>CM066732.1:59465686-62358186 GCA_033961575.1 Aselliscus stoliczkanus | reverse complement strand
GTCAGCAGTGCTTCCTGGCCAGGGCTTAACACTAGAATTGTTCGGGGAGCTTATAAAATATCGATGCCTAATCTCCACCCAGAATAATTAAATAAGAATCATGGGGGAGGGGCCCTGGCATTGGTATTTCTGGAAAGTTCCCCAGAGGATCCTAATTTGAACCGGGGCTGAGAACCACTGGTATGCGTCCAAGCACGTTAGGAAGGCCAGAGCTATGTAAGCAGGGTTATTATTATTAATTCAAGAGGTGTCTCGGGGGTGGGAGTGGGTCTCGGCTCCCGCTCACCTTCCCCTAGTCCTTCCAGGGAGGCACACTGGCAAAATCACAATCTCTTGCTTGGAGTGGGGCTTTAGGGCTCACAGAGCGTTCTCCTCTGACTTCCAGAGCTGGGGTTGTGTGGTTGTAATGTCAATGATTCCATTTTTGGCACCTTTTTTCTATAGATGTATTTACACATGGAAGATATTATGAATGTACAAGATTATTTATTGCAATGTTTATTGTAAGAGCTAAGGATCAGAACAAAACAAAATGTCCATCAATATGGGCTGGTTAAATAAAGTACAACTCTCCTTAACTGTGAAATATGACACAGCCACGCAAAAATAGAAAAGATTGCCAAGATACATTCTTAAAGTAGAAAAAAATCAAAGTGCAGAGATGCATAAATAATGTGTTCTCTTTGGGGTTAAAAATGTGTGTGTGCGAGAGAGAGAGAGAGAGAGAGAGAGAGAGAGAGAGAGAGAGAGAGAGAGAGAGATGTTTATATAAGTATAGAATAAAATACTTCTGGAAGGGCAGGTAAAAAATGAATGAGATTGGTTGGTCATGAGTAGACCTGCGTGGCTAGATGAGGTTGAAGGGAACTTCTCACCATATGCTTTCATGCTTTCTGAATCTTGAACCTATTAAAAAGTATTAATAAAATCATTTAAAACAGTCAGCCCTTCACTCACCTCCTTCAGGGTCTATTGCCACGGGATAGAATTTGAATGTTCACCTTGGCCTGTAATATAATGTAATCCCCCATCTAACCTCCTTGCCCTTTCTCCATTACACCTGCCACACTCCACTTCCTGGTGCCTCTCAAATGTGACATGACTCTCACACCCAACCTGGGTCCTTGCACCTGCCCTTCTCACTTTGGGAAATGCCCTTTCGCTGCCTGGTGTCACCTTCTCCAGGAAGCCATCTCAGGCTGCCCCATCACTCTGGGTGCTGGCTGGGGCCCACAGCCAACTGGCCTTCCACGCCCAGCTCCCACCGCAGGCCCCTCTGTGTCTTCCCTCATGATGGGGAGGGCCCAATGGGATGTGCTCAAGGGAGGGGAGTGCGGGGAATTGGTGTATGGGGTGAGGGGCAGGGGGCACATTTTGAACAAAAATCCTGAGTTAGCACAGAGCATGGTTTTAACGGCTGACTCAGATACTTGTATTTCAACCTCCAAACCTGACGATGGGTGAAAAATTGGGGCAGAGGCCTCTCTCTGTGTATCTTCAAGCCACCTCGCGTAAATCACTGCCTGAAATGAGTCCAGGAGAATGTTTTAACCTTGTTAAGCTTCAGTTTCCACTTCTGCCAAGTGGGGATAATTACGGTAAGGAAGAAAGGAGATGATAATTCAAGGAAACCACATGGAGAAGAGCATTGGAAGCTGCAATGCTGTTAGCAGGTGTTGGCAGTCAGCCTGGGGGCCAGAACTTCGTATCCTTTGAATCAGGGACATCAGGACTCTCCACTTGCCCCAGAACCCACCACTCTATTGACCCCTCCAGTGTGCTCCGCACACTCTCTGTGTTAGCTACACTTGCTGTACACTTTTAGTTACCAAGGTGTCTGTTCTTCTGCCATCCACCAGCATGGACAGCCAGCCAGAAGAGGAGCCAAGGTGTGGCTCTTCGAAAGCCTGGGTCCTCTCTGCTCAGCCCAAGTCATCAGACTCCCCTGAGGGACAGGCGAGAGCCCCGTCCATCAGTCCCAGGCATTTTCCACGAGCTGAGAAGAAGCCAAGAAGACATGCCTTCCTTTTAGTCTTTAGGTACAGAGAATAAATCTGCAGCCTACTAAACAGCCCAGATCCCTGGCCTGCTGGAGTCCTGACAGCCAGATGCTGCTTCCAAATCCCAGTCGGAATGCCTGAAATTCCACCGTTATCAACACATTCCTCCATGTTAAGCATTGCCTGGTAAAGTTGAAAGATCCAGTGGGAAGGGTAGGAGAGTGAGCCCAAACTAGGCCTGGAGATCTTTCAGGATAAGCTTGGTGGGAAGGCAGATTCTGTGTAGCCTGTGGCCGGGGCGGATATTCTGGAAGGCGGAAGGCTGAGCAGGCACAGGGTTGGGATGGGAAGGAGAGGCACAGAGGTGCTTTAAGATTTTAAGATGAAGGTCCCAACCTTTTAGAGAACAGGGGTGAGTGAGGAAGGGAGACAGAGGAGAGAGTAAGGAAGTGGCCAGAACACACTGGGCAGCAGTGGCCCTGGAAAGAAGGCATGGACAGCCAGCTCCAAGGTAGGAGGTGGCAGCGTCTGCTCCAAACAAACCTATGAGAGCAGAGGTGCCGGGACCGGCCCCATACTACTCACCGGACCCCTTTCCCCTTCGGCTGTCTTCCACCCCAACCCCCATAAGCACAAAGGAATGTCAGAATTTCCCTGCTGGGAGGATTCTGCTTTCACTGGTACAGGAACAGGAATGAACCAGATCCCTACATCAGGTAATAGACCCTGCACGTCTCATCAAAGGTGAGGGATGAGTGCATGGGGCTCAGGAGACCACCCCAGAACCTCTGGTCTTATTCCCAACCCCCACTCCTGGGAGGCAGCTCTGGGAGGTGAGGTGGAGAGACTCAGGGGCTTTCAGTCCCCAACTTCACTGTGTGACTCCAGGCCAGGCCCTGAACCCTCATTCTCAGTTTCCGCATATGTAAAATAGGGCAGGTCTAGTATCCTCTTCCTAGGCCGCTGTGAGGATTAAATGAAGGGACTCCAAAGCTGGATCTGACTTTGATAGGCCTTCCAGGCAGGGACCAAAGGCCCAGGGTAGGGGCTGGAGAATACGGGGCATGTATGGGTACTGTTCAAGAAGCCGGAGCCCAGTCTGCGGTACAGGAAGATAATTCTGGAAAGGCAGGCTATGGCTTGATGGTGGAAGGCCTGCAGCACCCAGTTAAGGGCCTTGGGCTTTATCCTGAAGGCCGTGGAGCGCTGCTGAGGGATCCTTGCATTTAGGAGAGGCCTTCAATGGCCAAAGGACTGGTTTGTCCCAGGCCCCTGGGTTGCAGTTCCGTCTGACCAAGTCTCACTCAGAAAGAGCCACCTCCTTCAGATCAGCTCCTCTTTCCTCCTGCCCTTCGATCCTTTCTGTTTCTAAGCTGTGTGAGGACTTGACCTTGAAGTGAGCTAGACCTGGCCTCAGACACTGTCTCCATTTCTCCTAGCTAGAGGACTGGGCAAGACCCTTAACGACACAAATCTCAGTTTGTTCATCTGCAATATGGGTGAATAATCTCCCAGGGTTATGAGGGTGCATGTGGGGTCCCGGGCCCAGCGGGCGCCTGGCAGGTACTGGCTGGGACCAGATGTGTGCTCCTCTGCCAGGCAGGCAGGACCCTCTGCAGGGGGAGTGTTTGCTTGGTGGCCAGCAGGCAGCTTCGGTCTCTGACTGCACACTGTCGCTCTCCTCAGTGGCCCTGAGAGCAGCAAGGGAGACACTGACGTGTGACTGGGAACCTCGAGGCCAGGCTTAGTCCTTTTAGAAAGTATGAAATGATTATGAACAATGAAGAAACTTTTTCTCTGTTTGCTTTGGCAGAGAGCAGAAAATGTGCCCTGAGGCTGGGCTTAAGTTGAGAAGATGAAAGGAATCTGCTGTGCATGTCAAGTGTCCTAGGAAAGAACTCATGTTATCTGTGGACCTACTAAGTGCCAGGCATGGTGCTGGACGCCTGCATCCATGCAACAGTGGTTCAGCGAGTACCTCCTGTGTACAAGCGCTGAGGTCGGAGCAGGGAGACAAGATCCCTGTCCTGGCATGGAAGTGGGGGCGAAAAGAGGAAGTGAAAACAAGTGCATAAATGGTCTCAGGGAAGAATGCTATGACAAAGGGAAGCTGGGTAAAGGTGTGAAGGAAGGGGTGTGTTCAGAGAGGCTGTGATTGAGGAGGAAAGACCTGCCATGCAGAGGGAAAAGCCTTTTAGGTGGCAGGAACTCTGACAGAGTGCTCACCTCCATCCTGCCCTCTCGGCCTTACCACAGGCCTGCACTCTGAATGTTGTCCCCATAGGCCAGGGGAGGAAACTGAGGCTTGGAGGGAGAAAGTGTCTCACCCAAGATGTGGGCAGTGGGAGGATGCAGGCCAGCCCTTCAAGGCCCCTGTTCCTCCCTGCGTTCTGAATCTCCGCCCTGGATACAGTCCAAGGGCCAGCGTCTCACACATCACTTCTCCCCAAGCCCAGAGAGGTGAGAAAGTGAGCATGCCCTTTTCCAGACGCTCTACAGGAATGGCCCACAAGCCCACAGGGACCTGGAGCCTGGCATGCTTCCGTGGTGGTTCCCCAAGTTGCTGCCCCAGGAGCTGAGGTGGCTGATGTACCCCAGTTCAGGGCCGCCTAAAAGGTGTTTCACAGGATCCCCTGCAAGCCTGTGTGGTTGGAAGTCAGTCGGGGTGAGGGCAAGTGTCCCTCTGCTTGAACAGCCAAACCTGGGAATCTCCCATCTGCAGAAGGGCTTCTGGTTCTGGGGGGCTCCCAGGAGAACTTTTGGTGCTCATCCTCTATGGTTTCAGAGAGGCAGGAAAGCCATGACAGTAGTGAGTGAGCTGCCATCCCTGCAGCAGGAGGTGACCAAGCCCAGGCTGAGTAGGAATGCTGTTTGGGCTGATAGCCACCTCCACACCACCCATCTTACCCCACTCACGAGGTTAGTCCAGAGTGGGAAGCATGTGAGCCCAAAGCGTGTGGAAATGTATAGAAAACCCTGCAAACCTGTGGGGTTCACCTTGTAGGTGAGATGGTGAGAAGACCCCTAACTACACTAACTTCAGTGTCCTCATCTGAAATATGGGTGAATAACTTTAATCTCCGAGGGTTATGAGGGTGCATGTGGGGTCCCTGGCCTAGCTGGCCCCTGGCAGGGGCTACCTGGGACCAGATGTGTCCTCCTCTGCCATGCAGGCAGGACCTTCCGCAGCTGGAGTGTTCGCTGCGTGGCAGCAGGCAGCTTCTGTCTCTAACTGCACACAGTCATTCTCCTCTATGGCCCTGAGGGCAGCCAGGGAAACAGTGGCCCCTGACTGGGAACCTTGAGGCCAGGCTTAGGCAGGACCCAGGGTCAGGTGTTGGCCAATTTCTGATACCTTATTCATGCAAAACAGTGGGTCCTATTACACTGTAATTTCACCCCCACCACCACCAAAAAAAAATCTCTAACATTTCTTATGCTAACCAAACTGAGGTATAGATAATAATTAATTTGTTCACATACACGTTATATCATTGGAGAATTTTGAAGTGAATCATCACAATAGTTTAACATTTCAATGGCATCTGTAGACCAGTGGCATGGGTGTCACCTGGTAGTACATTATAAATGCAGACTCTCAGGCTCCTCCCCACACCTGGAATCTGAATCTGCATTTCAGCAAGATCCCCAGGTGATTTGTACGAACATGTGAAAATTTTAAAAGACGGTACAATCATGACTCTCGTACAAATATGAAATGAATCTGAGTCAAAGATTTTATTTAACTCATTATATAACGAGAAAACCTCTAAGATGTTATAATTATTTCAAAGGAGAATGCAAAGAGTAGATGCATATATAGGTCATCAGGAATTTGAATTGAATTTACAAATAGATGAAAACTTGACAAAACAACAACAACAACAACAACAACAACAACAAACCACTGGGCAATAATCAATTGCATTGCATTGAGTATTATTTGCATTTCTATGGACAAGAATCATTTACCTCGCTATCAGTTGTTTACAACTTCCAGAGTTGTAAAATATCTGTTAATGAAAGACTGAGAAAAAACAAAACCCAGAAAAGCATACTGGACAGGAAACCCATTAATTTCTTTCTCTCTTTTTTCCCCTTTAGTTCTCTCCCCTGCCCCACCCCGTTTTAGTCTTTCACAATTTTTCCTGACACACGACAAAGTTTGATAAGCACTGTCCAAGACCACTTCTATCCTCTGGCAGGCCTGGACCCAGACAGCCTCTTCAGATCATGACTAGTGTTGACTTTAGGGCAAACCCCAGTGCCTTCAGTACTCTGTTTGGGAATGAGCCAGCAGACCAGAGCAGGCCTCAGGGCAGCACCGGCCCAAATGGTAGAGCAGAAATTTAGAGGTTGACAGGATCTGAGTTGCCTTCTGCTGCTGATGGGGTTATTTATGCTCTCTAAAATACTTCATTTGGGGCAGGGAGATAAAAATATATGCATTTGTTAGTTTTAATCTCTACCCTAGGCCAAGATCAATTTCACCAACTGGAAATTTATCTTCTGAGGCAGTGACTATGAGCTACAACCTCCCTTACCTTTATCTCTGATCAATACTAAAGTTTTGTTAATTAGTAGAATAGATGTTAAAAAGAGGTTTTCACTGGTACATCGGTCTTGGAGACGTGTGAGTTAGCTAGACATACGGCGGAGACATTTCCAGCCCAAAGGAGGAGAGAGAATGCAGTTGGCCCAGGAAATGCTCCCCGACTTGGTTCCTGAATGGTCCCGTTTGGCTGCTCCTTCCTGGAAGCATAGTAGACTATTACTAATGCCACCTTTGACTTAGGTGGGACTTTTCATTGGTAATGCTATCAGGAAGGGCCTTCACCGAGCTCATGGAGTGTGTCGCAGGGAGGGTTGTTCTACTGTCTGAGCTGCTTGTGGTTAACTGCCAGTATGTGGGACTCGATTCTCTCTGTACCTCATTATCACCATGCCTGATATGGAGGCTATGGGAGAAGATCCAAGCTCTCGCCTGCTCTTTAATCATTGGCTATCAGTATTTATCAAAACAAAGTACCAGTGGTGTGTAAACAGAGTGGCTTAAGGGTCTGGAGAGTAGAGTGAATGGCTAGGATTCCCACGTTGTCAGGTCATTGCTCTTCTGGGGTAGTTCATCAGGCTGAGAAGCAGATCAGCATCAGGCAGGTGGGTGGTGGTTGAATCCTGGCTCTGTGCCTTCCTGGCCCTGCCACTGAGCTGCTTGTTTAACCCCTGCTAGGTTCCAGGCATGGGGTTAGGGACTGTGAATAACCCAGTGGACTCCCCAGACAGGGGTTCATAGTAGCAAGGAAGGGTCATTAAATCAAACACCACAGACAGTGTGTTGGAAGTTTCTATTGTGATAGCACCATGGAGGGAAAGTCTGTAGTGCAAAGGAGTGTATTGGGGGGAAGACCTTTCCTTGTCTAGAGAATCAAAAAGACTACCCAAAGGACGGTCAGACTTCAGAGTGAGTTGAAAATGGGGGCTGTTAATGAGGCACAAGACAGAGCAGGGACAATGGTCCTGAGTCCGAGGGGTTTGTCGGCTCTAGATGCAAAGAGGGCGCATGTGAGCAGTAGCTCTCAATTGTTTGTGGGCTAAAGAACTACCTGGGGCACAGGTTAAAATATACCTTCCTAAATCTCACTTCCACAGGGGTGGGGACGTTATGGATCTGCTCTTTTAAAAAGCATTCCAGGAAATTCAGAGAATAGTATTGGTTAGGGCCATACTTGGAGACATATTGTGTTAGAGCCTAGTGCGAATGGCAGAAGATAAAGATAAATCATTTATGGGCCGGCCGAGTGGCGCGTTGGTTAACAGCTGGCTTGGGACGCCAGCGACCCTGGTTTGGATCCCACATATGAGGGCCAGTGACACTGTCCTCTACAGCTAAGATGGTGAACAACAGCTCCACCTGGAGCTGGGCTGCTGTGAGTCCCCAGGACAGCATAGCTGTAGCCCCTGCTGCAGTGGGCTGCCATAGGTGACAGTGAGTGGCCGGCAGCTGGTGTGAGCTGTCAAGAGCTGTTGTGAGTGGCCATCCAGAGGCCGGCGACCGATTTGCCTCACCCGAGAAGAGCGCAATGATGATACCAACATAGGCCAGTGAAGCAACGTCTTCCACAACTAGACTGAAGAACAAAAGGACAACAACTTGGCTGGTCCCCTTCCCCGATTCCCCAACGCTGTTCCCCTCCCCCAATTCCCCAATAAAATCTTTAAAACAAAAAAAGATAAGTCATTTATGTTCTCTAAGCAGCAATTAGCTAAAGAGATGTAGTATGGCAAGAGGACTGAAGGACAGAGGCCACATCCAGTGCCTGGCACAGAGCCTGGTGTGCAGCAGGTGCTCAGCAAATCACTGTAGGTCCATTACTGCCCTTCTCATGTGAAGCCCACAGAGCCCTGTCTGTGGGGGAGTAAGCATAAGGCTAGGAGTTGGATGATTCATGTTCTAGCCTCAGCTAGGCACTGGTGCGGCACTCTACCTTGAGCAATACCCTCTCTCTTTGTGAGCCAGTGGACCACAGTTTCTCACCTGCAAAAGGAGAGAGTGTGATTAGGCAACTCTTACCCCTTACTCAGTCAGCAGCTCAGCCGCCATCTGCCATCTTGAATTTCTCACATCCTGGAGCCCAGGGCTCTCTCCCCAAACAAAATGGTCCCTGACCTTGCTGCTCAGTAGAACCACCAAGGAGGCTTTTAAAACACCAATTAAATCAGAATTCCTTGGGTGGGGGAATTCCAGGCTTTGGTAACTTTTTTTTTTTTTTTTTTTGGTAACTTTTGCTCGCCGGGCAAATCTAATGAAAATTAGCCATCTAATTCCTCAAATCTCCCCTTTTGTTCAGAGGAGTCAAAAGGGGCCTCAAAGGAAACACCTGTTCCACTTTTCTGGTCTAAAACCTCAGGGAGCACCCAAGCCAGTAAGAGCCGTAGGCATAATCCTGTACACCCATTCCAAACTCAGTTTATTAAAATAGTGTTTGATATCAATTTTAAAGACTCATGTCACAGTAAAAATGCATATTGTTTAAACAAAATCAGACAATACAGAATGGCTTCTCACTCACCCAAAGGCCACCATATTTAGTTTAATCAATTTTATTGACATATAATTTACATACCGTAAAATGCAAACATTTAAACGGCACAGTTAGGTGAGTTTTGACAAACGTATAATATTTTGCCTCTCCCTACACCTCACCCCCATGAGCCATCACTTTAAATAGTTTTAGTTGTACTTTCTCTGGTATTTTCTCCATGTCATGTGTTTATACTGATACTTTTTGATTTGTCAATGTTAGATAAGGTGGCATATCATTAATCCTCCAACCAGGAGATTGTTGAAAGTGAAAAGGAACAGAGCCAATCGTTACACAGGACAGCAGATGTAAAAGGGATCTGCCCTGGGAAATTCATAGTATCTGGTCAGGCTAACAGTCTCTATTTATGGATAAGGATCCATCCATACACCCCATCTCTAGCTCTCTTCCTTTTCCCAAGTGTTGCTATTTCTGTCCCTAGTTTAGTATCTCTGTTGCTTAACTTTATAAATTGAGGTAATATTTGTAACCCCTTATTGCTGGGGCTATTTGGCAAGATGAGGATATTAGCATCCCTATTTTCCTGTCTATTTGTGTTCTTTTCTATCTCCCAATTTCTTATCCCATTTTATCTTTGTGTTTATCTTGTCAAGGTTGATAGCATTTGCTTGAATTTGTAATCATAATTAAGCCTTTCTTATTTTGTCTATAAAAATTCCAAAGCTCAGTGTTTATACTATGTTGATGATGCAACTCTGTTCCCTGTGAGCCAAGCATGTATTAAGAGAAAAGTCATAGCTCCTTCACTATGGTTACAGTATTATTATTCCTGGGTCTTACACAAGAAAATGCTTCTAACACCAACATTCAATGAATTTTCTTTTCTTACTCTCTACTACTCATAAGTCTGCCGCATCATGGCAAAATTTAGTTTGCTTCATATTTGAGCCACAAATTCCTTGTTGAAGTATTTTTGTTGTTGTTCTTTCTCCCTGTCTCTCTCGGTGTCCCCTATTGTTTAGTTTGTTTCAGTAAGAGAAACACATCCCTGTTCACCGTATTCCTAAAGTGTTCCAGCCTCCTTGTATCTATTGCTTGGAATCTATTCCTTTCTTCTTTCTGATTTTATTCTACTTGGGTCCCTGATCCTCTGCTCTTATTGGTTCTGAGGGTTTCCTGGACCAGCTAACACTAGTCATCCTGGAATTTCTTTACATTAGATCCCTGGATTATTTCTACCAGTTTTTGTCCCATTTTTATCTATCACAGTTTCCAAGTTGCTTTGCCAGAATACACATTCAGGTAAATTCTCAGAAAGGCAGCATAGGAGGTAATTTCTGAGTCCTTGAATGTCTGAAAATGAGGTGTTTTTGCCTTCACTTGACTGATAGACTGGCTGGGTGTAAAATTCCAGGTTCAAAGCTATGTGGGACCCGAACCAGGGCTGCTGGCTTCCCAAGCCAGTACTTAACCACCGCGCCATTCGGCTGGCCTGAGGGTTAAATTTTAAACTTTACAATTTATTGGATGCAACAAGTCACTTAATCTCTCTATGCCTCAATTTTCTCATCTATAAACAGAGATAAAAATTACACCTAACCCATGGATTTGTGCTATAATATTAAATTAGTTTATATATGTAAAGTGTTTAAGACCATGCTTTGCACATAGTAAGCATCACGTAAGTGTTGGCTATTGTTCTTCTGTTCTCATTGTTGCTGACAAGGATTATGACATCAGTCTGATCCCTCTTCTCTGTCAGTTGAAGAAGTAGATGTTCTGGTTCTTTGTAAGTTGATGTTCTGATTTCTCTAGAAATGCTCAGAATCCTGTCTAATTTTTGATATTTTAAAATTGACCAATTCTATGTGCTTGGGATTCTCTTAGCTCTTTCATTGTTAAGGCACAATGTCCCTTTTTGTTTCTGGGGATTAAAAAATATGTATTAGGACCGGCCGAGTGGCGCATTGGTTAAGCGCTGGTTTTGGGATGCCAGCGGCCCCGGTTCGGATCCCACATGAGGGCCAGTGACACTGCCCTCTACAGCTAACAACAGTTCCACCTGGAGCTGGGCTGTGCGAGCCCCGGTGATGGTGTGGGCTGCAGCCCCTGCTGCAGTGGGCTGCCATAGGCTGCAGTGAGTGGCCCACAGCCAGCGTGAGCGGCTGGCAGCCAGCGTGAGCTGCCAATAGCCGCGATGAGCGACATCCAGAGGCCAGCGACCGATCTGCCTCATCCGGGAAGAGCAATGACGATACCAACCGTGAAGCAACATCCTCCGCAACTAAAAAAAAAAACTGAAGAACAAGAAGACGGCAACTTGTCTGTTCCCCTTCCCCGATTCCCCAACGCTGTTCCCCTCCACCAATTCCCCAATAAAATCTTTAAAAAAAAAATATGTATTATTATTTATGTGACAATTCTCTCTCCTCCATCTTCTTTTTTTTTTCTATTTTTATTTATTTATTTTTATTTATTAGTTTCAGGTGTACAACACAATGCAATAGTTATACTCTTTATCCCCCAAAGTGAAAACCCCCCTCCCCCAGTTCGCCACCCCACTCCCCCACCCATATCACACACATCCATCACAACTCCCCTGACTCCCCTCCACAGTATACTCCACATCCCGTGACCATCCACATATTCAGTTGCAGTTGGCATACAATACTATACAACATCAGCTTCAGGTGTAGAGTGCAGTCATCAAGCCTCTACTCCATCCATGAAGAGGTCTCCCTAACAAGACATGTGACTATCTGACATGCTACAACATTTTACAACATTATTATATTCCCCGAACTGTGTTTCATATCCCTGTGGCAATATTGTAGTTGTCTATTTATGCTGTCTAATCCCTTCCCCTTCCCCACCAACCCCAACCTCCTCCCAACTAGCAACCCTCAGTATTTCCTCTACATCTATGAGTCTGTTTACTTTGATCGTTCACTCAGCTCTTCAGACTCCACATACAAGTGAGATCACATAGTACCTGTCCTTCTCCGACTGACTTATTTCTCGCAACATAATAGTCTCTTCACAACATTATCAATTACATTCCCAGAACTGCCCCCATATCCCTGCGGCAACATTGTAGTCCCACATACACTGTCCCAAACCTTCCCCCTTTCCCTCTTCCCCACTCCCTCCCAGCCAGCAATCATCAGTTTTTCCTTTATATTTGCTTGATACAACTTCAATCTTCTTAAATTGTCTCTCTGGGTTAGCTTGTTTACCCCTTTCTTTTTGTTTAAAAAAGCCCTTTTAACATTTCTTGCAATGCTGGCTTGGTGGTAATGAATTCCTTAAGCTTATTCTTTTCTGAGAAGCTCTTTATTTCTCCTTCAATTTTAAGTGATAGCCGTGCTGGGTAGAGCAATCTTGGTTGTAGGCCTTTATTTTGGGTCACTTTGAGTATCTCCTGCCACTCCCTTCTGGCCTGCAGAGTTTCTGTAGACAAGTCAGCTGTTAGTCTAACAGGAGTTCCTTTGTATGTAACCTGCTGTCTTTCTCTTGCAGCCTCTAGGATTCTGTTTCTGTCTTTAAGCTTTGCCATTTTAACTATGATGTGTCTTGGTGTGGACCTGTTTGGGTTCAGCTTGTTTGGAACCCTCTGCACTTCCTGGGCATGTATGTTGATTTCCTTCACCAGGGTAGGGAAGTTTTCAGTCATTATTTCTTCAAATAGATTTTCGACCCCTTGCTTCTTCTCTTCTCCTTCTGGTATCCCTATGATTCGAAAGTGGTTGCGCTTCACCTTGTCCCATAGGGCTCTTAAACTATTTTCATTGTTTTTTATTCTTTGGTCTTTTTGCTGTGCCAACTGGGTGAGTTCTGCTATTTTATCTTCCAAATCGCTGATCCGCTCCTCTGCTTCATCTACTCTACTGGTGATTCCTTCTAGTGTGTTCTTCATTTCAGTTATTGTATTCTTTAGTTCTAACAGGTTGTTTTTTATGGTTTCTCTATCCTTCTTTATGTCCTCGCTAAGTTCCTTAAACATTCTTATCATCAGTGTTCTAAACTGTGTCTCTGAAAGGTTGGATCCCTCTGTTTCATTTGGTTCCATTTCTGGAGGTTTCTTCTGATCTTTTACTTGTGAACATGTTTCTTTGTTTCCGCATTCTGGCTGTCGCTCTGGGATTGCTTTGATGTATTAGATAGATCACCAGGAGAGCCCTGGCAGGATCACGCAGGCACACAGCTCACGGCCTAACACTCCCAGGAAAACTCCCAGTCTCAGCCTGTCCCAATCAGCCGCTAGCAGATCAGGCCGAGCAACCCGACAACCAATCACCAGCCTGGCAACTCTGCAAGTGCAGTGTGGAGAGCGGGGACCCAAGGCGGCTTGCGCACTCCCGCGTCTCAGTGAGCAGCTTGTTGGAGCCGGATCACTCCCACTAGGCGTTTCCCTGGCAACGCAGCACAAGCCCAGCGGAGGGTGGGGATCCGAGGTGGCTCGCGCACTCCCAGGTCTCAGTGAGCAGCCTGTTGGAGCCAGAGGGCACCCGCCCTGCGTTTCCCTGGCAACGCAGTATAAGCTGGGCAGAGGGTGGGGATCCAAGGCCGCAGGCGCACGCACGCACGCACGCACGCACGCACGCACGCACTTCTGCGCCAATTCCACCAGACCAATTAGGTCTCGGACCTGATCCTTCGTGGGAGGGCCCAAGCCCGACAAAATGGCGTCCTCCCTACACCACTCATGTGCAGGCTTTGCACCACGGGAACAACAGTTCAAAAACCTCCACCCTTTGCACCAAAGGTGCTCAGTTCAGTCCATCCCTGCAGGCTCCCGGCTCACACAGCCACTCCCTCCACCAGGAACCAGGTAAGTGCTCACCGGCGAGCAAGCCCGGGCGCCAGCCCCACTAACTCTCCGGTCGCTCTTAGCCTCACCGAGCTGAGCAAAGAGAGTCCTCACTAATTTACTACCGGCTATATTAGAACTCCTCTTCCCGGCAAAGAAACTCTGGGCTGGTGAGCTTGGAGTGCAGCCGGAGGGTCTCTCCCCCAGCCAGAGAAGCTTCCCACGGCTGGGGCTTCCCTCACGGGGCTCGCCCTCTCTCGTCTCCGCCCAACCTACCAGACCCGACGTGGCTTCCTCTATAAGTTCTTCGTTTAGTGGTTCTGTTCATCTAGTGCTCTGGGGACCTCCAGGGTTGAATGCTGTATAATTTGCTTGTAATTTTGGTGTGATCCTGGGAGGCAGTTAGCACAGCGTCTGTCTATTGTGCCATTTTACCCTCTCCTCCATCTTCTTTATTTTCTTGTTCTGGAACTCTTACTGATAGTTGAATGTTGAACTCTCTCAGTAGATCCTTGTTGAATATTTTTTTCTTTCATATTTTATGATTTGCCTAATGTTCTGAAAGATTTTCTTGACTTTGCATTCCAACATTTCTATTGATTTTTACAACGTTAGGCAATAATACTTTTAATTTCCAGAAGCTTTTTCTCATTCACTGATTACTCCTTTTCCATGACACCTTGCTTTGATTTTTGAGATTCCACCCACCCAGGTTTCCCATCAGCCTTATAGTGACCTCCAGAAATATCTCTGTGGAATCCTTGGGCATTTGAAAACATACTTTGAAAATCTCTCTCATATGCATTTGATCAATAAACTTTCTTTGAGCACTTGACCAGTACAAGGCACTGAGCTGGGTGCTGTGGACATTAGAAAGATGAATGAGCTATGGTCCCAGTCCTCAAGAGCCCAGTTGATGCAGAGATAAATATGGATATAAATAATGACACCGTGACAGGTGCACAAGAGGTCCTGGAGGAGGGAGTAACAAATAGTCTGTTGGTGATCAAGGAAGACCTCACAAGGGAGGTGGCACTTGAATGCTTCTTAAGGGATGAGTAGGAGGTTTCCAGACAGAGAAATGGAAGAGCATTCCTGGCAGAGGACACAGCTGGGCAAGGTCAAGGAGGATGAGAGAATGTGGGAGGGAGAGCACACCATCTAAGGCTGAGGTTGCAAGTTTGGCAGGAACCAGACCATGAAGGATCTTGTGTGCCTACAAGGGGACCTGGAATTGGTTCTCTGGGCAGAAGGTCATCAGAGGGTCATTAGCAGAGGAATGACATGGATGGGACAGTGTGTTAAAATGGTCCCTCTGGAAGTCCTGGAACAGGTGGATTGGAAGGCCATCTTCCTTTCAACCAGAGCTCATAGAAATCTGCTCCCCGCCCCTGCCCAACAATAGCTTCCTCATCACTAAAGAACACTCCTTATCTATCCTGAATGTAAGTCTTCTGGGTGGCCCGTGGCAGGGTCTTAACCTCCACATGCAGACTGTGCTTTATTGTTATTGCTGCTGATAGCAATTTTAGTCCCTTATGGCCATAGGTCATTTTTAGATTATAGTGTTCTCACATCCATTACCTCACTTGACTTTTTCAGTGGTTTGGTGAGGAAGGCAAGAGAGATTACTTCCCCTACTATACAGGGGAGAAACCCTCTGAGGTAGGTACTGTAATTATCCCTGTTTTACAAGAAATGGAAGCACAGAGAGATAAAGAAACTTTTCAAGATCACAAACTAATTAGCAGGAGAGCTGAGGTATGAGCCCAGGAAGCCAGGCTAGAGTCTGTGAGCTGACCCACTGCACACACCACCTCTTGCTTAGTTCTTCTTTCTACTTCCTCCTCCACATCTAGAAAAGATCTGGGCACATAGTAGATCCTTAAGGAAAACTCACTAAACAAGGGGCTAGAGGCATAGGAAAATGTGAATTATGATTAAATGCGTACCTACTCATTCAACACTTAACAGGCATTAACTCATTCAGTCCTGTTGCCAGTCAGGTCTGTCTTATTTTAAACCCACTTTATAAGAAAGATCCTATATCAAAGAACTGGCTAAAAGCTGGACTCAGACATGAGGCTGTCTGATGTCTTGACTCCCAGACCCTGACCCTCTCTGACCTCTCCAAATTCCCCCAGGGGTGTATGTCTACATGGGACACCCAGCCCGTGCCCATGGCCTAATAGTACCTGGGCCATTTCCTTCCACTGCCTTGGTCTTGGCTGCTTATAGGGGCTTCAGACTTCTCAAGGATCACTCTCTCCTCCCCTTCTTCCAGACCAGCCTCTAAGAGTGTGAAATAGACTGAGGGTGGTGACTGCCCACAGTGCACCCACAGAAGGGCTTTGCTGACTTGATTTGAGCAAACCTTCCCTCTCAGTCCACCAAATGGACTTCCAAACAGACCTGGGGCCCAGAAGCCTGGTGTGGAGACAAAGGGCTGGCCTGGGAGGACTCTCGAATTCCTTGTGGTCCTTCATGAAATCAAGGTAGGCAGGCTCCCCCAGCCGGGATGCGGGGCAGAAACTTGTTCTATGTGTGGCACATGATGCTGTGCATATGCATCTAGGAGACACAGGCCAATGTATCTTTGGAAAAGTCCGTACAATGCTGAGACAATCCCCTGATCTCAGAGGAGCAGGGCCAAGAGTTTCTTTTAGAGGGGACCCCTCTTAGCTCTGGGCAGAAATAGGTATGGGGAAACTGGCAGAGGGAAGGGAAGCTGAACCTCAAAGATCTGTCCATTTCTCCCGCCTTCTCTCTTGTTCTTTTTTATAAGTAAAATTCCAGGAGATTCCCTCTATCTCCAATACACTTCTAAGAGTGTAGGCGTTGAACTCTGTGCAAATCATGGCTCCACCACAATCCAACTTTGTGACCTTGGACAAACCTCTTTGTGCCTCAGTTTTCTCATCTGTAAAATGGGGACAATTGTAGCACCTATTTTCACAGTTGTAAGGATGGTACGCATAATATACGGAAAGGGCTTATAAACACTGCTAGTGCTAGTTCTTATTGGGCTTACCTGTATCCATTAAAATCTCACTCATTCTTTAGAGTTAAGTGAAAATCATTCCAAAATGCCCACTTTTATACTACCCCTGCCCACAGTTTATCCATTGGCAGAAGCTCTGAGGGTAGATGGGTTACAGGATAGATTGGTCATAGTGTAGACTCGGGTGTGCTGGAGACAGAACGTATAGGTTCATGAGCTGGATGTTAAATTTTCAGGAATTTTGAGCTGACTGTCAAATAATTATGTTTTAAAAATTAACAGATGAGTTTAGAATTGAATGAATGATATCATTTACATTGCTATCATACCCTTCATAACAAAGCTAATACGTTCTAAAAACTCATAATTTCCTGTTGTCTTATTACAATTTATGACACTCTATGCTCTTGAGGTTGCTCATATCTATTGTATCTGTGTGTGGAAATGTTATGTACCAGTATGCTAGTTCACATCTCCTCCTTCAGTACCTCCTATTGGTGGCTCTATATCAGTCATGGTGGAAATAGTTACATCATGAAAATTGGCAAACCCCATCAGGGTTTGCCTGTTGGCTTGGTGATTGTTTAGACTTAAAAAAATGGTGTTACAAATATTAATAGTGTAGGTTCAATTTTAAAATGTCTTGTGTCTGCAGCCAGTACATTGTGAATAGCACACACACAAAAAAATAAAATCGTAGACATATTCTTCCAGTATTCAAAAATTATTACTCAGTTTAGGAAAAGAGTTGTTCATGTCATTGCTGAACAAATGAAATCCAACAAATATCTTCATTGGTTTGCTTTCATCTAACTCATTAATGTAAATGAGCATATAAACTAACATTCATGCAGGAATTACACTCATTTGTCAATTGTAACAATTTGGCTATTCATACAAGAGTTTAGGAAATATCAACGAAGGCATTCTGTGAGAATCAATTGACTAGATAGAATTTATAATAAGGAGTATTGTATATTTTATTATTTATAAATCATATGCTATGACTCTTTATAACAATCAAATTCATAGTAAATGTATTCATAATAAAATGTATGTATGTAGATTATTTGTGTGTATGTATGTATTAATATTTGTTTCTAGAGAGCCAGTTGTTAATCACTTACCAGCACGTCGCTGAACATAGAAAGTGGTAAGGCCCTGGAATCTGGCAGACCTGGACTGGGATTCTAGCACATCTATTTATAAACTGTAGGACCTTAGATGAGTTACTTAACCTTTCTGAGTCTCATCAAAACAACGGAGCTAAGAATGCAGTGTGCTAACATTGGTAGAATAGTATGGTCTAGAGGTCAAGAGCCCAGATTCAGAAATTGGGCTGACCTCATTTGAATCTAGGCTTCCCCTACTTACTAGCTGTGTGACATTGACCAAGGTGCTGTTGGGTAGTGTATTAGTCAGGCTTCTACCAGAGAAACAGAACCAGTAGGAGTTTCCATGTAAAGGAGCTGGCTTATGTGATTGTGGAGGCTGGCAGATCTGAAATCTGTAGGGCAGGCTAGAAACATTTGGGCGGAAATTGATACTGCAGCCCACAGACAGAATTCCTTTCAACTGATTGAACTGGACCCACTCAGATCTCCCTTACTTAAAGTCAAGTTTGATCACAGATGTTAACCACAACAATAAAAATGCCTTCACAGCAACACCTAGCTTGGTGTTGGATTGAGTAACTGGGTGCTGCAGCCTGTCAATCATTGTATTATTGACGTATAACACTAACTATCGTTGATGGGAATAATGCTCACAGGGTTGGAGAGAAGAGTCCCTGGGAGACTAGGATGCTGCCTGTAACCACTAAGTGTCTGTAACCATTCACCACCCTTCTTGCTGTGACTGAAGTTTGCTTCCCAGGAATGGGGCAGCTACGGCACAGGAAGGGTCAAGGGCCACTGCTTGAGAAGGTCTGGTCAGAGTGCCAGCACGTCATGGCTGGCTGTGTTGATGACCACCTGAGGCCTTGCCTGGGAAAGGCTGGGAAAGAGATGGGAGGAAGTCCAAGCTCTGGGCCATAACAGGAAGCCCCACAGGGCATATTCAGATGGAAACCAGCTATAATTGGGTAGTACTTCTTGGGGCCCCTTGCAGGGTGGTTGGCTCAGTGGTGAGAGGCCTATGGCTGGAAGATGAAGTGGTTACAAGGTGACAGACAGGAGGCCTTGCAGGCGGGTGGACAGGTGCGGTGGTGGGGGTGGGGGGTTATTAGCTACTGAAGAAGGATTTTCATAACTTTCATTTGGTTCCTTCGCCAGTAGCTAGGTTTAAAATAAATTCCAGGAGATCAAACTCAGATCTCCAAACCTGCATCCCTAGGCCCCAGGCAGACCTCTGGCAAAACTGTGTGCTCAGCAAAGTTGATCTCTGGCAGCCTTACCTTAAATGTCCTCTTTTCCTCCCTCAGAGTCCTCACCTCTGAGAATTCAGGCACTTTTTTTATATCCCCAGAAGCCTCTATCCCAGCAAACTCCAATCCCTGTGGGTCTGCTCAGCTCTGCACACCAGGCCTGCCCAGTCCTGGGGCCATAGCTGTGGAAGGGCCACACAGAGAGCAGAACTGGCTGGTCATGGCTCATGGCTTGAGGTGTTACCATTCCCAAGGTCTGGGGGTCCAGGGGGTAGCACAACAGGAGAAAGGTGTCAAGTCATTTAATGATGGGTTTTCAGCACGTGGGCCATCTGTGTAGGAAGCGTGTCTGCCCATGAGGGTAGGACCCAGAGATGGAGGATTTCAGAGCTGGGAAAAGCCTCGAGACTGTTGCGTCTCATTCCTTTCATTTTCAGAGATGGGGGAACCAAGGCTCGAGGAAGTGAAATGACTTGCCTCCCTCACACAGCTAGGAGGCCAGTGAGGAACTGAGCCAACACCCAGCTTTCTGGGGCGTGGGTCCTGCCCAGCCACAGCTAGCAAACAGCAAGGGCGGCTTTCCCAAGGCAGGGAACCACCAAGAATTCCAAGCAGGCCACCCGGAATCCTGGGCGCCACCCTCCCTGGCCAGCCCCACATCAACCCTGACCTGGTGGTGTAAGCAGCTTCCTTGCCAAGCCCACTTTCCCACTTGGAGCTGAGCAGTCTGGGCCACCAATCCCTCCAGACACCACAGGCTGCACAGCTTCACTCTGGCTTGCCATGGAGGGTTTGGAGCCAAGCTCTCCTCCTCCGGCGAGAGAGGAGTGACCTGGGATGGCATTGCTGGGGATGGTCAGACACATTCTGACTTTGGCAGCCCCCAAGGGCCTGCCTGCACCACATCTGGCTGCCTCACCAGCTGTACTGCCCGCTTCACAGCCTCCTCTCTAACGGGACCTACTCCACCCCCAGGCCACACTGTTGCTTTAAATATGCAGCCACTGCTTCTCGGTCTGTAACGTATTCTTTTGCTGTCCCCTCCAGCTTTCCATTTTGGGGCACTATGTTTAGTGGTGCTGCCCCCACCATTTCAACCCCTACGTTCAAGTTCCAATAGCACCTTGTATATTCATCAGAGATGCTCTTAGTTCATTGTTTTAGTTTAC
Organism: Aselliscus stoliczkanus; assembly: GCA_033961575.1. Classification (NCBI taxonomy): domain Eukaryota; kingdom Metazoa; phylum Chordata; class Mammalia; order Chiroptera; family Hipposideridae; genus Aselliscus; species Aselliscus stoliczkanus. The sequence continues at coordinate 62,337,798 of CM066732.1, read as the reverse complement.
ATATTCTGTTCTTTTAGACTGTGAGCTGTAACTGTGATTTGATTTCAAAAATCTTTTAATCCCCAGAACCTAGCCCAGTATCTGACACTCACTAGTGCTCCACATGCTGTTCAGTGGATGAGAAAAGGATGGAGAGAGGGATGGAAAATGAATGCTGGCTGGCTGGGTAAAAAAATGACAGAATGAAAACATAAATGGGTGGGTGCTGAATAGATAGATGAGTGATAGATGTTGGAAGGAAGAAAGCACGAGCTCTGAGCAACAGGGTCGCCGGTTTGATTTCCACATGGGCCAGTGAACTGTGCCCGAGCAGAACTGCCGCTAAGCTGGTGAGAGCGTGTGCTCTTAACAACAAGGTTGCCAGTTCAACTCCCCCACGGGATGGTGGGCTGCCCTCCTCCCTGAAACTAAGATTAAACATGGCACCTTGAGCGCTGAGCAGCCGAGAGCTGCCAATGGGTGGCCTCATGGCTTAGTGTGCAACAAGGTTGCTGGTTCAACTCCCACATGGGTTGGTGGACTACGCCTTACTGCAACAAGATTGAAAGCGGTAACTGGACTTGGAGCTGAGCTGCACCCTCCACAACTAAGATAGAAAGACAACAACTTGATTTGGAGCTGATGGGTCCTGCCTGGGAAAACACAATGTTCCTTTCCCCAATTCCCCAATGCTGTTCTGCTCCCCAATTCCCCAATAAAAATCTTTAAAAAAAAATTGTGCATACATTTTTTTGGAACCCTTTGTATATGCATTTACACATAGACGTGTGTGTGTGTGTGTGTGTGTGTGTGTGTGTGTATAATTTTCCTGAAGTATTTGAGAGTAAATTTAGACATCTTTGACCCTAAACACTTCAGCATGGTTTTACTTAAAAAGACACTGTCTTATATAACCACGGTGTAGTTGTCAAGATCAAGAAACTAACATTTCTGCAATAATATCTAACCCAGAGACTATTCAGATTTCACCGATCATCCCACTAATTACCCTATTTCCAATCCCGGATCCCACGTGCATTCGGTTGCCAAGCCTCTTTAGTCTCCTTTAATTGGGAACAGTTTCTCGGCTTGTCTTTGTTTTTCATGACCTTCACATTTTTAAAGGGAAGCAGCCAATTATTTTACAGATGCCCCTCAATATGGACTTGTCTGATGACGGTACCTCCTGATTAGATTCAGGTTACGCAGTGCTGGCTCAGTGCCACAGAGATGATGCTGTCCTTTTCCGTGCATGATATCAGGAAGGACATGATGCTATGTGTCCCCTCACCAGTGAGGCTGACCTTGATCACTTGTTTAAGGTGGTGTCTGCCAGGTTGCCCCACTGCAGAGTCACTCCTGTTCCCTTTGTAAAACAGTGTCATGTGTGAGGACACCTTGAGACGACATAAATATTTTGTTTCTCATGATTCCCGCGCCCAGCGATTTTAGCATCCATTGATGGTTCTTGCCTGAAACAGTTATTGCTGTGGTGGTTTCCAAGGGGTGATTTTCTAATTTCAACATTTCTTCTACATTTATTAGTAGGAGTCCTTCTGTAAGTAAGTGCTTTCCTGTCTTTTCATTTATTTATTCATCTATTTATATCTGTATGGACTCAGGGATTCTTATTTTGCTGTGGGTTATAATCTATTACTATAATGAATTAACTAATTAATTATATAAAATTTTATTTTAAAATAATTATAGAGTCTCTGGAGACTGAAAAAGCAGTATAGAGAGGTGCCGGGTACCTTCACCCAATTTCTCTCAGTAGGTGTAGCTTACATAACTAGAGTGCAATGTCTAAAGCAGGAAAATGATATTGATACAATGTATGTGTGTAGTTCTGTCATTTTATCTGTGTATAAATTCCTTTAGCCACTGCAATCAAGATTCAGAACTACTTCATCGCCACAAAGATCTCTCTTGTGCTACTATTTTTTATAATCACATTTCTCCTTCCCCCAACCATCCCTACTCCCTGGTAACCACTAATCTGTTCAACATCTCTTTAATTTTGTCTTTTCAGAAGGTTATATAAATGGAATAATACACTGTGTGACCTTCGGAGATTGGATTTTTTTGGCTCAGCATTCTGTCCTTGAGATTCATCAAAGTTGTTCCGAGTCTCAAAATTTTGTTTATTTTTAAACAATATTCCATGGTATGGATGTCCCAAGTTTGTTTAACCATTCACTTATTGAAGACATTTTGTTTGTTTCCAGTTTGGGGCTTTTACAAATAAAGCTGCTAAGAACAGTCACATGCAGGTTTTTGTTTGGACATGTCTTCATTTCTCTGGGCTCAGGGCCCAGGAGTGTGATTGTTGGGTTATACTGTTAAGTGTATATTTAGACTTTCAAGAAACCACCAAACTTGTCTAGAGTGGCTGCACCATTGTATGTTTCCATCAGCAATGTACAATCCAGGTACAACCTCATCAGCATCTGTTACTATTTTTTAGTTTAGTTCTTTTGATAAGTATGTAGAGATAGCTCGTTGTGGCTTTAATTTGCATGTTCTTCATGGCTAATGGCGTTGAACATCTCTTCATGTTCTTATCTGCTATCCATACATCCTCTTTGGTAAAACGTCTCTTCATGTCTTTTGCCCAGTTTTTAATTGGAGTGTTTCCTTTCTTACTGTTGAGTTTTAGGAGTTCATTATATATTCTAGATACGAGTTCTTTGTCAGATATGTAATTTGCAAATATTTCTCCCTTGTTATTTATTTTACTACTCAAATTGTTCTTATTGACTTTGAAAAGAAAATTTTCATTTACTCATCTGACAGGTTGTTTTCTAGACCCTATTATGCACTGGGCACTTGTCTAGGAGCTGGGAATAGATAAGACAGATAAGGCTGGGGCCTTGCCCATGAGGTGCTCTCAGTCCAGTGTTGGGGTGGAGTGGGTGGGGTAGAGAAAAGGAAAAGGTTGTTTCAACACAATACAGTCAATGGAATAAAGAGGAATAGTGGGTTGGGGGCGCACACAGATGAGGAAGATTGGCCAGGGAAGATGGGGAAGTCTGGAGGACATGTCTGCTCCTGTGGAGTAGACAAGGGACCACAGCAGTCCAAGCAGAAGCAAGAGCTCATGCAGACATACTTGACTAATTCAAAGTTCATGGCAGCAGGGATAAGAGGCCAGAAGGCCCTGTGGGACAAAGTAGGGTTGGGTTGGTATCTGGAAAGGCACTCCCTGGTCGGCTCACGTTTTTTTCATGAGCAAATTAGCTTAGTGGTGCCTACTTCCCAGAGACTCCGGGGGAATAAAAAATAGTGTACATAAAGCATCTAGAACAGTGCTGTGGAGGTAGGATTGCATGCTTGATAAACACTAGCCTTGGAAAATTTGTTTGGAAAAACAGAGCAAGTGTAAATATGGGCCAGCAGAAAGGAACCCCACTGAATCTTGCCTCTTCCCGGGCTCTCTCCCTGAGGCCCACTCCCTACCATGGCTCATCCTGTTTATGTCAGATCCATTTCCCTGTGCCCAGGACCACACCCTGCCCCTCCCTGGGATCCAGGGACACTCTCAACCAATTCAGACCAACTTCCTGTGGCTCCTTCCCAGCAACAGTTAAACCTCCCTGGGCCACCAGGCTACCACTCTCCTTTCTTTCTCAGTCACCTTTCTTGGAAGAATTGTTTATTTTCACTGCCTCACTTCCTTGCCTCCCTTTCACTCTTTCACTCAGTGTGGTCTGGCTTCCCACCGCCACCCCAGGAACTTCCCTCATCAAGGTCGTCATGGCCTCCATGACACTGACATGAGTTGGTCTCTATGTCACCTGATCTCCCTGCAGCATTCGAGATGGTTGACCACTTCTCCCTTCTTGATACATCTTTCTGGCTTGGCTCTCAAGGTGATGCCCTCGCAGGACATTTCCTGCTGTCCCTGTGGGAGCCCCTTCTGAGCTCCTCAGTGGGTTCCTCTTTCTGTACCCATCTCTAATGCGAGGTGTCCTCAGGGTTTATCCCTCAGCTCTGTGTCCTCACTCAGTGTGCCCATGCCCTGTCCTGGTGCACTCTCTGGTCCCCAGCAGGCCTTCCATTGTTTTCTTCAGTCTGAAGACTCTCAGATCTTATCCTGCCACCCTGAGGCCTCTCTCCTGACCTCCAGACCATTGGGTCCAACTGTCTGTTGACTATCTGCCTACCCCTCAAACTCAATGTGAGTAAAACAGAGTTCACCCTCCTCCCCAGACCAGCTCTGCCTTCCCTGTCTTCCATCTTTCACTGACCAACGCATCTCCCAACTGTCAAAGGCTGAAGGAGAAAACACAGGGAACAGAGTAGTTGGAGAGGTGATTAATGAGTTCAGGGTCCACTTATGCACCAGGGAAATAAAGATAGAGATGCCGGGGAGTAGCTGTCCACCTGTGGCTGGAGTATGGGAGAGGAATCAGGGCAGGAGACATGATTTGATTCTGTTCCGCTGAGCCCAGGGCAGACCCAAAGGCCCAGCTGGAAACCACAGCCCCTTTGTTCGGAGCCCTTCAGCCAGCTTGCACTTGCAGTCTCAGGCCTCCACCTCTAGACTTGTGGGCTGAGGGTGTAAAGATCTACAAGGGCCGAGAGGGGAGGAAGGAAGGAAGGGCTTTTCTGTGCTAAGGAGATAGCCACGGGAGAGGGAGCTGGGAGGCTGGAAGTGAAAGCAGCTATGGGGCGAATGGTTAGAGACCAAAACATGAAGTGAACTTGATATGTTTATGAGGTTTGGAGAGGAAAGACCGAGTTTTCCTTCACCCCCCTCTCACTGCAAATGTGTGAAGTTGCACTTCCTGCCTTCATCTGAGAAAGGGGCAGTGTGGGTCACCATGAATTACAACAGCATGATAAACAACAACAAAAATGAATAAAGGAAAACTACCTCCAACAGGTGGAGAGACAGCAGGGAAGGGACATTTGTTAGGCAAAAAAGAGGAAGCAGAGAGTTGCCTTGCCTTGATTAATACAACAAACATTTATTGAGGGCATGCTACTGCCTAGCGCTTTAGATCCTTGTGACATTTTATTTGCACAGCCATCATGTGCGGTATATGCTTTTATGCTCATTTTACAGATGAGGAAACTGAGGCTCAGGGAGATTGTTCAACTTGTCTGTGGCCAAACAGTTAAGAGGTGATGGCATCTGATTCTGATGCCTGTGTTCTTTTTGTTGTTGTTTTGTTAAGTATTTATTTTCCCATTTAAAAAAAATTAACGTGATACAATCATGTAGTTTAAAAAGTCAACTAGCTCCGCAGAGTTTGTTAAGAAAAACAGCATTAACCAGCCCCACAGACAAGGATTGACACCTTTTAAAATGGACTCATCTAATACTTACCGCCATATTTCTATATAACTTGTTTGTATTGCTGTTTCTTGATATCCCTGTTTTAGGCATTGCTTATTGACTTTCCATTATGAAACAGTGGATTTTAGCTTTTCCCCCCTCACACACATACACCCGATACACACATGCACATGTCTTAGTCTCCATCCTCCCAATATAGCTACATATATAGTTAATCTGCTTAGATCAGTAGCATGGTGACATTATTGTGACCTACTAACTATTACTACTTAGAGCTGTCTCCACATGGAGCCCTTTCCCTTTCCTGGTACCTTTTGTTTCCTTTGGAGCTGACAATTGCTTTTGTTATTTCTACTGTTTGCATAGTTTCCTATTAATTTATTAATTCAACATTCAAAATGTTCTTTTTTTTTGAGGGCAGTGTCACTGGCCCTCATATGTGGGACCGAACCGGGGTCGCTGGCTTCCCAGGCCAGCGCTTAACCACCGCGCCACTCGGCCGGGCCTAAAATGTTCTTAACAAGAGCTAGACACATTAATGCACATCCTTTTTTTCCCTACTAGTGTCATTTCCATGAACAAGTACTTCGTGGAGTTTTTGCTCTTCTCCAATTGGGACTGGCCACCACCTCTGCCGTGGTCACAGCTGTCATCCTGTCCTCTCCCATGATCATCATTTTGAGGATTCCCTTTGCATCTCTGTTTCATGTCTTCCTCTTCCTTAGTTCACTCCCTACAACCTTCATGAGTTTTCTGACCAAAGCATGCAGGAGTAAAATTTTGAATGCTCTGGACCTTACTTTCTGGGCAACTCATTCCCCCAAAGAAGAAGCTTCCAATATCTTGCCTGGAGGGTGTAAATCCAGACGCAGCAGTTGGGAGAAGCTGGCACCTCAGCACTAAGCATGTAAACGTTATCTTATTCCCTGTTTTCAGCACAGACCTCCACCCCTCATCTCAGCACAGAGATTCTGTCTTATCTACAGGCTGGTCATAGGAAGAAATAGACTATTGCCTAGCCATAGGAACAGAGGCAAGGACCTGGAGTTCTAATTACCTCTGAGGGAACTGCTTTAACTCAATAGTCCTTATTTTTGCCCCCTCCCTTCACTTGCTTCCAGAAGTACCTCATGCTGCCAGTTCCTGAGGCTTGTATTGGTTCTGCTGTGTAAATGAAGCTGATTCTCAGCTTTTCCCAATAACATCTTAGGAGTCCTTAATATTTCCCCCACTAACTTGGTTACTACTTGTCCATCTGCTTTCCAGCTTCCAAAATTATATGACTCTTGTCTCTTCTCTCGTTCTCCTCATTCTTATGGGTTTATGCCTTTTAGATGCTTGTGTTCAACCTCTGTCTTTACCTAGGAATCCAGCACCACTCCTCCCTCCCCAGACACAGGTATTCCATGTAAGAGTGGGCACCTGTATACATGAGTCACTTCTCAGCCACAAGCATTTCTCAGAGAGAAAGGAAATGAGAATCTTTGTGTGAAATCAACACATTTCCCACACAGACATCAAGATTACTGAGACCTACACAGGCTGGTCCCTATCTTCCTGGGCAACCTTGAACACGTCATTTCACCTTTTTGGCTAGATCTCAGTGTTCCCATCAGTAAAACAATGCAAATGTCACCTGCAGCCCTGCATGAAGATAATGAGAATCAAATGAGACAATGGGAGATACAGCTCTGCAGTTTCAGGCACCACACGTTCCCAGCCTCTAATTCAGGAAGCAACTAGTATGTACCTGTGCTAAGGCCTCAGGATTCAGGGATGGGAAAAGCAGGTCCCTTTCCCTGGACAAGCTCATGGGATAGCAGAGGAGGCAGATGAGTAAACCAAGGGATAAGCAAGGCTGCAGATTGTGAGTGAGTGCATAGCAGAGGGAGAGACCAACACTGCCAACTGCGGGGGAGGGCAGAGGAAGCTTCCTAGGAGCTGGAAGCAGCACACCAGTCACAGAAGAGGAAGGCATTCAGACAGAAGGGCTTGGATGAGCAAAGGAGGAGGCACGAATTTACAAGGTGGGAGCACAGAGCTGCGGCGTCACAGGGCTGGAGCGGGGCTGGCTGTGCCTGCCGTCCATGCCATGCTCTTTCTCTGTGAGCCACAGGTGGGTTTAACCTGGGCCATGGCATGGCTGAATCTGCCCCAGGGAAGGTTGCCTCTGGCAGTGAAATGAAGCGTGGCCTAGAGAAAGGACCGCTGGAGCTCAGAGGTCTGTCAAGATGCAGTCCCCATCGTCCACAGGAAAGAGTGACGTGGCCTCACGTAGGGCAGGTGCAGGGGAGACGGAGAGGAGGCTGTAAGCTTCAAGAGGGATTTAAGAGGCCAAATCATCAGGACCTGGTAATCAACTGGATGTAAGGGGTGAGAGAGATGAGAAGAGACCGACCCTTGGGCATCCAGCTCTGATGGCTAGCTGGCTAGGAGGGCTGCTCCCCAAGCCAGGGGCTACAGAGGAGTACAGGCTGGGCAGAGGAAATTGAGAAAAGGTAAAGGGTTTTGATGTGGGCATGTGGAGTGTGACGGTCCTGCAAGACACACGTGGGGATGACAATGAGGGACTTGAAAGTGTGATAGATAGACAGCCATCCAGGCATCAGTCATTGAAGCATCACCACCACCATCACCATCCTGATTTTAATGATTAGTTCTGTTCTCTCAACTTCCCAAAATTATTATCTCTTCCAGGACAGAGAGAAGTCACCTGGGCTCATGCCTTCGCATGGAAGATGTTCAGAAACTATGACTAGTACAGCTGACTAGTGACATGTGGACATCAATGTCAGGAAGACAGAGTCCTGGCTCCTCACGCACCTCATCCAGCCTGCCCAGGGTGTCACTGAGTGGAGCGGGCATGCACCCACAGCCAGGCGTCCTGCCTGTGGAGGCTGAAGCCTGCTGTCACCTCAGCCAAATAGGCTGGGAGAGAGCGCACTTCTCCAAGTGGCCAGGCTCTGGTGGTCCCCGTGCCTGTTCTCACCACTGAAGTCTCCCTCTCTGCCATGTGCCCCCTACCACCCCTTCACCTACTCAGTGCTCGGAACGTCTGCCCCCAGGGAAACCTCCTCCCTCAACTTCCCCACCAGCCCTGGTCTTCCGCTCCCCTCCAGCCTCACCTAACACAGGGCTGTCTCCTGATGCTGCCTCCTCTTCGTGGCCCTCCTATGCGAGACACCTCGGTGGTGGTGTGTTTGTGAGCTCCTGGGTCCTCTTTAGGGTTCTCTCAAATTTCCCAGGCCAGAATCATTTCTCATCTTCTCACAGAAGTACGTTCTCACTTCCCTTTTGGAGTGACAAGCTATGTGACTGTGGGCAAGCCACCCATGTCTCTGAATCTCAGTTTCTTATCTGTCCAATGGGCACAATACCTTCTCCTTTTTAAGGCTGTCACCAACCTTGAATGACATAGCATAGATAAACCAACTGGGACACTGCCTGACACATTCAACATGTTGGATACATTTTTCATTGTCTCTCTTTCCTTATCCCATAGCCTATTACCTATAGGTTTTGTTTGGCTACTGTTACTTGTAGTCTTATCTAATCTATCCTTACCAAACATTAGTGGGATAAAAGCAGAGCCTGCACCAGATAAGCCTTTGACTCTCCCATAGCTCTGTGTCTATAACAGGTGCTCCATAGATATGGGTTAAATGACTGAGTGAATTGATCCAGCAGCTGTTGAGTAGCTGCATATTTTTGCTCATTTGGGAGTTAAGCTTAAAGAAATGAGAAGACACATTTTACATCCTTTCGTGCATTCCCCAACCAAACGACGTTGATTTGGGGGGTCTGCTCCCATCCAACTATGCAGATATAGCAGGGCTGACCAAATTGCAAAAGGTGTCAGTTACTGAGATGACCTAAGCTGTTTCTACTGGGCCCATGATGGGCCTGCACTAATCAGGGGAGGCCTGATAGAGAAGCTAAGAGGAGACCAGCAGTTCTCCCATGGGCTGCACAGCAGAATCACTTGAGGCTTTAAAAATCCAGTGTCCACATGCCACACTCCGGGCCAGTTACAGAAAGGTCTCTGGGGGTGGAAGCCTGACATCAGCAGTTTTTATAGTTCCCAGGTGACTCTTGTGCAGCTGAGCTTGACAATCCCTGGGTCAGAGGCTGGTTTTGAAAGACTGGGGTAAGGGGAGGGGCAGGCTGCTGTTGGCCCTGGAGCTGAGATGGAGATGCCTGCCCTTCTCTCCCTGCTGCCTGTGTTCCCCTTTCCTTTCTTTTTTTCTTTCCCACTCACCTCCAGCTCGCTTTCCCTGCTGAGGAGACAGAACATTTCCTTCCAGTACCTACAGTAATAGCACTATGTCTCCCTGGGGAGAATGTGAGCCTTTCTCTGTTCACAGCCCCTCACTCATCAAAGGCAGAGGGTGTGGGGAGGGGCCGGGGGGATTTACACGGGTAACTCCAATTAAGACAAATGTCAGCTCCCTCTCCGCAAGCTGCCGGAGGCACTCTCGCCCAGTCGTGTAGGGTGGGCTGGGTGTGGGAGAGCAAGAATGTTTTGCTGTAACTGTCAGGCTCTGACAGAAGCAGCCAGAAGGAAGCAACGGGAGAGCTGGAGCAGGAGGACAGTCCTGGTCCAGATACCCTCCTGGGGGTTGGGGGAGGGGGGCTCATGAATCCCGTCCCTCCTTAGCATCGTCCCTCAAGGAGGTTGCTTTGGAAAACATAACGGGGTCCCCAGACCCTTCCTATGGGGTGACACCTACAATCTGCCTTCAAGGGCTCCGACAGCACCCAGCCCCAGGGGCCCCAGAAGTGCCTGCGTGTTTCTCTGAGGCTGCTCCAGGGTCCCCTACCAGCTAAAAGGAACAGCCCCTCCTACACAACAGGAGGTCCCTTGTCCAGCAGCCACTTCACCTGGAGCACTGCAGGAAACGCAGAGTCTCAGGCCCACCCAGCCCTCCTGAGTCAGAACCTGCAGGGTAACAAGACCCGCATGACTGGGACACACAGTAACGTTTGAGAAGTCCTGGAGAAGTGGTCCTGGACCCCGAGGGAACCTGGAGCTGCAGTAAGAGGAAGGCAGGAACCTGCCATGGTGTCAGAAGCTCCACGCCTGGCTCCGCCCACTACTCCCCCAATCACCTTGGCCAGGTTGTTTCTCGCCCAGTTTCCCAGTCTGCACAGTGGGAACAAGGACGACTTCCTGTAGAATGAGCAACTCATGGAAACACTTACGAATGTAGGTCATTCTAGCGATGGAGGTACAAAAAATAATAGTGATAATAGCAGGCACACATTAGGCACTTAAGATATCCCTGGACTGTGCTAATGGCTTTATGTAAATTATCTCACTTAATGCCCATATGTCACTGAAGCACTATCATTATCCCCATTTACAAATGGGCAAATGGCGGCTCAGGAAGGTAAAATAAATAACCTACTCAAGTTTCACAGGTAATAAAGGTGGGAGCCACACTGGAATCTATATGCTTAACCATTATGCATCCATGAAGCTTTCCCCTCCAGACCACCCTCTACCCCCCACTTTGGGGAGGCTTCCCTCTCCTGGGCATCACTAGGGTGTCTCCAAACCATAGGGGTAGGGGTAACAGTATAGGAATAACTGGGCTTACCCTATCCACCAGCAGACAGCCAGGTCCCAAGCTTGCTAGGCCCTAGGAGCCTGTGATGCTGGTCAAAGCAGTAGCCCAGTGATGACCAGCGTTCTGGAACCGTAGCCTCTTATCTTCCTCATAAAATTTCTTGGGTCACATGAGAATAAGAGTGAGTTCTTTGAAAGTTGCAGAAACGGGGCCATGGATAGACACAGTCGAGAGACCAGGGTTCATATTCCAATTCTGCTATTTCTTGTGGCGACAAGCAATGTGCTTTATCTCTGTGGGCCTCAGTTTACTCTCCTGTAAAATGAGGATAATAAAAGTGTGCCTCCTAAGTTTGTTGAAAAGATTACCTATGGGTTGTTTAGAGGCTCTGGCACATAAGAAGCACTCAGTAAGGGGGAACTGCTCCTCTTTCACCACCATCACCATCATCATCATCATCAGACTCTTCCCTACATAGATCCCTGTGGGTACTGCAGGAAAGTTCTGGTAGCTAGGATATCAAAGTGGGGTTGCCTTGAGCTCACAGAGCCAGCAGGCTGTCCTGGGGTAGAGGGCGCTCAGCCAGGTGCCCACAGCTGTGTCTGGGCGTGGAGCAGGTGTGGGCTCTGGAACGCCCCGCAACCAGTGGCCACCTAGTTAGCACAATACCAGAGAGTTGCCAAATTATCTGAAGAAACTGGGTTTTTTGTTCATTTAAATCACTTTCAATGAAAACTACTTTCAGAATTTTTTTTCATGTTTTTTTTTTTTTCAATGCCGCCTTGGACAGAGGGCCTGAGCCTTTTCATGGAGATGTGCAGCCACACCTGTGCGCAGCACTGGCTTCCCTGTGCTGTGATACGGGGATGCCCTTGGGCCCTGAGCTGAGTCCATGGCCACAGGTGGCCAATAACACATCCACCAAAGCGCTGACCTTGTGGTTCAGACACTGAAGGCCTCTGTTAGAATGGAAACTTCTGAGTGGGAAGCACGTTAAGACAGTGTGGTCCATGACCTTTGAGAGAGAATTGATTTCTTGGATTAATAACAGGTACTTGGCAGGGCCCCGAGGTGGGGGTGGTCTCAGTTGGAGAAGCAATGAACAGGGAGAAGGACAGCACTTGGCCTTGGGGCTGCATCTGGTGCAGACAGGAAGGGATTCAGACCATCCCTGTGGATCTGGTAGTTTAGAAGAGGCCACTGTGAGGGTGGCTGAGGGGTGAACTCCCCTTGTCATCGCTGAGAATGCTCGAGGATCCAGGAGCAAGATACGAGTGCATCTAAGTGGGTATGTGGAACAAAGGCTGAAATGCTGGTGAAGGGCATGGGCCCCTGCTTCCCCTGCAATCACATCCCCATGTTCAACTTCGCACACAAGGGCCCCACTTGATCTGAATAGCAGCCTGTATCTCTATCTCTATTTTTATCTGTATAAATGGCTCTTTTAAACCAACAATTTGGATGAAGACATGGAAAGCATGTGCATCAAATTTGCAGATGACTCAAAGCTGGAGGGGATGAGAGAATAAAGGTTCAAGATGATCTCGACAGTCGAGAATGCTGGGTCAAAAGCAACCAGATGAAATTTAACATCAATAAATCTAATGCTTTGAATGCAGGTTCCAAAAATCAATTGCACAAGAACAGGATGAGAGAGACCTGGCTTGACTGCAATTCACATAAAAAAGATCAGGAGTTTTTAGTCTGCCTCAAGTTCCACATGAGCCAGCTGAGTGATGAGGTGGCTGGGGTGGTGGGGGGGAGCAGAATAACATCCTAATGCTTGGGCTACATTAACCCTTGGTGACGAGAGGAAGGGGTGCTGAGTGGCTTTATCAGACAGCGTCAGACCCAGAAGGGATGGGAACAAGAACTAATACTCACCAAGCACTCAAGACACAGAGAGGCAGGTAGCTAGCCCAGGGTCACCCGTCCAGTGGCTGGTGGACCCATGCTCTTGACCGCTCTACTCTGCTGCCTCTGTCAGATGAGACCTTGTCTACTTTCTCTTCCCCATTTTACAGATGAGAAGGGACTGGAACCATGAGTGCAATTTGTCCCCAGCCACCCATGAGTGAGCTGCAGACTCAGGCTCTCCTGGGACTCTCTCTTCAGTGCTTTTGTCCCTGCCATGCTGGATGGCTGCCCACCCGTCAGGGTGGTTGAATGCTTACCCTTAAAGAACCAAAGCCTTTGTCAAATTTTGCGTGGCAGTTATCCCACAATGCCTTCCATCCTACCCTGCCTGATCAGATATAAGATTTAGCTTTTTCTCTTGTCAGACAGAGTCACATTCAAGGTTTACAATTACTATGCCTAATTGGACCACAGCAGGGAATTTACACAGCAGAGAACCTGAAACCTTATATCAAGCGGTCCTGTTTATGTTCCTATGGATTTTTTAAAAATTATTTTCCAGTTAAATTGATCATGGCCACGTCTCAGGCCTCTACTTCCAGTTTTCCATCATTAACCAAGCTTTCACATTAAACAAGACATTAATTATCTGCTAGTGCTTGAGTCTTTCACACACATTATCTCAGGTAACCTTCATGACAACATCAAAGTTGGGTTATTATTATGCTTATCTCACAATCAGGACATTGGCTTCATAGGGTGACCAACCATGCCAGCTTGCTTGGGACTGAGGCATCTCCGAGGACATGGAACTTGACATTGTAAAACCAGGATAGTCCCAGACAAAACAGGACAAGTAGGTCCGCCTAGGCTTGGAGAAGTTAAAAAACCAGCCCAGGGTCACACAGCTATTATAGAAAGTGGCTGAGCCAGGCTTTAAAATCAGTTCCCCTGATACCAAATGCGGGAAAGCAAAGTAAGAGTAAATAGACTCTGGCCCACACTCTGACCTCTGTTTTAGACTCCTGGAAGCCTTGTTTTGCTTATTTCCTTATTTTCAGTTCTATGTCAGAAAACCAACTTTCTACATCTGTGCAACAAGAAGAGTCCCTACTTCCTAGGGCTGTTCTGAGCACTGTGTGTTTGGAAAGAACTAGAATAGTACCCAGCATGGCAGGAATTCAAGAAAGCCGCATTTCTTCCCCCTGCCCTTCCTTCCACTGGCTGGTGAGCTTGGTTGGGTTTTAGACACCAGCACGTAGTGTGCAGGCTCAGGGCATAGGAAGTAAGTCAGCTACAGGCTGCAATGGATTTGGAGGGGTCAAGTCTGAAGATGGGCTATGATCAACTGGGATGTCTGGGCATGAAGAGGGGAGGTGAACTCAGTGGGGAGGTAGGTACCCAGAGATGAGCTCCTTCAGGAAATGAATGAAGGCAGAAGAAATAGTGGAAGGCAGGCAGGGCGGCTGACTTCCAGCCTTCAAAAGGCTGTCTTAGGAAATAAGACACTCAACCAGTGAGGCCCTCGAGGCCCATCCAGAAACAGGGAGCAAAGGAACTGGGGAGCAGTTCTGCTCCATGTCAGAACTTCCCAGCGATCAGCTCCATGGTAGGAGTTTTCTCTTCCTTCCCATTGCTAGAGGCATGCAAGGAGAGGCTGATGACCATCTGCTGGGGGTTTACAAAGGGCATTTCTGTAGCAAACATGAGGCTGGACTGGATGAACTCTCAGCTCCTCTCCAACTCTGCGACCCTCCAGCACACGTTGGCTCCCTTCCCTCAAACTGTAAATATTTGCGCATTCCCAAATTATAAAGTGGAGCTCTTGGCTTACAACGGTCAGGGAGACAGGCTCGTCTGCGGAACAGTTTGCTTAGTGTTTCTTTAGGCTGTGTTTCCAAGACTTCTTGTCATCTGTGTTTGGAGTGGACCCAAGCTGTGGGATATATATATATGGGGTGGGGGTGGGGGTGGAGAGGGGATAGGATTGTTCAAGAAAGGTTATAAATGGAGATCATTCAAGAATGCAGAAGCAACCTCCTCCCGAAGGCAAGGACACTTCCTCTGTGTGGCCGCAGCATGTCAGAGCAGACATCCTCCAACACTACCTCTGCTGGTGTGGGTTCGGGATTGGTGCCTTCTGTCCCACTGCAGAGGGCTTCCCGGTGGGAGCTGGAAGGCCTGCCCCACTCACAGCAGTGAGACAACACCCACTGGGTTTGGTCCAGTACCTGTTTATGGAGATGGGGGTGAGTGCGGAAGGTTCCATTGTAAGTCGGCAGCTGAGGCTCACAGCTGGGGTACTGAGTTCAGGTCCTTCCCCAGGAGCTGGTACGGGGTGGGGGTGGGGAAATGCTAAGATCACATGGTGGCTGAAAGTTGGAGGGGAGTCTTATTTTTTGTGAGGATCACAACATGGTTTTTCTCGCTGGCCTCTTGTTTTTCACCCTCTGATTTCTCTACCGTGTTGTCATTCTCCTAAAACCAGATCTGAGCTGGTCACTTCTCCACGTCTCTCAAAGGAGCTGCTCCCCGCTTTCTCCCAATTGTGTCCTTTCCCACGCATGTTGTTCCCGTAGCCCCTAATATTCTTCCGCTTTCTGTGCTTTAGCTTCTATCTGAAAATGGGAGTAAGAATAGTCTGAGTCTCAGAACGCTATGGGGACTCAGTGAGCTAGTGCATGTAGGGCCTTGACTATAGCACTGGGCCTTTCAGGGTAGCTATTTATGTTATTATTTTATGATGATGGCCAACTCCTACTCAATCTGCAAGACCCCAGGTCACCGGCTCTGTGAAGCCTTCCTTGTCTTCTCCAGACAAAGATTTGTTTCTTGTTGGTTTTCAGGTTTTGCTGTTTACTTTGGAGTTCTGTGACATTTACACATTTACTTTTCAGAACATTTTGTTGTAATTACCAGCCTACATGCTTGTCTGTCCCACTAGGCTGGCTACAGGCAGGGACAGGTCATATCCAACTCTGTACCTGATGGCTGGCACAGTGTCTGGCACCTGGTAAGGGCTTCAGAAACTGATGTTCCCCTGTGGGTTCTTATTAGGATGATGTTGTCTCAACCTCAAGAGACCCCACTCCTCTCTGCATCCCCACCCTTGACCCCAAACTGTTGGACAGACATTGCATTTTCCCACTTCCCTAAAGCGTTTCGGATTTGGAAAATAGCAATGGTTTAGGAAAATGGGTCATTACTGAGGGCTCAATCACGGAAAACATGTAACTCCCGAAATCTTAGTGAAATGTCGGGGACTTGATTAGAGCAAGCCCAGTCCCTGGTGATCTGAAGGAAATATGGCCTGTTTGTCCTAGTGGGGAAGAAAGATCACTCTTTATTTACTCACTAGCCTGGCTAATCCCTTCTGACAATATGGGAAGTCATTCTGCTCAGCTGAAGCGTTATTTCAGGGCTCCCTTAAGGAAGAACTATCTTCTACTCAATTAAAGCAAAGCCTGAACTTGCTCTGACCCCGTCATTCCGTAGCCAGGAAAGCCGGCTCGGCTCCTTCCAGCGGGGTGGCTGCCCGGGCTCCAGGCCGAGCTCTTTTTCATCAGGACTTCTCAAGCATTTATTGGGGTGAGAAACAGGGGAGTAGAAGCCATCCCTGCCAGTTCCCTGCAGCCTGGCTGGGGCTTGGGAGCTGGGAAAGGAAGACCTGAAGAGGGAAATGGACAAGGCCTCCCAGCACTACAGCCCTTCGGGGCCACCTCTGTCACCCAGCTCCTCCAGGTGGGGGCACAGCAGTCAGAATCAACGAGCAGCACCCCAGTGGCAGGTGGAGGCTTGAGGAAGAACTCAGCTTCCCCTGTCCTATTTTATGTAGAACAGTGCCTCCCACTCAGACACCCCCACGCCCCACCCCCCACTTTCCCCACCCCCCCACCCCCCGCCTGCCAAGCCCCTCCTCTGTATGCAGGAATGAGCACTATTGTTATTTAGTGGAGACCAAAGCAAGATGCATGATCTCACTGGAAAAGCACCCACCCAGAGTCTCACCTCTTCCCTCTCCAAGCCCCATCAACCCCTGGGGGATCTGGAAGGAGAGGGCTTAGCCAGGCTGTCTGCTGCAGGAAGGGGTATGTTAGCTGAGAAGATCATCTATATAAGAAAGCATAATTTTCTTCCTGCTCTTCTCAATTACAAAATAATAAGATTGTTAAAAATCCAATAGCATGAATGTCAATATGGGCAGGGACAGCAGAAGGAAATTTAATTGCACAATGGGTGCCAGTTAAAAATGGTATGTGCTCTCCTTGGCTTTTCTTAATTCTAATTAGGATAAAATTTACTGATCTTACAAACACACAAACAGAGGCTTGTCAGCAGGCCAGGAATGAGTCCTAAAGATGTTGGCTTCCTTTTCTGAGTCCCTGGCCCTTCCTTCCCCCACCCCCAAACATCGTCTTGATTGGAGCTTTTAGCTGGTTGTGAGCATCAGCTCTTGAGTTTCTTTGCCCTGTCAGAGGACCAGATGTTTTTTATTTGAGAGCAAATTGACACATTAAATTACACTGTGCAAACATTAAAGGCAGCCACGGGTAAACAGGCCGAGATTCATTGAATTTTACGGGTCACAATAATGTTTATGTAATTTAACAAATTCCTGTCCCTCTGCTGAGTCTTTCCAATTTAACAAATTCCTGTCCCACTGCTGAGTCTTTCCAAGAAGTATTAATTTAAGAAAGATGGGACCTGCCCAGAGGCTCCCCATGTCCTCCACCCCATCTCCGCCTCTCAGCACTCTTGCTGAGGCCCAGCAGACTTAGATCTGATGTTTAGACACCAAAATTGCCATGCAGAGTGAGGAATTGCTTCTAGGTCACTTTGTCTTGAAAACATGTCCTATTTGCCTGCATGGAGCCTTATAAAACACTTTTAGCACTGGACATCTGATAGGTTTGCCTGACCAGAATCCATCCATTCCTTCTCTTGATAACAGCACTGATTTTTCTCTAGGAACAATCATTTCTGTCCCATTATCAGTTTCCAAAGTTCCTTTGGGGCAGAACCCACTCCATAGCCCCAGGGATGGGCACGTGATCCAGGCCTGGCCAATCAGAGCGTTCTATCCAGCCCCTAGCCAGTGATTAGTTCAGTGATGGGAACCTCATCAAGTCCGGACCAATGAGCATCGACGCCAGCACTTTTGGAGAAACTGGCAGAAGAAGGTCTTGTTAAGTGGCCAAATGTAAGTGGCCAACTGTAAGTCTTGTTAAGTGGCCAAATGTAAGTTGGGAGTTTCTGGGCACCATTTGCCACCAGTTGGAAAAAAGGCTGCAATGAGGCCTGGGAATGAGGCCAACACAGAAGAAAGTAAAAATGGAGAAGGGCAAATTCTCATGAGATTTTCTGAGCCCTTGGACCCAACCGTGGTTGAAGTCTATACCTGGGCTGTTTGGTTATGTGAGTTAAGAACTCCACTGCTTCAGTTAAGTCAGATTGAGTTGAATTTCTGTCAGTTGCACCAAAGTGTCTTATTCAATGAAGCAAGATTACCCCGTACCTCTCTGTATGGACTAGCACCCCACCCCCACATTTCCCACAACAACAGCATCAGCCCCTGTGGGTTCCACTCTCGTCTCTGACTCCCCCCACCCTCCACTACAGACTGAGCTGTTCCTAAACACACCCTGCTTTTCTCTCCTCCCTGTCTTTCTCTAATTTTCCTCATATTGCCTGCAGTGCCATTTTCCCCATCTACCTGCCTATCTTTCAAGGCCAGGCTTAATTTTCTTCTCCATAAGGAAGCCATCCTACCTATCCAGAACTCCCTCCTCTGAACTGGCAGAGGGCCTTAGTTGGTTCCACACTTCTTGACCCTTAATGATATGAATACAGGACCATTTTGAATTTTTTATTTTTTATTGCTTCTTGTATTACACGGTTGTTTCTTCTCTTCTGTTTCCTAATAGCCAAAAAAATTCCTGGTACAGTGTGGGGCACATGAAATTATAGATTATTAGTATTTGAAGGTATCTTAGAGATTATGAACATCACCCTGTCTTCACAATTTACAGTGGAAGAAACTGAGGCCCAGAGAGGTGAAGTGACTTGCCCAAGGTCACACAGCTAGTTTATGGCCAGGCCAAAGGTAAAATTTCTGCTGGATGTTCTTTTTACAATACCAAGCTCCATCATCAATTTGGTTAATTTATTTTCTGGTTGAGTTTGTGTATAGCTTGAATTGGTTTGGCATCTTACCATCTATTAATGGTACTGAGTCAGCACGTATAGAAGAAAGAACGGTGGACTTGACCAAATCAAAAGATCTGGTTTCAACTTCCGGTGGGCCTGTGTGACCTTGGAAAAGTTCTTTCACCTCTCTTTTCCATTTCACAATTGCAAAAATGAGGGTCTTGTCCTAGGTCTGAGGGCAAGTGAGTTTGACTTGTGAGCCTTCTCCCTTTGATTGCTGGGATAGCCTGCAATGCTGACTAGGGAGGATCTGGGCTCAGTAAGAAAAAGGACCATGAACTATTAGCACTAGCTCCCTAGAGTCTGAGAATATGGCTTGGGGCTTGTCAGCAGGCACACCAGACATTTGCCCTTCCTGGACTGGATAATCTTTGAGGTTCCTTCCTATTCTGCCATTCTAAGTCATTTAAGTCCTGGTGGAAAGGCACTGAGCTCATATCCATCTTCAGGATGCCCTTGTCAGGGTGTGTCAAGTGGGATGCTCTCTGTGTAGCCTTCTCATGCATATGGTACAGTGACATTTCTGGTCTCCAGGGCTCATACCTCCACCCAACAAAAGTTCACGAGGGCCTTGCCATAGATCCACTGAGCAGGTAGTTTGGAGTGGGAACTTGTTGGGTCCAGGGTGGATTGGGTCAAGTAACTCAGATGAGGCATGAGGCGGTGGTGAAGTTGATAGTTGGAGAACTCTGGGGTCTGAGAAATCTACTTCTATTTTTGCAGTGCTCAGCATCTGGCAAGAGACATCCTCCCCACACCCAAGGGGAAACAGGGACCTGGAACATAGAACCTTACAATTCTGCTGTGGGTTCTCCTGGAGGGCCAGGGGCCAGGAAACAGGGGTCACCTAGGGGCTCTTGTCTGTCAGTCTACTCCTGTTGGTCCAACTTCTGAAGTATCAGAGAATTGCCCAGTTTTGTCCTGTGTCTGAAAGTCTGGCTTTTCACTAGGAGCTCTTTCTTCCTCACTTTACCAATCTTTCATGTGGAGATAATGGTCCCAATACTGCAAGGTTGTGATGAAATAATCCACTGAAGTGCCCAGCACACGGGGCTTGGTAGGTGTTCAGCAGTGCACTTTCTTCCCCTATCCCAATTCCATTCCCCTCCAGTCTGAGGAAGTTCAGACATTCATTTAACAGGCCTACCCCTGTATGCTGGGTGTTAGATTTGCAAGGATAAGCAGGGCACATATTGCTTGGCTTTCATTCAGTTACATGTGACAAGAATAAAATTCCAAAGTAATTATTAAAAAAAGGGAGGGAGGTCTATTGGCTCATAGAAGTAACTTCCTTTAGGCATGGCTGCATCCAGAAACTCAAATGAAGGCACTGGTGTCCCCTCTCTCCCTCTGTCTCTGTCTCTCTCTCTGCCTAGCTCTCTCCACGACACAGGCAAGTGGGTATTGGAAGCCCCTGTCAGCTTAGCAAACCCAGAGCAGATGGAAGGGAGGCTTCTGATTGGCCTGACTTGAGCCATGTGCTCAGGATGGACCTAATCACTGATTGGTCAGGCCTGTGTCATGTGGCCAAAGGAGAATCAGCCCAAAACTCATGGAAAGAGTTCCCTCTAGGAAAGAAAGTTCTACTCTTAGGAGAAGCAGGTGAAGGCAGCTGGATGGGCTGAAACCACAGGTGTCTGTGGCATGGCTTTTGGAGAGGAGGCATGTCCTCTTTTAGGGAAATGATTGGGATGCACCCTGAAGTCTCTCTGGCCTTCCTGTGGGATTTCGTATGCGGTGGGCCCTCCTGTCCCCCTGGCTGAGCAGGGACGATCACAACTCCTCATTGGCACCAAGTCCCTGCCTGCTGCCCTGTCCAGGGGCAGGGAGCCAGTGGCAGTGTAACCAGAGGTCTCTGGGTCTCTAGTTGTCTCCAGAGAACGTAATGACATGATGCTAACCACACAGGCCGTGGAGGGGGGCCCGGCGGCAGAGGCTTCTGAGGCTTGTGGTTTAGTTCCTGCCAATGTCAACTCCTTTCGGTCTAACTTTAGAATCCCATGGTTGGCTTCCCTTGCATCAAAGAAGTCGAAGTATTCAACTCCAGAGGGTGTGTATTTTTAAAACAACAATGACAACAACAACAAAATCAAAACAAAACCAGAAAGAGAGAAAAAAAGAAATCCAATGATCTTTCAGAGTCAGAGACTCAGCAGCACACAGAACCCTGAGCTTCACGGAAATGCCCAGTGACTGTGGTCAGCCCGAATTAAACATATCTACTCTGTTTTTAAAGCTAAAAAAATTCTAAATGACCTTTAATTAGTAGACCCACTTCTTTCCTTCCCATCAAAACCAAGTGTTTCATGAGAGCTACATTTCCTAAAAAGGCTTGGGGCTAGACGCTCGGCTCCCTCACTTTGCCCATGGCAATGCCCTGCAAACAGTTCTGGCTTCACTGCTGTGCTGAATGGGTGCTCGTGTGAGGGCAGAGGGGCGAGACAGGACCCAGGAGATGAGACGAGGTGAAGACTTAGGGGTGCAGGTCCCCCAGTTGGCCAAATTCCTACTCTGCTCTTTTACTAGCTGTACAAACTTGAACAAGTGCCCTAAATTCTCTGGGCTCAGTTCCTTCATCCATAAAATGGAGGTCCTGATACCTGGCCAGCCCACCTCATGCTGAAAGGTGTGGACATGTTGAAAAACCCCAGACCCTTTACAAAATGATGAAATTGTTGCTGATCTAGCAAATGCCTTGATGCCTTGATCCTCCCCCACCCCCCTTCTCTTTTTTATTTAAACACCCCTCACCTTTTTTCTCTGTTTTGGCCTGGCTCCTCAGTTCTTCTCTTCCTTCTGTGTCCCCTCCTCCCTTATCCTGTGGGCACATCATCCGTGGTTTCTGAGCAATGGGGACCTCAAAGGGTGGCTGTGCACAGGTGTCACGGTTACTATGGAGGACGATGGGTTTCCCGAAAGGGCTGAACTGGGTTTGTGTAGGCGTCCCACTCAGGGACTCTATTTGTTTATCTTTTCTAGGTCATCTGGCCTCCTCCCACCCCTTGGACATGAGGGCTGTAAGAAAGCATTAGCTCTTTGAGATCCAACTGGTGGCACAACCCTCCAGGAAATTTTCCTCTGCCTGCTGGCTGCCCAAGTTGGCCAGACAACTTATCCTCTGATTGGGAGGGTCACACATTATCCCAAGGCACTCATAATTTTTCCTGAAGGCCATGGCAGCAGAAGGGAAGGGTGGAGGCTTAAAATAAAAATAACACACACACACACACACACACGCACACACTCACACACACACACTCACACGACCAGCACGTAACACTGATGGGCTCACGCAGACTTCAGGATTAATTTACAGATGCTTCTTAAGCTGAATTGACTGGTTCAGGCAGCCTAGGACAGGCTCACTCCCTGGGCTCCCAGTCGATGGGAGCTTTTCTTCTGCAGTTCCAGCTCATGCAGAGAAAGGAAGGCACTGACATTGGCTGCAGACCCAGCATGACCAAGCCCTAGGGCTATGCTCGCAAGGCTCCTGGAATATCAGGGTCCTAATGATTTTTTTTTAACTTCCTTACATTTTGTTTGTTTGTTTTTAATTGAAGCAAAAATTACATACAATGAAATGCACCTGTCTTTAGTGTGCAATTCAGTGACTTTTGATAAACAAATATATCATGTTGACCAAGACACAGAACTTTCCATTGCCTTAGAAAGTCATTTTGTGATCCCATCCCAAAGGTACCACTTTTCTGATTCCTATCACCAATTCAAATGTGGCCTATTCTAGAATTTCATATAAAGGAATCATACTATATTTGTTCTTTTGTGTGTGTTTTTTTTCACTCAACATAGTATCTGTGAAATTCATCCAGTTGTTGTGTGACTCAGCAGTTCATTCTAATTTCTGCTGACTCCTATTCCAGCCTATAAACATTTCACTGTTTCTTTATTCAGTGCTTTCGGTCATAGATATTTCTGTTTTCAGTTTTCAGCTATTGTGAATAAAGCTGCAGAGAGCATTCATGTACAGGTTGCTGTGTATCTCTCTTGGATAAATTCCTAGGAGAGGAATTGCTGGATCATAAGGAGGCAAATATTTAAATGTATAAGAAATTGATCATTTAAGTGGTTGCACCATCTTACACTCTCATCAGCAATGTATGAGGGTTCCAGTTGTTCCTCATCCTCACCAACCCTTCACGTGGTCGGTCTTTATAATTTTAACCATCCTGGTGTGTGTGTAATAATAGCTCATTGTGGTCTTAATTTGCTTTTCCTTCATGACCAGTGATGCTGAACATAGCTTCCTGTGATTATTAGCTATTCATATACCTCAAGGTCACAAATATTTTCTCCCAGATTTTTTTCTAAAAACTGTATAGCTTTAACTTTCACCTTCATGGCCATAATATATCTCAGATTAGTGTTTCTGTGTAGTGAGAGGTAGGAGTATAAGTTTATTTTTATCATCTATTTATCTAATTCAATATTTGTTGCAAAGGCTTTCTTTGCCCCATGAACTTTCTTTGGCATCTGGGTTGAAAGTCGATTCACTATATATAGGATCTATTTATGTTATTTCTGTTCTGTTCCATTTATGCCTTTCCTTTTGCCAATACTACATTGTCTTGATTTAGTTTTGTAGTAAGTCTTGAATTAGTGTAAGTTCTCTAAATTTGTCTTTCTTTTGTAATATTGTTTTGATTATTCCATGTTTTTGCTTTTCCATATAAATTCTTAATGACACTTTTCTTGTCATTTTCTACAAAAACGTCTGTTGAGATTGTGATTAGGGTTGTTTTTTTTTTTTTTTTTTGAGAGCAGTGTCACTGGCCTTCATGTGTGGGACCCGAACCGGGGCCACTGGCTTCCCAAGCCAGCGCTTAATCACCACGCCACTCGGCCAGCCCATGGGGTTATTTTGATGTATAGATAAGTTTGAGGAGAATTGACATTTGAACAATATTGAGTTCCATTAACATGGAATATAAGGTCTTTTTAAATTCTTTCAGGAATGTTTTGTTATTTTTATGAAAACTATTGTTCGTGTTTTATTAATTTATTCCTAAGTATTTTATGTTTTGGGTTATTAATGTAAAAGTGCTTTTGAAAATTTCATTTTCCATTTTTTTCTGCTGATATATAGAAATGCAATAGATTTTTGTATATAGACCTTGTATCCTATGATCTTGCTAAATTCACTTATTAGTTCCAGGAATTGTTTTGTTAATTCCTTAGGATTTTCTACCTAAAAATAAATCATGTTGCCTGTAAAGACAGTTTTACTTCTTTTGTTCACATTTTAATTAATTTATTTATTTATTTATAATTGGTTACACTGTCTGGGACTGTGAATATAATGCTGAATAGAAGTAGCAAGAACAGACATCCTTATTTCCATCTTAGGGGGAAGCATTTAATATTTTATATTATTTACTTTTGTTTTGTTTTGTTTTGTTTTGTTTTGTTTTGTTTTGAGGGCAGTGTCACTGGCCCTCACATGTGGGATCCGAACCGGGGCCGCTGGCCTCCCAAGCCAGTGCTTAACCACCGCACCACTCGGCTGGCCCTATATTATTTACTTTTGTTAGGAGTGAGTTTTTTGTACATACCCTTTATGAAATTGAAAAAGTTATTGCTGAGATATTTTATTGAGAATGAATATTGAATTTTGTCACGTGCTCTATGGAGGTGATCATATAGTGTTTCTCCTTTATTCACTTCATATGGTAAATGACATTGGTTTTTCAAGTGTTAAACCAACCTTGCATTCTTGGGACAAACTCCAGTTGGCCATGGGTTTTATACATTGCTAGATTAATTTTGTGCATGTTTTATTAAAGTTTAGTATCTGTGTCCATGAAAAATATTGGTCTGTGTCTTAGTTCATTGAGGTTGCTATCACAAAAATGCCATAGACCAGGTGGCTTAAACAACAAACATTTATTTCTCATAGTTCTGAAGGCTGGACTGTCTAAGATTAAGACACTGACACATTTGGTGTCTGGTGAGAGGGCCTGTTCACTGGGCCATAGACAACATCCATCTTTTCACTGTGTCCTCACATGCCAAAATAGAGCTCTCTGAGGGCTCTTTTATAATAGCACTGATCTCATTCATGAGGGCTCCACCTTCATGATCTCATCATCTCTGAAGGTCCCACGTCTTAATATCATCACACTGGGGGCTAGGATTTCAACAGATAAATTTTGAGGGGACACAAACATTCAGTCTGTAACTGTCTGTAATTTTCTTTTCTTATGTCTTTGTCAATTTGGGTATGACAATTATGCTAGGCACATAACATGAGCTGGGAAACATTCCTTTTTGCTCTATTTTCTGAAATAATTTATGTAAGATTGAATTTTTTTTTCCTAAAACATTTAATGAAATTAATGAGTGAGGACTTCAGAGATTGGACTTTCCTCTGTCAGAAGATTTTTATAATGAAGTCAATCTCTTTAATAAGTACAGAGCTGTTCAATTTTCTGTCTCTTTTTGTGTCAGTTTTGGTAAATAGTAATTTTCAAATAATTTGTCCATTTCGCCTAGGTGGTAAAATTTGATACTAGAATGGTGTTCATAACATCTCCTTATTATCTCTTGACTTTGTACTGGACATTGTGGGTGATACAGTAGAGAGACTCTGGATTATTTTATCTTTTTTTGAAGACTGTCAATTTTGTTCCGGCTGGCAGTGAAGTTATTAGATGATCACACTAAACTCATAGAGGCTTGACTTTATACTTTCTTGGGGGCATGTAATATTTCGTTTATCTTAGTTTAGGTAAATCCCTTGGTTCTGGGGCATAGATTTTATTGTGCTAACTTGGGGGCACTCAAACTCCAAAGTCTACCTCTGCAGCTGCAGCTGGGCCACAGCTAAAACCTCTGCTCAGCTGTTATAGATTTCTAGTGGATGCTTCCACTGGGCATCTTGACATCACCCCCATGCATGCACAGTTCAGGGGTCAGTCAAGGATTTGAGGATAGTTTATTAGCAGATTTGGGGGCTCTCTTCTCAGAAGTTCTCTCCTTGCCAGTGTTTCTCTCCTTGGTTCCAGATCCTCTGGCAGACTTCAGCTTCAATCTCTGACACCTATGATCAAAAATGCTGTTTTTCCACAAGGCTGCTGGTTCGACCCCACATGGGATGGTAGCTATGCCCACCCACAACTAAGATGGAGCTCAGCACCTTGAGCTGAGCTGCCGCCCAGGTGGCTCAGAGGACAGAGTGTGCCACTCTTAACAACAAGGCTGCTGGTTCAACTCCCAAATGGGATGGTGGCTACACCCACCCACAACTAATATTGAACACAGCACCTTGAGCTTAGAGGCCACGAGCTGCCAACGGGAAGCCCGATGGCAACTGGCGCCCTCCACAACGAAGATTGTAGAACAACTTGGCTGGTCCCCTCCCTCAATTCTCCAATACTATTCCCCTCCCCAAATTCTCCAGTAAAATCTTTTTAAAAAAAAAATGCTGTTTTTCTTCTTGAGTTCTGACTACCCCATGCCATGCAGACAGGGATATAGTATACCCAGGGGAAAAGTCATATAAACATGAATCACGTGTATATAATCAACTAGGTTATTGTCTTTTAAGGGTCAATCCCACTTCAGTTTCTGCTGGTTTGGGCAGCTCTCCAGTGCTTTCAAATCAAATGAATATATATATATATATATATATATATATATATATATATATATATATATACTGGTTTATATGGGACGTTAGTTCAACACAAGCTACTCTGACATTACCAGCATCAAAACTTGGCCACTTTATTATTAAAGTTTGGGGAAAGTGATGCTCAGAGGCTCAGAGATGAACAGTGATCTGCCCAATATCACATAGTAGTTATTGGCTGAGCCAAGTCTGGAAACCACATTTTCTGGCTCCTCTCACTGTTTCTTTGATGCTTCGTAAAGGGCTATTGAATGAGATTCAAATAGCCTCAGGGAGTCGCAGATATGAGGTGGATGGCAAAATGGAACATGAGAAATGAGGAGGTCAAGTAGTCCAGGTCATTCAGGGACACGAGCGAGCCAGGTAGTAGGTCACAGAGGCAGAGGCCCAGCCCATGGGCAGGCTGAGAGGACCCAGGATTCCACAGTGGCTTCAAACACCCCTGAGAACCTGCTGCCTGCCCAGTTTACATCTGCACTCCAGAACCCCTAGCACCTGAGATTCACTCCATCCAGAACTAAACGATCATGGTTTTCTCTATCCATGTGGCATTTTCTCTTATGCTCCCTATCATCCATCTCCCTGGGTGTCCACCCATAATCTGAGAATTAGTCCTTGACTCCTCCCTCATTCACTATAGAGAAATTAACACAGATCCCACATCCTGAAAAGCCCAGAAGTCTGCGTTCTCCTCTTGACCTCTCTGGTCCCCATTTTTTTTGTTGTTTTTTTGTTTTTGTTTTTTAAAGATTTTGGCGGGGGGCATTTGGGAGAAAATCGGGGAAGGGGAACAGACAAGTTGATGTCCTTTGGTTCTTCCTAGTTGTGGAGGATGTCGCTTTGCTGGCCCATGTTGGTATTGTGATCATAGCGCTCTTCCCAGCCGAGGCAGATCAGTCGCCAGCCATTGGGCAGCTGCTCACGGCAGTTCATGGCAGCTCACACTGGCTGCCTGCCACTCACGGTAGCTTACAGCAGCCCAGTTCTAGGTTAAGCTGTTGTTCACCATCTTAGCTGTAGAGGGCACAGCACCCCTAGCCCATATGGGATTCGAACCAGGGCCCTGCTGCTCAGAGCTTGCACTCCCAAGCCAATTCTTGTTACTTTTTTTGAGGACAGTGTCCCTGGCCCTCAGAAGCGGGACCCGAACTGGGGCCGCTGGCTTCGCAAGCCAGCGCTTAACCGCCGCGCCACTGGGCCGGCCCTCAAGCCAATTCTTAACCAACGAGTCACTTGGCTGACCTTGGTCCCCGTTTTTATTCAAGGCTTTTCCCCTTCTTCTTTGTTTATTGCTGTCAAGTCCTGACAGATCACCACTTTGGTGAACTCCTACACTCACCCTTCCATCTACTGCCAGAGTCTTGTTTTTTTCCCCCCCTAAAGCCCAAAATATGATCCTTTTCCTCCTTACCCACTCAGGATTCTCACAGCCTAGTGGGGAAAACAGACAGATTAGCATCTGGCTATGATACAAAAAAAGAGACTAGTAACCGTGAACTTGGAGGGCATCAAATCCCCTGTATGGGCCGCCCCTCTGCTGAAGAAGGCTTCTGAGGAGACACTCAGGAGGGTCTTTATCCCTCTAGTTCGGGCATGTGGTCCTTGCCAGGGCCTCAGTACCTGGACCAGGTGAGGCCACAGGTCTTGACTCCCCAGTCAAGAGGAGCTCTCTTTATCCCTCCTGGACCCACCCCACCCTGGCTCCACAACCCACCAAGAGGTCTAAAATTTCACATTTTGGCTTCAAAGGTGGAAAAAAACTCTAAGCTTACATTTTCAGAAGCACGGAGAATGAAGAACAAAAGAAGCAATGAAGTGGTTAAACATGTGTGACAATTACTACTTTATCATAAAATCCATTTCTTAAAAATAGGGGTAAAAATTCCTCCCAGCCATCCTCTCCAAGGTTCTCCTTTTAAAATTAAGGGTAAAGATTGACTTCACGGTTTTCAAACATGAGAAAGTAAAAAGGGCAGAAAGCACATTGGACAAGACACAGAACTGCTTTGCACCCGTTCCCTCCTCTTTAAGGAGGAAGGTACTCATTATCATCCTAGACAGCTCACAGGGTTACTGCTTGTTTCAAATTAGACAACAAATGCAAAGGCCCTTTGAGAAATTTAAAGTGCAATGACAAAAGGAATTACTATACCAGACACATTTATGTTCATTGTACTTCTCCTAAGAGAAATCTTTTGCTTCAGTCCGCCCAGGCTGATTAATATTCCAGAGACACAGAATAGCTTGAAGATGAGATCGAGACAGGCTCAGAAGGTGGAAATCATCATCGTTGTTTCCAGGAGACACAGGGAGTCACCAATATTTCTAGGAAGCAATGGGACCGTGCAGAGATGCTCTTAACCTCATTTGAGTGTCCACAATGGCAAGTGCCAGGCAGGCCATGAGAACTGGGGAGTCAAGACCTGTGCCCTCACTTGGTCCAGGTACTGAGATCCTGGCAAGGACCACATGCCCAAGCTAGAGGAAAGCATCTTGGCTCCAGTATCTCCCCACTGTGGCATGTTGGGCACATGGCATTACTCCTCTGATTTCAATTTCTGACCCCCTCTCCATTTCGTCCTTTGTCCCAGAGTCGTTGGGAGGGTGAGATGAGATCTGGGATGCAGAAGCTCTTTGTCAACTATCAAAGGCTGCGTACATTTATGTTGTTGTTGTCATCGTCATCTGTGCGGCTTGTGCTTTAGTGGAATCAATCCGTCTGTGCAAGAAAGGCCTTTGAAGGTATGCTAAGTCTTGGAGGCCCTGATGGGGCCCAGGCCAGCAGGGGAGCATGGTTTTCATCAGGAGGGCTGGCAGGAGACCAGACGCCACGTAGCCTGTGGAGCCTCAGGCCACAGACCCAGCCCTGCCCAGGGAACCTGTTCCCAAACTATCCTAGACTCCCCGTCTTTGCATTTTCAGTCCCCAGTTTCCACACGGCATTTGGTCTTGGGGTAGCTGGCAGAAGGAAGCTTTTCTTGCCTCACTCTTTTGCTGGGGACTGTAAGGAAAGGCAGCAGGACTCAGCTTCCCAACTGGAACTCCAGGCTGTCCCCTTAATTGATTTCTTTTGTTTCCCTCAGTCCTCAAAAATGTGTCGACATCCATTTGGAGCTGCCTTCCCCCAGGCGCACGCTGGCCAACTTTCTTCAATTAATGAGCTGAGACTGAAAGCAAGAGCCTCACTTTTCACAGCCACGGCAGGGGATTGACCCTGCAGTGGTGATAAGGGGAAAAAAATATTGCCAGAGCTGTGTCTGTGACATAGAAGTTATTAAAAAGTGGACACGCCAGCTTGCATGGACAGCGCCTTATCACCGGCAACCTTTGTGGTGGTGGTGGCCCGACTTCACCCTTCCCTCGCCTCTGAACTTGTCCTGCCTGCTGCTTGTGCCTTTGCTCCAGCCGCCCCCTCCCCACCCGCTCACCATCACCAACACCGCCTAGCAAGCTTATGGAAACCCAGCCAGGCTGCAAGGCCCAGTTCTTGGGGTTTTTCATTCACTCAACAAACACATTGGATACCTACTGTGCACCAGATTCATTTTTCATATACTTATTCTGTAAAAATCTATAAGGTGAAATGAGACAGATATCACCCTTACCCTCATGAAGCCCAAGGTCTCAGAGGAATATAGGTAATTTAAGAGGTGACATGGGGACAGAGCAGTGGCATACGTGTCTGAGGTGTTATAGGGGTATTGGGATGCGAACTAACTTCTGGAGGAAGTGCTGTATTTTTAAAACTTTTTCATAATGAAAACCTTCAAAAATAAGCAAAATTAGACAAATATGTATAATTAACCCTATGTACCCATCCCCCAGCTATAATGCCTATCACCTATCACCCATCTCACAACCAGTCTTTTTCATCTACACTCCTCCTTCCCCCATCACACTTCTGTGTCATTTTGAAGGAATTCTTAGACAGCATGGCATTTTATTGCATGGTCCACAGCCCTTCTTATCTGCACCCCTCATTGACTTCACACTGGTTTTATGTTGATAAAGGAGCCACCAAGGTGTCGAAGGAGCATTCACTGGGTTTGACGTTAGACAGACCTGAGTTGAAATCCTGCCTCCTACACCCATATGCTGTGTGACATCGGTCACATTACTTAACCATTCTGGGACTCACATTCTTCACGTACAGAAGAAGGATAACAAGACTGAGCTCCCAGAGTTGCTCGGATAATTAAATGAGACAAAGTATGTCAAGCACCTCACATGATACCAGACACATAGTAGGTGTTCTGTAAATATTTCTGCCCTTGTTCTAGTTTGGCCTGGATGGGTACAAGACAGCTACAAAGCAACTGACTATGTGTGGCTGTAATGCTTTACCTCTGACTTCTAAGATGCAATTGGAAGTTCCCGGAGGGCAGACACGCACAGTGCAGTCCCAGACTGGACAGAGGCTATGCTAAGCCCTCCTCTTTGACATAGTCTTGCTTGCCTACTTTTTCTATAATGAGCACCATTCACCATCATGTGGTTTCACTGAAGATAGTTGTTACTTAGGTTTTGCAAAGTTCAAGTCATGAAATTGGCAGTTGCTTTGAGTGCTGGGAAGGAGGGGAGCCCTTGGCAAAGAGGAATGCGTGCCCCCAAACCAAGCCCCCTGAAGCTTGCTTTGAAATGACTTAACCCTCTTCTGGTGACGGTTGCAAGCACCAGGCTCCTCTCTGCCCTGGGTGGCAGCCGGCAATAAAGCTGCAATAATGCAGACAAATGTGGCTGACGCCAGAGACGAGTCAAGGGCCTGGCTGCGACGTCTGGGGCCAGCTTGGTCTTGGACCTCGCTGTGTGTTTACAAGTTTCCCTTTGACAATTCAGTTTTGAAGATGGGCTTCATTAAAGGGCAATTATAGGTTAAGTAACTTGTTGGCTCGCTGCCTAATGTGGAAAACTCGACTGTGACAATCAGATAATTCTGAGATTAAGTAAGACAGCAATTGCTACTGAAAGAAGAAGCTTTGCAAGAGGATAAAAGACTCTCCCCCAGCCATGACCTCATCCCAGCTGCCCCGTCTGGGCAGGAAGTCTGAATCCACGGGGCCAGCAGGAGTTGGGAACCTCTGGCATCAGGGGTGACCTATTCTGGGAAAAGGGACCATGGAAGACAGAGTGCTTTCCCATCAGGGTAACGAGATGCCCTCTTCCTATTGGGCTTGGGCTCTGGAGGCTTCTCGCTGGGTACTGAGGGCCAGCCCATTGGTCTCTGCTGTGGCCTCTGCTTGTACTTTCCTCTATCCCACCAGCACATCTCTGCTTATAGCCTTCACTCTCCCAACTGTAAACCTAGAATGCCCTCTCCTTTCACTTCTCTGACTATCAGTAAAGCTTCCCTGACTCCAAGAAGATGAACCACCTCCAAATTCCTGGGGGAATTTGTAACAAATAGGAAGCTTTCTATTATGTGTCAGAAAACTCTGCCCCAAAATATGACTTATATGTAGAAAGGGGAATTTAGTGGCTCACAAAACTGACAAGCCCAAGGATTGTTGGCTTCAGGCATAGCTGGATCCAGGGACATTAAACAATGCTCTCCCCTCTGTCTTTCTCTTATAGGTTCCATTTTTAAAGGTTCTTTTCTCACTGTGACAAGATCATCACAAGCCATTCTGGTCCAGCAGAAAAAAAGGGCCTTGCTTTCTAAAGGTTCCAGCAAAGTTCCTGGGATTCAACTTGATTGGACAATGTTAGTCACATGACTGGGTGGACCCAGTTCCCTGATTGGATGTTCTTGAGATAGATACATGCTTTACCCCACAGCCAGGTGGGAGCCTTATCAGGAACACATGAACTATGAATGAAGGAGGCATAGATCCTCAAAAGGAAAGCAGGGTATTTTTATCAAAAGAAGGGGAAATAGATGCTGAGGAGCCCAAAACCTCACTAATATACTTCTGTTCTCTGCTATGCATTTAAATGGTAACTCTGTGAAAATCCTGTCTCCCCAGAGAGGTTTTCAGGGCAGTGGTTCTGAAAGAGTGGTCGCCAACCCCAGCCAAGCATCAGCATCAGCTGGGAACTTGTTAGAAGGTCACGTTCTGGAGCCTACCCCACATGTACTAAATCAGAAACTCTGGGGAGTGGGGGTGGGGGTGCAGGTGGGGTTGAGCCCAGCAAACAGTGTTCTAGAAAGCTTTCCAGTCTCCTCTGATGCTCTAAAGTTTGAGAGCCACTACTATAGGGCAAAGACTATATTTCATATTCCTCTTGTCATTAGCATTGGATATTCATGATGGAAAATAAGTTTAGCAAGTGGCCCACAGGGCAGGGACTCCTGAGAGTCTGGCCTGAAGCAGGATAGGATAAGGAGAGCACTTCACCTTAACATGGGGCATTGTGATCAAATTCTGAAGGGGCCAGGGTTGCCACCTTGGAGAGACTGGGGTGCTAGGAGGGGCCGTGGCATAACAACATCGATAATAAGAACAAGAATGACAAGGAAAAGCTTCCAATGCACCTGGCACTGTGCTAAAACCTGTGCGCATTGTCAATAATTCCTAGCAACCAGTAGATCCCACATCACGGATGGAGAAACCAAGGCACAGAAAGGTTTAGGTCCTTGCCCAATGCCACACAACTGGCAAGTGGTAGAACTGGACTTAACAGAGGCAACTGGACTCTAACTTGATAGCCTTCCCACCCCCTTCCTTTATATGTTCTCCCTTTTATATTATGCACATTTCCAAACATACACAAATGTGGAGAAAAATAATTACATTGATCCCCATTGTACCCACCATCCATCCAGTTTCAGTGTGGATCCACATTTTGCAATCTCATTTCATCTACAGACCCACTATTTTTCAGGAGAGGCCTGGGGTATTTTAAAGCAGATTGCAGACATCATATGTATCCTTTCAGCCCTAAACACTTCAGTACGCCTATTAATGGACAAGAATATTTTTCTTTCACGTAACCATTAGGGCTTTATCACATCTAACAAAATCAACAATGACTTCTGGAGGTAATCTACTATACAGTTGGGGTCAAATTTCTCGATTATCTCAAAGATGTCTTTTTACGATTGGTTTGTTCTAGTCAGGACCCAATCAAGGCCTACACATGGCATTTAGTTGTTTTGTCACTTGAGTCTCTCCAGTGCTAACGTTTCCCCTCCCCGTTTCCCATGCCAATGATTTGTCCCTTCTTTTACAGAGGGGAAAACTGAGTCAGGGTTCAAAGTCTCTCTGTCAGTGAGATGCAAAGCCAGAACTAGAATCCAGCCCACTCAGGAACATCAGGGGCCCCCCGCTGACACGTTAGATGCCTCCACCCGCCTTTCATTTAGTGTCTTCTATTTTTGAACTAGCTGAGAAGTTAGTAAGAACGGGCATCCTTAAGCGCTGTGAGTTCTCAGGATATAATTCACTTTAATCTTTTAAGCATTTGACAGTATTTGCTCGAAAGAAGGAGCAACAAGTACATAATTATTGCACTAATTAAGCTGCCAAAAACACAAGCGTGCGGCAAGAGCACCTTTGAAACGGGGGCCCACGACGCATTAGCATCTGCTGTAAGCTTATTAATCACCTAACAGGCAATTAGCAAGCTGTTACTGTTTGAGGCTGCTATGTAAATAAATTCTTGGGTTAATTTCTTCCTCTGATAATAAAGAAAACATTATGAAAATTAGCTAAGCGACAATGTAAATGATCTTCACTGTTAATTATATGACGTTGTTACATATGCAGGGACCCCAGTGCTAGTAAGGGCCTGGCTCCCTCCCTCCCCATCGCCCACCCTAACCCCCCCACCTTGGCTCTGCTGCTTTAAAAGGAAGAGTGTTGACACAGGTAATGGGGGTGGGGGAACCTTGGGGACTGGAGTCACAGCTGTTTGCTTGCAGTTTGCCCAGAGCAACTGCCAGGCTAGAAACCAAAAACAGGGCTGTTTTCTCATCTGAACCTCAAGTGGCCCTGGGCTGGGCTTGTGACCCTAGCTGGCAGCCAGGGAGAAGGGAAGGGGCAATAGACCAGCACTGGGGTCCTCCCCAGTTTGAGGTTGCCTGTTCTCACAGTGCTGAATTGCAGCTTCCTGGGCTTGAGCCATTGTCACCATGAAGCAGTTCCTGTGTGTGGCATCTGCTAGACAGGACCTCCTGGCTGACCCATTTGATCAGGTGTGTATCATGAGGCACATATGAGCCCTGGCACTAGAGTTCAAATCCTGCCTTTACCACTCAGCAACTGTGTGACCTAAACCAGTAACCAAACTTCCCTCAGCCTCAGTTTCTTCGCCTGTAAAATGGACGTCATGGTAACAGCACCTACACAGGGCTGTTGAGAACAATGATACAGGCTGGTCCTTGGAAAGTCATTAGCACAAAGCCCGCCTGTGAGGGGCTCCCAATACATGTTCTCCATCATCACCATCGTTGACCTGATCATTGATCGTGTGCCAAGTGCCAGGAGCCACAGGGGAGAGGCACGGAACTGTCATTCTTGGTCATGAGAGAGCCAGGGCATGTGTATAAAAATAACCAGCCTGTCAGCGAGCACAGACCACGAGCCAGAGGGGAGGGACAGACAAGGACTGACGGTTGTGGGCAGAGAAGCTAGGGACAAAGTCCAGCTTCCTGGGGAGTTGGCTCTTGGGCTTTAGTTCCAAACAAGTCCAGTGGGACATTGCATAGTGAAGTGAGGGCTGCTTTGGAATCAGACGGTCATTGGTCTTCCTTTGAGAAAGCTCTCTGCTCTGAGCTTGTTTGTGGGGTCTGCGGTTGAAGAGAAGGGGTGGGACATGTCCATGCAACGCCTGACTTATGGTGGATGCACCTCAGGACAGGCCCTAAGCTGTAGGATGGGGGGCAGACCAGAAAGGCTTCTCAGGAGTCTCTGCCCCTAAGAGCTTCCAGGTCCCCCAGGGAGACGTCCCCTTGTCATACTCTTGAAAGTTGCCCAGATGTCAGCAACTTGTTAGACCAGGTCCCAAGGTCATTGCCTTCCACCAGCATTTCCCAAGTGGGGGAGTCAATGGAGAAAAAGAGTTTATGGTCAGTCTAGTTAGGGAAATGCCCAGTTACCCAGGTTTTATTCACCGCAGGATTTTTCTGAGTATTTAAACACTAATATGTTCATATCAGACAGAGTGCTATTCTCTTCCGTGCTTAAAGAACCCTACAATCAATAATATCAGCAATCCATTTTTTTATTGGGCAAAGTTGTACTTTTTTGTACCCTAAGAATTCATATCCCCTATGACCCAGCAATTCCAGCTCTAGATATACACTCTAATCTGGAATGTTTTCCCCCTGTGTGCCAGGGGGTGTGTACTAGAATGTTCCTGGCAACATATAATAACAAAAATTTGGAGGTGACCCCCAAAACGAACAAGAGGAAGGGTAAATAAATCATGGGATAGCCCTATAATAACGTATTTTATAGCAGTAAAAATTAATAAACAACAGCTAGTTACAACAACATGGATATGTTTGTAAACAGGGCTGAAGACTTCCAAAAATGTTGACCAAAATAATATCAGTTACAGAAGTCTATATGTACTTCAACATAATTCGTAGAAAAGCATATATATTTATAATTTTATATATGGATGTAGTCATACCTCCTTACCTGCAGGGGATTGGTTCTGAGACCTCCAAAATCCACAGATGCTCAAGTCCCTCATACAGAACGGTGTCATATTTGCATATCACCTACACACATCCTCCCATGTACTTTACGTCTTCTCTAGTTTACTTACAATATTTGAGACAATGTAAATTCGATGTAAATAGTTGGTAAACTGTATTGTTTAGGGAATAATGAAAACAAAAAGTCTGTACATGTTCTGGATAGATGCAACTGTCACAGGCCTCAGTCTCTCGTTAGCTACATCATACACGTCAGCAACAGCATAACTTTTTCCCAGGTATTTTCTGTCCGCAGCTGGTTGAATCCATAGATGAGGATCCTGTGGATACAGAGGAAGGACTATATATAAATCTACACACATATATGTGAATGTACATACACCTATAAAATATATATACATACATGTAAGTATGTACTAAATATACATATAGACACATCTATTTTGTGTACTGGACTCATTCTATATTGAACACTTTAAATCAAGAGAAATGGACAAAAGGTATAGACAGTTCACAGAAAATAAAATGTAAATGATTCTTAAATATATGAGAAGAAGCTCAATCTCACATATAACTTGAAGAATGAAAATTAAAACCACACCAAAATACCACTTTCTCCTATCACACTGGCAAAGATCTAAACTGTAAGAATGCGCTGTGTTGTTGGGATGGAGGAAACCGCGTGTGCTCCTGAGTTGCCACTGGCAGTGAAACTGGCACAACTTCCCTGGAAGGTAGTTTGGCAACATCTATCAGCACCACAGCGTCCATTCCCTTTGACCCAACTATTCCACTTTTAGGGGTTTAGCCCTACAGTTGCACTCCCAGGGTTGCAAAAATGACTTTGTGTACACAGACCCTCACTGCCATGCTGATGTGAACAGCAAGAGATTAGAAACAGTCGAAGGTCCATTAATAAGGTTCTAGTTAAAGAAATTCTAGAACACCAACAGGAAGAAGTGCTATGCAGCCATTCAAATCTGGAAGCCAGCTCTAAGTGAACTGATGAGGAAAGAGCTCTGAGACATACTGCTATGTAAAATAGGACCAGGTATGCTCCCATTTATATAAAAATACATCGGGTATGCATTACTATCACCAGATAAACATATGCATGTATGATTCCCATGCATAGAACGGCTCTTAAAGGCTTAACAAGAAAACAGTATTTTGCCTCTGATGGGGCATCTCTGATGGATGGTGGGAAGGGGAGGGCGAGAGACCAAATGTCCATTATGGTATATCATACCCTGTTTCACAGCCATCAGGTCCTTTCTGCCTTACCTGGCTCCAGTTCCAGCCTCCAGCAGTGACCGGCTCTGCACGGGCACCAGCCCATTGCCCAGAGGTGCCCCCTTGCCTCCTCTTTGTGCTGGACATCGCCAGGGGGCATCCCTGTTGGCACTGCCACCATGGACCACACCTCTTGCCTATGCACCCAACCCAGACATGAAGGAGAATTAACCTCGTGCAGCAAATCTTCAACCAGTTTGAGACCAGACTTGATGGGCACTTTCTTCCCCCTTGTCCCTGAAACAGTTAAATATGGCTTCGCGGGGATGGTCCCTTGGGATCCAGCAATCAGCCACACTTAGCTGCAGACAGCTCAGGAAATCCTCCCCATCT
Source organism: Aselliscus stoliczkanus (assembly GCA_033961575.1). Lineage (NCBI taxonomy): Eukaryota > Metazoa > Chordata > Mammalia > Chiroptera > Hipposideridae > Aselliscus > Aselliscus stoliczkanus. Next base: position 62,300,002 of record CM066732.1, on the reverse strand, counting down.
AGGCTCCTCTCTGCTCACCCACAACTCTCTCCCAGAACTGCACTTCCTAATAAAGTAAGAACACAGAAGCCCTCTGCCCCAAGCTCTGCTTCCCAGGAACTCCGGCAAAGGCAAACCCTTTTGTCCCTTTGGATTTTGTCCCATGTGATATACCATACCTATATGTATGTGTCTTAATGCTAAGATGCACTTTGAATCTCCAAAAGGAGGCTAAATGTAGTGTATATACTTTTTCTCATCTCATTTGCCTCTGGACCCCTCTTTTCAGGGGACACCAGTTTATCTCCTGACATCCCATGGGACACAGGCAGTAAACCACAACACACCCTGTGCTGCTTTGAGTCCCAGTTCTGCCCTCTGGGCCCCCCTGGACAAGCCTCTCCTTTACCCCCTTGACAATTCCCTTGTAAACAGAAGGCCCCACTCATTTCCCTGATTCTTACCACCCTTTTGCAGTTAAGGTCCTCAATAAGGTCCTGGACAGGCTCCCCTAGACCCTTTGCCAGCTCAGCCATTCTCCTCTCCACAGGTTTTCAAACCTCGATATGCTGTTTAATCTGTGACAGCTGGAAATAAACAAGTCTTGAAAAGTGACCGACAAGCACAGAGGAAAGTGAGGCTGTCACTCCCTAGCCTCTGGACATGTCACCTCTGCGCTGGCTGTCCGTGTAGGAGGCAGGGCTTCCCTGCTTAGTGGCTGTATCACACTGCAGGCTCCTATTGATCTTGTGGCCAACAGAGCCCCCCTCCTCCCGCAGGTTTTTTACACAAGGCCGGCTGCAAGCCAGCCTCCCACATCCCACACTTAGGCAATCGATTTTTCTGCACCTGAAATGTAAGGCGCAACACTTCCCTATTATGCTCTACCGTGCTAGAATCCACCGCTGGCCCAGGCCTGCCAGGATCATGTGAGGCCTAAATTGGTCAGAACAGCACAGCACAGGGATGGAGATGGAGCACTGTGCCCTTAGGCTGCCTTAGATCAAGTTCTGTCTGTTCTCAGGGTGAGAAGGGGTGGCTCTGAAGCCCCTGGGGTACCTCCCTCCCTCCAAGCTGTGTGACAGGCCCACTTTTTGTGTCCGCATCCATCTAGCGGCTGGCAAGTGAATGCTGATGAGTCCAAGGCCCAGGAGAGACCTTGAAGGCAGGCCACTAGTGACCTACCTCTAGGTAGAAATGGAACCATCCATCAACCCACTGGGGTTAGGTTTGTTCAATGAGCTATGAAACCACTAACTGATTTATGGTCCAGCCTATATTTGGGCCCATCTTCTGTTTACTATTCCGCCCTTTCTCTTTCATTGGCTCCTACACGTGCAAACACCTAGCACAGCATCTGGCCTGAAGCAAGGCAGTTTGTTCCTTTTTCTTTCCTTCTCCACTTTGTTATGACTTTGGCCTCTGCTTCCTATCTCCGGCCTTCTTTTCTACCTGATAACCATGGGATTCCATGGCTTTGAGAAATGTGCGTGGGCTCTGTGGCAACTTTGTTTCTCTAGCTGACCACTAGGGTCCCACTGCATGGACCCCAGTGGTCCCCAGGGGCCGACCTGGGGGCTAGGGGTGAATTCCATATTAACTCTCATTGATTTTGGAACAAGGAAGGAGACCATCCAATTGATTTGTCTCAGTCCTGGGCTCGGGACTGGATTTTATTGCCACTCTCTGTGTTTCTGAATTCTAACCCCGTTTGAGAGACCATCCTGAGCACCTGGGCAAACTTTTCTTCTTGGGACACGTGGAACACAGATCGAGGAGGGATCAATTTTTTATAAAATAAAAATAAAATGGAAATTTATCCTCTGATAGATTTATCTAATAGGTGAGCAAATAATACTAATATGAATAAAGAAAAAGATAAAACCACTAATCTTTAGCCAGGAAAGGGACAAAATTCTCTCACTGGATTATTGGAAAGTTTGAAGGTGACAACCAGGTGGTGTTTCCTGGCAGTATGGGTATTTAATCTTTGGCTTTTTCTTTCGTATGCAACAGATATTGGTTCCAATTATCCCAGTTTTAAAGCTGAGGGGAGCCTTAAAGACATGCTAATGGATCCTCTTTTTATGCTCTGACCCAGGCAGGGCTAGTGTTAGAACCACATGTTAGTTTATGTTTTCCTGCTAGGAATCTCTGCACCTTCCACAGGTAATAATAGCACCTAGCACACAGTGAGTACTGTGGTACCATGTTCTACCACTTAATTCTCACAACAACCTTATGCAGGAGGTATTATTCTTTTAGCTCTGCCGGTGGGGAAACAGAGACACAGAGAGGTTAAGAAGCTTGCTTAAGGCCGCACAGCTAGAAGTGGCAGAGCAGGGCTTCGAACTGAGCAGGCTGGCCTCAGAGGCTGTGCTCTAATCACTACACGCAGTCACCTCTTTCACAGCCCCCAGGGGCCAAAGCAATGATGGGGAAAGAGCAGTGTCTGCCTGCTTCCTGTGACCTCCTGCAAGTTACTCTCCACACAGCTGCTGTACTGTCCTTGTAAACTATAAGTGGGTCCGTGAGCCATTGCTCACCTCCCCTGAGGCTCCCATCAAGCAGGAGTCAGAGCCACCCGTTCCTGCTTTCCCACAGGTGCCTTCGCTGGCCTCTCCTAGCTCCCACTCACTGCTCTCCAGCCACTCAGGCTTCCTTGCCATTCCTTAAACTGACCAAGTTCATTGGCTAATCAGAGCCCCCTTACCTGCCATTGCTTCTGTCTGAGTTTCATTCAGGCCTCTGCCATCTCCTCAGGAAGGCTTCCCAGGAGCTGTCCAATGTTTCCTCTCCCTCTAGGTCTCTCCCCAACCCTGCCCAGTTTCTCTTCATGCTATTGTACTTACTATCACCTGACAGATTTGCATGACTCATTCCTTCCTCTTTATTGTTTGTCTCTGCCCCATGGCTGCATCTCTAATGCCCTGCATGGTACCTGCCTCACAGCAAGCCTCTTATCCACATTAGATCAAAGAATGCCCGGATGAAATTGCCCAGCTCTCCCAGACGCCCTGGGCTCAGGCCTTACCAGCCCTCTGGGTGAACAGTATCAAGGCAGCTAGAGGCAGCTGCCATTCTGTGGTCCAGCTGTCTGACACAATCACCATCCGGCCCTCTGTGTGGTGAGTCCTGGTGAGCAGACAGGAGGAAAGCAGGGTGTATAGGTGTGCAGGTGGCCAGGTCAGCCCGAGGACTCAGCATATAAAGGGCAGACGGGGAACAGAACTGGGGTTGAACTGGGGCCAAGGCCGGGCACCCATTATACGGCAACCCACACCGAGAACAGCATCATTTCCAAGGGCCCCTTCCTTGGGGGCCCTGTGAGAATAGCTGGGGCTGAAAGCACAGACTCTGGGCCAGACCACCCCTTGCTAGCCACACGACCTTGGGGACCCGCTTCCCCTTGCTGAACTGGCCTCCCCCTCTGCAAGCTGGGAGCATAATACCTACCTTGCACAACAGTTCTCAGGATGCAATTGGATGAGACCCTGGGTGCAAAGTGCCTAGTCCAGGCTCATCTGGCAGGCACAGAGGCTCATCCAGTGTTTATTTCTTCCTTCTCTATCCTGGGGATCCCCTCTGCCTTTCCTACCTCCCCCTTCCAGTCAAATACACGTACCTGTGTCATCTCTTTCTTTCAAGGTCAGGCTTCCCAAGGCCAGTGCATATATCCACGAGGCTAGAAGAACCCCACTCCCCCAAACTTACAGGTGCTTTTTGCCTGGGCTTTCTGGAATCAGTGCCTTTACCTTCACCTCAACATACACACACACACACACACACACACACACACACACACACACACACACTTTGTTCCTAAGCTCAAGCTGCTGCTAGATGCTAGAACAGGGCATTGCAAACACCTTGATAATACACAAGGGCAGGAGAAACGAACCAAGCAGTCCTTTTTGTTTGAGATAAAATGAACATAACATAAAATTAACCATTTTAAAGTGTGCAAATCAGTGGCATTTAGTGCATTCACAATGTTGTGCAACCATCACCTCTCTCTAGTTCCAGAACATTTTCGTCACCCCCAAAGGAAACCTAATACTCATGTAGCAGTCACTCCCCATTCCCTCTTTCCCCAGCCCCTGGCAACCATGAATCTGCTTTCCATCTCTATGGATTTGCCTGGCCTGGACATTTTGTTTAGATGGAATCATACAACATGTGACCTTTGTGCTGGCTTCTTTCACTCATTATAATGTTTTTGAGGTTCATCCATGTTGTAGCATGTGTCAGTGCTTCATTTCTCTTTATGGCTGAATTATATTCAACAGCACTTCTCAATCAAAATGGAAGGCAAGACCCCATTCCACCATTGAGCAGGGCTTCCTGGAGGCAGGCAGATGGACGTAGGCACATGGAAATGTAATTCAAGGAGGGAGGGAAGGAAGGAAGAAAGGAAGGGGAGGAAGAAAGGAAGGGAGGAAAGGAGAAAGGGAGGAAGGGAGGGAGGAAGGGAGGAAGGGAGGAAGGGAGGGAGGGGGGAAGGAAGAAGGATGGAAGGAAGGAAGTAGGAAAGAAGGAAGGAAAGGAGGGAGGAAGGGGAAGGGAAGAACAGGAAGGAAGGAAGGAAGGAAGGAAGGAAGGAAGGAAGGAAGGAAGGGGAAGGGAGGAAGGGAGGGAGGGAGGAAGGGAGGAAGAGAGGGAGGGGGAAGGAAGAAGGAAGGAAGGAAGTAGGAAAGAAGAAGGAAGGAAAGGAGGGAGGGAGGGGGAAGAACAGGAAGGAAGGAAGGAAGGAAGGAAGGAAGGAAGGAAGGAAGGAAGGAAGGAAGGAAGGAGAAAGGAGGAAGGACAGAGGAAGTGGGGAAGGAAGAGAGGGAGGGAGGAAGGAAGAAGGTAGGAAGGAAGGAAGGTAGGAAGGAAGGCAGGAAGGAAGGAAGGAAAAGAAGGAAGGAAGGAAGGAAGGAAAAGAAGGAAGGGAAGAAGGGAGAGAAGGAAGGGGGAGGGAGGGAGGGAAACCACATTTGAACAAGGGTGAATCCAAGTAGCAGGACTCACACAAATGAAGCTTCCAAGCCAGGAGGGCACATTTTGGTGACGCTCAAGGATCAGGAAAGAGTAGACACCAGAGTTAGGTGGTCCCCGCTGGGCACCAGGCCTCAGAAATCACACATTTTATAACGTACTTCCCCATCCACCCACTGTTCTCACAAGTTATTTCACATGTGTTCGTTGGCAAGACTGGCATGCCCACAGGCCTGTTTAGACATTGGAAGTCCCCTAGTCCTCCGACTCTGCCCCCAACTTCGGACACCTCCCTCCTTCCCTCTGCTGGGGAGGCTTGTGCAGATCAGGTCACCCCAGGAGCCGGCTGACTGTCTGTGGCCCCTCGGCCAGATCACAGAGAGGCCTGCGCCTCTCCTACAGAGCCAAGGCTTAGGCCCCACACTCCCATTCAGGAGGCAGACCAGGACAGACGTGCCTCCCCTGCTGGCCCAGGAGGTGAGGGTGAGAATGCAGCCTTTTTCACCGCAGGAAGGGGCTTCCCTGGGAGGGTTTGATTCAATACAGACAGCCTTGTTCTCCCCGGACCTTCGAGCACCACTTCTCTGCACCTAGGAGCTTAGCTTATGTTGAGCCAGGGAGCCAGACCAACTGAAATATTGACCCATGTCCAGGTCGAAGGCTTTTGATGTCTCAGCTTTGTTTTAGTTTAGTGGTGTGGAGAATTAGAGATTCTCTTCCGATTTAAACTGGTTTTGCTGAGGGTCTTTCATTCCCCTTCCCTGTTTTGTTTTGAACGTACGTTTGTTAAGTGGCTCACAAGAGAAATTGATACTTGGGTTTGGTTCAAGGATCAACAAATGTGTGCAGTTAGTTCTGGTCTGAGGTTGAGGCCTTGGTTCAGAGAGAGGACAGATCCGGCTGTTCACAGGCACCACCGCTGGCTCTTGGCCACCCCCGGGGGCCCCATGCGGGTCTGGGCCCAGCCTGTGCTGCTTTTAGATAGACCAGGAGCCCCGGCCCTCAAACCCCAGTGAGTCCCCGGAGGGCAACACTGCTTGATTGATTTTGAAACTGTGACAGTAAAACGGTTAATAAAAACCCGATAGATCTGTACAGAGGTGCTTTCCACATTGAGCGGCCGATGCTCAAATGAGCACCATTCATCATGGCTGGGCTCAAATGCCCAGAGCACCTCGCACAGAGGAGGGGGTTTTTAACCACTGCCAGGCTCCTTCAGGGACCTCCAGCTTCCCTGTCTGCCTTCGGCCTCCAGTGAAGATGGAAATGTCTGCCTCTGGTGACCCAGCTTCCCCTTTCTCTAAGGCAAGGGCCCTCAAAGTGGGGTCCCCAAGCCAGGTGCAGCATCACTCCCTGGGAACATGCTAGAAACACAAATTCTCAAAATCCACCCCTCCTTAGCGACCCCCTAATTCTGGGGACAAGGCCCAGCTTTTGTTTTAACAAGTCCTCCAAGAGATTCTGATGCAAGCCCCAATCTGAGAAGTTCTGCTCTGCAAAGCACCCTCCACGCTCCCAGTCTTCAGATACCCTGAGTTTTCAAATCTTGTATTTCCTCTCTGATGAATTCATATAACAATAAGTCTGAAGGGCTCATTCCATATGGACACGGGTTTACATTTGAACAGAGGATAAAAATCTTGACTCTCCAACACTGGAGGTCCATGTGTCAGCTAACAAAAGGGAGGACCTTTGGGGATGGGGGGTGAGGAGTGAAGGAGTACTGTCTGCCCCGATGCCTCCTGCTGCTCCAGGGAACTGGGATTTGAGAGGAAGAAAATCAGAGGTTAGAAATGTGTTTTCTGGACCTGGGTTCAGGTCCTAACTGGGCCCCCATGCTGACTGTGTGACCTTGAGCGAGTCATGTTATCTCTCTATACTTTTCAGTTCCCTCATCTGAAAACTGGGGCTAATCACAGGACCTGTCTCATAGGGTCATTACGAGGATGTTAATGTCTGTACCAGTTCTTAGAACAGGGCCCTGCCCATGTACCAGGGACCATCAGGGGTGTTCCCACATTCTCGGCCACTCCTTGGGTCCCAGGGCCCCGTCCCTCTGTAGATGGCCAGCATCCGAGTACCCTTGTCCCTGGAGAAGCAGAAAACCCAAGCCATAATCTTGATGATGGTGATGTGGCTCCATCACTGCCACTCTCACTCTGACTGGGAGAGCAGATCCTGTGGGACCAGGGTGGGTGCCAAGGAAGGTGGCCCCAAATGGCAGGTCTGCTCCTGTCTCTCAGCTCCCCTCAGGAGACAGGAGAGGAGAGAGCAGAAGGCAGGGGAAAAGCAAATATGGGCATGAAGAGGGAAGAAAAAGGAAACAGAGGGAGGCTGAGAGAAGGGGCAAGAGAAAGAAAAGAGGGGAGGAGTAGGAGAATAGAGACGCACACAAAGACGGGGCACAAGGGAAAAGGAGACAGAACTGACTGGGAAGTGAGGAGAAAGCATATCCTTTGTGTTTTCACCTCTCCCTCTCCAGCCTGTTCATTAGTCAGGCTGAGTCTGAAAGCAAAAGCCCAGCCTTTCAGAGTGCCCGGCCTTCAAAAGGCTAGACTCCAGTGAATTCATTTATCCCTGCCCTGGATCCCTGACTATGGCCTGGCCTGAGCACTCAGAAGAGCTAGCTGTGTGCCAGCCAAGTGTCCAGAACCTGATTCTCAGGGAGGAAGCTGCGTGCTGTGCTCTGAGGCAAGGCTGGTTTCCTTACCAGGAGTATGGCTCACCCACGGTGGAGAAGGCAGGCCTCGGGGCCATCTCTCTTTGGCCCTTGCCACAGCCTGGGGCAGCACTGAGCCTCCCTTCCCTGCCTCACCCTGGCTCACCAGCCCCCGGGAGTGGACAGGAGTCTGACATTCTTTTCTGCCCAGCTGCCTCACCTCTGGGCTCTGCGGATGGCCTGGTATGATGCAGGTTCCTGACATCCTTGCCAGTGGCTCTGAGACACACGGCCCGTGACTATCACCTGTCAGCTCTACTGCAGTTGGTGGAGCAAGAGGTTGTGTCCTTTGAGCAAGTCATGAGGTGTATGGCTGGGAGTTCCAGGAGGCAAATCTGGCCGACGCACACACTTGCCCGGCTTGGGCACAGGCAGGGCCCCAGCCGGGAGCTCTGCAGAGGCTGAAATGCAGCCATGTTCGGCTCGCAAAACCAGGTGTGCTGGAGCAGGCTGCATCCACCCAGAGGAACAGGCCCTTTCTCTAATTTGCACCAAGGAGCCCAATGGGGTAGAGGGACCCTGGATTCCAAAGGGACACACAGCCAGCGTGGTTGCTGTGATAATCTCTTGGAGAGAACCCAGCCCCTGCCCTCTAAGACCCCCCCCCCCGACCCCCACTGCTCAGCTCTCTACCTATGCCCTCAAGGCCAAGGTCTACGCTGGCTGGATGTGGCCCACAGAAGAGTTTTCTCTAGTCCGCTCAGGTTCTGTTTCTTTCACTTAATTTCAGTGCCGCAGTGCCCCCTGTCCTGCCTACCTGGCCCTTAGGCCCTGGAGTCTGACTCTGGTCATGGAGGAGCCAGATGGCCTCAGGCAGGCCGCCTGGTCTCTGGGAAAATCATGAAATTCACAAACATTTAGTCACCCGAAGCGAATATCCAGTCAGGTTGGCAACTCCCAGCTCAGCAGGTGGTTCAAGCCTGGGACCCAGCTTCGCCCCCGATCCCGGCCTGGACTGCCCTTGCCCTCTGAGACCTCTGAAGAAAGAGAGGTCTGCAGAGAACAGAGGAAGGGGTGGGAATCGTGGGGAGCCAGGGAGCCCTGATCAGTTCCTCACTGGGGAATGAAACTCTGGGGAGGCCAACAAGAATTTCAGGTTAGAGCCCAGGGCATTAAGATTCCTGGATATTCGTCTCTCTGAGTCCCCCTTCCCCAGTTTGTTCTTTCTGTCCCCTCTTCACTTTGGAGATTAGCAATATAAGCCCTCAAAAACACAAAGGCTTGTGTATTTGTTTTTCCAGATCTGACATGAAGGGGGAGAAACTGGGTCCATTCTGTGCAGAAGTGGGGTGACGTGAGATGGCTTTAGTTCAGAAAGAAAGCAGATGACAGCCCCAGGAAAAAAAATGGGTCAGTATGGAGGTCATCAGGGACAGTGGCAAATGCCACTGGACCCTGGGATGGGCGGGGCCCTGCAGACACCGGTGACAAAGACTGTCCCACCCCAGGCCCATCAAAACACAGGGTCAGACAACCCATCCTAAGGGCCTCATGTTCTGCTGATCCAGGCCAGGCCGGTTTGCGGAGGGGTGAGGCAGGCGAGATGGATGATGTGTGTCTCTTCCCAGCTCACCTCTGCTTCTGCCAACTAGCACCTTACCCAGGCTCACAGATCCTGGCGCTTACCAGATGGTTCTCACTGTCACCTGGATGCACATGTTTTTATTTGAGCTGTGCTTTTAATTTTGCTGTGCACTGGAAAAATAGAATGACTACATCAAACAGGGCTTCAATGGATTTATTGCATTGGATGGGCAAAGTTAAATACGTTAGCTGATGTAAAGAAGCACATTAAGTAAACAAACAATAGTATAGGTGGTATGTAGGTAATGCCAAAAATCGTGGTGGAATGCAAAAGGGTGAAGTTCAGGAAATGCTGTGTTATCCCAGACAAGGAGAGTCCCCACTGGACCACAGGTTGTTCTGAATCCCCCCTGCCTGGCACCAGGAGGCATGACAAAGGCTGGCATTCAGGGCACACAAGGGGGACACGATATACCCCAGGCAGAGGACGTGTTCAGGGCACCTGGTTTATGGGGTTTGCTCCACGTTTCCTCCAGCAGCGTGCACCATAGTTCTCCCCTGCAAGGGGTGCAGTGGGCAGATCTGGTTTCCTAGAGAGGTACCCCCTCCTCCCCCCAAAAAAAAGCACAACTGGAAAGAGCCGAAGCGCAAATGAAAAGAGGCTTCAGAGATGAGCTTTCTTGGGATATTTTACTCCTTAGGAGTCAGGAGGCCCCGTGACCCACTAAGGTGACCCACTAAAGGACCTCTGTGGGGACCCTGAACCTCTCCAAGGGTCATTATGCTCCCTCCAAAATGGGGGTCACGTCGCTCATTTTGCATTGAGTGGGGAATTCGATGCAGAAAATGCTGTGGGTAGTCCATGGGGTTGTGGCAGGCGCCGGACTCCCCCCTTCCCACTGCTGCCTGCAGGTCAGCCTCCCCACTGCACCCAGAACCCTGGGGAAAGCACAGAGAAGGAGACAAAGGATGAGGGAACAGCTCCCACAGCACTTCTCAGCCAGCTCAGCGCTGCAAAGGTCTGCTGCCCACAAGGCAGTAGAGGCTTTGTCAGGGAAATAACTTTAGCCGGCATCATTTTTTATGTGCCTGTTCAATAAAATAATTATTGATGGCCTCATCCATTTAAGTCACAATCAAAATAGCAGCCAGGATGGGGCGGCCCTATATTATATCACCAGAGCCAGAACTATTTTCTATCAATTCGCAAATACATTCACATTTAGGTGAAAAATTATGCTATCTAGGATCAAATATATCAGAGGCTGGGAGCCAGGAGGAGAGGGCCTGAGTCTGAGAGCTCCTTCATTATTCATTAGTGAAGCGTGTGAGGAAGCCGAAGAGCATCCCTCTGCCTGCAAGCGGGCATCAGCAGAAGGCAGAGAAGCAAGGCCGGTCCCCAGGAGACGCGACTGACACTGTCCCCACCCAGGAGACAGGGGCAAAGGACATCCGCTTTCCCAAGGAAGGAAAACTGAAAACGTGTGCTTTACACAGGAGAAAGACCCACAGTTCCCCAAGTGTTAGGCACGTGCCAATTATCCAGCAGTTATCAGCATCCAAGATGGTGGGGTCGATGGGGGGACAGCAGAAAGATGGAGCCTGGGCCAGAGGAGAAAGATACTGCTGTGTGCTGGGCACTGTGCACCGACCATCTCATGGACCTCTCTAGTAACTGTGAGGCAGGCAATAGAAGACAGGAGGCTCAGAGTGGGGAATTCACTCCTCCAAAGGTGCACAGCTCATAAAGAATGGAATTCAACTTTCACATCAGATCTGGCTGAACCCAGTTTGTTGCCTCATTCAATAACTGATTCGTATGTGTGTTTTTGGGGGGGCATGGGAGAGGGGCAGATTAGAGATAGTTTGCTTGTTTATTGGGGGGGTTGTTTGTGTTTTGTAAGGAACGTGTTTGGCCAAGGCACCAGCATTATTCTTTGAGAATTTAAGGGAATTGGGAAGAAATAAAGGAGAAACTCCCCTGTGAGTCGTGGAGGTGATATGGGCCTGGCTGGGATCCGTGGTCTGGGAACAGCAGGCTTTTATCTGCAGGGCCTTTCTCAGAGCTCCACCCACCTGAGGATAGAGCTCCACCCACCTGAGGATGAAGCTCCACCCACCTGAGGATGGCCTCAGTAAATATGGCTTCCTGGTGGGCCTCCGCCTCTCAACCTCTTCCTCTCTCCCTAGAGGAAGCCTGTTCCGAGTGATCATTTACTGCATGTGCACGGGTTCCCTCTCCCCAGAAGTCTGTATTTGAAGCCTGATTTCTAATTATGGCTTGAAAGGCTGTGACCCTGGAGATGAGGTTTTGGAGACTGATAAAGAGCATTTCGTGGTGTGAGACTGTCTCTCTCATCCCCTCAAATTCACACCACATGGAGCGCCATCTTCTCATGTCTGTGCAGGGCCAGTCCTGAGCCTGTGCCTAAAGAGACAAGATGAAGGAACCGAAAATGGAGGGCATGATGGGAAGCACCTGCACAGGGGAAACACTGATATCTTTCCATCCACTACCCAACTCTTCTTTTAACCCTTTAATTAACAAGAAGCTGCTTCGTTTGTATGATCTTACCTGTCGAAGCATTTTACATGCAATGTATGTGGGAAAAATCCTAGCCTGATGGCCAGACGCAGTTCCTACCCTGGCCCTGGACACCCATCTTCTCCATTCAGAGGATAGTTAACAGCCTTAATCAAGGGTGTCTGGTCATTTTGGAAAACTGTCTGACACTCCCACAAAATGTTAGCCATGCAGCTACCACATGACTCAGCCATCCCACTCCTAGGTATCCATCCAAGAGAGATGAAAATATATTTCCGCACAAAAACTTGTATGTAAATGTTCAGAGCAGTATTATTCATAACATCCAAAAAATGGAAACAACCCAATATCCATAAGCTGATGAACAGATAAACAAATATGGTATATCCATGCCCTGGAATACTACTTAGCCATAAAAAGGAATGAAGTACTGAGACATGGTGCCACATGGATGAATCTGGACAGCACTGTGCTAAGTCAGAGAAGCCAGTCACAAAAGAGCACAGACTGCATGACTCCATTTATATAAATGCCCAGGATGGGCAAATCCATGCAGATGGGAAGTAGACATGTGGCTGCTTTGGGCTAGGTTGTGGGGGTGGGGTTTGGGAGGAATGGAGAGTGACTGCTAATGGGTATGAGATTTCTTTTTGTGGGTGATGAAATGTTCTACAATTGATTGTGGTGATGGCTGCATAATTCTGAATACACTAAGAAGCACCGGATTGTCCCCTTTAAATGGGTCAATTGTACGATATAGGAATTATATCTCACCAAAGCTGTTAAAAACAAATCAAGACTATGCACTTTGCTTGGCCACCAACGCCTCTGATGCCTTGACTGCCACTCCTGATGGCAACCTTTTTACCTGCCCTATTACCACTGCACACAAACCTGTCACTTGTTAGTTTTCCATCCTTCAACCACCCATCTTCGGTGTGGATGCTTTTGCCTGCCCCACCCGGGGCTCCCCACTCAGTGTACCCTTTTCCCTGATTTTCATTACTCATCTCCTCGGCCACCTGAGCTCAAGTGGGAGGGCTGCTGTTCCAGAGCCCTGAAAGCTGAGGGCTTTCCCCCGGGGAGATCTCTGCCTGGGGCCAGGGTCACTCACATCAGCCTCCTAGTTCCTTCCAGGTCATGCTAATTTCATGGTGTACTAGTCTAGAATGTGGCCCTCGGACATGTGAACTAGGTTTGAATCCTGGCTCTACCACCAACTAGCTGTTATAGGTTAAATTGTGTCCCCCTCCAAATTCATATGTTAAAGTCCTAACTCCCAGTATTTAGAATGTAAGTGCCCTATATTTGGAGATAGGATATTTAGAGAGGCAATTGAGGTAAAGTGAGGTCATATGGGTGGGTCTTAATCTAATATGACTGGTGTCCTTATGAGATGAGAAGACTAGGAGACAGGCACAAAGGGAAGACCATGTGAAGACACTAGGAGAAGAGGGCCACCTACACACCAGGGAGAGAGACCTCAGAAGAAACAACCTGCTGACACCTTGATCTCAGACTTCCAGCCTCTAAGGCTGTAAGAAAATAAATGTCTGTTGTTTAAGCATCCTGGTCTGTGGTACTTTGTTACAGCAGCCCGACCAAACTCATACACTCATTTTGTGATCTTGGGCAAGTCATTTCACTTCTTTGTGCCTCGGTTTCCTTGTCTCTCAAAGGGGGCAACACTAGTACCTACTTCCTAAGGTGGCCATGAAAATTAAATGAGCTCTACGTCTAAGTGTCTAGCAGATGATAAGTGCTATCGATATGTGTTACCATTATTAATATAATAATATTACTGTTATACATCAGTGACATAACTCTATGTTTTCAGTATCAACAACTTTAATCAAAGGTTAGAGCTTTACTTTAATAGTTACCCCTTTAGAATCCCAGAAGTGTGCCAAGATATGTGCATAGCAGTATTAGGATATTTTCACTGTCTGATTTGACAGAGGAAAAGCTGGAAACGATTCCTCAGTAATGGACTGGTCAAATAATGTATGAAACACCATAAAATGGACTATCATGCAGCCAGTAACAAAAAGAGGTAGCTCTGAAGGCCAGGATGTAGATACATATGAATAAACAAACATACCGAAATACACAGACATGAAGATTACAATGCTTAACACAATGAGAAGCAGATGACCCTTTCTGTGTACATAAATAAATATAATATGTTATGCATATGAGTATTCAGAAATATCAGTGCTGTTGTGTATACTTTATGTTTTTTCCCAGAAAAAGCCTGTTGACATAGGTTACCTAGGAGAGAGACTGGAGTGGGAGCAAGGAGACTTTTAGGTTTTATTTTATACTTTTCTGAAAGGAATATTTTGCTGTGTTTAAAAATAATATCACAGGGATTATCTGGGTAGTGGATTATGGATCATTTTTGTTTTCTTTCCTTTATTTTTCCTTGTTCAACAACAACAAAAGCCCTAAAAAGAAGCTTTTGTAGCATGACCCCTGACTCCAAAGGTACCACACTGTCCTCTTCTATGAAAAAATTCCCTGCTATGAAAAGGTCAAAGACCTGGGTTCCAGCCCCAGTTCTGCGGTGAGGGGTGTCCCGGAGACGTCCCTCCCCTGCGAGAACCTCACCTCCTCATCCGTGAAACCGAAAGCCTGCAGCTGCTCTGACTCCCTCAAAGGTCGTTGGCGGCATCCAACTCACCTTGAGAACTCAACCAGTCCCTGTTTTGCATTCCTCCCCTGGGATCAGTTCTAGAGCCTTCAAGATACCAAGTAAAACCCCAGGGTCCAAGAAACTGCAGAGGTGAAGCTGCTCTGAGCACCCTCAGCTTATATGGTGGTCACATCACTCACAGCTGATCACTGGGGCATTCAAACAGTAGTTAAGTGTGTACTGTGCATAAAGCAGAGCTGTGAGAGGAGATATGAGCTGAGACAGAGACTGATGACTGATGGGGGGTGTAGGGGGGCAGCTGATGCACAGAACAACTCCCATACAGAGTTAAGCTCTACAAGGACATAGAGAAAAATGGGGAGGCTCCTTCTAGCTGGAGCGTTCATCAGGAAAGGGTTCTTGAAAGTGATAAAAAAAAAAAAAAAAAAAAAAGGATAGTGTGTGCACTACAGCGTTGCGGGGGAGGGTATTTGAGAGGGGCAGGCTTCCAGATCCCACTGAATGCCACCAGTCTCCAAATCCTGGCATGCTGCATGGACTCCCTGTGCTCTGTGTCCTCAGCTCAGGCTCAATGGGGCTTGTCACTCACCCCTCATGAATCCCCCCTTTTAGGGAAAGCATGTCTGGACATTTGCTCCAAGTCCCAGGCCAGTTGGGCCACAGGCTGGTGCCCTTGAGCCTTATCTACTAGAAGACCTGGTCTGAGCATGAGCAGCCTGTCACAGGAAGCCAGGCACCTGCCAAGCACCACTTCAGAACCACAGGGCCAGGAAGGGATGACCAGGGCTGGTCAGGGGACAAAACCAGGGCTGGCCCTCAGTCCCTGTGCCCCTAATCCACAAGAGGAGGGTGTAACCTCTACCTTCACTTCTGGGGAAGGTTCCCAAAAGACAGTCTCAGCTGCCCTCAGCTCTGAAAACCTCCACCGTTAGCAACACCGTCTTACAGATAAGAGGTGATAGTCCCTCCTAAGATTCTAGTAGGGGGGCTAGAGTGAGAAGGGGCATGGTTCCTGCAGGGATGCTGCTCACTCCTGCAGTATAGTAACACTCTTGCCTCCTGCACAGTCCCCACTGTTTACAGAATGCTTTCCTACCATTAACTCATGCCTGTAGATGAGCAAATGCCAGCCTGGGTGGGGGTGGAGGGTTAAGGTCTGAAGCCTGGACCCCAGGTGCTTCCCCCTCCCCCCGCAGGCAGGGAGCAGCAGCAGGGAGAAAGTGGCACTGGAAGTGTGGGTGATAGCGTCCCCACAAATGTCTTAAACTTGCCTAGCTGGATGAAGATGGGGACTCCACTGGGGCCAAGCCTCTTGGCTTCCTTCAGGGTCAAGTATCAAACACCAGGATCACTTACTTGGCCAGCTTCTCCCAGGCCTCCTTGGCATTCAGACTCTGGGTAAGATTCTAATTTTAGAGTCTCCACCTGCAGAGAGGAGAGTCCCACCTGTCTGGGAGGGCCTGCCCCCCCCACCCGGCTGCATTCAGAGGACACACAGGTAAGTCAACAACACCCTGACTTTGGGAGATTCCAAGAGGGCACTGCGAGCAGGATGTAAATAGTGATTGAACAAGTGCCTGTTTGCACAGCATCCTCTGTGTGGGCTGAAGCCGGCAGAAAAAGGCACTGCTGAGGCAATAAAATCAGGCTCCTGCAGCGGCCTGGGGTTGAGGTCTTTGGCCCTTCAGGCGTGTTTGGCGGGGTGCGGGGAAGGTGCAGTGTTACTATGGGGGTGCTCCTCAAACCACACCGGGCAATCATGGGAGAGTGTATGAGTGGCAGAATCCTCCTCCTGAGAAGATGGTGAGTCACAGCGGCACTCACTCAAGGATGAACCCCCTTGAATAGACCTGGGAAGAAGCCGTAGAACCAAAGGCAAGTTTGGAAAGGAGCCTGCCCCGTGGGATCTATGCACTTTAAGGAAAGAGGCACAGGCACGGTGGTGCAAGGTAGCGAGGGATGCAGCAGAGAGGCCCGGGGTGGGGAGGGAAGAGCAGGAGGAGGGGAACCTTCCCCTACCATGTGACTGTGCAGGGAGCGCTGCTGCACCTGCCTGCACACCAGCGGGGCAATTCTGAGCCAGGGGACCCAGCTTCCTGCTGGCGGAGGGGCCAGAGAGGGGCTGGGACCGGGGGCACATTGGGGCATCCCCTGCCTCCGATGGGACTTGCTCCATCTGTGAGCCTGTGTGTGCATCCGCACCCATGCGCGTGCGCGCACACACGCGCGCGCGCGCGCACACACACACACATTCATTCAGGAAATAGTAAGCAGGTGCATACGGCTAGTTCCCGGTGTTGAGAATACAGCAGTGAAAAACAAAGCCTGCCCTCATAGAACTTAACATTCTTGGCAGACAGCATGGCAATTAGAAAGGAAACTCTCTGTGCTCATTTACTGTCCACTACGTATTTAAATTGAGTACCACAAGTCACTCATTTCCTGTCTTGCTCTGCTTTCTGCCCAGAACCCACCTGTCTGCCCAGTCCCAGCCTGGCCCTCCCTTCTCCTTTCCCACCCAGTCAGCCTTCCCTTTAACATTTTTTTCCCCTTTCTTCATGCCCCACTCTGCTCTCTCCATGCCCCATCTCCTCTGAGACTTCTCTCCCTCAGCGGTGGAGGCTGATCCCGGGGAAACTGGGAGGCTGGAGTGAGCTGATCCTTGCGGCTCACATCTATCTGGGACCTCACGGAGGAACTCTGCCCACTGTAGCCAAGCTGACAGGTGCACTCTGAGGTCCGGCTTGGGGACAAGGACTGGCCCACCTGTGAAGTCAACCAGGTGGGTTTCCTGTGTCCCTTGGCATAGCCTGGACCCTTCTGCTCCCCAAATAATAACAGACACCACTTGGTGAGTGTTTCCTCCAGGCCAGGCTCTAGCTAAACCCATACAAGCATCACGGCATTTAATCTTCCCAACAACCGTTTGCGGTAGGAACTGTCACCATGGCTTTATGTCCCCAGTGGGTTCACAGAGCACAGGGAGGCTTTCCAAGGTCACAGAATAGGAAAGTCGCAAGATTGAGACTAGAACCTGGTTCTGCTGACCCCCAAGCTCATGCTATTGACCCTGTTTCTGCTGCTGTCCCCTAACCTTTCCTCCGTAGGAACTTCTTTTGTCCTCAAGTGGTGACCAATGTAATCAACGAAATTTGTCACCCAGTGGTATTTGCATTCCATATACTTCAAAAAACGGAATGTCTTTCTAGACCTAGATCATGTTCTATAATGGTGGGGGTTCAGGCAGACAGAGGGCAAAGCCGACCATTTTCATTTAGGAATAGGGACATCCCGGAGGCCACCCCACCACCCCACACAGGAGGTTGTCCCCTCTGTCTCTCATAAAACTGCCCCCATCCTTGATGAGTTGAGCAATCAGACCAACTGTGTTCCCATGTTCTCAGCTCACCTATCTTGGCTCCAAGGCAAATGTTCTAAAACTATTAATTATCCCGGGATAATTAGGGATGGGGAAACCCAGGCACAGATATAATCAGTGCCTTGCCCAGCTGCCCGCACATTCCCCTCTGGTCTGTCCCTGAAATCCTGGGATGTGTGTTTCCCTGTCATCTCCTACCAGACACGCCTGGGCCAGTGCCAAAAGGCCCATAGCAGAGCTGCACCTTGTTTGGGCCTGCCCAAGCAACTGCAGTCATGTCGAAATGCCTGTAGAAAGCCTCCTCCCATCCATCCCAGAGGGCTGAGCCACCTAAAGGAACATTCCTAGCTCCTCATCCCCAATGCTCAAGCTGCCTCGCACCCTTCCCACCTCACCACTCAGATGGAAGAAAACACTGGCTCAGATGAGGATCTTCAACGAGGAACGGTTCACCTAGGAATGGACCACTGAATTTCAGGAACCTGTGAGGTAGCACCCCCAAAATTTTAAGCATGCACACATCTGCATTTATCTGGGAAGACCCTTGCAACTTACATTGGATCCTCAAAGAGCCCTGACACTCCCCCCACACACACACACACACACACAAAGGGGTGAGAATCTCTGGACTAAGGTGTCACTGAGGCCACCCCGACACCACCTTACAAAGAACTTAGCATCAGAGCTCCTCCGAGGCGTGCAAGCTCACGGAGGGTCAGGCTGTACATTACTGGTGGGAGCGCCAGCCTGCAGCCCCACTGGCCACTCCTTGCTATGTCACTTCAGTTTCCCTGTCTGAAAAACGGGATCACAGTTGTGTCTACCACGCAGAGTTGTCACGAGGATTAAAATAAAAGAGGTACACCAAGTTAAATATGAAACACTCTTTCTGGTCCATAGTAAGTGCTCAATAAATGTTAACTACTATTTATCCCCCCATTTAGGAAAGGGAACTGGAGCTCAGAGAGACTAATTGACTTGTCCAGGGTCACGCTCAGTACAGCCCCAGCTGGGGCCCTTCCTGGAGCAGAGACTGGGGTGAATTCTGAGAATGTTGCCAGTCCAGCTGTTGCTGGAGGCTGGTGTGATGGGTTGGTTCAGCCCAGAGAGCAGAGACACCAGCTGAGAGCTGAGAAGTGGGGCAGAGGAGAAAGTGCTCAGCTTTGCTTGGTGGCTTTTGAAGTCAGGAGAGCTGAGTTCTAGGTGGGGTCCTGCGCTGGGAAGCAGACAGGCCTGGAACTGGTGGGCAAAAGCTGGGTGGCCACCTGCCGGGAGGCCTCAAGCACCACCACTCGCAGTTTGGTGAGTCCCAGATCCAGTGACGCTATGAAACTTCCTGAGTGGCCTGGGCCCAGCTAGGGGCTCCTACGGCCTTAAATGAGACTGACAGATGCAGCATCTTGTTTCCTCCTAGATCACTGCAGCCTGGTGGCTCCAACTGGAACTTTTATACCACTGCGGGGACAGACCCTCAATCATAATCAAAACGAAGAATTGTGGGGTGGCCGGTTAGAGCACAGTGCTCATAACACCAAGGTTGCCGTTCAATCCCCGCATGGGTCATGAAGCTGCGCCCTCCACAACTAGACTGAAGACAACTGCTTGACGTGGAGCTGATGGGTCCTGGAAAAACACTGTTCCCCAATAAAAAAAAATCATTTTTTAGAAAAAGGAAGAATCACTACTTTGGACTCATGCTGAAGTTACAGTCACCCACACTCCCCTCTCAGGGAGACCAGCACATGGAGTCTCTCCCTCAGCAGGCATCCTGTATTCCACTCCAGGACAACGGAGGCCCTGAGGGTGGCCCAGGGCAGCCTAGCCTCTCTTCTAGAAACACAATTCAGAGCTGAAAGGAAGACCCAGCTTTGCTTCAGAAGACCTCCCAGCTCTGAGAGACCCAAAACACCATTTGAGCACAGAGCCAGGCCTGACTTGGTACGATAGCCACAGCTGCACACACCTGGAGAGAAGGCCATGGCCACCTGGGTATCATGGCTGATAGGACTAGAACCGCTGCTCCTGCCCCTCCAGGATGGCCCTGCAACACAAAGGGGAGCTGCCAGGGGAGGGCACAAGAGCCAAGCAGGGGCTGAGTCTCCTCCAGAGGTCAGTGGTGAGGCAGGCTGCTTCAGGGAGGGTGAAGGAGGGAGAGAGGGGGTGAGGGGAGGAAAGGGGGGGGCAAGAGAGAGGGGAGGAGAGAGAGGGAGGGGAGGAGAGAGGGAGAGAGAGGGAGAGGGACAGAGGGGTGGAGGGAGGGGGCCCTTCAAGCCTCTGCATCCCTCCCTCGTCCAGGCAAAATACTCTTTCTCTAAAAAAAATAATAACAAAGCCCCCCTCATCCTTTTCCTTTCTGAACATGAGCTTTGTAACAGAAGATGGCTGATCCGAAAATAACTATTTTGCCCTTAGACAGAGACATTTTTGAACAGGAGAAGCTGAGATATTTTGAAAGCCACCCCTGAGGCAAGAAGGCTGTGCATGAGGCACTAATTGTCAGAGCTCCCCAAGGGCAGCCCATGTTGCTGGGAAGACGAGGAGAGCTGGGCTGTCAGCGCGGGTCCTGGGGGAGTCTGCCTCCCTGCGCTCAGCCAGCCAGGCCAGCCTTCCACGCAGAGGAGATAAAACACAGGAACACAGATGATCTTACATAACCGAAGCGGGACTGAACATTTTCAGCAAATTACCTCTGTTATGAGCTCTGCCATAAAATCGCCTCACAAGTGAATTTAGTTTTTCTTCCCTCCGTGCCCAATCAATTAGCACATGAGTAATACCAAGCCCATTAGGACAAACCGATGCCGGGGGAGTTATGTCAGCTGCTATAGAAATGATTGCTTAATATACCAGTTGGCTCCGAGGAGCTCTTAGCCACACACAATCTTGCCATAATCAATAGCAACAGTCAGACGACACTATTTCAATGAGAACACTGCAGGGCAGCATAGGAGCCAGCCCAGTGTGCAGCGGAGAGCAGAGTGGGCCCCAATACGAGTCACCCCCTTCCTAACCCCCTTCAAAGCCTGATGACTAAGAGAAATGGAACCGTGGAGGGAGAGACAGGAAAGGCACAGGGGAGGGCCCTATGGAGGATTGCATTCAAGAGGGAGAGGGGAGGACCAGAATCCTTTCCTGGTCTGTATTTCCTATCAGCCGTGGAATGGGCTTTCCCAGGGCACATCCACTGGCCCACGTGAGATTAGTCCCTGTGGAGTTGAGCATGTGGGACCACAACGCAGGCATCTGCGTGTGCCCCTTGGCACATGTGGCATAAAAAAGGACAAGGACACATGTTCACAGGCGGACGTGCACATGTTGGGTGGGCCTGCAGGTAGACAAGTGTGCACGTGCGCGTGTGTGTGTACACGCTAGCGTATACACATGTGCGTTAGAATGTGTATCTGAGCGCAGGTGTGTCCAGGTGCTCCCACCGCCCCAGGTGCAGCAACCCCGCAGGACTAGCTAGCCTGACGCATCAGTTTGTTCTGTCACAACCCTGGGCTGAGGGACCCAAAGGGAAAAGCTGACAGCGTCCCCCCGATGACTGAGAAGGGAGGCAGTGAACTTGGTCATA
The DNA here is from genome assembly GCA_033961575.1 of Aselliscus stoliczkanus. Classification (NCBI taxonomy): domain Eukaryota; kingdom Metazoa; phylum Chordata; class Mammalia; order Chiroptera; family Hipposideridae; genus Aselliscus; species Aselliscus stoliczkanus. The sequence goes on along the minus strand of CM066732.1, from coordinate 62,278,646 downwards.
TTGACCTGGGGGCTATGCCCTGGAAGAGCACTGGCTTCAGAGCTAGCACCCCTTGGGTGTGGGCCTGCCCCACCACCAGGAAGGGCAAGGTACTTGGTCTCCATGGGCCTTGGTGACCTCATGTGTAACATGCAGAGGGCAGCGTATCCCAGGGGGCTGGGGGGAGAGTTAGTGCACAGAAAGCACTTAGGTGCCTGCCGGCGGGCATCCACAAACCAAGCTTGTTGTCACGAAGCCCTGCGCTCCTGACAGCTCCCAACTGCTGAGACCCAGAACTCTGACTGCCCCCAACCCCCAGCCTCAGGAACCACTGGGGAGCCAGGCTGTGAACCATTTCCCTCCCTGCCCCTCAGGAGAATTCCCCATGTCCCAGAGACCAGGCAAGACCCAAGGAGACAGGATTTACAGTCTCAGCTCCAGCCACTTCTCCCCTGACTAGAGGACTGACTCTCCTGCAAGGTCATTATCAGCCCCCATAGTCAGATGGTGATGCTTTCAACCAGCTACTAGCCCCTGCACCTGGAGGAGTGTGGGGGGGGGGCGCAGCTTGCATGGGTAAATCCGGGGGTCCAGCCTGAGAGCCACAAGCCTTGGAAATCCTCTAGCGCACCCCCTTCCTCCTTCATACATGAGGAAACTGAGGTTTCCAAACTCAGCCATCGAGTTAGTTCCCATGAGAGGACAGGCATAGGGCAAGTTGGGAGGGAAATGGGCCTGGAGCTATGAGAAGGGGCTAATTAATAACAGTGTTGGGGAGCAGGGAAGTGGGTGCAGTAATGAGTGCCCAGTCTTCTGAAATGCTATATTTTTGGAAGCACACTGACTAGCCTCTTCCCCTCTCTGACCTCAGTTTACCCATCTGTGAACTGGAAGGACTCCATGAGCCCACAGTCCCTCCCAGCCCTGATGCTATGAGATTGACCTGTGGGAGTCCCTAAAGCATGACTGACTTGAGCAGTCATCTCTGGGCAGCTGGGGATGGAGAGCAGGAAGTGGAGACATTCTGAGGAGGTGTGGCTGTGTCCCCAAGGCCAGGAGGCACTCCTGTACCCCCACCAGTGGGGATGCACTGTGAGTGACTCTGCAGAGGCAGATTGGCGGGATGGTGGGGTCTCCAGACGGCCCATTCACTCATTGGGTGCTTGAGTTGTTACAGGGTCTCTCTGAGCCTCAGCCTCCTCACCTGTGAAATGGCAATAATGTAGTGTTCCCTTGGGTGATTAGGAAACATCAGTGAGCATACGGCGAGGGCCCCCTAAGTGCCAGACCTCACAGTGAAGAAACAGAACCGACAAATATCCCTGCCCTGCCCAATCTACCTTTGACATGGGGCACAGGGACACATTAATAAGAGAAACAGAAAGAATGTCAGGAGTGGTAAGCCTTATAGAGAAAAATCAAACAGGGCAAGGGGGAGTACAGGGGAGTACAGGGAAGGGGAGTACAGGGAAGGTGCCTACAGAAAAAAGGCCTGTCTCTGGAACTCCGTGTCCTCATTTGTAACATGGGCACAAGATCACCCACCCACCTTGCCTCCCTCCTGGGTTTTTATTAGGGAATAATTATGGTCCCCAGGGCTTTTTTGGGATTTAAAGTCTGAGGGATGAAAGAGGACCTGGGGTGACTGGCATGAAAGGGACAAAGGGCGTCTCAGCTGCAGTTGCTGGAGACTAGGGCTGTTGCTCAGAGTAGAATGCCTTCACCCCTCTCCGGGCCCTCTCACTCGTCAGCCAGGCTAACAGGGAGTGTGACCCCCACCCCATCCCCTCTCCTAGGCCCTGGCTCTCCACCTACCGCCCTCCATGCCACAGGAAGGACACAGCTTCCTCTCCCGCTCAAAGCTCTGGAGAGAGTGCTGGGGAGGCTTGAGGCCTCCGGATGCTTCACAGAAAGGCAGCATTTTGGGGTGGGTAGAACATTAGACTCAAAGACAGGCATGCTGAATTCTGGTGCCAGCTGTTTGCTGCTAAATTCTTGGGGCCTCGTTTCTTCATCTCTAAAATGGGCATAATGCCACCCATCCTACCTATATCACAGAACTCTTAAGGAAGAATCAACTCTTAACTCAAAGTAGGCAGCTTAGTAGATCAGAAAGAGCATGAACGCTGAAAAGCGACCAACTTCCATGCTGCTGGGTCTTAAGCAAACTCTTTTTCTGAATGTTTCTTCTTCTGGGAAGTAAAACCCACTCTGGGGCTGCTGTGAAGATTAAACAAGCTCACACATTTCTGCTCCTTTTATTGAGCACCTACTATAAGTGGCCCTAGGAAGGATATGGGATAATGAGATGTCATGGCAGCCAGTCTCCAAGATGGTCCCAGTGCCTGCGGCTACCCATCCCCTCATGCAGTCCCCTCACACAACGAATAGGCTGACCTTTGTAACACATAGGAGTTTTGGAAAAGATGGAGTATGACCTTCAAAGCTAGGTCGTACAAGACATTGCTGCTCTGGCCTCCCTCTCCTGGATCACTCACAGTGGGTAAAGCTCGCCGCCATGATGTGAGGACGCTCAGGCAACCCTGCGGAAGGAGTGGCAAGGACCTCCTGTTGACAGACAGTGCCCGCTTGCCAGCTCTGCAAGAGAGCCGTCTTGGAAATGAATCCTCCTGCTCAACCAAGCCTTCGGAAGACTGTAGCCCTGGCTGGGGTCTTGGTGGCCCCTCCTAAGAGACGCCAAGCTAGACCCACCCAGCTAAGGCACTCCTGAATGTCATATGCTGAGGAACTCGCACACCCAGCTCTGTTAAGCACCATTCTAACATTTATCACTAAAGACAATGCTCCATGCCCTGCACACGTTAAAGACGGGGCTTCACAAAGAGGCCATTCTCCTGACTCACTCACAAACCTACTCCGTTAACCACAGAGTTCTAGGATTGCTGACCACAGAAACACGTGAGATCGTAAATGCTTACTGTTGCTTTCAGCTGCCACGTGTAGGGTAATTTGTTCCACAGCAACAGATAACTAATGCACATGTGGTCTCTGCCCTCTTTAACCTGGTTTCAGAGGGAAGAAAAGTGCATGGAGAGGTGACGACATGAGACCGTGTGTGGTCAGAAGCCAGCTGATGGCGGCATCGGGGGCTCCTCTGTGTGCAAGGTTCAGGGAACCGCTAATGTGTGCTACTACTCCATTCAAAGGCCTGCAAGCTGATGGATGAGAAATTATCCTTAAAAGCAGACCGCATTTTCTGCTCAGATGTGGAGGGCTGTTATAAAAAAGAAAAGGAAATTACTGTCATAGACTTGAGAGTTTGATCCCAGGCCCTGCCACTGAGGGGAAAGTGAGGGGCATGGCTCCCTACATTTGATGGGTGCTATGTAATGTCGGGCACACTGCACCCTCACCTGGCTCTGGGATTCACAAAAGCCCAGAGTCTTACAGGAAGGGCTGCTTTGCTGTGATTTTAAGAAGAGAGGGAAAATGGGCTCCTTTGCTCTCCTAAGGCTCAGCTGCCCTCTGATTCTCACAGCTAATGGGGCAGGAAATTGCCCGTGGCGAATGAGCGAATGAGCGGGACCTGTTACCTGTGGGTGGAAATGGGTAATGAGAACTTAAATTCAGGCGCATCGCCGGATCACATTGGGGAGTCAGCCTGCAAAAATGATTAGGAGGGTTTTAATATCCACCGATCGGATGGATGCCCATCTCCTGCAGCGACCTCAGACTCATTAACCTAGCGGGCCTGCTCGGCCATCAATCTCATATGCTGATGGAGTGGCCTCCATCCCAGAGCTCTCGGGAGGGCTCCCAGAGACCCAGAGATTTGAAATAATTAAAATCCTATGTGGCGTGGTGCAACCAGCCTCCCTTAAGTGAAACTCAGATATTCCTTCAGACCTTACCTGAGCGAAGGGCTCTAACCTCCCCACCCTGAGCAGGAGAGGGAGAGGAGGGGCAAGGCTTTTCTCTCCCTCGAGTGGAGGTGCTCCTAGGAGGCAGTGTGGAAGGAGCACCAGAGACCTGGGGCTGGCTCAGCTGCCTGTGGCCATGTTACCAGGTCACATCCCCTCCCAGACCCTGCATGTGGGGACAAGAGGACCCACCTGGCCCAGCTCACATCTGTCCTCTGTCATTGACTACCCATAGGTCCTCATGTTTCCCCACCCCAAATGCTCTTTCTTTTTCTTTCTGTATTCCTTTTGGTGCTTCCTTCTCCTTTGCATGTCTTCAGCAAATCCGATCACCTTGTCTTTGAAAATACTTGATTCATCCCTATGCCCTGGTCAGCCTTCTTCTCTTAGATGTCCTACCCCAGGCCTCATCATGCCAGTGCATTCTCCCCTTAGGCATAGCTTTCAACCATCATCCTTCTGCTCCAAGACCAGCAGACACTCTGAGGAGCAGGAGGCTCTCCCAGGATCCCCCAGTGTGGCTGCCCCTCACCTCCAGATTTGCCTGGCTCGATGCCCTCCCCACCCCTTCCATCACCCTCCTGCCCATCTTGGTGCATCTTCCTCCCAGAAGCTGGACCTACCAACTTTGTCTGCTGCTGGTCCCTCCTGACTGCGAACTCCCCTAGCACTTAACTTGCACTTCACGTGGACTCCTCCTCCCTGCTCGGGGTCACCCACTTATTTTACTTTTTCTGTTTGGACGTTTTGTTTCTACAGACTGACCAGATCTTTGAGAATCCTGTCACCTATGCCCCTTGCAGGGCCTGGAGTGTGCCTCGTCCAGGTAAGTATACAGCAAATGTCTCTTTTCTTTTAATACAGGGGTCTCTGCCCTTGAGAAGGTTCCTGGAGGAATATTTTACTAAATTTGTATTCATGGAATTTAGAACTCAAAGAGACCCTGTCCAGACAAAGAACAAAACCCTGTCCTCACCCCACCTCCACGGGGGGGGCTAGATTGTAAGATGAGAAGCAACATTCACTTTTTCTGCATCTCAAACATTAGATAGAAGACAAAAGTTATAAAGCATTCACTGGGTATCAGGAGAGCCAGGTTTGGATCTAAGTTCTGCCATTTATTTGCTGTGTGACTTTGGACAAGTCATTTAACCTCTCTGGGCCTCAGTGAGGAAGCTGCACAAAAGTGCACTCCAAAGTGTGCATTTTACATATATATATATATGGAAATATATGTAGCATATGTATATATGTGTATATACATGTGTATAACATGTATACATCACACACAGACACACACGATTAGTTTTGCCTGCAGAGTTTATGTAGGGTCATTGGCTCTAGACTAAGTGGAGGAAGAATGTCATCTGCAAGCCCTCTGAATCTAAGCTCAGAAGTGGCACATCTGCAGCTCCAAGTTTCCCCCAGCCTTGCTGCCAGTTGCCCTTTCTTCCCACATTGCCCCTGAGCCAAACAGGCCAGCCCATTGCGATGCCAGGCCGGGAACCTCAGCAAACCCAGGCTGTTCCAGGCCTTCCCTGAAACCTGATGGAGAACCACCCTGGGCAGACAACCTGGAGGTTTTGCAAACATTTGGAGAAGGAACAGCTGGACAGCGGGCAACCTCGCAGGGCTGGGCCCCTTCCTTGGTGTGGACTCAGTGCCTGCAACCCATCACTGTGGGGAGCCGCAGGGCTCCCAGGCCAGGACCCTTTGTAGAAACCCAACAGTCTTGTTCTCTGAAGCCATGTATTTTTGTGAACCAATTCCCAAGGACAGTAGGGTTGGTGGGGATGGTGCACTACCTGCAGGTATAAAGACGGGCAAGGTTCCAATGAAGACATAGTCAGAGGAGGTTCTGAAGAATGAGTCCCAGCAGCAATCCAAGAGCGTTCCTGGGCCGCACTGCAAGACTGGGCAGGGGGCACTTTCCGGTCCCACCATAGATAAAAGGCCTCTCTTCCCCAGCTCTTTATTTTGATAGAAACTGCCACCCATGATAAATGCATGGAGCACTGATGAGGAAGCAACCACTGGATACTTTCTGAAATAGCGCCCAACTTCCAGAAACATGGAAGGCCATGAATTAATTATTGATCCTCTAGCAGGAGATTTGCCTCCGTGGGAAGAAGTGGCTCTGAGCTGCTTTCCTTTGTAAAGCTGAGACAGATAACCCACTGGAAAGCAGATGCTGTGGATGAGAGGGGGCTGCATTCAGGCCGCCATGCCAGCGCAGCCAAGGCCCCCAGGCTCCCCAGCCTTCCTGCAGGCCCAGGGGCACAGGCCCCAAAGCCAAATTATTATTATATTATTACCATTATCCTCTATTAAAAAAGAGTCTCCACCAAGACAGCCCACCTTCCTAATCGGGAGGCCTCATTAAATTTCCATTGTGGACAAGGTCAAGGCTTTGAGATCAAGAAACACTGGATGCTGAGAAGGAAACAGACACCATCTCCCTCTTATTTATGACACAGAGCATCTTACATATATGAAAAGCTGGCCCTAATTTGCTTATAAATAATTGACTTCTCCTAGATTAAAATCTCTGGAGGGACTCTCAGTTTATTCACAACAAGGTGCTTCTGCCTACAGTGCAAATTAGGCCCTTTCAAACCTGTCTTATCTCAACCCCGAACGTTATGAAGAGTGATTTTTTTTTTCCCTTCATCCCCTGTAATAACCTTCAACTAACCTTTAAACCAGAGTGAATAATTTAAATCTTATTTTCATATCAATGGAGGAGTCAAGCCAGGCAATTATCTTTTATCTGTATACTCTGTCGTCAGAGCAGCAGGCATAATCAAGTTTTCCCAAGCGAGCCAGATGAGAGAGAGGAAGAGCGAGGAAGTGAGAGAGATGGTATCTGAAGACATTAACGCAACAATGAATTATTCAATAATGAGTACAAGATCTGTCATAACACACACACACACACACACACACACACACACACACACACACGGCTTGACATCTGCCCATTGTTTCAGGCAAGCTGGGGCTGGCAGCCTGGGGGAGGGGAGCCAGGAAGGGGGCCTGGGCTAAGCATGACAAATCGGCAGATCATCTGCTCAATTAGGATGGAGAGCAGGTGCTCTGGGCGCGTTTGGGGCCCTGGACGGCGCTGCTGTGGGCCAAACAACAGGCTGAGGAAAAACACCTAATTTGCGTGACAGCAATTTAAAGCGACTCCACTATGATTTTTGCTAAAAGAGAGGAGCGGGAGCACAAGCAGGAAAAAATTTCAGGGAGGGGTGTGACAGAGAGAAGGGAAGATACAAAAAGAAAAAATAAGCGAAAAAAGGTTGAAATTCCCCACGGTGCTAATTAAAATTCTACGGCACGCATTTCTTCCCCGGGTCCCCCTGGACTGCCCATGATCATTTTTATTAATTCATAAAATATCGCACCAGTGATTGAGGCTGATGATTAGTGGAGCCGATAAACACAAGAGCTGATGAAATATTGCAGCAGCTCCTATCGGGTCCCTCGGAGTGAAAACACAGACGTCACATGAAAATTCATTCTTCAACTGGTCCCTGGGCAGCGCGGCTGGCTGGGGGCTCAGACAGAGGGTGCGCGTGTCTGCCCTTGCTCTTGCAGCCCCGCTGTCTCCCTTGTTAAGATACCCTGTGGCACCAGCAGACATTTCCCATCCTATCTCTCCGGTTATGGGAAATGCCTGCTTGAGACAGACGTGTCCTTTAACCTCCCATGTGAAATGGACTGCCGGGCTTTGTCAATACGAAGCTGGAAGGTTTCCACTGGAAGTTCAGCTCCTGCTTTGGCAGCTATGAGGGCAACACACACAAAAAAAGGAAGCTACCAGGCTTACTCACCCAGGTTCTTTCCAAAATGCCCATGCCCCTTGACCTTCCAAGAAACTTCACTCCATTGGCTATGGAGGAACTTGATCCTGTGCATTATATGTATTACCATCCCATTTTACAGATGAGGAAAGTTGTGGCTGGAGAATTTTTATAGTAAGAATGATGGCTCAGAATAGCAGGGACAGAGGACCTGGTTGCGGGAGAAGCAAAGTGAAACTTTATGTTCAGTGATAATGATCGTTCTCTCAGATTTTTAGTATAATCCTTTTTCCTTTCAATTTCTGGTGCCATTTTTATGAATTGCTCTATTCTCATTGGTTTCCATATTTTAAGACACATCGTATACTTTGTGATACTAGGTTGGAAGAAAGTCTAGGTTGGTTTTTGTGAACACCAGCCTCTCCCAAGAGGCTTACTAAATTAGAATCTCAGGAAGGCCCAGGAATCTGTATTTCAATAGCTCAGAAAGTGAGTCTCATGCACTCGAGTTTGAGAACCATTGACCCAGAGGGATGAGAGTTCAAAGCCCTGGCTTCACTTTAGAATCACCAGAACACCTTTGGAACAAAAATAATTCCCTAGACTACACCCCAAAGATTCAAGTTCAACTGGCCCTGGGTGAGACCCAGGCACTGGTATTTGTTAAGAGATCTCCGGGTATTGCCAATGAACAGCCAGGATTAAGAAACTCTCAGAGTGACAAGACTAGAAGAGCCTCCCTGATCCCATTCTCAGTTCCCAGGTAGTAAATATGACTCCCTCCACCCATTTATACAGTGACATTAAGCTAGGCATGAAAAATAAATAAATAAAAGAGAATGAATTACTTTAAAAATATTTTCATGATCCCATTTATTTTAGACCTTGGACACAGAGTCCAGGCTAATTTGCATGCACAGATGAAATATTTCAGTTTTTACTCAGAAAATAGCAACGCTATCTATAATGTGGGGAGGAAAGCCCACTAAGTTCTTGTATACTGCACTCAAAATTCTTTCTCCTTTCAGTTAGCTCTTGTAGACATCAGGCTTGCTTGTGCATACATCCTGTGTTGAATATATTTGTATGGCTTCTTCTGGGATCGTTATATGATCCTGAGCTCCCACATCTAGGGAAAACATGCAAAAGCAGTGTTCATTTTATGAGCTTGATTTTGAAAGAAAGCCTTGTTTCTCTTGAACACATAGTTAATTTTGGACTTATTGACAATCTGAATTGCAAAACTGATTGGGTTTCTTTCTTTGGTTTAGCCACTGGGACGCTGGGGGCCAAATTTGCCACTTCCCTTGAACTGGAACTGATGATATACTTACCTTTGTCTCCTTTTTCTGCCTTAGGGGATAAGTACATAAACACATATAATGAAAAACAGTCAGTAGGAGCTTGTTTTAGCACCTGTTGTACACCCTTCTATCATCTCCTGGATTGGAGGGTCACAAACGCAAATGTCTGTAGGGACCAAGCAGGCAATGTAAATGAGTGAAGCAGGCCTGGGTACCCTAGAGAGAGGCTGAGAAAACTGTGGAAAACTGGGCAGCACATGCCCCAGTTAAAAGCTCAGAAATTAGGGGTGACCGGTTAGCTTTGTTGGTTAGAGCGTGGTGCTGATAAAACCAAGGTTGCTGGTTCGATCCCCGCATGGGCTACTGTGAGTTGCGCCCTCCCTAAAGGAGTCAACTATGCCATTGTAGCATGAAAGCAATGTGTAACGAATGACCATAGCTGCTCCCCAATAAATAATAATAATAATAATAATAATAATAATAATAGCTCAGAAATTTAAAAAAACTAAAAGTAACCACTGTGTTGGTCCATCAAAGTATATCTTCAGGCTAAACCTGGCCCATTGGCAGCCACTCTGTCTCATCCACAGGGAGATGCCTTTAGGACAGATATATGAGGGCCTCCTCCCCTATTTTACAGGTTGTTTACACCAACAGCCAAATCTCTGTCCCTTAATTGTCACTTTGGAATAACCATTCTAGCCCAAATGAGAGGAAAAGTGTTAAATTCCTGGCTGAAGGGAAGTCGGTGCTCAGGAAATGTTTGGTAAATGAGCTATTGAATGAGGTTCATTTTTTCTGCTCCCAGAACTCTGCTGTGAGTGTTGGGAGTTATTACAAAAGCAATCTATGTTCATTTTGTATACAAAATGGAAATAGGGAAACAGACCAAAAGGAAAACAAAAATGCATATATGTGAAACACATGTAGGTGAGATAACTACTTAGCACCTCAGTATATACATTTCAGGTTCATATATATGCTTCTGTGAGCGTAGTACATAGATCTACTTTGATTTCCAAATTACATTCTTTTGGGAACAGCTTTCTTCCAGGGAAGAATTTATGATTTTCCTAAATTATTTTCTTAGCCTCCTAAAGGATATAACAGAGTAGATAAGAGAATCACAAAATCTCTTCCAAAACTTTATTAATTAAATTTTAAAAAATTTATTTTTTAAATAAAAATCAGATAGATACTTTACAAAATATTGGAAGAAAACTTTCCTGAAATTAAAAATTATTAGTCTATATCTTAACAGGGAAAAAAAATGCAGAACAAATTATACTATGACATATCTTGATGAAGTTACTGAACCCTTAAGAATAATACAAAAATCTTAAGATTATTCTAGCTGAAAATATAAATCACCTTTAAGAAACAAAAATCAAGATGACTCAAGATTCTTCACAAAAATATTCTATGCCACATTTGTTTATCACGTTACACTTTAATTTGTACTCACCTTAAGTTTGCACGCTAAATCCAATACAATGAGATAAAATAATTTTTTACAATAAAATTTTAAAAAAGAAGTATTATCTGCCAGAAAACATTGTAAAAATCTCTGCAGAGTTTGGGAATGAAGGAATAATCCCCCAATTTTATACCCAGCAAAATTTTCCTTCATGTATAAAGACGAAAAAGACACACCAAAACCGAAAGTTAACACACAATGGATCATGGACCTAAACATAAGAGTGAAAACTAAAATGCTATAGAAGAAAATCTTTGCAATCTTACGAAGTTTTCTTAGCAAGAATGAGCAAAGGTTTATTAGATAAGACACAAAAGCACAAGCCATAAAGGGGGAAAAAAATGATTAAAAGAATTTTATCAAAATTAAAAATGTCTGCTCTTCAAAAGTCATTCAAAAATGAAAAGGGGCAACACAGAATGGAAGAAAATATTCACAATATGCATATATGACAAAGGACTTGTATCTAGACAAAAAGAACAATATGGCTTAATAATAAAAGATAACCAAATTTCAAATGAGCAAAATATTTGAAGTGATCTTTTACCACAGAAGATATACGGAAGATCAATAAGCACATGAATAATGCTCATCCACATTAGTTATAAGTAAATGCAAATTAAAACACAATGAGATAGCACTCTATATCCCTAGAATGTCAAGTGAAAAGACTGACAATACCAAGTCTTAGACCAAGCAGAAGTCTCATACACCATTGGTGGGAGTGTAAAATGGTACAACCACTTTGAAAAACACTTTGGCAGTTTCTTCTAACACTAAACGTATATCTATGATATGATCCAACCATTCTACCACTAGGGAACTGAAAACGTATGTCCATATAAAGACTTTGTACAAATATGTCCATAGCAGCTTTATTTGTAATAGCCCCAAACTGGAAACAACCCAACTGTCCACAGGGGTGCAGTTAAACAAATTATCATATTTCCATGCAGTGGGACACAACCCAGCAATGAAAAGGAATAAACTCATGATAGATGCAACAATATGGATGAATCTCACAGACATTATGTTGAGCAAAGTTATATGGAAAAGAATATAGACTTTACATTTCTTTACATATGGAATTTTAGAACAGATGAAAAGAATTATTGTAATGGAAATCATATCAGTGGTTTCAGGGTGTGGAGTGGGGGGGACACATTGATAGTAAAGGGATACAAGGAAACTTTGGGGTGATGGAAATGTTTTAGATCTTAGTTGTGGTAATAACTATTATGTGAGTATATAGAGAGTGCAAAAAAAAGCATACACATTTTAAGAAAGGAAAAAAACTGTATTAAAATTGTAATACAATGAATGACTCTAGCATTCATTTGATTAACACCATCTTTTGAGTGAGCGTCATACTACACATTGCTTCCGTAATTCAATTCAACTTCAAAAAGTAATACATAGATAATATCTCTTAAAATGTGTACATTTTTTTGGCATCCCCGGTATATATTTGTAAAGTCAACAGCACTGATATTTAAAGTAGAATGTACAAATTTTATTGTATGGAAAGTGTAATTTGGTAAAAGAATTATACCTCAGTAAAGGTATAATTTGGTAAAAGAATAAAGTTTGAAATAAAATTATAATACACATGATGGATAATAAAAACTATTTTCCTTACAATAAAAAGATCTCTTGCAGGCCAGCCAAGTGGCGCTTTGGTTAAGAGTTCGTTTGGGACACCAGCTCTGAGCAGTACAGCTTGGTTCAGATCCCGCATGAGGGCCAGTGATGCTGTGCCCTCTACAGCTAAGATGGTGAACAACAGCTCGACCTGGAGCTGGGCTGCCGTGAGTGGCTGGCGACGGTGTAGGCTGCAGTGGGGCTAGCCAGCAGCAGGTGTGAGCTTTCATGAGCTGCTATGAGCTGCCATGAGTAGCTGTCCAATGGGCGGCGAGCAACTGCCTCACCCGGGAAGAGCAAAATGATGATACCAACATGGGCCAGTGAAGCGACGTCCTCCACAACTAGACTGAAGAACAAAAGGACAGCAACTTGTCTGTTCCCCTTCCCCGATTCCCCAATGAAATCTTAAAAAAAAAAAAAAAGAAAAAAGAAAAATCTCGAGTGACTGAGAAAATGACAGTTTTTCCTAGAAATGACAGTTTGCAACTTCTTTTAAAAAAAGAACTCTTGCAAATCAATAATTTAAAAAAACACTAGCCCAGGAGATCACTGGGAATGGATGTGAACAAGCAAATGAAAACAAGTCACTGAAGTACAAATAAATACATGAAAAGATCACACTTACTTCTAATTAAAAACACAAAAATAACAGTGAGACATCGTTCCTGACCCATTAGATTTAAAAATATTAACAAGGTTTATAATATATGGTGTTTTCACGGCATATGTGGAAACAGGAACTCTTACACCTTTTATAATGAACACGATTTATTTTTGTCCTGAAAATTTTCAAAAACAACATCAGTTCATCCCATTCTTCTGTCCCAGACCTCTTCATGACTAATCGTTGCTCATGACAGTACACAGTCCTTAGCCTGGCAGCCATCCTCAGAGAAGGAACACGAGGCACTTGCACTGGGGTTGGCACTGACTCAGCGGCAGAAAACAAACAGCACAACCTGAACCCCCCAGATAATGTAGGGACAAACAGAAGGATGAGCGGAGGAGTGCCTCCTCCTCTCCTGGAATCTGCTCCCTCCAGCAGCCCACTCTGTCCAGAAGACCTCTGCACACGTGTCCCCAGAAGAGCTCCCTGCATGAGCCATCGGTTCCTGCATGACAGCAGACCCCAATGCCCACTCTCTCCAGACTCTCCCCAGGCTGGGCAGGTGCTGACATTTGTTTCATCATTTCACACTCACAACAACCTGTGGAGTTAGGACCATTGCCATCTGCACTGGTGTGATCAGAAGCACGACTCAAAATGGTGAAGAACTTGACCCCATGAGAGAGGAGGCGTGAGCCCAGACGCATTTGGATATGTCGAGTGCCATGCTCTCCCAAAAATCATGACTGAGAGTGCCCCGGGTGAGGAGCTGGGGATTCCATGAGGTTCATTCCCTCCAAAGATAACCACCCAGCTGCCCTCTAGCAAGGTCTGAGGGGCATGAAATACATATACTTAGAAAGTGTGAAATGATGGCGCTTAATTAGGATGGCAACAGCAGCACAGAGGGGTATCATTTTTATTCTTCTATCAGCTTCTTATCATCAGGGACCAAAAGTTTGGAACATTATGAATTGGTGTAGGGGGTTCGTTTCCAACAGAATTTCAGAAACAATGAGTTCCAATCTCAAATCTGTTCCCACTTGCTCTATGTGTGGCCTTCGGGTAAGAGAAAGGAGGTGGTCTTGGATGTGGAGAGGATTAGGGGAGGTGGGGGGGATGGAGGGTCCGCAACAGGCAAGGCTGGAAGCAGGTAGACCTCCCCACTGAGAATAAGGGTCTTTATTCCTAGAGGGAGTGGGTTGTGCCTACAGTGCTGTCTGCAGTAGCATCACTACTCCAAGACTTTACCCCCTTACCCAAGATGTGCACTGTCTCTTGTTGAATCAATACCTATTGTACCCACCATGATGCACAAGGTTTATTCATCACCCTTACCTTTCATTCTCCAGCCAAATTGGAACATAACATAAAAAGCTCTCACCATAAGGAGAAGTGACTATTTTATTAAATGGATTGGATGCAAGGGAAACGATTTATGTTCATGACAGTTTCCCAGTGGCTCTCTCATATGGAGTTAGCACCCACCTCTGATTGGAGGCTGGGGTATGATAAGACACCTCCAATGTGGAGGGAGATGGGGGGGACAACATTCCTGACAGTGACAGGTCCATGTCACCTTTTGGGCATGTCTCATACTTTCAAACAAGAACCAACTTGGATCCTCAGAGCAAACAAACCTAAAGAGCAGAAACCGCTCTCTCATCCTTGTATACAGTTCCAGGCTCCCAGCCCTTGCCGACGTCTTAGAGAATGGTCTCAGTGCCAACTTAAATATTGCATCTGGTTGGGAAAGGAGGCACTGTGATTCCACAATGGGAGTCAAATTATCCCACAAATATTCCTTATTTAAATAACATTTTAAAAAATATGTCATGTTCAATGGTGAAGAACGACTGAATTATTGAATTCCCTGAAGCATCCTATAGGCTTTAAAGTGGCTCATGAAACCCCATAAAAGAATGTAATAAATAGTCAAAAGGAATGCCAGGCCCCACGTCAGGATGCCTGTGTGAGCCAACGCTGAACATCTTCATGTAATCTTTCCACTTAAACCAATGATTAAACAGATTAAACAGATGATTAAACAAATAAAGATTAATGAAACAAGTAAAGTAATCAAATCTGTATGGGTGTATAAACGAATGATTCCAGACAATATTAGAACAAATTGTCTAAAACTAATAGTGGATGCATCAGTTCAGTCCCAACAGCTTTTGTTGGGCTCTCACTTGGATGTAATCAAAACATTTGTTTAAACTAAGATGGATATGAGGCACTTAGATGTCAGTTTCTTGAAAGAGAAAAATAAAACAAAAGCCATGTCTCCCGTAAGGAGATTGGCACTGCCAACGGGCTGCGTGACGGAGGAATCTGTGAACGCTGCTAGTGACAGCGAAAGTTTAATGTCACCCTGGCTGGTTTGTAAAATAGGCTGTGCCCAAATAATAAATGTTAAGTGAGCCAAAAGAAGACGGAGATATCTAAACTACTTGAGGATTTATAAGGGAGAGGAAAAGCTATTCAAATACCCTCCAGCTCTGTAGAAACCCCTTTTTAATTATTGGTCATTGATATGCTAATTACAATGTGTGCTTATCTAGTCCCTCTTTCCTTGAGAAGCCAACTCTTCCCTATCAGAAGAAATAAAACTGTATTTTTTAGCAAGGATTCTCTATTCAGACTGTTTTTCCATTAATTAAAACAAGTGAGTTGGGTTTTTTGGATTTTTTTTTTCTTTTCCCCTGTGTAGGCTAGTCACTTGTTTTCAGCCCTGCTGGATTTGGGGGGTACTAACTGGTCACTCATTTAGAATTCCTAACATAGGGAATCTAAGTCCTTCTAGTCCAAGCATGGCCCTTGGGCCAGCAGTATCCTAGTCTTGTGACAGCCCCAACCTGTGGCAGCAGGATCCTCATTTGAACATTTATCTCAGGTAGAGTTGGAGAAATACGGATCTGATATTTGAGGCCTGCAAAATTTCCTAGGCCTGTCGGCAAATGGGGAAAGAGAGAAGGGCCATTATCATTCGCCAAGGTGAGGCTCTGTAAGAGATGCTTGGAAATAATTGCTTTGGAAATAATGGCTGGCTGGGAGTCAGCTGCAAAGTTTCACAGTGGGGACCACAGGGCATTTCCCTGATACCCAGAGCATGCTGAGGCCGTGTCTGTCCCACTCGCCGTGGCCTGCCTGCTGTTGCCGCCGGCTCTGACTGCATTCGGGGTGAGGGAGGGCTTGGTTGGGACTGCTGGGCTGCAAGTAACAGAGGTCAGACTAGTCTAGGCAAAAAAAAAAAATGTGTGTTGTTTGGTTTTTGTAAAGATATGGAGTGCCTCCCAGAACCCACAGGCTGGGTGCTGCTTCAGGAAAGCGCTGCACCTGGTCTGACAGCCCTCAGGGTCCACCCCTCTACCCCTATTCTTCTACTCTGAGAGTGTCTGTTTCTTACTCTGTGTGGACCAGCTCTCTCTCCACTTCTCACTATTGCAAAAACCACAGCTGCTTGCCCAACTATACCCATGGACACATAACTTCCAGCTGCAGAGAGACTTTGTCTTTTAGGCCAAATTCCAAATGCAAAGTGAGAGATTCTGCTTGCTGGCTCCCTTTGGATAGTGACCACTGGTGCAGTCAGCTATGGGAGTGAGACCACGTGGAACACCCATGCCATGGGGAACCCACTCCAGTGCATGGCAGCTATGACAGACACAAAGACAGACAGACAGACAGAGAGTAAGAGAGGTGTCCTCAAAGAAAAGGAAGCACAATAATTTGCCCAGGGTCACCTAGTGGTGACAGCAGGATTTGAACCCAGAGATGTCTGCTATGGCCTCTGCCTCCTCAGCTTCTTCATTGTTATCTTCGTGGATCCCTGCCCATCTTTAGACTATAGGAGGTAAGAGAACCTTGTCATCACCCCCATCTCCCCCTCTTCATGCTGGCATCTCCCTTTCAGCACCCAGACTCTGGCTTTCAGTGCCCACCAACTGCTGTCTTGCAGCTCAGTAAACACCCTACCCATGGGGTTCCTTAGCACTAACATCCTCAGACCTCAATCTCTGCAGACGAGTTGATACCTAACATGGTAAAGCAATCAACCTGTATGATGTTATGGATGCTGAAGTGATAACATGTCACTCTCTTGAGTAACTCATCGGTATTTTACCCGAGGCCTCCTGGAGACAACACAGCCCTGAAAGGTGGAAAATGCAGGGTTGTTACAGATTGATAGGGGAGATATCTACAAGTGGAATTGCCTTTTGGAAGTCCCTAATCATTCCCAAATCAAGGGTTGAGAGACAGAGAGTGATCAAGATGGAGGAGGGAAGAGAGAAACTTGTCGAAACTTGAGACATTGTTAAAAACACAGAAGCCTGGCCCACACCTGGCATGCTGGATCAGAGGTGGGGGGAGCTGGAACTTGAGAATCTATTTTTAGTAAGCTCCCCGCTACCACCCCACCCTCTCAGGTCAATCCAAGGAAGCCCTTGGGAACCACTCAGTTGGCCAGATGGGGATCCAAAGGACGGGAGGAGGTGATCAATCAGCGAGTTGTTGGTGGTGAGACTGAAATCTGGGCCTTTCAACTCATGGTTTAATATGTTACCAAGTTTTTTTGGGCGGGAAGGGGGAAGCCCAGGAGGGGGGAAGGTAAGTTTCCTTAGACAAGAACAGAAATTTCCAGAAGTAAGAGAGGTTTTAAACGTTTAGCTGCTAGAACCAGGGTAAGGACCCTAGAGCTCTCCCCTCCCCCGGGCCACCCAGGGTCCTCCTGCCCATCACATCCCACAGCACAGACTCAAAGGGATCAGCCCTACATGCTTCTCATTTAGTATGAATCTTAGGTACTAGGAAAAGGAAAAAGCATCCAGGATCAAGCCTTGGTGTTATACTTTGTGTGATCTGAGAACAGCTCCTCAATAACTCCATGTCTCAGTTCCTGTCTGAGCCTTAGTCCTCCCAAAAGCAGAGCCCAAGAAACAGGCTGTGTACAGGTCAGGTATTTAGAAAGGGATCCAGGGAGCCGGAGTGAAGGACCAGCCAGTAAAACATGCAAGGTGGGAATCCCGTATAATCCCGTATTATTATCGAGTAGGCTACTGCTTGGGTGACCTTCTGGGCAGCCCTAGGAGCTACATCACAGAACTACCCCCTGAAAGAGGAACAGGGTGGGCATTCATTCCTCCACTGGCTCCCACTCCTCACTGCTCAAGGGGGCTCCATGGCTGCCTTCCTGCACACTGGCTTCCCTACACGCCTCATCCTCTGGCATCACAGAAGCCCCAGGGCAGAAAGTGAGAGCGACAGGGCAAAGCTGCTCAGAACCAGTCATCACGGTGACTGGAGCAAGATGGGGACCAAGATTTTTCAGTGACACCAAAATGTAATGATACAGCCCACCAGGGGGTCATTATAGGAAAAGAGTGGAGAAATAGCCTTGAATCTGGGCTGGAAGCAATAGACACTATCCAGCTCTGGTTACCACAAGCAGAAAGGACTCTCAAAATCCACAGGAATCTGAATGATAAGGCTTGGAAAGCGGAAACAACTAAGGGAGCTGCAGACAGTCAAGTGGCGGACGGTACAACCAGGTTTTGGTAAGAACAGACTGGCTCGTATACTTGCCCCATGTCCCTTGCCACTGAGTTGTGATGAGTCCATTCAAGTGGCCCCTTTATCTTGGATTATGTGCTCATAATTCAGAGTCTAGACAGAAGCATCTGACTGTCAGAGCCTGGGTTATACGTCCATACCCCACATACTCTTGGGGATGACCAGGGAGGAAGCATCTTGCCCTGTTCGCTTTGCTAGGCAGAAGGCAGGGTTTTGCCTCCCATCAAGACTCACCCCCTAGAAAGTGGATTTGGGTCATGGCAGCCTGAAGAATGAAAAACAAAAGCTGATACTCAGTGGGTGCTCAATAAAGAGCAGGTCAGAAAGAAGTTGTCATCCTGACTTTCTCTAGACCGTTCTGGTCAAGGGCCGCACACTCTGACTGACCAGTGGATTTCAGTAAGGACAGCAGCCATTGTGGAAGCCACACCCAAAGCCCCCCAGGGTAGAGTCCCTGTGGGAAGTTGCTGCTGGCTGTACTAACAGTGTCTAGGCCTTTCTAGCTTCGTTTTGC
This sequence comes from Aselliscus stoliczkanus, assembly GCA_033961575.1. Taxonomy (NCBI): domain Eukaryota; kingdom Metazoa; phylum Chordata; class Mammalia; order Chiroptera; family Hipposideridae; genus Aselliscus; species Aselliscus stoliczkanus. The sequence continues at coordinate 62,259,857 of CM066732.1, read as the reverse complement.
CTCCCTGCAGGGGGCACTATGATTTCTGCTGCCCAGAGAGATGTTTCAGCTACCTGAAAAAAATCTTTGCTCCTCTCAAGCCCTGGAGGATTCAGAATTGTATGTTTTGTTTTAACGAGGGAAGCACTGTCTTACACCATTGTGGGGTGGTAGCAGGTGAGAACTGGAAGATATTCTAGAGAGAATCTTCTCATTGATGAGGACACCAGTATACAGCTAGTGACAACAGGGCAAAAACAAGATGCGGTTTCAGAATCCTTCTACTGTCCCCTGGTTAGTCAGCTACCTGCTCCCCACCCTCAACATACTGTTGTAACCCAATCACATCTCTAGAAAAGGCCTTTTAAAAGAGGCTCGTTGGACACAATGCCAGGTAGAGCCCTCCCTTGCCCCACCACTCACTTCTGAGTGACAGCCACTTCCTCTGTGGTAATTACAGTGCTCCCAGTGACCATTACAATGATCCAATGTGAAACATGCCAAGATGAGGAAATCTAAGCTGGACAACGAAACCATGCCCTTCTGGAATGGAAAAGAATTTTGGAAATCGGTAAGTCCAATTGCTTTGTTCTACCAATAAAGAAAAACCCAGAGATGGACAGTGACTTGCCCAAGGTCACACAGCTAATCAGTGGCAGATCCAGGCCTAGAACTTATATTCAATTCTCCGAGTTTGGTGTTCCTCCCATCCCAGCATGCTGGAGAACGTTTCCCATCCGAAGCTGTTCAGCAGTGGAGTCATCTCTAGCAAAGCCCTTTGGCAAGCTTTCGCCCTTCCTTTGTCTTCAGAAACAGTACCCTTACACTTTACTTTGCAATCATCCTTTCGCTGTCCAAAAATGACTGCAGCTTCATTTGCTTATTTTAGCGACAATGGGTCTGAAATTTACATTCCGCTTGTGTGAGCTTCTCAAAGCCAGAATCAACCCCCAGGCACGGCTGTCTTTGAGTGGAGGCCCTGAAGTGCAGGCCAGTTATGGCCAAAATAATCAAAGAGGAAAGGATTTAGAGAGCTTTGGCCCTCTCCACATTTCGTGGGTCACTAAAGAAGCTACTTCCATTAAGAATTCTCACTCGTCTGTAACCCAAGAAATAAATCAGGTGCTCAACTGAACTGAACTTCCAGGGTGGCCGCCCCATCAAGCATCAGGGAGTTGGCACTGCGGGCACCAATATTTATAGATCGGGTCAGGCAGTGACACATTAAGCATTTCTAAGACACAGAGGTCTGCCGCTCGCCAGTGTCAGGGGAGCATGAAGGACATGGGAGCCCTGAGGATCTACAGAATGCTTCTAGCCATCTTCGGGGACCCGGAAGGCAGCCTGGAGGTAGCCAGAAATGCCCAGGGTACTGTCAACATCTATTGCGCTGCCCAGTAGTCCCTCCAGCTGGAGGGGCTGCTTGACCCGTGGGTGTTTCAGCACCCAGCCGAACAGCGTGCCTCCCAGCTTCAATCCATCTTTGCCTCCCTACAGGACCTAGCACAGTACCTGGCACACAGTAGATACCCAGTAACTGCCCACCGAAGGAATTAATTAATGGGGTTAATGGCACAAGGCACTCGACAAAATAAAGTGATGGAAGGTTTGCTTACAGAACAAAGCTCTACCCAGCCAGGGCACACTCACTGACTGACAGCTAGGCAAGGAGCATTGCACTGGGTGACAAGGGGCTCCCTTCAGGAGCAGGCAGTTGGGCAGGGGAAACGAGTGGCACACACGTGGTGTGGCTGATGTGTTTAATTTTTTTGTTTGTTTGTTTGTTTGTTTGTTTGTTGGGGTTTTTTTTTAGCTGAGCCATCCTGCCACCTGTTGGCAGCTTAGCGGCAGCTCAGCTCGGGCTGGGCATCGAACTGCTGTTCCTCAGAGCTCAGCTTGCACCCTTGAGCGAGCTCTTAACCAACTGAACCACTTGGCCAGCCCTTGATGTGTTTAATTTTTAATGTGCTTCCTCTTTTGCCTTCTTGGAGAGTGACCTTCTTGGTTGGTCCATCCCAGGGAGCTGTGTGACTGGATGGAGATTAGACTTTGTTTCAAAAGGGGGTGCTAGGGCTGGCTGAGTGGCGTGGTGGTTAAGTGCTGGCTTGGGAAGCCAGCGGCCCTGGTTCGGGTCCCACATATGAAGGCCAGTGACACTGCCCTCAAAAAAAAAAAAAAAAGGAGGGGGTTGCAGAAAGAAAGCTTGAGGTAATAGTCAGTTATTGACACACAAAATATAGGATTATGCATCAGGGCACCAGTTTTGTAAGGCAAGCTATTGTCTCAGAGAGGATTTCTAAATGCTTTTGTCTTCTCCATTAGCATATCAGCTACCTCAGCTTGTAGGGTCCCCCTAAGGAGTGAACAAATCATGTGACCTGTTTGCCATTAAGGATCAGCAAAGATATGGAGATAGACAGGGGAGATAAGAGTGCAAACTCCCTCGCTCCCCCTTACTATGTGGCCCACTGCAGCAGGGATAGGTAAGCCCTTCAGTGAAGCTAGGAATGGACCGCAGGGCCAGTGGGCTAGACACAGAACTGGCTGCCCTTCTGCAGGAATGGGTCCAATGGGTGTGGAGGAGAAGCCAAGAGTGCCAGTGGGCTTTGGCCAAGCCAAGGCTTCCCAGGATTAACAATATTCAGATGGATGGTGGGGGGCGGGGGAGGGGTTCTGTTAGGGACTCATCCCCCACCATGTGGGTCTATAAAGATTTTCTTAGTCCCTCTCTATATTTACACTTGGAACCCCATCTTAGCAAGTGCAAAAGCTGAACATTGTAACTCAAATGAGTAAAAGTTTTCCTAATGGGACTGTTTAAAATGATCACAGCCAATTATATTCAATCATATCAGATAATTAATTAGCTTGTTTTTTTTTTCACCTCCTTTGCTCACCAAGCTTGGGAGGAAAATCTGGTTAGGTATGGAAAAAAAACATGTATTTTCTCTGCATATATAAATTGTTATGTGAGTAATTGATCAGATCAGCCACACACGCTTCTCCTGTGCAAGGTAGTATGTGATTATGGCCAAACAAATGGAAGTTCAGAGCAGGACAAGGTGAGGATAGGATGGGCATTTCTTGTTTTTGTCTGACCAGCTCCCCTTTTCACTTCTTTCAGTCATCCTGATTTTCCTTAGAGAACTATACCTCCCCTAGTCCAGGTGATACAGGTGAAGTTATCAGTCACACTCTCCCTCCTGCCACCAAGGCTTAGGCAGCTACTCCTCTGACTAATCAGAGAACTGTATCTATTTGAACAGTGATTGGTTCAGGAAAGACACCCTCTGACCAATGAGAGAAGTATCTATCAACTTGAATGCAGTGATTGGTTCAGGATGAATACTGACCCACACAGGCCCAATCAGTTTTCTCTGATCTTTAATGTAAAGATGTTAGGGGAGAAAGGGTACACCTTGTTTTTAAGTTTCAAGCCCTGGCCATACTATTTTTACCCCATGTGAGGAAGGGCCCTGACTCACAGAGGAGCACAAAGAGATGGACAGGGAGAGGCAAAGTTCCAAATACATGATTTCTTCCCCTGAACCCACCTGTGTCTAAAATTAACCTTAGACTACATAGTTATATGAATCACTAGTTTCCACTTTTTTCTTTTCAAGCCATTTTGAGTTAAGTTTCTTATCATTACCACCAGAGGAGTGCCTTACTCACATACAAATGCCAGGAAGGCTGGTTGGAACAGGTAGGTGTAGAGCTAAACCTCGGAAGGTGGGAAGTAAATTTGCTTAATTTGTTGGTTAATGAATACAGTTGCTGATAGTGGTATGTGGGTGAAGTCCAAGAGTGCAGAGGGGAGCAGTGGGAACTAGATCTGGAAGTTAGGCTGGGCCCAAATTATGTAGGCCCTGAATAGCAAAGAGAGGAGCGTCCGCCTTTTTCCTGTAGGCAGGGGAGATCCATGCTTGGTGTTTGAGCAGAACACAGCAATGCAGAGACAGTCTCATGGAGAGATTGCTCTGACCTTGAAGCCAGAGGTCTTATGCAAAGGAAGCCATGACTTCTGGGTGGTCCTCCCATGCATTTTCTTTACGTCAGTGTCTGCAGCCACCACTGGAATGAGCACGCTCGCTATAGGGGACCTTAAGGAACATGGAGTCTCATTCCTACTTTTACAGAAGAGTAAATTGAGGCTCAGAAAGGGGAAGTGACTTGCCTAAGATTACTAAGAAAACCAGTGGCAAATCTTGGACTAGGGTCCAAGTCCCGATGTGCCCAGATTGTAAAAGAAATAGCAGTCTCTTTATGCAACTGTTCTCGCAGGCCAGGTGAAGAGGCTTAACACCTGTATCAGATTTCTGCTGTTGCATAACAAATTAGCACAAACATAATGGCTTCCAAGAGCTCAGGGTTCTGTAGGTCAGAAGTCTGGCACAGCATGGCTGGTTTCTCTGCCCATGGTATGACACAATGAAATCAAGGTTTCGGCCAGGCTGAGTTCTCATGTGGACACCCTGAGGAAAAAAATATACATTCAGGCTCATTCTTATTGTTGCGGAATTCAGTTCCTTGTGGTTATAGGACTGAGGACCCTGTTTATTGGCTACCTGTCACTGGGAGACTGCTCTCAGCTCCCAAAGGCCACTGAAATTTTTGTCATGTGGCCCCTCCATCTTCAAGCTGGAAAATGCCTATTGAATTCTTCCAATGCTTCAAATTTCTGACATTCTCCTCTGCAACCAGCCGGAGAAAACTCGGTTTTAACGGGTCCATGTGGTTAGGCCAGCCCCACCCAATAACCTCTCTCTCTGAAGATCAATTGATTAGGGATCTTAATTGTATCTGCAAAATCCCTTTGCAGCAGGACCAACATTAGGGGTTGATAGAGGAGGAAGTACGTGTTCCCTGGGGTCTGGTAATCTTGGGGGGGCTATATAAGCATTCTGCCCTCCACAGCACCTCAGTGCCCCTGGGGCCGACCACTCCTGAGGAGAGTCTAATGGTTTATTTCACTGAGCTGGTGTTCATGGTGGAAGGGACACAAATACACAGAAAGCAAGCTAATTACCTCAAGTAAGAAAACAGAATTTAAGAGTCAGAGCAAGGGCCCCTTGGGCCCCCACAGCCATGAGCAGAGCAGCCCACATGTATCTGTTTGTTCAATGGCCTCTCCCCATGATTGACAACACTAGCTGTTACCCACACAGGTGTTGTCAATAAAACTCATTGTGGCCACTAGCACTTCCTTGGTAGCTCCCTCAACCGCCATCCTTGGATCTGCAGTATCCTACCATTCTCTGGTCTGGCCCGTTCCACCCATCTCTTGCAACTAGCCCGTGGACCTCAAAAGGAGCTGCACTGACGTTCACCCTCCTGGGCCAGGCTGCTCTGGTTTTGGGACAGCCTGGGGCAGCCATCAGAGTGGTGGTCTGTGTCCTGGGCTGAGTGATCATGCTGCAGAACTGTGGGACCCAACACCTTGGTCACTGGCTTGGCTCATCAGCCAGTGACTCAGGAGGTTCACCGTAGGTCCCATCCAGCCCAGTCATGCACCTTTCTGTCATCAGGTTTGTCCATGTGCCAGAAGGTCAATCTTCACTAGGTGGTCAGCACTTAGCTTGTTTAGTCAGTTCCTTTACAGAGAACTTAGAAGAGCTGAAGGGGTGTCTCTGCTCCAATAGAAAAATCTGGAGGGAAACAATGTGGAAGGGAAAACACACAGCTGTCCTAATTCTGACCCCTAAACCCCCTCCTCACACTTTGGAGCACCCTGCTTCCCACCACCCTGGAAGGTCAGAGCCCCTGGGGCCCCGCTAGCCTGAGCCCCACAGTCTAGGAGAAGCAACAGCTGCCACGTTGCCTGTATTCCAGGAGGAGCCCCGACTCTGATCCTCCCAGGCTCCAGCAGGTCGGCTCAGCTCCGAACAGTTTGTTTTTTTGAAAGTCTCATAAATTTCCAAGAAACTTCTCCAGACAACTGTTAGGAGGCTGCACCTGCCAAACAAACACAAACAGAGCTCTCCTCCACCAGATTAGTTACTTAATTAAGAAGAGAAAGAGACAAGGCACATAATGTGGAGATAATTACCCATCTTGCCAAGTCTCCGAGTGCAGCGTGGCACACGCCGGCAAATTGCAGCACCGTCACTAATACATATTCATCCAAAGTTGTAACTGCTGTGAACATTTTCCACACAGACAGCAATATGTTCTACCAACAATCTGAGCTCCTTCTCCGGTTCCAGCATCTTCCCACACCCCTGCCCTGCCTTCCCAGGCTCCTTGCCTCTCTGCAAAGGAATTTGCTGAATAAAGCAAATAGCAAACAAGTTACTAGTGAACGTGACCGAAACCCACTCCAGGTGATACTGCTGGCAGCCATCAATTCTGGACCCCAAACAGAGGTGTTTGGGTTATTTCCCTAACCTATCGACTTGTTCAATTCAGACCCACTTAATTGAATTATAAGAATTTACTGTTACTGTTTTTGGCCCAGTGCCAAGCAAGAGCTATGGAGGCACAAAGATGAGTATAAAAAGGCCACAGCCTTACAGGCTCCCAGTTCATGGAGGGAGGAGCTCTCCGCTGTGAATGAGGCACAGGATGGGTATTATTTTAACCTTCTCTTTGACAGGTGAAGAAATAAGTCCAGAGAGATTAAGTCAACTGTAATGAAATGGGTGACATGGGCCTTGAACTATATTATCTGATGCCAAGTGCTATGTACAAGGCAGACAAGGGGAAATTCTACCTTGGAGACAAAGGAGGACAGAATAAAAAGCAGAGCTTGGGAAGGCACAGGAGATGTGGGGTCTGCTCCCAGCTTGGCCAGTCGCTTACTAGCTCTATTGACTTGGGCAAGCCTTTGAACTGCGAAGGTTACCACTTTTCTCAAAAATAAAATGTAGATAGTGAGATCTAAGAGACAGAAATGCTAATAAGATTTAAATAAAGTCAGAGTCCTAAAACTGCTCCCTAGGGGAGTGCCTGGCACTTGGTAGATGCCTAAGAAATAGCCATACCATTCCCTGGGCTAAAACAGGACAAACTGAGCAAAATGAGAGAACAAAAGAAGGAGAGATGCAGGAAAATCAGCGAGATACAGCCTCATGCAGGAGGTGTGATTTGGGTATGTCTCTTTTTTTTTTTTAGATTTTATTGAGGGAATTGGGGAAGGGGAACGGTGTTGGAGAATTGGGGAAGATGAACAGCCAAGTTGTTTTCCTTCAATCTTAGTTGGGGAGGGCACAGCTAGCTCAACTCCAAGTCCAGTCACCATCCGGCTGCCTGTGAGCAGCTCAGCTCAGCTCTGCTCAAGGTGCCATGTTCAATCTTAGTTTCAGGCAGGCATAGCCCACCATCGCATGCGGGAGTTGAACTGGCAACCTTGTTGTTGGGAGCATGTGCTGTCACCAGCTTAGCCATCCTGCCACCTGTTGGCAGGTCAGTGGCAGCTCAGCTTGGGCACATCTCACTGGCCCATGTGGGAATCGAACCAGCTACCCTATTGCTCAGAGCTCACGTTCTTTACCAACTGAGCCATTCAGCTGGCCCTTGAGTATGTCTTAATGTGGATCTTAATGTAAGATCTTAGTGGACAGAAATGGAAGCAAGGACATTTCAGGTGCGTATAAAAGCATAGAAGACCAAGGGCATTCGGGAGAGAGCCAGCCATGATGTGGCCATATCTGGAATAGGGTGAAGAGAGAGATCAGGCTGGAAGGCTGGCTGAGGCCAGGTGGTATGAAGCCTTGAATGCCAGGGTGAGAAGAACAAGCAAGGGCATTTGAAATACAGTTTGCAGAGTGGAACCAAGGTTAGCAAGCTGGCAGTCAGGCATTGGGAGGAAAAAGACCATAAAGAATCTGACGTATCCAGAGAAGAAGAAATTTGATTTCATTATTTCCAGAACATGCTCAGGTGGTTGGGAAATAGCCAAAGTTGTCAACTTTGTTTAAAAACACACTTATGCCATCCTAATCTCATGTCCTTCTCTCCATAGTCAGCTTTCCTTGCCATAGGCCAGCCAAGAGAGCCAATGAGAGACCACACCCAATTTCTAAGACATGAATAATCTAATTGACTTCAAAGAATCTCAGAATTGCCTTTCTCCTTTCAGGTTAGGCCCTGAGGACCTCAGAGGACTTTAAGGGGAAGACTATAGGTGGCCTCCCTGATATAACCTTAAAAGATCGGGGCATCACACCTACAATCCCTGTGTTTCCTTAACCCTATGGCACCACCTCTCTAAACCAAGGATAACAAATAGATTCCAACTAGGATGCCACCTCCAGTTAACGAGAGCTGCCTGGAACATAGTGGTAAACACTGTGGCTACACTTTTGGTTCAGAGGGGAAATATTGATTAGCAACTGATTAGCGTTGGCTGTCAGGGCACGGTAGAGAGGAATGGATTCATAGGTGTTTGCCATCCTGGTCATTATCCCTGGGTCTTTGGCTGGTTTAAGCCCTCATCAAATCTCAGGTTAGTTTTCCCCATTCCTGAAGGAGTAGAGACCAAAAAGAGCAATAGTAACAACCCCATACTGAACAGTTGTAATGTGAGAATGCAGGGGCAGCTGCATGAGTTTCCAATCACCCTTTCACAGCTAGGATGAGGAATGTCCTTTTGCAATGGTTCTCCACCTTCACAGTGCATCAGAATAACCTGGAAGCTTTTGAAATGACTTGGTTGCCTTGCAGAGACTTGGTTCAGTTGATCGGGAATAGCCTCAGGTATCAGCATTCTTTAAAACACTCACTGGATGGTGTTGATGTGCAGCCAAGGTGGGCACCTTAGCGCTGACAATCCCTCCTGAGGAAGCCACCTGGAGCCCATGATTTAGGCCCCATCAGGAGGGTCCCTTTCCTCAGAGGCCGCTTGAAGGCTCTAGTCCTTGCCCTAGAGGTGCAGGAAGCTCGGCTGGTGTATGAGACAGAGGTTCTAGGAGATGAGATTTGGGAGGGGGAGAGTGTGTCCTGCTGGTGTTGTCAGGCAAGGCCCCACAGAGGCAGGGTCTCAGCTGGGCCTGGGGAGGACAGACAGAATTTGGACAGAGTAAGTTTTATTAGACAAGGTAGGGTATCACAGGACCTGGGCGGTGGCTGGAGGCTGGCTGGAGCAGAAACCCAGGGCGGGAAGGATGGAAGAGAAAACAAGAGAGGGCCGGGGACCTGGCCCAAGTGGCCCAAAAAGAACTTGCTAAGAACTGAGGTCGTAAACCCAGGGGCCAGGTCCAGCCAGGTGTGAGCTTTCTTCAGATTTATCTGCCTGCCAAACCCTCCTTCTGGGAGTCCCACATCTCGCCAGCTGCTGGATTCTCCCGTTGAGTTTCCTATTCAAATAAGTTATTCGAAACCACATTTTCTTTCCTGACTACAACTTCTTTCGATAAAGTATAATTCCAAAAATTAGCGTCATGGACAGACTTTCAATGACCTACCCTTGAGAGTTCACGAGAGCCTCCCTCCTTCCAGCCAGAACAGCAGGCTCCCTCCGCCAGCGTTCCTCTCTGCCCGAGCCCCAGGGCCCCTCCCTTCTAGTGTGTGCTCCCAGGTTGCCAAGAGCCTGTTGTTTCAACTTGGCATCTGCCCATGTTGCTTCCCTTGTCCCTTCCTGTCTCCCACCTGTTCACAGGGATTTCTAAATTAGTCATCTGTTGTCAAGGCAACACTCTTCCTCCTCCTAGGTGTAAATCCTGAGAGATTCGATTGCAGGGAAGGAGAAAGTGATCTCCGGGCCTGGCTTGGGGCATGTGTACATTAATCAGTAGCACGATGGCAGAGGCTAAAGTGGTCTCAAAAGATGTGGTCCTCCTCCCCACCCCCCAGCCTCCCAGCACTACCATCACTGAAGAGGTTTGTTAAAATGCAGATTCCTGGCCCACCTTGAGCTCTTGAGCCAGCACCTCTGACAATGGGTCTGAAAACTGCATGCCATGCTGGGAGACTCATGGCCTGGTGGGAGGGGGTCTGGAGGTCCAAAAAACATCATCTCAGGCTTTGATGGTGTGCAGAATACAGTTCTGGAGGAGTGTGGCATTTTCTCTAACTTGACCTTGTACGGGTATTTCTAATAGTTCCATCTTTACTTTTGCCATTTGTAGGGATGTGTGTATGTCACAGGGCTGGAGATGCAGAGACACAAGGATCAAATAATTCAGAACACCAGAACTGTGCTGTCAAATATTTTCCCTGGGCCCCAGAAGCGACTTCGTATTCCCTGGCAAGTCACTTTGAGCTCTCATGGTGAAAAGGGCATCTCAAAGTTGTTAAAGACAAATCAGCATTTAATTAGATCTCCATTCCTGATAGCAACAGAAGAACTGAAGGAACGGCCGCGGTCAGAATCACTCTGTGCAGAGATCAGACACACACACAGCTTTACCTGTTCCCTGGAGATCCATAGAACCTGTTCTCCATGCTCGGTAGATCAAGGGCTCCCTCTCTCTCTGTTTATGACACTTGGCCCTGTAACAGATTTGAAACTGCTTTGAAAGCTGTAAAGCCTTGTTCAAATCTGGAAGATGATCGTTACAGGCATTTGTTCTCTCCGCAAAGGCTGCTCAAGCATCAACTCCAAGCCAGTGGCTTTGCAATATATCATCTCATAGGGGAGCCCCTATATTCTCATCCCATTTCATAGATGAGGAGACAGGAATGTAAGTGACCTGCCCAACATCACACAGTCAGCAAGCTACAGGGCTCTGTGTGCTTCTAGGAGAAGTCCTCTTTCCACAGCTCATCACACATTGGCGCAGTCTCTCTTCAACCGAAGCCAGGAGTCTCTGTTCGTGACTTCATGCCTGACCCTCATGGCGTCCAGAGGGGTAGTGACATTTGAAAACCAACTCGTCTTAATTTTTTCTGATTAAAAATTCCTGCTGGTGTATATGCTACAGAGGCTGTTAGGAGGAAGAAGGCCATGGTGTGAAAAGCAGCAAACTCAGGAAGGCCAGCCAGCGATGCCCCGTGTTATAGGGACTATTGGTCCATCTCTGGACACCTGCTCAATGAGGGCTGCAAGGGGCATGGAGGACAAACCAAAACATGACCTGCCACCCAGGAACTCGTATTCTGACAGCTTCATTTTGTGAAGAATCCAGCCTAGCCCCTTCTTGACAAAGCGATTAATGGAGAAGAACTCATGGGTTTAAAATAGGGGGTGTTGGAGATAGGATTGTGGCATCTTAGTGATAATGGTGGTGGTTTAGGAAAGCACATCTGGCTGGCCCTGGAGCTCATCCCCAAGACAACAGCCCCACGGGGTAGACTTAGCTGCAGGACGGACAGGTCTCTTCACATGGCTGAGGAGCTGTTCTCTGAACCCCTTTCCTATAGGAGGTGGAACATTATGGAAGCAAGAGTCTTTCTACAGCACATCCACCCTGGTGAGCCTGGCCCATGCATGCTCTGTGAGGGGTAATCCAGACTTCAGGGAGGAGGTGGCCTACTACTCCTCTGCTTGGAAGTGGTACCCAGGAAGCCCCGTTTTACATCACCCTGCATGACACCAGAAATGGACAAGAGCGTGCTTCTTTTGCATGACAATGGCGGTGATAAAGGTATGGGGCAACCATAATGGCAACTGTTCCTTTGCAAAGTGGAGTGAGAAAACAGTATTCAAAAATCATGAGAGGGCAGGCGGAGTGGCGCGGTGGTTAAGCGCTGGCTTGGGAAGCCAGCAGCCATGGTTAGGGTCCCACATATGACGGCCAGTGACACTGCCCTCAAAAAAAAAAAAAATAATAAGGCTACGTCTCTGCATCCGGGCTGGTTATGATGGGTGGATGGTTCTATGGAAAATGCTTTAGAGCCAACTGCCTGGGACGCAGGGTACAGGGTGTCCTCAAAAGGCACCCTGGAGACGCTGGGGCACTACAGCGAGGCCGCTGACCAGGAGAATGTTCTAGCTTTGCTGAAGGCATCCCGACAAGGAAGTGCAGGTGTTACCATGACAATGGGCTATTCCCTTCTCTATGTATCAGAAACAGACCCCGACTCACCCACTTCCTGGCAGGCACACAGAGCTGTCTGCTCCTTTCCACTTTGGTCCTAGACACTCAGTCCACCGTTTCCTGTTTTTTATCCCCCTTCTCTGTGCTGGGTTCAGCCCTGTCCTTCTGCTTCATCAGGGGTCTTGTCTTCCAGAGCTCATACTCACCTGCCATGAGCAGTGACTCACCTATGCTGGATGCTTCTTATTTAATCCTCACAACAGTCCTAATAATCTACAATTACTGCTCCATCTTCTTCAGCTCCACGGTCAGGCCTCATTGAAATCCTTGCCTCTCCCACTAGCAGATAGTATGAACTTGGACAAGTTTCCTAACTCCTGAGCCTCCATCTTTGCATCCATAAACTAGAGCTGTTAAAAAATGCTGACCTCTTATATAATTGTGAGGATTAAAAGAGATGATGCTAAATAAAGAACATGACACAGCTCCATGCACATGATCGCTGCGTTTGCACAATTATTATGAGAGTTATTATAATCTCAGAGAGTTTTGAATGACTTGCCCAAGGTCACATGCTGATAAACAGTAGCGCTGGATCTGAACTCAGTCCTGACTAAGTCCAGAGCTCCTCTTACCAGAACCCCTTGGGGCAGTGGTCGCTGGACCAGCAGCATCAGCAGCACTGGAAGTGGGGATTCTCAGGCCCCACCCAGGCCTACCAAGTCAGAATGCCTTTGGGGGATTCATATGCCAGCTGAAGTCTGAGAACCCTTGGTGTAGGGAGAAAGAGCAGGACGCTCCCTCAGCCTCCTCACTGCCCCTGCCCACTCCTCACTCAGATAAACTTCACAGCTTTTCAAAGCCTCATGCAGAGAGGTACCAGGCAAAGCTAATCTAAGAGCTGAGGATTAGGCACAAAGGAGTAATTAGAATCAGGGAGGAAGTTAGCACCACCAGCAGGATAGTTATTCTGGGTGCATTTTTTAAAAAACAACAACATAAGGTGAGCCATATCTTTAAAAATTCATAAAATCCCCCCTCCCACTCTCCTGTCTGCACCCTCCTGGGTTCCCAGCCCTGAGAAGGGCCCCAGTCTGTGAGCCTCACCCCACGGCATTTCTCCAGCCCATGGAAGCTGGCATCAGGAGAAGGCTAATGGCTGGGGGGTCAACAGCTGCCACAGGGAGATCTAGAAAAGGAAAAAGAAAGACTGACCACTTTTCCAAGTGAGACTGGGAGAAAAAGCTCCCAGGGCCCCACGTACTTGTCTAATGGAAGGGGCAGGAAGGCCAGGCCAGGACTGAGGGAGAGGGAGGCAAGCCAGGTCCCAGGACACAAAATTTAAGGAGACACTTGCCGACCCAGAGAGTGAATGCTTCCTAAAAGTTTGCACTCTGGGGGCCTCATTCATGTCGCCCTGGTCCCAGCCCAGTATGAAGGTCCACCCATACCTTGACATTAAAATTTTGGTTTCTCCCAAATAATCACCTGAGTCAGGACCATCATTTAATTCTTTGATTGGAAAGGGACATCTGCAGGATAGACTAGTGAGAGCCCAGAAACCTCTGCTAACACCTGCTTGCTGATGGTCCCATCATGGGGAGTGAGCCTCTCTCCCCAGTGGAGGCAGGATCCATGCTGACGGTAGGTATAGTGCCAGGGGACCCCTGCGTAGGCCCTCCCAGCTGCCAGGAGGTGCTGCCCGCCTGTGCCAGCTGTCAGGCCAGCCTCTCTGTGCTCAGAAGCTGCACAGGATCCAAACGCAGGCAGCAGGTGGGAGCCCCACTGGGGGAGGCAATGAAACTCACAGCCGTAAACGAGTTTATTATTGTTGTTAACTCGGGAAATAAACGTCTCAAGCACTCATAAAACATTGTGTTTTCTGTCTTTATGTCTCAGAGCCTAGGTTTTTTCCCAGCACTGTGGCAGCTTGGGACCTGTGTGGGCCTCCATGACACTGGCAGGGCCGGGTGGCTGGGGCCCTTGGGCAGCCCCCACTCCATCAGCCCCAGCCCCTCCCTGTCATTCAAGGGGTGTCAAGAGAGGAACTCGGCCAGGGAGGAAGAATTGTGTGGAGGAAAACACATGTAGACCTAGAGATGTGTAAAATGTTATCATTTCTTCCCTGTTCCCTCCCAGTGTGTGCTGCATGTGTTTGCCTGAGTGTGCGTGTGTGTTTGTGAACACACGTGTGTGCATGCATGTATGTGTGTGCATGTGTGCATGTGTGTGCATGCATGTGTGTGTGCATGCATGTGTGCATGCGTGTATGTCAAATGCCCTCTTGCCTTTGCATTATGAGCACTCACCAGGAAATCATGATGACAGGCAAGTTGTTACTCTCTCTCAACCATAGTAGAAATTACATATAGGCCCCCGTGGTGCTGACATTTTATGATTCGAAGATGCTAAGAACAGGGTCTCTTTGGCTAGGTGTGCCCTGGACAAATGCAGGTGAGGATAAATCCTTCAGGAGTCATGGGCTCTTTATTGGTCGTGGTCGTGCTTTGTTCAGGTCAACACTAGTTACTATATTAAATAACCTTGAAGTCGTCAGGGGCTTGACACAGAATCAGTTTATTTCTTTCCACATGAAGATGTTTCTGGAGAATGCGTAGCTCTCCTCCACATGGTGATTCCGGGATTCAGGCTCCACCCATCTTGTGGCTCTGCCCCTCTAGGGTCTCCGAGTCCTCTGTGTCTACAGGCAGCTAAGATAGGCTCACGCCCCATTGGTGAAAACCAGTCACCACGGGGTCACCATGGCATTGCAAGGGAGCCTGGGAGATGTAGTCCTTGACTGAGCAGCAGCCTCATTTATGAGCTGGGAGTATGAATTTCTGGCAGACAGCTGGTCATCTCTGCCATGGGCTGTGGGGCTTAGCCTATTAGAGGGATGAATAAAGAAGCCAAAGTTGCAGGGCCCCATCTTACAGGGTTGAACCTAACTTCCCCCAAGAACATCATTGTCAATAGGGGAACTGGGGGAAGGCGAATGATGGGTGACTCCACACAGATGCTCTCAGCTGCCTCAGTTTCTCCAACTGGAAAGTGGGGTGACTTAAAGTATCTTCTTCCCCAGGTTGAGTGAGTCTTAAATGAGCCACCAGCACAATACCTGCACTGTGAATGCTAATTATGACGGTGGGGGAGGGTGCGGCTCCTTTAGAGTTAGTGAAGCCAGAAAAGAGGCAATTAGTGTGGATGTAGAAAGAGACAGTCTGCTCTGTCCTCTGTCCTAACAGACGGCCTCAAATTCAAGTCCATGTCCATAGTTCTGACATCTGAGCCCAGGTAAGTTAGAACTGTGTGTGTGTGTGTGTGTGTGTGTGTGTGTGTGTGTGTGTGTGTGGTGTGTGAGTGTGTGTGTGTGTTTGTGTGTGTTTGGTTTAAAATTACTCAAGGAAACCAAACTAACACCAATGTTTTCCCTCAGACAATGAATATGAACACACAATCACACAGAGAGAAGAGAGAAACAAAGACTTTTTTTTTCCAGAAAAAAAAAAGCAATTTTAGCTGTGGATGCTGTGTGTTATCTTTAGTGTAAGTTTGGCACAATCATATACTGCTTTACATTATTTGAGGGTTTAAGTAAATATATCAATTCCAAAAACAATTACCATAATGAGTTTTGACAGATATAAAATTAAGAGATGTGCGGGCCGGCCGAGTGGTGCGGTGGTTAAGCGCTGGCTTGGGAAGCCAGCAGCCCTGGTTCGGGTCCCACAAATGAGGGCCAGTGACACTGCCCTCAAAAAAAAAAAATCAAAAATAAGAGATGTGCTACCCAGCTCTCAAAGAGCTGATGCTCTTTGGGGATGTGAGAAGGGACAGCCTGATATGGGTCATTTAAATATGAAGCCCTTTCCATGTAATAAACACGGACTCCACAGCTGAGGACAGTTACAGGGGATGGCAGGGGGCACTGCACTTGTTCCTCTACCAGGTAGTAAAGCCCACCCTTCCTCGGTGACCCCTCTGCTTGGTGGTGGACACAGAGGTGCATGGAGTGGGAAATGAGCCTGGCTGCCCATCAGACAGACTGGGTTTCTAATCCTCCCTGGGCCACTTGAATACTGTGTGACCTCAACAGTTGTGGAAATTAGAATTAAGGGTACATGCGAGGGTCAGCCCTCCACCAGCTGCATGAAGATCAACATTAATGCAAAGGGGATAGAATGCCCTGTTAGCTCTCAGGGCTGGCCCTCATGTTCTAGAGACTTAGCTGGGCACACCGTGAGCGCTTAATACATGGTACAATCAAAATCAGTGATGCTGCTGGCCAGTTCCCTCTTCCCCTCCCTTCCTACTTCACCTCCTCTCCCCACTCTCTCTTCCTCTACTCAGGCAGCTGAGACACTCAACATATCAAGAACATTCTTTGTCTTACTGAATTCTCCTGCACTAATCTGAAGGAACTAACCCAACAGGAGCCTGAACCGTATGTGTGAATCCCCTCCATGGCCTGAAACGATGGAAAGAATACAGACATGGGAGCTGAACTGACCTGGGTTACAATCCCAACTCTGCTAGTTACTCACTCTAACTTTGGGCAAGTCATGTGAGCCCACTAAGCCTCACATTCCCCGTGTGTACAGTGGAGGACACACCTACCAGGAGAACTGGTGCAAGTGTTGAACAAGACAATGGATGAAAGCACCATCTCGGATTTTGTAGATATTCAACAGCTAATAGTTTCCTTGTCTCACATGTTATTACTTCAAGGAACTGTTGTAGCCATGCAGCTCCACTTCTGAACTCCACTCTAGAATTTCCACCATTAGAACTTCATCTTTTAAGCTTTTGATCCTTGTGAAAATATGATGCCTGTGAGAGAATACCTGGGGGACCATCCGTGGTTGAAAGAGTGTAGACCGAAAGATGCTAAAGCAAATATACCTATACACGAGGTCAGACAATTAAGTTTGCAAACTCATCCTAGAAAAAGTGATACAAACCTCATTGCTGAATATCACTATGGTCACCTTCGAAGTACTCCCCTTGGGAAGCTATGCACCAATGCCAGTGCATAGTCCACCGTTCAAAGCAATTTTGGAACTCTTTTTCTGGGATGGACATCAGAGCTGTCATTGCATTACCCTTGATGTCCTGAATGTCATCAAAATGTCTTCCTTTCAATATTTCCTTTATCTTTGGGTAAAGAAAGAAGTCATTGGGGGCCAGATCAGGTGAGTAGGGAGGGTGTTTCAATACAGTTATTTGTTTACTGGCTAAAAACTCCCTCACAGACAGTGCCGTGTGAGCTGGTACATTGTCATGATGCAAGAGCCATGAATTGTTGGCGAAAAGTTCAGGTCGTCTAACTTTCACACAGCCTTTTCAGCACTTCCAAATAGTAAACTTGGTTAACTGTACAGTTGGTACAAATTTATAATGAATAATCCCTCTGATATCAAAAAAGGTTAGCGACATCATTAAAACAAGCTCATGAGCTTGTCAGATACACACACACACACACACACACACACACACACACACACACACACACACATACACCCTGAAACTGTATGGCAAGTAGATTCTAATTCTGGTTCTAATTCCAGCCAATTGGTAGAGGCTGCTGGGGTGTTGTATTGAAGAGGATTGTGAACTCATTTGAACCTGTGAAGAAGAATGTGGAAGTCCTTGGGTCCTACGGGGGGTGAGAGAAGGCTGACAGCAGCCTGGGTGCTTGTGTCCTGAGTGCTCAGTGCTCCTGGCTTGTTCGTCCCAATGCCGCCACACAGACCAGCCCTCCAGCAGGGCCTCCTGATTGCCCTTCCAGTGCATGTGCTGCCCTTGGCTTTCCTTTCTTGGAACCGTCCAGCTTCACTGGCTACCTGGCATTGATATTCTTTGCTGTCAGCCCCGCTGCTTGCAGCCAGAGCCAGCTCTTGCTACCAGAGGGGACATTTTTGAGCATGCAGCACCAGACCTCAGCATCTTTCTCCCCGAGCTTCATTACGATATTGTCGATATTCCCCATGAAAGGGTACCTCTCCCAACGCCTTAGCTTTTTTATTAATATGTGTGAAGGCAAGTCAGGCCTGATTATCATGAAGCAATTGCTGAAACCCTTCCTGGAGAAGGCTCATCCAGACTGTGTGGGCGGTTTAATTTCAGAGACCCATTAATTGGCAAAATTGCTTAAGCAGCTGCTCTTGGTGTCATTTCAGGACTACTTTGTGAGATGCAGGGAGGGGAGAGGGAAGGAAGGAAGTGGGCTTCCCAGATGCCAGCCTGCCCAGCCTGGGACAGAGGCCAGCAGCCCAGCAGTGCCCAGGATCCCCACTCTTCCCAGGTGGACAGATACCTGCTGCAGGAAGACCACACCCTGGCCTTGGGTTTGCTGCTGCTCCCTTCTGCCCCATCCTAGCCAGGGCCACTCAGCCTCCAGACACATATACACACCACCAATTTCTCTGCTGCTTTGTCCCTCTCCAGTCACATCCAGCCAACAAGAAATTCCCATTCATTTTCAACCTCCAGTTCAGAGTGTCAGTTCCTTCAGGAAGCCTCCCCAGGTTTGCTCCCATAAGGTCAATCTCCTTTTTCTTTTTGCTATCCGTGTTCTCTCAACACTCCACTGATTCCAAGATTAGACTGTACTGTAGACAGGGTTCATAGTGTCTTTCTCTCTACCCCCAGCACATAGAGCCTGTTGTAATCAGTGGGCTGATTGTTACATGGAATGTGCCATGCTTGGGTGGTGGGTCATACAGTTGTTCATTCATTCAACAAACATGGGCCAGGCATGGGGCTAAGTAAGGAGTGTGGGGCTCAGTTCAGACAGGGAGAAGGTCTGATGTGCCCTCAAGGGATGCAGAGCTGGGGAAATCTGAGGAAGGTGTGGCACCTTCAGCTCAGGAGATTGGAGAGTACTAGAGCTGGGATTTAAGGACAGGGATATAGCAAATTTGGTGATTGTTCTGACTCTACAGCCTTCCAGAAATCATACATATATAAATGTTCTGGTTAGTTCCTAGTAGACAGATAAATCCCGGAGTGAACACACTTTTTAAAAAAACACTGAAGTATTAATAATTAGGACCGACCGAGTGGCGCAGTGGTTAAGCACTGGCTTGGGAAGCCGGCGGCCCCGGTTCGGGTCCCACATATGAGGGCCAGTGACACTGCCCTCAAAAAAACAAAAAAAAACACACTGAAGCACTCTATGTATGCAGTAAAGAACATAAGTAGATGCCTCATTAAATTCTTAGATTGGTATCCACCTCATAATTGCCACCCAGGTCAAGAACTAGAATATTTCCAGCTCTTCAGAAAGCTCCCTAATGCCTCCTCCCAGTCACTGATATCTAGGAGTAACACCTATTTTGACTCACCATAGATTAGTTTTGTCTGGAGTCATTGACAAAAATCTTTCAGCTCTGGCTTCTTTCACTTAACCTTATGTGTGCGAGACTCATCGTGTTGTATGTAACTATTGGAACAAATAGGCTTTTAATAAATGCCTCCTTTGAACCCAATTCTGGCAAAGACTTCTTATTACTTATCACACATCCACTTTCCCCTTCTTTCTTAGCAGCAGGACTCCAATTTATATAGGGTGGTAATGGGCACAACTAAAAGACTACATTTCCCAGGATTCCCTACAGCCAAAGGCAGCCAATGAGATGTCAGTAGAAGCCTCTCAGCAGGGCTTCTGGGAAGCTTTTTCAGGTTGACTGAGTCAGCCAGGAGTCCCCACCTCCCTCCTTCCTGTAGCTGGTATGTGGATGTGATTGGAGTTCCTGTAACCATCGTGGGCCATGGAAAGAATTGAGAATAGGGCTATGTAATAAGGATGGTGCAGCAGAAAGCTACCAGCCTGGATTCCTGATGGCATCCTGGAACCTCCATGTGAGCCCTGGACTGCCTTTCTCCAGGCATGTTTCAGCCATTGATACTTGGGTTTTTGGTTACAGGCATCAGAAATTAATCCTAACATTTAGACCAAATTGGTACGTAAAACCTCCTCTTTGCATATGAAATAAAATCCAGATTCTTTGCCATGGCCCATATAGCCCTGTGTGATCTGGCTCCTGGCTTCCTTTTTGATTTCTTCTTCCATTCTCTCCCTTGCTTTCCATTCACATGAACCCTGTTCAATCTCCTCAAATACCCAGAGCTCTTTTTGTTGTTGTTGCCTCAGGGCCTTTGCACATGCTATCCCTCTGGCGGTACTACTTTTTATACAACACCTGCCTGGTTTCTCCTCATCTTTCAATCTCACTTTAAGCACTGCCTCTTCAAAGAGGCTTTTGCCAAATACCTGATCTAGATTTGATGACCCTGGTACTTTTCATTTTGGCACTTATCACACTTTGTAATTATATAGTCATTTGTTTGCTTATTTCTTCAAAGCCTGTTCACTTCCACTAAGCCCTTGGTTCCATGATGGTAATAAATGTGATTTTGTTTTGTTCACTTTTATGTCCCCAGAGCCCACCATAGTGCTTGACGTATGGTAAGCACTCCATAAATATTTTTGAATAAATGAATGAATGGATGAATTTGAGGGAAATACAAAGGGGACTATAGTTCTGAGCTCTACAATAAAGGAGATTATAGATTTCAAATCTACAATAAAATAAAAGCAACTATATGTCTATAACATACCAAAATGAACAAAATAGAGAACTATGAGACCAAGACCAGATTGGTGGGCAGATGTCAAGGACATGCAGTATGCTGAGAATACAGATAAGAGGACATGCATGTAATCAGGGGTGCCTTTGTAGGAGGGGGACAATAATAAGAAATTGAAAGAAGGTGAAAAGCAATCAGTATATGGAGGAAAATCTATTAATTAAGATTGGGCTTGATTGTGAGTAACAAAAATGTCAAAATAACAATAGCTTAAAAAAGGCACAAATTTGTTTTACACATACATAAAAGACATCAAGTCACCAGGGACCAAAGTGCTTTCTATCTTGCTACTCTGCCATCTTTAATACATTGCCTGATGATCTAATATGGCTGGGTATTACCCAAAATCCATGCAGCAGGAAGAAAGAAGAGAACAAGAAAGGGACAAAAGATTCAGTTCAGGTTCTTTTACCATCTCATTGGCCAAAACTACGAGGTCTGACAATTAAACTCAGGAACTTGTTGAAATAATGTTGCTAACCTTTTTTGATATCAGAGGGATTATTCATTATGAATTTGTACCAACTGTACAAACAGTTAACCAAGTTTACTATTTGGAAGTGCTGAAAAGGCTGCACCAACAATTCATGGCTCTTGCATCATGACAATGCACCAGCTCACACGACACTGACTGTGAGGGAGTTTTTAGCCAGTAAACAAATAACTATTGGAACACCTTCCCTACTCACCTGCTCTGGCCCCCAATGACTTCTTTCTTTACCCAAAGATAAAGGAAATATTGAAAGGAAGATATTTTGATGACATTCAGGACATCAAGGGTAATACAATGACAGCTCTGATGGCCATTCCAGGAAAAGAGTTCCAAAGTTGCTTTGAAGGGTGGAATAGGCGCTGGCGTTGGTGCATAGCTTCCCAAGGGGAGTACTTCATAGGTGACCATAGTAATATTCAGCAATGAGGCATGTAGCACTTTTTCTAGAATGAGTTTGCAAACTTAATTGTTTGACCTCCTAAATATGTAGTCTATCCTAGCTTCCGGGAAGTCTGGGAAATGTAGTCAATATTCTGAGCCCAGATAAATGTCAGGATTCTATATTAAAGAAGACAGGCAGAGTGGATATTGGGGAAAGCCATTGCAATTTCTACCCCAGGGCAGGGAAGTTATTCCATTTGTGACGGTGTGGCAGATTGCAAAGGAGGCCTCAGTACGTTGTAATTCTTCTCATCAAGAGTCTATTTCACCATGCTTTACATCTGGGCTGGCTTGTTACTTGCATCGACTAATAACATGCCATAAAAGCAACAATGAGCCAGTTCCAAACTTAGGCATCAAGGAGACTTGCAGCTTCTGCTCTTGTTCCTCTTCAAACACTGCTACCTCTGAATAATCCTGGGCTAGCCTGATGGAGGATGAGAAACCAAGTAGTGAAAAACCAGACATTCCAGCTGACATGTGAGCAGGGGGCCTTCCAGGACCAGCCAATCCCCAGACAACCTGCCAATGGACTGCATGTGTGTGAGCAAGCGTAGTTTTATTGTGGTTTCTTACCCAGCAATAGACACCGGATAAAGGTGGAAAGGCTGAAGGTGAGGACATACTGGAAGTGTTTGGGGTTGAGTGGAGAGGAGGATTCTTGGAGGCTGACGTCAAGCCTGGTTCTCCCAAATAATCCCACTCATGTTTATAGAGTGCCCCAATTCCTAGAGAAGAGTCCTCCTGGGACCCAAAGCTCTTCCCAGATGCTTCTGGCTGGAAGCGTACCACAAAAGGGAGTGAGAAGTCCGTGGCTCCAAAACTCCGCTATCCATCCCAGTTGTGTGACCTGAAGCAAGTTCCACCCCCATCCTGACCCCAGGCTTCCCATCTGCCAGCGATGGTGTGAACTTAAGCCCCAGGTCCCCTTCAATGATTAAAATAAGACTGAGTCAGCCAATGAGGAAGCAGAGAAGGCCAAGCTGAGACTCAGGGAAACAGGACATGGAAATAGATTGTTAGAAAAGCTACAGTGATTGGAACAGAAACATTGGCTCAAGCTAAGAGGAGGAAAGGGGGCTCAGGATCACCCCCAAGTGGTCATGGCCTTCCCTTGAGGGTCTTTCATGCAACCACTCCTTGTCCTTCCAGGCAGAATCACAGAGGCTCCCAAGCAAAGTGACTTTGATCTGCCTAAGCTCACTCAGTGACAGAGCTCTGTTCCCGCCCTGGCCTCCGAATTCAGGCCCACAGCCCTTGCCACCATACCAACTGCCCTGCCACCCAGTGAGTCAGTGTGAAGGTTGGTGTGGGTCCTTGAGGCCCCAGCTCCAGTGTGCCACACACCTGGTCATTCTCTCCATCCAGTTGGGGTTGGGCCCTGGATCTCTACATCTCATCCACATCACAGACAAACAGTGGGTACCTCGGACTCCACTGAGCCACGGCTGTGCTGGAGTGCTCCCACAGTCACACAGCTCCCCTCTCAACGAGGACAGTGGTCAGTCCCATCTCCCCCAGCCCCACCCTGGGCAATGAGACACTGCCTTCCCACCCCTGGGAGGAGCGTGGACACATCTGCTATTCCTCTGCCCAGCAGCCTGCTGGTGCCTGAGGCCTCACTGGCTTTAGACACTCCCAAGGGAGGCTCATCTGCCTTCCTGGCTTCTGCCCAAATATCTGGCTCCTGCTGGACTTGTTGGCTGTTTGAAACCCTGTCTCAGCTGAACCCTGTGACTGGGAGTGCTCCCAAGAGTGAAGGAGCGATTGTTCAGGGCTTAAATCCCAGCTCTGTTAACTTGCTTGTTAACCTTTCTGAGCCTCATATGTAAAATGGACAGGAGACTACCTGATTCAAAGAGTTGTTGGAAGGATTCAGAATTAACTTTTAAATCAAATAATGTATCTGCTCCCTTCTGGTCTTTCCAGAAAATAGGAGGTATATGTGTCCAACAGCATGTGCTGGCTCTCAGTGCCACAAGATGGGAGCATCTTGACTCCCTCCCCAGGACTATCCCTGCAAACTACATTTCCCAGGTTCCCTTGCTGGCTGGCTTCCCATTAGGTTCAGCCAATAGAAGGCACCTGTGGGAGATTGGATGGCAAGGAGGAGGGAGAAGGCATTTATCTGCCCCTAGCAGTGCTTCCAGCAGAGGCAGGGACCATGTGCCCAAGGGCAGCTGCCGCCCTGGGGACTCCAGCAGTGTCAGAGCCAATTCTAATAGCATCCGCAGGAGAGCAGACCTCCAGGTTCCAACTGGATGTCAGCACCCCAACAGGGCAGCTGGGCTGTATGAGGACTGTGGGCCACCGTTCCCTGGACAGAGGCAGCTTCCCAGTCAAGGGTTAAGAACCTTCATTTCCTTTTGCCATCTGACCCTTTTTGCCCCCTTGTAACCAATTTCTTGCATTACATCTGTCTGAAACACCTACAGCAGTTCCAGTCTCCTAACTGGGTGCTTACTGCCACCAACGACAGCAGGTGCCTACATCTGGAGGGCTTCTTACTCCATGCATTCTTCACTGAACCCTAGCCCAGGCCAAGAACCATCTAGGCACACATGCACACACACACACACACACACACACACACACACTGTCGAACCCTCAGATCAGAGACCAGACTTGGGTCTCAGTTGCCCTATCAGATGAATGACATGAAACCATCGCCTTCTCCTCTGTAAAAGGGTCCAACCTTCCTGTTTTAATTACTTCCTCTAGGCCCTGACTTGACCCCAACAGTCCTCAGCTCACTCATTCCCCACCCCCACCCCCAGGGTCCCCCAGTTACCCCAATGGGACAGAACCCTAAAATGTGTCCAGCTTCCCACCTACCCCTTCAACACAGCAGAGAAGGGAACGGCTTCTGCTCCCAACACAGCTTAGGGGTGAGTCTGGGGCTGGTGCAGCCCTGCAGGGGTCCCCCAGTCTAGCCTCTGCTCTTCAGAATGGCAAAGTATTATTATGCCCATTGTACAGACAAAAACAGTGAGTTTTAAAGAGACAAAGTGACTTGCTCATAGCTTTCTCCTAGGAAAGGCCTCTATCTGTCTGACTTCTGCACTCACCACTTCCTGTTAATTCTTCCAACTCCTCTTCCCTATTTCAGGTGCTTGTATGGTCAACACACTCCTTGGCTATGCAGAACCCTCCACCCAGGCTGAGTCCCACATCCTGGACTTTCCAGTCCTGAGACCCCAACATACACGGTGGTTGTCTCTGATTCCATCTCTGCCTATTGCTATTTTCTGCCATGGAAGTGAGATACTCAGCATTGCTATTTTCTGCCATGGAAGTGAGATACTCAGCGTGTACTAAAGTGTCCATGGGCAAGTGTGCCTTTTCCTTAGAAACACACATGTTCTGAGCAGAGACCTTCAGTGGGCCACTGGGCTCAGCTGTGCAGGTCGTGTACTCACCATGCTGGTGGTGCCCCTCATGACGTCATCCATGTGAACAGTGCCCTCCCTTGACCCTGCTGCCTGGAGTCTGCAGTCCACATTGTTCACTGGGCTTGTCCTTCCAGAGACAGGCTTTAATGCAAAGGAACACATAGGTAGAAAGAGCTCATGACTCGGGGTCAGGAGACCTGGGTGTGATCTGGAATCTCCCACAAGCCACTGACACTCTCTCTGTGAAATCGTTTCCTCCCCAGAAAAATCAGCGCATATGTTTATGCAAAGCTGAACACACCTACAAATGTGTCTTCTCTTTCAATCACAAAGCAAGCAAGGCAGGCCTCCCCACTGCACAAATGGGAGATAGAGGCCAGAGAGTTCAGGACTTGCCAGGCATCCCACAGACCAAGAAGCCCAGAGCCTGACCTAGGACCACAATTCTCAGGCTCTGCATCTAGTCCCACCACAGCAACGTGGAGGCTGGCCACTTTCTGAGTTGTAAAGTTACCAGAAGGCTTGTGCCTGGGTGCCCATGCAATGGCATTCTTGGGGAGCATGGTGGGTGGTATCATAGGACTTCCCAGGCCCGTCACCTCCCTCCTCGTGGGGGGGCCCCTTCTCCAGGTTAGGCTCAGAGCTGGCTCCTCAAGGTGCCAGGTGGAATCCCAACACTTCCCTGACTGCCCAGGCCTGGCAAGCGGAGCCTGGGAACAGATGCCAAGCACCTTGTTCTTGGCAAGAATGACGGATTTGCAGGGCCCCTTCTAGGAGCCGTGCTCACTCCCCCAGTACACGCTGTGTCAGCCCATCCTAAGCTAGTGGAAATAAACAATGTCGTTATCTTCCACTGACTGCCACACAGTCTATTTATACCACTTAAGACATGGGATAAATGGCTTCTCGGTTTCATAATGAAAGGAATATTTCATTTTGCAGAGCTGAGGAACTGTTTATTGAGCATAAAGACAACATTTATAGTGTGTTTTGATAATAAGCTGATCTGATGTTGGCTCATTTAGGCAGTGGCTTGCATCTGACTCTGTCGTCTCCTCTGAGGTGGGGTGGGTGGGAAGCGGGGATGCCCGGAGCCTGTGATATGAAGAGTCTCAGGGCCCTGCAATGCCCTTCTATCAACTGTATCTCCTTACTGAGTCCTGACAACACTGCCATTACTATCCCCAACTCACAGATGGGGAAACTGAGGCACAGAGAAGCTCAGCGGCTTTCCCACGTCACAGAATCAGGCAGTGGTAGAGCATGAATTAAATACAAACAGACTGGCTCTAGAGCTCACTCTCTTAACTGCAGTGCTGGAGATTTTTTTCAGCCTAAGAAAGGTCTAGAAGGTGGAAGGAATATACCACAAGGCAGTGGGCCAGAGAAGAGGTTGATGGTTTATGAGGCTATGAGTCCAGTACAGTGTCTCTGCCTCAGCGTTGTCTTACAAGGCTGGTTGCAGTTTCCTGAGCACGAAGCCGGTGGAGACCTTGCTCTCTGAAGCTCCCCACTTTCAGGTGCCTTAGTCTCACCGCTTTTTCCCCAAGTGTCTCCCATTCACATGTTCTGCCTCCACAGCTCCATTCTGTCACAGCCGAGAAACAGTGGGAAAGCTGGCTGCCCTTGCTGCCTCCATCCCCTGCTGATGTGGGTACCCTGCTGGGATCTCAGCTCTGCCCAATGCCAACATCTCCACTGATTCTCTCATTTACCCACTGTTAAGGACCGAAGGTCTGTGCCCCTGCCCCCCAATTCATACGTTGAAGTCCTAACCCCCAAGGTGGTGCTATTTGGAGGTGAGGCCTTTGGGAGGTGGCTAGGATTAGATGAGGTCATGAGGATGGAGCCCTCATGATGGGGTTAGTGCCCTTATAAGGAAAGGAAGAGACACCAGAGCACTTTATTGCTATGAGAGGTCACAGCAAGAAGGTAACTGCCCACAAGCCAGGAAGGGAGCCCTCACCTAGAAGATCTTGGACTCCGCAGCCTCCAGAACTGTGAGAAATCAATGTGTGTAGTTTAAGCCACCCATCTATGGTATCTTGTAATAGCAGCCTGCGCTGAGACACCCACAGAGGACCCAGTGGGAAGTTCATGGTAATACTTGCAGTCACTGGGCATTGCTTTGTGCTGAGTGTAGTGCCAATTGCTTCAGAGATTGTTGCTAATCTTTACAGTAGCCACGGCAGTTTGGTATCACTTTCTCTGCTTTAAAAATAAGAGAACAATGTGGGGAGTGGAGTCAATGGAATCGTAATAGATATATATGATACTGGGAGTTGGGGGGGCAATAGATGGGGGAAAGGGGTTGTCACTTTGTGAGGGGTGAAAAGCATAATTATTGCATTGTTTTGTACATCTGAAACTAATAATAAAAATTTTTTTTTTAAATAATAAAAAATAAAAAGAAGGAAACAGACCCAGGAAAGTCCGTCAGACTTGTCCAAGACCACACAGTTGGTAAGAAGCAGAGCAGAAAGGCAAGCCCAGGCTTGGCTGCTCCTTTGTTGTGTCTCCTCTTGGAGGTCGTGGGTGAGGCCAGATTAAATGGACCATGCTGGCTTCCCTGCCCCCTGCCCTCCACTCCCCAAAAAAAGCACATAACTGCCTTCTGAGTGCTTCTGTTTGTCTCTGAAGTGGCTGCATAACAGCTTTTAAAGATATTCTCATCCTAATCCCCAGAATTTGCCAATGTTACCTTATATGGAAAAGGAGATTTCGTAGACATCATTAAATTACGGATTTTGAGATGGGGAGATTATCCTGGATTGCCCTGGCAGGCCTTAAAGGCAGTCACATGTCCTTATAAGGGAGGTGACTGCAGAAGACAGGAAGGCATGTGATGACAAAGCAAGGGCTGGAGAGACGTGCCATGAGCCAAGGGGTGCCAGTATCCTTAGAAGCTGGAAGAGGCAGGGAATACCTTCTCCCCTGGGCCCCTCAGAAGGCACCAGCCATGCTGACAATTTGATTGACCTGGAAGACTCACTTTTAAATTCTGACCTTCAGCACTGTAAGAAAAAAAAACTTGTGTTGCTCTAAGTCACGAAATTTGCAGTAATTTGTTAGAGCACCAATAGGAAACTGATACAATCTTATACAACCCAACCTTCCAGTTTAGTCCTGATTTCAGAACTATCGTCCTGTGTACTCCATCCGTACACCAGCATTTGTCAGTGTCCCACTATAGGATCAGAAAAGCACATCGCTATGTATGCAGGGTTGCCACTGAGGAGAACCCTGAAGTTCAGAGGGGGAAAGTGACTTGCTGAAAATCATAAGCAAACAGTGGTGACAGGAACCCAGTACCTCTGGCTTCCAGATGACTCCTTTGTCATCTCCCTCACCTTTTGGGCCAGTTATGCCTCTAAGGAATGACAAAGCAAAGTGTAACTGTGGGTGGGATCTCAGAGCCATTTCCTGTAGGGATGAGTATGTGTGTATGACTATGTTTTTTTGTTGGTTGGCTGGTTCTTTTATTTTGTCCCCACATCAAATTACAGGCCTGTGGCACAACAAGGAAGAGGACATTATTCTGAGCTTACATCATCAGCTCACTTGCCAGTTGAGGGTGTTTTTTGGTGAGAGAGAGATAACACTAAGTGTTCACCCAAACCTTTTCGTGTCCCTCCTGGGTACAGCCCTTGCATCTGGTTGGGCTGAAAAACTAGCCCTGGGGGCTGGGATGTGAAGGAAGTGAACGTTGCCACATGCAGGCCTGCAGGCAGACCTCAGAGATACCACGGTTTGTTTCCAGGTCCCTCAGTAAAGCGAGTGGTAGTCTTTTGGCTGGTGGACGGTCTGGCCTTCAATTTGGCAAAAATGCAACATTTGTGAGTGTGATAGAGCAAAGCACAATAAAACAAGGTGTGCCTGAATTGGAGTTATCTTTGGGTAAATGGGGAAAATAGCTAGTACATGACTTACACATAGGAGATACTCAAGATCGTTGTTGAATTAATTAAAGTCTGAGACTAATGGGTGATCATTCTTTAATTTTCTTCCTTTTATATTTTGTTTCTCTCCCTTTCTTCCCCTAATATCCTAGGGATGCATGGGCAAAACTCTCAAAATGCTTAAATATTTAAGAAACTCCTCATCCCTTCCTTCAAGTCTATTCTTTCCCCAGCCCTTCTCTAAAAAATACGAGTCGTGGGCCGGCCAAGTGGTGCGGTGGTTAAGCGCTGGCTTGGGAAGCCAGCGGCCCCGGTTCGGTCCCACATGTGAGGGCCAGTGACACTGCCCTCAAAAAAAAAATATATATATATGAGTCATGTTAATAACTATGACCAAAATAAGAACTTTTTTTTTTTTGAGGGCAGTGTCACTGGCCCTCACATGTGGGACCGAACCGGGGCCGCTGGCTTCCCAAACCAGCGCTTAACCACCGCACCACTCGGCCGGCCCTAAAATAAGAACATTTTTGATGTGCCAGGTCCAATGCTCAACATTTTGCACACACTATTTAGCACTGTATTAATACTTTCCTTGAGATTCTTAAGTCGCCCTTCCTTGAATTTCAGTTGGTTGTCTACTGTGAATGTCTTAAGGCAGGGATTAGATCCTTAACTGTCTGTGAACCATGTCCCCTGTCACTTAAGAGTGTAACTAGCATTTAGCAAGTACTCACATGATTGAGTAGATGAAGGAATGGATGGATGGATGGGTGGATGGATGTATGGATGGATGGATGAATGGATGTACAGCTGAACAAAATTATTTATATCTTTAAAAAAAAACTTTATTGGGGAACAGTGTGTGTTTCCAGGACCCATCAGCTCTAAGTCAAGTCATTGTCTTCAATCTAGTTGTGGAGGGTGCAGCTCACTGGCCCATGTGGGAATTGAACTGGCAACATTGGTGTTACGTACGAGCACCGTGCTCTAACCAACTGAGCCAACTGGCCGCCCCTATTTATATCTTTTTACTCCTAAGTCATTGGGAAACAGGTGAAATCAGAGGTTCTCTATAAAAACAGAGAGTTCGAGAACACTAAGGTAAGGGTAGATTTTGCAAGGCATGGCTGATTTATTCAATATTGCAAATAAGTAAAAATGATAAAGTTCTCCTAAAGTCCAGAAATCCAGATGGGTGTCTGGCCCTGGACAAATGCACATGATATATTCTTATTAATAAAGGCAGACTAGTGTCCTCAAATTATCCAAGGAATACATTTGCCCACCCACAGTGATGAGGGAAGCGATTACTTATTAATAAAGCAATAGCTAAATCTAATTATATCCCCATCAGAGGCAGCTGGTAATAAAACCGGGCTGGTCTTCCAGAGCTCCATGACCTTGATGACCTCAAATCAAAGTTTAAGCCATTCATCAGCTTCCAATACATTCCCAGCACACCTACCAATTACGAGCTCCCTGGTGCCGCTGTCTGCCAGGGGTCAGAGGTCACCACATGCACCAGATAGCTGGGAGCTGGAATGGGGCTTTAGAAATCTCATTATCCTGTTAACCATACATTTATCTGACAAGATAAAAGAGACTAGGTGACCAAGCTATCATTAAAGATTAATAGAAAGTATAAAAAATTCAGCTGCAACCAGCATTGCTGTTTAGAGCTTGTGATCGGCATGACAGGGTTATGAATCAGGGAGCCAAAAAGATTTAGGTCTTCGCTTGTGATAGTTTCTATTTTTATTTTTAGTTTTGTTTTCTTTTTCCCCTCTGTCTCAAGTCATTACCTCGTCTCCTACCACCCAAACCCGAGGTCAGAGGAGATTCCTGCTAATTGGCTCTTATGGTTTCCAATCATAACCCACCAGGCCAATTATAAGATTGCCAAGACCCAGAGGTGACGTAGGCCACAGCAGAGGGGCGCTGATGGGCGGGACAGTGATCAGAGCTGCTCGCTGGGCTACTGCCCTTCCTCCCATGCCAGGCCTGTTAATCACTGGGGAAAATCAATACTTTTTAATTTAATTCAGCCCTCCCAGCCCCAAGATGATTTCTCTGCATTCAATTCCATTTCTCAGCCCACACCTACCCAGGAGGAGTCCGAGGGCAGGCTCTTCTTAAGATTTAGGGGTTCTTTTTATTCTTTTTGGTTCCGTTTCTTATCGCCCACCCACACCTGCCTCCCTGCTTCTTCCCCTGCATCCTCCTTTGCCTTTTTGATCCTAAGTCAGTGTTTTTTTCCTATGCAGCCCTGGAGGGTGTGAGCTTAGATGACAACTCAGCCGCTCCCCTTCCATCCCAGGCCAAGGCAGACAGGCAGGAAGATGACGTAATGATGGAAGGAAGGGGTGCCCAGAGCAACCGCGAAGCCTCACCCGGCCCTGTGGAAGGGACTTGCAGCCCAAGAGTCCTGACAAAGCAGCTCAGGATGCGAGGTGCCTGGGGTCAGTGCAGCCTCAGCAGTGAGCTCACCATGACTGTCAGGCCCGCAGGGACTCAGTTCTATAGCCTCTCTACCGCTCCCTAGGTGACCTCTCTGAGCCTGCTTCCCAGGCTGGGAAATGGGGACAACCCCTCCTCTCAGGGCTGTTTGAAGATCAAAGGGAATCCTGGAGTACAATTTCTTCTATTGTAATCACTTCCTGGCTTGCTCCAGCTTCCTCTGGGTTCCATTAAAGCTAATCTGATAAATCAATTAAGGATAAAATATCATTGACTGGCCTCTGGCTAGTTGCCAGAGTTCAAGGGCAACATTTTATTCCTCTGCAACTTTACTCTCCCCTCCCCCCAACAAACTCCCTCCCAATCCACCCTCCACCCCCCAACACACACAGAAAGTGAGTTCTGGGTGAATTGTCTCATGGCCTCTTCTTCCAGTTCGCAGACATTGTTCATGCCTCTGTGAGCATAGCCCAGCACAGGCCCAAGGCAAGTGCTCCATGAATCAATGTCTAGCCAGATGAAAAATCCAAACCACCTGCTAGAAGGAAAATCAAGGTCAAAAGCAGTCAAGTAGGCTGAAGATCCAGCCCAAGGAGCCAAGGAAAGTGAAACAGAAAGGAGAACTAGGAAGGGACAGGCTGGGAAGAGGAGTTCGAGGTGGGTCAGAGAGTATGGCTTAGGCCCGAGGTTATGCACAGACTTGGCCTTTAAAAAGATGTGGCTTCAGCTCTGTGGCCTGGGGCTGGACTTAATGGTTTCTAGGATGAGATATCTCAAGAGAGTATGGAAATTGTGTGCCAGTGCATATGTTGGGAGTGCTGTGCAAAATGGTTGCTTTGTTCCCCCTGGAAACCTGGGCAGACAGAGTAAGGCAGGAAGGGTGGAAGTAAGGAAGTCTGGGAACAGGAGCGTGACATGAGACGAGTGACATTTCAGGAGCCATACTTCCAGTGATGTTACATAGGACGGGTCAGAAGAGGAAGAATGGAACTGGGAAATGAGTAAGAAGACCAAAGCAACTGTCCAGGGGAGATCCGATGAAAGCCCTGGCCTGGATGGTGATGCGGGGAATGGACGTGAAAGGCAGCCAAGAAGTGGATTCACTCACACCTGAACAGAGCTCCAGCGGGCCCTCCTCAGCCTGCTTTTCAGCTTCTCTGCACCTCGTGTCCCAGCCAAGGCCTGTCCAGCAGGGTCCACCCAGGTAAATAGAAAGGAAGCAAGTGGCTTCTTTCCTTTCCCTCTCTTGACCCCCTCTGACTGTCAAACTCTATCTGCCCCATCTGCAAAAATCTGGCATTTTATATTCAAAACAGTAAGTGTCTAATTATTCACTAGATTATTTACTAAATGTCTATCTAATAATTAATTACAGTTTCAAGTATTTGTCCCCAGAAAGCAATTTTTCTTTAAACAACAATGCCCATTGTTTGAAGATCCTACAAATCCAGAGAGAGACAAAGAACCCATGACAGGAATCAGGTGACTAGAGGCTGGCCTTGCAGACAGACACAGGAACAGTTTCCTCAGACCCACATCCTCATAAAAAAATCTCCCAAAAGATCCTGTGCCTAAGAAGGGTGTGTGTGTGCGTGCACGTGTGTGTGTGCGTGTGTGTGAGAGTGTGTGTGTGTCAGAGAGACAAAGAGAGACAGAGAGAGAGAGAGAGAGAGAGAGAGAGAGAGAGAGAGAGAGAGAGAGAGAGAGTAGGTGGAGAGGAGGAAGGGGAAAAACTAATGTTTGGGCATTATCCTTATTTAATCCTCCATTTAATGT
This sequence comes from Aselliscus stoliczkanus, assembly GCA_033961575.1. Classification (NCBI taxonomy): domain Eukaryota; kingdom Metazoa; phylum Chordata; class Mammalia; order Chiroptera; family Hipposideridae; genus Aselliscus; species Aselliscus stoliczkanus. Next base: position 62,226,850 of record CM066732.1, on the reverse strand, counting down.
ATCCATTTTAAAGCCAAGGAAACGGATATTCAGAGATGTGAAGAAACTGGCTCAGTCATTCTGCCAGTGTTAGGGCTGGAACCCCACAGCTCAAAGCTAGCTCAGTCTTTGCTAAAAGGACTGAAGAAATAGAAGTACAATGTTTTTCCCTACCCAGTGGCATGCTTAATATTTTCTCCTTGTTAATCTGTCACTATCATTTTCTAAGTACCTTCTGTCTTGGGCATTGTGGTAAAAACTTTACATATGTTATCTAATGCAATGCTCACCACATTTCTGCAAGCAGGTTTATTATTCCTATTTCAGAGATAAGAAAATGGAGGCACTAAGAGATTATGTAATTCCCCCATAAAGAGCTGTAATTCAAATGCAGGTTTGTTTCACCCAAAGCCCAAGCTCTTGATTTGCTTCATTATGACCTAGTTTTGAGCCTTGAGAATTCAGAATCTAGGTACATAGGGAAACCATACACATATAAAAACGAGATTTGTCACATTGTGGTCTATATGTAAAGGACGGCAGCTACCCTACCTCACCAAAACTCATATTCTCTCTGTCTTCCCGCTCTGTCACCCTCAGGTGGTCCACTGCCCTGGGCTACCTTCCCTCATGATTGCAAAATGGCTGCCACCATGCCAAACATCACAGACAGTCCAGACAACAACCAATGTAAGAGAGACAAGCTAGTTTCGGTGTCACGTTTTTGTGTGTGTGTGTGTTTTTTTTTTTGCTGTTTACTTTTCTTTTTATTTATTTCTACTATATCTGTCCAACGTTTTGTCTGTGTATACATATGGAAACATGTTCGGAAGATACTCACCTAATGTTAAAAAGACATCTTTTTGTTCTTTGTTGATTTTCTTTTGTAATGAACATGCACCTTTTTGTAGAAAAAATAATGATAAAGTCAGGATTCAAAAGAACATCACAGAATAAATCTGACGATGTCTTTCACCTACTTCATATGCATCCATGTCTCTCCTACATTGTCCCCTGACAAGATAAAGGACAAACTCCTAAGTAGAGTCCCTAAGGCCCGCTGTGCTGTGGGTCTCCATGGTCCTGCCCAGGACGTCAGCTCTCAGACATGCTGGTTGCGTCTGTGCTTCCTGGGCTCAGGCTGCCCCCTCTGGCTGGAGGACTTCACTCCACAGCTCCTCCAGGGAAAGCCTTAGGCTTCCTTCAGGCCCAAACCAAGTACTTATTATGTTACTTGCCTCTTGAAGCCTCTCCAGGAAGCTCAGTCAGAGGGTATTACTCCCCTGTCCAGGAGCCATAGAATTCTATTTTTTTGTTTGTTTGTTTGTTTGTTTGTTTTTTGAGGGCAGTGTCACTAGCCCTCACATGTCGGATCTGAACCGGGGCCACTGGCTTCCCAAGCCAGCGCTTAACCACCGTGCCCCTCGGCCAGCCCTAGGAGCCATAGAATTCTATTTATTCTTCTACTTCAGTGCATTTTACAAACTGCCTTGCCACATGACTAGTTCGGGTCAGTGGTATGCTGGAGCTGGGTTCCACTTGCTCTCAAGGCCTGATTCTGTGCATCTGTTCCAAAGATGTGCCCTTGGTCCCTTGAAATCTGCCATGGTGAAAATATTCATACCACGGGAATCGGCAGGTACTATATATAAGTGGGAATTTTCCCCCCATTTGCCAGCACACCCTAGATTGGGCAGTAGCCTTCTCTTCCACCTCCAGTCAGGTCACTGAGGTCAGTCTTACACCCCCTAGCACCTCACACAATGCTTTTCCTCACTTGTAGATAAGCAGCTTTTGAAAATGCCACGTAAGCAAAAGGGCAATCCAGGAATCCACTCGTCATCCCCCAGCTGTGGGCGTCAGCCAGCCCTGGGCCCTGGGCTGTGGGGTGAGAGCTGCTGTAGTGCAGGTTTGTCTTCCTGCAGAAACCTGGCTCCACCTGTATGAGAGGGAACACCATGGCTTAAAGCGAATGATAGAGACGTAAAATAGCCCCAGGCCTTCCCAAATCCCTAAGTCTTACACAATGGAGAGGCTTAAGTGACTCAGTAAATGAGCCAAGCAGTTCACTTCTTGGAAAATGCAAGGCAGATTGTTTAACTGGCCCAGGTGGCACTGATCACTAGCTTACTGGTGGGGTCAGCAGGGTCGATGCAGTTCCCTAAAGCACTGTCTGTGCTTTTCAAGGGAGATGGCAAGTGATGAAGACAGCAAGAGTATGCCTGGGCTCTCGTGGGTTCCCTGAATGCTCAGATTTGCATCTGTGACCCACAGAACACCCAGGTCTGTGCACAGCAAGTGTGGGTGGGTGAGGCAGTCTGGGCAGGAGGGGGTCTTCAGAGAACTGACCAACTCAGCCATGAGTGAGACCAAGCCACTCCCTCCGCAAGACTATGGTCATCCAAGTTCACGTCCACATGTGCTTTGGAAGCCTGTGTGAGAGGAAACCTGGAATATTGTCCCTCCAGCCGTCAGGCAGGGGCTGGGTCTTTGTCATCCACATCTCAACCACAATGCCCGGTCTGCAGGTCGTTCTGAATCATGTTTGGTGAAGAAATACATCTGAGTCTGGTCCTTCGCACTGTGAGACCTCAGGCAAGGCCCTTCCCTCAGTTTTCCCATACAGACAGCGAGGTGCCTCAGCTTTATGAGCTCAGTGATAACCCTCCCCCCCCACATCATTTTTGTCACCTTATGTTTCTAGGTATGTTTGGGCCATGTCCCCAGCCTAGAGCTCAGGAAACACTGAGTGCTGCCAGGTTTAACATCCCTGACCAGAGACCCTGGCCCAGGCTTTCCCCCATTTCTTCCTTATCATAACTCCGTGAAGCAGGTACTGTTGCCCCATTTTTCAGATGAAGCTCAGTGAGATGCTGTGCCTTATCCAAGGTCACTCTGGCCTCGAGGGCAGAGACCTTTAGGAATGACAGCTAAAAGGTACCGAGCACCACACTTTGAACGGAACTAGGAAGTAGGTACCACCCGTACACTTGCTTACCATCCTGGTTTTCACATGTAAATGGTGGGGACCACCCCTTCTACCCAACTAGTGGTCAGCACTGTGGTCTCCAGGCTGACCAGCGTCTACAGCATCTTTTGGGGATGTGTCCACTTAGGGCAGCTGAGCCGTTTAGTCCAGTAAGGCTTGAGGTGGCCTGGGTGGGGTTCCCATTCATGTGAGGACCAGGGTAAGTGGGGGATGGGCAGGAGGATGTGACCACCTCCCAGGGGAAAGCCAATATGGGACCCAGGCTTGGGTCCAGCCTTCCCTGGGGCCGCAGCCCCACTGGGGACTCAGCCCAAGGGACGGGCTGGAAGTCTTTGACTCTCCCACTCTCCGCACTTTGTCCACACGCTTTCTGCTAGTCTCTCTCCAGGCTCCCTCTCACCACTTCAACTCTCTGTAGAAAAAGGCCCCCAGCCTCCTTCTTTCCCCCAATAAGGTTCAAAGGTACATAGAATATTGTTTTAAGGGCCCGTTTGTCCATAGCCCGAATCTCAGCAAAGTAAAAACAAGCTTTGCCTTCTTCAGCAATCAGCACCCGCCCTTCCCTCAGGGGGCTTTTCTAGAAGGGAGGGGCAGAGGGGCCACAAATGAACCAACCCAGTTCCGTTTTCCTGTCCATTACAGGGGGAATCAGGAGCTCAGAGAGGTTGGCTAATGCACCCAAAGGCACCTGCGATAATGTCAGGGGCTGGAATCTGAGCCAGGTCAGCCGGCAAAGCCTGCACTTCCACAGGATCCTGCACCCCTGCCACCCTGATCTAGACCAGACTCCACTTGCATCGGACACCCCGGTGGATCATCTCTTCTCCCAGACCCTGACACCCCCATTCTTCTCCACAGTGAGCATCTGCCCTGCCTTGGGCATGACCCTGTGACCCTTCTCAGCCCAGGGGCAGCCCTGGTCATGGCTGCTATCTTTCCTTATCCCCCATCCTCCATCTGTCCTGGGCTCCTGGCTGCGCCTCCCTCCATTTCCATTTACAAAACATATTTGTTGAGTGCCTATGACAAGCCAAGGTCCCTGCTTGGTGCTGGAGAGATAGAGGTGAGTAAGCGGGACAAGGTGAGAGCCTGTCACAGTTTATATTCTTCTTGGGGGAGCAACGATCAAATAAATAGGATAATCTCTGCTGGTGACAGTGCCAGGAAGGCTGCAGAAGTGAAGTTAGCTTGCCCAACCTACCCCCCGTCTGGTCTAACTGGGCCCCTCACTTGACCTTGTGGAGCAATAATGGGAGGGACAGAGACAGGAAAAGGAGACAGGCTAGACCCCTTTGAGTGTGACAGTGTGTTAGGCTTCCACACTCACCATGGAAGGCAGAGATTATCCTCAGTTCAGATGACAAAACAGAGGCTCTGAGAAGTTGCTCAAAGACACGGGCCCCAGAGTAGAATTGTGTTAAAACCTGGCTCTCCTGACTTCTACCCCAGTGCTGCCACTCAGTGTGAGGAGGCTGCCCTACTCCCCGCATTGCCCCGTCCACATTCTCTAACCTGAGACACCTCCCAACACCCTCGTCACCTCTGCCCTGTGCGTCATGTACAGTGACAGCTGGGAGCATGAATGGAGGAATTCCGAGACTCCCCACCAACGCAGCGCTCAGGGACTGTCCTCCGTTCATGGTGTGGCTGCAGAATTGAACTAATCAGAATGCCTCCCATGATTCACGCAAATCTATATATTCCCATAATGTGCACTAAGCAACCACTGTGTGCCATTTACCATGTGAGGTGCCAGGGTACACACTGGAGGGTGACACAGGTGAGATGCGCAAACTCAGGAAGTTTACTAGTTACCAGTGGAGGACATGGGCAGTAATCAAACAATCACAGACATAAACCTGGCATCACAGGCTGTGATAAGGGCTGTGAGAGACGAGAAATGGGTGACATGGAAGCATTTGATAAGGGGGAGAACTGATTTATTCTGGAGGGTGCCTGAGGAAGGAACAATAGTCTGGCATTAAACAGGCAAAAGGTAGGCAGAGAGTTGGAGGAGGAGGTGACACAAGAGATGGAACAGGAGACAGAAGAAAGACACAAGGAAGGTACATGGTGAGTTCTAGGGACCGGGGAAAGGCCAGTGAGGCTTTAAGGCAGGAATGACGAGGAGGAATGGGAGACCCGGGTGCCAGGGCTGTCCCAGGGGCTCACCATATGATGAGTTATGGGATATGATAAAACTTTGGCCTTGACCCTGGGGAAATGAGGACCCTTTGGAGCTTTTAAATGTGTCTGCGTGGAAAGGAGGTTTTAACATTTTCCCCGGCAGGCAGGTGGGAGACGGGCATGTTGGGTGCAGAGATGTCAGCAGGGAGGCCTGTCAGAGCTGTTGCAGTCGTCCCCACAAGATGCTGCTCCTTTAGAGGAGGGTGGGAACAGCAAGAGGAAGGGAAGTGGGTGCCGTCTGGAGATACGAAATCAGCAAGCTTGGGTGATGAGTTACAGGGTGGGATGAGGAAGAGGGAAGTCAGGATGGTTCCAGGCTCCGTGGGAGAACATGGGCTGAAGATCTGATTTTGGAGTCTGAGGCTCGGATTGGTAAGACATGCCCAAGCCCTCGCAGCCAAGCTTGACCCTGGACTCCTGTTCTGTTTCTCAACTTGCAGCTCAAGCTGAGCAGAGCAGGGCCCCAGGGGCACCGCTCTCTCTGGTCCTCTAGGCTGTGAGATCCTGGAAACAATCCTCAGTCATCCTGGTGTGAACCCACTTCCGCCCCATAGCATCTCTCACAGCCCCTGGGCTTAGCATGGTTGTCCAGGGATCCCGAGAACATTTCTCAATTCTAACCTGGCTCTAGGACGTCACACCTCTTGGGAACTCACATTCCATCTCTGCTTAAAATACTTTTGCCAATGATCAAATATCAGTTATGCAAAAGCTCGTTGGGTAGTACCAAGAGGTAAGTGAATGGAAAATGTGTTTATTAAAAAGAGTGGGTGGAGTTGAGACATGGAGATGAGAGGGAAGGGCAGGGGGCACAGGCAGGGGGCTCAGGCCAAGCAAAGGAGGGGAAAGGGCAAGGTCGTCTGAAGGAGGTAGTGGGCAGGTCCGCTAAGCGCTTTTGTGTGTTACCTTGCTGCTCCACCTTCACAGCAGCCCTGTTATGGTAAAGATCATTCTCTCGTGTTTCAGAGAAGGAAAAGGGGGTGAACAGAGGTGGGCCAAGTCATCCACTCAGAGGAGCTGCTCTTCTCTCCCACGGGCGGGCAAGCCCTTAAGTCGTGAGAGATGGCTCACAGAGGTAAGAGTTAAAAGTGGCTTTCTAGGGCCGGCCGAGTGGTGTGGTGGTTAAGCGCTAGCTTGGGAAGCAAGCGACCCCGGTTCGGGTCCCACATTATGAGGGCCAGTGACGCTGCTCTCAAAAAACAAACAACAACAACAAAAAAAGTGGCTTTCTAATGATGACAGTCTCCCTAGGAACCAGTAGAGAGAAGAAACTCTTAGTGGCTAGGACCTGTGAAGATCTTCAAGTTTAATAACCCAGGGCAATTCTAAGAAAGACATTGGCCTTCCTTGAGATGGGCCCAAGCAAACAAATGTGCTCTCCTTCATTTTTAGAAAGTGGTGTCTCCCAGAGGCAGTGGGCAGGCCAGAGGGCTGAGAAGGGAAGTGGCCGCCTGGCCAGGCCGCCCTCCCTGATTCTCTCTCCCGATCACTCTGGAGGGCTGAAGGCACGGGAGACACTGTTTGCTGATCAGCAACTTGGGCAAAACTTAATTGCTTCTCTGAACCTGAAAAATATCAAACTGCATAAATAAATGTGCTTTAAATTATTAATAGAGGCATTTACATCTAGAGTTAGAGCATGAACATTAGTTTAATTTCTTATGCTAAGCTGGCTGGTGTGGCATGTGATTTGAGGATTCAGAGACACAAAGAACAGGGAAGAAAATGAAGACAGGAGGTGCGTTATCTTGGGCATTTTACATGGAAGAGCCTGAAAATAATAAGAGAAGGAATTCACAGGAAGAAAGGGTGGGAGGAAGTTCTGCAGACCAGATTAAGGCCACTTTATCACTAAGAACCAAGAACAGGAAGGCCACCTTAATTAACCTCGGGACTGCCTCTTGAACTGTACGGAGCAGCTGAGGAGACTGGGCTTCCATGAAAGGTGAATGACTTGACTTTCTCGAGGGTACTCATGATTAAACCCAAGGCTGGGAAGGACCCATCGGCTGGGCTTGGAAGTCAGGCCAGGGAGCATCAGCGAATGCCTGTGTGGCCACAGGGAAGGGACCCAGGAGACCCCACCACCTGCCCACACCCCACCCTGACACTGTCAGAGCTTCACCCCTTTGGCTCCCAGAATCAGGGTGGCACCAAACAGCCCTGCCCCTGAAACCCACCGTAGCCACTCCCTAGCTGAGTATCCTTGGCCCAGCTTTTCCCCTCTGAGCCTTGGTGTCTTCATCTATAAAATGGGTTCATAATATCTACCTCACAGCATCTCACAGCATGTAGGGAGGCAGCACAGTGTGTAGAAATTGCTGAGCCTGAGACCAGACGCGAGCAGGGCAGATGACACTCCCACCCATGTTCTCCGGTATCCTTGCTATCCACTGACACGCCACACACTTTTGTAAAGAGGCAGAAAAGATGTTGGGTTGGGGGTCTGGGCTGAGGGGAGAGCAGAGGAAGAGAGACGATATGGGTCGTCTTCTTGTCTGGCTCCTGGGACTGGGTCGAGCTCTGAGACGGAGAAGCTCGGGAGTCGGAAGTTCAAAGGTTTTGTAGGACTGTGGACAGAAGCAGAGACAGCCAGTGGCATGGAGGTGGAGACAGGTGCATCCTCCCTCTCCCCCCGTCCCCCACCTGGAATGTCCTGTGTGCCAGTGTCCAGCACCCTGGCCAGTGAGGATGGCCTCCTCACACAGCAGGGGTCGTGCTGGGTAGAGCCATGGGCACAGGCATGGAATGAGAGAAAGAGAGGAAGTGGGGAAGAGAGGAAGAGGCCCCGAAACATCCAGGAAACACTCATTTCTAGTGCTGGGGTGGGGGTGGGGCAGTGAAACAAATGGGTTAAGATTTTCTAGTCACAGGCTGGAAGCCATGGATGGCATCTCTGACATGTCTGTCATTAGGCCAGGCATACAGTAGGTATCAATATGTCAGCTCCCTCCCCACGCCCCTTCTTCCCTAACTCTTGTGCATTTATTGGGTGTTGATCTTTTCCTTGGTCTATTATGCCAGGAAGTCAGGGGTCAGGGTTCCGTACTTTAATCTTTTTTTTTTTTTTTTTTTGAGGGCAGTGTCACTGGCCCTCATATGTGGGACCCGAACCGGGGCCGCTGGCTTCCCAAGCCAGCGCTTAACCACTGCGCCACTCGGCAGGCCCTAGGGTTCCATACTTTAAATCCCAAAGTGAACATGGACTAATCCTAACACACGGATAACATTATTCAAACACCAGCTAACACTTAACTCTTCATATTATTTTTTAAAATACTTTTATTAAAATATCACTAAATATAATATTATAGTAGTTTCAGGGGTACACCATAGTTATTCAACATTTATATACCTAAAGAAGTGATCACCATGATAAGTCCAGCACCCATCTGTCACTGTACACGCTATCACAATATTACTGATTATATTCCCCATGCTGTGACTTATTTGTTTTACACCTAGAAATTTGAACTTCTTATTTCCCTTCACCTTCCCCCCCACCCCCGTTTAATTTCTCAGTTATAATGTGATTGTTTTGTATTAATTTCAGGGGTGAGGCATAGTGACTAGACATTTACATAATTTAAGAAATGATCCCCAACTAGTCTAGTACCTACTTGGCACTAGTACCACTTTTCACAGTTCAGTAAATGTTTTCATTTCTTCTAATTCACTTGAGTCTGAACCTTGCAAAAAAATAGCCCAGCCTTTTAGTAAAGGAAACTGAGGCCCGAGGAAAGTGACTTGTCTAACGCTACACAGCTTATCAATCACAAAACACAGATTTCGCACCCAGTCCTTCAATGGCTGGAGAGAGGCCGACGTGGGGCTATTTCCCAGCCCTACCACGCAACAGTGGCCATCGCTGGCATTCGTTAAGCCTTTAGGGGGTGCCGTGCACTGTGTTAAGATGTTCACAAAAGCCCCATCACTGCTGTTACTCCCGTTGTGTAGAGAGAACACTGCACTTGGGACAGGCTATGTTCTCTTTAGTCTAGGGAGTAGAAAGGCAGGATTCCTGCAGTGCAGGCCAGAGGCCACGCCTCTAGCTGCCAGCCCCTCTGCCTCTCACCTGGGCAAACTAAGCTTCTGCATCGGTCCAACAGACCAGGTAACACCAAACTTGCTGAGCTGCCGTGAGGACCAAAGGCAGCCACAGAGCACGTAACAGAGGGGTCCTTCAAAAGACACGTGTTCCCTTTCGTAGGCCAGACAGCTTCTCAGACCCAAGCTGGGACCAGAGCACTGAAATTAAAAGACAGATCAGAGAAGGGAGACTGAGCAAGGAGACGGTCAGAAGAAGCCCACTGCTCTCCAGTGGGCCAGGTATGGCCTCGCCACCTCGTACCCACCCCGGGACCTAGGCATGTGCCTCAGCCCTGGCCTGTATCTCTCTGCCTATGAAGGGATCAGAAACACAGCTGGACCTTTTTTCCACAGTTCTCAACCTGTGTTGCAATTAGTTAATGCCCACATCCCATTCTCTCCCCGTTGTGTTGTTTGTTCCACCATTTCTATCAGTGTAAGAGAGGACATGGCTTAGTTGAAAGAATGGTGGCTCTAGAGTGACATGAGCCTGCGTTTGAACCCTGGGTGGCCTTGAACAGGCTACTGCACCTCTGGGCACCCCAGTTCCTGCAGGTGATGGCCTGGTACAGGTCAGCGCGGTGCCATCATTTCCAGAACATCCATTTCTCCTGCTATTGCCTGGGACGCAGCCTCAAAGGAAGCAGGATGGAACAGAAATGTTCCGTTTGCCACAGGAAAATGTCTAAAAGAAAAAGGGGACACCCACGCCAACTTTTTTAAAATAGTTTTTGTCTCTCAGATATTAGTCTTTGCCTTTGAAAACACTTCCATATTGTAACACGATTTTTTTTTAAAAATCTTCTTAAAAAAATTTTAATTAATGCTTATTAAAGATAGTACATTGGTTCAGGTTTAATTTATGATACAGTGGAGGTAGACATTTTATCACCTATCTTTAGATTTTATAGCAAACTGGTGCCCTTCTTGTAATCATAGTATGAAGTAAACCCTTATGTCCATTTTATAGAACCTGAAGAATAGTTTCATATTTTACATTATGATAGGGGTTTATGGCTGTTACTTCTTTTATGACACACTGTTGGTCGCTGCTTTGATTTAGCTGTCATTGGGTCATTTACTGGGATGTCATCACCAATTCCTGCATGGCAGGGTATAGCTGCTAAGAACAAATGGTTAAGAGGAGCAGGGTGTTCCTGAATCCCACATGTTTTATGTTGAGCTTCAAAGGGAAAACCCCATTTTCTCAGAAGTTGCTTTCCCCCTAAGTGAGTCAAGAATTTCACCTGTACAGGAAGGGCCCAGCGACCCACTTTGTGGTCCTAAGCAAGTTACTTCATCTCCTCATCTGCAAGACAGGGATGCGCCTACCTACTCCACAGGGCTGATGGGACACTGTATGATCCTGGATGCAGAAGTCATTTGTACACTGCAAACGGCCTTATGGTTACTACTAGTATTGTATCTTTTTTTAAAAATTGGGTAACAGTGTGTTTTGCCCAGGACCCATCAGCTCCAAGTCAAGTCATTGTCCTTCACTCTAATTGCAGAGGGCACAGCCCACCATCCCATGTGGGAATTGAACTGGCAACCTTGTTGTTAAGAGCACACGCTCTAACCAACTGAGCCATCCGGCTGCCCATCGGTAGCTCAGCTCAAGTTGTTGTCTTCAATCTAGTTGCGGAGGGTGCAGCTCACTGGCCCATGTGGGAGTCAAACCAGCAACCTTATTGTTCAGAGCATGTGCTCTAACCAACTGAGCCACCTGGCTGCCCCACTAGTATGGTTTCTTCACTAGATAAGCAGACACTCATCTAATTGTATTCAGTTCTCTTAAAATATGGGTGATCCAACATCTCTCCGTTGGAAAGACAAGTAATGTACCATTTGCTTTCACTTAAATGTGGAATCTGAAAGCCAAAACAAAGGAGCAAGCAAAACAGAAACAGACTCATAAACACAGAGAACAAACTGTTGGTTGATAGAAAGAACAGGGTGGGGTTTGTGCAAAAAAAAAAGTGAAAGGGATCAAGAGGTACAAACTTCCAGGAATAAAATGAATAAGCCACAGGGATGTAATGCACAGCATAGGGAATATAGTTGATATATTGTAATAACTTTGAATGGTGATAGAGGGTTACTAGAATTGTCATGGTGATCATTTCATAAGGTATATAAATGTCAAATCACTGTGTTGTAAAACTGAAACTAATATAATATTGTATGTCAACTATACTTAAATAAAAAAACAAAGTCTCTCCATTGAAGGAGGAACACGTGGGTTTCAAAGGATGGGGTGGTAAGAAACTCGCCTCCTCTCCCCTCCACCTGCTCGCAGAGAATGGGATTTCCCCACACACACACACACAACGCCCCAGACATGGGCTGGGGAGGGAGGGTCTTGAGGACCTGCTAACCTGAGTGGGGAGCCCGCAGTCCTGGAAGGGGTTCACGTGTAGAGAGGGGAGCTACCATGACATCACCTGCTCCCAATGTGCCAGGTGCTCACCTGGCTATTAACAAGCTGAGACTCAGGGTCTTGAAACCGTGGCCACCATGTTTAAACTTCACAGGTCAGACCCTGAAGGGAAGAAAGGGCAAGGGGGTCCCAGAACCCCAAATATGCTTGCTGGGCCTCACATATCTCTAAGGAGGAGCATGTTGGATCCTGGTTTTTTATTTGTCCAATAAACTGAGCAGTTACTGTAAAGGAGTCTCTATGACAGTCACTGGCAATGGGGAGATTTGAGAGGAATAAGGAAAATCTAGAATTTAAGGAAAATCTAGAACTTACGGAAAATCTAGAATTGTCTGTTTCTCTCCCACATAAACTCTTCTCTATGTCATTCTGGGCTTCTGTCTGTCCCTAGCATATACATTCCCTCTACATGCATGTGTGCACACACACATACCCCCACACATGCGCACACACGCTCACACACACGTGCACGAACCTCACTCCCTGCTCTCCTGAGAGGCCCCTTGTTGAAGGTACTTTCTGGAAGCCCGAGGAAACTCAGTGGGAAGAACTGGTTGATCCAGTAAGCTGAAGGCCCCCTCCCCCACCCCCTCACTTCTCCCCACCTCCCCACCCAACCTTCTTCCAAACAAATCCCCTCAGGCCTGCTGTGACCTCCTCCCCCTTGCTGGACCAGCCTCAATGGCTCTCCTGTGTTTTGCAGTCCCCCAACCACTCCACCCCACATCTCCCACCTCCCACCCTCCACCCCCACCCCCAGGACCTTGTAGTGATTCACTTCAGTTTCTAAGATTTAGAAAAAGAAAAAGAAAGAGAAAGGGAAGCATGGGGAGCTCAGGCAGGGGGAGCAGAGAGGAAGGGGCCTGAGGCCGGGCCCAGAGCAGAAGTGTCTGCTGCACTGTGGTCACCTTGTGGTTCAGGCCCAGAGGCTCATGCAAGCGGTTGTGGCGAGCGAGACAATTCGTAGAATTTCTAAAGGTTTTGTAATAAAAGGTGACAGCACAGGGCCTGAGATAACACGGTGCCTGGGCTCCATGCCAAGAAGTTGGGCAGCAGTCACAATGGAAGCAGGGACAGAAATGCAGGCTACGCCTCTGCTGGCAGGGAGCACAAATGGAGCCCTTTTGGAGCAGAGACAATGAATCCACTTGGAAGCACTCGCTTGTTGGAGGTGGGGTGGGGTGTCATGAGAACAGAGATGAGAGCAGGCCAATCCCTTCCCTATATGCCTCAGGCTGCAGGCTGCCTGCTAGGAGGGTCAGCTCTTGGCAGCCATCTCCTCATCTCTTTGCCATCTCAGTATGGAGTGACCTGGCCAGAGAGTGGTAGCAGACCATAGTGGACATCACAGGGAAGGATACCCAGGGAGGAGAGCCCTACAGGAGGCTAGGCTGGGCGGGTCGAAAACCCTCAAAGTTCCGACAGAGCCACTGAGACCGGAACTCATCCATACTCCAAGGATATGGGACCATGTCTTCCTCCTTAGCACGGCATGAAGGCTGCCTCACTCTGGGCCAGCCCATGTTTTAAGCATCATCTCCTGCTACTGGCCTCACTGACATAATCATCCTACCAGACTGTTTGTCCGGCAGACCACACATCCAGCTCTTGGATGCCTCAGTGCCATGGTACCTGCCTGTCCCTCTGCTCATAATGCTCTTCCCTTTCCTTCCTGCCTGGCTAATCAGGAACCTGCTCAAATACTTTTTCTTCTGTGAAGGCTTTCCTTGGCCCCCTGGGACAGAGCTCACCCCCAGCCCCTCCACTGGGCTTGACTATGCAAGCCATCTGCTTTGCACATCCCTCCATTATGACTTGTTTTCCTGTCTCTCTCTTCCAGGCTGGGAGGAGAGGAACCATGTCTTAATTTACCTCTTGCTCCCACTTCTAGGTCAAAGTCTGGCATATAGCAGGCACTGGATGGATGGATGGATGGATGGATGGATGGATGGATGGATGGATGGATGGATGGAAAGGTTGAAGGTAGGATCAGGCAGGTGGGGGCTCCTCCCTTGGATCTGGCTGACTTGATGGGGCAGGTGCTTCACAGCCTATCACCTCGAATTTAGCTCAGTCATGGGACCTGCACTTCCTCCCAAGCTAGGTGGGATTCTCCCATCTGCTAGGACGCCTCCACCTGCATTATCTCTCATGTCAGACGCCTTGGCCGAGGCGCTCACCTCCTCTACCCTCATACTCTCATGCCTTGGGTCCCAAGTAAGGGCTTAATTCCTGTGAAGTGGTTTGGACCCCAAAGCCTAGAGGGGTGTCCTGGGAACCCAGCTTTCCCCTTAGAAATCCACCAGGGAATGGCAGGCTCTTCTTCTTGGCAAGCCCCAGCCTGCTCTACTCAGAGAAGGAAGAAGGGAAAATTCATTAGCAGCCAGTCTGCGCCATTAACTGCTCCCCACGCAGGCTACTATGGTGTTCCCTCCCTCCCACCCCCACGTAAAGTCCTCCTACCCAGGACAAGAATCCTCACTCCCAGGTCCCTTCCCACAACCTGGGGTGACATCAGTGCCCAGCCCCAGAAACAGGCCCCAGCCACTCAGAAGAGCTGCCAGCCATGCCCAGAGCAGACAGGCACAGGTGAGGAGGTGGGCAGAGGCTGACAGGAACTGGTTTCAACCAGACGTAACCGGTGTTGCTATGTGAGCAGTGAAGGAAGTGAGTGGTTCACACCTGGCAAGTCGGAGCCCCTGAGTCTGTTACTGAGCACGGAGGAAGGTCCCTGCCTCACGACCCTTCAGAGGACAGGGCCCAACACAGACAGCCCACAAGACACAATCAAACACACCGAGCTATGACTTCCTGTCTCCCCAGTTCTGGCCCAACCCTGTTTGGTGGGGGTCTCCAGAGAATGGGGGAGCCCCAGCAACTTTCTCCCCCTGGACACATGAGGGTTTCCAGAGAATTCTGTCCACATCTGTGGCCATTTCTCAGGATCCCTCAGAGCACTATTTATGCTCCCGGCTTGTGAGTGGTCCAACTGCCATGTACATCCTCCCTTCTGGAAATATCCATCCTCCACACTCCGTGGAGCATCAAAGCCAGGCTGCTGCTCCTCTAAGGAGGAGATGGCAATGGCAGCTGGGAGTCCTGACATCCGTGACACACCAGGCCTCTGCTCAGCTACCCGCACAGGCCACCTCTCAGCCTGGCTATTTTTCTAGACAGACACAGGCCTTTCCCGTTCCTCTCACCCCATGAGGCTGGAATGCTCCTCTGAGAAGTGCATGAAAGGGGAGGCCCAAGAGACAGACCCCTACGGGGACCCTCACTTTAGGGAAGAAAGGGATCCTCAGCGAGACTGTGGCAGAGCCGGCTTGAGTCCTGCCCCCTCGCTGACTGGCAGGGTGATGTTGGGCAGCGTCACTTCTCCGGGCCTCAGTCCCGTCCTCTGTGGAAAGGTTTTACACAGAATGCCTGCACATGAGGTTATTTGCAAGCATCCAGTGAGGAGACTTGGATTCTGAGTTGAGTCGGTCTGGTGCACAAGGGGTGTTCCCCAGACAGCCAGTCTGCGCCATTCGCTGCCAGGGTGGGCGTAAGGTGCCCCACCACTCACCAGCTGGGCATGTGCGCCCTGGGCAACTAACCTAACCTGCCTGGCCTTCCGTCTTTTTTGGTGACATGGACCCTATAGCATTGGCCACATCAGACAGATGGCCATTAGGAGGACACTTGCACAGCATGGAGCCCAGTGAAACACATAGTAACTGCTCAGCAAATGGTTGTGGTTCTGTCATTTTTATCCCATGCACCAAACAGATGCATACAGCTCTGTCTTTTACACCAGAGCCACGCGCACCACATCCCCTGGGGCCCTGGGGAAACCAGGTGGAGGTGCCGCCCCAGCCAGAGCCCTCAGAAGCTGTGTCGTCAACCACACCTCCCGACTGAATCAACATCACCCGTGGGACACTTGCACCACAGTGTCACCCACAGGAACCCTGCTCCTGGGGTCAGGTCAGGAAAGGGACCTATGAGTTTCTGGAGCAGGAGAACATGTCCCGGTGACTTGACCACCAGAGCCCAGGTTCACGGGGAGGGAGAGGGGAGCCAAGCCTGCTCCTTGCAGGCTACCTGTGGCTGAGCTACCTGGTGGGAGAGCAAAGGCTTGGAGAGGCAGCAGGGCCAGGGTAAACCAAGAGACTGCCTGATAGTGGAGAAACCCTAGTTCAAGCGGGGAGGTGAATGCACCCGGGCATCCGACAGTCTGCGTTAGCCCACATCACCTGACATTCATCACTGCTTTTGCCCCCTCACCCCAGGGCAGCATTCCTGTGTATGCATACACGGACAGGTTTTTGTTTTTTGTTTTTTTTCTGAGGGCAGTGTCACTGGCCCTCATATGTGGGACCTGAACCGGGGCTGCTGGCTTCCCAAGCCAGTGCTTAAGCGTCATGCCACTCGGCCAGCCCAACAGACAGTTTTAATCACTTTAGAACGTGCATCCTTTTTATTCCTGACTTCTGACCATTTTATCCCTTATCTTTTTGTTGGGATCAACTCTTCTGAGGTGAAATTCACGCAAATAACATGCAATTAACCATTTGGAAGTGTATAGTTCAGTGCATTCACAATGCTGTGAGACCACCAGCTTTCTCTGCTTTCAAAGCTTTTCGTCACCCCATAAATAATCACTCCCCATTCCCACCTCCTCCCCATCCCCTGGTACCCTCCAAACTGACTCCTGACTCTATGGACCTGCTTATTCTGAATATATCATATAAAAGGAACCGTACCACCTGTGGCCTTTGTGCCTGGCTTCCTGCCCTTCGCATACTGTGTCTGAGCTGCGGCCACTTACAGTATTCACCAGGGCTCATTCCCCTCCATGGCTAAATCATAGTCCAGTATTCAGTCATTAATGAAAATTAGGATTGTTTCATCATGTTTAAATACACACACAAATGGAAAGACTAATGTAACAAGCACTCATTTTCCCACTCCCCAGATTCGGCAAAAAGACCCGGACCAGGTGCTTGGGGCCGCAGTGCAGGGGGCACTCACTCCCGCCCCAGGTCTGCAGGGGCAGGTGGACCCTGAATGTGAGGTGTCTTCAGTGGCGCCCCACCAGACACCTCACTGGCCTCCCCCCGTCCTGTCCCCGTTGCACAACTTTAATCTGTTGCATACTTGCCTTCTCCCGCTCTATGAACATCTGTTGTTGCTGAATATGGTTTCAGATAGGTGGCAGACTACACAACACTTTGCTCCCTGGTTGCTCAGCTCACATCTCCTCAGAAGGATATTCTATATAATGAGGGACACATCCATTCCCACACCATAATTCCGTGGAACCTCTGTCTCCAGTCCATAGCCACATTTCCCAATTGCCCCAAATACATCTTCCACGGATTTTTGGTTTGGTTGGTTGGTGGATTTGTTCTCAGCAGGGTCTTAAGAAGTTTCCCACTTCACATGTGGATATTGGGTCTCTTTTGTGCTAAAACGGACTTGGCTTTAACCTTTTGAAGAGCCCACACCTTAAGTCTTTTAGAATGGCCCACATTGTGATTTGCCTGACTATTTTCTCTTGATGTCATTTGTCCTCTGTCCCCTGTAAATCCTGTGAGCTGGGAGTTGGGGTTAAAGCTTAAACACTGGCAAGGACACTCCAGAGGTGATGTCGTGCTCTTCACGACACCTTACATCAGGGAGACTGTGATGGCAGGTTGTCCTCCTGCTAATTAACTATGCTAAATTTCATCAATTGGATAAACTTGTGACCACTCTAGCTCTCTAATAACATGGCACATTTCTCCCTTTTCAGTTATTAAGTAATCTGGAGGAACTGCACAAATACCCTGTTCCCCAACAACCTCCAACCCAGTGGTTTTTAGCAGCTGTTAATAATCGCTGCCTGAATCAGGAATTACCTGGAAGGTTGTAAAATGGTGACTTTCTAATTCTATCACTTCCATATTTCCCAGCTGCCATTCTTTTTAAAGAAGGACTTCCCTCTCCTCTTCCTCTCTCTCTCTCTTTCACACACACACACACACACACACACACACACACACACACACACACACCTAACTCATGCGTTTTTCTATTTGTTTAATGTGATATTATAAACAAATTTTCTATCTGTTTAATTAATTACAGTCATTATTCTTTTTGATGCTCAGTGGTCCCAAAGTTAGCCAGAGGGATGCCCTCAAATCTGCCTCTGCATCTCTTAGACATGACCCCGCTGGGCTTCTGGGAACAATAAGATGTCCTAGACTTACCTTGCACTTGCCTCAGATCTGGAATCAGCCATTTCTCCAGAAAGATCTAGTTCCTTTTGGTGGGTACTGGTCTTAGAAATCAAGATTCAGACACTGGGTGGTCTCATTGCTCTTGGAGTTCTTGTTCCCAGGCTCTGTAAGTTGCCAGAGGAGAGAAAAATAAAATGAGTTCCTAGTATTATAGGTTCAACTTTGAAAATTTAAACAGTTCTTCCTGTTGTATAGTTAGCCTTTCCAATTAATTTACAGTTAAGTTCATTTGTTTATGTTAGTGCACAATTTGGGAGGCTGTTTTTTTCCCCAATTTTTTAATTTAATTTTTGAACATATAAATCATGTACACAAAACTATATTTAAAATCATATTTAGAGAAGTCTTATTCCCATGCAAATGCTCTCCACTCTGTCCCCACCCTTTCCATTAGTTCTGGTTTATTCTTCTTGTGTTTCTTTATATATAAGTATGTACACACATATGTGTGTGCAAGTATGTGTGTGTATACATACGTACTGCTATTTCTCTTGTTATCTACACAATTTATGATAAGGTTGTAGATGGGAGCCTAGAGTCCTGGGAGAGCAAACAACTTTAAAAGAGTCAAATTTGCTTACGAATCTTAGATCCACTCCCTGCTAGCTGTGTGGCTTGAACTAGTCATATCGCCTGAGTCTCAGTCTCCTTATCTGTGAAATGGAATTAACAATTATATGATTTGGGTTAGGATTAAGTTTTTTCTCATATCACACAAAAAGGTTAAATTTTAGATAAAATAAGGAGCGAAATGTAAAAAAACACCCCAAAACAACTAAAAGGGCATTTAAAAAATATTTTTAAAAGAATGTGTCTTCCTGGGCAAGACACAAGCCCCAGGATACATAAAGGAGAAGACTGAGGTTACTCAAGAAAAATGCAAAACAACTATGACAAAAGACAACATCCTACACAATATTAAAACACGAGTAACAGACAAGGTAAAAGTGGTTGCAATATATTTAAAACACATCAGATACAATCCCTTTAGAAAACTGCTTGATAGTTGTTAATAAAGCTTACACATTCACTCACCCTATGACCCATTTCTTTTACTCTTGGGTATTTACCTCAGAGAAATGAGAACATATGTCCACACAAAGACTGGTGTAAAAATGTACACAGCGGCTTTATTCATAATAGCTCTAAACTGGAAACAACTCATAGGTCTATCAATGGGACAATGACCAGTGTGACAATGTGATACTATTTAGCAACAAAAGGAGCCAGCTGCAGATACATGTGTCAACATGGATGAATCTCAAAAACAATGTGTTAAGCATAAGAAGTCAAATACAGAAGTGCCTATTTGTATGATCCTATTGTGCGAAGTTCAGGAAGAGACAAGTCTGATCACGAGTGACAGAAATCAGAACAATGGCTGTTGCCCTTGGAGGTATTGACTAGAAAGGGATCTGAGGGGACTTTCAGGAGAGATGGAGATGGTCTATGCTGTGATTTCAACAATGATTACCTGAGTGTATACACTTGCCGGAACTCTTCAAACTGTACACTTTATGATCTACATATTGTACTGTATGTAAAATACACCTCAATTAAAAAGACAATGGATCAAATAGAGCACATATAAAGAGCTCCAAACCTCACTAAGAAAAGGCTAAGTACCACAGAAAAATGGGCAAAGACTATAAACAAACAACTCATTATAAAGACATGTACATGTTCAACAAACAAAGAAAGAAATGTTCAGCTTCACAAAAAAGCTAAGAAATGCAAGTTAAACCAATCAGATTTTATTTTTGCCCATGAGGTTGGCAAAAGTTAAAAAGATTAATAATATCAAATGATGGCAAGAAAGAAATCTGGGAAACAATCACTATGAATTGGCTGAAGATATTAAAAGACAATTTGGCTGTGTCTATCAAAATTTAAAAGGTACATGCCTTTGACCTGGCGCTATAACTTCTGGAAACCTATACAAATTAGGAATTACTTTAAACATGGTATTTCTGTACCACAGAATGAAGTAGTTTTATATATACCAATACGAAAGGATATATAATTAAATGAAGAAAAGCAAAATGCAGAATAACATATAGTATAGCATGATCCCATTTGTATTTTAAAAAATCTAAGTGTGTATAACTACATGCATATGTATATAAATGTCCAGAGAAGGGACAGGAAATTTTTACTTTAAGTGCTGACAGGGTTATTTCCCAAAAGAGGAGCAGGGGTATTTGATAAAGGATAAGCTTCCTGTATTGCACTGTATATTTTTAGTATTATTTTTATAATTAGAGTGTATTCCTGTATTCTTGGTGTAATTTGAAAAACAAACATAAAAGGGTTTTGACAAACTCTTTGATGCTGACCAAGGATTTCTTAAGGAATCATTGGATATGTACACTTAGCACTTACTAGAAGCCCAGCATTGGGCGAGGGGGAAAGAAACCCAAAGAAATGTGTCCCACTCAGACCTGCGTATATTCACCTCGTGGTGATTACAAGATGCTATCATGCTCACTGCTGTCCTCCAACACGCACCAGAACACACTTGGCAGCTGGAGTGGGTGAGTGTGCAAATGTATTCTCACATGAGGGTGACATGCGGGAATCCTCTCCCTGAAACTTAATAATGTAGGCTAATAAGCCCTCACCAAAACCCTGGGAATCACATATGTTTCAATAATCAGTAATGTACAGAATCTGTGTTGTACGGTGCCCATAGCAGAGTCCAGGGCAGTGCCTCATAGTCAAACATGTGATAATTCTGCAGCGAGATGCATGAATATTTATAGTGACTATAAAGACTAAATACCCACAGGTCAGTGTAAGTCAGATTCTGCTGCCAAATGAGTCTGTGCTGAATAGACAACATCAACTTGGGGCGTTTGAGATCTTTCCGGATTTTGGAATTGTGGATAAAATGATCATTCATGAATCCTTACTTTTTCAAAACCATTTCAGCGACACAGTGTCTGCTCCATAATATCATTCTGTCCCCATAGCTGACCACCCAGTGGACAATATCAGGCTAAAGGAGTGTTGGTGCCTGGGAGGCCAGCGTTAGTCATGCCAGTGATTTCCACCTTTGGCCCAGTTGTATTAAGATTAGGAAAAAAACACCAGCTCTTGCATTTTTCTATTTCTCCTCACGTGTAGGAAATGACAGAGGGCAAAACACGTGTAGGAAATGACAGAGGGCAAAACACGACGGCACATACTTGCCCACATGATGCAGGGTGGACTGAATGGAAGCACTGCTAGAAACACACTTTTTGGTTTCTAGGCTGAGATCTTCATTAGTTGATGTGAGGAAATCGAAGTCCGCACGTGAATGCCAGCTCCAGGTCAGCTAGGTCTAAGGCATAAAATTCCGTATTGCCACTTCTCACTGGGATCTGGGGTCTGAAATGGTGCTACCCGTGTGATGAGGGAACCTCCCAGCAGGCAAAGTGAAGTGGGCCCAGGTTGGTGGTTCCCCCTAGTGGCTGCAAGGAGCAACTACAAACCCCCTAGGGAGGAGAGTAAATCTCAATCTGATTTATCAAAGAGAAACTACAAAAAAATCACACTCAAAGCAATGAGTCACCATGAGCAAGAGTCAGCAGGCACAGCAAGCAACAGATTTCAGACAGGTTTCTCAACCTCAGAGCTACTGAAGTTTGGGACCAGATAATTCTTCATTGCGGGGGCTGTCTTGTGCCTGTTTAGCAGCATACCTAGTCTCTATCCACTAGATGCCAGTAGCACACACACAGACGTGCATGTGCGCGAACACACACACACACACACACACACACACACACACACACACACACACAGTTTTGCCAACCAAAAATGTCTCAATGTCTCCAAACATTTTCAAACATCCCTGGAGGGAATAATTGCTCCCACTGGAACCAACTGATTTAGATCCTCAAAGATTTCAAATATTAAAATAATGACATAGGTCATAAAATAGCTTTGTATGAAATGCTTAAGGACTTAAAAGACAGAATGGGGAAAAAAATAATCCAGGAATACGAAACTACCAAAAATTACAGGCAGATATTTATAAAGGTGCAAATAGAAATTCTATAAATGAAAAAAATATATAGCCTTTGAAATGAACTTCCGTGGATGTGTCAGACACAGATAAGGAAAGAATTAATGAATTAGAAGAGATAGTTAAAGAAATTACCCCAACTGCATCAGGAGAGCGAGAAAAGAAAAAGGGAAATGTGATGGGGAGGTTAAAAGACAAGGAAAATGTGATAGGTTAAGAAACAACTAACAGGAGCTCCAGAAAGGAAGAATAAAGAGAATAGGGTTGAGGCAGAGATAATGCGTGAGACTGGTCAGGACCCACAGGTGCAAGAAGTCGCAGGGATACCCAGCAGGATGTAAATGCAGGTTGTCGTGAGCTGGATGTGGAAAAGCTAAGGACTGAGCCTCGGGGCTCATCATTAACACTGAGACACCGACTCAACCCAGGCGTCCACAGAAGGGCCACGCAGGTACCAATGGCATGGACGTGGGAATCTGGTAAAGGGACAAATTCCTGTGGACAGCTGACCTGAGCTTAGTCTTAAAGGATGCTGAAGCATGTTCATTTTTAATATTGAATCAGGAAACCTTGATCTGAGCCCCTTGTTTTACAGGACAGCCTGGGAGATGGACTGGGGGTGGGATGTAGAAGGGCAGAAAGGAAATAGGATGGTGTTCTAAGCAGGGGGAAGGTACGAGCAAAGGAATGGAGGAAAGACTAAATCCTTCATGAGCAAAGACAACAGAGGGTCCTCTTTGATCAGATTGGGGAACATGTAAGAAAGCAACTACAAACTTGATTGGGTGGACAAGGTGAAACAGCCTGGGGAAGTCTCTTGAGAGATAAGCAGGTGTGTTTGGACTTGAAACTGTAGGTTAGGGGTTGACAAACTACAGCCTATGGGCCAAATCTGGCCCACTGCCTGTTCTCATAAATAAAGTTTCATTGAAACATCAACACATTCATTTATATATCGTCGATGGCTGTCCTGGCACTACAACAGGAGAGATGGATAGTTGCAAAAGACACCGTATAGCTCTCAAAATCTAAAATATTTACTCTCTAGTCCTGTGCAGGAAAAGTGATCCCTGATCTAAGCAGGGGTGGTCAGCCAATGAGGCCTTTTAGTCAACGACCAACACGAAGAGGACAAACCCGGAAGTGGCTGAAAGATGGTGTGTGTTGTAAGAGAAAGGAAAAACGTGCCTAACTTTTATTGAGTTCCTACTGTTTACCAGTCCATCCGCCACCTTCATTATTTTTATTACTTCTCATAACCTCTCTGCCAAGCAGCTGTTACTATTTTTCTTTTCAGAAATGAGGAAAATGGGGTCCAGAGAGGTTAAGTGACTTACCCAAGGTCAGCCAGTGTTTTAGGCAGAGCTGAGGTTTAATTTCAAGTTGGTCAGATTCCAACACCAATGTTCTTCCCACCACATTTCACCACTTTTCAAGGCATTGTGCATCACAGATAGGAGGGGATGGCCTTAGGCCAATGAGTTGGCTGCTGTGTGTCACAGCCAGAAATAGTCCAAATTGGTGAGGGGGTAAATGTTACCCTTCTCTCTCTCTCTCTCTCTGAAAGATTTTATTAGGGAATTGGGGAAGGGGAACAGCCAAGTTGTTGTCCTTCAGTCTTAGTTGTGGACGCCACAGCTAACTCAACTCCAAGTCCAGTCACCATCCAGCCACCCATCGGCAGCTCATGGCCACTCAACTCAAGGTGCTGTGTTCAATCTTAGTTGCGGGTGGGCGTAGCCACCATCCCATGTGGGAGTCAAACCAGTAGCCTTGTTGTTAGGAGCACATGCTCTCACCAGCTGAGCCATCCTGCCACCTGTTGGCAGTTCAGCGGCAGCTCAGTTTGGGCGCAGCTCACTGGCTCATGTGGGAATCGAACCGGCGACCCTGTTGCTCAGAGCTCACGCTCTTAACCAACCGAGCCACTCAGCCAGCCCCTCCCTCCTCTCTTAAAACAGATCCAAGGGCCCACTCTCACTTGGAGTGGGGAGCACTGGCCCAGGCCTCCTCTAAAAATTGCTCCCCACTTGCCCAAACATTGACTCACCCTATGTGGCCAAGAATGTCTATGGTACATCTTCCCTCTAGCCTCATCTCACAGCCTGATGCTCAAGGCAGTTGGGCGATACCATCTCCACATCGATGAAAAAAACATGAGGCAGCCTTGCCCAGTGCCACCCACAAGAGATGACCCAGTTGATTGGCAGTGAAATTGCAACACAGCCTCTGCTCTTGCCCCAGCCAGATCCCAGGCCCTGGAGCAGAGCCCATCGGGGCTTGTTTCCACCCCAGCTGGGCTCCTGTGACAAACTCGAATCCTCATCTGACAGCTACCATGACCACTCTGTCCAGATAGGGCCTAACAGATCTGCTTCTCAGTTTTGTGGTCAAACTGGTTCTTCAAACTTCCCCAGAGTTCCAGTAGGGCTGAGTCTGTCTGTGGGGAACTGGAACTAGCTGCCCCTTGGGGTTGAGCTAGTTGAAAACTTGAGAAGCCAAGAGAAAGAGGTTAGGAAAGTATGAAGTTTACCTGAGGCCTTCGTTATTGATATTGGTGTGAGACACAATGGAACTCCTTTCAGTGGATCCGCAGATGCCATGCCACATAACCTCTGACCCTCATATGTCCATGAGGAAAGGGATGCAAACATAAGCAGACACCTCCCCAAGGTAGATGGGAGGAAGCCTGCAACCCCAGTCCTCCAGTGGGAAGTTGCTACACCCTCCTGTTCTCCTGTCTTGGGAAACAGTCAGAGGTCTCTGGAAGCTCCAGAGGACAATGAACCCACACATGCCTGTGTGCAGCAGTGCTGGTTGTGCCAGAGGCAGAGGGAGAAAGGGAATGAGGGACACAGGCCCATGCTTATGCCAGCAGCCTTCCTCAGACACAGCTGCTGGCTCCTCTGCTGTCGCCACAGTGTATGCTCAGATGGGGACTAGAAGGAAAGGGATGAGGAAGCCAGGAGAAGACACGGTAGAAGAGGTTGAATGAGCATCTATTATAATACATGCCAAGTTGAGCGCTGGACACATCCAAACATCATCACATTTATTCCTTACCAGGTGAAGGAGATAAGATTTACTAGACCATGCACAGGCAATCCTGAGACACAGCAGAGCATAAACAGGGAGCTAGCTCTTTCTGGACCCTGGCGCTGCTACAAATTGCCTGTGTGATCTCAGTTTACTCACTAAAACACAGGGACTAAGAAACATTAATCATTTCATATGGTCGTGACAATGATTAAATGAGATAATTTATATAAAAGACTTAGAATAACACCTGATAGAGAGTAAAATAGTAGTGTTAACTAATTGCGATTTTTAAAAAAATCATTATCCTCATTTTACTGTGGAGGAAATTGAGTCTCCAGAGAGGAGCAGTGACCTCCCCAAGGTCACACAACTAGAGAATGGCAATCCTAGGGTTCACTTCCGGGTTATCTGATGCTGATAGCCCCCCTTCAAAGATTCTGAGTCCACAGGGGTTGAGAGAGAAGGAGAAACTTGGGCACCCATGAGCCCCAGGGCAAGGTCACTGCAAGGGCAGCTGCCAGGGGCTGTGGCTGTCCCTTAAGAAGGGAGTGACTCAACCTCACAAGATCATGGGGTGAGGTAACCTGGGAGGGGCCCAGGGCTTCTCAGCACCCCTAGGGCCTGAAGGGGACCCAGGAGGAAAAATGGCTCTGGGTGGCACGAGTCTGCCCATCCCTGAATACCAATGAATGATGTACAGAAAAGACCTGGGAGAGAGCTCAGCCCCCAGAGGGCAGGGCCAGTGGTGGTAAAAGAAACTGGTAAGAGATAAACAGGAAGATCCATTGCCCAACACCAGGATGGATGCACAACCCACACCCACACGTGAATGGTGGCACTGAAGCATCACACACTAGTCCAAGATCAAAGTGGCAGAAGCCCCTTCCTGGGGGCATCCTTCCTCAGCAAGTCCACACCCAGCCAGGGCCAGGCCCCTGGCACCTGAAGGAGGGTACCCAGGCTTCCCAGGCATCCACTTTTCCAGCTGTGAAATGTGGGTGATCAGCCTCAGCTCCCAAAGCAGTTAGACTACAGGGTGGGCGCCCTGCCCCATACAGAGCAGGGGAAGGGGGACACCCTCGTGACCCTCTCCGTTCCCCACCGCATCCCTGAAGCTCCTGCCTGAACTGTCTCCTGCTTTCTCAGAATGCTGGGCTAAAGATGGGTTTCTACTGACTGCTGAGACCAAGGTTCTTCGAGGGCAGAACTGTGCCTTTTCACGTTTAGATGCACCCCACCCAGCCCCTACAACGGCCTGCTGACCCCCACCTGATGGAGAATAATAGTATAACTTAAATATCCCTGGACAAGTGCAGCTGCTGGCCGTATCCTCATATCCTGGGGACCAATGAATGGTCTGAATTACCTAGACGCGTCTCCAAAGGCACTGAGTCCATCATCGGTTAGAGGCCAGCACCACTTGGAGAAGAGGCTGCAGAGAGGACTTGCTTTTTGGATGGGAGCCAGAATCTGCAGCCTTGGAAACCCTCATGGGCCGGCCAGGGCCTCTGATTCTGTGTTGTTGAACTTCATGGCTATTTTGCAGGCAGAGCCCAAAGCCTCCTTGATAAAAACTGCCGTCTGCATGATGAATGCATTAGAGCATTCAAGTTCAAAGCCAGTACAATACTGGCATGCAGGAAGGAGAGAGGAATGAGGAGACAGGGTGGGAGCTGGGGGCCGCCTGAGGCCAGCAGGCTTTTCTACAAAAAGAACCCCTTCACTTCTTGGGATCCCTGAGACCCAGAACTCCAGCCCGAGAAGGCTGGCTGTGATGGAATCCAGCCCTCTCCCAAGCCCTGAGGCACACCACGCGTGAGGGAAGGGGCTAAACACACACTCACTCCCAGAAGCATCTTCGGATTCCACAATTGTAGCTCTGAAAACCCGTCAGAGGTTCTGAGGGGCACCAAGGCAGCTCTTTGGAAAACAAGCAGACAGCAGTGAAGGGAACCAAAGCCTCAATTATGGTGAGGACTGGAGCCTTTGAAAAGAGACGGTTTAATGAAAAGGTGCTGCCGAGAGCTAGCCGTGTGGAGGGTGGCTTGTCCTCCTCTGCTTTTCTCCCTGTCCCTTCCCTTCCCACTTAGTCAGGAGCAGCTGCCCCGCCTGCAGGCCCCAGGACCGCAGTGCCTGGGGAGGGAGGCGCTGCAGTGCCCAGGTGCGCAGGCCACCTCCTGAGCACACCTGCTGGATGCACCTGTAGTCCGTCCCCTTCCCTGGGCTGGGACCCTGGGTTCTGGACCTGTGGTCCCGCTGATTCACCACCCCTCTTCCAGACTGGATGGGGATCGAGGCTTGGGGAAGACAATGCAGCCACAACATTTTTCTATAGCATCATTCATTGTTTGATCGAGGGGACTTTTATCACAGAATTGATCTTTAGTAAGTACTTACCTTGACAAGTAACTTCTAATTTAACCTTCAAACAATCTTTTGATATGGGTACTATTATGATTCCCATCTTATAGATGGGGCAACTGAGGCACAGGGCGATGAAGTAACTTGCCCTAGGTCACCGTAGTAAGTGACAGAGCAAGGATGTGAACCAGGCAGTCCAGCTTTAGTGCCAGGCACTCGCACTTCCGTCCTTGTCTAGCCCTCTCTAACGCTGACGCACTGTCCTTGTCAGCCCTCCAGACACCTCTCCTTAATCCTGGTCTCATCTGTAACCCCCAGGTGCTTCCTAGTCAGGCCTCCCGCTCTGCAACCCACTCTCCCCACCCTTGACCTTCTTCCTGGGTTCAAGAGCTGCTGCCATCTGCAGGTGCAAAGATGCTTGCGTTCTCACAGGGTCTCAGGGCAGAACGGTGGCTGGGGACCCAGCACCTGGTGTGTTCTGCCATGGTGGCAAAGCGACAGCAGAGGGCTAGGAGTGTTGGTTCTAGAGAGGTTTGCACCTAGGCTATTCTGTGATGGACTATTCCGGATTCCAAGCTGGACCCCATAATAAAAGGGGGTGGGCTCTCATAGAAAGGCCATGCAAGCGGTGGGGGGCACTGCGAGGAGCTCTAAGGCAGACTTACCATCTGGGATGAGTCAGTGTCCTCGTACAGCCCTGCCTACAGACAGGAATTAATAGAGCTCAGGAAGAATGTGTCCTGTTTCTGGGCTACTTTTCTTTTCTAGCTTGTTAAAGACTTTCATGACTGCCTCATAAGCCAGCTGGAGGAAATCCGTAAAGCCATGAGTGTCCCCATGCTGTACAGCTATGATGGACTTGTCTCCTCCAAGTAATAGAGACGATCAGCGTGGATTGGTGAGGAATCAAGACAGCGGCAACCTCTGGGGACCCACAGATTTAGAACCTGCCGGCGAAATTCAGACTGAGCTGCAAAGCCAGGCATGGTCGGCCAAGGGACCAGTCTGGACAGAGAAAAAGCACAAATCCCAAGCTTGGGTTTTATTTCCAGACTTGCTACTGGCTGTGCCAGCCTCAATAGCCACCTTCCTGGGCCTCAGGACCTGCTGCTGTATGTGGAGGGAGGGAGAAGAGGGGAAGAAAGAGAATGGGGGTACCTTTGCAACCACTGAGAGGCAGGCACTGTGCAAGGTGCTTTACATGAAATGCCTCCCAAGTATTATATTTCCCTTTGTTTTATAAAGGAGGAAATGGGTTCAGAAAGGGAAACCCGGAGTCACACAGCTGAAGGCAAAGCAGTGGCCTCCATGACACCAAATCACAATAACAGCTAACATTTATACAGTGCATGCTGGGTTCTGGGCAATGAATGCATTGACTTATTTAAACCTCACCAAAAAAGCAGCAGGTATTGTTATCCCAATTTTACAGATGAGGAAGCTGAGCAGAGAGACCTGTAACTCCTACCCAGTGCCAGCAGCAGGCACTTAACCTCTGTTGATGAACTGAGGGGCCAGGCGCTCATGCAAGTTATTGGTATTTTTTCTGTGTCCCCAGAGAGCTGGAGCAGGTGGTTTCAGAGGTGCAGAGCTCAGCTGGGGAAAACGCTGGTGGAGGGGCGGGGAGGGACTTGTTTAGCCATGAATGGGGAATGGATAAGAGACGGGGAGAACAGAGGAGAGATGAACAGTTGAGAATGAGAAGGGTAGGAGAGGGTAGGAAGAGACAGACAGATCAAAAGAGACAGGCAGACAGACAGGTGAAAAGAGTCAGAGGTGGAGAGAGACACTGAGGCAGAGAGACAGTGAGACAGGAAACAGTCAGGGATGGGGTCTCCCCACTGACACAGCTCCGGGAAGGCGGGGCCTGGCTTTGCTGAGTCAAGTGGAGCTGGTCCTAGAGTTCTAGACCAGAAAGGCCGCTCCAGTTAGGGACACACAGGGCAGCCCTGACGTGGGTAACCTCACTGTGCCTCCTGCAGGACGGGCGACCTCCTAGGCACTTCCACGTGTCCCGCCTCAGTTTCTCTTCACACCGCCCTCAAGTAAGTGGGTCAGAGACTGGAGACTTAACTCAGAGAAAGAAGCCACTGGTTCAGGGTCTCCCAGCACGTTGATGCCTAGTGGAGACCAGAGCCTCAGCTGGGGGTTTCCAAAACACAGGCCGGGCGGGCTCTTGAAGGTGAATCAAGGGACAGAGACCTCAGGCCAGAAGAGGGCCATGAGGCAGAAGACTTTCCTACCTGCCTATCCCACCCAGCTGAGAACTCTGACCGAATGCAGCCTGGGAGACCCGGCTCCTGGTGTCTCCCTCTTGGCGATCACACCCCGTGAGCCTCTGGTCTTCCCCACAGGCCTCGTGGACCTTGCCTCAGC
This sequence comes from Aselliscus stoliczkanus, assembly GCA_033961575.1. Taxonomy (NCBI): domain Eukaryota; kingdom Metazoa; phylum Chordata; class Mammalia; order Chiroptera; family Hipposideridae; genus Aselliscus; species Aselliscus stoliczkanus. Next base: position 62,197,109 of record CM066732.1, on the reverse strand, counting down.
TCTCACAGGCCTGCTGCCCACCAATCCTGCCATCCCCTCAAACCCCCTTGCCCTGCAGGTCCTGCTCCCTCCCTCCCTCCTGTGTGGGAGGGGGACCAGGCACTTCACGCATCAGAGCTGCTCCCACACGGCCCCTGTATGGCCTATTCACAGATGTCTCAGTGGTGGCCCTGCTCTCCCAGAGCCCACCATCCGGCAGCGGGGGTGAGCACATGTAAGGCTCCATCTGACACGTGGTGAACGCTGACACAGGTGTGCAGACAATACTAGGGGAGGGAGGGAGGGCAGGAGAGGCTCCTCGGCAGTCAGGAGGGGAGCTAGCGAGGGCTGGGCCCTGGAGGACAGACAGACAGAGGAAGACCATCCCCTTCTCAACGGGGCCGTAGGTGTGGCAAGGCATGAAGGGGAGGGGACCGGGGTACAGGGTGCACATCAGGGTGGGAAGGAGGACCTCAGAGGCCATCCTAGATGCAGGGCCAGAGGGATGGCCCAGAGCCAGTTTATGAAGTGTCTGGTCCCACCCCCACCTGGGCTGAAGTTTGGGCTCAATCCTAGGGACCAAAGGTGGATGCAGAGAGAGTGTTCAGGACAGTGGAGCCAACACTTGCCCATAGCTCTGCAGTGTGTCTGGAGCCAGGTGCTTGGCCAGCCTCTGTTGACCAATGGGCTCCTGCATTGCCACCCTCCCCAGCATCTCTGTCCTCACTTCCTCCTGAGATTTGCTAAAGAATAGATGACCCAGCCTTGGCTCCCATGGATGCGGCCCATACCACCTGCCACCCTTCCTGGTCTAACTGAGTCGGGAAATCACGTTGCAGGGGAGCCTGAACCTCTAGGAAAGTCTTCCTTTAAGAATCAAATACTTGGGCCGGCCAAGTGGCGAGGTTGCTAAGCTCTGGCCTGGGAAGCCAGCGGCCCAGGTTCGGGTCCCACATCTGAGGGCCAGTGACATTGCCCTCAAAAAAAAAAAAGAATCAAATACTCTGTGGCTGCAGGAAAAACCTTTGGCATCTTTGCCTCCTACATTTAAAGTCCCTGAGTCTCCAGGCTGATTCCTCAGCAGTACTGAAATGTCCAGAAAAACCAGGCCCATGGGTTTTCCCCGTGTCCTCACAGCACACCCCAGGGGTGTGTTTCTGGGCGTGTCTCCTAGGGGGGTGACATAGAGCCAATGGTGAACGGAGTGGCAGGTAGGGGCACTATGACTCTTGTTGGCAGCCGTGAAGCACTTGGGAAGTCCAAATCTGTAAGAGCCAAGCTTGGGGAGGTTGCTTTCAGTGGTGGCCACGGTGCTAGTACTGGGGCTTCAGGCTTGTGTCAGGCTACGCCCTGGGGCTTCACGCAAGCAGAAATCTTGTGCTTTCAATGAGTCCACCTGGCCTGGGACACAGACTGACTCAGTGCTGGGCTTAAGACTTGCCTCCTCTCCTCACCCAGTGCCCAAGAGCTGGTCAGGGGACCCTCCACTGCCTGAGCACCTGTTCCTACTACCATAGGCCCTGACCCTTCTTTCTGATCTCCTGGGAACTGGGGTCTAAGGGCCTCAGGGTCAGGCTGGGCATAGCAGGGCCCTGAGGTGGGAGTCAGGAAGACTGAATTTGGAGACCCACCTCTTCCTCCTACGCGCTGCATGGCCCTGGATGAGTTACTTAAGCTTTCTGAGACTTCACCTCTTTCCTCACCTGCAAAAGGACGAGTGCATCCTTCCCTTACAGGGATGCGTGGACTCAACAAGGTGACATCCAGCCAGTCCTCAGCACAGCAGTGACCGGCCCCCAGCAGAGCTCAGTCAACTTTGGCTACAATTATGAGCTGTTATAAAGCACTTGGCATGGAGTAAATACTCCACAAACAAGCACCATACAAGTGTAAATAATTATTAATTATTATGATGACTAATCATCATTATTGTTGATGATAAACGTTAAGAACTGCTACGCAAACACCAGCTCCCCCACTCAATCTGTCTGCACAGAGTTATCACTCCTCAACCACAGAAAAACATTCCGGGACCCAGAGAGACCCTGGTTCCAAGCAGGCAGACAGGATGCGCTGTATCCCACCCCCACCCCCTTCCCAGCAGCATGGCTGGGCTGGTCTCCTCTGAGCAGGTGAAATTCACCCAAACACACCCCTCTTTTAAGGTCTGGGTCTGCTTGGCTCCTCTGCCTCTGGGATGTTAAATAGTTTGGATATCACCTAAGCAAGAGCACCCTGCTGCGATTCCTCAAGTCCTGCGATTCCAAAGGGCAACAAGACAAACCTGAGTGCAGAAAGTGACCTGGAAAAACCTGGTCCAGCTCCCAGAACTCTTCCTGCAAGATGAGGGCAGCTGGGTAAGGGGCAGGCACTGCTGAGCATGTGAATCTCAGTACCATCCTGAAAAGGGAATCAGGGCAAGGCCTACCGAGGCACCCAGGGCCTAGCTCAGCCCCAGCTCATGGGACCTCAGTAAATATATGGATGGAGGGAGGGAGGGATGGAAAGGAGGATATTAATCATGCCTTTGTATTTTCTGTATTTTTGATGCTTTGACATCTGGGGCTTTGCTAACTCTGGAGAGACTGCACGTCCCGAGTCTAGTCAATTTCTAGAGATAGTAGACAACCTGCTGAGAGTACACCTTCCCCATGCAAACCAACCCATCTGGAGCCCATTACGCACCCCACTCCAGCCACACACACTGCTTCCTTTTTCAGGTTCTCACTCTCCAGGCAACTACCCACCTTCCCCAATCTCCCAGAGCCAGATGCTAAACAACGAGGGACAACCCCTGTACCATACAGCCCACTGAAATGATCCAAACCAGCTCATCTGAAACCTGCTTACCTGGCCCCACCTGTTCCCTTGTCTCGGAACACAACCAAGATTCTTACTCAGGTTTCCCTCTCACTCTCTCTGCCTCCTGAGGGATGCTGCACGGTGTGGCACACCCCCTCCCCTTAAAAATCATGAGTAATAAACTATCTTTTCAATGACAATTATCTCTTGGTCTGATGGCCTCATTTTAAAACAATGAGAGAGGGAGGGAGGGAGGAAGGGAAAGAGGGAAAAGTGGAAGGAGGGAAGGAAGGAAGGAAGGAAGGAAGGAAGGAAGGATGGAAGGAAGGAAGGAAGGAAGAAAAGAAGGGAAGGAGGGAGTGAGGGAGGGAGGAAAGAAATTAACCTGGGTCTTAAGTTTCTATAGGGATGATCTGAGCGCCAGCTTTGCTCTATGCTTTGAAAGAAACAGCTTCCTCCTGGCAGATTGTGGGTGTGTTTGGGAGAATGACCCTTCAAATTAACGCGGCATGCTTTCAGTACTTCTGGGGACAGACAGACTTGGATCTGATCATGACCCTGCTGTTCACCGACGGTAAGATCTTGGACAACTGATTTAACCTCTCTTGACTCACTCCCTCAACTGTTAACGTACACCTACCTTCCAAGTTCTCTGATGCCAGAACGAGCACAGTACCCGCTCTGAGCATCCACTCCATACATAATGAATATTACTACTTGGCTATTCTGCAGTCCTGCACCCTGAGTGCCATCTGGTAGAAAGGCTGTGCTATTCGGTCTAAATGTCATCCTTACCCAGAAGCCCCTATTTGGGTCTCCTGGTCTCAGCCTCCCAGAAAGTTGTCCTAACCCCCTGTCAGGCGCTGGCCCACAGCTCAGGGCTCAGCAGGCAGAGCATGTGCTGCCTGTGTGAAGGAGCTAGTCTCTGGCCTTATCCTGCTGAGATGCTGTTTGGCTTCCCCTGCTGATTTTAAAGTGAGGAGGGGATGGACCTTTAAACTGCAATTGCATTTTGATTTCCCCATCTCCCCCGTACACCATCACTCCTTTTAAAACACACACACACACTCACACACACACACACACACAAACGCCAATTTTAAAATGGCTGCTCTTATGATGGACGAGATTAATGGATCTTGAAGAGAAGCCAGTATACCAACTGTTCCTGCAGCCATGATGAAAGCTAATAATGTAGAACATTTCTGCCAATTCCTTTAATTCATGAATATTTAAGTCTGTGAAAAATCTGTCAGATTATATCATTTTTTTCTGGTGATTTTCCGCCTAAGTACATTTATGGCGGCCTGCCAGTTGCTCAAGAAACTTCAACGGGAGCAAAATCATTTTTGTTGTTGTTGTTGTTGTTGTTGTTGTTGTTATGATAGGCTGTCATCTTTGAGCTGGATTTCTCTCCCATGCCAGGATGGAGTCAGGTTCACCTGAGACAGCCAAAGGTGCCTCCTGGGATTTTCCCGCAGCAGGTATAGATTTTTCTCCTAACCCAAAGGCTGGCAGAACATTTGAGAACAGAGCCTACAGTTTTCAAACCGTGTTCTGCGGTACCCAAGGGTTCCTCCAGGGTCCCAGGGCACCTCTGGGAGGGGTCGGGCAGGAAATGCTGAGTGAATGGGGCTGTGGGAGGTGACCCCCACTTCCACCAAGCAGTTCTGCTTTCTGCATTGAGATTCCATGTAAATTTCCTTGGAAAGAAGTGTTGGCCCAGATTTAAAAAATTAAAAGGAGGTGAGTTTGGAAACCATGGCTTTAGCCCACCCCTCATATAACAGATGGAGAAACGGAGCCTCCACAAGGATAAGTAGTTTGTCCACATCACAAAGAACATTAGTGGAGGCCCGTGAGCGGCGGCCAGGGTCCTGGACTCCAAGCCAGCGCTCTCTCCTTTCCAGCACATTCTGGATGACCTCTCCAGGGCCCGGCATAGCCTGTCTGGGGGAAGCAGGAAGTGAGGCTCAGAGGGCCGCAGCTCCCCGCCACCCTGGATGGGCCTCTCCGAAGCCAAGATGTTTCCTTGCAGAGACAAGAGAGAGACAATGTGCAGGGTTCGCAAGCGACTGGGGAGGGAGGGGCAGCCAGCTTCAGAGATGATTATCATTCAGGGACTTGGCGGGAGGAAGGAGCGAGCTGCTTTTTATAGGAACTCGAGTTCCTCGTTTTGTTCTCCTCGGGTTATTCTCCAAAGAAAGCCGGCTCAAGTCAGCTGGCAGGAGAGCCAGGCAGAGGCGGCGGTTCTGGCCGCGATGGCCCGGGTTCAACACTTGCTCCAGCTGGTCACGTCCTCACCAGGGCGGCCAGCCGCCTTCCCACACTCTGCCAGGGCCCAGGTCACCCCCGCCTGCCGGGCCGGACCCCAGCCAAAATCAACAAGTCTTTGAGCTTCTCCTTTAGACACTGTATAATTACAGCAAACATGCACTGGCAGCGATCAGCGATGGTGAGGCAATTGTTGAAGGAGCTCAAAAGCCCTTGGCATGTGGTCCTGGAGAGCAATGCGAGGAACCCCAGCTCTCGCTGGCTCTGCAGGTCCAGCACAGAGACTTTCAGAAGTCGGGAGTGGTAAGCTGGCACGGCACCCACGGCATGTCGCTCATCAGCTATTTCCTTGATAGTGGGTTCCTTTTTACCACCAAGCCAACTGACTGACTCATGAGTCAGTTACTTAAAAAATAAATAAATACCCGAGGCCCACGGTGCCTGCAGCCAGCAAAATGGGCTCCTGCCGCTCGCCGGGTGGTTTCGCTTTTCCTCTTCTTGTCTTCTTATTTGAAAACTGTGAAAGTGAGACTGCCCACCTCCCCCTGGGACTGCTCCATTCCCATGGGTGGGCAGCCAGGGGAGATAGGGTGGGGTGCCAGGTCTCCCAGCAACATAGCCCCTCGGCCGTTGGGTGTTTCCATGGACCAACAGGAACCGCGCGTCCGGTGTGCCCACTCTGAGCCAGGCCCTGTGGAGGGAGGTGGCCAAGAGCAGATGTTAGGTGACCACATAACATGGCAGGAACCCACCTGGGTGTGGCTTGGTTGTGCTCTCAGCAACTTTATGAGAAAAACAGCACTATCTTCGGTTTCTACATGAGTGAAAAAAGATGTCTCAGTGTAAGATTCATATTCAGGTCCCACACTTAGCAAATTGCAGAGTGGGGGGTTTGAACCCAGTATTGTCTGATTCTAACACTCTTCTCATTCCCAGACTCATCGTTCCATAAATAGCTGATGTTCTGTGTGCACCAGGTGAGTGCGTGGGCTTATAGGGTGATTAACCCTGACACGGATGGTCCTTGCCCCCCCGCCCCGACATTTAAACTTGGGAGGAAGAATCCAGGATGAATTAGACAACTGATCGTTTCACTGCAATTGTGGTTACCACACTCATAGAGATGTCCCCTGTGGTTATAGCATGGGGCAGAGGGCAGGGGCTGGCCTGAGAGGCCAGAGGAGGGATGAATAGGAATTTAGTGGGTAAAGCATTCCTGGGGGAAGGCACGGCAGGAACAAAAACTCTGAGGCCAGGAGGATGGTGTCCTGGAAGTTGGCAGAAGGTCAGGAAGCTGGACACACGGATTGAGGAGGCCTCCAGGGTACTTGGCAGGGGCCTTGAAATCTAAGGAAATAATTGGGGCTTTATCCTAACAGCAAAAGGCAGCCATTGATGAATTTTAAGCAGCAGCATGATCAGATCTGGGTTTTTTCTTAAAGGATCCCCTTGGTTACTTTCTGAACCGTCGGCCACAGGGGCCGGAGTGGGTGTGGGGAGTTACTGAGATACCGGAGACACTGGTGGCTCTGGTTTAGGGTCTCGCTGAGGGCACAGGCTGCTAAGGCCTTCAGTCCCCAATCCCCTCCCCTTGCCTCAAAGACATGCCCAAGATCTAACAGCTAATTAAGCTGATCTCATGATTGGGGCTGTTATAGTTATGGAAGTCACGCTCAAAAAGTGCAGAGTGACGAGCCCGCGGCCTCACTGCATGTGGGTGTCCTTGGCTCTCAGTCCTGCGTGCTGTGCCCTCACTAGCACCTCTGGGAAGAGCTCAGCTCCGGCTGAGGCCAGGGTTGGGGTGACTGAAAAGCAGGACCCCTTTCCTCATCTCCCTCCTGCCTTCACACCATTGCATTACTCTTTTGAAGCAGTCCCTTGTGTCCCCTTCCAGTCGGGGACGGGTTTCATCAACACTGAAAAGGTACTTGGTGCATGCCTCCCGCCTTTGCACTTGCAGCTTCTCTCCCAGGAGCGCTGTCCTGTCCCGGCCCTGCCTTATCCATCTGGGGACATGTTGTCAGGTGGGGATCCAGTGTGTGATCAGAGCTCAGGGACCCTTCTCCCAACTCTCACCCCCTCACCCCCTCCACCTCACCCTTTAGCCCTTCCCAAGGTCGGATGAGTCAAAGGTGAAGGGACTTGCTCAGAGTTTCATAGGGAGAGCCGCTGCTCACCCTCCTCTCCCTTCCCTTGGCAGCTGAGCTGGTCCCTCTGTCCTGGCCTAGAAGGTCTCTGGCTGGCTGGGGCACTAGGTGTGAGGGCAAGGGCCCTCTCCTGCCCCTTGTCTGACCCTCCCTCGACTGTTCCCATCCCCTTACAGGACTGAGCAAGACTCGCCCTGGGCCTGGTGTGGGCTAAGGGGCAGAAACTCCCAGAGCCCTGCACTATACCCAGGCGCCAAGGTGCCAGCTCTGCGACAGGTCACTGCGCCCGGCTGTTCTGCTCTTTGCCACAAAGAACCCTCAGGGAACCCATGGGGACAGGCTGCATCCAGGGATCCCTGGGCCATTCGCCCTGACACCATCCTCAGAGCATCAGAGCAGATGAGGGAGTAGAGGTTCAGAGCGGCTAACTCACTACTCAGTGGGAGCCAGCAGATGAAGCCAAGCCAGTTCTCTTTATATTGCTTCCTGGATCAGGGATGAGGACGGAGAGAGGAACCTGCAGGGCTCTGTCCCCAACAGCCAGCCCATGTGGACATCCCAGGGCCTCAGCAGACACCAACGCTGCAGAGGCACGGAAAGGCACCTCTCTGCCTGGAGCCACAGTCTTAACAGCCAGTGTGGGGCCAGATCTGGAGGCTGGAGGGCGAATCACTGAGGTCCCACAGGGAGTCGCTGCCCAGCCCCCAGTGTGGGCCTCCAAGGTGTGAGGGCAAGGGCTTAGTTACTGTGGCTCCCCTTGGCAGGGTTTTCGGAATCTGTCCTGTCAGCTCCAGACAGGAGCACTCCAGGTCCCCTTCTCTGCTCATCTGTCACCCCTCTCCCCAGCCCCACTACTGCCCTTCCCATTCCTCCTCCGCCTTCCTTCCACCCCAGCCCCGCACCACCACTCAGAGCTGACTCTCTCTCTACCTCCCCATTATCAGGGCAAAGTTATTTATAGGAGTGTGATGGGGGATGATAAGAGGATTGATGCACCAGCGAACCCTGGTGGGGCAGCCTGCTCACTCGCCAAACACACATCGTGGAAACTCACTGCACAGAAAACAACGGGAACTCCACTAATTCATAAATATTTAATGCCCCCCGCGCCCCAGGAGCAGCCTGGATTCCTGAGAGGCAGTTACTGGCGTCCAGGACAGAGGAGGCCAGGTTGTCTTCAGGGCCAGAGGCCTCTCTGCTCCTCGGCCCACCCCAGCCCATCTCACCAGCTTGCACTCACCCTAACGCCTAGCAGGCGCTTCCCTCCCTGGCTCCGCTGGCTGACCTTGCCTGTCCCTGAGCCCCGTGCAGTGCCTCAGACCTAGATGGCGGGCTCAAGATGGCTTCCAGCTCTCTCAGTCAGCCCCTCAGCTCCTGCCTAGTGAGACACCCCAAGTCGGAAAGGAGAAGAAACCTGGTGGAGGGGTCAGAGAGGAACCACAGAGAAACCAGGCTATCAACCCCAGGTGTGAGGGGATGACAGAGGGAGCGGCGGGGGCGGGGCGGTGAGAGAGCGAGAGAGAAGGGCTAAGAAGCCAGTCCATAGAGAGCGCAGTCAATGAGGGGGACCCAGTTCCGGCCCTGGGCTCTCCCAGTGTGATTGCTACCCCTGCCTGGGGGAAGCACCATTCTAGGAACACATACAGGAAGAGCCTACAGGAGGCCATGGGGACAGGCACTGCCAGTGCTTGAAGGAGAAGGCAGGCCAGCAGGCTGCCCTCTCCTGTTTGTGATGGGCCCAAACATAAGGAGGCACCGTGCACTTGGATTCACTGCCCCCACCTCCGTGTCTGGGCTCTGGGTCCTGGTCTTTGTCACCACAACCCCCTCACCTCCTCGCCTTGGGACTCCATGAGGGCTAGTCTCCAAGTGTCCCTCCTCCACCACTCTGTCCCCAAGATACGAGCCTCTAGGACTGCATCCTCCTCAGGCTCCTTTGACTGCTGGTTTCAGGGGCTGGGAGGGAGGGGTCACCCATGGGGAGGCCCAGCGGAGAAGAGAAGAAAGGAAGAAACACGCTGTGCGTGTCCCTGGCAGTCCTGCACCTCCAAGACCAGCACCTCCTCCAGGGGTCTAGTTCTCCCCAGGTTCCATAACACTGTTCCCCCCCATCCCTTCAGGCCAAGGCTGGTAACGGCTTCCACCCCTGCTATTCTCTGTGTGCCTCAGCACCCCTCATTCATTCTCTCCATCCTGCCCACCTGCCATCCCTCTGTGAGAAACCCCTGCACTCAGTTCCCTCACTTAAACTATTGGGGCAAATGCTTTTCCTGCCAGGACCCTGACAGGCAGCAGGCTTCCCCACCACCCCTCACTTCCTCTTCCCTTTGGCCCCTCAGAGAAGAGGAAGAGCTGCCATCTCTGGAAGGGGTGGCGTGGGGTGGGAGAAAGAGGGTGGCTTTGGATATCAGGCAGGTCTAGCACCAGCAGCCACGGGAACTTGGGCCAGTCCCTTAAATTCTCCAAGCTCTGGTTTCCAGAGAGAGTCACCTCTGAGTGGTGGTGCAGGGCTGGGGAGCTAGAGAAAATGGGAGCAGCAGCTTCTTCAGGACTTGAGAAGACGAAATGAGACCCTCTGCACACTTGGCGTCTTCACTCTTCCTAGAGGCACACAGCCAGTGGGGAGTGAGCCAGGCTGCCCCCTCCCATGGGCTCCCCAGAGTCCCCCCTACATCCCCTGGGTCCCAACAAGCTAGCTCTTCCTATAGTAGCCCGAGGAGTCTCCGGAGCCCACACCCTCTGCCCCTAGACCTCAAAGCCACAAACAGGGAAATGACTGTCATAATTCTTGATGATGGCCTCGGATCACTCACCCCCACCCCAGAAGCTGAGGCTGCTCCTGAGCCCACCTGGTGGGGACCACACCTACCCTAGTCCAGGGAGGTCACAGGAGGGAGGAAGATGGCCATGAAAGGAGTCTGTCTGCCCCAGCTAGCAGCCTTTCTCCCCACCTGCTGTGTCCCATTCCCAGGCAACCTGAGAATAACACAGCGGCCATGTTGATACCTCCTCTGTGCCAGGTGCAGCAAGCAGACAGGACGGTATAGACATGAACAGCTTGGTTCTAGCTCAGAACAGCTTGGTTCCAATCCTGGACAGAGGCTCACCCCACCCACCTCCAGGCCCCCTGCTCAGAGCTCAACCATGAGCCCGCATCGGTGCCCATTTGCCCTGCCTAGGGGCCCTGAACCAGCCTCAGTACCCAGGAAAGCCATCCGGGCTACCTCTGCTGCTTTTTTTTTTTTTTTGAGGGCAGTGTCACTGGCCCTCATATGTGGGACCCGAACCGGGGCTGCTGGCTTCCCAAGCCAGAGCTTAACCACAGAGCCACTCAGTCGGCTCCTCTGCTGCTTTTTAATAGTAAAAATAACCAGACTAATGCCACGGAGATAATTGCCAATTTCCCTTATACCATACATTCATTCATTCAAACAATATTGACCAAGCGCCTACTATGTGCCAGGCACTGAAATGCTTGCAAGAGGAGACGAGAAGCAGAGACCTGGCCGTGCACACTGTGTAGGTCTAGCACAAGGGTTTTAGCTACTTCCTAAGAGCAATGGCAGGCTATGGAAGTGTTTGGGGAGCAGAGTCAGGTGTGATCAAATGTGCATTTTGAAAGAATTCCTCTGGTTGCAGCATGAAGAACATGCTGCAGCTGGAATGGGTATGGAGGCCATTGAGGGAGCTTACAGCAATCAGGTGGGACATGGTGGTGGCCACGTGGACCAGTGATGGAGATAGGAGAGGAAATGGAGACAGTGATGAAGATGGAGAGGGATGAATGGCGTGGAGAGACATTGAAGAAGGAAAATTGATGGGGTTCAGTGAGGGATTTAAAATGAAAGGGCGTCAGAGAGGAAGAAAGGGCCAAGGATGACTCTTGGGTTTCTGGATTGTGCAAGTAGGGGGGTTGTGTTGCCACGTAGTGATGTGAGGGGCCCTGGGAGTAGGACCAGCTTTAGGGAACAAGGGTGGAGGAAGAAAGGTCACGGCTTCTGTTTTCAACATATTATTATTAAACTTGAGATGATGTTGAAATATTCTTGAGAATATGACAAATACACAGTGAGATATATATGAGTGTGGAGCTCAAAAGAAAGGTCAGTTCAGTGAAAGTTGAGGGGATAGTTCCAGCCACAGTGCTGGATAAAATCTGCTGAGAAAGGAATTTCGTGAGGAGAAAAGAGGTCCATGCCCTGAGAAACTCCAAAACGGAAGGCCAGGTAGAGGAGGGGAAGCAGTGACCCAAGAGGTAGGAAGTAGAAGAGGTAAGGGTTGGGTTCTGAGGCCAAGAGACACGTATTAAGAATGAAAGTGCTGGGTTACGGGCAAGATCAAAGGAGCTGAGGCAGCAACATGGTGGTCATTGATGCCTTAGTAAGAGCTGTTTTCGGGAATACTGGCTGCGCTGGAAAATACTTCATCAGAAATTTGTTTATCAGAGGCTCCCTCCCAGGCTCTATGCCAGGCACTGGGAATACCGTGGTACCCAGTAGATAGGCTCACCACATCCTTCTGGCTCCCCACCTTCCAGGGACATGACAGACACCTACTAGTTGGTGAGGGTCATGTGACTAGTTCCGGACAATGAGCAGAAGTGATCAAAGTCACTTCCAGGCTGAGCAAGTGTGAGGTGCTCTGGAGCTCGATTTTCTGCTGGTGTGGCACTAGCATGGTTCCAGATGGTGGCTGCTCTCTCAGACTGAGCTCCGAGTTATCATGACGAGTAGAGCCTGTCTGCCGTCTTCCTTGGGTATCACCTCCATATCTTGTTACCATGTTCCACTTTCAGCTCAATATTCTGTCTGCAGACATCTGCCTAATAGTTGCACCAAAAACATAAATAAATCACCTTTACCCATCGATCGAGGTTTGACCTCACAGCTGAGAATTGTTCATGGCATGTTAGGAAGCCACAGGCCTCCAGCAGGGAATCCATGCTTGAGAAGGACATAGTGGAAATGGTCCAGGTATAAAATGATGAGGTTGTGCATAAGGGAGGGGGAGCTGATAAGAGAAAGGGAGATGAAAGCAAGAGGCAGCCAGAAGAAAGATCACTGACAAAACTAACTGGGAGTTTCCACATTGAAATATGCTTGTTAGGGCCAAGGAAGGGATTGTTATCTCAGCAGGCAGTTTTAAGAATACAGGTTTTGTTGTCAGAGAGACCTGGGTTCCAATCACACCTCTTCCATTTATTTGCTCCATGATGTTAGGTAAGGTATAAACGACCTCTCTATCTAATCTCATCTCCAGACCCCACCATTTTTCTCTTCAAAATTGTCCCATTCTTCCACAGCTCCTAAGTGAAGCCAGGAAATGCATAGTACACTGGCTGTCACTCCCAGCTTCCAGGCCCATGGAAGACTAACTGACCACAGCATCCTTTCCAGACACCAGATGCAGCCTCAGAATCATTCTTAACAGTGCTCCAAGCAGCCGCCACCAATTCATCACAACTGGCTCTCAAGATGAATGTTCTTGCTATCTTTAGCCTTCTAAATGTCACAATTTAGGCCCTACCTGACCTGTTCTTCCTACCTTACCTCCCAGTACTCATTTTATATTCCAGTCATATTGAGTTAGTTGCCATTCCCTAAACAGACCAAGTACTCTTACCCTTCTTTGTGGCTTTGCACACGGTGCTCCTTCTACCCCATCCGACTCTCCAATCCACTTCCAACCGTGTCTTCCTGGAGACACTCCTTAAATCTCAGCTCAAGGGTTCTCCCCATGCCACTGCACTCTGTGTGAATTTCTAGTGAAAAACCACACTGGATGGCATCTGTCTGCTGACACGACAGCCACCCCCATCAGACCAAGTTTCCCAGAGGGCAGAACTGTGCCTTTTCATATTTAGATCTCTCTCTCTCTCTCTCTCTCTCTCTCTCTCTCTCTCTCTCTCTCTCTCTCCCCTCCCTCCGTCCCTCCCTCCCTTTCTCCCTCTCTCCTTCTCTCCCTTCCTCACGTTTTCTCTCAATATCTGCTGGCCCCAGTGGACACCCAATAAAGATGAAAGAAATGAAGGAAGGATGCAAGTGGAAGTGGAAGTGGAAGGGAAGGGCTCCAGGGCTCACACTCCTTATCTGGAAAATGGGATAAATGCCTCTCTGTCAAAATTAGAGCAAAAGTGAGATAACGTATGCAAAGTACAGTGCCAGGGACACAGCAGACACTTTATAAACATTTGTGGATGAAATTAAGGCATGCAGGAGAGAGTAAATGTGGTTCACAGGAAGAATAAGTTGGAGAGGAGGGAAACTAGAGGCAGAAAGGAAGAACACTATTTTTTAATGAGCCCTGACACTGTTCTAGGCCTCAGGTATACTCAGTGGTGGAAATAACCAAGACATATTGCTGAACCCATGAACTTACAATCTAGAGGGGAAACAGATCACCTTAGCGCCAGTGAGATGGAGGCAATGCCATTCTAAGACCATATTTATTTCCCATGTTCTTCAAGAACAAGACCAATTCCCTTAGGTTGGCATTTGTATAGTGAGGATAAGTAGGCTGTGCTGCAGTAACAAAAAAGCCCTCGAATTTCAGTGGCTTACAGAAGTTTATTTGTCACTCAGGCAAATGTGCATGTGGTCTGGACACTGCAGGTGTGATCTCACCTGTGTTGCTCTGTTCCGCACCTCCATATATCATTGCCCATTTTTCTTCCACTCAAGTGGAAGAAAAGGCTATTCCAGAGCCTTGCTGAGCCACCTCTGAGCCATTGCACAAATACTCTTCCCCCAGTAGAGAGGACACTGCCACCCACTTCCAGCCTTGTACAGCTGCCAGGTACTGATGGATCCTGTGATTCTGACGCAATGAGCTAAGCTGTGCTGTGTGATTCAGAAAGAGAGTAGAGAAGCAAGGTGCTCACCAAGTTCCCCTCAGGCCTCACCCTCTCTACCTGAAAAATGGGCAGAATAATTCTTGCTGCCTTTGGCGGGAAGAAGAATGCCACGTTTTGCCTTTGGGAGGAGTAACAACCAACCCCAGACCCCCAACAGCTGGATTCTTCACCTCTTCCTGAAGATAGTCCTACCCAGGCATCTTTAGGCCAGACCCGTGAAGCGGAGAGAAGGAAGAACTCAGTCTTGAGGTTAGAGGCCCTCAGCCCCTGGCCACTATCTGTCAGCAGAAAGGGAAGCAGCCATGGAGTTCAACATAGAGAAGGAAGAAGAAACAAAATCAACTCATCTCCCTAGTTCCCCCTAGGCCACTGCAATGCACCAGAGGATGAATCAACTGGTTCTCTCCATTTCTTTTCCTCTTGGTGGTAGTGGTAGGGATAGGAGTGAGTAAGCCCTGTGGTACCCAGCGTGGCCACAGTTAAGGCCACGGCACACGGGCTGCAGTCCCCTCGCCTGTGTGGATGAGATCCATATCCTCTAACATCTACCCTACCCCACTCCCAGCATTCCCCTTCTGGATTTGCCTCCCTCTTCCAAGTCCAAGTCCAAGCACAGCCAGGCTCAACCCCCATCCTGGCCTGGCCATGCCAGCCCCTAACCAGAGTATAGGGCACATCTATAACCACATCTTGCAATGTGATTCACTCTGTCTGTGGAAAGACTGATGCAATTGTGGGTGAGGAGTCATTTCTGCTGATGAGGAAACCACAGCAACCCAATGGGGGTGAGAGGGCACTCCGTCGGGGCCATCGGGACCCACCCTGAGGAAGGGCACAGCCCAGAGCCCTCAGGCTTCCTGGAGTAGCCCAGGTGCACCACGCTGGGGGCAGAGAACAGAACCCAGTCCATGGCTGTCCACCTGCAGAGGTACAGCCAGGCTACTGGCCAGCAATTCCAGGGACCCCCAGCCCCAGGATGATCCACCATTGTCCCTGCACAGTACAGATGGGGGTGTGTACTTAGAGGATGTCACATAACCATGAGCAAGAAAAGCTTTCTCTGAGTGCTGGGTCCAAAGATTGATACCATCTTGCTGCTCACCACACTGCACTGAAAGCATCCATGTCTGCCTCTAGAATAAGCTCTTATGGCCAGAGCAGATGCCCAATGAACTGGATCTGAAATCCCAGGGGCCCAACAGTCTCCATGCCGTGACCTGGCTCACCAGGCACGCCTGCCTTGGGGACCTGATCCACTGCCCATTTCCGAGAGACAAATGCCACAGAGCCCAAATCAGCTGCCTGCTCGGTGAGCCCTGAGCTTGTCCCCCTGGCTATGAGGGATCAGGCCAGTGAACTCCCCTCTGGGGGCTACAGCACCCCTCCCTCCTCGGAGCTCTGTGCTCACTTCCAGGACTTGACAAGGGATCATGTGGTTCCCTTGTATTGGGTTCTTTTCCTGTGTTTCTGTCATGTCTCCACCTCAGCATAAGCCATTCCAGACAGGGGCTCGTCTAGCCTAGAGATGTCAGCCCTGCCTAATAGCCACACTGCAACTTGCCCGATGTTGACATAGCCCCGCAAAGGCGGCATTACTACCCCTTTGTGCCGAAGAAGAAACCAAGGCTCAGGAGGCAATACAACCCACAAGAACACTAGCAGAAGGCAGACTTGGGACTGGGACCCAAGCACTCTTCAAACTCCCTGCCCAGCATTCTCTCCAGAACCCAGCCGCTTAGCCCAGCTTCCCCCATGGGGTCCCTGATGAGAGCCAAAGAGATAAGGAGCCCTCCAGGAGGTGCCAAGCAGAATGTAAATACACGAGAGCATAACGACTGACCTTCCAGATCTCAGGTCACGGATCCAAGGCTCCAGGAGCCACCTAACACTTGCCTCACGCCCCATCCTCGCTGCCTCTCTCAGCACCACAAAGGCAGAGGTTAGCCATCCATGTGCAAGCCTGACCCCCAGTGACCATAACCTTGAACTGCATGGCGGACCAGGCAGGCCCAAGAGGTCAGGAGGCTTAGCACTTCTGGGAGAGCCTCAAACAGGGCCAAGTTCTGACCACACCACCCAGCCCTCCAGCCCAGGTGGGCCTGGACCCCAGGCACAAGGTCTTAACAACAAAACCCTCACGTGGCTAGCTCTCAGGGGGTGCTCATGAGTCACGAACCCCACAGCCACCTGGGAGGAGCTCTTAGCCCCTTTCTACACATGAATAAACTGAGGCCAGGGCAATAAAAGAAACTCCCCAAGTCCAGTCAGGGAATCAATGACAGATCCTACACCTGAACCTAGATTTTCTGATTTAAAAGGCCATCCCCCACCTCTTTACTTTCCTAAAATCTCCACTATCTGGGTGACAAAAGTCAGCAAAGTCGTGGGGGAACATGACCTCTAGGATGCCCTACTTAGATGGATTTATTTAACATTAAAGAATTTATTTATCTAGAATAAATGTACTTAAATAAATTTATTTCAAAAAAAAGACCTACAAAACAGCTTTCCATTTTCTCTCAATAGCCCGTTCGTGTTGGACAGTTGATCTGATAAGCATCAGGTTTAGAGGGGACAGACAGATTTAGTAAACAAAAATACAGGCTATGCAGTTACATTTGAATTTTAGATAAACAGGGAATGCACCATCTGGGACATACTTATACTGAAAAAGTATTTGTTGTTTATCTGAAATTCAAGTTTAACAGAGTGTCCTGTGTTTTATCTGGCAATTCTAGGCTAGGTGCCATTTGGGGATGGGAGAAAATGACAGCTAGTTTAGGGGGTTCCAGGAACAGCCAGGAGGCCTGTTAACTAGTTACAAAGGGATGAAGAGGGGAGATGACCCCTGGCAGGGTACCCAGGCAGGAAGATGGGAGTCACTGCAGCCTCTGAGGGGGGTCTAGGGGGCAAGGAGTGACATGGCACTGTGTTTCTTAAGACAAGAAAGGTGGAAAGTAAGCTGGAGGGGGAAAAACTTGGCTGGGAGAGCGAGCTGGCAGGGATGCAGGTGGGAGACGGGGCAGCTTGGCGGGTGGAGAAGTGGTGAATTCTGATACATCCTGAAGCTGCAGCGACCTGGACTTCACCTTCAGACTCTGCTCCCTTCGAGTTTTTTGTCTTCTCACATTAGTTCTTCTCAATCCTGCCCCCCTCAAACACACACCCCTGGGTTTCCACTCCCAATTCTGACCACCCCTCTCTTTTCCTCCTCCCTCTGTGTGTCCTTTGCATCCCATTGTCATCTGATTGGTTGTCCCTGCTCCTCTTCTGCGGTCAGGTCAACAAAGGGAAGAGGAAGGGAAGTCACTCTGTGTTTTTTCTTTCCCCACCTCAGGGCCTCCTTGGCCCCCAAGTGGCCAATGCCTTACCCTTCTGCACAAAACCAAGAACCGGAGCAGGAAAGGCCTCCTGCCAGCCCTGCCCTGGAAGCAGGAGGCCCAGGCCGTGTGGGAGGCTGTTGTTCACCCCTCCTGCCTCAGGCAGGACTAAGGCACAGCCCTCCAGCACCCTGAGTCCTCCAGGCATAGCGCCTCCCAACCCCGCTGCTGGGAAATGCTTCCTGATGTCCACCCCCTGTTTTCCTGCTACATTTTATACTAATTTCCCCTGAGCTGAATCTCAGGAGAAGATGGAAACAGCTGATCTGCCTGCTCTAGATCAGCGGCTTTCCCAAATTAAACCACTGAGGATGGGGGGGCGGGGGTAGCCTGGGTCCTCCATTTAAACCACATGAGCTCCACTTATCTATGTTTTATAAACAGGGACTCCTTGTAAAATTCTTTTATTTTTTTAAAGGGCTCCACTGGTGAAACTTTTCCCTATATCCATTTGAAACCCATGGATGGGTCTGCATGATGATGTTTTGCATAAAGACTTCCTGAGTCCAGCTTTCCTGACTCCGTATCATCTGACCCTTGCTCCCATAGCTGTTATTTCCCTCCTGTCATTCCTGTTGAGACTTTAAATCCTGGCAGGGACTGATCCTCTCTCTGAAGGTCTCTTCATCAGAATCCCCACAGCAGTTCCCTAACACCACATTGGCTTGGGTTACATGGCCCATTTCACAGATGCGGTCACTGAGGCCCAGAGGCAGCAGGAGCTAAGCTGGACACTGGGAATCTGACTTTGGACGTTGGTCCTAAGTGTGCTCCCACTGTATACCCAACCCAAGTGTCCACCAGAATCCACATCCAGGACATGAGAGCCCCAAGTTTTGAGATGGCCCAACTCCTACTGGAAGAGTTGGCCTCAGAGCTGGGAGCTCCCTGGGGCCGTGCTCTGATCAGTGTGGCCCAGACTGCCCTGTGGGAAGAAGAATGAGGTTTCTGGGGTCTTAGCCCTGGAGATCAATTCCCAGGTGGCCTCCTCTCTGTAAGCTCCCAGGGGCCCACCGCCTGCCATCTGTCACACGGCAGAAGAGAAGTGTCTGCTCAGCTTCTGTCTGAGTAGGATGTTCAGCCAACACTGTCACTCACCCACACTCATGCTAAGAGGGGAGCTAAGCCCTGCTCACAGCAGTCTATTAAGAACCCACGTGGCTGTCTTGTGTTCCCACCACCAGGGACCCTAGAAACATCCTGTCCAGGGGCTCTCACCCTTCACTGGGGATCAGCATAAAGAACACTCAGATGGTATCCACAGAGGTTCAGTGGACCTGGGGTGAGGCCTGGGCTGCTGGATGGTTTGAATGATGATTTTTCTGGACAGCCACCATCTGGTCCAACCTCTCCCTTTCACAGGGGGGGAAACTGAGGCCCAGAAGGAAGAGCTGGTAGCACATTAGGACCAAGGCCCAGGACCACTGGTCTGGAGCCAGGGGTCTTTGCATCCCCAAACCAGTGTGCCCCACAATATTCAGCCCCAGGTTGTGAAAGGGGCCATGGAGCTCACCCTGGTTTGTGCCATGGGAAGGAAATGCTGGCCTTCTCTCCCGGCCTTGAGCTCACTCTTCCCTTCTGGATCCCTCTCTGTGAGTCAGACAGTGGGAAGGTGGCTCTGTGTCGGCAAACACAGCTGTTTCAGCCTTAGCTTGCAGTTCTGAGCACCGACTGCATGCAGACGCACATGATAACTGCTTCACTACCATGATCTCACCTCGAAGATCTACTGTTTTAGGCCAGAACTGCTCCACATTCCCCGAAGAAGAATGCAAACTGGTGTCCATCAACGGATGACTGGATAAAGAAAGTGTGGTCTATATACAATGGGATATTATATTCAGCCATAAAAAGAAGGAAATCCTGCCATTTGCAACAACACAGGTGGACTGTAAGGGCATTATCCTAAGAAGGTAAGTCAGGCAGAGCAAGATAAATACGGCATGATCTCACTTACATGGGATCTAAAAACATCAAACCATCAAACTCACAGAAACAGAGGACAGATTGAGGGTTACCAGGGGCTGGTGGAGGAGGAAGGTAAACGGGGACAGTTTGTCAGAGTACAAACTTTCAGTTATAAAATGAGTCAGCCCTAGGGATCTAATGCATGGTGATGAGAGTTAACGATGCTGTATTATGCTGAAAGTTGCCAAGAGATCTTGCGTGTTCTGACCATCACAACAACTAAATAGTAACTATGTGAAGTGAAGGATGTGCTCACTAACCTTTTTATGGTAAACATTTCATTATATATATGTGTGTGTGTGTGTGCATCAAATCATCTCATTGCACACTTTAAACTTACACAAGGTTGTATGTCAATTATATCTCAATAAAGCTGGGGGGCGTGGGGATGCAAGCTGGGCTTCACCCTAGTTTGGTAACCATGCCCTGCTTAACAAAACCCAAAACGCTTTGCCTAGAATTTCTGTCTCACAGTGGAAGAGCTTCCATCCTTGCTCACAGCAGGCAACTCCTGTTCTGACTCCACACCTGGCCAGAGTGTGGAGAGGTGCAGAGACCGAGCCAGAGTCAGGACACCTGAGTTCCAGTCCCATCCATCAAGCACCTGTGGGGCCAGTCATTTCCCTTCTCTGAGTTTCAGTGTCATCACCTATTAAATCGGAGGGTTGAACTCCATCAGGAGTATTCAAACTTGTTTTGTGCAGGACAACACTTTCTTCCCATAAAACTGCATGCGGAGCACACCGATAACCATGGACGTGGCAGAAGCGGCAGCCAGGCTCTCGAGCTGGGCACATGCAGCCCTTCCACCCCACCCACTCCCTGAGGAAGCTCCCTAGGACTCCCCAAAGCTTCATTCTTTATGGTCAATAAGATCCCCTTTGGTTCTGTCACCCTGGGACTTAGTGGGGGGAAAGATAAGTGTGGCGGTGCTAAGGTAAGAGACACCTCAGAAAGCAACAAAATATCTGTGCAGCAGGGTCCAGCATCCTATTTCCCAGAACCACCGAGGAAAGGAAATTCTTATCCATTTGGCATGACTACTGGCTAAGGAGGCAGCATGGGAAGCAGGCATCCATGCAGGCCAGTGGCACCAGGTAAGAGGGGAGGGTATCAGGGGCAGGTGAGGCACATTCAAAAGATTTCCCCTTCCCTGCAGTGTGTGGGCCCGGCCACCACCTGTTTCCCAGTCTGTGACCTGGGCACATCAGGGCTGTTGGAGGACTACAAAAATCCTGCTGAGGGTGCAGAGCAGGGCCCGGCCCATCTCTAGCAGCTACCACTTGTTGGCTGTGGTTTTCCCTATTTTTCTTGTGTTCCCTTGCGGTTTGTATGCGCCTTTGATTGGGTGGGGGCAGGGGAGAGTCACCTAATTCTTAGAGCTGTGGAAACCTCATCGTAGAGATAAAGAAAGAAAGTGAGGCCCGGAGAAAGAAAAGGCCCTGTCCAAGTTCACGAGGTGAGTCAGAACCAAGCTGGGGCTAGGACCCAGGACTCCAGACTCAGGGAGCCCTCCCCTGGGCGGAGCTCACAGCTGCTGGTTCAGTCCCGCTGCTCAGCACAGCGCTGGCCTTTGTGGGCTCGCCCACCCACAGGTCCTCCACCCACCCACTGGTGGTGAAACCACTGACCCCGGGGCGGCCTCAGGTTCCTGAAGCTCAATTTGGCCTCCCCCTCAGAGCGTACCCTCCCTTCCCTGTAGGCCAGGGCTGTAATTATTGCACTAACTGGCCCCTGGGGAAGGAGGGGCCTGGTCTTCATCCACATGAGTCAGGTTTCCAGAGCAGAAACCTCAGGCAGAGCCACATCGCACTGTCTCAGCCTCGTCACCGCTCCCCACAAACCACTTCCTCCCCTGTTCCTGGCACTGCTGGCCTGAGGCTCGTGGCAGCTGCAGGGCCCTGGTCTCTGCTGCTCCGCCAGCCCCAGCCCACCCCCAGCCCACTGCAATCCCACCCTCCCACCCACAGGCAGAGGTGGGAATCTGCCCATCCCAGTAGAGGGGCCGTGGGCTGGGTCACTGAGGCAGTGGAAATGCCACCAGGGAAATCCAGCCCTGGCCTTTCATCAGTCCTCAGTCACTGTCTGTAATTTGATTGTCCAAGTGTCATCCACATCTGCCCACAGCAGATGGAAGATGGAGAGGCCAGGCTGGCAGCCCCCTGCCCTTCCACCCAGAGCTGGGCCCAGCAACGCCCATCTGTCCACAGGAGGCTGCAGGAAGAATGGGAAGAGCACAAGCCTGGGAGTCAGATCTGAGTTTGAACTCCAGCTTCATCATTGCCTTGCTGTCACTTGATCAGGTGTCTTTACCTTTCTTAGCCTAAGTTTTCCCACCTGTAAAATGGGGAGTATATATCACCTCTTCCACGTGCGTTTGATACACACAGAAGCCTACACAGTGCCCAACAAGTAGTAAATGCTCAGTAAATACCGATGTTCTTCTTCCTCCACAGAGTGATGACAGTGGTTCCGGTGAAGCGACGACGACAGGCAGCACAGTGACAGAAAGAGCCCTCCAGTGGGAGTTAAGAGACTGAATTCATTCTCAGTGCTGCCTCCAACTTGCTGTGTGGCTTTAGATAATCTGGATAACCTCTCTGGTCCTCCATTTCCTCATGCATAAATGTGGAGATGGTTTCAGGTGGTTTCCAAGATCTCCCCTAGCTCTGACACCCTAGGACAGGGGCCTGGTGCTGACACTACAGTGACACTGGAGGACATTGACTGGGATAGTGAGTGGGACATGGTTATCAACATCATCAGGGCAATAATGCAGCTTATATGTCACGGTGACACAGCACAGGGGAAGCGAGCACCTTCAAAGGGCATAAGAGGCAAACTCAGGGACACAAGCACTGTCTGGGGTCAGGCCTCCAGGGTCAGTGGGTACTGAGAGTCCTGAGAAAAATTAATGCTGGTCTCTGCCTTTAAGGAGCTCTTCTGGGGAGGCACAGACTTCACAACCTGTCCCTCCAGCTGTACCAATGTTTCCAACAGTAACAAGCCATCATGACGTTTACTCACAGCTCATACAAGGTTGCAAGGTCGCGCCTGTGTTAAACCCTTAAGGAGCATTATCTCATTTAATCCCCTGACAACCTCAATGAGGTCATTACTGCCATTATTTCTATTCTGCAGTTGAGGGATTGAAATGTGGAGATTACATTGTTCCCTGGTTCTGGGTAAACCACAGAATGAGGGCTAGCCTGACAGCTCTCAGTAGGGCCCCCCCACACCCCATTACAGCAGAGGTGTGAACAAGGTGGTGCAGAGAGGGCCCTCTTTCTGCCCCCAAAGATGGGAGGGCGGGGGCGGCATTTGAATAGGGTGACAACAATACTAGCTCCCATGGCACCTACTCCTTAGTCGTTAGGTGAAATCCTTACTTAGTTCTCACTTCCCACCCAAGTGGTGGTAGGTACTATTATTATTCCTGTCTCATGAAGGCACAGAATGCTCAAGGCCTTACGCCAGGCAGGGAGAAGGGAGGCCAGGCAGATGCAGCTTAACCTAGCAAGCTCAGGACAGAAGGGAGGATGGAGAGGCTGGAGCCTTAGGTGCTGGGAATAGAGGCAAAACAGGTAGGCAGGGCCTGATCCTAATCCCCAAACACACACACACCCCAGGTCCTCACCTCACACCAGCACTTGATATTTGAGCTTTGGGCTCCTACCGCACCCCACACACACCCCCTGCAGTTCCCAAGGAGGCAGCTGTTAGTCATCCCATCTGTGACTGATACACTTGGACTCTGAGTAAGCAAACAGATAATGGGCCCCTAATCCCCACACACCCAGAAGGCTGGGGAGAGGCTGGGGTGACAGGCCTGGAATCTGTGCCCTCAGGGAGAGACGGGGAAACCTCATTCCACTCTTCTTCCCAAACCAGTAGAGCAAAATGCCAGTGTGATTCATTTTTTATTTTACTTTTTTGAAGACACAAAATAAATAAGAGAAGAGATTAGGTCTTTGTTTCCCCCAGCAAAAGACAGTTGGAAAAGCAGGATTGAAAATGCTGAAACCTAGCTTTGACAAACAGAAAATTAGTGGCAGGCTAATTTCATTGTCTCACTGGGGAGTGGAATCCCGTACAGTAAGTATAGGATTAAAGGGAGATTAATTTCTCATCTCACCAGGCTGGAGCAGATCACCTGCAGGGAATTCACAGGAGCTCCATGCCTTTGGGGAGTAGAAAGGCCAGTTTCAGGCGAGGAGGAGTGAAGTTTGTCCCCAGGTTAATGTGGTGGGGCAGGGTAGGCTGTGGGTTCCCAGGCCCAATAGCTAGGAGGGAAGCGCTGAGCTTTCAGCAAGCTGGAGCCACAGTGATCTTCACCCTTCTATGTAACTTTTCAATCCTGCAAAAGTATGTTCATATTTGTTCCCTCCTATTCGCAAGCCTTTTGTGTACCCATTCTTTCCTTCTTTCCTTATAATAATCTTTCTGTAGTGTTGCTAAGCACCAGCACTTTCTATAAAATCATTCAGTTGATCCTTGCAACAAGTCTATGAGGAATTGCTATTATGATCTTCACTTTACAGATGAGAAAACTGAGGCTTAGAGAGGTAAGAGATAGAGCTGGTAAGCAGCAGAGCCAGGATTGCACCCCAGGCTATCTGGAACCCAAGTCTGTGCTCTTCCCTTCTGCCTCTCCAAACCCAGGGCTTGCTTATATGGAGTGTGTCTGTACTGCGTGGAGTTGTCGGGGCTATTCCCGGCCCCTACTGCCTTGGCCTGTCTGGGGGTGAGTCCCACCCTGCCCATATCCCTCACTCACACATGCACCATGAGGTTCTGCCCAGACTGGAAGCATCTTGGGCAAGCTTTGAAATTGTCACTGGACTCGATGTGGTAGCCCTAGGCCGCAGCTGCTACAGGTGGGGCGTGAGCCAGCTCCACCCACCACACAGTCAGTGCTGGCCAGGGGTGGATGGTGCTGTGGGAGGGTGGGGTGGAATGGCCCAGGACCAGCCAAACCTCAAATGGCGGACTGCTTCAGCTGCCTCCTAGACCCGCGGTTAGGACACAGACCCAGAGAAGACTACCCTAAGAGAAGGAAAGGCTATGGCTTGCCAGCTCACTGCAGCCTAAACCACAGTGTGGCCAAGGCAGGAAAGGCTCAATAAGCCTCCCAGCGGGGGGTAGGGATGTGTGTGAGTGAGTTCTGGAAGGATCAGTATCTAGTCCTCTCTCTGGGATGGCAAACAGCCTATAACTTCAAGGCCCGTGCCAATCAGTTTGCAGTGGCTGCCTACAGAATTCAACCGTGATGCCAAAGTCACATCTTGGCTCAGCAAAGAAGACGTCTGGGATCGATTAGTAATGTCTGCGAGGAAAAAAAGCATCGGCAAGAGGCAGTATGATTACAGCTTTGTAGCCACCCTGCTTAGCTCCATACTACAGCATTTAGTACCCTCCCCAGTAGGACCACAGCTTCATCTCCCATTCCTCTCCCGTCCTTTTCACCTCCAATCCTTTAAGGCCCAGTCACTCCCAAGTGGTCAAGGTTCTCTGACCACATCCTTGAAGATAATATATTATCACATGCTTCAGGCAGCCTTTGTATATCATGTTCCTGCTGCCTCCAAAGACCTCCATCCTTGTCTGCCTGATGAGAATTCATTTTCATCCTTCAAAATTCCATCCTGGCCTCACTGCCCCTGATCCTATCCTGATTGAGTTAATCTCCTCTGTACATTATAATCAACATAGCTCCTGCAGCTGCGTGATTTGCAGGCCCGGCCTGGGACCAAATTCATTACATGCATCACCCTCATAACTCTTTAGAACACTGTGCATGATGTTCTAAAATGATCCTGTTTTACAGATAAGGACCTGACACTGAGTGATGTTAGAAACTTACCTCAGGTCCCTTAGCTGGGCTGTGATGGAACTGACATCTGAACGTGCCTTGTCTAATTCCAGGGCTCAGCATTTTATCATTATGCTATGATCCAGCTACTGCTTTCTCTCACTATACCACACCGAGGTGTCATTTCTTATTTACACGTCCGTCTCCCTTTCTAAAAAATCATGACTTAGATGCAGAGACCATTTCTCTCTCTCATAGTTTCGGCAGCTGGCCCGGGGCCCAGCACACAGGAGGCACTCGATGTATGTTGGTTGAACGGGGTGTGATGGAGAGGTGCAGAGCTTGCTTGTCCTGTCCCACTGCCTCCCATCTGTCCCGATCCTCCTCCCGGGAGTGCTGCCAGCCCTGCCTGTCTGACCTGGGCAGTGGGTGTTTGCGAGTGTCTGACGGGGCTATCTCGGGCCTGGGCAGGGGCATTTGTCTTTTCTATGTGGGTGTTTTATCTCCCCAGAGAGATGACACATGCACAGCAGAAGGGACAAAGTATGCATCTTCCCTTTTCTTTTACTTTATTTTCTTCCTTGCTTTTGCTTCTTATTTATTGAATGCTTCCATTGTATTAGGCATGGGCTAGGTCCAGGGGGGAAACACCCCCCACTCCTCTGACTGCACTGTTATCAAAGAGGGCTCTGCAGACAGTCCAGTGGTTTAAAACACAGATTCCCTGACTCCCCTCAACCCTCCAGGTTCTGGTTCTGTAGGACCTGGTCAAGCACCGGACTGCCTGGCTTCAACAAGACCTTTCTGATGCAAAGCCAACAGCCAGCATGCTGTAGACATGCTCGGGTTGGCATCCCAGCCATCAGCTAGCTCAGGGATTAACTGAAGGTTCAGTGGTATGGGGAAGGGGCTATGCTGGTGTCCTGGTCCTCCCACTGACCACAGGTGGATGGAGGAACCCTGCAGAGCCCCCAGGCAGGACAGTCATGCTATGGTCTGAAATGCAGCCTCAAAATCTGCCCAGAGAACCCTGACCTGACCTCCGAGGAGTAAGCACCATGATATCCTGGTGTGATCTTGTCCCCAGGAGCTCCTATTGGTGACTGCTTTTGCCCACCCAGAGTTTTATTGACTCAACGCTTGGCTTTTCTATGCTTTTCACTGAGAGATGATGTCAGTGGGCAGTCCAATGAGCAAGCAGAGCCAGCACTACTAACCATGCCCAGGGCCGGCCGAGTGGCGCATTGGTTAAGAGCTGGCTTGGGATGCCAGCAGCCCCGGTTTGGATCCTACATGAGGGCCAGTGACACTGCCCTCTACAGCTAAGATGGTGAACAACAGCTCCACCTGGAGCTGGGCTGTGCGAGCCCCAGCAATGGTGTAGGCTGCAGCCCCTGCTGCAGTGGGATGCCATAGGCTACAGTGAGTGGCCGGCAGCCAGCGTGAGCTGCCGATAGTCATGGTGAGCAACCATCCAGAGGCCGGCGACGGATCTGCCTCATCCGGGAAGAGCACAATGACGATACTAACTTGGTCCGGTGAAGCAACATCCTCCGCAACTAGACTGAAGAACAAAAAGACAGCAACTTGTCTGTTCCCCTTCCCTGGTTCCCCAACGCTGTTCCCCTCCCCCAATTCCCCAATAAAATCTTTAAAAAAAAAAGAACAAAAACAAAATAAAACCATGCCCAGAACTGGGTGGAGCAGTAGAAATAGTGCAGGCCTTGGAACAGCTAGATTGGGATTCCCCTCCAGGATCTTGCTACTACCTGTGTGCCTCCCTGGTCCTTGTTTCCCTCATGTGTAAGATGGAAGTAACTACACTTATGCCTCACAAGGCTGTGGAGAGAAATCTATGATAATGCAACTCTAGAGGGCCTGGGGCTGCTCCTTTCCTGCCCCGCCATGCCTGCATTCCATCTCTTGTCCTGGGACCTTCCCATTACTGCCATCCACCTTCCTGAATGACCTCTTCTTTGATTAGGCAAACCTGCCATTGCCAGGCCCTGGTTAGAGCAGAAGTTTTCTGTCTACACTGCTAGATGACTCCTAACTTCCTCAAGGCCGGAACATGTCTTTTCAAAGTTGTGGGAAACACAGGAAACGATTTCCCGAGAGGTCCTGAGGTCCGTAGGCAGGCACTGGGCTCCCCTCTGCAGCCTGGTCCAATGCCCAGTGACAGCCCCTCCCTACAGGCCTCAGGAGAAGGGTGTCCTCTTTTTAGCATTCCTAGGGGAAGCACAGAGCCTTCTGACAGGGAGCTCATCTGCAATGGGCACCTGGGTGTGGAGGCACCTTCCACTGCTGACTCACACCTATTTGAGACCCAGTCGCTCCACCAGCAGCGACAGGCATGCCCCCTCCCTCCACAGAACTGCAGGGGCATAGCAGACAATACAGCACATGTGGCTCTGGAATGGAATTGTAGAGGGGAGCTAACAGGTTATGGGTGCCTCCCGCAAGCCAGGCACTGGGCTAATGCTATTTGCAGACATCACTGTCTCAGCGACCCTCGAGCCGGTCCTAAGAGAGGCATGCTACCACTAGCCTCATTGTGCAAACGAGGACACTGAGGCAAAGAGAACATAAGTTACTTTAACCTGGCATGTGATAAGTTAGCAAACATCCAAGACCCCAAAGCCCCAGGTTTGATTCAAAGTCCTAACTCCTTCTCCCCCCGAAGCACACACCAAGGGACCCAGTTCTTAGGGTCTAGAATCTTGTTTCCACCTTCTCCCTAGGTAAGCTCCATCCCACCCACCCCTGAGTAGGTGCACACCCAGATCCAGGTGAGGAAAGTCTCAGTCCCCAAGCTAGAAGGCCAGGAGCCAGCATGTTTCAAATGTGGCCCTGTCACCCCGAGGCGGTCAGCAGCCGCCACTCCTGTAGGAAGCCTTAGTGGCACATGGACCCAGATTTGAGTCCCAGCTCTGCCAGTCTCCAGCTGTGTGACTTTAGGTAAGTTACTTTACCTCTCTGAACATTAGTCCCCCCTTCCCCATGCCTCCGCTGTGGAATTGGGAAAAGAACCCTTAGTTCACAAGGTTGTTGTGCAAATTAAATTAAATAAATATATGAAGCGTAGGGCACCCAGTGCTCAATCAATGGTGGTTATTCACATGAGTTCCCCATCAGGCAACACCCCCAAACAGAATGAGTCATTCACTCATCAGCTGCCTCCGTTTCCTTCTAGAACCTTATCTCTCATCAAGAAGAGGGAGAAGTAAATATCTCTGGGCAGGAGAGAGGAAATAACAAGGTAGGCCCCGGCTGCTTCTGCACGTGCGTTTAAATTTTCACGAAATGAGAAAATTCACTCTCCCACTTTCAAGCTCCTGGGCTTAATGAGCTCAGCCAGGATGAAAATGTTAGCTGCTACTGTCGGGTGGGCACGTGGGTGGGAAAAGCAGGTGGTCCCTGGTGCCCTCCAGTTCCAGGCCTGCTGGAGAAGAGGTGGTTTTTCTTCCTCCCTGAGGCCAGGGGGTGAGAGGTGAAAATATCTTGGATTTTCTTACAGTGGGGCTCACACCCAAATGCACTTCTAGGCTCCAGGAACCTCCACGATTTGAAAAGCCAAATGTGCAGAGCAATTCTACCAGGAGATGGGGCAGTACCAGCCCCCAGCTCAAAGCTGAGGGCCCAAGAGCGTGCCTATAAATGCTTGGAGATTCCCCAGCCATCAGAGGCACCAGCAGCCTGCTTTAAATACCCTTGTGACCATTCTCCAGGCCAAATGTCTTGACAACGTGCATTGGAGAGTCTTGAATCTCACAGTCTGCCTGTGCTGACATGGCTTCTGAGATCAAAACAGCCCTTTACAGACAGAAACTTGCCTTGTCTGAGGGTAGCGGACAAATATAGACACACAATGGCTCCAGGACAGACCCTCTTGGCCAAGCCCCTGCCCCAGTGCCTAAGGGGGGGGGGCATGGGCACGGGGAGGAGAAGGAGCCAAAGCACCTACTGGTACTTCAAGACCTCTAGGCTTCCACGTACAAACAGCCCAGCTGTTTCTAATGGGGAGATTGGGCCTGACTCTGGAGCCAAACTGCTTTCAGATCCCAGCTCTGCCACTGGCTGTGTGACCTTGAGCAAGTCATTGCACCTCCCTGAGTCTCAGTTTCCTTTTCAGGACAATAAAAGTACCTCAGTAGTTGTCCAATGGATTAAATCATAGTGAATGTGCCTGAGATATTGTTTGAGATCAATATCTGGAATCTATTATTATTTATGATAACTCTTCTGATCAAGAGCAAGGGGCCATGCCATCTTTCCACTTTCTCCCTCATTATCCACAGGTGCTGTCAGGGTACCGTCCAGGGGATTCCTCCCTTGTCCCACCTGCCCTGTCCTCAAGGGACACTTCACCTGGATGTCACGGACACCTTACGTCATCCGCCAGCCTCCCATCACCTTCAGAAAGCACGTTAAAGGTTGTAGCCCAAGCCTGATGTGCAGGAGGAAAGGCTGGGGTATCTGTGCATAGACCAAGGGTGGGTGGGGGGCTTTGTGAGAAGTTACAGCTAAACCAGAAGGGACTTGGGTGGTTGGGGAAGAGGGAGCTTTAGACTAGTAGTCAAGACATGCAGGTTCCAGCCCCAGGTCTGCCATTGATCCACTGTGTGACCTTGGGCAAACTCTTGTCCACTCTGGGCCTTATTAGCCTTTGTATGAAATGAGGGCACTGGGCCAGAGCTGTGGGTCTCAAACTACACTGTTTGGGGCCAATGCCATGCCCGACTGTGGGCCAGGTAGGCAAGGCGGAGATGCTGCAACTCTTACTGTTTTATATATTGGGGCTCCACAGGTATTTTTACTTGAGAAAAACCAGCTCTTGCAAACCACTCAACCAACTATCCTGGGCACCTGCCTACACCTTAGGCCAAGTAGAAGGTGGTCCATGAAGTTGCTGAATGAATGAAGGGAAAGAGATGGGAAAAGTGAGTCCTGATAGAAGGGCAAGACAAAAGGAAAAAGAAGAAATACTGGTAAACAGAAAGGAGGTGTCTGGAGAGCAAAGGGGATTAAAGGATGGGCTTCCAGGGCCCCCAGGCACGGTCTGCCCAGCAACCTCATGAAGGGCTGGCTAACCTGGATGCCCTTGCTTAGCAGCCCCATCATCTTCTGTTCTCAATATTTGATGGCCCTGCAGGAAAGGGAGTGCTTCCTGGGTCTGGAGCAGGGAGCACTGGAGGCAGAGGCAGTAATGAGCCCGCTGGGTCCCCCGTGCCAGAGCATGCCTGCATGTGAACCCAGCTGGGCTCTCTCCTCGACACCAACCCCCTCCATCCAAGGGCTGCTTGTTTATTCCAATGGAAGCCCACAACACAGGAGCCACGGGGCTCAAAAGGTTAATGGCCCGGGCTGGTCACCAAGCTGGGTTCTGACAGTGGGCTGGCCTGGCCTCCATCCCACCCATGCACATGCCAGATCCTCAGCCTACCACCAAATCCACCCAGCATTGTTCTCTGGACAGAAGGGCCTTCTGTGAAGGTCTCAGCGCTCCATAGAGACGGGGGCTGGTATGTGCCACCTCTGCCACCTGGAACACAGGCAAACCCATTTTACAGATGAGGAAAATCAGGTCCAGAGAGTGCAACTTGCCAAAGTCCACGTAGCTGTGTGACAAAGAGGCGGCGCTTGAGCCCTAGCCTTCTGATTCCAAAACCAGTGCTCTTTCCAATAATCAGTCAGGTCATATCAATCTTTTTGTCACTCACTTGCATCATAGGGTGAAAAAGGAACAAGCCAGAACATGGAACAAGCTAGAAGGCTTGCGACATCGATTCTCAGTGTCAAGTCCAAGGAGAGAAGGGACAGTTTATTTCTCACCACTTTCTATCTTTCAGGGTTGGCCACTTACACCCTCAGTTTACACGTGAGGAAACTGATGTTCAAGGAGGCTAAAGAGCTTGCCCCAAGTTTCACTGCAGCAGCCCTGTCAGGGTCCAGAAGACGTGCTCACTCCACTCCCCAAGTGGTTTTCCAGGGCCTCACAGAGCATGCCCTTGCCAAAGAGACACCAGAAGGACGGATCAGGAGCTGGTGGAGTTAAGGAAAATGAGAAGAGTGTCACTTCCAGCAGGAAGGCTTCCTGGTTTGCTCAGCCGGGGTCAGGCTGTAGGCATACACTCTCCTTGTACTGTGTGCTTTTTTTTTTGAGGGCAGTGTCACTGGCCCTCATATGTGGGACCCGAACCGGGGCCGCTGGCTTCCCAAGACAGTGCCTAACCACCGCGCCACTCTGCCGGCCCATTGTACTGTGTGCTTTTGTTTCATGACATGAATCACAGGCCTCATTATATGTTGATGGGATTATTCATTTGAAGTCTCTCCCTTTTCTAGAGGGCATGGGGACCGGGTCTGCTTGGTCCAGAACAGGGCCTGGCGTGTGGAGATGCTCATAAACCTTTGCTCTATGAATGAGCACACAGATGGACAGACAAATGGCTGTGGAACCAGGCAGCGAAATGGAGGGCAGAGAGAATAGAGAGAGAGGAGCATCGATGCAGAAGCCCAAAGGAGAGTGTGTAAAAGAGAAAGTTTCCATGTGGGTATGTGTGGGTGGGGAAGCAGGAAAGCAGTCTCCAACATCTATAGCACAGCTTATTGGACAGTGACAGGCCCAGGACCACTGGGAAGAGCCATCAGGAGACAGGGGCCACTTTCCACCCTGTTCCCAACTCACTGGCAGGCTTGCTCATGGCCTTGATCCCTGCACCTTAGTGGTTTCTGTTATAAGCCGAGGGGTTCGGGTTGACCCTGATGACCTTTGAAGACCCTTCTATTTCTAAAACCCCATGATGGGGCCCAGCCAGCAGCTCTCAGGCCAAAAGCCCCAGCCCTAAAGCCTTGAACTCCTGGCAGTGCTGTCCCTGAAAAGCCCACATGGCTGCAGAAACCTGCACAGTTTCCCCTAAATTACCCCAAACCCATGTCGGGCCACTGGGCCCAGCTGTGTCTTCTGCACAGCCACGATGCCTGGCTCTGCTGAGTCTGTCACTGTGCACCTCAGGCTCCCATCTGTGACTCCCCACTTTACCCCCACAACACACCCCAAAGTTACTGTGAGCTCAAGTAGGATCAGGTTTGTACCAGAGCTTAGCGTCAGTGAAGTTCCGCCTGCAAAGATAAGACATTAAGAGGGAAAATTCCTCTCTGAGCTGTCCTCCCCTCCCGGGCCCCCTCTTGCTCCCACAAATGCCCTGTGTTCTGGGGGCCGCCTCTTCAATAATCCCTGTGTCAGTGACAGGAGTTTAAATGTTACTTCTTTCCCTGGGGTCGGGGGTGGAATCCTCTGAAAGCCATCTACGGGCTCTCGCAAGGGGGACTTTCCTGCCAGTAATGAGGGGGCTGTTGAGACAAGGAGCTGCCCACTGGGCCTACTCCTGAGGGAGGCCCTGGGCCCAAACGTCCGGCATGACCTATGGGAGCTCCTCCCCCAGACACCCACCTGCTCCTGAGCCTTGGTAGGGCCGCCCTGGGTGGGAGGAGGGGCAGAGCTAAAGCGCTGGACTGTTCCTCAGGACACCTCTGGTCCACCCCTCACTACAGACAGAGCCTCAAGAGGGACTGTAAGCTGCTCAGTGTCACCCAGCAAGTCAGTCCTAGGCCCAAATCTTAGCCACACATGCTGCCTTCCTGAAGAGCTCACAGGTTGCTCCCCAGGTCACATGATGTTGTGTGGTGTGACTGGGCAGAGGTCAGCAGCAGCTGGGTTCATCTGCCTGTGGTATGAGGGCATCTGAGGCACTGCCCACTCTGGGGACCTCGGGCGGGTCCCATGTAGAGGGCTCGCGTTTGGAAGCCAAATTCAAGTTTGTCTGCTGTCTGCCTGCAAAAGAATTCCCAGCAAGAAGCAAAAACCCCCATCCCTAACAAAGTGGCAGCCTCTAACCTTTCCAGCTCCCAGCCTCCCCAAAACCCAGAAACAACTCTCTAGTTTGGCCATAGACACCGAAACAGTGACCCCTGCTGGTGGCCAGGTGTTTGTATCACCAGGTTCTGGCATTCAGGCTCAGGGGAGTCTGGACTGCAAGATGGGCAGTGGGCCCAGGCCAGAGGTAATTGAATGACCATCTATAGCTCACCAAGGTCACAAAGTCCCAGAGGGAGACCCCCTTGTTTTCAGTCTTCTTGGGCCTTCCTGCAGTTCCCTAGACTTGCCGTCTCCAGAGCACTTTCCTCTGCTCAAACCAGGCCTTCTGACGCCAAGAGCAGTTCTCCCCTCATTATTCCATTCCGCTGCTTGCGTAGATGGCATGAAGCTGAATAATTCTGAAAGGCAGAGCTTGCCCAGGGCATCATGAGTAATTTGGGCACTCACTCTACTTCTTCTAGCAAAATCCCCTTCCTTTGGGGATGTTACTAGGCAAAGCAATGAGATTCAAGTAATTCATACTCAAGTGTGGCTGACTAGTAGCACTGTTGTGGGGGGTGAGGGGAGGTGGGGAGGATTACTTTTCAGGCATCTTGCTAAGCCCCAAATAGAGGGGGGAATCCCAGGCAGCGGACCAAGCCATGGAACAAGACCCAAAGGAAGAGAAGGGCCCGGGGAGTTCCCTGACCTCCCTGCCTGGGAAAGGACAGCCACATCCATTAAGTATTTGGGAGGTTCATCATGGAAGCACAGCCCTTTGGAGTCAGATGGACCCTACAGGCCAGGTGGATGGACCCTTGGGGTGTGGAAATGCACACAGACTGACATGCACATGGATATTCATCACAACCCGCTGAGGGACATCTGGGGAACAGAGCTATGCTGGTGGTCGAGCCCAGAGTGTCATCCAGCCGTCTTCTACTGGAGATGCCCAAAGTGGCCTCGGAGCTCCAAAGAGTGCAGGAGGACTGGCCCGCTGGACGAAGCCTTAGTGGGTGAACTGTTCCACCTCAGCCAACCAAGGAATGCTGGGGAGAAGGCAGGGGCAGTGGGGGCCGGAGCCCGGCCACAAGCGCACGCACAGTTGCCCATGGAAGAGTCTGAGCCTGTGTGTTCTAGTAAAAGATGACTCATGAGGAGATGATACGAGGCAAATTACATGGGAAAGGCCACAGAACAAGTCACCCTCTCTGACTAGCTGGTCATGGTCCTGCAGCCCTGAGGGAGGCCATGCAGAGCAGCAAGTCAGGGGTGAAGGGCAGCTTTCCTCCAAGTCCAAACGTCCGCCGCCATCCGACCAGGGCCTGTGGGTGGTTCTGCCTCCTGGCACCCACCTTGAAAACCCTGCCTCACCCGGCTTTGATAGGTGGAATTGAATGGAGGGGCAAGAGGATTGATGCTTGTTTAGCATGTCGTAAGAGTCATCAGGCACGGTAAATGAGATATTTCATTTACTCAGGAGGAAGTTATCAGCATCTCCAATTTACTGTTGAAGAACCAAGATTCAGAGAGGTTAACCTACTCACCAAAGCCACACAGCTAGAAATCGCTATGACCTCAAAACCCATGGAGAAAGGAAGGGAAGTGGAGGGGGTTGAGGTTAGAGTGGGTGGTATCAGGGGTAGCACAGACTTCCAGGCCCCTCCTACTCACAGCATGCACACACTCTCCCCCCCTCCCTCTCCCCCAAAACACACACACACACACACACACACACACACACACGCACGCACGCACGCACGCACGCAAGTTCACAGTGCAGAGCACAGCCAGGTCCACCAGGCCTGAGGTCGATTTGAACTTCCTCTGGGAGGACTTGCAGAGGGGGAAGCAGGCCCTTGGAGGCCCCTTCCCCCTCCTCTCTTCCCTCCTCTGGTCCTCCCCCTCCTCCCTCCCCTCCTTCGGTCCTACCTCCCCTTCCCCCAGTCTGCTGCAGCATCTGCTTCCTCAGTGTCAGCATCAAAGTTCCATCAAAGCTGAGGCCCAGCAAAGTGTGCACTTCCCATCTTTAAATGTGCTTCTTCCCAGTGAAAAATTCAATGGAAAACACAAGACATTCAAGTGTGGGGGGTAGGCAAACCGATTCAGGAAGGAAGCAGAAAAGGAAAGAAAAGAGAGCTACCTCTGAATGTGGTTCCTCTGTGTCTGCTCACATTTATTGGGCATCTGCTTCACTTAGGGCCCTGAGCCAGACACAAAGGCAGGGCTGAGGAATGCTGAGGATACAGTTGCACAGGCTGTACACTGCACAACTCCAGAGGATCCATTCCCAGAGACAACCGAGGTGGTTCTGCAGAGGCAGCAGGCTGGCTCCTATCCAAATGGCATGGGAATCCAGAGGCCTGGGCGCCGGTGTCTGTTTCCCCACTCCTTAGTCATCACACATCCTTGAGTCTTAGATTTCTCCGGTCCAAATGAGGGTGGGGTGGGGGTGGGTGTTACAATATGCATCCTTCTTATCTCCCAGTGTTCCAGGAAAGAGGTGTACTTTGTAAACTGTTGTGATAAAGAGAGAGAAAGCAATTAACTGATCCTGGGGTAGAGGGTGGACAGAGGGAGGAGATGGACTCTGTAATAAGGTGGGAAGAGAACCAGGGTCACTGGGCGATGACCTCCCGAGGCCGGCAGGTGTGGTGAGAAGTCTGGTGCCTGTTCACCTCTGCACCTCATTGGTGTTGTCACTTTAGATACATTATATCTTTCTTAAGTCTCAGTTTCCTCATATGTAAAATGAAGCTATCAAAGTGATCTGCAAGTTCCTCTTTTGGCTCATTTGGTCTGTACTTCTAGTTCTAAGAAGTCAGTTCTGTTGGTCTGTGGGGCGTCACAGGAAGCTTAGACTGACAAGACCTGCCCCGGGCTTCCCCATTCCCCAGAGAGCACTCCCATCCCTACCCCCACGTCCCCATTTCAAAACAGCCTCCTGTTACTGTGCCCCGTGCACAAGAGCATTCACGCGAGCCTTCGGATGCATTCACACGAGCCTTCCTGGAGCAACACGGCCCCTTCCTCCTCTCTGGAGGCAGGACACATCACGACTCCCACCCCACCTGGTGGAGGAGCCAGGAACACCCACGCCTGGAATGGCCCCTGAGCGTGCAAACAGCCCTCACAGCCCCGGTGTCACGGGCTCCGACACGAGGACCTTGAGGGTGAGCAGCCACACCCCACACACCCCACAGCACACCTACACGCCAGCACCCCCAATCAGATGTAACCTGAAGATAAGTTCTCACTTCCTGGTCAGGCCTAATGGGCCTCTGAAGTAACCAGGGCAACCCCTGTGAAATGGCAGGTCCCCAGGCATTTAACACCTGGGCAGAGCTACTGGGGCTCCTGCTGCTGTGGCCAAACCTTCCCTTCCCCCTCGGGCAGTATGGTGCTTTCTCAGCCCAGCTCCTCTGGGGGCTACATGGGGAAGTGGTTTGTGGCTTGGGCTTTGGGGTCAGTGGTGTGAGTGGAGATTCTCAGCTCCACTCCTTGCTCTCTGGACGATCTTGACCCTGAACGACTTCCCCAGCCTTGCAAAGCCTCAGTTTGCTCCCTTCAATAAAATAGGAATAACATCTCTCTAACAGGGCTATTGTGAAGATTCAATTTGATTATGTTTTTAAAGCACCCTACCCAGGTGCCTTAAGGCCTTGCACATCATAAAGGTTCAAGAGATGGTAGAACTTTCCAGTGGGGTGCCCTTGGATCAAGAGGAGGGTTTGCAGCAAACCCGGTGGGTCTTCAAGGTGAACCCTTGGTATGACTGAGAAGGCCCAAAGTTACAGTGCTCGATGCTTGGCTCCACAGCGCCCCCTTTCTGCTAAGCCGGGCCACTACCATTGCCATTCAGTCCAGAGACTTGAGCATCCCCTAGTGGCTGCACCTCTGCTCTCCTGGCATCAAGTGAATGTGTCTACAGCACTATAAAGACTCGCCCCTCTGTTTCCTCCCCGCCTCCTGACACAGCAGCAGGTGGCCCCTTGTTGGGCCACACAAAGACAAAGCCGCCCACTTGCAATGCCTTGCAGGCTTCTGCAAGCTTACAGTCCCCTAAATTAAAAGATATGAAGTTTCTACAGTGGGCATGTACTAGTCATATTAGAAAAAGAAACGAGATAAACAACTTCAAAAAAAAAAAAAACAACCAAAAAAACATAATGGAGATGGAGGGTGGGGGAAGTTGGAGTGGAAAAAGAGAGAGAAAGTCTATTTTCCACTGGTTGCATTGCAGGAATGAAGTGACGTAGAATGGGTAAATTGCGGTTCCCAGAACCACTCCTGTGTACTTTGCCTAAAAAATAAGGTTGATAGAAGAGTCCAGCTGGGGCAGGGGACTGCAAGCCATGGTGGGGTAGCAGCCTGGCAAGCCCTGAGGTGAGCAGAGGAGTCCCAGGCAGGACGCCTGTCATCCAGCCTTGCTCTAAAGAATAGGCACCCACACCATGCCAGTAGCAGCCAACTGGCCGCCTTGGTCAGTTGGCTGCTACTAGCTCAGGGCCCTCCCTTGAGCAATGTCAGAGAGCAAGTGCCTTTCAACCCAGGGTTTTAGATGGTCAGGTGAGAATGACGGAGTGTTCACTGTGAATTGAGAACGGACAGATGCACACTATCTAAGTGACAAGTGACCCAAATGCCTCCCGTCCTCCAGATTTCAAGGGTCACCTTTCCTTTAACCCAATCAGAGCTGTCCAAGGATCCATCTCCTGTGGCAGCGGGAGTGGGTGTTTCCGGGGAAACCCCCTTTAAGGATTTCTGAGCTCCCCAGTGGAAACCAAACATGCCCACTAGCACACTCTATCGCTTCTTACTGCCAGCCTCCCCAGACATTCTGCCCCAGACTCAACCACGTGGGGGTCACCACCTGCCATCTCATAATTTGATTCTCCAGGCCACTGCATTTGCCACCCGCTTACTGTTTCATCTCAGTCCTGGACACCAGCCAGTGTCTCCCTCCTCAAACTCAGCTACAACAGAGCTGGTATTTTAAGATAATTTTACTGCAGACCTGGAGTAATATATATGTAAAAGGAAATTAATTTATAGCTGCTACCAAAAGTTGCTATCCTTAAAGCTCATAGCCCTAAGCCTGACCTCACCCTATCTGCCAGGCTCCTAGCAGGACTCCATGTGGAGGGGAACAGCTCTGTCTCCAGGAGCCCCAGGAATCTCCAGGAAGCTCCACACCTTGGGATCCACTCCCGTTAGCCCCAGCGGGATGAGAAAAATCACACAGTGCAAGAGTCTCCTTTCCTGCCCCAGGATGTCCCTTTCCTTCAGAAGTGTCCCCAGGCCCCACACGGATGGTCTAGCTGCCAGGACCCAGACCAGACAATCAAATGACACCAACTTTTTTTTTTTTTTTTTAAGATTTCATTGGGGAATTGGGGAAGGGGAACAGCCAAGTTGTTGTCCTTCAATCTTAGTTGTACAGGGCACAGCTAGCTCAGCTCCAAGTCCAGTCGCCATCTGTCTGCCCATTGGCAGCTCATGGCCGCTCAGCTCAAGGTGCCATGTTCAATCTTAGTTGCGGGTGGGCATAGCCCACCATCCCATGCAGGAGTTGAACTGGCAACCTTGTTGTTGGGAGCATGTGCTCTCACCAGCTGAGCCATCCTGCCACCTGCTGGCAGTTCAGCGGCAGCTCAGCTCGGGCACAGCTCACTGGCCCATGTGGGAATCGCACCAGCAACCCTGTTGCTCAAAGCTTGTGCTCTTAACCAACTGAGCCACTCGGCTGGCCCATCACAGCTTACACTTTAAATCCTGAGTCTCACCAAGTAGATTCCTACAGCACCAGGAAGTTCTGTTCCTGTCACTTCCACAGACTTAGTCAACCCCCCAAATTAGGATGATTTGCTTTCCTTCTAAGTGTGCCTTTTGCAAAATGCCTGTTTCTTTCTCTTTAGTTACATCACTTTAGTAAATTAATATTTTTTTCATTTTTAAAAACTTGAAAAATATAGAAAAAAAAATACAAGCTAGAAAATAAAAGCATTCTATTCCCAACACCCAGAATTAAAACACTGTTAATTCCTTGGCATAATTATTTCAGGGTTTTCTACTTTAGAACTACAAACACACACACACAAAAAATCACTATACAGTTTTTATTTAAAAAGATATGTATGTTCATTATAAAGAACTTAAGCAATGCAGAAAAGTACAAAAGCAAATTTAACTATCACCCAGAAATAACCATTATTAACATTAGGTAAACATGATTGCAGATATCTTTCTCTGCATTTATATGAAGAGAAAGCCAAATAATTGGATACATATGTAGAGAGAAATTCAGACATACTTTAATAAAAATGGGATAATACCAAATATGCTAGTTTAATAAAAAGTATAAATTTCATTTTGCATGAATTTATCAGAAGAAAAACAAACTGAAATGAAACATAAGAAATTGCTGAACTTCAAATAAATGCTTCTTTACCACAAAAAAGTATTTTTGAAAAGATTCCTGTAAGCTTAACTAAGATAATATGAATAGCATTATGTATGTGATCATTATTTTCTTAAACTAAATATTTTTTGTTTGTATTACAATGTCAACTGATCTTTGCACTCTGTATAGACGTTAGTATTTCCATATCTCCATTTTTCTATTTTTATTATTTATATTATTCCAATAAGGTTTACAATATTCGTATTTGATAGCCATAACTCCCATTGCTGTTTAAAATTCTGTTTCAAAATGGATTCCGTGATCACCATCAGCCCTTCTTCTTTTTTTTTTTTTAAAGATTTTATTGGGGAATTGGGGGAGGGGAACCGTGTTGGGAATTGGGGAAGGGAACCAGCCAAGTTGTTGTTCTTCAGTCTTCGTTGTGGTGGGCGCCAGTCACCATCTGGCTTCCTGTCGGCAGTTCATGGCCTCTAAGCTCAAGGTGCTGTGTTCAATCTTAGTTGCGGGTGGGTGTAGCCACCATCCCATGCTGGAGTCGAACCAGCAGCCTTGTTGTTAAGAGCACACGCTCTATCCACTGAGTCATCTGGGCGGCAGCTCAGCTCAAGGTGCCCAGTTCAATCTTTTAGTTGTGGGTGGGCGTAGCCCACCATTGAACAGGCAATCATGTTGTTACACCAGCTGAGCCACACTGCCACCTGTTGGCAGCTCAGCGACAGCTCAGCTTGGGCGCAGCATCACCGGCCCATGTGGGAATCAAACCGGCAGTCCCGTTGCTCAGAGCATGCGCTCTAAGCCAACTCTTAACCAACTGAGCCACTCAGCCAGCCCCCGTCAGTCCTTCTTAATTCCTGAATTCTTTGCTTTTAGTCATAACTTATTTGGCTGGATTTCCTCACCAAGCAGTACCCGAGCTAAGAGCTCATGGCTGCTGTGCTCACAGGTTTTATTACACTTGAGCATATCTGTCTGCCTAGTCTCAATACTTAAATGATAGCATGGCTGTGTGTAATATTCTTAGGCTGCACTCTGCTTCCCCCAGAGCTTTGGAGACATGACTGTATGGTCTTCAGGAATTAATGATGCTATGGAGAAGGCATGCCTTCAGCATGATCCCCTCCACAACCCCCTGAACCCGCCACCCTTTCTTTATTCTGGAAGTTCAGTAGCCTGCCTAGGCTATGCTCAGCAATTAGTATTTATATCACTTTTTCCTGGAACACCATATGCTCTTTTGATCTGTAGCATTATTTTTTTCTTCATCTCAAGGAAATTTTCTGAAACACCTTCAAGTACATCTTCTTTACCCTTAGCCAAGTTCTTAAGTTTAGGCAATACCTGTTATGGTCATATTGGAACATCTTTGTCTCACTTTGATATCTAGCGATTCCTCTCATTGCCATAATCTCTTCACCTTTCATCTACCTCATCGAGATTTTCCTCTATGCCGGTAATTTCAATTTCATCTACGTTCAACTGTGTTGATTCTTTCTTGGCACTTTCCATTTATTTAGCATATGTGAAAGTTTTGGTCCTCAGTTTACTTTTTTAGCTCTACAATCTCTATCCCATTCTTTTTTTTTTTATTCTCTTGTAACTTAAAGTTAGATTTCATGGATTTATGCAGCTGTTCTATATATGAAGCAATAGTGAACAGTCTCCTGTTCCATGAGTGTCTTTTCTTCTAGTTTGGGTATTTCTTCCTTTGGCTATAGGATGCTTATATAGTTGCCATGTTGTTTGTGTTTATTTTTCTTTCATTTAAACAGCTCTGAACTTCTATTTGTACTGATACGGTGAGAGTACTTCTTAACAATTTTTGCCATGCCTGAGACATTTGTTTGGGCTTTGTACTCCTGACCGAGGCCCGGTAACCCATTTCTGTCCACTTTTCTTCAGCCTGAGGGATGGGGGTATGGGGTGTGGAGGAATTTGGCAAAGGCATGATGTACTCTTGGTTAGAGTAACTGGGCTCTGCTTTCTCTTCTTAAGCTTATTAAGTGCCCTGTCCCAGGGTTTACTCACCTGCTTTGAGGGTCTATTTCATCACCATAGGAGCTATCTATCCTGAGCTAAGGATCTTCCCCTTATTCAAAATAGAGCCCTTGAAGCCTCCATCCCGTTAGATGGGGGATGGCCTCACTCTCCATTCTCTCCTGTTTCACCTCCCCTGCAGCCTTCCTATGACTACCCAGACAAGAGGGAAAACAGAAGAAACTGAATCACTTGGCATTACTCCTGATTTGGGAATCTTCTTGAGAAAGAAAAAAAAGAAAAGAAAAAGTCTCTAGCTTTTTATCTACTTAAAGAGGAGCCTAGCTTGCTACATCTCTCCACCCACTCCAGAATCTTCTATTTCTTTCTTAGCCATGAACATTGGTATTCGCTTTCTTAAGCATTACGGAAGGGAAATTCTGAGATCTAGTTCCGTTTGAATATTCCCCAATCCTCTAACAGTTTTGGTAGCTTTCTTTGTTTTAACAACAATAGTTAATATTTATTGAGTATGTGTCATGTTCCAGACACCACCCTAAATCCTTTGATACTCATTGCCTCATCAAATTGTCCAAAGAGTGCTTTAAGGAAAGTAGTATTAATTAGTCCCATTTTTAAAGATGAAATAACTAAGCCCTAAACAGTTTAAATAATAACCTTTATCTTGATCTCGCTGTGCTTACATTAGGATGGAAAGAGATTTTGCAGAGAGCCTGGCCTGGGCTTTTCTGGAAGCAAAAGAACAATTTTAGGCTGATTGTGACCTGGAATGACCCCCACTTCCTTCTGGAGTGATGGTGAAACCCATGATTTCTTTACACTTCCTGTGTCACATTAAAAAGCATTCTCCAGGATGTAGCAGCTGGAAGGTCATTGAGTCATGGCCTTGGGCTGCGTGTGTGTCCCCTACTTCTCAGTTTTGCAGCTGAAATTTAGAACCTTAGAGGCACAGCAATAGCACAACTTTGCTCTGACAGCAACCCCAAGATCCATCTCTGGAGTTTATATCTCAGTGGCCCCACATCTAACTCAATTACCCAGACTTTTCCATGAAAGTAAGTCTTGGATGGAAATGAATGCTTATTTTCATAGAGTGCAATATAACCAAAGGGCCCCTTCTAATGATGAAAGCCCTACAGATTTTCATCTAAAAAATTCATGGGAATTTTGCTTTCTGACATGTTTGATTGAATATTAAAATCTTCCAGGAAAATTAGCCTTCCAGGAAGATATCCTATGCTTGTCCTGTGGGTTTGCTTCCCTGGCACTCGGCCTTTTCTGGGAGGGTGAAAATAAGCCTTCTTTCCACAACCCATCTCAGAGACCTTAAGTCTGTCTCATGTCTCAGTTCAGAGTAGGAAAAAACAAACTGGTCTTAGTCAACTTGTGGGAGAAACAGGAGAGGGCCCCTGTCTGCCTGGAGTGCTTGCCTCTCCGAGCTCACCAGCCATTGCTCACTGCCTGTTCACACCACCCAGGCGACATTCAGGGTTCATAAATGCATGTCCACACCATCACCTCAGAGCACACGGGGTTTCACGGCCCGGCCCTGCCTCCTAAGAGACATCCATTCCCACAGCCAGGAGGCCCAGACACAGGACTCCCCCAGGCTGCCCCACTCACTCATGGCCCCCTCCAAATTCCTCCACAGCCTCAAGTCCTTAGTCTTAAAGTCACTTCTATGTCCTGAGGAGCAATGATATGCTACATGGTGTGAGGTCTTTGAATTCAGTCTCTTTCATCTTCTCAACAACCTGCGAAATAGGTATTTGTGCGCCCATTTTGCTGAGGAGAAAACTGAAGTTAAAATGCCTGCTTTCAGCCACACGGTAAAGGGCACAGTGAGAATCAAATGCAGTGGGACTGCTTCACATCTTACCTCCCCAGCAGGGATCCTAAATCCCGTGGGGCAGAGGTGGGGCTTTTCCTTCTCTGAGTCTGTGCAGGGGGCAGTGTGAGGTGCACTTACAATCTCCCTCTTCTCTGAGAAGGTCAGGCTTGTGCTCCTCCCTCTTTCCCCCTCTAGGGTGAGGTCTTCGCCAGGAGGCCCTTCCTCAGACAGCCGCTCTGCAGGCCGACCCTCTTTCTGTGGTCCTGCCCAAGACTCATGGGGCCACAGGGTCCTTTTCCATCAGTAAATTCTTGCCAGGACCCTGGAGGGGTTCCTCCGTCCCCCTGTAGTCACCCTGGATTCCTAATCACCCCTTTACACCACTAAGCACTGTGTTGGTGCTAGCAAAGCTACAAATGAGTGATGCAGCATGGGAGCCCACATAGCATGGTTGCAGAGAACACACACACACACACACACACACACACACACACACACACACAACACACATGCCACATACAACACACACACACACCAGACACATATACCACACACACACACACACACCACACACCATGCAGACACACACATACACACCACACACACACCGTGCGTGCGCACACACACACACACACACACACACACACACATCACACCACACACATGAAAGTGGAACAGCACCAGGGATATC
This sequence comes from Aselliscus stoliczkanus, assembly GCA_033961575.1. Lineage (NCBI taxonomy): Eukaryota > Metazoa > Chordata > Mammalia > Chiroptera > Hipposideridae > Aselliscus > Aselliscus stoliczkanus. Next base: position 62,153,095 of record CM066732.1, on the reverse strand, counting down.
AATCGGCAGTCTGTGCTTACAGCCATTGCACGATACAGGGAAAGACAAATAGAGGAGGGAGATAACACTTAGGTGGGGTGGGGGCTAATCAGGGAAACCTTCATGTAGGAGGTGAAATTAGAACTGAGCACGAGAGTCTTACATTGTGGTGAAAAGTGAAAGGAGAACCAAGTGAGTGGAGGCGCAGAGCTACGAAGATGCTTGAAGCTGCATCTTCTGGTTAGAAGAGAGGAGGGAAGGTGATGCCAGCCAAGGGGAGGTCAGGCTTGCATCCAGTGCTGCTCCACTTCTCGGCATGTGCTGTTTCTCTTTACATCCTGCACCACACCAGCCACTAAGGCACAGCACAGTGGGCACCAATGGAGTGACTGCTTCTGGACTGCCATTCTTGGGAAACAACCCTTGGTGGATGCAGGGTGGGCCCCCAGGGTCATGGGGCACTCACAAGGATGCTGACCCCGACCAGGATGACACTACCCTCCCCCAAGCCAATCAGACTCTCTCCCCTGGCAGGTTAAAAAAAGAACTAGGAGACACAAGGTGGTCAGAGGGAGGCTTGGGGCAGAGCAAAGGCCCACCAGCTGGTTGTTACAGGAGCCCAGGAGCAGCCTGGCTCCTGCCCTCCTCAAGCCATTCACCTTTGATTTCCGGAATACCCTGGGGCGTCTGCCAATGAAGTTTCTTGTTTTGCTTGAGTCCACTAACATTGCTTTCTGTTGCTTGCAATAAAAATAACCTTGGCTAATACAGAAAGGAAAGCAGGCAGCTTTCTCACTGAGCATCTACATGTGCTGGGAACATGAAACATGTCATCGGTCTTCATCCCCCCAATAACCACATGGGGGTAGATATTATTGTTCCTATTTTACAGATGAGGAAACTGTGGTGAGGTGCCTGAGACCAGGCTTAACAGGCCCAAGGGCACCCAGCCAGGAAGGAGTGCAGTTGATGACAACCTAACCCTGGTCTGTCCAATGGTAAGGGCGGCTCCCTTTCCCCTCTTCCACCCTCCCTCATTCTCCCCGCATCCCGTAACCCCAGGCCTCATGTTGATATTATCTTGGGGTCAAATTCATTTCCCTTTGGAAAAATAAATGTTTTTTCATTAGCATTTTTGTGGTAAAATATGCAAAACAAAATGTATCATTATTGACATGACATTCAGCACATTCACAGTGTTATGCAAACATCACTGGTATCTAGTTCTAGAACATGTCCATTGACCCAAAAGGAAACCCTGTACTCTTTAAGCAGTCACTCCCCACTTCCCTTTCCCCACCCCGGTGTGGCAACCACTGATCTACTTCCTGTCTCTGGATTTGTTGACCCTGGACATTGCATATAAATGGAATTATACAATATGTGGTCTTTTGTGTCTGGTTTCTTTCTCTTAAACTAATATTTTCGAGGTCCATCCACACTGTAGCATGACTCAGTACTTTTTTCCCTTTTCATGGCGGAATAATATTCCAGTGTGTGGATTCACCACATTGTGTTTATCCACTCATTAGTTGATGGACCTTTGGGTTGTTTACACCTTTTGGCTGTTGTGAATAGTGCTGCTATGGCCATTCATGTACAGGTTTTTGTGTGAGTGCCTCTTTTCAGTTCTTGGGGGTGTATACCAGGAGCGGAATGGCTCAGTCATATGGTAATTCTTTGTTTAATTTCATGAAAAACCAATATTGTTGTATGTCTTTCTTCTCTTGACCATTTCCACAGCTTTCTCCCCAACATCATCACACCGTGGCAAAGGACAAAGAAAGCAATGTTTGGAGACAAGAAAGAATCTCCCTATAAAATTGTGAAAAACAAGCAATTCTTTCTATGACTGAGCAAGCATGATACTGTGCATTTTATACAACTTACTCAAGAACCTGCAGTAACAGGAAACTGTTCCTCCAACCATCCCCAGGACGTGGGAGGGGCTGGGTGGGTGCTCTGGCCAGGCTCACAGCACCCATATCAATCTGGCTCTCACCACCTCCCCACTGCAAAGCATGGCAGGGGAGGAGGGGGGAGGGAGTTGTGGGTGATTACAAATTTGCATTTCAATTCCCAAATACAAATTAAACCCAAAGTTGTCATCAAAGAAACGATGAGGATCAAAGTGATTCCACACTCCCAGAAAAGAAGAGATTAAAGAAAGTGAATTGAACACTATTTTAAAAGAGGTTTTAAAAGGTGTTAATGTAGGCTAATGCAGTTAATGAAGGTTAAAAAAAAAATAAGTGGCTGCTCAATTAGCATTTTCAGCTAGAAGAAGGAGAGCTTTCTACACCTTCCCTCCTATCAAAGCCTGGATTCTTCCTCTCATGAAAAGACAGCCTCAATTATTTTAAAAGGAAGAAGAGATTAAAAATAGATTTATGGTAATTGCTTCATCCATAATAGTAACAATTTATTTCTCAGCTCCCAAACTCAGCCTCATAACATATGATATATTTGGCTGCCCCCAAACAGCCTTTGAACCAACACAATGGGGGCTGGGGAGGAGCTTTGTAAAACCAAGGATTAACATCAAGGGTCTGACTTCCTGCCAAAATGGCCTCTTCTTTTGACTTGATGGAAAGCAAAAGGACCCCATATGGACCCAGAAAGGGATGAGTTCGGCTCTTTTGTCCAGCTTCCACTGCTGAATATCCACGTATATGTAATAAACAAGAACCAGACAGCTGGCCCTCTCTGCCTCGCTGAGAGTCTGGGTTTCCAGAAGGCAAGGGCATCGTCTCTTGGCAGTTTCTGCCCAAACAACATAAAGCCTGAGGAAGTAAAAGGCTGCAGCTCGGACCAGGTGGGTGCTTTTTCTGGGAGTGGGGGATGGAGGCATAGAGGCATGGTCCACCAGGAGTAGCAAGTGCTTAGGGATGGGACCAGAGGCCAACAACAAGGGGCAGTGAGCCAGGCAGGTGGAGCCCTGGGTTGGGCTGGCAGTAGGAGGCAGGGACTGTGTCACACACAATCAAGTCAGGGAGGTGCCAGGGCCCTCTCAGCAGACAGAGGCACCGGCGGGGGCAGGTAGGATGCTGAGATCCCAGAAGATAGCACAGAGAAGGTGCACCAGCGGGGGCAGGTAGGATGCTGAGATCCCAGAAGACAGCACAGAGAAGGTGAAACAGCAGGTGGCATGGCCCGGGCAGGATGCCAGCCCCTGCAGGGGAGATCCCAGGAGCCAGGCAGGCCCAGTCTCAGAGGAGTTCAGGTATGATGCAGATTGGCAAGGCACATGGGAGAGACACGGAGTCCTTTTCTTCATTCATCTCCATCTCCATCATCAAATCGTCATCACCACCATTGTCATCATAGTAGATAACACTTATTGAATACGCCTTATGGGCCAGGTGGTATTCCATGCACTTTACAAATATTTAATCCTCCCAGCAGCCTGACAAGGCCGGCACTACTGTTTATCCCCATTTTACAGAGGAAGCTGAAGCTCAGAGAGATGTGTCATCAGCTCTCAGTCATCCGGGTATCTTCTGGGCCACTGTTTTTCTCACTCCAAGTCTCAGGGCAGGCCCTGAAACCATGGAGGTTTCCTTCAAGACCCCACCACCCACCGCCACCATCCAAGGGCAGCTGGGGTGCTGGCCCTAAGCCTGGGGCAAGTGAGTGGACAAAGCTGCCCTAGTGAAGATGGAAGGGAATGGAACAGGTCTCTCAACTGCTGAAAGCAGTGCCCTCTTACGGCCCCTTCACTCTCTGTGCTCACAGCACTCAGAAGCAGAAACCTGCTGTGGGGATCCCAGGAGGGATGAGAGAAGTAGGAAAGCATAAGGAGACCCTCATGACATTTTAGCAGAATTTGTTCAGTACATGCTTATTGGGCATGTAACCAAAGATGATTCCTCATTCATTCATTCATTCATTCATTCATTCATTCATTCATTCAACAGTCATTGAATGTCCATAAAACACAGTTCCTGTCCTCAAAAACTCTCAGTCAAGTAAAGGGGAGGATACTCTGAAGCAGGAAAGGATAACATATATAAAATAGTGGGATAAGTGAGATGGTACGTTGAGGGGAGGGGGGAGTGGTCCGGTGCACAGGCTCTTGCCAAAGCACTGAGACAGAGTGCCATGACAGCAGGGGAGGGGACATTCGGGAGACCTTCCCGAAGGAGGCGATGCTGGGGTAACGTTCATGATGGGGCTCACTGTGAGACCCCCAGCACCACGCAGAGGCTGCAGGTCTAAATAGGCTGCTGACGTACTTTCTAATTTGTTAAACATGGAGAGCACTTCCAAGGCCTGCACTGTCCTGGGTACGTCCCACCACAAAGGACCTAAGGACCCTCTGGCATCGGGTACATGGGGCGTCACCACAAGCAAATTTCTCTCACAGGCCACTTGCCTCCACAGAGTATTCATTTTCTCAATGTAACAACCTTCAAACCTGTAGAAAATGTTTATAAAAATTTATTTGAGCCAAACAGAGAATACACCTGGGAAGCAAGTTCTCAACAGACTGGAAAAAAATGCTTTTTTTTTTAAATTTTATTGGGGGATTGGGGGAGGGGAACAGCATTGCGGAATCGGGGAAGGGGAACAGATAAGTTGCCCTCCTTTTGTTCTTCAGTCTAATTGTGGAGGACATTGCTTCACTGGCCCATGTGGGTATAATCATTGCTCTCTTCCCAGGTGAGGCAGATCGGTCGCCGGCCTCTGGATGGCCTCTCACGGCGGCTCTTGGCAGCTCACACTGGCTGCCAGCCGCTCACACTGGCTGCCGGCCACTCACTGTAGCCTATGGCAGCCCACTGCAGCAGGGGCTGCAGCCTACACCATCGCCGGGGCTCGCACAGCCCAGCTCCAGGTGGACCTGTTGTTCACCATCTTAGCTGTAGAGGGCAGTGTCACTGGCTCTCATATGTGGGATCCGAACCAGGACCGCTGGCATCCCAAGCCAGCTCCTAACCAATGTGCCACTCAGCTGGCCAGATGCACCCTTAAGATAATTGACCCTTGTCATACACAGATTTACTATTCTTGATTTTGGTTGTTTACTGGCAACCCTAAATCCCCAGGGCTGTAATCAGTTGCAGTTTCTCTGAGTCACACATTTAAATCCGGGGCCCTTCAAGTCTGGTGTGGGGGCTAAGAGACCACTGAGAAGTGAAAACAAGGGTCCTGGTTTAGAGCCTCTCGCAGCTCCCATTCCTTGTCCTCATCTCATAAGGAGCCAGGACTATTGGACAGAGATTGAGAGTTTGCTTCCTTTTGAAAAATGACCCAGGATAAAAGCCCAGAGCTCGAGTTATGGTGAGATTCATGACTCTGGGGCTTCGTGCAGATCTCAGGTTGTATCCCTCCCATTGACAGGGCTGGCTGCTTTCTGCTCATCTGTGCTTATCACAATAATCATATGTTTGGATTTATGCTTCTCTTCAACTGCCCCAGGCATGGAAAGCTGCCGTGAATCTCCTCCCCCTCCCCCTTCCCCCCCTGCCCTAAGATCTCGTGTCCTTGTTGGTGACACTTTGGCCAACCTCACAGACCACACCCTCATATCTGCACACTGGCTTCCCATGTGAGGATGCAAACCACTCCAAGGCAAGCCTGGTCTCAATGGCCTTTGTTTTCCCAGCATCGAATGCAGTATCTGGCATCAAAGTGCCGTGGGAAAGTGTTTGTTGAATGCATACATGCATGAATTACTTAAGTTAATGGTTAATTCATTTCACTGCAGCTTTGTGAAGGTGTAAAGGTATTTATTTCCATCTGACTGCAAAGGAAACTCAAGGCCAGAGAGGATAAGTGACTTGCCTAAGGCTGCACTTGACTCTTAGTCCAGAGTTCTTACGCAAAGCATCGAGCTTAATACCTGGAATACAGTGTACACTGAACACATTCTAGTCCTCCCACCTCCATCCTTTTGCCTGTGTGATGTGCCAACAGAGCTGAGACTAATTCTGTCTTTATCAGTTAGTCCTACAGTTGAGGAATTTGAGTTAAGAACCTGCCTCTTAGGGCATCCACCACTCCTGCAAGGAGAAGTCAGCAGCTAGTCTTTCTATTTTATTATCACCAATGGACTTCCCATCTATGCCTCAGGCATCCATGACTGTTAGGAGTCTGAAGGAACATCAGTGAATGAATGAGTGCATTCCTATACACCTCCAGCCACAGGAATCTTCTTTCCGTTTTCAGATAATGCCAATGTCGAGGGAAATTCTCCACCTCACTGTGCTTATTCCCTCCGCTCATGGGTCCTCCTGAAGCCTCGGTGACCTCAGAGAACCAGCTTGACGCCTCTGCCCACATGGCCACCCTCAGTGTGAAGACAACCACTTTCATCGCAACCACATTCCAGCAGAATGCACGTTCCTTCTGGTGTTGGTATCAGTCATTATCCTACGGCAGGAAATGCTTAGGATGGTGGAGGGAAGATATGTTTCTGTTCTTTATTCGTCTCCCAGGTTGGACTCAGAACCCTTCCTTTACGTCAAGGCCATGTCTTCTTCCAGTTTCGGGCTCCCTGGGGCCCAGGTCTCTGCGTTTCCCGTAATGAAGCCTATACAGCATCCAGGCCTCCGCGGGACCCAGCGTGGAACTGGCGTCAGGCCCAGGGCACATGCCCGGGAGCCTAGCAGGGGATGGGGAGGGGAGCCTGGTGGGAGCATGGCAGGCCACCTCTCCATGCGCTACCCAGACTTTGCAAATCACCCAAATAACTTTCTGTCCAGGAGCCACATCTTTGCGGGGGGGCGGAGGGAGGTTTAAATTGGTAGCTTCCTAACATAACAAGCTCAAGACCAGACAAAGGCAGCTGAAAAGCCCCCGTGGGAACCAGCGGTTTTATGAGCCCGTCATATTTACTATTATCCAATGAGTCATCGGCGGCACGTTTTCATTTTGAGGCTGCTGGACGAATAAGAGCCACTCTTGATCCATTATTTATGTCCGCTCTTTGTCCTCTCAATTGTACCTTTGCAGACAGGAACCTCAGCCTCCATCTACCGGCAGCATTTGCTGGGCTAATGCACATCCTTCATTTCCAGCAAAGCCTGCGGTGCTTAAAAATAGCAAACTAGGCAAACACTCTGATTATGAAATTTCTAGCTGATATTTCCCTTGCCTTTCATTAGGGAGAAAACTAGCATTAAATGAACCCACAAGTCCACTGGGTAGAAATTAAGAGCACTGTGTTTATGACTTCTGCTCAGACCAGTTACCAGGAAGCTTATGTTTGTATTGTAACAACTGGGATCAACAATTTGAATGTATCTGTTGTGTCTAAAGATCACTTTGCTAGAGCCCAGGAAGGAGAAACAATTAGCTAATTAGCAAATCGCCCTCAAGCTTGCACTTACTTGTAAGAACAAATCACTTGTGAGTTTCCAGAATTGGCCCATACATTTCATGCCACAGGAAAGAAAAATACAAGGCTTGTGAAATTTAAAGTGACTCATTGAATTCAAATTTGCTTTAATATTATTGGCCACTAGAAACCAGTCATCTCAGCTAAACAAGGAAATGCTTCCCTTTCTAAAAAACGATGGGTAAACAGGAAGGCTGTTTATTCCCTTGGTGGGTAATTGTCCCATTGTTGTTTGTGTCACTGCTTAGAGGACTGTGTCACCTGGACCAGGCAGAAGACTGACTGGGGGAAGCAAGTCTGGAAACCCCTGTGGGGCAGCTACACAAGCCTGTGGGGGATCTAGTGATGGCGGAACTGTGAGGGGTGGGTTGGTAACCAGAAAACAGGAGACAGGCAGTGGGTGGCGAAGTAGGAGCATATTCTAAGTCCAGTTGGAGTCTCCCTGGAGTTAGACTCTGCACCAGACATCATTCCATCAGGCAGATGACACTGTTGCCACCATTTTAGACCCTTGGACAGTAAACTGTGAGGCACTCCCAACCTTGAGTCTCAAGGAGCCACATACGATATGACAGCTCCAGTCTTTTTTAAAAGATTTTATTGGGGAATCAGGGAGGGGAACAACGTTGGGGAATCGGGGTAGGGGAAAAGACAAGTTGCTGTCCTTTTGTTCTTCAGTCTAGTTGAGGAGGACGTTGCTTCACTGGCCCATGTTGGCATCATCATTGCTCTTCTCAGGTGAGGCAAATCGGTCGCCAGCCTCTGGATGGCCTCTCACGGTGGCTCTTGGCAGCTCACACCGGCTGCCGGCCGCTCACACTGGCTGCCAGCCACTCACTGTAGCCTATGGCAGCCCACTGCAGCAGGGGCTGCAGCTCACACTGTCTCTGGGGACTCACAGCAGCCGAGCTTCAAGGAGCTATTGTTCACCATCTTAGCTGTAGAGGGCACAGTGTCACTGGCCCTCATGTGGGATCCCAACCGGGGTCCTAAAGCTCAGAGCTGGCGTCCCAAGCTAACTCTTCACCAATGTGCCACTCGGCTGGCCCAACAGCTTCAGTCATAATCCACAAAGTGGTTATTCTAATTTTGGCCAATGGTGAGAGGTAATGTTAGAGAAGTTAATAGGCTTTCTGCCTAGGATGATATGAGTGTCATTGTAGGAAAGCAGGTCATTGGGTTATAATTATATATTTATTCTTTAAACAAATATTTATTGAGCTATTCCCTGCAGTATCTGCTCTGGGAAGACCAGATGACTCAGTTGTAGGCCCTGCTATGAGCTTGAGGAAGGACAGGAACACACTGCAGTGCAGGACATCGCTAAGAGACAAGAACACACACGGAGTTCAGAGCACAGAAATCCTGTGAGATAGAGGAGCAGGGAAGATGAGGGGCAGGAGCTGGCCTTTGAGCTTCTCTTTGAAGGAGAAAGATCTCACTGATAGCAATTCCAGACAGGGACAAAAAAAAAAAAGAAAAGGCAAGTGGTCTGATTTGGCTGGTGCACCTTCAGTTCTAGGCAGGATGGGGAAGGTAGGCTGATGTCAGATTGTGGAAGGCCAGGCTGAGAAATCTGGATTTTACCTACTCTCAGTGGGGGCCTGGAGGGCTTGGAATGCCAAGCTAAGGACCTGGGGCTGTTGCCTTAAGACCGGAGTTATCAAAATGTGCTCCTTGCATCCAATCTCCCCTTTAATTTAGCATCAGTGAAAGAACACTGTGCCTCTCAATTCTTCCACTGCCAGTTTACCTGAGTGAAGGCTTGGGGGTAGGAGAAGGGACTTGCAACCCAGAGGAAAATGTATGATTGTTATTAGAAGTGGCTAATCCTTAAGCTCCGTGGTGCAAACCCAACCCCAAGCTAAGGACTTCATTGGGGGTGGTTCCTGACCTGGCTCCTAGGCTGCCTGCAACCCCATCCCAGGATTAACTTCATCCCAGGACAATTGAGAGTTCCAACCAATATTTGTTTCAAAGGGAAATGTCCACCCAATAGGATTTTAGCTCAGGTAAGACACTCATAAAGAGTGCACAGTACATTGTCCCGAATCATGTCTGTTAGGTCTCTGAGTTAGGTGTCAGAGACCTTGACTTACAGACAGAACCACGTCTGCAAGAAAACAACAAAATGTCTGTTGGCCTGCACCTGCAGACAGAGCCAAACTTGCGATAACAGAAAACACCAACAAAACAGCTAATGGCTTACAAGCAGTCAGCATTTTCTGTTCAAATAATGTACCCTGTCAGCACCGCCCCTATATAACCCTCCTCACCCCCTCCCTCAGGGCTGCAAAGGGCTGTAAGTCTCCTTTAGACATGCAGCCCGGGCTAGAGCCATCTTTGCTCAGCCTGACGAACTTTCTGTTAATAAAACAGACCTTCTTAACTTGCCTGACTGTGCATGTTAGTTTACCAGCCGACCTATCAACGTCCACATAACATGCAGCCCAGAAACCTTGGTGAGGCAGAGCTGTGCCAACCCAAGACTAGCCAGCCCTCATCACCACCTCCAGTGTGAAGGGGCAAAGCCAGGCCCATACATCCTTTTGGCACAGTTCATTTTCTATTTCCTGGGAGCAAAAGCTCAGACAAGAACAGACAGACAGAAAGACACACACATACACACACACACACACACACACACACAAACGCGCGCACACACACACACACACACACTCAGCTTTCTAGGAAAAATTAGGTAGAGTCTGAAGTCACTTGTTATAGCATCAGTCACAATATCACAGGTTGGGAGCTCTTGAAAAGTTGTTAGCAAACAAATTTATTCTGTAATGGCTGCTCAGTAATTCCCAGAGTTAAGGTAAACTCTCGGAAAACATACTTTCTCTTGAAGAAGACTGAGTTAAAACCGTGTGTGCAGTGCCCATGATAAGCTGTGAGCACTGCCCTTTCTCCTGAGGACATTTGCATTATAAAGAATGCATGGAGCTGGAAGGCCCAGATTACCCCCGGGGAGTCGAACCAAGGAAATCACCTGGCTCAGATGACTAAAGGGTAAGAACCATCTCCAGTTCAGTACTAAGGCCCCACTTTCCCAGGGCCCACCACCGTGGTCAACGGCAGTTGGTGGTGAGCTCTGAGCATTCAGTATGTACAGGGCTCAATCTGCCATATTCTGAGAGGAAAGAAAATGTAAAATATGGTGCCTGGACTCAAGAAGCTCCTGCTTGGGTCAGGAAACACTGTTCCTATTTTGGGGACTCCCTAGGGAAGACAGTGTTTCTAGTCCTTCAGAAGCTCTCAAATTCATTGAAGACATATGAGGTCAGACAATTAAGTTCATGAACTCATCCTAGAAAAAGTGCTACGTATCTCATTGCTGGATATCACTACGGTCACCTTTGAAGTACTCCCCTTGGGAAGCTATGCACTGATGCCAGCACCTAGTCCACGCTTCAAAGCAATTTTGAAACTCTTTTTCTGGAATGGCCATAGAGCTGTTGTCATATTAACCTTGATGTTCTGAATGTCATCAAAATATCTTCCTTTAAATATTTCCTTTATCTTCAGGTGAAAAAGAAGTCATTGGGGGCAGAGCAGGTGAGTAGGAAGGAAGTTCCAATACAGTTATTTGTTTACTGGCTAAAACCTCCCTCACAGACAGTGCCATGTGAGCTGGTGCATGGTCATGATGCAAGAGCCATGAATTGTTGGCAAAAAGTTCAGGTCATCTAACTTTTTCATGCAGCCTTTTCAGCATTTCCAAATAGTAAACTTGGTTAACTGTCCAGTTGGTGAAAATTCATAATGAATAATCCCTCTGATAATCAAAAAAAGTTAGCAATAAGTTCACGAACTTAATTGTCAGACCTCATATGTCCTCCAGAAGCTCCTGCTTGGGTGGAAAAAACACGGACTGAGCCCACAGGAAAGGCCAACCCATCTACAGGATGAAAGGAAGGAAGGGAGACAGTGCTTACCCTCAGGACCCTCCAGACTGATGAGGAGGACAGAGGTCCTGCTGTGATCAGGGAGGAAGTGGCCCTCAGTCTCACGGGGAGACACCACCTCTGGAGTCCTCACTCTGACAGGGAGCTGGACCCCTGAAGTGGTGCCAGTGCCTGTGTGCCTCTGTCCTTGCCTGGAACTGCCTCTTATATGGATGGCTATTACCATTAATGATTTTCCTAAAAACTCATAACCCAGCCCAGAATACCACCTTTTGCCTGCATGTTTCCACCTGTACCTGGTACCAGATTTAGCCCAGCCCCATGGAGACTTCATCCATCAGTCCATGGAGAAGACCGTCCCTGGAGGGCAGGCTGCTGGGGCCTCAGACACAGACCCTGCACAAACTTCTTCATTCCAGGCAAGTGGCCCTTATGCCTGCTGAGTCAAAGAGAGGATGGGCCATGATCAATTTTCCAGAGGCAGCAATAGAGATAGCCACCCAGCCTTCCTCTCAAGAGGCACAGAGAAGACAGTGGGGAGATGCCTAGGGGACAAATGAAATGTACTTCTGCTTCTTTACACTCCTTTCCTGTGACTCCTGCTTCCCATGCCCTCCCAGTTGGGGACCAGGAGTGACTAATCTAAGAACCACAAAGGTTTGTGGATTTGAGCCCCATCCATTTCCTTTCCTGGGCAGGAACCGGGGCCTGCTCTTCCCATAGGCCCAGGGGCCTGTCGATACCCATGACATGACAGAAATGCTTGTTTCTCCAGTTCCCAGCTCCTCTGCTATGGTCCTCACAGGTACATGCACCTCTTTCCGCCATCCTTAACTAATTGCTTCTAGTGACCACAGCTTATTTTTAGGGGCCCATGTTCAGCTTCCCCATCTACTTTTCCTAGGAATTTAGAACAAGGACCTCAAGGGTGGCCCAAAGGGCCCTTTGAGAAATGCACTCGCTGGCCAGTGTCTCACCTGAGCTGGACACCACCCAGAGTGTCATGGCTCTTGACTCTCTTCTACTTCAATTTGGAGTGCCAAGTTGGTGACCTCTTTCCAGCCCACAGGACATATTGGAACTTTCCGCTTTTGTTTGAAAGTCTCAGTTCCAGTGTAGACACAGCTACTGCTCTGTTCCAGCATTTCTGAGAGGCTGTTTCCAGACTATACAACACAACCATGGCCATAGTATTTTATCTACTTTATTAAGAAATTTACTTTATTAAGAACTAAGAAAAAGTTCTTTTTCTCTTTTTTTTTTTCTCTTGCCTGAGAAAAAGTCAATTAACAATTTAGTAAGTCAGACATTGCAGTCCAGTCATCATGAATTAAGGTTTGTTGGGGGAAGAAAGTGACTCTGACTTGTTGAATAATCTAAATTCTGGAATAGCTCTAAATAAATACAGATTGGCGGCAGATGAGAAAGTCCTAGCCAGGTCTGCTCCCACAATACACCAAGGTCTTTCGGAGCCAGCTCCCATGGGAAGCACCGGTTCATATTGCCCTTTTGTACTCAAATGCCCATTCATCTCTGGTTTGCATCAAACTTCCTGAATAGTAGAAGCAGGTTCAAAGGTCTCTGGGATTTCAGAATGATGGGATGGGGGTAAAAGGACTGAATTTGGAGTCAGGGGACCTGATTTCAACCCGTCTGTCCTCTACTCACCATATAACAGGCAAAGCAGTCATTTAATCCCTCAGTTTCTTCTTCCACGAAAAGAGGGAGTGCTAATCACCTTGTGAATCATTCTAAGGATTGTGGAAGGAGACATAAAAGGGCCTGGCCAAAAGAGATGTCAGGCTGAGCATGGCAATGCCCTTGTCCTCTGGCCAAAGGCTCTTGCAATTACTGAAATTATACATTTTGAGGAAGAAGGAGGAGAGGGGGGCAGGGAAAAGAGGAGGGGGAAAGCGAGAGGGGGCAGGGGAGGAGGAAAGGAGGAAGAGGAAGGAGAGGGGGAGGGGAGGGGGAGGAGAGGAGGGAGGGGGAGGGGGAGGGGACGGGGGACGGGGAGGGGGAAGAGGTCTATTATACCAGTACTGAAAATATGAGGAAGGGAGGGAGGGGAGGAGAGTGGAGTTAGCAGACCAGGCAAGTTGAGAAATTCCTGGAAGATAGAAAACAGAAGGGACTGAGAAACAAATACCGAGAAAAATCACAGTCGAAGACCTGAGGAGTCCCAAGAGGGAAGCAAAGAGGGATTCTCACATGCAAATGTGAGTGGACAACCAAGAACCACCAAACAGCTGAGGAAAACCAACACTATAAAAGAAAGGCTCTGACCTCACAGAGAGAAGTAACACCCGAGGGAATAGCATCCATAACGGAAACAGAAGATACATTTAAAACAATGATTAATATTCCAGAAAGAGTCAGGATGACAGAATTATAGAGAATAATAAGTTGCGATGAAAAGCAACATTTCTTGAACATTAAAATACGATTATAAGAATTCAAGTCATAAACAGCAGACTGCATAAGGAATGAACAGTGCACCTCCAATTAGTGAATTAGATGGTGGGGTTCTAGAAGTTTCCCAGGACACAAAGGGAGAGGCCAGAGACGGACTGGACAGAGCAGGTGCCTGGAGGAAGGGGGCTCAGCCTACCAGGGAGCACCCTGAAAGGAATTTGGTGAGAGGCAGCTGGGTGTAATGAAAATGATTCTTCCATTCTCACACCAACACTATTCATGAGCAAATCAAGCCTGTTTTATGTGAAAAATATGGAAGAGTAGGCTTCATCCTAGTCCAAGTTAAAAAAGTTACACATTCAGAATCAGTAAGAACTGAATTAGCTATGTTTGAGACTTCTCAAAGGACACACACACACACTCACACATTCCCACCGACAGTCACAAGGGTTCCCTTTTCTATGCACATCCTCACCAACACTTGTTGTTTTCTGTCTTTTTTTTATTCTTAATCATACTTACCTTCTTTAATTCTCACAGCAACTGTGTAATACCAGCATTCGTACCCACTTTGATAGATGGGAAAACTGAGATCAGAGAGATTAAGTAACTGGTGGAAGACCACACAGGCAGCAGATGGGAAATGTAGGATTAAAACCAGGCTTCTCTGACTCCTTTCTTCTCCTGTCTCCAGGCCAGGCAGACTTTGGAGAGCCAGGGAGAAGGAAAGAAGACGGTCCAGACTTAGCAGGAAAAATGTAAAATTGCTTTAAAACATAAAAGACAGTAACTCCATCTGTCTTTAAAGGGAGGCAGGGGTGTAGAGTAATTTACATCCGGGAAAGACTAGATGGTGGCCTGGCTGCCTTTGCTGACGGAGCCTGGTGGGGTGGGGAGCCGTGTGGAAAAACTGATCACGTAGAGGGAAGATGACATGTCAGAGCCTCTGGGGTTCTTGCTTGTGGTTTTGATTTACAGAAATAAGCCCCAGCGCAAGGAGTGGGTGAAGGGCCAAATCTGACTCCTGATTTCTGGGGGCAGCTCAGGGGAGAGGGATGAAAGGGCCTGGAAAACAAAAAGAGGGGGAAGTGAGGAGGGTCCCCAGAGTGAGGAGTCAGGGGGCCAGGGGTGGATGGAGGGCCTGGGGGAAAAGACAGGAGGGAGTTTCCCAGGGCTGGGGAGGCCTAGGACCTTCAGAGCAGCTGTGAGGGACATTCAGGGTGAGGCTCACTTGTCTTGCTGTAATGCAGATACAGGCCCCGCCCCCCGACCAACAGCAGAACCACAATGGCCTAAAGTTGGGGTTGCTTTATGGACTCAGGAGAAAAGACCAGACTATGCCTTTCCTGTTATTCTTGAACTGGGGGACTTGCAGCAGTTTTATTTAAACAGCAAAGAGTGACTCCATACGTGGGAGAGTTTGGGGACAGCCAAATGGCTGACCTATAGGTTACAAAATCAGAGAGGGTAGTGGAGACAAAGTGTATGAATGAGGTAGGTGGCTTTCATGCATGGGCAAAAGCCTTACCCTCATCAGGCCACGCCGGCTACTTTTGTCTAATTTTATCTAGTAGGTCTGTGGCACCATTCCTGTGGCCTGGCAGCAGTTACAGTTACTTATTAATAGCAACTGAAGCTCAAACAGTGAGTGCTAACTAAATGCCACCACTTCACTAGCATTACGTCAATCAATGCTCACCACCACCAATGAGGTAAGGTGCCATGTTTATCCCAATGTGCAGATGGAGAGACTGAGGCACAGAGAGGTGAAGTTGCCTGCCTAGGTTACACAGTTAGGGGCACAGGTGAGACTCCTCACAGGCATTCTGACTCTAGGGTCTCAGGCTTAATTGCTTTATTATCTTGCCTCCCTATAGCACCACAGCTCCAGCCTCTGCCTTTCTCCTTGAGACTAGACAGAGGGACCAACTACTTGGAAAGTAATAATGGAAAACCTACAGACCCTCATCATTGCATAAAAATATAAACTTGTCCTGGGTCAACCCAAAGGATAAAAATCAGGATCGATGAATAGAAGAAACAAGGAAATAGACTCCAACTCAGGAGAGGGAAGACTGCCAACAGAACCACACAAATGCATGGTCTTATGAGATAGTGAGCTCCCTGTCATCAGAGGGATGCAAACAGATTTTATATGGATGTACGCTTTGCTGAGGGAGCTTTTATGATTCTCTCCAGCTTAAGGTCTATGACCCCAGAACATTTTCCTGAGAGCAGTTGTAAGAGTCAGACACCAGGAACTGCAAGAATCCATGGGCTTCCAATTACCCTAAGGGTGTTGTATTGGCCATTGCTGAGACCCCCTTGTTTCTCTCCTTATTCACTTCGCTAACTCCTACTCATCCTTCAAGGCTCAACATGAATGACACCTCCTCTGAGAAGCCTTCCCTCCACACTCCCATTTCTACAAGACATAGGGGTCACCCAGGCCTGCCCCACTCTCTGCTCCCTGTCTTACTTCTCTCAATTATCACATCTTTCTGATTAAAGGTCAGTCTCCCCGCTAGACAGTGAGCACCCAAGGGCAGAAACCAAGCCCTATTTGTATCTCTGAATCCACAGGACTCAGTGTGGGCAGGGCAGTCCGTAGGATCAATTCAGTTCAGCAAATACATCTTTACCATCAGTCTATTATGTTCCAGTCTGATTATCTGTGTTTACAGGCAGGCCGTCTCCCTAGCACTGGCTCACTCCCCCTTGAACACCAAGCTCAGCATCCTCTCTCCCACTGTCTAACCTACTCATACTCTGTAAATGGTTCATGGAAGAACAATGTCAGGACACCCTCCTGGCTCAGTTCTCCAGGGTCCACACGAGGCAATGTGGTCTGAGGGTGAGGCGGCCAGAAGTCAAGGAGCGCGTCTTACTCATTGCATGCCTGTGGCAGACACTGGATACAGGTTTGCCCTCGGATGAAGGGCTTGCTGGGAGGGCTGTGGCAGACCGACTTCAGCGGTCAGCCCCTTCAGGGATTCCTCAGCTGCGAGGGCTGCAGGGCTGCCCTGCCCAAGGTCACGCCTCTCCCGCCAGCCCCCACCTCAGGACCACATCCAATGACTGCTCTCCTTAGAAGGGCGTGCTGGCTAGGCTGGCCCTTACTGGCATCTGCGAAGTTGGATTTGGGAAGTTCCTCACCATTCCCTGGTAAGAGTGGCTCACTGTGCCTAAACTGTCCAAACAATAGGATTCATGCTGAACACCACCCTCCTCCTGGGAGCCTGGAATTTTGTATAAGGCAGGCAGAGGGTCACTATGTGACCAGCGTCCTCTTCCCACCTTGGCAACATTTTACACGTGTAGTCGCAATTTATTGCTGGAGGAATTAAGCACGCCCTGTGTGAATCCACCACCAGGAAAGGCCTCTTGAAAGCTTGCAACCTGGCTTCCTCCGGGCTTCTTCCATATGCCTGTCTTTCCTTTTGCTAGTTTTGCTTTGCCTCCTTTCACTCTAATAAATCCTTGCTGTTAGTACGACTGTGTGCTGCGTCCTCGGAAATCTAGTGAATCACTGAAACTGGAGCTCCCCAGCACAGGGTATAAAAGGCCATTCTGGCCTCAGAGCACCGCCCCCCCCCCCTTGCCGGGGTCAGGGACACTGCAGTTGCGCCCTGCCTCCCCAGTGAATTTCTCCCTCCGCACACTGCTGCTGTTTTCCCTTTCCTTCCAGGGCTGTTGATCCCAAGGGCACACCCCCTAATTAACACCCTGAGTGCTAACTTCTGTCTCAGAGTTTGCTCCCCTGGGACCCTATCCTTCAACAGACACAAATACAACTTTTCAGAAACTACAGCTCATCCAGTATTTTGTTGCGTGTTCATGTCATGGTCACAACGACCCTCTCACTTTTTTTTACAGAGGAAGCAATGGAAGCTGAGAGAAGCTAAGTGACATGCGCCGGGTCACACAGAGAGGGTGTTAGAGCAGGGATGGATCCCTGTCAGGGTGTTGTGAAGCCTGTGGCCTGTGGCCTGTGGCCTGAACCAGGCTGACTTTCACCTGTGGTCCCGAAGGTCCAGGAGTCTTCCAGGCCTGAGGACGAGTGATCATGTGTTCCTCACTAAGATATTCCAAGAGGCAC
This sequence comes from Aselliscus stoliczkanus, assembly GCA_033961575.1. Lineage (NCBI taxonomy): Eukaryota > Metazoa > Chordata > Mammalia > Chiroptera > Hipposideridae > Aselliscus > Aselliscus stoliczkanus. The sequence continues at coordinate 62,135,349 of CM066732.1, read as the reverse complement.
TTGGGGACCGGGTCTGGGCCATCCTGAGGGGGAAAGAATTCTAATACCTGGAAAGGAAGCAGGATGTTTTCTCTCTCCCTGAAGGGTTCTGAGGAGAGGAGGAATAAACAGAAAGAGCGACACCTGGAATGCTCACACCTGCACACCCTGCTGGGACCTCTGGCTCCCTGGGTCTCAGACCCAGGCCCTGGTATCTGTGCAGGGGACAGGAGTTTTCTGGGGTCTCGTTAACCACTCAGCATTAGCCATCACTGCAGCCACAGGAACTCGCCCAGGAGTGCTGGCGCTGAGAGGGACTTGGCTTCAGGCAGGAGAGGGGCTGCCACTCCACAGAGGTGCCAGGTCAGCTGTCATTTCCAAAGAAGACGGGCTGCTGGAAAATGTGACAGACGGAGTCCCGGGGAGCTGGTGAACCCCATCTGTCCACGGGCTGGTGGGTAGAGAGATGCCATTCCCAAGTGAGGTACAGGTTACAAAGCTAACGTTATACGCCCCACAGGGACTGTGGTTGTCAGTCTGTCCCACAGAGGCAGCAGGCCCCCAGGAGGCATCTGGGGGCACCGCAGGGTGTGGGGGGAGGCTGGCAGCCACACTTCTCCCTCCTCCCTCGTACCGTACACGGAGTGTGTCATGTGTCACTGAGAGGCCAGCAGGGACTGCTTTGGCCATGACACCTAGCGGGGATTTCTCCAGCCCCAGTGGCACCGCCCGTGAAGCCAGGAGCTCTTCCCAGGCTGGGGCAGTTCCCAGCGTCTTCCCTGCCACGGGCTCCTGCCTCTAGGAGTCTGCCCTCGTTTCATACTGAGTTGGTGGGAACAGCAGAATTATCCCCTTTCCCTTGTTCCACAAAACAAATAAGCAAACACGCAAATAAATACATAAATATGCAAATAATAGGCGAACACCTGCCCAATTAATTAGTCAGACCCACAACTGAATTGACTGAAGACAATGGGGATCCTGAGAAGGGGCCACATCTCATGGCTTGCTGCCAGTAACTTCAAAAGCCCCTTCTCTCTCCTGTTCCCTCGTGTCCTTTCTGACCACCTGCACCGCCCACTCGGTACTTCCCTCACCTCCGTGGGCTCCTCTCCCACATGGTGTCCCCGCTTTTCTCCTCTCCCCACTCTCCCTCGCGCCCCTCACTTTCCCCCACACCCCTCAGGAGCCACAGAAATCCGCCCCGTGACGCATTCAAACCATGTTCCCGCCACATCCAAGCAGGACTGTGTAAACTTGCCTCTCCTTGAGGGAACCACCTCGAGATTGCTCCTTCCACCCCAATCTCTTCATCTATGTATTTTCCCCCTTTTTCATATATGTGTGTATGTCTGTGTACATATGAATTCTACGTAAGCTTTCATCCAAAGTTTGAAAGTCACTGCTCTTTTTGTAGTTGGCGTAGGTGAGCCTGATAGTAGGATACTTTTAACCAGTTTTTAAGATGAGGATCCAGCAGCTCAGAGACGTTAAGTGTCCTCCCCAGTGCAACACAGCACAGGTGATGGATCAGCGGAGAAGCCAGGGCTCCCACACAAGGGCTGCTGGCATTGGAGCCTGAAATAACACCAATGAGACTCTCCCTCTTTTCCCCTTACCCCCTGCCCCTGAAATAAAGTCCATAATTTATCTAGACAGTATATTCTCTAAAAAAAATACCAGGTGTTTCTATCAGCACCAATTGACAAGGAGAAGTAGAAACACCACACTGCTTATTAATAGTCTTGTTTGGCTTCTAGGGCTCCTTGTGACTAAACTGTGTGTTGACTGTGTTAGGGACAAATGACACTGCCTGTATCTTGTGTCAGAATGGGACTACAGGCCAGAGGCCAGGAAACCTGGAGCTCCAGATTGCCAGAGCTGAGCCATGCCTCGAGAACGTCTAGCCCAGAGCTCACACAGAGCAAGATGGCCTCCTGATACACAGGGCAGGAGGTAAAATCTCAGAAAGGCATTACTTTAGTCGGGAGGCCAAACTAGCCCTCGACCAAAGAAAGCCTGCTTGGACCCATATCAAGAAAGCTAATAAATGAGTGTTAAAGGGATCGAACTGATTTCAGGTAACTTAACTGCAACTCCAGGATGAAGCCCAGCAATATTTAAATGAATGCAACAAAATCCAGCATCCAACAAGGTATAATCCAAAACATCCAGTATACAGTCAGAAATTCCTAAGCACATAGTAATGGAGTTTCTATCCAGAGAAATTAGGCAAGAAAAAGAAATAAAAGGTGTCCAGATTGGTAATAAAAATAGAGTAAAATTATCTTTATTTGTAGATGACATACAGGAAACCCTAAAGAAGCTACAAAAAGTGCTATTAGAACAAATAAACCAGCTCAGCACGGTTGCAGGATACAGCATCAATATACAAAAATCATATAGAAATACCCTAACAATAAATAATCATGCAGTAAAATTAAATAAATTCATTTGCAATAGCATCAAAAAGAATAAAATACTTAGGAATAAATTTAACCAAATAAATGCAAGACTTCCACATTAAAAACTGCAGTACACTGTTGAAAGAAATTAGAGAAGTAGAAAGAAACTTATGTTCATGGATTGGAAAATTTAATAATGTTCAGATGCCAGGGGGCCCGGTTAGCTCAGTTGGTTAGAGTGCAGTGCTACTAACACCAAGCTTGCTGGTTCAATCCCCACATGGGCCACTGAGTTGCGCCCTCCACAACTAAATTGAAAACAACTACTTGACTTGCAGCTGATGGGTCCTGGAAAAACGCCTTTCCCAACTAGATTGAAAAAAAACACACAGTTCTCCAATAAAAAATTTTTAAAAAGATTCAATGCTCCCCAAATTGATTTACAGATACAATGCAAGCTTTATGAAAATTCCAACAGCCTGTTTTTGCAGAAATCAAAAGTCGATCCTAAAATCCATATGCAAGTGCAAGGAATAGCCAAAACAATCTTGAAAATAGCCAAAACAATCTTTAAAAAAATAAACAAAGTTGAAAACTTACACTTCCAAATTTCAAAATGTATTACAGGATAAGGAAAATGGGAAGATGCTGATCAAAGGCTACAAACTTCCAGTTACAAAATGAATAAATTCTGGAGATCTAATGTACAGTATGGTGACTATAGTTAACAATACTGTATTATGTACTTGAAAGTTGCTAAGAGATAGATCTCAAATGTTCCCACCACACACACACACACACACACACACACACACACACACACACACACAATTGTGTGGGGTGATAGAGGTTTTAACTAACCCTATTGTGGAAATCATTTCCATTATGTACATGTATCAAATCATCACATATATACCTTAAACTTACACAATGTTATTTATATATTAATAAAGTTGTAAAATCTTTTAAAATGTTTTATAAACTTATTACAAAGCTACGGTCATCAGGGCAGTTTAGTACTTGCATAAGGATGGACTTGTAGATCAATGGAACAGAATTGTTAGTCCAGAACCAAACTCATATGTCTATGGTCAATTTATATTCCATAAGGATGCCAACACCATATGATCAGGAAAGAATAGTCATTTCTGTACATGGTGCTAGAGCACCTGGATACCCACATGCAAAAGAATGAATCTGGACTTTTACTTTACACCATATACAAAAATGAACTCAAAAGAGATCAAAGATCTAAATGCAAGAGCTGAAACTATAAAATCCATATTGATAAATCTTTGTGATCTTGAATTAGGTAACAATTTCTTAGATGTGACACCTAAACCATAAGCAACAAAAGAGAAAAGTAGATAAGTTGGATTTCCTTAAAATTAAAAGCTCTTGTGTGTGTGTGTATGTGTGTGTGTGTGTGTGTGTGTGTGTGTCAAAGGATACTATTAAAAAGTGAAAAGACAATCAACAGGATAGAAGAAAATATTTGCAAATTATATATCTGATAAGGGTCTACTCTCCAGAATATACAAAGAATGCTTACAACTCAGCAATAGAAAGACAACTCAATTAAAAATGGACTAAGGATCTGAATAAATTTTTCCCTGCAGAAGATCTTGTACAAATGACCAAGAAGCACATGAAAAGATGACTATATCATTAGGCATTATGGCAATGCAAATGAAAACCTCAATGAGATACCACCTCACACCCTCTAGGATGGTCATATCCAAAATCCCAAATAAGCACTGATGAGGCTGTGGAGACAGTGGAGCCCTTATGCAATGCTGGTGGGGATTTCAAATGGCACAGCCAGCCGCTGTGGACAATAGTTTGGCACTTCCTCAAAATGTTAAATATAGAGTTACCATATTTAATATTCCATAATAAGCAGGGTGATTATTAAGGAATATTCTTGAGATCAACATGGGGGAGTGATACAGGTGCCCCAGAATTGGGACCAGGAAGAAGTGGAGCTGCGACGCAGGCCCAGGACACGCCCCTGGCTACCCCACGGCAAGCTCTGGAGAGGAAAAGATCTGTCAGAGTTGTCCTGCATTGGACCAAAAGAGCCGATCTTTATGCTCCCCCATGGGTCAGTCGTCAGACGTGGCAGGCCCCTGGGAGGCCATGACCTTGGACAAGCAGTCCTCTGCAGCTAAGACAGTCCTCAAAGGGACTGACAGCTAAAGGTGGTCTGAGGCAAAGCCTTCCATGGCGAGGGTCTGGATAGTGAGTCTGTATGTCCATCCTACTGGGAATGGAGAAATCTGTTGTTGGTGGAACAGAAGCACCAGAGGTCCAGTAAAAGGGTGTGGGGTTTGGGAGGGAGGACAGGATTGGGAGTGGAAAAGGTAGGAGGCAGTAAGGGAATGAGGGAGCATGGCAAGTGGCATGCCCGGAGAGCTGCAAGGTGGAGGCGGTGCCAGAGGAAAGGGATGGGAGCGCTGCCGCTCACCTCGTGGGCCCCTGTGTGAGCTGGGAGGCAGGCCCCGCAGCTGGGCCACGGCTCACCCTGGTCAGCCCATGTGGTGTGGGGTTCACACCGAGTGGTGCTGGCACCTAAGCAAGTCTGGTGGGAGTCCGCTGCAGGCTGGAGTCCCCCTGGTCACAGGGGTTGTGTGCTTGGTGACCCCCCAGGGCAGCAGCGAGGTTGCTGGGTTTGATGGCTGGCAGCAGAAGGTGGGGGGTCCTGCCTTTCTGGGTGGAGTTGGCTAATCCATCAGGGAGGCTCTGAGCTGCTTTCCTGAGTACAGCACTCCCAGGCATTATGTACCTAACGGCAGTCCGGGCACATGAGGGAACACCTCCTCAGAGGCTTTCCAAAAGCACAGTCTCCCCGGAAATGCTGGCAAAGTAGGGGGTAGCCCAGACACAGCAGGCGGGAAACAAAGACTGGGGCTGCCGCTCGGTTCCACCAGGGGCATTTCAGGGCTCATCCTCTCTCTCTTGTCTCTGTCTGTGGGGCTGGCTTGTTTCCCTTTGATTAGCTGTGTGACTTGGTGCAAGTTCCTTGACCTATGTGGCCTTATTCCCTTCAACAGTTAAGAGAGAGAGAACCTAGATAATATCAAAGGAGCATTCAGAGCTCATCTATGGGACTATCTCAACCCAGAAGGAAACCGATTGGGGTGGGGAATGGTTCTAAGGCTTGTGCTCCACCCCTCCAAAAAAAGGCCACTAAAGGTAATCCAGGGCCACCCAGAGTGCGCACTGAGTCAGCTCACCACACTCCCCTGTTCCCACTCTCTCAGCACTAGCTGCAAATTGGTTCACATGATGAACATAAGCTGCCCAAATCATTCATAGGATGGCTTGAGAAAAAGCAATTAAATGCTTTCTTAATTGTAGGATGGCAAGAGGTTAATGAGTTACTATAAAAACCAGTCCCTACCATCTGGTGGCTGTCACCAAAGCCCGCATGCGGAGAGCAGTCCCAATTTGAGAGACAGGATGACTGGATCACTCCCAGTGAGAAGGGGTGGGGGCTCAGGGTGCCAGGACAGGGTGTCCGGAGCCTCTGGCCCAGCTCATCCCTGCGGGCTTTCTGACGTCCCAGGGCTGCAAGGGAGTACCAAATTCAAGTTGGAGGAAGTTAAGACCCACAGGGAGCTGAAACTACCCCTCAGTTCCAACACTGTTTTTCTCTGGGATTCTGCTCTCGTGAGGGATGGCCCTGACAGCCACTTAGCTTGGCTCCAGCCAAGAGGAGCAGAGAGAAAAGTGACAGACTGAGAGAGAACTCAGCCAAGGCAGAGGGAGGGACAGACAGAGAGGCAGGGACTGCAGACCCTGCAAAGACAAAGAGAAACAAACCAGCCCAGACAGACAGAGACACAAAGAAGAAAGGATGAGAAGTGCAATACCAGGAGATGAAAAATGACTGGGATATGGACAGGCATGAATGTGAGGGGCACATGAAAGGGTGGGTAATTTTCTGGAATCAGAGATAGGAGAGAACCTTTGAGGTTTTGCTTTGTTCTGGGCAAATGTGTCTTCTCTGAGATTCCACAGCTCCCAGGAGTCATCAAGGAGTCATCAAAAGGAATGGCTTTGGGCCCGCCGAGTGGCATGGTGGTTAAGCGCTGGCTTGGGAAGCCAGCGGCCCTGGTTTGGGTCCCACATGTGAGGGCCAGTGACACTGCCCTCAGAAAAAAAAAAAAAAGGAATGGCTTTTGTCCCTTGAAGCATGTGAAGAGGAAGGAGTCAGCAGGGCCGGCCTCTGCTCTACCCCAGACCGCCATGCACTCACACATGTTCACAAACACACACCCAAGCACACAAACACACACATTCACATATGCATGTGCATGCATATACAGATTACACACATGTTCACACAGTCACGGATATACACACAAGCACACATACACACAAACACAGTCACGTGTATATAGACACACACAAGCATACATACATATGTTCACATATACACGAACACACACACACACACACACACACACACACACACACACACACACACAGGCAGAGCCAGTCCCTACCACCCAGGAGCCAGTTCTCGGGTAGAGGAGGCCACGGGTTTCAGGCTGTGTCTCTCCCACCCCAGCTTCAGTCTCAAGTCCCATTTCTGGTTTTCTGGTACAAAGAGAAAGAAACTCAGAAAGTCCACACATTCCAAGGGCTGCCCAGCCTGGGGTTTCCATGAGGCCAAACTCATTGCTGGGCATCTCTGTCACAATCTTCAAGGAATTGGCTGGGAAATGCAGAGGTCACCCCTCACCTGTTCTTCTAGGGTCCAACTTTTCTTCCAGGACAGGACCTCAAGACACGGGCTTCGTAAGACTCTGGAAGTTTCCCCTCCCAGAGCAGGTTGTCACTGACCGCAGCAACAACCCAGCAACTGCTCTCAGTGAGAGGGCGGGCCCCGATTTCTCTGCACTGCCCTCTCCACCATCTTGGCTTTCCACCTCTGAGGACCATGGTCAAGGGCTCAGCTTAAAAAAAAAGAAAAGAAAAGAAAAGAAAAATCTATAGTTCAAAGCAAACCAACAAATAACACCAACAATGAAAAAAACGGGAATCTGCAGCTGGGGAATTCCAGTGTCTCTCTTTTTCACATGGAGTCCTTGACCTTCCTTCTCTCTCCTATCCCAGTGCCATGTGTCCAGCCACTTTCCAGGAGATTCTGTGCGTACAGAACTAGAGAGGAGGGGAGATGTCCCACGAATCCACCTATTTTCTTAGGGTTAAAGATTCCCCTAAAATCTCTAGGGGAATTTAGGGAAGGGAATACTGGTGCTCCAGGGTAAAATTAGAGTTTGAAACCCCCTGTATACACTCCGTGCCCAGTGAGCACAAGAGTTGACCATAATTATCTCTTTTATCTCCAACAATAAGCCAGAGTACCAAGGCTGTATCTAGCTGGCCCCACCTAGCCAGCTGGGTTCTCTGGGGACTCGTGTCACCTCTGAGGCTCTCAGCAGAGGCATGCCAGATCTTTGAAAAGCTTTCCTGGTTCTGATGCCAGGGTCCAGCAGCTGCTCAGCCACAGTGCCAGCGGGCGACAGCCAGGGGCCAGCAGAACGTCAACAACAGTGTCCTCACAGGCCTGGTTCTGGGGCATGATTTTGCCTGTGGTTCTGTCTTTTGTCACTGTGCCTTTGGAAGGTCTGCATGTTCCTCCTCTTCCTGGGGGTTCTCTTCAGGTTTTCTGCTTCCGAATAAAGAGTATGCAGGCACACACGCGGTGAGAGAGAGACGGAGACTCAGAGAGTCGGCAAGAGACAAAGGAAGAATGGAAACACTCTGATCACTGAACATTAAGTCATGAAGTCATGAGCGCTGGTCTCTGTCCCTCTTCCGTGTCCTTCTGTCTCCCAGCCCTGCTCCTGGGGCCCCAGGAGTTCAGCGCCCCAGTTCTGTCCCGTGCCTTTAACCCTGACTTCCCAGACTGCTGCCCCACCCCTCCGGTGACACAAATAAACATATACACATGTGTATACACACCACACACACGACCACTTTTGCTCACATCCCACCCTGCATTTCCTAAGAGTCATTGCTAGAAGTTGGCCCATTCCATCCTTCAACTCCTGGCCTGCTTGTGCTCATTCCTCCTCACCAAAGACTGTAGGTGTGAAAGGGGGAGCCACAGGACGGGGGGCTGGTCAGCAGGCAGGGTCTGAGCTGTTGTATGGAGACAAACCAAAGGCCACGGAAGACATTCACTCCACATTTTAAATGATGTAAACGAACACCCCAAACATTGGACTTGAAGGTTTTCCTTTAGCTTATTGCTCTTGAAGATTACTTGTCACCCACGTGTGGTCAATGCACAGCAAGGTGGCACTTCCAAGCCATCTGATGCCCTGAACTCCTTGGAGCCACCACCTAGCTTTCTTCTTTACATCAAGCTGGGTGCTGCTTTGTTAAGGAGGGGAACTCAGATGTCACTGTGAGTGAATGAATCAGATGAAGGAGCTCAGTTTCCAGGACGAGTTGCGAACATTTCAGTGAATTTTAATAAGCTCAGCCCTATGAGAAAATACTTAAATAGAACAAACCACCAGAGGATAACTCTAAGGCAAGTATAAGCAAATGCAAGATCCAGGGAACAGCCTGTGTGCGCTGAGAATGTCAGGGGACTCAGCGTTGGGAGGTGATGTTGAGATGTGTGCATCCCCAAGGTGCAACTGCCACAAGGACTTGCTTTGGGGGTGGCTGCTACCACCCCCCTCACAGCACTGGTTCCAATGAGCCAATCATAACTGCCCGGTCTATTGTAAAGCCGGTCAGATGTCCAGCGCTGGTTGCTGTTGACGTGGCTCCCTCCCTGGAGTTCTCTGGTGTAGCAGCCAAGAACTTGCGCCCTAGAGTAAGAAGGACTGAGGTTTGGGTCCTGGCCTCATGGCTTGCTGGCCCGGCTTGCCCTCTCTGGACCTCAGGTTAAAATGGGAATAATGATAATAGTAACTATCAGTGTTCTTGAGAGGATTAGATAAATTGATTTATATGAAGGTGTGTCCATCTGGGTTCAACCAAAGAAATAGAACCAGCTAGGATATATATATATATTAAGAAGTTTGTTGCAAAGAATTCCACGTTTGCCAACTGCAGAACATGCAGGTATGGAGCTGGCGTGGCAAGTCTGAAGTCCGTAGGTCAGGCCAGCTAAGCTGCAGCCCACAGGCGGGATTTCTTCCCCTTCAGGGAAACCTCAGCTCTGCTCTTAAGGCCTTTCAACTGATGGTATCAGGCCCACCCCGCTTGTCTAGGATAATCTCCTTTAAATGAAGTTACTGAGGTTGAACTTTGATGGCATCTATCTTCACAGCAACACCGAGATGAGCATTTGGTTGAATAACTGGAGACCACATCCTAGGCAAGGTGATATATAAAACTGCCCATCACAGAAAGGTGAGCACATGGCTGGCTCAGGCAATCATCGCTCACTACATTAAATTCAGCTATGATTTTTTTGCATTCTAAAGCATTTCCTGATAAAGTTGACACCATGAGTCAAGCGTCCCTCCTTTTTAGCCTCCATCCCACATGATCAACAACATCTTGCTCCTCACTTCCAAATCTTCTTCCAGAGAAGGTGGAGGGCTCGTTCCAAGGAACCAAAAGGAAGGTGATCCCTCAGAAAACACTTCTTGGGCCCAGCTGTGCCAGCCCAGGGCCAGACGTTCCACATACACATGTTGCTCTCTGCCCCCTTGGAGACCTGGGCCGGGGTCCTGTCCTTCTCAATTCCTTTCCTCTGGCCACACACCTTGCTGCCAGGCCCTCTGTGGTCCACAGGGCCTCCTCTGCACCTGTCCTCCATAGGCGCCTGGCCAAGGGGGCAGAAATCAGCCCATGCTCTGATCGACGCCCCTGCCCAAGGGGCACCATTTTGTAATTCACTCAAAGGAGCCAAGAAGCTGGTGGCACCCTGGTGGTCCATTTAACCATAGGCCGTTCGCTCATCAACAGAAGGGAGATGTCCCCAGGGGTCACGTGCCATTTAACATGGGGACTCCTGGTTTCCCGCATCACAGAGAAGAGCTCTTCCCAGCCCCTCAGTGCTATGTCCACTCCTATTCTGGTCCACAGGCCCTTCTAAGCACCCATCCTGGAGGTCTCTGTCCTCCCTTGCTCACCCCCAGCTCCCCTCACCCTACCTCCTCCAATCCCTGAGAAATGATGCTCTGTCCAGAGGCCACTCTCATCCCACGCTTTCATCCCAGCCTGAAGCTGCCCTGCTCACTGGCGTGGAGACAGTGCCCACTAACTCGGGACTAACCCACCCGTGGGTCCAGGGTTCTCCTGCCAGTGTACCCTCGCTCAGCTCACATTTGCCCTTGCTGAAGCCATGATGCCCCAGAAAGCCCCCCAACATTCTTCCCAGGAGCTCAAGTTTCTCATTGCGTGAGCGCAGCCAAGTCAATTAACCCCTCTGAGCTTGAATTCCTCTTCTGAAAAACAGGAATGATCATAAAATCCATTTCAAGAAATTGTCATGAGAAACAAATGAAATAATGGATAGAATGCCTGACACGTGGCACCCAGCCTCTTCCACAACCCCAGCCTCCCTGGCCAACCCTGGACCACCCTCCCTCCAAGCTTACATTTATCAGGTGCATGGAATGCACACTTCACCCACCTGACTTCATGGCATCCTACCTCCAGCCAAGTTCACCAACTGCAGAACACCACGGCATGGGGAGACGGGGCAGGTTGGCCTTGACATGCTGGGGACGGCTGCTATCGTGGGAGCTATTGTTGTTCATCTCTTACCGGACCCAATTCATAAATTAAACTTTATCATAGGTCTGTATGTACAGCAAAAACCGAATATATACAGTGCCCACCACTCTCTGCAGTTTTAGGCATCCCCTGGGGGTCTTGAAATGTATCAGCAGTGGATAAGGAGGGACTACTGTATTTCCAAACTGAGATTTTTATTTCTGGCATGAACTTGATTATTTTTTTTCCCAAAGCTGTATTTTTATTACCAGAAAGGGCCATTTTTTATTTCATTCAAGCCAAGTGTATATGGGTAATAAAAAATAAAAAAAATAGAAGAGACCTGAGCAGCTCATTTTATTTTTTTTTAATCCTACCACTTTTCCAGAGAAAATAAAGAAGTCAGCCTACTCTCATTGCCTCTTTGGTTGCTCCTGATGAGACAAGTAAAGAGTTAACAGGAGGGAGCTTGTGGGCTAACAGGAACGAGCTTAACATTAACCGCTTGGCTCTGAATCCCCTGGCTAGAACTGCACCTATAGGCTGACAAGCACCTTATATACATCATAGGTGGGAAGAGAACAGTTCCCAGTCACAATCGCAACTCCCTGATACTAATAAACACCCATCTTGGATGGGAAAGGAATAGTTCCCAATGGCAGCAACAACCCGCTGCAAGCTGGCATCTATCATCGATGGGAAACAGGACAATTCCCAGGAGAAGACAATTCTAATGGCAGCCCTCCTGCAAGCTAACAAGTACTCTACATCCTGCTTAGAAAGATATAAAACCCCAGCACACCTGCTCATCAGTGCAGCTGTCCCTCATTGCACTCTGCCCTGGCTAAACTTCCCTTTGCCAGAACTGTCTCTCCCTTTGACTTTCAATAAATCTTTTCTTACCCTTGTAGGGTCTTGTAAATTCTTTTACATTCTGCGAATGACCAGGGGTTAAGTCTATGCCAAGACATTTCCCACCAAATTAACTTTTCTATAATTATAGTAATGCAAACATACATATAAATAATATATATTATATACATAGTCATATATATTTTCACCAAAATACAGTTATGCTGTCTTCTGCAATTTACTTTTTAATCCCTTAACACTTCATTTTTATTGGTGACTCCTTTTGGTGCCTCAGGAACCTCACCGCCTGGTTCAAACACCAGCTTTTTACACAGCTATGTGATCTCATGGAGGTTAATAACCTCTCTGTGCCTCTTCGGCAACATATGGATGATTGCAGCATTGTCTATAAAGTGTTGAGAGGGCTAAGTGAGATCACGCATATAAATCACTCAGCACAGTGCATAGCCCATTGCAAGCCCTCACAAAAATGTTAGCTCTTATTACACATATCTATCTTGTTTTTTAACAGTGAATAGAATTCCATTACATAGATGTATCATGCTCTGTGATGGAAATTTCAACGTTTTCCAATTTTTGCTCTTATAACTCACAATTCAATGAATGCCCTTGTAGGTATATCTTTACTTATTCATGCTATGATTTTGGGAGGATAAATTCCTAGAGGTGACATTGCTGGCATACACAATAAGCACATTTTTTTTTAAAAGATTTTGTTGGGGAATTGGGGGAGGGGAACAGTGTTGGGGAACTGGGGAAGGGGAACAGACAAGTTGCTGTCCTTCTGTTCTTCAGTCTAGTTGTGGAGGACGTTGCTTCACCGGCCCATGTTGGTATGTCATTGCGCTCTTCCCAGGTGAGGCAGATCGGTCACCAGCCTCTGGACAGCCGCTCATGGAGGTTCTTGGCAGCTCACACCAGCTGCCAGCCGCTCACACTGGCTGCGGGCCACTCACTGTAGCCTATGGCAGCCCACTGCAGCAGGGGCTGCAGCTATGCCGTCCCCGGGGACTCACAGCAGCCCAGCTCCAGGTGGAGCTGTTGTTCACCATCTTAGCTGTAGAGGGCAGTGTCACTGGCCCTCATATGTGGGATCCGAACCGGGGTCACTGGCATCCCAAGCCAGCTCTTAACCAACGCGCCACTCGGCTGGCCCAATAAGCACATTTTAAGTTTATGTATCTATTGAAAAATTACCCTCAAAAAGGCCATAGGGATTTATATTCCTACCAACAGTGCATATGAGCTAATTTCTTTATTCTCGCTAATTCAAATGTTATCAATCTTTTTAATTAGGTAGGAAAAAATAAAAGCAATGCCACATTGTTATTTTCCTTTAAATTTCTTTAGTTATTAGGGAGATTGGATATTTTTTATTTTTTTCCTCTTTAGTGGATCACTTGTATTATGTGTATGTGTGTGAATTGTTCATTTGTCTGTTTTTGTTGTTTTTGATTGATTTAGAGAAATACTTTCTATAGTATGGATATTCACAATTTTCCTGCTAGAATGTGTAGCAAATACTTTTTCAGAGGCTGTCACTTATGTCTTTGGTTTATTGATGGTGCCTTTCATGGTATAGTTTTGGGTGTTGTTTTTTGGTGTTTGGTTTTTTTATTTTTAGGTGGTGCAATCTGCCAAACTTTTCTCTTTTGGCTTCTGGGTTCGGTGCCAGATGTAGAAAGGCCTCCCTCACCCCAAGATATAGATGATAGATAGATAGATAGATAGATAGATAGATAGATAGATAGTTAACTGATAGATAGGTGGATTTATATATAATCACATACATAGTCTTACATTGTTTTAATTTGTTAATATTTTATAGTTAATGCACAAATCTTTAATCCATGTGGAATTTGTTATTATACACAGCATGAGGTGGGTACTTGATTTTAACCCCTTGCAAATGGATAGCAATTTGTGCCATGGTTCAAAATGTCTTTAACCTCCAAGTGGCTCACCAGAAGGACTAAAAAATCTCTGAACTTGAGTCAGTCAGCCTGGGAAGAAAAGCATGCTGGGAAGAGAGGCAGTTCGCCCTTCTCTCTGCCCGCCCCCTGCCACATTGATCTTCTCCAGCAGTGGCAGCAGTTCTTGGGGAGGCTCTTCTATTCAGAGAGCAGGGTGAGGTGGGCGGGCTGCAGAGGGGCCTGTGAACACTACATCACCTGAACACAGCATTACGGGAATGGCCAGGGCCTGAGCTATAGTTACCCTGGGACCGCAGTAACTTATGTGCCCAGAGAAATCATTTTCCTGGAAGATGCATTTTAGGCAGCATGGAGGCTCAGGTGACCCCTATATCATCTAGTCCCAGGTTTCTGCGGATTTACACATGCTGGCTTCCCACAATAGAAAGAAATCTAATTACCGGTGGAATAACTTACAGGTAAAGGGACCTCTAGCTTGCGTGCAACCTGGCTGTAAATCTTTCAAGCTAGATTCTGAGAACAGTGAACTGGTGCTCAGACCAGGCCACCTTGCAGCTCGGGGAGCAGGCACCCTTCCTAACCCAGGACTGGGCAGGAGAGCAGGCAGGCTTTAGAGGAACTGTGGGGACTCAGGTCCCAGGGAATGGGAAGAACGTCCGACCGGGCATCAGGAGGCCTGGGTCTTCGTTCCTCTACTAGTCACCAGGATGACGTTAGCCTCTTGCTTATCCTCTTTCCTCAGTTTCCCTGTCCAAAATCACTGTTTGACATGTGTGAAGCCACATCCCAGGGACAATGCTACGTGTTTTAAATGCAAACCACCAGTTTTCACAACACTGAAAAGTGGGAATGCGTACTCCCATGTCACATATGTTCGAAAGTGGCAGAGCTAAAATTCACACCCCCTCACCCAAGCCCAAAAGCTTGAGTGCTTGAACATCTGTGTTCCCAGCACAGCAGGGAGAGGCCATAGCAGTGTGCAAGAAGGAAGCTTTTCAGGGCTTACCACAGAGGCCACAGGAGGCTTCAGGGACTTTCTCTCCCCAGCCTTGATGTGCCCCTGGCCCTGGTGACACGCGCTCACTGAGTCAGTCGTGGCCTGAAATGCACAGCTGCCCGGCACCCTGCCCCAGGACTCCTGCCTCATGGGGAACCACTTCCTTCTAAAGCTGTGTGTGAAGGAGGCCTGGCCGAACACTGGCAGGGCCAGGGCAAGAGACAAACGAGCCCACACACCGTGTGTCCACACATGGTACATTACATATGAGGTCCTAGGCTCATCCTTGATGACAATATCTTCATAACGATGCAGAAATGTAAAATGTGAAAAAGTGATAAAATTGCAGTTTCTATATGACTGGAAGGAAGTCTCACATCAAAGACAACCAAATTTAATTATTATTCTGTGTGTCTGAATGTTCCATTAATGGGCTGGTAATGTTTGGACGAGTATCAAAGTAGACATATAATTCATGTATTATTTTATATTTATTTCATAAAATTTTTTTGCCTTCATTTCATGAAAATCTCCAAGTATGTTAATTTTCACAGAATTGTATTCTATTGATAATAATCGTCCAGGGATTAAAACAATGTAATTGTATTCAAAGGGAATAAACTGTGAGTGTCCTTTCATTTTTAAAGTACCTTAAAATATATGTAAAAATTAAAATTATATTTCAATCTGATTTCAGTAAATGTTACTTCTCCTCTAAAATATTAAAAATTGCTATAAAAATGAAAAGGCAAAATATAAATCATAATGAATGGAGAATATTTTAATCAAAGGTACAAATAAAGCTGAACGTTTTAAATTGAATTTCTTGAAAATGTAGATATTGTTAAATATTTTTATTATTAAATATTTACAAGTCTATGATTCAGTGTTCACCTAGTTGCCAATGTGAGGAATAGATGTCACACCACACATATCATGTCTTTTTTGTTTTAAATTAAAGTTTATTGGGGTGACAATGGTTAGCAAAGTTACATAGGTTTCAAGTGTATAATTCTGTAACACATCATCCATATATCACATTGTATGTTCACCACCCAGAGTCTGTTCTTCCATCACCATATATTTGACCCCCTGTACCCTCTTCCTAACACCCCCTCCTCCCTCACACTCTGGTAACCACTGAACTGTTGTCTGTGTCTTGAGCTGCATATATTAATATATACAAAGTTAAGAGTAATAGGAGTTGTTTACTATAGTTAAACATGCTTCAGCATCCTTACACACGTGTTGTGAATGCTGTTAATTATTTTCTCCGGAACCAGGCCTTGGAACATGACGAGCAGCAAGGAAATGAATGTTGGGCACTGCTGGGAAACAGTGATTTGTTAGATAGGAGTCCACTGCACTCAAGCTGAGAGGAAGGATCTGACAAGTTAATTAACTTGCTTTTTCTCTTACCCAAGCACTTCTGCTCAGCTTCTCCCTGCAAGCTGAAGCCGTGTCTGCTTCTGACACTGTGGGAGGTAGACAGCACACAACCTCCATGGTATTTGGTGCAGTTTTCCAAGACATAAGCCAAGAGATGTGCAGAAGGGTTGGTACCAGAATGGTGACACTTATGACAGTAGGCCATTGGGGTCACAGATTGTACCAGGCCAGCCCTGAGCTCCAGACCCTAAGTATCAGAGATGAGTGTGTGTGTGTGTGTGTGTGTGTGTGTGTGTGTGTGTGTGTCTGAGATATTCAAGACCCTCCAAAGTATACATCTCAGAGCAGAGGCCCCTCTATTCAGAGACTCAGGGTAGTGTACCAAAACTGAGTCCCCAAAGACCACCCTCAGACTCACAGTTATATGCACAGCTATGATTTGTTACAACGGAAGTTTACAAAACAAAATCAGCAGAGAGAAAGGCTCATGGGGCCAAGTTCAGAGGAAACCAGGCACGAGTTTCCAAGAGTCCTCTCCCAGTGGAGTCGCACAAGACACCCTTAATTCCCCAGCAATGAGTTTGTGACAACATGTGTAAAGTGTTGTCAACCAGGGGAGCTCATTAGAGACTTGGTGCCATGGGGGAGGCGGGAAGAGGGTGCTTTTCCAGTAGGCATCCTCTGCCTGCCTTGTACAAAAATTCCAGGATCCCAGGAAGGAAGCAGGTGTTCAGCATAAATCACATTATTTGGACAGTTTAGGTACAGTGAGCCACTCTTACCAGGGAATGGTGCGGACCTTCCCAAATCCAAGTTCGCAGATGACGGTAAGGGCCAGCCTAGCCAGCACATCTTTCTAAGGAGGGCTATGGTTTTAAGATGAGTGTGACATTGTGAGCTATTAAGTTACTTTTTAAATGTGTCCTAGAGAGTAGGCTACCACCAAGCCCAGCACGTAGAAGGGCTGCATAAAAATCCACAGGCCTCCAGCTGGCACCACCGGTTTATTAGACTATATATGCTTTCCTAAGGTAGGAAACACATCTGAGTTTTAAGATAATGAAGCAACACTCACGGCAGTATGTAATAGGATCTGTCCCACCGCTGCATTATGGTGTCAGGACTTACAGAGCATCTATCCTACCTGCTTATGAACATAAAAGGCATAATTTTATCAGATCTGAACTGATTTTGTGTTGGCACTTCCGAAGCAGTGGGTGGGGGTGGGCTATACTGGGACAACCCCAATGAGCAAAGCCCCCATGAAATATGACCAGAAGTCCATGCAGACTGCAGTCTTCTAATATTCTTCCCCCCTCCTACACAGCCACCATAGCCAATGGGCAGTAGAAATGGGTAATGGGAAGCATTACATAAATAATTGTATAGGATAGTGTTGGGGACCAGGCAAAGCAGGTAGCAGATGCCCACTCAGCTATACCCCAAATCACCCAGACCCAAGGAGATGAGAGCCAAGAAGGCCAGACCCCGAACACTTAATTCTGAGGCAGAAGTGTATTATTAGAGCCATTTTAGTATCCAAGCAAATCATAAATACATTTGGGGAGAATAAAGAAGGGAAGAGACTTGTTCAAAGATTCAACAAAACTTCACTGAGTCCTAGCAAGCTGTCCCATCTAGCACTAAGTACAAGTAGAAATAAATTAGCTTAACCCCAGGGCTCACATAAAGGAGGAGGCATATACAATAGCAGCTACTGATGTGATACAACGTGAGGCTCATGCTATGTAATAACACTCCAGGTTATTAGAGCCTTGGTAGGGCTAGTTCACCCTGCAGGGGGCTGGCTCTGAAAAGGCTCATTGGTTCTAATGATCCTTGTTACCTAGAACAGAGCCTAGCACATAGTAGGTGCTCCATAGATATTTGTTGAAGTGTTGAATGGATAAGAAGCCTGTGACAGGCTGAATAATGGTCCCCAAAGATATCCACGTTCTCATTCCTGGAACCTGTGAATATCACCTTACATGGCAAAAGGGACTTTGCAGATGTGATCAAGATAAAGATCTTGAGTTGGGAAGATTATCCTAGATTGTCCTAAATGCACTCACTAGTGTCCTTAAAGGAGAGAGACTTGACACAGAGACAGAACAGGAAAAGGCAATGTGACCAGACAGGCTGAAAGACTGACCACGGAGGCAGAGAGTAAAGTGATGTGGCCAACAGCCAAGGAATGTCAGCAGCCACCAGAAGCTGGAAGAGGCCAGGACAGAGTGTCCCCTGGAGCCTCTCAAGGAAGTATGATCCTGCTGATACCTTGATTTAGGCCCATAAGACTCAGTTCAGAATTCTGCACACCAAAACTGTAACAGAACAAGTTTCTGTTGTTTTAAGCCACCAAGTTTGTGGTAATTTGTTATAGCAGCCACAGGTAACTAATACAGCCACACTGTGGGAAGAAATTACAGGGAGCTAGAAAAGCTGCCTGGGCAATGCCAAATACTTGGCAGAGCCTAGGGATTTTGAGCTGAGACATCCTAAGATGCAAACAGAGCTTGAGAAGGATGACTCTGGCCGTGCTGTGCAGGACGGATGGAAGATAGAGAGACCAGAGACAGGGAACTCTGCCAAGAGTTTCTCGAGGCAGCTCAGGCGTGCGAAGGGGATGAGAGCCAGGCCTCAGGGATTAGCAGTGGGAATGAGAGAAGGGGCCAGGACAAAAGAAATTTCAAAGGCAAAATTGATGGAGCTTAGTGAAAGACTGAATATAGCAGATGAAGGAGAAATTTTTTCCAGCTGTTAGAGCTGAGACTGAAGAGAAGGGGCAATGGGAGGAAAGGGGAGACATTTCTAAATGTTTCTAACAATAGCCAGTTAGTCTCAAAACTATCCCAGTGCCATGATTGGAGTCGCTTTAAGAGTCAAAGAAATAAGTAGTGGATCAGCACTTTTCGGCCACCAGTGGCTGGAGGAAAATGCTATTGCCAGAGCTCCTGTTATGAAGTATGGAAGAAGTCTTTCCAGCCTACTTCCTGATCTCTCCTCAGCCTAATGCCTCCCAAGGTCTAGTTTTTCAGAGTGGGGCTGGGTAAGGGAAAGGGATGGATGAGAGGAGAGAAGAGGAGAGAAACAGGGGTGGGAGATAAAGGAAAGGAGAAAACAAGAGCATGGGTCCAACACACCACAGACACATTCCAGCTGCCATCTTGCCAGAGACACTGACCAGGGTCCAAACAAGCCAGTCAGAATGAGATTTAAGGCCTCATAGATCATTCCATCAACAAGACCCTGTTTCTCACTTGCTACTACTTCCATTCCCAAGGACCCTGGGCATAAACAAACCTACTCTTCAAAAATGCAAGTGGATTCTGCCATGTTGGGAGAACGGGAGCATGGAGAAGTCAATGGACTGAGCAGGGCCTGCACTCGAGGGGAATATCTAATGGAGAATGTGCTCTCAAACGGAGAACCATGCAGAGCGGGCAGTGGTTCCCTGGAAAAGACAGTGGTCAACCCCAGAAACACATCTCAAGAGACCTTGGCTACCTGGGAGCATATGAATAATAACAGAGCTCTGCCTCAAGCACTCAGTCCCCTCCCACCCGTGGGCTCACCCAGCTCCCAGTGGGGAATTGTTCATCTCAGCCAACTGTGCTGAGCGAGTCTCCATCTGAGAAGGCACAGCTGTAATGTCCCCTTTGTACAGGAGCTGCCAGGGCTCAGTGTTCATCTGGGTGGGGGCAAGGGAGCAGAAAGAGAGGTTCTTGTGTTTACTTATTAGTTATTTATTGAGCATATCCTGTATGTCAGACACCTGTTAGATACTTAGAAAACTCGGTGAATAAGACAGGCCCTACAAGCATTATGTCCCCACAATGCTTATAAATATTACCGAAAACAGCCTTTGAAAAAAAACCCTGAGCAGAAGCTTGAATCTGAACCAAATCTCCACATTTTCCAAAAGGATTGAACTGGCAAGCGTGCAAATGTTCTCTGGACCAAACCAAGACTTTGTTCCGTTTGAGTCTCTTTCCTTTTTGGGGCCTCAAACAACCTGCTGAACAAGAGACACTCACGTGGCCTGTCTCTTCTGACAAAGTCCCCAGAGACATGTGCTGTGGTTACTGAGAAATCAGCGTGATGGCACCATTTCCAGCAATATTACCTTTGTCCTTGTCCGAGCCCCTTCACACATTCGTTAACTCATTTGACAATGATTTATTGAGTGCCCAGCATGTGCCAGGTGTGGACATAGGGCTGGCAGCCCAGCAGGTGCACACCACTCATTAGCTCTTCCTCCTGGCCCTGGCCAGTGGGCCAAGCAGCCATGGCAGCCCTGATCAGACAGGCAGGAAGCTGAGGATCAGTCTGCAGGAGGAACTGGCCCCCAAACCCATGGCTGGCAAGCAGCAGTGCTGGGGTAAAGCCCAAGACCCGTAGTTCCTGTTCTAACACATCCCCCCTGCCCCACCCCCGGCAACCACACACACTCTGCCCCGTTCAATCACTGAGAACCTTCTGCATGTAGAACCATGGTGGGACCCAGTGCATTCACATCCATCATCTCAACCAAGTCCTTCAGCAACCCTGTACAGTTTCACCCCCGTTTTACAGACAAGAAAGTGGAGGCACAAAAAATGTCAGAATTTGTCCCCAGTTACATAGCTGGTAGGCTGCCAAATTGAGGCACGAGCCCAGATCTCATGACTTTAGTGTCTCCTTTTCTCTTGATATTAAACTGCTTGTCTTTGTTCCTGGTATCTTGTCCCCCTCTCCAGAAACAAAATCGCACACACACACCACAACTAAAAAGTGATAATAAGGGCCAGCTGAGTGGTGCGTTGGATAAGAGTTGGCTTGGGATGCAAGCTCTGAGCAGCAGGGCACCTGTTTGGATCCCACTTGAGGGCCAGTGAAACTGTGCCCTCTACAGCTAAGATGGTGAACAACAGCTTGACCTGGAGCTGAGCTGCCGGCGTAGGCTGCAGTGGGGCTGGCCGGCAGCAGGTATGCACTTTCGTGAGCTGCCGTGAGCCACCGTTAGCGGCCGTCCAATGGCTGGCGACTGATCTGCCTCAGCCGGGAAGAGAGCAATGATAATACCAACATGGGCCAGTGAAGTAACGTCCTCCACACCTAGACTGAAGAACAAAAAGGACAGCAACTTGGCTGGTCCCCTTCCCTGATTCCCCAATGCTGTTCCCCTCTCCCAATTCCCCAATAAAATCTTCTTTTTTAAAAAAAGTAATAATAGTAATAATGATAATTAAGTTAAATTAAAAACAGAAATGTCTTCTCTCTTCTCTAGAATCTGGCAGCAGGCAGCCGCCAAGCCTCCCGAGAACACTTAGTGATTTCCAGGGGAAATCTGACCATCACTAGCTTCCAAAGACACTGCAGTGTTTTCAATTAGGGAGCTGAGTGCTCTGGCTTCGGGACAGGGAACAATGGAGAGGGCTCCAGGAGAGAGGGACTGACCTCTCTCAGAACCCCCTCTGTTTCCAGCTAATATGTCAATAGCCTCTTAAATGGAACGTTATGTGTCTGGGATTTTACTGTCAGGCTCATCCCTTTTGGGTAGAGTGTAGAGATTTTTTTTTTTTTTAATCTAAAGTTGATTGCCTTTCTCATTATCAAAGCCACCATCCATCTGTTTCCACTTTCTTAAGGGCTGCAGCAAGGAATAGAGTTGGAAATGTGTTTTTACTTGAGGTTTTAGGGTTCCCCTCCTCCGCCTTGTTGAGGGTTGTTCAAGTTTTAATGTTGTCACTGCAATATGATCTGCCAGTAGTGGGTGGCCCGGCTGTGCCATTTGAAACTAATTTACAGCTTCATCTGGGACTATCGTCACTTTAAATTAATTAACCAAAACGCACCAAAAATTATATGATGGGGCAAGGATGCAAAGAAGGAATTGAGAAAGTTTTCTAAGAAGCGGTGCCTCAACTTGGCTAGATTCTGCCCTTGGGTACAAAGGGCAACCTTTCCTTTCCTTTCCATTCACCTTTTGAAATGAAAACACGCACATACACCTTAAAAAATTCAGTATGTTGTTTTGCTGAAAGGTTTCTTTGGGAAGATAAGAACTCTGTGTCAGTTTCGACAAAGCCAAGCCAAGCCAAGGCAAAGCTGTTGGTAGGAAAAAAGGTGGGCAGCCTCACCACTGGCTAATGGGGACGTACGTCTGCAGCACACACAAGGAATGCTAGAGAAGAAATGGTGGGAATTGTGGGGCCTTGGGGGTGGGCTTGTCTTGGGGGGTAGGGCAGGGCAGGGAGGGGGCATTCACTTCACTCCTGCACGGAAGCAGTTTCTTCCCAGGCTGCAGGAGAAGATAATTTGTTCCTCTCACATTGGATAAGTATGTATCTCTCCCTTCTTATGTGCCAAGCACTGCGAGGGAAGGAAGAGCCTTCAAGAGGCTTACAGGTTTCATCAAAATGACAACCAAATTTGGGCTACTCTTGGCAGTCTCATGTATTCTCACTCAATCCTGGCCACAACCCTGGGAAGCACAGACATTCTCAGTCCATTCTACAAGGCTCAGAGAGGTGAACAGGCTTGCCCCAACCACTCAGCTATGAAATGAGGAAGCAAGAATCTAAATCGAGCTCTGTCACTAAATCCTATAGTACAAAAACAATGAGGACACAGCGGGCATTAAATCTTTGGGTGCCTCCGCAGAGAGAGGATTGGGAGTCAGGCGCACCTTGTTTTTCTGCTATAAAGTATTCTATTCCCGCCATCTTGAGACTTGAGCTGGTGATGTGGCCAAAAGAGGCAACTCTCCGAGCAGCCTGAGGGAATTCTGGGCCCTTCACACAGCATAAATCTATCTGTGACAAAGCCAGGCACACCCTCTCTGGGCTCAATGTGCCTTTCTAAAGCTGAAACATGTAGAGTGTTTGGGCAACAGATTATAATCTATCTGCTCTTACAGGCCAGCGAGTATCTGAAAGTAATTTGAGAACCATTAACGAAGATTGCATAATGTCTGGCTCATACTAAACACTCCAGAAACACTGACTAGGACTGTTATTCCCCCAAGCCTCCCCTCCCCCATCTCAAATCTCAGTTTGGAAGGAAGAGACCTTAGATACAAAGATTGGTTCTTGATCTAATCAAAAATATGGATATCTATTATAGAATTATGTAACATAGAGTAGCACTGAGCACCTAGTGCTATTGCAATAATTTAAGTGAATTCATCCTCAGCACAAACCTGTGAGGTCTTGAATGACCCCATTGGGCAGAGGGGGAATGTGAAATAAGGACTGGTGAAGCCTCCTCTTGCCCCACTAGGACTCAAACCCAGGCAGCTTGCCTTCCAGGGAGGACACTCAACCACAATGCTCTTTATTCTGCCCAAGGCTTCCCTGCCATTCTGAACAGGTAAGCGGTTTTCTAGCCTTTGCTTGAACAGCTCAGTTATGGGGTGCTCACTACCTGCAGAGACACTCCCCCTTTTTTCCCCCCTCCCCCACCACTGCATTTGAGGACAGCTCTGTTTGGTAGAAAGTTCTCTTGATGTTGAGAGGTAATTTCTCTTCCTGGCATTTCTACCGATTGTTTTTTATCCTGACGAGAGCCTCACAGAACAATGTTAAACTCTTTTTTCAAACTCCAATAGGTATGGGGGATTTATGAAAATGCAGATCTATTTCTATACATCTGGGGCAGGGCCTGAGAGTCTGTATGTCTCACAAGCCACCAAGTGATGACCGCAGAGCTGGCTCAAGGACCACGTGTGGAGGATGGAAGCATAGGATCAGCAGCAGGGTTAAATTCAGCCTGCCACCAGTTTCTGTAAAGAACATTTCATTGGAATACATCCACACTCACCCGTTTCCATGTTGTCTACAGCTACTTCCGTGCTACAGCAGAGCTGAGTAGTTGTGGCAGAAATTGTAAGGCCCACAAAGCCTAAAATAGTTGGCCCTTTACAGACTTTGCTAACCCCTGCTCTAGATGACGGCCCTTCAGATTTTGAAGAGCACTGCCCTGCCCCACCCATGTCCACTGAGCCACCTTGTCTCTGGCCCAGCCACCTCTCACCAAGCTGAGTCTCAAGTCGTCTCGGCATCCTGGTGTCTAACTCTTGAACACACTCAGATGCCAGCAACCCTCTTAAAGGAGAAGCAGCAACCCTCCTTGCTCGCCCGCAGGTGTAGACAGAGACCACTCAGTCCCTGACCCTCGGGTTGGATATGTGGGAGGATCAGTCCTGGAGCCCTTGGCCCAGGACCTCCACCCCTGCCATCCTCACCCCTCCCCTGTGCTCTCTCCCTCCCCATCTCCTCCTACACTCTACACCTCTCCACAGTCTCTCCTTGGGCTTTCTGCTTAAGTATTGGTATCAATTGCTACAGAATGTTGATTGTTGAGAGCGTTAGAAATTCTGCGCTTCAGAACAGGCCTCCTCTTCCTGGCAGCTGAGGGAGAAGCTGTGCTTGGCTCTTCCCTGCGAGTGAGCATCTCTACCTGCAAAGGCATGGTGCAGGGGATGCTCCCAGAGCCTGTCATTCCCCTCAGGGCCACTGCTTCTGTGACCTCAAGGCTTGCGCTCGCTGCAGGACATCTCTAGTGACTGGATGTGCTCAGAAGGGTCTCCCTTCAGCTCAACCAGAAGATTTAAAGACATAGTTCTTCTCTGAGGCACAGCAACAACCTCCTAACTGGGGTGATTCAGGACTGACAGGAAGTTCCTGATACACCTCACACCTGATTGAAAGAAAGAAAGAAAGAAAGAAAGAAAGAAAGAAAGAAAGAAAGAAAGAAAGAAAGAAAGAAAGAAAGAAAGAAAAAGAAAGAAAGAAAGAAAAAAAAACGAAAAAACAACAACAACAAAAAACCTGTCTTTCCTTCTCTCAGTAGAACTTTGTGTGATGATGGAACTATATCCATGCAGGCCAGTATGGTAGCATTGGCTGCATATGACTGTTGAGCCCTTGCAATATGGCTTCTAAACTGAAGAACTATATTTTTGTTTTAATTAAGTAACCATGCATGGCTAATGGCTACTGTATTGGACACTACAGGGTCTAGCTCATGCTTCAAATTTATTTGAATTTGATCCTTTTAACTCTTTTGACCTGGTCAAAAATTTCCCTAAGGAGAAGTCAGCTTTGAGGCTATTCTGAGTCCCTGGTTCCTTAGTATGAATCCAGGCACTGAAAATAGGATTAATTTGGAAAGACCAGAGAAAGGGCATTGGAGGTCACTGGGACCCAAGGAAGGACGGGAAAGAACAAATCAGGCCAGTTGGACACACACGCACACACACACACACACACACACACACACGAGATATATACACCAACATAGCCAACCTGGGGACCCAGAGAGCATCTTGGAGGTGACCAATCGGTTTGGAAGAAACTATCAGTTTCTACTGGCAAACCTGATACTTGATAAATGGAAAGAAGGGAAGAGAAGGAAAGAAGAGATGATGGAGAGAGAGCTATTTCATCACTGACCTGACACTTAAGGAATTTCTAAGCTAGTTTAAGAAATAAAACCACAACAACTGAAATAACTGGAGAGCAATGAGATGCTCAGTTATGGCAATGCTCCTGTATAAAACAGGAATTCCAAGGGTGGGGACATCATGGATCTAAAGAAATCCTGGAAGAAGCAGGAGTAGGATTGGGCCAGGTAGTGGGCAGATTTCGCTCAGACTAAAGGAAAAGAAAAGGCACTCTGTGCAGGGGAATGGTTTGAGCAGGTGCGCAGAAGCAGGCAACCTGGCTAAGCCATGAACAGACTCCCATCCACCTGATTTGGGGGTGACGGGCCCATGGAGGGAGAGAATTAAGGAGGGATGGCCATGGTGGAGCTGGATTTGGGGGTCTGGACAGCTCAAAAGCAAGAGTTAGGGCTGCAGTAGCTTTTCTCACTGAGAAAGGATGAGAAGCTGTCTGGGGTTCCTGAGGGGGGCAGGGCTGGGGAGGGAGAGGGCTGCCTGAAAACCCCAAGGAAGCAGTGCTCAGGTCAGGGGTCAGGAGGAGTCAGAGGCTGAGCATGGCAGTTACTAGTACCATTCATGAGAAATGCAGGTGAGCAGCCAGGCTGACGCTTCCTGTCCAATCCCGTTCCTTCCTGCTCTCCTTTCACAGGTGTTAGACCAATAAGTTGTTTGCAAGTCTGATTCTATCCTGGGGTCTGCTTTCTGTAGGACCTGAAATAACAAAAAAAAAAAAAAAAAAAGAGAGAGAACACTATTCTCTCCAAAGAGATTACATATATTCTCCTCAAGGGTTGAGGCATCCCCATGACTTAAACAGCCCCTGACAAATTCTGTGAAACATAGAAAGTGCCCGGGACGTTTATAGCATGAGTGTGCATAGGCGCAAAGAAGGGGTCAGGCCACAAAGAGCGGGGTCCTGGGAAAGGCAAGTGTCACACGTTGCCTGGGCAAATGCCGATGATGGATGGCCCTAACTGCCTCTCCCACCCCATCCTTATCCCGCCCTCCTGGGGTGACCGCCAAAGTTATGAGCAGTGTTCTTTAATGCACCAGAGTCCCCTGGAGAAAGTGAGTCAAACATGCTCACATCCACTTTTCTCAAATATGGGCACCAAATGTTTCCAACGTTTGATCCTGAAGCGATAACAGAACTGTGAGGAATGGGGAGAAGGGAGGAGAAACCACAGAGAGGGGCCAAGTCCCTGGTAATGTTTTCCAGGGTAGGGGAGAAGTGGGGGAGCAGAGAGGGCATCTCCACCTCCAGTCCCTTCTGTCACAGGCTGCATCGCTAAAGAGGAGTCAGGGAAGGCAGTACCACAGACATTCCTTATTCCCCGGTTTCACTCATTCCATTGTTTCAAATCCAGGCTTCTCAGCCTTGGCGCTAATGACATTTTGAGCCTGAGCATTCTTTGTGGGGGTGGGTGGGGTGCTGTCCTGTGTATTGTAGGGTGTTTAATGGCATCTTTGCTCTCTACCCACCAGGTGCCAGTAGCACTCCCCACCTCCAGTTGTGACAATCAAAAATGTCTCTAGGTGTTGCCAAATGTCCCCTAAGGGGCAATATCTTCCTGGTTGAAAAACCACTGATTCTTTTTTTTTTTTTTTTTAAAGATTTTATTGGGGAATTGGGAGAGGGCAACAGACAAGTTGTTGTCCTTTTGTTCTTCAGTCTAGTTGTGGAGGACGTTGCTTCACTGGCCCATGTTGGTATCGTCATTGTGCTCTTCCCAGATGAGGCAGATCGGTTGCCGGCCTCTGGATGGTCGCTCACCGCGGCTCTTGGCAGCTCACGCTGGCTGCCAGCCACTCACACTGGCTGCCGGCCACTCACTGTAGCCTATGGCAGCCCACTGCAGCAGGGGCTGCAGCCTACACCGTTGCCGGGGCTCACACAGCCCAGCTCCAGGTGGAGCTGTTGTTAGCTGTAGAGGGCAGTGTCACTGGCCCTCATATGTGGGATCCGAACCGGGGCCGCTGGCATCCCAAAACCAGCTCTTAACCAATGCACCAGTCGGCTGGCCCGAAAAACCACTGATTTAAATCATCAGCAGAAATCCCACTTTAGACAGAATGAAACAAATTCAAGTCCTATGGATTGTTTCTCTCCCCATCAATCTCCCCACAGTAAGTGCTATTTTCAGGTCTTATTTGGTCTCTGCTAACCTGAAACTCCCAAGACGGCCCTTTGGTGACCTGGTGCTGGGGGCTCCCAGCCCCTCCTCAGATCCAGGACCTTCTCTGTGTGTCCAGTCCCCTCTAATCAAATCCCATTGGCCAGGCAGCCCAGCCCAGCCCGGTGGATAGCCACAATGGTGCTGCCTGGCTAGGGGGTCTTCCGATTGCCTCATTTATGTATGCCTGCGGTTTCTGATGTGGATCAATAACGCAGCTAGGCTTTCCCTCACTGCATTTTTAAAGGGAACCCATTCAAACAGGGATTACATTTGCTGCCCATCGCCGAACATCTCTTGATTTATTCATTCATTCAACAAATAGTTATTGAGTTCCTTCTAGGTGGCAGGCACTGCTGTTTGGGACTAGGAATATAACTGTGAATCAGACAGATGCAGCCCTCCCCTTCCCAGTGGGGGAAGGTGTGGGCTCTGAAGCCAGACTGTGGGGCATTGAATCCTGGGTCCACTACCTACACCTCTGGAAGGCTCAATTCTGCATCTGTAAAATGGAGATAACGGTGGCTCCCACCACCAAGAGAGGTGAGAATTTTTTACACCTTTAGAAGGTGTAAAAAATGCGTAGCACAGCTGACACGTGTTACAGTAAGAAAGAGCTCACCCTTGTGAGACTGTCATTATTCTTCTTCAAGAAATTATAGTCTGGTGGGAGAGATGCACAAATTTAACATGTAACTGTATAAAATGTAATCAGTGACCTGAGAGACAGATGCACAGAACTCATTAAGGGGCAAAGGTAGGAGGGTAAGAGTCAGGGGTGCTTCTTCCAGAAAGAGGTGCTACCTAAGTTAAGACCTCAAGCTTAACTAGAAATTGGCCATTAAAAAAAAAATGAGGTAGTGGGGTGAGTGTGACAGGCAGAGGGTAAGGATGTGTTAAGGCTCAGAGGCCAGAGCATGGGGATGGGGAACCTGAGAGAGTTCAGTGTGGCTGGGGCATGGATGCTGGAGATGTAAGCTGGGGTCACACCAGCCAGTTTTATCAGCCACGTCAAGGCATTTGACTTGACCCTAGAGCAATCGGAAGCCAGTTGAGAGTTTTAAACAAAGGAGGGGCGTGATCAGGTTTGATTTAGAAACTTCGCTCTGGCTGGAGAGGGGAGAAATGATGGGAGAGAAAAGGTTGAACACTGCTCCAGTCTCCCTCCCAGTGAGCGGTGTCAGTGGCCTGGCCTAAGGGGTAACAGCAGGAACAGGAGGAGGCGGGTGGGCCCCAAGTCCACAGAGCAGTAGAGTCTGTGCTAGCAGGGCTCTAAGCACACTGCAGGTGACCCATGAACATCTGAGGAACAAGTAAGTGAATGAGATGCCACAGTCAGGTCTTTGGGGATCCGTTACAGCCTCAGAGGGGCTCCTGGCAAATTCCTGTAGCATCCAACCCTGAGGCAGTTTCAGGAAGCTGATTAGGAAGAAAATAGAAAATGCCTTCCTCCCTACATGGTCCTCCCCTGTGGGCAAACCTGACCTGTGCGGACAGAGACAGAAAGACAGAGCAGGAACGTCAGGCAGAATGACAAAACACACCAGGGCTGGGGGGTTGCCATCTGTGGACAGGCTAAAGGAATCAGGTCCAGAGTCTGGTAAGCCATGGCTGAGACGGACCAGATCAAAGGCTCCAAAGTCAGGCCCCAGGCCCCTAGGGCAGGCTGATGACAAATGAGCTCATGCAGGTAAGGCGCCTGCTATGTCAGGTGTTCTGCACATGCCCAGGCTTTCAGGACCCACAGAGCACAGCAGCAGCAGCAGGAGCCACCCTCACCCCCCACCCCGGCCCTGATGGTGCAGAGCTTAAAACAGGTAGTTTGGGACAACTGCAAGAAAGAACAGTTTTAAATACATATTAATTTTTAATTAGACAACTCTCATAAAAAATTAAAACATTACAGATAAAGCTGAAGACCCTCTGAGCCAGTCTCTAGTTCTAGCCCCTTCCTCTACTGTCCCCAGGAGCAACCATCTGCAGATTTCTGAGTATGCGTCTGAGCCTTCCCCTATTTATTTACCTGTGTGTCTAATGTGCCCAAAGAAAGTGTGTAATATTGTTTTGCGGGAGTTTTGTTTGCTTGCTTATTGTTGCTGTGCATAGCTGTGTCTTCTTACTACAGACTGCCTTTCTCATTCACATGTCAGGAGATCTGCCCACGGGGATCCATAGGGATCTGCCTCGCCCTTCCTAACAGGAGCACAGTATTCATATTACTGAGGTGAATTTGGCCATCCCCCCACAAAGGGAACTTCATACAATGGGTAGAAAATCCAAAATACCTTACCCTTTAAGGATAGTACGAGCTCCCAAACTCAGGGGGGCCTGTACTATCCCGTACTGATCTTCAAAAAGTTCAGGAAGGGTGGAGTCAGGACAGGTCTTGAGGAATAAGCCTCCACCTTCAGCAGTCAGGACCACATTTGGGGAACAGCTCAAGTGGCTGATTGAAAAGAGTTGCCGTGGGTGAGAAGCTGGGCAGAGAAACTGCTTCCAGCCACGTTCATGCTTGCTTAACCCACACCACACACAGCCAAGGTGGTAAAAGAAGGTTCTCTTAGCTTTCCTTGGGGTGAATTTTCAGCCCTGTACTGGAGCCCAACCTGGTCTCTGAGCTCACCCAGAGAGAGAGGCCTCCTTCTAACATGTTGGCAGAAGGGAAGATGGAGGTGAAGAGGAGACGATTGTTTCTGTAAATGTCTTCATTAGACCGCAGCTGACCTGCCTCCTCGCCCATAAGCATGCATCCCACTTGCTTCTTGGAGAGAGAGGGGGCTTGTCTGATTGTAGTGGTTTCTATACTGGGTCCCTTCAGATCACAGCCAGGTTTGGATGACTCAGCCCAGGCTAGATTCTATAAGACACGTACCACGTCAGAGGGTAAAAACAATACAAGGCCAAGGATGCTGGGCTGGGCTGCAGGGGCTCCTGACTGGCTCTGTGGGTAGGCAGGGTGAGTGGTCACCACACTGTCACCCTGATGATGCCGGAAGTTCCACACTACAGTTCCAGTGCTTGCTCAAGGTCTTCTCCTTCATTCTGTTTTTCAAAACTAACCGATCCTGCAACCTCATACCCTGAAATTCAACCACTAAGCTACGCAGCACCCAGTACCCCCATGTGTGGATGAGCTGGGCAGCATTGGGGTTATCACAGAAGCAGGGTGAAGACCCACACAGAGAGACCCATGGAGATGCCTGGTCTGGGCTGTTACTTTGTCTCCAGGTAAAGTCCTGGCTTTGATCTTTATGCTGAGTCCCAGGCAAGTGACCCATCCTATCAGGAGCACTCTTTCCCCATCCCATAAATGGGAACCCAACAATGCCCTGCCTTTCTCCCAGGGCTATTGCCAGCTCAACATGAGCTCTGGGTGTGTGTCCAGATGGGCATGGGGCAGGGGAACCAGTAAGGTAACTCTATATTGAGCCTCAGTTTTCTTATCCATAAAATGGGAATAACAACAGTCCCTACTTCGTAGATTGTTATGAAGATTGAGGTAGATGCTGCAGGAAGCACCCAATAAAAGGGAGGTGCTAATAATCACAATTGAAATAATAATTATATATAATGAAGGTTGTGAGCATTAGTCTGGGATATGTCCCCAGTATCTCCGTGAGGACTTAGCCTCCAGCTGACCTAAGCGAAGGGCAGCTGACCCTGATGAGATTCCAGGTTCTTGACTCAGCTTTTCTGATAAGAGGTACATAAGCCTCACCCTGCTGCGGGCTCTCCAGGCCTCCACCCACCAACTTTATCTCAGTCTTCCCAAAGTCATCTGACCTTGCATGACCTGGGCTCTGTCACAGACCATGCTCCAAGTAACTTAGTCACCTCCACCCTGGACCTCAGCACACATGGGCAAGGAATCACAGGATGGACATTGGTGGTGACAGGCTGACCCCATCTCACGGGACACATCTCAGGTTACTGCCCAACATTTGCTATAACAATGCGGTGACTTCCTGAGGTGGCTCAGGAGCTTGCATCTGGGGGTTCCAAGGAAACCTCAGGATGGTGGGCCAGGCAAGAGGATAGAGCCTTTGTGGTCCCTCCTTTGGTTGTTTGTAATTCTGGCGGTCCTGAACCAGCACCCAGGGAGCCACATTCCCTCTTTCCTCCTCCATGAGGCCTCACTCCTGAATTTTGTTGCCTCCACTAAAGCCTGATACCACAGCCTTCTCTACCCCGCTAACACTAGGCAGGAAAGACCTCCAGAACTCAGAAGTGACCCCAATCTCCTGCTGAAACAACTGGCCTCAGCTCGACATTGTGGCCAGCAGTGTGTGATCACATCACTCCCAGAATTTCAGAAGATCAGAGCTCAAAGGCCACAACTCTTCTCTTTGCAGAGAGGAAGCTGGGTCCCAAAAGACAAGGCATGCACTCAAATCAAAAGCTAGCAAGGGACCACAATCCTCTTGACCCTCACGCCCCAGCAAAACAAATAAACTCCGCCTAAATACCTAAGTCATGTCATGCTTTTCAGCAAAACCTGGTCATAAACCCATTCGCAATTCTTTCCTAAGCGAAACCCCTTGCGGCTGTGGCCTTTGATGAGAATCATCTGGGCAGATTCCTTGTGAAACGAGAGCTTGACTCGCAAGGGCTTTGCAGGGCAGCTCGGGCCAGAGGGAGGTGAAGCCTCCCGCAGCCCCCCATCACAGACTCCCGAAAGCTGGAGAGATGCCTCTGAAGGTCCCCAGGGGTCTCCATGCCCTTGGGCCGCTCGCCCCAGGCGGCCTCCCTTTCCTGCCCAGGTGCCCAGGTCTCCTCCCCAGCCCTGAAAGCATGCGCCCCCAGCTCCTCGCTGCTCTCGAAATTTTGGGAATTTCCTTTGAAGTCTGGAAGCCCTTTCATTCCGGCGCCCTTTCGCAGTAATTCCTGCCCAAGCGCCGCGGGTCTGCGAGCTGGTCTCCGGCCGACTAGCGAGCCCCACCCCCAGGCGCTGAGGCCGCGTAGCGCCTTTTCTCGGGTGCACAGCGCCACCTGCGGACCGATCGCGGGTCCCCTTCTAGAGGAGTCCGGTCCATCAGCGGGCATGAGAGGCCCAACCAGACTGACGGTGACCCTGATATCAATAGGTGCAACGTACACAGGATTCAGCGTCAAGGAGTTGTGGGTTCGAGGCCAGCCTGGACAACTTGGACCTGGGTGGCTGGGACACGCTGGCCACTGTGAGTGCCACTCAGACCATAGATGGTGTGAGGACTATAAGCAATTGAGGCAACATCTTTCGCTGTGTCTTCCCTCCCACCTGTTGACATCTCCAGCATCACGTCCTATCCCTTCCCACCTTAAATTTGAGAGTTCCCATGTATGAACCTGCTTGTGATTCCACATACACCATGCCGACTGGCATCGGTGCACTTCACTTACAGGGTCCCCTTTGCCAAGGAGGCCCCCTCCCTCACCACGCCCCCGGAATACTGCCACGGGACTACTGCTCTGCTACCTCTGGCCTTCTCTAGCCAGCTATCTTGCCTCTGTGCTTCAGAGCCCCCTGTGCTTGCTTCTATTGCCTCCCCTAACCACATTATATTAAAACGTAATTCAGTGTTCTTGTTATTCCAATTAGGTGTTTGTCTTCCCTTCTAAATTGTGAACTCCTCAAGGGCTGTCTTATTCATCTCCAAATAACCCAGATGGCTCCTGGGATCTCCCAGCCCACTTAGCTCTAGTTTAGATGAGCTTTGTCACAGCTAATTGCCTACCCAACAGCCATTTTCTGAGTCCTCCTTAATGATAGAACCCAGATTTTGTTCTGGGAGGCAAAATGTCTCCTTCCAGACTCTCTTGCAGCTAAGTATGACCACGTGACCCACACCTGGCAGAAGTCACTGGATGGGGTTTCTGGGAAAATTTTTCAAAAGAGGACAGATTCATGCATCTGGCCTTTCTTTCTTCCCTTTTTCCTTTCCTGGAATATGGTCAAGGTGTCTGTGGGAGCAGCAGTGATCATGCAACCATGAGGGCAGAAGTCACACATGGAAGTAGAGCAGCAAGATAGAATGAACCTGGGTCTCTGGTGACAATCTTGAAACACTGCACCAACCCCTAGCTTGTTTGATCCACTTTTTGGAGATTTTTCTCTTACTTGCAGCCAAATGTAATCATAACTTATACAAACACTATTTCCTCGCCCAGGAGAAGTTCAAAGTCCTCCCCTACAAGATGTCTGCCGATTCCCACTGGGCTCACAGGCTCATGGACACCACTGACAGTAAGCTCCTGCTAATTTTCTCTTTCGTACTGGAGGATGAAGTGACAAACCACCAGCCTTCCATTTTCACAATTTCACCGTGGAAAGTAGGTTAACTGTAAATATTTTACAGTAAAGACATCGACATGCTACACTGCAACATTTCACATTTTTTCATACTAATGAGTGGCAAACCTTATTCTCAGAAGTCCTTTAGCCACCCCGCTCCCTGGGGGAATAGATTCTGACCACATCTAGTCCACATGCTCCTCAGCCTCACACCCACTTGTTTCCTATCTCCTCTTTTCCTCCTCTCTGATCTCTCCCCAGTCCTCAAAGGAACAAAAACCAAATTCTTCTCATGTTCTCATTGTTTTTTATTACCTCTACTGTATGTTCACCATCACGTTTGTGGCTTGGACTCCTCTGAGCACCCTCACTTTCTGTCCCAGTGGCTGAACAAGCTATTATTCCAAAGCTATTATTCCTCCCTGAGGGGAATCCTGTTACTAGAGCTTCAGATCATTAATTTTTTTTTACTCTCTCTACATTATTCTTCCCCCCACCTTCCATGAAATGTAGGGGCTCCATGAAGGTGGGTTGAATTGACTTGGCCAGAAGGGAACCCTGAGATACCTATGACCCGATACTTACCCACCTATTTTAAGAGGTGCCATGGCCTCTGATTCAAAGGAATAATTCTCCTACCAGAAATGTCAAGCCAAGAAAGAGGAGAGATTGCTGCTAAGGTCAGACAAGTACAGGACAGGAGGCAGACAGGCTCATCAACCCTCTGCCTATGTGCAAGCCACATTCAGTCTCGGGGCCAAGGTTTCTCATGAAGGGCTTAGAATGAAGTTAGAAGGAGTTTTTAATCTCATCTTTAAAAAAACTAAGAATAGGGCCGGCCGAGTGGTGCGGTGGTTAAGCGCTGGCTTGGGAAGCCAGCGGCCCCAGTTCGGTCCCACATATGAGGGCCAGTGACACTGCCCTCAAAAGAAAAAAACAAAAAAAACAACAACACTAAGAATAATGAGATCCCTTTGTAAATTGGGGATATTTTTGCATTTCTTAGACTGTAGCTTTTTTTCTTGATCAATTTTGGCAAATGTTTATTTTATTAATCTTTTTCAAATACTAAATTTGGGATTTTTAAAATCACTTCTACTGTATGTGACTTTTCTATTCTCTTATATTTATTATCACTTTTTTTACTTTCTGCATTTATTGTAACTTCTTAGATTGGATGCTTGGTTCATTAATTTTTAGGCTTTTTAAATTTCTAATATACATATTTAAGGCTATCAACTTCCCTATACTGCTTTGGCTGCATCATGTTATGAGGTATAATATTTTCAATAGGCTTTAATTCTAAATATTTTCTAATTTCTATTATGATTTCTTTAACCCATAAGTTGTTGAAAAGTATTTTTGTTAACTTCCAAAATAAAGGGGAATTGTGGATGTTGATTGCTAACTTAACTGTATTGTAATTAGAATTATAGTCTGTATGACAATAATCCTTTTGAATTTTTGGGGCCTGCTTCATGGACATTCTCAGGATCAATTTTTCATCCATGTTCCATGTGTGCTTGAAAAGAATATATATGTTCTGTATTTGTTTGCAAAAGTCTGAAAATTTCTATTAGGTCAAACTTTTTGTTATTCAAATATTCTATATCTCTGTTAATTTTTTATTTCCTAGAAAAATCAGTTAATAAAAGAGGAATGTTAAAATCTATTTTGATCATGAATTTATTGATTTCTCCTTATAATTCTGTGAATTTTTGCTTCATATATACTTAAGGCTATTGTTTTTAGGTCCATGTATATTTGTATGGTGAAAAATGTTCTATCATTAGGTAGTGATACTCTGCTTCTGTAATTATGCTTTTTCCTTCAATATTAATTTGTCTGATATTGATATCACCACACCATTTCTTTTCTTTGGCTTAGCATTTGCCTGGCATGTATTTTTCCATGCTCTTACGTTCAGTTTTTGTGTATCCTTCTGTTTTAGACATATCTCTTATAAACAGCATATAAGCTGAATTTTGCTTATTTAAAAAATAATCAACTCTGAAAGTATTTGTTTTTTACCAAGAGATTTTAGCTACTTTACACTTGTTATGATTATTGGCATATTTTGATTTATTTTTGTTCTCTTATTTTGTACTGTACATCCATCCCACTTTTTCTCTTTGTCTTATTTAGTTCTTCTTTACTTGTCATTTTTTATTGGGAGGGGCTGATTGATATTTTTTCTCATTTAGTTTTTTGCCTCTAGTATTTTAACAGTTACTCTGGAAAGTTTTATGTGCATATTTAACAATGTCTAAAACTAATCATTAGGACCAGCTGAGTGGCTCAGTTGGTTAAGAGTGAGAGTTCTGAGCAACAGGGTCCCCGGTTCGATTCCCACAGGGGCCAGTGAGCTGTGCCTGAGCTGAGCTGCCGCTGAGCTGGTGAGAGCGCGTGCTCTTAGCAGCAAGGTTGCTGGTGCGACACCCGTATGGGATGGTGGCTGCGCACTCCCCCGCCTCTTACAACTAAGATTGAACATGGTACCTTAAGCTGAACGGCCATGAGTTGCCAACTGGAGGCCGGATGGGACTGAACTTGGAGCTGAGCTAGCTGCACCCTCCACAATTAAGATTGAAGGACAACTTGGCTGTTCCCCTTCCTCAATTCCCCAAAAGAATCTTTAAAAATAAAATAAAATAAAACTAATCACTCTCCTTATCCTTCTGAACAATCCATGGACTTTAAAATATTTCATTCATATCACTCCTCTCCACTTGCAAGTTACTGGGCTATATTTTATCCTATTTTTCCCTTTAATCAAAAAATAGGCATTATTCTTCTTTATACAGTCAATGTTTATTTATATTTACCACTTTCTTGGTTCTTCATTTGTTTCTGTGTGTAATATCTGGGATCTGGGATCATATTCCTTCTGTGGGAAGTACATGATTTTAGAATTTTGTTTAATGAAGATTTGTTGGTTTCAACTCTCTCATTTTTTGTTTGTCTAAAAATGACTTTAATTGTTCTTCCATTCTAAAGATATCTTTGCTGAGTATACCATTTTAGGCTAACAGTTATTTTCTTTCAGCGCGTTTTTCTTCTGTCTTCTTGTTTCCATCCTGCTCATAAATGTGATTACCTTTTAGGTAATCTACTTTCTGGCTTTTGTAATCTTTCTTTATCTTTAATGTTCTGCATTTTCACTGATTTGTGTAGGGGTGAATTCTTATCCTTCTTTTTTTTTTTTTTTTTTAGAGGGCAGTGTCACTGGCCCTCACATGTGGGATCCGAACCGGGGCCGCTGGCTTCCCAAGCCAGCTCTGAACCACCGCTCCACTCGGCCGGCCCTGAATTTCTTATCCTTCTTGATATTCAAGCCATCCGAGTTCTAAGGCTTACCATCTTTTAACAATT
Organism: Aselliscus stoliczkanus; assembly: GCA_033961575.1. Lineage (NCBI taxonomy): Eukaryota > Metazoa > Chordata > Mammalia > Chiroptera > Hipposideridae > Aselliscus > Aselliscus stoliczkanus. Next base: position 62,097,828 of record CM066732.1, on the reverse strand, counting down.
CTGGAAAATTCTCAGGCAAAATTTCTCTATCTTTTCATCATGAAACTCTGATTAGAGATCACTCTACCCTACCTTTAACTTTTCCTTCATATTTTTCCATTGCCTTTTCTCTCTGGTTTACCTTCTAGTTAATTATTTTAATTACTTCAGACCTATCTTCTAGTTCAATTACTTCTAATCTGTAGTCTTTACCATTACTGAGATTTTAAGTTTTTTTTTTTTTGTTTTTTTTTTTTAAGATTTTATTGGGGAATTGGCAGAGGGGAACAGCGTTGGGGAATCGGGGAGGGGAACAGACAAGTTGCTGTCTTTTTGTTCTTCAGTTTAGTTGCGGAAGATGTTGCTTCACTGTTGGTATCGTCATTGCGCTCTTCCCGGATGAGGCGGATGAGGCAGATCGGTCGCCGGCCTCTGGATGTCGCTCACCGCGGCTATTGGCAGCTCACGCTTGGCTGCCAGCCGCTCACGCTGGCTGCGGGCCACTCACTGTAGCCTATGGCAGCCCACTGCAGCAGGGGCTGCAGCTCACACCATCACCGGGGCTCGCACAGCCCAGCTCCAGGTGGAGCCGCTGTCAGCCGCAGAGGGCAGCGTCACTGGCCCTCATGTGGGATCCGAACCGGGGCCGCTGACATCCCAAAACCAGCGCTTAACCAGTGCGCCACTCGGCCGGCCCTGAGATTTTAAGTTTCAGTGCTGTATTTCTTCTTCCTAGACGATTTATTTGGTTCTTTAACAACTCCTATTGGTCTTTTTTTTTTTAAACATTCTCTTTTTCTTTGCTTATTTTCAAAGTTATCTCTTATTTTGTTTATTTTCAAGTATCTCTTCAGTTTCTTTAAATGTATTAAACATATTTTTAATATGCTGTATTTATTAATTCTGACATTTAAAATCTTTTCAGGTTTAGTGCTAGTGTCTGTCCGTTTTTTGTTGTTTGTTTGTTTGTTTGTTTTTTCCTGCTGGTTCTTTCTCATGGTGGCATTTTTCTGATGCCTGTTTTGTGGCTTTTTACTATGAGCATGAATTCCTTAAAATTTTATTTGTATATTAGAATTCTTTAAGTCTTGGGAGAAAGTTGTATTTTTCTGGATAATTTACATTTGCTTCTGCCAATGTCTGGGGTACTACAAACCTAAGACTACTTTAAGTTAAATTCTCTATTTAATATTAGGGCCCGTCAGTAAATATGATTTCTCAAAGGATATAGTTTTCTCTCTACTCGGTACAAAGTCTTGTCAGGCAAGGACAAGTTTGCTTGTTGTTCCCCATCACCACCACCACCCCACCTGGTGGGTATTTCCCACTCCCTTTACACGAGGGATACAGCCCTTTTGAATCCCAGCTGTATGTGAGAGCCTCTATTACATTTACCAGCTTGGGTGAGCCCAATACTTTATCTCTTCACACAACATATAGCTTTCAAAAACTAAAGCTCAAGGTTATCAGTTCTTGGCAAATACCTTCGGGATGTACAGGCTTCTGTATTAGCTTACCTACCTGGCTTCCCTGGTACAGGCAGGGATGCATGGCTAAAGGGACTCAAAGCCTATCCATCCCAGAGCACTTTCAGCCCTCAGAAGCCCGCCCTTAAAGCTAGAGATTCATCCCATTAGGTGAATGCATGATGTCTTTAACCCCTTACTTCTGGGAATTGCAGTGTAGAATGGCTGGTAATGCAAGAAGAGAAGAAAACTTCATGTATGTAGCATCTATTATATTCCAGACACTGAGCTGAGTGCTTGTTCATCAACCCTGTAAAATGGATATTCTCGCCATAATTTGCAGATGGAACATCTGAAACTCTGAGAAGTTAAATGACTTACCCTGAGTGGGCATTGGATTCAAACCCAGTAAGTGTCTGATTTCAACCCATGGTCTGTCTTCTACATAATACCGAAGAGGGTGAAACAATGAGTGAGGCACTAGCCTTGAAGTTGTGTGAGAAAAGAGAAAATCAGAGAGACCAGGCATCCTAGTCCTAGAAGGTCAGCCAGTGCCCTCAAAGCACATATTGACAGGGAAAGAAAGACACTTTGCCAAGGATGGACTTATCTAGAGGAACTGTTTGACCAGACTCCTCACCCTGCCATCCCTGGCAAGAAGAAAATTGGCACTCAGATCACCTGAATGGGATTTTGGATCCTTTGCCAGTCCTACAGCAATAAGGACCTGATGCTGGTGGTAAGTGAGGGGTTGATAACTCCTCAAAATCAGTATATCACAGTTTCTAAGACTCTTACCTATAGTGGATGGTAAAGTGCTGGGTTATGGAGTAGCTCTGACACTTGAACAATACGGGGACAATGGTTACTACAGAGATTGTGTTTGTTATATGACTTTTGTCAACTGCTTTGGAAGCTTAAAACAGCAATGATCTACAAAGCTCTGATGAAAGAAATCAAAGAAAAACTAAATAAATGGAGCAATATTCCATGTTAATAGATAGGAAGACTCAATATTTTCAAGATGTCAGTTTTTCCTAATTTGATCTATAGATTTAATGCAATTCCAATCAAAATCCCAGCAAGTTATATTATGGCTATAGATAAACTCATTCTGAGATTTATATGGAGAGGAAAAAGATCCAGGACAGTCAACAACACAGTATTGAAGAAGAAGAACAAAGTTGAAGAACTGACACTACCCAACTTCAAGATTTTACTGTAAAGTTATCTTTACTGTAAAGCTAACAGTAATCAAGAGAGTGTGATACTAACAACGAACAAACAAACAAACAAATCAATGGAACAGAATAGAGAGTTGGGAAATAGACCCACACAAATATAGTCAACTAATCTTTAACACAAGAACAAAGGCAGTACAGTGAAGAAAAGATAGTCTTTTTAACAAATGATTCTAGAACAATGTGACATCCATATGCCAAAAGAAAAAAATGTATCTAGACACAGACCTTCCACCTTTCACAAAAACAAACTCAAAATAGATTACAGACCTAAATGTAAAACACAAAACTATAAAGTTCCTAATAGATCACAGGATCAATATTTTAATACCTTGGGTTTGGCTATGATTTTTTAGTTATAACACCAAAGGCACAGTCCATGAAAGAGATAATTGATAAACTGGGATACATTAAATTAAAATTTTCTGTTCTGCCAAGGGTACTGTCAAAAGAATGAGAAGACCAGCCACAGACTGGGAGAAAGTATTTGCAAAAGACATGTCTGATAAAGGACTGTTATCCAAAATATACAAAGAATTCTCAAAACTCATTAATAAGAAAATGAAAAACCTGATTAAAAAAATGAGCAAAAGACCTTAATGGACACCTCACCAAAGACGACATACAGATGGCAGATAAGCATATGAAAAGATGCTCCACATCGGATGTCATCAGGGAAATGAAACTTTAAACATGAGTTACCCCAAACACCTACTAGAATGGCCGATATCAAGAACACTGACTACACCAAATTCTTATAAGAATGTGCAGCAATAGGAACTCTCATTGTTTAAATTGGTGGGAATGCAAAATGGTACAGTTTGGCGAGTTCTTAAAAAACTAAATATACTCCTATCCCGGGATCCAGCAATCACACTCCTTGGTATTTACCCCAAAAAGTTGAAAACTTATGTTCACACAATAACCCGCACACAGATCTTCATAGCAGCTTTATTCATAATTGCCAAAACTTGGAAGCAACCAAGATGTTCTTCAGTAGGTGAATGGGTAATAAACTGTGGAACATCTAGACAATGGAATTTTATTCAGCGCTAAAAAGAAATGAGCTCAAGCCATGAAAAGACACGGAAGAAGCTTAAATGCACATGACTAAGTGAAAGAAGACAGTCTGCAAAGTCTCCATACTGTATGATTCCAACCATATGACATCCTAGAAATGGCAAAAGTGTGGAGACAGTAAAAAGGTCAGTGGTTGCTGGAGAGGGATGAATAGGTGGAGCACAGAGGATTTTTAGGGCAGTGAAACTATTCTGTATGATATAGTGATGAATACATGTCCTTATACATTTGTCAGGACCCATAGAAAGTACAATACCAGGAGTGAACCCATTGTAAACTAGACATTGGGTGACAATAATGTGTCAACATAGGTTCATTGATTATAACAAAGGTGCCACCCTGGTGCTGTATGTAGATAGTGGGGGAGCTGTGTGTGTGAGGCGGTGGGGTATAGAGAGTATCTGGGAACTCTCTGTACTTACTGCTCAGTTTTGCGGTGACTCAAACTGCTCTAAAATTAGTCTATTTCAAAAAAATAAAAGGAAGAAAATGACAGGCCCAGATCAGGTAGCAATCAACTCAAGGTTCACTGTGAAAACCAGAGGGCCTCTGAGGAGACTCTCATCTTTTTTACCCACAGGGCTCCTGGGCTAAAACTCAGGCCCCACATAAAGGAGGCAATGCTACAAAGAGGACAAGTTTCCCATATCAAAGTCAAAGCCTTTGGAAGAAGAGTGAGATCCTGGGATATGGAACAGGGACACTGGGTGAACAAACCTGAGAATCTTGAACCCTCAGATGCCCTGAGTCCCCAGGGCTAGAAGCTCCCTCCTCTTCACTAGGCTTAGAGAACATGCACAGACCTCACCTTCCACAGGCACCTCCCAAGTGATTCTGGACCTTCTCTAGATCTTCTCCCACCATCACTCATCGTAGGCCAATGAACAGGGTTAGGAAGCAGCACAGACCAACCAAAGAAACACAGTCCCTTCTCTGGGAAGCAACTGTTTCCGTATCAGAGGAATGGCCGTACCTGACTGGTGAACACCTGCAAGAACCAGTAGGTCTTGAGTTTGGGCTCACTACAGTTGGCTAAGGATAAGATGGAATAGCTTTTATATTTATTGACCTGGGAACATGTCATAACTCAGGGCCCAGTGTCTTGACGAGGACATTTGGAGACAGCTCTAAGATGCTGCTGATGCCTTCTCCAAAGCTGGACTCCATGAAGACGTATGGTCAGGAGGTGGAGATGCTGGAATGTTTGGCATGGTATTGGGAAGGAACAGAATCCTCAGGAAGGTGGGAGTGTTAGAATGGGTATATTATGTGAAAGCACAGACCTCACCTTTTTTCCGCAAAGCAACCAGAGCCCACTCCCATGATAAGGCAATAAAGATGGCACAGGAAAGGAGGGCCACCAGCATCTTTTAGAATCTCATTGTTGGTGGTGGCTGTTTTCTGAAGGACAAAGTTGAAAGGAACAGGTGCTGCCATGGAACTAGGATCCCCAGAATCCCATGCGGAGATGATGGGATTCCTGAAAGGCATCAGCCTTTCAGGGGAGCATTTAATCAGCAGCAGCGAGGTAGATAATTACTATAATAGGCAGCAGGTCTGGAGTGGCAATCAGGCTGCCCTCACCTACGGGGATCTTCGTAATTGTTAATTGCATGCTGTTCTGGGGAGCACGATAGATAGCCAAATAATAAATAAATCCATAAATAAATAAATACCACTGAAAGCTAGCAAGCAGGAGCTGATATCGGTTGCCACGTTAGAATGCAACGATTCTACTTAGTTTCCAGGTCTAAGTCAGTGCACAGACCTGGGGCCTATCAGTTGAAGAAGAGGCCAGCTCTCCTCGAGAATTGACCCTGTAATGTCATCACAAATATATACAATAAACCATTTCCTGACCCCCTCCCCAGGAGTCCTGCATCCAGTTACTATGGTAACTGTGCATTAGTAAAGGAGAATACCCAGACTTTTCAAGAAATTCTTGACCTGGGTCTGAGCTGGCACTGATACGAGGGGAACTGAAATGCCATTGTGGTTGTCCCAGCACTTTAATGAGAGGAGGGACCACAGGATGATAGTAGGAGCCGGCCCTTGCAGATCATGGCCCTGCTCTCTTCTGCAAAAGTGATCATGATACCGTAGCACCAGCCTCAAACTGTGACAACTAAATGAGATGCTCATGGACAAACACCACACAATCATCTCGGCCAGTGATAAGTGTCCATGTACTTTAGAGATTAGTAATAAGAAAGCTGGTCCCTACATCAATAATTGGAAAACCAGAAAAATAAGTATGGAAAACACAGTCATTTCACCTGACCAGACCTGGACATCACCCCCACATCCCAAGTTCCCCACGGGAAGGAGCCATGTCTTATTTTCAGCCTTTCCTAAGGTCTCCCAGCTCTAGACAGGCACCATATTCTGCCCTCCAATCTAAGAGGCAGTTTTCCCATAGCCTCAGCTTGGGATGGAGCACACTAGACTAGGAATCAGGAGCCAGGTCCCTAATCCTGGCTCTTCTCAGACAGCTACATGACCTTGGGAAAGTCCATCACACCCCATCTGGGTTCCCAGTATAAAATTAGTGGATGGATTGGCTGTCCCCCAAAGCCTTTTTTATCTCCAGGACTCATAGATTTACAGAGGCCCACTCCCAGTGAAAACATCTTGGGGCCTCAGCAGTTCAAAGAAACTCAACCAAGTTATAACTAGCCTCTCACAAAGACCTTCCAAGTGACTGACTCTATTTATCTAACACAAATGACCAACTTGTTTCTGCCGGTAGGTTCCTCCCGAGTTCCCAGGCACATGCAGCCCATAGTTGAGGAGCGGTACATGACGTTTGCCTCGGGACAATCGTGGATCACCCATGTCTCCCCAGGCACACCCATCTTCTCCCATGCAGCCTCTGTCTTCAGCCATTATTTATTTATTTCTTCAGAGACCCCCCAAACACGCTCTCTGTGTCCTCTTTGTGATGCCTTTTGCAGGCCAGGCAGGAAGGGAGCTGGCGGCCCCAAGAGTCATGCCCTCAATCCAGGCTGTGGGCCCCATTTAGGCAGAGACAGGCCAGAGCCTGGTTAGCCTGAGAACACACACCCTCGGCAGATGTCTGCTGCCTTGAGGAAACATTTACAGCTGCCACTTTCTCCTCTCAGACTTTTGGCAGAGCCCGCAGCATTTCTTCATGCTAATAATGAAAAAAGAAAAACCCTCAATGAATGTGCAGTGAAATGAATCTGCAATTAATTTTAAATAAGCTTAAAATCCCATCGAAATGGCCTCCCTTGGTATTTTTATGGGAAATGGTTTTCGCGAGATATGCACACCATAAAGATCCTGAAACATACGATAGATGAAATCCTCTTAGGCATGCTAAGGGATAATTTGGTTTTTCTCAAAGCTACATTTAAAAAAAAAAAAGGGATAGAAATAAGCCAGCTTTTAAGGAAATATTAACCGCTAGCCTATAAACTATCCCAAAAAGCAATCTCTGTACTCAGGAAATTTAGCATATGGTTCTCTGAGCTTAACCCTTTTGCTTTCACACATCTTTAAGCAGCTCTCACGTAAGCCAAATCACATAAATCCCTTATCACGAGGGGCCTCAGGAACCCTCTTCTCCTGGATCTAAAAGCAGCATCGACCTTAGGGCCAGAGCCTCCATCCTTCGCCTGGTTGATCTGGCTGCAGATTGGCCAGTACCAGCCGGGAGCGGCAGCCAGTCCAAGGCTTTCTCTTCCCCGGCTTCTGGGACCGTTTCCAGGTTCAGTTCCCAAACCCCGCCCCTTCTCTGATCCCAGGCCAAACCTTGGCTCCAATAATAACAAAGAGGCCCAGAAGATGAAAAGCTGAAGTCCTTCTCCTTCCAGCTGAAACCAGGTGTGATGTCGGTAGGGAGAGGTTCCAAGCTTCAACAGGCCAGATGAAGGTGCCGGAAAGCAATTACCCAAAAACAGATCCCACGTGGGGCCAGATCCTAGACCTTTCACTTATTTTGCTATAAATGAGTTTCCTGGGGCAAAATAATTTATTTCTTCAAAGGAAATCACAAGCAAAGGCCAAAGAAGAGAAGGATGGGAAAGAGAGAGAGGAAGAGAAGGGGAGGAGAGAGAGGTACCGAGGGCGTAGCCTGTTGGTGGATATGCCAGGGCTTCCCAGAGAGCTCAGCCAGGCCCAGGCAGAACTCTGCTTATAAACTCCCATGTTGGTGTTCACATGGGGAGCAGCTCTAGGAGCTTTGCCCAGCCTTTGGGCCAATGCTGTGCCCTCAACAGGGAGGCAGCCATTGGGGTAGTTTGCTGGCCTCCTAGAGGGCTGGGTCCCTGGTTTCCCAGAGGCTGGTAGGCTTCTAAGTGAGGTGTCCAAATCCCTGGGTAAGGCCTGAGCGGGGGTGGTGCGCACTGCAGGCTGAATGAGGCTACTCCTACCTCCTTCTGCTTTAGTGGTGGCCCAGGTGCAGAGACCTGGAGGCAGCCATCAGCCCAGCCTGCCAGGAAACCTTCCATCCTATCTTATGATCTCAGACTCACCTATATTTGGAGTTTCTGGACTCAACCTCAAAATGAAAGCCACATGCTCTGCCAAGCTGCTTCTGCCTGATCATGTTGAGTGGATGGCACTACAGGTTGAACCAGAGCTGGTAGCCAGCAACCCTGGAAGGTTGTTTTCTGCGGTGATCAGTAATGGAGACAGTGGATGGCGGAGGGTCTTTCTTCCTTGCCTTTGGTAACAGCTCTTTCAGGTAGGGAAAGGTGGCCTGGTTGGTGGCTGCCACTCTTCCCAAGGCCTCAGCAGTCTCCTGGATATAGAGCCCATCTGGAACCCAGCAGATTCCTCTGGGCAGTGTTTCCTTTAATTCAACGTGGAGAAATCTGAATACTCGCTCCATCACCCACCCTGCCGAGATGAAGAGAGGGGTTGGGGGACTCATTCATTCAACTGGTATTTATTGAGCACCTACTATGTACCAAATACTGTTGTCAGCACTGGGGATATAGCTGAGAAAGAAGCGGTTCTTATCCCCTAGCAGCAGTTTCTCCAAGTCCCAGGGCATGAATCTGCAGCCTTCATAAATCACCCAACCTGAGTCTAACCCAATCTGAAGATGGAAGACTTTAGATCATTTCACCTGCTGAAGGGATGCTGTAGAAAGAGAGGGAGATTAATCGTATAGGGAAAAAAGGATAATTGAAGGAGAAAAGTCCTTACAGGTAAGGAAATAGGATCCAAAAAAGGTGGAAGGTCTTCAAAAGATTATGAGAAACTTCCTCCATTATAATACTTTCTTGTCCTTCAAAAGAGAGCAGACCAACTGGGCCCCAGGGCTTTGTCAGCAAGTTGTGAGGGATAAAATAAGAGGAAGCCAAATTGTACAAAGCTCTGAATGCCAACCCAAGGAATTTAGACTTCCACCTGCACACACTGATTTTGGGGGCATACATTTCCAGCCAGAGGATTATACAAGAGCAAATATCAGACGGAGACCCAAATCAAGTCTACAAGAAGAAAAACCATTACCTGCATAACAACTGGGTGCATTGCCAGTTGTTGGGCTGGCATTAGAACTGGGGTAGCATTTTGGACTAAGGAAAGAGAAGACTGATGGATGGAGCCCAGGTTTGGCATTCAAATGGATCTGGGTTGGAATCCTACTGCTAAATAGCTGTGAGACTTAGGGGAAATTATTCCACTTTCTGAGCCTCCTCTGCAAAGTGAGAAGGGTAATTGTTCCCTTTGGGATGGATGTTGTGAAGATTAGATGAGATTACATACCTTGCCTAGTGAATAGTTAAGTGCTTAATTAATAGTAGCTACTGAGTCAGAATTTCTGGAGGAGGGGCCTGGGATCCACATTTTTAATATGCTCTGGGAGGTGATTCAAGCATAGGTCCCTGGGACCTTTAAAAAACCTTGTCTTGGGCTTTTCCCATGACCTGGTAGGTGCTCAATAAGTGTTAGTTGAATGATTAGATAGATAGATAGATAGATAGATAGATAGATAGATAGAGGAAGAAGGAAAAAAAAGGTAATGTATTAGTCCATGCAGGCTGCTATAACAAAATACCACAGACTGGTGCATATATACAATAGAAATTTATTTCTCACAGTTCTGGAGGCTGGGGGTCCAAGATCAAGGCACCACCATGGTTTGATGAGAACCCTCTTTGGGGTTCAGAGCTAGCATCTTGTCACTGTGTCCTCACATGGTGAATGGGGCTAGGGATCTCTCTAGAGCCTCTTTTATAGGGACACTATTCCCATTGAAGAGGCCTGTACCCTTATGACTTAAGCACCTCCCAGAGGCCTCGTCTCCTAATGCCATCATGTTTGTGGGGTTAGAATTTCAACATAGGAATTAGGGGTGGGGACACAAACATTTAGACCATGATAGGTAAATGAGAGAGAGAGAGAGAGAGAGCGAGAGCGAGAGAGAGAGAGAGAGAGAGAGAGAGAGAGAGAGAGAGAGGTGGGGGGGAAGGATGTAAGGCAGGAAAAAAAGAAAACAGATAGGTAGATCGAACCAGCTGTAAAAACTTAGTCTCAATTTGGAACATTAAAATTTGGAATCTTCTTTAGGAGACCTCCCCACTCCCTGTAAATAACAAGACCGTAGTGAATGAGTCACTTCCTTCCTTGAAGAAAGAAACCAAGGGAGGGCCCCATAATCACACGGAATCCAACGCCAAGCAAAGCCAAATGAACCTCAGATTAACGGCATACAGACTCCTTATTTCCTAATAGGACAGTCAGGGTTTTCAGCAACATCCTTGCAAAGCTGACCTATTTGAAACAAACATTTCATCTGAAAGCAGAGCAATTCTGTTGGATCTCACTGCACTGAATCCACTTCAGGCCCGGTTTCACCACTCCACCCCAAGATAGGCGGGAACTCAGAGCACACACACCAGGATAGATTCCCCGCCAGGAACCAAACCCCACCAAAGCCAAAGCTGACTCAGGCAGGAAGAATCACTTTAAAATTGGCCCCTCATTGGTTTTCACCAATGCCTTATCATTCACCTAATTTATTAGTGTCTGCAAACAAACCATCTTAATTCCACTTCTTCCTGGCTGGCAACTCTCCTTAAGTTTAAATAAGCCAAAATTTAAGTGGATGGGGCAGGGGAGGTTGGGGATTGAGGAAAGAAAATCCAAGAAAAAAAATAGCCTGCCTTATAGTTTATTTCAGGAGTATCATTTGTTATGTTATTAAAGCTCCTTGCCTCATCATTCTTGGTGAATGTCAGTTTGAATATTCAACTTGTCATCAACCTTGATCTCCAGCTGACAACATCTCCTCCTCCTTGCAGAGCAGGAATTTTGAGAGGTTAGAGGTGAATAGCCTCAGCATCACATCCTCTTAAGGGCTGGGAAACCCAACTGTCCCTCCTGCAATCATGTCCCCCAGCAGCCTAACCAAGCTTCTCCCTATGTTGGCCCCAATGGCTATGGGAGATTTTTTTTCCCCTCCATTCTTCAGTGAACATGACGTTTTGAACCTGAAGCTGGGTTATTATATATTAATAAAGCCTGCATATGGAATGGAGATCTGAATGACCTGCAATTTACAGGCTCGATCTGGAAGAAAGATGATCCCCGCAGGTATTTTCTGCGGACTGAGTCAGGGTGCCAACGCAATCTTCAAATGAGTGGGGACACTTTTCAGATGAGCTCAGACAAACGCGCTGGAGCCCTATGGAGGCCTGGCATAAAGCTTCAGTTTTTCTCTGTGTGTGGCAGCCCAGGGTTGTAGAAATTCTACCTGGGCATGCTCAGTCAGGAACTAGCTGTGTGACCCCTGGACCTCGGCGTTCTCATCTGCAACCTGGGTGGGGATGACGCCTGCTTTATGAGGAGAAGGATGAAAAATACAAAACAGACCATGTAGGATGCCTTGCCCGGCCCCTGACACGTGGCAGCCACTCAACCCAAATTTGCTTCTTCCTCTCACCCTGGCCCTGTTCCTAGGGGCCGAGAGGGGGTGGAACAGGTTCTTCTCAGATGACACTCATGGCTCAGAAGAGTTCTCCCAAGATTTTGTCCCTGTGTAATTTCATTCAGCAAAGACTCCTTTGATACTCAACAGAGAAACTATCTGTCCTCACCTTTGATTATAGCAATTTCAATATGAGCCTCTTATTTTACATCAAGAGAGACAAAGGCATTGGAATTTGAGGGCTAAAAAGGGAACAATCAACGCCCGCAAAAAGCACTGATACATTAATCTTGAAAAACTTGAGGGATTTTTTTTTCTACACAGTAAATGAACACATATTGATTTTCTTCCCTGAAAAGACCGCCACCATACACTGCTCAGACATTGCTAGCATCCATTCAAACAGTGGATATTTATTTTTTTAGGACACAATTATACGTTTCACTTAAGAAAAAGAAGTTCCAGGATTTACTGAAATCTTTTTAGACCATACATAAAATCTCATATGTCCCCCACCATGGGTTTCCCACCCCATTGCACTATGCCAAAATATCCCCCCTTTAGACTATCCTCTGCCTAAAATTCTTCCATTAGGGACCTAATACTTTGGGTTAAGTATTGTCTTTGATTTGGCTCCTGGGGAATTAGAAAGACTAACAGCTGCTAATGACAAGGTAGCAGGAGTAAATATCCACATGCAATTATTTAACATGCAAAACATATACTTGTGTTTCTTTTCCTCAGTTGAAACTTCTTCCAGACCCGAGTCCTGAATCCTTCCGGAGCTTCCTCCCGTTCTCCTAATTCCTGCCCCTCTCTCTGGGGTCTTGCTGAACTTCTGTCTCCTTCCCATAAGACTTGGGTAGGAAGTGGCCCCCAGCTGGTAGGTGTCTGCCTCGTTGGCCTGATCCAGTCCCCTGATGAGAGGTCCTACGTGGCTTCACATCCTCCCTAAGAGAAACAACACTGTGAGAACCGTCTTGGCATATGTGTCCCAGTGAGGCTGTCTGGCATTTGGAAGTAGATGGCTGGGTCCTAGGGTACATGTCTGCCCAGTTTCACTCTGCACTGCCAGGTTGCTCTCTAAGACCGCTGGACTAGCATAACCAGGGCTCCTGCTTTCCCATGGCCTCCCCAACATTTGGTGTTTCTTGGCTTCCCAATGTTTGTCAACCGGATAGGTGTAATACGCATCTATCTCATTTTGGCTTCAGTTTTTCCTTTCTGTGACTACCAGTAATGTTCAGCATTTCTTCATGCACTTGTTCTAATTAGATTTCCTCCTGTGAACTGCCTGTTCCTATCCTCTGCCCATTTTCCTAACTTGTTCTCAATCTTTTTAATGCTGGTTTTCAAGAGTTCCTTGTATATTCTGTTACTTTATCGATATTTTCTCCAACTTTTTATTTTGAAAAATTTCTAACAAACAAAAAAATTATGTGAATATCATAATAGATTTACCAGTTGTTAATACTGTTCCACATCTTCTTTATTTATCTCTCTATGATAGAAGTATATGGATACATAAATATATTTCATTGAAACATTTGAAAGTAAGTTGCTGACATTCACACACTTCACCACTAAATATTTCAGTGTAAATCTCCTATATAAGCCACAATACAATTCTCTCACTCAGTAAAATTTAACATTTATACAGCATTAATATCTAATTTAAGGTTCATTTCCCATTTGTCCCAGTAATTTTTGACATTGTGAAAAAGTACCTCCCAAACTGTCATTGATTTATTAATGTCATCTATGAAAACCATTTAATAAAATCTTTAATTTTGATATCATCAAATACATTAATTTTTCTCCCTAAGGAGATAGGTTTTGTTGGTCTCATTTAAAAAGTTTTGGGCTACCCCAAGATATCAAAGACATCTTCTAACAATTTCTCCTGTTAGCTTTATAGTTTCAGCTTTCAAATTTAGGTCTTAAATCTAAGTGGGGTTCACCTTTGTATAGGGTAAGAGTATGATTCAAACTTTTTTTTTTCACAGAATGAGCCAGTTTTTCCAGTGCCATCTAATAAGTAATCTGTTCTTGTCCTATTTTTTTAATTTATTTATTTATATATATTTTTAATTAGCTTCAGGTGTACAACAAAGTGCAATAGTTATACTTATTACCCCTCAAAGTGACAACCACCTTCCCCCAATTCTCCCCTCCCACTCCTCCCGCCCATATCATACTATCTATTACAATTCCTTTGACTCCCTTCCACCATATAATCCACATCCCGTGACTGTCTATATATTCAATTACAGTTGGCATACAATATTATACAACATCAATTTCAGGTATACAGTGCAGTGATCCAGCCTCTACTCCATCCATGAAGTGGTCTCCCTAACAACACATGTGACCATCTGACACCCCACAAAATATTTACAACATTATTATATTCCCCGAACTGTGTTTCATATCCCTGTGGCAATACTGTAGTTACCTATTTATGCTGTCTAATCCTTTCCCCTTCTCCCTCATCCCCACACCCCTCCCAACTAGCAACCCTGTTTTTCCGCTATATCTATGAGACTGTTACTGTTTCTTATGCTCATTCATTCAGTTTTTCAAATTCCACATATCAGTGAGATCATGTGGTATTTGTCTTTCTCCGACTGACTTATTTCACTCAACATAATAGTCTCTAGGTTCATCCATATAATTGCAAATGGTACAATTTCATTCTTCTTTATAGTGGAGTAATACTCCATTGTATAAATGTACCACAATTTCTTAAGCCAGTCATCTACCGATGGGCATATCAGTTGTTTCCAAGTCTTGGCTATTGTAAATAGCGCTGTAATAAACATAGGGGTGCATATATTTTTTCGAATTAGCATCTTGGATTCCTCTGGGTAGATTCCCAAGTGTGGAATTGCTGGGTCATACGGCAGTTCTATTTCCAGTGTTTTGAGATACCTCCATACTGATTTCCATAATGGCTGCACTAATTTGCAGTCCCACCAACAGTGCACCAGGGTTCCTTTTTCTCCACACCCTCACCAACACTTGTTGTTTGTTGATTTGTTGATGATAGACATTCTGACTGGAGTGAGGTGGTATCTCATTGTGGTTTTAATTTGCATTTCTCTGATGATTAGTGAGGTTGAACATTTTTTCATATGCTTATTGGCCATCTGTATGTCCTCTTTAGAGAAATGCCTCCTCATATCCTATGCCCATTTTTTAATTGGGTTGTTTGTTTTTTTGGTGTTGAATTGCATGAGTGTTTTATAAATTTTGGATATCAACCCCTTATCAGATATATCTTTGGCAAATATCTTCTCCCATTCAGTAGGCTGCCTTTTTGTTTTATTGATGATTTCCTTTGCTGTGAAAAAACTTTTAAGTTTGATGTAATCCCATATGTTCATTTCCCTTGCCTGAGGAGATATATCGGTAAAAATATTACTCAGGGTAATGTCTGCAAACTTACTCTCTATATTTTCTTCTAGGAGTTTTATAGTTTCAGGTCTTACATTTAAGTCTTTAATCCATTTTGAGTTTGTTCTCATATATGGTGTAAGTAGGTGGTCTATTTTCATTTTTTTGCACGTGTCAGTCCAATTTTCCCAACACCATTTATTACATAGACTATCTTTACTCCAGTGTAAATTCTTGCTTCCATTGACATAGATTAAATGACCGTATATAGATGGGTTTATTCCTGGGCTCTCTATTCTATTCCATTGGTCTATGTGTCTGTTTTTATGCCAGTACCATACTGTTTTGATTACTGTAGCCTTGTAGTATGTTTTGATGTCAGGTAGTGTGATGCCTCCCACTTTGTTCTTATTTCTCAACATTGCTGTAGCTATTCGGGGTCTTTTGTGGCTCCATATAAATTTTAGGATTCTATGTTCTATTTCTGAGAAAAATGTCCTTGGTAGTTTGATTGGAATTGCATTGAATCTATATATTGCTTTACGAAGTATTGACATTTTAACTATATTAATTCTTCCTATCCATGAGCATGGTATGTATTTCCATTTATTTGTATCTTCTTTGATTTCTCTCTTCAGTGTCTCATAATTTTGTGAGTACAGGTCTTTTACTTCTTTAGTTAAATTGATTTCTAGATATTTTATTGTTTTTGAAGCAATTGTAAAAGGGATTGATTTCCTGTTTTCTTCTTCTGATAGTTTATTATTGGTGTATAGAAATGCCACTGATTTCTGAATATTAATTTTGTATCCTGCTACCTTGCCAAATTCATGTATCAGTTCTAGCAGTTTTTTGGTGGAGTCTTTGGGATTCCCTATATATAGTATCATGTCATCTGCATATAATGACAATTTTACTTCCTCTTTTCCAATTTGGATGCCTTCTATTTCATTTTCTTGTCTGATTGCTGTGGCTAGAACTTCCAGAACTATGTTAAATAGAAGTGGTGAAAGCAGGCAGCCTTGTCTTGTTTCTGACCTTAAGGGGAAAGCTTTCAGCCTTTCCCCATTGAGAACGATGTTTGCTGTGGGCTTATCATATATGGCCTTTATTATGTTGAGGTATGATCCCACTATTCCCACTTTGTTAAGCGTCTTTATCATAAATGGGTGCTGGATTTTGTCAAACGCCTTTTCTGCATCTATTGATATGATCATATGATTTTTATTTTTCATTTTGTTAATGTGATGTATTACATTAATTGATTTGCGGATATTGAACCAGCCTTGCATACCAGGAATGAATCCCACTTGATCGTGGTGTATGATCTTTTTAATGAGATGCTGAATTCGGTTTGCTAGTATTTTGTTGAGAATTTTTGCATCTATGTTCATTAGTCATATTGGCCTGTAGTTTTCCTTTTTTGTAATATCTTTGTCTGACTTAAGAATCAGGGTGATAGTGGCTTCATAGAAAGAGTTTGGGAGCCTTCCCTCCTTCTGTATTTTTTGGAATAGTTTGAGGAGAATAGGTACTAATTCTTTTTTGAATGTTTTGTAAAATTCACCTGTGTAGCCATCTGGTCCAGGGCTTTTGTTGGTTGGAAGATTGTTGATTACTGATTCAATATCTTTGGCAGTAATCAGTCTGTTCAGAGTTTCTGTTTCTTTTTGGTTCAGACTTGGTAGATTGTATGCTTCTAGAAATTTATCCATTTCTTCCAGATTGCCGAATTTGTTAGCATATAGTTGCTCATAGTATTTTCTTAAAATTTTCTGTATTTCTGTGGTATCTGTTGTCACTTCTCCTCTTTCATTTCTGATTTTATTAATTTGGGTCCTCTCTCTCTTTTTCTTGGTTAGTCATGCTAAGGGTTTGTCGATTTTGTTTATCTTTTCAAAAAACCAACTCTTGGTTTCATTGATCTTTTGTATTGTTTTTTTTTGTTCTCTATTTCATTTATTTCTGCTCTGGTCTTTATTATTTCCTTCCTTATGCTCCCTTTAGGCTTGTTTTGCTGTTTTATTTTCAAGTTCCCTTAGGTGTAGAGAGAGTCTGTTGATTTGAGATTTTTCTTCCTTCTTTAGGTAGGCCTGCGCTGCTATGAACTTCCCTCTTAGGACTGTTTTCGCTGCATCCCAGAGATTTTGGGTCGTGGTGTTTTCATTTTCATTTGTCTCGAGGTATCTTTTGATTTCCTCCTTGATCTCATTTTTGACCCACTCACTATTTCGAAGCATGTTATTTAGCTTCTATGTATTTGTAAGCTTTCCAGATTTCTTCTTATAATTGATTTCTAGTTTCATAGCATTGTGGTCAGAGAAGACACTTGATATGATTTCAATCTTCTTAAAATTGTTGAGACTTGTTTTGTGGCCTAACATATGGTCTATCTTGGAGAATGTTCCATGTGCACTTGAGAAGTATGTATATTCTGTAGCATTGGGGTGAAATGCTCTAAAAATATCAATTAAATCCATCTGGTCTAACGTGTCATTTAAGTCCACTATGTCCATGTTTATTTTCTGCCTGGAGGATCTGTCCATTGGTGACAACGGGGTGTTGAAGTCCCCTACTATGATAGTGTTACTGTTGATGTCTGCCTTTATGTCTGTCAGAATCTGTTTTATATATTTAGGAGCTCCTATATTGGGTGCATAGATGTTTACTAGGGTTATGTCCTCTTATTGAATTGATCCCTTTATTATTATGTAGTGCCCTTCTTTGTCTTTTATTGTAGTCTTCATTTTAAAGTCTATTTTGTTCGAAATAAGTATTGCTACTCCAGCTTTCTTCTCATTTCCATTTGCATGAAGTATCTTATTCCATCCCTTTATTTTCAGTTTATGTGTGTCTTTTGATCTGAGATGAGTCTCTTGTAGATAGCATATGCATGGGTCCTGTTTTCTTATCCACTCAGCCACTCTGTGTCTTTTGATTGGAGCATTTAGCCCATTCACATTTAAGGTAATTACTGATAGGTGTATATTTATTGCCATTTTGTTATTTGTATTTCTTGTCTTCCTGGATTAGCTTGTTTTCCTCTTTCTTCTGTTTAAAAAAGCTCTTTTAACATTTCGTGCAATGCTGGCTTGGTGGTAACGAACTCCTTAAGCTTATTCTTTTCTGAGAAGCTCTTTATCTCTCCTTCAATTTTAAGTGATAGCCATGCTGGGTAGAGCAATCTTGGTTGTAGACCTTTATTTTGTGTCACTTTGAATATCTCCTGCCATTCCCTTCTGGCCTGCAGAGTTTCTGAATAAAAGTCAGCTGTTAGTCTTATAGGAGTTCCTATGTATGTAACCTGCTGTCTTTCTCTTGCTGCTTTTAGGATTCTGTCTCTGTCTGTAACCTTTGCCATTTTAACTATGATGTGTCTTGGTGTGGGCCTGTTTGGATTCAGCCTGTTAGGAACTCTCTGTACATCCTGGGCTTGTATGTCGATTTCCTTCATCATGGTAGGGAAGTTTTCAGTCATTATTTCTTTAAATACATTCTCAATCCCTTGCTTCTTCTCTTCTCCTTCTGGTATTCCTATGACGCGAAGATTGCTGCGTTTCATGTTGTCCCAGAGGTCTCTTAAACTATTTTCATTCTTTTTTATTCTTTTTTCTTTTTGTTGTTCCAGCTGGGTGATTTCTTCTATTTTGTCTCCTAATTCACTGATCCGCTCCTCTGCTTCATCTACTCTACTGGTGATTCCTTCGAATGTGTTCTTCATTTCAGTTATTGTATTCTTTAGTTCTAACAGGTTGTTTTTTATGGTTTCTCTATCTTGCTTTATGTCCTTGCTAAGTTCCTTAAACATTCTTATCATCAGTGTTCTAAACTCTGTCTCTGAAAGTTTGGATACCTCTGTTTCATTTAGTTCCATTTCTAGAGTTTTCTTTTTATCTTTTACTTGGGACATGTTTCTTTGTTTTTTCATTCTGGCTGTCGTTCTGTGAATGCTTCGGTGTATTAGATAGATCACCTAGAAAGAAGAGAAAAGAAAAAAGAAAAAAAAGAGAGAAAAAGAAAAAAAAAAAAAAAGGAAAGAGGTGGGGGGGGGCTCTCCGTCCTCTTTAATCTGCAGACCACTTTCTCAGGGTTGCAGTGAGCTTTCCACAATTAGCTGCTGTGTGCTCTGGAATCGTGTTCACTCCCCCCCCCCAAAAAAAAAAATCTTCACAGGTTGTTGCGGGTTGTCTGCTACTGAGTCTCAGTGAACAGACTGATGCAGCTGGAGAACACCCGCCCTGCGTTTCCCTGGCAACGCAGCTGAAGCAGGGCAGAGGGTGGGGATCCAAGGCGGCTTAAGCACTCCTGCGTCTCACTGAGCAGCCTGATGGAGCCGGAGGGCACCCACCCGGCGTTTCCTTGGAAACACAGCACAAGCAGGGTGGAGGGTGGGGACCCAAGGCCGCTCGTGCACTCCTGTGTCTCAGTGAGCAGCCTGATGGAGCCGGAGGGCACCCGCCAGGCGTTTCCCTGGCAACGCAACACAAGCAGGGCGGAGGGTGGGAATCCAAGGCCGCATGCACACGCACGCACGCACTCCTGCGCCAAGTTCACCAAACCAATGGGATCCCAGCTCTGACCTTCTGTGGGAGGGCGCAACCCTGAAAAAATGGCAGCCTCCTGTACACCAGTCGTGTGCAAGCTCCGCACCAGTGACAAAACCTCCAGCTTCTGCACCAAAGGTGCTCAGTTCAGTGCCTCCCGACAGGCTTCTGGGCCCGGCTCATGCAGCCACTTCCTCCAACAGGAACCGGGTGAGTGCTCGCTGGCGAGCAAGCCTGTGTGCCGGCCCCACTGGTTCTCCAGCTGCCCCCAGCCTAACCGAGTCGAGCAAAAAGAGTCCTCACTAATTTCTACTGCCCACTATCGTGGAATTCCTCTTCCTGGCAAAGCAACTCTGGGCTAGTGAGCTTGGAGTGGGGCTGGAGGGTCTCTCCCCCAACCGGAGAAGCCTCTCCACACAGCGGGGCATCCCTCACGGGGCTTGCCCTCTCTCGTCAGCGCCCCTCCTACCAGACTTGACGTGGCCTCCTCTTTAGGTCCTTCGTTTAGAGGTTCTGTTCATCTAATGTTCAGGGGACTCCCGAGGTTAAATGTTGCATAAATTATTTGTAATTTTGATGTGATCCTGGGAGACAGTTTGGAGAGCGTCCGTCTATTCCACCATCTTAACCCCTCCCAGCTCCCTCATCCTATTTTTTAGTGGCACCCTGTTATACACCAGGTCCCCATGTACGGGGGACAGGCTCCCTCTTCTGTCCATGTATGTTGGTGCCCATTTTTTTTTTTTTAAGATCTTATTGGGGAATTGGGGGAGGGAACAGTGTTGCAGAATCGGGGAAGGGGAACAGACAAGTTGCTGTCTTTTTGTTCTTCAGTCTAGTTGCAGAGGATGTTGCTTCACTGGCCATGTTGGTATCGTCACTGCACTCTTCCCAGGTGAGGCAGATCAGTCGCCGGCCACTGGACGGCCACTCACGGCAGCTTATGGCAGTTCATGAAAGCTCACGCCAGCTGCTGGTCACTCACAGTAGCTCACACCAGCCCACTGCAGCTCCGAGGCAGCCTATGCCATTGTTGCCGACTCACGGCAGCCCAGCTCCAGGTCTAGCTGTTGTTCACCATCTTAGCTGTAGAGGACACAGCATTACTGGCCCATGTGGGATCCAAACCAGTGGGCCTGCTGCTCAGAGCTCACACTCCCAAGCCAACTCTTAACCAATGAGCCACTTGATGAGCCCCTTGGTGCCCATTCTTGCACAGAAACCACGAGTAGCTTTGGCACATGCTTTCACATAGTTCTGTCTGACAAATTAAGTTCTCTCTCTCTTTTGCTCTTATTTTCAAACTTGACAGTTTTTCAGCACTTTTATCCTTCTATATCAATTTTCAATTATATATATATATATATATATATATATATATATATATATATATATTAAAGATTTTATTGAGGAATTGGGGAGGGGAACAGCATTGGGGAATCGGGGAAGGGGAACAGACAAGTTGCTGTCTTTTTGTTCTTCAGTCTAGTTGCGGAGGACGTTGCTTCACTGGCTGTTGGTATCGTCATTGTGCTCTTCCTGGATGAGGCAGATCGGTCGCCGGCCTCTGGATGGTGGCTCACCACGGCTATTGGCAGCTCACACTGGCTGCCAGCCACTCTCGCTGGCTGCCGGCCACTCACTGTAGCCTATGGCAGCCCACTGCATCAGGGGCTGCAGCTATGCCGTCCTGGGGACTCACAGCAGCCCAGCTCCAGGTGGAGCTGTTGTTCACCATCTTAGCTGTAGAGGGCAGTGTGACTGGCCCTCATATGTGGGATCTGAACTGGGGCCGCTGGCATCCCAAAACCAGCTCTTAACCAATGCACCACTCGGCCAGCCCTTCAGTTATATTTTTTAAGTTCCTTATTCTGCCCATAGCCAGCCACTGTAATAATCTTGATACATAGCTGCCCTGACACTAACTAGCAAAGTTACAAATGAAAGTTCTATTCCTGAAAAATCATTTCATATACCACAAAAATGCCAAAATTTATCTTGAAAATAGACAAATTAAAGCAAATATTTGTGAAACGGTTGCGAATCCCACTTCACAAGTTCAGATATGCAAGGAAGAACACTTTTTCTAATACCTCAAAATCAAACTGAATTTTTTTTGGAGACTCTATTCTGCTGGCGTAGCAGAAACGTAGCTTCAGCTCATTTGGAGACTCTTCCCACTTTCTCTGATGTGTTGTTAGAGTTCTAAAGGACTTACAGAGAACCAAGGCTTTAATGGGGATGGGGGTAGGGATATATTATTAGGTCCTCAATATCATTGAGACAGGCAGGCATCATTAGATGTCCATTGTCCCATCTAGACCTCAGGCGATTGTCCCCAAAGGTCTCTCTACCCCTGTTCCTCTCCTGCAGTCATCCAGTGGCTGCATGAAGAGGGTTGGAAACACTGTGAGACCCATCTGCCTACATGCTCCGCACATCCATTGGTTCTCTTGCCTCCTCTCAAAAATCTACCAGAAAAACTGGGCATAGGTGCCTGGTACTCTCAGGTCCCACTAATCTGTTAGGGTCTCAGCAGGGTTCATTCTCCTTTCCCTGGGACCACCAACAGCTACCACGCATTAGTCAGGGTTTTCCAGAGAAATAGAACCAACAGGATGTGTGTGAGTGTGTGTGTGTGTGTGTGTGTGTGTGTGTGTGTGTGTGTGTGTGTGATTGATTGATTTATAAGGAATTGGCTCCCATAATTATGGAGGCTGGCAAGTCCAAAATTTGCAGGGTGAGCTGATGTTCCAATTCAAGTCTGAAGGCAGTCTGCTCTAGGACCAGGAAGAGATGTTACAGAAGAAGCCCAAAGGCAGCCTGCTGGAGGATTCTCTCTTGCGCGGGGAGACTGCTGTTTTTATTCTGCTCAGGCCTTCAACTGACTGGATGAAGTCTACCCACTGTATGGAGGGTAATCTGCTTTCCTCAGAGTCCACTAATTTAAATGTTCATCTCTTCCAAAACACCCTTACAGAAGTACTCAGAATAATGTCTGACCAAATACCTGGGCACAGTGGGCCAGCCAAGTTGACACACAAACTTAATCACCACACTCTCCTTGATTAGTGCTACATCAATCAGGACCCAGGCAAGTAATTCAACAGAGAGGGTTTATATTTTTAATGTGATGTAATTCACAGATCATTAAATTCACCCTTTTAAAGTATACCATTCAATGGTTTTTATTATATTCACAAGGTTGTGCAACCATCACCACTATCTAATTCCAGAATGTTTTCATCACTCCAAAAAGAAAACCCATCCCCATTAGCAGTCAACAAGAAGATTTGATATAGGTTACTGCCTGGATAATTATCAAAGGGCTGTAAAGGCAGAAAAGGAATGCCAATGTCATACAAACATGCAACTGCAACAAACAACTACCTGCTAGGACTTGGGGAACAGAGGGAAGAAGTTGGGGTTATCAGAACCCAGGACCCCAGAAAAGGGGTCTCACAGAGCTGGGACTTGGATCTCTGAGGAAGGGGCATGAGCTAAATGTTATTGTACCACAGGAGCTCAGAGAAGGTCTAGGTTAACCTAGTGGGATGTGATGGGCTAGTTGATTGTGGCCTCATAAAGAAAGGCTGGACACTGACAGCTCCCTTCCCCATCCCCAGCTGCTAAGGCTCCCTGTCAGCACAGCCTCACAGGACAAAAAGGAAATTCTGTGGAGTAGAGTATAGAAGACTTAGGAGCTGAAAGATGATAACTTTATAACACCGTCTTCCAGCTTCCTCTGTATAACCCCTGCACAGGGGAAAAACATTTTTATCTGGAGGCTAGAGGGCAGGGATGGCAGAAGTCTTGCTCTGATCCACGATGCTTCTTCCAAATCATTTGTCTCTGTTGCAAGTATTTTTGTAATATGTTCTCTACCTGGTCTTAGAGCCAGTTAGCTTGATTTTTAGAGGCAACTGGGCATGGAGACTGGGCTGTTGAGAGGAGGCAAAGGATGGCAAAAGAGAACTGCGTTTGTGCCTAAGTGGACTGCATCCCACTGCAAGCCCCTTGGTCGCCACATTACATATTGTGCAGCCCTGAGACCGGTGAGGGCGTCTGGCTCAAATGAGGTGGTCCCTGGGACATAATCACACTCACCTACACACAACACTGAGCTGGTTTCAAACCCGGAAGTACCTTCCTTGATTAAGTAGATAAAGACCACAGCACCAGCCTTTGTTGATAGAACTGCACTCATCTTCAGGACATAAAGCTGACACAAATGGAGCTGTCAAGCTGAATAAAGGTGATGTGACCTTTGCTCAGATATCACCACGCACAAGTGTGAGTCAATTGCGAGGGCACTTCTACCTGTCCCAAATAAGGCTATTCATCTCTCTGTCCTGACCGCATGGCCTCCTTCTACTTTGTGTAAGTGAAAACGGTTTCATTTACCCAAGGAATGTCTGTGTCTGGGTTTTTCTTTAATCCAAATCCACTGTTGACATTTCTCTATATAGTTTAGTGGTGGTGCAGACTTAAGTTTTGAAATGCAAAAAGCCAGGAGGGAAAATACTTTTTATTTTCCTTTGCATTTTTGCTGTCATCTAGTCTCCAGAAAGAATTAGCACAGAATGGCTTAGTTACTTCAGAGTAGAAGGTGGAGTGGGAAAGAGATGTGTCCTAGCTGCTTTCTTATAAAATAAACATTCCAGTTTTGTAATATTACATGCATTCATTTCACAAAACAAAGATGTGAAGCTACAAAGTGAGCAGCCATGTAGCCATCATGACCCAGGGCAAGAAATAGAAAGTCGCCAGCCCTCGCCCCGCCCCCTTGGAAGTCTGCATGTACCCCCCCATGTCACCAACATCAACCTGCCCTGCCAATGTCACCGCCTTGCTGACTGTGGTGTCTGCACTATGCCAATTTGGCTGAACCAGAATTAGGCTTTGCAGGCCCTCTGAGTTACATATAGAGTAACTCCCTCCCCGTCCAAAATTTTTTTCTTGTGCAAGATTTGGAAGGCAAAAGTGAAACAGCAGAAAGTCATGACTTTCTGAATGTTGTCATAGATGTGGAGGTAGACAGATGCAGAGGTGCCTGTGGACCCCAACTTGTCGTCATTTTACCCTGCCTGCCGAATCAACAGCGACCCCAGCTCACAGCCAGACATTCAGCAGCAAATCCAGACATGGCAGCTATTCTGAGACACCAGCCTTTTACACACTTTTCCCTCTACCAGTCCCAGTCCAGCGGCTGGTGTTCCTGGTTTTGGGTCTCCTGGAAAGCTCTTAACATCCACCCTGAGCCAAACAGTACTTCATGGGTTTGGTTAGTAGCTTTTCTGTCCCCTTCCACTCCCCTTTCTGAACCTCTGTGCCCCCAGCCTCTCCCACAAATACACACGCCCTAATTCCTCTCATTAACCCTGCATGCTACAATATTCATAGGGTTCCATTTGCATCATTTTCACATTTCTATCTTCGCTATCACTAATCCTTTCTTCCATCTGGTCGGCTCTATTTCCTAAGCTCACTATTTCATTCTTCATCTCTTTTATTGTCTGCTCCAGAATTTCTATTTGGCTCTTTTTTAAAAATCTCACTCACTTTGGTAATGTATTCATTTTGTCATTGATTTTATTTCTGAGTTTCTTAAACTGCCTATTTGAGTTTCCTCTCATCTCGTTGAGTTTTTTCAGAAC
The DNA here is from genome assembly GCA_033961575.1 of Aselliscus stoliczkanus. Classification (NCBI taxonomy): domain Eukaryota; kingdom Metazoa; phylum Chordata; class Mammalia; order Chiroptera; family Hipposideridae; genus Aselliscus; species Aselliscus stoliczkanus. The sequence continues at coordinate 62,072,562 of CM066732.1, read as the reverse complement.
TGTTATCTTAAATTCTCTGTCTCCCTGTCTTTAAGTTTATTTTCTGGAGATTTTTAAATTTTCTTTCTGAGCTTACCTTGTTACCTTGGTTGTTCATGATAATTGATGGATTATTTCTCTTCCTGGGCATCTACTGTAATGAATTCTGCAGCAGGTTGATATGAAGAGGTCTTTCTTTTGTTTTTTAGTAAGTCTCACTGGAGTATTTTATTTTTTCTTGCCCCGTCTGGCTTCTCACATTGGACAATTCCCTGGGGAGGTGGGCGTCTCCTCTGGGACTGGGTGGCCTTGGTCTCAGGGCACCACCCCCGTGGGAGGAGGTAGTAGATAATGGGGTTCTGAGCCCCTGAAATCCCAGTGATTCTCCTGCAGCTCAGGCAGAACTGTGCTGCTTGAGCTGTCTCAGGTGCCCCGCTGGGATCAGCTGCAAAAGGTGGGGACGGGTGGGCTGGCAAGGCCACTGGTGTGTTTGTGGATTTGTCGTGTTTGTGGTAATGGCGACTACCAGATCACAGCTACCTCATCCCTATATCTCCACCCTTGTCACTGAGATTAGCTTCAGGGTGTGTCTGCCACTCAGGAACTGTCTCTCCAGTTTTAAGGGCTGTAGATATTCTCCTTTTTAACTCAACGCTGCTAGTTTCTTCTGGGGCCTACAGCTAGCACCAGGAGAGTGCTGGGGAGCAAGATCTGGGAGGGTGGGAGGAAGCATAGGATCTGTGGCTTTGTTTTCTGCCTGGCAGTGAGGGCTGGTAGATCATAGCTGTTGCTTATTTGTGTTTGGTCTCTGCCCCGAGGTCTGTGTCCTGATCACTGGGCTCAGTTGTATTACATGCTGATCACTCAGGCAGGAATGCTCAGGACCTTGAAGAGTGTACCTGCAGCCTGAATCCTCCCATCTCCTGGGACCACAGTGAGCTCAGAGCTGCATCTGGGGCAGTGAGCTCTGGGCTGCATCTTGGCCCCCATCTCTGCTCTTCTCCCTTCCCTCCTCCCCTGTTTGCCCTGATTCCCTCACTGTCAGATGTTTTGATGCACAGATTTCTCAGACATGTTTGTGTGTTTCCTTTATTGAATTATAGCTGTTGAACTTGTTGTAACTTCAAGGAGAGAGATCAAGAGGGACCCATCTGCCGCCATGTTTCTGACATCAGTTCCCATCTTAACCATTTTTAAGTGTAGAGTTCAGTGGCATTAAGTACATTTGCATTGTTGTGCAACTATCATCACCATCCATCTTCAGAACACTTTTTATCTTGTAAAACTGAAATTCTGTAACCAATAAACACTAACTCCCTATTCTACCTTCCCCACCGCCACTGACAACTACCATTCAACTTCTATTTCTATGAATTTGACTACTCTAGGTACCTCACATGACTGGAATAATATAGCATTTGTCCTTTTGAGACTGGCTTATTTCACACAGCATAATGTCTTTAAGTTCAAACATGTTGTAGCATGTGTCAGAATTTTCTTCCTTTTTTTTTATTTTAAGATTTTAAGATTATTGGGGAATTGGAGGAGGGGAACAGCATGGGGGAACTGGGGAAGGGGAACAGACACGTTGCTGTCCTTTTGTTCTTCAGTCTAGTTGTGGAGGATTGTTTCACTGGCCCATGTTGGAATCATCATTGCGCTCTTCCGGGGTGAGGCAGATTGGTTGCCGGCCTCCGGATGGCTGTTCACAGTGGCTCTTGGCAGCTCACACTGGCTGCCAGCCACTCACTGTAGCCTATGGCAGCCCACTGCAGCAGGGCCTGCAGCTATGCATCCCGGGGACTCACAGCAGCCCAGTTCCAGGTGGAGCTGTTGTTCACCATCTTAGCTGTAGAGGGCAGTGTGACTGGCTCTCATATGTGGGATCCGAATCGGGGCCACTGGCATCCCAATCCAGTTCTTAACCAACATGCCACTCAGCCGGCCCAAGAATTTTCTTCCTTTTTAACGCTTAATAACCTTTGGATCTAAAGTGAGTCTCTTGTAGACAACTTATATAATGGCATCATGTTTTTAAATCCATGCTTTCAATTTCCATCTTTTGATTAGAAAGTGTAATCCATTTACCCATAAAGTAATTACTTGTAGGAAGGAACTTCTGTCATGTGCTATTTGTTTTCTGTATACCGTATAGCTTTCCTCCCCTTATTAAGTTAGTGATGTCACAAACCGTTGGAGGCTGACAGCATCCTAGTGTGTGACAAGGCCACATTGAAATAAAGATCCACGTTCAGCACGGATATCTGGGGTGCTACCTTATGGTTGGTCATGTAATATCTCCTGTCTCTATGAACCCATGTGCCTTTCCTCCACATCAGATCCTATAGGAGATAGTACTTTCACTACATTTATGACAAGTTCCTGGGGTACCCTGATGATAGGTGGCTGTGTAAGTGAATGATGGGGCAAGATTTCCTAAAAAGGAAACTCCCTAAGACAGGCTACAGTCCGAGGAGACCCCAGGACTGAGAAATAGGAGACTCTAGCCCCTTGGAAACTGAGGTTCAGGCCTCTGGTCACATGGACAAATCCTATCTGTGAGAAACAGACAATGTCTATGAAAAGCTGGTGATATCATCTGACCTTGAGCTTACTTGCCTATACAGCTGTGAAAGGTTTCCTTGGAGACAAGGAGACCAAGGTCTCTCGGCCATGAGAGTTCTGAAAAGAGACAACTTACTGACCATGAGGTATTTTAATTAACACCCTTGTTTTAACTCTTTGTTTTGTACATTGCTGTAGCAACAGATACTGAAGCTTTGACTGAGAAACAGATGTCACCCTCTATTACAATAATATGCAGCTCTTTGTAGGATAGGAAAAGTTTGAGACTCCTTTTGCTACTAAGTATTATTAATCACATAGAAATAATTTTTTGCCCTAAACTCAGCCACTGCTACACTCTTGGCAATAACTCAAGTATACGCCCTGTAAGGTAGTCTTGGTAACCACTCTTTAGATGATAAGTAAAATCCTTGAACAGGCCACAGTGTACCCTGGAAAGATACAATTATGAAAAAGTAAAAGTTTTGAGTAAGAGAAAACATCATAATCATGTGAAACATAGCTTGTGATTGAGATAATGGTCAGAAGCCCCTATAAAAGGGGCCAGGCTTTAACAATAAAGTGTGTGTGTGAGTGTGTGTGTGTGTGTGTGTGTGTGTGTGTGTGTGACACTGCTGTGAACCTCTTTCTGGTGTCTCCCTCTTTCTTTTTCCTCGCTGACGCCATCCTACCCGAGGGAATCCCTGGTCCTCGTGGGGGCCGGTCCCCCGCAACAAAATAACATATATCCACTAGTATCCTCTGTAATACCTAGAATGGGCCATGCACATAGAAAGTGTTTATTATGATTTATGCCTGGTTCATTATTTTATATTTCCTTCAAAATTACTATTAGAACAGCTGATGCTCCAAGCTGCATTCATCAAACTGTGTTTGGAAAAAATAATAGCTTGGTCTGTGTTTGGGTAATAGAGGATGATAATTCAGTTGTCCATGTTATGGATACTGTGTAGAAATTATGGTGCACCTAGAATGGTAAATTACAGCTATGTCAAATGAAGTATGGTGGAACTGAGAATGTTTAGTCTGTGAAGAAAAATAGAGCAGCTCTATCTTCCACTGGGCAGAAGGAAACAGAAAAAAGATTCACTTTGAGTGGCCCTAACAGGTAAAACAACGTAGAACTTCCTACAGAGAAATAGATTTTGCTTCCTGAAAAAGTGGTTGGGATAAAAGGTTATCCACATTGTAGATATGCAAGAATGCCTTCTTCCTTTCTTTTTCTAAAAAAATAATTAGTCTTTATTTCTGCCCCCCACCCCCCACACACGGAGTGGTGGAAACTTATTTTCAATCAACTCAGTGTCACCCATTCTACAAGGTGTGTGTAAGCTGGGTGTAGGCTTTACCTGTTTCCAAGGCACTGGGCATGTGGGGATGGGGATGGGGTTATCTGATTCTTTTATCATTCTATCCACAATGACCAGTTTTACTTATCCCATAACACTTAAGCAGACATTTCTTGGTTGTTCTTATCAAGCACATGGCATCACATGATCAGCAATATCTGTGATAACATCCTTACGCTAAACACTGGGGTGAATTTCACTGGGCTACTTTTAATAACCTCCTTCTATGCTCACTGCATGGAAACTGAAACAAAGAACCCAAAAGCCCAGTGAGTCAGAAAAAGCAATCTACAGAACAGTTAGCAGGAGGTAACATATGATGGTGCCCAGCAAATAGCCCCTGTGTCTGCATTTCAGTAGACTTTCAGCCTCTACATTTCAGTAGATTTCTGGGTACCTAGAGCAGAGTTCGCAAAATGGCAACTTAAAGGTTTCACCAGACTTGCAGGTATAGTGTGTTTATGCCACACAATTAGTTCTCATAGTGTCTGTTTTTAAAAATTATATTCTAACATAAAAATCAGGCAAGTTCACATAAAAATCCAGATTTTCAGCAATTGAGAAGTGGGACACAGGCATTGTCATTACCACAAAGTAACACCTGACTGGGGAGTGCCCCTTGCTGCATTGGCAAATGTGCACTCACCACTTCATACCCTAGCACAGAAGGGAACCATTTTACTCACCCACCGTCAAATCTGCCCAAAAGATATTTTTATTTTATTTTATTATTTTTTAATTCTTTTATTGTGAAATAAACATTTAAAAAAATTAGTTTCAGGTGTACAATTCAGTGCAATAGTTATACTTTTTACCCCTCAAAGTGACAACCCCCTCCCCCAAATTGCCACCCCACTCCCCCCCATATCATACATATCTATTTCAATTCCCTTGACTCCATTCCACAGTATACTCCACATCCCGTGACTATATATATACATACACACATATATATATGTGTGTATATATATATATATATATATATATATATATATATATATATTCAATTACAGTTGGCATACAATATTATACAGCATCAGTTTCAGGTATACAGTGAAGTGATCAAGCCTCTATTCCATCCCTAACAAGACATGTGACCATCTGACACCCCATAAAATACTTACAACATTATTAGTTATATTCCCCGAACTGTCTTTGATATCCCTGTGGCAATATTGTTGTTTCCTATTTATGCTGTCTAATCCCTTCCCCTTCTCCCTCATCCCCACCCCCCTCCCAACTAGCGACCATCAGTTTTTCCTCTATATTTATGAGACTGTTTCTGTTTACTCTGCTCATTCATTCAGTTTTTCAGATTCCACATATAAGTGAGATCACATGGTATTTGCCTTTTTCCAACTGACTTATTTCATTTAACATAATAGTCTCTAGGTCCATCCACAATGTTGCACATCGTACGATTTCATTCTTCTTTATAGCGGAGTAATATTCCATTGTATAAATATACCACAGATTCTTAATCCAGTCACCTACCGATTGGCATTTTGGTTATTTCCAAGTCTTGGCTATTGTAAATAGCACTTCACTAAACATAGGGGTGCCTATATTTTTTCAAATTAGCGTCTTGGATTCCTCTGGGTAGATACCCAAGAGTGGAATTGCTGGGTCATACAGCAGTTTCATTTCCAGTTTTTTGAGATGCCTCCACACTGATTTCCGTAATGGCTGCACCAATCTGCAGTCTCACCAACAGTGCACCAGGGTTCCCTTTTCTCCACAACCTCGCCAGCACTAGTTGTTTGTTGATTTATTGATGATAGACATTCTGACTGGAGTAAGGTGGTATTTCATTGTGGTTTTTAGTTGCATTTCTCTGATGATTAGTGAGGTTGAACATTTTTTCATATGCCTGTTGGCCATCTGTAGATTTCTCTTTAGAGAAATGTCTCTTCATATCCTCTGCCCATTTCTTAATTGGGTTGTTTGTTTGTTTTTTGGTATTGAGTTGCATGAGTGTTTTATGAATTTTGGATATTAACCCCTTATCAGATATATCATTGGCAAATATCTTCTCCCATTCAGTAGGCTGCCTTTTTGTTTTATTGATGATTTCCTTTGCTGTGAAAAGACTTTTAAGTTTGATGTAATCCCATATGTTCATTTTTTCTTTTATTTCCTTTGTCCAAGGGAATATATCAGTAAAAATATTACTGAGGGTAATGTCTGCAAATTTACTCACTATGTTTTCTTCTAGGAGTTTTATGGTTTAAAGACATTTAAGTCTTTAATCCATTTTGAATTTGTTCTTTATATGGTGTAAGTTGGTGGTCCATTTTCATTTTCTTGCATGTATCAGTTCAACTTTCCCAGCACCATTTATTAAATAGGCTATCTTTACTCCAATGTAAATTCTTGTTTCCATTGTCATAGATTAAATGACCATATATGGATGGGTTTATTCCTGGGCTTCTCAATTCTATTCCATTGGTCTATGTGTCTGTTTTCACGCCAGTACAATACTGTTTTGATTACTGTAGCATTGTAGTATGATTTTTATGTCAGGCAGCGTGATACCTCCCACTTTGTTCTTATTTCTCAAGATTGCCATGGCTATTTGGGGTCTTTTATGGTTCCATACAAATTTTAGAATTATATGTTCTATTTCTGAGAAAAATGTCCTTGGTAGTTTAATTGGAATTGCATTGAATCTATATATTGCGTTAGGTAGTATTGACATTTTAACTATATTAAACTATAGTAATCATTCCTATCCATGAACATTTTATGTATTTCCATTTATTTGAATCTTCTTTGATTTCTCTCTTCAGTGTCTTATAATTTTCTGAGTACAGGTCTTTTACTTCCTTAGTTAAATTTATTCCTAGATATTTTATTGTTTTTGAAGCAATTGTAAAAGGGATTGATTTCCTGATTTCTTCTTCTGAGAGATTATTATTGGTGTATACAAACGCAACTGATTTCTGAATATTAATTTTGTTCCTGCTATCTCACTAAATTCATTTATCAGTTCTAACAGTTATTTGGTGGAGCCTTTGGTATTCTCTCTATATAGTATCATGTCATGTGCATATAATGACAGTTTTACTTCCTCCTTTCCAATTTGGATGCCTTTTATTTCATTTTCTTGTCTGATTGCTGCGGCTAGAACTTCCAGAACTATGTTAAATAGAAGTGGTGAAAGTGGGCAGCCTTGTCTTGTTCCTGATCTTAAGGGGAAAGCTTTTAGCCTTTCCCCATTGAGTACGATGTTTGCTGTGTGCTTATCATATATGGCCTTTATTATGTTGAGATATGATCCCACTATTCCCGCTATTACCTCTGGTGGATCGCCCCCACCACGTGGCCAGGCTCAATGGAGCTCAGCATCTTCCAGTCCAGCATTTAAAATGCAGGGAGCCAGCTTGACCTCCCCAGAGTCTTGTTGTAGCCCTGCCTTGGCCATCTACAGTCTAAGTGGGCTTCGCCCTATTGTGTTTACAGTGCCCTTTCTTGGACAGGCTGAGGCAGGGCTTTCAGCACCTCCTAAGCCACCCACACAGGTCCTGGCTGGCTCCTTCTAGGGTCCACTGCTGCTGGTGCTTCCCGTGCTGTGGGTAGAGGTGGAGTTCCCAGGACCACACTGGGAGGGTGGGCTAGGAGTGGCATTCTTCGGCTCTGGTTTGGGTAGGGAAGTGTCATGCCTCGATGCAGACTCCAACTCCAGGCTGGGGGCGGGGGAGGGGTGAGTGGCAGTCCTCTACGCGGACTCTAGGGTGGGTGAGGAGGGAGTGATGGTCTTAGGTCCCGACTCTGGGGTGGGTTGGGGAGTGACATTCCTCGACACCGACTTTGGGGTGAGTGAGGGAGTGGCGGTCCTCAGCCTCTGGCTGGGTCTGGGGGTGGCGTCCCTGGACTTCTGGCTGGCTGAAAGGCCGGCAGACTCTTTGGGCATCTGCCCTGCCTCCTGGTCCTTGGGCTGCTGCTCAGCCTGCGGGAACCTAGAGCATTCCAGCTCAACCTCCCTAGCTGGGGAGGGACTACTGCTGTCGAGGTCACTAGAACGGAAGGACCTTACAAAGATCTTGCGACACTGTACTTTGGGCTGTTTTGTATTCAGGATTAGATATGTGGTCATCAACTTGTTGAATGTCTTCTTTTTAAATGCGACTTCGATCTGGTCCCTCCGAAAGCCCATGCTCACCATCTCTTGCGTCACACAGGGGTCCAGGTCATCATCAGTGGGTGGCTCATTGTTTGGCATGAGTGCCTCCTCCACGCCCATGTTTAACCACGGGTCTGGCATGATGTCTATTAAGCTGCCTCTCTCCTTCAGGTTGAGAATTATTTATTTAGGAAGTTTTACAGTTGGAAAGTACAAGAAGATGGCACTTTCCACTCAATATCTGCTCCTCCAGCTGCCTCAAGGCCTTTGCCTTGAAAGGGAGGGTCCCAGTGACCATCTTATACAGCAATACTCCCAGACCCCAGATGTCCACGGCAGGACCATCATACAACTGGCCCAGGGAGAGCTCTGGGGCAGCATACGAGGGGCTGCCACAAAATATGTTCAGCGGACTGTCCTCGAATGGACTGCTGAGTCCGAAGTCCACAATTTTCATATTCACTCCGCCATGGAAAAGCACATTCTGTGCAAGATGCCCTCTGGTGGCTGATACCAGCTGCCAGGAAGACGCCTTGGGCCTCGTTCTCCGTCATGGGGCCAAAGGTACTCAGGTAATCGGCCATGTTCCCTCAGCTCAGGTGCTCCATGACCAGGAATACCGATTCCTTGGTGGCAATCGCCTCAAATAATTGGACAATGTTTGATGCAAGTCTGCCATGCAGCTGACTTCCCGAGGGAGAGGCCTGGGAAGGCCGACACCCAGCTGATGAATGACTTTGACAGCCACCTCCCACCCTGTCAGAATGTGCCAGCCCAACCTCAGTTGGCAAAGCTTCCCTGGCCAATGGTTTTCAAGAGCTGGTAATGGCCAATACAGGGGCTCCTGCTTAGCAGAAGTGGCTGCAAGGTCATGCGACATGGTGATGTGCTAACTACACTAATACTGTTAATGCTAACTATGCTAGCGAACAATACTAACTATGCCAACTAAATACACTAAATATATCAACAATACTAATTATACTAACTACTAAAAATGCTAACTAAAAATACCAACTAATGCTTACTAACTATGCTAATAATAACTATACTATGTTAACTAAATATACTAAATATATACTCACTATACTAACTGTACTAAAATGCTAACTAAAAATACTAAAAAATTTAAAGAAAAAAAGAAAAAATGTGAAACCAAACAAAATTAGAAAATTAAAATAAAGCAATGAGGATAAAAAGAAAACAAAAGAAAAATGGGAAAAGAAAGCAAAGAAAAATAATAAAAAGGAAAATAATAATCAAAAGGAAAAATGTAAGAAAAATAATAAGGAAAAAGGGAGACAACAAGCTAAAAATGTCCAAGTCCGACAGGTCACCACAAATCAGCTTCCTGGGCTACATAAGGACAAAAACCTCAGCCCAGGCAGCCTTATATAGGAGTGTTTTGTAATTCCATCACAGTGGTGCTTTATGAGGTCAGAATAAGAAACTGACCAATCACGGCTGAGGATAAACCACAGTGAGTTTTCTCAGTTTTTAGTAGTAGTGCCTCTTTTTCAACTTTTTTGGAAGAGTTTCAGAAGGATAAGTATTAAATCTCCTTTGAATGTTTGGTAGAATTCACTAGTGAAGACATCAGATCCTGGATTTCTGTTCCTTGGGAGGTTTCTGATGATTGTTTCAGTTTCCTTACTGTTGATCACTGTTTAAATTTTCCAGTTCATGATTCGGTCTAGGGAGGTTATATATTTCTAAGAACTTGTCCATTTCTTCTAGATTATGGAATTTGGTGGCAAATAGCCTTTCATAATATCCTTACAGTCTTTTGTATTTTTGTGCTCTCTGTTGTAACTTTACTTTTGTTTCTGGTTTTGTTTTGAGTATTTTCTTTTTCTTTTTTTCTTAGTTTAGCCAGAGGTTTGTCAATTTTATTAATCTTTCAAAGAACCAGTTATTTGTTGCATGAATTTTTTTCTATTATATTTTTGTCCTCTTTCATTTAATTCTGCTTTAATTTTTATTATTTCCTTCCTTCTATTGACTTAGGGTTTTGTTTGTTCATTTTCTAGTTTGTCAGGGTGAAATGTCAGGTTTATTTGAGATTTTTCTGTTTCTTGAGGTAGACCTGTAATTCTATAAACTTCCCTCTTCTTACTACTTTTGCTGCATTAAAAAAAAATTGATATGTTGTATTTTCATTCTCATTTGTTTCAATGTATTTTTGGTCTCTTCTTTTATTTCTTCTTTGACCCAGATGTTGTTTAGTAGTATGTTGTTTAATCTCCACATATTTGTGGTTTTTTTCCAGCTTTCTTTTGTCAGTTGATTTCCAATTTCAAAGCATTGTGGTCAGAGAATCTTCTTAAATTTGTTGAAGCTAATTTTATGCCCCAACATATGGTTTATCCTTGAGAATGTTCCATGTGCATTACAGAAGAATGTATTTCTGGTGTTCTGGTATGAAAAGCTCTGTAAATATCAGTTATGTCCATTTGATCTAATGTATCATTTAAAGCCAATATTTCCTTATTGATTTTCTGTTTGGATGATCTATCAATTGCTGTAAATGGGGTACTACTGTAATTTTGTTTCTGTCAGTTTCTCCCTTTAGTTCTGTTAGTAGTTGTTTTATGTATTTTGGTGCTCCCAGGTTGGGTGCATATATATTCATAAGTGTTATGTCTTTTTGATGTATTGTCCCCTGTATCATTATAAAATGTTCATTTTTGTTTCTTGTTACCTTTTTCATCTTGAAATCTAATATTTGTGATATAAGTACGACCACATCCACTTTTCTTTGGATGCCATTTGCTTGGAGTGTCATTTTCCACCCCTTCACTTTGAGCCTATGTTTGTCTTTGCAGCTGCGATATGTGTCCTGAAGGCAGCATATAATTAAGTTTTGCTTTTTGATTCATCCCTCTACTCTGTGACTTTTAATTGGTGAGTTCAGTCCATTTACATTTAGGGTGATTTTTGATATATGAGGATTTCTTATAGCCATTTTATCTTTTGTTTTCTGGTATCTCAGTGTCTTTATTGTTTCTTTCCCCTTGTGTTTCTTTCTGTTATTTTAGTTTGGTGGTGTTCTATGATTCCCCCCCTCCCTTTCCTCTGTTTTAATGTTATGTGTCTCAGTTCTAGATGTGTGTGTGTGTGTGTGTTTGCCATAAGATCTATTCAAATGAAAGTTTCATGTATACAATAGTCCTTTTCCTTCTGATTGCATCTTATCTCCATTCACAAGTACAAGTTCAGTCCTTTTCTCCCTCTTCATTTATGTTTTTGTTGTCTGAAATTATCCTTTTTATGCTATGTGTTCATTTCCAAATTGCAGTAGCTATTGTCTTCTTTTTTAAAAAAATGCTTTTACCTCCTTTAATATTTGTGTTATATTTAAGTGTTTAATACCCTATTCTGAAGAAGGGTTGCAATTTCCTGCTTCTGTCTTTCTGTTAGTCATCTTACTCACAGTTTTGTATCCTTTTGTCTTTGTGTTTCAGGTAGAGGAGACCTTTTAACATTTCTTGTAATGTAGGTCTTGTGGTGAATGCCATTAGCTTCTGTATGTCTGGAAAAGCCTTTATTTCTCCTTCATATCTAAAGAATAACTTTGCTGGATATATTATTCTTGGCTGGTGATTTCTCTTTTTCAATAATTTGAATATTTGATTCCACTCTCTCCTACCTTGTAGGTTTCTGCTGAAAAAGTCCGATGATAATCTAACAGGGTTTCCATTATAGGTTTTCATCTTGTTTTCCCTGGGTGCCTTGAGAATTCTTTCTTAGTGATTAATTTTTGACAGTTTTAATATAATGTGCCTTGAAGAAGGCCTTTTCGGTTTGAAATAATTAAGTTAGCTTCTTGGATTTGAGGACCCAGTTCTTTTCATAGGTTTGGGAAGCGCTTGTTAACTATTTGTTTGAATAGGCTCTCTGTGCCCTTCTCCCTCTCTTCTCCTTCTGGTATACCCATTATTCTTATATTGCTCTTTCTGTTGGAGTCAGATAGTTCTCATAGAGTTCTTTCATGTCTTTTTTCCTCTCAATTCTGTCTTTTTCTACCTGAGTAATTTCTTGATTTCTATCTTCAATATCACTAATTCTTTCCTCCATCTGGTCTGCTCTATTTTTTAACATTTTTTAACATTTTAACTAGTACATTTTTTTGTCTCATTTGTTGAGTTCTTCACCTCTATACTTTCTGTTTGGCTTTTTATTTTTTCAGAGAAAAAGGTTAATTAAAGTGAAAACCTGATGCACCATGTATTTGGTTCTTTTTATAGTTTCAATTTTTCAATATCTTTTGTAAATCACTCCTTTTGTTCACTGGTTTTATTTTCAAACTCATAGAATTACTTTTCTGAGTTTTCTTGTATCATGTTGAGTTTTTTTAGAACTGTAGTCCTGAATTCTGTCATTTAAATTACAGTTTTCCATGTCTTGAAGTTTAGTTTCTAGAGATCTTTTATTTTCTTTCTCAATTCCCTTGTTACCTTGGTTATTCTTCGTGCTTGATGAAATATTTCTCTGCCTCGGCATTTGTGAGAATGATTTTTTTTTTTAAGTGTTTGATTGTTTAGCAGGTTCATACATAGAGGTCTTTTGTTTGTTTACTAGTAGGTGGTGCTGAAGCACAAATTTTTTTTTCTCATACCTGCACCGCTGGGGCTTCTGGGATCTCTGTGTTGAGGGTGCCACCTTCATTGTGGAATATGATCCATATTTCCTGAGGAGGTGGGTGTCCCTTTAAGACTAGTTGCCTCCGTCTCAGGGCACCACTCCCTTGAATTGGAAGTGGTGGGCTATGGGTCTCCTGGTCTCTGTGTTCCTGGCACTGCCTTCCTGTAGCCAGAAGCTGCCCACAGACCTGTTCTGTCTGAGTTAACCCAGCTGCCTCTCTATCCGGCTGCATCATAATGGGTGGGGAAAGGGTGGGCAGGGCATGTTCGTGCATCCATGGCTGTGTTCTCTCCACTGGGTTTAGCTGCAATATGTACAGACCACCTAGACTGGAAGGTTTTTCTCAGCCCTGTTACCATCTACTGGCTGAGGATTTTACTGCTGGGTGGGCCACAAGGGGATGTGGTGGGCTGGTTCCCACATCTGTGGAATCCTTTGGACGATGCTGGTGGGCTGTGGAATGCTGCAGCCCTTTGCACTGCTTCTCTGTCCCTCCCTGACCCTGGGCTCAGCCTCAGTGTGTGCTGGGCACCCAGGCCCAATTGCTGTCTCTGACCCTCTGGTTTGCTCGGTGAGGGTTGCCTCCTGACCCTTCACTGCTATTGCCTCCTGGGGCTGCGGTGAGCACCAGGCTGTGCACAGCTTTGGTCTCTGTCCTTTCTCGCATTTCATCTCCTCTGTTTGCTCTGATACACCCACCTTCAGATGTCTCACTGTGTGTATCTCTCAGACGTGTTTGTGTGTTGAACAGGGAGTCCTTTGTTGCATGACAGCTATCCAACTTGTAACTTGGAGAGTAGAGACCTGGAGGTCCTCTCACGCTGCCATACTGCTGATGTCTGTCCATTTATTCTTGATATGAGTTATTTGTCTTCTATTTATTAATTTCTGAGGAAGGAGAAATTTCATTTTTCACTCTTCTATTCCTTGATCCGTTTTATCAACCTAAGAGACTCATTTTGGACTACCTTCCTCTTCAACAGTCTAATATTTTCTAGAAAATTCTACAATGCTCTAGCTAGTCTTACAGTTTTCCTCAAACCCCAATGTCATTGTTAGGAGGGAAAGCTTGTTCCCCATTCACATCGCATTCTACATGGAGGGACAAGTTCTTTGTAACACTTTTGGGTTCCCTCAGATTGGTGAGATAGAAAGGAGAAAAGGAAAACTGGGCATGGGAAGCCCAGACACTTCTGCCCTTCTCTTGGGAACAGGTTGATGTAAGGAAGCACACCTTGTGCTGCCCTCTTCCACAAGCACAAATTCCCTAGCCAATATTTCTGGGTGGTTACAGCTATCAAAATCTGAGTTTCAGGATTAAAAATACCAAATATCAAGTTCACCATTAATAAAGGAGCTATTTGGGTATTTACCTGCCTTATTCTCTTGCCTTATTTCTCAGTACATTCAGAAATTAGGGTAGAGTAAGGGTGCTACTGACTAGGCTCCCTTGAGCCCAGTAGATGTGCAAACCTGTTATCTTCCTGATGTGATCATTCCATCCTTTGTTTAAAAAGAAATCATCCTCATGTTCTCAAATGTTCCATAGAGAGACTGTGACTCTCCTGAGTGGTTCCAAGGTGCAAAGGCACATGGATATAATGCATCCATGGGAAAGCTTTTCCACCTCATGAATCAGCTCATCATATTTTTGTCACCATTGATTACTTGGACTAACAGTTACTTAATGTGACACTTGAATCCATAAATTAATCGTAACTAAAGGTGTCTTAATTGTGATGATAAAAGTCAAAAATAGGCAAGGATCAGTGAAAATGTGGGTGAGTTGAGAACATCTCTAATGAGAGAAAGCCAGTGGTTTGCGTCTCCAGTGTGGTGTAACACCCAGAGCTGAGATCAAATTTCAGCTCTGTGACTTGAGCGGATACTTGGCCTGTCTGAGTTCCAGTTCCCTGCCCTGTGAAAACAGACAAATGATGTTCATCTTAAAGTCTGTTAACCAAGCAACATATTGGAAAGCCTAAAATGCAGTGGGTTTGCAATAACGTTTTTCTTTTTCCCTTCAAAAAAACAACTGGCCCAAATTTTCTTGATTATTTTAGGAAGTGTTGGGGAAGATTCTCAATGAATACTGAAAACCAGGGAAATAGGAAGGTTGGCCAACAAAAAAACCCCATGCAAACAACAGAGTTAGAAAAAAAATGATGCAGTAAAACATCCTACCTACATCTGTACAACTTAGTGCTTTCCTGAAAGGCTCCCCCAACTGTTATTTAATTTGAGCCTCACAATCGCTCTATGAAATTGATGAGGCAAATACTACTGGGTCCATTTGAAATATGAGGAACTAAAGTTAAGAAATCATGTATGACTGCTCCTGGCACTTCAGCGTCCAATCTAGTACATCTCTTCCAGGGTACTCTTGACATGTTATGGTTCCTCTGAAATAATGACATAATGATGCCACTAGTGTGCATATATGGCACTCTTTGGTGTTGCACATCTCACATTCATTTTCTCAGTTTTCGCAACAAGGATTTCTGGATATTTCATAGGTGAAGAGCCCAAAACTTCAAAGAAGCCAAGCAGCCAGCCCAATATCACACAGCTGATGCAGAGGCTGAACCCAGGACTTCTCACGAGCCCAGGGTTCCTGTGTTCATGGATTTTAATCACCCTGAGGATATCAAGGGCAATGGGGAGGTGGACCCATGTCCAGGAGGCCAGCAGGGCACTTGTTCTTTGGCCCTGGAAGAGCACTGCCTACGAGTGGCCTTGGCCCTTATGATCACAGAGAATGGCCCAGCCAGCACTCTGCCCAAGTTATCTGGTAGAATCTACAGCAAGTATGTGATTTATTGATTGCTTTTATTCCCCATTGGGATGGCATGAAAATGAATAACGAGCTTGTGAAGAGGGAGCACTTTGACCCAGCTCTCACAGAAGGGAATTATGCTCTGGGATGCTGCCTGGGGCAGCCCAGGACGATGGATGTCTCTGCAGAAAGCTGAGCCTCATTTTGCTCCTTTGGCATCAAGTGGCTTTACTCTACAGACACGGTAGAGAGGTAATAGCGCTGGCATCTCCCTGTTCCAGGAGAAAAGATGAGATGAACATTGATGGGCTCAGAGAGGACAAAACAGAACCTGAGCTGGGGGAACAAGAGCTGCATTTAACTCTTTGGTAGCTGGCAGGAAGGTCACGCCCTCCATGGTTTTCCAATGCCGCGATGGCCACCCTACTGACTCACAAGCCACGGCACTCTCCTGGTGGTTCAGCCATGCTGTTTTACTTGTCTATTGCTAAATCACAAACCTCCCGCAAAATTTATGGGCTTCAAACAACAATCATTTTATTACCCATAATTCTATGGGACAGAATTCGGGTGGCTCAGCAGGTAAAGCTTGTGTTGGCTGGGACAGCCCAACTGGGGCTGAAGGATCCAAGGTAGCCTTACTCAAATATCTGGTGCCATGGTGCTGGCTGTCAGCTGGGGGCCTCAGTTCTCGCCCACATAGCTTTCCTCCAGCAGGACAGCCTGGGTGTGTTTACATGGCAGCTGGATTCTGAGGACAAAAGTGAAACTGCGAGTTCATTAGGGCCTGGACTCAGAAGCTCCAGAAAGTCATTTCTAAACATTCTCTTGGTGAAAGCAAGACAAGATATGCGGCCAGCTCAGCTTCAACTGGATAACTAGACTACAACTTTGCATGTCACAGCAAGCGAGTATGAACCCAAGGGTGTGATTTGTTGGGGGCCACTGGGAAGCCGACTCTAGATGGAACTTAGTGAGCAGGGAATTTATTAAGGAGAATGGACACCAGTGGAAGAGTAGGGAAGGAAGCAGGAGGGGGCAGATGGAGATGTCAAGTTGTGATCGGGTCCAAAGACAGCCTCAGCCTAAGCCACAGAAGCGCTGAAGCTAGAATGGCCCTTTAGGGATGCCTTGAGGTGGGGCCAAGATGTCCAGAGCAGGGCTGACCCCTGAAGGCTGCCTGCTGACAGCACTTCTGGAGCAGAGAACAGACTTTCACCGAAGAGGGTCTGGGTGGTTCTTATGAAGCCCACCAGTGTTTTACCATGCTTGCCTTCTCCAAGAACCTACTTTGCTTCCAAGCTCCCCATCACCAATTAGATAAAGCAAGATGCCTGGATGCCTCCCTCTCCTGGTGTATGTCCTTGGCAATCACCTCCCTATCTTTCCAGCCTCTTCCTCCCTGCTTGAATCTGGTGCAGTTCTTACCTGGATGACTAACATAGCCTCATGACCAGGTTCCTTCCCTTTTGCCTTCCCCCGCTGAAAACCAGCGTGTCCACAGTAGCCCCGGCTCCCTGTCTAACACAGAAGCCTGCCCCTGAGCCTCTCCTGCTTCATGCCCTTCCTTGATCTCCATCACCTCAAGACCAAAACCCAGCCTTTTGACATGGGTTCCCAGGCCAAGCACAGCTTTGCCCCAGCACGTGACCTGGCCACTTATCCCTTTACTTTCCTCCCTGACCCTTGGGAGCTTTGTGTGCTTTCCTGCTTCTGGGCTGCTGCACAAGCTGTTCCATCTGCTTTATACTCCATCCTGTGTATCTCTCTTTTCTGCCTCTCTCATTCCCCTCTGCTGACTCTTTGGCTAACAATTTGCTCCTGGAGCTTTCCAGAGCCCCAGAGCCCACCCCGAGGGTGTCAGGAGGCTACCTCACATTCCTGTGGCACCTCTGCTCCCCCATCCCAGCGCTCTGCACACAGGTATAGGGGCCCATGTCCACTGCACTCAGTGAGGAGAGCACAGCATCAAGCAGAGCCACATGCTTGGTATGTCATAGTGACTCAGTCACATGTTCTCTGGGCTAAGTCTCTAAACTCACAACTGGAGGGGCAACAAGAGGAAGGGAAAAGAGGGCTGCAGCCTGAGGTCCTGAATGAGTGCTCTCAAGGGCTGCTCTGGAGAATGGGCCTGGCCTGAAGACTGCCAGGCCACAGCCCAGCGTGGTGCGTGCCCTGTCTCAGACGTGCTGTTGATGTGGGGCTATGGGAGCCTGGAGCACACCCAGCATGAGCAGACGGGCTATGGAGGGCCCCACTTCCCTTTAAGACAGTAGTATCCAGATCTCTTCTCCCTACTGGGCTCCTCCACATTGGCAGAGGTCTCAGCGTTCCTGCCATAGGATGAAATACACAGTCCA
This sequence comes from Aselliscus stoliczkanus, assembly GCA_033961575.1. Taxonomy (NCBI): domain Eukaryota; kingdom Metazoa; phylum Chordata; class Mammalia; order Chiroptera; family Hipposideridae; genus Aselliscus; species Aselliscus stoliczkanus. The sequence continues at coordinate 62,054,745 of CM066732.1, read as the reverse complement.
TCTTCTTCCCACCCCAGAAAAACTCTGCCAACCCACAGAGTGAGGGAACTGCCCATCATGTCTTGAGTTGTTGCTATGAGCCAAGTCCAATGCACTCGGGAGGATTATTATCCTTGCTTCTCAGGTTAGATAACTGAGGCACACAGGAATTAAGTGGCTCAAGGTCCCCACAATTAGGACATGGCAACTCTGGGATTTGAAACCCAAACCCTGTCTGCTGCAAACACCTGAGACTTTGCATGAGTCCCGAGCAGGGCAACTTGGGGAAGGGCCAGAACTAATGCTCCGGAAGCAGTACGTAACAACCTAAGGATACTGGGTGAATATCGCACCAAGTTCTATTCTAACTTCTGTGATTCATACTGCTTTATACAAATACAGGACTGAAAAGGAACTTGGAGACTATCTTGTCTAACCACTCCCATTTTGATTTAACTTTATTTGGGGGGCTCTCAAGGCAATGGGTTAAGACCATAGTTTTAAGACCCACTCATGTTCCTTAGTGAACATCTGGTCCATTGCTTTTAAATCCTTGTAATGCCACATCAACCCTGGCTTGCTGCCCACTGCTGCTAGGTTGGAAGTGCAGACTACATCTCCCTCTGCAAACTACGCTGCGATCACCCACAGTCATTGCTCTGTTTTTGAAGGTGTGAAAACAGGGGCCAAGGAGTGGGGAGAGGCTGGTGGCCCTCTTCGTCCATCATAGGCATCTTTAGTTATCTCTCAGTTCCCCTGGGGGTGGGGGTTGGGGGAGAAGACATTTCTCTCAAACTTCTGCTTTTACATTCAGCAGAGAACTCTGAGCAGCCTTGCTTGGGTGTTCATACCTGCGACTAATTCCTGGGGATGGGCTTTCTGATTGGCTGAGCCAGGTCATGTGACCACACTGGTTTGGGGGGTGGGGCCATTCTTTACCTCCCTACAGGGAATGATGGAATGGGGAAGGGACACTTCCACTTTATTCTACAAAGAGGAGTGTTTGTGAAGAAAAACAGCAGATGTCTGCCTAGGGCCTCATAGACCTCCCAGGCTGGGACACCAGTGCTGGTCATAGGGATGGGGCGCAGTGGAGCTCCTTCTAAGGAGCAGGGGGTTGAGTGCAGATGAGCCGACACTGCCCATGTGGAAGTGTGTGTTCTCTGCAGTGTACTTCCATGCAGGGCAAAGGAGCCCGGATTCCTCTCTGTCCCTCTGACATGCTGAGCAGGGAGCCCCAGGACACCCATGTCTGCAATACACCCCTTCCCCCACCTTAGCCCAGCCCAGAGGAAGGGGTGGTGAGATTTGGCTAACAAGCATCACCACAGTCACACAGAAGCAGGTGCAGGGCCAATGAGAATCCCTGGACCCCCCAGGGAGCTCCCCGTTCTCCATTCCCTTAAGTAAGTGCAAGGTCCAATCCTTGCTGACAGTTTAATCAGTCCGAAAAGGGAGGAACAAAAACACTGCTTCTGCAGACTTAATTCTGATCAACAAAGAACTGGCTATTGAAATGGAAGAGAAAGGAGACTGAGCACGTGACCGTCAGCTCAGAGGATGAATGTGGACTAGATGTGCTCCCATCCCCTCCTGTCTCCTGTGAGCACAGAGACTGCGTGAGGCTCCTGGCGAGGCAGCGCTGATGCCTCCAGAAGCAGCCCGTACCAAGGAGCGAGGTTTGGTGAATGGACACCCAGCTTTCTTTTCCTTCTGTGGTGTGCTCTCAGGGCCTCTTGCGCTCCCCACGAGACTCAGCCTTCTTTGCCCACAGTGGTAACTCAAATAAAAACGCACACTCCCTGGGCGTGCTTCCTTTCTTGCCTTGCTTCTACACTCCCATACTGATGTTTCCAGGACGACATTGCAAAAAGAAAGCAACTCACATTCAAATCTTTCTTCCAGGCCTCGTGTCTGGAGGAACTCCAGCTAAGATAATGTGATAACCAAGAAAGTAAACCTGGAGACATGGTAGCAGAGTGGATAATCCTTCAGGCCTTGGAGTCAGACAGTCTGTGCTTGAATCTGCCTCTACAAGTATGTCAATATTTAATATTAAAAGAAGTGTTATTTTGGGCCAGCCGAGTGGCATGGTGGTTAAGCGCTGGCTTGGGAAGCCAACGGCCCCGGTTCGGGTCCCACATATGAGGGCCAGTGACACTGCTCTCAAAACATAAACAAACAAAAAAAAAAAACAAAAGAAGTGTTATTTATAATTAGGAAGAAGATTTCAGGATAGGCGGAGCTGGAAACTCTAGGAAGAGGAACATGGCTCAAGAAGGTTGGGAGGCTTTTAAAAATTCTGAGAGTATACAAATAATTAATTCCTTAGAAACAACTCCAGAGACACTGTCGCTTCCCGGGATACATTCCCGGGTGGGGGGCGGGGACATATGTTTAAAAGGACAGGAGCCGAAGGAGTAGCCCTGGCAAGACACAGAATGAAGGCTGCCACCCCAGCCTGTACATCAGGTGCTGGGAAGCCAAACCCCAGAGTGAAGTGCAGCTCGTGAACATCCCAGGAACAATAGAAGGGCTTTGTTAATGAAGTAGAGATGGAGGAATGCACAGGCCAGTGTTTGTGGCAGAGAGGGCTATTCACAGGTGACAGGGAGAGAGCAGAAGTGCTGAGCTCCCATTTTACTCCTGTCTTTCCTGTCAAGCAAGGGTTTCAGAACATAAAAGGTGAAGACAGAGTTAAGAGAAGTCAGCACTCCTCTAAAACCTGGGCGGGGTTTGGGGCTTGACAGGGTTACTCAGCTGGTAGACGCCTGTGAGCCAGTGCGACTGGGTTTGGGCTCTGTGGCCCATCAGCAGCCTCAGTCGTGAGGGCAGCTGGGCAGGTAGTAACTGGGAGTGGACCACAGGGCTTTGTCCTTGGTCCCAACATGTTTTCTACGGAACATGATGGAGATCTAAGCACAGAGAAGGCTTTAAACCGTGGTTCTCTTCTCAGGACATTTGGCAGGGTCTAGAGACCCTTTCTGGTTATCACAATTGGGTGTGTGTGTGGGGCCACTGATACATAATGGGTAGAAGCCAAGGGTACTGCTTAACTTTCTGCAATGCACAGGGCGTTCCCCCACAACAAATAGTTACGTGTTCCAACATGTCCATACTGCCAAGGTTGAGAAACCTGGCTCTAACTGGGTGACTTTGGAGTGCATGCTGAGCTATTGAGCACCCACTCTGTGCCTTGGGAATGCACAGATGAAAAAGACACAGTCTCTCCACTCAAGAGCTCATGCTGCAGTACAAGGGACAGAGTCAAATGGCCACATTAGAGTATGAAATGTGACCTAATGGAGGACTATGAGTACAGAGATAAAAGTACCATGATCCCACTAAGCCATGTGAACTGGGCTTTGAAAGGTGAATGGATGTTTGGTTGGAACACAAGGTGTAGATGGAGGGTGAGTGCCCCTGTGTTGAGGATGCCACAGGCAGCGTGGCCGGAGTGCTGGGATCTTAAGGAGGAAATCTGCAGATAGGGTGGGAGGGCACCAAGTGCTATGGGAAGGCCCCTCAACTGTCATACAGGCACAGGCTTCAAGAAAGTCGTTAAACAGATGGTAACATGGTCTGATTGGTCTCTTTAAAATAAGTATTTATTATGTCTTTGGTTAAAAAAATTCTTCCCTCATGTAAAGAATGAATATAATATTAATCTCATTCATAAGTTCACCATGATGACATCATACCAAAGCACAGTGGAATATGATGGAACCTTCTACAGCCCACCAAAACACTCTGCATGTCCACACTCATCAACTCCCCCTTTTGCCCTATATATGTGCCAGCTTTTTTTTAAGTGTACAATGCAATCTTTTTAGTAAATTTACAGAGTTGTGGAACCATTACCATAATCCAGTTTTAGAACATTTCTCTCATCCTGTAGCATCCCATGTGTGCATTTGTAGTCAAACCCCCAGCCTCAGGAAGCCATTAATCTGTTTTCTGTTTCTATATATTTGCCATTTCTAGACACTTCATATAAATGGATTCATACAACATGTGGTCTTTTGCCTCTGGCTTCCCTCACTCAACACTGTGTTTTGAGGTTCATTACATGGAAGCCTGAGTCGGCAGTTTGTTCCTTTTTATTGGTGAATGATATTCCAGTCAGGGGTCTATTTAGAAGGTGATGCTGGTTCTAGAATGAAAGATGGGCAGGAGGAGGAACTTAGAAGCCAGGGAATTGGCTGGGAAATCATGGTCTTTGTTCAGACTGGAGACGAAAAAGGCCTGAGCTGGTGGAGTGGCAGTGGGCATGGAGAGAGGGAAGCCATTCAGGGTTCCAGGGCCTGGAGGAAATTTGCTTCCATGGGCTCTATGGGGCAGGTGAGATGTCAAGGGGAGGTCTGGATTTCCATGGGTCTAAGGAAGGCAAAGTGAGCCGATGGCACCTCTGGGCAGATTCACGCCTGGCTGATCGGGTGGAGTGCTCACAGATCCATCAACCCTGAGGGCGCTCCTGGGAGCCTGTTACTTGGGAGACTAGGATGAAGACACAGAGAACATTTGTCAACTGTGCTGTGAGGGACAGCAAATTTGTGATGACAAAATTGAAAAACTCCTGACAGGCTCTAATGGTGGACCATGGCAGAAAATCGGGCAGTTCTGTGGTGGTAAGACTTAAAAGTGCCAGTGGATTGTGTTTTTCTGGATACTTGTCTGCCAAGGATACTGTGAGCTTTGTGAGAACCAAGACAGGGGTTATCAGGAGGATCGTGTGAAAATGACCCCAGTAGCTTGCTCTGGGTTGTCAGGGCCTCCTTTTCTCAGCTTCTTATGGGACAAGGAGCTCCTTTCCTCAGTGAGAGTCTGAGCCTGCCTGAAACCCCCACAGGCACCCCAGGTTCCCATGTGTAAGGCAATTGCTTTCTTGGACCATTCCTGTAGACTCCCTCCATTGGACAACAAGCCCAGCATGCATCTCCATGGGATGTTGAAAAGATGGGGACCTCATATCTCTTCTTGCTGATGGTTACTTTGTCTGTTTCTCCCAATAGAGTCCGCCCCTTAACCCTTACTGTGTGTTGTGCAGGAATTTATCCCGAGCCCTGGCACACAACAGGTGGCCATCAGGTTGAAACAACAGTACAATGTCCACCCATGCCAACAGAATGCCTGGCCCATGCTAAGGGTTTGATAAACAGCTGAAAGACAAATGATGCACAAACTATGTGGATGATGGATAGCTAGCTGCCTTAAAAGGAGTCAGTTCAGATTCCAATAGGAAGTGGGGATCCTATCACTATACTCCATTCATCGTGCCCTAGTTCTTGGAAACTGGATATTCTGATAACAGTTATTGTAATTTCTATAGAAGCAGCATCTGCTCTCTGAGGCAGATTTGGAAACTATAGGCAATGTTAACTTTTCGAATAATTTCTTGCTCTCTCACTACAGAGTGTGTGCTCAGAATGTTCATTCATTTACACACACATATACGCCATAGATCTTTACTGCATAATTGGGATAAATGGCAGGATTTTCAGTTTCAATTTAAAAACATTCTCCTGGCATTAAAACTCTTTGCAAACACCCTTTATCATCAAGGCAGAATATCCCATCATACATAGGTTACCTGATTTACTTACCCATTCCCCTCTCACTGCCCCCTTAGGTTGCTTCTGAGTCTGGGACTGGCTTTGGGGGTACCTAAGTCTGCTTTTCCCACCTGGGGCTTAGGAATCCTCACCCAGCGACTTAATTCTGCTTTTCCCTGTAGTCCACCAGGCTCAGTACCTGCAAGCTCTCCCCTTTTCGTCTCCAGGTATCTTGTTCCAGGTTATATGCAACCTTAATCTCTACCTGCCCCTCACTTCAAGGGCCAGTTCTGCCTCAGTTTCCTGCTTTCTCTCCACCAGCTAATTTCCAGGACTCCACATCTTCACATTCCTGGAGGTCACAGTGTTAATTTCTGGCTCTTTCCTGCCATCTCCTGCCCACTTGCGGCATCTCTAGTACCCTGGCTTACCTCTTATAATTCTGGGACAAATTGGGAAAGGACAAGCTTAAACCAACGTCACCACATTTAATAGGTTTGTTCTCAGTTATCTGCCTATTAACATAATGGGAAGCCTGATTTAATTGCATCTGAAAATAGTCCTATAGGCTTTACTTGATAATAAGCCCAATGAGAATCAATAATGGAATATGGCTGTGAAAAAATAAAAGGTAAATGGGAGACCCAAGATGGCAGAGTAGATAAACACTGTGCCTGCTTCCTTCTGTGAAGGAAATTACAACTAAATTATAGAACAATCAACCTAGACAATCATCTGAACTCTAGCTGAATAGAAATTTTATAACTAAGGATATAAAGAAGAAGCCACACAGAGACTCGTGGAAGGAGCAGAGACATGAAACAGGCTGGCCCCAAACCTCCATGTGATGGATGAAAATTGGGAGGGAGATCTCAGTCACTCCCCACAGAGAGGCAAGGGACCCCAGCCCCCCACATCAGGCTCCCCAGCCTGGAGTACTAGTGCTGGGAAGAGAAGCCCCCACATCTGGCTGTGAAAAACAGTGGGGCTTTCAACTATCCGGGTTGGATGGAAGGCAGCAGGAAACCCAGATATCCTCTTTACCCTAACCCTATCCTCTTAACACTAACCCTAGGCTCCATTGGAGGGATGGTGACTCTGGAAGCATCGCAGACATATGGGGAGAGACTGAATTGTGTAACTTTAGAGCAAGGAATGGAGGGAAGGTCCCCATTTTCCCTGTGTGGAGCCCTCCTCCTGTGTAGCCGGCAGGCTGGCAGATGTCATCTTTCCGATGTTGAGCCTGCCCCCACAGGCTAAATCTGAATCTGATTGGCCCAATGAGCTTTGCTGTTGAGGGCCGTGTAGCCCAATATTGAGGGGCATGCAGTGTTGAGGACTGTGTAGCCCAATATTGAGGGGCATGCAGGCTGACTTTAGTGGGCTTGGTGAATCATAAACTTGTCTATCTGCTCCTATTGTTTCCTTGCTGCACCTGGAGGGTGCTTACTATTTACTAAGGCATGTGGTGAGGATGGCCGGATCCTTGGGACACAAAAGAAAGATGGCTATCTGGGTTAATGGAAGAAAATGGCTTAAGAAACTAACCAAGGTTTCACTGACCTTTAGACTATTGGTAAACAGTTAATGATCTACTTTTCACTGAGGTAATGCATATTTTTCCTACACGTACCCTTGCACATACCCACCTAAAAAATGTATATAAAGCCTGCAACAAATAAACTGGAGATCTATCTCTCCATTTTCTGTCTTTTACTGCAACAAACAGTTTCTGTCTTTCATTAACCACCAACGCCGTGTCCACCTTCTCGAACCCTGGTCAGCGGGGGCAGGTCCCCCGCACTCTGCCTCAATTTTGCTGACTCACTGAGACCCTGCCTCACCCAATGTGTGTACAGCTGGAGGCTTTATCAGCAGCTGAAACTTACAGAAGCCGGCAGGTGGCAGCAGGCCTCAGATGTGCTGGCTTTTTGCGGAGCTACCCCAGACCCGGTACTGGTGGCAGCTGTCTTCAATTCACAGCGTGGCCTCTCCCATGTGCCTCTAGGTTCAGCACAGGCAGTGACCAACTGTGGATGGCTTTGTAGCTCCTACCAGGTATCCTCTGGCCAGTCACAGGCTGTGGGTGACCTGGGCCTGCACCAGAGCCCCTCCTAAAAGCTCCCAAAACCAACATACTTGGAGGTTGGCTTGAGACCACAGCAGACTACCACCCAATTAGCCCCATAATCAGCACATACAAAGAAACACCTCAACAGGCATCAGAGCCTGCTGGGGCAAATCCCACTCAGTGGGGTAAGCACTGCCCCCCCCCATACACACAGCAGCCTGTAAGCTGTGGACATGGCCAAACCCCATAGCAAATCAGCCTAAGGGTCAATCCCACCCAGTAATGTGCCAACAGCAATCAAGGTTCAATTATAACAGGAGGGCACACACAACCCATACAAGGGACACTTCTGGAGCACCCAGAGCAGATGACCAGGGAGACTGTACCAGGACCCCACAGATCACCTACTACATAAGGCCACCCAGCCAAGACTGGGAGACATAGCAGATCTACCTAATACATAGAAATAAACACAGAAAGGCAGACAAAATAAGGAAACAAAGAAATACGTCCCAAATGAAAGAGCAGGAGAAAACTCCAAAAAAGAACTAAATGAAATGGAGACAAGCAACCTATCAGATACAGAGTTCAAAACAATGATTAAAAGGATGCTCAAGGAACTTAGTGAGAACTTCAACAGAGAGATAGCAAGCATAAAAAAGGACATGGAAACCATAAAAAAAGAACCAGTCAGAAGTGAATAATGCAATAACTGAAATGAAGAATGCACTAGAAGGAATCACCAGCAGACTAGAGGATCAAATCAGCAGTTTGGAAGACAAGGTAGCAGAAAAAAATCTAATCAGAATGACAAAAAGAAAAAAGAATCCAAAAAAAATGAGACTAGTTTAAGAGACCTCTGGGACAGCATAATTATAACATTTGCATCATAGGGGTACCAGAAGAAGAGCAAAAGCAAGGGATTGAGAAACTATTTGAAGAATTAATGACTGAAAACTTTGCTAACTTGGTGAAGGAAATAGACATACAAGTCCAGGAAGTGCAGAGAGTCCCAAACAAGATGAACCCCAAAGAAGGAGCTACTCCAGACCTGGTACCGGTTTGTTGGGGTGATAGATGTGAGGGGATTTGGGGACTGAGTGAAAAATGTGAAGGGGCTAAGAAGCACAAACTGGTAGTTACAAAACAGTCATGGGGATGTAAAGCAAAGCATATGGAATATAGTCAATAATATGGTAATAACTATGTATAGTCCCAGGTGGGTACTAGACTAGTCAGGGTGATTGTTTCTTAAATTATACAAATGTCTGGGCCGGCCGAGTGGCACAGTGGTTAAGAGCTGGTTTTGGGATGCCAGAGGCCCCGGTTCGGATCCCACATATGAGGGCCAGTGACACTGCCCTCCACAGCTAACAAAAGCTCCACCTGGAGCTGGGCTGTGCGAGCCCTGGCGACGGTGTGGGCTGCAGCCCCTGCTGCAGTGGGCTGCCATAGGCTACAGTGAGTGGCCGGCAGCCAGCGTGAGCGGCTGGCAGCCAGTGTGAGCTGCCAATAGCCGCGGTGAGCGACCATCCAGAGGCCAGCAACCGATCTGCCTCATCTGGGAAGAGCGCAATGATGATACCAACATGGGCCAGTGAAGCAACATCCTCCTCAACTAGACTGAAGAACAAAAGGACAGCAACTTGTCTGTTCCCCTTCCCCGATTCTCCAACACTGTTCCCCTCCCCCAATTCCCCAATAAAAAATCTTAAAAAAAAAAATTATACAAATGTCTAACAACTATACTGTACACCTGAAATTAATATAAAATATTATTGAATTATCAACTGTAATTGAAAAATTAAAAGGGGGGGAAAGTGAAGGGGAATAAGAGGTCCAAATTTCCAGGTATAAAACAAATAAGTCATGAGGATGTAACATAGAGTGGAGAATATAGTCAATAATATTGTGATAGCGTGATACAGTGTCAGATGGTTGCTGTACTTATCATGGTGATCACTTCTTTAGGTATATAAATGTTGAATAACTATGGTGTACATCTAAACTAATATAATATGCGTGTTAGGTATATTTTAATAAAATCTTTTTTAAAAGTAGGTATAATATAAAGAAAAAACAAATGCAAAAGTAGCGGGGGAATTTGTATTAGAAACCTTCCAATTGTACATTAAAACTTTAATATAAAAATTAATTAAAAAAAGAAAAAAATAGAAGGTAATACCATTTCTAGCCACCTTTATGTACTGTTTTTAAGCTCAGAACCAATAGAGGGAAGTCACAGGAAGGCAGATTTCTGGTCAAAATAAGGAAAGAGCTTTGTACCAGGAGGTATCCTCCACTAAAACGGTGGCAGAGAGTTGCCCACCGCTGGCAACATTCAAAAAAGATGGGATCATTTATGCCTCCAAGATTCTATTACTACCCACACAAACTTATTACTTTTATTACTCACGCTTCTTATGTGACTACAAAGAGAGAGAGAGAGAGAGAGAGAGAGAGAGAGAGAGAGAGAGAGAGAGAGGACACCCACACCATCCATGGGAAGTGTGAGCTCTGGGTTTACAGGTGAACCTTCATTATGCCCATTCCCTGGAGGAATGGAGGCCCAGAGGCCATCAAAGGCCAAGTGTGCTGTGTGATTGCTCCTTGAGGTGGGTCCTGAACAGGCCCCAAGGTGGGCTTTTCACTAGCGGCTGCACTAGGGCAGAGGGAGGCAGCACATCCGGTCTCATTCACTAGGAAAATCCCAGGGGGCAGTGTCCTCCACTCTCTCTGATCACCTCAGGCAAAGCCCACGGGCCCCACCCTACTTCCTCATTGGGCCATGATGCTTTGCTGCTGTCATTGCACTATCTGTGCTCCAATAAGCCACAGTAACTCCAATGGACACTTGCCTGTTATTCATTCCACACACAATGCCTTCCTTTAGGCCTGTTGATTAGGATGGTCTGCATGGGTGGTACACAAATGCCTAAGAAAAGGCTCTATATCCCTCGGGGTGAGGGGTCAAGAGACAAAGTCTTACAGGGCCAAGACGGGATATGGGAAAGGCTGTGTATGCAGACAAAAGAAGACTAAGTACAAAAGCGTGGGAGGAGGAGGGGCTTGGGGCAGGAGCTTGGGGCAGGAACTTGGGGAAGAAAGTGTTCAGCATGGTGGGTAGCTTAGTCTGGCTGGGGCTGAGGTGCTGCCAAAACGGTGGGTTAGGGTAGGATGCGAAGCTGGAGAGGCAGATGGGTCTCCAAATAAAAACAGCCATAACCAGGGGACTTGGGTTTCAATCTGCAGGCCATGGGGAGCCACTGTCAGAAGACAGTGTGAAAAGTATGACAAAGTCAAGGACTACGGGTGGGTAGTCCTTCTGAGGGCAATGACCAACTGAAAGAGTCAAAAGCTCTGACTGCTAAATTCTTGATCTCATGGGGTCCGGTCCACTTGCCAGCAGTGACCATCCTGAAACTTCATGCAGCACCCCACGGAGATGTGGTGTTTTATTCTCACTGAAACACGTTTGGATTTGCCTTCCACTCCCATGATGCTTCTGCCAGCATAACCCTCTGTGGACTTACCTTTTACACAGACTTGGTATTAAAGATAACCTTGCTTCTAAGGAACCCCATTTTCTGCAATATTAGAAAATTGGTTGATGGCCTTCATTCATTAGTTTTTACCATGTACCAAATCACCCAGTGACAGCTGGCCTTCTGGAAGGGTATAATCACACCTATCGAAAATTCAAGTTATAGCATCACTGAAGAGACAGCACCTGTGAGATCAGAGTGCTGATCTGCGGTATACAACGCATGCCTCGAGCAGGCAGCCAAGACAGGCCCAGGACCCAGGAGGGGATGTGGACCTGTTTGCTGGTCACCACACTCAACGACCCACTTGTGACATTTTTGCTTCCCATCCCTACAACTCAGGGTTCTTTGGGTTTAAAGATTCTAGTCTTGAGAGAAGACTCCTTTCATCAGAAGACAAAACAATGGTTTCAAAAACTTGGCCATGTTACCTGTTTGTGCTGCTGCGGTGCTGTGACAGCCCCTGCAGAACGCAGGAAGAGAAGAGGATAGATGGAACCCGAAATACCCCCTAGGACTTCTCTTGACACTGCACTTCTCAGTGGTAGAAATGAATGGTAAGTATAGCCAGCATACTTACAGCGTTTGCCGGTTTCCTTAGAGTAAAAACCCCTGAGTGGCCAATTTCAAGCTATCGATAAGACATGACCACATATAGACATGCAGTTAGGATAAGGCGAACAGTAGCACGCTATTGTATGGTATCTCTACCATACATTTCAAGACGTAAATACTCTCAAAAAGGTAAATAGTTAAATAATTAGAAAGTGATGTGTTGGAGGCATTTATTACATTGTTTTTAATATAATTTGTGAGTTTATATCATTTGATTTAATAATGGCTGTTTTTTTTAGCAAATGGCCCACAGCATTGCTGAACATTTATTTATCTATTCTCACAACCTGTAAGACAGATCAGCACACCACAGAGACACAATTCCATAAATAGGGGGTCAAGGTCTCAGATCCCTCAGAAATGAAGGTTTGGGTCACGCATCTTGGCTAAATAATCCCATTCAGATTATGACTGAAGGGAAAGCCAATCTTTAATATTATGGAGGATAAAAGTCACAAATACCAATTCTGGCCTTGGGTCCAATTGCAAAATCTATGACTAGAGCATCTACCCATATTTTCTTTCATTCCATGTATATAGATTTAGGGTTTTACTTATCTTTCTTATCTTTCCTGTCATTTTCCCCCATTCTTGGGGTAGCTAACTTTATAATTTAGTCTCTAGGTTAGATCACAGAATTGTGAGAAAGAATGTGACAGATCTGAGGAAGAGGACATCTTGGAGATGCTGGATTTGAACTTCGAACTGGTTACAGTTTTTATGAGACACTGAGTTGTGGGTGAATGTATTTTTTATTATATGAGGGGTAGGAAAGAGGTAGTTATGTTGTATTTTGTTTTTGAAGCAAAAATGTGGAAAGAAGGAATATTATTGATATGGTAAAATAACACGCCACCTCCTACTGCAAACCTGGGTATAGCACAATTAGTAACTGCCTGAGCTCCATTCTCAGATGGAGGCAGTCTTAGTTTGTTATCTTCTGCCTCCGCAGCAGGATGGAGGCATATGGGAGGAGGATGAGGCTGAGCAGAGAGGAGCAGGCAAACTATATTGTTGAGTAGAGAAGTGGTACTCCTACATCACTGGTGTTCTCCTCCCCGGATCGGGACTATGAAATGGGAACCAACTACGTAGGAGAGCTCTACAATCACTGCAACTGTTCTGGAATCCCTTCCCACTGCAGAACCCAGAATCATTCTCTTGATATTTAAGCTGGAATTGACAGCTGTCCAAAGGGTGCCAGACGTGGACCAGTCATGCAGTAGGGCTCAGAACTGCCATCCAGCTAGCTGTGCTGTCTCACCCAGTTATTTAATTTGTTTCATAATAATACACCCACGTTACAAGGCTTGAATTTTGGGTGGGATGGGAGGAACATATCTATAGCACTACAGCAGAGTTTGATGGGACTGGATACCAAAGGGAAGTTAGTGGCTAATTGTACCTTGTTTGATTTGGGGCTTTGAATTTCAGTTCATTTCCATCACTGGGAAATTCCCACCTTATGACTCAGGCTGAGGCGGTGCCGATGATGCCCAACACTCACCTTCCAGCCTCCCTCATGGTTTGCACAATTAGGTGCAGCCACGATGCAGACATGCCTGGGATCTGAGTGATAATAACATGGCATCACAGAGACAGTTCAGCAACATGGTTTGGCTGCAGGACTTTGAAACTTTGTCTTTCCAATGAGCTTCCTAATATTCTTTTCAATAAATGACTTTTCTTCTTAAATCAATTAATTACTCTTGTAACTAAAATCATTTCTAGGGGAAGCAGCAGAGTCTCATTCTCCCTTTTGGGATAGTGACCCATAAAGTAGAGCCGGCCATTGAGAGTTCCAGGTACACAGAGGGGTGGAGTGAAATGATGGGTCACTTTGAGCGACTCTGGAGTCCTTTTGGATGACTCTGCTTCCAGCATCAATCTGACATTTCCTTATTGGACGCTTTGAACTCGCTGCCTTTCATCTCTCCGTCTTTCATATGGCTTGTCTTCCAGCCACCACTGCAGAGACGGAAGAGCAGCGCTTATACCCCTAGCAGCTTGATTCTCCCCTGTATTGTTTCCTACCTTTTCTAAAGCACGTAAGCAAGGACCGACTGCCCCACACCAGTGGTGATAGGTTTATGGACATGCATGCAAGCACGTGTATGTACATCGCAAGCAAACTTAGTGTCAGATAAAGCAACCCTGAATTGCAAGTCAGAAAAAAACAGCAAGAACATGATCGATCCAAATGCCAACACAAAGCAACAATCATTCCAGGAATAGAACCTCATAAAACATTCATGCTAAGAAGGACTTCTGTAACAATCAAAGCACCTCTCTTTCTGTTCAGGTCTAGATACTGGAGTTAAGTTATTTATCTGTCGTCACACTAATCGTCAGAAGCGTGCCCAGGAGCCAGAACCAAATCTTGTTTCTAAATCCTACTTTAAAGTCATCTGAGGGGAAACAGCAGCTGTCCCATCATGCACTAGATGCTAATCTTTGGGCAACCTCTGTCTCTTCACCAGGAATTTGCTCTCGGAGCAAACCCAACTGTCCCTGCTACCAAAGAGAGGGGTCGCCTCTTACTGTCACTTGGTCCCCTAGTCAGAGCTAAGGGCACTGTTGGCAAAAGGACCCGGCTTGGGTCACGTGCCTGCATGCCAACATGTCAGGAAAAGCAAACACTGAGCATTTTCTGCGTTTATGGAGAGCAGATATCTTCTCATCTCATTAAGGCTCATAAGGCAGATGATTGCCTAAACTGAGAAAGGTGGTTCAATATACTGGATGGTCAATAGAACAGTAAATGTCCATTATAAACATTTTATAAAAGAGATTTTCATCAAAAATATAGAGGGAGCAAATTTTGAGAAGCAGCAACAATTTAGAGGAAACTGTGAAGACAACAAGGTGAGCATAATTCAGGCAGAAATGATGCCTCCACTTGTTGCAAATTATCTTCCTTCCCCTTAAATTATATTTTCCCGCTTTAGTCTTCTAAGATTCTCTGCCGATTAATACATTATTGGAGGTTAGTCATGCTTTTTTATAATGAAAATTCATTTATAATAGTTAACTTGCTATAATTTACAACTGGTGTGAATTGGGTCACCTGCTTTTCAATCCCTGCCTCAGAAAGCTACACCATTTCGTCTTGGATTGGAGGTGAGGAAGATGAGGGAGATGAAACAAGAGTGCATGGCAGGCCTAGATAAGGGAGTGCAAAAATGGGGGATTTGGGGTACGGTAAGAACACATGCCTGAAGGGACACAGAATGATCTGTGACATTCCCTTCCTTGCACTGACTGCTAGGAAGTTGAGTCAAATTGAGGTCAGCTGCAGAAAAGCAGGCAGGATATAATGGTGCTCATGGCATGTGTGCCGCATGCCAAGCTGCTGCTTGCTTTCCCTGTCTCCACCCTTTTCGTATTTACTTCCCCTTCTCTCTTGTATTAAAGGAAACCATTGCAAGCCACCTTACAATCCTTTTTGCAGTGAGGTCGGGCAAAAATACTAACTATGCATATTGACATTTGCTTGGGAACCTAGAGTGTAAAATCACAGCACTAGCTCTTCAGTCTCGTTAGACATCCGATCACAATGGAAGCTCCCTCAAATTCTCTGTTGTCCTGGTAACTGCTCTGTACGTAGAGAACATGGAAGGCGACACTGCCCAAAAGGGTCTGGAAGCAGAGCAAGAGCTTATTAAGGCAGGCTTTCTGATGTTCATGCCACACAAGCTGTGATGGAGGTAGCCCCCCTGCAGGGTACCCCAGTTAAGTAATGCATTTGCTGCTGTTAGGAGGCTGTGCACATTACAACAACAAGACTGGCTATGGCCCGCCAAAAATATTTACAATGAATAATACTATTTGGGATAATCAGATTGCAAATCCTCTTAAACGCTTTGGACTCTGACAGATATATTTAGACTTAGACGAACAGTAGCTGGGGGGCATTTCTTTAAGTGTCAATTGGTGTGAATGAATAAAGATGGTTTTAAAGGGATTAAGGCCAACTGGAACAATTCACTTAAAAAAAAAAAAAAAAAGCCTCAGATCTCAAGAGAGCAGCTCCCCGGGCTGGCCGAGTGGCTCAGTTGGTTAAGAGCTCGCTCAAGAGTGCCAGCTGAGCTCTGAGCAACAGCAGTTCGATGCCCAGCCCGAGCTGAGCTGCTGCTGAGCTGCCAACAGGTGGCAGGATGGCTCAGCTAAAAAAAAAAAAAAAAAAGCAGTTCCCCCTTATTTGAGGCGGATACACTTCAGTCCTCAGGACTAGAGGCCCTGCCATGGTGTCTCCGCTTGTACAAAGAAGAGCTTGTGGGCCGGCCTAGTGGCGTGGTGGTTAAGAGCTGGCTTGGGATGCCATCAGCCCCGGTTCGGGTCCCACATATGAGGGCCAGTGACTGCCCTCAAAAAAGAAAAAAAAAAAAAAGACAATATAAGAAGAGCTTGTAATTGTGCATGTGTGGAAACTCACAACTCTTGTAAGCGAGACCATTTGTAGCAACAACAAAGAGGAACACAATTTAAGTAGCAGTCATTTTAATTTTGGCTCAACAGATTTTTAGCAGGGATACTCTGAATATGAACCGGCTTCATTTTTATAGCCTGAAGAGAATTTCTGGAGCAGCCCATAAGGTGCCACTTAAGTCAGAGGCAATTAAAAAATGCCTAGAATAGCAAGAAAGAAAAATCACACAATTTGGACACTGTAAGGAAAAAAAAAGTTACAAATCCTATTAACTCCATCCCTTCCCACATGCTCCGTGAGTCTATTTGCTTTTATACTCCTATAGAACTCATCCCGTTTTTGGAGGTGGGAAGGAACAGGAGGCATGGTGTAAATAGTAAGACAAGTTTATATTAATTAGATATTACTTGTCATGTTTTAACTGGAGCAGAGTAGAGTGTGTTACAAGCACTAATAAACAGGATGGTGCATGCGTTCTCCCCACTGGTGAGTGCTTTTTCTGAGTCAAATCCCAATCCTTCCTTTTTAAATTTTATTGGGGAAGAGTGTGTTTTTTTTCCAGGACCCATCAGCTCCAAGTCAAGTAGTTGTTTCAATCTAGTTGTGAAGGACGCAGCTCCTTGGACCATGCAGGAACAGAACTGGCAACCTTGGTGTTATGAGCCTGCGCTCTAGCCACCTGAGCTAACCGGCCGCCCCGTGCCCCCAGTCCTTTTTGATCATTTGGGAATCACCAGAAAAAAGTAGATACTTATCAGAAGTAACTTCTCCTCTCTAGGTCTTAAACTCCACCCCCCACCCCCCGCCTCATCCCCCTACCCTGATCTTTAAGGATCACTGGAAAAGACATTTTCAAACTCAAATCTTTTACAATATAGAGCAATCTGCCAGCTATATATTAGAAAAGTAGTTTCTCAAAACGAAGCATCAACCGAGGGTACCCGGTTCCTTGGATTTCCTGCAGGTACCACTTTTAAAGTGGCCTTCACCATTTTCTTCTAGCTACTAAGAAAGCTACTTAATGATGCATAAAACTAATTATTATAAAATAAGACAGAATCTGTATGGTAGCTGTTCACAGTGTGGAAAATCACACTTTTTCATGGCCTATTTTCTTTGAAAATGTATGCCCTTTTCCCACCCTTAATGCATTCTGTGTATGTAAAATAAATACTCTTCGCAGCAGGACCCGGGCTCGCAGGCCTTAAAACCCAATAAAAGAGTCCTGTAGTTTAATGGTCCTTAAATGCTTGACATCTTTTTCACTTAATGTAAAATCCATCTGATCTAATAGCCGTGACTGAATTATAGATATATAATTTTTTTTCTATTAAATGTTAATCTCCTGACTTGGCAGAGAAATAGAAGCTCTAAATTATTAAGAAGGCAATAACCTCTCTAAACTCTTTCCTGAATTCACAGTATTCCCAGGACTATTATATCAGAAAAAAAAACCAAGAAAAATACCCAACCTGCAAACCTGTTTAAAATATAAAACTTGGGCCCATTAAGTACAATTTGATGCCAGATATCAATTATAAAGGGCTTTATGTTTATTGACATCTCTTCTATTCCACTGAATGGCACACACACACACACACACGTATGTAGGCACACACATATATACACACAGATACATATGTACATATGTAGGTGCACGCATGCGCGCGCACACACACACACAATTGGGAAGCGGGAAGCAACTTCCCAAGTCTTGGCTCTTTTTCATTTACATATGACATTTTTGTAACCTTCCCACTTTGGTTGAATCCATTCATCATCCATGTTTGTTCATCCAGGCATAAATAATGGAAATGCTCTCTAATGCCTAAGTGATGCCACATGCCCAATTATGCTAAATGCAAGTGCTCTCACTGCCTAGGAACTCGTACTGGAATGCCATCTCTGCTGCAGCTTTTTGGTTTTTCTAAAATCTCTGCATGCATGACCTTTATGAGACAAAAAGGCCTTACATGCAATAAGAAACAGAAGGCATGCTAAGAAGCAGGTTAATATTTACCTTGAGGCTGGTCTAGACAGCCTTGTTTCAAATAGCCAGGGCCCCAACAAACATGGGAAAGAATTTCCAACAACAAAGTGTCAGATCCAGTTTAGTCGGGAACATCATTGAATGAACAAAAACGAGGGCAGGGATGCCTATTTTCCATTTTGTATTTTGCGCACGATCTATTTTATGGTTCCATTTGTGTGTTTTTTTTCTCTGAAATTCCTAATAATAGTTTTTCCCTCTCTCTGAAAATTATTCACATTTAGCAGCCAGATTTAAGGCCCAGGTTCTTTCTTTGCCAGACGTGTGTAGCCATGCTTGACATGCTTGTCACAGGCACTCCTCTTTTCATTCTTCTTTTGGGGCCTGCCGTTACTTTGATGCACAGAACACGCATGAGGCCAAAAGATCACCGCAAGGTTGCAGCATCCAGCGAGGAGGAAAATGAGAAGGCAGTAAGAAGTACCGCCATAGTGAAGCAGACGGCAGGAGGGGCTTGTAACCACTGCTAATGGTTGGCATCGATATAAGCAGGCCCTGAGACCCTTAGCCAACACAGGCGGCAACAATTCATTTGAAACCTTCCCTTACTGATTCTGAAACAAGTGAACTGGGAACATGAACCCTTCCGGTGGGTAAGACTCATGTGCAGGGGAACAGTTTTAGGACCTTGTTGGAGGGCAGCTGGGAACACCAGTGGGAAAAGTGATCATGTTCTAAAGACACAAGATCTTTTCAGCAGCAAGGATCCAATGCATTTAGAATAACAGGAACTTTTAAATTGTGTAACATTTGGTTGGGGTCAGAACAAAGGTTTAAATGAGAAACAAGCCAGAAGAAAGATTAAAATTCATCTGGAGTTTTAGAGCAGCAGGTATAGTGAGTGGTGAGTCACTGTAATATGAACATTTAAGATGTTCAATGCGTGAGTATTTGATTTTACCTGAATAGTTCCTCATGAACTGACCCTCTGTCAAAAGGAATGAGCGTTTCTGAGAAAGCAGGAGGAGAAAAAGCTTCAGCCGGCCTGCCCCCCGCGCCCGCCAGGAAGGAGTCAGTGATTCTTGGAGAGCCCTCAGAACAGCCTGGAAACCACCCACTTCCTTGCCCTCGGCCACAGGTCAGACCTCACAGCCTCTGCACACAGGGCCGCAGAGATAGCATCACCCATTATGTATGTTCCTCCTGATCACCAGCTAAAAGCTTTAGCCCTCAGTGTCCTAAATGAAGTTTCTGCCTTTGCTATCAGAAGGTGAGTGAACGAGACAATGGGGTGCATTCCAGGTTACCTGATCTTTCACTCTACACAGTAACTGAAAACGGATGTCACCATCTGTACTGTGGAAATCCTCCGAAAACAACAAATGGATGTTTACCATGTGAATCTTTTACAAGGATGTTCAGAGCCATGTTCCACAGAAAACATTTTATTGATGGCTGACGGCAAAATAAAATACACATGAGGTTCCCTTCCCGCCCATGAAAAATACAGCATTAAAATGTGAGTGTTCAGTAAGGAGTTCTCTGCCCCACAGCTTTAGCAGGTGGCTCATGAAACAGAACTCATGCTGTAAAACAACATTCAATATAAAAATTAAAGAATCCAAATACTGCTTATGTAAACTGTGTACATCCACCTAAAAAATTAAGACTAAATCCAATTCTGACTTGTCACTGTTGTTTCTATACTGAAGAAATGCTTCTTCTTTGGTGGGAAAAGCTATTTTGATGGTCCTGTGCCCTTATCATATAAAAATGGGGTCAAAAGTCTGGTTCAGGATGTTCCAAGGTTACTGCTAAGGCACACTGTGCAATTAAAAAATACTTTGTGGAAATGATTCATTTGTTCAGTTTATTTGCTAACAGTCGAATTAGTAATTGTCAAATTGAATGGTAAAAAAATATTAATAGAAATAACAAAACACTTCAACTTTCCTTAATGAGATGTAGTTAATAAAAATGGTTACAATAGAGTATTTACCATAAACATGTCCAATTTTATTTTCTTGCTATCTATATTCTTAGTTTACTATATTATTGCACTTTTGTCTAAAACCTTAAAGATCTGTTTTTGAAAACCAATTCTCTCATGCTAATTTTGCAAGAAAACTGCATTTCACATTATTAATCTCATTAGTGCAATTTTCCTATAAATAAGTACAAAACATTTGGAGGATGCATGTATAATGAGTATTTGGTTACTATAGTAGCAAATGTCAAAGTAGTTGCTGAGAAAGTCTACAATTTTGACACGTTGAAAAATCGAGCATACCATTTATCGTCATATTTTTCTAAATCTTGTGGCGAGAAAGGTCACCACAAGGGAAAATTAAGATACTGTTGTGGAGGCAATTTTATTATAAATTCCTGATAGATTCCACCCTGGCTTATTCTCAATCTAAATGTAATTTAGCATGCAAACTATTTTGAAGAGAAACTTACTTTAAAAAGGCACAAAAGTTACTAGTGTTAAGAAGAAAAAAAACTGTACCTCCAGAAGAAGTTCAAGGCACTCACTAAGTGATGTTAGTAAAAACGGAGCTTGGCCAGCCAAGTTCCAACGCATTCCTTGAAACCGCATGAGGTCTCAGGGCTCAGGGTGCTGGAAGATCGTTTGATCCACTTAAAAGTGGCCACCAACCAAATTAATTTCTCTGAAAGAAACCTTTAAACAATTTGTTCAGCCTAACCCCTCTTCAACCCCACTTGGATGGCTCATGTTTTATTAGGGACTCAACAGTTTAAAAATACGCGGCCAATCCAAAGCAAAGTGTTATGCGGTTTGCCTAACCGCCAAATGAACATATACAGAGTGTATTTGAACTGATCGTGAACAACTCAGTCACACACTCTTCTAATTAAAAAAAAAAAAAAACCTACTGATGGAACACAAAATATTTTATTTCCATTACACTAGCACGGGAAGGCTCAGAAAGGCCGCTCTGTTGGAGCCCGGCGCTCGGCACATGCAGGGGCAGCCAATGGCGCGTGCAGCCTGCTAGCACACAAGGCCCTGTCGCATCTGTATGATCTGGAGCAAGGCCGCCTGCACATCTTCATCCATGTGGCCCTGGAGACAGAGGAGGAAGGCGAGACATCCTTTACGTCATCTGCACCTACCCCAGAATTCTATAGACAAAGACTGCAGAGTAGGGTCTAAGCAGTTGTGATTAACCAAATGCTAAATCCGCACTACCTCAGTTATATTCTAAAGGATTTGTTGGAAAATGGAGTGAGCTCTATTATGGAAATAAAGAAAGTCAATTTAAAACTAGCGGACACCAGTTGCTCTTAATACGTATTATCAAAAATCAGATGAACAAACTTTTCTCTCTTCCCTCTCTCTCACATAATAACAGCTCAGATGATAAGAGGCAGCGTAAGTTATAAACGAGCCAAGTAAACTAAAAGGATTTTTTTTTTTTTTTTTGCTCCTGATGAGATTTTTTTTTTACTAAAAAATTAATGAAAAAAAATCCCCATATTTAGATATTTTACATAAATAGAATTACATATATTATTTTGTAACTTGTCTTTTCACCTAGTGTCCTAGAAATTTTCCGCAAGTTATTTCCCTAATTATTTTAAATTATTGTATAATATCCTCCAGTATGGATGCATCGTAATTTCTTTACCCATTCCCCCAATGATGGGCCTTTTAAGGTGTTTTCAATCTTTATGAGCAGATTCCTAGAAAACAAATTGCTAGCAGGACCAAAAAGCAGGCTCAATTTTTAATTTTGCTAAGCACTATACAATTTCCCTCTACAAAAATTATAACAATTTACACTCCCACCAACAGGGTATAAATAAATGCCCATTTCCCACAATGCCCTGGGCAACACTCTAGCCATCGCCTTGTTTAACAGTCACCAATCCCTTAAGTGAAAAACGGTACCTCCTTGTTTATTTGCATTTCCCCCATTACTAATGAGGTTGAGATCCTTTTAAATGAATATTAGCCATTTATATTTAGAGAGAAACACTTAAGACTTAAAAACGTGGGCCAAGTGGTGTGGTGGTTAAGCGCTGGTTTGGGAAGCCAGCGGCCCCGGTTCGGGTCCCACATGAGTGTCAGTGACACTGCCCTCAAAAAACAAAAACAAAAAACGTGGCACGGGTGATGATGTGTACACCAACACGGTAGGCTCATTACAGCTCTCCATTACCCCGTTACCCCTTTTCTTTGCTGGAGCACTTGAACAGATTTCAGCATAATGCTTCGTATTAATAGAAAAAAATTCCGCTTCCAAAATCTGTTTCTATAATAACAGGATGTTTGAATACCAAACATTAGCCATAGTTGATGAAACTGAATTTTTTAGCTAACGTTATGATGCCAGAAGGCAAGGCTATTTCTGACGCCAACTGCTTCTGCTCTGTTTCATTAGGAGTCGGCAGAAAATAATTCCAAATCTCAGAAGCATCCATTATACGAAGCTGAAAGGCTTGTTAGCTTACATATCTTTCAGCGAGAGCACATCTTTCCCCCCTTGGCCAGTGTCAGGCCTGAGTGAGCTCTTCGCGCTCTCTGTACAGACCTCCACTTTTCCACCACTTCCCCTCCTAAACTTCCAGTTCGGCTGTCCACCCCTACCCCCCCACCCCCACCCCTATCCCTGTCTTCTCTGATAACTGCAATATGCTTTCAGATCCCGGCTTATCTTCTACCGATGCAAAAAAAAGTAGCTGAAGGTACTTTCTTTTATCATACGTTTATTCTTTTCCACTGGTTTCCCCGTCATCTCTTGCAGAACAGGCAGGTTTTTGGATTTTAAGAATTTGATATCGTAGTTTCTTCCTTTTTATTATTTTACCTAGTTCTTTTTTTTTTTTTTTTTTGAGGGCAGTGTCACTGGCCCTCATATGTGGGGCCGAACTGGGGCCGCTGGCTTCCCAAGCCAGCGCTTAACCACCGCGCCACTCGGCCGGCCCTATCTAGTTCTTTTTTTCATGACTTCTCTTGACATTTTCTCTCAACACCTATGTTTTGTTTTGTTTTTTAACTATGTGACCTGACAAACCTCAAATCCTAAACAATTTTATTATATCCCACCTGCCATTCTAACATTGTATATTTTAGTACATCTTCCCGAAAAACCTCTACTGAGAATTTTGGAGATGTTGATTGCAGGGTTTCCACAGGGACACTAAGTATAGTATCCTTCATATGTGTATGCTAAACACTTTCTCAGTATGACTTATCTTTTTTAAAAAATAGCTTTCTCTTACACACCCAAAGAAGGAAATTCTTATGCTTCACTGAGTTTAAGGCTCAATAAATATTATTAATATTTTCCTAACAGAACCAAATTTTTTCCTTAAATTATTACAATTCTACACACACCTTACTTGTCATTTTTGTACTTTAATAGTATTCTCTACATTTCAAAGAAATATTCCTGAGCTACCAAGAAACAATGAAGTCTTCTCCACTCCCCTCTTTTAGCTGACAGCCACGGGTAGCTGTCAGGGCATTTTCTTCAGCTAGCAATACCATTAACGTGTGCTGCCATCATACGCTGACAAACTGTCTATAAAATGAGTGACAAGCAGATGGAGAGAACACTAAATTTAAGACGCTATGTTGCCATAAAGCTTTGTAAATTTCTGTGGGAGATATGCAAGCCATGATTAAAAGAAACAGTTATTTTTAAATAAGCATATGGGCTACAACTACTTTAAACATGACTTCCACATAAATTTACTTGAACACGAAAAATTATTTTCTCAAAAACAATATCCTTTCCAAGGGAGAAATAGTTCTTTACCTGTGCAGCACTGAGAAGGTGTGTCCGATAAATCGCAATTACTTCCTGGTGCTGTCTGTCAGCATCCTAGAAATGCGAAAAGATGGACAGGACAGAATATCAGGATTCATGTTTTCAAACACACAAAAGCTCACGACACTGCACATGACACTGCTGTTCCTGGGCCTGAGGCTACAAGCAGCAGTAATAGGAAAGTGCTCCTGTTGCTTCTTGTAACAAACCGCTGTGGACCCAATAGACACAAAATTCCATAGTACAGCAGTATGCATTTTTCTCATGGATATGTGGGAACATTCAGAGTAAAAGCAATTCTACTTATCTTAGGTCACACGAAATAATTGCCTTCGTTCACATCTAATGCCACCAAATAATCCAGACACTCAACTTAGGTTTTGGATTATTGCAAAAGCTTCCCAGCTTGTCCCCCTCTCTAGACTCTATTCCCTGTCATGCTTCCCAGACTGAGGCAGCTCTTTCCTCATATCACTTCTGGCTGAAAAACCATGGGTGACACCTTGTTACATATAAGAGAGAATTCAAGCTCATCAGCTAGAGTCTCAGCAGCCTCCACAATTTGGCTGCAAAGACAGCTCGTGTCACGAGCCTGGCTGAGGAGCCTTTTCTACCTGCATGGCCTGCTCCACACTATTGCCTGTGCCCAGAAGAGTCTGTTTTCCACTCACTTAGCCAAACACCATCGATCTTACAAGCTCTGGCCAGGCATTCCCTTTTCTCCTGAAACTAGAGCCTACCACACCATTAATCTTCCCTTCCTGGGAATTAATGTCACTTAGAATCTGGGACTCTATTCGCAATTCTGCATTTGGTACATGTTGTCTTCTTTTATTTTTGATGGATATATATTCTGCCTCTCTTGCTACCCTGGACTCCCTGGGGACAAGAACTGTATACTGTCTTTGTCCCTGGCAGCACTTAGCACAGTCATGAACATAATAAATAATAAATATTTCCAATTGTTGAAGGGACTACCATTATCCTTTTGATAAGATCCAACTCAGCAATTTGTCATTATTACTCTGTAGGCCAACAGTATTATAAAATGAACACTTAAAAAAAGAACTTTCTTCTATTCAAAAATAACTCATAACCAGTTCCTATAGAATATGAAAATATTAGCAACAATTTACATTTGATTGTGCTGTGTTTTACGTAGCATGTCCACGCACATTATGCTAGCTCATTCAATTAAAAAAGCAAACAAGTAATCGGTTCTTATTATCCTATTTTATACATGAGGAAGCCACGTGTTAAGAAGGTTCCATGTCACTTGCTTTTAAGTGGCAGGGCTTAGAACTGAGCTCCCATCTTTAGCCTGTAAATCCAGGTGCTTTCTTCAATATATAAAGGAGATATATTGGTACCTAGATGGATTTATATATCCAGGTGTTTCCTTTTAATATATAATGATATAAGGCATAAAGCCATAGGAATGCCTAGCTTTCTTCATAAAGAGGTTATATTAAAACAAACAAACAAACAAACAAACTCTCTTTAGTTTAGCGGACCAACACTTTAAGAGAGCGTGCGGCAGGTGGAAAGATACCAGAGTTGAAGTCAACCAGTCCCAGGGTTAAATCCAAGCTGTATGACCCCAGGCATCAGGTATTTTCGTCTTTGTTTCCTTAACATGGAATGTTAAATGGGGGGAATAAAAACCATGTAGAATGAAGATAAAGTTGAAAGTATGCAGAATGATTAGTGTAGGGCCTGGCATACAGTAGGCACCAAATAAACAGCACCATGCCAGAAGTTATGTAACTGAGCGAAGACAAGTACGCCCTAGGATCTGAACACAGCCACACTCTGACTCCTAAGGGAGCCCTATGAACACACACTGACATGACTGCACGCAGCACGCAGCCCGCAGGCCCGGCACTCACAGCCAGCTGCTGCTGCAGGGACCTCACTTGCTGCTGCAGAGTGTCAATCAGCGGGCTCTGCCTCTTGCTGGGGCTCCCGCTCGTGTAGGTGAGCTGTGAGAGGCCATTGAGCGCCTGCTTCAGTCTCTCCACGTCGTTCAGCAGCTCGGTTATCTTACAAAAAGAGGAAAAAGTTACGGGGGAACTACTCGCTTACTCATTTACAATGCAGATCATTATACAGCATATACAGTATATACTTAATTTCGCGTATTAAATTCCTCTCAGTAAGTCCCTTATGGAAGAATTACCAAATTAAGAATGAATACGGTGCATATCTGAAGCTGTGAGTGTGACCCCAGTCTTCCTATTTTGAGGTAGGACGTAAGCACCTATGACGTCACACAGACTATCTTCCAGGTAGGGGGCATTCTCTACAACAAAGTTTGAAAAGTGAAGGAGAATGGCTCATGCACACCCAGAATTCATTCAGGTGCCTGTTCTTTTCAGGAATGTATGATTTCAGACTACTTTGTCTTAAAGAGGGGAAAAAAATACGGAGGCTGCTTAGAGTCGTGGAAAGAGCACAGGCTTTAAACTCTTTTGCTGTGACGTTCGGATATGTTTCCCTGTGGCTTGCACTATCAGCAACAAAGATGTTTGCGTGCCATATTGTGTAACGTTTTGTAATAAATTTTTTATGTCATCAATGCCATTAGATTCTAATTTATCTATACTTAAATCTAATTGATGCCACTTAGTATGTTTTGAGTCTCTTTTGCTAAAATTCAATACAATGGTGAATTTATTACCATATAACAAAGGTTTAAAATAAAAATAATGTCCTTTATGTACGAAGCACCTCAAAATGTTATTAAATGCATAAAATAGTCAAAATACCAAAATACCAACTTTTTATTTTTTGTGGAGTTTTGACACATTTTGAAAAAAAACCTTTAAATCAATGAACGCAGTGAAAGAGTTAAATAAGACAGCTGATGTGTATTAGCTGTGTGAGCTTGGCTGATTTCCTTTCTTTTTCTAAGCCTCAGTTTCATTATCAGTGAAAAGGGGAAAATCTTTCATAGTTAAGGAAATCAAATGCAATCATAAAGATATGCCTAGTAATAAGTATATGCCTAATTAATGGCAATAATGAAAAGCCGATATTAATAACTTGCTATTATAATGACCTACTGTTACATTCATAACCACCTTCTGAACAAGCTGAGAGCATGTAAATGCTGGGTCATCTGAGTAGACCTGTCAGGTTAGGGCTTGTACCTCCCCTCCGAGGGGGCTGGGCCTTTACTCCTGCTGTGTCCTCAGCACTGACCATGGCACCTGGCCTGCAGAGGCATTTAACGAGGGTTTGTTGAACTGATAAACCTGCACTCAATCTCCTTGACTTCTCATCTTCATAGTACACACTTTAGGCAAGTTCTAGTTCCGAAAATATTGTTGAGCACCTACTCTGTACATTAGACAGTAAAAACGAATGATAAGGAGAAAAGTTTAAGTTCTGATTTTTCTCTTAAAAACTGGTTGCAAAGATCAACCACATAATTCTGACACTGCAAAGTGTGTGTGTGTGTGTGTGTGTGTGAGAGAGAGAGAGACAGAGAGAGAGAGAGAGAGAGAGAAAAAGAGAGAGAAAGAGATAGAGATTGATGAATGGCAAAGCCAGAAGGAAACATGCATTTTGGAAGAGAAGCAGTTTGCTGTGGACTGGGTTGGACAGTGAAGGCTTCAGGCAGAAGGACAAGTGCTAATATGGGCATTAAGGCACGTGCAGGATTTATTTTAACTCAGTGGCAAGGAGGGCAGGACATTCTGGGCGAGGGGACAGTCTGTAGAACAACATGGGGACACAATGCACAGAAAATGGGAGGGATTGGTGTGCTATGCGGGTCAGTGCCAGGGTCAAGTCTGGGGTGCTCCCTAGCATCCTTGGTTTCTTGCGGCCCAGAAACAGCTTTTCCCCTCCCCTCCCTCACCATTCTTCAGGTACTCTAAAAACCATCGCCTCTGGCCCATTCATGTATGAGGTAAGTGAACCTTGCATCTCCCCACCTTCCCTCAATTCTTGGCTGTACTAACAGAGGAAACAAAATGCAAAATGCTTTAGACTTTTGTGTTGAATTGAATACTTCTTCAATTTCAAATTCTTTCTGCACACTCGTAGTCAAGAGGAAAGAAGGCATTTAAGGGTCACCACATAATGCTTTTGTAAGCCTGTCTGCAGGATGCAACTACTGTAAAGAGTGTTGTTCCGCTTCGTTTTCCTAACGCAAAGCTGCGCAGACGCCCGGGCCTACCTTATTATCTTTCGCTTCGATCTGCTTAGCAGAGTCCTGTATTCTCCTCTGCAACTCTGTGATTGTTGATAAGGACTTATCGCATCGTTCCTGCTGATCCTTGATTTCTTGCTCAATGCTGAAATGTAGTAATTCCTTCTCATCTTTTGCAGACCGTTCCTTCTTTTTGGCATGCAAAACCTCCTCACATACTTCTTCATACTTTCTATTCAGATTGGCCAATTTTTCATTTAAGGTGGAGATCTCTGTCTCCAAATCACTCTTTGTTGCTTTGTATTTAGATAAATCAACGGCCTCTCTCATCTCTAACTTTTTTAAGGCTTGTTTGGTGCTCTGAACCTCCGACTGGAGTTTGGAGACTTCCTCAGCTTTGTGTTGGCTTTCTTCTTCCTTCGCTCTCAAGCTAGCTTTCATGATTCCCATTTCTTTCTCAAATGCTTCCTTCATCTGCAAATGCTCTGCCAGGAGCACAGACGAGTTCTTCTGGTTCTCCAGCATTTGCTGCAGCTTGGTCACTGTCTGCTGCTCTTTCTGGTAATGCCTTTGCTGACTCTTCAGCTCTTCCTGCAGGTTCTCGATCGTGCTGTGAAGAGATTGTCTCAGGGCCTCGACCTGGTCTGATGGGACATACTGCTTTTGCAAGAGTGTTTGAGTTGTCAGGATGTCAGAAGTCTGTTTGGCATTTTCTTCTACTAGCTTCTCCTTCTCGTTCTTGACCTCTGTGTATTTCTGTAACAGGTCTTTTAACTGTTTGTTCAGCTCCTCTGCTTTTCTGCTTAATGCTCTTTCCATCTCATGAGAATTCTCAATAAGAATAGTCTTATCCTTTAAATCCTTCTGAAGAGTGAAAATCTCCTTCTTCAACTTGTCATTCTCTTGTTTGCACTTTTTGGCCTCTTCTTCCCTGACATTAGACTTTTGTGCCTGCTGTGATATTTGTTCTTTTAGTTCTTTCTCTATGGCTTTAAATTTTTTCTCACACTCTTCAAAGCTGGCAATTGGAGTGTATTTTAGTTTAATGCATTCTTGGATTGTGTCGAGCTCCTTTTTCTGGGCTTCGATTTCAGCGTGTAGCGTCCCAATCTCTTCTTGGCCTTTCTGGTACTTAGCCAACACCTCGGCACTGTTATCCTGGACCTTTTTCATGCTCTTCCCAATGGCACTCATCTTGTCCTCGTGCTCCCGCAGACTGATGTACTCAGCCTTTATTTGGTTCTGTGTGTTCTCCAGGTTTCTTTTTAACGTGTCATTCTCATCTTTGACTTTTATGAATTCTTGATTTATGTCTTCAATTTTTTTCTTCGCATCTAGTAATTCTCTGTTCGTTTTATCTAACGTGCTACTCAGTGCAGCTTTAATCTCTTCATGGGTTTTCACTGGCACATACTGGTGACTCATCGTCTTTTTCAAGTTGGTGTTTTCAGACATCAGTGAGTATACTTTCTCTTGGTCTTCGCCACATTTTTTATTAAGTTCAGATAGCTGTTTTTTCAGTTCAACAATATTGGATTTCAGAGCCATTATCTCTTTTTCATGTTTCTCAGGAGGTATGAACACAGTTTCCAGGCGGCTAACATTCTTACTTAAACTATTATTTTCCATCAGCAATTTCTCCACTTCCAACTTCTTTTCTGTATACTTTTGTGTTACATCTAAAAGCTTTTTATTCAAATCATCAACAATTACATCATGTGATCTTTTCATTTCTTCACTTGCTTTTAGAGGAACATAATGGTTTTTCATTTCAATTGTTAAGTTATGTACTTGCTGGTTGAGGAGTTTATTATCCAGGTAAATCTTTTCGATTTCCTTTTGTAACGACTGATTTTGCGATGTTAACTCAGTGATCTTCTTCCCGAGTTCTCCTGATTTGTGCTCTAATCTGCTCTTCAGCTGCTCATGTTCCTCTGGTTTGATATGCTGAGCAAGCCTGGCCTTAACATTCTCAGCTTCTCTCTTTAACTGTCTAATTTCACTAAGTGATTTTTCATATTCCCTTTCCATCTCAACTAGCTTTTTTGCCTTCTCATTTACTTCATTCGATAACATGCTCTTCATGTTTTCAAATTTTTCTGCTGGAATGGAAAGGGCTAACTTGGCTAACAACTCTTTCAGCTGGCCTTCCATCTCGGTGATCCTCCTTCCTTTCTTCTCTCGCTCCATTTCACACATACTGAATTCCTTCTGCAGTCGCTTGTTTTCTTCTATCAGCTTGCCTTCATCACGCTTACACTCTTGTACTAACATCTCATTTTGTTTCATCTGGTTTCTTAGCTTTCCCACTTCTGCTGACGCGCCTTCGTATTTCACTCTCATGTCTTTCAGCTGGTCCCTCAGCTCCTCCGTGAGCCTGTGGCTCCCTGTGGCTGCTTCACTCGTCAGATGCTCTTTGAGGGCAAGAAAATGTGTCTGCATTTGCTTCACTTTGCCTTCCGACTCGTACATTCTCTTCTGCACATCTTTGAGTGCGTCTTCTAACTGCTTTATCTGCTCATCTGAGTCCTCCTTGACCCTCTCACATTCTAGGGCTAAAGCTTTGCACTCGGCCACCTTGTGAGCCAGTTCGTTCTGGAGCTTAAGGCGGTCTTGTTTTGCTGACTCGCAGAAAGTTCTCATTGCTTCTAACTCCTTCTTTACAATTTCATTTTCAGAATACGAGGTTTGATTGGGTAGGGACAGCTCCAATGGTCTGAGCAGAGACCTGCTTTGCATATGAACTGGCACACCTGAGGATGTACCCTGAAAAGGAGGGAAAAAAGGGGTCAATCATAAACGCCTAAAGAAAGCACTTATTTACCAAACTTACATAATTCCATATCATCAGTAGTCAGAGGGTTTTCAGACTAGTATTTTGGAAAAATATAGTACTGATTTTTGAGGTAAGAAAAACAGTTTTGGGTATGATTTCCTTAATATACTCTTAAGTGGTGACATTTTGAAAGTCTGTTCACTTAAATGTATTTTTGGAAGAAAAAGGAAAATACTTATGGTTTCTGGATACTATTTTCTCTCTTTCCCCATTCACAATACGTATCCCACACATGAATATCAACTCAATGGAAACACATTAATTATTTCTACATTTTATGACACATAATGTGCTTAGAACTTCAAATTCTTAAGGCCATCAGAACCCTTGGGAAAAAAATATTACCATTTTAAATCTGCAAATAGTTCCATAGAATATTTTTTTTTTTTTTTTTTTTTTGAGGGCAGTGTCACTGGCCCTCATATGTGGGACCCGAACCGGGGCTGCTGGCTTCCCAAGCCAGCGCTTAACCACCGCACCACTCGGCCAGACCAGAATGATATATTATTTAATTTCTAATAAAATATATGACTTCTGGGTACCCTCATAGTTAACTCCAATGTAATGTCCTTTAAGTTACAAAAATACCACAAAACATACCTAGATAGTATAAGAATAGTCAAAAGAATGAAGCTAATCAACTTACAAAAAAGAATCAAGTTTTCTTCTCTCAAATAAAAAAATGAATTAGAACTTAGCATATAAATACTACAAAATTTGACTGACATCTTGTTCCCTCTATCAAATGTTGACCAAAAAAAAGGATAATTAAACTTCTCAGTGAAATAGTTCATAAATATGAGAATGTGTAATCATGAAAGGCTAAATTTAACTATTTTTATTTTTCCCTATTCAGCCTATTACAATAAGGGCTCTTTACAAGTACTAATTAATTGATAAATGCCACATGCTATGAGTACATCCCACTACTTTAGTAGGCAGGTTTCAGTATTGTTCAGCTAAACCTATGCTGCCTTCCCTCAAATAAAGGAGAAAATAAA
This sequence comes from Aselliscus stoliczkanus, assembly GCA_033961575.1. Taxonomy (NCBI): domain Eukaryota; kingdom Metazoa; phylum Chordata; class Mammalia; order Chiroptera; family Hipposideridae; genus Aselliscus; species Aselliscus stoliczkanus. The sequence continues at coordinate 62,022,767 of CM066732.1, read as the reverse complement.
CAACATGGAATGATTTTCCAGTCTCGGTCTGCTTCTAATTATCTTTCAACTAACCAATTATCTTTAGACTAACCAAGTCTACTATAATTTACCAACAGATTATTTACACAGCGACATCACTGACATACTTGTTTTATTATGATCAAATATTTATCTAATCTTCTTAAATATTATTCAGTTGATTGACATCCATTCTCTCAACTTTGAAACTTAGAAGAAATTTCCAGCTTAAAGCGATCTTAGATATCATGCACTTCGCCTGCAGAGGAAGGTATGTCAAAAGGCCTTGAAAGCCCAAACATGTATCAGCTCTGCAGTCCCCAGGGGGGCCTAGGAATGGAACCCTTGTTTCTACAGAAACTGAAAGTGAGGAGCAAATATGCAAGAAAATCAGACATTACCTCTCGGAAGTTTTCTCTATTTTAAGGTAAATTTCTAAAACATAAAATATATGAAAGCAGGAGAAAATATATTTCAAGGCCAAAATAAATGGTTTTTTAATTACTCATACCTGTCTTCCCCATTTTATGGACCAGTATGAAGTGCTGACCACGTGCTGTAATAGAGGCTTACTATAAAGACCATGAAATTGTAATTCAAATCTCTTATTTAAGCCACTGTCAAACAAAACACTCTAGGGGGCACCAGAAATAGCATTATCTGCTTTTATTAAATTCAAGACCAGCTTTTCTTTGATAATGAAAACCATATTCAATGTATATTGATAAATATACAGTGCCGTTCTTTTTAAAACGGCACAAATATTTTTTACAAATTTTCAAATTAAAAAACAGTATTACCTGTGTGTCTGTCATGTACATTTGACCTTGTTTAAGAAGCATATCTTCTTTTCCTAAATAAATCCAAACAAATAATATCAACTTAAATATCCATCCCAAAGTAGGCTAAGTATTAATTTCATATTATTATCTCTCCTTTATTATTCAAACAAAAGCATGTGTTACAATATAAAATTATCCTTGTTCTAAAATATCCATGTTTTCATTATTATTTCTATATATATAAGGGAAGCATCTATATTCTTTTGGATAAATACATTTTTAGAAATATATGAGACTGTTAGACTAAATAAGCTACATGATTCTAAAATACATACCTTATAATCAGTCAAAATAAAATGGTGCTCTTTGGCATTTACAGGATAAATATTATTATTGTACTTAGCTAGAGGATAATTTAATATTCAATGGGACGCAAAGAAATAAATTTTCTAGAGAAACTGTTTAAAAATGGAGAAAATAAAAGGAATGGTTAATTACGAATGTCTTTAAATAATTAATTGCTTATGGAACTTCTAATTAACTTTAAAATGCTTACCTGCATTGAGACTACACCCAAAGATTTCTCCAAATCATAAAGCTATGTTTCTGTGTCTTTTCATAAAAACAAGCCCCAAATACCACAAGATAAATGTCTATTAACCAACAAAGCAAATTTGGTAATTCATACAATATACAATTTAGAAAACAGGTGCTAAGAAAAATCAGAGCCTTGGTGACTATCAAACTTCATGTTAGAGGCTCTAGCAGTCATCTTGGCGTCCTCCTAGTTCCCCACGTCGAGTTATAACACAGAAGCAGTGGGATGAAGCGTAGCAGCAGGATTATCATATACAGTTAGTCAAAATAAATAGGCATAAACATTCCTCTTTGCTTACACTGGGTGAACTATAGTGATAATTTATTTTTTATACTTACGGTTACTGAAATGACTTCCTGATCCTAAATGATCACTCTGAAATTAGAAGTATAAATTAAAACATTTTAGGTGAATACTGCTTCATTTTGTTATATTCTGAATCTCTTTTAGCTCTAAATGATCCAGTCATCAAAACCACATTTTTAACATTCCTTATTTCTCCTGAGTGTTAATTATTCTACTGGAACCCACAAAAAGAAACAGCACTAGCAGCAATTAGATCAGCTGGGAATCAACTATTTCACTAAGCATTTTAATAAAAGCAGCCAAGTGTGTCAAAGAAAAGCTTTATTTCTCAAAAGAAAAAAAGTGAGCTCCAAATGTTCAGTGCTGTTTCTTTCCTCAAAAGGAAGGAAATGCCACATTTGCATCATTTTACTTTACTACTGTTGGGAGCAGGAACTCTACCTCACCGACTGTGAAATATTAATTAGAGTAACTTCTTTCAAAATATATAGAATACCCATTACTTCCGAAGGCAAAAGGAGAGAGCGCAAGAAATGAAGCTGAGGCAAAGACCGACACTCAGTAACAAACCCATTAAGGCATCCTTTAGGAAAAGAATAATAGAGAAATTTTAGATACTCTGAATCAAAATATATTTGGCTTGCTCCTTTTTCCCTGTAAGCCAAATACAAAGAATCTAACATATAAATTCAAATATTATACCTTCATGAGTAAAGGTATGGAGATGTCATTCATGTTTGTATATGTATGTATGTTAGCACTAACAGGTATGTGTCAAACTCTGATATGTGTGACCACAATAAAAACGGTCCATGGTTCTGTAACTAAATTAATGCCACCTCCACTAATCCTTACTGTCCCAAAGGTATGGAAAAATGTCGGTATACTTAGTTAAGCTCTTGGTTCTATGTAATATTTAATACCAGTGTTTACAATAGCTACTAAATGGATGGGTGGGGGGCAGCCTTAAGCACATAAGGGTTTCAAAAAACTTAGTCTGGGTTTATTACCTTTCCTTGATTATGCAAATGAAAAATGAATACTTGAGTTATAATAAAATTAGCCTCCTGCTGAAATATCCATAGTTTCGGGCCAGCTGAGTGGCTAAGCGCTGGCTTGGGAAGCCAGCGGCCCCGGTTCGGTCCCACATGAGGGTCAGTGACACTGCTCTCAAAAAAAAAAAAAAAAAAAATCCCTAGTTTCCCATATTTTTCTATAAATATAAGCAATATGCCTATATGTTATGTATTCCATGTGACACAACAACTCCGTTGGCAGTTTATGAAGAAGATATTTAAGCATATGAGATGATACTGTAGTGGATATTCAATATCTATAAATGATGAATTCTTAGTTTTTAATGGCTGCTTTCATAAATACTGGGTCACCTATAAAGTGGACCCTGTAATTTTTTGAAAGTAAAAATCATTTCTAGTATAAAAATTTATCACGATTATGTACCACCTGGGCAAAAATGTCCCCATTATATTGAGTGAAAAGGTTACAGAACAGGATGTATGATATCCCCACTTGTTGAATGTGTATGTAACATAAATTATGCACAAGGCAAAGGTCTGAAAGGGTATCAGTCAGATGCTAAGGGTGCTGGGATTATAGGCATGCTTATTTTCTGCTTTTAGTTTATATTTTCTAATTTTTCTAAAAAAAATATGTATAGGTCTTATAAGAAAAAATGTTTTTTCTATAGTTTATTATAACCTCATTGAAAATTACAGACTTGACCTAAGTTTGTCTAAAGCTATAGGAAATCATTTTATTCTTAAGACATGAGAGTCTACTATTAGAAGAAAAGTAATACATATATAGTACCCAATTATATGTGCCAAACTTTCACGAATACTTCAAAGGGCCCAAATACACATCTGTATTTTCTAATTCAAGCTATTCTGAGCACAAAGGAGCCAGACTGCCGGGGTTCAAGTTCTAGCTCTGCCACTTACTGTTTGTAATACCCATGGGGAGACCACTCTGCGTCAGTCTCCTCACTTATAAAGTGGGAATACTCATAAAACCTACCACATAGAACTGATGTGTTTATTCAACGCATGTAAATGCACAGAGCTGTTTCTGGTACATGGTGGGTACTATGAAAATGTTAGCTCTTACTAGGTTCACTATTAATCTTCAAATGTGAAAAAAAACAGGAGCCACCATATTAGATCATTCTTCAGCTTATAAAAACATGTTCCTGAATAACCTTCAAAATTGTCAGATAAAAAAATTTCATTTTATTTTTTTACATGTAGCAAGGCATAACTCACCTGCAATAAAGTATACACATTTTAAGTGTACAGTGCAATGAATTTTTGCATATGTACACCTTGTGTAATCAGAACCCAGGTCAAAATACACATTTGCAGCACTGTCAGAAGCTTCTTCTGCCCCATCCTAGTCAGTAACCTCTCACCACAGGGTGGCCTCTGTTCTGACTCCATCACTGTAAGTTAGTTTTGCCTGACTCTGAACTTCATAGAAATGGAATCATGCAGTACACACTCTTTGTGTCTGATTTCTTTCACGCAACCTTCTGTCTATGAGATTCATCCATGTCTTCACATTCTTTTTCATAGCTACCTACACAATTTTTATTTACAAAGAAAAATACTTTGGTTATGCACAGTCCCCAGTAAAGATAAAAAATTCATGCTGGCTGAATAAGCCACTGTCTTCATACTATGAAATACATACTATGGCCCTGCGAAATGAATCCAGACAGTTAAAAGTCAGGAGAGCTGTCAGCGTCGGTGCAGAGCGCGTGGGTGGTGGCAGGACCAAGAGTGAGGAGGCTTCTGGGTACTAATAATGTTTCTTGATCTGGGTATGTTCAATTTGTGAATATTCTTCCAGTTCTATACTTTATTTAGCATGTGTACTTTTTAATGTATAGTATGTATCAATAAAAAAGCTTTTTTAAAAAAAAAATCATAGCCTTGGAAAAACTAAAAGCTAATTGATCTAACCAAAGATGAGTACATGATCTGAGCCTTATTAACACACAACTCTTCTCCAATGTGTACTACTTAATCCACACACGCACAAAATCCTTTCTGAGACCATCCTGGAAATGCCGCAATTCATTGATATGGTGCTTTGGTATTCCTGCCCTCATAATCAATGCAAATTTACAAGTAAAAAGATAAAGTTTTAAAAAGGTAAGGACAAACAAAGAGGAAGGTTGGGGAGAAGACACTAAAAATGAACTAAATGTCAGTTACATGCTAGTCAATTCTAATGATCTCATTTAACCTTTACAACAACTCTGTAGATAAAGGGACAATCACTCCAGTTTTGCCAAAAAAGGCAACAAGCATAGAAATTCTAAATAAACTGCCTAACATCAATTTATTTAAACTATAAAGAAGAGAGTGAAAACACAAATTCAAGCCCTTGAACCCTACCCATTATCAGTTATATGAAATAATTTATTTAAGCTTTCTATACCTCAAAATATTTATTTCTATTTTTCAGAACCTCAATAGCTCTTAAGCTTTCTTCATATTGCTTTTCTTTAGCAGCCAAAAGGGACTTCAGCTTTTCTTTCTGAAATAGAAGGAAATAAATACGGAACAAAAATCACGCTGTGCTTGAAACTGGATTAAAATTCTATTTTAGAAAATGTGAATTACAATTATTTTGAGGACTGCAGTTAATGAATTCTCTGGCCTGGTGGATTTTTAACTATTAGTAGAGTTGAAAATTTATACAAATACACTAATGAAACGTGCAATATACACAACTAATATTATGAAAAATTCAAATTTCTGTTTGTTTTAAATCTTATTATTTTCATTTTCTTTACAATGTTTAGAATTTCACATCTTTTCATGAAAAGCTTCACAGAAAATGAGACATTCAGACACAATCACAACAAAATGCCTACAGTAACCCATACCACTCACTATACTCAAAACCTATTTTTTCAGTCTCATGTAGGTTTTGTTTTTCCCTTTGAGCAATGACCGGAAGTGAAATCCTGGTCTCCATCTCAATCAGGACTTAAACCTCTACTGCAATGAACATTTCCATTTACATAATATTTCACAGCTTTGAAGTAAAATGTATCATCCTACCTCACTTTCCAGATCATCAGCAACCATTACTTCCTAAATTCAAAAGAAAAAGAAACGGGTTTTCATTCTTGAAAGTTTATTTTAAAAGCCTTGAGCTTGGAAAATATCTTTTAAAAAGACCAGCACACGTTTTTAAGATCGGGGTCAAGGGCGGAAGAAGAAAATGTTTATGTACTACTAGCGATTCTGTTTGTGAGCTGTCAATCATTCTTCTCACTAGGTTCAGGAGCACTTGTGATTCTTCTGAGAACCTATCAATTACCCACTCCTACTCTCTCTCTTCTTCCTCACATCTTTTGTCTACCCCTTCCTCTCCAAACCCATAGCCCCAACTATAGTTCAGTCCTTCGGTATTACCACATACCAAGAGTATTCTCTGTTCTCATATAGAACATTAAAAGTTTCATGTAGGGCTGGCCGAGTGGCGCGGTGGTTAAACTCTGGCTTAGGAAGCCAGTGGCCCCGGTTTGGTCTCACATTAGTGACACTGCCCTCAAAAAAAACAAAAAACAAACAAACAAAAAAGTTTCATGTAAAGGTCCAGGTCCAGGTAAGATAACTTTCCTCAAGGGCCATGACCCCGCAACATGACTTAATATGACAGGCGATCATTAACAGTTTGTTATGGATGGTGACTGCTGGTGGTAAAATAGTTTTGGATATTTTTTTTTTATTGTGAAGATTATTTACCTCATTCAGCTGTAGTTGCAAACCATTGACTTTATCCAATAATATTCTCTGTTCTTGCTGAATTTTTCTCAACCTCTCTTTCAAATCTTCATTTTCGATCTCCAGATCCTTAAATAGTAAAGATAACAGGTGCTAAACCAACCTTAAAAGAGCAATTCTTATGGAAGAAAATTTAAAAAGCAGTTTGCTGCCACATATAGATAAATACATAAATAAAAGAGCTTTAAGTACAAAGATACAATAATTTCAATGACATCCAAATGATTTAAATCCATAGATAAGAAATAATATAGAAAATTACAGTCTTATGATATCTAACGAATACGTATATACAAGACAGCAAAGCACCATGATTCTAATAAAAAGTCATCTGGAAATAGAAAATATCAGAAGAATATGTCATGTTAAATGTTGCTTAACACCTCTCAAGTTGATGAGACTGCTCTAATGCTTTGGTTAAACTAATCATCATTTCAGTGCTCTGAAAAAAATGTTTAGGGATCCAATTTAAGGCTATATAGTTCACTTATGTAACACTACATAGTAAACTATGAAAACCCAAATAAAATACTTTTGTTTTAACATACGGAAAACAGCTACTCAATTTATATTTTAAGGATATTTCATTTATAAGATAAATCATTTAATTATGAGAACTTCCTCCAACATAATCCACAAAATAATTATTTTTTGAACACTTTGATGAACATAAAAGGTAAAAAGTGCTATGTGGTTAACAAAATTATTTTTCCTAATCAAAACAAAAATACTTGGGGCCGGCTGAGTGGCTCAGTTGGTTAAGAGTTGGCTTGGAGTGCAAGCTCTGAGCAACAGGGCAGCCGGTTCAATTCCCACATGGGCAGTGATGCTGCGCCCGGGCTGAGTTGTTGTTGAGCTGCCAACAGGTGGCAGGATGGCTCAGCTGGTGTAACAACAAGATTGCCTGTTCGATAGTCGACTATGCCCACCTGCAACTAAGACTGAACTCGGCACCTTGAGCTGAGTTGCCGCCTGGATGGCTCAGTGGATAGAGCGTGCACTCTTAACAATAAGGCTGCTGCTGGGTTTGACTCTCGCATGGGATGGTGGCTACGCCCATCTGCAACTAAGATTGAACACAGCACCTTGAGCTCAGAGGCCACGAGCTACTGACGGGAAGCCAGATGGCGACTGGCGCCCTCCACAACTAAGACTAAAGAACAACAACTTGGCTGGTCCCCTTCCCCATTTCCCCAACACTCTTCCCATTCCCCAATTACCCAATATAATTTTTTTAAAGAAAGAAAAAAAACTTTCAGAAGAAGTTCAGATTTTATTTTATTTACATTAATAGCCATCATTTTATCACTATGATTATCTAAAATGAACAAAAGTTTATGATTTACAGCCCAAAACGGATATATTTAAATCAACAAAAGTTATTGATTTGCTTCTTAATATACATTAAAACAATACTTTCTGGAAGATAATACTGATCCAAACATTCATATCAAAAGTCAATTCTTTTAGAAGGAATTAGACAAGGAAATAGAATTACAAAACATAACAAGCCAGCCTTCCCTCCCCCCTCACTTCCACCGCCCCATGACAATCAACATTGGAGTTCTTTGCAAAGGAAGATACCATTCTTTTGTCTTTTACCTGAAAGTTTTGATGCTCCCTCCGATTTGACTTCATATTTACTTCATCTAATATATGCGTCAAATTCCGCTTTAGTAAATAAGACCAAAGAGAGCAGGGGTTAGCAAGTAGGAGAACACAGAAACAAACATTTTCTTCAATAGGCAGCAAGTCCCACTAGTGACTTTCAGCTTACCCAACATTCAAGTTTGCTGTACATAACACAAGATGGCAGTGTTTCCACTTAAAACTCCAAATGGACAGCATCCTTAAGGATACAGGTTTTAAATAAATCAAGTACACTCATTTACTTTGAAATACTGAAAAAAACCCAAACATTGTGGATGATTTGTTTTAACCAAAGTCAGCAAATTTTGAAAAAGAGAATTTGCACTGGACACAAAACTAAAGCTGCACTACAAACCATCATCAACCATTCCCAAAGAAGAATTTAAGTCTTTTATTAAAAAAAGGAGGAGGGGGAATTACATTAATGTGGAAAGAAAATATGGAAATTATTTCTTTCTTTGAGCATTGGAGAAATAAAATATCAAGGGGTGCAGTAAGTAATAGACAGCTCTGACCAGAGCTGTATAAAAAAGTCTCTAAGTGACTTGGTTGGGTCCATGTTGTTTTTGTATACTTCCTGCTTTGAAACCTTATTCCAGTTTAGAGATTTGCTTTAATAAAAACACAGTTATTAAACAAGAGAGCAAATAACCTCCTTTTTTAATGCAAAAAAAGGTACCTTCAAAGGTACACAATAATTTAGAAAGTTGTTTCTTGGGCCGGCTGAGTGGCGCATTGGTTAAGAGCTGGCTTAGGACGCCAGTGGCCCCGGTTCGGATCCCACATATGAGGGCAAGTGATACTGCCCTCTACAGCTAACAACAGGTCCACCTGGAGCTGGGCTGTGTGAACCCCAACGGCGTAGACTGCAGCCCCTGCTGCAGTGGGCTGCCATAGGCTACAGTGAGTGGCCGGCAGCCAGCGTGAGCTACCAATAGCTGTGGTGAGTGACCATCCAGAGGCCAGTGACCCATCTGCCTCATCCAGGAAGAGAATAATGATAACACCAACATGGGCCAGTGAAGCAACATCCTCCACAACTAGACTGAAGAACAAAAGACAGCAACTTGTCTGTTCCCCTCCCCCAATTCCCCAATTAAAAAAAAAATCTTAAAAAAAAGGAAGTTGTTGCTTCCTTTTTGAGTGTTAAAAAAAAAAAAAGCTAATGCTTTAATTCTTCAAAATATGTTTTATGTTTTGTCTTATTCATTGAATTTTGTTTAAACTATCATACTAATGAGTTCGGATTTGGAATTAGAGGGACAAGTTCCCATTAGGAACTTCTTCATTCTGTATCTATAGTTTGGCCCCCACTACATTCCTCGCCTCACGCCTTCTACCAAAGGGCTGTTCTTCATGTGGAATCTGCCCAGTCTCATCAGGCCACGTTCAGCCCCTGCTGGCTCCCTGCCTTCCCTTCAGAGGGCTCTGCATAACCTGGCCCTGGCACCCGCCCATTGCTTTGCAGGCTCCCTCAGCTGCACACCACCCGTTGTTCTGGCCTACCCCATGGACATGCCAAACAGGCTCCCGCCGCAGGGGGCTTGGTCCCTCCCCTCTGTCCCCCAGGGGGCATCTCCCACAGAGCTGTGTGGCTCCCTCATATCCCTCAGACCTCTGCTCCAATGTCACTTCCTAGGAGAGGCCTGTGCTGACCACACAGCCTGAAACCACTGTCCGCCCTCTCCCTCTGTCTCCTACTCCTGGTCTGCTGTTCCCCAGAGCGCCCGTGGTGACGCTGCTCACCTGCCTGTTGGTCGTCTCTCTCGCTAGGCTGGGAGTTAGGAACCGAACACTGAGACACCCCAGCACTTAGCACAGTAATTGGCATCCGGCAGGTACTCTGCAGGTATCTGTTAAGCTAACTGAATAAGTCTTGTTTTTTAAACTATGTTATAGTCTTCTTGATAACAGGGGTTATATATCCGTTAGTACTGGAAACAATCCTCTTTGTTTTTCAATAAATAATAAAAACAAATGAGTTGTACTGTTCCTAGCAAAGTATTAACTCCATGGATGCTTTTTGGATAACTCCTAGAACACTAAGCACTAAGCAGAATACCATTCCCATGTTAATATTTAGTAATTCATAATATCGGTAGATTTCAGGAATCATTTTCTCTGATTCCATGTGAGATGGCTGGTACAGACCTAACAGTGTACATTTTATCTCACTCTACCCCCACTTGGTTTATCTGAGAAATGGGTGGAAAGAGTTGCTCCAAATGGAAAAGAACAATGACAGCAGACATGACCCATGCATGAATGTGTTACTGAATTCTGATGGATTAAAGAGGAAAACATGCTTTGATATAGCTTTCAGATTCAGGTGAGAGGTAGGGCAATAATGCAGAATGATGATCAGAATCGCTCAGAAGGTACCTGGTTACTTTTTCTTCAGGGTTTGGAAGTGCTCAGGTGTCCCTCACTAGAGAAAAGCTGAGAGCCTGGAAGGAAACAGCCAGCAGAAGAGGAAAGCTGCCTGCACTAGCTTTTGGGCAAGATGTACCATTCACCAACCCCGCTTATAATACAAAGAGATTGGGACACAAAACCAGGTTTAAATAGCAATTGGTAATAAAATTAATGCAATGTACTATGTTTTTGTTAAAGAAAAGTCCTCACTAAATAAACACAGAGCAAAAAGAAGTAAAGAAATCAAAATGCTAACAGTGGTGTTGAAATTACAATATGTAATCAGTTTTGAATTCTGTTTTCTTTGTTTCTCATTGGAAGAATTTCCCCTTAACAGTAAATATCTGGCTCTGTCACTTAGGGAGAATAGGGGAAAAAACTATTTATGATCTGCTAGGCTAAAATTCATTATTTAACAGTCTCAACAAGGTGTGATATCTCATACTTCAAAGGGCTGGAGGTTCAAGGCCAGCATCAGGAGGCTGTTTATGTCCTATTGGATACATTTATTATAATTAAGATCCATTGTCTCAAGCTGAGTGAGATCACCTAGATAAAGCCTCCCGATCTTTAACACCTATGTTCTACATGGGTATGATTCACTGAGGAGAGAGAAGAGCATGCATTTAAACTCAAGACCGTTATGCAAAATCATTAACCACTTTCACTAAGCCTTTACTTAAATTGAATAATATATCCTTTTTAAATTAAAATTAGGCTCTACCTGTTGTAAAGATGGTCCTTTCTTCCAAAGTTCTCTCCCTGAAGATTTAAAGAGAGGAGGAACAGTGAAACAGTGGGTTAATTTGGGTAGAGAAGAATTCCCTAACTATACAATTGAGTCAATATTAAATAAATAAATTTTAAAGTTTCCTCTAAAGCTTACTACTACAGTCAAAACAAAAGTGAAATATTCATTTTTGCAAAGTTTTTGTTTTTTGTTTTTTTGGGGTTTTTTTTTTTGCTATAACAACATCCAGGTAGATAATATTTAATGCTAAGAAGGGGAACTTCATCCCTCCTCATCAAAAACAATATATATTAATTAGTCAAACACTTGATGTGACTCTTTCTACTCAGTTCTTAAAAAACTACACAGTATAATAGCGTTTACTGATAAACTGGACAATATCCGAAGTCTGACAATGAAGTTCATGAACTTGTTGCAACAACGTTGCTAACCTTTTTTGATATCAGAGGGATTATTCATTATGAATTTGTACCAACTGGACAGTTAACCAAGTTTATTATTTGGAAGTGCTGAAAAGGCTGCATTCGCAAACAATTCATGGCTCTTGTATCACGACAATGCACCAGCTCACACGGCACTGTCTGTGAGGGAGTTTTTAGCCAGTAAACAAATAACTGTATTGGAACACCCTCCCTACTCACCTGATCTGGCCCCCAGTGACTTCCTTCTTTACCCAGAGATAACGGAAATATTGAAAGGAAGACATATGATGACATTCAGGACATCAAGGGTAATACAACGACAGCTCTGATGGCCATTCCAGAAAAAGAGTTCCAAAATTGCTTTGAAGGGTGGACTAGGCACTGGCGTCGGTGCATAGCTTCCCAAGGGGAGTACTTCAAAGGAGACCATAGTGATATTAAGCAATGAGGCATGTAGCACTTTTTCTAGGATGAGTTCGTGAACTTAATGGTCACACCTCATATGCCAAACACACTGCCTCAAAACAAGTGACTATAATGTGAATACACAGAGCCATGGTATTGAGAAAGTTGAACCAATACTGTGTGTCACTATAAGAACAGTTCTGCTTCTTAAAAACTATAGTTCCACCATCTAAATCTTTAAAAGCTACTCGTTTTCTGGTCACCAAAAATTGCTGGTACCTTTGGTGGTATTTTCCGATGCTGTCTTCAGTAAGGTTAGAATGTCCAGATTGTCACCAATTCTTGCATAGTAGGAACTGTCATGGCCAAGAGCATCCAGCAAACTCACATCAGCACCATTTTTAATTAAGACTTCTACAGCATCTTTGCAACCATACTCGCAACCCAGCATCAGCGCAGTTCTGAAGGGAAGAGGGAAAAATAAAAAAGGCCTTGAGAAAGATCCAAGAAAACACTCCAGAAATTTTATTCCAGAGCCCCTGTTTTTAAAGAATAAATGTTACTTTAAAAAGTCATACTGGTAACAGAGTCAGATCTTACTGTGTTTTTCTTATATTTTAACTTCACCACATTTATAAAAACATTTGGTTTGTGTCTTAGTTGGCAGAGCTAAAATCTCTTATCACTTTATATATATTTGTTTTTTCTATTACCAAACAACTTCCTTTATTCCGGTCCTACTATGTCCTACAAGTAAACTGCCGCAAAAATCTTCCACAACTGATATTGTCACCCCATTGCTCAAAGCCTACACCAATAAATCCAAACTATTTAAGTCCCTTCATGAACTGAACCACACCCTACACACCTCCTCAAAACAATCCCTTCTACTCCGAACAAAACAAGATTCTGATTTCTGTTCCTGGTTTCTCTTCTTAGAAGAGCCTTGCTTCTCCTACCTGGAGACCCTCACATCTTCACACTTAATTTTAAAACTTGCCTATTCAAATAAACCTTCTTCGATTAATCCCATTATCATGGACCATGGGGGTTTATTCAACCATGATAGAATCATCAGCATTTAAACATTAAACAGAATATCGGCAAAAAGTAGTAACAAAACAAATCATCAAAGAAATTTAGAAGGATCCTAGAAATTACGTGGTTCAATTCTCTATTTCTACTGCTGAGGAAACCAATACCCTGTGAAATAAAGTGACTTATCTAACTAACTCTGTCTTCAATTGCGAAGACTGGGTTTCATAAGGAAACTGATTCCTGCCTTTGCTGTATAAGTTCTATTTCTCTTTTATACTCTCCAACAGTTCCTGGTATACAACTTATATACAACAGGCATTAACAATGTTTTGGTTACTAGGGGAAAAAAATGCTATAGATTGGGCAGGAAAATAAAAAAACTTGAATACAGAGTGTCAGAATCTAAGATTTTTATTTTAAAAACCATCTGCTATCTATGTAACAGACATTGCCCTATCTCATTAGTTTTGTTGTTAAGTTCCAATGAAAAAACAGAGACAAACATGCTTGGAAAAATCTAAGATCTACAAAAAAATAAGGCATCATACATGGGCCAACCAGATTATCCCTGACACTAAAATTTCTTTTTAAATAAAAGTTTCTTAGTCATGCTCAGAACCAAATTAGAGCAGCTGCAAAAACAAAGTAATACCGAAAAAGCCACTTTCTTAATAATCACATCAATGATTTAATTGCTTAAGAATTTCCTCCTTTGAGATGCCAGAACAATTAAAACAATTACAGCTATAAAATCTGACACCTAAAGATTAATGTATTATACTTCTCTACTTCCAGTGAAGCACAAACAACAGGATACATGTTTAGAAAAATAAAATTGTCAAAAGAAACCAATAACTTCACTCACAATCATCTATAAAATCCCAGAAACTTGTTATAAATTATTATAATGCTTTAATAGTGGAGGGGATCTATTTCAGATACTTTGTTGTCTGAAGGTTTATGACTATAAACATCAGAATTATAATATAGCAAGCACCGTGATACGCTAGACCTAGAAAAGGGGAAAAGGGAAATTACAGATAGAAATCATGACTGCACACAAACTACAATAACACTAAACACAGAAGCAAACATAAACTGAGGGGGTCCTGGGGTGGGAAATGAACTCAACTGCAGAGAAGGAGGTGGCGTTTTGCCCAAGCAGATTAAGGTCAGAATGCACCTTGGGCGAGTCTATACTGAAACAGGTCAAGCTTGAGGACCCCCAAGAACCACTTTACTTTCAAAAGACTCACTAACGCAGAAGTGGGCTGTCGGTGTAATTTTTTATTCTTCTCCCTTGTGGCTTATTTGAGCCCACTTCATTAGAGACTTTTTTTTAATTTTTTTATTGGGGTATTGGGGAAGGGGAACAGCTTTGGGGAATCAGGGAAGGGGAACAGACAAGTTGCTGTCTTTTTGTTCTTCAGTCTAGTTGTGGAGGACGCTGCTTCACTGGCCCATGTTGGTATCGTCACTACATTCTTTCTGGGTGAGGCAGATTGGTCGCAGGCCTCTGGAAGGCCGCTCACCGCGGCTATTGCCAGCCACTCATGTAGCCTACGGCAGCCCACTGCAACAGGGCTGCAGCCTACACTGTCACCAGGGCTAGCACAGCCCAGCTCCAGGTGGAGCTGTTGTTAGCTGTAGAGGGCGGTGTCACTGGCCCTCTATGTGGGATCTGAACCGGGGCCGCTGGCATCCCAAATCATCTCTTAACCAATGCGCCTCTCGGCAGGCCCTAGAGACTTTTTTAAAGCTTAAGTTAGCTGGGATAAACTCCTCTTTCGTCAGGTCTCTGACCTGACCACAGGTCCTAAGCACGCCTCGATTCTGCATTTTCCCTGTAGTCTTCCCCTATGCCTCCCTCCTTCCTTCTGCAGCGGACTCATAAGAAAAATAAGAAGTGGTTCTAATTCCAAGAAGAGGAGAATCAAAAGAGATAGAAAAGCCACGTAAGTCACAGCAGCAGAGTTTCAGAATCACTGTGCATCCATCTGGCGTGTGGGGAGCTGCGATAAAAGAATTACCTGTTTTGTTTGTCTCTGGAATTAATATCTGCTCCTTTATCTATCAGCAGCTGACATATTGCTGGCCTACACATCTGAGTAGCCAGAACAAGTGGTGTCCGCCCATCCTAAACAACAAGAAAAAAGCATCAAGACAACAAATCTCCCAAAACATAAAAGTCAGTATACATGCTTTGAAATGAGAATAAATATAAACTGACTTACTACATCTCTGGCATTCACCAAGGCCCCATGATCACAAAGCAGCTGTATGCTGGAAGGACAGTCTGCCATTGCTTTGAGGAACAAAGGAAAATGATGAATGGGGAACATCTATTGGTAAGACACATGTTTTGCTAGGTCCATATAAGGCCTAAATTCTTCAATTTTTAAGCTACCAAGCTTCACATCCTTCAGTCTCAGTTTAGCATTACAAACATCAAGTTTCTATCTGAAAATGGATTCAACAAGATCCTTTCATACATTTTGTATAATTGTTAGGACCAACGAATATTATCATCCTTGTAGGAGACAAAACTATGCTGCTATTCTAAGAGTACACACAGATAAAAATCAACTTAAATTTTTTTTATTTATAGTATGTTTCTAAACATGGCTGGAACTGACTGGATCCTTGAAGTGTTAGCTAGGGTCTTTTTTAAAGAATCATACTCGTTTTGTTTTATAGAAAAGCCAGGGTAAATAAAGTATGACTCATACAACTCATATTTCCTTTTACAAGCAGAGATCTTAATGCCTGACCTTAATGATGCAAAACAGGGTCATTCTGCTAAAAATTAAAAAATCGCAGGATGCTTCTTCTCTAATCAATATTAGAGTTCATATTTGTGTTAGGAAAAAATTTATTGTTAAATTCATAAAATAGGATTGGGTTGAGACTCCCCATGAGTTTTTTTTTTTTTAAGTCTTTGAGTTGATACTAAATTATCAGCACAAAAAGTACTGACAATGTCAGCATTCTTTTTGTGTACGTGAAATTCAATAGAATAAAACCAAACATACATAGAAAATCAAGTAAATGTTCATTCTAATGTCTTTAATCCAGCAAGTCGTCTATATAAAATACATAATCAATCTTAAAAAAAAAGATAAACTGAATACATTAATAACCATTCAAGCCCAATTAAAAATAAGAATGAAAAAATATAAAGCACATTAAATTTCAGCGTGATGATATATTGAATAAGTAAAGCCACTATATTAAAGGTGCTATGATGGAAAATGTCAGCTGTTCCCCAAACTCTGATCACTCTTTTCTCCATGGTAGTAAAGTTGTTTGGGCACATGGTGGCTCACGTGGAGACCAGTTCCCAGGGTCCCTTGCATTACGTGTTACCCGTGAATTAGGTCATGCCCAAGGAAACTGATAGGAGTGATGTGTGCTACCTTCTGAGTCTAGGGTTTAAAAGAGTGGCTGTACATTCCTGCACAATCTTCCCCCTTCCTGTTACCAGGAAAACAGAGGTGCCTTCTATCAGCTTCAGCCTTCAAGATGAGGCCAATGCCCTAGGCAATGGTAGAACTGCATCCCTGAATGACCATATGGAGCAGAGGACAAGCCAATCTGAACATCAGGACTGTGACATGAAAGAAATAAACTCTGTAGTTTTTATTTAAGCTAATGCTATCTCATAGTGTCTTTGTCACAGCAGCCTGGCCTTAGCCTATGACATGCTGCTGTCAGGTGCTGCTCTAACAAATACCTAAATTATACGGCACTGGTTTAGTGGTTGGTTACTAGATGACAAGTGAACACATTTCATGTTAGAAACTTTGTGGTTTTTCTCTTGCTGTGGCAGAACATTATAAGGCTATCTATCATCTGTAGTAATTTAGAAAGTACACCATGTGATGATGGAGCCTTTTTAGGTGAAACAATAGAAAAGAGCCAAAATTTTGGTCCATACTGGTAGCTGCTTACTACTTTATGGAAGGTATTGTAAGAAAGACATGAGATCAAGCAAGAATTAGCCAATTTATGAACACAGGTGGAAGAGAATAGAGAATGTCTAGATATTTGGTACCTTACAGGTGTGGAAAAAGCCAACTGTTTCTCTCTATATCAAACAGCAAGCTATAAGGTTACTGTTGGTCATAACTTTCCCCAAACATTTCCCAATAAGGAAAAAAGGAAAAAAAAAAAGATCCAGTCCTGGAATAAACAACAGATTAAGAATATTATATTCCCACTCAAAACTATTATTTCAGATGGCTTTGAGGTAGCGGCCATTAAATTAAGTAGAGTCATGAATCTAGAAATAAAGAGAAAGACAAGAAATACAGGACAGTGAAGAACTTTTTCCAGAAAATAACTGTGGAAATGATTCCTGACATATGGAAGTGGCACACAACAAAGAGACCAGAAACGTACCAAGGTTTTTGGGGCATTGTACAAACCAAGTCCCCAAAAGCCTAGTCTGCTAAAACTCATGACTGTTCCAGACCTTCAGCTGCCCCTACAGCTGTCTCCAACATCCAATTTACCTGTGACCTTGGAGGACAACGGACAAGTAAGAAACTCCCAAAAGGCAGAGGGAGGGCCGACAGAGGACAACGGGTAAGAGATTTCCCCCAGGAAACAGAAGGGAGGGGCATCCAGAGGAGCCACTCAAGAAATTTATTCCAAGACCTCAGTTGGAAGTATCTGTCAGTTTTGGTCAGCAGCATTTGAAACCTAGTGCCTAGTGACTGACTGCTGTTTCCCAATTCTCCCTCTCTGAAAGAGACTTTTTATTTCACTTCTCCTGTTCTTGCTCCATCATTATATATTGTGAGGAGCAAGTCTCTTCTCTTTGAGTTTACACATTGCCAGACCATGAAGAGTCACATCAGAACCATCGCCACCGCCCCCCCCGCGCCCCCCCAAAAAACAAAAACAAAACAGAAAAAAACTGCACATTGTCCAGGAATCCTAGACTTTGAGCAAGCTGTAATTACTGGGTTGGCTTATACATCCTCTCCCTTTGGGAGGGGGTGCAGGGTTCTATGTGTGGGAAGTAGGGGCTGCGGGAATATCTGGAAGGCCAGAGGGTTGGACTGTGGCAGGAAATACAATTTATTCCAATATCTGTCCTTCCTTTTTTCTCCAGTGGAGCAGCTGGGTCGTGACTGGTCACCTCGACACTACATTTCTGGGCCTCCCTTGCAGGTAAATACAACCAATTGACTTTGCTCTTGTGGATGGAATGTGAGTAGAGGGTTATCTACCCCTTCCAAATCTGGGCCTTAGATTTCGGGCATATGCTTCTCCATGCTCTCTTTCTCCTTCCTGCTAGCTGGAACGTGGGTAGGACTGCAACCCTGCTTCAACCATGCAGGAGACAAAGATACTCAGAGATGGAAAGAATTCTGTTCATGAATGGCCTCGAGTCACTGGCCAGCCACTACCACGTAACAATTTCTTTTATAAGCAGCTGACACTGGAGTTCTTTTAGCACATCAACTTAGTCTTTATTCTAACTTCACCCATATACCTGTTGAACAAACACTAAGATTTCAGTTGATTAAATGTACCAGTTTTGAATACAGGGATAATAAAATGTATAGCATACTAAAAATTGCATACGTTTAATGTATACATTTTGATGAGTTTGGACATATGCATATACTGCGATACCATGACCACAATCCAGGTACTAAACATATTCATCACCTCCAAAAATTTTGTCGTGAATGTGTGTGTGCATTTTGGTTTGGGTAGTTTTTTCTATGTGGGATGAGAACACTTAACATAAGATGTATCCTCTTATTATATTTTAAAGTACACATTAATTATGTGCAATTTTTATGTATAATTACACCTCAAAAAAGCATAAAAATAAAAACTGGGAACACTGAACATTGACTAGACAACATCAAAAACATTTTCAAATGCATTAACGTGTAATAATAGTATCACACTTAGGTTACAAAATAGAATCATTGTCTTAGAGATATAAATCGAATTGCTTATGGATCAAATTATATGATGCGCTGGATTTGATTTAAAATATGCCAGTGGAGTGGGTGATGGTATGGATGAATCAAAGTTGGCCATATGTTGACAACCATCTAAGCTGGGTGAAGGGCATAGGTGTTTTAATATAATATATTCTTTAATTTTATGTATGCTTGAAATTTTCCATAATAGTTTAAAATACTTATTCAAAAGTGATTAGTAATAATGTTGGATTATTTTTTTAAAAACTAGGGGAAAATGGTAGAACGATATCACATGACACAGTCATACTTCAGCAAGCAGCAAAATCATTTTTAAAGTTCTATCAAGCACAGCAAATAAGCATGACAAATAAACATTATATTTTTTAATGATTTTAAATTAATTTTGTAAATTTGTCTTGATTATTCCACAACTTCACAAGCTTGATAAGGACATCACTCATGAATCTAGGCTCATCTTTTTATTTCAGTAGCCACACGAAGTTATCATAAAAAATAAAATCAGGGTCACTGTGAGGCTAAATTATAATGTATGTGAAACGGCTTTGCAAATAGTTACATTCTATACAAAAATAAAACATGCATTGTGTAAAAAATTAAACCACCACAAAAGCATATGAAATGTAAAACGAAAAAGAAAAAAAAAACATAGAAAATTACGGTATAAAAGTTGGAAGTTAATGCAGACCACTTTAATCTACTGCAGGTATGAAATGAGAGGGTAAATGTTTATTCTTTTTTTTTGGCCTTCTAGTAAACTACAGGAATGTCAGACTTAGAAGAGGGGCCAAAGGTCAGGCTGTATTACATTCCAAAAATACTTAATAATCTAAGTATTTTAAGACACCTAAAGAACAATACAGATAAAGAACAATACAAATACAGATAAACAATACACAAGTGTGAGTACTAAAATCTGTGAAATTATTAGTATAGATCTTTGTAAAAATATAGCACATTACATAATGATATGAAATTCAGCATTGATACCTCTAAATCAAATAGCCACTACCACCCTTAATTAAGAAATTACTACAGACCAGGCACTATTTATGATTTAATTATAACCACTTAACACAGTAGTATTAACTTCATTTTGAAGATGAGAAAAATGAGATTCAGGCATGTTAATTAGGTAAATGTAGTTTTTAAGAAAGAGAAAAGTCCTCCTCCCTTCCATTTGTCCTGCCAATTCCCTATCTCCCTCCCCTCCCTTCTTCTTCCCTCCCCTCCCCTACCCTCTCCTTTCTTCCCCTCCTTTCTCCTCCCCTCTACTGCTCTCTCTCTTCCTCTCTCTCTCAGCTTGGAGCTCCTTGAGAGCAGGATCATGGTTTCTTCATCTGGAGACCATGAGTATCTACTACACTGGCCTGTAAATATTGGCTGAATGAATCTTTTAAAGCTGTACAATCTAAAAAATTTCAAATTTGAGAAAATATTTCATAATATTCTGTTTCTCTATGAATTATACAAATGTATGCATGTTAAACCTTTGAAATTAATTTAAATGCCTAGCCGTTTTAGCAAACTTTTGTTTCTGTCCAAGTGAGGCCTTTGCTTACCGGCATCGTGAAGTGCGGTTCTTCCCTGCTGGTCCACGTGTTCAGTGGGGCAATTGTACTGTTAAAACAAAGAAACTTAGTAATTCTGAAGAGTGTTATTTTAAAATTAAATATCTAAATTCAAGTGAACAGCTGTTATTTAATCTTACAATATTCCATTTATCAAAAAAACAAACAAACAAAAAAACCCACAAAGACTACTAGACAAGCTACTAAATATTTTGACATGACACAAATAGTATAAAGTTACACTGTAAATTGAACAATATTTCTCCAAACAGGAAAACATATGGTACATTACAATAGCCTGGGATATAGAAACTATGTTGTTACTTGTTTTGTTTTTGTTTTTAGCAGGAGTTAAAACTTAAACAACTGAATCAGAAAACCAAATGAGTTCTGCTATTAGACGTAATGTCAAAAATGTATATGACTGGACCCTTTAATTGAAAATTCAGCCCACTCATTCAGACTTTTTTGGATGCCTGATTACATGTTTAACTAATGGTTATTATATGTAGTGTAAGTTGATGGTTACAGAGAAACACATAGATCCTATGTTATGTCACTTTATCTCATGTTGTCTAAAAGACAACAGAAAATTCCAAGCTCCATCTAATGTCAACAGGAAGGTCATGTCTTTGTTATTTATTTTTAATACACTGAGTTATGCAACTCACTTCCCTCAGGGTTTTTGTTCTTTATTGTTCACATTCTTTCGCAAATGATGGAAAAAAAATATTACATAAACTAAGAATCAAAGTTGGCCTACTATTTTCTTTCATCTCAAATTCCAAAAACACAACTAGGATTTGCTGTCAAAATAATGACACTGAAACATGAATGGCTTTTTGTACCTGCAGGAGCTTCTGTAGGCACAAGGCATGCCCGTACTTTGCAGCCAGGTGAAGAGCATTTCTTCCTGGGGAAAAAAATCATTGAAAATACATGTGAGCTTCACACAGAAACGTCATGCATTGTTGCAAAATTAGTTGACAGGATACTTAATTTGCGAGCATGCACCTGGGTTGATATTTTAATAAGATTTAATGTACACACCGAAACAAAGAGGTGGGAAGAAAAATTTAACATAGAAATGCATAAAGAGCAAGAACTTTGTCTCCTTCGCCTTGTATTTCCAATATCTAGAGCAGTGCCTGAGACAGAGTAATTAAATATTGGCAGAGCAAAGGGAGGGAGAGAAAGAAAAAGAAAAAAAAAGAGAATGGGGAAAGAAGGGAGAGAAAGACGACCGGATTTCTTATAACATTTCCAAATAGGCAGTGAGGAAGTCAAAGAAAGGTATTCTCTAACTAATGTCTATGCTTCAACAAAATTCAAAGTTCATTAAGAGGCTGTGTCTGAAAATCAGACTCGTTTAACTATGCGCAAATGTACAACTTTAGAGAAAATGACAAGGAGAGGGGCAGGAAGAAGGTTACCAGATAGTCTGAAATGTTAACTGTGAATACTGAAGAAGGTACGCTCACAGAGACATTCTATCTCCAACACTGCTTCTCCTCATTATATTTCTTTACACATACATCTCTTGGATGGTGAAAGATACAAAGGTTTCACCAGGCTATTCCAGCTTCTGAAGTTCAATGCTCTTCGTTTCCCTCTAACTTCACAAACTTCTTAACACATAATTTGAATTCCACAAGAGACATTTCTGCTGTAAAAGAAGTCATTCACGTTCTGTTCCTCCTGGATGAGTGAATAAAGTGATTTTCAACTCTCATTCAGCTTTACCTGAGTTTAGCTCAGTGGGTAAGTTTTCCTGGGTCTGATCACTTGTGTGTAGCTGGCTAACCAGGTTCTGGAACACAAGGCAGTGAGTCCGGGTCTCATTTATAAATAGGTACAGACATGAGACACTCATCCACGCCTAAAACCCTCTAGTTACAAAGAAGTCAGAGTGATAATTTCAAAGTTCATGCACAAGTTTCCTAGAAACATTTTACATTGTGAAAAGTGGCTAGAATAACTGTCATTTTCATAGGAAGTGAGAGAGAGTAGGAAGTGGGATGGGAGTGGGAGGAGTAGTGACAGTCTCTGGCATTCAGTGAAATGCCACAGAAACTTGGTCACATAAAAATGTAGGGTTTTGGGCCGGCCGAGTGCCACAGTGGTTAAGCGCTGGTCTTGGGAAGCCAGCAGCCCCGGTTCGGGTCCCACATATGAGGGCTAGTGACACTGCCCTCAAAAAAAAAAAAAAAATGTATGGTTAGGGGCCTGGCCGAGTGCCACATTGGTTAAGAGTTGGCTTGGGAGCGTGAGCTCTAAGCATCAGGGCCACCGGTTCAGTTCCCACATGAGGGCCAGTGACACTAACCTCTACAGCTAAGATGGTGAACAACAGCTCGACCTGGAGCTGGGCTGCTGTGAGTTGCTGGCAATGGTGTAGGCTACAGTAGGCTGTCATGAGCTACCATGAGTGGCCAGCACTGGTATAAGCAGCTGGCAGCCAGCGTGAGCCATAGTGAACGTCCTTCCAATGGCTGGCGACCAATCTGCCTCAGCCAGGAAGAGCGCAGTGATCACAATACCAACATGGGCCAGTGAAGCGACGTCCTCCACAACTAAACCCAAGAACCAAAGGACAGCAACTTGTCTATTCCCCTTCCCCAATTCCCCAATAAAATCTTAAAATGTCGGGTCAGGTATTTCCTTACTCAGATGCAAACTAGTCTCTTGTGATGGAGCAGTAAATAAAGCAGGGACACAGCAAAGCTAAAGCTTACCACTATGAATTACACCAAAGGTACTTGTGTACCTGGCAAGACCTGGGCACAAATACCTCATAACCACTCTAACTTGAAATCTGGTTATTTTCAATATACTTTCATATTTCTAGCAAATACAGGAATGAAGATAAAAATACATAAAGTTTTTTAAATCAAATGTTTATTAAATAGCTACATCTGGATTATAACAGACATTGTAACAACAAATGAGACAAGGTCCTCAGCCTCAGAAAAGGACAAACATAATAAAACAAAACAAATGAAAACATGACTAAACCACAGCAGAAACAAAAGCCAGGGGTAAGCAGGGTATGTCAGAATGCAGTATATGAAACCATGTCTGCTGATCTTGGGAAGCATTTGAGCTTGACCTGCACTGAAGCGGGAAGGGCAAAAGCCACTAGACAGGCGACTCAGCAAAACTGTCCAGAGCAGAGAGGACACAGACAAAAGCAAGAAGGATACTTCTTTGAATTAGAATCAGCGCAATCAATTTAAAAAGTCTTAAGAGTTCAAAAGAGGTATGGTTAGTCCAAAATGTCTAAAAATAAGTATTCTTCTACAACAATGAATGCATATATAAGTAACAGGCTCATTCTTTAGTTGCTTCGAAGGTGACTGATTAACAGTTTGGGCTTCAGTTTAGAATGTGATATATCTCTAGGTAAAGATTTTCCTCATTAACTCAGTTGTAATCTCTCTCTTCCACTCTCTTCTTCCATTTCTAAACAGTGCTGGTTAACATGATGCTATTTATTTCTCCACAAATGGAGACATAGGATAAAATACTAAAGTTGGTAAAGAAATTCTCTGTTCTTGGTCACCGCCTATTTAAATGGGTAACAAAATAGCACTGCAGAGACTTACACTGTCAGAGTCCCAGAGAACTGAGAGCGGTTTTCCTGATGAACTGAAAGCCAACACACTCACCGAAGAAAACCAATAGCTGTATTCAAATACGTAAAAGTCTGTCTTGTGTTGGACACACAAACATATGCTGTAAGATTTTAAAGGACAGATGTGAGTAGCACTAAGTTCAAGCAGAGAACGTAGTAAGAGATGGACTTAAACTGTCTACATGAAATCATTTTGTATAAACGCAGCTAGCCAAACAGCAGCAGGTTTCCTTGTGAAGCCTGAGGGTTAAGGACATACACTGACCAGGCCTGACCCCTGGAGGATGCTGGGCGAGTCACGTAGCGGCTCGGGGCCTCACCGCCTCTGCGGTGATGCAGGAACAAAAGGAATTGGTACGTGGAAAGCGCTTACATGCTACGTTAAGTGTCAGCTATTATTGTTATAATCATTACTGGTTATGTTGTTGTGGTTATAAGGCAGTTAATTCCATCACAAGAAATGTCTAACCAAATGCCAAATGACCTCACGACATACAAGATTCATATATTGGATGGTATATGAGTATGAGCTAACTGGCCCCTAATCGTTCTTCAAAACCTGAGATTTTAGGATCCTGTAACATTATTGAGACCAGCACTAGGCTTCCGGTCTTCACCTGCTCATCAGGTTAGGAATCCTTTCTACTAAATTGACCTCTCCTGACATAGCTCAAAAGTCAACCTTTTCTCAAGCTACTTGAAAAACAGAAAACGAAGGACTTCTCTTTGTAAATCACAGTTGGGTCTGAGGAAGAACATTAGCAGTGGGCAGTGCTTGCTTCCTCCTTCGGCTTTGTAACTGACTATGGAGGCAAACGTACCTGCAGTGTCACTGATCGTGATGTCAACTCCGTGTATCAGGATGGCATTCAAACACTCAAGATTCCCCTTTGAGGCCACAACATGGAAGCTGAACGAAAAGAAAATATCTGTTATGCCATGGAAACCACCAAAGGTCAACTTAAATGTTACCCTAATATCACCCTTTCGTTAGCAGACAAACATACACACGTTTTAAAGGCTGGTGCGCCTATCTATTTAATACAAGAAAAAAGAAACCTATTCCATATTACTGAAAAACTCATTTTAATATAAATGTAGCTAAGGGGCCAACAGTTTCTAGAAATACCTCCTCAGAACCGATGGACTATGCCAATATTAAACAGTCTTAGGAACAGGAAATTTGTACTATGATATCATTAATTCTACAGTTTATTGCTTCAACAGTAAAGGCACTGGTGCTCGGAGCTTCATAAATGCACTGAAGCATTTCTATCTGCCAGTGACATCAATAAAATATCTATTTTGCTTAGTTTCAAATATACTGAAACTGCCAAAACAAATAAGCAAGAGCAGAATGCTAAGGCCAAAGACAGATCAAAACACTATCCCTTCTCTCTGGAATGATCAGATTAAAACCTGGCACAAACTAAGCTACACCTGAAAGCCGTGAAAGAGCTGGCATCATCTTCTTCCCCCAGAGCATCAACAAGTACCACCTCAGTCTTCCCTTGCTCCTGAAACTTGTATGGCTGGTGGAAGTTTCACGTAAGCAGACATAAGTGAACACGTTCCCTAATAAGGCGAGGAAAGCCTGCTTAAAAAATAACTTTGAGCATCGAGTATTCCAGATATAAGATGGGATATCCTGTTGTTTCTTTGATCATCTAACACTTTAGTAATCAGCAAACACTGACAGAAATGCTTCGTGTGCAGTAAGAACTGACAGTGAGGGCGCTCCACCAAATCCAAACTGCTATGTAAATACAGTAGGATTTATTGGCAAAGGACGCTGAACGCAGGCTGAAACAGAACTGAGGCCTCAACAAATACTACAACCTGTGCCGGTGCTAGCAGAAAAGGGGTGTGCACGCGCCCCGCGGGGGCCGGGACACGCTCTGTGGCACACCACTCCAACATTTTGTTTCTCCATTCCCTGAAACTTTGGTACTTCTAATCCCCCCACCCTGGCCTTTATTTTGCTATATAGAACTATATATAAATTCAGGGTTTCTTTTCTATAATTATAGTCTACCAGCTCTTCCCACTCAACTATAAACTCCATGACGGCAAGGATTTTGGTCTGCTGTGTCTCCTATTATAGTACCAGAACCAACGTCAGTACTAGTGAGATAGGGGCCCTCAAATATTTAAGTTAACTGAATGCTGGAGAGAGCTTTCAAGCTCATATCCAGGTATTACAACACTCAGTCATGCATCTCTATTAGTATTATAATTGATCTAAATGGAAAGTAGAGACCAAGCACTATTAAGTAAAGCAAAGCAGATTTGTGTGCAATTTGAATTACAGAGAAACAGATGTTTCTGATAAAAGGGATATAGTATTCCTAAGGGCCACATAAATTCTCCTTATAGAGTTAAATGCTGTAAGCCTGAGGGCATCAGTTAATCTCCGCAACACTGGAGTGGGGGTTCCCCTATGCAATGCATCATGACAACCTTTTGAGGTGATTTCCTTCAAGCAAAGGTTTTTGGTCTCCCGACAATCCTGGACAGATCATTTTTTGTTTGGTGTTTCCATTTCTTAGCTCACAAAATTTGGAAGATTTCTTTCTTCAAAATACGTCAAATACTACTCATGACCTATGAAAGGGCAGAAGTCACAACAAATCCACAATGGGCTCTCCATGCTGGTGTGCTATAAACAGAAGGTGTGCTTCAGAAAGAAGCTGTGTCAATCGTCACACAGTATGCAAGGAGTTGTAAAGGAAATTGGAAAAACTGCTTTACGGAAACTCTTTTGCAATTAAAAAAGTCAATACGTTTTCTTTTTTTAAACAAGGCATGGGCTTCTGCTTCCATAATAGGAAACCCAGGTAATATGGATGATCCCTACCTCTGAGCACAACTGGAAAAGCTGCATAAGATATAAGACATATGCTTGAAGGCATGCGTGAGCTAATGAGATATTATAGTAAGAAGGTTCAAAGCCAGGCTGCAGGGAAGGACAGATGAGGTGAGCTGGGTGTTTGAGGCCATTTTTTGGCCAGAGCTATTGCTGATTCCACAGAAAACAGCTGGGAGGCTGAACAGCACTCTTAACAGCCTGGGGGATGGGGAGGCAGGAACTGGAATCCACAGCTCTCCAGGGGCAGCGGGGTTTCTAGGTGAATCGGCCCCATTCTGCACTGGTGAAGGACTGCACCCCAGGAGAGGTGAAGAGGAAGGAAACAGATCCTTGCAGCGACTATAGCCAGGCTTCAAATACTTCACTTCTGAAACTGGACTGAGCTCAAGGAGCACATGTCACTTTTGTCTTAACTTTCAAAATTAATCCTCTCACTCCCGCCCACCCGCACACATACAAAAGTCATCCTCAATAAAATTATTTGTATAATCACAGATAATACAGAAAATACATTTGTAACATGTCATATATTTGACTAAATATAAAATGCTTCAATTAAGGAAGAATACAGTTCCTGTGTGAGGAACAAGGATGAATGACTTTATCCTATACAGTTCTTTATCCCACAAAGAATTCTACTTCCTATGATGAAAACCTCAAAAACTAAAACTACTCAAATATTTCACAAACTAAAGTTCATAGTTGACCAAATTACACCAGATTTTTATAACTCTGAGCATTAAGACACACAATTTCACTCAAAATTGAACTTTAGATCAAAAAAATCTGAACAAGAACTCAAGCAACCATTTGTTCAAAACATTCAAAGAGTGGATGGGCAGAACTGAAGAAAGAAGGTTTCAGTGAAGATTTTCGTCCCAAAGAAAATGCCCTTCATCTTTCAGTATCTTGGTGTTGGGGGAAAAATGAAGCATGAAAAACAGTCACTTTTAGATATTAAATTTTCACTATTTATACTGTGAGCTCTATATACAGCTTAACATTTAGCAAAAATAGGAGCTGGACTCAAAATAACCAATGTTTCTGTAGTTATCAAATTGCCTACTTGGCAAAATTTAAACAGTATATAAAAACTGTAACCTTTCAAATATATTGTTCTTAAAACCGGCTTAATTTTTAAGTCTTGCTTTGTTACTGTTACTATTCTTGAGTATCTAAGCATTCTAAGGTAGTGACCCACATTACACATTACTATTCACTTCTTAATATTCCTCTCTATATTCAGCATCTGGCTTCCAGGTACGATATTCTAAATAAACTTGTGCAAGCATAAGACTGAGAGGAGTTTTAGGAAATGACTTTTCATCTCGAACTTTGGAAGATTTCCCAGATATGGATTTAACTGCTGTAAGTACAGATGATAGAAGTGGGCCTGGATCTTACTTACTCTTTCACCCAGCGGGGAAAGCAGTGAAGGCTGGGAAGGGCTGGGAGGAAAGATAAGCATGTAAACAGGCCAGGAGTCCTTCTCGGGAACACAAAAACAAAAGGAAGCCACAACAGTGATTCTGCCCCCCTTTCTGCTCTAAACATTCTCACTTAAACTACATTTCATTCTCATTTACCCAAATATACAAATGGATTGGGGGTTAAGAGGAAAGAGTATAATTTACAGAACTCTTCCCAAGACAGAAACCTTGGGTTCACATACCAGCTCTGTGACTTATGAGCTTAGACCGAGTTACTTAACCTCTGTAAACCTTTCCCCACTGCCTTTAGAGGACCACTGCAAGGACTGACTATGAATGAGAAGGGATATGAGAAAGCTGATAACGAAATGCACCAAACACCACAGAATGTGGTTTGCCCCAGGGTCGGCAGAACTAGGCCACTGGTAAGTATGTTAGCATTCTTTCTCTAGGTTGGAAATCTTTCAAATTGAGAACAAGTATTCATCCAGAACATTTGAAAGGGATGTCTGAAAGATTTTATAGTGTGGGTTTTGATAAAGGCTATTTAAATTAAAAAGTTGACAGCCACAATTCACCAACCCCATGTGGAGGCCAAGGGTCTCCCCAACTCCCTTCAGGAAATGATCAGCCATACTCACGCAGATCTGCCTTCCACGTCTAGTTTGCCTGGATTCACCCCCTTTCTGGCAAGGATCGAGGACACTTTTTCGACATCTCCCCTTTCTGCTGCTTTCATCAATCGGTCATCATATTTGTTCCAATCTGCCGCATGCTACAAAAATGAAAGAAAAGTAAACATGCATCCTATATATACTATACCAGTAAGACTTTCTAAAGACGGAAGGAAAAGCAGTACAACATAACACATCACTCAGTTTCCAAGTGCACCCCAAACTTCCTTCTCCCTGCTGTGCTGACTTCACAAAAAGAACCTTTCCAAAACACATGATATATAAGAAACATTTTAAATTAGGCTTTGGAGAAAAAAGATGTTTCTCATGTTTTCTGCTGTTTTCTTCAAAAACAAAAAAAGGAAATTAATAACTGGTGAGCCCTATCCTGTGTCGAGCATGAATTATTTAAACAACCCTAGTAAACTAAAATTATCATCCCCATTTAACAGATTCGAGAAGTCAAGCCTCCAGGGACATTAACAGACAGAAGTGGCCAAACCCAACCATGGCTTCTCATGATTTCCAAAATCAGCTTTTCCTACTTTCTAACTTTCAGATCTGGCTCTGGTTACATAGCTCCCCAAACTCTCAGATGCAGTGGAATACTGTACACATTTAAAAAACCCCTTCTGTACGTGTTTTAAAGACTTGTTTCAAAGGTACTGTTGGAAATGTATTTATGGAGGCAAATCTCACACACACACACACACACACACAAATAGAGAAAGCAATTCGTTATGCTTATGTATGAGGATAAAAAGAAATTTCTACATAGAAAAAACTTTAAAAAGGACTCTAAACTATTAACCACTTAAAAAATCCTACAATAATAGGATTACAGATGACTTTCATATTCTTCCTTCTTTTTTACATTCCAATATATTATTTTTGTTAAAAAAAAAGATTTTTTAATTTTAACAAAAACTCAGTGCACGTGTATTTAAAAGGAAGAGCAAAGGCAACTTTTAAAATACGTTGCAATTATATGAAGGTTATCTTTAGTTTTGATTGGAGAAAGTATATTCAAGACAATCTGCAGCCAGTAACTCGGATCTTCTCTTAGCAGAAATGTAGAACCCAGAGTTAAAATGTACACTATTTGAACAAGTAAGATTTTAACCTTTTAAAGTATTATGCAGTAAACATTGCTAAATTCTGTGTCAAGGCCTGTATTATTTCTAGAAAAAAAGACGTACACATTGTTCACTTAACTTGCAAAGCAATTCCTATGTCCACAAAGACCATAAGAAATCTCTGGGGGGGGGGGAATGAATCATTTATATGATGCATATCCTCTTAAATGTTTGATCAGAATGATTATTTTATATCTACTATCCTCTCCAAATGACCAACAACAAAATCACCAAATTTCTAGCTAAACAAGCAATGTATTCATTCAATACTTGAAGTGAAATATAAATATGAAAAAAATAAATACATTAAAATGTTAACCCACTCCTGAAATGTAGTATTTCAATTGAATCTGGTTCAGATGCCTACAACAGACTTCAGAATTGTCTGTAAATTCATCAAATTTGGAGATGAACCTACTTCCTTCTAACTTCAAAAGTTCAAACTGACAACTATGAGTACAGATAGCTCTACTTACTAGCTCAAAGTCTAAAGTACATTTTAGGCACCCCTTTTCCTTAGCTTTAAAGCAAAACAGTTGACTGACTCTAAATTGGAGAGTGGTTGTAGATGTATGCAGGCTTAGGAGACTGTTTTCAAATGCCTAAGGGATAAAGCCATGTTTAGGATTCGAATACTTGCTCTGCATTGATTAATTTATCCTTGCAATAAAACAACCTCAGCTTTATTTCCAAGTCAACTCACTGGTGGAGAAAGGAGCCATTTAAAGCACTAAAAATGGTCAAATCCTAAAGGAAGGCTTTTTAAAAGATAATTAAACATGATTAAAGTCTCATATTATCGTGTGATTTTCCCCTCTCCTCAACCAAGCACACACGGTTTTCCATTTTGCTCTGCTGTCAGTGACCAGAAATCCTGCTCAATTATTAAGATTCTATTATGTGCTTTTTAAACCCAGAAAAAAAACAAGAACGTTTGTTTTCTGTCACTAACCCCAACCTGTTAATCAGATACATCAGAAAGCATATAAGACAAAAAAACCAAACTTACTAAAACTGTAGTACAGTTTAAAAGAATACAGTTCAGAAAGCCTAGCCGAGACTCTTGTTACCCTGGACGACAGGAATACCTACTCTGTTCTTAGGAGCACAAGAAAACCAACAGTTCATCATAGATGGGGTTTAGTTTCTCGTTGCTACCAGCGAAGTCCTTCGCATTAAGTTACAAATCTCTGCAGCTCACAAAGCAAGCCGGCAGACCAGCACCTCCGCGCTGACTCGGGTCCCTGGCTTTACCGCTCCTGCTGCTCTGCAGTCCTCATGCTGGGCTACACTTAGCTGGGATCTCTAAGGATATTTTCCTCGTCTTCGGGATCCTTCTCCGCCTTCATAACGCTTGAAAACGATCTTCCTGGCTGCGCAGAACCTGCTTCAGAGCAGTTCCGAGTCAGGTACCGTAACTCCTCCTATTTCTTGTCCTTTAGAAGCTGTCTTTCAAAGCGGTCCCTTTCAGGGGCTGCCGTGGGCAACTTGAACTGCACTCTGCATCCTGCTGCCTGGGCACTGCGACACAGACGCTGCAGTGCATGACAAAAGTGGCCACCTCCAAATCCACTGTGAGCAGTGTGGACGCTGTCTCCCATTGGCCAGGTCCTATTTTAGATTCCATAGGACTTGACAGCTGAGTGATCGAAAGCAGAAGCTAAGAATATACTGCAAATGCATGCTTCTCCTCTGAGTAATCTACTTCAGGTCTACGGGGTAGGGGGCCAATGCCTTAAACATATTGTAAAACGTGCTCATTATATCAAAACAACTTGTGTGACATTATGACAATATTGGTAAGAGGCACACTGGGTGACTCCACAAAATAGTATTTAAAACCAGTTTCCGTCTTAGGATCATCTATCATGAACTTATAATAGCCTTGATAAACAGAATATAAAGTTCTTTTTTAAGCAAATGTGTCACACTTTAATTTAAGGAAACACACACAGACAGTCACCCGTTCACATTTTCTCGGTTTTCCTTCCTACCCCTATCAGTGTCCTTCTGCACACAACCAGGTTTCAGTTTACAGCTGCTGCCAGTGTGTCTCCCAACATGTTAAATGAGAAGAGCCAGGGGCACTGCCAAGACATTAACTAGACTGCATTATGATGAATGCTTTCCCACAAACTTTAAATTTAACCCAGTATTCCTGATTTCCAAGTTTAGTACCCTGCTTGATATGACAAGTAAATATTTTATCAGTGGGAAATCAAATTATAAGGATTCAGAGATTTAAAAAAACGGATTAAATACTAAAGGAGGCAAATGTGTATTAACCACTGAGCTAGACTGTAAATAGAAAAACCTCCATTTGGGGACCAAGCAGGCAACTTCTCTACATTCGCTCTATTTCCGTACATGTACTAACATTCCTCACATTATCAAGGACAGTAACAAACATCTGCAAGCTCCAGGATGTTTTGTACCTTCTAGTTACCATAACAGCAGGAAAGTAGTTTGCACTTCCTCCAAAAAGGCAGATTTGGGGAAAGGGTTTCACGGGAACGCAAACTATTTTAACACAAGTGTTTAGAGCAAGGAGGTAACTGCTATACTGCTACCAGTTAAAAGTTACGAACTTCATCAAGAAATCCACTTCCTACTATTTCACTTTAAAATATTAGACACATATTCTAATTATAAAATATATACGGTCATATGCCATAATGCATTATTTCCAAAACAATGATTTAATTTTTTCTCAAATCACATTAGACATCACAATGGATTTCTTGGCGGGACCCAGGGACTCCACCCACTATATTTCACCCTTCTTCAGAGGAAATCTGGGATAGAATTCAGGCTCTGTCCTTTGGTTAACAAAGAAAGCACATTCTTTCTAGAAATAGGACAGCAAAGGCTAAGGAAATAAAAAGAAAGGGGGAAACCTGTTATGAGTATGAAAAGCCATATAAGGAGCTGTCCGTGCTAGCTAAGGCCCCTGGGCAGGATTTACGAGCCCTCCTACACCGCAGATTTCCTGAGTCTCCCGGCTCTGTGACTCCATCTCTGTCCCTACTCGCACACCGTCCTGCCCAGGTATTTCCCAAGAGCTCTAGGTAAACCCCCACCTTTGCTGTCCCCTGGGACTGTAAGGTTCTTCCCTCACCTGCATTCAGGTTCTTAACAAATGTCACCTCCTCAGAAGGTTTTTCAAACTTCTGTAACTAAACAGCCCCAGCCCCACTCTACACCTGCCACTCTTTATCCTTCTGCCATTTTACTTTTCTTCATAATACTTATGAGTATCTGTCATTATGTCATATGTTTAACATAACTTGTACTAACAAGTACAAGTTTATTAGCTTATTGCTTATGTCTGATATTTGCTTCAAAAATAATTTGCTTCAAAATAATGAATTCGACAACACATTAAAAGCATTACACACCATAACCAAGTGGGATTTATTCCTCGAATGCAGGGATGGTTCAACACATGAAAATTGCAATGTAATACACCAACCACATTAACAGAATTTAGGACAAATATCACATGATCATCTCAACTGATACAGAAAGAGCATGAGACAAGAGTCAAAATCTTTCATGATAAAAACACTCAAAAACTAGAAATAGAAGAAAACTACTTCAACATACTAAAGGCTATATATGAAAAGCACATAGCTAAAATTATATTCAACAGCGAAAGACTGAAAACTTTTCATTTAAAATCAGGAACAAGGTAAGGATGCTCACTCTCACCACTTTTATGCATCAAAGTATTGTAAGTCCTAGCCAGTCAAGTATTGTAAGTCCTAGCCTAGCCAAGCAAGAAAAGGCATCCAAATTGAAAAAGAGGTAAAATTATCTGTTTGCAGATAACCTGAACTTATATATAGAAAACCCTAAAAATTCCACAAGAGAAAAAAATTTGTTAGAATAAACAAATTCACAAAGTTGTAGGATATAAAATCAACATAAAAAAATTAATTTTCTTTCTATACACTAACAATGAACAATCCAAAAACAAAATTAAGAAAACGATTTCACTCACAGCAGCATCGTAAAGAATATAATAGTTAAGAATAAACCTAACCAAAGAGTTGAAAGACCTGTATACCAAAAAATATAAAACATTGCTGAAAGAAATTAGAGAAGACACAAAGAAATGGAAACATCTGTGTTCATGGATAGTTAGACTTAATATTGTTAAGATGTCACTATTACCCAAAAAGATCCACAGATTCAACAAAATCCCTATCAAAATTCCATTTTCCACTTTTTTGCAGAAATAGAAAAATCTATCCAAAATTCATATTTAATCTCAAGGGAACCCAAATAGTCAAATAACCTTAAAAAAGAAAAACAAAGTTGGAGGTTTCACACTTTTTGATTTCAAAACATATTACAAAGCCACAATAATCAAGACAGTGTGGTACTGGCATAAAGACAGACACATAGACCAATGAAATAGAATAGACAGTCCAGACATAAACCCTCACAATAATGGTCAAATGAGCTTCGACAAAAGAGCTAAGACTACTCAAGGGGGAAAGGACAGTGTCTTCAACATATGGTGCTGGAGAAACTGGATATCTACATGCAAAAGAGTGAAACTATCATATGCCATATTACAAAAATTAATTCAAAATGATTAAAGACCAAATTTAAGATCCAATTATAAAATTCATAAAATAAAATACAGGGAAAAGCTTTATGACATTGGATTTGACAATGATTTCTCGGATATGATACCCAAATTATAGGCAGCAATAGGAAAAATAAACAAATGGAACTAAAGAAAAGGAAAAATAACCAAATCAAACTTAAAATTTCTGTATATCAAAAGATACAATTAACAGTGAAAAGGCAAACTATGGAATGGGAGAAAATATTCGCAAATCATATATCAGATAAAGGGCTAATATGCAGAATATATAAAGAACTCCGACAACTCAATAACAAAGAAACAAATAACCCAATTAAAAAATGGACAAAAAGCTTGAATCATCTTTCTCCATTGATATACAAATGATGAACAAGTATATAAAAAGATGCTCAACATCATTAATTATTAGAGAAATACAAATCAAAATCATAATGCGATATCACTTCATACCTGTTAGGATGGCTACCATCAAAAACAAACAAACAAAAAAACCCCAGAAAATAATGTGTTTGGCAAGGATGTGGAGAAATTAGAACACTTATGCTCTGCTGGGGGGAATGAAAAATGGTGCAAACACTGGAAAACAGGATGGTGGTTTCTCTAAAAATTAAAAATAGAACTACCATATGATCCAGCAATCCCTCTTCTGGGGATAGATCTGAAAGAACTGAAAGCAGGGTCTCAAAGAGGTATGAGGTGTGATAAAAAAAAAATACAGTGAATGTTTCAATTTTAAAAATTTATCACAGTGAAAGACACTGGTCCTCTCAAAATACTCCCCCTCGCTTCAAATACACTCATCCCATCGTTCTTGCCACTTTCTAAAGCAGTCCTGGAAGTCCTCTTTTGTGAGTGTCTTTACTTCATCCTCCATCATGACAACACTCCGTGTCACACATTGCTTCTGGTATACGGCAATTTCTGTCAAATAAAAACATTACGGTGTGTCCTCATTCACCTTATTCACCAGATCTGGCACCGTGTGACTTCCGGCTCTTCCCCAAAGTCAAAATGATTCAGGACATGGAGGCAGCCACAACAGCACAACTAAAGACACTCAAGAAAGAGGATTTCCAGGACTGCTTCAGAAAGTGGCCAGACTGATGGGATGAGTGTGTTTGAAGTGAAGGGGAGTATTTTCAGGGTGATTCATGGCAATCTGTCTTTTACTGTATTTAAACATTCACCATATTGTTTGAGCACACCGTACTGGCACACCCATGCGCACAGCAGCATTACTCAAATTAACCATGAAGTAAAAACAACCCAAATGTCCATCGATGGATGAATGGGTGAAAAAAACGTGGTTTATACATGCAATGGAATATTATTCAACCATAAAAAGGAAGGAAATTCTGACACATGTTGCAATCATGGAATTTTGAGGATATCATGCGAAGGGAAATAAACCTGTCCCAAAAAGACAAATACAGTACTATATGATTCTACTTATGTAAAGAAGCCAAATTCACAGAAAACAAAAAGTACAATGGTGGTTATCAAGGGCTGGGGAAAACAGAGAGCTGTTGTTTAATGGGTACAGCATTTCTGATTTGCAAGATGAAAACATTCTTGTGATCAGTTGCACGACACTTAACAAAGAGAACTGTACACTTAACAATCGTTAAGATGGTAAATTGTATGCTTTTTACCAGAATAAAAAATAATAAAATAATAAATGCAGTCTCTCAGAGAATCATTAGCATGCTTAATATTAATTAACAACTTTTTAAAAACACAATCGAATGTGTGAGGGTCTAGATGAAATAAAACTCGCCACCTGTCCATTTGTTACAGCTGAGTTATGGGTTCTTAGGGGTTCATTATACTACACTATTCTCTCATCTTCTGTATATGCCATGCACTTCTGATACCTGTCCAATAAATGTGGTTGATGCATAAAATTTTAAACTACTTTACAAGCTTATCACCAAGGCCCTTCGCTGACCCGCTAGTATGGCAGGAAACGCTGCACATCCTTTCCACTCAATCCTCTCTGGATTACAATGAAGCTACTGACATTTCAATGGATCTCAGTGAGTACACAGTCATAGAGTTACAAGGTGAGTTCCATCATATCAAATGAAAGCATTCTAGGGCCGGCCGAGTGGCGCGATGGTTAAGCGCTGGCCTGGGAAGCCAGCGGCCCCGGTTCGGTCCCACATATAAGGGCCAGTGACACTGCCCTCAAAAAACAAACAAACAAACAAACAAACAAACAAACAAACAAAACGAAAGCATTCTAAAAAGCAGCAGTAAGTTTTTTTTAAGGAGCATTAATGTTTACCATATATTATAATAAATGCATTTCTATACTCGGGCAGTGCATTGGTTTGAAAGGAGACAGTCATCAAAATCAGAAGGCAGCAAGTCAAAATATGTATGGTAAAAGTCAAAATACAGATGTTTCTAGAGAATAAATACAACATTCTAACACAATGCAGTTATTTTACTAGGTAGAGCTAATTGGATAACTTCAAATTCTAAACCAACAAAAAGAAAATTACTTAGGGCCGGCCGAGTGGCTCAATCAGTTAAGAGCTTGCTCAAGAGTGTGAGCTCTGAGCAACAGGGTCACTGGTTCAATTCCCACACGGGCCAGTGACCACTGAGCCTGAGCTGAGCTGCCACTGAGCTGCCAACCAACCGGTGGCAGGATGGCTCAGCTGGTGAGAACACATGCTCCTAACAACAAGGATGTCTGCTCAATGGTGGCTGTGTTCGCCCGCAAGTAAAGACTGAACGCGGCACCTTGAGCTGAGCTGCCACCTGGGTGGCTCAGGGAACAAAGTGTGAGCTCTTAAAAATGAAGCTGCTGGTTCAACTCCCACGTGGGATGGTGGCTACGCCCACCCGCAACTAAGACTGAACACAAAACCTTGAGCTGAAGGACAAGACTGGACTTGGAGCTGAGCTAGCTGTGCCCTCCACAACTAAGATTAAAGGACAACAACTTGGCTGTTCCCCTCCCCCAATTTCCCAATAAAATCTTAAAACAAAAAGAAAAAAAAAATTACTTAAATGTTATAACAGTGACTCCCTCATACTAATATCAATTGCAAATTCATAACTTTCGAAATAGCGAAAAATTTGTAAGATTTTAAAAGGCATGTTCAGTGTAAAAGATCTATAATATAGTTAGGTTTAGTCATGAAAACAGAGATGACCTATAATTCTACCATGCAGAAAAGGCCATTATTAAAAAAATCGGTATATGAACCTCTAATCTCTTTTCTGTTAAAAGGTCTAATCAAGATTTTTTTAAACGTGAATGAGTCCAACAGTTGCTTAATTTATTCAATATTTAGGATCGAAGGTCTCCTGAGAAGAAATTTATAGATTCAAATAAACAATAGGACTTTACAATACATGCAAATCCATATAAAATACCTGTATTTAATGAGTGGACTCAACAAATCACAGCTAAAATGATTTGATGAACAGTTTAAGCCCAAAGGCAATTTTTGATACATTACCCAAAAGAGAAATATATAAGATGACAACCAAACTTGCACAGAAAATTCCTTAAAATCAAGAGGAGTCATGGTAAACAAAAGGATCTAATTCACAGGTCTTAATAATTTGCATGTCATGGACCCATGTAAGAATCTAATGAAAGTAATGGACCCTCTTTTACAAATTATACATGAGTACATATTCAGGAAACTTCACATTTATTTTCAGGGGGTTCACTGATCTCTCTACAAATATGGAGTCCATGAATGAAACCCTAATATAAGATAAAAGACCCCTAATATAAAAAGGAGCAGTAAGAGAGCTTTGTCTTTTATATAATTGTATAAAATTAGTACTGAATAACTCCGATTAGATAATTTAATTGTTCAATAAAAATTTACTGAGCATCTATGTGCAAAGGGATATAAATACCTCACTCAACAAACATGGATGATCATTTG
This sequence comes from Aselliscus stoliczkanus, assembly GCA_033961575.1. Classification (NCBI taxonomy): domain Eukaryota; kingdom Metazoa; phylum Chordata; class Mammalia; order Chiroptera; family Hipposideridae; genus Aselliscus; species Aselliscus stoliczkanus. Next base: position 61,983,762 of record CM066732.1, on the reverse strand, counting down.
ATATGTGCCACATCACATGTTGGGTGCTGGATAGACCATAGAAAAAAAAGCCGACATGAGACCCAGCCTAAGGCATTCACAGGAATAAAATCCAGTCACTTTCTTCAACTTTCTTCTCACAGTATAAAAAGACAACATATATAAACATGCATATAAACATAACGCACTACAATAATACACTGTAACAATAATTACGAGTGAGGTTTAAAAGTAGTTCAAGAGAGGGACAATCAGAAAAGTTTTGTAGAAAAAAATGACTAAAGCATCTACTAAAAGATGAGTAGGAAATCACCAGGTTTGAAATCACACCACAAATTAGGAAACCACAAACGTGACCTGTAGCCTCTAGGTTCCCAAAGCACTTCAGAGTCACGACATGTCACTGAAAGTCCACACAGAACGACACATCTGCGACGCAGGCTTCTGCAACCTCTAGGCCCATGTAGTCAATTATCTTCTGGACAATTCTTCTTCAGTGCCTTCAAAGTACCTCCACAGCCCAAACTAAAAGCACCTTCCTCCTGAAATCAGCTCTGATTCCAAGTTCCATTAACACAGCAGATGATGCCATGATGCATCTAGTTGTACGAGGCAGAAACCTAGAAATCGGTCTTTCTTCTCCTTGTTCCTCCCTCGCTAAGGCCGCAATTTCACCTGCTCATTATTGCTCGCATCACCTGCTCAGCTCTATGTCCACCTACATCACCCCCTTCCGGCTGGCGTTGCCCCTCACTGGGCTGGGGGCGTCAGTCTCCTAAAGGGTCTGTCCGTCCGCATTCCCGGCCCTTCCCGTGTGTTCTCCACACTGTAGCCAGAGTGATTTTTCCAAAATGGAAACCTAGTCACTCCACCACCACTACCACTCCCTTCCGTGTACCCTATCCCACCTCACTTAAAATCCTTGTGCGCTATTCCTGCAGGATAAAGACAAAATCCCTAACAGCGTCCCCAGTCCTGACAGTGCTGCCCCTACCACCTCCTCGGCCCTGTCCCATGAAATGTTAGCACTGCTTCTCATGTTATACATACAGGCACAGGGTTACTAGGACGCTATGGGATTCTGCCCACTGCGAGGCAATTGCAGTTAGTTGGAGAATGACTAGAGAATTCTATTGCTCTGACTTCTTGTCTCGGGCTTTCCACTAGTTAGGCTATTTCCACTTCTCTAGTCAGCTGAAAATAAATCCTTGATGTACAAATGCAAGTATCTTTATAAAGTTTAAGCATCATGAACTTAGATGTCCTTTACAGCAAAAAAAAAAAAAAAAAAAGGATGAAAGCTTCACATTTGCACACGCAACCTTTATGAAACACCTGTTATATGCCATGCATGGCATTGGGGACATAGCAGAGAATAAGACAGCCGAAGTCTTTTTTTTTTTTAAAAAAACCACTTCAGTGAGATATGATTGACATGTAAAAAGATGTACATACTTAATATATACAATTCGATGAGTCTGAGGATAATAAGTATACACCTGTAAAACCATCACCACCCTCGAGGCCATAAACATATCAGAATCTATCTTCTAATAGAACTTGATGTTCTACTGGGAAAAGGTAGGGGAAACAAGTAAGGAAAACAAGAAACTATGAGGTGGAAATGGGGAAGGAGATGTGAGGGGAATGAGGGGGTCGGCCTTCTTCTTCTTCTTTTTTTTTTTTTAATTTTATTGCGGAACAACTCCAGGACCCATCAGCTCCAAGTCAAGGAGTTGTTTCAATCAAGTTGTGGAGGGTGCAGCTCACTGGCCCACGTGGGGATCGAATCAGCAGCCTTGGTGTTATGAGCCTGCGCTCTAACCACCTGAGCTAACCAGCCGCCCAGGAGACAGACTTTTTGGTTAGATAACCTGGAAAGTTCTGGAAGGTGAGACTGATGATGGGATTTGAATAAAAAGGAAGAGCTAGCCTATGAGAATTTATATTTCAGGGGGAACAACTAGATAGGAGTTTGGCTGTCAGAAGAAGGCCAGCACAGCTGACGCCCAATGAGAAAGGGATCAGAGAAGGAGCTGGGGCGTAGGAGAGGGCAGGCACTAAATGTCGGATTCCCCAGTTTTGTCATAAATGTTTTCAAAAGAGACTTCTTCAGGGATGAAGGCAACTCTTTTTCATACGGGTCTTTTGGCCACTTTGGAATCACTTTGGTGTAAAAAAATAGTTCATCCTAACGTACTATTTTTTTCACTTCCAAAAATTTATATTGCACAATAACCAGTTGAATCTTAACTTGCCTTGAAATGTTTGTAAGATTCACAATTATCTTAACATAATAGATACCTTGATCTCCGTCACCCCACCGCAGACCCAGAAGCCTAAACAAACTTTGCAATCAAGCACACTTAAAAAGCCACCACAAAAGAAAAACAGCACCCCCAAAATCAGAATTTCACAATCACATCCTCAAGATAAGGCTCTCCAAGACAAAGAACACAGAAGCAACCAAATGAAGTTTTTTCCAAGGGGAAAAACAAGTCTTAAATAAAACCTAAACAACATGTATGTTTAGGCAAATTCCCCTAAATACGGAACTGAAAGCAAGTATAAGAGGATTCTGTAGCATGCTACAGTTATCAGCATTCCCTGTTACTAAACCCAAAAAAAAGCTCTACCACAACGAAAAAGTGCAGACAGCAAAACTCGTGAAGCATAAACATTCCTTGAAGATTAAGCTGTACAATTAAGAACTGTTCAACAGTTCATTGGATTAAAGATAATTAGAAATACTTCCCCCATTCCATTTAGTCCAAAGGTTATTTATTCCTTCTTCTTGGATAATAGAAAATTAGAGTTTATATAATAGAGAAAGAAAAGCATCGAAATGAAACAGAAGCTATGCGCCCAGCTTCTTTCTCCCTGACCCCTGACTCTTTCCTTTCTGGTTTTCCCATATCTTGTTTAATTATGCTCCATCCACTTCTCTTTTCCTCTCAAGCTTTCCACTGTCTGATCTGAAAGGATATAGTTAGGATTCAATGGAACAAAGAGAGGAAAGGGAATATCATCGCCTATCAATCATTTTTCTGACAAAGCCAGTAACAGGCTTAATCCTGCTTGATAGGATTTCTCTACATAAAAATGTCAAGGACAAATAATAATAATAATAATAACTATTATTATGAAATAATAAATCTAACATCTTCAGGGCTAAAGGTGTCTATGAAATTTGAGAATTTGAGAAAAACAAACAAACAAAAAAAACGGTAAACAAGTAGAGTTGAAAAGGCTCAGAAAGCACTGTTTTGATAAGACTTCCTAACCACCCAGTTTGATTCTATTCTGGTCTGTTGTATAAATACCAGACTGTCTACCCTCCCCAGTTCAGGTATTTGTTCCTTTATTAGAACTGTCTAGACACTCAAAAGAGTTTATTAAAAATACAGACATAAAATTGTCTCTCCAATTTTAAGAAGTGTCATTTGTTTTATAATATTACTTATTTCACCCTTCCTCACTAGAAGCATTAAATTCCAAAGAAAATAGGTACATGTGTCTTAGACACAACAAATTGTAATGGGTATAATAGAAGAATAGAGCTCTCAGGTTAGATAAGATTGTATTTAATATCCCCTTTAAAAGGTTAAGCAATTGGTTATTCGGGAACAATAAATATAAACTTTGTCCTTAGAAAATTTTATAGAAAAATGTGTATATTCAAATTCGAGTTCTTTAAATGCATAAATGTCGTGAGTGAATTTTTAAAAATATAATACTAAAAACCGAAGGAGGGTCTATTATGATTCCCATCCCACCCTATACATACCAACAAACAGAATACTTCTGGTGAGTTCTAACATTTTTGCCAATGTCTGCTATATATATATCTCAAAACAGGACAGATTTAGGAAGCATTCTATGTTCCTGACAAACAAAACAGATATATTTATAAAAGGGCCTCTGATGGGCTTTGACTGCAATGAAAAATAAGAGATATTTTTGTTCCTTTGGCTTTCTATATTTTCTTGGCTTTGCAAAGAAACATTAGCTAAATAAAAATGTTTGTTAGAACTCAAAAGACTCCTCAAGAATTAAACTGATAACAAACCTTACTCTACAAGTCAATATTTTTAAAATTTGAAATGGGCAATAGGTAAGTATATAAAAACAGAGGGTTATAGGAAAAGGTATGTTTTTGTAAACACATTAGAAGTTAATTGCTTCTCTTTTTATTTATTAAATGAATAATAATACTACACAAATTTATAACTCCACCCACACAGCTATTTTACACAGGATTTCTTTCCAGTGGGTCTTATTATGTCTCCCATATTAAAAATACATGGCCAAATTAATAACAAGAAAGAATTCACACTCTCATGATATTTAGGGCTGTAAATAAAAACACAGCAATTAAAATTAGGATTCAATTTCAGAATTAAGAAATACTTCTAAGTGCTTTATATACATATTGCTAAACTCTAAGAACTCTTCAAGTCATATTGTCATTTCTCCTTTCCAAATGGAGCATAAAGAAGCTAAGCAATTTACGGTGTTAGATGGTGCAGCCGCCAATAATTCCTTTCACGTCTGTAAGCTCATCCCTCTGCAATGTGACTTTGTCATGCTTCTCATCAGAAGGGGGCATTTATTTCCTCACCTCTTCATGTGGCAGAAGTGACCTTATAGGACTTCCGAAGCTAAGTCTCAAGACCCTGCAACTTCCTTCCTTGGGATGCTGTTGGCACAAGGTGAACAAGCCAGCTTCCGAGGACATGAAAGATCATGAGACAGAAGGAGCCCGGCCACCCAGTCGTGCCAGCTAGCAGGAAGTGCCAGATATATCAGCCACCTTAGACCACCCACTGCTAGAGGAGCTGCCAGATGACGGCAGCCACATGAGTAACCCAGACCATACCAGTGAACAACCGTGCAGCAGAACTGCTACCCATGGAGCTAGCAGCAAATAAAAGAGCTGCAGTTTTCAGCCACTAAATTTAAACCTAGGACTGTCTGAATCCTGAGCCTAGACCATCTCCACTAACTAAAGCTGCAATTTATTTACTCTTTGGTATGGAAACAAATACATTTTGTAATTTAATTCAATTTTATAAATATTAGACAAGAACAATCAAATTGAGAAATAATAGTTTACATTTTTGTATCCATTATCTAAAAAACAAAATATGCCCTTTCACTGCCTTAAAAGGAAAACGGATACATACACTGAAATCTGTAATTGTAATAATCTGAAGCTGATAAAATTCTATAGGAAAAGTGCTTTCTCTTCATCCCAAAAGATACCCAAGTGTTCATTTAAACACTAATAACATTCATATATATGCATTTTAGTCACAAAAACTGAACTCACCATGGAATCTAAAAGAAAATCTGAATGGCTGTGCAAAAAAATAAGAAATTATTAATTTTTATGGCTAATAAAATCGGTGGCCTTAAACAATAAAACATTGTTGCTGTAACGTTTGATGAGTATACATTCATATTTGAATGGAAACACTGCACAGAGAAGTGGAACGTGGCAGAGCAAGAACCACAGTACCTTTTCTTTAAGGGCTGGCAAACATTTTACATGAAGGCCTACATAGCAAATATTTTAAGATATGCAAGTCATACTATCTCTGTTGTTAACTACTCAACTCTACCACTGTAGAATGAAAACAATCATAAACAGTATATAAAGAATAAGCACGGCTGTCTTCCAATATAGCTTTCTTTATAAAAACAGGCAGTGGGCCATAGTTTGCCAACCTTTATTCTAGGTGTTCAATTGTCTCTAGCCAAAATACACCTAGTTTATTAGCTGTAATCAAGCAAATTTGTTTGCTGCCTTACAATGAGAGCTATTAGAAAAGACTACCTGCATTCATATTCTACTCTCTGCAAAATAAGACCACATAAGCATGATGGTAAATTTTACGTGTCAACCTGGCTCAGCTATGGTGCCCAGTTGTTTAGGCAAACATGAGTTTAGATATTGCTCTGAAGGTATTTTGCAAATATGATTAACATCTAAATTCAACTGGCTTGAAGTAAAGGAGATTATCCTTGATAATAGTGCCTCATCCAATCACTTGAAGTCCTTGAGCAAAAACTAAAGATTCCCAGAGAAGGAACAATTCTGACTTGTGACTATAACAATTTGCCTTACAAAGCTCAGATTTCCCAGCCCCCACAAATGCGTAAGCCAATTCCTTAAATAGTTCTCATAAGAGGTCTGACTATTAAGTTTGCTAACTTTTGATATCAGAGGGATTATTCATTATGAATTTGTACCACCTGGACAAACAGTTAACCAAGTTTACTATTTGGAAGTGCTGAAAAGGTTGCATGAAAAAATTAGATGGCCTGAACTTTTTGCCAACAATTCATGACTCTTGTATCACGACAATGCACCAGCTCACACGGCACTGTCTGTGAAGGAGTTTTTAGCCAGTAAACAAGTGACTGTATTGGAACACCCTCCCTACTCGCCTGATCTGGCCCCCAGTGACTTCTTTGCTTACTTGAAGATAAAGGAAATATTGAAAGGAAGACATTTGATGATGTTCAGGACATCAAGTGTAATACGATGACAACTCTGACGGCCATTCCAGAGAAAGAGTTCCAAAATTGCTTTAAAAGGTGGACTACGCTCTGGCGTCGGTGCAAAGCTTCCCAAGAGGAGTACTTCAAAGGTGATTGTGGTGATATTCAGCAATGAGGTATGTAGCACTTTTTCTAAAATGAGTTCGCAAACTTAATTTCAGGTGTGGATATATTAATGTTATTTAATGTTATATAACCTTAAATTTTAAAAAGGATATGCTCTGATTTTTTTGTATCATCCAAAACTGTGAGAAAGCTGTGATAGACTGTATTATCATCTGACATTATTCACTCCCCTACTTCCTTGCAAGATATATATACATATATATATAAAAAATCAAATCTTCCCTAGGTTATCCATTTCAGGATCATTCATATGGTATGTCTGGGCCAACAGAATGTGAATAAATATAATGTCCATCACATCTAGGCAAAAACTTGAAACAGCAATCTGAGTTTAGACCGGCCTGCTTGCTTCAATACCTTGTCAAGAGATTGGCTTATCTCATGCAAGGACTGTTCCTTCAGCCTTAGTTATGGAGGGGAGCCACAACTGTTTCTACAGAGCTGACCCACAGTCTAGGACATAAAATTAGTAGGAAATACAACTCTGTTATTTTGAGAAGCCACTAAAATTCAAAGTAATTGCTACCAGAAAGCTGAACACCGCAGAAATTGGTACCATAAGTGGGGTGCTCCCTTCACCACCACCACCACCAGCATAAAATGAAAAGTTTTGGTGATGTAAGCTTTGGAGTCAGGAGACGGGCAGCAAGGGAACTGGCGTTGGAGATTGGAAAAATGGCAAACTATATATCATGCTAAGTAAAAGTGTTACATGTAGAAAATCAGATAACTTGGTGAAAAGACTGGACTTATGATTGGCATCTGAAGTGGAATGGGGGCAGTCGGTGGGACTGAGCTCTTACCTGTCGGGTCTGAGCTAACTCTCAGTAGCTGATGCCAGAATTGAGTGCAATTGTAGAACATGCAGTCGGTGGCCACAGAGAACTGGAGAATTGCCTGGTGTGGAAAAAACCCCGACACACTTGGAGTACGAAAGTATTCAGTGAGTACTGAGCAAAGAAAACACATGTAACTCTTTCAGGTGGAACAAAGTGACTTGGGAGGGGGAGCCCCACAGGAAGAGACTAAGGATGTGGGCCCCCAGAAGCCCAATATGCTCAACATAACTGTACAGACCTCCAGAGAAACATGAACATCTCAAAGAATTAGGGATGTAGTCATCAGAGTGCATCTGGATCTGACTCCAATCAAATAGAGAAAAAGACAAAAAGCTTCCCAAACCTCCCCCAGCCTGAGTGAATGGTCTGTTCCTCTTCTAAGTCACTTTTGGACCCCCAGCATTCTACTGGCCAGAAGCAGGCAACGCCCCAGGGAAGGCACAGCCAAGAGCCATGGAAAGCTACACACAGGAGCAAAACCAGGGCCACAGCAAGAAACATCCCCCTAGTTCCAAGAAAAGGAGCCCTCCGTACATGTGCTCAGTGGGGCTGTGACAGTCGCCTGGGACCAGGGACCCCTGTGTGCCTCCATTCCTCCGCCTTCCTGACAGGAATGTTACAGTGGATAACCTCTCCGGGCCCCATCACTGTATGTGGGAGAGATGGAATGGAGGAGCTTCGGATCTTTGGATCAGGAAAATGTACGTGCATAAACGATGTGGAAAGTCTAACGAGGGTCTAGGCTTCAAGAATCATGGGATAGAAAGAAATTTTTGAGGTATTTTCCTTGAGGAAAGGATAAATACATTTGTATGCGGAAGGGAAGAAAGTTACTCCTTGTGATCAGGTGGACAGATTGTGGTAGGTCATATTATTGTCCTCCATTCACCATCCCATCCTTGGAAGAGGCTTACACATCCCTGCCCATTGATTGCCCCAGTGGGGAGAATATTTGCCTCACTGACTTTAGCCTCACCATGTGACCTGCGTTGGCACCCCACACCTGGGCAGAGGCTTTAGGAGGTTCACAAGTTTCAGCCAGCCTTCTGAGTTCTCACTGCTGTGCAAATGGCAGGTCCAAACATGGGCGGCGCCTTCAGTCTGGGTCTTAGAATAAAAACATGTGGAGCACAGCTGCGTTCCACAGGCAGCTCCAAGCCTACCTGTGATGTAACATGTTATACACCAAGACCTGAGGGCTATTTGTTTCTGCAGCAAAGCTGATTAATACAGAAATGAAATGACATAAAAAGCAAAAGGGAGAGGAATCATGTGACGCATAGCTATTGTTTGGTTGCTGAATATAGTGTCAGATGCTTCTGGTTGTAGATGAGTACAGTTAGGGAAGGATCTACATTTCTACAGCAACCGTGCATATGGGTAAATATAGATTCTATAAAGGATAAGTCAGTTCAGTTTAGTCATTGGAAGTGATGTGGTAAAAATAAAACTAAGGTCGCAAACTGATATTTTAATATTTATTGTTAGTAATAAACACTTCACATAGATTTCAGAATCCTCAACTATAGTCAAAAAAGATTTTTATTACCATCTTCATTCTCCAAAAAAGAAACTTAGGGAAGTTCAGTAGCTTGCCAAAATTAAATAACTACCAAGTGACAGAATTCAAATTCAAGATGATCTAATTCTAAACTTCAGTTTTTTTCTATACCATACTATCAAAAATGTACGGATTATTTAGTAATCATCCCATGAAAGTGATAATTTTATACTATTCATCAATTCTGTAAGTTAAGATGCAAGAAAAACCTGATACCAGGAACTCAGTTCTAAGTCTGAATCCTATTAAATATATTATTCATAATGAATTTTCTCTTTTAAACTCTAAAATGTGTGTTCTTATTAATGTGATCACTAAGAATCTACAAGACTACATCTTTTATTTCTGCTCAATAAAATTGTCTTAAATTTTGACTACAATAATTCAGAATTTTGAAGATTCAGATTAAGTGATGGCCTAAATTTACCTTAATAATATGACAACTGTTTTCCAAGGAAATTAATAATGCATTAAAATGATGGGTGATACATTTTAGACTAAAAGAACAAACATTTTAAACATTTTACAAACCATTTAATAGCTCTTACACAACTCAGGTAGAGTACAAATAAGAGTTATTTTTTATAACATAGCACATATGCATAGCAGGAAAATTCGACAAGTCTAACACACAGTCCAAAAAAAAGGGAGGAAAAGAAAACCTAGCAGAACCGCCATAAAGAGAGAACAATAAATTTAAATTTCTTTATAGGTCTTTCCAGACTTTTTTACAATACCTACATACATGTTTACTTTAAATCATAATGAGAACATGTAAGCACATATTCCATTTAAATGATTATTCTTAATATGATTTTAATAGAATTGCTTATGAATGAATATTCCTAACTTGGAGAATACCAAAGCTTATTAAAAGAATCTCTCTGGCTCCCTCTGCTGGCAACTAAGAGAAGCTTTTTAAAATTCAATTCAGTTCGAAAAATCAAAGTCTGAGAAGCCCTGATTTGTTATTACTAAAAACATCTTTAAGAGCCCGTCTGAATGTACAGTTTGGCCAGAAAGTGTACCACGGATAATTTTTAGTGAATTCCTATGAGCTAGCAGGGATCTGGCATCGGAAAAGCCTGGACTGAGTTCCCAGCGTGATCACCTATTTTCTAAGGACTTGGTCAAATTACTTAATCCCTCTGAGCTTCAGCTTCCTCCTCTGTAAATGAAGCCAATATCAACTGCCTCATTAGTTGTAAGAATTAAGAGTTAATATATTTCCACTTTGGGGACTGGCACAGAGCAAGTGCAAAATAAATGGCCGTGAAGAAGTATCACTGCTACCACCACCAAGATGCTGAGTATGGTTACAGAGTGTAACTACTAATTATTATATAGCTATCACATCCAAATAGATTAACTTTTACAATATAAACTACTGTACTTACTCTTTTAATAACTTCCTGTTGCTCTCAAGATCAAAATCTTTAACATGACCTCTAAGATTCTTCAGTCTGGCCCCTACTGACCTCTGAAGTGGAATCTGGAAGTTGGATACTCTCCAGCCCTCCAATCTCTCTTCACTGTTAAGTTCTTCAAAAGTACCAAATTCCCTCACAGGGTGCCTGGTAACAGCAGTCCCTTCTTCTACGCTACTACACAATGCCTCATTTTTTTTAACGTCTCTGTTCAGCTTTTTCAGGGAGACTTTCTCTGATTTCCCAGACCCCGCCAGGCCTTCCCCAGGATGTACTCTGGTATGGCTCTCCTTCGCCCACCTCACTGCACAGACCTGCAGCTCTATCTTTACACGTGTTCGCGTTCTCACACTGTCTCCCCCCATTTGCCTGCCTACGAACTCCTCAAGGGCAGGGGTGCGCCTTTTCCTCACAGCTCAGCCACTTGTCTGCATGGAGCAGGCACTTAAGTATCTGTTGAGTGAATGAACAAACTGAAATTAACAAATACTGAAATGAAAGAATTCTTTATAAACCTGACTACTTCAGATAAAAGGTGGCCGTGTAAGTGTAAAATAACATTGTGAACAGGCTGTTTGGGATTGCTTCTCAGGCCAAATGGCGCTCATAGTTTGACAGAAGATCATACATAGAAATGTTAACACATATACTCACAGAAAAAGATGTGCCCTTTAAAGAGAAGACTTTTTAAGAGGGCAGAAACCAAAATATATGACAGTCCTTTTAATACTTATGATTTAAATTTTTAAAAGTTTTAATGTGTGGTTTGTGTTTATAAAAAATATTTAATTGAAAGTCTGTCAGAAACAGAGTGTTTTATACCGTAGTACAGGTGTTACTTTCCAAGGAACTCGGTGGTTAAGTGAATCAGGAAAACTAACAGTAACCAGCTAAAGGTGTGCTTTGCGGTTCCTTTGGGAAGTGTGCATACCTCACTATTTAACACCAAGGCATACCTACGATGGCCTTAGAGAGTGTGAACTTTTTATAGATTAAACTCATTCTATACACAGTAGGCATTCCCAAGCATATAGTAAATTTTGTTCCCAAATAGTTTTTCCTCTATTCATTTACATAAGAAAAAAAAGATCTGCGGCCGGCCGAGTGGTGTGGTGGTTAAGGGCTGGTTTGGAATGCCAGTGGCCCCGTGTTCAGGTTCCACATATGAGGGCCAGTGACACTGCCCTCTAAAAAAAAAGACCAAAAACTAAAGCAAAACAAACAAACAAAAAAGATCTAGAGGGCTGGCTGAGTGGCGCGGTGGTTAAGCTCTGATTTGGGAAGCCAGCGAGCGGCCAGCGGTCCCGGTTCGGGTCCCACATATGAGGGCCAGTAACACTGCCCTCAAAAAAAAAAAAAAAAAAAGATCTGGAAATCCCCAACCAAAAATAAATAAATAAGCAACAAGGTTTGCAATACATCTCTTAAATTCAGGTCTGTGATAGAATATTTGATAGATTTTTTTTTTGATAGATGCTTATTTGAGATTTTTAGCAAATTCTACAACTCTAAAACAGCAACTATCATTTTTTCCACACAAGCTACATTATGATGTATAGAAAATCCAAAAATTAATTTCTTCCTTTGTTATGTTAAAGAAAATTAAATTTAAAAATACATCTCATATATAATAGAATCAAGCCCTTGGCAGGGGAGAGGGTCCACCCAGTCCAGGAATGGTAAATACTTAGCATTACATGTGGCCACTCCCATGGGGAATATGGAAAAATCAATCTTAGCCCTCTTTCCTTTTGATCAAGAAGTATGTTCACTGACCCCCCCAGTCCCTGACAATAAGACATTATCAACAATGTTAGAAAAGCATAGTCATGGGGCCAGCTGAGTGGCTCAGTTGGTTACGAGTTGGCTTAGAGTGCGTGCTCTGAGCAACGGGGCCACGGGTTCGATTCCCACATGGGCCAGTGAACAGGTGGCAGGATGGCTCAGCTGGTATAACAACAAGATTGCCTGTTCGAAGACGGGTTATGCCCACCCGCAACTAAAGATTGAACTCGGCACCTTGAGCTGAGCTGCCACCTGGATGGCTCCGTGGGTAGAGCGTGAGCTCTTAACAACAAGGCTGCTGGTTCAACTCCCTCATGGGATGGTGGCTACGCCCACCCGCAACTAAGATTGAAACAGCACCTTGAGCTTAGAGGCCACAAACTGCCAACGGGAAGCCAGATGGCGACTGCCGCCCTCTACCACGAAGATTGAAGAACAACAACTTGGCAGATCCCCTCCCCCAATTTCCCAATAAAATCTTAAAAAAAAAAAAAAAGAAAGAAAAGAAAAGCATAGTCATTTTAACTGTCACAGGGAACATCTGCTGCTAAGGGCTGTGAAAGGAGGTAGCCAACAGATGATAAACATCCCTCCTCCCTGTTTGAAAAGGAAATCTTTCACCTTCCAGCGAGCGTCCTTCCAACCTTAAAGAGGACCGCTGGTGATAGATCTCTTAAATTTGCCAGTCTCCAAGGAGGTGGATGGACTGTCATGTGACTCAACAATGTATTTCCTACATTATCATTTAACCAAGAAATAGGAGCCAAGAGTGGGACCCAACTGGAGTACCTATGAATGAACCTGCATGAGAGCAGAGGTGCATGGCAGGAACTCTGACACTGACCATGCAGGAACAATCCAAGGAGGGTGGCAGGACACAAAGTCACCAAAGCACCTGGCTTTAAACATGTGAACCTTATCGTTTTTTCCCACTCTTCTGATGCTACCTTCATCGAGCAAGCTTCTGATAAACTTGCTTCCCTACAGGGAGAGACTGGATGAAGTATCCAGCCCACTAGTCAGCTATTTAGTTCTCATTATACATTAATAAGATGACATTTAATACCTCAGGTGAACTTTTAGTGTAACTCAGCATCTTCAAATCCAATCAAGATTGAGTTTCATCTTAAACAAGCTCAAAGTGAATTGATCAAGGTGACAAAAGGCCTTCCCCTGGCCAACAGGAAATTGGGTCTCCCCTAACAAAACATTTAAAGATATATACGTATCATATGAGCAGCACAGAGGAATTCTAAAAACTGTAAACAGCATTGATTTTCTCATTAGATTAGAAGCGTGTCTGTTGCTGTTCTTTTCATAATGAAACAGAATCGCTCCAAAATTCATAATCTCTCCCATTATTCTCATTTCGTTTAGTTTTTTGTTTTTCAGTTTTTTGTTGTTTTTTTTAGCTGAGCCATCCTGCCACCTGTTGGCAGCTCAGCAGCAGCTCAGCTCGGCTGGGCATCAAACTGCTGTTGCTCAGAGCTCAGCTGGCACTCTTGAGCGAGCTCTTAATCAACTGAGCCACTCAGCTGGCCCTCATTTCATTTAGTTTTAATTTTCATCTGAACTAGAGTTAAGATCACAGAGCTCCGTATAAAACATTCAGAAAAACAATGGGAGGGAATAATCACAGTTAATAGCTATGGAATGTGGGATTAAAGAAGACCTGAGCTCTTTATATTTTCTACATTTTTCTAAATTTCCTACAATGAATATTGTTTTGTTCAGGCAGGCTCCTTTACTTGCAAGAAACAAACACGCATTCAGTTGCCTTAAGAAAAACAGGATTTTTCTTAAAGATGTACAAGGGAAATCTAACAGAAAACAAATAATGGACCACAATGAGCTGAATCCTGCCAAGTCTGGAGCAAGAGGGTGGCCAGGGAGTCAATTCTGTTCTAAGAGCCTCATGAACAGAGTAAGTGGGCTGCCTGCCAAGCCTGCCGCCCCACTCCAGTCCACGCTCACCCTTCCACACTCACTAACAGCTGTGAATGATCTTTGCTTCCATCTTAACCTCCAAATTTCTCTCAGTTTAAGTCTAAGACTGTGGTTGAGGTACAAGAAGATTAGGAAAACAGGTAGCTGTTGTTTAAGGACTGAATTTTAGTTTTTTAGATTAGGAACTGAATATGTATGCATGGTTTTTCGAAAAGATCTAACTATAGAGCAGGGTTTATTTAAAAAAAAAAAAAAAAAGTCTTCCTCCTCTTCCCTGGCATTTTAGGGAGGAAATTTTACATTTATGTTTTTAAGACTCATAAATATAGTACTTAACGAAGCACAATATCTATCAAGTTTTTTCCTCATTTTATTACTAAGTAAACAATTATTGTATAACAACTAGAAAATGTACATAACCAAAACAAATAGATTACTTAAAAATTATGTGATACATATCACATAGAAATACTATGAAGCACTCTAATTGGTTGGTCCTATTTTAAATTGATCTTTTTCTGAACTTGACTGTCCACAGAGCAGGTACATTTAGATTGGCAACCTATTTATAAATTATTTGAAATACTCCATCATGGTAGAAATATTTTAATTCCTATTACATTTGTCCTGCACAGGTTAAATTGACTAAAATGAAAATAATTGAGACAGTGTTCTCAAAAACAAAATCGACCAATTATACACAAGGTGTTGATGTTTAAGGCACTCATTACTGAATACCTTCAAACTGCCCTACACCTTCTACTTGATATGGACAGTTATGTCAGATGATGGTTTTAATATCTTTTTAATTTCAGAAATTTTCGTGAAAGAAATCACTACTTTCTTTGAAGTAAACCAAGAAAGAGGAGTTGCTCTATTTAAACACAGGGTCCCTTTACTGGCTGTATTCTCTCCTCTGTCCTTGCATCATCTAAGACACTACACAGGGCAGCTCAGACAGACTGTAGTGGGCAGTCCATTGCCCACTGGCATCAGAATGACCTGTGTGTGTGTTTATTGAAAACGCAGTCCAACACCACTCTCAGTCCTCTAAACCCATCTCTTAAAATACGGTACAGGAATATGTTTGAGGACCCCATATTTCTGTACCCCTTAAACACAGAAAACTATTTCTAAGAGTTTAGTGAAGAATTTGGTGTACATTTTTCCAACGAAAAAAAATTTCTTCACTAACCAAACCAGAAGTATACTAATAAACTGTCCTCCAACTTCCTTTTTCCACACAATCAATATTTCTTGGACATCTTGACATGTGACATATAAGTAAATATGGATAATTTCTAAAGATTTACAATTTTCTAGAATCAGAGAAAATCGATTTTTTTAAAGGAATGAATAACAAATGTTTGAGTTTTACTATTATTATTTCGATTACTTTGAACTGAATCTATAATTTAATGCTGGGGATTATAATATTAATATTGTACTGGTAGGTACCCTATGAGAAACACCCTTGGTTTGGAGTTTGGAAGTTAATTGCCAGGTTTCTAAATTGGTTTTCATCTTTTAGAAATATTTTATAAATCTTAAAAGCACTTTTGAATGTTTGGCATTATATTTTCCATCAGTCAAATAGCTGTATCTGAATAACTGAATTTGGCATGGTGTAGTAAGTTGTTTCCATATTAATTAGTATCAATTAATTAGTAATTTTGTTTTTATGGTCAAATTCCTATTTATAGCAAATTATATTTTTACTACACAATTGGAATTAGACTATTTTGAATTGATTTTAAGAGAATGCTGACATATTGCACATGCTTTCAAATAATACTTTCTGTACTCCAGAATTTACGCAGCTTCAAGTTCACTATCTTTATCATCACCTTAACAGACGACTGCAGTTATTTGTATGGAGGTACTTATTCTAATCAGAGCTAACAAATGCTTCTGCTTACATCCGCTTGGCTGCCAGTGGCAGCACTCACGGCCCTGCCAGTGGCAGCGGGAGGCATTGGGTGTAACAAGAGTTTCAACTCACTGGTTCTCAAGTGCTGACTAGTGATACCCTTAGGTATGGGTGTGTTTCTTATCCACTACACTATTTTTCTGAATTTCAAGGTACAGAAAATGTTTAATAATGCGCAGATCCGTGATCCAGAACATTTTGGTGCTTTAAAATCATTCCTGTTCTGAGTTGGTAGACAATTTGAACAGGGCCTTTTCCTCCAAAAAGGACTACTATTATCAACGTATCCATTTTCTACTGCTGCGAAACCAAAACACAGTGACTTAAAACAGCCATGGTTCGTGAGTATACAGGGCAACTGGGCAGTTCTGCTGTGCTGGGCCAGACTAAGTCATCTCTGCTCAACCCATGCACGCATGCTTACAGTGAAATGGCCAAGTTGGCTGGGGCTGGCTGGTGATTGGCGAGCCATCAGCTGGCAACAGGGGGGCCTAGTAACCAGCAGGCTAGCCAGGCTAGCATGGACATGTTCAGAAGAGAGAACAGAAGCATGAAAGACCTTTAAGACCGAGGTCTTCTCGGCTGAACATCATTTCTAACACACTCTATTGTCCAAAGCAAGGCCCAAGTACAACACAGACTCGAGAAGCAGGAAAACAGTCACATTGCAAAGATTATGGATGCAGGGAAGGGGAGAGAATGGGGCCTTTTTTGTCATCAGTCTACCACATAACATGACAAGAGCACTATTTTAAAATGCTGATTCATCTAAGATGAGGGAAAAATGAAAAGTACAAAGAATGACATAAACTATACTTTATTATGAATCGTATACGGCAGTGTTTCTCACCTCAGTACTATTGACATTTTGGGCCAGATAATTCTTTGTTGTGCGGGGCTGCCCTGTGCATTGTAGGATGTTTGGCAGCATCCTTGGCTGCTACCCACTAGATGCCACTAGTAAACCCCAAGTGTCTCTACACATTGCCAAATGTCCTCTAGGGAACAAAATCACCCATGGTTGAGAACCACAGCTATAAAGGAATGAATTAAGGTAATATAAACTAATTCCTGCCAATATAAACTCAATTACTTTAAAAGGCTGTTCAAATGATTCTAAAATGGAAACTTTATTTATAGATATGTAAATTCTTAGCAGTTTACACAATAAAAATTCAACATTTCGCTGACAAGACTTAGGTTCCTGATAATTTATATAATGTTTTGTTAATGAATCAACAATGAATATTAAATAAAATGTATTTTTTTCTTTTCACTTTTCACCCCCAGCAACCATCAATTTATTCTCTGTATCTATGGGTCTGTTTCTGTTTTTTGTTTATTCATTTGTTTTAGTTTTTTAGATTCCACATATAAGTGAAATCATTCAGTATTTGTCTTTCTGTCTGACTTATTTCATTTAGCATAATACCCTCTAGGTCCATCCATATTGTCACAAATGGCAAGATTTCATTCTTTTTTATTATTGAGTAATATTCCTGTGTGTATTTAAGTATATATATACCACATCTTCTTTATCCATTCATCTATTGATGGAAACCTAGGTTGCTTCCTAAATATATATAATTATATAATTTAACCAAAAATATTACCATACTTTGAAGTCAGTAAGAAAGAAGATAATTGTGTCAGAGGTTAAACTAAATTAATACTTCTGGCTCTAGAATTTGGTATGTGGTACACATATAAGCCCCAGATTTATTTTTAAATAAATGAATAAATTAATAAATAAAAGCAGTGTTGTTTCTCTCTCAACCTCCAAATATAAAACTCTGTCTCAAAACTACAGTTCCTGTCCAGCCCACCTCTCTTCCCATCTCATCACAACGGCAGTTTGCCTTCTAGTTCCACTGCTCTCTCTAACACCGATTATAAATTGGAAACACACACACAGAAAGCCTCTGTAACATATTACAGGAGTAGAAAGCATTTTTTTACACAGGAGAAAAACAACTAATCAGAATATTCCCTGGGCAATTTAAAAAATGGAAAACATATTGGAAAATCTAGCAGTCAGTCATGAAATACTGATCAATCTAAACTGTTTTCGTAATACTCATGTACCTGAAATGCTCTACATAAATCAATCCACTTCAAATGCATAGGAAATCTTGTAATCTTTGTAAACGAAGTATCTTCTAGCTTACACTGAGGTACAAATTTATGATAGCATGGGCCAAGCGAAGTCATATACACAAGAACCCACTTAAAGACCCTCCTCATTCTGGATTCTCTGGGTGAAAAATAACAGCTTCTCCTTCAAAACAAAAGGGGGTAATTTGCTAACCCAGTGATGCACCCATGAGTGGAGCTGGGACCAGGGTGAGAGGACTCAAGCACTTAATTTAAGGAAGGCCTCACTCTCAAGGCCGGGCAGTGAGCCAAAATATGAGGCAAGAGCCATCTGTTTTATTCCCAGCCAGAGTCCAGCGGGAACTGCACTGAGCAGAAAACAGTACCCGGATTTCCGTACCCCCAAGGTCTGTCCTATACTAAGCCTGGGCACTTACACCTTTACTCATCATCATCTCCGTGTCCCCTCCAAACCACAGGGCCTGCCTAGCCTGCTGGAGTCACGGTACCAAGCGGAACGGGGAGCCCAGCAGGAAGGATCACTAATGTATACCTTTGGACCACTTAACTTTAAATTGTGAAAGTGGCGGAGGGGCATTCTAGGAACTTCAAAACTCTGCCCTGTAGACAGTTGGCCTTGTGTTTAAAAGTGGTTTATGATTTTTAAGTGTGTGCATTCACACTTTCAGTGGAAATATTATCATTTTAATCAATCTTTCCAATTAATGCTATTGAACTGAATCAATGTTATTATCAGCCAGGAACACCGAAAAGCAACAGCATACCATATGGTTAGGAATGTAAGTTTCAATAATTCCGTTTCCTACAAAAATAACTACAGAATTGGGTTTCATCTTCATCATGCAATACATGTCCTTCCCCACCTACCGTCCTCTTTAAGGAGCATTTTCAGTGCTAAGCAGTCAGGAGCTGACACACGCGATTATCCTATAGGTTAGAACCAACAACAAAGAGCCCCTGCTTGACAGCCTCACTGCATTCAGTGAGACACTTCATCCGTCCTAAGAGTACACCCAAACACACCACCACACCCAAAAGCGTTTATAATGGATCCTAAGTGTAGTTCCTTCCTCCTTTGTGACGTGCCCTTTCCCAGGATATCAAAACAGTTCAACAGCAGGAATGCAATGAGATCTCAGCAGCTAGGAAACCTGCTGTTCTGTTTCCTCAACGTGTGCACAGGAAAAGGCTCTAATTACTAAAGCTTAACCTACAGGACCCCTTCTTCAGAAGGCTCCATTACGTCAAGTCATACTGGGCACAAGTCCTCTGACAGCTTCACAAGGCCATACACGGCAACTTTAAATCTACCTTTCCGCCCCGCCTAGGCCTCCACACAGAATGGCTTTTTCGAAAAAGTACAGGCCTGTGCATTCTCCTCAATACAGGGCAGCAGAAGCTATTTCCTCAGCCAATTACTGAACTGGTGAGTGGTAAGGAATACAGGGCTTCTAGTTTATTACCTACGGGTTCTTGATACCAATTATCTTAATGATATACTCAGTCATTAAGGACTTTTAGGGAAAACATTCATGAGTTTTTCACATGTTAACACTTGATAGCAAGTCTTTTAGGACTATGAACATGCATGCTCCCAGTAATAAATTCTCAAATAAAATTAAGTTCTTAGTTTTCCATAAGTACGCGTATTATAAATTATATTAATGTAAATCTATTTTAACTGGATTCTTTGCTTAGGGTCTCTCAAGGCCAACATCAAGGTGCGGGCCAGGCTGGGCTCCCATCTGGTGGGGGGGTGGCTTCCAGGCTTCCTCAGATGGTTGGCAGCAATCAGTGCCCTGTAGCTGCAGGGCCCAGGTCCATTTCCTTGGGGACTGTCAGCCCAGAGCCTCCTTCTCAGCTCCTTAATGCCATGCGCATTCCTTCTCCCATGGCTCCATCCATCCTCAAACCAGCAACAATATAACCAGCCCTTCTTGTCCATCAGGTCTCCCTGGCTTCCCATTCTGTTGCAAGGCAGAAAAAAAATCTGCTTTGACAGGTTTTGGTGATTCGAATAGTTCCACCTGGACAAGCTCCCCTTTGGCTAACTCAAGCGATTTGCAACCTTAACTATTAATACATTCACCACCATGTAGTGTAACATCATCATGGGCATATTATCTCATTATACTGAAAATCCTAAAGATTAGGGTGGGAAATCATGGGGGCATTTTTAGAATTTTGCCTATCATGCTCCCGCATCCAAGGAGAAAATGTATTCTAATTGTTGACTGTACTCAAAAAATTTAAAGGTCATCTAGCCACTAAACTAGAAAACGTTAAGGTCCTTTCTAATCATGAAATGCTATAAATCTATAACTAAACACATTAAAGAAATAAAATGCAAGGTTATGTTAAAACTTGGAAAGAATAGGGCCGGCTGAGTGGCGCATTGGTTAAGAGCTGGTTTTGGGATGCCAGCAGCCCTGGTTCAGATCCCACATGTGAGGGCCAGAGACACTGCCCTCTACAGCTAACAACAGCTCCACCTGGAGCTGGGCTGTACGAGCCCCGGTAATGATGTAGGCTGCAGCCCCTGCTGCAGTGGGCTGGCATAGGCTACAGTGAGTGGCCGGCAGCCAGCGTGAGCTGCCAATAGCCGCTGTGAGTGACCATCCAGAGGCTGGTGACAGATCTGCCTCATCTGGGAAGAGCGCAATGACGATACCAACATGGGCCAGTGAAGCAACATCCTCCGCAACTAGACTGAAGAACAAAAAGACAGCAACTTGTCTGTACCCCTTCCCCAATTCCCCAACACTGTTCCCCTCCCCCAATTCCCCAATGAAATATTTAAAAAAAAAAAGGGGACATGTTTTTGCAAAATTGTCAACTTTTGGGGGGGCCAATTTTCTAATCACAACTTCTGAAAAAAAGAAAAGAAAGTGTCATATAGTAGGTGCCAAATAAATATTTGTTGAATTTAAGTAAAATGTTATAGACCATGAATATGTTTGTTAGCCTTCAGGAACTTCACCCCCCTGGACAGAGAACTCGTACTGAATCTCAGCTATTGACACGCTAAAAATGATCAACAACCTGCCAACAGGCTGACACTGACAATTTCAAGGACTGACTAAAGAAAATAAAGGCAAGCAATAGAAGAAGTGGTAAGACCACACCACACCCAACCCCCCAAAAAAGGTCTGCCAAATATTAGTGGAACTGAATTTTGCTGAAATTGTTAGTCTCGAAGTTAGTATGACTTACCCGATGGCACATATACAAGTAGATACAGTGCCCCTCCACAGCATGCCAAAGACTCGTTCCCAGCAAAATAAGCCAGGATTCTGCCTACTGGTACTAACCCACAGAAAGAGCACATTGATAGCTATGAATGATACCATGGAATGAGAAGCTCAGAACAGCCATAAATATAAAACACTCACAATGGCTTCAACTCTATCAAATGCACAGCGTAATGTTTTCCACAGCTTGCAAAACATTCTTTCCCATTCACTGCTCTCCTCTATGATAAAAATTTAGTGGGGAAAATACGTATTTTGTCACCTTACAAAGGATTTTTCCATCCCCATGTGCTGTACTCAGCTAACCAACTCAAAACTCCTTTGTACAAAAACAAAAGTTGTACTCTTCTTATTCTCCACTCATGCCATCAATATGAAAGCAATTCGAATTATAATTCAGAATATCTTTTCATTCTACATATAAACAATAAACTTTATTCTTCACCTCATAAAGATGTAAACAACATGTTGTTTATTTTTAGAACTGAATCAGTACAATTTGAGGCACACCTCATAAAAATTAATTTAATGGTTTACTCCACAGATAATAATCATCGCTTAAATTTCTGCTTATATTGTTCCACAACTTCCAAAATGTTTTCTTTTTTTTTTAGTACTTAAAACCTCTGGTATGTTTGAAAGGCTAGTGGTATTATCTATCCCCATCTTACAAAAGGAAGAATTGAAAATTATTGAGACCAAGTGATTTGCACAAGGTCACAGAGCTTTTCAGTAGAAAGTGCCTGGACTCAAATCAGATTTTCTGACATCTTGTCATTCTTCATCTTTTTGCCTATTTTGCCTATTTAAATGGTACTGACACTAAAATGAAAGAAGATACTTTGAAAATTGCATCACATTTTTCCTTCAATTTATAAATGGAAAAGAAAAATAAGTTTATATTTTTAAAAAAGATATAAATTGATTGCATAAAAATCCTACTGAAATAAATCAAAAGAAAACAAAATGGCCATGTATCTAATATTCTAAAATAAGAACATTTATTTAACCAGTACAATAAAAATTTTGGACACGTTAACAATTTACACATTCATATAAGCTATTCTGAATATTTAACAACTTATATGCTACTCAAAAATGGTATTGTGATAGTCTTAAATATAATTCCAGGTGAGTTTTAAGTTGAAAGAAAAG
This sequence comes from Aselliscus stoliczkanus, assembly GCA_033961575.1. Taxonomy (NCBI): domain Eukaryota; kingdom Metazoa; phylum Chordata; class Mammalia; order Chiroptera; family Hipposideridae; genus Aselliscus; species Aselliscus stoliczkanus. The sequence goes on along the minus strand of CM066732.1, from coordinate 61,961,080 downwards.
GAATTGAAGAAAAATAAACTTCAAATCATCTTGAACATACACTGAATTTTTATTTACATTCCACACAGTGCCTGGCAGACAGTATTTAAAGAATATTTGCTGACTTTTAAAAATGTACACTCTCCAATTTAAATGACTTAATAATAACTTCAATAAATTATAATTCTTAGCTGTAAAACAGAGTTTTAAAAAATCGATATCCACAAACATATTTACTTAGTAGCAGACTACTAAAATTGGGCATCTCTCTGAGTGTGTCCCATCCATATACCACTATGCAGATGTGCTGACCTCACCAGCACAAGGACAAATGTGGGTGACATGGTCTCCCAGCAGCTCCTTCTGAGGTTCCAGATCATTTACTATCAGGCTGCAGCAGGGCTACATCCAGCAGTGGGGCTGGAACATGAAGGGAGAAATAAAAGAAGGAAAATGCCCAACACGAACTGCAAAGCCCTGGTCCCTGGCTCAACCTCCTGACAGGACCAGCGGAGGGCAAGTTCTCAAGTCCCCCCACCCAGGATGCACACAGACTCCTCCTACCTGCCCACCCCTAACAATGGCTCCTTCCCTAGAGGTGCTCGTCACAGATAATTCCTGTAGCTCAGAGGACCCCCTTTTCTTCCTGTTCTCAGACAGTTTCCTTTCTAAATAAATATGAGAATATTTAAATGTTTTAATGTAAGTCATTCTAAACAAATACTAACAATTAGTATGAGTATTCCATGGATGTGACAAAAATCACCAAGATAATACACATATTCCTGAAGTTTGAGAGAGCCTATTACCATGTACCATGTAGATACAGCAGTCCGAGGAACTGGAAAACATTACTTCTTCCCACTCTGTTTCATCCTCATCAGTCATCTAACGCTTAAGTTTCCTCACCTAGAAATACAAGCTACCGTTTAAAATATCACTAATATATTGTAGACAAAAAAGAAGATGTCTTACTCTTAAGTGATGGATGCCACAGTATTTCAAGGTAAAATATAATGTCTGACCTTACTTTCAAAAGGTTCCGTGAGCCTGTGTGTGGTATATACACACACGTATACATATGCAGAACAAAGGCGGCAGGATGCTAACTTCTGAGTCTAGCAGTGAGCAGGTGGATCCCAGTTCTTTCTCATTTAATGTATGTTTCAACTTTTCTTAATAAAAAGTTGGAGAAAACAAATTAGTTATCCGCTAAAAATCTGTGAGTATAATGATTATTAGCACAGTAAATTAAACTTCCAAATGTATTTTTCAACCACCATCATCAGAACATTGAGCTATTCATCCAAATGAATTTTAAGTGCACTTTTCTTTTTTTAAATTTTTATTAAATGTATTGGGGTGACACTGCTTAGTAAAATTACATAGGTGTCAAGTGTACAATTCTGTAATACATCATCTATATATCACATTGTGTGTTCACCACCCAGAGTCAGTTCTCCTTCCCTCACCATATATTTGATTCCTTTACCCTCATTTACCATCTCCCTCCCCTCTTACCCTCTGCTAACCACTGAACTGTTGTCTGTATTGACAGACAACAGTTGTTGCTTTCAGTTTTATACCCCACATATAAGTGAAATCATATGGCTCTCAGCTTTTTCCATCTGACTTAATTCAATAGTTTAGCATAATAATCTCAAGATCCATCCATGTTGTTGCAAATGGCATTATTTCATCCTTTCTTATCGTATTCCATTATATATATATAAATCTCACATGTTCTTTATCCAATCATCTATCAAAGGACCCTTTGGTTGTTTCCATGACTTGGCCACCGTGAGAAATGCTGCAATGAATATGGGGATACATATATCCCCATATTCATTTTCAGATTTTTGGGGTAGATACCCAGAAGAGGGATTGCTGAGTTGTATGGTATTTTTATTAATTTTCTGAGAAACCTCCATACTGTTTTCTATAGTGGCTGCACCAATCTGCATTCCCACCAACAGTGTATAAGCGTTCCTTTACCTCCACAGCCTCTCCAACACTTGTTATTACTTGTCTTGTTGATAACAGCCATTGTGACAGGTGTCAGGGGGTATCTCATTGTGGTTTTGATTTGCATTTCCCTAATAACTAGTGAAGTTGAGCATCTTTTCATTTACCTGTTGGCCCTTTGTATGTCATCTTGGGAGAAGAGTCTGTTCATTTTTTAATGGGTTGTTTACTTTTTTTGTTGTTGAGTTGTATGAGTTCTTTATATACTTTGGATATTAGCCCTTTATCAGAGGTGTTATTTGCAAATATCTTCTCCCATTCAGTTGGTTGCCTCTTCATTTTGTTGATGGTTTCTTTTGCTGTGCAGAAGCTTTTTAGTTTGATATAGTCCCATTCATTCATTTTGCCTTTATTTTCCTTGCCTTTGATGTCAAATTTGTAAAATCCTCTCTGAACCCAAGGTCCATCAGTTTAGTACCTCTGCTTCCTTGTATGCAATTTATTGTGTCAGGTCTTATATTTAGGTCTTTGATCCATTTTGAGTTAATTTTGGTATGCAGATGACATGATTCTTTATAATGAAAACCCTAAAGACGCCACCAAAAAGCTATTAGAAACAATGAACACATACAAATACAAAATCAACATACAAAAATCCATTGTATTCCTTACACTAACAATGAAATTTCAGAAAAAGAAATGGAAAAAACAATTCCTTTTTCACTGAAACAAAAAGAATAAAATACCTAGGAAGAAAGTTAACAAGGATGTGAGGGACCTATACACTGAAAAACATATGAAACTGAAGAAGACACAAAAAAATGGAAAGACATTCTGTGTTCATGGATTGGAAGAATCAACATAGTTAAAATGGCCATATTACCTAAAGCAATATACACATTTAATGCAATCCTCATCAAAATCCCAATGGCATTTTTTAAAAGAAACAGAACAACAACAAAAAATCATCAGATTTGTATGGAATCACAAAAGACTCTGAATAGCCAAAGCTATACTGAGAAAAAATAACAAATCCCAAGTATCACACTCCCTGACTTCAATTTATACTGCAAAGCAACAATAATCAAAACAGCATGGTACTGGCAGAAAAACAGACACACAGACCAATGGAACAGAACTGAGAACCTAGAAATAAACCCAAATATAGAGGCAGATAATTTTCAAGAAAGAAACCAAAAACATGTAGTGGAGAAAAGAAACCCTCTTCAAAAGCCTCTTCAAAAGCTGGGAAAATTGGAAAGCCTTGTGAAAAAAAAATGAAAGCAGACTATCACTTTATAATGGGGAACTTATTGCTAGTATACAGGAACAGCTTGCCTGCTGACTGTGTGCAACTCTGGTAAGTCACAACTTCTCTGGGCCTCAGGGGACCCATGTTTCTCCAACATGTGCCCTCCTCTCCATCCCTCCAGCATTGTGATTCAGGCCCTCACTAATTTTTGCTTCTACTACTGCAGCAGCCTCATAAACAATCCACCCGCCTCCTGGCCTGACCCACTCAAATCCATACTGAACGGAGCTACCATAGTAAGGCATCTAATAAAACATGTCTGATCATGTGATTCCCCACTTCTGGATACACAGGACAAAGTCCAACACTCATAAGGCAGATTTTAGGGCATCCCAAAATTTAGTCCCAACCTCCCACCCAAGCCCCTTGCCGATTATTCTCGGATCCACAAAAGCTGAGCCGACTACCCCTCCCCAACTCTGACATTTCTCCGGGGCATGCCCTTGCTCTTTCTGTTCCCGCCCAATGGAACTATACCTTCTCCTGGATCACTCCTACCCACTTCTTTTTGGCCTCAGATTAAGAAACTCACACTGCAGACTGGTGGCTGCCAGGGGCTGGAGAAAGAGGAGCTGGGAAGCAGCTGCCTAAAGGGCAGAGTTTCCCAGTGGGTGATGAAAATGTTTTGGAACTAGATAGAGATGGTGGTTACATGGCAGTGTGAATATACTACGTGCCACTGAATTGCTCACTTTAAAATGATTAATTTTATATGAATCTCACCTCAAAAAAAAAAAAAAAAAGGCAGCAGCAGCTCATCCTACAAAAAACACCTTCACGGACCCCTCAGCTGCAGACTGAATCAGCACCTGCACATTCCTCTATCACAGCAGTTGTTACCTTATGTTTTCCGAGGCACCCACAATACTTACAGTTTCTGATCCTCCTTGTCTTCTCATTCCCCAGGCGCTTACTTAGCCTTGGCCCTCAAGAAATATTTTTTTAAATAAATGAAAAATGGAGCTACCACTGATCTCCCTGGGGGCTAGAGCGGATGATCCTTTGAAAATCACAGAAAAGCCCGAGAGGGCATGAACTGATTGGAAAGGAAAAGATCAGGAAAGACTGCTGTTGATCTGGTTATGAAGGACACACATGAAAGGCCTGCCCGTGCGGTTTTCCAGTGAGCAATAATAAGATAATCTGAGCTCTTAACTACTTCCCCAAATGGGGAAACAAACCGATGGAAGTAACCTGCCTAAGGTCACAGAGCTGGTTACTGGGAGCTGCCAGACTGAAACCACGTGGCCTAGGAGGCGGGGCCTGACCCTGTGACCTCAGCGTTATTGCCCCGCCCCTTCACTCTGCCCCTAGGGCTAGGAATGGACGCTCCTAGGCTCTCCTAGGCCCACAACTTGCCTTCTCTAAGGCTGAGAAGACACCCCTTTTTCCACACTTGTCCACTTATGCATTGCCATGAATGCTGTTTATATATCATAAAGTACTTTTTAAAAATATAAAATGTTAATTTTTTAAAAAGAGACGAGTCATAAAAAAGATCTCTCACTTAATATCACGGAATTGGCAAGTGCTTGCGGGCTATTCCTCACACAGCTGGAAAGACCAGTGTGCTGGCCTCGCAGGAGCCGCACCCACGAGGCTTCCCCACTGGAGATGCATTTTCACAGTACCCGCAGGTGAGAAAGCCACGGAGTAACAAACATAGGCGGGAAGAGGTTATTACACACCCGCTTCTCTTAGTTCAGAAAGTGTGATGTGTATGTCCTTCCCCACCTTTCCACTCTCTTTCTTTAATAATGTCACAATCCGGTAAGAAAAAAGCAACTGAAAGTCTCTGAGATTAAATATATATACATTTGTGCCCCTGAAAGGGAAAACCTTACTATAGAGATAATGTCAAGCTTTGACAACATATCAATAAGGTCAATATTAAAACATATACCCCTCCCCCACAAAAACAAAGTGTATGCCCTTTTAGACACACAGACACACAGACACACACACACACACACACACACACACACACACACACACACACACACCCACCCTCCGGATAGTAAGCCAATAATTTGTAGTTTGGATTCTCAGGACTTACTTCGCCTACATGTCCTCCTAAATATCTAAAACCAAAGGTGATATCCTGGGAGAATAGACACATAGACACGAAAGCAAAAAGGCAAAAGGGATAACATGACAAATAATGTAGAGTTCAAGACAAAAGTTATAATGGGACAAATCAGAGACTTTTATACAGCTAGTTACGTGAATAGAAAGTAGCTCTGGACCTCCATGTGTCAACTATCATCAAGTTAAGTACACCAAACAAAAACTCTCTGAAATATAAGGGAAGGTGGCAGAAACACCATAGTGAGAGAGACACTACTCTCTAATCTACAACTGGCCAAAGAGCAAAAATAAAGATGTCAAACTCTTAAAGATCAATATGAACAATGAGGTCCACGACAGAAAAAATGGTCAAGGAACATGAACAGATGATAATATGTAGAACAAGAAGTGAAAGTGATAAGAAGCACAGAAATAGGTTCGCAGTCCCTAGAAATCAACACCACAGATTAAAGCAATAATTTTTTCTATCAGGTTGACAAATATGTTTTAAATAATAGTATCCATTATTTTAAGGGATGCAACAATTTCATACATCTGGAATGAATACAAATTGGTTTTTGGACTTAACAATAAAAGGCTTTCCTTCCCCCGAAACACTCTCCCCTCAAATTTTTTTGGTATATGGCTTAAAATACAAACCCTATAGCTTTCGATGTTAAATTTGATCAGTTCACAATGGTTAAGGACAGGGGATCCAGAATCAGCCTATCTGGCTCTCCACTTATTAGCTATGGCACCTCGGGCAAGTAAATGATTTAACTTCATCTGTAAAATGATGGCAATAATATCGCTTCTTAGGGTTGCTGTGAGGATTGAATTAATGTAAAGCACGTAGAACAATGTCTGGGACATATATGTTCAATAAATACTGGCTACTGGCACTTGGATTTCTTATAAGTAATTTCTCTATACACATATGTATATCATTGATTGTAGCATAACAAAGACACAGTATGAGCATAATCAGGAGTTTATGGCATGGGAAATAGCATTAAGGGTGACTTGTTTTACTCTCTAGCTGCAACTATATTTTGTTTTCTACCATGAGCATGTATGACTTTTATGAGGAGGGAAAAGGTTTTTAAAACCAGACAGCCATTTATCCTAACTGATTCAGTCACACAGCACACTTTCTCAAAGGCACTTGCCAGGTCTGATTCGATTCTATAATTAGAGCTCATCACATCCCATCCTTTGTGAGCTTTAGTCACTCAATTGTATCAGTTTATCTTTGCATATCACTTTAAAGACTACACCATTTCCAAATAAATTAGTCACTGTCAATAACATTTAGTAGGATTCCTAGTAATAAAAATAGTCCAACAGGTTGGTTGTGACTACAAACACGTGAATTTATTCTTGTGTTTTTGTACTATATGTTTAATCCTAGAAGAGACAAGCAAAACAAACAAAAAAACCTTTTGTTTTATGATTTAGGAAAATGAGAGTAATATGCATATACTATCCTATCATTCTATTCATAATTTCAGGAGGTGCATTCCAACCACCCATTTTTAGGCAAAGTCCCTAAAGAACTCAATTTGCCCTCCCTTGTAATGAAAAAGCTCATGCAGGTGGAAATTTTCAACAATTTCCTTAGGTGTCAGCACAGATGATGTTTGCATAATCTGTAACAGCACAGTAAAGGCTGCCATGTGATAGAGGTGAAAGAATACATGAGTTACAATGTTTAAATCCAATATCCTTGACATTGTATCCTCACCACGGATACAACTGTAAGCTAAACAGAGCTGATGAGAACAAAATTCTGCTGCCTATTAACTAATTCTGGCAGGAATGGGAAAAAAAGGATGAATTTGTTAACTCACAAACAGAATAATCTCTGAAGATGCCAACTTCATAGCTCCGGTGAGAGATCTCTCTAAACAATGGTTTAAACTTGTCGAGGATTCAAAATTTTAATTCGAGTTAAAAAACAAAAAAGAAAACCCTTCCTTAGACTGTATCCCCCAAGGTGCCCTCCCCAACCCCTTACTTTCACCTGCCTATACCTCATCTGCACCATCCCCTATCACAACACCACAGTTCACCCCAAACTCGATGCTCCTCGGTGGGCCATGCCATTTCACAGGTCCACACCACTGCACTCGCTGTGGCTCTGCCTGGAAAGCTCTGCCCGCTGTGTTTCTGGCCTTGGCTCAAGCTTTACCTTTCTTTTTCCCTGACCCCGCCCTACACACTCATGCTCCCACAGCAGTTTATACACACCTCTATGATGGCTCTTAACATGCTGTATTGTTATTTTTCTGCCTAGCTCTTAAAAAGTTTTTTATTATTATTATTATTATTAAAAACAGATTTGCTGAGGGCTGGCCGAGTGGCGCGTTGATTAAGAGCTGGCTTGGGACGCCAGCAGCCCTGATTCAGATCCTACATGAGAGCCAGTGACACTGTCCTCTACAGCTAAAATGGTGAACAACAACTCGACCTGGAGCTGGGCCGCTGTTGAGTCCCCAGGATGATATAGCTGCAGCCCCTGCTGCAGTGGGTGCCATAGGCGACAGTGAGTGGCTGGCAGCCAGTGTGAGCTGCCAAGAGCCGCGGTGAGCGATATCATCCAGAGGCCGGCGATCAACCTGCCTCATCCGGGAAGAGCGCAATGACGATACCAACTTGAGCCAGTGAAGCAAAGTCCTCCACAACTAGACTGAAGAACAAGAAGACAGCAACTTGTCTGTTCCCCTTCCCCAATTCCCCAATAAAATCTTTAAAAAAAATAAAACAAAAACAGATTTGCTGAGTGTTATGATGGATATTAATCTTAAAATTACTGAAACCTATGACTGATCTCTCTTACAGTAATTTCAGAACTTATACAAAATACAACAGTATCACAAAAGTAAATACAACAGTATCATGACCTACCCAGCTACAAAGAACTCATGACCAAACCTATTTCAACTATATTCCCCCCTCACTTCTTCCACCCACCTAGTCACACATTATTCTGAAGCAAATTCCAAACTTCATTTCATTTCACCCGTAAATAATATACGTCTAAATGTTTCCCTGAAAAACCAAAACAATGTATAAACATACCTAGATTACTACCATTGTCACATTAAGTATTTTTAAATAATAATTCATCATACCGCCATGTATCTAGCTAGTGTTTGCATTTCCTAAATTGTTTTATAAACTTTTATTTTTTATAGTTATTTTATCAGGGTCTAAATGATGCTTACCATTACAATTGGTTAATATTTCTCCTAAATCTCTTTTAATGTCCAGATTTGTTCTCCATTTTTTTCTCCTTCTTATAATTTATTTTTGAAGAAAGCAGGCCATTTGTTCTATAGAGTTTCCCACAAACAGAGTTTTGCTCATTGCATCCCTCATTCCTATGTCCCCTGCATGTTCTGTAAAATAGTGGTTAGATCTAGAGGCCTATCATATTCAGACTATTAATAGTAATGATTATTTCCATCAGGAAATAAATTATGTCCGGTTGTCTTTCTTTTTGGCAATGATATTCACTGTCTAGACTCCAGATCCATTAATTCATGAGCTGCAAAATTGTAACATGCTAATTCTATCATCCCATCTTCATCTATTAGCTAGAATAAAATAGTTTTTATAAAAGAGAAACTTCCCTTTATCGAATATTTGATTACCCTGAGAAAAAGTATGATGTTTCATTCTTTCTCTTGTTTTTCTGGATCTTTAAAGAATACATCAGTTCCCTAACATCCTCCAAAAGAGACAAATTTCTTTCCTTCCTTCCTTCCTTCCTTCCTTCCTTTCTTTCTTTTTGTAATCATTATTACGAACTCATAGATTTAAAGATTCTCATCTACGGCCGTATTATCCTTACTGGTGATCACATTGTCCCATCATTGGTCAACTGGGAGCTGCTTCAAGTTGGCTCCCACGTCCTAATTTTTGATAGCCTCTTCGCTTTCTGGCATGACAAAGGATTCCAGGCTCATCTTGCACATTTTCTGCAAAGATGTGCAAGAATTATCCATTTCTTCAATTTAGAATTATCCATTTCTTCAAAGATGACCTTATTATTAATTCATTCTTAAGCCTAACTTATGTGTTCCCCTAAATGTTTTCCAAACTAAATAAGGCCACTGCTGAGCAAACTTAAAATTCAATAATTTTAAATTTGAAAAATGTATATAGGCACAATGACTAAAGATCTACAATCATTACTCCACTCTTACTATAAGAAGTAATTAAAATCCTTTACTACTCATCATTTAAGATCTAGGACTCATTATGTAACAAAAGACAACACTGAGCAACTCAAATCAGCATGAGGACCTAAGCAAAACTACGGCTAGGTTGAAATCCAAAAGTATAAAAAGAGGGCCCCTTTATTGTATCTTCCTTCAAGAACCACAAGAAATACAACGCAGGGATAACCCTAGGAAACTGTCTAAATAAAATTTTACTTAAAGTAGGCATTTTTAATTACAGGTTGGCATCTTTCATGAAAATGAGTAAACAGTGCTCAATTCAGTATCATGAACTTAAACTAAACAATTTATGATCTTAATTATTCACATTACCCTCAAATCATTGTTATAACAACAACAAAACATTAATGTCTTTTCAAAAACACACCCAAATCCCTGAATGGAAAACACAAAGACCTCATTCACAAAATCACAACTACAACAAAATCATGCTTCCTCTCTTAAGCTTTCTAAACATGTCAAACTTCTGGTCTTAGTGGGAACCAAAAGAAGTTTTTCTAAAAGATTTTTTTTCAATTGCTATTCCTGTAACTCTAAATTCTTTTAGAAATATCAGTATTTTTTCAGAGTACCGAGCCATTAAAAAGATGCTTCAGAACATATTTAGTTGCTTATTTATAAAATTCATTGCCCCACTTTAAGAGTAGCCTAGAGAAAGGGCAGCAAAAATAATCACTGCAGAACATCCCAGGTCAGAGATGACTTTAAAGCAAGAATTTACTCAGCTACAAATGTTGAGCATAGGTACAGTTTAAAGGGGAACCACCTTCGCAAATGTCTGCTTACAATATGGGCCTGCAAGTACTACTACCAGTTCTGGAATTATAGTCCTGTCATTTTAATTACTCAAATTTCCTAACGTGAAGTAGGTGAAACTGGAATAAGCCTAATAATTATACACATAATTGTACAGGTAACCGACTAGATCTAAAATAGCACTTACAGTCATTTAATTATCTTAGACATCTGAAGCTCCAATTTAATAATTAAAAATAAATATAACAAAAATTGTCTTATTTTAATTTTAAAATGATTGAAAGATGCAGTTATCTCCAGAGTTAGTTAGTAAGGGAATTTTAAATGTGTGTTACCCACAATTTGTAATTGTGAACTATTTATTTCTATGTGTATAAACACACATACACTCTAAACTCATTGGTTGTATTTATAACCATGGTAGTTATTAGTCAGAACATTTTTTTTTTATAGCCATCCTGCCACCTATTGGCAGCTCAGCAGCAGCTCAGCTCAGGCAGGGCATGGAACTGCTGTTGCTCAGAGCTCGGCTTGCACTCTTGAGCGAGCTCTTAACCAACTGAGCCACTGGGCCGGCCCTATTCAGAACATTTTAAATGTTTTTTTCTGCACATAATCTGCATATAATTATAATTTATCATGTTAAGCTAATACGTTATATTTCACATACTATAAGATCATAAAAATTTACATACCTCAGTCTATTTCTAATTTGTCTCCAGATAAAAAGCTTAATGAATACATGAAAATATTTATGAAATAGACATTAAAATACATTTTTTTTCAAGTCAGAGTTGTACAGAACAAATTGTGGTCATTTCCAGGACAATTAAATGAATGTTTTAAAATTCAAATAAGGTAGCCAAGGAAGGAAAGGGGACAGAAAAAAGAAAGCAAGACGTATACCTCTTATTTTACATCAGAATAATTCTATATGGATCAAAGATTTAAATGTGAAAAAAAAACTGAAAAAAACTAGGGTTTTTTTTTTCACTTACTATTGCAGAATGGAAAGGCTAAGATATAATGTAAACCTAAAAGTCACAAAATAAAAAGGTTGATAAATTCAATTGTATAAAAATAACCCCTTTCTGCATAGTAAAAGCCACCATAAACAAAGTCATAAGACAAATAACCAATTAATGAAAAACATGATTTATATTAAAAGTGCTGGGCAGGTCAAGTGGCATGGTGGTTGAGCGCTGGCTTGGGAGGCCAGCGACCCCGGTTCAGTTCCCACATATAAGGGCCAGTCACACTGCCCTCAAAAAATAAACAAAAATAAAATATATTAAAAGTGCTAATTTCCCTGATATAAAATATATACAAATGAATAGGAAAAAAAATCAACAACTCAACAGAAACACAGAAAAGGCAAATTGTTCACAGAAAAAAACATACTAGGGACCTCGTAAAACTATGGAAGGATGCTCAAATTCACTCAGAAGAGAAATACAAATTTAAACTATCCTGAGATGCCAACTACATTTACCTTTCACTCTCACAAAGATGAAAACATCTATACAGACTTTAAACAAAAGCATGAAAAAAAAATTTCTCACACAGTGGATACATGATGCAGGAAAGAAAATTTAACAACATTCTACAAAATTACAAATGCATGTCATTCATCCTTTAGCTCAGCAATTTCACTTTTAGGAACTGATCCTACAAGTGTTCATACACACACCTGTAATATAAATAGGCTTATTCATAATAGCACTGTATATTACAGCAAAAGATTTGAATGGGGAAGCTCTGAACAAGCCTAGATATTTACAGCTAAAAAAAAAAAAAGGCATGTAACAGAGAGTACAGTATGCTACCATTTCTATAAAGAATATATAGAAATATATGCTTGTATTGGCTACATTTTCCCTGGAGGGACATGCAAACAACTGGTAATACCAGTGGCCTCTGAGGAAAGGGGGACAGAGTAAATGATGGGTACGGGGGTGGAAAATATTCACGTAAATATTTTTGTTTCTTTCGAATCTTAAGCCATGTGCTGTATTATCTATTCAAAATCAAGTAAATAAAATTTTAAATATTTTTGGAAGAAAAAAGGGGAAAAAAATGTTCAATCATAACAATATGTACATATGTGACCAAATCTGACATTAGGAATTATGATTTATAGATTGAAAAGAAGAAGGAACCTATTTCTCTTGTATATTTATTTTATCAATGCTGGGTTTGGTTTTATTAGTCATCATTTATTTTCATTTAATACTCCACAAAACGTATTCTAATATTTAACTTAAACTGAGAGATGTTCACTTTTTCTAAGCAGATAGGTTCTATTTTTTTATACCATGTGTTTCTCTTTATTTTTGTGCCATTATTTTAAGAAAAACAATAAAATTCTCAGTTTAGCAAGTGCTAAAGATTACAGCTCAGAAAGATGCACTTCGTGTTCCAGATGTATAAAATGCATAATACACAATTTCCTTTGGAAGTCCAAGAAAAAGTGCCCTAGAAACTGGTGGAGAGGCACAATTCTGAAATAATGCAAAAGAAAAAGCAGATGAATTCATACTCTCATAAAAAGCGTATAATCATTTGGTAAAATCTATGTGAAAGTACAAAGGTCCGTTTTAATTACTCAAAATGGGCAACTGGGTAGTTCGAACATTCCATCCCTTTCACGTTTCTGACTCTTGCAGGCTTTTAAAGTAACGTTTATTTCGATAATATACAATTTTAATGATATGGCCATGCCTCTGACTTGCCAAATTATCTAAATCCCAACATCTGCAGTCAGGCTGTTTCTCAAGATTTCTGTTCTCCTGCCAGCTAAAGAGAGGCCCTGAGTGCTTCTCAGCGTGGACACCGAGGGCGGGCTGCGCATCAACACCGAAAGGAAACGTCTGTCTGTCCCACGGGTGGAACTTGGTCCTGGGATCCGGGCCTGTCCCACAGGTGAGGCGTACGCGGCCCAGCAGGATAACACCTTCCCCATGTCTCCACCACCTCCAGGGTCGCCACCCACTTGGGGCTCTGTCTTTGCGACTATGCCCGAATCACTCAGAAATCCAACTTTCCCAGTGACAGGGCGACCGCGGCCAGCACACGGCGTCCACCCAGCGCCGTAGCGCTCAGCGCTGCGAGCCTCGGACTCACCGACGGTCCGGAGTCCCCGCCGGGGGGCGCCGGGTCCGCTGCCCTGCCCACCTGGAAGCCCGTGTGTGGGGCGCGACCCTCCCGCCGGGCCCGCCACCCCGGGGACGGAGGGGCGCCCACCTCGGCCCCCGCGCAGCCCGGCCGGGACCCAGTAAGCCCCGGGGGTCGCCAGGGAAGGGCCGGGAAGGGGGCACAAAGCCAGAAACGCCGGCTGGAAAAGGAGGGCGCGATCTGATTCCGAAGCGCTGGGAGCTGGGAGACCTGGAGGAGAGGGGCCGGGAGGGGACCCCGCGGGGCCCGGGGGCGGCGGAGGAGCCCCCGCCGGAGGCAGGGGTGCCAGGGCCGGCGGGGCAGGGCGCGCGGACGGCAAACGGGGGCCGAGCGCGCGCTTCCGAGCGGGGCAGGACTCCGCGGCAGGGGAGCGCGCGCGGCCCGCGGGACTCACCGCGCTGGCGGCGGCGAGGGCGCCGGGCGACGCGGAGCCGGGCGCGTCCTGCCTCCGCAGGCGGGACTTGAGGCTCTTCATGGTCAGCTCGGGGCAGTCCCGCTGCTGCCGGGCGCGACGCGCCTCCCGGGCGCGGGATCCTTCGAGTCTGCGGACTGTGCACGCGCGGGGAGGACCAGGCGGCTGCGCGGAGCCCCACCTGCCACCTGGCGGCCCCCAGCGGCCGGCGGCTCGGGGCCTGCGGCTGGGCAACCCCCCCCCCCCCCGGCAGCCAATACGCCCACTGCCCGGGCCGGGGTGGGGTCGGGCGCGGCCAATCGGAATCCGGGAAGGGGGAGGGACTTCCCTTTCTCACTGCATAACACTCGTCCTCTCCCTGCGGCAGGAAAAGTTTGCAACTTCTGCTGGGCGAGCGGCAGGCGTGGGCAGCCAGCGGCGTGGAGAGGCGCCGGAACGAGGCTGCAAACCCCCGGCGCCGCCTACCTGGGCGGGGGAGCCTCAGGGCCGCAGAGAGCGCGGGGGCCAGCCTACGCCGGCTTTCATCTTCCAGGACAGCACTCCTCTCCCCTCCCACGTACTCTTTCCCAAGCCAAGTTCCCTTCCTGCCACCTGGTCTTGGAGAGGACTCCAGGTTACCTCCGCACACTCTGGCTTTCAAGAGCAACTTCCCGTGCATCTGCTGATGTTTCACTACACAAATCCCCGTACCTAGAAACAACCCCACGCATCAGTAACTCCAGAAACAAACCAACAGCCGGTCGGGATAGGAAGGTGCTGGTTGTACAGAAGAACAAACAGTTAAGAACAGACTTTGAAAGACCTTATAGTAAATCAAAGCACAAGTTAGGTGCTCAATAATTACTTGTTGAGTCAAGAACCCACTGCTTTGCAGGGAGAGATGGAATTCTGGGGCTGGGGTTGCCTTCCGTTAAAAAGACCCACATAGCCAAAGTGATGTAAGAAGCTGTCACAGAGAAAAATATGACGTCCTTCCAAAAAATGTTTGTTTCCTGTAGAAACATTACAGGTAAAAGTATATAATGAAAGTAATTTATCCTACTCAGAAATCTGGAGTATGAGAATAACTTACAGGAAGGTTGAAATAACAGATGAGCAACACTCAATATTTTGCTGTTAATGTGACATCTTCAAAAGTCTTCCCTGGAGTCCATTTTTCTGCAGCAAAATATTTATTCTAGTATGCAAAGAACTAACAAAGAACTCTTCTTGTCTGAAAGGTCAGTTGCTTTCTTTGGAGTTCCCTGAGAGTAACTCAAGGCTTTATTCAAATACAAGGTGTGGTGAACATTTAAATTTAAAAAAAAAAAAAAAAAAAAACCTGTATTACAGTAGAAGACACATTGCCATTAATCTCCCTCAAAATATTCTCTCTCGCTTCAAACACACATACCATCGTTCTGGCCACTTTCTGAAGCAGTTCTGGAAGTCCTCTTTCGTGAATGTCTTTACTTCATCTTTCATCATGACAGGCTCCGTGTCACACATCGCTTCTGATATACAGCAATTTCTGTCAAACAAAAACACCATGGTGTGTCCTCATTCACCTTATGCACCGGATCTGGTACCGTGCGACTTCTGGCTTTTCCCCAAAGTCAAAATGACCATGAAAGTAAACATTCTGAATGGATTCATGACATCAAGGCAGGCACGACAGTGCAACTAACTAACGATACTCAAGAGGACTTCCAGAACTGCTTCAGAAAGTGGCAAGAACGATGGGATAAGTGTGTTCAAAGTGAGGGGGAGTAATTTGAGGGGGATTAATGGCAATGTGTCTTTTACTGTAATAAGTTTTTTAAATTTAAACATTCACTATATATTTTTTTATCACACCTCATAACTGTAAGAAAGTTTTCAGAACTCTCTTGGAGAGATGTGTGTTCAAAAAGTGTGTTAACCCTTGACAAAATATAATAGTAAATAACAATTTTCTCTTGATTAGTTCTACAGAAGGAAATTTTCTTAGACTTCTCCTTCCTCAAGATGCATAGCCATTCAGTTTTTCTGGGCTCACTATACTGTCTGTGAATGGTTGGTTATTCTCTGTCCTTAGCCTGCCACTGCAGTCAAAATTATCTCATTCCTGGATGCTATAGGAGCTTCCTAGCCAGTCACCCAACCCACCAGTCTCACCTCTCCCATTACCAATAAATTCCCACACATCATCAAAAATCTTTAAAAATATTCCTCTCTTACTCAAAGACCTTTGGCAGCTAACGAATGAAATCTGATTCCTTCACGTGGCATTTAAAGCTCTACAACATGGACCCAACCCTGTTCTCCAGCTGACCCTCCAAGCAGATCATTCTTCAGCCCATTCCTCAAGCACAGGCCTTGCCTTTTAATTCCCACATCGTTTTGCATGCTGATCCCTCCTCCAGGGATTCTCTCTGTCTACATTCATCTAACAGAATTCTGCTCCACACAAGGATGACTGCAGGAGCAATCATGATTGGGGGACTTCTGGAGTACTGTCCTGTGCTATATGGTTACATAAGTAGTGTTTTCAGTTCGTGAAAATTCAGTTAGCTTCTAGTCTTTATGATATGTACCCTTTTGTGTGTGTGTTGTACTTTAATAAACAGGATTTTTTCTTCTAACCGTACATTTGTTCCAAGTGCCCTCCTCTCCAATAGAGCCATCTCTGATCACTCGACTGAAAGTGATCTCTCCATCCTCTGAATGGCTAAATTGTACCTCTCAGATGATACTAACACATCTGTTCAATATTATTTCACTGCTAGACTTCAGACTCCTTAAAACCAGGAAATAACTGATGTATGTTTGAATTCTCTAGAATGCTTCGCCTGTGTTAGGTGCACAGTAAATACTTCTGAATAGATTGATGCATTCTTCTTGGTTATTAGAGTACATTCTGGGTCTTTATTCGGTGCACTCATGTAACACAGGATTGGTACCCCTCCTATAATGAATAGTGGGTGTGTCTTGTAGAATCCAAGTTCTCAGAGCACTGGTAACTGGCTCCTTTTAGTCTTTACTGGATAAAGTGAAGGAAACAGACAGAGCCACAAGCACAGCTTGCATCAGTTTCCAAATATGTTGGACAAGTTATTTTTATGAACTGTCTGCATGATGTCCCCATGGTGTCTGTGTCCAGTGGCCTTTATGGATTTTTCCAGGCTAGAAACCTGATAGCTGATGTCTGCTTATTCCCATTTGAGAGCAGCTAAGTAAATAACACTGGTTTGAAGATGCAGTAAGGCTTTTTCTGTGTTGATCTCGAAGCCCTCTAACATGAAGTAAAGTCATTATTATTAGCATTCAGCCAGACAGGTTTTGTTTTGTTTTGTTAACTATTATCAGCATTATTTATTTTTGTCTTCCCTTCAGAACAAATGGTACTTATCAAACCGAGATGGATTTTTGTTATCATTCTGAACCTATATGAATTTTTCTTGTTTGCTTCTTATGTTTTACAATATATGAAACCAGGAAGGGACATGCATTTTAAAAAATTATTGTAATAAGTTATACATGTGCAACGTAAAGAAATCTCAAATAATACAAAAGGGTAAAAGTTAGTCCCCTTACCAGTGGTATCCCTTGGTTCCACTGTCGAGAAACTTGTGTTCTGGACCGGAGAACAGCGACTTACTGAGCTGTATGGTAGGATCGCAGATGTGGGTGGTATTCAGGGAAAGAAAAGATCAGGAAATAAGATTGTATGAGGGGAGGGCACCCTAGGTTGGGTGGAGCCTCAGTGAGTGCACGCAGGTGACAAGGAACCCCAAGGAGGTAGAGGATACCCAGGGGACCAGCCAGAGCACATAAGAAAGCAAAATTGGAGGGCCCGTCGAGTGGCGTGGTGGTTAAGTGCTGGCTTGGGAGGCCAGCGGCCCCAGTTCGGGTCCCACATATGAAGGCCAGTGACACTGCCCTCAAAATAAATAAATAAATAAATAAATAAATAAATAAATAAATAAATAAAAGCAAAGTTGGGAGATGCTCATTGATAATGATGTGATGGCAACAAGATAATAAATACATTCTCTAGAAGGAGGAGAACAAATAGTTAACACACAACATCGATCATTGACACATAAAATGATCCCTTGTCAAACAGCAAGGTGTCTTCAGTTATGAATTCCCTATCCAGTGACTTCCTTCTTCATTATCAGAGCTTCCCGATACTCCAGGTGGCCCCAGTTAACCCAGCCAACAAAGCCAGTCAGTAATTCCATGGAGGAGCCCAGGGCTCATTCTCTCCCAGCTCAGATACCAAGGCAGATAGCTGGCAGAGCCACTTGTAGATGTGAGGTCACGAGGAAGGGCACTTCCACCCACAACTGATATGACAACCCCAGGAATGAAAGACCTGAGGCCGTTCTCACACCCTCTTCTCTTGCCACAGTCAAAATTGAAACACATTGCATAAGAGAGCTTTAAAAAAATAAACAGGTCATCTTTGGCACTAATTTTGAAACCATCTGCATTTCTAGTAATTTCTCTTCAATGATTCCATCCTGGAAAACTATAGAGTAGGAAGAAGATAAGTGGGAAGATAGCTTCTGCACCATATAACCACAGACACTTGTGTGAATTATCTTGATTACTCAGCACTAAGACTTGATGGGATGCCAATTGCCGCTTATAGAAACATCTTGAATCTCCCTGGCTGAGGGTTGCTTTACGCTCTGTTATGTTGATCTTGAACCCACCAGTTGTCTCCCTAACAGTGCTCCTTTTCACCTGTCCCTCTGGCCTTGGCGTTTACAGACTGCCATTCATCTGTGACACATCAAGTGTGTCATTAGTTTCAATACTGAAACGGGGAGCTAAAAGCGGGGAGCATGGTCAGGAAAAAAACTAGACTTCCCCAGCAAAATTGAACTTACTCCTAAAAATAGTCAAGATAGATACCCACAATTATTTCTTTGAATTCAGGTTTAATGTCAAGAAAACACAACCCGTTACATTTGGTGAAAATTAACCTTTGTTATCAAATCTTGATTACATGAAGCTCCAGAAATACCGTTGGCTTCTCTTTAATGAGAAGATTGACGGTCCTGAATGCGCGTGGTTCAAAGGCAGAAGCTCTCGATTGTCTTTTTTAAAACAGGCTACTCATCCTGGAGCCCAGATAAACGCAAGGAATTTGGTTCAGGGATCAGTAACTGTCTGACTCCATAATAAACTTTCCTGGACCTTGGAGTTTTCTTCTCTTAGCCAGGATACGAGGATGTGCACAAACAATGAGCCAAAAGAATTCCAGGACTTCAGCACAGTTGGATAAGTTGAATAGAAAAGTTTCTTGCTTTTGAATTGAAATATATAGCAAACAAAGGCCGTCTCTATAGATTCTAAATGATAGTACTATTTGGGATTCTTTCATAAAGTATCTTTACAAATTAATACAACTTTCTGCAAGTCCTGATTTTTATATAAAATATTGAACCCATACAAGTGTGGGGATAATGTGTATTTTTAAAGATTAATCTTAAAATTTTGTTTCTTGCACAGTATCATAAAGGATGTGTGTATGATATAGGTATATTTGGGTCTGATGACCAAAGGACTCAGACTTTTGCTTCCTGGAAGAGACCAGCTTATGAAAACTTTTCCACATGCCCCTTCTTCAAAATTACTTGCACAAATATTTGAATTATCATTAAAAATTAAAATATAATTTTGTATCAAATTGCTACATAGTCATTTATTACAATTCTCATTTGAGAGAAAAATTTTAATTAAGGTACAATTCTTTTATTCCACATTGCATAGAAACCATCAGGCTGTTTTAATATTTTAACTATTTAGAGAGATTTCTCCACTATTATGCCCTTATGGATTAGCCACATATATATTCTTTACATCATCTACTATACTGATTTAGTGCAAGTATCAAAAGATAATCAATAATAATGAATCAATGTGTACTCTTCCTATTGCTGTTTTATGAATGCTGTTGCCACAAGCAAAACATATAAAATAAATAATCAATTAAAATACTAACATATTCTGGACTTCACAAGAGTTACATTTAATTTTGCCATACTACAGAGAAGCATTACGTATTAAACTTCAAAACCATCCCTAGACATAAACAGTAATTAAGAACAGTTCCTTTGAACCTTAGAAGGGTGTACTCCATGATTTTGCCGAAGATCAAGGCAGAGCATTTTACGGCTACACTACAAGGCATGTTTCTTCCACTACAGAGACATGGAGTTCTGAGAGAATAATAAACTCTCAAAAACCATCAACTTCTCAGCTCATAACTCTGAAGTGACACTCATCAAGTTGACAAACACACATAAGTCTGAAAACCCTAATGCGCAGGGGGTTGGGCTCTCAGTAGGCAAGTAAACGCTAATTAAAGTAACCTCAGGGAATTCCTAAATGTGAATCACAGCAAATCACCTTCAACAATAAAAGCTGCTCACACCACCGAATACACTTACAGCTGGAAAATTCCCATCCAATATCACATTGTTTGAAGCCAACACTATAGAGCCTAAAGCGCAATGTGAATACTGTAAATGCTTTTGTTTAAACCACACTTCTCTCAAAAAAGAAACGGAGATGACTTATAACAAATTTCACTGGCACACTTCTGATAACAAAAGTGGGAAATAAGCCTGAGGAAGGGAGAATTTACATTTACTATTAAAACAACTCTTGTTGCTGTCTTTGAGTTTGAAATTTTGGTGTTTGGTTTCCAAATAGCCAGGGCAAAACAAAAAATGAAAACAATCAGTGATGGTTTTATACTGGAAAAGGAAAGGCACACCGGAGGTGAAGTTTTCCTGATTCTGCATTCTAAAATAAATTTCTCAAATGAGTGTGGCTTTATATATCCGACAGTGAGAGGTGCAGTAGACAATCTCCTCAACTACATTTACTATTGCAGTATTTAGAAATATCTTTATTGGGGTCCAGAATGTTCATTCATTCATACAGTTATTGCTGGTTAGTCACAAATGATGCGTGAGACAGTTATATGTAATATATGTTCTATGTAAATACATTTGTATGCACATCTGTATGTATACACGTTTATATGTAATTTATATGTAAATGCTGGGAAAACCGCAGGGCACAAGATGGACAAAGAGTCTACTCTCAAGGAGTTTAATTCCAGCAAGAACAGTGGGAAGAAGGAGGCAAAGTAAACTCATAAGTGACCAAGATAAGTTTGGGTGGTGGGCTTGAAGAAAATAAAAAAAGTAAAGTGTGGGCCAGCTGAGTAGCTCATTGGGCTTGGGACGCCCGCACTTAGCAGCAGGGCCCCAGTTCGGATCCCACATGAGGGCCAGTGACTCTGTGCCCTCTACAGCTAAGATGGTGAACAACAGCTCGACCTGGAGCTAAGCTGCCGTGAGTCGCCAGCAAAGGCATAGGCTGCAGTGGGGCTGCAGTGGGCTGCTATAAGCTACCATGAGTGGCCAGCAGCTGGTGTGAGCTGCCATGAGCCGCCATGAGCTGCCGTCCAATGGCCTACAATTGATCTGCCTCAGCCGGGAAGAGCGCAATGATCATAATACCAACATGGGCCAGTGAAGCAATGTCCTCTACAACTAGACTGAAGAACAAAAGGACAGCAACTTGGCTGTTCCCCTTCCCAGATTCCCCAGCGCTGTTCCCTTACTCCAATTCACCAATAAAATCTTTAAAACAAAACATAAAAATAAAGTGCTAGAGAACAAGGGAGGAGGGGCTACAGTAGACTGGGTTGTCAGGGATGGTCATTCTGGAGAAGAGACTTGGAACTCAGGTCTGAATGACAGAAAGGAGCCTGCCAAGTATAGACGTGGAGGCAGAACACTCCAGGCAGAGGAAACAGCCAATACGAAGGCCCTCGGGAGGTTCAGCATGGCATGTCACAGAAGTGCATTGAAGGCCAGTGTGCCTGGAGCACAGTGGGAGAAGAACATGAGCTAGGTGAGTTTGCAGAGGCAGGCTGGAGTGAACTCAGGTGGGGCCAGAGTAAGTATTTTGGATTGTTTTCTAATAGGAAGCTAATTAAGCATGACATGATGAGATCTTATTTATATACTAAAAGGGTCTTTCTGCTTCTGGGGAGAGAATCAATCATAGATAACAAAGAGGGAAAATGGGAAGGGATGAACAAGATTGGGATCTAGTCTAGAAACAGAGGCGACTTGCTGGTAAATTGGACAGAGAATGAGACATTAAGCAACTAAGTGGATGGTGGAGCCATTTACTGAGTGAGACGACTACAGGAGCTGTTTTGAATGGAAAGTCAATAGTTTTATTTTGGTCTAGTTTGAACTTTCCATTGAGCATCCAAGTGGGAATATATTAAGATGATGGCCTAACTAGCAAGAGTGAAACTCATTGGAGAGGTGGAGCTGGAGACACAGATTTGATACTCAAGCACAAATAAATGTAATATAAGGCCTTGGGACCAGATGAGATCTTTTATAAAAGAAGAGGACCAACTGCCTAGATGTGGGTATAGCAACATTTAGAAAAGAAGCAGAGGAGTCGGCACCAGCAAAGGAGACTAAGAGGGAATGGCCAGAGAGTGGGCAGAAAACAATGTGACCCAGCAGCCAAGAGAGAATGGTGTTTCAAAGGTCGGCCCTGCCAAATACTGCTGAAAGATGGAGATGCATGAAGACAGATGACTGATCTTTGGGTTTGGTATCATGGATGTCAACAGAACAGTTTCTATCAGTTTTGAGAAGAGAAGTCTAGCTAAAGTAGGTTCAAGAGAGAATGAAAGGGGATGGGATGGAGACTGTGACCAATGTGGTGTGAAGGGGAGCAGAGACATGGGGATCATAGCTGGAGAGCGACGAGAGGCCAGAAGTCTTTTTATTTTAGGGTGTGAGCTACTCAAATGTGTTGTAAGCTAAGAGGAGAATGATCCAATAGAGGGTGAAGGACTGATGAAACACAGAAGGGGACATCTATAAGCCCTTGAGCAGGTGAAAAGGCCTGTGATCCCTTAATAGGAGCTTGGGCCATCACCTGTAGGAACAGGAAGGAAGGCAAAAAATAAAGATACAAATAAATATAGGTTGGTATATTTAGTGGAAGGAAAAGAAAAAGGTCTCAAGTGGATATCTTCTCATGAATCGTGATCATCAGTTAAAAGGAAGATAAGTAGTGAGGAAACAGGGTTTTGGGAAGTTAGAGGAGAAATGAGAAGATATGAAATAGCCAAAATTCAGTCTTACAACTCCAAAATATCAACTTGGTGTGCCTGATCTAATAAATCTCCAGTGTTATACTGAGAGCATGAAGATTATTTCTCAATTTATGTCTTTCTACCAGCAAAGAGATCAGCTCAAACAGGGACCTCCAACATCTAAACTTCCAAACAAGCACTGGTTAATTTGTGTACCTAAACTGTAAAGGGATTGGCCAAAATATTTGTGTATCAAAGCACCATGTCTCACCCTTTTTTGTGTGTGGACCCCACTGCTAATATTATTATATAATAACCAAAATTTACTGAGATATTACCATGTGCCACACACTGTGCTAAGATCTTTACATGTTTTATTTCTTCGAATACTCCCAGCAACTAAATGAGCGGCATATGCTATTATTATCCCAGTTTTATAAATAATGAAGCTGAAGCTTACAAAGGCTAATTTATATCAATATTAGAAATCATGAAGTTGTCCATAAGCTGTGAAGGACAGAGAGTCAGCAATTATGAATCACACCATGTAGTTATGAGTGGAGTTGTGTAAATAAATGTAAAACCAAAACTTAATGAGGTATTCATGCATGTATATAATATGCTCATAGAGGAAAAAACTACAAAGCCAAAACTTAAATAAAATGACCTATACCTACAAATGATTCACTATGGAAAGTTCAAATACTTCATATAGAAAGTCCAAAACTGAAAAATGGGAATTTAGAAACCCCTGTTGACATAACAAAGTCTGTCGAAGAAGGGACCCACCCAGTGTTGTACTAGTCAAGTGTTCAACAGCTGGCTTTTGGGGAATAGTGCTTGGTGTGCTTGGTGTGTAGTAATTGACAAGTTCTGTGGCGTAAATACTTCCACCATGGAGT
This sequence comes from Aselliscus stoliczkanus, assembly GCA_033961575.1. Lineage (NCBI taxonomy): Eukaryota > Metazoa > Chordata > Mammalia > Chiroptera > Hipposideridae > Aselliscus > Aselliscus stoliczkanus. The sequence continues at coordinate 61,937,145 of CM066732.1, read as the reverse complement.
TCAACCTAGCAATGTGACATCAACCAGCTCACAAAAATTCTTGAAAAATTACCAATTTGCTCTTGTGTGTGAGCTCCAGCATACCACTGGAAGAAGCTGGTATGCCCCCTGCTGGCACCACCAGACCTCATGTTTCCTTGGGTATGCCAAGCAAGGACAGCTTTGGGATCTCAGAACTACAGTTGGTCTGAGATTATAGCCCCCTTCCTAGGGTCCACGTGAATGAAATAAAAAGGGAACCCTAGCCAAGAACTGTACTGATTCTTATGTATTTCTGATATTAGGGTTAGAAATCGGTGACTGCATTTTCTTTTTTTCCAAAATATTTAAAAGATTAAGTGAATAAGATATAATCACATCGAGTTTCAGAGTGGTTGCTTCCTGTGTTTCAACATGCTGTGTAATTTCAGGCCTATGTTCATTCTTAAGCAGTAGTTATACGACTTCCTCAAGTAAGTGCCTAAGAAGTTGGCATTGATTTATCGGATGATGTAAATGACTGAGTTTTCTGTATGCAAACAATTCATACACAGAGATTTAGCTTAATGCCATCTTAAACAAAGGACTTATTGACCTTCTAGTTTCAGGTTTAAGATTATGAATACTCATCAAAGTGGTGCGTTTATAAAGTCATGAGTGATTGTCATGTGAACTTTCAGAATTATGTCCTTTTAGTTTCATTTCTGATTCATGTCAGAACAAGTAGGGTTTAGAGTCCAGGGTTGAAACAAGGCTCTAGGGTGGAATCAAGTTTTCTTTTAGACATGATCTCTAGATTTTTTTTTTAATGTCAATGTTCCTGCTATTGTAGGAACACTAAATTCTTTTGTCACTTCAAACAAAAATCTAGTCAATGCTGTCCAAAATTAAGAGTTTAGGTAAATATCTCAAAAATCAAGTGAAGTATTGTAGCAAACAGAATTTTAAAAAAGAAAACAGGAAAAATTAAGCAATGTGAGAGCTTGTGATTGAGAAAAATCCTTCATTCATTCATTCAATAGATATTTACTGAGTACCTATTAAGTGCTAGGTACTGTTCAGACTCCTTGAGATTAATCATTGTTCCTAGGGGACAAAGATCAGACAGTGATAAGTATATACCACTGTGGCTGGAACAGAATGAGAAAGGGCAAGAGATGGAAGAGATGACCTGAGAGACGTAAAGGGGATAGGGATCTAGATCATGTAGTGCCTGGGAGGATATTGTAAGGGCTCAAGACTTTTCTCTGAAAGACATGAGAAAACATACCAGGGGTTTTCAGTAACCCAGGCAAGAGAAAATGGTGACCAGACCAGGGTAGTAGCAGTGGAGAAGTGATTGGATTCTGGATATATTTTGAAGGTTGAGCCAATGAAAATTCCTGGTGGATTGATGTGAAATGTGAGAGAGAGTCAATTATGAATCTGAGTACCTGGAAGGATAGAGTTGTCATCCATTGAGTTGAGGAAGGCTGTGGGTGGAGCAGGCTGTGGGGAAGGATTGGGGAAGATTAGTTTAGTATTGGACATGTTTAGTATGAGATGTCTATTACATATGCAAGTGGGAATGATGAATAGAAGACTGGATTTATGCATCTGGAGTCCAAGAGAGAGGTCTAGGATGGAGAGATAAACTTGGGCGGCATCAACATATGTTGGTATAAGACTGTACGAAGTCACCAAAAGAGGAAATATAAAGAGAAGTGCACTCTGGAGCACTTCAATATTAACAAGTTAGGAGAAGACAAGGAACCCACAATGGAGATGGGGAAGTGGCATCCAGTGAAGAAGGAGGAAAGCCACGAGTATGGAGTCCAGGAAACCAAATGAAGGAAGTGTATACAGAGGGAGGACGTAGTCAGTTGTATCAATGCTGCTGATGAGTTGTACCTGTGAGGACTGAAAATTACCATTGGATTTAGCATCACGGAGGTCATCGGTGACCTGGACCACAGCGAGTCGTTGATGGGGTAGTAGGTACAAAGTCCTGACTGCAGTGGCTTTAAGAAAAAATGGGAGGAGAAGAATTGGGAACTACAATAATTCCTTCAAGGACTTTTGGTACACGGGGGAGTGAGGAAATGGGGCAGTAGCTGGTGGAGAAAATATTCAATATTACAAAAGAGTTATTGTAAAATGGGAAAGATTAGCAGGATGTTTCCAAATTAATTTGATACACACAGCGCCATGTAAGCACGCCAATCTTAGGACATTTATTGTACTATTTACATGTCTCTCTCTCCCCCAATAAATTGTGAGTTTCTTGAGGACAGGGACCTTGTTTTATTCAACTTCCCATGCTCATAGACAAACCCAGTGTATTGGTTTTCTAACGCTGCTGTAACAAATTAGCACAAACTTAGTGGCTTAAAACAACTCAGCACTGTAAATTAGAAGTCTAAAATAGGTCTCATTGGGCTAAGACCAAGCTGTTAACAGAATGTTTGTTTCTTTGCTTTTTTCAGCTCCTAGAAGCTGCCCACATTTCTTAGCTCGTGGCCCCTTCCTCCATCTTCAAAGCCAGCACCATTGGATTTCTCTGACCCTGTCTCCATAATCACATCTCCCTCTGACCCAGAAACCAACTGGGAACGGTTCTCTGGGTATAAGGAGGCATATAATTAGATTGGGCCACCCAGACTAACCAGGACAACATCTCCATCTCAAGGTCCTTAATTTAATCACACCCACAGAGATCCTTTTGCTATGTAAGGTAACATATTCACAGGTGCTGAGGATGAAGACTGAACATCTACCCAGGTCATTATTCTGTCTATCACATCCAGTGACTGTCACATAGATAAATAAGCATTTAGAATATAAAAGCTATGCCTTTTTCCTTTTGACATTTGTCATACTGCATTATAAAGTCCTGCATTCCTTAAAAGTCTCTCTGAGAGCAGAACCTTTTGTTCTTCACTCTATTCTGAGCACTAAGCCCAGGACATGAAATAAGTGCTTAGTTAAGCTTTGTCAAGTGGCTAAATGAATAAATTGATGAGTCCACCTGTTCTTTCAAGTGAACTGCTATAGGGGAAATCTCTTCTTTAGGCACAGCAGATCATATCTGATTGCTTCAAGGGAAATAGGGCTCTTGCAGGGTCAGTTTCTTTTCCTTGCCTCCTTATGTCTAATCCAACAGGATTATGTATAATCTAACTCTATGCACATACAACTTTTTTATGCAAAAATTGTAAGCGTCCTAAGACAAACATTTCTACATGTTTTTTATTTGACAATACCAATCTTTCCAACAGCTGCTTAATAGGTGATTAAATAGCGATGCAACAACTTATTAAACCTTTATTTATAGGACCCTAAAGTGCTGGCTCAAATGTGGTACCATTTCAGGCATCTGAAGCAGAGAGAATGTGACTAGTCCTGTGTGGGCGAAAGGGAATGGTGGGAACTATAATATAGATGGTGCACCTGGAAGCCCAGACATGCATCACAAGCAAATATTAAGGAAAAGTATGTAGAGAGGGTTGCAACAACCAGGAAGCAGCTAAAGAATTTGAATGCCGGAAGAGGGAAGCCCAAGAGAGCAGAAGGAATGGGTATCAAGGGCTCATCGCAGACCGTCTCCACCCAACCCATCCAGGTGCATCTCCCTCTACCTCCCTAAGTGCCTTCTGCCCCTCGCAGCAGGTGCATTTCCTCTCTCAGCTCCCATCCCTCCCATGCACATTCCTGTAGCTTTGCTCACATCCTCCTGCTTTCCCGGATACATTTGAAACCATTGCCTACGCCCTGCTTTCTGAGCTCTCACCTGCCCAGGTTTCTGGGTCACCTTGCTGCTGCGTCCAGCGCTGCCAGTCGAACAGGCCAGAGGAGGAACATGGAGGATTAAGAAAGACAGACAAAGAAGTACTTGAAAGCAGGGGCTAGGCACAGCTGTCTCCTGATGGGAGGACAGTGACCCAGTCTAGCAACCGTGGTTTATTGATATAGGCTTTGCTAAAACAGGGGAAGGAGAGGAGAGGCAATGGCCTTGGGCAGGGACTGCTCCGTGGGTCAGCTGCAGGATGTCTGCACCCAATGTTATCAAACCCAGACTGTTCTGTACCCAGAGTATCAAAACCACCTCAGCGCACTGAGGTGCTTTGTCTGCACCGAGACCAAGATCACCTCCGGATGTTGAAGTGCTGTGCCAGCCTTGCAGAAGCAACAGCCAGAGGGGCGAGCCTTGCAAACACCCCTCCTTTACAGCTCCTCCAGCTGTCACCAACACCTTGCCTTACTGGTGTTCCTGATACCTCTCTGAAATCCCTTTGATTTTTCTCTGGATCCCCTTTTGTATTAGTTTCCTAAGGCTGCTGTAACAAACTTCGTGGTTGGAAACAACAGAAATGTCTCACAGTCTGGAAGCTGGAAGTTCAAAATCAAGGGCCATGCTCCTTCTAAAATCTGTAGGGGAGAATCCTTCCTTGCATCTTTTAGCTTCTGGTGTTTGCTGACATTCTTGCCTATAGATGCATAACTCCAATCTCTGCACGCTTCACCGCAGGTCCATCTCCCTGTGTGTCTCTACATATCTATCTCTCTGAGTATGTCTTCTTATAAGGACACCAGTCATATTGGATTAAGGCCCCACCCTACTCCAATATTACCTTGTCTTAATTAACTACATTTTCAATGACCCTATTTCCAAGCAAGGTCACATTTACAGGCCCCAGGAATTAAGGCTTGAACATTTACGAGACACAGCTCAACCTGTTACACCCTCCTATAAAGCGGTGATCTACAAAACAGGGGAAGACTCCCTCAGAGTACACAGGATAACCCTTTAAGGAAAGGGAAGAAAATATTAAATTTTTTTATTTCTACTTAACATTTTTCTAAAAAAAAAAAAACATGAAAGAAATTAACCTTTACCAGCAATTCATATGTGGACTGACACAGGTGACCTCCCTTGTATGCGATGTGTCACAGCCCCATGTCATGCCCTGGGAGGGGTGTGTCGGTGTGTCCTGGGGGAGTAGGAGACTCTCCTTAGTGCAGGGGGGCTTGATAGGCGTGCCTGCTTCTTGTTTAATTTCAGTGTATCGTACATATGTCATTTATGTGCTTTCAGAGATCATCAATGTGGCTGCTTTTAGGAAAATAGGACTTTTAAATAGTAAAATTTTTACAACACTTTTACTAAGGTAAAGCATGATTATGGAAAGATCTAAAATCCAACCAAAAGATGAGGTTGCACTTTATTTTAAAAAATTACAAATTTTCCGGTTTTCTTAGCCTTTTCTATAATGACTAACAATAAGTAGTATTCTACCTAGGAAATATTTTGGGGAAAATATTTTGGGAAAAAACAAAAGGCTGGAATCTGGAACTGAAAAAACCATCAAAAAGCAGGGTCTTCCGTGAAAGGATGGACTGGAAGACCTCCCCTCATCAGTAGAGAGATGCATGGGGAAACATGTCAGAGTCAGCCTGGTCCTCGGTGGGAAGAAGGGCGTCTCCAGTAAGGATTTTCAACCCCATACCTGGACCCACATCATTTAGGAGGATGAAACTATACTAATGGACGAAATACGTTGAAGCCCTGAAACCTGCATTAAAAATAGTTCTTAAGCCACTGACACCTCTAGCAGAAGCACACCAAGACCAACTCGGAGAGACACTCCCTCAGCTTAGGTCTGACAAGATTCTTTTTAACATAATTTTGTAATAAATAAAATAATTGCACGATTCAAAACCATTTGAGAGGCAGCGGTAGTCCAGGTTAGTGGTTCTGGCACATGGACTAGAGCAGAGTGGAAGCTAGGAGATGGATGTAAGAGATTTTGGAGTTTTTGGAGCGATGATAAATCCACAGGCTTTGGGGACTCATCTGCATGTGGTAGGTGAAAGAGTGGGAAGTTAAGGATGACTTCTTGGTCTTTCACTTGTACACCTTTTATTACAAGGGCACCCAGGAGCCACAACAGTTTGTGGGGTAAGAAGTTTATTCAGCTTGGCACATGTTGAGCTCAAGTCACCAATAATGCATCCACATCCAACAGCAAGGAGGATATTCCGGACTGGAGCTGAAGTTAAAAACGCGGATGTTGTCCGCATGTCTAAAGGGGAATCCGGGCCATGAAAACTGACAAGAGGGCCCAGGAGGTACATAGAGGGATCCAGGCCTAGAACAGGGCCTGAGGAATGGCAATTTTTAGAGGATGGGTGGAGAAACAGGCCAGTCAAGCTTTAGGGTCACAGAGGCCAAACGTCAGTAAATATTAAGTGCAAAGTGATATTGACAGGCCAGCAAATTCTAGGATCACAGAGGCCAAATGTCAGTAAATATTAAGAGCAAGCGATATTGACAGCGGTCAACAGCCACTTTCCTTCTGTCATCTTCACACAGAACACGGCTTGTCCAAACACAAGGAACACTTCTGAGCCACACCTCTGCCCAAGCTTCATTCATGAGAGAGCAAATAAACGTGAGGCGCCCAGCACAGCAAGGCTCTATTTGCACAGTTGATCACAACTACTTGCTCCATTTATTTGCTCCTCTTGCTTGGTTTTTCAATATTTCAGTTCAACAATGTGCAGAGCAGAAGTTGATTAAGATAGCAGTAAATCCTCTGTATTAGTCAAGCCTCACCCACTGATGTGAGAACTATGGGTTTCTCTAACCGGCGGGAAGCGCTGTGTAATGATGTTTCCTTGAACGAGGCCGTGTGGGATCCAGTGACTCTCAGAGGTCCTGTGCGCTGGTCTCCTGGGCATCTGTGCTAGGTACATTACACATTCGCTGGCCTCTGACTGGTTCAGCGCAAACCTCAGGCTAGCAAATTTGGGGGCAAGGGCTCATTCTGTGGCCACATCTTGGCCTCTTCCCTCTGTGCTTGATGTAGGATTTCTGCTCGATCCTCAACATTCTTTTCAGATCTGGGTGCCATCACAAAGCTTTCCTTGACCATTTCAGCCTTTGAGTCTTTTCCCTTCCTCTGAACTTGTATCACATTTTCTGTCTCTCACCTGGTTCTTGATAATATCTGGTGTGAGATGAACTTCATTCTTGATCTTATTTCTCCTCTGAGTTATTTGCTGTCATTTAGAAAGGATATTGAAAGACTCTACATCTTTTCTTCATTCCCCTGGAAGCTCAGATACACCTCTTCTTGGCATAGGTATTACTAATAACTAGTTACTAATTATATAATCATATATAAAATACAGACATATTTATAATCATATATAAACATGATTATGGCCTGGTAAAGTTTTAAGGTCAAAGGTCATCCTCCTCAGCACTGGTTTCATTTTGAAGCAATTCCTTAGTGGTTGAGGAATGGAGGCGAGGGAGCACAGGAGACTAGGCTAAGGTAATGTCGACACCAGGTACAATACAAGTGATTCATTTATTCCCTTTTCAATTTTAATGTTAAAATTGAATGACTCGAAGAATCATATGTTATAGAATGTGCCAGTTATTGATATATTGCTTCTCATCTCCAATTCTACCCTTTATTGCCCAGTGTGTGGTAATAAAGATGGACCCTGCAAGCATTTCTCTTTACCTGATGGCGTGAGGTTAAGTTTTTTGATTAGAGAGTTCTGGAGTGATACTGCAGGACACCAGGGGAAAAGGATTTCTCTTCCTGGTTCTGGTGTGCTTTTTTTCTTCTTATTCCTGTGGCTTTTCTTGTGGCAGAGGCCAATGTGGGGGGCACACTCACCTCAAGTAAGTTTTAGGGGCACCCCACAGGCAGCTTCTGTGGGGCTCCACAGGCACCCTCTCTGGCTTCCAGTGAGACCAGCAGCATTCCAACAGGCAGCTTCTCAACAAACTTTTCTAGTGCCCCAGTGGATAACTCCTTGTCTGCCAGTCTCAGCCTATAACACTTTGATGACTTTTTGTGCCATTCATTGGGTTACAGCTGTAAGGTCTTCGGGGTGGGAAATCTCCAAATTTGTCCCCTCCTTGGGTATTCAGCCGCTCCCTGTATCTACTCTTCCAATCTTTTTTCAGAGTTCACTTCACCACAGAGTAGCTAGTTCTCTGTTATTAGTTCATTATTTTTTATATTAAACTTCCCCTGTTCCAAGAACTGGGTGGGTTCTATCTCTTAACTAGACCCTGAATAATATAGATAGAATGAAAGCGGGTTATTTCATACAGCTCTGTCAATTTATAGGTGGGGAGATTGGACCAGAGGGACCCGGAGAAGGACCTGAAAGGTGAATTCCTTGCCCAAGTCACACAGCTAGTGAGCACTAGAATGAGAGGTGTAAGTCCTATTACCTGATGGTCCATTTAAGCAGCGACTACAGCACACTGTTATTGCACAATAAATAGGCACTGAGTGAAGGGATTAATGAACTTGGGCTCTGAGAGCAAAGCTTTGTTGGGGAAGGTCCAGAAAGAGAAAGCATGAAAGCCCAGGAGTCATTGATAGTGATAAAGGAAGTTATCACTGAGATAAGAAAAATACACATTTGGAGAGACCTCTTAGCAAAGCACTTGCCAATTACTTCACAATGGAACAGGCTAAACCAATGGCTTGACTTCAGCTCACAGAAGCCCAGAGGGTTGGGGGGTAATTTCTTGAGGACATTTGCCTTCCAGGTTTCTGAGCCTTGGGCATCCTTGGCCAGAAAGCATGTCTGTGTATCTCAGTGCCCACCCCCCAACTCTTCAGATCATCCAGGCTGCCCCAATATTCACCAAATGGCGACAGCTTCCTAGGAAGGGTCCCAGCCTATGGTTTGTAGTCCAGAGGGGGCAGCTGTCTGTTGTGAGTGAAAACTAAGGGCAGTGGACAGGGTCCCTCTAGAATTACCCCTATTACCCACCTGCACCCATGAGAGCCCCAGAATCCACAAAGCAATCGTTTGGATTTTATAATTAACAGTTTTTCTTTTACAAGGATGGTACTGGCACAGTGGGTGCCAATACTCAGTCTCCTTGAAACATTGACTGGAGCCCAGCAGTTGCTTCTAATTTCTAATTAAGGCGTCTTTATATACCAAGAAAAGAAAGATCTGTCTAGCATTGTGATTAGAATAAGAAGGCGGGACGGTAGGAAGGGTTAGCCTCAGGCAAACTTATTTTAGACAAATGGTTTTGACAAATTCAGTAAAAGAGAGGGGATTCCAGGGGTGGACAGATAGAGTGGAAAGAATACTAGGCTTGGGCCGGCCAAGTGGCGCAGTGGTTTGGGACACCAGCGGCCCCGGTTCGGGTCACTCATATGAGGGCCAGCGACATTGCCCTCAAAAAAAAAAAAGAATACTAGGCTTGAAGTTCAGAACCCAGAGGTCAAGTCCCAGGTCTGCTATTAATGGTTGTTATGATCCTGGATAAGCCACTTCATCATTGGAACTTGAATACTCACCTATGAAAGGCTGACCTCAATGATCTTTGGACTCCAATAATGATATTCTAAAAGATTATGGGGCTCAGGGGCTCCTGCAAGGAACTAGGAAAGCACCTCTTCTCTTCATCGACTGCTCCCTTCAACAAATTGACTCCTGTATGTTTCAGGACAAAAATATTCTGTAAAAGAATGATGGTTTCACTTTGTACCTATCTGGGAACAAATGATTCAAAGCATTTATCTTATGCATGCATTTATTCAGTTGTTCTCTGAGCACCTTCCAGGTCTGCAGGAAGCAGCAAGTCCTAACCATCTTTCAGTTTCATGCTCAAAGTTCTCCTCTGCAAAGCTCTCCTGCTCACCTACACACTCAAACCCCTTTTTTGTACTCACAGCATTTAGTGCCTGTTCAACTAATTTTGTAATTAATCCTATAACCTGTAGGATTTAGCCAGTAAATCATTACTTTACTTCTCAAGCCTTGCTCTCAGAGACTTAATTCATTAATCCATTTATTGCCTATAGATTTACAGGCAAATCCACCCACTTGCTATGTCTATATAACCACACTATGAGCTCTCAAGGGTAGGAACTAGGTCTTATACTTTGTATCTCCCACAGAATCAAGTTCAATGTCCTGCGCATCGTTAATGCTCAATTTATGGTCCTTAATTGATTGCATGTAAGTGAAAGTTCTTGTGCTCAGGAAGGATTCAGTTTAAATGAGGGATATAGTCCAAACTGAAGAGTAAAGGGACAATATAAGCAGTGTCCCTTGCCCCTGATTCATTGTGAATAAGTGCAATAGGCCAATCGTTCCCAGACTTTGGACCTTGGATCCCTTGTAGTCCATTAGCTATACTAAGCATCACAGATCTTTATATCTGAAAGATGACTCAGCCAATCCCAGAAGGTGCATATGCTTCTTTTTCAAATATATATTGTGCTTGGCAAAACGTACAGACACTTAAAAGCCCAAGATTTCATGCTATCCTTTGGTCATCATGAACTTTTAAAATAGGTGCTAAAAGAACAATTATTGTCATGCGGGTTCTGTGAACAGTTTTTGAAATTAAAAAGAATGATCAGACTCAAATAAGGTAATTCACTGGAATAGACAGCCGGAATTCAGAAAAGAAAGTGAACACTTTAGCTTAAGCAGGTCAAAAGATATATATATATATTTTTCCCCTGAAAGAAATGGGATTTGAATTCAGCCTTGAATAATCAGGTCTTAACAGTAGGGTCATATCCAAAGTTCAATCCATTTTCGGTGTTTAAGTGTATATGAAAAGAGAAAGGCCACAAGACTCATACCTGCAGGTGACATTTCTCTCCATGATGAGTCATGATTTTTTCAAGAGCAGAAGGTACACAGATGAATTAGAGCACAAGTGCATGAGACCTCAGGTTAACTTCCTTTAAGAGTGTCCAGAAAATTAACATCTACCCTAATAATGTATAGCAATATGTCAAGAAACTCTGAAACTTATTTTATCAGATTTTTAAAAACACCTTCTAAGTACTATTATCAGCCATGTGACATCAGCCATACCCTTAAAACTTAATGAAGGAAATGTGTATAAGGATACATGTGTACAAGGAATCACATATACAAGGACTGTACCTTCAAAATAAAGTGCAATGGTTTTTGTCATCAAATGTGGATGGAGTTGTGGATATCAGTCAAGATTTGCCACAAACTATAATAGTTCTGAATTATTTCTTGGGCAAGTTGCTTCATTTTTCTAGGCTTTGATCTGACAAAATGAGGGGTTGGAACAAATAATCTGTAAGGGCTCTTCCTACTGGCATGTTGACTGGGATGGTGACTGTGATGGGAAGAGCCCCTGTCCTCAGGAGAGCTGGTTGGTGCCACTGCTCAGCCCTCTGACCTAGCAGGGGGTTGGTTGTCCCAGGAGGTGAGCGGAGGAAAAGCAAGTGACTTCTCCATTTGATCTGGAAAAAGTCCTGGCAGATTCTCATTCTTATCATCCTTTTATTAAAGTTGTTCTCTCACTGAAAAAGGTGACACTTCACTCTCTCCCGTTCTGATCTTTCCCCAGGCTAAAATCTGTCAGTGAGTCCGATTTCTGTCTGTCTTTCTTTGAACTTTGTTTCACTCACATCAAAAACGCTTCCTCTTCATTACTCTACACTGCTGAGGGGAGATTGTGTAAGATGACCCAGCTCCTCTGGAAAACATTTTGGCAGGATGAATTGCAATGTTCAAAAATATCCATAGACTTTTATCTTATAATCCTCCTTCCAGAAAGCTACCTTGAGGAAGTAATTCTAAATGTCATTAAAAATTCAGGCATAAAGATGTTCACCATCAAGTTGTATAATTTATGATTGCAAAAAAAAAAAGTAGAAGCAACCTAAATGTCCAGAATAGCTGAAATGGGTAAGTAAGTCAAAGTTTACTGAAATAGTGAAATATTGTGTTAACAAATGGTCTTAAAGAGTTTGAAATAACAACTTGGAGACTGCTTATTTTGCAAAATGGTAAATGGAGAAAGTAAGATCCAAAATTGGTTGTATGGTGTGATTTTTAACTCTGTGGCAAAATATGAATAGAAAAATATTGAAAAAGAAATACACCAAAACGTTGACAGTAGTGGTATTTCTGAATGCTGGGATTCTTTTTTTTTCTTAAAAAAGATTTTATTGGGGAATTGGGGGAGGGAAACAGCATTGGGGAATCAGGGAAGGGGAACAGACAAGTTGCTGTCTTTTTGTTCTTCAGTCTAGTTGTGGAGAACGTTGCTTCACTGGCCTATGTTGGTATGGTCATTGTGCTCTTCCTGGAAGAGGCAGATCGGTCAGCCGTCTCTGGATGGTGGCTCACCACGGCTATAGGCAGCTCACACTGGCTGCCAGCCACTCACGCTGGCTGCCGGCCACTCACTGTAGCCTATGGCAGCCCACTAAAGCAGGGGCTGCAGCTATGCCGTCCTGGGGACTCACAGCAGCCCAGCTCCAGGTGGAGCTGTTGTTAGCTGTAGAGAGCAGTTGTCACTGAGGGATCCAAACTGGGGCCGCTGGCGTCCCAAGCCAGCTCTTAACCAATGCGCCACTCGGCCGGCCCTGGGATTCTTTATTGTTCATATTCATCTATTTTTATTCAAAAGCCTTTATTATTATGAGCATAAAAATACGATCCAAGTACAAAGAAACAACCCTGGACAAAATATTAACGATAAAACCTCCTAGAGAAAGAAATACAAATGTTATTTATTTTCTCCTTTATGGTTTTCTGCATTTTCCAAATTGCATATTATTTATATAACCAAAGACAAACAATTATGAAGGCCCATAGACAGGAGACTGTACCAGGACAATTATCATGGGGCTCCCACCCCGCCCCCAACACCCACAGTGGCCCTGATGAAATGGTGCAGCTCAGTAGCTTGCCAAGATGACCTAGGCAGAAGGTGATCTGCTGTGCTTGTCAGTTAATTTAAATCCCAGAGGGCAGCTGCCTATGAAGTCTGGGAACTGAAAGCTCGGTTGTGCTTTTGAGTGCTAACCTTCCTTCCAAACATCGTGGCCAGCCATCACTGCATTGTTTGTCCTGAAAGCTGGAGGTGGACAACCTTGTCCCCACAAATGCCCAGCCCAACTGGACAGGTGACCCCCACTAAAGACTTTGGGGTGTACTCTGCTGCTTTTCTCTGCAGCTCTAAAGGTTGGCAGACTCTGGTTGCTGGGAGGTCAGATTCCCAGCAGACTGCAGGCTAGAGAAAACCCAGGAAAACAACTAGCTCTCCCCTTCATCTCAAACATCCGGCATCAAGGTGAAGAGTGAGGGCTCCGGAGTGAGGGTCATATTTGTCTTCCAGCTCTTCTACTAACTAGCTGGGGGACCTTGGACAAGCTGCTTGACCCTGCCTCAATTTCCTCATTTAGCATTGCTTATAGGACCTGGTGTGTGTGTGTGTGTGTGTGTGTGTGTGTGTGTGTGTGTGTGTGTGTGGTAGATGTTGGATAAATGGTGTTGAATGAGGGACAAGGAGTAAGATGCGGGGGGTGGGGTAGGAGTGGCTCATCAATAAGATAGGGGAAGGCACACAGGGGTAGGGCTTTTCCCCTCTGAGAAGAGACACATAGTGTGGTACTCCCTCCACTACTACACCCACACCCCATTTATCTCAGATGAATTCCCTTTTGCCTAGTGCAGGCTTTTTCTGGCTTTCCTCTTGGTTGAGGACACAAATCTACAATCCAGTCCACTATTGGAAGTTACTCAGTCTTACCTCCAGTGTCACCCAGCACAAATTCATTTCAACGTCTGTCCAAATGCATATTAAAGAAATAAGTAATAAGTGGAGCTGGAAACAGATGTAGAAGACTGTGTCCTGGCCCTCACCAAGCACAAAGGTTACCCAGAGGAGACAGAACTAATTAAGATTCAAAGTGCTAGTGTAAAGCAGAAGCCTATATCAAGAGCTCACCAGGGACTCAGATTGGGGGACCCAGGAGGAGGATGGGAAGGTGAGGTCCACCTTCACCTTTGAAGCGATGCTGAGGAGGAACGATTTGCCTGACAGATGGTAGGTGTTCAGGGTTGAGTGAGGGCTGAAGGGAGAGGAACAGGTGCTCAGGCTTCAGAGGAAGGGGTGAGTCTACTGAGCATGAGAAACAGGAGAGTGAAGAAAGGTGGGGGCAGGAAACAGGGATCCTAAATGTCAGCAAGACAGTGCGTGGTGGCGGGGAGGGAGCTCAAGCATTTGCCTAGAAAGCCAGGCTTGGGGGCTTACCCAATTATGATGTGAAAATGCTGTTGGAAAACCAATGGAGGGGTGAGGTTAGCCTCTGAGTTGTCATCAGTTAAACAGAGACACAATGCAAGAAAGACTGTAGATGCTGGGAGCAGAGTGACTCTGTGGGAACTAAGGGCCAGGGAACTCTCAGAAAATTTCAGGGAGAACCTTGTTGTCACAGGCATAGGGATGGTCAAGAGCTGAACTGGGGTGGCATGTGTCATGGCAAGGCTGGGACAGCAGAGTTCCACCACTGGCTGGTGGGGTAGTGGGAGTCACTTTTCTCCATTTGTCTCACAATCGGTCTTCCTCTAACATATTTCCATATTAGTCTTAACCACGATCTTACATTATCTTTAAAGTGTGGAAAAAACCCCCACCTCCATTTCCCACCACCCCTACCCTGCTGCACTGCTCTAGACATACGCAGTGGAGTCCAGACTGGAGTCGAGTGTAACCAGCCCACAAGGGTCAAGGGGGCCCCAGGGGACCTTAAACATAAAAAGAAAAATAACAACCCATCAAGGCGTTCCCAAGTGAATGTTCAAGCCCACGCAAACTTCTCTTCATGTTGAGAGTGCTTTCCTTGGGCGGGTCTGAGGGGAAAGATAAACAGAAAGGAAAATCAGTATTCAGAGGAGAGGAGGGAGAAGTGGAAGCAAGAACATTCGAGTCTTCTGAGAGGCCGGTGAAGCTAATTTAAGTCATCTGTCTGCCTAAACCTAGTTAAAATAAGGTTTTAGTAGGATTCTTCATGTGAGAGCTGCGGTTAGACAGAAATTCCTTTTAAATGATGTCTGAAGAGCGAGTCAAAATGAGGCCAGAAAGCTAGAGAGGAGTAAGTCCAGGCAAAAGCTTGAACTGGGCGGAGAGAATATTTACTAGCACACAGGGCCCAAGCCAAAGGGACGAGCCCTGCCCGCTCGCTCACCCCGGGGCGTGGCTTCCGCCCCCTTCCCAGCCCACCGGGGTTGCGGAGAGAGCGGTTTCTCCTTACAGAATTCTTGAGCCTGATTGAACTTCGATAATCATAGTCAACCCCACGTTTTTCAAAATAAAGTCTTTTTTATTGCGTTTTCTTATGAAAAAGCACCACTGTTCATTATAGAAAAACTAAAAAACACAGATAAGTAAAAAGAACAAATCGCAAAATATTCATAATCTCACTTACTGTAAACAACCACTGGTAGCACCATGTTAAATAATTAGAATGCCCTCCTAGGTAAATACAGGTATTTATTTTTCTATAATTAAACAAAAATATGTTTACACTATTAACACCATGTTAGATAATTAGAATACCTCCCTAAGTAAATATATATAGTATTTGTTATTATACATAACATAACATTATACATAATATAATACACATTATACATATACTATAAATACACACAAATGTACCTTTTTCAAACAAAAATGGATTAATCTGGTATATACTGTTGTAATTCCTTTCTTTCACCTGACATTTTCTGTGGCTGTAGATTTCTCAACATCCTTATAATGCGTGCATACTGTCATATTACTTGAAGTATTAAGTTTATTTAATCAGTTCACTGTTGCTAGACACTTAGGTTGTTGCAACTTCTTTTCCTTTGATAATGTTGCAATGAACATTCATGCAGCTAAATATTTGCATAAATTCCGAACGCTTTTTTCTCAGATACATTCCCAGAAGTCAAATTGCTTGCAGCTTCTTGATTTTTCATGTTAGGAAAATGAAACCCAGAGACTGGCCTAAGGTATATTACACAAACAGTGAAAGCTGATGGGGCAGGGGAATGGACAACCCAGAGCCAGAAGCCAGGCCTCCTGACTCAGGTGTAGTGCTGTTTGCACTGTACAGCAGGAAGAAGGGACTAGCCAGGTTCCTTTGACAGTTGGCAACACCAGCTGTGAAAATGGGGGCAACAATTATAATACAACTTCTTGTAAGAGCAAGGGCTGTTAATTCAAAGACATCTACGGGAGTTACTCATCTCCTATACCTTCAGGTTAGGGCTACTCCTGGAATGTGTGTTACCTGTGTCCGCCCTATCAGTGTGTACCTGCCTGTAGTGTGCTTGGACGTTGCATTTCTACACCTTCTTTTTCTCCTCCTGGCCACAGGTGAATTGGGATATGACCGTTTTTTGAAGTTCTATAGGAATTTCCTGGCCCATTATTACACAGTGCCTACTTCTCGCTTGACATCTCTGCCCTGAGGGGACTTGGAGAACAATCCAGAGGCCACAGAATAGAAACACAAATTGTCCTATTAGAAAGCAGGGCACGATTCCTGCCACCCATCATGCCCCACCATGCCTTCTAGTACAATTTAAATTGAGCCACCTGGTGGTTAGATTTCTTCTGTATACTAATAATCTTCCCCTAAGGAGGGAGGTGGCTGGGTGGGGCAGGCAACAGATTTACAGAGGAATACAGTGGGGGTGTAGAAGCATGGGGGTGTGCGCAGTGAAGTAGAAAGTGCAGGCCTGGGAGTGAGGAGACTGGGCTCTGACTCTGCCCACGTGCTGTGTGGCTCTGAGGAAGATGCTTTCCTAAGCTGGTCCCACTGCTTCATTCATTACTCAGAGGCACCAAGCCAGGCAAGCTCCACTGTTGCTTTCTGCTTTAGCTGCTCTCTTCTTTTCCCCACTCATTTGATCAATTTTTTAGTAACATGGTTCAGAGCATTTCTTTTGTGACCTCTGATAGTCTTTTGTAAAGTTTTTTGAATCTTTCAGATGAGTTGCCAATAACAGGTCCTATGTTAATGTAATAGGAAAGCTCCAAGGCAAGTTTTGATGTTCTGATGCCAGCATCAAACGCATTCAGCCACCTCACCTGTAGCTACAAGCTCTTGTTTATAGTTGGCCGGTGGCCGTGCTGCTTGCTTTTAAAGCCTAGAAGGTGGGGGCCTCCAGGAGCCAGGAATGTCCGCCTCATGCATACCTGGATAATTCTGCACTGCCGCCTCCTTTCTGCAAGGCCTTTGGGGTCACCAGGGACTACAGATTTGGCAGAGAAATTTCACCCAGCATGCCGCCCTAACCAAGTGGTGATAGCTGTCTCAAGAGGGGTGTGGAATTACTAAAGGTATACTAAAGAGGACTTTCAGCCACTTCCATTCTCACCAGAAAGATTGCCATGAGTCAGGAATGTAGGATAGCAGTGGAAATCACCATTTCTCACTCCCCATGATCTAAAACTATGATAGTTAGGATATTTGCTCCAGTCCCAGCTTTCCAATGGGTTATTGTGCTCCAGGCTGGTGATACAGGACATCAGCGCTCTCAAGGAAGATGAGCTGGGAGAGAAGGAAGTTACTGCTGCTATAACAGCAGGACTGCATCTCACCCTGAGCCTTGCAGCAGCTCGGAGGCAAGGCATCTGCTATCTCCCTTACACAGGACTTCCTCAGATTGCGTTCCCCTCTCCTGTGGTGGCTTATCCTCGCCAAACCTTCTCTTGATGTTAGCTTTCAACGTTCACCTGTATCACGTGTTGTTTTGAGGGGGTACAATGGGTGCTCACAGTGAAATTGGCTTCGGGGAGGCCTCTGTTTTCCATCAGGAGGGTGCTGGTTGGATCATTTATGGGCTGGAAGTCGGAACTTCAAAGAGAATCCACTATCTTTTCCAGGCAACAAAAGATTTAGAAGCTAGCACCAAGGGAAAGAGTGGATGTGTCTCCCTCATTCTTTCCATGTGGATGCAAAGTAAAGCAAGTTTAAAGCGGTTGTTAGTGAAACTGTACGGTGTGAAGTAGAAAACCCCACAAGGGTTTTCAAAGCAGACTTCCTAGGACTGGCAACAGCATGCAGCTCTATTTATGGCAGTGTGATCTACTGGACAAGCCAAGAGCTGAAGTCAGGAAGCTGGAGCTCTACTTTCAGCCTTGGCGCTCACTGAGAAAGTCACTTCCCCTTTCTGAGCCTCAGTTTCCCCATCTGTCACCTGCCTTGCCCACCTCAAAGGGTTTTGGGGATGATCCTACCAAAGAAAGGATGTGACTATGGTTTGAAAAAAAGGCTCAAGAGCTGTGTAAATGGAAGGAATGATTGTTTGTTTTCATAAGTGGAGTTGTCTCTCTTCCATCACTGCTGGAGAGGCTGTTTGGACCATAAGTATTTGGCCTCTGAACTTTCACTGTGGACTGTAGCAGCTGTGGGTGGCAGGAATCCAAGAGGGAGGAAATATCAGAGTTAGCAAACATGGGTCTTGGCCTCAGAGTTGGCCAGGTTTCTAGGAGGAAAAAATCTCAAGTAGCTCTTTGTGGTCATGAAGAATACACTTATGTGATTGTTTTAAAATTTTCAGAGTCTGAAAACAAACTTTAAGGACATATCACAATGGATCACAGTAGAGTTATTTATTCAACCTAGGCTGCACAAATCTACATGAAATGGAGAAGAGTAGACATTATCTAAATATTTCCACACCCCTCTTCCTTCTTGCATGTATACACACACATACACACACACAAATTATTTCATCCTATAATTCAGATAGTGGTTTCAATTCTTCCCTCTTTGCACTTAGTTGGAGCCTTTTCAGTCTTCAAAGTTCTTCCCAGTTCCTTTGCCATTTTATTTTCAGTACCAGGTACAGTATCTGGCTCAGAGTAGGTACTCATTAACTTCCTAATCAATGAAATACCACCCGACCTGGAATCTATTGTTACATAAATGGCCCCAGTGAATCATGCCTCTGTGCATCCATGTCCTTGTATAGCCCCTTCCACACTGGCCCTGGGTTTGGTCACATAATTTGCTTTGGCCGATGGGACCTTAACAGGGGCTTGAAAAGCACATCGGAACAAGCACACCAGATGTAGAAGCCTGGGTCAGCCTGCCTGAGACACGTGGTCCTGTCAACAGCCAGCTCCAACTACCAGTCATGTGAGTGAGGCTATTTTAGACCTCCCAGTCTCCCAAGCCACCAGCTGACTGAAGCCAGACCAACTCAGCAGAAGAATCATCCAGCTGTGCTCAGCCTAAGTCAGTGACCCATAGAATCATGATAAAATATAATCGTAGTTTTAAGCCACTGAATTTTGGGTTAGCATGTTATACAGTAATAGATAATTGAGATACTACTTTTTTTTAAATGCATAGATTCCTCTAAGCTAGGAATGATAAATATGTTACATCTCATCCATCGACTTTAATTGATTGGTAGTGCCTTCCTGGAAGAATCTGTTGAAAAGAATTTGAAGGCCAAGTTAATGGAAAAGAAAGCCATCATTAATTAGTAATGTATGCAAAGAGCATGGGCAGGGATAGTGGCAATATGTCTACCCTATATTTGCCATTGTTACTCCATATTACCAATCAGAGGTCAAAGAATAGGGAAAGCAGGATCATCAAACTTAAATGTTAAGTGGACCAATGGTGAGGGGATTTTCTAATGAGTTAAGTAATGCTTCCCAGAAATGGCGGTATTGAAGGCAGAACTCCTCAAGTGAACTCAACCAGACATTTTTTATGTCACTGGAGAACACAGCTCTGTGACTGAGGAGACTCAGGACTCTACCTGGCTACCCAGGCTTGCCTGGGGCCATGCACAAGTGGGTTTGCCACAGGCACAGATCTGGTCCTCAGCTGTATAGGTCCAGAAAGTCAGTGTTGTGTATCAAGAGCTGACGGGGCTCTTGGGAACAGACCTACAAGAACCACATTCATGAGATACCAATAACAAAATGAAATATGAGACCTTGCCAAGGATACCACACTTGTTATTTGCTCCCCAGACTAAATTAGTCATTAAAAAAGCCCAGTCCTGGGCCGGCCGAGTGGCGCGGTGGTTAAACGCTGGCTTCAGAAGCCAGCGGCCCTGGTTCAGGTCCCATATATATGAGGGCCAGTAACACTGCCTTCAAATCAAATCAAATCAAATCAAATCAAATCAAATCAAATCAAATAAAATAAAATAAAATAAAATAAAGCCCAGTCCCATGAAGAGGATGGAAATTTTAAAAAGGAAGTGGAAAGGTTCAGAGAGAATATTTCACATGAGTCAGGAAAGGCAGATAAAATATCTCTGTCTGACAGCAGTGCCCTCTCTCCAGTGATGGTAAAACAGCTGACCTCAGGTCCGGTGCCTCTCACCCTTGAGAAGAATGGGAGGTGCACTGACCACCTATGGACATTGATTTCTTTTCTAATATCTCTGCAGACCCCATTCCTTCTGGGAGACATGCTTCCTCAGATACATTAATATAATTGATTAGGCTGTTGTTACTTTTCTGTTCAGAGGCACTTTCTGGGGATTCCACCTTAATTAGAGTTTGCTTTTGCAAGTTCCTGACTGTTCATCACCACGTTGACTCCAAAGATTTCCACATAGTGCATTGATTTGTCCATCCACCCATCCACCATCCATCCATCCATCCATCCGTCTATCTATCCATCCATCATTTCACCTATTCTGTAAATACTTAATTATGCACTTAGTTAATTATGCACTTATTCTGTAAATACTTAATTATGCACTTAGACACAAAAAGAAATAAGGCATAGGCTCTGCCTTTAAGGAGCCTCAAAAGTGAGTAAGGAAACAGGAGTCCAGGTGGGAAACCAGTCCTTAATAAGTCCAGGGCAGAAATAAGAATATTTTGACTAAGATTGAGGAGAGGTTACAGAGAAGAAAGGACAGATATCAGAGAAAAGGAGTGTTAGAGAGAAAATGGACTATGACTGCCTACTGGGTGGGCAATGAGGGAGAAGGAGGAGACTGGGATAAGAAAATGATTGTTAACTAGTAATCACTTATTAGTGTCATCATCATTATTGCTGATAGCTGGCATTTATTGAAAACTTCCGCCATGTCAGGTATTATTCTAAGCCCTTTATATATCTGAATTCATTTATTCCTCACAACCCAGCAAGACTGGTACTGTCATTACATTCCTCTTTCAGGTGAGGAAGTGGAGGTATAGGGTGATACGTAATTTGTCCAAGGTGACAGAGCTAGTAATTCACCGAATTGTATAACCCTCAGGTGTCCAGTTCAGTGTCTTAGTGGGTGCCTCCCACAAAGCTTAGAAATATAGGAGGAAGAGATACAGTACAGTTTTAGAAATGTATAATTTGGGATGCCTGAGACCATCCCGGGGAAGGAGTCCAGGAAGGAGCTGTATGTATGGGATAAGGCACAAGGCGAAGCATCTGTACAGGAAACATCACCTTAGACGCCATCAGCGTCCACATGGGGTGGTGGAAGGCATAGATCTGGGGGGGAGTGTCAAGGACAGGCCCAAGGTCAGGACCTAATAGAAGACACAAGAGGGAGGGGCATTTGGAGGAAGAGGAATCAAGTAGGGAGTATGGAAATGAATGATTACAGAGTCGGGATATGAACCGGAACAGGGCATGTCACAGAGGGTAAAGGAGTGAAGAGTTTCAATGCTCCAGTGGGTCACATACCACCTAAGACAGCATATGAATAAGCCCCTAAATTAGACATTCAGGAGGTTTGACAGCTAGTGATCTTGACAAGCATAGTTTCAGTAACACAAACTCCAGCTCCCAAAGCACCGGGATCAGTGGCTCTCAAACTCAGGTATAGAACAATCTCTTGGTGTAAAACGCAGACTCCTGGGACTGCCTCCAGAAACTTGGATTCATAGGCTTAGGTTGGGCGCCAGAATGTGAATTTTTAAAAAGCCCCCAGGTGATTCTGATGCAGTTGGTTTACAAACTTATTTGGATGAGTACACAACACTCATTTCCTTTCCCACTTGCTCCAGGTTCTGGTTTCCTGTTAAGTGATCCACAGCCTCCCGTGGGAGGTCAACACTGTGAGTGGCCAATCTTTTCAGGTCACACTGCCCCACACGAAACTTGCCTCTTAGGCCCTAGTGGTGTAATCATATTTTAATACTACAGTTAGCCAAACATACATACATACCCCCCCCACACACACACACATACTGTGCATACACAGAATAGTCAAGAAAGCCATTTATCCCAGAGATAAACACATATAAACCAAATAAATGTAAACGCACTTGACTGATCCAGTGAGGGAGAAGGAGGAGACTAGAATAATACAAAAGGAGGCAAAAGAGTCAAATCCCACCAAAGAGAGCATATAAGTGAGGTTCTTAACTATTAAGAGTAAATATACATACCCTGTATTTACACTCAGGGAAAAAGTGCAAAGGAACACAGAGGAAGGAGTAACATTCAACTTGCAGGAGTCGGTGAAGGCATTGCTGAGAAGGGAACATGTGAGTTACTCACCAATATAAGTTCCAGGGCAAAGAAAAGAAAACAGATTCCGGGCAGAGGAACCACAGTGTAGAAGTAGGGAGGCCCAGGGAGCATGGTGTTTCCCAGATCAATAAGAAGTGTAGTGTGGCTGGAATAGTGCAAGTAGGGTGGAAGGAGGTAAAGGCAGATGGAATAACAGTGAACTTGATTGGAAAGCTACAATGGGCCACCCTTTGGAGGGTCTTTGATGCATCATACTAAGGGGTTTGGACTTGACCTTGAAGAGGTGGAGAGCCCACCTGGTTTTAAGTGGGGGATTTTGTCTTAGGGCGTAGGGTATCACGGTGTGGAGGCTGCAGGTTTCTTCCCCTCTGTCTACTCAGCATCCAAGATACCGAAATTTCTCGTAGACACAGAACCCTGAATTCACATGGTATTTGCAGACATGGCTTTTGAGTTTGTTTCTTTTACGCCATGGAACCTGAAGACTATCGTTTGGGAAATAAACCATGGGGAACGAGGAGGGAGAGAAAGAGGGGAAAAACAACACTCATATGGAAAAAAGACAGCTGCCTATCTAAACAGGGCTTTAAAATAATTACAAAAAATAAAGTTTCGATTTTGCAGGGTGGACCAGGGGAGGAGAACCCAAAATGACCAGAGAACAACAAAGTAGAAAAAACAAGCACTGGAAGAAAGAATATAAAAACAGGAAGTTAGCAGGCAGCAGTTCCCCATGAGGTCACTGGCAAAGGACTCAGTGGACCGTTCTCCGCAGGTCATGGGGCTCGGGAAGGGAAAGCTGGGGCACCGCCTTGGGCACTGGAACAGACGAGAACCCAGGGTCAATTCCAGACACATCTGGAAAACTCCAAAAACAATTTCTATTTGGGATGGGAGAGCGGTAGTCTCTTGGCTGCCCACCTGGGCCCTGGGGGCGAAGTGGGAGGCAGCAACTAAACTCCATTCAGAAACTGAGTCCCGGACCTGGATCTGTGTGACCCTGGGCGAGAGCCTCGCCTCTCTGGGCGTGTTTCATCTTCTGAGATTTGTTGTGTTTGGCCAGGCCTCCATGCATGGGTGGCCAAGGGGGACATTGAAACCCAGCTGTGCACTCTGGTATGAGCAGTGACCAGGAAGAAAAAGTGCTTTGTTTTTCTAATTTACACCAAAACATTGTTCTGCCCACCAAACCCAGAGCCCACAGGGCCATGACTACCTGGAGTGGTGCCTTTTTCTCATTCATATACAAGAGCTCCATGGGCTAATGGTGGCCCAGAAAGTGAGGGATGGGAGTGCTATGGACTGGGTTGGAAATGTAGCTGAGGCCACCCTGTGGGGAGTCTTGGATGCCATGCTAAGGAACTTGGAGTTGATCTCGAAAGAAATGGAAAGTCAGATATATGCTTGAGCCCACTTGCCTCCCCACCATGCTCTGTTCCTGGCCCTGCTCAATGGAAGGCCTCTGCTGCCACTGTCACTTACTTCCTAATACATTGGCTGTCTCGGCCACCCTGGGGGTGAGCCCTGGGTTTTGGCATGACCTTAACTATGTCCACTCTGATAGGAGGAGCTGAAACAGCTCCAGCACCCATGTGGAACCTGACCAGGAACCACTGAGACTGGCCCCAAAGCTGCCCAGAGGGCCCAGGTACATCGAGAAGCATGAGGGAGTAAATGCCCCACAGGGTGAATTGTGACCAGCCTCACTTCCCCGCCCTCTCACTATCACTGCCCTGGGACTAACTCTCTTTTTCCATAAAGCTTTAGCAAAGTATAAGTTTTGCCTCTTGTTTTTAAGGAAAACTGAGCTAAGACAGAGGATTTTCAGCGATAACTGCAACTGGCCATCCTGACCCTGGTGAATGAGGGCTTGCCATATTTGTACTGGGACTTTTCTTGCTCCTGAGTGTGTTGGAACACACTTATGCTTGTCAGAGACATTTGGGCAGTAGAATCAAGAGGGCATGAAGGGAAACGGACCAGGGCTCAAACCCTGGCTCCATCCTTCACTAGCTGATGAGATGACTTGAATGATGACTTGACTTCTGCTAAATCTTTGTTTCTCCTGGGAGATGGAGATCATAAAACTTACTTTATGGAGTTGGCAATGATTAAATGAAATGAGATCATACATGGAGAATATTGAGCAGATTGCTGGACATGTAGGATGAGCTCAGACAATGCTGTTTTGTTGTAATGATTAGGAAAATCGAAGGGTAGGCACCCAGGGGACCTTGGAGTCAGTGCCTTGTCACAGCAGCTGCGGAGAGGGACATTCGTGGCCTGTGGGAGGGGCGTGGTTGTGAAGGCCAAGGCCAATCTCGGAGGTTTCCCAGACTAGATTCTGCGTGTGGGGATTCTCTACTGTTTGAACACAGAGAGTGACATGAACATTAATCCAGGTTCCCCTGGTCACTCATTTCATCTACAGCTGCTGAACATGGCCACTCAGCTGTCCACTCTGACCTTGGCCCAGACGTTGTCCACCCCTCACCTGTAAGAGCACCCGCTGCTGCCCCTGCCAGTATTTCATCCACAGGAAGAACAGGCTTCTTGCATGGCTCGTTTCCACTCTGGCCTTGGTCTTGGAGACTGAAGGTACAATTTGGCGGGAGGTGAGAACCAGGTCAACCTAGGACAGAGACTCTCACTGCCCACAGTCTCAGCAGCCTGCGGAAGTCTCTGATGCCAGCTCCGATGTCAACGTCTCAATCTCAAGGTCATTGTCACATTTGCCCAGCAGGCTGATGCTGGGGCCCTGGGTTTACTTTCACTGCTCCACTTCTGAGTAGCAACTGACCACTGATGGGGCAAACTAGAGAGAAGAGAGGAAGGGGTTTCTGTTTCTTCTTCATCCCTCTGTATCCCTATACCTGCTCCATATCTGAAGCTGAGCCCTTAGGCCTGGCGCAACAGAGAGGCTTGAAAATGTGCTACTGTAGGTCTCACAGTGGCTTACAGGAGGGTTTTGTTTTGTTCTGTTTCACTTTTGATGATGAGACAGTTTGTGCATGAAATGAGCCAGAAAGAAAGAGAAAAGATAGTAGAGCAAAGACCCAGAAAAAAACTGGGAAGGGTTGAAAGCTGTGGAATCTAGGACACAAGTGAGGAGCCTCTAATCCCTGTATGGGTGAGATACCTCTGTTCCCTGACACTGGCCGGAGGATAGAGGGGTGGCAGACATAAATAAGTCTGTAGGAGGAAGCCTGGAAGTTAAGGGATTTCATGCCAGGTGGCCTCAATATTCTCTGGGAACTAGGAGGCAAAGCCATCTGTTGAGAGAGGAATTGAAGTGAGGATGGAATTAGGGAATAGTGGTGAAGATCTGAAATAGCCACCCTGGGGAAAAGAGAGGATGCGTTCTAGAGACACGGCAGAGGATGGCTCAGAGGCACTGAAGACTGAAGTTATGATTTCCTCTTCAGCAGCATCCAGCAGTACAGACCCAGGGTCCAAGAGAGCAGAGGTGGGGTTAGTCCCAAGTCACTACCTATTAGTGGAGTAAAGGACGTCATGATGGGAAGCATCTTGTCCAATGCTTAGAGTCTGAATAGTTATTAACCCTGGATCTCATTAACCCTCGTGCCCATCTCTAAGTGGCTCAGAAAGACATTAATCAGTCCCCATCCTGTGTGCAAGCTCCTCCTCTTCACCCTCCAGAGTCAAATGACTGGCCTTGGGGACAGCTCAGGTGCTGCAGGAGGAGATGGCCAGGTAGGTACCTTGCCCCTCTGGCAATGATTGATCTCCCTGTGTTCAGTGTCCCAGAGGCAGCACGCAGCCAAGACAGGGTGGGACCTCTGATTCCCTGGGGTATACACAGTCTCTTTAAACACTGGCGCCAAAGGCCTACATCTCATCCTATCAATCAGAAACTGCTCAGGAGATGTCACTCTGCCTCCCCTCCTCGGACCTAACACGTAGACAAGAAATCTCACCCACCTTCCCTGGTGCCAAGGCCAGCTTTATTTACAAGGGTATGTTCTCAGAGGTTTCTTTATACCTGACTCTGTGTTTCCAAGATCAGTTTCCCCAAACTCTCCATTGTGGACAGGGAGAGCTAGGGACTAGTGTCACTTAGAAATAATGTTTCTTGGCAGAGGATTTATTGGCACAGCAACCAAATAGGTACCACTTATTGTCCTTATATATAAAAGAGCTTAGTTTTCAGCCCTGGCCTACTTTCCTGAGATGCCATGACACAGATGTCAACCAAATGGCTTGACCGGCTAGGAGAGAGATGAGCTATATGTCTCACTTTATGTTGAACCATTTTCAGCTTTGTTGATTCACTTATATGAAAGGATAAAGATAAAAAGAAAAACCCCACCTATGCTACATATTTTATCTCCAGATTTAACTATTTATTCCTTTTTATTTGGGCAGGGGAGACTGTTCTATAATGGTGCTTGGTATGTCGCCATCTCGTGGTAGAACAGGGTAACTTCCCATTTATGCTCTGGGGTTGTCATTATCTCAACAAATACTGTATTTGTTGAGGGTCTCCCTCTGCATCAGGCACTGGATGGTAATTGCATTCATCTATTTACATTAAAAGTAAGAATCTGCTTAGGTGGTGAGAATCTGCCTCCGGAATTGGTGGTAACTGCCACTCCAGACCTTCCACAGCAGCTGTGTCATAGGAATCCAATAGCCTCCCTCATTTACCACTCTATTTGAGATTTCCCCAACAATCTTGAGTGCTGAAGGCACCTGATGGAATAGGGCTACCTGGGGCTGCAGAATTCATTTCAGGTGCCACAAAATGTGACCTTTTCCAGCTGTGATGATTTCCCATACTTACACATCAGTGGCTCTCGGCCCTGGCTGCACATTAGAATCACTTACAGGCTTTTAAAAGCAGTGATGCCCAGAACTCACCCACAGAGATTCTGATTTCGTAGTTCAGGGGTGAGGCATTGGTATTTGTAAAGCTCTCCAGGTGATTCTGATGTGCAGTCATGACTGAGAAGTGCTGTAAAAATTGGTAAGCATGGGTCAGACATCTCCCTTTTTATTGCTATTATAACTAGAATTACTCCTCATAGTCACACACCTCTCCCCACTCCCCACACTGACAGAAATTGGGGAGCAGCATGGCCCCATCATCTAAGAATCTCATCTGTCTCTCACATTACAATGAATATTTCTCGTTTCTGGGGGTCTTTGAGAAGCTCCACAAACTACGGTTAAAGGATATATGACCAATAGGCCACTTTTCTTATTCTTCTTCAGACTAAGGGAGCGCAGTCTGAAAGTATAATGGGTGGGAGAAGAGCTGAGCGCATGCACATATTTTGGGCACCACAATAACATAAAGGAAAACTCCAAGGGGAGCCTTGCAAAGTATGGGAAATTATGGGGATTAAAGTTCGTTTTGTTTTCACCTTCAGGTTCTAAACTGAATTGAATGTTTGTCATTCAGAGGAGTGTGTGTGTGTGTGTGTGTGTGTGTGTGTGTGTGTGTGTGTACCCAATATCCATGGATATTTGGAAGAATAAAGAGGTCCATTTTCAATTCACATTGGTGAGACACATTAAAGAGGGCCAGGTCTGGGGACCCCACACCCCCTCAGCTTATCTGGCTCTGAAGGACTTGGAGAGCCCAAATTCATCTTGGACCATTTGCTGAACCCTTCTGGATACAATAACTAAGACTTGGCTAAATGAGCTTCTGGGGAAATTGGGTGGAGATGGGAGATGTGCTTGTGACAGATCAGTCCCTATTGGTGGGAGGTGGAGTTTCTCAAACACAGGAGGGTATGCCCATCCCAGAGCAGAGACGTTTGAAGAGGGAAGCTGTCTCTCCAAAAGGAAGCAGATACAAGGTTAAGATTCTGGAGATCACCCACTTAAAGAGGTTCTTCCTGTGAAATGTTCAATTTCTTGTATGTTTTTCTACATCTTGGATGTTTTTCCAAGAAAAATGGTACTGGTGGCTGTTCAAAATTTTCTCTCTTATTTGTTGTAACTTTATTTTTCCAAGCTTTAAGAAAATATGATACATTTATTTGCATTTATGTGATAATTTTGTAAAGAACAAAGACACGCATTTACCTACCTGCCTTCCCCTGGACTTAGACTGTGCCTGACTCAGGACATAGCAGGGTGCTGAGCCAGCCTACACCCTGTGGACCAGAGATGATATCACCGGGAAATGATGTTGAAACCTTGGTTTTTGTCTTTTTGAAGGAAACACTTTAATCAAGGGACAGAATTTTGTGCAGAATAAAACAGCCAGAAATTTAATAGTAAAAGAAAGTATACTCCGAGACATGGAAAGGGCTGACCCAAGAGAAGGAAGCAGTCTGGCCTTACATAGCACGAAGGCTTTTATTTCTATGGGTAGAATTGCCTCCCCTTCTCCCTTCTCTTATCTCTCTTTCTTCCCCCTGAGGTGCCTAGTCCTCTGGCATTTAGCAATGCATTTCTTTGACTTAGAGGCATGTGTAAACACACCCCTTTGATTTAGGGGCAGGTGTAAACACATTCCCCTAAGGGTCTGTGTGAGCCTGGAATCCTGCTAGGCAGCTGCCAGGAGTCTTGACCCCAGTAGGAGCTGCAGCCAGGGGCTCTCTAACGGGGCTAGGTTTCTCCTTCTCCTGCTCATTTCTATCTCTCTACCCTATCAACGTGGCCCACACACAACCCAGAGCCACAGAAGGAGAGCAGGATTCAGAGGGACAGAAGTCAGGAAAACTCAGACACGGGAGGAGGGTGACAACCCCCACTTTCCTCCCAAATTTTAAGGGAGGCAATCCTTAAGAAGGAAGGGAGACTGTTATTTAGGTTATACCATATATTCTTTCATTACTGAGAGAAAGGCGGGAAACTGAGACAGTTGATCTAGGGGTGTGATTTTTACTTAATGCATTTGTGATAGCAGTAGGATATTGAAGCAGAGACACCCCATAAATATGAGGACATAAATGGTAGAGACGGTGAAAAATTTAAGACAAGAGGTAAAATTTGGAGAATCTAAGCAGTATGAAAATTTTTAGGTAAGGACCGACTGAGAGGCTCAGTTGGTTAAGAGCTCGCTCAAGAGTGCGAGCTGAGCCTGAGCAACAGCTGTTCCATGCCCAGCCCGAGCTGAGCTGTCGCTGAGCTGTCAGCTAAAAAAAACAACAACAATAACAAAAAAAACACATAAAAATTTCCAGGTATAACAGGTTTGGGAGACACAGGCCAAGTCCTAGCCCTTTATTTTTCACATGAGGAAACTGAGACCTGGAGAGAGGCAAGGGTCACTGATGTCCCCAAGGCTACAGAGCTATTTGACCTGAGATCCATGGCTTGACTCTACCTCTCCTCACTCCCAGCTTAGGTCTTGTTTTTGTTTCCTTGTTTCCCAGGAGTCTTCTTGATCCTGGTCATTTGAATATTGACTATAGTGAACACATGAAAACAAGACGTGGGATGTACTGGGAAACGCACCAACCAGTATTATTTCATTGGGTTTTCTGGTGACAATTAAAGGTAAGTTTTATCTTCTGTTTTTTCAATCTATTTTTATTGTGTTTTGTTTTTAGTAATTACCACTGTTTGTATAGGCAGAGAGTTAAGTATCTGAGCCAGCACTCTCCCCTCTGTTTTCAGTGTACTCAAAGACTTTAGAGCAGCATGGGCAAAGTGTATCAAAAGGTTTCCATTGAAAAGGGAACTTGAAATTAAGCCACAGAGCTTGGCTGTGGTCCCCATGCTAAGTGATTCCAACCAGGGCAGGCCTAACCCTTTCCTGGAGGAGTCATTTGCCCAAGGTGATCACGGCTTTGAAGGGAAGAAATTAAGCAGGAGCAGAAACGTCCCAGGAGCCAAATGAAATGCCCCCTTGGAAGGGGACAATGATTCTTAGAACTCAGGCTTAAGCCTCCCCCGCCTCCTCTCTTTCTTTCCTTTTTCCAGAATTAATGCCATTTTGTCAACTAGACTTGGGGGTTTCAGTTGGCATTTTTGCTGCTGATCAGAGGGTCCGGCAAAATAGAGTCTTATACTGGCACTAAATATCATCTCTTTTCTGTGTTAAATGAGAGAAGCCACCTCAAGTGGTGACTCATGGGCCTCCCAACCTTGACCTCCCTCGTTTTCCAGGTCCAAGGTGCTAGCCCTTCCCATGATGCTCTGTGCTCCGTGGCTGAGCCCCCACTTGTCCCTGAGGACTAGGGATGGCATAGCAGGTAGCTCCAGGAGGTGTCCAAACTTGCCTGGGCCGCCTGAGTGCTGTGTTTATAGCAACAGGTCCCGAGCTGTGGGCTGAAGGAAGCTGGCAGGAAAGCTCTGTGGTCTGGAGCAGGTCACCCTGTGCCTGGGACCCTCTGCAAAGCTTGGAGACACCACGTGTGTTTATTCGGAGGCAGAAGGCCAGGAAAACACACTGGAAAGAGGCCCTGTCCTTCATTACTGGAGTTAGCCAGACAAGGAAATTCTGACCACAAGACCACACCGCGTTGTCAATGTAAACTGGTTTCCTGTCCCTTCCCGTCCTCAGTCCCAGTTAAACATTACAATTATTTGGACCTCTCTTCTCAAGGTCTGATTACTTTTCTCTTTAACTAATCTTTTTTTTTAAATGAAGTAAAAAGGCCCTTTTTCCATAATTCAGTTGTACACCCATTCTCCACATAGCAGCCAGACGATTTTTACGAAGAGCGGGTTCCTTTCCAACTGTTTCTACGGCTGTCTGTACCTGGGCTTGCCCTGCCCTTTTCCCTGATCTCACTGCATCTCCCCCAGCTCTTAGCTCCAGCCACACTGGCCTTGGGTTAATTCACCAAGTATTTCAGGTTTAGGGGATTGATAAGGATGGATCAGACTGCACAAACACCTGAAACCACCCATCAATCTTTTTTACTACTTTTTAAAATTTTATGTACAATCAGTATCACTTTCATTGTTGTGCAGTCCTACGAGGTTTCATAATGCATAGATTCTTTTAATCACCACCACAAAGAAGACACAGAACCATTCCAATTTCCAAAAGAAATCCCTTATGCTGCTCCTTTATAATTTGTTCCTGCTCCCACCCTCTTGCAACCACAGATCTGTTCCTATAGTTTTGCCTTTTTCAGGCTGTCACCTGAAGTGAATAATATAGCACGTAATCTTTTAAGACTGGTTTATTTCACATAACATAATGCATTTGAGATTCATCCACATTGTTGTGTGTAGCAATAGCACATTCCTTTTCATTGCTGAGTAGTATTCCATTGTATGGATGTACCACAGTTTTTCATCCAATTACTCACTGAAGAATATTTGAATAGTTTCCAGTTGACAGCAATTGTTCATAATGCTGCTATTAAACATTAGTGTATAGATTTTTGTGTAAGCATAAGTTTTCACTTCTCAATAATAAATACCTACAGATGAGATTGCTGGGTCAAACGGTAAGTACATGTTTAACTTTGTAAGAAAATATCAAACTGTTCTCCAGAGAACCTGTCCTGTAACATATTACATTCCCACTAGCCATGCACAAGAGTTCCAGTTGCTCCACATCCTTATCAGCACTTCATATTATTAGAATCTTTTATATTAGCCATTCTAATAAGTATGTAATAGTATTTCATTCTGGCCTTTAATTTGAATTTTCCCTGATGACTAATGATGTGAACAGCTGTTCATATGTTTATTTGCCATCTGTATATCTTCTCTAGTGAGGTGTGTGTTCAAGTCCTTTGCCTATTAAAAAATAGGTTGTTTGCTTTCTTATTGTTGAGTTGTGAGAGTTCTTTATATATTACAGATACAAGTCCTTTGTTGGATATGTGATTTGCAAATATTTTCCCCCGGTCTGTGGCTCATCTTTTCATTCTCTTAACAGTGTCTTTCGCAGAGCAAAAGGTTTTAATTCAGTCAATTTCCATTTATCATTATTTTAAAGGATTTTTGTTTTGTGATCTAAGAGCACAAAGATTTTCTCTTATTTTTTAATCTGAGTATTATAGTTTTTAAATTTTACGTTGAGGTCTGGGATTCATTTTCATTTAATTTTTGTATTTGATATGAGGTATAGGTTGAGGCTCAAACTTTGCATATGAATATTTAATTGTTCCACCACCATCTGTTGAAAAGACAATCTGTTGAACTGCTCTCATGCCTTTGTCAAAAGTTTGAACAGACACTTCACAAAAGAAGATGGCAAATAAGCATGTGGAAAGATCTTCAACATCAGGAAAAGATCTTCAATGTTAAAAAAATGCAAATTAAAACCACAATGAGTTATCACCACACACTTTTTAGACTAGCTAAAATTAAGTGTTGGTGAAGATGTGATAGAGCTGAAACTCTCAGACACTGCTGATGGGAATGTAAAATGGTGCAAAAGAGTTTGCAAAAAGTTTGTAAGTTTCTTTAAAAGTTAAACACTCAATTACCACTTCATCCAGCCATTCTCCTGCTAAATATTTACCCAAGAGAAATGCAAACATAAGTCCATACATATGTCCAAAAACTCGTATGTGAATGTTCATAGCAGCTTTATCTGTAATAGCCCAAACCGGATACAACCTGAATGCCCATCAGCAAGTGAATGGACAAGCAAAGTGGATACAATGGAATGCTCCACAGCAACAAAAAGCAATGAATTATTGATACATACTACAACATGGGTGGTTCTCAAAATAATTATGTTGAGTTCAGGAAGCCAGACAAAAAGTACCTTCTGGGGCCGGCCGAGTGGCTCAGTTGGTTAAGAGCTCGCTCAAGAGTGCGAGCTGAGCTCTGAGCAACAGCAGTTCGATGCCCAGCCCGAGCTGAGCAGCCACTGAGCTGTCAACAGGTAGCAGGATGGCTCAGCTAAAAAAAAAAAAAAAAAGGACGTTCTGCAAGATTTCATTAATATTAAATTTCAAGAAATGTAAATTAACATAAATGCATAATTGATTGAAAGCAGATCAGTGATTACCAGGAGATAAAGTAGATAGGTGGAGAGGGGTAGGAAGAAAGGATTAACAAAAGATGCAAGGAAATTTTGGAGGATAATAGATATGTTCATTATCTTGATTGAGGTGACGGTTTTACAGATGTAAACATGTCAAAATTGATCAAATTGTACCCTTTAAATTTATATGATTTGTCGTAAGTCAATTATACTTCAACGAAGCTCTTTTAAATTTGACCATATTTTAGGGATCTATTTCTGGAGTCTATGGCATTCCACTTATCTATGTGTCTGTTTTTGAGTCCATTACCATCCTGTTTTGATCACCGTAGTTGTATTTTACAGTATATATTAAAATCAGGTGGTGTGAGTCTTGCAACTTTTTCTTCTTTTTCAAAATTCTTTTGGATATCCTATTTCTTTGACTTTTACACAGAAATTTTATATTCATCTTGTCTATACCTACAAAGAATTACTGTGGGATTCTCTTGGAATTGCCTTTAATCTACAGATCAGTTGGTTAAGTTTGACACTTTAACTATAATGAATCATCTAATACATGAATAGAGTAAGACCCCTTGTTTATTTAGGTCTTCTTTGATTTCTTTCATCAGTGTTTTGTAGTTTTCACCATATAGACCCTGCACATATTTTGTTAAAATTATAGCTAAATATATCATATTCTTTTTGGACCTATTATAAATGGTAATGTGTTTTGAATTTCAATTTCCATTTGTTCATTTGTAGGTATAGAACAATGATTGATTTTAGTATGTTGACTTATTCCATGGCCTTGCTATACACACTTAGTCCTAGAAGCTTTTTTTTTTTTTTTTTGGTAGATTTCTCGGGAATTTTTTACATCTCATCCATGATAGAGATCAGTTTTATTTCTTCCTTTCCATTCTGAATGCCTTTTATATCTTGTCTAAGTACACTTCTAGGATTTCCAGTTCAATATGGAACAGTTGTGGTCAGAGCTGACATTCTCCACTAACTGTGCTTAACATTAAAAAAGAGAGGCAGCCAGGCAAGTCCCTCTTAATGTGCTGCAAGAGAGCTACATAGCCGGCTATGAAGTAGTATTCTTGGCAAGAAATTGAACCTGAGATGGATCAAGCCTCTAGCCAGGGATGATGTCTCTATTAGGAGATGCCAAAAAACTCAGTGATCAAGATAAATAACAATTTTAATGCAATATTTTAAAAAATAAAAATTAATGCAAAAAAATTCATGATGAACAAAATATCAACATTTTAAATAAAGACAGGATCGGCAGTACTTTTTTTCCTTTCCATTATGACTTGGCACTATTATTAATCTTGACCCTGGTCTAGAGTCTAGATCTAATGACCATTTTACAGGAAAGAGAAAGATATAAGAAATGTTGAATGAATCCAGTATGTGGGAAATTATAGGATAAGTTTCTTCAATAAATCAATTACAAGAAAAAAACCTGGAGTGCCAGCTACTCTAGGTAGTAAACACAGATGTGTTTACTCTGTGATGCTTTATTTACGAAGTCATACCCTTAGGATATGTGTACTTTTCAACAGTCCATTCTATTGTAAAAAAAAATGTTTTGTTTTGCTTTTTAAAGATGGAGAAAAATGCACCTAAATTGAAATAGTTACTAAGTTCAGGTGATTAGATTGTGGCTGTTTATATAATTTTAATATTTTATAATGTTTAGTCATTTTTATAATTTATAATTTTATAACTATATAATTTATATAACTATAATTATTAAAATGTCTAGTTATATTTTTATATAACATAATTTTTAGGAATTATAAATTCCTAAAGTTTTAGGAATACTTATTCTGGCCCTCAGTTATTAGAGATGCATACTGAAATATTTAAGGATGAATTGAATGAAGCATGGGATCTGTTTTTCAATATTTTGGGAATTAAATCCAGAAATTTTGCCCTAAAAAAATTTAGCAAAATAATAATAATAATAATAGTAATAATAATAATTCAGTTCCAAATGAAGTAACTATGGGAAAAATTCATAATTGTTGAATCTGGGGAACTTTATTAGAGTTTCTTATACTCTCTACTTTTGTATTTGACATTTTTTATTAGAAAATTAAAAATAACCTTTCACCCCCGCCTGGTATGATTTTCTACACCATTACACTGTTTTGTTTTTTTCCAAATTAGTATCTGAAATGATCTTGTTTATTGGTGTATTGCCTGCCTCCTCCCAGAATAAACACACAACAAGTACAGGATGTGGCTGAATCTTGCTCATTCCTTTATTCCCAACACTGAAAACAGTTAAAAACAATGACTTTTATCAGAGTCTTATATCTAATATGATGTCTCAAACAGGTTATGTGTTTTATGTACTTGATGGATATTTTACTTTTGATATTATTTAAAGAATAAGAACTCAGTACAGCCTCACTTTTTGTCTCAAAGTGACCCCATCTCTTCACATAGATATCCTAGCTCTTTTTTCGTTGGATGGTCAGCAAGATTTTAACGGATGCAGAGACTAAATCTGCCTCCTAGGAGTTCTTCACAATCATTTCATAGACCCAAAATCTGATTATTTGCCAATCTGTA
Source organism: Aselliscus stoliczkanus (assembly GCA_033961575.1). Taxonomy (NCBI): domain Eukaryota; kingdom Metazoa; phylum Chordata; class Mammalia; order Chiroptera; family Hipposideridae; genus Aselliscus; species Aselliscus stoliczkanus. The sequence goes on along the minus strand of CM066732.1, from coordinate 61,901,430 downwards.
AAGACTACAAAGCCTAGCAATTTCACTTGACCTACTGTTAAATTCTCCTGTGAAGTTGTTAATTTCAGAGTACTTTGGGGTTTTATAGACTCCATCTTCCTTAAATCGTTGTAAGGTTATGCTAAACAAAAAACAGATGTTGCACTCTATAAATCTGCAATTACTAGCTTCTAATCAGTTCTCAATGTCAAAGTCAGCTTCTCCAACTTTTAGAGACTGTGCAACTCAGAATAAGCAAGTTTCTGTTCCAAAATTTAGCTCCTTAAAAGTAAAAACAACTGAAATTTCTCACGTGATATTTCTTGTGTTTAAAAACAGAACAAATCTATTTGTCTGTGTCATTTCTTTTCTTGGTTGTGGGCTTGTGGTATTAGAAGAATGACTCTTGGATAAAGAAAATATTTATACGTGTTCATAACAGTTGCTCTCTGTTCTTTCTCTGAAGTCTGCCCTATGGCCGCTTGAGATGACATATTACTCAAGCACATGTGTGTAACTGAATTCACCTGAGCACATGCTGATTGGGTTGGCCCTTCAGAGTGTATCCCAGGTACTTCAAGATGGGACCATCACCCTCAGTTTACACACACGAGAGGCAGCTTCTGTGGTCTCTTGGTCCTAACTTGGCCTCTATTCCTAAGCTCCTCCCACCTGTCCTAGGTACTCATGCTCCTTTTCAGATTCCTCATGGGTTCAGAGTTTGGGAGTCCCCATTCTAGACTTAATCATGCAGAATATGCTTTTCCTTAGCCTGTGATGGGACATGCAGGCACTCCCAGGTGCATCCCAGGGCCAGAGTGTTTCATGACAAGGAGTTGTCAAACAGTGCTGAATTGTAGCATCCCTGTAATCTACACAGCCTGGAAACGGGTCTGCTTGGATGTTTGGAAATACTAAATACACACTGTACACTATTTTTAAGGCTGAGGAAAACAAGCTTTTATTCAGTATCCATTCAACAAATACTTCCTGAGCTCCAGCCATGGGCTAGACTTAACTAAATGCGGTCAACTTCATGGTCCTTACCTCGTGGTTCATAATTCAGCAAAGACACGGTGCATAAACTATAATGCAAAGTTATTAGTGCTCCAGATAAGTCTTTCCCATCCTTCTTACTTAGGATGAATTTATGGCTGAGCAGTTTAGTGACAATAAGTTTTTTGGAGCAATTTTTAAAAGCTGGGCTGGTACGAAGTATTTTCCACGTCTTTCCCCTTTAATCCTTACAAGAACACTAATGTTGTAGATATTATCATCCTCATTTTACAGATGAGGAAACTGAAGCCTAGAGAGGTGAGACAGGCCTCCTAGTTTGGCAAATAGCAAGGCTGGAATTCTAACTAGGGTCTTTTTTTTTCTTTTTTTTTTTTTTTTGAGGGCTGTGTCACTGGCCCTCATATATGGGACCAAACCGGGGCCGCTAGCCAGCGCTTAACCACCGCGCAACTCGGCCGGCCCTTAACTAGGGTCTTTCTTATTCACCACGAGTAAAAGTGTAAGCGGGACTCCGTGCAGGGCTGTGATCCATTTAGACAGGGAGGGCTATGTCCCAGTTTGGACACCAGAGGGCGCTGAAAGAGCAAGCCCATGGGAGGAATTTACCTCCAGGGATACCTCTTCTGAAAGGCCATAATGAACTGATCTTCATTATCTTTGAAGGTGGGTTAACTAAAACCACAATGGTGAGAAAGCAGGCCTGAACCAACTGCATATTCCAGTTACAGATAAGGGCAAGGATCACTTAGGATAAATCTTTCATCCACAGCACTTCAGCCCACTGTTTCTTTCTCCCAAAATATAGAAGGCTTGAGGAATTTCATTAGATGTCTACTACGTACATAGTGACAAGACACATGTCTTGCTTGCCTCTGCCCGTCTCATAGCTGATTCTAAATGAGGGGTGTGGTGCAAACAGCTAGCTGCTCAACTAGAAAGAGGTCCAAGGGAAAGTAGCTGAGTTCACCCGCTGGGCTGCATACACTCCAGACACAACTCACCACCCCATTTGTTCCAGCTCCCAGAACAATGAGTGACTGGCACAGCCCCGCTCCATTGGCAGCACACAAAGGACTGACCCATCAACATGCCCATCATCCTGAGGGATGCTTCATGTGAACAAAGTACTCAGGCCGCAGCCTACAGCACTGTGTTTCCAGGAATGGGGCACCCACCAGGACTGAAGTCATTGTCGGGAACAAGAAGTCAACACTCCCTATTGTTTCAGTCCTTTTCTCCTAGAGCATTGCAGTTAGTTTCTCGGTACTTTTCCGTCATGTTTACAACTCACAAGGATAGAACACGCAGCTGAATACTATCGGAAAAGGCAGGGTCACATTTTAGGGAAAGTAGTTAAAAATAGTCTGCGACCAATGTGTCTTCAAAGAGTTCTTTCTCATGTGTTTCAGTCCTGTGTGGCAGAAACCAAACAGAGCCTTTTTCAACCCAGACACACCCTGGAGTGATGCAATGGTAAATGAGACACAGGCGTGGGCACGTTTCTGGATCAACCCCGCTAACGTCCACTGGGCCTTCTCCCCAGGATGCACAGAGGGCAAAGGAGTGGGCAGTTTGCCCCTTATTTCATGTTTAGGGAAGGAGCAGCCAGTATTTTTTTTTTTAAGTAAGGAAATTATGTGAACAGAACTCTAGTAAGATGGTTTGGAGGCATTATAAGGGAGGTTAATAAGGAGGCCTAGAGACAGGGAGGCCTTGGGAGGTGGGTATAAGGACGTAAGTACGTACACGGGGAATGGGGGAGCACGTAAGCAACCTTTCAGGGCTGGAAACAACAGCCCTGCATGTGGAAAATGGTGAAGAAAAATGTATAAAGACGAGATGCGTACATTCTTTGAGTGTTAACCCTGGGCAAGTTACTATGCATTTTACAGGTATTAGCTCATTTAATTATGACAAATCATATGAGGTAGGAATATTATCATCCACTTTTTATAGGAGAGGAAACTGAGGCACAGAGAGGCTAGGTCATTGCTTTGTCAAAGGTCACTAGGATTTGAACCCAGCCTGTCAAACTCCAGAACCTGCATTCTTCACACAGGCCACACAATTTCTTTTCCAGTCTGAGGGACAGGGAAGATGGTGAGGTCCCGGGGTGAGACAGGAAGTCAGGAGGAGCAGGTGTGCATGCATGTGTGGAGGAGAGAGAGGAGCGGGGCAGACAAGGTGGTATTTTGGATGTGTGTAAAGTCTGAAGGTGCCGGCAGCACCTCAAGTGGAGATGTCCAGCGGGCTTTGTGTGCCATCGTGGAGAGGGAGCTGGTTTTCATTAAAAATCACGAAACATCCGTAAAAATGCTGTTGGCTGAGTTTCCCAGCCAAGCTGTTCAAGGAAGGCCTGCTCTGCTAACAAACAGGAAGCCTGAGCCCCCGCTGAGGGTGTGGCCAGGGCTTTGGAGCTCAGGTTCATCAGCAAGGTACCCACATAAAGCATTCCTTGCAGTATAAAACAGAAATAATATCTGAACCTTTCTCCTGTGGTTGCTGGGAGAATTAAATGAGATAATGAATGGGATACTCTTAGCATATTACTGGTATCTCATCACTATTCAATAATGATTAACAAATTCTATTGAATGTGACTTGCCTAAAATACCCCCGAATAGCAAGCAAGTAGATAAGCCAACAGTAGAATCCAGCCAGTGCTTTTTCCGCAACACCACAGCAGCATCCAGTGATATGGACAGTATAACCCAAGAACAAGGATCTACCATTTAGAGAAGGCCGACTGCCTTTTAGACATTGACATCAAGACAAACCACTCTGCAGGGATACAACAAGGTTGAGAGGGGCTGGCGACTGTCCGAAGGTCACACACAAAACTAGTAAGTGGGGGGTGGGATGTGGGAGTCACACTGACCTCCGGTCCCCCCTTTGTCCATAACATCTAGAGACCTTGGTCTATACTAAGCTGTGTCACTGGGCAGGATTCGTTGTGATGAGAGTGGTGCTCTCACATATGCACACATCCTGCAGACCCCCAGGCTGCCAGGAGCCCCAGGGCTGCCCCTGGGCACATGCAAGACATGTGTCCCTGTTAAGCTCTTCAGGGCCTCATGACACACTACCCACAGCCTGTCAGACAGGCAGATTTTTGTCAGGCAGTCTATGACTTCAGAGCCAGCACTCCCAATTGGGTGTTTTATTATTTATTCACTTGACAGGAAACATACATATGGTCCTAGAAGCAACCATGCTACTGGTGTCACTAGTTGCCATTGTACGAGAGAACTCCTCTGGGCTCTCAGGCAGCACCTGCATGGCAACCGAGGACAGCTCCATCACCTGAGGGAAGAACCGTGCAGCAAAGAAGAGACCCCCTGCCAGACCTCTCCTGAGGAGCCTCCATGAAATTCACACACGCCGGGCAGCGTCAAAACAATGGTCATGCTGGGAGGAACCGGTGTTCCGAACTAGAAGATGATCATACCCAGAGCGTACCAGACAATTTAGATACATAACGAATATATAAATTAAGAGGTCTACACGTATACAAAAATCTTTCAAAGGGGACTTAATTTCATTGTATGTCATGCCAGGTATTTGTCAGAAGCTTGAACACAGAGGTGGTTTTCAAGGGAGCTGGCATTCAAAATTGAAGGTGATTATACCTGGGCCCTGCCCCTCTCGTGTCCACCATGGAACCCTCTGGTGTTGTCAGGGCCTCTGGGCAACCTCAGCACCCCCACAGGTAACCCATCTGCAGTCTGCATCTTCCGAGAGAGCAGGGGACTTGCTCTGGGGCTCTTCTCCTGTGTCCCCATCTCGGCTTGGCGGCGCCTCCGGACCCAGGGGCTGCTGGAGGGCGTGATGCTGCTGTCGGAGGAATAATCCATGCACTTGCGAGGGGCCTCAGGGCTGGTGCTAGAGTTCAGTCGACCTTCCTCGGCCAGTGGGGATTTTCGGGAAACGCCTTTGCGTTGAGCCAAGGGGCTGCTCCAAGGACTCGAGCACGGGGAGGCATTCGGGCTCAGAAAGAGATTCTGGTGACCGGAGGGGCTGAGCTTGCTGGTGACCGTAGGCCGCCGGCCAGCCATAGGGGACGTGGGATTGCTCTCAGGGTCAGAGGAGCTGTTAGCGGAGGACTCGTCACCCATGTACTGAAGCTCCTCAACTCTCTTGTTCGGGGACTTGTTCAGGTGGAGGCCCGCAACAGGCTCCTCGTCCTGGTGCTTGTCTTTGGGGGGTTTCTTTTTGGGCGGCTTCAGACCAATCAGGATGGCTTTCATGTTCTCCTTGCCCTGAGATTCCGCGATCATGAACTCATGGGCTTTGATGGCTGCTTCCACCTCCTCAAACTCGACAATAGCACACTCCTGAGTCCCCACCTGGCTGTACCGGCTGCTGATCCTCCGGATATCAGGGGGCAGCTCTCTCCCGGGTTTGAGGATCCGCACTGATGAGATGACGCCAAAGGTCCCAAAAAGCTTGAGCAGGTGTTCCATCACCTTCTCCTGCACCCTGCCGTTCTTTGGAGGGGTGCCCAGGGCCCACAGCTTGGGGGACAGGTAGAGATCATAGACCAGGAGCATCTTGCTGGGGAGGTTCTCATTGGGGAAGAGCGGGACGGGGGTGGTCCTCCTCACCTTCCGGTGGTCCTCATTCAACTCGAGGGTCCCTGAGTACCTCAAGGCATGTGCTGTGGTTCTCCAGTCCCGTGTGAGGTGTTTTACCTGAAGAACACAAAGCAAAGCGGAAACGATCCTCATGTCCTTGTCACCTCGTGTCCTCCGTAATCCCCCTCCCACCCTTCCTTACCTCAGGGACACTGGGATCTAGACTCATACCTGGTATGAGCAGAAGCTCACAAACCTAGCGAGTGTGTGAGTGAACAAACACCCTTTCCACAACGTCAAAAGAGGCAGCAGTTTGGGGTAGTGCTGGCCATCATGTGATGGAAATAGTCTATTGTGCACAAGTTCAGAGGTTAAACCTGCAGGCTCTGGAACAAGGCTGTTGGATACACAAATGGAAGGCCCACCTCCAACTGGCAGTGAGACCTGAGGGGTTATTCAACCTCTCAGGGCCTCGACTTCTTCATCTATAAAATGGAGATAATAGTGCCTGCCTCATGAAGTCATTGTGAGGATTCAATGAAAATATATACATATATATGAATATATATATATATACACACATACATACCTCCAGACAGACAGACACACACATGTAACTTATTACAGTGTCTAGCTCACAGTGAGTACTCAACAAATATTAGGCGCTGTCATATTGCAAATACTATGTTCCATCTTTTTGAAAGGACTCAGATTCTCAGGTTCTCTGAAGTTGTATTCACGCATTTAATACAGAGAAAGATCTTCTCAAAAGATCATTCTTATTTCACTGCAATATCTTCTGGGAATGATGTGGACTGTTTCAACTTGAAATTAAATTTAACCTGGGCCTCATGGAGAATGACGAAATGATCTCCCACTGCCCTTAGTGGAAATTGTGTGTATCACTGTTGCAGTACATGAAGGCTATATTTATATCATAAAACAGTAATTTTCAAGAGGCCCACTTCCAGTGAAGGGAATGCCAGGGAGAATGAGTCATCCCAAAGACACAGTGGAGGTGGGTGGGGTGGGTAGCCTGAGCCAGGAATGGCGAGATCACCCCAAGGCTTCTGAGGCCAGGCCAAAGCAGTGGCTGTGCAAAAGAACCCTGAGATCAAAACAGGAACTTCCCAGGACTCAAGAAGGGAGGGCAGCATGGGGGCACCTTGGCAGAGCTATTAGTAGTACAGGCAGGCTCCTGGAGACCGGGCACTGTCCACCCTAGCCTGTGGCCTCTAGGTGAAATGTCCCAGATTTGGGCTTAGGGTATGGGGATCCCAAGTCACCTACACAGACTCCATGGGCAGATCACCAGGACACAGGCTAAAGACAGAGAGAAGAGGGTCCAGGCAAAGGGTCGGACTTCAGGTGGATGGAGTCAATTAGGGATGTGAACGGGTGAAGATGATGACTGCAGGTCAGTGCCAGGTTGTGGGAAAGCCAAGCAGGACAAAACCCATCAGGAAGGGAGCACTCAGGAGAGGAGAAGAGATCATCTAAGCCTCAAGCCTGAGCAAAAGGTGACTGGGGGAAGCCAGTGCTGCCTTCCTCAGAGAGCGGGAGAAGCTGATGGACAACCACGTCCAGTCCAAAGAGAAACAGGCTCTGGCAAGGACCCAGCAGCCCTCCAGAGCCAGGAGCAAGGTCCATTGGGCAATCTCGGCCACAGTCTGAGTGTCCCAGGCCTGTGTCTGTGAATCTTTATGAGTGTCCAGGTACCAGGGAACTGCGGGCTTTGTGCAATTACTAGAAGAACTTTGGGAGAATTTCAGCAACTCTGTAATTTCCCTGTTTGTTATCTCTGTCATACAGGTTTTCCACCATGATTAGCAGGAAACGCTTTAAGAGGAAAAGGGTTTTTGCTCTCATTTTGGAGGTGTTGGGGGGTCTGTGTCCACTCTGCAGCCAGTGTTCAGCAGAGAAGACCCCTCCTAAATGGATCCATAAGTGGCAACTTAAAAAGGAAAGAAAACTGGGCCGATGCTTAGGGTCCCTGGGGTGGGATGATTCCACTAACTGCTTCATTCTGGGTCCCCCAGAAATACTTCATGGGAGGGCTTGCTCACTGTGCTCTGCACATGGGTGACACTGTGATTTACAGTAAGAAATATATATATATATTTGGTCTTTGACCCTATTCCTGAACTCCTGAAACCTTTATAATTTCCTAAGTGATGAGAGCACTAGGAACATCTTTTGTTCTAATGAGGTGACTCTAGGTGGGCTCCCGGATGGGGCTTGGTCACCAGAAAGACCAAGCCATGATTAGAAGCTTAGCATTTTCAGCTCCCTCTCCCATTCTCCAGAGAATGGGAGAGGGGGCTGAAAATGGAGTTAATAATTGATCGTGCCTAGGTGAGGAAGCTCCATAAAGTCCCACTAGTAAGGGGTTTGGGAAACTTCCAGCTGGGTGAACACATCCACCTACCTAGAGGGTGACGCACCCCAACTCCACTGAGACAGAAGCCCTGCACTCAGGAATCTTCCAGGCCTCACCCTGTGCATCTCTTCATCTGGCTGTTCTTCTGTGTCCTTTATCAAACTGGTAAATGTAAGTGTTTCCGAGTTCTGCGAACTATTCGAGCAAATAATCAAATCCAAGGGGAGGAGGTCAAAACCTCCAATTGGTAGCCAAGTTGGACAGAAGTTGTGGGTAGCCTGGGGACAAACTACTTGCAATTGGCATCTGAAACGGGGGGCATTCTGTGGGAATGAGCCCTTAACGTCTGGGATTTGACACTACCTCCAGGTAGATAGTGTCAGAATTGAGTTAAATTGTAGGACACCCAGCTGGTGTCATAGAATCGTTTGGTGTGAGAACTCTCTCCCTCATATCTGTGTCAGAAGTGTGAGTATGGCAGTAGTATAAGAGTCAAGGAGATGCACAGGAGGAAGAGTACATTTTTCCTTTACAACATGAAATGTCCCTTCTCCTCTCCTGTACCTTGAAAACTTCTACTCATCCCCCAAGACCCTACTTCAAAGTCACCGCTTCTGGGAAGATGTCTCAATTCTCCAGGCAGGGTTAGTTGCTACCATCAACTCACCCCAACAGTACTCTGTTCTTTCTTTTGTGGTAATGTCTATGGTCATACTGTAATCCTTCACTGATCTCTCTCCTTCATTGGACTTTGCAAGGATGGGGGATATATTCATTTAATATATCCTGTACCTAACACAGTGTTCAGCATACAGGATGAATGTGTTCGATGACTGAATGAAGAGTGCAATGGAAGACGGCAGAGTTACCAGGAGGCAAGGCAGAGAAGAGCTCTGGGAGAACAGTTCTCCTTAGTGCTCCCTGACAAAGTGGACAGGCAACTTGGCCACGCCCCACTTGTGACACATCTCGTGATCCAACAGGCCGCATAGTGCCTTTCCATCCTAGTAAGTATATTTCCCCCGAGAGAGACACAGAGTTCTTACATGGGCCTGTCAGCTCTTGGAGAAGCAGGGCAAACACAGTCCAGTTGCTGAATGTGTACACAGCAGAGACATGCGGTCTGCCGCCCAGATGGCAGCAATCATTAGATATCCCATATTTCCAGATGAGGAGGTTGGCATTGCACAGCAAAACAAAGACTGCTGGCGTCTTGGAGAAGACTCATCTCCAGAGTTCTGAGCACTCCTTCCTCCTTTTATTTATTGAACTTGACAAGGCCACTGAGTCCCCCTGTCCAGGCACAGAATCCTCTGGCCACCCACTCACCTACCAAGAGTGCCTGAACTTTACCACAAACAAGCCATATCATTTCATTACTGCCACCAGCTGAGATCTGTCCCAAGACCCAGGACATTTTTAATAGTGTGGGACAATCCTAAATCACTTCTCTTGATCATTTTTCTCTTTTTCAGGCCTCAGAGGAAATAAAAAATCATAAGTCATTAGGTTTCCTGGGAGTGAAAAGTATTTAGACCCATAACCCAAAACAGCCTTGAGGCCGCTTCTGAGAACGAAGCCTCACCTTTTTGAAGGATGTGAGTAGCTTGACGCTCACGTATCCCAACTTGTTCCTCCTCACGTGCTTCAGCAGAAAGGCGTCCTTCTCCAGGTTTTCGTCAGAAAAGTAGAACTCGATCTGGTCCACCAGTTTCTTGATTAACTCCTCATCCGGGGGCTTCCACTCCTGCTCCAGGTCCTCACGCTCGTTCTCGCCCCCACTTGTCGTGGCACCACTGAGACCAGAGGAAGACACTGGGTGTTATGAGCTGAATTGTTTCCACCTGCGAGGATCCATATGTTGAAGTCACAACCCTCCCCCACCTCAAAATGTGATCTTTTTTGGAAACAGTCTTACAGATGTCATTAGTTAAATATGAAGTCATACTAGAGTAGGGTGGGCCCTAATCCAACATGACGGGTGTCTTTAAAAGGGGAAATCTGGAGACACATGCACACAGGGAGAAGCCATGTGATGATGAAGGCAGAGAGGGGGTGATACAGAAGTCAAGGGACATCGAAGACTGCCAGCAAACCACCAGAAGTTAGGGGACAGGCGTAGGACAGATCCTTCCCTAGCACCTTAAGAGGGAGCATGTCCCTGCTCACAGTTTGATTTCCAGAGCCTCTTGCTTCCAGAAATGTGAGGTAATAAATTTCTGTTGTTCTAGGCCCTCCAGTTTGTGGTACTTTGTTACAGCGGCCCCAGGACTCTACCCTGGGTCACACCTGAGCTGGACTTCTCAGAGATGGTGATTGCATGACCACAAGAGGATAGGTTTTGCGTCCAAAGAGCTAAAAAATCAAATCAAGCTTTCATCTTTAACAAGGAGGGAGGATTAAGAGTCCCAATTCTAGAATTAGGCTCCCTGGGTTTGAATACTGACACCACCATTTATTAACTGAGTCAACTGAGGCAAGGAACTCTATTGCCACACCTCAGTTCCATGATTTATAAAGTGGAAGTCATGATAGTCCTTCTCCTGATAGGATTTTGTGAATATTAAATGAGTTAATACATGCAATATCCAGAAAAGTGCCTGGCATACCCTTGGAGCTCAGTAAGTGACAGATACATACATTCATTTACTCATTCATAAGAGGCAGACCTAGGATGCAAACTCAAATTTTCTTCCTCTAAAGCTGGTAAAAATAATACATCCCAGGTTTGGCTGGGACCCTGCCAGGGAATCTGGAAACAATCCTCTTCACCAGGGCCTTGTGAATGAAATGCACACCCACCAGCAGCTCCACATAGATGGACTGTCCTTCCCTGAGAATAATGGGACATGAAAACCATCCAAAGAAATTCTGGGCAAAGCTTTAGGAAGGCCAATCTTTCACAAAGAGATCATAAAAACTTCAAAACCATAAATATTTAGGGAATTTGTGATTATCCACATCATAGCAGACATTATTAGAAGTTTTCAAAGGTGAGTTCTCTCTTGTATACTGAATTCCCAAATTAAATTATGTATTATACAAATACTATATACATTAGTCAAAAAAAGGATTGGTTGAAGTTAATTCCAGAAAATAAAATAACTGTTTTCCTATGTGGCAGCTTGATGTCTAATAACATGACCATCAGACCCAGAGCTTTCATTAACATGTTCTAAGCAGAGAAGCATTTAGATCACTGCTTCTAATCCACCTAAAACATCAGTATGCTTCTACTCTGCTGGGAGAATTTGCCTGGCTCACCAAAAGGCTCAAGAAATTCACAGTAGTATTACCCCAATAGCCAAAAGGTGGAAGCAACTCAAGAGTCCGTGAATCAATGAATGGATAAAGAAGATGTGGTATATACATACAGTAAAATATATTTCAGCCTCACTGAAAAAAATTTTTGACCCATGCTACAACACAGATAAACTTAGCCTGCAGTGGAGTCCTTCCCAGGAGGCCCCAGGGCTGGCACCCTCAGTGGGCAGCTTTGGACCCAGCCAAAGCATCACCCGGCCAACTCCAGGTACGACACATCCAAAGGGCAGACTGGGCAGGCACCAGAGCCCTACTAAAGCAAATCCTGCTCTGTAGGGTTGGCTCCTGCATCACAGCTCCTCCACTGTAGTCAGAGTCCATCCTCACAGCCAATCAGCTTGAGGACCAATGCCTCCCAATGATGTGCAAACAGCAAGCAAGGTTCAACTACAACAGGAGGGCACATACAACCCACACAAGTGACACACCTGGAGTGTGTGGCCAGGTGACCAGGGAAACTGCATGACTGTGTCCCACAAGACACCTATTACGTAAGGCAACTCTACTAAGACTGGGATACACAGCAGTCAACCTAATACATAGAGACAAACATAGGGAGGCAGCCAAAATGGGGAGACAAAGAAACTTGTCCCAAATACAAGAACAGAACAAATTCCATAAAAACAACTAAACAAAATGGAAACAAGCACTATACCAGACGCAAAATTCAAAACACTTGTTATAAGGATGCTGAGTGATCTCAGGGAGAACTTCAACAGAGAGATAGGAAACATAAAAATGGAGATAGAAAACAAAAATGAATCAGTCAGAAATAAAGAATACAATAAACTGACATGAAGAATACACTAGAGGGAATCAACAGAATAGATAAAGCAGAGGATTGAATCAGCAATTTAGAAGATAAGGTAGCAGAAAACACCCAAACAAAACAGTTAAAAGAAAAAGAATCCAAAAATATGAGGAGAGGGACAACATCAAACATACCAACATTCACATCTTTGGGGTGCCGAGGTGGGGTGGGGGAGAGAGAGAGAGAGAGAGAGAGAGAGAGAGAGAGAGAGAGAGAGAGAGAAAGGAATTCAAAACCTATCTGAAGAAATAATGACTGAAAATTTACCTAACCCAGCGAAGGAAATATACAAGCCCAGAAAGCACAGAGTCCCAAACAAGATGAACCGAAAGAGGCCCACACCAAGACACATTATCATTAAAATGCCAAAGGTTAAAAACAAATAAAGAATCTTAAAGCAGCAAGAGCAAAGCAGTTAGTTACCTACAAGAGAGCTCTCAAAAGACTATCAGCTGATTTCTCAACTTTGCAGGCCAAAAGGGACTGGCACAAAATATTTAAAATGATGAAAAGCAAGGACCTACAACCAAGACTATTCTACCCAGAAAAGCTATCATTTAGAATTAAAGGACAGATAAAGAGATTCCCAGACAGGAAAAACCTAAAGGAGTTCATCACTACCAAACCGGTATTACAAGGATCTTAGAGGGACTTCTTTAAGATGAAAAAAAGGAAAGGAAAAAAAAAAAGGATAAAAAATATGAATAATAAAATGGCAATAACTGCATATCTATCAATAATTACTTTAAGTATAAATGGATTAAATGTTCCAGTCAAAAGACACAAAGTGGGAGAGGGTCCAAGATGGTGGATAGGTAAATGCTATTCCTACTGAGTCCCAGGATCACACCAAAATTACAAATAAATTATAGAACAACCAACCTGAAGAATCATCTGAAGACTAGCTGAACAGAACCCCTATAACTAAGGATAAAAAGAAGAGGCTATATATCACGACCAGTAGGAGGGGTGGAGAACTGAAAGGGGCTAACTCCAAACCCACAGATAATGGTTGAAAATCAGGAGGGGCACCTTGGTGGTGGAGGTCCCCTTGGAAGAGGGAGGGGTCCCAGCCCCACATGGGCTCCCCAGCCAGGGGTCCTGTACTGGGAAGAGGAATTCCCACAACATCTAGCAGTGAAAATCAGCGAGGACTCTGTCTGCCTATCCCGGTGAGAGAGAATGTGGCTGGAAACCCAGAAGTCCCCTTAAGGAGCCTGCACACAGACTAACTTGCCTGCAAACACTCACCTGGTTGCTGGTAGCAGGACTGAAATTTGTGAGGCGCTAGGGCCATACAGGGAAAGACTGAGTTGTGTGACTTCAGGGTGAGGACTGGAGGGACAGGAGCCATTATCCCTGTGTGGAGCCTGAGTCATATGTAGTTTATAGGAGGGCACCATCTTTTCTATGTTGAACCCTCCCCAAAAAGGCCAAATCTGAGACCTCATTGATCTGATAAAATTCGCATGTGCAAACTCCTTTAGTGATGCCCTGGGTCCCTGCCTTGCACAGCTAGTACTGAATCACCTGGGACACTCATGACTACTGAGCGGCAGGCCTCCCCCGCACAAGCTGTGGAAGTCTTTTACAGCAGTGGATGGCCTGCGGCAGCTAGAAAACTTTTGGTGGTGGGCAATGACCCAAAATGTGGGCCACAGTTTCTCTTGGGCAGCTCTTGGGGACCTGTGGGCCTGAGATGAGCAGTGGCTGGCCACAGTGTTCTCAGGGCATTTTTGCAAAGTGGTCACAGGCCGGCACTGCTGCAAAGAACTGAAACTGCATTAACTTTGTAAAAACTACGGGTCACATCTCGTGACTCCATTGAGGCCCACCCCACCCAGCTAGTACAGCACAGCCAAAGGTATTCTCGACACCAGGCCAACCAGACCAGTCTGTGCACCTAAGGAGGCTCTTTCAACAACTGAGTCAGCAGGTCACAATAGGCTTAGGAGGCTCTGGGCCTTCTCCTAAGCTGCCTCAGGCTCAATACTGGTGGCAGCTGGCCTTGGTTCACATTGAAGACACCCCCACATGCCTCCATATCCAGCAGCCAACCACATATTGCTTTGTGGCTCCTACCAGGTAGCCACGGGCTGGTCACTGGCAAGGCTAAAATTGGCCTGCACAGGAGCCCCTCCCAAAAGACACCAGAAATAACAAACCCAGAGGTCAGCTTCAGACCACACCAGAGCACTATCTGGTTAGCCCCACAGCAGCACACCCAAAGGATAGTACCAACATGCAAAATAGCCTATGGGGGCAAACCCTCCTCTGATGGGTCAGCTCCCACATGGCAGCTCATACACTGTGGGCGTAGCCAATTTCCTCAGTCAGTCAGTGTGGAAGTCAATCCCACCAACTGACATGCCCAAAACAATCAAGGCTCAACTACAACAGAAGAACACACACAACACACTCAAGGGACACTCCTGGAACACATGGACAGGAAATCAGGGAGACTGTGCCATTGGACCACACAGGACACATACTATATTAAGGCCACCCAACAATGACTGAGAGACATAGGAGATCTACCTAATACAGAGTAACAAACACACAGAGGCAGCTAGAATGAGGAAACAAAGAAACATGTCCCAAATAAAAGAACAGGAGAAACCTCCAGAAATAGAATTAAATGAAATGGAGGCAACCAAAGAACCAGAGACAGAGTTTAGAACACTGGATATAAGAATGCTTAAGGAAATTAATGAGAACTTCAGCAAAGAGATAATAAACATAAAAAAGACACAGAAACCATAAATAAACAACCAGCCAGAAATAAAGACTACAATAACTGAGAGGAAGAATACACAAAAAGGAATCAACAGTAGATCAGATGGAGCACAGGACTGAATCCGCAATTTAGAAGACAAGGTAGTAGAAAACACCCAATTGGAGCAATAAAAAGAATTAAAAAAAAATAGACATAGTTTAAGGAACCTGTGGGATAACATCAATTGTAACAACATTTACATCACAGGAGTACCAGAAGAAGAAGAGAGGAAGCAAGGGATTGAAAACCTATTGAAGAAATAATGACTGAAAAGTTTCCTAACCTGGTGAAGGAAATAAATATACAAGCCCAGGAAGTGTAGATAGTCCCAAACAAGATGAACCCAAAGAGGCCCACACCACGACACATCATAATTAAAATGGCAAAGGTTAAAGACAAAGAGAATATCCTAAAAGCAGCAAGAGAAAGACAACTAGTTACTTTCAAGTGGGTTCCCATAAGACTCGGCTGATTTCTTTAAAGAAACTTCTCAGGCCAGAAGGGAGTGGCAGTAAATATTCAAAGTAATGCAAAGCAAGGACCTACAACCAAAACTACTCTACCCAGCAAGCATATTATTTAAAATTGAAGGAGAGGGCCGGCTCAGTGGCTCAGTTGGTTAGGAGCTGGCTTAAGAGTGCAAGCTCTGAGCAAAAGGGTCACTGGTTCGATTTCTGGAGCGCGCTGAGCTGCCGCTGAGCTGCTAACCGGTGGCAGGATGGCTCAGCTAAAAAATAAATAGATAAATAAATAAAATAAATAAAATTGAAGGAGAGACAACAAGCTTCCCAGACAAGAACAAACTAAAGGAATTCATTACCACCAAAGGATTCCTTTAAGCAGAAGAAAAGAAAAAATAAATGAAGATAAAAAAATATGAATAATAAAACGGCAATAACTATGTACTTATCAATAATCACTTTAAATGTAAATGGATTAAATGCTCCAATCAAAAGATATAGGGTGGCTGAATGGGTAAGAAAATAAGACCCATGCATATGCTGTCTACAAGAGACCAACATCTGGTTGAAAGACACACACAGACTGAAAGTAAACTAATGGAAAAAGATATTTGATGAAAAAAAAAAAACGAGAAAAAAGAGCAGCAATACTTATATTGATAAAGTAGACTTTAAAATGAAGACAAAGAAGGACATTACATAATAATAAAGGGATCAATCTGACAAAAGGTGATCACCCTGGTAAACATTTATCCACCCAACATAGGAGCACCTAAATATATAAAGCAAATATTGACCGATATAAAGGCAGAGATCAACAGTAACATATCACAGTAGGACTTCAACACCCCATTGACACCAATGGACAGATCCTCCAAACAGAAAATCAACACAGAAAAAGCAGCCTTAAATGACACACTAGCCCAGACAGATTTATTGATATTCTTAGAGCATTTCAACCCATAGAATATACATTCTTTTCAAGGGGACATGGAATATTTTCCAAAATAGACCATATGTTAGGCCACAAAACAAGTCTCAATAAATTTAACAAGATTGAAATCATATCAAGTGTCCTCTCTGACCACAATGGTATGAAACTAGAAATCAATTACAAGAAAAATACTGAAAAACACATAAAACAAACACATGGAGGTGAATAACATTCTAATAAAAATGAATGGGTTAACGCGGAGATCAAGGAGAAATCAAAAGACACCTGAGAAAAGCAAAAATGAAAATACAATGATCCCAAATCTATGGGACACAGCAAAAGCAGTTGTAAGAGGGAAATTTATATCAATGCAGGCCTAACCTAAAGAAACAAGAAAAGTCTCAAATAAACAGTCTAACTTTACACCTAAGGGAACTGGAAAAAGAACAGCAAATAAAGCCCAAAGTGAGTACAAGGAAGGAAATAGTAAAGATCAGAGGGGACATAAATGTAATAGAAATTAAAAAACAATACACTAGATCAATGACATCACCAGCTGGGTTTTTTTGAAAAGATAAACAAAATTGACAAACCTTTAAACCAGACTCATCAAGCAAAAAAGAGAGGACAGAAATGAAAAAGAAGTGACAATGACACCACAGAAATACAAAAAATTATAAGAAAATATTACAAGCATCTATACACCAACAAATTGGACAATCTGGAAGAAATGGATTAATTGCAAGAAGCATAAACCTTTCAAGGCTGAATCAAGATGAAACCAAAAATCTGAACAGACCAATTGCTACCAATGAAATTAAATTAGTAATCAACAAGCTCCCAACAAACAAAAGTCCTGGACCAGATGGCTTCACAGGTGAATTTTACCAAACATACAAAAAAGAATTAACACCTATTCTCCTCAAACCATTTCAACAAATTCCAAGAGGAGGAAAGGCTCCCGAGCTCATTTTATGAGGCCACCATTTTATTACCCTGATTCCAAAACCAGACAAAGGCATTACCAAAAAAGAAAACAATAGGCTGATGTCCCTGAGGAACATAGATGCAAAAATCCTCAACAAAATATGAACAAACTGAATTCAGCAATATATTAAAAATATCATACACCATGATCAAGTGGGATTCATTCCTAGTATGCAAGGTTGGTTCAATATCTGCAAATCAATTAACATGATACACCACATAAACAAAATGAAAAATAAAAATCACATGGTCATATCAATAGATGCAGAAAATGTATTTGACAAAATCCAGCATGCATTTATTTTATTTATTTATTTATTTATTTATTTATTTATTTATTTATTTATTTTAGCTGAGCCATCCTGCCACCTGTTGGCAGCTCAGCGGCAGCTCAGCTCAGGTCGGGAATTGAACCAGCAACCCTGTTGCTCAGAGCTCGCACTCTTGAGGGAGCACTTAACCAACTGAGCCACTCGGCCAGCCTCCAGCATACATTTATGATAAAAGCTCTCAGCAGAGTGTGAATAGATGGAACATATCTCAACATAATAAAGGCCATATATGACAAATCCCATTAATATTATAATTAATGGGAAAAATTTAAAAGCATTCCCCCTAAGGGTCAGCCGTGTGGTGTGTTGGTTAAGGGTAGGCTTGGGAGTGCTAGCTCTGAGCAGTAGGGCAGCGGTTCAGATTCCACATGAGTGTCAGTGACACTGTGCCCTCTACAGCTAAGATGGTGAACAACAGCTTGACCTGGAGCTGGGCTGCCGTGAGTCGCCGGTGAGGGCGTAGGCTGCAGTGGGGCTGCAGTGGGCTGCCATGAGCTACCGTGAGTGGCTGGCAGCTAGCATGAGCGGCCGGCAGCTGCTATGCGTTGCCGTGAGCCGCAGTGAGTGGCCGTCCAGTGGCCAGCAACTGATTGCCTCATCCAGGAAGAGAGCAATGATAATACCAACATGGGCCAGTGAAGTGACATCCTCCACAACTAAACTGAAGAACAAATGGACAGCAATTTGTCTGTTCCCCTCCGCCACTTCCCCAATAAAATCTTAAAAAACAAATTAATTAATTAAATAAATAAATAAAAGCATTCCCCTTAAGATCAGGAACAAGACAAGAATGTCCACTTTCACCACTTTTATTCAATGTAGTACTGGAAGTCCGAGGCACAACTATCAGACAAGCAGAAGAAATCAAAGGTATCCAAATTGCAAAGGAAGAAGTAAAACTGTCAGACTATATTATATATGAAGAACTCCAAAGATTCCACCAAAAAAAAAACTTATTAGGAGTGATAAATGAATTTAGTAAAGTAGCAGGATAAAAAATTAATAATCAGAAATCGGTTGCATTTTTATACAGCAATCATGAATTCTCAGAAACAGACATTAAGAAAACAATTCCATTTACAATTGCATAAAAAATCTTAGGAATAAATTTAACCAAGGAAGTTAAAGACCTGCTCTCAGAAAATTATAAGATATTGAAGAGAGAAATTAAAGACGATATAAATAAATGGAAACATATACCATGCTCATGGATAGAAAGAATATAGTAAAAATGTCCACACTATCCAAAGCAATATATAGATTCAATGAAATCCCTATCAAAATACCAATGGCATTTTTCACAGAACTAGAGCAAACAATCCTAAAATTTATTTGGAACCATAAAATACCCTGAATAGCCACAGCAATCCTGAGAAAGAACAAAGTTTGAGGTATTACGCTACCTGATACTGAACTACTCAAGGTCACAGTAATCAAAATAGCATGGTATTGGCATAAAAACAGACACACAGATTAATGGAACAGAACAGAAGCCCAGAAATAAATCCACGCCTACACAGTTATTTAATCTATGACAAAGGAAGCAAGAATTTGCACTGGTGTAAAGACAGTCTATTCAATAAATGGTGCTGGGAAAACAGGACAGATACATGCAATAAAATAAAACTGGACCACCTTCTTATTCCATATACAAGAATAAACTCAAAATGGATTGAAGACTTAAACGTAAGACCTGAAATCATAAAACTCCTAGAAGAAACTACAGGCAGTAAACTCTCAGACATTACCCTTAGCAATATTTTTACTGATATATCTCCTCAGGCAAGGGAAACAAAAGAAAAAAATAAACAAATGGTACTATATCAAACCAAAAAGTTTTTTTCACAGCAAAGGAAACCATAAATAAAATGAAAAAACATCCTACTGAATGGGAGAAGATATTTGACAATGATACAACTGATAAAGGGTTAATGTCCAAAATTTTAAAAGGACTCATACAACTCAACATCAAAAAATCAAAAAATCTAATTACAAAATGGGCAGAGGACATGAACAAACATTTCTCCAAAGAGGACATACACATGGCCAATAGACATATAAAAAGATGCTCAACATCACTAATCATCAGAGAAATGCAAATAAAAACCACAGTGAGATAACACCTCACTCCTGTCAGAATGACCATCATCAATAAACCAACAAATAAGTGTTAGTGAGGATGTGGAGAAAAGGGAACCCTGCTGCACTGTTGGTGGGATTGCAAATTGGTACAGCCACTAAGGAAAACAGTATGGAGGTTTCTCAAAAAATTAAAAATAAAACTGCCTTATGACCCAGCAATTCCACTCCTGGGTTATTTATCCAAAACACTAATTCAAAAAAAATGTATGCACCCCTATTTTTACTGTAGCACTATTCACAATAACCAAGATATGGAAACCACCAAAATGCCCATCAACAGATGGTTGGATAAGGAAATGTGGTACATTTACACAATGGAGTATTATTCAGCCATAAAAAAGAAACCATACCATTTGCAACATGTGGATGGACTTAGAGGATATTATGCTCAATAAAATAAGTCAGAATGAGAAAGACAAATACCATATGATCTCACTTACATGTGGAATGTAAAGAACAGAATAAATGAACAAACAAAGCAGAAATAGACTCACAGATACAGAGGTTGCTAGATGGAAAAGGAGTTGGGGGATGGGTGAGAACGGTGACGGGATTAGGAAGTACAAATTGGTAGTCACAAAATAGTCACAGGGATGTGAAATACAGTATGGGGAATATAATCAATAATGTTGTAAAGACTATGTATGGTGTCAGATGTGTACTGGAGTTGGGGGGAATCACTTCATAAATTATATAAATGCCTAATCACTGCTGAAACTAATATAAAATAATATTGAATGTCAACTACAATTAAATACACACACACACACACACACACAGACACACACAGCAGGTGCCAAAAAATGTATACACATTTTAAGAAAGGAAACAACTGTATTATTTGAATACTCAATATATACCGATAACAAAAGATGATTACAAATCACGTTTGACTTCTGCAATTACAAGAGGTGCTCAAAGTGGTTAGTTACTATCAGCGTCCAGACACTTCACAGTGAACTACTCCTTGAGCATAGATAACATCTCTGAAAATGTGTATATAATTTTTTGGCAACCCCAGGGAGTACACACACAAATAGTGATACCTTGGTTTGCGAGCATAATTCGTTCCGGAAACAAACTACTCGTATTACAAGACATCGCTCGTTTACCACATTAAAATGTATTAGAAATGTTTGCTCGTCTTGTGGAACACCCGCGAACCAAGTTACTCGCAATCCAAGGTTTTACTGTATATAGTACAGGATGTAAAATACAGCATAGGGAACATAGTCAATGGTATTGTAACAGCTCTATATGATGTCAGAGGGGTAGGAGACAGGGAGGGGAGTTATCACTTGGTGGGGGGTGTAAATGTCTAATCAGTACATTGTTTTGTACGCCTGAAACTAATTTAAAAAAAAAAGATGGACAAAACAAAGTTTCACTTTATTAGAGAAATTTTATACCCTAAATAGTAGTGAAAACAGGTTGACACAGCAGATAAAATAACTACAAATGCACAAGAAATTCTGAGCCTAGCTGACAAGGATGACAATAAAAGCAGAGGATGGGGTGAGGCGTGTAATAATGACCAGTGAGAATTTAGGGTGGACTCGGGTATTAACAAAATGGCCCAACTTACCACAAGTGGCTAGTATATCAGAGGGGACCAGACCACTGAAGGGACCCACGGATCAGTAAGTCCTACTCCCAAACTAGAGCAGTTGATGCTATTATAAAAACTGTACTTGTAGGGCCAGCTGCGTGGTGTGGTGGTTAAGCGCTGGCTTGGGAAGCCAGCGGTCCCGGTTCAGGTCCCACATGTGAGGGCCAGTGACACTGCCCTCAAAAAAAAAACCCACAAAAGACTATACTTGTAAACAAATGAAACAAAATGGAAGGAAGATGTAATTTTTCAACCCTCCAGTGCTAATTCCAGTGCCTCCTGTTCTTCTCAAGATCTGCCATGGTTTCCCTTCTCCCTGCAAATGAATTCTATTTCAGACTTGATTGAGAAAGTGAAGTTCATCCAATCAGACTTGCCCAGACCTCCTCTGTGCCTCACCTGCCTCCTCCCCAAGCTTGTTCTGTGTCTGGATATGCACCAAAGACCCCAATTGCCATATCCAGATGCTTTTTATCCATCTTGGTCCTCTTGCCCCCGATGCAGAATGGGACACAGCTGACCACCTTTTTCTTGATACTCTTCCCTCTGGGATGATATGACTTGTTCTTTTCTGATTCTTCTCCCTATTTAATTGCCCTTTCTGTTGCCTCTTCTCCCATTTCTAAATGTAGGTATTCCCCAAGGATCTCTTCTTGAGTCTTTATACCCCTGCAACCTCTACACTTCAGCGCCGGGTTAGCTTATCCAACTCAAATCTGCCTCTCGTCTCACCCTTCCATCCTCTCATTCCTAAGCTCTAGTCCTCAGTTCCTAACTGCCTTGTGCCTGCCTGATGTTTTCACTTGGATAGTCTGATACTACTTCAAATTCAGTTATATCCAGAATCGAACTATCAGCTTCTGCAGAACTCGATCTGCCAAGAGACATTCTATCGGGGAAGCTCATCTTCCTTTCTCAGTCTCACAGTCAACAGGCCATAATGTGTTGGGTGGTGACTCTGTGTCAGTGATTTGCACTCAGTGAGCAAACAGGCAGGTGGCCAGGGATTCTAGAACAGGTGGGCAGCTCCGGGGAGGTGATCTAACACCTCTCTGCGAGTGCAGAGGTGAGCTTCTTGTACCCAGGAACCCCTCGCTCTGCATGTGGGCTGTCGGCAGCAACTGCGCATCCCCAAAGGAGAATCTTGGAAGAGCAGGAAAGCCTATTTTGTATCTGGGAGCATGCTGTACTGTTTCCTGGTTTATGCAACAGCTTTTGAACAAAACAGACCCGCATCCTTTACAGACATTGAAGAAGTTTATATCCTTTAACTATAAATATTGGCAACTTTTTGTCCATTACAGCAGTCCTGTAAAAACCAGGTATCGTCCCTCCCAAACTGCCCCGACTACTTTCCCTATTCACTCATCTCAGCACTTAGGCTCAAAACCTAAGATGCATCTTTCAGGCCCACAGCAAGTCAGTTATCGAGTCAGTTAAAAAGTGTTGATTTTATTCTGCAGGGTCTCCCATCTGTTCTCTTTTCCATGCCAACTGTTCTCATTTACTTATCCCTTGGACATATTAATAGCTCATCGAAAATGAATCTTCAAAATTAAAGCAATACATATCCATAGCAAAAACGAAAATAAAATAGTAGAGAAGAAAACTTATAACGAAAACAACAATTCCCTGTTCCACCTCTCCTCCCTGGAGGTAACCTCTATTCAACCACTTAGTTCTGTAAGAGTTGCCTTATCGTCTATAAAATATGCTTATAGCTCTATTACTCTTTGCCCATTTTAGACAGTATTCATGTCCTATTGTATGTTGATTTGGGGTCATTCATCTGCCAAAGTTCCCAAGGTTTAAAACTTCACATTATTTTTGGTTTTTCTATTAGCCTTCTAATTGTGTTTTTAAATAATACTCTTAAAATTCTGTTTCTCATTCTATCAACATTAAATAATATTTCTCAATTCCTCACGATATAGGATATGCCTTTCATTACCCTACCTTTTCCTTCACCTCTTTTTCCACTTCCAACCTTCCAAATTCTATCATGTGTATCTTTATTTCATTTTGTCATGGTTCATAATATATACATTTTATTATGTAACTAAATTTCCATGTTTTGTCTATAGATAGATAGTGAAAGTCAGCCAGTCGCATATATTTTTATGGCTATGTAAACACTGCTTGCTGCAGAGTGAAGGCATTTGCTAAGATTACGTTTCTTTCCTAAAGTCCTATTAGTTGACTAACCACCTGGACTGATCCTCTGTCTCCTATCATTTCTCCCAAATAGCCTGTCTTTGCATTTGTATTTGATTTACATGGTAAGAGATGTCCTTGACGTTATCTTCCAACCTTTCCTAGTGAATTTTTTAATTTCAGTAAGTATTTACTTTTTCTCTGAAAATTCTTCTATGTCTTTAGATTGTTCCTTTTTATGAGCATCTGGCTCTTGCTTTGTGAATGTGATTTCTTTTTTCTTTTTTTTGGAGGTCAGTGTCACTGACCCTCATATGTGGGATCCGAACCGGGGCGTTGGCATCCCAAGCCAGCGCACAATCACTGTGCCACTCGGCCGGCCCCAGATTTTCTTAGGCTTGACCTAATGTCCTTTTTCTCTTTCAGGATCTCATCCAGGATGACATATTACATTTAGTCATCCTGTCTCCCCAGGCTCCTCTTGGCTGTGATCCTTTCTCAGACTTTACTTGTGTTTGATGGCCTTTGCAGTGAGGAAGGATACTGTTCAGGTATGTAGTAGAATACCCCTCATTTAGGATTCGTCTGATATATTTCTCATGATTAGATGGGGAATATGGGTTTTGGGAGGGCAACAGAAGTGAATTTCCATTCTCATCACCAAGGGCCCATACTATCAACATGACTGGTCACTGTGCACGTGACCCTGCTCACCTGACTGAGGTAGTCTGTCTCCACTGTAAAGTGACTCCTTCTTCTCCCTTTCCACTTCGGAAGGAAGTCACGCTCCACAGCCCACACATAAGGAGTGGGGAGTTAGGTTCCACAGCTATTCGTTTTGAAGAATGGCGGTCTGGGTTGCTTTTTCTTGGTGGGTCATGTGGGTTCCCTCTGCAGCTATATACCTACTGGTTTTCTTCTTAAGTGGCTCTATCCACATGGGTGTATACAGCCCGCCAACTGGCAGGCTTCACTACAGAGTGAACAGGCAGGGGATCAATAAGTTGGGGTGTTATATGGAGAAGGCTTTATACTGCAGATATGGCTCCACTTTAGCAGCCCTGGATCACTAGCTAGTTCATTCAGTTCCTTTAGAAAATGATCTTGTTTCTTCTTCCCCTTGGAAGTAAACAGTAGGTTGCTTGCTACTTTTCATTGTCAGGCAGAGAGGCTGGGCAATTGTTCTAAAGGAAGAATCAAAATTCTCTCTCAGGTATTAGCATCCCCTTTTCACTCTTGCTTCCTTTGCATAGTTCCCATCCAGAGCCTTCCTAGGGTTTTTCTGTCTTCCCACCTCCTGCTACCTCCCTAGCCTCTGACCCACTCCAGTTGCATTTTGAGTTAAGCCTCTTCTACTCTGTGCGTTATTACATGTTTTGAAGAGCAGTTCTGTCACTTCTCTACTTTAATGATGATGTGAATAATAATAATAATAATAATAATAATATTTCCTATTTCATATTAAATGAAATCCAAAGTCCTTAACTCTTTATTCAGATCCATTTAGAATCTGGCTGTAACCAGCTTCCAAACTTATTTCTATTTCCTTTCAGATCCTTTGCTCCAAGCAAGTAAGACGCATAGTTCCCTATAAGGGTCACGAAGTTTCTGATGCTATGCCTTTGTGCATGTTCTTTCCATCTCCTTGAATGCCTTGCCCATGTTTCAGGTATAAATCCTAGCTACACAACAAGGTCCATCACAGAGCAAGTCTCCCAGGAAGGAAATCATTTCAACTTTCAACTAATACTTGTCTATACTTGTATTGGAGCTACTTGCGTGCACATCTCTTCAGTGCCCTGAACCCTAAGTACCTGGACAGTAGGATTCATACTGTCTTCTTTCATTCTAGCACCAATCTAGAGCCTGGCACACCGTAGGAATTTAAAAAACATCAATGTAAAGTGAATCATTTCCGCAGGGAAAAATCACACCTCTCAGGGTTCTTTGAGTCAGAAGGTATATTTTGTTCATGGCCTTTCAAGAGGACTTTGAAAAAGTTTTACATCTAACTTTTACGTTTATATTATTGCTTCATTTTAAATAAAGCATTGCAAATCTAGAGTGGTGATGAGTTCTGTTACACCTGTAAACCTGCTAGAAATGAAACAAAGGGTAGAAATAAGGGCCCACATTTCAAAACAGATGATTGGGATCCTCAGACCAGTGTTGAAATATTTATCATATTTGTAAATAATGTGGAGAAATAAGTGCAGCATAAAATCTCCAAGGCTGCTTTTCTATAAAATCTCAAGCTAATTTGGACATGTTTATTGAGTGGTTATTCAAATGATACCTTATAGAAGGAAAATGCCCAAACAGACATGATGGAGTAATGAGCTTCTTCCTGTGACTTTCAACACAGGAAAGGATTCTCGGACTCACCTATCCTTGCAAATGGTCTAATATGGTGCTTTGGCAACCAGGACCAGGAAAACGCTGGACAGCAACAAGAAGGTTATTGAACAGAAAAGGGAAAGCATCACTCATGAAAAACACTAGGGTACCATCTGTGTCAAGTTTCTTTTGCCTTGCTTCTGGAAAAAGATAATGACTCTGAAAAGGTGCAAAAAGGCAACCAAATTGATAAGGCAATATAAAAGCAGGAGGGCACATTCAAAAGATAAAGGTTCTTCATAAAGACAGATAGAAAACATACAAGTATGTTTCCAACTTTGGAAGAAGCATCTTGGGAACAACTACATTTGGATGGCACTAGGAGAGATCACATCCTGTGTTCTGTGTGGCCCACAGTTTCTTACATATTTGTGACAGAGATCGTGGCCTGTCTTCTGACATGACATTCCGGTGTATTCCCTAGAGCCTGGGGAAGGGGAACAACTCGTGGCTGTCTCCGCCCATCTAAAAATGTTTGTGGTGTGGAGCGGAGGTAAGGTATACAAAGTACTTAGTTTCACGTCTGGTACAAAATTGGCATTGAGAAATGGAGACTTTCATTATCGTCATCCAGAACGGGGGAACAACAGCTTGTACAATGTCCCTAAACATCATGGAGAGAAAGAAACTTAAATGGTTCTGTTTGTTAAATGAAAAGCAGGTGTGCTCAGTGCGTTTATTATTTGTACTAATATTTAGAATTACAATCATTTTTATACATTCTAAGACAAAGCAAACAAGTAAATAGGTTTATGTTATTAGGAATCAAGATTTCCAGTGTAAAAAATAAAAGAAGCAAAGCAAAAACCCCACATGTTAAATTTTAATTGGAATTATCAACATAAATTTTTATTTTTTAGAAAACCTATTTCTTAGCTCTGTCTATTGAAAGGGCCTAAAAGCTAGGATACCACAGTGGAAATAAGCACCCTTAATTCCAAGTCTTGGTTTCTAAATACCTTCTCACCGGTATTTGAAAAACCAGGGATTTCTGTGGAAATGGCTGGATCCCATAACTGGGGTAGGAAATGTACAAATTAGGCCTAAAATATCTACTATCAGAAAGCAAGGCAGTGCTCAAAGAAAGGGGAAATAATTAACCATTTCTGCTGGCCCTGTTAGGAAGAACTCGTGTTCAATCCCAGATGATGAGGCAAAGCTCTCTTGTATAGAGGAATGCCAGCTAATAAATAATGATAAAATTACAAAACCATCTATTTGTCATCCCAATAAACTGACTCAAGCAAGAGTCATCAGCAGATGCTAAAACAATTAGGGGAAAGGTCATTGGTGAAAGAATATTCATAAGAAGGCCACACATATTACTTGTTAATTGCAAATGGCGAGATCACCTTAAACCAAGTGGTCAAATTTAGCATCACTAATGATGGTGGATGCTGCTTAAGGTGATGAAACATTCCTGGCATTACCAATGAAGTGCTCATGAAAACATGTTTGATCTGAATCTAATCAAGCCTGTAGCTCTAAATTCCAATTTACAGGGAAACACAGTACAAAGGAATAAGTTAAACTATTGGGTCGTCGGAAAGTCATGATGCATTTTTGCATTGAAAAACATAGAAAAATACGTCATGACTTTCCTGACGACCCAACAGATGATGAGAACATAACCAGATAAACTCAAACTGTATGTAACATCCAACAAGACAACTCGCTTCTTAGCAAAGCATTAAAAAAAACAAAAGGTAATTGTCTAGATTAAAAGATTCTAAAGAGAAATAATAGGCAAATGCCTCAACCTGGATTGGATTCTGGTTTAAGGGGGAGAAGAATTAGTTGTAAAATTTTTTACAGGACGGGACAATTGTGAGAAACCTGAACGTGGGACTTGGCTATCAGATTATTTCAGGACATTATTGTTAATTTTTTTAGTTGCAATAATAGAGTTATGGTTTTATAGGAGAATGTCAACATGAATGAAGTACTATAAAATGAAGTACTTAGGGTGTAAGTCTTATGTGCAAGATATTTTCAAATGGTTCAGGGAAAACCACACACATTATATGTGCATCAGACAAATATGGCAAAATATTAATAACTGTTAAATCTAGGTGGTGGGCACTTACATGAATGCTCACAACACTACTCTTCCACGTGTTATGTTTAAAATTTTTATGTTGAAAAGACTAAGAAGAACGACACCTTTTTAGTGAACAAGATGTGAGAAGACTAATGGACATTTGGAGGTTGGAAAGATTTTTGCTTATTTCCATTTATCCCTTTCCCCCGGGGCATAAGCCAGGTATTGGGCCCGGTACTGGAGATATAAAGAGGACTCAGGCAAGGTTGCCACCTTCAAGGATCTCAGGTATTTCAACTCCAGGGAGTGAGCGTGATGGTAGAGACGTGCATTCATTCAACCAATATTTATAGAGTGCCCACTACATGCCGGGTGCTAAGGGTACAATGAGAACTGGGCAAGCATAGGCCCTGAATTCCTGGGGTTCATACATTGGTGAGGCACACAGAACTCTAGAATTACAATTGTGGGTAAGTGCTAGACATAAAATGGACAGAGGGCTACAGCAACACAACAGAGAGGAAACAAATCCAGCTTTGGGGTAGGGATGGGGGTGATGGGGAAGAGGCAGAGAAGTTTTCAGGTGACTAGCAATCAGTCAGAGGGACCCACAAGTTCAAGTGCAAAGGCATGTGGACACAAATTGCACCCTGTGTTCATGGACCTAGTAGGGGTTGGTTCTGTGGGAGTGTAAATTGGTAGGACAGACAGAGAAAGCAGCGATGGGCTGAGGGGATGATGTGGGGGTGTGTGTGCCATGTCTCACCCAGCAGATTCAGGAACCTGGGCTTTCTTCTCCTGCAGGCTCTGGGAGCCCAGAAGTGTTCACTCAGGATGGGGGCTGCTCCCATGCCAGGCTGGGCCCAAACGGGACAGTGTGGATCCGATTCTTGGCTGGATCTCCCTGTGTACTGCATGTCTGCCCACTGGGCTCTGTTGGCTCCGCTACCCTGAAGAGCCCCCGGGACTTGCTGGGATCAACTCTATGACAGTGGGCAGCAGGAAATGCTTCAAACTGAATGCTCCATGAGACTCAGGCCACTGGAACTGGGAAAGAAGGGTGGCTGGCTTTGGAGGAAAAGAGTGGGGGGTGGGGGGCAGTGAGGGCAAGAGGCCTACCAGAAGCAAGGATCATGTTCTCCTAGATCTCATAAGGGGGTCTTCCCAGGCCCAAGAAAGAAGTACAGCTTTAATCCCTGGTGATGGTCCAGTTTCAAAATTTAGCCCTCAGGACAGGGGGGCAGCTTTTTGCCAGTTACAGGCAAAAAAAGAAAGAGTCAGAAGCATACACCACTTGAGGCTATTCTACATGACCTCCAAAATTATCTGACTAGGCGGCTGCCTTCTCCTGGCTGCCTTCTCAAGACTGTGAGATGCCAGTGACTATGGATTCATTATTTATATACTCTCAATACTTGGCAGAGCTGAATGAAAGAATGTATGAATGAGGCTTTATGGTATATAAAGTGCTGATATATCTCCTGTGTCATCTGCTGTGGCCCAGCTTTCTTCGTCTAAACTGCTGAGCTGGATTTTCCTCCTGGAATACCTCTGTCTCCACTGAACTGCTCCTGAATCTCTGGGTCCCTAAAGATCTTTTCCATTGGGCAAGTGTCAGCCAGTGATGGGGACTGGCTCTGCCTCCAGTCTCTTTATGCCCTGAGTTGAGTATTCTCCCAATGAAGAAGACATATGTCTTCCATAGAATAATCCTGCAGAGCCCGAACAGCTAAAAGCATGTGCAGAGTCCCAGAACAGAGATCTTAATAAGTGCCTGTTGGCCTTTCCCAGAATTTGCAAGTTCTGCCATTGCCCTACTCTCATCTCTATGGGTACTCCATACTGTATCTCCTCTCAACAGCAGAAACAAAACCACAGTTCTGAAAGGCCTGGGCCTTAGTGGACACAAGACTAAGATGTCCAGCTGCTGACCAAGCTCAAAGCCCAGAGCCAAGGTGAGACAGGTGGCTTCTTGTGCCATACCAGCTCCACTCAACCCATCACCCAAGAACCCAAGGCCAAGGCAGCAAGCTGATGATGCAAACCTAGAAATCGGATGGGGAGGGCTGCTTGAAAATGGGAATCCCCCAGCAGGGGAGGATGCAGGCAGCAAGCCGGGCAAGGAGAGCTCTTTACACCATGAAATCACCCCTCCTGGGATCCCCCAGCAGCAAGTGTCAGCTGTGCCTGGCCTGCCCCCACCCAGAGCCTGAGCGAAGCCATTTGGATCAGCAGAAAGGGCAGTGAGGTCTAGGCGGGGCCACTCTCGGGGGATGGTTTTGGGGGCGCGCAGCGTCGGAGGTGAAGACCGGGCTGGGCAGGGCTTTTGGAGGGGCTCCTCCTGGGGGAGGAGAGGACGAGGATGGCCCAGGAAGGACTTCCTCCTGGGTCCCCGGGCATGTCTACGTCCAGGCCCCTCCGAACCCCGCCGCCAGTCCTGGAGGGAGCCTTGGTCGGGTTTCAAGGCTGCGGACCGCAGCACTAACCACTGACACACGCTGGTTCTGACACCGTGCGACCGCCCTGAGCGGCGCCCCCGCGGCGGAGCTGCCTCCACGCCCTCCGCCCGCTGAGCTCTCGTCCCCGAGCTGCCGTTCGCCCGGACTCGGGGGTCGGCGGCTCCCACTCGGCCCCGGCGCGCGGCCGCGCCTACCTGTGCCCGCGGCTCGGCTCCTCCTCGCTGGCGCTGCCCCAACCGGGGCTGAGATACCGAGCCGGGTCCCCCGCGCCCTGCGCCTCCGCGCGCTCCTCCTCGTCCTCCAACTCCTCCGTGTCCTCGGCCTCCTGGATGGCGACGCGGATCTGCACCGCAGTCTCAGGCCCGGGCAGCGCCTGCTCGCCGGGCTGGGCCATGGCTCGCCGGCCGGCCGGATTCCCGCGCCGCGAGGCCGAGCCAGCCGGGCGGCCGCGTCCGCTAGCGAGGGAGCGGAGGCGGCCGGGGAGGGACGGGGGTCGCGGCGCCCCGCCCCGCGCCGCAGCCGCCACCGCCCCGGCCGCGCGCAGGGAGCCAGCGGAGGCGGGGCCGCAAAGGGGGAGGGCGGCTTCCTCTGCTTCCCTCCCGCCGAGGCCTGTCCCGGAGCGATCCCTGGACCCCGGAGCCTTCCGGTGCGCCCCCTCCGCTCGCGGGGCCCGAACCCGTGGAGAGGAGTCAGGGCCCCGGCCTCCCGCCCGCGCCTTACACCGCTGCCCCCGGGAGTGGAGGGGCGCAGCACATCTGACCTCTCAGTTTGTAGATGAGTCTGGGGGTGGCAGGCTCAGACAGCAGCTTAGGGGGCTTAGGTGCCTCTCGAATGCCTTTTCCGCTGACCTGCCAAAATGACAAATCACCATGGTTCGTCTTTTTGGTATAAACACCCAAGACGGCGTCCTGTGAGGTCAGGGACTTGGTGCCTGCCATGCCCTGTTCCAGTGGTTCTCAGACCAGCAGCACCAGCCTTACCTAGGAACTTGTTAGAAAAGCCGATGCCCAAGGGCCCAGCCAGGCCTCCCGAATCAGAATCTATGATTCAGAACTTTGCCTTTTAACAAGCCCTCCGAGTGATGCTGAAGTTTACTCAAGTTTGAAAGCCACTGCCCTATGTTGCTTCTTAGAATATATCCTGCACATAGTAAGCATTCAAACACTTGTTGAATGAATAAAGGGAGCTATTGAAATGCCAGTATGTTCGAAAACCCTGCCACCTTTCCACATTTAGTTTTAATTAGTTTCATCTCAACCCTTCAAATGTGACCCAGAAACTAGGGACAGAGGCATAGAAATGAATAAAACCTAAACCTGCTCTCAGAAACACTTAATTTAGTGCCTTAAACATAATTTATCATATTAATTTGCAACATGAGGACTGAAAGAACAGAGCCCTGGACCAATGCATTTTGATATAGGGAAGCAAGTCAGGAGAGGTTCAAGAAATGGGCTCTCTTGGAAAGCAGTGCCCTTTATAAAACAACAACACGCATGGGGCCCTGGGTCTCTGGGCTGGGGCCAGGAGAGAACCAGGGATGCAGGAGGGACAGCCCTTCTTACTAAGGTTTGACTGGAATCTGTGACCATTTCTTTGTCAAATCTGTCTTTTGACAGAAGAGGCCTTTGAATGAGTAAATGAAGAGAGAGAAGCTTGGTGTTCTGCACGAAGACAGCTCAAGGTCTTGAGTCTGAACTACTGAAGGAAGAAGCAAGAAGTGGAGAGGATCTTTTCCAAGCCAGCTGTGCCTTTCTCAGGGCTATAGAGTTTATAGAACTCTAGCTACCTGGTCCACCCCTGGATGAGGATCAAGAGAAGAGAGATTTGCAGACCCCTCCATGACTGCAGATCTGATCACGTTAGTTCCTGAACATCACAAAGCAATACACATTTTTTCATTTAAACCATATTATGTGGGAAAGACAAGAGGGATTATACTGTGGAATCAAATGCAAAATTTGCATGGAAATTTTAAGGCAACTTCACATTTGATTTGATTAGTTCTACTTACATACCCCATCATTTGTGTCACTGGTGAAGGAACCAAGCCTTTTAAAGGGCCCCTTCTGGTTTCTAACTCCTTCCTTTGCAGAACCATGGCTGGAGAATGAGGCCAGTCCCAGTCACTGCAGGGAGTTTGCATCAGCATTGAGATGATTAGCAATGTCTTCTTCAACAAAATCATGACCTCAGTTTGGAGCTGGCATAAGTCCCTTTCCCTGGACCCTTGAGGGATCATTTCTCGAGTAAACTTGAAATGGGAAATAGTTTTTTTCCCATCGCCTCTGAGGATGAAACAAAACTAACACATTGACAAGACATCCAGATTGACTGAGGTTAGATTGAAGTAAAAATCAATCATAGTATATAAAAGATTGTTGTTTGAGAATCAGTTGAAAATGTATTTGAATGTCTCTGGCATTAGAATTGATAATATGAGGTAGGGGTTCAGTAAAGTGTCTGGTTTTAACTGTAGGTGAAGGGGGAATTTATTTACTCATTTAATCAGTTGTTTAAGCATGTAACAAATGTCAGGCCCTGTGCTGGCCCCAATTTTGTAAAATGACTAAGACATGAGGAGATGGAGGGAGTCTGGAAAAGATATCCTTCAATCATAAGACTGTCTGCTGCATCAAATGCTATAGCAGAAATCTGTAAAAAGAGGCAAAGCCAGTGTAAACATCACCAAGGATGTCTTGAAGCTTACTAGAAAAACTCCCACAAAAGCAGTAGAGTGTAGTGGAAAAAGCACTCCCTCTGGTATCAAATCGACCTGGGTTCAGACA
The DNA here is from genome assembly GCA_033961575.1 of Aselliscus stoliczkanus. Lineage (NCBI taxonomy): Eukaryota > Metazoa > Chordata > Mammalia > Chiroptera > Hipposideridae > Aselliscus > Aselliscus stoliczkanus. Next base: position 61,868,264 of record CM066732.1, on the reverse strand, counting down.
CCAGCCTTGCCACATCTTAGCTATATAACATCTCTGCTGTTCAGTTTTCTTATCTGTAAAATGGTCTGAATGATACCTCATCAAGTTGGGGATAAAAATCAAATTAGATCCTTTGTGGAAATGTTTAGCACAGAACCTGGCCCAGATGAGGTGCTCAGTATATGCTAGAATATACTGTATATTCTAAGTAACTACTTTCTAGGAATCTTCGCCTGAACGGGGAGCACAAACATTCTAGTTACTGATATGTATTTTCCTCCATTGGCAATTAAGAAGTTGTTTTTTTGTTTTCTTTTTTGTCTATATGCCAAACCTCTTATAAGTTGAGGTAACCTTTCAGAGCCAACTTAATTCTGAATATACTGACAAAACAGAGGACCTCTCTGGGCAGCAAATCAGCATCTTCTTACAGTTCATTTCTAGCTTCAATAAAAACTAAGATACTCATCCATAGGTATGATGTATTTTATGAGACTTGTCCATCAATATATATTTTCCCTTGTTTAATAATATTAATCCCAGCTTTAGATGGATATATATCCATCTGAGATGACATTTCCCAGCACACTTTGCATATCGTTATAACATGTTGATTAAATTCTGGCCAACAAGATGTGAGTAAAATGTTTTCTGGGTTGTGCTTCTAGAAATGTGGATGTATTTCCCTGGCTTTTTTCCTCTACCCATTGGCTGGAACAGCCAAGTTAGACCCAACGATGAAAGTCAAATGTTAAAGTTAGGAGAGCCAACAAACAAGCTTTGGATTTGTTTAGTGGACCATCATTTGAGAAAAAAAGAAACTCACACCTTGTTTAATCCTGTATCTTGAGATGTCTTTCTTATAGTAGCTTGGCCTCTATCCTAACTAACACCTGAGGATTGAGTTAAGATTGAATGAAATAACATATGGAGATAACAGTTTACTGGTTACCAGAGGGTAAGGGTGGAGGGGGTTCGTAGATGAGGATAAAAGGGGGTTAAATATATGATGATGGAAGGAGAACTGATCCTGGGTGGTGAGCGCACAATGTGATATCTGGATGATGTATTACAGAATTGTACTCCTGAAACCTATGTAACTTTACTAACCATTGTCACCCAATAAACTTAAAAAAAAAAGAAAGAAAAGAAATAACATATGGAAGCACCTAGTTCAGGCCCAGGACTAAGTAGCCACTCAGTAAATTAGTGCTGAATTTGAATTTTTAAAATTGGACAACTGAATAACATTCATTGCATGATGAAAGTACACCAGTTATGTAGTAAGAATGATGCAAGATCAAAAAGGAATAGAATATGGTCTCTCTTTCTAGGAACTCGTGTTCTAATAGGAAAATCAGATTCTGTATTCTGTCTTCTAACCCTTTTGCAAGAATAGTGTCACCAGCATTATTAATGAAAGTAGCCATTGTGGCAAGTGGCAAAAACAGTGGGGACTTCCAGAAAGGCTCTCAGCTACTGTCTCCCACCCCACTAAGTATGAGGTCCCCTCCTACCAAAAAAAGCAACAATATCCCAAGTTAGGTTCCCACCATCTAAAAATAACATGTTGCTATTATGACATTAACTTCTTTGTGGCATATTAACAGATTGTGTTGGCACATACTTCAGGGAGAGTATTTAAGCTTTGCCTGCCACTTATACCTTGTGGAAGACCACTTTATCAAACTAATGGGGAGTATGACGTGTTAAAATAGTTGGATTTCATTTGTGGGGAGGGAAGGGAGAGGAGGGCTAGGCGTAGGAGAGTGTTCAGACCCTGTCAGGGTAAAGGTGACTGGCAGAAATGCCAGGACGCACAAGCAAAGGTTCTTGTTCATTTACTGAGGAAAAGCCAGAAGAACTTGGACCACACAGAACAAGAGAGCCAGCTTCATTCTCCATCAGAAAGGTGAGCCCACCTTTGTCCTCCAGTACCTGGGAAGAAACACAGCAGCTCATGCTTTTGATCGGGGTGAGGGCTGGATTAGGTCAGAGAGTCTGCACACTAGAATCACCTGGGGAGCTTTTAAATATTCTGATGCCCAGGCTGCACCCCCACTCAATTAAGTTCTGGGGGTAAAACCCAGTCTTTCAAAGCTTCCAAAGGGATTACAACATGTGGCAAAGGTTAACAACCTTTGAAAGGTTAGATATTTCAAGCTCATATTCTCCAGACCCCTCCGAAGAGGTCAGGAGACTGGTTACTGCCTCACCTGGTATCTAGGAGCAAGTAACCAGCACAATTTTTCTGGAATTTAGTGAGAGATTGGGTGACTTAAAGATGAATTTCTCGGTTGCACCTTCCCTTAGCAGAAGCTTTAGACCAGGATGCTGTAAGCAGTTACTCAGGGTGTGCACAGAGCAAGGTTCCTTAGCAAAGGGGATGAAGGGGCTGAAATCACAGCGTAAACTCTGCTCACCAAGTCGTCAACCTGGCCTTGGATTTGGTGCAACTAGATAGAAAGGGAAGAGGTACCGATTTCTAATTCTCACAAAAGAGATAAACAGCTAATAGTGTCCCTGGTTCAAGCCTGCCTGAGACAGAGGCAAAGGGAGATTCAAGGACCATGCATCAGACTTGCCTGGGATCTTATTAAAACACAGCTTTCTGGATCCTCAGACCTAATGAATCAGATCCCTGGGGATGGGGCCTAGAAATCTGTATTTTAACAAGTGATTTCCATCAAGCTGAAGTTTGGTGACCAGTGGCCTAGAGTACGGGATGGTCTTTCAGCCAAAATAAGTTGAGCACCTCCTACATGCTGGGTCCACACTACCTTTCAGGGTTGCAAGAACAAACAAGACCCTGTGTCTTCCTTCTGAGCTACTGGGAGACACAGACAAAAAATGTGGGCCCCAAGAGCCTAAGCTATAGCCTCTGCTGGGGTTCAGATGGGTCTGGCACATTCAGAGAACCAGTGAGCAGACCCAGAAATCTCTACAGGAGGCATTGAGGCTCCTCCCAGAAGAAGAGTCACCCCGGAGAAGTAGGAGCCAGGCACCACCAGCCGGACCCACTAACAAAGCCTCCATTGTCAGAAAGGAGTGAGTTGAGGGACAGCTTAGTGTCTGACATGTGGGCCAAAGCCCCAGTGCTCAACCAACCTGTTTATGCCCTGTGGTTTTACATATATATATATATATATATATATATATATATATATATATATATCCCAGGGAAAGCTGGGAGCGCGTGCAATAAAGTTGAAAGAAGTGTTTCCCTATAACCCACATAAACTCTTTGGGCAGAGGGAATATGAGTTTCGGATCTCACTGATGGAGCATATACACCAAGGGGGAGGCATTCTCGTCGCTGCACAGAACAACAGCTCACAGCTTTGGCAGCCCCTGTGCTTCTGCTGGTGCCTGGTGGACACAGCTGTGCCCAGGGGACAGGGCACTGGCTAGCAGAGAGGTGGTGTGATGGCAGAGGAGGGACAACCTGCAGGCACCAGGTGAAGGTTAGTGAGACTTGTCTGGGAACACATGTGAGACACCCCAAGGAATGCCCACAGATACCTGGGGAGTGGATGGGGGGTGGTGGCTAGGGTCAGGTATTAACAGTGTTAGTGGGTGAGAGGGGGCCGGTGGAGGGAGCCCTAAAACATGGGTAACAGACTCAGAAGATTCAACTTCTTTTCACTCATCATCGTTTTTGCAGATAAAACTTGGTGCCTAATTAGAGTAATTGCCAATTTGTAGCCCAGTCCAAGCCCTTGCATGGGCTCTGAGTCATGGGCACTGGGAGGAGGCAGGGTGTACAGAGGGAAGGACCCCAGAGTTCCCGAGGGGGAGGAGGTAAGGGGCATTTCCTTTGCTCACTTTGGAGGTCTAGCATGTCTGGCCCCTGCCCACCTTTCCCTGCTCATCTCGTGTCACCCTGGCCCACACTCTCTCTGCTCCAGCCTTATGGAAATTCTTTCAGTTGACTCCAAGGCACCATTTTCTTTAGCTTCCTATCCTTTAAACATGCTGTTTCAGATGCTTAAAATGCTAATTCTCCCCCTTTCACCTGGCCAGCTCCTACTAATCTTCCAGGTTTCAGCCAAAATGTCACTCACTCAGGTGGACCAGATTAATGACAGGATATTAAATGCAGCCCATAAACTCATCTATAGAGACAATGTAACTCTTTGGGGTAATGGAAACTGAATTCAGTTTTAGTTTGGGTTCAACCCATAACTTGGATTTGGATCAAAATTCCAGGCATCTTGTCACGAGTCATGTTTACCCAGGAATCTATCTACCGAGATGTCTACACCAGGGGTCAGCAAACAGTGGCTCGTGAGCCGCATGAGGCTCTTTGGGTACATGTGGCTCTGAAGTAAAATTGAAAATGAAAATAAAGCTCTCATAGTTTCATTTATAAAACTTTTACAGGATATTATTCACATAATGGTGATTTCATTTGTTTTATGGCTCTTGAATAATTTTTAAATCGCTGTGAGGGACAGGATTGGTTCTTCCGTCTCAAAAGTTTGCCAACCCCTGGGCTATATCATCAGTCATGGAATTCTTAGCTGCTTCAATGCCAGGTTTGGGGGATGGGGAGCTTTGCTAGGCTTTCTGGAAAGCCCATGTGCCAGAGTCAATACCACTGACATGCAGTCATTTCCCTCCTTTCTTTTCTTGCCTTCATTCTGGAGGGATCATCTTCTGGTTTAGGGAGAAGTTACTTTCATTTCAAACCCTATTCTGCTCCATAGTTGCTGACTTCTTTTCCAAAATTTTCTTTTCATGGATATAAAAAGGTTGAAACAATAATGAAATGAACATCCTTATAAACTATTGGATTAAAAGTTGTTAAAATTTTTTCATCATTGTTTCCTCACCTCTAAGTTCTCCAGCCTAAGTCTTCTAAAAATAAGGGCATTTGTCCACAAACCACAACACCATGGCCACACCTAACAAAATTATCTGTAGTTTCAAAAAAATCATCTAATATATAGTTCACATTCGAATTCCCCTCAAATGCTCTATTCCAATCATTTTTAATGCTTAAAAACAAAAACCATGATCCCACTAAGAGTCACACATTGCAGTTTCTCTTTATATCTTTCTAGTCTATTTTAATCTAGAACATTTCCTCCTCTTTTTTAGGTTCTTGTTGTTGCTTCATGATGTTGACTTTTTTGAAGGATTCATGTCAGTTTTCCTAAAAGACTCAGGATTTGGAAATAAAAGCCAAAGATCTCTGCTCCAAACTTTTCCTGAGGCAAGAAGTTTAACCAACCCATCCTGGTTTCCTCAGGATTGAGGGTTTTTTCTGACAGGAGATTTTTTCTTTTCTCTTCTTTTTTTTTGAGGGCAGTGTCACTGGCCCTCATATGTGGGACCCGAACCGGGGCCACTGGCTTCCCAAGCCAGCTCTTAACCACCACGTCACTTGGTTGGCCCTGACAGGAGATTTTTAATGCAAACCCCAGGAAAGTTTTGGACAGACTAGGATGAGTTGGTTACCCTCAAGGAAAGGAGGCACAGAATTGGATATTTGCTTGAATAGTTGCAAGGCACAGGGTAAAACCCTAAAACAAATAGTTACCCAATATTTTACAGCTTCACTTGATCGATAAATACTTCCACAGCTTCCTGTGGTTACCCTTTTGCAACACTCATCATATTTTTTACTCTGTTTAATGTCTAAATTTCCCATGAAGGCAGGGATATGTATGTCTTTCTCATTACTCTAATCCTACTGTATCCTCCATAGTACACGTGCATATCAAGTGTTTATTAAATATTTATTGAGTGAAGAAATAATTGAATGATGTCAAGGTATTTCAGAATTGAACGTATAAAGTAGAATTCAGCATCTATTTTCTGAATGCCCAGAATAAAAATTTTTAAACAGTAAGATTGAAACCCTGGTTGGTAATCTGCATACCTCTAATCACCTAATATTATTAGGTTATATTGACTGCATGGAAATCTTAACAAGCACCCTATGCAATCATCTTGGCCATCTCGGTGAGATTCTGGAAGTTTGAATAATGTTCAAGATCAAATTCAGACCTTAGCTTCCAAGTTCTCAGAGGGTTCATGCAGTGGGGGATAGATAAGGGTAGGGAGTATCTGGGGATCTGGAGACACTTAACCCATTGGATAAGCAACGTTGGCCCATGTACCAGGGTCCTAAGGACATCAGTCACCCTGTAAGAAAATGCAATGAAATCCGATGGAAGTTAAAATAATAATTCTATTCAGTCTTTGTCCCATTCTCCAAATTTGAACCACTCAGGGCCATGAAACGATTGGTCTCTGAGAAGCCAAGAAGGAGGGACTGGGGTTGGGGAGACAGTTGAAATATGGTGTAATTCAGGCCTGAACTTCAGGTTGGTTCAAGGTCCAGTCTGGGCTTTGGGAAGTTTTCTGGACTGAGGATTTGGTACCTGATTGTAGAGAATTCAGCTGGAGGCTGATCTGGGCTGAAGACTTGAAGGGCTCAGTGCCCAGGACTAGCAAGGTCCAAGTGAAGGACGCCACATCTCAATGCATGCTCTCTCATTCCTTTTTCGCTCCCCAAAGGAGGGCCTGATTGGGACCCAGGCTAACTCATAAAGGGCTGACTTTGTGGCAGGAATACTTAGCTCAGATGCTTGGAGGAAGAGGTGTCATGGCCACTGAAACATATCAAAGAAAGACTTGATAGACAAAAGCATTTAGAAAAGACCTTGCTAACTGTGAAGGAATTTTGAAATACATGATTAGATTTCTTTTATCCTGAGCATCAACAGAGTAATTTTTATGTGTCCCTCACACTAGGGTGGGGGGCTGAGATACTGAGAAGACAGCAAAGTATTGTAAAGCAGATAAAGGGAGTGACTACATATGGAACCATTACTGTGTGCTTTGCATATGACCTCATTTCATCCTTGCAGCAACCCCAATGAGGCATTGCTTAGGGAAACTGAGGTTTAATAAAATCAAGTGACTTGCTAATGGTTACATGGCTGGGATATGGCAGAGCATGAACATTTATACCTGAGCTGTCTGACTCCATTCAAATCTACCTTTTCCACAATGCCACACTACATTCTTCTGGGGATGCAATGGGACCAAGGCCTAAACAGCTGCAGAAGTGGGGACATTATTAAATCCCGGTGGAGAACACAGTCACTGCTGCCATGGTATCTGAAGGACACTGGAAAGATGTTTTTGCTCTCTAATGTTCTCTTCCACACCCCCACACTGCCTGAAAACCTGGCATGCATTGCTTTGAGGTGAATATTGGGGTCATGCCTCTCAGAGCCATTCTCAATGAACTTGTCTGGTCCATAGGTGATGGGGTGAGGTCCTCTGTCCTCCTCCTCTCTGTCATTTCCATTCTGACACATCCCAGATGCTCTGGCAGCTTCATTTCTCAGTATTAGCTGCGAACTTGAGAGCATTCTGTTTTTCCTTCTCTTTGGCATGATTGTCCTTCGCCCTTAGGAGAAAGGGCGGGTGTGGACAGCCTGGAGAGTGGCCAGGTTTTCCATTTTGCAATCTCCAGCCACAGCTGCTAAAGAAAACTTATATTATGTTTTATTCAATGGAGAAAACATGTTTTCTTTTGCACTCTTGCATAACCATGAAACATCTGGGGAAACTTAGCTTAAAACTTCCCTCCAGTGTCACATTTGGGCTAAGTGACATAGAAAAATGTTCACCTTGACTATCGCATGTGTTTGGGGATGCATACCCTATAGGGAGTCATCCAGGACTCACAAGTGAGGCCCTTTATAAACGAACTGCCTTTATCCTACAACACATTGTCCCTTGTAAATGGTCAGGGCCCAGAAAGTAGCATTTGGGCACTCGACATAGGAAAACACTTGGGAAGGCTGCGAAAGGACTCTTTCTTCAGTGCTTTCATCTGGTGGTTCTCAAACATGAGCAGGCACAGAAGCACCTGGAAGACTTGTTAAAACTCAGAGTGGCTCCCATCCCCAGAGCTTCTAATTCAGTAGGTCTAGGGCAGGGGTCGGCAAACTTTTGAGGCGGAAGAGCCAATCCTGTCCCTCACAACCATTTAAAAATTATTCAAGAGCCATAAAACAAATGAAATCACAATTAGGTGAATAATATCTTTTAAAAATTTTATAGATGAAACTATGATAGTTTTATTTTCATTTTTAATTTTACTTCAGAGCCACATGTATGTATCCAAAGAGCTGCATGTGGCCCGTGAGCTGCAGTTTGCTGACCCCTGGTCTAGGGTAAAGTCCAAGAATTTACATTTCTAGTAAGTTCCCAGGTGATGCTGATGCTACTGGTCAGGGGTGGGGGTGGGGAGCCTATTTCGAGAATCTCAGCTTTAAACGTTGGTCAACCTAAGTTAGGAATTGAACACAATACATGGGATTGGCAAAAAAATATATACAGCAGCAGTGTTCAGTTTTATGCTTTGTTTCATTTTTCAAAATGGATAAGAACTGGTGCTAAAATAAGATGACCACATTTAATCATTGCTGGTGGGAGGGAGGACACTTTGATGCAAACTTTCTAGAAAACTAATGGGCAATAAATCAATATTTATAGACATTGGTCTAGTAATCCCACTTCTAGGGGTCTCTAAAGACATAATCAAAAATATGCACAAAACTTAAGGTATGGGGTTATTTATTGCAGCCTTATATAAAATGGTAGACACTTGGAAGTCACATAAATATCCAATAATTCATAAATTATAACAATATCCTTACAATGGAGTCTTATGCCATGATCAAAGTACTTAGGGAAAATTTTTAATGATGAGAGAAAATGTTCATGATATACGACTAAATATCAAACACATTATACATACACTGCTATAAACAGCATATCATCCTAAGAAACACTGAAATGTTAACAGTGATGAATTCTGGATGGCATTACATTTGTTCAATAGAAGTCAGTCATTTCCTCTTACTTGTTCTAAAATAACAGATCCCAACACTTTCAAATTCAAAGGAGAGTTTTAGGAGATCATAATTAGACCAACTGATCTCATCCTCCCAGTGATCGGTGATTGGACCCTGTATAGACCCCCTGACCCAAGGTGAACCTCTGAGCGACTCCATCACAAAACGGGCTGCTAAACCCAGAAATTGTGGTTAGACAGCTGTGTGATGTGTGTAAACTTAGGGCTAGTGGCCATCTTACATGTACGCTCATGCCGACGGCTAGTGCCGATCTGTGGCTCTGTTGGTCCTTACAGCTTCAGGAACTAGGCAGCACACACAGGTGCGCGCACACATGCAAACCCTCCTTAGAAAGCACAGGTGAGGAAAGGTGTCAATATTAAACCGTGTTTCCAAGAATCTCCTTTTTTTTGCCTTGAGCTAATTAGAGAGGGTTTCTCTTTCTTTCAATTGTCTCTTAAATTAACAGGTGGTTTTTATTTGTTTATTCACATGTTTGTTTTTTCTTAATCTCCAACACTGAATGTATTGTTGCTTTTATTAACAGGAATACGATACTAAAATTAAAATACTGAGCTGCAGCTGAGAAAAACAATAGTTATTTACTGGGAAGTTTCCTGGTTTGATTACTGGATCTCACCCCCAAACATTCCTATTTTTGACACTCTGAGCTTCAGAAACCGGAGCAGTTTGGTTCAAAATCCAGGGGACAGTTTAAGTTTGGAAAGTGTCCATGTGAAAGTCTTGTCCTGTACAGAGCCAAGCTCTGTCATTTTCCCCAGAGACTCTCTGAGGACCCCAACAGCAAAGAGGGATGGCGAATAAAAGGTGCCGAATGTGGTTTCTGCCACTGACTTTAAGATCGGAATGGGTGAGTCATCAGGAATGTGAATTGGGAGGCATCACCACAGAGCGGCCCACACTTTGTCATATCACACTATATATATGCAATATCACACTAGCTCAACTGTGGCTTTTCATTTTTAGAAATATGAGCAAATGCCACAAAGTTGGTTACCACTTTTTGTGACATGTCAGATTCATGTGAAGTTCCATCAACCCCAAAGGGTCATACAGTTCAGACAGGACTCTTTGGAACAAGCCTATTAGGTAATTCTTATCCCTCTCAAGGTCATCATCTCATCGTCTTTCCCACTGGGAACCAAATTCTAACTAAAGCGTGATTGGAATTGGACTTCAGAGTTTTTAGATATGCTGTAAAATCTTTACGGGAAGAGCTAATTTGTCATATTTGATTTTTATCCTCAGTTTGTTGAATGAGTGAAAAAAACATTCATATTGTGCTAAGGGATGAACCCAGGGGATGAGTATTTGGAAGGAACTTCCTGAGGGGTTCAGTTCTGGGACCCAGAATTGTGGTTTAGAAGGCTGGGATGATGTTGGTGATAGAAGTTAGGGTCTCCAAAGGCGTGTGTATTCTAAAAGGATGAAAATTGTCAAGAAGGAGAAAATAATTGGCACGTAATAGAAGAGGACATTTCCAGCGGAGAAGTTCCATAAGCAGAATCTAAGAAAGCTGGCAGGCCTGTGAGGAGAGTCATTCGGATGTGAAACCATGGAGTGGGTCTGCACCTAAAGAGAAAGAGGACCTCACTTCCCCAGAGATACCAAGAGCTGTGAGAGAAATCACTCTTAATGATGGATGGATTGTCAAGCAGAGGAAACCTACGTCTAAACCTGCAATTGACCCAATTTTAATAACAATTATGCTCTGCCATTCCCTCACCAAGGTGAAATATCATGTAGTCAAAATGGCTAACCAAACCTAGTATGATAGAAGAGTGGGAGGATGAGGGTTCAGATGAGGAAAGAGGAAAATACTGTCTGCCTTTGCCTCAGGGAGTCCTTACACTACGTATACACCAGGTAGGGTTCACTGTATAACATGCTACCCACAGCATAATGACTTAAAGACAACCATTACCTTATTTCACACTTCCATGGGTTGGTTTTGAAGTCCCTCTGTTAGGATAGACTTGGCTGATGCCGCTGGGCTTACTCATGCTTCTCCAGTCAGCGGGCACGTCGGTGGTGGCTGGGTGATCTAGGAGTGCCTCACTTGTGTTTGGCATTTAGAAGCCTCTTGGCAAGGGTCCCACTGCTTCCCCACATGGCCTCTCGTCACATGGTAGTTTCAGGGTTCCAAGCAGAATGAGAGGACAAGCCCAGTGCTCAAGCACTTTCAAAGACTCAGCTTGCATCTCCTTTGCTAATGCCCCACTGACCAAAGCGAGACATACGGCCAAGGCAGATTCAAGGAGGGGACAAATAGATTTCATCTCTAGATGGGAGTGGAAGAATTTATAGCCATTAAAAAAAAATCTACCACAACTAGATAGTAGAATTGGTAAAGACATAAACCAATAAGTCCTTAGAACTATAGAGAAAGGGTTGGGATATCAAAGAGAGAGTCCTAGACTATAGAAATTATTCATTTCCTGGGTGGTGTTAGCAGAACAGTGCCTAAATGTCATTTAGTTCAGCTAGGGAATGCTCTGTTTAGGGTCTGCCCTGGGTTATGATATCTCAGAGTCACTTTTGAGGATCTGCATAGAAATGCAAACACTGTCTTGGATTAACCTTGGAAGTGTCCTAGATGTTTGGAATCCATCTGTTCTGAAACTAACCAGGCAGGGACAACCACCTTGAAATATCTGAAAACCCACCACTCCTGGTTCAAGTAGGAAGGAGGACCTACTTTTTCTTTTCAAGGGCAGGGATTAAGAGCCAGGAGGTGCAAAGGGTAAAAGGTGAGCAGAAATGATAGTTTGAGTGGAATTAGGAAAAGAAAAATGTGAATGGTAAGCCTGTTCCCAGAGGTAAGCAATCAAAATTAATTATAAGCAGGAGAATATGACCTGGAAAAAAGGTTAGAGAACATTTAAAGGATAGGTGGAAGAAATCTGATTGTCTCTTAGAGCAGTTTGAATTTTTTCTTTTTAAAATGATGAGCCAGCAAAGATTCTAATCTCAGCTCTGCTACTAACCAGTTAGTTATGTGACTGCGGACAAATCACCTCTTTTAGTTTTCTCATTGATAAAGTGAGGGATTCTGACTGGATGATTTTTCCAAAGTTCTTTCTGGCTCTGACATCTTCATTGAAGCTAGAAAAAGAAGCAAAGGATTGGCTTATACATGAAGGGAATGAGGCTAGGTTAGTAAGGAGGAAACCCCTTCAGAGAGCATTGGAACAGGTATTCAGGAAGAACGGAAATCTCTAGAGCTTTAACAACGTTGATTCTTATCATACATTCAACAAATATTAACTGAGGACCTACTGTATGTCAGACAGAGTCGTCAGTGAATGACAGCAGCTCTTATGGCGCTTACAGAATCATTGGGTTTGATCACATGATTTTAGAGAAAAAGTAGAATTTGTAAGCACATGTAACTTGACTATTCAGTCATTTCTGATAAAGAATGGGATTAGGTTTGCCAGGAATGGGGAGACTAGATCTCTGAAACCATTGCAGGCAGGAATTACATCAGATAACGTCTCTGCAAAAAAAAAAAAAGAAACGGATAACGTTTCTTCATCTGCAAAATGAAAGGGCAGGCTAGATCATCCCTGAAGTCTCATTCAGCTCTGAAATTCTGACTTGGCTGCTCAGCAGCTCTTAGTGCTTTGGCTCAGCAACCCCATCTAGTGGCACTCTGTGAACCTGGCAAACCTCCAATAGCCGTGCTACATACAGACTTATGAGAGCAACTCAAGAGACAGGACATGAAGACAGGCTTGAGAATCAAGATATCAGAGCAAGGGGTTGATGGTGATTACAACTCACATATGTGTGGCACTATTCTAAGTGGCTAACATGAATTTAATTTTCACAACAAATCTATGAAAATGATACTAATAACAACCTTACTTTGCAGATGAGGTAATGGGGCCCAAAAAGGCAAAAGAACTTTCCTAGTTAGTGGTAGAGACAGGCCTGCAAAATCCATCCTCTTAACCATGACACTTTCCGGACTCTAGCTAAGAATGATAGAATTACTTACCACGTGCCAGATGCTGTTTTGACAGTCCTGCATATACGGCGCCTCACTTAATCCTCTCAAGAAAAGTAGGATGTAGGTGGTAAAATCACAGTTTTTCAGAGACTTAGGCCCAGAGAGATGAAGTAACTTGTCTAAGCTCATATAGTTGACAGGTGGTGGAGACTGAATTCAAACGTGAGTATTCAGCCAGGGTGAGGGGCATAAAACAAAAGATGCATCCAGGCTGCTGCCATCTCCCTAAAAGTTTCTCTCCCACTTTCCCAGAGGTCACTGCTTCATTATTCTTCATGCAGAAAGTGATGACCCAAGCATCAAATGCCAGACAGAGTTTTTTTGTTTGTTTGTTTGTTTTGCCAATTATCTGAAGAGCCAATTCCTGAATATTCAGAATTTGTTAATTCAATTAATGGGTAATGCGCCCTTGTACTCATTTCCTTGGTGTCTCTTGCGTCTCATTTTGCAGCAATGCTGCCAGGTAGGTAAGTAATGAAGACGTGAAGCATCCCAGGAGGGCTTTAGGCTCTTCCTTAGGGGTCCTATATCATGGCTTCAACTACCACTTTTACGTAAATGCCTCCCTGACTACATCTGTGCCTCACCACTCTAATTTCCTGAGAAATGCATCGCTTTCCTGTTCCATTATTCTTGCAAACTCAACATCCAGTGTTCGTTTAGTAAATACTTACAAGCACTTCCTATATGCCAAGCATGTATGCAAAATCCTTAGACCCTTAGAACAGTGTTTGGCATATTGGAATACGAGTGCAAGACAGTCCTTATTTTCTTTTTTTTTTTTAAAGATTTTATTGGGGAATTGGGGGAGGGGAACAGCGTTGGCGAACCAGGGAAGGGGAGCAGACAGGTTGCTGTCCTTTTGTTCTTCAGTCTAGTTGTGGAGGACATTGCTTCACTGGCCCATGTTGGTATCATCATTGCGCTCTTCCAGGGTGAGGCAGATCAGTTGCCAGCCTCTGGATGGCCGCTCACAGCAGCTCACGCTGGCTGCCGGCCACTCACCGTAGCCTATGGCAGCCCACTGTATCAGGGGCTGCAGCCTACACTGTCGCTGGGGCTTGCACAGCCCAGCTCCAGGTGGAGCTGTTGTTAGCTGTAGAGGGCAGTGTCACTGGCCCTCACATGTGGGATCCGAACCAGGGCCTCTAGCGTCTCAAGCCAGCTCTTCACCAGCGCGCCACTTGGCCAGCCTGACAGTTCTTATTTTCAAGGTTTACAGTCTCGTGGAGGAGATTGGTCAACAGTCCCAACACAAGGTGCTCAATGCTATGATGGGCTAGTCGTGACATGCACTGGTATGTGCAGTGACATTTCATCCAGTCTTAAGAGAGAGGGAAAAGTAGGGTCCGGGGAGGTTCCTCAGAGAACTGACTCCTAAAAATGAAATCAGCATCTTCCCCCCCAAATTGGCTCCTTCTTATTTCTATTAATTGTGCTATCATTTTTAATTACCCAGGCTAGAAAACTCCATCCCTGTGTACTCTTTCCTTGTTCACAAATCCATTGTCGATATGAATCATCACGTCCAGTGGATTCTCCCCGCTCCATATCTCCTCCATTCTTCACCTTTCCCCACTCTAGATGATCTTACGTCTTGTCAAGCCAGGACTATTGCCAAGGTCTGTCCCCTTGACCCTAACAATTCTCTCCTTTCCAGCTCTCCCTGAACCATACTCCAGATTTGTCTGCCTCACATACTTTCCTGCTCAAACATCTCAATAAGTCCTTTAGGGCCCAAAGGATAAAGACCAGTCTCCTGGTTCTGGCAACATTCTGCCTCTCGCTTTCTCCTGCCGCTCTATCTGACCCTCCCACAAAAGCTTCTGCCTTTAATCTAATGAAACCGCTATCTCTCTGCCCCACTCGCTGTCTGCTTCTTCTACATGCATGCCTGTGTTGACTTTTATTTTTTTGCCTTTAGTTCCTTTTTTTATTTTTATTTATTTTTATTTATTTATTTTATTTTATTTTATTTTTAATTAGTTTCAGGTGTACAACACAGTGCAACAGTTATACATTTTACCCCTCAAAGTGACAACCCCCCACCCCCAATACACCACCCCACTCCCCCCCATATCATATATATCTATTACTCTTCCTCTGACTCTCTTCCACAGTATAATCCACATCCCGTGACTATCTATATATATTCAATTACAGTAGGTATACCACCTCCGCTTTAGTAATACAGTGCAGTGATCAAACCTCTACTCCATCCAAGAAATGGTCTCCCTAACAAGACCTATGATCATCTGACATTCCACAGAATATTTACAACATTATTAATTATATTCCCCAAACTGTTTTTCCTATCCCAGTAGCAATATTGTAGTTGCCTATTTTTGCTGTCTAATCCCTTCCCCTTCTCCCTCATCCCCCTCCCCCTCCCAATTAGCAACCCTGATTTTTCCTCTATATCTATGAGACAGTTTCTGTTTACTTTGCTCATTCATACAGTTTTTCAGATTCCACATATGAGTGAGATCATATGGTATTTGTCCTTCTCTGATTGACTTATTTCACTCAACATTATAGTCTCTAGGTCCATCCATATCATTGCAAATGGCACGATTTCATTCTTCCTTATAGCGGAGTAATACTCCATTGTATAAATATACCACAGTTTCTTAATCCAGTCATCTACTGACGGGCATTTTGGTTGTTTCCAAGTCTTAGCTATTGTAAATTGTGCTGCTATGAACATAGGGGTGCATAACTTTTTTTGAATAAGTGTCTTGGTTTTTTCAGGATAAATACCTAGGAGTGGAATTGCTGGGTCAAATGGTAGCTCTATTTCCAGATCTTTGAGATACCTCCATACTGACTTCCATAGTGGCTGCACCAATCTGCAGTCCCACCAACAGTGCAGCAGGGTCCCCTTTTCCCCACAGCCCCGCCAGCACTTGTTTGTTGATTTGTTGATGATAGCCATTCTGACTGGAGTGAGGTGGTATCTCATGGTGGTTTTTATTTGCATTTCCCTAATGACCAGTGAGGTAGAACTTTTTTTCATATGCCTGTTGCCATCTGTATGTCCTCTTTAGAGAAATGACTCTTCATATCTTCTGCCCATTTTTTAATTGGGCTGTTTGTTTTTTTGGTGTTGAGTTTCATGAGTGTTTTATAAATTTTGGATATTAACCCCTTATCAGATATATCGTTGGCAAATATATTCTCCCATTCAGTAGGCTTCCTTTTAGTTTTATTAATGGTTTCCTTTGTTGTGAAAAACTTTTAAGTCTGATATAATCCCATATGTTCATTTTTTCTTTTACTTCCCTTGCCCGTAGGGATGTATCAGTAAAAATATTGCTCCGGGTAATGTCTGCAAATGTACTCCCTATATTTTCTTTTAGGATTTTTATGGTTTCAGGTCTTACATTTAAGTCTTTAATCCATTTTGAATTTGTTCTTGTATAAGGTGTAAGGAGATGATCCAGTTTCATTTTTTTGCATGTGTCAGTCCAATTTTCCCAGCACCATTTATTGAATAGACTATCTTTACTCCAGTGTAAATTCTTGCTTCCCTTGTCATAGATTAACTGTTCATAAATGCTTGGATTTATTTCTGGGCTCTCTGTTCTGTTCCACTGGTCGATGTGCCTGTTTTTATGCCAATACCAAACTGTCTTGATTACTGTAGCCTTGTAGTAGGTTTTGATGTCTGGTAGCGTGATCCCCCCGACTTTGTTTTTATTTCTCAGAATTGCCGAGGCTATTCTGGGTCTTTTATGATTCCATATAAATTTTAGGATTATATTTTCTATTTCTGTGAAAAATGCCCTTGGTAGTTTGATAGGAATTGCACTGAATCTATATATTGCTTTAGGCAGTATGGACATTTTAACTATATTAATTCTTCCTATCCATGAGCATGGTAGGTTTTTCCATTTATTTGTATCTTCTATGATTTCTTTCTTCAGTGTCTTGTAATTTTCTGAGTACAGATCTTTCACTTCTTTGGTTAAATTTATTCCTAGGTATTTTATAGTTCTTGACGCAATTGTAAATGGGACAGTTTTCTTAATTTCTCTTTCCATTAGTTTATTATTGGTATATGCAAATGCCACTGATTTCTGAACATTGATTTTATATCCTGCTACTTTACTGAATTCGTCTATCAGTTCCAATAGTTTTTTGATGGAGTCTTTGGGGTTCTCTATATACAGTATCATGTCATCTGCATATAATGACAATTTTACTTCTTCCTTGCCAATTTGGATGCCTTTTATTTCTTTTTGTTGTCTGATTGCTGCGGCTAGAACTTCCAGCACTATGTTGAATAAAAGAGGAGAAAGTGGACAGCCTTGTCTTGTTCCTGATCTTAAGGGGAATGGTTTTAGCTTTTCCCCATGGAGTATGATGTTAGCTGTAGGTTTATCATATATGGCTTTTCTTATGTTGAGATATGATCCCTGTATTCCCACTTTGCTAAGGGTTTTTAACATAAATGGCTGTTGGATTTTGTCAAATGCTTTTTCTGCATCTATTGAAATGACCATGTGATCTTTATCCTTCATTTTGTTGATGTGGTGTATTACATTAATTGATTTACGGATGTTGAACCAGCCTTGAGCACTAGGGATGAATCCCACTTGATCATGATGTATGATCTTCTTAATATATTGCTGAATTCTGTTTGCTAATATTTTATTGAGAATTTTTGCATCTATATTCATCAGGGAGACTGGCCTGTAGTTTTCCTTTTTTGTGATGTCTTTATCTGGTTTTGGAATCAGGGTGATAGAGGCTTCATAAAAAGAGTTTGGGAGCCTTCCCTCCTTCTGGGTTTTTTGGAATAGTTTGAGAAGAGTAGGTGATAGTTCTTTTTTGAATGTTTGATAAAATTCACTTGTGAAGCCGTCTGGTCCAGGGCTTTTGTTTTTTGGGAGCTTGTCAATTACTGATTCAATTTCCTTGGTAGTAATCAGGGTATTTAGATTTTCTGTTTCTTCTTGCGTTAGCTTTGGAAGGTTCTATGCTTCTAGAAAATTATACATTTCTAACAGATTGTCTAATTTTTTGGGATATAGTTGCTCATAGTATTTTATTAGAATTTTTTGTTTTTCTTTTATCTCTTTATTCATTTCCATCTTTCATTCCTTTTTTTGCTAATTTGAGTCCTCTCTCTTTTTTTTTTTTTGATGAGCCTGGCTAGAGGTTTGTCAATTTTGTTTATCTTCTCAAGAAACCAGTTCTTGGTTTCATTGATCTTTTGAATTGTTTTTCTGTTCTCTATATTGTTTATTTCTGCTCTGGTCTTTATTATCTCCTTTCTTGTACTCCCCTTGGGACTCTTTTGCTGTTCTTTTTCCAGTTCCCTTAGGTGTAAGGATAACCTGTTGATTTGAGATTTTTCTTCCTTCTTTAGGTAGGCTTGCACTGCTATAAACTTCCCTCTTAGGACTGCTTTCGCAGCATCCCAGAGATTTTGTGTAGTGGTGTTTTCATTATCGTTTGTCTCGAGGTATCTTTTGATTTCCTCCTTGATCTCATTTGTGACCCACTCACTATTTAATAGCATATTGTTTAGCTTCCATTTATTTGTCAGCTTCCCGGATTTCATCTTATAATTGATTTCTAGTTTCATAGCATTGTGGTCAGAGAATACAGTTCAAATGATTTCAATCTTCTTAAATTTATTGAGACTTGTTTTGTGGCCTAACATGTTGTCTATCTTAGAAAATGTTCCATGTGCACTTGAAAAGAACGTATATTCTGTAGCTTTGGGATGAAATGCTCTGAAAATGTCTGTTAAATCCAGCTGGTCTAATGTGTCATTTAAGGTCGCTGTTTCCACATTGATTTTCTGTCTGGAGGATCTGTCCATTGGTGACAGCGGGGTGTTGAAGTCCCCTACTATGATAGTGTTACTGTTGATCTCTGTCTTTATGTCTGACAATATCTGTTTTATATATTTAGGGGCTCCTATGTTAGGTGCATAGATGTTTACTAGAGTTATGTCCTCTTGTTGGATCAATCCCTTCATTACTATGAAGTGTCCTTCTTTGTCCTTTGTTATATTCTTCAATTTAAAGTCCATTTTATCTGATACAAGTATCGCTACTCCAGCTTTTTTCTCAGTACCATTTGCATGAAATATTTTACTCCATCCCTTTACTTTCAGCCTGTATGAGTCTTTGGATCTGAGGTGAGTCTCTTGTATACAGCATATGCTGGGGTCTTGCTTTCTTATCCATTCAGCCACCCTATGTCTTTTTATTGGAGCATTTAATCCATTTACATTTAATGTGATTATTGATAGGTGTGTATTTATTGCCATTTTGTTATTTGTGTTCGTAGTCTTTCATAGGTTGTTTTTCTCTTCTACTTAAATAAGCCCTTTTAGCATTTCCTGCAAAGCTGGCTTGGTGGTAATGAATTCCCTTAACTTATTTTTTTCTGCAAAGCTCCTTATCTTGCCTTCGATTTTAAATGATAACCTTGCTGGATACAGCAATCTTGGTTGTAGGCCTTTATTTTTCATCACTTTGAAAACCTCCTGCCACTCCCTTCTGGCCTGCAAAGTTTCTGTAGAAAAGTCAGCTGATAATCTTATGGGGGTACCCTTGTAAGTAACTTGCTGCCTTTCCCTTGCTGCTTTAAGGATTGTCTTTGTCCTTAACCCTTGCCATTTTCACTATAATGTGTCTTGGAGTGGGCCTGTTTGGAATCATCCTGGTTGGAACTCTCTGCACTTCCTGGGCTTGTATTTCAATGTCCTTTGCCAGGTTAGGGAAGTTTTCAGACATTATTACTTCAAATATATTCTCAATCCCTTGCTCCCTCTCTTCTCCTTCTGGTACTCCAATGACCCATTAGTTATTGCGTCTGATGTTGTCCCCCAGCTCTCTTAAACTATTTTCCATGTTTTTCATTCTTTTTTCTTTTTGTTGTTCTGCATGGGTGATCTCTGCTATTTTGTCTTCTAAGTCACTGATTCGATTTTCTGCTTCATCCAATCTGCTAGTGATTGCATCAAGTTTGTTATTTAATTCAATAATTGTGTTCTTATGTTCTAGCTGGTTGCTTTTCATGATTTCTCTATCCTTCTTTATATTTTCATTAATTTCCTTGAACATTCTAATAATCAGTGTTCTGAACTCTGTTTCCGATAGGTTGGTTACCTGTATTTCCTCTATTTCCACTGATTCAGGAAGTTTCTTCTGTTCTATTATTTGTGTTATGTTTCTTTGTCTCCCCATTCTGGCTTACACTTTGTGTTTGCTTCAATATAACAGATAGATCCCCCAGATTTCTCAGTCTTTTCTGGGTAAACTTATATGGTGTGTGTCCTTTATATTTGAATTACTCAGTCTCCCTATTCTCCTGTGCTTGTATCTGAGGTGTTCCTTGTGTCATGCGTCCTCACTTGTTGAAGTTTTAGTTTTGATTACTTTTGGTTTGTCAGTAAGTGGGATTGACTCCTAGATTGATTAGCTGTGAGAATCAGCAGCTTCTGCAGTTTATGAGCTGCTGTGAGAGGATTGACCCTTCTGATGAAACTTGGACCCTATGGGTCTTAGTACCTGTAGCAACTTCTTTTTGGGTGTGATTCTTGTATGTCAAACCCAGAAATGCTCTGGTTTTATCTAAAGTTGGCCTCTGGGTATGATGATTCTTGTGTCTGTTTGTTTGGACCCACTGCTGCAGAGTGATTTTAGAGCATAACAGATCAACAAGAACAACGTCCGCAGCCACCAAAGGAAACCAAATGCTCGCACAAGTAAAAAAAACCAACCATCAAACTACAGTCAACTTGTACACAAATATCAATCATACTAATGAAGAAAACAAACAGAAACAAAACAAAAACCACCTACTCAATAATAACAGAAGAGGAAACAAAATAAAATACAATATCCTAAAATAAAAAATAGAATAAACATGAGAAACCGATTAGCTATACCTAAAAAATAAAAAATAAAAATAAACTAAAATAATAATAAAAAAAGTAAGAAAAATTAAAAAAATAAAATTTGCAGAAAAAAGGAAAAGAGGAAAAGTATAGCAGTGAGAAGAATGAATAAAATAAGAGAGAAAGTGAGGGTGGGGAAAAAAGAAAAAGAAAAGAAAGAAAAAGAAAAAAGAAAAAAAATATATATATATATTTGTCTACACACCCATATATATGGACATATATTCACCTAAATACACCTATGTATATATGCCTATATTAAAAACTACAATATGATTAGAATGAAATAGAAATAAAAACCAAAAACAACCAAGATAAACAGCCAATAAAGGGAAAACAAAACAGAATAAAACCAAACAAACCAAAAATACCCGTGCCGGTCTAGGCTAAAGTCCACCAAGCTCTCTTCAGTTTGTCTGCTGTACAAAAATTCCTGTGCATCTTGTGGGAACAGTAGGCCACCTGATGCCTAGCGTGATCCTGGCCCTGCAGGTTTGCTGTATTTGAGTGTGGTTGTGACGTGTGATTGGTGGTTTTTACAAAGTCACTGCCTTTTTGCTTTTGCCTGTCCCAAGGCAGGCTGCACCCCCAAAGGCTCAATGAGTGTCTCTGGGCACCCTTTGGGTTGACAGCCATGGAGAATTAAAGAATTCCTCACTACCAAAAGCCTGCTGCTAAGAATCTGTTAATTAGTGCCTCAGCAGGTGAACCTGCCCTGCCTCCCAAGCCTTGCCTAAAGGTGGGGGCGGGGTAGGTAGTCTCACTCTGCTGCCTCTACTGGGTGGAAATTCTCAACCCCCTGCAGGTAAGGATATCTTCCTAGTCTGCCCCTATTCCTCCCTTCAGGAGTCAGTTTAAGACTGTCTTGGCGGGGGGCCAAAGTTTGTGGGAGTGGGTGAGTTATTGGTTTTTTTTTGCTTTCCGTTCAAGAGTAGAAAAAGGGAAAAAAATAAAAAACATAAAAATAAACAAAGCCACAGTTCCAACACTGTTTTAAGCTAAGGCCTTTGCCTCTTATGCTCCAGCGGATCTCCTGCTGCTCTCCCAAAGGGTCTGCCGGGATTTAGGGGATTGCGCGCACCGTGCCGCGTGGCTCCTATCCCCACTCCGTCTCTCCGGGACCTGTGACTCCGGCCAGCGCGCTGCGTCTCCTCGGGCGAGTCCTCTGTTTCCCCCTGCTCCCGGGTTTAAGGCTTCTGACTTGGAGCCGGCACGCGCCCACGCCGTTCTCCTGCTGCGCTCCTGGAGGGACTGCCGCCGGGGTTTAGGGGACTGCGCGCACCTTTCTACGCAGCTCCGATCCCCGCTCCGTCTCTCCGGGACCTGCGTCTCCGCCCAGCGCGCGCTGCTTCTCCGCGCGTGAGTCCTCTGTTTTCCCCTGCTCCCGGGTTTCAGGCTTCTGCGCTCCGCGGGACCCGGTGGGCACAGAGACTGATCCCTGAACCGGGAGGGTGCAGGGACTGATCTTGCCCTGTCGCTGCCGGGCTCTGCACCCTGCTTCCTGGGGACCCGGCGAGCCGCGGGTGCAGCTCGTACCTCTGCACAGTCGTCTCCTCTCTCTCCTCCCGCACTTGCCCGGCCTGAGGCTTCTGCCTCAGACTGCAAACCAACGCGCTCTTGCTGAACTCTAGGCGGGCCGCGGGCCGCAGGGAGCAGCCGGGGCAACACTCACCGTGCCTCAGCAGCCGCGGGTGCGGGCTGCACCTCACGCGTCTCGCCGCCTTCTTCCCCTACTCGCACGGCCTGCCCACCTTCCAGCAATCCTTGTGTGGAACTCTTAGTTGCTCTGTGTGATGAGTAGATGTCTCTTTGAAGCGTATTAGAAGTTCAAATTGTGGATATTTCCAGGGGAGATTTCATGGAGCCCTCCTCACAGCCGCCATCTTGCCCCCGAAGTTCCTTTTTTTAAATATAGCATATCTATAGCTTATCTGTCCTTAAAGAGACATTACAGTTTTGCCTCTTTTGTGAATCCTACCTTAAAAAAAAAAAGACAGATCTATTACTTGTACTAGTCATTTGTCAATTAGTGTGTATTGCCTTTTTCTTTAGTCAACTGTATAAAGGGTATGATTCATATACAACTACAACTGTACACACCAGTGTAACCATCATTCCATCAGGATATAGAGCATTCCCATCACCCCACGCACATTTCCTTCTGTGTCTTTGCTTGTAGTGTTCCCCTGCCCCAGTCTTAGCCAACCACTGATTTTCTTTCTGTTACTACAGATTAGTTTTCTCATCTAGAATTTCATACAAATGGAATGTGGAGTGTGTACTCCTATTTCAGTCTGGATTTTTTCACTTAGCATGTTTTCAAAATTCATCTATGTTGTTACATATGTTTGTTCTATTTTATTGCTGAGAGAACTGCATTGTTTGGATGCACTACAATGTTATTTGTTTATTCATTTACCTGTTGATGAACATTTGTGTAAAAGTCTTTGTGTGGACATGTATTTTAATTTCACCTAGAAGTGGAATTGCTTGATTGAATGATATGGGTATCCTTCCTTTATGACAGTTTGCCAGACTGTTTTCCAAAGTGGTCATAATATTTTACATCCCCATCAGCCATGTGTGAGTTCCAGTTGCTCTTTCTCTCTCCAACACTTGGTTATTCTAAATCCTTTGCATTTTCATATTGTAAACAGCATGGATTTTTATTTCATGTTGCAATTATTCATTGTTAGTATATAAAAATGGTTGATTTTTTTTTGTACATTCACTTTACTAAACTCACTTATTGGTTCTAATAACTTTTTTTAGGTTCCATAGGCATTTCTGTGTATATGATCATGTCATCTATAAAAAAATGAGTTTTATATCTTCCCTTTAAACTTCTATGCATTTTTTTTTGGCCTTTATTGCACTAATTAAGATCTCCAGTACAATGCTGAACAGAAGTATTGAATAATGGACATACTTGCCTTGTCCCTAATCTTAGGAATAAAGTTTTCGCCCTTTGAACATTAACTGTGATATAATTGGTATATACTTCATGGCTGCCATTCATTGGATTGAGAAAGTAAGTTCCTTTCTATCCCTACTTTGCTGAGGATTTTTATCATGAATGGATGTTGATTTTTGTCAACTCTTCTAAATCTAATGAGATGATCATAGAATTTGTCTCCTTTATTCTTTTAATGTGAATTGCATGGACTGATTTTTGAATTTGAAGCCAACCTTGCATGACAGGGCTAAACTATATTTGGACATGATGTATTATTATTCCTCTAATATATTGCAGGATATGTTTGCTAATAATTTGTTAAAAATATTTGCATCTACATTCACAAGAGATTTTGGTTTGTAATTTCTTGTCTTTGCCTAGGTTTGGTAATAGGGTAGTGCTCAACTCAGAACACGAAATGGGAATTGTTCCTTAGTCCTTTTCTCTTGAAAGAGCTGTGCAACTTTGGCTTTTTTTCTGATGTGTTTGATAGAATTTGTAAGTGAAGTCATCTGGGCCTAGAATTTTCTTTATAAAAGGATAATTACAAATTCTATTGATATAGAACTGTTCAGATTTTCGGTTTCTTCTTGATTAGTTTAATATCTTATCTCTTCAGTTCTAGAATTTCCATTTGGTTCTTTTTTTAGTTTCCTTTTCTCTGCTGAGATTCCCCACCTCTTTATTCATTATTACTATATTTCCCTCTTTGAACATAAATGTAATAGCTCCTTTGAAGTTCTTGCCTGCTGATTCCTACTTCTGATTATCTTGGGGGTGGTTTCTATAGATTCCCTTTTTATGGGTCACGCTTTCCAATTTCTCCACATAACTAGTAATTTTTAATTTTGTGCTGGACATTTGGAAAATGAATTCTGTTCTCTTCTTCCAAAGCATGACAGATTCTGTTCTAACAGCCAGTTAACTTGGCTGGATGCAAACTCCAGATTCTGTTTCCAGTATGATGGGTAGCAGTTGAGCTAAAACCTGCAATTGTTGTTTTCTGCTGGGTCCCTTGAGGTCTTTCCATGAAATACACATGTAGTTCAGTGATTAGTCAAAGATTTAGGTGAAGTTTATAGCACATTTGGGTCTCCCTCCTGAGTGGCTTCCACTTTTCCATGATTTGCCCCATAACTTTTCACTTTAGCAGCTCTTAATTTTCACCTCTGACTCATCAGGCCAGGAAAATTGCTGTTTTCTGCTTGAGTTTTAGCTGCCCTTCTCAACATGGAATGGGGAATTCAGTCAGGTACAAAAGTACTTAAAGGGCATCTGGTCCACTGAGGTTCACGCCTCTCAAAGATGATGCTCTGTTTCTATTTGCCTTTAACACTCCCCAGTTCCCTCAATGTTGTTCGGTATATTTTCCCCAAATTTATATATGTTAACCATGGGATGGTTAATATGATACATGCTTCCTCACCACTAACAGAATAGGAACTGCTCTGTTTTCTTGGGGAAATTAAAAAAAAATATATGCCCCATCCCTTCCATTATCTCTCCAGAATTCCTATAAAAGAACATTTTTGTTTTCGTTTTTGCATTTTTAGCTGAGCCATCCTACCACCTGTTGGCAGCTCAGCAGCAGCTCAGCTCAGGCTGGCATTGAACTGCCGTTGCTCAGAGCTCAGCTCGCACTCTTGAGCGAGCTCTTAACCAACTGAGCCACTCGGCCGGCCCTAAGAATATTTTTAATGAAATAAACTTTATATTCACACACTCTTGACATATCTCTTTTCTCTCACCTAAAGCCCAGTGGTTCTACTTGTGTCCAATTAAGTTTAAGTGTGAAAAATAAAAACTAATAGATAAGCCATCTATAAAATACATTTAAAATAGAATTTAAATCTAGAATAAAATAAAAATTCTTGATTGTGATCTCAAATGCGTTACATTGTCTTGTCCTATCTACCCCTCCAATCTCATCTCTTATCATTCTCTGCCTAGTTCATTATCTCTAGCCACCCCAGCTTCTTGCTGTTCTTTAAAATACCAGAGCACCTGTTGGTCCAACCATCTGGAATGCTCTTCCCTCAGATAATTAGGTGGTTGCTCCTTCTGATCATTCAGGTCTCTAATCACATATCATCTCCTCTGAGATGCCTTTTCTGATTAACCTGACTAAAAGAGCAAGCCTTCTTTCCCAACCCAATTATGCTCTAACATCTTACTCTGCTTTACTTTCTTCAAAGCACTAATCACTATCTAAAATTATTCATTCATTTCCTTGAATGTCTGGCTCATTGGCTCCCTGCAAACAGGTAAATGTCAAGAGGGCAGGATCTTTCTATGTCTTGTTAGCCAATGTATCCTTATTATCTAGAATAGTTGTCTGGCACAGAGTATATTTAATAAATACTCATTCAATAAATAAATGAAGAATGATATGGGGGATATTGAACTAAACCTTACTTTTCCCCATTACACTCATCTGACAATAACTGAAATTAAGATTATTTAGAATATGCAAAGAGTAAGCAGTATTATATAAACAATAAGTTCCCTATATTTAATTTAAAATAAAGCCAGTATTTTGTCTTACTTTAGGGCAGCAAAACATTACACAATACATTATAAAATCGTGTGATCAACAAACCAAACATATTCTCAGTTGGTAAGAGGAACAAAACCTAACTGAATAGTAAAATAAATAAATAAATAAATAAATAAATAAATAATAAATAAGTGCTGCTGTGACTGTCAAAATTGTTTAACATGTAGAAATGAAGTAAACCCATGGCAGTGAAATTTGGGGATGAATGGGTACATAACATTAATTATGGTTTGAATTAATAAGATAGGCTGTTTCGGGCTGGCCGTGTGGCGCAGTGGTTAAGCGCTGGTTTGAGAAGCCAGCGGCCCCAGTTCGGGTCCCACATATGAGAGCCAATGACACTGCCCTCAAAAAAAAAATAAGATAGGCTGTTTCAACTAGATTAAAAAATTATGGTACATTTATACAATGGAGTATTACTGGGCCATAAAGAAGAGTGAAATCTTACCATTTGCAACAATATGGATAGGCCTAGAGGGTATTATGCTAAGTGAAATAAGTCAGATGAAGAAAGTCAAATACCATATGATCTCACTTTTTTGTGTGGAATCTAAAGAATAGAATAAATGAACAAACTAATCGGAAACAGTCTCAGAGATATAGAGGAAAAACTGAGGGTTGCTAGATGGGAGAGGGGTGGGGATGTGTGACCTTGCAACTGCCGAACTGACTGTTCCCCACATGCTGATCCCATGAAGCCATAAGGAAGTGTCTTGGAATGCTGAGACCCGAGGGAATAATCTCAGTAGAGCTTCCTTATCTGATGGTATCGGAATGCTGAGTCCATCCTTCAGCATCGTGTGTGTGTGTGTGTGTGTGTGTGTGTGTGTGTGTGTGTGTGTGTGTGAAGGCACCGTACATGTTGGAGCACAATGGGACTTTGGGGAAAACAGTTGCTAGGTACGCAACCTCAGCAGACTGGAATGAGAGAAACAATTTTCCTTTCTTGTAGCAGTGGATAATAAAAGCTATGCGAAGGCCCAATTCAGGACTCAGTCCATGAGGCTGTAGTCCCATGGCTCTGCTTGCAATCTATTCTTGGCTCCTGTCTTTCTTAACTCTTTGCCACCCATCTTGTACCCCACAACTCTTGCCGGGCAGGATGCGACAGGGATGAAGGAGAAGGTGAGGGGATTAGAAAACACAAATTGGTAACCACAAGATTGTCATGGGGATATGAAAGACAATTTGGGGAATATAATCAATAATGTTGTAAAGATTTTGTAGGGTATGTGATGGACACTTGTCTTCTTAGGGAGACAACTTCATGGACAGTGTAAATGCCTGACCACTGCACTGTATACCTGAAGCTGAAGCTAAATAATAATAAATGTCAACTATAATTTTATATAGTCATGGGATGTGGAGTATTGCATAGGACATAGAGTCAGTGGAACTGTAACAGCTATAGACGATGTCAGAGGAGTAGTAGATTGGGGGAGGGGGTTATCATTTTGTGAGGGGTATAAATGTCTGACTAGTACATTGTTTTGTACACCTGAAACTAAAAAAGAGAAAAGAAAAGAAGATAGGCTGTTTTAAAGCTCAAGGGACCGTAGGTACTTACTGGTAATATTTAGTTTCAGATTTACAGGCTCAATTTTAAAACATAACGCTCTCTTAAAATATAAAATAGTCATCCCAAATTCATGTCAAAGCAGCAATAATATTAATGCTATGTGTTTACATAATCATTGTTCAGGCTCACAACTTCTATTAATATTTTGGCTATTTTATTATTCTTTTTATTAATATGAAGTCAGACATAAAATTAATTTTGGAAGAAAATCACTTTGGTGTATTATTTAATCTGTCAAGGATAAAATACATGCAGGTTCTTCCAATCATGTAGAACTAACAAGACATGTGAGGTGTAAAATGGACATTTATTTTTATTATTTTCAATAGAAGATCAGAGTTATAATGTTTCTCAGAAACCATTTTAACAAATTACCTCAAGGTACAAAATTGCCATAGAAATTTTCCTGGTGAATGACTGATGGGGCAGCTAAATTTCACATGCTTGTTTCTCAAATGTGGAATTCAGTAGAGTGGTATTGATAGAGGAAAACCTAATTCCTAAAATGGGGATATTTTAGAAATGTAATGCTGTTATTTTGCATTATGTTAATAATTTCAATCTAAATTAATCAAGCTAATTTGTTGTAATAGAAACTGATGCAAATAGATTTCACTAACAAGGTAATCTAAGTATACGAAACTCTAATTAAATTGATTCCCTTCAAAAATTTTCTGTAAGAGCCATTATCACTTCCACCAGAAATGCTCGTAGGGACAATCCATAGATCTAATAGTATTACAAATGGACAAACTAATAAATAAATATCATAGACAATAATAATCAAGGGTAAATGTGCTGGCTTTACCCCAAATAATTTAATAGTATCACACTTGGTTGTGCTATTATTACTCTTTATCATCAAATTATTCTAGACCATAATTCATCAGTCTGAATTGTTGCATTACCCAGTGGTTTCCCAAACACTTTCACTTTGGCCTGAATACCTGAAAGAGAATGAATACAATTACCTATGAGTTAGACTTTGCTTTTCATGTATCTGTCATACACAATGTGAAATGGAAATTTTGATCTGTGGCGAAAGTAAGAAATAGGAAGATTTGGATACTTGGAAAGTTAACACAAGACTGATACCTAGAAATTATGCGGAAGAGGCTAAGAAAAAACATCTGAAAAATACAAGAAGGACTGGGGGAAGAAAAATATGAAGTGATAGAGAAATGAAAACAAAATTATAGTGCTTTGCAATTTTACCTAAGGTGCTGGTAGTAGCAACTGCCTTCAGGCCACATAAAAAATATTTTAGCGGGCACTTTGGTTACTGTAACGCAGGCTATAAATACCCAAGTTAAAGAAACTTTGTGAAGACACTTTTGTGAAGTCCCTTTGTAACATGAATAAAAACACCTGATATTATTGAAGACTTTAAAATTTGTCTTATCTTTATTTGTGTTTATAAAATTATCACTAATTTCTGCTGGCTACTACATCTACTTCTAAGCCCAAGCATTATAAAGTCTAGAATAAGTATATATTTCTTTACAAAACAGATGTACACCTGATAAAATAGTTTTAGTAATTTAACCAGACTTTTAAAAATAACTTTTGTTCCCTTTATAACAATAAATTTTATCACTGAGAAAATTTACACACAGAGAAGTAAAAAAACCCTAAAAATTAGCCATCATCCATAGCTAACAACTTTATGTTTTGGTACATTTGTCCTTTTTAAAAAAATTAGGGAACGTATGTTATATAATCTAGCTTCCTCTTTAATATATCATGTTTCTATGTTATTAATTTTACAGCATAATTTTATGGCTTCAAACAATCTATTGAACAGATATATTGTAACTTATTAAAACCATATTATTGGAAATCTTTAAACATAAATCTTTTGTGTACATATCTCATTATTTCTTCAGATTAAAAGGTTAAGAAAGAAGAATTTCCAGCTATGTAATAATCAACTGGAACATAAGTCAACAGAAACTACTTAGAATGAGGCAGAGAGAGGCAAAAGGATGGAAAATAGAGAAAAGATTATAAAAGAAATAGCAGATAAAATGAAAAAGTACATAATATTAATTGTAGTCCTAGAGGAAAAGAGAGAAAAATTGTCACAGGAGCATTATTTGAACACATAACATCTGAGGATTTACCAAAATAAACAGAAGGTATTAAGACTTGTTCTGGAAAATACTATTTGTACTCATCAAAATAAAAACAAAGGAAACCATATCTACACATAGTACAGTAAAACTGGAAACCAAATGAGAAAAACTTAGGAGCAGCCAGAGGAAAAATGATGCATTCTCTCCAAAGGGGCAATCATAACACAGAGTAATGCCTAAACCCTTAAGGATACAGAAAGATTGAAAGTAAAAAAATGTAAAAATATATACTGTGCCAACACTAACCTAGAGAAAGCTGGCATTGTTATTTTAGTACTATATAACTAATAACAGCTTCAGAATATATAACACAAAATTTGTTTGAATTATAAAACTAAATATGGAAATGATCACAGCGGAACATTTTTAACATACCTCTCTCAGTTACTAATACAAGACAAAAATTCCATAAGGATACAGGAAAGTTAAACAACGTGATTCATGGGCATATGGAGCATTGTACCCAATAGCAGAGCACACATACATCCCAAGTGCATATGGAACATCTGTAAAAACTGACCTATTTTAGGCCCAATACAAGGTTCAATAACTTTCAGAGATTAAATCCATATGTTGTATATTCTCTGTCTACTGTGGAATTGATCAAGAAATCTGTAACAAAAATATAACTACATAATTGCCTGTATGTATGGAAATTTTTAAGTATATGTCTAAATAACCCATAAACAAAAAACAAAATTACAGTAGAAACTGGAAGATATTTTACACTAAATAAAAAATATTCTAGGGTCGGCTAGCTAGCTCAGGTGGTTACAGCGCAGGCTCATAACACCAAGGTTGCTGGTTCAATTCCCACATAGGCTGGTGAGCTGTACCCTCCACAAGTAAAATGAAAACAATGATTTGAATTTGAGCTGATGGGTCCTGGAAAAACACACTGTACCCAATAAAGTTTTTTAAAAAAATTCTATATCTAAAACTTGTAGGATTGTTAATGCCTACTTAGAAAAGAATTGAGAGTTTTAAATGCATATAACAGTATAGAAAAATTATTTAGGCTTAATTTAGATTAGAATTATTAACCTTATACAAGAAAGTATTACATAAATTATTTCTAACATATGCCCATCTCAGAAGTCATTTTTTTTTCTCTAACAATACTACGCTCCTGAATTCTGTGTTTGGGAAATAAGCTTGTGAAACTTAGCTGCCCCATTTGCCATTCATTAAGAACATTCTGAAAAATCAATGATCTAATTTCTCAAGAAGTTAAGGAAGAACAGTAAATAAAGATTTAAAAGTTGAGGGACCAAGAGTGAACTGTAGTAAACTCTGGACTTTGGGTGATAATGATATGTCACTGTAGGTTCATCAGTTCTAACAACCGTCCAGCTCTGGTGGGGGGTGTTGATAATGGGGGAGGCTGTGCACCTGTGGGAGCAGAGGGGATCTGGGAACTTTCTACCTTCCCCTCAATTTTGCTGTGAGCCTAAAACTATTCAAAAAAATAGCCTTAAAAGCAATTATAAAAATACTGGAAATCTTTTTTTTTCTCTTTTTTTTAAAAAGATTTTATTGGGGAATTGGGGGAGGGGAATTGGGGAAGGGGAACAGACAAGTTGCTGTCCTTTTGTTCTTCAGTCTAGTTGTGGAGGACGTTGCTTCACTGGCCCATGTTGGTATCATTGCGCTCTTCCCGGGTGAGGCAGATCGGCTCTGCCAGCCGCTCACACTGGCTGCCGGCCACTCAGTGAAGCCTATGGCAGCCCACTGCAGCAGGGGCTGCAGCTATGCCATCCTGAGGACTCACAGCAGCCCAGCTCCAGGTGGAGCTGTTGTTCACCATCTTAGCTGCAGAGGGCAGTGTCACTGGCCCTCATATGTGGGATACGAACCCAGGCCGCTGGCGTCCCAAGCCAGCTCTTAACCAACATGCCACTTGGCTGGCCCTGGAAATCTTTTTTTTAAATGTAAGCAGTTGGACAAAATTGGAAATATTTGGTAATTCAATATTTTGTCTTCACATAAGCAAGTTGGTTATCCTTCAGGTATCTTTGTGTGAAATATGAAATCTGAATATGTAAAGATATGCTAATGTTTAAGTTTTATTAATGGAAAAACAGATATGCAAAAGTCTATGTTAAACTTAGCTCAGTAAATCTAACCTACTTGTATCAATTAAAAAATCAAAGCTGAATAAAGTGGAGGGAAGGAAATAATAAATAATAGAAATAAATTAAAAAAAAATACCAGAGAAATCAAGAAGACAAAGTTCATTCTTTGAAAAGTCTAATATAAAAGGGGTCAAATATATGGTGATGGAAGGAGAGCTGACTCTGGGTGAAAACAACCAAAGAGTCCTTTGATAGATGACTGGATAAAGAAGACATGGTATATATACACAATGGAATACTACTCTGCTGTAAGAAAAGATGAAATACAGTAAAACCTTGGTTTGCGAACATAATTCGTTCCAGAAACATGCTTGTAATCCAAAGCACTTGTATATCAAAGCGAATTTCCCCATAAGAAATAATTGAAACTCAGATGATTCATTCTAAGCCCAAAAATATTCATATAAAAATGATTACAATACTGTAATATAATACAAAATAATACAAAATACAAAGAAAAAAATAAAGAAATTAGCTTGCACTTACCTTTGAAAACCTTCGTGGCTGGTGTGAGGGAGACAAGAGAGAGGAGGGTTATTATGTAGGATGACTTTCACTATCACTAACAGAATCACTGCTATCTGGTGGCTCAATGGAATCTTTCTCTGCGGGCAACTTTAACAAGGAACCTAAACTGAGAAAATTTTAGACAAATACAATTTATCAAAACGGATATAAAAACAAAAGAAGACCTTTGAATAACACTATAACTCTTATTTATTTTATTTTTTTGAGGGCAGTGTCACTGGCCCTCATATGTGGGACCCGAACCGGGGCCCCTGGCTTCCCAAGCCAGTGCTTACCCACTGCGCCACTCAGCCGGCAACACTGTAACTCTTAAAGAAATTGAATCCACTAGAGGTTCTAGTGCAACAGAAATCAGAAATAAAAGCATTAACATCAAAAACTATTTGCAGTTATTGTTTTATACATGTAGAAAATCCAAAAGAATCTGCAAATTACTGGAATAAATGAGTTTAACGAGATTTCTGGATACAAGGTCGACAAAAATCAACTTAAAGTAAAAATTTAAATACTATTTATAATAGCAAAATGATATAGAAATATCTAATGAAAGGTGTACTAGACCCTCTATGTAGAATGTCATAAAATGTTTTTAAAGGAAAAGTAAAACTCTCACATGCTCTGGTAGGGTGTAAACTGGTACAGGTATGAGGTCTGACAGTTAAGTTCATGAACTTGTTGCAATGATGGCCATTTCAGAAAGAGTTTCAAAATTGCTTTGAAGGGTGGACTAGGCACTGGTGTGGGTGTACAGCTTCCCAAGGGGAGTACTTCAAAGGTGACTGTAGTGATATTCAGCAATGAGGTATGCAGCACTTTTTCTAGGATGAGTTCAAGAACTTAATTGTTGGGGCCGGCCGAGTGGTGCGTTGGTTCAGAGCTGGCTTGGGACGCCAGTGGCCACGGTTCGGATCCCACATATGAGGGCCAGTGACACTGCCTTCTACAGCTAACAACAGCTCCACCTGGAGCTGGGCTGTGTGAGCCCCGGCGCTGGTGTAGGCTGCAGCCCCTGCTGCAGTGGGGCTGCCATAGGCTACAGTGAGTGGCTGGCAGCCAGTGTGAGCGGCTGGCAGCTGGTGTGAGCTGCCAAGAGCCCTTGTGAGCGGCCGTCCAGAGGCCAGTTACCGATCTGCCTCACCCGGGAAGAGCGCAATGATGATACCAACATGGGCCAGTGAAGCAATGTCCTCCATAACTAGACTGAAGAACAAAAGGACAGCAACTTGTCTGTTCCCCTCCCCCAATGCCCCAATTTTTAAAAAAAAAAAATCTTAATTGTCTGACCTCATATTTTAGAAAACTATTTGCTGTTATTTACAAAGTTTAATGTAATGCTATTATATGTCCCAGCAATTCTAGGTATATAACATTAGAAATGGGTGCACATATGAAAAATACATGTATAAGAATGCTTATAACAACATTACTTATAATAGGCCCCAAATGTCAACAATCCAAACGTACAATGGTAGAACAGATTACAAAAAGTTGGTATAGTAATACAATGGACTGCTGAATCTCACAAATATAATGTTGAAGAAGCCAGCCACAAGAAATGCTTACAGTACGGTTCTTATATGAAGTTCAAATAAAGGCAAACTCTGTTCCTCTGAGAAATTGGGAAGTGCTGGGGCTGTGGCTGAGGTGGTATAGGGGTTCCTGGGTTCTATTTCTTTGACCTAAGTAGTGGTTACACATGTTCAATATGTGACAATTTAATGATTTTAGATTTGTGCACTTTACCGTATATTTGCTGTATTTCAATTAAAAATACAAAAAAAATGTAGCTAGATTAAAAAACGAGGATGCAAAATTAACAGTTAAAGAAAAACAACAATCATAGCTTTATGAAGCAAAATATCAGGCAGTGCATATAGTGCTCCTCAGGGTTCCCTTTCTTCCTTCGAGGTGGCCCTAATCTTTCCTCAAGCGCCCTGAAGATAGAGAATGTTCGTACTTATATTTACCTACACATAGCACCAAGGACCCAGAACAGTGAACGCAATAGAGCAATAAATGTAGAATGGCTGGAAATTTGATTTTTAGTCAGTTGGTCCTGGAATTGGGAAGAAAAGCAGTGAGTGGGGGAAGGAGCCAGAGGTGACACAAGGAAACTTCCTTAGCAGTTACTGAGGCTCTCAATCCTGACCAGGCTAAAAATTATTGTGCTCAACTTGAAATACTTTTTTTTTTAAACCTTGTATACTGTTAAAGTAACTATTATTACAATCCATACATATAGTTTCCTAATAACTCTGTAAGTATATTAATGTAATATGGATTGTTAGAAATGTTGGCTGGATATACTTATTAATTGGAAAATAGATTTGGTATCTCTTCTGGATTTTTCCACAGTCAGCCTTTGTTATACTATAAAATCTTTGGTTGTTACATTAGCCTGGCTTTCCTTCTCCCAATTTCGATTATTAATAATCATAATAATTTGGTATTATGAGGAAGAAAAAATGTTGTAAGAGTGTGTGACACATGTTTACTATTTATCTTTTACTATATATTTGTATTTATCTATGTATATGTGTACTTGGGTAAAGGGTGGGTAGGTAGTGATGGTGAGTAGATGGTTCAAGAAAAGGACAGATGTTTTGAGTGTCATAGCTTGGTGAGAATGGAAACTGGCAGAGAATTGAAAATTCTATCATAGTACAAAAAACTGTTCTTATAGGCAGTCATATAATCATTCTATAAATATTTATTGAATTCCTTAAATTTGCAACATGGTGTTCTAGGTACTGGCAATACAATAATGAACAAATCAGATACGAGCCCTGCTCTCACTGAGCTTACATTCTAATGTGAGGGACAAACATTAAGCAAATGATACAATTAATTCATGACAATTGTGATGAGTGCTACTCAAGTATATGTACTATTGAGCCTTATCACATACCAAGAATGAGAATATATAATTAGGGGATCAAAGAGGAAGGATGTTTGAGCTGTTTTTTAAGTAACAGAACTTAATTGATGATGGTGGGGAATGGGAGGGGCATGATTCCGGGATATTATATGAAACAACTGGAAAGATCAGCATGACCGGTGCAGCGAGCAACTAGTACAGTGACCTTGAATAGAACTGGTGCGGGAGGCAGGGGCAAAAAGCACGCAGGGACTTGCAGGCTGTGTTAATAATTTTGTTCTTTATCCTAGTAATTTTAGGATGCCATTAAAGGGTCTTAAGCGCTCACCCCAAGGCAGGAAGCAGGTTGGTGCTGAAGAGTTTCCGTCTGGCAATCAGACCTAGAGCAAGGATGACAGGCCTCTGAGGGAATTATGAGCCTGGCGGAATGGCTTCCTGGTGCATAAACGATGAGTTTGGACTAGATGAGCACTAAGGTTTCCTTCAGCTCTAAAATTCTGAATATTTGTATATATTCAAAGCCAAAATGCTAGTTACAGGTCACTTAGAAAATTAAAGAAAACTTTTAAAATTTACAGTTGACATACATTATATTAGTTTCAGGTGTACAACAGTGATTAGACCTTTATATAACTTACAAAGTGATCACCCCAATATTGAGTACCCATCTGACATACAGGTCACTTTTTGGTACACTCTTCCCATTTATAGAAATGAATACCTTTTAGGTCCAACGAAGTGTCATAATTTAATCTACATAACAGTCATAACGCTGAAGTTTCCTTATCTCAAAGGCTGCTGGGTGGTCTTTCAGATGGGAAGTGGGGAAGAAGATAGTAGGGACCAGATGAAAGGAAGTGTAATAAGTGCTTATAAGGATAAAGAAAGGCAGATGAGGGCAAGATGGGGGAAATTCAGCTTACTACTAGGATCCTTTACCTTAAGGCAGCTACTGGCACGTGTATAAATGACATTTCCTCAAGCTTGTATAACATGTTATGCAAAAACAATTTCACGCACCCCATTTCTTGAGATGTGCTCAAATAAAACTCTTTCTACTTTAAAACTCTGGGACGGAGGTGAAAGCAACTTTGCAATCTTGAAGGGCAACAGTGAGTGCTTGCGTGAGTTTTGGGGGAGGCGTAGTAGAAAGAACTATATAATTCTGAAGTGCTAATGCTATATAGGATCTTGGAAATGACCTTTAAAGCACACTTCCCATTTCACAGAGACGACCACGAAACCCTTCGGGGAGAGGTGACTTTCCCAAGGTGACACTACGTGGAGGAGGAGCCCAGCCACAGTGCCAAGGTCCTTCCACGACCCCCGGGGGCTGCCGGGTGGCCCCGTGCCCGCGAAGCCGCAGCCCTCTCCCGGCGCGGAGGGGAGCGGCGGCAGCTGGAGCGGCGGCAGCTGTTTGCCTGACTGCGGGGCTTCCCGGCCTGTGCAGGGCGGCCCGCTTGCTCTCCCTCCTGGCCCCGCAGGTACTGGAGGGAACCCAGGCAGGGTGGGCGCGGCACGCGGCACGAGCCTCAGGCGCTGGGACAAGCGCAGGCTCTTCTGGACCACGGAAGCGACGTCAAACCAGACCCGAGGCGGCGGTCAGGGTAGACGAGCGAGCGGTCCTGGTCCCCGTACCAGGTCCTGGGGGAAGCGGAAGCGCGGCTTCCCCGACGTGGTGCTGTCGCCGCAGCGGGCGGCCACGGGCGCGGGGGAGCCGGGGTCCCCTGCCCTCCGCGTCTGCGGACGCCGCGCGGGGCCCTTTTCCTTCCACCTGTCTCCGGCCACCGCAAGCGCCGAACTGGTACCCCAAAAGGGAGGGTATCCGGCTCCTGAATATCTCCCTCCTCCTCCTCCCTGCACTCCTTTCTCGAGAACAGGTATCCGGCGGTAGCGGGATACAAATTTCGCGCGGGCCTTAGCTGAGGTGGGCCGTAAAGAGGCGCGGACCGGAAGTGGTGGTTGTCATAGTGACCGAGGTGGCCAGTTTCTTCCCCGTCTTATCCGTCCTCGTCTCCCGCTGTTTTTATGAAGCCAGGAAAATCGAACGAGGAAGTGCTGACGCCCAGGGCCTGCCCAAACATAACCAGATGCTCTCACGACTGTGTCGGCCCGTCGATTTGGGAGAGGACCAGGCCGGAAATGGTCGTTTCCATGGTAACCCCAGAGCGGGTTGCCTGGGAGATGACCCCTTTTGGTTTCTGAATCTTCGCTGTAGCGTCACCTCTAAGGCACATAGATCCATCTAACAGGTCCTGGACTGTCTCCTGCCATGATTCCCGGAAAATACCGCTCTGTTTCTGGCCGGACTGCGAACAATGTAGGTTGGATTTTTGACTTTCCCTTTCTTTTCATTCGTATCGTGCTTTCTGTCTGGCGTCTTTGTCCTAAGTGATGTATTATTGGGATCAGGACCGCTGAGTCTGCTTAAGGTATTGTCTGATGGAGACTTGAGATTCGTGGTCTGGACCAAGGCGCTCGGAGGGCTTTAATATTGTATGATGGGCATTGAAAATCTTGTCACAGATCTGGGCTTCCCAGAAGGTGGAGCTGGTTTGCTGTGAAAGGCTAAGGTTCATTTAAATTCCTTTAACCAGTCGATTCCTTTTCTTTCTTGTTTTTTAATTAAGAAAATAATTCATTATTAACGGACACTCCCACCTTCTTTACCTGTTCCATTGAGATATGCACTTAGGCCTGACATGGCAAGTGTAAAATCCTGAGGTGCTAAGTAGAGGGTTAAATTGCTGCAGACATTTTGGGAAATAAATCACAGTGAAACCTTTTAATTCTTAGTTGTGATTTTATTGTTTTTAGCAAATACTCAGAACATGATCATACACCAGAAACAAACAAAAAGCAAGCATCCTGTTTTATTCTAATTTTTTGTTATATCTTTAGCTGTACTATTTTGGGGAGGAGTGTGTGTGTGTGTGTGTGTGTGTGTCTGTGTGTGTGTAAGTTAAGAACATATTTTATGATTTAATTTTTACATTTCAGGTGAACTGTGGGCTTCATCTGGTTATTCAAACATCATCCCTTCCTGAAAAAAACAAAGTAAGAAATAGCAGCATGATTTAAAAGAGTAGAGTCTTAACTGGAAATTTTAAATATATGTATTTTGGTCTCCAATCTGAACCTAATTTTCATTTTCTGCCTACATAAAGCCAAAAAACCTGTTTTTAAAACTGAATCTTATTTCACTCACCAGTTGGAGGAGGTAAGGTTATTTTTTTCTGACATTTAAACATTTTT
Organism: Aselliscus stoliczkanus; assembly: GCA_033961575.1. Taxonomy (NCBI): domain Eukaryota; kingdom Metazoa; phylum Chordata; class Mammalia; order Chiroptera; family Hipposideridae; genus Aselliscus; species Aselliscus stoliczkanus. Next base: position 61,829,420 of record CM066732.1, on the reverse strand, counting down.
TTAAATCAGTATCATTCTTAAAATTGATGGCGCATTATAGCTTAATTGGAAAATTGATGGCACATTATAGCTTAATTGGGAAAGATTTTTCTTTCTTAGTAATGGGTAAAATGATGGTATGTCTTACTACCGATGGAATTTTATAATGGGTAAAATGTGATAATTTAGGGGGATATATTTATACATTCCATTTAAGACCAGGAGAGAAAAATAGATTAGTTGTGTAAATATATTAGGCTTAATGCTATTTAGAATTTAAGATATGAACGTGAAATTTTTTATTCCCTAACAATTTGCCCATAATATCTCTGGTATTTCCATAATTTCTGGCTTTTTGTTTGATTTTTGAGATACACATGTTTTTCTTTCCTTCCTTTCTCACCTCAGCACCCCACCTCCCACAAAATTATGTCTTAAGACACAATATAATTTTTCTCCTTTGACCAAGTAGTACATCTCCAACCATCACAATTTAGCTTTTTTTTTTCCTAAAGAAAATGTTAAGTAGATGACATTGGAGGCACTCAAAAGCAAAGGGCAGAGTTTATAGATAAGAGCATAAAGAGGATAAATAGGGGCATGAGAAGGGTGGATGGAAGGACACCATTAGTCAAGGAGGCAGTAGTTGATTACATTCTGTGTATGCAAATGAATACTTGGAAACTAGATGATTTGATCATTTGGATAAATAGCAGTTAGTTAGATTAATTGAAAATATTCTCTTATTATAATTGGACACAATGAATTCCCTCCAAAGCTTTGCTAATTAATTTCGCTGGACAATCCTATTCTACCATTATAATGTGTTTCTAAGAACAATATACTGCATTCAAATTCTTTCCAGACAATTCATTTTCTCTTATGTGGACATATGTTCTGAGAAAATACCATTAGCGTATGTAATTCATAGGAGATAAAATAAATGCTATTATGATATTTATAGTATGGGTGAATCAGAAGCATCATAATTCTTTTAAAATACATATTTTGGGGTATTTTTGTGGCCGATCATGAGATGGTGTTTGATTTTGTTTTCTATCAAATAATTTAAAATCAATTTAGAGAAATTCCTTCTTAAAAGGTTTAGATATACTATTTTATTTTGTTATAATTGGACATGTAAAGGAATTCTAATGATAAAAACGTGATTTTTTTTTCAACAGAATTTAGTTTTTTGTTTTTTTTGTTTGTTTGTTTTTGAGGGCAGTGTCACTGGCCCTCACATGTGGGACCGAACCGGGGCCCGCTGGCTTTCCAAGCCAGCACTTAACCACAGTGCCACTTGGCCGGCCCTAGAATTTATTTTTTATTGTATGTTTTTTGCTTTTGTTTTTGAGAAAATGATTCTTTTAATCATTGTATTTGTGGTGTGGGTATGGAGGAATTGGAAGTGCCTCAGATTGGAATGTAGTTTCATCAACCTTATGAAACTGACTCTGATTGTGTGTGTATGTCAAAATACATATAATGTAAAATTTTAATTATTTCAAATTGTACAAATCAGTGGCATTAAATACATTCTCAGTGTTGTGTAGCCATCACCATTATCTAGCTCCAGAACATTTTATCACCCGAAAGGCAGTCCCTGTACCTATTAAGTAGTCACTCCCCATGCCCGCTACTCTACTTTCTATCTTGATAGATTTTTGTATTCTCAATATTTCATAAATGGAATTATGTAATATGTGGCATTTTGTGTCTGGCCTCTTTCACTTAGCATGATGTTTTCAGGTTCATCTGTGTGTTGTAGCATGTGTCAGTTATTATATGTTATTTTATAATTATCTTCATTGCTTATTGTTAAATTCTTATCCTAATATTTTTTTCTTAAATATTGTCTTTTTTTAGGTTGAATTCAGGGTAAATAAAGAAGCACCATCATTCCCTGGTCGACTCTTACAACATGACCTTGAAAGAAACTACTCAAGTAGGCAAGGTATTGTCAGCGAATATATATGGTTTATTTGCTTTGAGTATTATTGTTTAATAATGTTGAATTTCTAGATCCAAATAGACTTGAATTAAAAATGAAATGGTTAATTGGTTGCCAAATTGGTTTCATGTTTGTTTAAATGAAAAGTGATTTTATATACCCAGTAAGTAGATTATTTCCAATACTGAAAAATATGTATTTTAGTTTGGGAGTGGGCTATGTACAAGAGAATGGGAAAGAATCTTCCAAATACTGTATTGAAGTAGGAAAATGGCTGATTAGTGAAGGAAAGAGTGTGGGAACAGAGAGTTTTAGGAAATAAGGAAATAGTGGAAAGTTAGGAATGGAAAGGAAACAGTTTCTTTCTCTTACTAACACATAATTATAGATTTTTTTTTATCAAAGGCCTTAAACTTCAGTGTACATCACCCAAGATCTTGGTAGAAATGCAGATTCTTAGTGTTTTCTTTGCCCTTTTCCCCTTCCTCATTCTGATATTGTAGGTCTTGGGTGGGATTTGGAAACGTGCATTTTAGTAACGTCTTAAGTGATTGTGATGGTTGTGGTGTGTGGACCACTCTTTGAAAAATACTGCCTTAATATGATCTGGTTATATTCTTGAAATGTTGTTTTCAATTTAAGGAGACATTTCTTTTTAGCACGTTTGAGTTGTTCATTGGCTGCTAACAACTGTTAGCTATCTGTAATGTGCTAGTATTAAGCATCCGTACATGCAGCGCCATCCCCACCTCCTAGGGGTTTGTATGAGACGGCTGATCAGTTTCGGCCTCTTTAGTTTGTTCATTTCTGTACTGCATGAACATGTGGCCATTTTGAATATTAGATTAGATTTCCTTTTTTCTTTTGTTACTTCTTGACCCTTCCTTTTGGGTGCATCAAATCTGACATAATTTTTCTCTTTCCACTATCCTAACTCTTGTCTTGGCCAATTGCTAGACAGAACATCAACCGAACCACAGTTCCACAGTGCAGGAAACATCTCTCTTATCTTCTTTGGTTCAGTTGAATGCATATTTATTGAGTGTGTACTCTGTGCTAGATACTGTATTAGGCACACAGTTATAGATGTGAACCTGAAAGTTCTCAAGTAGGATTTTTCTGTTCTCATTGTGAATTTCCTTCACATTTTTGATAACAATATCTTGCATTTGTTTTCTAAATTATGACTCAAACTTAAATACTTTTCCCAAGTTATTCTCAAGTTAGAGGAGGAGGTTGGTATACAGATTTGTGTATGCCTTGCTAGATAAATATATTTTAATATTTAGTTAATTAAATAATTAATTACTATTCAGGTACACTTGACAGTCAATATTATTTGATATTAGTTTCAGGTGTACTGCATAGTGGTTAGACATTTATATAATTTTATATAATTTATTCAGTGATTCCCTGATTAGTCTAGTACCAACCTGGCACTGTACATAGTTGTTGCAACATTATGAACTGTATTCTCTGTACTGTACTTTATATCCCATGATTATTTTGTAACTACCAAATGTTACTTCACCTTTTTCACCCAGCTCCTCAACCCCTCTTCCCTGTGTCAACCATCAGTTTGTTCTGTCTATGAATCTGATTCTCTTTTGTTTATTTATTTTGTTTTTGAGATTCCACATATAAGTGAGAGCACATGGTATTTGTATTCTGTCTGACTTATTTCACTTAGCATAATACCCTTCAGGTCCATCCATGTTGTCACAAATGGCAAGACTTCATTCTTTTTTATGGCAGAGTAATACTCCATTGTATATATGTACCACAATTTCTTTATCCAGTCATCTATTGATAGACACTTGAGCGCTTCCATGTCTTGGCTGTTGTAAATAGTGCTGCAATGAATATAGGGGTACATATATCTTTTCAAGTTAATGTTTTGGATTTCTTTGGATAATTTCTCCGCAGTGGAGTTGTTGGATCATGAAGCAGTTCTATTTTTAATTTTTGAGGCACCTCCAAACTGTTTTCCATAGTGGCTGCACCAATTTACAATCCCACTAACAGTGCAAGAGGGCTCTCTTTGCATCCTTACCAACATTTGTTTGTTGATTTATTGATGATGGCTATTCTGCTAGGTTTGAGGTGATATCTCATTGTGGTTTTTATTTGCATTTCTCTGAAGGTTAGTGACCTCGAGCATCTTTTCATATTTCTCTTGGCCTTGTGCATGTCTTCTTTGGAGAAACATCTAGTCATGTCCTTTCATTTGGTAATTGGATTATTTGTTTTCTTGGTGTTGAGATGTGTGAGCTTTTTATAAATTTTGAATATTACCCTCTTATAAGATGTATTATTGGCAAATATTCAGTAGGCTGCCTTTTTATTATTTTGGTGATTTCCTTTGCTGTGCAAAAACTTTTTAGTTTGATATAATCCCATTTATTTATTTTTTCTTTTGTTTCCCTTGCCTGACAAGGTAGATCAAAAAAATATTACTAAAGGCAATGTTAGAGAATTTACTGCCTAGGTTTTCTTCTAGGAGTTTCATGGTTTCGAGTCTTACATTTAAGTTTATAATACCTTTTGAGTTTATTCTTATATATGGTGTAAGAAGGTGGTCCAGTTTCTTTTTTTTTTTCCATGTATCTGTCCAGCTTTCCCAGCATCATTTATTGAATAGACTGTATTCACCCCACTGTATATTCTTGCCTCTTTTGTCATAGATTAGATTACCACATAGAAGTGGGTTTATTGCTGGGCTCTCTATTCCATTGACCTATGTGTCTGTTTTTATGCCAGTACCATGCTGTTTTGATAGCTATAGCCTTGTAGTATAGTTTGATACCAGGTAGCGTGATACCTTCAGTTTTGTGCTTCTTTCTCAAGATTGTTTTTTCTTGTCTGGAAAGCTCTTTATCTGTCCTTCAATGTTAAATGATTGACTTGCTGGGTAAAGTAGTCTTGGTTGTAGGTCCTTGCTTTTCATCACTTTGAATATTTCATGTCAATCTTTTCTTAAAGATTTCTGTTGAGAAATCAAGTGACAATGTTATGGGAGCTCCGTTCTATGATGCAAGAGCCATGAATTGTTGGTGAAAAGTTCAGGTATAAGCACTAATTATTTTCTTCAAGAAGCTATGTGTGTGATTGTTTGGTTTATACTTTGCATACTTGGAGAAGCTAGCAAATAGCGTTGCTTTCTAGCTCTTTAATGTGATCTATATGGAACTTGATTTTAAGTTGTCATCATATTGTCTGATGGTCTCCCAAAGAGTATCTAAACTTCCTACATTTGGTTTCGTTTTTATCTCCTTATTGGTCAGTTTAAGCTGCAGTATTTTGTGGTAACCTTTGGTTTTATTTTACTACTTATCACTCCTCTCAACATCAGTTGCTGCTTTTAAGAAATTTTCTCTTTATACAAGAAAATACAGTAGAATTCCTCAAAGTGTTACCTTCGACCTATTACTCAAATCTTACCTATTTCTGAAACTTCCCAGCATCTCTTCTTGACAATTCTACATTCTTCTAGGTGTTTAGAATATATCTTAATATACACTTCCCCCCAAACTCAATGTAACCATCTTCTTTAAATGAAAAATAACCAGATACATCAATGTGTGAATGTATTATTAAGTATGTTTTTTATTCTGCATTTTCAGCATGTTCTTCTGTGTAATTTGTTAATTTCATATGTGTTTGCCCAGTAGAATAAAAGATACGTAATTGGCAAGGACTACATCAAACCAACAGCCTATAAACTTAATGGGGATGTCATACACCCTGTGAACCCTCACTATAAGTATATAAGATTTATTGACACCCACTTTGGTTCTGCAATATTCTCCATTAATAGCAAAAGAGCATCCAAAACAAAAGTGATGATGTGAAGTTTGCATTTGCTATCCCAAACTACTTTCTCTGTATTTCCTGTAGCAAAGTCATGTACTGTGTAGCTTTGTGATAAACTTTTTGATATTTTGAAGGAGATGGAAGAGTAATAAGCCCTTCGCCTCGTAATAAATCAGCATGCATCTCATCCATCACAAACGTGACAGAACTATGTGGGCTGGACATGAAAACTACCCTGAGCTCCTTATCAGCATTTGGCGATTCTTCCATTCAGACACCTTCAAAGTCCAGAATCCGGCAGGGCTGTCATAGTGCTGGCCCAAATGTATCTGGTAATGAGGGCTTATCATCTCAGCTACAAGAGTGTTAAAATTTACTATTAGGAGTCAGCATTCTAAAGGGATAAAGATAGCACCAGAGTAGCTCTATACTTGCAACCAATCTGTAAGGCAAGGGAAAAATTAATTGGCATACACAGAACATACAGTTTAGGTGTGAGGAGGAAAGAAACAAACAAACTCAGATTTAGTAATTAATTTCAAATATGGAGAGCTATGGAAACTATAGTTTCTAGAACAGGTATTTGTAAGTGCCAGAGTTCTCTATATATAAGGTGACTTTAGTGTTAAGATTTTTAAAGGTTTTTTTTCTTAATCAAGTAATCTGTATATCATTTTCAATAGGTGATCATATTAATTTGGTGAGCTCATCAATGCCATCATTTCCCATTCTCCAACGTTCTTCTGAAGAGAAAATTCTTTACTCAGACAGGTTGACCCTAGAAAGGTGAGGACAATTTGTTTTATTTTATTTTTTTGACTACATAATACATAGACATGTACAGAATTTGAAAGGTACAAAAAGCCTCACTCCCTTCTCTTGTTCTCCAGCTATCTGGTTCTCCTGCTGAGGTATAATCACTGTTACCTATTTTTTATTTATCCTTCTAGGGGTGTGGGGAGGAATTTTATATCTATATAATGTAAAAGAGCTTGACTCTACCCTAAAAGAGTACTAAGTAATCTAAAATATGACATTGATGAAAATGGATTTTAGGATAGAAAAAACTTTATAATCTAGTTATCCTGCAGGCTTTCGGGCCCTGCCAGTTGAGTTCCCCATTACCCCACTGGCCTCACCTCTTCCTAATCTCTCCTTCACTCATTCTGCGTCCTTGAACATACTGAGAACATGCTTACCTCTCAGGGGTTTTGTACTTGCAGTTCCCTCCTCCTGAAATGCTGTTCCTTCACATATTGGTAGTCTCACTCCCTCACCTTCTCACATTTTTACTCAGATGTTGTCATCTCGTCCCTGTTATCAGGGATGACCTTCCCTGGCCACCCAATCTAAAGCTGCTACCCCTTTCACCCTGGCAGTCCCCAGCCCCCTTCTCTGCTTTATTTTTCTTCTTAGCACTTATCACTCTCTAACATATTAAACATTTTACTTATCAAGTTTATTATTTGTCTCCTTCTACTAGAATATAAGCTCCAAAAACACTGGGAGTTTTGTTGAGCTCTGTATCCCTAGCACTTAGAACAACATGGGGCAAAATAAGCTTTCAATAAAAAAATTTTGAATAAATGAATATATTTAGGACTTGATTCCCATCTTTAAATTCTGGAAGGTATCTGCAATGGAAGGGTGGATGAAGGCTATCCATACCTTTAGCTTAGTGCATATCTAACAGCAAATTGTTAAGCAAACATCTTAGCTCAGCAGTGCACACCTGACAGCAGGTTGTCACAGGTCATGTGTGTTTGTAGTTGGAAGAAAGCCCTCTGGAGGATGTAACATGTTTTGTAGGCAGAGTAACATTTTGCAGTGTTGTTGGCTTTTGAAATTCTAAGCTATCTTAATATTTATAACTTCCACAATATCATTTTAATGTTATGAGGGATTATGTGGTAATTTCTTTTTTCAGTCTTTAGAAGGCCAGCCAAGAATAGTACCTCAGTCCTTCAGTTTCACATTACTTGAGACTAGCAGGAGCCAGTATTTGTGAGACTGTGACGTAACAAGTTAGGCACGTGTAGCTCGGGGTGACTCAGGCAGTTATGAAGACGGTCCTTGGTACGTGGGCCCCTGGGGCGAAGAAGTAAACTTTGATGGGGTGGAGACGTGCTTCCCCAGGAGTCAGTCAGGACCAAGGAAAGGAACTCAGCTTCAAAGACTGCTTGTGAAATGGCGGGATCACAAAGATGTCATAAGTGTAGACATCATTTAATCAGTACCAGGATGTCCCGTCACGTAAGCTGGACCTGGGGGATCATTATTGGAGAGCCAGTGGGCAACAGCAGTGAATTTCCAAGGGAGGTGTGCCATGCTCTGCAGTTTCTTAGCCAGGAGACAGGCAGCTCAAGAGTAGACTCGAGCCCTGAGGAGAAATTCTTGGAGGAGTTCTGGGAGTTAGGGTCGGCCTGGAGTACCAGCACTAAGGAGAAAATATGGAGGCAAAAGCATAGTTTAACAGACACCTCACTGTGGGGGTAAGAGTTGTAGCAGCTCGGGGATTTTGTAGGCATAACGGACTCCTGGAGAGCACTGGGTATTAACCCAGTGTGTTTATTTGTTTATTTTGCTGGTTGATGGGGACCTACTGGATTAAGGAGTGTTCAATCGAGCCTTGGAGTTGAGACTGTCACTGGATTTGGAATCTGAGAAAGTGACTTTATTTCAAGCTGCAGCTGCTTATGTAAGAGATGGGTCAGAGCTTTCTTTTTGTCCAATCTTAGTGACTTTGGACTTAAGAATTGGATGAACTAGAAGCTGGGAGTGTCAGTAACTATGAGAAATAGAAAGACTGAAGCAGGAAAAAGGAGACAACTTAAGATTTTTGCTAAGCTGACACACAAAGATATAAATTTTAAACTAGAATACTTATAATTTTTTAATTTATAAAACAAAAGTATGAAATGAGGTAGTATAATTGAATGCATGAAATAAATTCTAAATACTAAGCACACATTAAAATAATTAAACTATTACTATATATGTATATATATGTGTGTGTGTATATATATATGTGTGTGTATATATATTTTGCTTTGCTTTTCTTCTATTTTAAAACAATTACTTCAGGGTCTGTATTTTTAAACATCATATCTTTGTCCACCATTAACATTCAGTTATTTCCTTGTCCTAATCAGTTTTTTCTCTTTATGAGGAGGATTTTGCTCACTTCCACAGTTTCACTTCTGCTTGTAGCACCCTGATTTATTTGCTTCAAAGGTTACATTAACTTGATTTTTACTGAAAGGAAATATTTGTAATTAATCTCCCTATTCGAGTTGTTCACACTCTGATCAGTACACCTAAATTTTCCTTGAACACTGTTGGAAATCTCAGAGTAGAATCCTTTCTATCTGGCCATTTTATTACATTAGTACAATTCTTAAAGGGCCCTGCACATATTGACTTCACATGTAATACATTATAACTTTTTGCATAACAGGAGCTTATTGTTTCAAATATAGCTAAAGGTATATATTTTTAAGGTTTCATCGTACCCTATAGCATTCTAAAGGTCTGCAAAGTTCAAAGTTAGTGTTAAACATGTAAACATATACTTAAAAATCTAAGCTTCTGCAGACATGTTCAATAAGGACAACCTTATCATTAATGGATTTCAGGATGAAATTGTTTTTATCAAAGTGAACTGTAGATGGCTGAATTTCTTGCTTTTCCTAAGATATCATCTAGCTCAGGAGTCTACGATTCTACAAGACACTTGTACTTCTTTTTTTCCTGATGACTTAGTGGCCTGGGCAGCTTTCATATTGGTGGATTGATGGCAAGGGCATTTCTCTGTAACATGCCCTTTGAATCGTCTCAACCTCTATTGCGAAGGCAATTACGTTGAGTGTTGTCTGATGTTAAGTCAATTTCATGTGAGATACTTCATATTGGAGTTTTTTTTAATACAGTGAGAACTTAGACTTCATGTAAGTGATTACCCTTGTCAAAGTATATTGCCTTTCATATGAGTAATTTGCAATTAGATCTAGGATGCTTAGTTTATGGAGGCAGGAAGTAGTTCTATTTGTCTTTTTCTCCTCACAACATGGGAACCTAAAGATACTATTAGTAATATTTGTAAGAGGAGGCGGCTGCCGAATCAGAACCTTATTAACTTTTGAAATGTTTTTTAGGCAAAAGCTGACTGTGTGTCCTATCGTCGATGGGGAAGACCACCTTCGTTTGTTGAACTTTCAGCACAACTTTATAACTCGAATCCAAAATATTTCTAATCTACAGAGGCTAATATTCTTGGATTTATATGATAACCAGATTGAAGAAATTAGTGGGCTTTCCACTCTGAGATCCCTCCGTGTCCTCCTATTGGGGAAAAACAGGTAATCTTTGTAAAGCGGTGTTTGTTTATTATAGTTGAGACTAATGTTGAGTCCTGTGGTGTTTGGATGACAACTCAGAATTGAAAAAATAGTTCAGAACGTAACAGGCTAAATTTTTTGAAAGATTATTTGAATGGATTAAGATTCAGTCATAATTTCTTTTATGATATTCAGTCTGACAGTCAAACCAAATAACATTTATTGAGTGTGTGTTTTGTTATTTTCATTTCTTTGCTGTGCCATATCTGACATGCAAGTAAATTGCAGACTTTGGTTTTTATGCTTTTAGGCTCTATTTTAAGCATATGTGTTCATGTTAGGCATATGTATTTCACTAGTGATTCTTCTCAGAGCTGGATTGAGGGTAGACATTTGATACTTTGTGATTGTCAAATTACTGATTGATTTTTGTTAAGATGGTGTTTTCAGTTTGGATTTAAGATTAGATCCAATATGAATGCCCCCAGTTCTTTTCATAAGGCTCTATTACGTAGCACTGCTATTCAATTCCTGACTAATTTCCTTGAGATTTACTCATGACTTTTCTCTTCGTTCTGGTTCCCTGGATAGCTTTTACAATACCTAGAAAGAAGCGCTGTTTGGAAAAATCAAAAATGATTTTTATATTATCAAAAGATGAAGTTTAGATATGGCATTGTAACCAAGCTTGTACCCTGTCCCTGTCTTGCCCCATCCCCCAGCATGGCTCTTGAAATCACATCTTTATTCACATTCACATTGGCCAACAGTAATAAAAGATACTTTTTCCAAGATCATGTCCAAGAGTTCTAGGCTCTTATCTGTTTTCTGTAGTTTCTTGAAAGTTCCCACCAGTGTAGTCTATCACCTACTATTGGTTCGAGTGTTAAACTAAATATTGCAGTAGCACGAGGGAATTTGGGGGAATTATAGGTTCATATAGTATTAAAGCTTGAAGTGACATCAGAGATCAGCTCTCATTTTACAGTTGGAGAAATGGAAATGTAAAGTCACTTTTGTAAGGTGGGACATATGAGGTCTGACAATTAAGTTCGCAAACTCATCCTAGAAAAAGTGTACATACCTCATTGCTGAATATCACTATGGTTGCCTTTGAAGTATTCCCCTAGGGAAGTTATACACTGATGCCAGCACCTAGTCCACCCTTCAAAGCAATTTTGGAACTCTTTTTCTGGAATAGCCATCAGAGCTGTCGTCCTATTACCCTTAATGTCCTGAATGTCATCAAAATGTCTTCCTTTCAATATTTCCTTTATCTTTGGGTAAAGAAAGAAGTCATTGGGGGCCAGATCAGGTGAGTAGGAAGGCTGTTCCAATTCGGTTATTTGTTTACTGGCTAAAACCTCCCTCACAGACAGTGCTGTGTGAGCTGGTGCATTGTCATGATGCAAGAGCCATTAGTTGTTGGCGGAAAGTTCAGGTTGTCTAACTTTTTCATGCAGCCTTTTCAGCACTTCCAAATAGTAAACTTGGTTAACTGTTTGTCTGGTTGGTACAAATTCTTAATGAACAATCCCTCTGATATCAAAAAAAGGTTAGCAACATCATTGCAACAAGTTCACAAACTGAATGGGCAGACCACATATTCAGTAGGAATATGCCACCAGAGCAGTTCAGCGAGTAAAATGAGGAGTAAAGTCAACTTCGTACATTTAAGGCATTCTCTTCTAGGTGCTCCCTGTTATCTGTCCCAGAGATTTCATCACTAGCTTCTGATCCTTGGAGTTACTTACTGTTTCTCCAGCTTCTATTTATTCTGTAGCACCATTACTTTTAATTCCTCCTTTTAGTCCTTGATGAAAGTATTTTCCAGTGATATTTTAAATTGCTTTTTCTGGTTTTCAACATAGTATCTAAGGGCTGCTCTTGGCTTCTAACATTGTAAATCATCTCTCAATGTACTCTCTTTTCCTTTTTTCACTTTTTAGTTTCTTTGGCTTCTCAGGAATAATTTTTTTTTTTTTTGAGGACAGTGTCACTGGCCCTCATATGTAGGACCCGAACTGGGGCCGCTGGCTTTCCATACCAGCGCTTAACCACTGCGCCACTCGGCCGGCCCAAGTTAGCCTTCTTGAATAAAAAAGAAAATGAGTCGGAGGACAATTTTTCACATTCTCCCAGGTTGCATATTTCTGAAATATGAGTACGATGCAAATCTGATCCCTACACATGTGCCCCCTGCTGTTTGTCCCTGCAAGGGGACTGTGAGTCCTGTAGTTGGAAGTCTGTTCCGAGGCAGTATGTTAGTGACCCTCAGGTAAACCTGGCTGAAGACTGCTGGAGAAGAGAACCGCACATCTGCCACCTGGTGTCCTCACGTTAGTCTTGGACGACTCGCTGCCCCCTGCTGCTCAAGTCCAGAAAGCTTTCTCCCTCCCGCCTGGTGAACCGTACTAAAAGACGTTTTAGTCCAAGGCAACGGGACCCTGTATGAAAATCCAGGGCCACCATATGCCTCTACGTGCAGGCAGCTGCAATGAAGATTTCTGCTCAAAAGCTGTAAAAACCCTGCCCAGATCCTGGGTGTGAAGTTACATTACCGCTAAAGAACTCCTAACCCCCCGTACCACTTTGCTACTGAGGTTCTTGCCATCTAACTAACTCTTCTGTTTTCTGTATCCCCTGTTTATTCTTGTGAGACCTTCTGGCGCCCCCATGATCACAGGATAATGAAAGAATTCCTCTGCATTTCCTAGGACTGTATCCAAAACTCTCTGCCAGACCCTGGGATCCCATATTCCTTTCCTTTGGATTGCTAGAGGGTTCCCACTTAAGGATTTGTCTCTGACACCCAAAAAGGCTAGCCTTCATGTAGATCCTACAGTGGGGTCTTTCCCTGATATCATGTGGCTTGCAGAGGCAGGCTAGGAATAGCCCTAGATGCCTGCAGCTACTGAAGTGATAGGTGAGCCTTGTCTTTTTCTAGTTTCAGCTCTTTCTAATGGGAGAACTTAAAAAAGAAATCTCTCAGGTCACATGGGTGTTAATGTAAAAATCTTAAACTAGTTGGGAACTGACCAGGATTCTGCAAATTCTTCTCCTTGGTACCTAGTCTGACCGTGGTCTCCTAGGTCAACGGATACCTTCATCTGCCTCTCAGTTCTTTAAAATTGCAGGTGTTTCTATGTCATGCAGGTCCTGAGGGTGGAGAGAGAATCTATGGCAAAGGCATTTCATGAGAGCGGGACAGCAAGATGTTTATTTAGTTGGTCTTGGGTTTAACTGACTGAGCAGCTTGCCTAGTTTTCTTCCTGTCACCTGGGCAGTCAGGATCTGAAGTGAGAGTCGTAAGCCACTATGGGTCAAAGCTAAGAGGAGGCTTGAAATCACAGCAGACAGGGCCATTTTACTGCACGGCTCACCACTGGACGCCCTGGCAGAGCTCTGTGGATAGGCATATTATATATTCAGGTTTCTAGGATGGAAGTGCCTCAAAAGTGCCCAGTTTCTGATCAACACAGAAAGAGTTTACATGATCCTCCAAATCAGAGAAATTTGGGCTGGGACAATCTCCATCCTCTGTTTATAATTTCCAAAACGTTAAAAATATGATTCTCAGACAGATAGGAATTACAGACCAACATTTTAATTAACCAGAATGAGGGAACCAGTAGGATGACAAAGCTGGTTCAAAGGAGGGTAAGAGAAGCTGATACACAGTCAATAGAAAATAAAGAATGCTAGAATAAGATTGTTAAGTTATAGAACAATTTAATGTCCTACAATGCCACAGAATCATAACCCTCCAGGTTATTTTTCCTACTAGACAGAAATAAATTACACTTCTACCTGTCAAAAATCATTGCTTCTTATCAGTTTTCTGCAAGTTAGTATACAACTTGATGGAGTTTGGCGTCTCATCAGTAGTTAATAGTCAGATGACCCTTAGGTAGGCTTGTTGGCAGTGCTCTGATATGACATCGAAAAGACACACAGTCCTTTTGCTTTCTTGACAAGATTTCATTATCAACACTGAGTCTATATTCACATATCACAGTTTTACAAAATTGTTTTTTTTTTTTTTTTTTTTAAGCTGAGCCATCCTGCCACCTGTTGGCAGCTCAACGGCAGCTCAGCTCGGGCATCAAACTGCCATTGCTCAGAGCTCAGCTTGCACTCTTGTGCGAGCTCTTAACCAACTGAGCCACTCGGCCGGCTCAACAAAATTGTTTTTATACAGTACTTTTCACTTGAAATTTTTATTTTATTATGTTATCCCATGTCACTCAATGTTCTTTGAAAATGTAGTTTTTTAAGAGCTATATAATCTATATAGGTATATATACATATTTATTTAATATTTCCCTTTTGTTAGACATTTACAAGTGTACTTTCTTTTGCTATGATTATGCTGTGATGAATATCCTTGTCCGTAAATCTTTGTCTGCATCTCTGATTATTTCCTTAGACTAGGCTTTAGTATTTTCTATTAAGTAGGTGAGTTCACCCGCCAAAATTTCATGTGAGGGGGAATTGGGATTTGATAAGAAGGTGTGTGTGTGTGTGTGTGTGTGTGTGTGTGTGTATATATATATATTTTTTTTAAAGATTTTATTGGGGAATTGGGGGAGGGGAACAGTTTTGGGGAATTGGGGAAGGGGAACAGCCAAGTTGTTGTCCTTCAGTTTTAGTTGTGGAGGGTGCAGCTAGCTCAGCTCCAAGTCCAGTCGCCATCCAGCTGCCTGTTGACAGTTCACGGCCGCTCAGCTCAAGGTGCCGTGTTCAATCTTAGTCCACCATCTCATTTGGTAGTCAAACTGGAAACCTTGTTGCTAAGAGTGCACATTCTAACCACTGAGCCATCTCAGCGGACGCTCAGCTCGGTTGCAGCTCATTGGTCTGTGTGGGAATTGAACCGGCGACCCTGTAGCTCAGAGCTCGCGTTCTTAACCAACTGAGCCACTCTGCTGGCTCAAAGTCTATATTATAGGGTATTACTTTGCAAAAACGTGATCCCTGGACGAGCAGCATCAGTATCACCCAAGAAATTGTTAGAGACACACATTTTTGGACCCCGTCCCAGAAACTCTGGAGGTGGGACTCAGCAATCTATATTTTAGCAATCCCTCCAGATGACTCTGATATGCATGGAAGTTTGAGAACCACTGTTTTAGGAATGTGAGTTTAGGAGTATAAAAAATTGAATGAAAGGTTTCTCTAATAGCCATGTGGTCAGGTTGCTATTAGAAATCGTCCCTCTGTCCTAAGCCATATTATTAGGGGACTGTAATTTTCTCCAACTGTTTGGGTATTTCAAAATGAAAGCAGGCAGAGGAATAATTTTGTTGAAAGTTTTGCCTGTTTTCCCATCTGGTTTGGCTAATAACTATTATTGTTATTATTAATATTGGCTGTTATGATTAGAGATTTAAGTGTTAGGGAGGATAATATTAAATGCCTAACTCTGGATGAAGGCTAATGAAGGATTCCAGTGAATCCAGAGGATGTTAATGGTTTGGTGAAGTGACTTAGGGGTGTTTAGGGGGCAGGGTGTTTTCTTAGGAAAAGAGCAGATTTCTGCCAGTGTGATGATGTGAGAGAGGAGACTGATGAGGTTGTGGTCATAAGGGAGTGGAGTGTGTGTGTGTGTGTGTGTGTGTGTGTGTGTGTGTGAGAGAGAGATAAGGGAGCGAAAAAGAACTACAGTTACACTGTGATGGTACATAGGGGGTGTATAATAAATACTTTTCTAAATTAAATTGTATTGAATTTGTTGTGGTGATAGAATTCTGGATTTGGTAATTATGGAAGATGGCTGAGGTCAAATGGAGACAGAAATTCAGGAAGTTTAAGTTTGTATTATGTTTACGTGGTGATCAGCATGTATGAAGTTTCAAGGGATAATCCAGGTTCTGGAAACATTTAGGGAGCTGGAAGTGGTTCTTTGAGGGAGTAAACAAAGACAGCAGAAAAAGTAGTCAAAGGAAGATGGTGATAATGAGCATTACATGAACTTAACTTTATCCTTTCTTTGCCATTGCTCCTTTCTCTCTGCTGAATCACGGTAGTAGGAAAATGTAGGATCTACAGGAGGGGGAACAATCAAAGAGAAGTAGTTTTTGTTTTGTTCGTTAGAAGAGTCCAGTTGGAGGCAGTTTGGATGGACGAGGAAGCCATAGAAGATAGGAATGGGGGAGACAACGTGTGAGCCCTAGGCATTAGGGGACATAAGAGGGGGTATTTTAGAGTTACAATTCTGTGATTTTAGTTTATGGCAATGTTTCAGTTTTTTACAACATGGCAAATGAAAAATTCCAAATAATATTCACAAACTGAGCAAGTCCAGTAGAAAGCAGTTGGGTGGCATCTAATCTGTCTCTGTGATAAACAATCCTGTATGAATACCCTTGTACATAACACTCATTCGTTAAGTTAGTATGTTCATCCTTCATTAAACAGATACTCACTGTGTGCCTACTCACTGCCAGGCACTGTCTTGAGGGCTGGGGGTAGAGTAGGAACATGACCAAGTTTCTGACCCCTTGAAGCTCACATTTTAGTTTAAGGAGGGAGAGCATATAAAGCAAACACATGAATAATATAACTTTTGGCAAGAATAAACGCACTGCAGTCAAAGCAGAGGAAGGAAAGAGTAATGGGGATGGGAAAGGGGAGCTAGTTTTGATAGGGTCATCTGCAAAGGCCGTTCTGAGATGCTATTTGAGCTGAGACCTGAATAATGTGAAAGTGTGAACCATGGGAAGTCCCTGGGGAAGAACATGAAGGAAGAAGCAATAGCAAAGGCACACCCCCAAGCCAGAAACGCACTTGTGAGGTTAGAGAAGAAAGCCCCTGACTGGAGCAGAGTGAGTGCGTGAGCCTGAGGCTTGGCAGGAGAGCGGGCTGGGGAAGGGTCGGCACAGAAGGCCTAGATTAGGAGTTTAGATCATATTCTAGGGTGCAACAGGCTTCCTTGAATAAGTAAGTGCCTTGTCTAAGGTTCTTAGATGTAGAATTTCTCTTTTTTAAAGATAGGACTTTTAAGATGGGAGGACATTTCCCCCAGTGGGACTGTACCTTTAACAATCCAATTCAATTAAAGGGAAATACGTTTTTATTTAATATGTATATAGTTATAATCTATATATTTATAGATTTCTATAATAAATTAAAATGAATTATGCTTAATTAAATGATAAATTAAAATAAACATATTTTGATTTATAATAGATGTGATACATCTATGTTTCTACTCATTCTGATTTTCAGAATCAAGAAAATCTCAAATTTGGAGAATCTAAAAAGCTTAGATGTCTTGGACCTTCATGGAAATCAGGTATTGTAAAGCCCTATCATTTCTTTGTTTTTTGAAAAAAAGTGCAGGAAATTGGGCATTTTAAAAGTTTTAAGAATTATACTTACGTTGAATTTTTCAAGAGTTACTTTATTGATTCACTGAAATTTCTAAGTATTAAGCCTATTTATATAAGATTTGGTAATCCCTCAACAGTAAATGATAGATAAAACATTCAAAATCCTTATAGTTATGACAATTTTATTTCTTATTTAGTCGTTTATTGACTTATTATTATTTTTTAAATTTATTGTTAAAATTAGTTTCAGGTATAACAAAGCAACATTAGACATTCAAACCCCTCATAAACTGATATCTCATTCCTTAAGCTACTACCCTCTGACATCTTACATAACTGTAACAACCATCGACTATCTTCCCTATGTTGTACTTCGCATCCACATCCCATGACTATATATACCCACATATTTAGTTATAGTTGACATTCAGTATTATTCTACTTAAGCCTCAGGTGTATAGCACAGTAGTCAGGCATTTACACAGTCTATGATGTGATCCCCTTGATAAGTCCAGTGCCCATCTGGCACCTTACATGATCTTACAACATTGTTGATTATATTCCCCATACTGTATTAACTATCATTTTATATTTCTTAATGCCTTCACCTTTTTCACCCTGCCCCAACCGCATTCCCATCTATCACTCTGATAGATCTAGTACCTACCTGGCACCATACCTAGTTATTATAATATTATTGACTACATTCCTTAAGCTATACCCTACATCCCCCTGACTACTGTATAACAACCAATTTGTACTTCTTAACCCCTTCCCCTTTCACCCATCGTTAACCCCACTCCCACCTTAAAGAAGTCCCTCTAAGAGTCCTTGTCATACTGGTTTAGTGGTGGTGAACTCCTTCAGCTTTTTCTTGTCTGGGAAGCTCCTTATCTGTCCTTCAATTCTAAATGATAGCCTTGCTGGGTAGGGCAATCTTGGTTGTATTTCATTGCTTTTCATAATTTGGAATATTTCCTGCCAATCCCTTCTGGCCTGCAAAGTTTTTGTTGAGAAATCAGCTGCCAGTCTTATGGGGGCTCCCTTGTAGGTAACTAACTGCTTTTCTCTTGCTGCTTTTAAGATTCTTTCTTTGTATTAAACCTTTGGCATTTTAATTATGGTGTGTCTTGGTGTGGGCCTCCTTGGGTTTATTTTGTTTGAGACTCTCTGTGCTTCTTGGGCTTGATGTCCATTTCCTTTACCAGGTTAGGGAAGTTTTCTGTCATTATTTCTTCAAATAGGTTTTCAATTCCTTGCTCTCTCTCTTCTCCTTCTGGTACCCCTATAATGTGAATGTTGGTATGCTTGATATTGTCCTGGAGGCCCCTTAAACTCTCCCCAGTTTTTTGGATTATATTTTCTTTTCGCTGTTCTGGTTGGGTGTTTTCTCCTACCTTATCTTCTACGTCGCTGGTTGGATCCACTGATTCATCTAATCTACTGTTGATACCCTGTAATATAGTCTTCGTTTCCATTATTATATCCTTTATTTCTGACTGGTTCTTTCTTGTGGTCTCCATCTCCATTTTATGTTTCCTGTCTCTCTGTTGAAGTTCTCCCTGAGATCATTGAGCATCCTTATAACCAGTGTTTGGAACTCTGCATCTGGTTGATTGCTTGTCTCCATTTTGTTTTAGTTCTTTTTCCGGGAGCTTTGTTCTGTTCTTTTATTTGGGACATGTTTTTTTGTCTCCCCGTTTTGGCTGCCTCCCTGTGTTTGTTTCTATGTATTAGGTAGGACTGCTGTGCCTTCTAGTCTAAGTAAAGTGGTCTTATGTAGTAGGAGTGCTGTGGGGCTTAGTGGTGCAGTCTTTCTGGTCACCTGAGCCACATGTTTCAGGTGTGTTGCTTGTGTGTGTTGTGTGTGCCCTCCTCTTGTATTTGAGCCTTGGTTGATAATTACACATCAATGGGAGGGACTGACCCTTGGGCTCACTGGTTGTGAGGACTGGCCTTGACTACAGTGGAAGAGTTGTTGTGCAGCGGCTGGTCCTATGGAGCAGGATCTGCCTCAGCAGGACTCTGGTGCCTGTCCAATCCGCCCCTTGTGTGTGTCATACTTGGAGGCTTCTGGGTGATGCCCCAGCTCTTTATGAAGCTGGCCACGGGGGGCTTCAGCCCCAGGACCACCTTGGAGGGGGATCCGCTGTAGGTCTACTTTAGCCACAGCTTGTGCCCCACCCAGGGCCACCCAGCTGGAGTCAGAAAGAAATCCACAGATGGCTGCCACCCGTGCTGCGCTTAGAAGTGCCTTGAGAGGCCAAGCTGCAAATCAAGGCTGACGGCTGCTAGTGCCGGCTTAGGGCTGCTCAGCCAGAGGCATAGGACACGCTCAAGCCAGAGGCTGCTTGTCTGGGTTCCGTGAACCTTTGAGAGACCCTAGGAAAGTCTGCACCTTGAGCCAAGGCAGGTGGTCTGCATGAAAAAGCCACTGAAAGCAGCCTGGGTGTGCCTGAAAGTTGGGCGGGGCCAGATCTCAAATCACCAAGGTGGGATGAACTAACATCGGAGACAGAAATGGCAGCTGCCTGTGTCCGCACGTGGGGAAAGTGGAGGGCTCAGCAAAGAAACAATGGCCTCTGCCAGGCCCTCCGTCCAGGAGAAAACCATCTCTCTAGCCCCTGTCGCAGGCCAGACAACTCAGTTTCCCACCATTGGTCCCTGCTGCCTTTCCAGCTGCTGCCCCAGAGCTGGAGTTCAGAGTGAGTGATTCCTTCGTGGGTAAGTCCACATGCTGTCCCTTTAAGAGGAGCACCTGGGAGTGCAGCCGCACTCAGTCTCACTCAGTCACAACCTCCACTGGTTTCACAGCCAGGTATTGTGGGGACGTCTCTCCTCAGCTCTGGAACCCTGGGCTGGGACCTCTCGCTCTTCTGGGGGTGTGGGTGGGACCTCCACAGTTGAAATAGCCCTCCCGATCTTCAATGGTCACACGCTTTAATGGTCACACGCAGGTATGGGACCAGCCCATTCCACGTCTCTGCCTCTCCTACCATTCCGGAGGTGGCTTCTTCTGCGAGTCCTTAATTGTTCAGCTTGATTTTAGGTGATTTTCAGTAATGGTTGTTTTGCAGATTAGTTGTAATTGAGATATGGTTGTGAGAGAAGGTAAACACACAGCATTAACCTACTGTGCCATCTTGGTTGTGTAATTTATTGACTTATTTTTAAAATACACATTATCCAAACCCTACCCAAGAACTAGAATAGTACTAATGATTTTTTTTTTTTTTTTGAGGGCAGTGTCACTGGCCCTCATATGTGGGACCCAAACCCGGGGCCGCTGGCTTCCCAAGCCAGGGCTTAACCACCGTGCCACTCAGCCGGCCCCACTAATGATTTTTTAATACTTAGGAGTTCCTCCTATATTTTGAGGTAACCACTGTTTTGGATTTCACATTTATTATTTTGTTAGTTATTGTTAGTTGGTTTATTATAAATATGTGTGCCTAAATAATATATTGTTTAAACAATATAGTAGCATTGTCTTTTAATTTAAAAAAGATAAATTACTATACAGATGTTGTCATCTAGTTTTTGCTTTTTGGGTACAATATTATGTTACAGAAATTCACCTATTTTAACCAAGTAACTGTAGTTTATTAGTTTTCACTGTCGTATGTTCCATGGTGTGGTTATGCAGAAACTTGTTTCTCTAGTTTATTATTGATTGGCATTTGGGTTGTTTTTTTTTGTTTGTTTTATTTCCTTTCCAATTGTACTTCTAAAAATGTTTTTGTACATGTTTCTTCCGTACGACATATGTACTTGGGGGTATCGACCTAGAAGTGCAATTGATGGGTCACAGGTTATCTAAATGTCTAATTTTAGAAGAAAACGCCAAAGTGTTTTCCCAAGTGGTTGTAACAGTTCATACTCCCACCAGTAATCCATGGTAGATCCTGTTGTTTCACATCCTTTTCAACATTCAGAATCGTCAGACTGCTTAGTTTGTGCCAGTTAAATTGTTATACAGAGGTATCTCTGTGTGGTTTTAATTTCCATTTCCCTGACGTGTCTGTCCCCATATCTGTCTGTCTTAATTTCTCTGTCTGCTTTGTTATGTTCCCTCCTTATTCATTTCTCTCAGAGCATCTACGCTGTTTTTTAACCCTTTGCTCTTCCATTTCAATTTTAACTTTTGAAATATGAGTATTTCTTTATGAATAGCAACCTGAGCGTGCCTTCTAGAATGTTCCAGGAGTCCTTGCCAGTTGAAGAACAAGATCTGCCACTGCCACTTGCAGTTGCCAGGCGTAAACCTCAGTGTGATCTCTTTAGGCTTTCTAACCGCTGTTAGTCCAAGTCGTTTTGGTGGAAAGCTAATATAATTAATAAAGACCTTGACAGAGTCAGACAGGCCAGGTCTGCCAGGTTCTAATCTCGCCCCAGCCCCATCTTTGTGTCTGTGAGGGCAGGTTGGCGGCCTGGGAGTTGTCCAGCTCTGCAGGCTGGTTAGTGTCCCTCTGCAGAGAGAAGTTACCTTAGATGGTGGTAGAAGGGGAAGAGGAATTAAAGAGTTTGTCAGGAAAATATTATCATATGCAAAAGCGCTGAAACTAAAAACAGCAGGATAGTGTTTATTACTAGAGAGTTTAGCAGGCATTGGAGAACAGTGAGACATGAGGCCAGAGAGGTGGGTAGAGGCAGATTGTGGAGAGCTTTGAACACTATACTAAGGAATTGCTATTTTATCGTATAGTCCAGTATTTTAAAACTATTCATGACTATAAGTGAAACATTTTATGGTAGCAACATTTTCTTCAGTTTATTTAAAAATGTGCATATGAGAAATAACCATTATGTGGTTTTCACATTATAATGTACCTTTAAGAATGCATATGTACTTTTAAGAATTCATAAATATTTAAAAAGTAGAAAATCAAGATTTAGCGATGGATTATATGTGAGTAGTGAAGAATGCAGAGGAATCTGGGAGGTTGACTTTCAATTTCTGACCTAGATTTTGTTTGGTCTACCAGAATTTGTTCTCTTGGTAAATACTTGCTTTAACACGGACCGAAATGTGCTTTAAGAATCTGTTGTTTCACCGACATCTTTTCATTCAGGGAGAGCTTGTCCTTTCTGTGATTGCTTGCCTGAGAGCAGACATTTGCCCTTTCAGTACTGCTGTGTGTCATCCAGACAGAGGGGTCTGGGTTACTCTTTTTTTTTTTTTTTTTAAATTATTAGTTACAGATGTGCAAAACAATGCAATAGTTATCCTTTTCACTCTGGGTTACTCTTATACAAAAAGATAAGGCTGGAATATCCAGTTTTCCTACATGTATTAAGAAGCTTTGCAGGCTATCTTGGGATCCTCCCTCTGATTAGTGTGACCCATAATTGGGCTTTGGAACATTCCCATCATCTTTTCTTCTCCATCATCTTTTCTTCTTGTTGTGAAGTTTTTTGACTAATCAAGAACTATGCTGTCAGCCTACCCCACCTTTTGCCTGAAGTTGTTTTTTTCTTTTTTTTTTGAGGCAAGTGTTGCTGGCCCTCATATGTGGGACTGGCCCTCATATGTGGGACCCGAACCGGGGCCGCTGGCGTCTCAAGCCAGCTCTTAACCACTGCACCACTCGGCTGGCCCTGAAGTTTGTTTTTTTTTTATTCTGTCTCTGTGCTTGTGGCTTTGTCCCTGGCTGCAGTGAATAACAGACTATTCTGTCGGAGATGCTGCATGTGATTCTGGCCTATTCGATTGTAAACCAAGAAGCTGAACAATATCCCCAGTGACTTTTTTAAATTAATTAATTAATTTATTTATTAATTAGCTTCAGGTGTACAACAAAGTGCAATAGTTACACTTTTTACCCCTCAAAGTGACAACCCCCCCACCCCCAATTCTCCCCTCCACTCCTCTCCCCCCATATCATACATTATCTATTACAATTCCTTTGACTCTCTTCCACAGTATAATCCACATCCCGTGACTATCTATATATTCAATTACAGTTGGCATACAATATTATACAACATCAATTGCAGGTATACAGTGCAGTGATCAAGCCTCTACTCCATCCATGAAGTGGTCTCCCTAACAAGACATGTGACCATCTGACATCCCACAAAATTTTAGCAACATTATTATATTCCCCGAACTGTCTTTCATATCCCTGTGGCAATATTGTAGTTGCCTATTTTTGCTGTCTAATCCCTTCCCCTTCTCACTCCTCCCCACCCCCCTCCCAACTAGCAACCCTGTTTTTCCTCTATATCTACGAGACTGTTTCTGTTTCCTTTGCTCATTCATTCAGTTTTTCAAATTCCACATATAAGTGATATCATATGGTATTTGTCTTTCTCCGACTGACTTATTTCACTTAACATAATAGTCTCTAGGTCCATCCATATTGTTGCAAATGGTACGATTTCATTCTTCTTTATAGCGGAGTAATACTCTGTTGTATAAATGTACCACAGTTTCTTAATCCAGTCATCTACTGATGGGCATTTCGGTTGTTTCCATTACAGGTTGATACCTATATATTAGCATTATCAACATTTCTTTTCAGACTTACCAAACTGACAGGACATTCTAACTGTAGCTCCCACTGGTACCAGATGGAATTGGAGAAGTGTCATTTTCTAAAAGAAATGCCCTAGGATAATTAGCAGAAGGCGGAAGACACCACATGCGGGTCATACCACAATGGGGCCCTTCATTTTATATATTTACATTTACATCTTTCCTGAACTCGGGAAAATTTTATTGTATATATTTAAATATTGATTTTCCATTTATGTTTGTTATATCTATATTGTCTGTGTTCCATATCCCCATCTTACCTTTTATTCTTTCTATCCCTAGTTTTCCTTAGTATTTTAGGAGAATTCCTCAAGCTTATGCTGACATCACTGATGTTCCTCAGTGTCTATTTTGCTTTTTGCTGATTCCATACACTTTAAGTTCTGTCACCTATTTATTTTGAAATATTTTTGTCCAAATTTTATTATTTAGTTCTGTCATCTGCAAATATTGATAGCCTTGTTTCTTTTATAATTTGTGTTTAATTTATTTTCATTTTACATTAGACCAAAAATCTTAGGACAAATTTTAAAGCATGATCAGATGTTACCTTTACATATGATTGAATTTACAATAAGCATTTTTAGGTTTCTCCTCTCAAACCTATATGGAATCCAGATGGTATTTCTCGAATGTAAGAGAAGGTCCAAATAACAACATAAAAACTGGATTATAAATCCAAAAAAAAGTTCCTTTACCTGACATCTGCATTTGAAGTGTTAAATAATAAATCTCAAATAATACTGTGATGGTGGTATAGATGAGAAAATTAATCTCTGGTGATTGTGAGATTTTTTCATGTTCAGAAGAACAATGTTATGTGTATGATTCATTATTACTTAAGTATGTTACATTAAAAGGTTGATCACGTTCTCCGCAGGGACCCCTCCTTCTGGGTCATGGAGAAATTCATCCCATTGTGCTTTGCTTGCACTATTCCAATAATAGTGGGCTCGGAATCCCGTTGCACTCTCATCCCCTCATGGGTACAGCTTTTACTTACCTTGACCTTACTGTGTAACTTGAACCCTTCGGCTGCCGGCCATTGCTTCTGTGCACGTGCGAACACTCCATGATTCAAGTCTTCTCCTAAACACTTAGGGTCCGCCATTTTTCCCCTGACTAAACATTATCTGCCTCCTCTCCTCGGCACTTCCACTAATAAGGAATATCCATCCTCACACTCCACTGCGGATGTTGGTTCCCTGAATCTTTTTTGTTCAGACTCTTGACTGCTCTCAGGATGCTGCAGTGTAAGCAGAATTAACAAGGGGAACTTGGTATCATTTCTTTTCCTTGCCTTTTCTCTCAGAGGGCGGTCTTGCTAGGTCACAAGTGAGCTCATGCTGCGGGCTCATGGTAAGTTTCTGTTTAGCAGGTAGTATGTATATTTCTATGTCACCTCTAGGCACAGTGTAAGGCACTTAGAGATGCCCCAAGTGATAGACTTTTTATTTGATAAAATTTACTTCAAATATTTAATATAGTCTAATTATGAAATAAGTTCCTTTAGTTAATTTTCACAAGTTAAATAACTTCGTATTATCTACACCAGAAGATATTGGAAATAGATTTGTAAATGTCTTCATATAAACTTGTCACCGAGTCCATATTTAAGGTTTTTATAACATACATATCTGAGGTTTATGCCTGCTAATCATCCCTTTGTCATTTTTAACAGATTACCAAAATCGAAAATGTCAATCATTTGTGTGCTTTGCGAGTTTTAAACCTAGCCAGGAACCTTTTAAGCCACGTTGATAATCTTAATGGGCTGGATTCACTAACTGAACTTAACCTGCGACACAATCAAATCACTTTTGTGGTGAGTATTAAAATGGAATCAATATGTGGTTCCAGCTTTTCTTTTAAGGAAATGAAATAAATGTTATATCACTGCTTTATGCAAAGTAAGCAACTAAGCTAATTTAGTTTTTTTTTTGAATTTAAATGTTGCATATAATTAAGCTTTATAATTTTTTGATTTGGGAAGTGCCAGGTGTTTTCTGTTTTAAAAGATAAATATAAAATTATAAACAGAATAGAAATATTATCAGTAAATGAATCAGGTAGTGTAAATGTATACCGAATCCTTTCCTGTTTTGTCCTGGGTATAGAATTAATAAGAAAGAAGGTAATTGGCAATTGAAATTCGATGTATCATTGCACCTTGGAGGTTGAGGGTTGTGAAGACAAGCATAACTATCATATTCTTTGCAGTTTTGAAAGGGGCAGCTTGGTCTAGTGGAAAGAGCATTGCATAGTGCATCAGAGGTCTAGTTCTGGTCTCAGCTTTGTCTCTCGTTAGCTGTGTGACGTTGGGTAAATGACTTTAATGGTAAGCCTCAGTTTACTTTTTTCTAAAATGAGGACATCAGACTGTATTCTCTCTCGGTTCCTTTTTGGGTTGTTCACTCTGAAAAAAGACAAAGATGGAGGAGAACTGGCATATGAGCAGGAGGAAAAAAGTTAGCTTTGTGGGGACAAAACTACAGAAAGGCAGCTCTGGAACTCGGAAGATAAACTTTGTTAGATTTATAGTTTTACTCAAATTTATCAACTACGTAACAGCTGACCCTGAGGTATTTTGTGCTGGGCACATATGAAGAGGACTAAAAATATGGCTTTCCAGCTGTATGATATGATGCAGATCAAGAAGATTTTAATGGTTAATAGAAACATTTGTTCTTTTAACCAGTTTCTTTTGCTTATATGCCATAGAAAACTACATTAGGTTCTCTGGATATCATTGAAACACTTTTAAAGGCACAATCTAACTCTTTTGCAAGACACTGAGTTCCTTAGTAAATAATTAAGTGTACTATAAGTGGTACACTTGAAAAGGCTGGGGGACAGATGATGTCTTATTTCTAGGCCTCATTGTACTGACATTTTTGAAGTTTCCCACAAGATCTAGCCATGTAATGCTCACATCTCCTTGGAGGTTGGGATAATTTCAGAACCTTCTTCAAAACTTGGATTTACTCCAGAGCCCATAAATTCTGTCAGGTCCTCTCCAGATGGGATTAAAATATTGGAAATGACTTGTTTATTTTAAAAGACAAGCAGATTGAGTTAATCTTTTACATTGTTGAGTCTCTAGGAATTGCTTAGGCTGGACTTAATATGCCATCAAGACACTGGGTACGGTAAAACCCCCCAAATCTTTGGTAAAGTGGGGTACAGAAATCTATTGGCCCTAGCATATTCCTGTCTGTATTTTGTCTTTTGGCAAGTGCATTATGCATATCCAGGAAATTGCTTACTGAATTTCCCATTGAGTATTATGTCTAATCATCACTGTTAAAGCTTAGGTAGCAGTAAACATCTTAGGGAAAAGGAAATTATATTAATTTCTAAAAGTTAAAAAGATTTAGTAGATATTATACATATGGTATCATTGTTATGTCTAGTGTCTTGCGTATTAATTTACAGGAAATTATGAGTATACATATAAGGATAAATAAGAAACATTTTCCAACTCTTACTTATTTCATTTTGCAAAGCATTCTTTTCCTAAAAGAACCAAGAGGTTTTTAAATTTGAGGCTTTTTTTTTTTTTTTTTTTTTTATGAGCTCATCTTTTCTCCATGATCAGTTGTCACACTTATTCTTTTGGCTTTTTTTTTTTTTTTGAGGGCAGTGTTACTGGCCCTCATATGTGGGACCGAACCGGGGCCGCTGGCTTCCCAAGCCAGCGCTTAACCACCGCGCCACTCGGCCGGCCCTTTCTTTTGGCTTTTTATTTTCCCTGCATGGTTTTGGTTTTTCACAATGGCTGGTAATCCTTTTATGAAGACCATGTTAAGTAGTGGCTGGGTCTCCTGTGCAGCGGAATATGTCTTTTTAACCATAATACCTCTCTCTAGAATGATCACTAGATTTGTTATTGAATCCCACACATTGGCAGACTTCCCTTTAGAGAGAGTTGAAGGGAAAACGCAGTCTCACTGTAATTGCCAAAGAAAGAAAGACAACTTCTGGGGGTAGAAGGACTTGAGCATCTTTTGTACCAGGTGAAACTGCCATTCCTTATTCCCCTCTTGTTCTTCTGTAGCAGTTATTAGCCACCTCCACAGATAAGACACCCACATGCTCCATCCTTCCTTAATAGATACTCTGTCTTGTTTCGAGAGCAGATCCTGAGCCTCCAGCTGCAGGCTGCCTCAGACAGCTGCTCTGTGTGTGTCATGGCAGCAGTTGGAGTGGGCTGGGGGTAGAGTGGGTTTGTTGGTATTCCAGGAATAGCTGTAGAGTAGACAGACCTTTAATTACACACCTACTCTATTAGCCGCAGTTAACCCCAGTCCCAGCCTAGTCTTTGTATGTGCAGACTCCAGCATGGGGTAGGATGGCATTCTGTCAGAGAAAACGGCTGCGTCTGCACTGCAGTCTCTCTTGCCAATTCTAAGCTGCAGTGTGCAGGGTTATCTCCAGTAAGACCCCACCTGCTTTCCAGCCTCCTGAAATTCATCAGAAATGTTGATCTGTTGGTGACAACTCTTTTGTTTTTATTATTTCCATAGATTTACTTATTTTATGGGTTTATTTGTTTGTTTGTTTGTTTTTGCTTCACCCATTGAATCTTGGGAAGGTCATGAAATATGTAGATACATTACCTATTTTACCATTTTATCAGAAACTGCCTTCTCTGATATTTTTGATGTAGAAAAGTTATGGTTTGTTTGTATTGTAATTGTAGTTAAATTAATTGATCTTTTTCTTGGAAATTTTATAAATTTTAAACCAGATGTCTTTTTAGTTTTTATGGTATCTTTCCCTTTAAAAAAAATTATGACCCCAAAAGAATTGGGAATACCATTTATATAACCATTTATATATCCACCAATCAACTTAATAAATAAAAAGCTTTCAAATATAGCTGAGGCTTTCTGTGTAGCCCTCCACCATCACATGCCCTCCTCCTTTGCAGAGGTAACCACAATCCTGAATTTAATGTTTATTCCCATGTGTGTCTGTTTCCTTTTGCCATATAGGTATGTATGAACAAATTGTTTTGCATGATTTTAAATGTTCTATAAATGGTATGAGCATACTATACATATCTTCTGTAACTTGCTTTTATTAGCATTATTCTTTGAGATTTATCTATGTTCATACCGGTAGCTCTGGTTCACTAATTTTCATTGTTATATAGTATTGTATGGTTGTAACTAATATTTATTCTTCTATTTATGGACAGTAATATTATTTCCAATTATTTTCTTATTAAGAAGTGGAGCAAATAACATTTTTGTTAATGTTTTTTTGTGCATGTATGACAATTTCTCTAGGTCAGTGGCTTTCAGACATTTTTAATCATAGTCTATGGTAATAAATAAAATTTACATTCAAACCCCAGTTATTAAGTACATATTTATATGGGTACATTATAAATAATGGGAACAAGTATTGATATTTCACGAACTTACCTTTAATGTAATCCATTCTGGGATATCCTGTTTAATTCTATTGTATCTCATTAAAAAATATTGATCTCAAAAAACATTGTTGGTCCCAACCTACTGGATTGATTTCTTTTTTTAATTTATTTTTTATTATTATTATTAGTTACAGATGTACAAAAATGCAATAGTTATCCTTTTCACCCCTTACAAAGTAACTCTCCCCTTCCCCCATCCACTGCCCCCCCACTCCACTGTCTCCCCTACTCCACTGCCCCCCCCGATATCATACATATCTATTACATGAATTAATTTCTTGATCAATGAAAAATTGGTTGCAACCTGCATTTGAAAAACAATGCTCAATGTGGATAGTTGGGAGAAATGTAGCAGGATTATGCACATTATTTCACTTTATAAGATATTGACAAGCTTTCCCTCAGGTGGATGCACCAAATGACATTTCCATCAGCATGACCTGAGAATTCCTTTAACTTTGCATCTTTGGTGTTGTGAAGTTAAACAACAATAACACTTGATGTTGTCAGACCTTTTAATCTTTGCCAATCTTTTAACTGTGAAAATATATAATTTTCACAGTGAAAAAATACATTGAGATTTTATTTGGAATTATCCATGGTTGAATGCCTTTCATCTTTTTTGATACTGAAGTTGCCTCGTCTGTGAATAGCCTTATCTTTTGTCCATTGTAATAACAGTTTTTTTGTTTTGTTTTGTTTTGTTTACCTTTTCCTGTTGAGAAAGAAACAAATTTCTTTGGTTTCTGTGTTTTGAGGAAAAGAAGTAAAAATCATCAATAGTTTTCTTTATTGTTTCTATTTTTTCTGTTTGAAAAATCATTCCTTATAGGCTCTGGACATGAGATATTTTTCTATATTGTCTGACAAAAGTTTTAAAGTTAATCTTCACATGTAGGGTGTTTCATCTGTTTGGAATTGATTTTTGCCTGTGGTGTAAAGTTGAAGTCCAATTTCACTTGTTTTTCTCATATGGATTACCATTTGTCCCAGTACTACTTATTGAAAAGTGAATTCTTTCTGTCTTTCCCTCTCCCCTTGGTAGTACCTCCTAGCAAATTAAATATCCCCATATGCATGGGTCTGTGCCTGGCCTCTCGGGTCTGTTTAACTTATCTCTATCCATGTTTCAGTATAACACTGTTTTAGTAATTGTAACTTTTTATTATGTCCTAGGAGCTAGTAGAAAGAGGTCCCCAATCTTCTTCCTTTCTCCTTCCTTCCTTCCTTCCTTCCTTCCTTCCTTCCTTCCTTCCTTCCTTCCTTTCTTCCTTCCTTCCTTCCTCCTTCCTTCCTTCCCTCCCTCCCTCTCTCCCTCCCTTACTTCCTTCTTTTTAAAAAATCATCTTGGTCCTTTCTTCTTCTATATACATTCTAGAAACAGCATGTCAAGTTTCACGAATAGCCCCACTGGTCTGTTTGATTGGAATATCTTTGAAGTAATGGACATTTTTATGATATTGAGCCTCCAGTATCATAATAAGAACATGGCATATTA
Organism: Aselliscus stoliczkanus; assembly: GCA_033961575.1. NCBI lineage: Eukaryota > Metazoa > Chordata > Mammalia > Chiroptera > Hipposideridae > Aselliscus > Aselliscus stoliczkanus. The sequence continues at coordinate 61,798,524 of CM066732.1, read as the reverse complement.
ATATGAATGGCAGAATATGAATACATCATCCCAGATAGCTTATACTTTTTTGTTGCTATTCTAAGTTTTTTTGGTCAGAAATTGATTGGTTTCTTACTGTTACTAGTATATGGAACCATAGTTGATTTTGGTTCATTGATTTTATATGTAGCAACCTTGCTCTAACACTTAATAATTCTAATAATATATCTAAATTATCTTAGGTTTTTTTATTTAGACAATTGTAATTTTTGTTTTGCAAACAAAGGTAGTTTTCCCTTAATCATTATAGATTTGTTTCTTCTTGCTTGATTGAGCTTGTCTGAACTTCCAGTTTGGCCGAACCTCCAGTACAAATTTGGATAAAGAAGCAAAAGTGCCTTAATTCTTTTTTTTTTTGTGGCTGAGCCATCCTGCCACCTGTTGGCAGCTCAGCGGCAGCTCAGCTCGGGCTCGGCATCGAACTGCTGTTGCTCAGAGCTCAGCTCGCACTCTTGAGCGAGCTCTTAACCAACTCGGCCGGCCCTGACGTGCCTTAATTCTTGATGTTAAAGGAAGTGCATTACTAGCTATGTTTGTTGAAAGCCATTTATCAGTCTGAATAAATTATTCTCTATTTTTAGTTTGCTTAGAGTTTATATTATGAATGGTTGTTGGGTTTTATCAAGTGGTTTTTCTATACCTCTTAAATTGATCATATGGATTTTTCTGTAATCTATTAAATTTGCATATTATCTGATAAGATTTTGTAAAGATAAGTTATTTTAGCATTTTTGGTCATTATGTATATTGTAAGCTGTATTTCGTATACATTCCTGATTTTGTTTGCTAATATTGCATTCACAATACCAACGGTGCCAAAAAAAAATGTACATACATGACTTGTATTCATTTTTTGTTATCAGCATATATTGAGTATTACAATTTTAATACAGTTTTTTTCCTTTCTTAAAATGTGTATCCATTTTTTTGGCACCCTCTGTATTTACATCTATGCAAATAAGTGAGAGTGGCCTATAATTTCTTTTCTTTTTATTATTCTTTCCCAGTATGAAGGTAATAACTCTCCTCGTAAAATAAATTGTCAGTGCTCCCTATTTTGATATTCTGTGATTTCCTATTTTGGATTTCTATTTAGTATAAATCTCAATTTATATGAGATAAAGATGATCTGTTCCTTCAATATTTGGTAGAACTTATCTGTTAAACAGTCTGAGTAGTTTTAAACTATTGTCTCAGTAATAATAGTGGACATCAGTTTTGATATAATTAATTGCCTTTCATCTAAATTTCACTTTTTTTTAATAGCTGCTGTAGCTATAGTCATGTGCCCCTTGTCACTTCTAATAATGCTTATTTATACTTTCCTTTTTCTTGATCAATATTTGCCTGAGGGTTGTTTATTTTACTAGTATTTTCAATGAACCAACTTTTGGCTTTGTTGAACCTCTCTTGGAACTTTTAAAAATATTGTTTTATTGGGCCAGCCGAGTGGCACATTGGTTAAGAGCTGGCTTGGGACGCCAGCAGCCCTGGTTTGGATCCCACACATGAGGACCAGTGACACTGCCCCCTACAGCAAACAACAGCTCCACCTGGAGCTGGGGCTTGCACACAAGCCCCAGTGACGGTGTGGGCTGCAGCCCCTGCTGCGGTAGGCTGCCATAGGCTACAGTGAGTGGCCAGCAGCCAGCGTGAACTGCCAATAGCTGCGGTGAGCCACCATCCAGAGGCCGGCGACCGGTCTGCCTCATCCAGGAAGAGCGCAATGACGATACCAACATGGGCCAGTGAAGCAATGTCCTCCGCAACTAGACTGAAGGACAAAAGGGCAGCAACTGGTCTGTTCCCCTTCCCCGGTTCCCCAACGCTGTTCCCCTCCCCCAATCCCCCAATTAAAAAAAAAAATATATATATATATATGATATATTTATTGATTTTTTTTCTTATCCATATTTCCTCTATTTTCTTTCTAACGTTTTATGCTGGATATTTGATACATTAATTTTTAGTCTTTTATTTTTTAATATAAGCACTTAAGGCTAATTTCTCTCTAAGAATCATTACAGTTTCTCCTCTTAAGTTTTGAAATTTTAATATTTGTGTCATTTAATTCTAAATATGTTCTAGGTTCTATTATGATTTCTTTTATTTTGATCCATGTGCTATTTAGAAGTGTATTTAAAATTTATTTTTTTAAAGATTTATTGGGGAATTGGGGGAGGGGAACAGTGTTGGGGAATTGGGGAAGGGGAACATCCAAGTTGTTGTCCTTCAATCTTAGTTGTGGAGGGCACAGCTAGCTCAGCTCCAAGTCCAGTTGCCATCTGGCCACCCATCGGCAGCCCGAGGCCACTCAGCTCAAGGTGCCATGTTCAATTTTAGTTGAGGGTGGGCATAGCCCACCATCCCATGTGGGAGTCGAACCGGCAACCTTGTTGTTTCTCACCAGCGGAGCCATCCTGCCACCTGTTGGCAGCTCAGCTGTGGTGCAGCTCACTGGCCCATGTGGGAATCGAACCAGTGATCCTGTTGCTCAGACAGAGCTCGCGCTCTTAACCAAGGAGCCACTCAACCGGCCCCTAAGTATTTTTTGATATGTATAGATTTTTTGTCATTCTTCTCTAATTTAATTGCATTGTAGCCAGTGAATGTGGATTATATTCAATTGGTTCTTTAACTTTTGTCGAGGTTTGCTTTATTGCCTTGCTAATATTTACGGTCAATAGTTACTATCAATATATTTGCCTTGTATGTGGTCAGTATTTGAAACTGTGTTTCTATGTGTATATAAGTTTAACACTGATGCATCTTCCTGGTAAATTGTTTTTTTCATCATTATGTATTAACTGTATTTATTACTGACTCCTTCACTGAGCAACTATTGAGCTATATGCCGGGCACTGTTCTAGGTATGTAGAATATATCAGGAAACTAATAATACTCCTTGCCTTAGCATTTATTTAGTCTAATGCTAATGCCTGCTTTCTTTTGTTATTTTTTCCTCATATATCTTTTTTATTCCTTAACCTTTAAAAAATTTTGTTTTTTAAAGATTCTATTGGGGAATTGGTGGGAAGGAAACAGTGTTGGGGAACCAGGGAAAGGGAACAGACAAGTTGCTGTCCCTTTGTTCTTCAGTCTAGTTGTGGAGGACATCGCTTCACTGGCCCATGTTGGTATCATCATCATTTTGCTCTTCTTGGGTGAGGCAGATCGGTCGCCGGCCTCTGGACGGCCGCTCACAGTGGTTCTTGGCAGCTTACGCCGCTGCCAGCCGCTCATGCTGGCTGCCGGCCACTCAGTGTAGCCTATGGCAGCCCACTGCAGCAGGGGCTGCAGCTATGCCATCCTGAGGACTCACAGCAGCCCAGCTCCAGGAGGAGCAGCTGTTCACCATCTTAGCTGTAGAGGGCAGTGTCACTGGCCCTCACATGTGGGATCCGAACTGGGGCCGCTGGTGTCCCAAGCCAGCTCTTAACCAGTGCGCCACTAGGCCGGCCCCCCCTTTTTAAAATTTGTACATAATTGTAGAACATATTGCAACAATAGTGTAAAGAATTCTCAGTATGTTTCACTCAGATTTCTTTGATGATAACATTTAATACATTTGCTTTATCCTCTCCAGATCATTCTGTCTCTTTCCCTCTCTTTGTGTTTACTAGTCTCTTTCTTCCTCTTTTTTCTAAACCATTTAAGAGTAAGTTGCAGACATGATGCCCCTTTATCTCAACATACTTCAGTGTGTTTTCCTAAAAACAAAGAATTTTCCTATATATCTACATTATAATGATCAAAATCAGGAAATTAACATCGATGTGATACTATTATCTAATCTAAAGATCCCATTTACATTTTCCTAGTTGTCTGAATAGCAAAAGGAAATCCAAGATCATGCATTGCATTCAGTTTTGTCCCCTTAGTCTTTAATCTGCAAATGTACCTTAGTTGTTCTTTGTATTTCATGACTTTGAAAAATTTGAAGACCGTTAGCTTGTTATTCTGTAGAATATCCCTCCATTTGGGCTTGTCTAATGATGTTTCCTCCTGATTAGATTCAGGTTAAATACTTTGGACTGGAATATCAAGAGAAATAATGCTGAGTTCTTTGAATCGTATTAAGTCCTTGAACTCTCAACCTTTTTCTTATAAAGAACACATAACTCCTTTTTTAATTGAAGAAACATTAGTCAAAGCATTCCATAAGTTTCAGGTGTACAACATTATAATTCGATTTTTGTGCACTCTATTGCATGCTCACACCAAAAATCTAGTTTCCATCTGTCACCACATATTTGACCCCTCTATCCATTTTGCCCTCCCCCACTCTCTTCCTCTCTGGTAACCACCAAGTTGTCTGTATCTATGAGTTTGGTTTTTATTGTTTGTTTGTTTGTTACTTTTTCTTTTCTATTTCACATATGAGTTAAATCATATGTTTTTGTACTTTTCCATCTGACTGATTTCACTTAGCATAATACCCCCAGGTTCCATCTGTGTTGTCCCAAATGGCAATATTTTACCTTTTTTTATTGCTAAGTTGCAACTAGGCAAGAAAAAGAAATAAAGGGCATCCAAATTGGAAAGGAGGAAGTAAAACTGTCACTACTTGTGGATGCAATAATATAAAAAACAAAGACTCCTCCAAAAAACTGTGAGAAATAATAAACAAATACAGTAAAGTTTCAGGATACAAAATCAATGTACAAAAACCTGTTGTGTTTCTATGTACTAAGAATGAACTATCAAAGAGAAATGAAGAAAACAATACCATTTAAAATTGCAAGCAAAAGGAGTAAAATGCCTAGGAATAAACTTAACAAAGGAGATGAAATACCTGTACACCAAAAACTACAAGACATTGCTGTTGAAAGAAATTGAGGGAGACATGACTCCTTTTTTAACTTACAATCTGAGAATCTGTTTACTAACCAGTGAGTATTCTATTATACTAATTGTGATTACTGGTGTATTTAGATGGATAACTTCAGTGTTTCTCACGTGTTTTATTTGTCCTGCTCTTCCTCTGCTTTTTTTCTCTTGTGCGTTATTTCAGGTTGAAGGTGTTTTTGCTGTTTTTTCTTACTCACTTTAATGTCTACTCTTACCATTTTAAAACACATACTTGATTTAAATCATAGGGTTAATGTACATCCCTATCCTGTTCTCCAATAAGGACCTCAGAATTGTTTAGCCCAGTAACCCTCTCCCAGTTTATATGTTTTTGTTGCCTAGTATTTTCTTTTGATCTTTTTATTCCCTAAATTAGATGTTTTAATTGCTTTTGTTTTCAGTCAATGCTTATTTGGATTCACCCACATGTTGGTTTAGGCTTACCACTCCTCCCAAAATATATAATTTAGAAAAATTTCCTTTAAGATGACTCTGCTGGTAGTAAACTCTCTCAGTTTTTGTCTAAAATGTGTTTGTTTTTATTTTATTCATGAATAATGGTTTGACTTGGTTGACAGTTATTTTTTGCCCAGATGTTTGAAGTTTATCTTCCATTTTTTTTGGCCTTCTATTATTGTCATTAAACTGTCTACTATCATTTTTTTTAGGCGGTCTTCTTTTTCTTCTGGTTGCTTTTCAGATGATAGAATTTCTATTTGAATTCCTTCAGACTCACTGTGATGTGTATTGACGTGGAACTACTATATTTCCCCAATTTGAGACATACATTTTTCCATATTTCAACAACTATGGATATGTCTTACAATCTGTGGCATTAAAAAAAAAACTATTGGACAGGCTACAGCAATTTCATTGCCTAAATCCATGTGAACATGGTTATACCTGTTTATACTATTGTCATTTCAATCATTGGTACAACATGTTTTGAATTTATTCGTTGTTCAAAATGTATTTAAATAGATTACATCATGATTTGGCATGGAAATGAAACGTTACGCTATTCAAAAAGACATGGAAATAGAAAAGCAAAGACATAAGTTTAATATTAGTGAACATTTTTTTTGTGTGTGTGTAGAAATTATTACAATCCCACACTTTCTTGCTAATTAGCAATCAGATACTGTAAAAGGAAGATAGCCATGTTAGGCGAGGCTGTGTTACACTTTGTTACTGAGATAGGCTCAGAGAGGTTGCTTCTTACATGCCAGGCAATGCAACTACAGGCAGGGGAAACTGAGCAAACTCCTCGGCATAGATGAAAGAAATTTCAAAGTAACAAAAGGCTCTGTGAATAATTCATGCTGGTGTCTTAGTCCATTCAGACTGTTATAACAAAATACCATAGACTGAGGGGCTTATAAACAACAGAGATTTATTTTTCACAATCTGGAGTCTAGGAAGTCCAAGATCCCGATGCTAGTATGGTTTTATTTTGGTGAGCCCTCTTGTGGTCCACAGTGGGTGTCTTCTCCCCGTGTCTTCACATAGTAGAAGGCTAGAGATCTCTGCAGGGTGCCTTTTTTTTTTTTTTGAGGGTAGTGTCACTGGCCCTCACATGTGGGATCCGAACCGGGCCCGCTGGCATCCCAAGCCAGCCCCCAACCACCGCGCCACTTAGCCGGCCCAAGGGTGTCTTTTTTAAGGCACTCTTCTTGTTCTTGAGAGCTCCACCCTCAAGACTGAAGCAAGGACCTTTCAAAGTCCCCACCTCCTAGTACCATCATCTCTGGGGGTTAGGATTTCAACACAGGAATCTGCGGAGGCACACACATTCAGACCATAGCACTGGTGTTTCTTTATCCATATCAAAACATAGAGAATGGGGCCAATAGCTTCAAAGAAAATCCTGTGGAGAGTGATAGAGCACATTTTCAGTATACAGGGCATCACCAGTGTTTCTGATGGCAGAGAAGACAGTATTGTGTGAAAAGCACGGACATTAGTAATTAGGTAGTGGTTCAGAAGCTGGACTCTAAATGTGAAGTCTTTTCATCTATACTTTATTGAGGTATAATTTAGACACAGTAAAATTCACAAATCCTAACTGTACAGTTCATTTATATACATACATATATATGGGGGTGCCAAAAAATGTATAAAAGTGGACACTTCGGTCAGCGTTGCTCAAGCAGCAGTTCGCCATAATCAGAAATGTCTGGATGCTGATGGGAACCACTTTGAGCACCTCTTGTAATTGCAGAAGTCAAACGTGACTTGTATTCATCTTTTGTTATCGGTATATATTGAGTATTACAATTTTAATAGTTTTTCCTTTCTTAAAATGTGCATACATGTTTTCTCTCTCTCTCTCTCTCTCTCTCTCTCTCTCTCTCTCTCTCTCTCTCTCTCTCTCTCTCTCTCTCTCTCTCTCTCTCTCTCTCTCTCTCTCTCTCTCTCTCTCTCTCTCTCTCTCTCTCTCTCTCTCTCTCTCTCTTCATTTGACTACCACACAGATCAAGATAGGAGAAATTTTTATCACTCCAGAAAGTCCTCTTGTGCCTCTTTCCACTCAATGTGTTCTTTACCCCAGAGGTTTCCTGACTTCTGTCCCCATGGATTAATTTTGCCTATTTTTGAACTTTTTGTAAAGTGTGTGTGTGTGTGTGTGTGTGTGCGTGTGTGTGTACACACACAACTAATGGGGAAAACAAGATCTTTTATATACATTATATATTTATATTTAATATATATAATATGTATTCTTTTGTATATTAAACATAATTTTTTGATATTAATCCATTTTGCTGTGTCAGTAGTTTTTTACAAAGTTGCTGAATTGTAGTCATTGTCTAATTACAATACAGTTTGCTTTTTCATTCTTCTGTTCTCAGCCACCTTGGTTATTTCCAAGTTTTGGCTTTTGCAAATAAAGCTGCTATGAGTATTGTAGTATTTTATGTATTTATTTTGCTGGACATATACCCTCATTTCTCTTTGGTAAATACATAGAAGTGTCGTTAGTTAGTCATAAGGTTGGTGGATGTCTAAATTTATTAAAAAATGCCAAACAGGTTTACAAAAATGATTATACCACTTTTTACCCCCGCTAGCAATAAATGAGAGTCTTACTGCTCCATATCCTTGCCAATGTTTAACATTGACAGTCTTTATAAATTTAGTGATTCTGTGATTCTCATTGTGGTTTTAATTTGCGGTTCCTTGATGATTAATGATTTGGAACGTTTTTCAAGTGTTTATTGGCAATTCTGACACCTTTTTGTGAAGTATCAGTTCAAGTCTTTTGTACATTAAAAAACTAGGGTTGTTGGGCCGACCGAGTGGCACGTTGGTTAAGAGTTGGCGTAGGATGCCAGCTCTGAGCAGCAGGGCCCAGGTTCAGATCCCACATGAGGGCCAGTGACACTGCCCCCCCTACAGCTAAGATGGTGAACAACAGCTCCACCTGGAGCTGGGCTGCTGTGAGTCGCCGGCGATGGCGTAGGCTGCAGCCCCTGCTGCAGTGGGCTGCCGTGAGCAACCTTGAGTGGCTGTGAGCAGCCCTGAGCTTCTGTGAGCGGCTGTCTAATGACTGGTGACCGACTGCGTCAGCTGGGAAGAGTGCAGTGATCACAAAACCATGGGCCAGTGAAGCGATGTCCTCCACAACTAGACTGAAGAACAAAAAGGACAGCAACTTGTCTGTTGCCCTTCCCCGATTTCCCCAATAAAATCTTAAAAAGAAAAACAAAAACAAAAAACACTGGGGTTGTTTATCTTTTCATTATTGAGTTGTAGTAGATCTTTATGTTAGATTCAGGTTCTTTGTTTGATATGTGTATTGAGTGTATTTTCTGCATTGCTTGCCTTTTTCCTTCTTAACAATGTTTTTGATATGTCAAAACTTTAAATTTTAGTGAAGTGCAGTTTATCAAATTTTATAGTTAGTGCCTTTTTGTCCTCTCCAAGAAGTCTTTGCCTATTTCAATATCATGAATATGTTCTCCTCTATTTTCTTCCAGATGTTTTATAGTTTTACCTTTCATTTTAGGTCTACGATCTGTCTTTAATTAAATTTTATGTATGATGTGAGGTAGGAGTCATGGTTCATTTTTCCCACATAGGGACATTTATTTGCTCCATCACCTTTTGAAAAGATCTTGTTTTCCCCCATTGAATTGAATTGGTGTCTTGGTTGAAATTGAATAATAATCAAATGAATCTTTTCCTGAACCTTCTATTCTGTCCCATTTATTCTGTCCCATTATGCCACTGGTAGTACACATTATGCCAAATGTCTACCATTTGTCTACACTATCTAACTACTCTAGTCTCTAGTCTTATGGAGATATTTGGAAGTTCATTTATTTTGCTTAATTTTTACGTATGCATAAGAGTGATATTTGGTTAAAACATATATGGTAAATAAATCTACAAGAGCTCTTTCAGCAATAATGAAATAAAAATTTTAAGTGATAGATTATTTTATTATAGGTCAATCTTAAGTTGATTTTCACTAAGTGTTACATAAAATAATTGTAAGATGGTACCTTCGATTTGATTAAATATGGTAATTTTATTAGCATACCAAATATTTGTGTTTCCTGAATCTGCAGATTCATATCTTCCATTAATTATGGGAACATACTGAGTCTTTATATTTTCAGATGTTGCTTCCTCCTATCTTCTGTCTTTCTACTTCTTAAAAACCTACAAGGCATAGTGTGCACCTTCGTGCTCTATCCTTTGTCTCCAAAAATTTTTATGGTTCTTATTTCTCTCTGCTACATTTCTGCATTTTTTTTTTACTTCTTTAGTGATATCTTCAGTTCAGTAATTCCTCAGTTTTGTCTAGTCTGATTTTCAGCCTACCCATTGTGTTTTCACTAATGTCCTTTATTTTTATTTATTTATTTTTTTAACAAAAATAAAATCACAATGTATTTATTTAATCAAATACTAAATTACAAGGCATTTATTTAAATACATTATTTTCATTGATACGTATTTTAACCGTTCATAATTTTTAAAAAAATTTATTTATTTATATATATTTTCAATTAGCTTCAAGTGTACAACAAAGTGCAATCGTTATACTCTTTACCCCTCAAAGTGACAACCCCCCTCCCCCAGTTCTCCCCTCCCACTCCTCCCCCCCATATCATACTATCTATTACAATTCCTTTGACTCTCTTCCACCATATAATCCACATCCCGTGACTGTCTATATATTCAATTACAGTTGGCATACAATATTATACAACATCAATTTCAGGTATACAGTGCAGTGATCAAGCCTCTACTCCATCCATGAAGTGGTCTCCCTAACAAAACATGTGACAATCTGACACCCCACAAAATTTTAACAACATTATATTCCCCGAACTGTCTTTCATATCCCTGTGACAATACTGTAGTTACCTATTTATGCTGTCTAATCCTTTCCCCTTCTCCCTCATCCCCACACCCCTCCCAGCTAGCAACCCTGTTTTTCCTCTATATCTATGAGACTGTTACTGTTTCTTGTGCTCATTCATTCAGTTTTTCAAATTCCACATATCAGTGAGATCATGTGGTATTTGTCTTTCTCCGACTGACTTATTTCACTCAACATAATAGTCTCTAGGTCCATCCATATCATTGCAAATGGTACAATTTCATTCTTCTTTATAGCGGAGTAATACTCCATTGTATAAATGTACCACAATTTCTTAAGCCAGTCATCTACCGATGGGCATTTCGGATGTTTCCAAGTCTTGGCTATTGTAAATAGCGCTGCAATAAACATAGGGGTGCATATTTTTTTTGAATTAGCATCTTGGATTCCTCTGGGTAGATTCCCAAGAGTAGAATTGCTGGGTCATACGGCAGTTCTATTTCCAGTGGTTTGAGATACCTCCATACTGATTTCCATAATGGCTGCACCAATTTGCAGTCCCACCAACAGTGAACCAGGGTTCCTTTTTCTCCACACCCTCGCCAACTGTTGTTGTTTGTTGATTTGTTGATGATAGACATTCTGACTGGAGTGAGGTGGTATCTCATTGTGGTTTTTATTTGCATTTCTCTGATGATTAGTGAGGTTGAACATTTTTTTCATATGCCTGTTGGCCATCTGTATGTCCTCTTTAGAGAAATGCCTCCTCATATACTCTGCCCATTTTTTAATTGGGTTGTTTTTTGGTGTTGAGTTTCATGAGTGTTTTATAAATTTTTGATATCAACCCCTTATCAGATATATCATTGGCAAATATCTTCTCCCATTCAGTAGGCTGCCTTTTTGTTTTATTGATGATTTCCTTTGCTGTGAAAAAACTTTTAAGTTTGATGTAATCCCATATGTTCATTTTTTCTTTCATTTCCCTTGCCCAAGGGGATATATCAGTAAAAATATTACTCAGGGTAATGTCTGCAAACTTACTCCCTATATTTTGTTCTAGGAGTTTTATAGTTTCAGGTCTTACATTTAAGTCTTTAATCCATTTTGAGTTTGTTCTCGTATATGGTGTAAGTAGGTGGTCTATTTTCACTTTTTTGCACGTGTCAGTCCAATTTTCCCAGCACCATTTATTGAATAGACTATCTTTACTCCCGTGTAAATTCTTGCTTCCATTGTCATAGATTAATTGACCGTATATAGATGGGTTTATTCCTGGGCTCTCTATTCTATTCCATTGGTCTATGTGTCTGTTTTTATGCCAGTACCATACTGTTTTGATTACTGTAGCTTTGTAGTATGTTTTGATGTTAGGTAGTGTGATGCCTCCCACTTTGTTCTTAGTTCTCAACATTGTTGTAGCTATTCGGGGTCTTTTGTGGCTCCATATAAATTTTAGGATTCTATGTTCTATTTCTGAGAAAAATGTCCTTGGTAGTTTGATTGGAATTGCATTGAATCTATATATTGCTTTACGAAGTATTGACATTTTAACTATATTAATTCGTCCTATCCATGAGCATGGTATGTTTTCCATTTATTTATATCTTCTTTGATTTCTCTCTTCAGTGTCTCATAATTTTGTGAGTACAGGTCTTTTATTTCTTTAGTTAAATTGATTCCTAGATATTTTATTGTCTTTGAAGCAATTGTAAAAGGGATTGATTTCCTGATTTCTTCTTCTGATAGTTTATTATTGGTGTATAGAAATGCCACTGATTTCTGAATATTAATTTTGTATCCTGCCACCTTACCAAATTCGTGTATCAGTTCTAGCAGTTTTTTGGTGGAGTCTTTGGGATTCCCTATATATAGTATCATGTCATCTGCATATAATGACAATTTTACTTCCTCTTTTCCAATTTGGATGCCTTCTATTTCATTTTCTTGTCTGATTGCTGTGGCTAGAACTTCCTGTCCTTTATTTTTTGTTTGTAGAAGTTCAGCATGGATTTTTTTCATAAATGCTCAGATCTCTATTTTTAGTATTGTATTTTCCTCATGTTTTTATTTCTTTTATTTCTCTAATTATTTTATTTTATTTTATTTTTTTGAGTGTAGTGTCACGCCCTCAAATGTGGGACCCGAACCGGGGCCGCTGGCTTCCCAAACCAGTGCTTAACCACCGCGCCACTCGGCCGGCCCTCTCTAATAATTTTAAACATGGATATCCTATAGTCTTTATCAATTTATTATATTTTCTTAATTTTTTGGCAGTTCTACATTTACTTCCTGAAATTTCTGCTGACTCTTGCTCATGCTAATTTTTTTTCATAGGTTAGTAGTTTGGGCTGGTCAGAATATTGTAAAGCCTGAATTGAGTTTGTGTCTTTTCAGAGAGTTTTGCCAGGAGCGATAAGGGCATGGATGCTAGGGACCATTTTTTATTAGGAATCTTGTTAGATCATACTTGTGATGTAAATTTGAACTACAAATTCAAGTGAGGAAAGGCCTATGAAGTTGAAGCTTTTTCTGTTTTTTCCTTATACCTATTAAATCTGGCTCTCCTAGTAATAGAGACTAGAAGCCTCGGTAGTCAGAGTATCAGTGCCTGAATACTAGTCTAGTTTCTTGTTCCCTTTTATTTTTTTCTGTGAGGGGGATTATAAGAACATGTAGAAGTAAATCAGACTGGAAAAGTAATTTGAGGCTAAATTGACATATTTATTGCCATGTAATGGGTAGTTAACAAACACAAAAAGGGTAACAGAGCCAGATAATGGACTTTTTTTATTGGCATTTAAATATGTGATTAGAATCATTGATATGATAGCTTACACATACTATTCCTCGTGTAATATGCGTCTGTGTCACAAAGTGATGGCCATAACAAGTAGTCATTTTGGAATTAACATAATAAACCAATACACCTTTTAATAAAAAGGTTACTTTTTTCCTTTGTTTTTTTTTAAACTTATTCAATGCTTTGTTAATAAATATGTTTCCAGTTCTCAAAAAGAAAATACCCTTATATACTTTTATTCTGACTTTTTTGTATGACAGAATAGGTAATGAAATGAGAACAGCTATGATTTCATTATAGCAATCTTTGTCCTACTTGATGCATGCCAAAGCCTCTATCTCTTTGCCTTTCTTCTTCCTTATTCCTTTGCAGGAGGCTGCTCTAAAAATAACTCCAGTAATAGATGTTATACACATGGTTAGATTGCTGAATTATCTAGTTCTTTTGTGAAGTTCAAAAATATGGAAAACAATGAGCAGAGTAGGACAAACAGATTTCTCAAATGGCAAGGTATTATTTTTTGAAAAATCAAGAATTATAACCCTCTCAACAATCTGGTATTAAGTAATTTTATTTAAATCTATTTTTTAAAGGATTATATTTTTAAAAATATAAAATGGTTTTGAATCTTACATCAAAAGATGTTTTGAATGTAATTTTCAGAATCATGTTAAATATAGTAAATTGGAGACTATGAGTAGATTAATAACAGATGAGCTATAAGTATTTCCCTATATGTAAATATTTTATTTCATCATCTTTTCATCTTAGGTATGTTAACTTTATTGCTTCTTTGCAATAGTTTTTATGCCTGTGATATGGTTATCTCCAGAGAAGAATTTTTGGGAGGGTTTAATGCTTGACAATGAAATAAATGTGCTGGCTTTTTTCTCAAAGTTATAAGAATTTAGCTTTTTTTACAGTATTAACCCCTCCATTTCTCCTTTCCTCATCATTCCAAATTAATTATAGTTTTGAGTAAGTGGTTTGTAGAATGCTGGCTCCTTCCAAATACCACCAGAATAACCTGAGATCATTACTTACTGGAAGGCAGAGCACATTACCTTACATAGCCTTAGTCATATCTTTGAGTGCAAAGGAAAGATATTTATTTTTGAGATTTTTTAGGGGTTGGTCAAAGGTGGGTCTTGTCATTGCAGAAGCTTGATTCAGGTTGACGAATTTATAATATAATAGACCAGAATTGTCTGGCACAGTAAGATGAGCTTTTCAAAGTGCATGTTGGACCATAATATTAAACTTTTGTTTTCCCTAGCATTAATAACTGTCTCGTTTCCCCCATTAATTGAGGGTTCTACCAGAAACTAATGTCCAAACTTCCCAACGGAACTCTAAAATTCCCCTGTGTATGGGCAAAGATGTCAGGTAATCTGTTTCATTTTTGCCCTTTGAAGATTCCCCATCTAGAGCCCTTTGTCCTCTCTCTCTAAAGTTAACTGGTTGCTTTTAAGCCTGCTATAGATGTCATGTTTGGATTTTTCTTTGCTTCCCTCTGATGGTGAATCAACTTCCTGGATCTTATGTTTCTCTATCTTTGGTTTACTCTCTCATATTAGAAGAGCCATATTCTAGTAGCTTTCTAGAAGTCTCTTTTCTTTTTTTTTTTCTGTTAATAACTCATGCTTAGATAATTGATATGATAAATGTTTTCTTTTTGTCTATTATAATGCTAGTAATTTATTACAAAGTATATCTCAGAATTGCTAGAAAATTTTTTTAAAAGTTACAATTTTCTTAAAACATGAAATTCGAAATAATAAAAATGATTGTAATTATTTTACTTTTCAAATTTCTGGAAAGAATGTCTATTCAAGTGGTTATAAGGATCTATTTTTTAAAGGATTATATTTTTATGTAGTTGGATTATGATTTTTAGTTTTTTAATTTGTTGTATTTTTCATAGCTCTATCAGGTGATAACAGTTATTGATTTTTAAAATTTGATAAAGACGTCTGGTAAAATTTTTTTTTCATAAGTGAAGATAAATACAAAACATTATAATTTAATCAGATAAAGTTAAAATCCTCACAAATTATCACTTCATGTAATTAGAATTTATATTTTAATAGTAAAAAATTATGTCTTGAAAGGTGTCTGTAGTCTCTGAAAGTCGTAGGCTGGAACTCAGAGACAGATATAGTTTTTTAAGGTGCCTTGCCTTGATTCAAAAGAGATCCAGGCAAGTGCCTCTCAGTTTTTCCCTGTTAGATGTTAGCAAACAATGTTTGTGCCCAGAAATATCTCAGGGACATTCAAGGAAGAATTTGGGAGAAGAGATTCCCCAAGAGTACAGAGAGGGCTTTCATTTTGGCTGTGTCTCCATACTTTTAGAGACTAGATAGGAAATAAGCTACCAGTTCCTTTGGAAAACACGGCCCTAGAGTAAAATGAGCCCTACTACTGGTCTGTTATTCCTCCTCCACCCCACTCCCCCCTCACTTCTGGGAACATCAGAGAGAGGTAGCTGGCTGGTAGAGAAGATTCAAGAAGTTTGCCCACATGTAGCCCTGTCACCCACTGGGGGACTTGGCTGCCTTCCTGTTTTATGCAGATTATTCCTTGACCATGGTTGAAAAATTCTAAAAATAACTAACTCACAGCTGTGGAACAGGCTTGCCAGGGGTGGGCCTGAGAATGGTAATGTCGAGTGAATGGTGTAGATAGCTAGTGATTCTGTCCCTGCGGTTGCGTTCATTTTACACCGTTTAGGGCCTAAGGGATTAAGAGAAAGTTGGAGAATGGCACAGAAGGGAAGCCCTTCTGTGGGAGAAGGGCTTCAGCTAGATTCATTTCTCCTGTTCTCTCAAAAATCAACAAGAGGTGGTTCTGCCATAATCCCATCACATTTGTATTTTCTTTGTATAATAAGCTTTTAAAAATAAATAAATGAACCATTTTTGGAAAAGCTGGACTTGTCTATAATTTTAATGCACTTGCCTAAATTTTTACTGGGATCTTGAAAATGATAGTTTTAAAAAGGAGGAAGAAAGGAAGGAGGAAGAAAGATGCTATCTTAATGAAAACAGCAAAACAGGTTTTGATTTGGGTTTAAATATTGGTCACAATAATATGTAAAATGTAAAATCATATGTAAAATATTGGTCACAAAAATATGCAAAATGTTATATTAGCATTAGTCAAACTCATATAGCTAGGAATTATTGTAAATGATATTTCCCTTAAAAACAACAAACATTTTTTTATGAGAAGTGCCAGTCTGCAGTATTTTGAAGAGCAGAGCACTAGAAGTCACGGTACATGGAATTGTGTCCGGCCTCAGCCTCTAAGACAGCATGTAATAGTGGCTCGCCTTCCCACCCCACTGCCGCCCTGCCCCTGCAACAACCTCAACTGTTTACTTTTTCTCATGTGAATAATGAAGTTGTAGACGAGGTAATTACTAAGCTTCCTCTTAAGATTCTGGTACTCCTACATATGTCATACTTCTCAGAAGGCTTGTGTCTGTTCACTTAATGAAATCAGGTAGCTTTGTATTACTTTGTGATTTTAAAAAATCGTTTGGAGGGCTGGCCGCGTAGCTCAGTTGGTGAAGAGCTCGCTCAAGAGTGTGAGCTGAGCTCTGAGCAACAGCAGTTCGATGCCCAGCCTGAGCTGAGCTGTTGCTGTGCTGCCAACAGGTGGCAGGATGGCTCAGCTAAAAAAAATTTAAAAAAACAACAACAAAAAAATCGTTTGGGCCAAACATTTCAATATATGCTGAGTCCAGCTATATTTAAACAGCAGAAGTTTGCTTTGGGGTGCCGCACCTAAACAGAACAGGGTAGATATCCAATTATAAGAGCCTCTGATTCTTGCTTGGGTTGGAAATTGCTCTTATGGTGCCCTTCAGTGACACTCACAATGATCTGCCTTTAGTTTTATGGGGATATTGTCCGTGTATTGGTTCAGTTGTAACTGAGCAGTATATTTCCAAGGGTTTGAGAGTAGTGAGGTAAATAGCTTTGACATTCTCAGATCCCCCCCTTTGACTTGCAAACAGCAACCAAGGCTCAAACTACAACAGGAGGACACACACACACACACACACACACACACACACACACACACAAAATTCTCAGTACTATTTGGAAAGCTAATTGCATACATTTAAAATGGAAAGTATTTGAATGGCTTCCTTTTAAAAGTGATTTTTAACAAATGTTTGATAATACTATATTTGTGCTACAGTTGAAATGCTGAAGTAGCATTTTGGCTTCTTTCCCGAAAGCATGCTTAAAAGAGGCTAGCAGCAGCATCTCTCCCTGCTCTCTTCCGTGCTTTATACCTTGTGAGTGGTGCAGCTGGTTCTGCGGATGTACGGAAACCCTCCCGTTTAATCTGCAGTGGGGAAGAATGGAGCTCAATGTCCAGTAGAAATCAATGGTCTAGCAAGGTTGCAGTAACTAGAAATGACTATATATTTCAACAGCTGAGCAAGAAGACCTTAATAACATTTCTTTTTCTTTCAGCTGATGAATTTTTGCTTTCTGTTTCCTTCTAGAGAGATGTGGATAATTTGCCCTGCCTCCAACGCCTGTTTCTCAGCTTCAACAATATATCTAAGTAAGTGGAAACTCCCAACTTGTCATTTATTAATAACTTGATTGTGTGGGTCCTAGTGATTTAAATTAAGATTATAAATACCTTGGAGAATTTTTTGGCATGTGAGATTTTAAATTGGAAAATGAGAGGGCTGGCTGTGACAAGTTCTTTGTGGAAAAACAAAGCTCTGGTCTATATTATTGCCTCTAATGATGAAATTAGTATAGCATATGCTTTTTACTTAATTATACTTCAGAGTTGCTGTCTTACAAAAGGTGGAAATTTTAACAACATATATTTTTCTGTCCTGTATTTGACACTTAATGACAAGTCAGTTGAATTAGAATTTCTTTCATAAATTGTCATCTAAATTTGTATAGCAACTAGGCAGTTTTGATGTAGCAGGCTATGTTTGTTAGAACAAATTGCTAATTAATTAGGTCATAACTTCTAACGTGGTATCTCTACTTAGAACAAATGCTGCTAAGAGACTGATATAAAATATATAAATGTGTAAATTTTGTTTTCCCAATTTTTGAAGCATATCATCCTTTATATTGTGATAAAGTGTCAGTGTGGGAGATTTCAGTAATGATATCTCGGTACTGAAATGTGAAGCTGAGATCAGCAGACTTTTCAATGTGAAAGCACCTCTGCTTCTTCCCTAATTCTTTCCTTTTCCTCCCTCCCCCTAGCCACTCAGTCAGAACGAGGCTTTATAAACCACCCCTCCAGTTCTTTAGTTTCACTTCAAGGCTGTTCTTTGAATCTGCTATTATAAGAAGGAAAGAATTAAGTATAAAAGAGTTTAGAGTACACCTCTTCCTGACCTCTGGGTCTGTGCCTCTGATGATTAAAAACTAGTTTAATTTTTGTGCATTTTCTGTTATCATCCTTTTCCTCCTCTCTCTGATCCAAGGGTTAATCCTACATGCCTGTACTATATTTCTAAAAGTTAGAGATTAAATCCAGATGGTGAACTTTACAAATAGGTATTATTTCAAAGAAAATATCCTTAATCTTTCTCTTTTTTTCTATTCTCTGGAAAAAATAACTCAAATTTTCAGAAAGACTTTTAATCTTCTTTTCCATTTATGTTGAATGCCCTTCCAGCTGCCGTTCTGCCTTGTTAGGGAGGAAGGATTTATTTTCAGTGGCATGGGAAGGGACACTCGGTTTTCTTTTGGGAATTTCTACCTGAAGACCAACTGTTCTGAGAGGATTGTTTCTCATTCTCATAATATGTTATTTCTCATGTCTCATAATATTAGCGGTTTTACGTGCCGCAAATCCTTAGATTCCCCCTACTTGCTGTGGAACTCACTACTTTTGCTTCTTGTCTTGCTCATGGGGAGTAATTTAAAAAGAGATATAAATTTGGGTGTAGTGGTTATGATGTTCCCAGGTGCCCAGGATACCTGAACTTCTGAACTCCTGGTATAACCGCAGGACCAGCTCAAACTGGTCCTATCCTGTATCTGACAAGACCCAGAACCGAAATTTACAAGTGACACTTGTGAACCCTTAACTGCTCCCCACCCATGGAACCAGAGGACCAGACCCGAACACTAGAACCCTTTCAGAAAGGGCCTGTTGTCCATGGAGACCCGGTACTGAGACCCCTTAAACCTTTCCCGAACCCTGGATTGGGGAGACAGATCTGAGCTTTGCCTCCTGTCTCCTTGTCAGTCAATTCATGAATAAAGCCTTTTCTTTTGTCAAAAGCTGCTGCCATAGATTGGCTTCTGTGTGGTTACGCAGTGAGCCTTTGCTGTGTGACTCGGCAGGAGTCAGTTTTAATTGCGTGTATTGAGGGAAGTTTCTTCCCAACCTGTAAAGGAGTTTCACTCACTCAGCAAAACAAAGATATCACTAATGGGATTACTATTTATTACTTTCTTTAAAAAGCATGATTTTGCAAGAAATCATCAGAAGTGAGTCAACAATTTCAGGGCTTTCATTTTCTAATTGCTTTCTCTGTGTTTCTACACGGGCTTACCCTTTACCCTCCTCTAGTGCTTTCAGCTGATATGCTTTTGTGGCTAAGTATGTTTTCTGCTCTTTCCCATGGGTGCACGTGGTCCAGGAGACAGGATGAGAATATATTGGGTTTAAAGGGGAAAAATTGGAGCATGCAAACCTTGAAAACATTTCTGTAAACTTTAGTCAAGACACAAATATGTCAGAGAGCTGGGCCGTTGGGTGATCTGTAGTGATAACCACAGTATCTTTTAAGGGCCTGAGGGCCCTGTTGTAGTCCTGGCATAATAGAGTTGCCTGGTTGTACAGCTCGGTGGTCCAGGGCTCACAGGGGCTCAGAGGAGTAGAAAGAGCAGGGTAAAGCTGGAAGTGAGTACCTTGTAGGACTCCCTCTGGAAAGCCCTCAGATAGTATTCAGCAATGAAAATATCCAACTGTGTGTCCATTTGGGGTTTTAACCAAGTTATTGGATTTTTAGAGGTCCATTTGCATGAACTATTGGGTACCTGATAGAAACTCAGAAAGTTCCAAAATGTGATGGCACCCTATTGAATTCAGAGAACGGCTACATGGATTGAATAGGCACCTATATTTAGTGGTGAGCTTGGTGGAGAACGCTTTTTGTAAGTTTTCCTGCAGATATTAGAACAGTGCACGTAAGTTCCACCAGTAGGCATGCGAACTATATTTAGAGAACGAATGACAAATATTCATGTCTGTGTATCTGAATAGAATCAGTTGCTTCTGGTTAAAATATTCCCTCAGAGCATGAGGAAGACAGATGGGTAATGACAACATGGTGAATGAAGATTGGTTGTGGTGATATGCAGGAATATTAGCGAATGTAAACCAGCCTGGGCAAGAAGGAAGCCGCCCCGAGGGAGCTAATGGTACCTGCACTGAGCTCTAAGTGCAGAGCAGGGCTTAGGGAATAAAGGGTCTGGGACACTAGTGATAGAGGGCACAGCCTGGGCAAGCTGATGGACAGGGCTCAGGGTGGACTCCCCGGGTCACCCTCTGGGCACCTGCAGTGAGATCCCCCCTTCCTTACGGCCCAACCAACCCCATACTAACCCTGGGCCTTCCTCCAGCCCACACAATGCCGGAGGGGCCTACCACAGTCCATTTTATGATGATCACCTTAAAAGAAATATTCTGTGGTTAATCAAGGGGATCTGTTAAAACTAATTCATTCTTCAGACATGTTCATTCCACTGGTCACCTCTTCTACTGGGGTGCTGTTTTTCTGGTTAAGATTTGTTTTGTTTTTCTTGGCTCTCATGATCTCAATTTCCAAGTACAGTAAACCCTGGATTGTGAGTAACTTGGTTTGCGAGTATTCCACAAGATGAGCAAACATTTCTAGTACATTTTAACGAGGTAAATGAGCGATGTCTTGCAATACAAGTAGTTTCTTTCTGGAATGAATTATGCTCGTAAACCAAGGTATTACTGTAGTCTGATTGTATTTTTTTTCTAATGGTTCAATCTTATTTTATGAATGAGATAAAGTTTTATTTGATTTTTAGAATTTACTTTTTTCCCTTGGAGCTCATACCTGTATTCATTCTCTAAACAAAAGAAAGAAACAAACAAAAATGCTCTTTCTTTCTTTGTTTCTTTATTTCCATTGTTTTGGATAGTAGTTCATATTTTTTATTTTTTATTTTTGAGGACAGTGTCACTGTCCCTCGTATGTGGGACCCGAACCGGGGCCGCTGCTTCCCAAGCCAGTGCTTAACCACCGTGCCACTTGGCCGGCCCTGTAGTTCATATTTATAAATGAGTCTAGATGGAGTTGTTTCTTCAACGTAAGTTAAAAAAAAAAATCACTGTGAATGCGAATTGCACAGGATGTCTGTCTGCAGATGTAGGGGAGAGAGGCGAGAGGCTGTCTGCCCAGTTGGACTCTCCTTTGGGATGTGGACAAGAAACCTGCCTTCTGGAACTGGGGCTTCTTTTTCATCTTGGCCACCAGGCCTTACCAGAGCGCTGACCTTCTTCTCTCATCACTTTCCATCTGAGGGATGGTTCAGGAGTGAGAGGCGGCCAGACGAGTATCAAACCCTTCAATGATTACCGGGCAGCCCACCCAGATCTGCTGCTAACATGTGCCGCCTCTGAGGCTCTACCGGCAGCACACGTGACTTCCAATGTAATCACCCTGTTCATGTGGAGCTCTTCAGCAATTTGGGGTTTTACTGATTCCATCTGCTTTATACCTTCCAGAAATTCCTTTGTGTTCTGGTGTGCTGAGGGAGCTCGTCCTGGTTGTTAGAACTGCTATGGATACTTCATGCTTTTATGTTCAGTCGTTTCAAAGGGATTTTGAGAGAGTGGAGAGAGGTTAGAGCCTGTGCTCAGGCAGCCATCCTCATAACTGTTCCCCTTTGAGTGATTTCTCCAAGGAGGTTACATATAAAGATGTCCTTGGAAGCTTTGAAAATACACAGTCACTGGTTCACTGCCGGCGAAGCTGCTCCAGGAGATTGGGAGTCGGGCCAGGGATGACTTTTCTCAGGCTTCCCAGAAGATCCTGATGTGCAATTCAATGCTGGATTTGGGAACCATTGAGTGATGGCACCCCAAAATGAGAATGTTTGTTAAATTAGAGATTACTGTTTTATGTCAAATTTTCTTTCACAAGGAAAAGCTTTCTAACGAAAAATATTTGTCAGGAGTAAGCATTTGCTACCCTCAGAAGATAGTTTATGATCTGTAGCCAAAAATTGGAGTTTCATCAATTTCATCTCTTTTCCACTGAGACAGTTGCAGTTACAAGGTTAAATTATAATTGACTTTTCTCTCCATTCTCTCTCTCATTCTCCAAATGCAGAAAGGTTTTATAAGCTTTAAAAACAAAACAAAGCAAACAAACAAAAAAAACAGAAGAAAGAAGGCGTTTATAATTCTAGTGCCCCGATTGTCCTTTTAAAAGGGAATGGTTGCTATTGCTTCTAGAACTAAGGGGAATTCAGTATCATTGGGAGAAAAGTCAAATACTAGTCAAGGTTAAATATCAGCTCAGGACTCTTGGTCTCTTGTATTTTTTTTTTAATTGTGGTAATATACACAGACCTGTACCATCTTAATTGTTTTTATGTATACAGTACAGTAGTGCTAAATGCATTCACATTGTTGTGCAATCTCCACAACTTTTTCCATCTTAAAAAACGGAAACTCTATACCCATTAAACAACTGTCCATTCCTCCCTCCCCCAAGCCCCAAACAACTACCGTTCTTTGTGTCTCTATGATTTTGTCGGCTCTAGGTAACTCATGTAGGTGTAATCGCGCAATATGTACCTTTTTTGTGACAAGTTCATTTCCTTTAGCATAATGTCCTCAAAGTTCATCCGTGTTGTTGCATGTGTAAACATTTCCTTCCTTTTTAAGGTTGTACACTCACATTGTATCGTTGAAGTGGTGTGGGACAGACTAGAAGAGGGAGCTTGCAGAATGAGCCATGCCTGTCTCTCCATCCTCATGCCATCTCATAATGCCCTAGATCCCTGTTCCACTGAGCCTCCTTAAACATATCATGCTTACGCACTCAGTCTTTGTATCTGCCATGACTTCTTGCAAAAATATTTTTCTGTCCTTTCTCTGTCCCAGTAACTCCCGAGCTTCCTTTAGATCTCAGATTAAATGACATCAAGGGTTCCCAAACTTTAATATGCTTGAGAATCAACCTGGAGAGCCTGCTAAAATGCAGCTTTCTGGGACACATTGTTCATGGATTCTAGTTTAATAGTTTTAGGTGGGGCTCAGGAATTTGTATCTTTGGCAAGTAGTGCAGCTGACTTAAAAATACCATTGGTCTGTGTTTTTCAGATTTCAAGTCAAAAACCTATACAGGGATCCTAAAATCAGCTTAGTGGTTCAAGGCTGGAAGAATAAAAACAGAATAGAAAATATCAGAGTTCGTCACATATTGCAGTGGCAAATATTGTTTCATGAAGATTTTCCAGTTTTAATTATACATGAGTGTCTCCATGCATACATTTGTGTATATTATTTTACTGCAGATATGTGGGAACTGGGTTACAATGTAAATATACTTCTCACTATGGATTGGGTTTTAAAAGTTTGAAAAATACTATGGGGTCTTGCTATACGCTTTTATAGCTTCCTGTATTTCCACTATTATTGCAGTGTTCATAGTTTAAAGGCTTTCATTTTAAATTTTCCTCTCTGCTAGACTGTAAACTTGACAATGGTGGAGGAGTATCTGCTTTGCTCACTCCAATCTCTCCAGCATCTAGCATGCATATGCTCTTGGTAAAAATATTACAATTGTATCAACAAAAATGTCAAGAAGAACTTAATCCCTCAAATAGCAAGATTTTTCTATGTGGTCTAAGAACTTGTTTTGGTGAGTCTTCTGTGTCATTCCTAAGTGATTTGGACTATGCTTAATGCCTGGACATGTGAAGTTTAAAGGCTTAAACAAATCAAAGTTCTTTTGGCAGTTGTCTCTGGCATCCAGGTATTGATTTGTCAGTAAGGATGTGCTCAGAACTTCTAGATACAAGAAAAATCTACAGAAAGGAAATCTTCCTGTTACTGTGGTATTTCAAGGTCAAGGGGAGGGCCGTGGCACAGAGCGCCCTCCTGGCAGTAAGGCAGCCACAGTGTCTGTGGGGCATTTAAAAACGGCACTAAAACTGCCTAAAAATAACTTCCCTTTTTATTATCTCCATGCACTGGAAATTCAGAAGAAGGCAGGGATAAAATACCCATACCCCTCCCTGTCCGTGTGGGTCTCTCATACCTCCTTCCTTCCCTTAGTAAGACAATGATTTTTGGACAGCCTGGCGGAATTGGGGGAGGGGAACAGACAAGTTGCTGTCTTTTTGTTCTTCAGTCTAGTTGCAGAGGACGTTGCTTCACTGGCCCATGTTGGTATCGTCATTGCACTCTTCCCAGATGAGGCAGGTCAGTCGCCGGCCTCTGGATGGTCCCTCACCGCGGCTATTGGCAGTTCACACTGGCTGCCAGCCGCTCATGCCGGCTGCCGGCCACTCACTATAGCCTATGGCAGCCCACTTGCAGCAAGGGCTGCAGCCTACACCGTCGCCGGGGCTCACAGGGCCCAGCTCCAGGTGGAGCTGTTGTTAGCTGTAGAGGGCAGTGTCACTGGCCCTCATATGTGGGATCCGAACCGGGGCCGCTGGGATCCCGATCCCAAGCGAGCTCTTAACCAATGCGCCACTGGGCCGGCCCTGGACTCAACTTTCTTTTTATGATGTCATTGAAACTTTTAAAGTAGATTTCCATTTTCTTTTTTGAGGAAGGAATGCTGTTACAAGTTCTCAAATGACCTCTTTTAGTCATCACAGTTTGACTGAAGGCCACTGGACCGCAAGCTTTGTGGTTTGCCTTTTCCTTCATTACAGGGCAAGATGATTCTCTAGGCTAGTTTCAAAATTCTGCTGAAAATGGCTCATAACGTTACCTGAATCAGGAAGTCATTCTCTTCGCATTTTTCTCAAGCTATACTTCAGCTTGGTAAGTGACCCTGTACGAATCTTATCCAGAGAAGAACCTGTTTCTGTTTAGAAAAACCAGAGGATCTCAACTTGCCCTGCAGTTGCCTCTTCTGGTACTAGTTGATATTTTAAGGAAGAAATTATTGTACTGGCTTTCAGCATGTATTATGGTTTGTTCTGAACTCAGGTTGTCACATAAAGCATCCCTAGAGCTGACGTACAGGCTTTACTCTTGCACTTCCAGGATTGGCAGTGTCGCTTATGTCCCTTTGGCTAGAAGGAAATTAATTTTCCTTAGTTCTAGTATCCAGCAGACTGTGAAAATGCCTTTACTTTTTTTTCCCTTTGTGGCTCAAGTTAACAGATAACAAACAATATGGGAGTCTTCTTACTAACTGAATCAAACAGAGGAAATCAACTATTGATAGATCTTTTCTGACCACCTACTAAGAAAAGTTTTAAATTTAAGAAATAATATGCATACTTGTTGAGGAAATTCCATCATCAGTACCCATTTAGCTTCTTAACTCCTCTTGTGGTGTTTGCCTAATGGCTGACATGGGAGTCACCTTCACACAAACATTTAATTGCATTTTTAAAATGTGACCCACATCATCTAAAGAGGGCCAAGGGAAACAAGTTCTAAAAATAGGGGCTCCCCCCCATCATTCGCTGCTGGCTTCCTCCTTGGCCATGAGCAAACCCCAGGTGTGCTGAGGCAGAACCCCTTAGTGCCTGAAGGTCAAGTCTGGCTGCAGCTTCTGAATTCGTTACAAAGGAAAACGGGCAAAAAGATGTGCCCACAACTAATGGCAGGTTTGTTTTACTGCTTCAGATAAGTAGACTTTGAGATAAGATAAATTTGTTTCATCATGCTCAGAGTTGACAACCTTACTGGATCTAAATTTATTGTATGGAGAACGGAAAAGGTGTACTAATATAAAATGAAAATTTAAAAATGTCATATAATCTTCCATTGTATACCTTATTTCCATATTGCTTTATTATAGGTAATTTTTCCTTTTAGAGATCAAAATAGAAATGAATCTAAAATGTTATGAAATATTAAAACGTTAAAAATGGATCAATTTCATTTTCTTTATTTTTAGGATATTCAGTTTGTTAGATGACTGTGCTGTTTGTAATACTTTGCATTCTAATATAAAGTCTTGTTTGAATTTTTCTACACTCTGCTGAGGATTACACAGCTTAGTTAATTTTCTTTGACTATTGTTTTATTTTTGTATTGTAGTCAAAATGATTTTTTATTTCTGTTGGTCTTAAATATTTGTTGATCTCATGCTAGACAGATTACTGACTGCAGAGATGGAATATGACCACCATGGTACCCTGTACTCTTGTGAAATGGCAGTATTATTGAAGACATATTAGAGATTTTTTCTGATTTAAGGATACTAACATTATTGCCATCCACACAGTAAAACTTTGAAATCGTAACATTCTCCTGTTGATATTCTGTAGATTAGTGAGCATTAGAAACCAACTTCTTTATATGCCTTCTGTATCTTTACAGTGTTTTGTACTGTTATAAATTCTATACATTTTTTGCTTTAAGTGAACAATGTACATTTGCTTCATATCTTCAAAGGTAATTTACTAAGTTGCAAATAGAATACACTGCCAAGAGAAAATTTTTTAAGTAGTACAAATAGCGGTCAAAGGCTTCATTTAAATATGTTGTCAGAGAGCCCCTGAAAATCAGGTGGTGACTCTGCAATTGAAGCCAGGTCAGAGCTTCTGCAGGATATTGGAAAGCTGCATATGGGACCTTGCGGTTCTACCACAGGCAGTTTTTGACTTTAACCTCCAGTTGCCATTGGGGGTTGTTCCTTTTTCAGTTGTCTTGCTTCAGGACTCAATAAACATCAGACTACCTGCAAATACTGCCATGAATTTTATTTATGACGTTATGAAGGACCTCAGAAATTTTTTCAGATACTCTTGCTGTAATCATAAGGATTCGTTTACATTAGTGTAAAAGTAATTTATTTGTATGTGTGAGTTTTTATAAAAGGAAGGCTTCTTGAACTAAAAGTAAAGTAAGGCCCTGTAAGTCTCAGACCAGGTTCGCACATACATAGCTGAGAGGCTGATAGCTATTCACGGCAGTGAATGGACATTTTTAAAAGCATTGGTGTATAAAAGCCCTTTTGGGTTTTGTTAATGTTGAAGGTTCTAGAAGTTGTAAGAAAATGTTTGGTGCATGTTACTAAGGGAAATTTTGAGTCTTAAAATTACTCTGACAGCATATTGTATTTGGTGTGGTTGTTTCTGAACCCAGAAACAAGTAAGATATATGGAGATCAATATGTGTTTTATGATTTCATTTTTGTGTGTGTGTTCTATAAATGCAAGGAAATCAAAGTATATTCAGAAACAAACTTAGGGTATAAGTGATTAAACCCAAAATGCATATAGAAATTAAAGTATATAAGTAGCGTCCTCTATTGCTATTCTTTTTACTTGCATTATAGAAACATTTCCAAAAGAGGTTTGAAGTTATTTACAATAAAAAACCCAATACATAAACATTTAAATATAAACATTTAAAACAAAGGTAAATGAACAGATATTGAAAGAACTGAACAATTGGTCAGTTAACATCAGGAAAAAGACTCCAAATTATCCATGCCCAAACCCCAAATGTGTACTTCTACCCATAGGACTTCCAGGTTTCATCTCTGGAGGAACTTTTTTGTTCGTCCTTTATGGTTCAATTCCAACTCCAAACAAGTGAAATAATTTTCTTTTTCTAAGACCTCTACAATGTCACTTAGAGTACTAGGGCATCTGTTTTCAGATATGTCCAGTTAGGCCATGTTTGACTTATCATAAGCATAGTACCTGGCACATCTGGCACATGGTCAGCAAGTAATTATTACTGTTTTAATTCATGAATAAATAAAGCCAAAATTTAAAGCTGATGTTTTTCACATTCATAGTATTCATAGATAATTCTTAATAGCCCAACTCAACATGTTGTTTAGTTGTTTGAGGATTCAGTTTGCAGCTAATTCATCAGGGCTGTCCCCTGGTATATAAACTGCTAACAAGTAAATAAGACAAGAAAACCAAATTAAGATTATTTTATAGTAGAGTTGGATTATTAGTAACACCTGTCACAAGATCTTCCAGACCAAAGCCTTTCTTCAGGGATTGAAGATTTCAGTGGGGTACTTTTTGAACATTGAATAGATTCAAAGGTGCATCTAGGAGGAAAACTTGAGACTTTGCTTCAGGTAGTTCCTGAATCATGATGCAAAGATAAGATAGCTCTCTACTTGAGCAAAAACATCTACCTGATTTTCACCAACATCCATGTCATCTTCGGGACTGTTTCTATTGACTTTTTCTTTTCTCTTTCATATTACATTTTCTTGCTTCACTTGTCTGGCTATTTTTTATTACATTTTGGGCATTGTAGACATTATGCTGTGGACAATCTGGGATTTGTTGTCTTAATTTGAAGACTGAGTTTTATTCTGTAAGGCATCCTGCTGGAGAGGAGGTTGATTCTGTTGAGACTTATTTTTTTAGTTTTTTTTTTAAGGGTACTTCTAAAGTAATGCTTATTCTATGACTAGTAAGTTTTTTTATTTGTATTTATTTTATCCTGACAGTAAACACAAGATTTCTAGATCTGACTGAATATTTACCTATAGAATATCTTGCATTGGTTTTCCATGCTCCATTTTCCCTAGGGAGTTATATGATGAGGGCAGATGTCACCTACATGTATGGCGTGGGGGTGTCTAGCACATGAGAGACACCCAGAATTATTCCTCTTGGAGTTAATAAAGGAGCTGCTTGCACAGCTGTACTTCTTCGTCTCTAGAGAAGGGAGGGAGGTGAGGGAGGGAAGGTAAATTACTTTTGGAATGTAAACAAATGGTTCCAGGTTTTATTACCTTTTGATATGTAAACGCATAGATCTTGGAGACAAATTTCTATGTCATTCTAGAAATCTGGATCTATACACTCACCATTGAACCCAGGTGCCATTTTTCTTTGCTCAGAAAGCCTTGGTCATACAGAAACATGAATATCTTCACATTGTTTGCCAACCTAGGGTAGCCCTACACTTTAGGCCTAACCTTCCGGGGCTCCACTGCATAACCTGAGTGTTAGATGAAATCTCTTCACTATGTCTGGTTGGAACTCCAGTGCCTCCCAGCTTCGTGTGGCCTGTAGGCACTCTTTTCATTCCACAGCCCCTCAATAGTTACATTTTGCTGAGTTTCCTGGAGTCGAATATTCAGCCAAATACTTAGAGACCCATGTGCAGATTTCTAGAACTTCTCCTCTGCACATTTCTCCTTCTCCACTCGCCCCTCCTTCCACTCTCCAGCAAGTTCAGCAGACCCTGCCTCTGACCTTTGTTTCACCCACCCAGGGAGACACCCTGCTCTCTTTTTGACTCCACCTCCCAGTGCTGTGATCTGGAGAGAGCCTCCTGGCCGGAAGCCAAAATGAGTGTGGCTTCCATGTGTTTCTCTTAACCAAGGATCAGAGCCCTGTGCTGCCTGTTCAATGCTTGTTCATGTTTTTTGTCCAGTTTCATAGTTGTTTCCATGAGAATGAATCTAACACTATCAGAGCCAAAATTGCAAGTTCCTTGCACTAACTTCCAAATTACCATGTCATATATCATTTTTGCCATCTACCTGTTTGGTACTTAAAGAATATGAATTTCCTTTAAATCAACCATTCTGTCTGTATTCTATTTAAGCTAATCTTGAATCATTAAATGTGCAGTTTGTGTCAGAAGCTTTCCTGATATGTAAAATAAAGTTTACAAGTGGGCTGAAATCTCTTCTTTAGATTCTTTAAATTCCACACCAGTGTCATGTTACTTGTCCACAAAACTTGATGACTTTCTTTCTCTATAGAAATGCCTTCAAAAATTAAGATTTAAGATATTCTAAACTTTACTGAAGAGATTGAGGAAAGACTTAATTAAATCAGGAATTCTGGATAATAAAAGATACTACAGCTGATCACAGATTTTGTTATGGGTCAGAGTGAAAAGGGAACACTATGAACGTAGGATTAAATTATCAGGATACTGTTTCATCTGCACACACAATAAAGGTGTCAGAACACAGCCATTCTTGAGTCCATGTCTGAGATCACACGATCACGTCATTCTCAAAAGAAAAATACTGCTTTCCTGTTTGTGATGGAAAAATACCTGTAATCTAAAAGCTGTGTTAAATTATTTAGAACTAAATTTATAAGGATTATATACATTTGTAGAAGCTGTTAGCCTTTGATGTTTGACGGGGTGACTGATAATCATACCCTTTCTTTTCTGCTCTAATTTTTGCATCAGTCGGAAGGTATAGGAATCGGACAAATGGAATACAGAATAGCAAAGCACAGTTTAGAGATGCCCCTACAATCTGGCCTCCTCATACACCTCTCCGAGTTGCTCACTGGCAGAAGGACTGGAAATCGGAGAGCTACCTCCCTGGGGGCAGTGGAGCGGAAGGGAACACTCGCATCCTGCAGACTGGGTGGCCTGAAGGAAAGACTGGAGAACCTAGGCTTACGTGTGCACTTCCCCTTGGGGGAGTTTTACCTTTTCGGAGGTGTGCGTGTGTGTGTGTCTAGGTTACTAGATGGGTTGAATTAGTTGCTTTCTCCATTTTAGTTTTTAGTATTAAATATGACTTTTGTGAAGGGCTGAAACTTCAGTTAGTCAAGAAGGAAAATAATTGCCTGATCTTGAAAGTCCCTGGACTTCTAATCAGGCCTCAGTTAAAAAAGGGAGGTTATTTTCCCCTTTAAAACACTCTTGCTTACATCCAAGTAAGGGAGTTGGGAGTTGGGATTCTCTATAAATAAGGAAGATACCTCTGGATTCTTGTCTTGAAGGGAGGTGAAGCCATTAGGCTTGTTTGTTCTGGGCACGGAAAAAGATATCACAGTGAGTTAGTCACACACTTCCAAGACATCTTAAAGGGTAGTTCAAAACTGTTGACTAGTCTCTGGAATTTTTTTTTGTTTTTATAAAACTGTCATTTTTTGGCTTAAAAAAGAAATTGACAATGTCAGTTGTAGATACCATGTTAAAGACCATAGTGTTTATTTTAGGAATCTCCTGGGAAGTACCGAATAGACTTGTAAACCAGATGAATAATATTTTTTTGTAGTTTCTTTGATCTTATCTTTGGGGTTTGTTCTTTTGTACTTCAGGGGTATTGGCTTGTGATTCTCCATAATGACCCACTGGAGGGATTATGGGAGTGATGCTAGTTCCTCATAGCGTTGTGGGTTCAGCACATAGGACTATTGCAGGGATATCCAGAGGATGGTATCGCAGTGCATAACAGAGCCTCCTCTCCCACATCCTTCACCACTTCATTAAAAATATCTTCTTGGGCCGGCCGAGTGGCGCAGTGGTTAAGAGCTGGCTTGGGACACCAGCGGCACCGGTTTGGATCCCACATATGAGGGCCAGTGACACTGCCCTCTAAAAAAAAAAATTAATTAAAAAAAAATATATATATATATATATTTTTTTTTTTTCATGTAAGGAATTTAAATTTCCTTCCCAGTTGGTTGTTAAGAGAACACTAACTATGCACTTCTCTTAAACACCAAGTAAGGCTTTGTGGGGTGCGAGAGACGATAAATACAGAGCTTCTGTGTTCTGTGAGAGTGTAATCTAATAAACAGAAAAGACACAAAGACATGAGTGACGGAAGCTTAGAACAAACCTCCTGCAGCTCGTAGAGAAGCCACAGTCCCAGAATCACAGTCTGCCGGTGTAGCCACTCTGACATAAAGAGCGCTGCCTCCCCAAGAACTCCGGCAGAAAGTTTCTGAGGAACCTTAAAGCTCAAAATTGGGAGCCTAGACCAGCAGTGTCAGCATCACTGGGAGCTTATTAGAAATCCAGAATCGCAAGCCCTATCTGCTACCTACTGGACTGGAATCATCATCTTTAAAAGATCCCCAGGGGATGCAAATGTGCATTCCAGACTGGGATGCACTGCCGGTAGGAGTCTGATTTATTTAGGTCAAGCACTCAGGTGGAAGTAAGCGCTCTGGCCAGGGCCATGGAGGGCACACCGACTGCCCCAGCCTCGGACATATGTTCCCTGTCCCCTAGACCAGTGGGGGTGGGGTCCGTGTGTGGATTGGGATTGCTGCAGAAAAACGTGTTCTGTTACCAGGAAGGGAAGCTGAGCAGGAAGACCATGATAGGTACCCAGTCAACAACTCATTTCCTCTTTCGTGTCTTAACTCACATTAATGTTTGGGTTCACTGTTTACTAGTCCCTTCACTTTGCGTCATTTCCGCACATTTCCTGGTGTGTGTGTGCGTGTGTGTGTGTGTGTGTGTGTGTGTGTATGTGTGTCCCAATCTCCCTCACCTCACAATGCCATCTGTCTGCTTGACCTAGATATCAGAGATTCTTGCTTCTTCCACTGCATGGTTCTCCTGTCACTTCTCAGACACTCGTAGTTCTCACATACACGTGAATACTTTAGGGGTGAGCACGCACATACCTGGGCCTAAGGCTGACTCCACTTCCTTGCGCCCTTGGTCCAGCAACTATGCCTCACTCGGTGCCTTTCATTCCTCCACGAAGCATCACCGTGCAGCCTTCCTTTTCAAGCCATGAGCTGTTAAAAGTGCACCTGTATTTACTAGAGGGAGTCAGATGTTTAGTCCTCAGGAATTACACTTACTAGTAACTCTTTACAGAGAGCTTTACATACAAGGAAAGGCAAGGTAATCATCCTTTATTATTATTGTTTATTTTGATGCTCAGATTTTCCTGGATATGCCAAACTAGCTCGTATCAATCCTTTGATATGTCCTTCCTCATCCTTCCTTGAGCACTTCCTTACTTTCTGGCACAAGATGTTCCAGAATAATCTTTTGCAGGAATTCTGATTCTTTTTAGTGGCAAATGGTATTTAGAAACCAAGATTTGAGCAGGTATGCTAGGGTATCACTGCTCCTAGGCCTTCTCAATGGATAAAACAAGGATGGGAGGGAGGGAGGGAAGGAGGGAGAAACGGAGGGAGGGAGGGAGGGAGAGAGTGAGGGAGAGAGAAAGAAAGTTGTTCATCTTTATCTATCTACCTGTATATATTAAAAACTGTGCCTTCATGCTGACACCTTCATGAATTCAGTCATGAAACTTCAATTACAGTCCAGCTCCACAGGGTTTGTTTTATCTGTCCACCACACCCCCTTTTTATATTTATAATTAATTTTCCTGACATGACTCCTCATTGTATATAGTTACTTATTGGCTCAATCCTTGAATATATAGAAAATAGTTTTAGAATTTCTGACCCATATTTCTGTGGGAAAAAAACCTAACCAGGGTTCAATATATATGTATGCGGTGTTCTGTTTTTAACCTACAGGTATATAATCAAAGAACTGTGTTAAAAAGTTTCTTGGAGGCCGGCTGAGTGGCTCAGTTGGTTAAGAGCTCGCTCAAGAGTGCGAGCTGAGCTCAGAGCAACGGCGGTTCGATGCCAGTCCGAGCTGAGTTGCCGTTGAGCTGCCAACAGGTGGCAGGATGGCTCAGCTAAAAAAAAAAAAAGACTGTTTCTTTGGGCCGGCCGAGTGGTGCATTGGTTAAGCGCTGGCTTGGGATGCCAGTGGCCCCGGTTCGGATCCCAAATATGAGGGTCAGTGACACTGCCTTAAAAAAAAAAAAAAAAAAAAAAAAAAAAAGTTTCTTGGGTTAGTTTTCCACTATTTTCAGTGTTATTCACTTGAATAGTAGATTTATTTGTTTCTGTTTGTATTCCGTTTTTTGTTGTTTTTCCCCCCTCAACCAAATATATTTTATATATATATATATATATATATATATATATATATATATATATTCTTTTTTTTAGTCTGTGTGGTAATAACATGATTCTAAAACTCAGAATTACACAAAATGGTATCACTCGGGGATCTGCCCCCGTCTTCTCCCCTACTTCCAAACCCACTCCTTTCCATTCTGTTTTCATCTGTCCCTATAGTTTCTGGTTTATCCGTCCTGTGCCTTTCTTGTTTTGATTTTGGGCACAAACAGAAGATAACATGTACTGCAGAGGAATTTATACATGTTTTTGTGTGGTTTCAGTTTTTACATTAGATCTCTGATCTACTTGGAGGATATTCTTTTGCGTAGAACAGATAGCATTTGGTCAACGTGTATAATTTTCTTACTGTGGTATTGAATTTTGTTTCCTAATATTTTATTTAAAACTTTTGCAATAATACCTACAAGTGACATTCATCTGTCATTTCCTCTGTTTTTAAAGTACTATTTTTATCAAGTTTAGGTGTCAATGTTATATTTGTTTCTTAAAAAGGATTAGTAAGTTTTCCTTAGCTTTCAATGTTCTGGAACAATTTATAAAATATTGCTACTATCTAGTCTTTGAAGGTTTGGTAGAATTTTCCTGTGAACCTGTGTGTGTGTGTGTGTGTGTGTGTGTGTGTGTGTGTGTGTGTGTGTTCAGAGAACCTAGTTGGTGTCATACCCCTGACCTGATGCCTTGCAGGTCAGGTGGTCTCTGTTTTAACTACTGAACTCTGCTTTTGAACAAAAGCAGCTATAAACAATATATAAATTAATGGAGGGGGCTGTGGAGGGGGCTGTATTCTAATAAAACTTTATTTATGGACACTGAAATTTGGGTTTATATAATTTTCGTAACGTCGTAATATGTTATTCTTTTGAGTTTTTACAACCATTTAAAAACATAGGAACTGTTTTTAGCTTATGAGCCTTACAAAACAGGTAATAGAACACCACGCTTGGCTGCCAATCACTGGTCTTGCGTTGTTAGCCAAATTGGAAATATTTTTCTTTTAATAGGTGAGTTAAGCACATTCATACTTATTCATATGATTAAAGTCTTCAACTCTGTCATGTAATCTTATAATTCTAATGTCCATTTTATTGACATTTCCTATGTTTCTTCCTATGATGCATTTTCTCTGTTTTTTGACATTTCTTTTGGTATTTGGGAAGTTTTATATTTTGTTCTATTGGTTACTTTTATTTAATATCTAAATGCCCTTAATCCCCTGTTTTTTAAATTGAGTCATAATTGACATATAGTATTGTGTTAAGTTTAAGGTGTGCAATATGTTGATTTGGTACACTTATATTGCAAATTGATCACCACTATAGCATTAGCTAACATCTCTATCACGTCACATAAGTATCATTTTTCTGTGGTGAGATTAAGATCTAGTGTCTTAGCACTTTGGAGTTTATATGTTGGCTATAATCATTATGCCATGCATTAGTTCTCTAGCTGTCCTGTTTTCTTATTTTCTCCTTTACTACCATGACATTTGTAATGGTATTTTTTAACTCTCATGTATTGCCTACATAACAGCCATGAATTTATTATACTCTCCTCTTCCCTTCTCACACCTTCCATGTTTTACTGCATGGTTTCTACTTCCCTGCACATAAAACACATTATACACAATATGTAGTATGTTGCTCTTTCACTTAGGTTCCCGCCTTTTAGTCTTAGATCTAGAATTAATTATTGAATGCTCATCATTTGTCCTTTTGATCAAGTTTCGTTGGTCATCTCTTAGTGGATGGA
This sequence comes from Aselliscus stoliczkanus, assembly GCA_033961575.1. Classification (NCBI taxonomy): domain Eukaryota; kingdom Metazoa; phylum Chordata; class Mammalia; order Chiroptera; family Hipposideridae; genus Aselliscus; species Aselliscus stoliczkanus. The sequence continues at coordinate 61,762,859 of CM066732.1, read as the reverse complement.
GCTCACCCAGTGTGTTCCTCAAGAAGGGATCATGGATGTAGAATATTCTATACTTTCCTTGCCTGTTTGAAAGTTTTTCTGTACCTTTATACTTGAAGGACAGCTTGTCTAAATAGAAAATTCTAAGTTCACTCATCCTTTCCTTGAGTTTGATTTGTTCTTTCTTCTTCTTCTTCTTCTTCTTCTTCTTCTTCTTCTTCTTCTTCTTCTTCTTCTTCTTCTTCTTCTTCTTCTTCTTCTTCTCCTCCTCCTCCTCCTCCTCCTCCTCCTCCTCCTCCTCCTCCTTCCTCTTCCCCATCTTCCTTCTTCATTCTTCCTTCTTCCTTTCTTCTTCTTCTCCTCCTCTCCATTGTTACCTTGCATTGTAAGCTGTGTTTAGGGAATCTGATGTCAGTGTGAATTTCAGTTTTGATCTTTGTGCTTAGATGTCTTGAGGGATTTTATTTTATTTTATTTTTAAAGTCTAATAGTTTTATTTGGATATATTTTCAAATTGATCATTCTGGTTAAGTTTTCCCAGCTACCTCTTAGACCTTTTTAATATGTACATTTTAGTCTTATTTCCAGAAAAGTTTCTTGGGATATAGTTTTAAGTAGTGTTAATTCTGTTCAATTGTTTTGCTTTTGTTTTTATCTTTAGGAAAGCTTATTATATATATTTCTTTCCTTCTTTGGCCTCCTTTATTTCACCTACTTTACTTTTGATTGATTTTATTTCTTTGTCTCATTTTCATTATTTTGGTTGTTTCTATGGCTTTTTTCAATGTCCCTTCATAAAATTTTATTTGTATCTATTCTCCCTTTGGGTTTTGTAATTGAACCTTTGACTCTGTGATGATTTTGTCTTTTTCTTTCATTTCTTTCCTAAGTTCAGTCAACTCTCTTTAAATTTCTTCCTGTTTATTGTCCAGTTCTGCTTTTAATTTTTGAATGTCAGGGTGGTTTTTTATACCTCCAGATGCTTACTGAAGGATTCAAAACAGTACCAAATATTGTGTTACAGTTTTCTTCGTGTTTCTTTTTGAGGAGGAATTTTCATCAACTTGAGTGGGTTTGATTTTCTATCATTAAAATACTTTGTATAAATTTAGTCTGTTTTGGCCAATTTATTTTGTGGGCTTGGGTGGTTTACCAGAATCTTAGGTCAAGAGTGCCATCTGTCCTTGTAGCAAAGTTGTGTGTGTGTGTGTGTGTGCGCATGTGCGTGTGTGTGTGTGTGTGTGTGTGTGTGTGTGTGTGTGTGTGTTGGGGAGAAAGGGTTGTGTATCTTTTTAACTTTTTGGTTTTGGTTCTCTTTTAATTTGCAGAACTCTTTGTTTTCCCCTTTTGTTTCTTTGCCCATTTTCATCTTCATTCAAACTCCCAAAAGCTCCTCTACCTTCCTTTCTTGCCTTCTCAGAGCAATACCTGTTTGAAGACTGCTCCCTGGGATCATGTGCCCTTAAAAGTCCCTTACTTGTAGTACATGCTCTGATCTACTGGCACTCTTCTAGTACGTTTGCACGTAGTGGACTTGCTCATACTGGTAGTGATTTTAGATGGGTTTTAGGCCTACAAATAGTTCCCCTTTTCTCTATTTTACGCAGTTGTTTTTTATTTTTTCATTTATCCTCCCATATTACCTACTTATAGATAATTTGATAGTTGGGCATTATATGCCTTTTATTTATGTTATGGGCATTGGTTTTATGTAATTAATTTGTTCTTCTTGTAGTTCTATATTGTTTTTTGGAGGACGGGTTGGGACATTCCGTTTATGCCTCTGTGTTTACCTCACATATGTGTGTATGCATGCATGTCTGCATATAATATACAGAGGGTGCCAAAAAAAAATATATATATATATATACACACATTAAGAAAGGAAAAACTGTATTAATTGTAATACTCAATATATACCGAAAATAAAAGATGAATACAAGTCACATTTGACTTCTGCAATTACAAGAGGTGCTCAAAGTGGTTACTATCAACATCCAGACACTTCTGGTTACAGAGAACTACTGCCTGAGCATAGATAACATCTATTAAAATGTGTACATTTTTTTGGGCACAGTATACATATATACGTGTATATGCGTGTATGTGTGTATAAAATGTGTATATACCTATCTCTCCTGCCAGAATGTAATTTCCTTAAGAGTAGTAATTCAGTTTTACTCATCTTTCTGTCTATAACAATAACCAAATGCCTATGATATACAGCGCTCTATAAACATTCCTTTTTCCTATTAATGATTAAAACAAAATTGCAGTACATCATGTTACTCTGTTAATAAACTGTTTCTTTCCCAAAGGCTGCAGATAGCTAAAGGATTGTAACATTAAGTTCAAATTCTCTTAACTATGCCACTATGCCCATGTGGGCTAGATAGCCAGCACATACGGTTATTACTTGAGAACCTGACTATATAGAAATTGCCATTTGCTCATGAGGGAAGGAACAGGATGCATATAGGAGCATCATAAAATGATGCCATTCAATTTAAAGGAAAACCTCATCGTTCCTGAATGAATGTATTATTCTTGCTATTATCCTTGTGACTTCACTATGAAATGAAATGAGATGCCAGAAATCTTTTGTTCTTATATGAAGAGATAAATAGCAGTGCTGAATCATGATACTGTATTTAAAATTGGTTGGGAAGGTCAAAAGTGCTACAATGAATATTTAATGTTCTGATGAAATCTGAAGGGGAAATGATGCTGTACTGACCAATACACTGAAATCTTCCAGACAGCCATTCTGTCTGGTTCATGCAGCAAATGAAATTTAATGTAACTTCCCCTTGATAATTGCCGTTTCTGCTAGAGATAAATACTTTCATCAGTTCATGATTCATAAAGAGAAGAAAGTGATGGATATGGGTATGGGGATCAAACCTAAGAATATGCATAAAGATTTATGTACAATTGTTATGGGATGAATTGTGTCCCCTAAAGTTCATAATTCGAACTCTTAACCCTCTCAAAATATGACTGTATTTGGAGATAGGACATATAAGGTCATATTGGTGGGTCCTAGTCCAACATGATTAGTGTTTTGATAAGAAGAGGTTAGGATACCTACTCACTCAGAAGAAAAACCATGTGAAGATAGAGAAGATGTGTATCTGCAAACCAAGGAGAAAGGCCCCAGAGGAATCAATCCTGTTCACACCTTGATCTTGGACTTGAGCCTCCGTAACTATGAGAAAATAAAATTCTGTTTCAATCACCCAGTTTGTGGTACTTTGTTGACAGCCCTAGCAAACTAATACTATAAGAATACTCATGACAGAATTTTTAAATAGCGGCTCAAAATAGAAATATGAGGTTGGACAACTAAGTTTGCGAACTTGTTGCAATGCTATTACTAACCTTTTTTGATATCAGAGAGACTATTCATTATGAATTTGTATCAGCTGAACAAACAGTTAACCAAGTTTACTATTTAGAAGTGCTAAAAAGGCTTTGTGAAAAAGACCAAAACGAACGGAACTTTTTGCCAACAATTCATGGTTTTAGCATCACAATGCACCAGCTCACACAGCACTGTCTGTGATGTAGTTTTTAGCCAGTAAACAAATAACTGAATTGGAACACCCTCCCTCCCTACCTGATCTGGCCCCCCAATGACTTCTTTCTTTACCCGAAGATAAAGGAAATATTGAAAGGAAGACATTTTGATGACATTCAGGACATCAAGGGTAATATGACGAGAGCTCTGATAGCCGTTCCAGAAAAAGAGTTCCAAAATTGCTTTGAAGGGTGGACTAGGCACTGGCATCGGTGTATAGCTTCCCAAGGGGAGCACTTCAAAGGTGAGCATAGTAATATTCAGCAATGAGGTATGTAGCACTTTTTCTCGGATGAGTTCGCGAACTTAATTGTCAGACCTTGTAACATAAGTGTCCAGTAATGGGAGCATAGTTATATTCATAGTCAAGTCTACCTATGCTTCCTCCTTTAGCAGTCTCTTCGATGGCAACAAAGAACAGCAAGAGTAGTCAAGCATGTAGGCTTCAACCATCGTAAGTAACCTGAAACAACTCATGAACAATCAGTGCTATGAGTTTCACTATCTTTCAGTCTGAGTTCCTCTGTGCAGTGGGTTCTATACCAAGGCAGCATGGCTTAAGATATTATTTATTGCTGATCATGAATATGCCAGAGAGAAAATGAAGACAAGTACTGTGCCAAGAAATTTTGAGTACACAGACTCAATATATCTCTTTTCCTCAAAATGATTTCATTATTTGATGTCTACACAAATTCTCTCCATAGTCTCATTTGAATATAGTCCCCTAAATGCATTACCACAAACAAAATCTCTTTCAAGGTTTAGTTCACCTATATATTATTTCATACAACTTTTCTACATTTTAATATAGTAGATGACTACAATTCAACAGATTAAATAATTGGGGATATTCTCAAAGCATTGAGATATTATACATTCATTAAAATAATAATTTACAAATAATGACAAAAAGTGTTGGTAGAATGTTAAGGAAGCAGTGTACAAAGATATTTCATATAACATGATCTACATTTTGTTAAAATACATATAATAGATATATCTTTAGAAGAAGATATTGGTTTTATTTTTTTCCAAAATTTCCAAAATTTTCCACATTTTCATATTACTTTTTCCAAATGTCCTGCTGATTATGTATTACTTTTATAATTGCGGGGGAGGCGGGGAGGAAAGCATATAGGAATAGCTGTGGAGAACGCTGCATTCTACACATGAGTTTTGTTGCATAATTATGGAGGTTAGGATTAAAAAAAAATAACATTATTATTGTCATTCCATGTTTGTTATAGCAAAAACAAACAGTACAGAAATTTGTAAGGTAAACAGTGACTGTGCCATCCCACGAACCCGTCTCAGTTGCAGAAATACAGCTCTGTTAAGAGTTTGGTGAGAACCTGTGACGCTTCTAACCGATTCTATCAGAACCTGTGCCAATACTGTTGACACATGAATGTTTTAAAAATATGGAGTCATGCTGTATCGATTGTTTTCTTTTTTTTTTTTTTTTTTTTTGAGGGCAGTGTCACTGGCCCTCATATGTGGGACCCGAACCGGGGCTGCTGGCTTCCCAAACAAGTGCTTAACCACCGCGCCACTCGGCCGGCCCTGTATCGATTGTTTCCAACCTGCTCTTTTAATTGGCGATATATGATAGATATTTTTCCATGTTAGTACAGGTAGGCAAGGGAATGATAAAAAAATATATAACAAGTATAGTATGTATAGCATACTGGTTAACCAGTATAGCAGGGACGCTGTCCAGTCAGAACAGATGCTAAACTGGGTCACAAGGCCCCTGCTGTTCGAAGGGTTAAACTTTTTGCTCTCAAAACAACAGGAGGTGCAGGGCACCTCAGGGCTACTGAGATTGGAGCAGTGAGGAGGGGCAGTCTGGGGTCTTCAGGGTGGTAGACTTTCCCAACTGGCACGGAAGTAGCATTTCAGAATTTGTACTTGTGCGTTTCGTTATACCAGGTGTATATCAGCCTTACAGGTACATCTCATATTTAAATGGCTACATTCAATTTCATTATAAATTTTAATATATTTAATGAGCCCCTTGTTGATGGTCATTTAGATAGTTTGCCATGTTTTGTCATTATAAGCAGTATTGCAATACACATTTTTTACTAGATTGTCTTTGTGAACATGGGCCAGTATATCACAATGTGACTTTGGAGAAATTATCTTTTCCTTAGAATTGTGACTCCTTTCTTATTATCAGCAAGTAATTGTGAGAGTCATGTTAGAAATTTGTAGCTTTAAGGGGATATTGAAGTTTAGGTCAGTGGTCTCAAACCCCCGCTCTGCATTAGAATCACTTATAGAGCTATTAGGAATGATACATCTATGACCCTACTTACTCCGAGAGATTCTGATTTAGGTCTGGAGGGGTTCCATAAGTATTTGTAGTTTTTAATAAGCTTCACAAATGATTCTGATGCCTAGCCAGTATTAGAAGCTACTGAAATATAGAAGAATTAATATTTTAAAAGAGGACAAGACTGTATGAGTTGTCAATCTCTAACATGTGATAGTAAGTATTGGCAAAGATGTGGAGTTACCAGAGCTCCCGTACCTGCAAGTGGGAGTGTAAATCAATCAAGTAATTTTGTAAAACTCTGGCAATATCTATTCAGTAGAAATTAATAGCATAATTTATTGGGGAGGAGAGAGAGGAGACAACTGTGCAGAGGTACGAGCTGCACCCGCGGCTCGCCGGGTCCCCAGGAAGCAGAGTGCAGAGCCCGGCAGCGACAGGGCAAGATCAATCCCTGCACCCTACCAGTTCAGGGATCAGTCTCTGTGCCCACCGGGTCCCGCGGAGCGCAGAAGCCTGAAACCCGGGAGCAGGGGGAAAAAGTAGACGGGCGCGCGGAGACGCAGCGCGCCGCGCTGAGACGCAGGTCCCCGAGAGACGGAGTGGCAAGGTGCGCATAGTCCCCTAAACCCCGGAGGCAGTCCCTCCAGAAGCGCAGCAGGAGAACGGCGCGGGGGCGCACCGGGTCCGAGGCAGAAGCCTTAAACCCGGGAGCAGGGGGAAACAGAGGACTCGCCCGCGGAGATGCAGCGCGCGCCGGCCGGAGTCACAGGTCCCCGAGAGACGGAGCAGGGATCTGAACCTCGCGGCAGGGAGCGCGCAGTCCCCTAAACCCCGGCAGTCTCTTCGGGAGAGCAGCAGGAGCACTGCGCGGGCGCGCGCCAGCTCCTAGGCAGAAGCCTTAAACCCGGGAGGAGGGGAAACAAGAAGACTCGCGCGGAAACACAGCACTCCGGGCAGAAACGCAGGTCCCCGAGAGACGCGGAGCGGGGATCTTAGCCACACGCTGTCAACCGAAAGGGTGCTCAGAGACACTCATTGAGCCTTTGGGGGTGCAGCCTGCCTTGGGACAGGCAAAAGCAAAAAGGCAGTGACTTTGTAAAAACCACCAATCGCACGTCACAACCACACTCAAGTACAGCAAACCTGCAGTGCCAGGATCACGCTAGGCATCAGGTGGCCTACTGTTCCCACAAGACGCACAGGAATTTTTGTACAGCAGACAAACTGAAGAGAGCTTGGTGGACTTTAGCCAAGACCGGCACGGGTATTTTTGGTTTGTTTGGTTTTATTCTGTTTTGTTTTCCCTTTATTGGCTGCTTATCTTGGTTGTTTTTGGTTTTTATTTCTATTTCATTCTTATCATTTTGTAGTTTTTAATATAGGCATATATATATAGGTGTATATAGGTGAATATATGTCCATATATAGGTGTGTAGACAAATATATATATATATATCTTTTTCTTTTTCTTTCTTTTCTTTTTCTTTTTCCCCACCCTCACTTTCTCTCTTATTTTATTCATTCTTCTCACTGCAATACTTTTCCTCTTTTCCTTTTTTCTGCAAATTTTATTTTTTTAATTTTTATTCTTTTTTTATTATTATTTTACTTTAATTTTTTATTTTTTAGGTATAGCTAATTGGTTTCTCATGTTTATTCTATTTTTTATTTTAGGATATTGTATTTTATTTTGTTTCCTCTTCTGTTATTATTGTGTGTGTGGTTTTTGTTTCGTTTCTGTTTGTTTTCTTCATTAGTATGATTGATATTTCTGTACAAGTTGATTGTAGTTTGATGGTTGGTTTTTTTTACTAGTGCGAGCATTTGGTTTCCTTTGGTGGCTGCGGAGGTTGTTCTTGTTGATCTGTTATGCTCTAAAATCACTCTGCAGCAGTGGGTCCAAACAAACAGACACAAGCATCATCATACCTGGAGGCCAACTTTAGATAAAACCAGAGCATTCCTGGGTTTGACATACAAGAGTCACACCCAAAAGGAAGTTGCTACAGGTACTAGGGCCCATAGGGTCCAAGTTTCATCAGAGGGGTCAATCCTCTCACAGCAGCTCATAAACTGCAGACGCTGCTGATCCTCACAGCTGATCAATCTGGGAGTCAATCCCACCTACTGACAAACCAAAAGTAATCAAAACTAAAACTTCAACAAGTGAGGACGCACAACACAAGGAATACCTCAGATACAAGCACAGGAGAATAGGGAGACTGAGTAATTCAAATATAAAGGACACACACCATGTAAGTTTACCCAGAAAAGACTGAGAAACCTGGGGGATCTATCTGTTATATTGAAGCAAACACAAAGAGTAAGCCAGAATGGGGAGACAAAGAAACACAACACAAATAAAAGAACAGAAGAAACTTCCTGAATCAGTGGAAATAGAGGAAATAGAGGTAACCAACCTATCGGAGACAGAGTTCAGAACACTGATTATTAGAATGTTCAAGGAAATTAATGAAAATATAAAGAAGGATAGAGAAATCATGAAAAGCAACCAGCTAGAACTTAAGAACACACTTACGGAATTAAATAACAAACTTGATGCAATCACTAGCAGATTGGATGAAGCAGAAAATCGAATCAGTGACTTAGAAGACAAAATAGCAGAGATCACCCATGTGGAACAACACAAAGAAAAGAGAATGAAAAACATGGAAAATAGTTTAAGAGAGCTGGAGGACAACATCATACACAATAACTAATGGGTCATTGGAGTACCAGAAGGAGAAGAGAGGGAGCAAGGGATTGAGAATATATTTGAAGTAATAATGTCTGAAAACTTCCCTAACCTGGCAAAGGACATTGAAATACAAGCTCAGGAAGTGCAGAGAGTTCCAACCAGGATGATTCCAAACAGGCCCACTCCAAGACACATTATAGTGAAAATGGCAAGGGTTAAGGACAAAGACAGAATCCTTAAAGCAGCAAGGGAAAGGCAGCAAGTTACTTACAAGGGTACCCCCATAAGATTATCAGCTGACTTTTCTACAGAAACTTTGCAGGCCAGAAGGGAGTGGCAGGAGGTTTTCAAAGTGATGAAAAATAAAGGCCTACAACTGAGATTGCTGTATCCAGCAAGGTTATCATTGAAAATCGAAGGCAAGATAAGGAGCTTTGCAGAAAAGAATAAGTTAAGGGAATTCATTACCACCAAGCCAGCTTTGCAGGAAATGCTAAAAGGGCTTCTTTAAGTAGAAGAGAAAAACAACCTAAGAAAGACTATGAACACAAACAACAAAATGGCAATAAATATACACCTATCAATAATCACATTAAATGTAAATGGATTAAATGCTCCAATAAAAAGACATAGGGTGGCTGAATGGATAAGAAAGCAAGACCCCAGCATATGCTGTATACAAGAGACTCATCTCAGATCCAAAGACTCATACAGGCTGAAAGTAAAGGGATGGAGTAAAATATTTCATGCAAATGGTACTGAGAAAAAAGCTGGAGTAGCGATACTTATATCAGATAAAATGGACTTTAAATTGAAGAATATAACAAAGGACAAAGAAGGACACTTCATAGTAATGAAGGGATCGATCCAACAAGAGGACATAACTCTAGTAAACATCTATGCACCTAACATAGGAGCCCCTAAATATATAAAACAGATATTGTCAGACATAAAGACAGAGATCAACAGTAACACTATCATAGTAGGGGACTTCAACACCCCGCTGTCACTAATGGACAGATCCTCCAGACAGAAAATCAATGTGGAAACAGAGACCTTAAATGACACATTAGACCAGCTGGATTTAACAGACATTTTCAGAGCATTTCATCCCAAAGCTACAGAATATACGTTCTTTTCAAGTGCACATGGAACATTTTCTAAGATAGATCATATGTTAGGCCACAAAACAAGTCTCAATAAATTTAAGAAGATTGAAATCATTTGAACTGTATTCTCTGACCACAATGCTATGAAACTAGAAATCAATTATAAGAAGAAATCCGGGAAGCTGACAAATAAATGGAGGCTAAACAGTATGCTATTAAATAGTGATTGGGTCACAAATGGGATCAAGGAGGAAATCAAAAGATACCTCGAGACAAATGAAAATGAAAACACCATGACCCCAAATCTCTGGGATGCTGCGAAAGCAGTCCTAAGAGGGAAGTTTATAGCAGTGCAGGCCTACCTAAAGACGGAAGAAAAATCTCAAATCTACAGGTTATCCTTACACCTAAGGGAACTGGAAAAAGAACAGCAAAAGAGGCCCAAGGGGAGTACAAGAAAGGAGATAATAAAGACCAGAGCAGATATAAACAATATAGAGAACAGAAAAACAATTCAAAAGATCAATGAAACCAAGAGCTGGTTTCTTGAGAAGATAAACAAAATTGACAAACCTCTAGCCAGGCTCATCAAAAAAAAAAAAAGAGAGAGGACTCATATTAGCAAAATCAGGAACGAAAGAGGGGAAATGACTACAGACATCACAGAAATACAAAAAATTCTAAGAAATTACTATGAGCAACTATATGCCAACAAATTTGACAATCTGGAAGAAATGGATAATTTTCTAGAAGCATACAACCTTCCAAAGCTAACGCAAGAAGAAACAGAAAATCTAAATACCCTGATTACTACCAAAGAAATTGAATCAGTAATTGACAAGCTCCCAAAAAACAAAAGCCCTGGACCAGACGGCTTCACAAGTGAATTTTATCAAACATTCAAAAAAGAACTATCACCTATTCTTCTCAAACTATTCCAAAAAACCCAGAAGGAGGGAAGGCTCCCAAACTCTTTTTATGAAGCCACTATCACCCTGATTCCAAAGCCAGATAAAGGCATCACAAAAAAGGAAAACTACAGGCCAATCTCCCTGATGAATATAGATGCAAAAATTCTTAATAAAATATTAGCAAACAGAATTCAGCAATATATTAAGAAGATCATACATCATGATCAAGTGGGATTCATCCCTAGTGTGCAAGGCTGGTTCAACATCCGTAAATCAATTAATGTGATACACCACATCAACAGAATGAAGGATAAAGATCACATGGTCATTTCAATAGATGCAGAAAAAGCATTTGACAAAATCCAACAGCCATTTATGTTAAAAACCCTTAGCAAAGTGGGAATACAGGGATCATATCTCAACCTAATAAAAGCCATATATGATAAACCTACAGCTAACATCATACTCAATGGGGAAAAGCTAAAACCATTCCCCTTAAGATCAGGAACAAGACAAGGCTGTCCACTTTCTCCTCTTTTATTCAATATAGTGCTGGAAGTTCTAGCCACAGCAATCAGACAACAAAAAGAAATAAAAGGCATCCAAATTGGCAAGGAAGAAGTAAAATTGTCATTATATGCAGATGACATGATACTGTATATAGAGAACCCCAAAGACTCCATCAAAAAATTATTGGAACTGATAGACGAATTCAGTAAAGTAGCAGGATATAAAATCAATGTTCAGAAATCAGTGGCATTTGCATATACCAATAATAAACTAATGGAAAGAGAAATTAAGAAAACTGTCCCATTTACAATTGCGTCAAGAACTATAAAATACCTAGGAATAAATTTAACCAAAGAAGTGAAAGATCTGTACTCAGAAAATTATAAGACACTGAAGAAAGAAATCATAGAAGATACAAATAAATGGAAACACCTACCATGCTCATGGATAGGAAGAATTAATATAGTTAAAATGTCCATACTGCCTAAAGCAATATATAGATTCAATGCAATTCCTATCAAACTACCAAGGGCATTTTTCACAGAAATAGAAAATATAATCCTAAAATTTATATGGAATCATGAAAGACCCCGAATAGCCTCGGCAATTCTGAGAAGTAAGAACAAAGTCGGGGGGATCACGCTACCAGACATCAAAACCTACTATAAGGCTACAGTAATCAATACAGTTTGGTATTGGCATAAAAACAGGCACATCGATCAGTGGAACAGAACAGAGAGCCCAGAAATAAATCCAGGCATTTATGGACAGTTAATCTATGACAAGGGAAGCAAGAATTTACACTGGAGTAAAGATAGTCTATTCAGTAAATGGTGCTGGGAAAATTGGACTGATACATGCAAAAAAATGAAACTGGACCACCTCCTTACGCCTTATACAAGAACAAATTCAAAATGGATTAAAGACTTAAATGTAAGACCTGAAACCATAAAAATCCTAAAAGAAAATATAGGGAGTACATTTGCAGATATTACCCGGAGCAATATTTTTACTGATACATCCCTACGGGCAACGGAAGTAAAAAAAAAATGAACATATGGGATTATATCAGACTTAAAAGTTTTTTCACAACAAAGGAAACCATTAATAAAACAAAAAGGAAGCCTACTGAATGGGAGAATGTATTTGCCAACGATATATCTGATAAGGGGTTAATATCCAAAATTTATAAAACACTCATGAAACTCAACACCAAAAAAACAAACAGCCCAATTAAAAAATGGGCAGAAGATATGAAAAGACATTTCTCTAAAGAGGACATACAGATGGCCAACAGGCATATGAAAAAAAGTTCAACCTTACTGGTCATTAGGGAAATGCAAATAAAAACCACCATGAGATATCACCTCACTCCAGTCAGAATGGCTAACATCAATAAATCAACAAACAACAAGTGGTGGCGGGGCTGTTGGGAAAAGGGGACCCTGCTGCACTGTTGGTGGGATTGCAGATTGGTGCAGCCACTATGGAAGTCAGTATGGAGGTATCTCAAAGAACTGGAAATAGAGCTACCGTTTGACCCAGCAATTCCACTCCTAGGTATTTATCCTGAAAAAACCAAGACACTTATTCAAAAAAAGTTATGCACCCCTATGTTCATAGCAGCACAATTTACAATAGCTAAGACTTGGAAACAACCAAAATGCCCATCAGTAGATGACTGAATTAAGAAACTGTGGTATATTTATACAATGGAGTATTACTCCGCTATAAAGAAGAATGAAATCGTACCATTTGCAATGATATGGATGGACCTAGAGACTATTATGTTAAGTGAAATAAGTCAGTCAGAGAAAGACAAATACCATATGATCTCACTCATATGTGGAATCTGAAAAACTGTATGAATGAGCAAAGTAAACAGAAACTGTCTCATAGAGGAAAAATCAGGGTTGCTAATTGGGAGGGGGATGGGGATGAGGGAGAAGGGGAAGGGATTAGACAGCAAAAGTAGGCAACTACAATATTGCCACTGGGATATGAAAAACAGTTTGGGGAATATAATTAATAATGTTGTAAATATTCTGTGGAATGTCAGATGGTCATAGGTCTTGTTAGGGAGACCATTTCATGGATGGAGTAGAGGTTTGATCACTGCACTGTATAACTAAAGCGGAGGTTGTATACCTACTGTAATTGAATATATATAGATAGTCATGGGATGTGGATTATACTGTGAAAGAGAGTCAGAGGAAGAGCAATAGATATATATGATACGGGGGGGGAGTGGGGTGGCGAATTGGGGGTGGGGGGCTGTCACTTTGAGGGGTAAAATGTATAACTATTGCACTGTGTTGTACACCTGAAACTAATTAAAAATAAAAATAAAAAATAGCATAATTTATTACTCAGCAATTCCACTCCTAGGTGTATACTCCGTAGAAATGCTTAACATGTTGACCTGAATGTGCTCAGCTGTACTATTTAATACAGACTGCCAACAAGCCAAATGTCCTTCAATAATATAATAGAGAAAGTAAATCGAATGCTATTTGGATGTAATAGAATACTACCCAGCAATGAGAATCATCAAACTACAGCTACATGCAATATGTGAATCTCAAAAAACAAAATGTAGAGCAAGAGTAGGCAGATTCAAATGAGTGCATATGTATGATTTCATTTACGGAGGAGTAATGAAGTAATACAAATCTCGGGCGGTGCTGGGAAACTGGTAATATTTTGTTTCTTAATCAGCTACTGGTTACATGGGTATGTTCAGTATGTACTAACTCAAGCTGTGCACTTAGGATTTGTGCACTTTTCTGTATGCAGATTATATGTTGATAAAAAGTTCAAATAATGCTGTGAAACCATCAATAGGAGGAAGTTCCTCCAAATAACAAAAATGTTTCACGGTAGAATAATAGCTATCCTTCTATTAACTGGAAAAGAGGAATTTGGTCTGTAGTGGTGTGCTGCTCTCAGCTATAATAGTACTCACCCACTAGACCAATTATGTCAGTCTCTTCAGTTCAGTCGCATCTTGGTAGTTTGAAATCGACCATATTGGGAATATTTACACCATGGAAGTTGGCAAAGACTACATCAGATTATTTTGTTATTTTCCTAGAGAACAGGTTACCTATATATAATAGTACTGAATTTAAATCTCTTTGTTCACAAAGTATTATTTGACTTGCTTTATAGCCAGTATAATTATTAAACAATGTAAAGGTTGAAAATGGCTAAAGTGATCATTTTTTAAAAAGAATTATCCATATCACGTTTTGAGACTACAAAGAATTCTTCCCTTTTTTATACTTAAATTTGAGGAAGCTTATTTGCATTCACATATCAATTCAGAAATAGGAAATATGTCATTAAGAACTTTATTCAAATTTGGTTTCAATGTCACAAATTAGCATTATCATGTCTTAAAATCTACCCTTAGTAATTAGAGGCCTTGTGAATCACCAGAGACTAAAGCTGTTTTGCTTTTATTTATTTATTTTTTTACTGCTAGAAACTTATTATTGTAACCTGGAGAAATCTAACAGAATTATTACCTACAATTCTGAGACCCTCTTTACTGAATTGTTGTCAATGACATTGTAGTAACAAAAGATACCTAAAGATTAAGCTCTGGCTTAGGAAGCCAACGGCCCCGGTTCAGTCCCACATGTGAGGGCCAGTGACACTGCCCTCAAAAAAAAAAAAAAAAAAAAAGATACCTAAAGAAATAGTGTAGCATTTTTTCTATGACATTGGTTAACTCTTTGTCTTCTCTTTTTCACTTTCTTCTTGTTTCTGTCTGTAGCTACAGTCTTCTATGTATTTATTTCTCTCTGGCATCACTTTAGCTTCTCAAATATTAAGCTCTTTTGTTAGAAAAAGACAAGTACCATATGATCTCACTTATATGTGGAATCTGAAAAACTGAATGAATGAGCAAAGTAAACAGAAACAGTCTCATAGATATAGAGGAAAAACAGGGTTGCTAGTTGGAAGGGGGGTGGGGATGAGGGAGAAGGGGAAGGGATTAGACAGCATAAATAGGTAATTACAATATTGCCACAGGGATATGAAAGACAGTTTGGGGAATATAATTAATAATGTTGTAAATATTTTGTGAGGTGTCAGATGGTCACATGTCTTGTTAGGGAGACCATTTCATGGATGGAGTAGAGGCTTGATCACTGCACTGTACACCTGAAGCTGATGTTGTATAATATTGTATACCAACTATAATTGAATATATAGATAGTCACGGGATGTGGATTATACTGTGGAAGGGAGTCAAAGGAAGTGTAATAGATATGTATGATATGCGGGGGTGTGGGGTGGTGAATTGGGAGAGGAGAGTTGTCACTTTGAGGGGTAAAAAGTATAACTATTGCACTGTGTTGTACACCTGAAACTAATTAAAAATAAATAAATAAAATATTAAACTCTTTTAAATAGTGTGATGAATGAATTAAATTATTTTAATAGTTTCCTTTTAAGTACAAGACAACAGGCCCAAAATGGAATCACTTATGCTAAGCTCCATGTCCCCAAACCTAGACTTAATTGTTCTTTCAGAAATGAAATCCTAAACCAATGAATGAGGAATTGCCAGATCACTAGGTTGGTAATCTGCCTGATTAACCCCTGCCATCCCCTAAAGGAAAGTAACCTTGCAGTAACCATCCTGTTCTTATCTAGTGTAACTAACTTGTTCCTGTTCCCTTCTGGCTATAAAAGTCTTTAATTTTGTATAGTTCCATGAAACTCCTTTCTATCTGCTAAATTGGATGCTGCCCAACTTGAATCAATTTTTGTTCAAATAAACTCTTAAAAATTTTAATATGCCTCAGTTTATCTTTTAATATTCCCCCAAAGGAAATTTGAAGATCTTTTTCATGCATGTGGAAAAATAAATTGCCTCAATCATACATATATATTTTAAACTTTATTGGGGAACTGTGTTTTCCAGGGCCCATCAGCTCCAAGTCAAGTTGTTGTTTTCAATCTAGTTGTGGAGGGCGCAGCTCACTGGCCCATGTGGGAATTGAACTGGCAACTTTGATATTATGAGCATCCTGCTTTAACCAACTGAGCCAACTGGCCGCCCACCAGCTGCTCAGCTCCAAGTCAAGCTGTTGTCTTCAATCTAGTTGTGAAGGGTACAGCTCACTGGCTCATGTGGGAATTGAACCGGTGACCTTGGTGTTATGAGCCTGCGCTATAATCACCTGAGCTAACCAACTGCCCCAACTGTATTTTTGTTTTGTGACAAAAACTAATGGCTTATTAATAGGTTTCTGTTGGATCTTAGAACCATTCAGTTTCTAAGAACCCATTACCACTATCATGCACTATAAAGAATTCTAGTGACTAACATTGATTAACATATATCAGTGTAGAGGATTACTTGTTATGAAGTAACAAAAGAAGAGAAACAGGAAAGTGAACGAAAATGTAAAAGAGAGGGGAGTGTGTGTGTGTGTGTGTGTGTGTGTGTGTGTGTCTGTTTTGCTTACTGTAATGTTAAAACTGATTATTGGACTCAGCTGTTGTTAGCCTGGTCCATTTTTTTTTTTTTTAAGATTTTGTTGGGGAATCGAGTGAGGGAACAGCGTTGGGGAATTGGGGAAGGAGAACAGACAAGTTGCTGTCCTTTTGTTCTTCAGTCTAGTTGTGGAGGACGTTGCTTCACTGGCCCATATTGGTATTATCATTGCACTCTTCCTGGGTGAGGCAGTCTCTCTCCAGCCATTGGATGGCTGCTCGCAGTGGCTCACAGCAGCTCACAAAAGTGCCTACGCCATCACCGGCAACTCACGGCAGCCTAGCTCCGGGTCGAGCTGTTGTCATCTTAGCTGTAGACGGCACAGTGTCACTGGCTCTCATGTGGGATCCGAAACTGGGCCCCACTGCCAGAGCTGGCTTCCCAAACCAACTCCTACCCAACACGCCACTCGGTCGGCCCAGCCAGGTCCATTTTTTAATAAAGTGTCCCCATTATTTTTCACCTAAATATTTTAGCAGTTATTGGTGATCATTATCTGGATCCATTATTTTATTAGGGATTACAATATGGTGATATTCTATGATTCTTTGGGATTTTTTAAAATTATAATTCTTCTATAAAGAAAACCTTTATTATCTTTTTAGTTACCCCAGAGAAAAGATTGTATACGAAAGACTAGATAAATACTTGATTTCCTTTATCTCCATCCATTGCTTTTGACATTTTAATTTTAATTAAAATTTTTTTATCTCTAGCTCTGTCTTTTAAAATCTTATATTTTCAAACCTATTTTATTTCTTGAAATATGCCATCTTTTTTTTTATATATTCTGTTTGATAATCCCATTATATGAAGAAATTTGAGCTAATCTGACTGTCATCTCTTGTTTTTTCTAGCTCTCAATCAGAGTGCTTTATTTCCTTTTGAACTGTGAGAATTTTGTTTTTCTTGGTACATTATCTTTGAGAATTCTATGTTTTTTTGTTTTTTAAATTAGTTTCAGATGTACAAAGCAATGTAATAGTTAGATATTTACAAAGTAATACGGGATTTTGTATGAAGGTAGGCTCCTTCATAAAGGAGTTTCATTTGTTTCTTTCAGATGTCTGTAGGCATACCCAGCCTGAGAGCTCTTCAAAAACATCATTTCTCCTACTGAAATATTTTAGATCATCCACTCAGTGTGGATTTAGGCTGAAAATTGTAATTTGTGATTATAAGTAATCAGGGAAGAATTTTCCTCCCCTTCTACTTAGCCCCAAGTTTTGAGATAGGCAATAATTGGGGGTAATGAGTAGGAAAGTTTATAACTAACTCACCCTATGTTGAGAGTCTAGCCCTTGGGGTCTCAGACTTATGAACAACTTTCCAACTTGGGTGGCCCCTGGAAGTTGTCTTAAGTCCCTGGCCTTGAAGATTAGTAAACCAAAGCTCAAGTTCATTGGGTTTAGTGAGTACCCTCATATTAAAACGATCAATCTCAACGTTCTGCTTACCTCTCTAAGCTCCCACTTTTACCTTTTTTTTTGCCTTTGCATTTCTCATTTTTTTTAGCAGGTTATATGCATTTGATAATATTTTTAAAATATATTTTATCTATCATTTTTAGTTTTTAGCAAGACCCTCAGTCCATAACTTAGTTCATTTTATCAAAAATACAAACACCATTATGTGCTCTTTTCTTTAGCTGTGCTTCATTCTTTAATACTTATGTATACATTACCTTACAGACCTTTCTTTTGTTTGTCAATTGTGTATATTTCTGTTCTGGTGAGCATACTCAATTTACTCTGCTATTTCATTTCATTTCAGCCTGGTAGATATATAGTAACTATTCAGCAAAATTCTCACTGATCTATGTGAAATAAGTGAGTTTTCATTAAGATTATTTCACAGTATATGGTACTTTATTGGTATGAAAGAGTAAAACCCCTGTTTCTAAAGTACTTAAGTTACTTGGGGGAGAACTTTCTAATTGGAGAAAATTGAACAATACTTGGGAATTGTTAGTTAAATATCTATGTGGTATACATACGCATATGGGAATTTTACTTTTTTTCTGTATTTTATTAAGTAAGCATAAAATGGACTAAAATGTTTTCTTTCCTTTTGAGATGTGAGATTGGTCAAGAGGGACAGATTGTTCCTCTATAGGTTCTTTAGAAGATAGGAAGCAGATGTGGCATATAGGGAAAGAACAAATGTATGAGTAATCTGGAAGAAGATTAAAGTCAAATTATAAGTTAAATGTCAACCTTTGGACCAAAGCTTTTCCATTCTTGGTACTCTGAAGAGACAAGCAACTGAGTATACTTTTAAAAAGGGAGAGAGAGAGAGACTATTTCTAAAAGTGGTACTATTCCACTATAATTACTGTTCTATTTCCAGGTTTTTGTTTGTTTGTTTTTGTTTTTATTTTTAAACAATTTGATTTTGATTGTGTTCGGTTAGGTAGGATATAACTCTTCATTCACCTGCATTTATACTTAAAAATATTGTTTTGTTTGATCAGAGAATGACTTTAAAATCATACGCACTTTGTGCGTTTCTAGGAATGTCTGGTATGTTTATTGGTCAAATGCCTTGCAGATGAAAATGAAATTTTGTGAGAAATCTTGTGGATCCATCCAATCCAGATTTATTTTTACTTTAATGAAACTATTCAAAGCATAAAGACTTCATTCTGGTTGTCAGTGCTAGCAGCTAATCTGGGAAGAGTTGCCAGGATAATACCTGCTGAGGATTGCAATGACTTTCCCGTTCCTGGTGCCTCTATTTGGATGGGCTTGAATTGCAGTATAGACTAGATGGTCATGAAAAATTCTTCTAGGTCTCTGAAATGCTTCAGTCTGACTACATTCACTGGGCATACCGTTTTCTTCTATATACACAAACGTGCTTTCTGTTAGAATTCAATAAAGATACTGTTTAGATTGTGTTCATCACCACCCATTTGGTAATTATTAGACTAATTCCGCTCCCCCAAAAATACTTGAGACACAAGGCTGGAAACAATTAGAATCATTTTAGTTTAAAATTATACTTAACAATAAGAAACACATCATGGATTCTCTATGGTCTAGCATGTAAGTAAATAGTAAATAACAATAAAATTAGAATCTACTTAAAATAAAATGAAATTTTCCAGCTTTTCTATCCTTCTCTCTGGACATGTTATTTATACTTTTAAACCACATCTACCTGAGTAGTGACAGATATCAGGTCATAACGATACTTGAATAGCATTATATCTTTTAAACAACAATTCTAAGAATAGGGTAAGAAAATTCATTTATTCTTTTAATCATGGATTACCCCATTGGAATCATTTCAATTAATCATATTCTTTCATTTATCCACCAAAACTGTACTAAGCAAATTATTAAATGCTAGTTAATAAGTTATGTGTTGGGACACTGGTCAAAACACATTTTTAGTACTCAGGAAGGCTTCAGTATAATTCTATTCATATATGCTGAGCCATTGGAGAAAAATGCTCTTAACATAGACCATCTGCTGGCTCCGCTGCTCACATTAGTTAATACCTTAAGGTTGAAATTAGTTATCACATCCTGTGGTACTTTAAGGAAAACTTAAATGAAAGCCTTTTTGAAACGTGTTCTAATAACTACCAGTGTAAAATAGTGTTTCAGGTAAAGAAAACCTGATCGATGAAAAAGTGATCTGTTACATATGTTTTATATTTTAACTTAAATTTCTTTGTAAATCAATTTATTTGGATATATTTTCATGTAGTAAAATGCACCCATTTTAAGTGTAAAGCTCAATGAATTTTGAAAAAGTATACGCCCTGTAGTCATATTCACCCAAGAGAGACAACTGGATGTTTTTCTAGATAGACCACGTATTAGCCAACAAAAGAAGTATCAATAAATTTAAGAAGATTGAAATCATACCAAGTATCCTCTCCAACCTTAATGGTATGAAACTAGAAATCAATTACCAGAAGAAAACACAAACACATGGAGGCTGAATAACATGCTACTAAATAATGAGGGGTCAACAGTGAGATCAAGGAAGAAATCAAGATACCCTGAGACACATGAAAACACAATGACCCCAAACAATGGGACACATTAAAAACAACTCTAGAAGGGAATTCATAGCAATTATAGGACTACCTCAAGAAATAAGAAAAATCTCAAATAACCTAACTTTGTACCTAAGGGAACAGGAAAAAGAGCACCAAAGAAAGCCCAAAATGAGTAGAAGGAAGGACGTACTCAAGATCACAGCAGAAATAAACAAAATAGAGGCTAAAAAAGTAATATAAAAGATCAGTGAAACCAAGAGCTGGTTCTTTCAAAAGATAAACAACATTGATAAACCTTCAACCAGAATCAAGAAAAAAAAAGAAAGGGTCTAAATAAATAAAATCAGGAATGAAAGAGAAGTGACAATGGACACCACCAAAATGGAAAAAATTTTAATAAGATACTATGAGCAATTATACACCAACAAACTGGACAATCTGGAAAAAAATGGATAAATTCCTAGAAGCATACAGTCATCCAAGGCTGAATCCAGAAAAAACAGAAAATCTGAGCTGACTGATTACTACTAATAAAATTTAATGCATAATCACAGAACTCCCGACATATAGAAATCTTAGACTGATGGCTTCACACGTGAATTTTACCAAACATTCAAAGAAGAATTAACACCTGTTCTTTTCAAATTATTCCAAAAACGTCAAGAGGAGAGAAGGCTCCCAAGCTCATTTTATGAAGCCACCATTACCATGATTCCAAAATCAGACAAAGACATTACAAAAAAAGAAAACTATAGACTAATATACTTGATGAACCTAGATGCAAAAATCCTCAACAAAATATTAGCAAACCAAATCATCAATATATGAAAGAAATTATACACCATGATTAAGTGGGATTTATTCCTGGGATGCAGAGTTGGCTCAATATACTCAAATCGATTAGTGTGATACACTACATAAACAAAATGAAAAATGAAAAATCATATGATTTCATGTCAATTGACATGCAGAAAAAATGTGTGACAAAATCCAGCATCCATTTATGATAAAACCTCTCAGCAAAATGGGAATAGAAGCAACATACCTCAACATAATAAAGACCATATACAACAAACCCACAGGTAACATCATGCTCAATAGGGAAAAACTAAAAGCATTCTCCATAAGATCAGGAACAAGACAAGGATGCCTACTTTCACTCCTTTTATTCAACATGGTATTGGAAGTCCTAGCCACAGCAATCAGACAAGACAAAGAAATAAAAGGCATTGAAATTGGAAAGTAAGAAGTAAAACTATCATTATTTTCAGATGATATTATACTATATAGAGAGAGAATGCCAAAGATTGTACCAAAAAACTATTAGAACTGATAAATAAATTCAATAAAGTAGCAGTATACAAAATTAATATTCAAAAATCAGTTGCATATTTATACATCAATAATGAGCTATCAGAAATAAAAATTAAGAGAACAATCTCATTCACAATTGTGTAAAAAAATATAATATCTAGGAATAAGTTTAAGAAGGTAAAAGACCTGTACTTAGAAAATTATAAGACACTATAGACAGAAATTAAAGAAGATACAAATAAATGGAAGCATATACTGAGTTCATGGATAGAAAGAATTAACATTGTTAAAATGTTCATACTACCCTAGCAATCTATAGATTCAGTGCAATCCCTATCAAAATACCAAAGGCATTTTTCACAAAACTAGAACAAAGAACCCAAAAATTTGTATGGAATCATGAAAGACTCCAAATAGCCATGGCATACTTTAAAAAGAAGAACAAAGTTGGAGGTGTCACACTACCTGATGTCAAACTATACTACAAGGCCATAGTAATCAAAACAGCATGGTATAGGAATAAAAACAGACACAGAGATTAATGGAACAGGACAGAATGCAGAAATAAATCCATGCTTATGTGTTCATTTAATCTATGACAAAGGAGGCAAGAATTTACTTTGGGGTAAAGACAGTCTATTCAGTAAATGGTGCTGGGAAAACTGGACAGATACATGCAAATAAATGAAACTGGACCACCTTCTTATGCCTTATACAAGAATAAACTAAAAGTGGATTAAACATTCAACTCAAGGCCTGAAACATAAAACTCCTAGAAGAAAATATAGGCAATAAACTCTTTAACATTCCCCTTAGTAATATTTTTACTGATATATCTCCGTGGGCAAGGGAAACAAAAGTAAAAGTAAGCAAATGGGACTACATCAAACTACAAAGTTTTTTCACCTCAAAAAAAACGAAAAGACATCCTACTGAATGGGAGAAGATATTTTCCAAGGATTTAATATCCAAAATTTATAAAGAATTCATACACCTCAACACCAAAGAAACATAATCCAATTAGAAAATGGGCAGAGGACTTGAATAGACATTTCTCCAAAGAGGACATATACAAGGCCAAAAGACATGAAAACATGTTCAATATCATTAATCATCAGAAAAATGAAGATAAAACCCCACTGCAATATCACCTCACACCTATCAGAATGGTTGTCATCAATAAATCAGCAAACAGTAAGTGTTGACAAGGATGTGGAAGAAAGGGAACCTTCATGTACTGTTGGGAATACAAATTGGTGCAGCCACTGTGGAAAGTGTGAAGAGACCTCAAAATATAAAAAATAGAACTACCTCATGACTCAGCAATTCACTTCTGGGCATTTATTCAGAGAAATCCAAAACACTAATTCAAAATGATATATGCACCCCTATGTTCAGTGTGGCATTATTTACAGTACCCAAAATATGGAAGTCACTTAAGTGCCCATCAATAGACAGTTGGATAAAGAAGAGGTGGTACAGATATACAATGGAGTATTAGCCATAAAATGGAATGAATCCTTACCATTTGCAACAATATGGATGGACTTACAGGGTATTATGCTAAGTGAAATAAGTTAGACTGAGAAAGGTAAATACTATATGAACTCAGTTATATGTGGAATCTAAAGAACAAAATAAATGAACACACAAAACAGAAGCAGACTCATAGATACAGGAAACAAACTGATGGTTACCAGATGGGAGAGTGTTTGGGGGGCTGGGTGAAAAAGGTGAAGGGATTTAGAAGTACAAAAGAGTCATGGGAATGTAAAGTACAGTATGGGGAATATAGTCGATAATATTGTAAAAACTATGTATAATGTCAAGTGGGTAGTAGAGTTATTGGGGGGATCGCTTCATAAATTATATAAATGTCTAACCACTACACTGTACTCCTGAAACTAATATAAAATAATATTGAATGTCAACTATAATTGAAAAAAAATAGTCACGGGCATGTAAAGTACAGCATTGGAAATATCATCAATAATATTGTAATAGGGCCTGCCGAGTGGCGCATTGGTTAAGAGCTGGCTTGGGATGCCAGCGGCCCTGGTTCAGATCCCACATATGAGGGCCAGTGACACTGCCCTCTACAGCTAACAACAACTCCACCTGGAGCTGGGCTGTGTGAGCCCCGGCGACGGTGTAGGCTGCAGCCCCTGCTGCAGTGGGCTGCCATAGGCTACAGTGAGTGGCCGGCAGCCAGCGTGAGCTGCCAATAGCCACAGTGAGCTGCCATCCAGAGGCCGGCGACCGATCTGCCTCATCCGGGAAGAGCGCAATGATGACACCAACATGGGCCAGTGAAGCAACGTCCTCCACAACTAGACTGAAGAACAAAAAGACAGCAACTTGTCTGTTCCCCTTCCCCGATTCCCCAGTGCTGTTCCCCTCCCCCAATTCCCCAATAAAATCTTTAAAAATAATAATAATATTGTAATAACTATGTATAGTGTCAGATGGGTAATAGACTTATTAGGATGATCAGTTTGTGAGGTATATAAATGTCTACTCCCTATGTGTTTGTTTGTTTTTTAAAGGGCAGTGTCACTGGCCCTCATATATGTGGGATCTGAACCGGGGCCGCTGGTATCCCAAGCCAGCTCTTAACCACCATGCAACTTGGCTGGCCCCCTATGTGATTTTGTACTCCTGAAACTAATATAATATTGTATGTTGATGGTAATTGAAAAAAAAATTTTTTAATTTGAGAAAAATTGATAGTAGACTTACATGTAAAACACAAAACTATAAAGTTCTACAAGAAAACTTAGGAGAGAATATAAGGAATCTTGCGTTTGGTGATGCATTTTTAGATACAACACCAAAAGCATCATCCATGATAGACAAAACTGGTAAGTTGAACATCATTAAAATTTAAAGCTTTTGTCCTGTGAAAGACATTATAAAAGAATGAAAAGACAGTTCACAGACTTGGAAAAATATTTGCAAAACATATATCTGACAAAAGATGTATCCATAACATACAAAAAAAAAACACCCTCTTAAAATGCAACAATAAGTAAATAAACTCATTTAAAATGGGCATGGGAACCGAAAACATGATGATATGCAGATGGAAAATATGCATATGAAAAAATGCTCAACATCCTTTGTCATTAGGGAATTGCATATTAAAACAATGAGATAGTGCTATACACCTATTGGAATTGGGGGCAAAAAGAAAAAGAAACCTGACAAATGGCAAATGCTGATGAGAAAGCAGAGCTGGTAATGCAAAATGGTGCAGCCACTTTGGAAGACAGTTTGGCAGTTTCTTACAAAACTAAGCATAGTCTTGTAATGTGATCTAGCAATGCACTCTTAAGTTTTACCCAATTAAGTTGAAAACTTATGTCTACACAAATACCAGACTAATACGTATAACAGCTTTATTCATAATCACTAAAAACTTGAAGCAACCAAGATGTTCTCAACAGGCGAATGGATAAACAAACAGTGGTGCATCCATACAATGGAATATTACTCAGTGATAAAAAAGAGCTATGAAGCCACACAAAAACATGGATAAACTTGAAATGCATGTTGCTACGTGAAAGATGTCTGCCTTAAAAGGTTACATACTCTATGATTCCAACTTTGTGACATTCTGGAAAAGGCAAAATTATAGAGACAGTAAAAAGATCAGTGGTTGCCAGAGATTTGGGGTGAGGGGAGGGGAATTAAACACTGAATTTTTTTTAGGGCCATGACACTGTTCCAGATGACACCTTAATGACAGGTAGGTACATGACATTATATATTTGTCAAAACGCATAGAACTTCACAGCACAAAGGGTGAACCTTCATGTATACAAATTTTAAAAATCATTTAGGAGGTTGGAAGATCCCAGGAAGGAATGTGGACTATTACAAGAAAATCTAATTGTATTTCAATTGTATGAAACAACCTCCCAGAAAGAGGGGCTGACCTAAGTAACTTTGGAAATCAGGTCTGTAAGACTAAATGCAAAAGGAATTACACATGATTGTGTACTTTAGTTGATAAAGTTATTTCCCATGGGGGTACAGGGTAAAATTTCTGATACCGTATACATATATTCTGGAATCAAACATTTGAATAAATGGATGAGAGATGGTAGGAGCCCGATTTCTCCTTGTTGGAGTAGGAATTTATAAATAAGCAGAGAAAGAGGCTAGAGCGATCCTTTTGGTAATGGATTCGAGTGGAGACATCAGAATGAACTCATGTTTAGCTTCATAGGGACGCCAATGGTTACACTGAGAAATATTATAGATATATGTGTACATACATATATTTCCTTGCTCTTTCATCAGAGAGCCTAAAAGAAATGACACTTCAGCAGCAAGAAGTACACCTAGCCTCCAGATCATTCTCCAATAGAAGGACCATGGCTCATTGGTGCGGTGTCTGATCCTAGGACTAGGGTAGGAAATATATAATATGAATCTGGAGAATCTTACAGTGCCAGAAAATAAGGAAGTAGTAAAAAAATCCACATTAATGGAAGTATATCAAAGGGACACAGGAGGCAGCTGAAAGGGCTTCCAATGGCCAAAGTTGGAACAATTTGAATAAAATAATTAAAGTAGTATTGGATTACAACCCAAGGTATAAAATAAACATCCATGGGAATCCAAACTGATATAAATAAATAAATACGTAAATATGTAAGTAAATAAATAAATGGCAGCAAACAGACCAACATCCTAGGAAGAAGAGTTTCAGATAATTTAGGTACTGGGCCCTCCAGCAGGGAAGCTGAACTTCCCACCCTAAGTACAGGCTGCACAGAATAACTTCCTTCCAAAGAACTCAGGGGAAGAAACAGTAACTTTACACTGGAAAAACCTGACAAACCCTACCTCAGCCAGATGATCAAGGTCAACATAAACAGTGATGTCATGTGAGTTAATAGTATAGACCAGGGGTCAGCAAACTTTTGAGACAGAAGAGCCGCCAAGGGTCAGCAAACTACAGCTCGTGAGCCACAGGCTCTCAAGTAAAATTGAGAATGAAAATAAAACTATCATAGTTTCATTTATAGCATTATTTATTTATTAGCTGAGCCATCCTGCTACCTGTTGGCAGTGCAGCGGCTGTTCAGCTCTGGCTGGCATCGAACTGCTATTGCTCAGAGCTCAGCTTGCACTCTTGAGCGAGCTCTTAACCAACTGAGCCACTCGGCCGGCCCTATAACATTTTTAAAGGATATTATTCACGTAATGGTGATTATATAAAAATATATTTATGGCTCTTGAATAATTTTTAATTTGTTGTGAGGGACAGGATTGTCTCTTCCAGGGGTTGGCAAACTTTTGAGGCAGAACGTACCCAAAGAGCTACATTGGTATATACCTTAACCCTAATCATTAGAAAAATACCCGACAAATCCCAACAGAGGGGCATCCTACAAAACAACTAATGAGCATCCCTCAAAACTGTCAAGGTTATGCAAAAACATGGAGAGTCTAAGAAACTGTCACAGCTAAAAGGACAGCTAACGAATGCCAGCTAACTATAAGGCGGTTTCCTGGGTGAGATCCTTGATCAAAGGCCAGTAGGTGAAACTTAAGGACGTCCGGATAAAGCATGGACTTGAGTTAGTAAGAATGTATTGATGTTAGTTCCTTAATTGTAACAAGTGTACTGTACCAGATGTTAATAATAGGGAAACTGGATGGAGAGTATGTGGGAACTCTGTACTACCTTCTCAGTTTTTCTGCAAATCTAAAACTGTCCTAAGAAAAATGTCTGTTAAACAAATCAAAGTACTACGTGAAGGTCTCGCAATGACCCAGTGGTTTCTGTCTCGCCCACAGTTTTGAGAGTGTCTGCTGCCTCGCTGACTCGACGTCCCTCTCCGACATCACTTTTGATGGCAATCCAATAGCTCAAGAGTCATGGTACAAACACACCATCCTCCAGAATATGATGCAGCTGCGCCAGCTCGACATGAAGAGAGTTACGGTGGGAGCCCTTCCACGGTGATGCCGTGCCTTGTCCTCGGGATGGGCTACGGGTGGAGGCCTGTGCCTTGCTTGAGATGCCTCTTAATCGTAATGAGCTAGGGATTATCATAAATACATCATCATAATAGGAGTATCATAAATATGATGATTATCATAAATCGTAATGAGCTAGGGATTATCATAAATAAATTATGGCATATTTCGTTACTATAATGGCAGATTTTTTTTTTACCACCTGTCCCCTAGTCCCAATTTCATTGAATAGAGCTTTTAAAATTCCTCACCTTCTGTTTAAATTAATCATTATGTTTAGTTTTCATCCTTGCTTAATATCCAACTACTAATTTACTTTGGAGTGGATGAATAAGAATTTTGTTGATAATGGTTAAGAACGTAATGGTTAAGAACATCGGTTCCAGAGCTCAACTGCTTGGGTCCCAGTTCTGACTTTACTGTTTTCTAGCTGTATGGCCTTCAGCAATTTCTATACCTCGTTTTCCTCAAAGTAGAATGGGGATCATAATTATATTATGTCACAGGGTTGTTGTTAAGATGAAATAAAGTACTAAACCTTAGAATAGTGTGAGCCCCGTCGGAAGCATCATCTGTAGTTGTCGTTATTGATGCCACACCTCTCAAAGTAGCTCTCTCTCTCTCAATTTTATTCATTCTATCTCTATGTGAGATATTTTGTACCCTTAGAGGTTTCGATTGCCTCCTGATCCAAATGAAATGCTGCATGTTATACCCCTGCTTTTCGGTGTACAATGCACATTAACGTATTATAGGCTCCAAGAAGTTATGTAATGAAGAAACTTGCCATAATTTGTTTCATTGCTTCCCACATTAATTTGAATATTTTATTTTCTCAGAAAATACCTTTTAATAATCTCAGACCTAAGCTTCTACCTGTTTTCTTACTTCTTGACTCTGCCAGTTTTGATGTGAATTCTGAGTGATGAGCTACGTTTATTCAGTTGGCAGTTGACTTGTGGCTTGTACCCCAGCCTCACAATGCATACAGTTTACTTTTCTGCTTGAGCAATACTAAGACCTCTAAGGTGGCTGGCAGATGGTTTCAAGTGTTGATGAATTCGTAAATACCGGTGATCTCGCCGCTGTCTTTGTGCCAGCATGGAGATGTGGTTTTTTGTCCTCCAGTTTGATCAGATCTATACTGTCAACACTATTTTGTACTTTTACCTTTATCTCCTTGTCTTTCTTAATTAAGCATCGTTGATACTTCTCGTTGCTCTTCCTGATGAGGTTGAGATGAGTGGGGTAAGAAATGAAGCTAACCCATTTATATAAATTAGTATTTAATTACATAGTATGTTTCTCATAATGAGTTCATACTTCAGTCTTGTCTACCGAATAAATGTCATGAAGGGCAGAAACCTTCTTTTTCCCTGCCTAATACATATAGATGTCCTATCCATGTTTCTTTTCTTTTCTTCTCTATCTCACTCAGGGCTGAGAATGTAGTAATGTTCAATAAAGACTTGTTGCTGAGTGAAATTTACCTGCTCTGTGCCTTACATAAAGGTGAATAATACTGTATGTAGTCATTGTCCTTGTACATTCCATAGAGGGTGTTTGCCTGGGAAGGAAATGGGGGAAAATCACCTGGAATGGGAGCAGAGCCAGCTGTTCTGCTAAATCCAGAGCAGACATCCGTGCACATCTGCTCCTCCACTTTAGAAATTTTATTTTTTAAAGTTTAAATGGAAACAATTTCAAAATTGCAGAAAAGTTGTATGTACAGTACAAAGAACTTTTTTTCTTGAACCATTTGAGTGTAAGCTGCCAACTCGATTCCCCAACAACCCTGAACACTAGTGTACATTTTGTACAAGCAAAGATATTCTCCTGTGTAAATACAAAATAACCAATAAAATCAGGAAATAAACACTGAATAATTAGTAGTGTCCAATTCTCACACCACATTCAGATTTTACCAATTGTATCAATAGTATTCTGGGTAGCAAAATGATCCAGTTTGAAATTATACATTGCATCCGAATACATTTTGTTGTCATGTCTCTATCGTCACCATTTTTTAGGCACAGTTCTTCAGTCTTTCCTTGACTTTCATGACTTTGACATTTATGAAGATTACAGGTCAGTTATTTTATAGAATGACCCTCAATTCAGGTATTTTTGATGTTTTCTCATGGTTAAGTTTTAATTACAGATCTTTGGCATAAATATCACAAAAGTGATTTTGCATTCTTCCTGTTGCATCCTATCAAGTGATGTGTAATTTTATATTTATCCCTTTATTGATGTTGTTCACTTTAATTAAGATGGTGTCTGCCAGGCTTCTCCACGTGAAGTTATTGTTTTCCTTTTGTAGTCCCATGCCTCATAAAAATTTCAATTTATTCATTTATTCATATCACTATGGACCATGATATTTAGTTTCACCTTTTATTTTTAATATTGTGGTAATTTTAGTGTGGAAACCATATACTTTTCTGGGTTTTTTTTGTTGTTGTTTTTTTTTTGGAAAGCTGTCAATTTGTTAAGTCCTGGATCTGAAACTGGCACAGCACCACTTTTTCATATTCTCTTAGCCTAGCAGTCCCATATTCTCTTGGCCAAGCAATGCCAGAGTCCAGATTCAAGGAGCAGCGACATAAACCTCCCTGTTAATGTGAAGAAAATCAGCAAGTTTTGGGGTCATGTTTTAAAATGCCCATGACACAGCCTGACCTCTGGCCACAAATTATTTACATTTGTTCCACATACTATTCTCAGCACCTTCCAGTATCCCCCCAAACTCTCTTCCCATTATGGTGTTAGTTTCAGGCTTGAGGTTCAGGATCTTGTTACCTAATCGGCTCATCTAATCCACGTGGCTCTGTGGATACAGTTTTTCAGATACAGCTCCTGGATAAGAAGTCCTATCAGCCTTTTCACTTCATCGGGGTAGACAGGCTTCCTCAGAAGTTACCCACCAGATCTTTCCTGCATCTCATCTGCCAGAGCTGGGGCCCATGTCCATCTCAACGGAACCCCTAATGTATGGAATCATGCAGTATCTGTGCTTCTGTGACTGACTTCTCTCACTCAGCCTAATGCTGAGGTCCACGCATGCTGCTGCATGTGGCAGGACCTCCCTCCCTCTCAAGGCTGAACAATGGCCAACAAGTGTCCTTTTTCTTATTTCCTTTAAAAAGTGGGGCTCCCAGAACTTTGCACCAGGATCTGAGTTTCTCTACCTGTAACAATATATCTTTTAAAGACTTTCTTTAATATGTTTGGTGAACAGCGACCTATGAAGTGGCCACTTGCTTTTCTAAAAAAAGTTGTGTTGGAGCACAGCCGTGTCCATCCATTAATGTATTACTTATGTCCACTTTGATGCGACAATGGTAAAATTGAGTCGCTGCTAATGAAACTGTATGGCCTATAAAGCCTAAAATACTTACCATCAGGCTAGAAGAGTGGGCTGACATCTGTTCTGTAACTGTTCTTATCTTTAAAAATGGTATCTTGATCAAATTTTTAGGTAATTTACCATATAAACATTTTAGACTAGTTGGATTACACAAATGTCTAATGAACTTCTATATACAAGGGCTGTGGTTCCCAAACTGTGTACTGTGGTGAACTTACAGGCGCACTGTGGAATATTTTTAATTTTCAAGGGACACATAGTGATGTATTTGATATCTGTGCGACACTGAAAAACTTCTAGCTCAAGGTTGTTTACCATTTCAATGTTATATCACACTGTATTTCTCTGGCATCATATCTTTGCAAAGCTGAGTTTTCAGTGGTTATTGTGATGAAAACAAATACCATGCCCAAATCAGTATGGAACGGGAAACAAGGGTGGCAGTTTTCAATCTAATTCCAATGTTTGAGAAGCTGTGTAATGCCCTACAGGTACACACTTTCCATTGGTTAAAAAATGTGGTTATTTAAGAGTGGTATTTTGTTTTATTTCAATTTACATGTATTATTATTTTTTCAAATGGCTACTAAGTTGCTGGAACATGAATGCTTATTAAGCTGTTTGCTAACTACAGTAACACATTCCTTTTGACCTACAGGCACTGGGAAAAAATTCCCGAGACATTCTTAATTACTTTGAACCAAAAAGGTTCTGTACTAGGGTCTGTGTTAGACCCTAGAGATGATAAGATCAGAATCATAATTCATGCCCTCATTTTAACTTATAGTCTAGTACAGGGGCAGACATGCAGCCCGATTGTAATGTAAAATGACTAGTTAGATAAATAGACTGATAGACATGTGTGTGCACCCACTTGTTTCCCCCCACACACACACACACGCCACAATGTTATCAAAGAGCAAAGCACTCCTGTGTCTACTGGAGATACAGGGAAAGTTCCAAAGGAGAAAATACTTGGTTTGACACTTGAAGAGTGGTAAAGAAGGAGGGTGTATCTGGGGAGAGTGTTCCAGGGAGAGAGAAGGCACAAAACACAGATGGTGCTGAGAGAACCCGGCACTGATAGCAGATCAGCATGGCTAAGCAGTGCGTGCACATAGGAGAGACCAGCACGAGACGAGGGTGTCTGACAGGCAAGGGCTAAGCCACGAAAGGCATTTTATGTCCTGATAAAGAGTTTAGGTTTTTGTCGTGGACATAATAAGAAGCCCTTGGCAAGTCTAAGGTAGTTAAATTGGAATTGTCTATGAAAAAGATTGCCTATCTGGTAGAGGCCCAGAGGATGAATGGAGGAGGATGGGATGGCCAGTGAGATGAGAAGCAGGGATATTAGTCATAGTAAGAGTTTCTGGGGTCTCATCCAAGGAATGGCAAGAGGTATGGTGCTAGAAGAGAATACGAGTTGCTGGCTTCAATTATTTTGCTTGTTATCTCTGTTAAGAGGAGTGGCTTTTAGTCTGTAAAGAGTAGAAATAAATATGAGTGAAGTAAAAGTAAAGCCTAAGATAGGTAAATAACTAAAATTGAATTCAGACCCATCAGAGCAGGAGCTGCTGGCAAACTTTATCTGTAAAGGGCCTGATTGTAAACATTTTAGGCTTTGGGGACTAAAGAGTCCCTGTTGAAAACCACTCAATTCTCTCATTGTACTGTGAAAGCAGGAATAGACAATATGAATGAATGAATGAATGAATGAATGAGCATGGCTCAGCCCAAATACAGACTGATATGTTCAAACTGAGTTAATTGTGAGGTATGATTGTTAGAAGCTGATATAGTTTAAAACAATATTCATTTATAAAAATAGAGAATTCAGAAAAATGGAGACAATAGTCTCTTTTTTTTTCTTTAATGGTCAGATTATACCTGGACTTTCTGAGAGATGATGACAAACTGGAGTATTTCTGGAGAACCTGGCACGATTTGTTGACAAAGGAGAAGATATTATATGTCTTCAAATATTTTCACAACTGTCCAATAAGAGAAAAGACACGTCTTGAGGGGCTAGTCAAGGACCATTGTATAGGATAGGCCTGGGAGGAAGAATGTTCTCCTGTTATGTCTAAGGCAGTACTATGCAAATGCAGGCAATTCAGAAAATGCTCACAATCTTGAGAAATAAGAACAAAGTGGGAAGCATCACACTACCTGACATCAAAACATATACAAGGCTACAGTAATCAAAACAGTATGGTACTGGCATAAAAACAGACACATAGACCAATGGAACAGAATAGAGAGCCCAGGAATAAATCCATCTATATACAGTCATTTAATCTATGACAATGGAAGCAAGAATTTACACTGGAGTAAAGATAGTCTATTCAATAAATGGTGCTGGGAAAATTGGACTGACACGTGCAAAAAAAAAGAAAACGGACCACCTACTTACACTATATACGAGAATAAACTCAAAATAGATTGAAGACTTAAATGTAAGACCTGAAACCATAAAACTCCTAGAAGAAAACATAGGGAGTAAGTTTGCAGACATTACTGTGAGTAATATTTTTACTGATATATCTGCTCGGGCTATGGAAATAAAAGAAAAAATGAACATATGGGATTATATCAAACTTAAAAGTTTTTTCGCTGCAAAGCGAATCATCAATAAAACAAAAAGGCAGCCTACTGAATGGGAGAAGATATTTGCCAATGATATATCTGATAAGGGGTTGATATCCAAAATTTATAAAACACTTATGAAACTCAACACCAAAAAACAACCCAATTAAAAAATGGGCAGAGTATATGAAGAGGCATTTCTCTAAAGAAGACATACAGATGGCCAACAGGCATATGAAAAAATGTTCAACCTCACTAATCATCAGAGAAATGCAAATAAAAACCACAATGAGATACCACCTCACTCTGGTCAGAATAGCTATCATCAACAAATCAACAAACAAGAAGTGCTGGCGAGGTTGTGGCAAAAAGGGAACCCTGGTGCACTGTTGGTGGGACTGCAAATTGGTGCAGCCATTATGTAAATCAGTGTGGAGGTATCTCAAAAAACTGGAAATGGAACTGCCGTATGACCCAGCAATTCCACTCTTGAGTATCTACCCAGAAGAATCCAAGACATTAATTTGAAAAAATATATGCACCCCTATGTTTATTGCCGCGCTATTTACAATAGCCAAGACTTGGAAACAACCGAAGTTCCCATGGGTAGACGACTTGATTAAGAAACTGTGGTACATTTATAAAATGGAGTATTACTCCGCTATAAAGGAGAATGAAATCGTACCATTTGCAACGATAAGGATGGACCTAGAGACTATTATGCTAGTGAAAGAAGTCAGTCAGAGAAAGACAAATACCATATGATCTCACTTATATGTGGAATCTGAAAAACTGAATGAACGAGCAAAGTAAACAGAAACAGACTCATAGAGGAAAAACTGATGGTTGCTAGTTGGGAGGTGGGTGGGGATGAGGGAGAAGGGGAAGGGATTAGACAGCATAAATAGGTAACTACAGTATTGTCACAGGGATATGAAAGACAATTTGGGGAATATAATAATGTAAAAATTTTGTGGCATGTCAGATGGTCACATGTCTTGTTAGGGAGACCACTTCATGGATGGAGTAGAGGCTTGATCACTGCACTGTATACCTGAAATTGATGTTGTATAACATTGTATGCCAACTGTAATTGAATATATGGTAGTCACAGGATGTGGATTATACGGTGGAAGGGAGTGAAAGGAATTGTAATAGATATGTATGATATGGGGGCGAGAGTGGGGTGGTGAACTGGGGGAGGGAGGTTGTCACTTTGAGGGGTAAAAAGTATAACTATTGCATTGTGTTGTACACCTGAAACTAAAAAAAAAAAGTGTTTATTTCACAATAAAAGAATTAAAAAAAAAAAAAGAAAATGCTCACTATTCTGAAACAGACTCGGTATCTAAAGTTTTCACCTCAAACCCACATTTTGTTGGCTTAATATGAACATGTTTACAGTTTGCTCGCCAAACAGTGGGATGGCCTGAGACAGACGTGAGCTTCCGTCCCACCACCGATGGGGTGGGAGACAATGCGGATGCTGACCAGCATGTTCCGGTTCTCCTCCTCTTTTGGACCCGTGGAAAGACGATATGTACTTGCCCCTTGAGGTTAGGTGTGGTCATGAAGTTTGCTTTGGCCAATGAAATGTGAGCAGAAGTAATGTATATAACTTTCTAACAGAAGCATTTAAAAGCCATCATGTGATTTTCTATGTTTTTCTCCCACATGCTGGTCATTGTGGGAGCGTATATTAAGTTGAAGATGCCGTCAGATCGTAGTACCCAGCAGTACTTAGCCACTATGTGGAGGACAGTTGCAGGGCTCTTTGCATGGTCAAGAAATAAACTTTTCTTAGTGTAAGTTTGAAAGTTGTTACACGGCCTAACCTAGCCTGTTCTGACTTCTCTCCCCCTATTTAACAGCTAATTTATTTAACAGCTAATATGTTCAGGCCAGTAGAAGTCAGGTAACAGCTTCTAATGTTCTCTGTGACATTAACTATAATATGACTCTGGAAAAACCAGTTTTCTCTGTAAAACAAGATTATGTGAATGAAAAATATGGGTCATCTCTTCTAGACAACTGTGATTTTGAAGTCTGTTTTAATACTTGATGTAGTCATGGAAAATAATGTCTTTTATAACTATCTGTCCTGAAGTATATGGTTAAAAACCCACATTGCCATTCACTTTTTTAATTCCACATAATAAATTGTTGCCCATATTAGAATCATTTTATTTATTGGGCTGTCGGAAAAGTCATGACACATTTTTGCAACGAAAAACAGAAAAAGTACGTCATGACTTTTCCGACAACCCAATAGCTTGGAGCAAAACTTCTATAATGTATGCATTGTTTTAAAGCCTTAATAATCAGCTAACAGAGTATAATCTAAGTTATCAAACACCTATTAAATCATTACACTTCTTAATTAATTTGAAATCATTTCTGTGTTGGGTCCTCATGACAAACTGAAGTATGTAAAAAAGCAGATTTTTTTTTCTAGGTCCCCGACAGTTCTCTTTCTTTTGCTGCTGCTAAGATGGCTTTTATCCCAGAAATTGGACTATTATCATGAAGATGCCAGAATATCACAGTTTTTCCTTCTTACCAACAGATTTATAGCTTATCTTTAAAATTAGAAGTTTATTTTTGTTTCTCAGTTCAGTTACCCTTTAATTATTTGGGCTGAAATATAGTCATCAGATGTATAAATTCCTTAAAACACTCAATATTTGAATTGATTTGGCATGTATCCAGTTTTCCTAGGTTTAGCTTTCCTTTTAAAGAAGTCCTGACTTTAATAGAAGCTCAAATTCTTTTAGAAAATCTAATGGAATCACCTCTTAAATATGTGTAGTACGTGATCCATACAGTTTCCAGTACTGTTTGAAATTGGCTCTTTAAATAACCAATCTGTTTCTAGTTCACATTTTACAGATGAGTCAACAATTGAACATCAGTATAACTTGCTCTTTAAAAAAGTTTGTTCTGAAATAGGTTATACTTAATAGGTTCCAAATCAGTATTTACTGAACAAAAGAATTTAATTATTAATCCAGCTATTTGTGAAGCTAGAAATCAAGGTTCTAAATTTCTTATTTGGTTTATTTCTTCTTATTACCTCTATTCAGCCTTTAAACATTAAGAGTAACTATTTTCCATATTGTAAAAGACACTTTAAATTCACCAAAAATCACATTAAATTTCTATTCCCTTTTTTTTTTTGAGGGCAGTGTCACTGGCTCTCATATGTGGGACCGAGCCGGGGCCGCAGGCTTCCCAAGCCAGCACTTAACCACCGCGCCACTTGGCTGGCCCTTAAATTTCTATTCCCTTTTAAACAACTAAATCATATGGCAGATTACTACTGAATTTTAACCTTATCTCTCTAAAATCAGTAAAATATATTTAAATATAGCCTTAGCATGAAAAACTACAAATTCCCTTTCTTACAAGACGTGCATTCTGGTCCTGATCCTAATTTTGTCACTATGTGACCTTGTATAAATTACGGAACTTCTAAGAGCATTCATTTCCTCATTTTTAAAATTAGAGTCTTCCAGTAGATGCATTTCTAGCTTCTTTCTTTTTATTTCTAACTCTGAGATAGTTTTTAATTGTACATTTTTAATATACTTCTTTAGTCTAGGTCTTTGTTTTCAGAAGTATTTATAATAGCTCACTTTTTGGAATTACATTTTCATGGCCTCTTTGATCTTCCTTAATATAACCAATATACTGACTGACATAGGCCAGGGTAGGCTACAGATATAACATCTCTTACCTCAGTGGATTACAGTAACAAGGTTTATTTCATGTCAGTACTACCTGTCTGCCTGGGAACTTTGCTCTGTGCTGTCCTCATTCTAGAACCAAGGCCTTCAAAGCACCCACCATCTGGAGCTTTGCAGTCTGTAGCAGAGGTGAGAGAGAGAAGAGCTATATTGTACATTGTCTTTGAAAGCTTCCACCCAGAAGTAAACACGTGTCACTTTTGTTCATATGTCATTGGCCAGAGCAGGTCACATGACCCCACCTAATTTCAAGGGTACAGGAAGTGCCATCTCACAATGTGGCTTGATGTGGGAAGACACAGGAGTATTTGGTGAACAGCGGTTATGACTACTCGTCATGTTTTAAATAGAATGTTGGCTTCTGGTAGGAGTATACATTAGTGGAAGGCAATTTGCAAACATCAAAAGCCCTAGAAATATGCTTATCATTTGATTTAGCAGTTGCAGTTTTAGGTAATTATTGAAAAAGTATATAAAGATGTATATTCAATGATTCATTCCTTCAATATATATTTATTGAGTATTCATTTTGTCCCTGGAGCTGACATGGTTCTTACTTTCATGGAGCTATTTGGGGTGGGAGAGGGGAGAGATAGTCCCAGAGATAATTCAAATAAAACAGGTTAAGTGTTATGAATGGGGACATATAGGGCATTATGAAAGCACATAGGAAAATATTCTGACTTATTTTCTAGTTGACTGATTCTCTCTTCTGCTGTGTAAAATGTACTACTCTTCAACCCCCCTCCATTGAATTTTTTATTTGTTTTTGTAATTTTTCATTTCTAAAAGTTCTCCCTCAAATGTACTGAATTCCTTTTTATAGTTTCCTATCTCTGAAGATATTTTCAAGCTTGTCTTTTATGAAGAAATTGGTTTCTCGGGCCGGCCAAGTGGCGCGGTGGTTAAGAGCTGGCTTGGGATGCCAGCGGCCCCGGTTTGGATCCCGCATATGAGGGCCAGTGACACTGCCCTCTAAAAAAAAAAGAAATTGGTTTCTCAAATTGTGACATCATTTTGAATGCCTAAAAAACTTTTGATAATAAAAATTAAAAGCTACATGTTGTAATTTACTCTACTAAAATTGGACAATCTTCAGGGGGAAAAACATGATCAAGATTGTGAATACAGATTGCTGGGCTTGTAAAAATTTTTAACTTGTGAAAATGTGTAAACTTGTAAAAATTTGCTCATAATGAATATTGTTAAGGTGATACAGAAATGATAAGATTTGAGCTATGGTATTGTGATTATGCCTGATCATTTTAAAATTTTCTAAACTGTAATGTTGTTGCATAGTTTTTAGAATTTAGGAAATTACACTGGCCAAATCAATTTAAAAACAAAGTAAAAGTAATGATGTTAATGGAGACTAATTTATTAATATCAGTGGAGAGTTTTAAAAGGCTCTCACTCTTGTTTCATCATGTGAAAAGCTCTGATTTGCAACCGTAGATCAAATCAAAATTGTGGAAAGTATCATTTTGATCCTTTTTATGTTCCTGATAGAAAGTTTAAGTCTTTCTATACAGAACCATTGTGCACGGCGTACTAAGGTAAATTATACAAACCTGCTCCCCTCTTTTTTCTTCTCATTATTTTTTCTCTCTTGTATTAACTAGATTTATCTCACATCCAGAGTTGGGATTAGAATTAAGAATGCAGTTTTTAAAGAATTATTAATAGTAAGGAAGAAAAAAATAAAGAGGAACACACTAAGTTTATCTTCAGGGGCATATTTTCTCTTAGCTAAGTTGCAAGCCTCTCACAAAGAAAAACAGACTTGCAGAACCAAAGATATTTAGCATAAAAAAAGGCCAAATACTTAATAATTTTTAATTTTTAATTTTCCTTTAGGAAGAAGAAAGGCGTATGGCATCTGTTGTAGCCAAAAAAGAGGAAGAGAAGAAGCGGGAAAGTCATAAACAATCTTTGCTTAAGGTATTTTCTCTGACATCTGTATGCTTGTGTGTGTTCCCACAGGCACATACATGAAGCTAACTAGTTCACTAGAAAAATGGTTTCCAAACTGTACAGTTTTCATTCTACCCATAGAATGATTTTTATAAACAAACACCCCTAAAACTTTTATAAGTTACTACCTATAAATAAACTTGTACTTCTGAAATATAATGTATATGATAAAACACATGCAAAAGCTAGGAACTTTAACAGAAAGAGATAAAAAAGAAATAGAATAGGTTATCATTTTTTTCCACAACACTGAGTCACCTGTGTATCCTCATGGGACAAGCACTTCATTTTGGAAACCACTGTTATAAACAGATATATTTTAATGAGCTCTGCTACATGTTTCTTTTTATGATAGATTTTTAAATTTAAGAACTTTCTCTGTTAGCTTCTCTGATATAGAGGTGGTAAAGATTTTGAGGAATTTAGAAATTAAAATCTGTTTTAAACTGGTTTTAAGTGATTTAACATAGCACATATTTCTTTCCATAAATAAAATGTTTTCTTTTAAAATATTTTACATTAACATCACAAAGTACAGTAAATCAAGACGGCTTAAAATTTATAGCTCATTTATGCTTCATACTATGTTCTGAAATGAAGGATGTCATCCTGATGACCGTTACACTTGTCTTATGTAAGTCCTTTACTTTTTAAAATTAAAATGACATTTTTAATTTTAATGCCAGATAGTAGAGACACGAAGTTGTATATGATAAAATTAGGAAACAAGGGAACTTACTGGGATGATAGAGATGTGGTATATCATGATAGGGGTATGGGCGACACAGCTACATGCATTTGTAAAAACTGATCAAAGGATACATGTACATCTGTGTACTTTACTCAGTGAAAACTACTCCTAAACAACAAAAAAGGAAAATTTGGTCCCAAGCCATCTCAGCTCAGGACTTCTACTATAAAAGTAACTGATACTGAGTTTGCTACATTTTCTCCACCTGCTATTATCTCTAACCACCTGACTGCCCTCCAACATGTCTCTGTTTTCCCTCATACCACTAATTAGATGTGCCTAAGTCCCCTCTTGACATGTCTACCTTTTTATTGATTTAGCCAATAGGGTTTTAGTCTTTCTTATACTAGAATATCCCCAAGGGTTGGCCCAAAACACCTTGGTTTATAGGAAATATAACTGTAGGTAATTTTTTTTTTAATGTATAGGAACAAGATTTATCATGGTAGATGATACTGTCGGCAAACTTTCAGAATGGTTCATTTAGAAAAAGTAATATTTCCTATCATGCTGATGCTGCTGTCAGATGCATAAGTGAGTGAATGAATAAATGAACAAAATACATACATACATAGACTAAAGCTCTCATACCTAAAGAACACTAGTATGAGCCCTAAGCATGGAATGGAAGAATAAACAAATTCCATTGATGATTTATTTAGCCTTAAAGCTACTAGTGTAAGCAGAGACCAGAATAGGCAACAAATCGCAGTTAACTCCACCTTTGAACTGAAAACGTTTTGATACACCCCTAGTTCAGCTGCTTGTTACCATCAGCATTTTGGGAAATGTGCCATTGAATTTTTTGCAAATATATATATAATAAATATATATATAATTTTTAATATTTGGAAAATTTTTATGAAAACTTCAAAAAATAGCTAATGCTTCACTTGAAGTCACTAAGTAGGACTCTTTGATTATGAGGGCTACTTTAGCTTTTACATTTCTTTTTTTTTTTTTTAGCTGAGCCATCCTGCCACCTGTTGGCAGCTCAACGGCAGCTCAGATCAGGCTGGGCATCGAACTGCTGTTGCTCAGAGCTCAGCTCACACTCTTGAGCGAGCTCTTAACCAACTGAGCCACTCGGTCGGCCCTAAATTTTTTAATAAGAGGAAAAGCTTGGGAGATCAGGCAGCCTGTGTTCTAGCCCCAGCTCGGATTCGGCTTCATGATACCAAAAACCCTCAGCTTTTGCTGGGGATGTTTCATGTGACAACACATATTGATCATTAAGAAAATGGGATGGTGGCTGTAGAGGGATAGGAAGAGTACATAGACACATATCTTCAGCCTTGTTGCTTTTCTTTCTATTTTCTTTGCAACCTTGAAAATGAATGAAAGTGGTAGTTATGGGATATACTGGTTGGACTATTGCTTGGACTATGAAGAATAGACTGAAGTGGCAGAGCTGAAATTTGGCATCTTCTAAAATAATTGCCGCTTTGACATAGACTTGGCAATTAATTGCCATCTAGCTATAGAAATGTGATGGTAATTGATATGCCAAAGGGCATCCATGATTGTTAAGCATAAAATTTGGAGGGTACCCCCTTTCTGCCTTGCAGAATCTCTAGCCTTTCTTTTGCTTCTTTCTTTCTTGCTCCACACGTATCTAGAGCCCTGATGTGCCCCTCTGGCCAGCCCACCTGACCTTAGGCTGCATTCCTGCTTTAAAATATGTTGTCCCTTTTCCTGGCCTCAGCAAAAAATATCCATTCCCTTAGTAAGCCTGGTGTTGATCTCATTTTGATAACCCAAGTAAAGGATGATTAACTTTGGGATGGGTATAGAAAGCATTTACCTTTTCAGAGTATCTTGTTACCATACTTGGTGATGTGAAGATATTTTGTGTGTTTTTTTCTAAGCACTGCTATACCCACCTTATTAAGAAAATTTGTTTCTGCCAACCTCCAGTCAGCCAGAAAACCAAGTACGTGGAGTCAGCAAGGTAGCCATCCTCCATTAATTCACTGCCCCCGCCTCTGTAATGTTGCCTTGATAATGAGAAAACTAATGGCATTGCTTAGGTTAAGAATTGGGTTGTCCTAGTCATCTGCAAATAACTGAAATAGAATTCCGTAAGGTAAGATGATGCCTTTTTATTATAGATTTGGAAAAAAAAAATTTTGTGTAGTCAAATAGATTCCTACTTGTTTTAGATAAGAAGGACATATATAAATCTCAGAAAGTCTCAGAAGCAGATACATATTAAGAATAACCACCTAACTCTATAGACAGATTTGAAAAAAAAAATCTTTAAAAACAGAAATAGAACTTTAAAAAAGTTTAGTTTTAATGAAGCTTTATCATCACTTTTTACTCCTACCCTGTTTCTCCTAAAATAAGACCAGGTCTTATATTAATTTTTGTTCCAACATTCTACACTTCTTCATTTCTTCATGTACAAAAATCTACATTTATTCAAACAGCTGATGTCTGGCTGACGATCCTAACTGGGGCTTATGTTTGGGATAGGGCTTATATTACGAGCATCCTGAAAAATCACACTAGGGCTTTTTTTTCCAGTGAGGTCTTATTTTCAGGAAGCACGGTATCCAATGCCATTCTTACATGCTAAAATTGTAGATAACTAAATATAGGCAAAGAGGTGGGATTGACAACAGTTACTCTGTGTGTATGTGTGCGCTGAGGGAGTGGGCAGGGAATCTTCCTCCCAGCCTTCAGTGGCTCCAGAGGGAGCAGATGAAGAGGGGTCAGTGTCACCCGCGGAGTTGTCATTGGGTGATGGTGCTCTTAGTAAAGAGCAAGTGTCTGCTTTCAACACGCTGACCTAGTGGACATGCCAAACAACCATGTTAGCTTTGATCATGGAGACTTAACCGGAGTAAGGACTGTGTTCTCCATCCATTTACATTGAGCAGGAACACGTCAGCCAAGCGCAGTTTCTTTCAGGAGTCAGCTCTGCCGTCGGGGCAGGTGTCTGTGAGACAGGGGAGCCCCAGTGGTTCTCAAGAT
Source organism: Aselliscus stoliczkanus (assembly GCA_033961575.1). Lineage (NCBI taxonomy): Eukaryota > Metazoa > Chordata > Mammalia > Chiroptera > Hipposideridae > Aselliscus > Aselliscus stoliczkanus. Next base: position 61,719,544 of record CM066732.1, on the reverse strand, counting down.
GAGGTCATTAGCAGCAACTGGGAGCTTGTTAGAATGCAGATTCTTGCACCCCACCCCAAACACTCTAACTCAGAATTGAGTGAGGACCAGCAGTTAGTGTTTTCATAGGCTCTCCTGGAAATGTGAGGCACCCCAAAGTCTGAGAACTACTCCCTAAGGTGTTCGTTGTATATAATGAATTAAATTCTTTCTTGTTCATCTAGACTGGTACTAGTTGCCTAGAAATACTTTAACCTAGTACAACTTCTTTTAGTGGTCTATATATGGTCATTAATTTTCAGATGTTGTAATTTATACTGTGAAGCTTGAAACATTGATCAGTCCCTCCCCTTCTCTCTTCCTTGCCACGATTATTCCACCATATTATTCCTAATTATTAGGTAGTCCTAAAATTTAAGATATTACTCATTTTTTTCTTGCTGTGTTTAAACACAAATTCCTGTCAAATTAAAATTTCAGATAACACTTAAGTATATAAATTTCTGTTAAACTTTCAGAGAGTGAATTCTCATATCTCGAGTGGGAATAATTATCATTTGTATATTTTTTTCTTTAAGGATGATAGACCATTATTGAAACGTTTGAATACACAGGGGAAATAAAAGCCACTTGTACTTTGTTTTAGAGTACAAATTTGGTAGCTACTTTTAAGGAATAGATTCCTTTTAAAAGTGATATAAGTGGTACAAACAATATGTTCCTTGGATACTCTCCTGCTATAAAAACTGCGTTATATAATACTTATCTCTTTCACAGGAGAAGAAAAGGTTAACAATTAACAATGTAGCTCGAAAGTGGGACTTGCAACAGCATCGAGTAACCAGCATTGCTACAAATAAAGATAGGAAAGATTCAGACTCTCCTTCTCGGGACCCCTGTCAGATGGATGGAAGCACCGTCTCTGCGTTTCCAGAGGAAACAGGGTATGCCGTGGTGTGCCTTCCAATGCTAGTCTTTGGAGAGCTGAATTTGAAGCAGAAATGGGAATGATACATAATTCACATATAATTATTTTAAAATAGCTTTTTAAAGAAAACCTACTGAAACTAGAAGTTTAAATGAAAAAGCTGAGATGGAATTACTGCAACAAATAAACAGACCCCTAATTTAAAAACCTTCAGTGGATTTCCTTTTTGTCACAGGAAAAAAATCTAGATTACTTCATACCGCCCATGCGGCCCTCTACCCGCCTCACCTATTTATCACACTCTCATGCCGCAGCCTCAGTGAGTTTTTGAGTTACCTCCTTCCCACCTCAGAACCTTTCTCCTGGAAACACTTGCTTTCTCCCCTGACACCACTTGCCTGCCCCGCTTCCTTTGCCCTGCCTAGATAACTGCAGCTCAGGCTGGAGGTCTAAAATTTAATTAAACCTTACATCAATCCCCTGAAACGCCTTCTCTATCAGCTTCCCGGAGACTGAACTAGATCAGATACTCCTTTTATCTGTCAGGTTCTGCGTTTCACCTTCTTAGCACTAACAATAGCCATAATTAATTCATGGGAAATAAGTTGTTTTATATCTGTTTTCCCCACCAGAATGTAAGCTTCTACATTCAATCAGGAAAAGAGTCCTGATTGTCCTGACCTCTGCTGTTCCCCAGCAGCCCCACAAAACCTTACTAACTAGTAGTACTAAGCAATTCAGCATGAAGTCTGAATAATTAGTCCAGTTGTGTCCTATAATATTTGTGTGCTCTCTTGGTTCCAAACCTCTTTGCTTCTATCGCGCATGTGTCACCTGACACGTATCCCTGGTTTATGAACAAGTGTGAGTACACTATCCAGACTTTACATATTTTTCTTCTCAAGAGAGGACATTGGAATCGAGTAAATGAGAGGGACATAAAGCACATATATCTTTACAGTTGACTTATTTTATATATATATATATATATATATATATATATATATATATATATATATGTTAAAATAAAGCCTAAAAATCAGATAGAACTTCAATTCTGTTTCATTTGATGAAGCAGTTATCTGATTCCCTTAACCAAATTCTGAAACACATTTCAAACTAAATATAATGTAGCTTTTATTTCAAGTTCTTAGTTAGTATTCTTTAAGCTTGTCATATATAAAGAAAGTAATTTAAGAGGGAATAGAATAATATTTTGGACTTTTTCCAAGTTAAAAAGTCTGACATATGAGGTCTGATAATTAAGTTCGTGAACTTGTTGCAATGATGTTGCTAACCTTTTTTGATATCAGAGGGATTATTCATTATGAATTTGTACCAACTGGACAAACAGTTAACCAAGTTGCCTATTTGGAAGTGCTGAAAAGACTGTGCGAAAAAGTTAGATGCCCTGAACTTTTCACCAATAATTCATGGCTTTTGCACCACGACAATGCACCAGCTCACACGGCACTGTCTGTGAGGGAGTTTTTAGCCAGTAAACAAATAACTGTATTGGAAACACCCTCCCTACTCACTTGATCTGCCCCCAATGACTTCTTTCTTTATCTGAAGATAAAGGAAATATTGAAATGGAGACATTTTGATGACATTCAGGACATCAAGGGTGATATGACGACAGCTCTGATGGCCATTCCAGAAAAAGAGTTCCAAAATTGCTTTGAAGAGTGGACTAGGCACTGGCGTCAGTGCATAACTTCCCAAGGGGAGTACTTCAAAGGTGACCATGGTGATATTCAGCAATGAGGTGTGTAGCACTTTTTCTAGGATGAGTTCACGAACTTAATGGTCAGATCTCTTATATTTAGACAAATATACTTTACATTTTTGCTTATAGGTTACTTTATGTTGGTCAGTGTACTTCCTTCAGTTCTCTTGAGTAGTCACATGGAGAGCTTCTCAGCTCTTTCAGCTAAGAAGTGTAGCATCTTATATCGCCCTGCAGCTTTATTTAATATCATCTAAGTGTCAACATATCATTTTACTTGGTTAGAACTATAACACTTTATAAAGCAAAAACTTTATATCATTGGTCTTTAGATTTATGAAATACTACATGAGTCAGTTCTATTTCTGACTTGTCTTTTTTAAAAAAATATTTTTCCTATCTTCCTTAAAAAAGTTTTCTAGTTCCAAGTTTATCCAAATAATCTTGCAAATTTTATTCTAAAATTTGAATAAGGTTTTAATCCTTTAATATATCAAATTTATTTTTACACATGGTGTTAGGTAAGAGTTTAACTTGATTTTATTTCAATTAGTTAGTCAATTTACTAATAATAGCATTCCTTAATTAAACTATTCCCTTTTTTTCATGAGAATGCCATTTTCATCTTATATTAAGTTCCCATAAATATTTGGATATATTTCTGGACTTTCCATTCCATTTCACTATTCTACTTTAATGCCAATACCAGATTATTTTGATTATAGTAGTTTTGTAGTAAGTTTTAATAGCTAGTACAGGAAATCTGCATTCACGTTTTTTTTCACAGTTTCAGTTTTCACACACTTGTTCTTGCATATGAACTTTAAAATTATTTAATCTGAATAGAAATGTTAGAATCTTATTCAAATGGTATTTAAGTTATTCATTTCAGAGGGATTAACATTCTTAAGATAATAAATCATCACTTTAAAAATCATGGTATATATCTTCATTTTTAAGGTCTTGTTTGGTATCCAGAGGGAGCTAAGTGGGCAAGTGTTGAAAGACTGAAGGAAAATTCTGGGGAACTAAATGAGGTTAGAAACCATGAAATTGTAGCAATTGTAGTCTGAATTTTAAGTGAGTATCCCAGGAACACAGAGTAGCTAGGTATCTCAGTAGAGAAGCTAAATGTGTGATAAAGAATAAGGAGAAGAAGGATCAAAGGTAAGGAATAAAAATTTCAAGTATAATGACAAAATAAAGACATAATGGGTCATATGGTATAGGCTAGATATTTTAAGGAATTAAATACAGAAGGTGGCCACAGATTGGGAAAAAATTTAGTATTTCTGGGACTGGAAGTCTAAATGAAGCTGAAGATGAGAAGTATATGAAGTAAGAAAGTTAGTTGTGAGCTGGAATAGGAGAAATTTATAGTCAGAGTAATTTTTTGCAGTTGAAGAGTTTAGAGGTACAACAAGAAATGACAGTAGTAAGAGCAATTGGAGACCATTAGTGTAGCATGGGAGTGGGTTGTTGGAGAAGAGTAGACATGAAGGTCATCAGAGGAGAGAAGATCAGTTGAAGCTATTATTGTAGACATTAAAGTTACTGATGGTAGAACTAGATGTGGAACCAGGGGCCAAAGTCTTCAACACTGACCAGCCTTATCTCCTTCCCATCTCAGCCAATGCGTTCCATGCTCTTCTTTACAGGGCTATTCACTGTTCAAGTTTTACTGGTGTGGGCAGTTGCAGTGTGTGCAAGAGTGTCTGTGATTGTTTGTTTCTTTGTTTGCTTTTTATTAACTTTATTGGGGTGACATCGGTTAATAAAGTTATATGTTTCAAGTGTACAATTCTATAATAATCATCCTCGTATTGCATAATGTGCTCACCACCCAAAGTCAAACTCCTTCCATCACCATACATTTGATGCGCTTCACCTTTTTCTACCTCCGCGCCCCGCTTTCCCTCGGGTAACCACCATTCTGTTGTCTGCGTCTATGTGTCTTTGTTTCTTTGTCTTGTTTGTTCATTTGTTGCTTTCATATATGAGTGAAATCATATGGTTCTTGATGTTTTCCACCTGATTTATTTGACTTTACATGATATTCCCAGGATCCATCCATGTTGTTGAAAACGACAGTATTTCATCTTTTCTTATGGCTGAGTAATATTCCATTATATATATGTACCACATTTTCTTTATCCACTCACCTATCAAAAGACACTTTGGTTGTTTCCATGTCTTGGCCACTGTGAATAATGCTGCAGTGAACATAGGGGTATATATATATTTACAAATAAACATTTTTTTTTTTTAATTTCAGGTAGATACCTAGAAGAGGGATTGCTGGGTCATATGGTAACTCTAGTCTTATTTATTTATTTTTCTTGAGGAACCTCCAGTCTGCTTTCCATAGTGGCTGTAGCAATTTACATTCCCACCAGCAGCATATGAGGGTTCCTTTTTCTCCACAGTCTCTCCAACACCTATTATTATTGGGTTGTCGGAAAAGTTGTGATGTATTTTTTCTATGTTTTTCATTCTTTTTCTGACAACCCAATACTTATCTTGTTGATAAAGGCATTCTAGCAGGTGTGAGGTGGTATCTCATTATGGTTTTGATTTGGATTTCCCTAATAGCTAGTGAAGTTGAGCATTTTTTTCATATATCTGTTGGCTGTTTGTATGTCTTGTTGGGAGAAGTGTCTGTTCAGGTCCTCTCCCCATTTTTTAATTGGATTGTTTCCTTTTTTTTGTTGTTGAGTTGTATATGTTCTTTATATATTTTGGATATTAGCCCCTTATCGGAGGTGGTGTTTGCAAATACTTTCTCCCATTTGGTGGGTTGCCCCTTTGTTTTGTTCATGGTTTCTTTCGCTGTGCAGAAGCTTTTTAGTTGGATATACGCATAGTCTCATTTATTTATTTTAGCTTTTACTTCCCTTGCCTTTTGAAGTCACATCCATAAAATCCTCTGTAAGACCAAGGTCCATAAGTTTAGTGCCTACATTTTCTTCTATGTATTTTATTGTTTCACGTCTTATATTGAGGTCTTTAATTTGTTTTGAGTTAATTTTGGGGTATGGTGACAAATAGCAGTCTAGTTTCATTCTTTTGCATGTGGCTTTCCAATTGTTCCAGCATCGTTTATTAAAGAGGCTTTCTTTCTTCCACTGTATGTTTTTGGCTCCTTTACCAAAAATTATTTGCCCATGTATATGTGGGTTTGTTTCTTGGCTCCTTGTTCTTTTGTTCTGTGTGTCTGTTTTTCTGCCAACACCATGCTGTTTTGATTATTGTTCTTTTGATGTATAATTTGAAGTTAGGATGTGTGACACCTCCTGCCTTGTTCTTTTTTCTCATGATAACTTTGGCTATTCATGATCTTTTGTGATTCCACCCTAATCTGATGGTATTTTGTTTTATTTCTTTGAAAATATCATTGGGATTTTGATGGCAGAGTGTATTAAATCTGTATGTTGCTTTGTATAACATGGCCATTTTAACTATATTGATTCTTCCAATCCCTAACCACAGAATACCTTTCCCTTTCTTTGTGTCTTCTTCAATTTCTTTATATAATGTCTTGTAGTTTTCCGTGTATAGGTCCTTCATATCCTTTGTTAACTTTATTCTTAAGTATTTAATTCTTTTTGTTGCAATTGCAAAAGGAATTTTTTTTTCATTTGTTTTTCTGAAATTTCATTATTAGCATACAGGAATGCAATGGGTTTTTGTATGTTGATTTTGTATCCTGCAACTTGACTTTCTAATAGTTTTTTTTGGTGGAGTCTTTAGGGTTTTCTACATAAAGAATCATGTCATCTGCAAGAAGTAATAATTTTACTTCATTCCCTATCTGTATAGCTTTTATTTTTTCTCTTGCCTAATTGTTCTGGCTGGGACTTCTAGTACTATTTTGAATAACAGTGGTGAAAGTGGATATCTTTGTCTTGTTGCTGATCTTAGAGGAAAAGCTTTCAAATACCAGGATGCCAAAAAATGTTTACAAGTGGACACATTAGTCAATGTTGCTCAAGCAGTAGTTCGCCATAATCAGAAGTGTCTGGACACTGATGGTAACCACTTTGAGTATTCATTGCAGAAGTCAAATGTGACTTGTATTCATCTTTTGTTATTGGTATATATTGACTATTACAATTTTAACACAGCTTCCTTTTCTTAAAATATTTATACTTTTTTTTGGCACCCTCTGTATTCATCACTGAATATGATATTAGCTAAGTGTTTTCATATATGGCCTTTCTTATGTTGAGGTACTTTCCTTTTATACCCATTTTATTGAGTGTTTTAATCATAAATGGATGTTGTATCTTGTCAAAAGCTTTTCTGCATCTACTGATATGATCATATGATTTTTATCCTTTATTTTGTTTATGTGGCATCACATTGATCAATGTGCACATGTTAAACCATCTTTGTACCCTGGAATGAACTCCTCTTGATCATGATGTATAATTTTTTAATGTATTGTATTCAATTTGTTAATACTTTGTTTAGAGTTTTTGCATCTGTATTCATCAAATATATTGGTCTGTAGTTTTCTTTTTTGATGTTATCCTTGCCAGGTTTTTGTATCAGGGTAATGTTGACCCCATAAAATAAGTTAGGACATATTGCCTCTTCTTCAACTTTTTGGAAGAGTTTTAGGAGTATAGGTATTAAATCTTCTTTGAATGTTTGGTAGAATTCACTAGTGAAGCCATATAGTCCTGGACTTGTACTTCTTGGGAGGTTTTGGATGGTTGTTTCAGTTTCCTTATGGTTGAATGGTTTATTTGGATTTTCTAGTTCTTTGTAATTCAGGCTAGAAAGGTTATATATTTCTAAGAACTGGTCCATTTCTTCTAGGTCACTGAATTTGGTGGCGTATAGTTTTTCATAGTGTTGTTGTATGATCCTTTGTATTTCTGTGGTGTCTGTCGTAACTTCTCCTCTTTCATTTCTCATTTTGTTTATTTGAGTCTTTTCTCCTTTTTCCTAGGCGAGTCTAGTCAGAGGTTTGTCAAGAGGACAATACATCAAGAAGAAAATGTGTGTGTGTGTGTGTGTGTGTGTGTGTGTGTGTGTGTGTGTGTGTGTGTATCTCAAATCAGGGAGCATTAAAATATATAAAGCAACTACTAACAGAACTAAACGGAGAAACTGACAAAAACACAGTTATAATAGGGAACCTAAATGCCCCATTAACAGATATGGATAGATCATCCAAACAGAAAATCAGCAGTAAGGACCTATCAACCTTAAATGACACATTAGACCAAATGGACATTTACAGAGCCTTTCATCCCAGAACACCATGTCATACATCTTTCTTAGTGCTCATGGAACATTCTCAAGGATAGACCATATGTTGGGACATAAAACTAGCCTAAACAAATTTAAGATTGAAATCATACCAAGCATATTCTTCAACCACAATGCTTTGAAATTGGAAATCAACTGCAAAAAGAAAGCAGAAAAAAACACAAATATGTAGAGATTTAAACAACATGCTACTAAAGAAGACCAGTTCAAAGAAGAAATAAAAGGAGAAATCAAAATATACATTGATACAAATGAGAATGACAATATGACATATTTTGGGATACAGTAAAAGCAACAGCAAGAGGGAAATTTATATCATTACAGGCCTATCACAAGAAAGAAGAAAAATCCCAAATAAACAACCTAACATTACATCTTAAAGGACTAGAAAACTAAGAATAAATGAAGTCCAAAGTCAGCCTTTAGAAAGAAGGAAGTAATAAAAATTAGAGCAGAATTAAATGAAATAGAGAACAAAAAGACAATAGAAAAAATATTGCAACAAAGAGCTGGTACTTTGAAAAGATTAATAAAATTGGCAAGGATGTCTTTGTTTATTAATTGGCTCTTTCACATGGCAAAACTATCTCTGATGGGTGGATTCCAGACTATTAATGTGACTTTCCTCACACTTGAACTTTTTTTTAAGTAGCTGATGGCCAAAAATTCTGTTACCCTCTCAAATAATTTAAAATTATAGTCTTCTCTTTTATGGCCTCAAAAACAAGCAATCAGCTCTAAGAGAAAGAGGAAATACCTGTTGTGCAAATTGTTGTGCCTTATAGTTACTGCCAAGAGTTTCAGAATTTTTACTAGGGATTCCACAAAGTCAGAAGCTTCTAAAGCAAGAACAACAAAGGAAGAGTTCGGGAGACATGGGAGAAGTGAATGAAAAGGACATGGAGAGCAGTAATGAATCATTAGGAAAGGGGTCCTCAATTTCTCGGAAAAGATTTATTTTCTACTGATATAGGTTCAAAGTACCGTGGAGACGCCATTACATTATCTTGGTGTGACCGTTAATTTTAATGACCTATAAAAAGTGTTAAATCCAGGAGACATGATATTTATGAAGCCAGAAAAATAAAACTTTAGAGACAGTGAATTATTATTGGTGAAGACTATAATGCAAAATTACTTGTAACTTCTAGTGGCTGTAGCTAGTTTCTTCAGTTTAGTTTGTGGTTTTACAGATTCCTGTAAAATCTCTTATATCAAAAAGGTAACATATTTCTAAACGATTATACCTTGTGTATGCCTACACCAGAAGCCCTTAACCAGAGAATCCAGATTGGCTTTGAACTTCATGTCTTCATTTTACTTGAAGTTCCCACACCATTTGATGTCGTTTACATTCTCCATGGTTGGAAGGCCCTTTGCATTGACTTGATAGCACGTTCACCCGATTTTCCTTTTACCAGAATGGCAACCTTTTTTCCCAGGTATATCTTTCTGACTCCTTTTATACCAATTCTCTAAATATATATTATGTTATTTCTTTTTTTTTTTTGAGGGCAGTGTCACTGGCCCTCATATGTGGGACTGAACCGGGTCCGCTGGCTTACCCATCACTCCACTCGGCCGGCCCTTATTATGTTATTTCTTGATGCATAAGATTTAACGTAAACTTTTTCCTAGAATAGATGGGAATTCGGCTCAATCATCTCTTGTGCTCTCTACACTGTATATCTAAAATTCTTTTATCGATAACTTTTGTAATATGTGATTATATCTTCCAGGTCCATCTGCTATAGATAGTAGCTCTCAAGTCTGCACTGTGCACAACGAGCCTATCTTTCTTACTTCTCCCACATTTTTACACTGCAACGGCAAGCAACTATATTTTTCTGATTTCCCTGGCGATGTCTTCCTTGACCCATTGGTTATTTAAGAGTGTGTTGTTCAGTTTCCTCATATTTGTGAATTTCCCAGATTTGCTTCTGTTACTCATTTATAGTTTCATTTCTTTGTGTTCAGAGAAGATGTTTTGTGTGAATTCAGTCTTTCAAAATTTAGTGAGACTTCTTTTGTGGCCTAATGTATGTTCTATCCTGAAGAATGTTCCATGTGCACTTGAGGAGAATGTATAATCTAGTGTTGTGGAGTAGAGCCTTCTATATATTTTTGTTAGATCTAGTTGGTTTATGCTGTTCTTCATGTTTAAAATTTCCTTATTGATCTTCTATCTACTTATTCTATCCATTGCTGAAAGTAGGGCATTGAAGTCTCCAACTATTATTGTAGAACTATTGCTCCTGTCAGTTTTTGCTTCATCTGATTTGGGTATTAACTGCACCTATGTTTATAACCATTGCACATCCCTGGTGGATTGACCTTTTTATCCATATAAAATGTCCTTTTATGTTTTGTAACAATTTCAGATATAACATCCACTTCATTGGATATTAGGGGCCTGTCCAGCTCACGTTTGGTTATTGTTTGCATGGAATGTTTTTCCATCCTTTTAATTTCAATATATTTGTGTCTTTTAATCTTCTGCACAGCATATAGTTGAATCATGTTTTTGTTTTTAATCAATATCTGCCTGTTAGATCAAGAGTTTAATCAAATCCTGAGGAGAAAGGATTTATTTCTGTCATTTTTCTATTTGTTTTTTATCTGTTGTATGTCTTCTTTGTTCCTCAGTACTTCCAATAGATTTTTTCTTATTTTAGTGTACCATTTTGATTCCCTTCTTATTCCATCCTCTGTATATTTTATAGTTGTTTTCTTAGTTGTTACCCTGGGGATTACAACTAACATCTTAATTTATAGCAATTTAGTTTATATTAATACCAATTTAGTTGCAATAATATGTAAAATATAACTCCTGTATATCTCTACCCCCTTTATATTGTTGTTACAGATTTCATCTTTATACATTGTGTGCACATTAACACATATTTATAATTATTATTTTTTGTGCATTTGTCTATTAAATCATGGAAAACAGGAGTTGCCAATCAAATGTAATACTGGCTTTTATCTTTACCTGTGTAATTACCTTTCCTGGTATTCTTTATTTCTTCACGTGACTCTCAGTTACTATCTAGTGTCCTTTCATTTCAGTCTAAAGGATTACTTTAGCATTTCTTGTAGGGCAGGTGTACTAGCCGTGAACTCTCACAGTTTTTGTTTATCTAGGAATGTCTTGGTTTCTCCCTTATTTTTGAAGTTCAGTTTTGCTGGACATAGACTTCTTGATTGACGTTTTTTATCTTTCAGCACTTGGTTGACAGTCATTTTACTGCTTTCCGCCCTAGATGGTTTCTGATGAGAAATTGTCTATTAAACTTATTGAGGATGCCTTGTATATAACTATTCTTGCTGCTTTCAGCAATTGCAGGTGATTGCCTAGGGTCTGCTCAGGTCTTTTCTGAGCAAAATTCCAGCCCTGAGCATAAATGTGGCCTCCTAGATGCCCCCTGGAGTACACGGGAGCTTTTCAAAGCCCTTATTCCCCCAAGCGTCTCCTTCCCCAGCCTCTTTTTCCTCAGGCTTTTTGGTCTGTCTGTTTTTTGTCCCATGTGGCAGCAACTAATATATTTTTGCCTTTAAATGCTTTTAACAAATGTCACCCAGAAAGCCACCTCAGCCATGAGGAAGTTCCAAGTCAGGTAAAACAAAAGGAAGCCATTGAGCTGGTCCTTCATGGAGCCACTAGACATGTCAAAACATACAACCATAATTTTTAAGAGTAAGGTATATTTTGCTTCCTCTGGTACTAACAACCTGCATAACGAATGTGGGGTGCCATCTTCAAGGCTACCACTTAGCTGGGGAGTAGCAGATGGTAACAGGCTATGTTTAAAATGCCACAAAACTGTCTTATTGAAATTTAGCATTTTTTCTTGAGCATTTCCTTGGTGGTTGTAATTTTTTGTTGTTAGATTCCAGATTTTTGAAAAAGTTGATTCTGGCAGTTTTTGCTAGCATATTTGTTGCTTTTATGGAGGGGTAGAGTTTTGTAGGTCCCTATTCTACCATTTTTTCTCCTTTGGAACTCTAATTTTGCTATATTCTATGAGCTATACTTTTACATTTCAAGATCAAGATAATGTATCCCTGTTCTATAATCATAACATTTTCCAGTTGGTATCTTCTAAAGATTGAAAACTAGTAAACAGTGTTTTAAGTTTCTGTGGTTATGTAACTATTGAGAGTTAAATAGTGTACTATGATTATATCTCATTTTCTGCTTCCTAAACCACTCAAGGAGACTAATCCCTAATTAAAACAGCCCCCTTTTATTTACACTTCAAAAGTTGTTCAAAACCATACCACATTTTAATTTGATTCGTATATGAGCCATGCCTTTCTTACAGTTTGTTTTGATCTGGGGTTTCTTATTGCCTGGATTTTTTTTTTAATTGAACAAAGAAATTTGTGCTGCTTTCACTACATTTAAAATTCTTTGAACTTCTTGTTTATCTTTTTGAAGTTTACTATCTCCCTGACCTAATTTAGTGTCATTTTCCTGTATTATTTTATATCGTGTTACTAATAGTTTCTTTTTTTATTTTTTTCATCCTTTAACAATAATTTTAAAATGCCATTGCTGTTGTATCACCAATGTAAGAGGTTTTTTTCCTTGCATTATGTTTTATTTTAAATTAAATTTATTGGGGTAACATTGGTTAGTAAAATTATATAGGTTTTAAGTGTACATTTATATAATACATCATCTGTATATCACATTGTGTATTCACCACTCAGGGTCAGTTCTCCTTGCATCACCCTTTTCCTTCTTCTACCACCCCCCCACCCTCTTACCCTCTGGTAACCATTAAACTATTGTCTGTGTCTATGAGTTTTTGTGTCTTTGTCAGTCTTGTTTCTTCGTTGCTTTCAGTTTTATATCTTACAATGAGCCAAGTCATATGATTCTTGACTTTTTCTTCTAACTTATTTTGCTTAGCATAATAATCTCAAGATCCATTCATGTTATCGCAAATGACAATATTTCACCTTTTCTTATGGCCTAGTAGCAGTATTCCACTGTATATATGTCCCACATGTTCTTTATCCCGTCATCATTGTTTCTTTATCATATCCTGAGTACTTCTAGACGCTCAGCTTCTACACAGTAGAGTTCCTCAGATTCTGGTCCCGTGCCCTCTTCTCACTCTCTGCTTTCACCCTAAGCAATTTCACATATATCTTTGACTTTAAATACCATTTATATTTTGAAGATACCAATATTTCTACCGTTTGTTTAATGGTTTCCCCATAAAAGATTGTACTCAAGGAAAAAATCTTTTACTACATTGAGATTATAAAAATATTCTCCCATTTTGTCTTTCAAAAGGTTTAAAATTTGGCCTTTCTCAGTTTATTCTTTATTACACCTGGAAGTAATTTTTAAGTTTGAAGTTGAAATCTGATTTGGTTGTTTTTCCTCTATAGGAATAATCAGCTACCCTAGTTGAGAAAGAGTATTCTTTCTTTTTCCCATTGATCTGCCACTCTGCTCGTTTTATTGGCAGTGGGAGAAGTAGGTAGTAAGGGCCTTTTATAGATCTTCAGTTAATGATTCCATGTTCAGTCTCACTTCTCACTCCCATCTCCCATATAATCTACTGTTCTTTCCTGTCCAAAGCTCTACCTGACATCTTGGCTGCCATCTTTGTTCTTGTCTGCAGGGCATGTTCAAAGCGATAGCTTCCTTTGTCCTTCATCATCACTCAACATTCTTCACTTTCCAGCTTCAAGAAATTGGCTGAAACTCCTTGCTGCAGATTGCTCCCCCACTTTGTACTTGTTGTTGTGCATTTATACCATTTCAATTACTTTAATGGGGTCTTCAGTTTCAAACACATGTGCTCAGTCTGTCTGCTATTTTGTCTAAAATTACAAAGTGAAGTGTTTTGAATATTATAAGTTGTATTACTACATTATCTATAAGTCTTTAAAAATATAATTAAATTTCATCTTTCTAGAATGATATAAACTTGGCTTTTTTCTGAAGTTAGAAAGTTAGTCAGGGGGCCACAAAGTTGTTTCCTTGGGGTTCTGATTTGTTTTTTTAATATTACATAAGGTTTTCCATTTTTAAAAATCCCAGTTATAGTCTTCAGTATTTCATATTGCCAAAAAAGTGGCTAATTCTTGTGTGACGATGTCTGTGACCTTTGGCTTATGGGTGTGTAACTAAATGCCTGGAAACAAGTACCCATGAAAAAATTATAGGCACATAAAGGGAAGAAATTCCATAAAACTTCACTCTATCCCATTAATGATTCCACTGTTCACTGTATTTGGGACAGCTCTGCAGTAAAATGACATATTGCAGATTTCTTTCCCCTGCCAGCAATGGGAAAGTACTTGGTGTAATGTTTTCTTTGCTTACATTGGATGCATGCAGTGAGGCTGGTTTATTTTTGGTCATTTCCTGACTGTGAACACTGTGGTATTTTAGCCAATAATACTATAATAAAATATAATGCATGAAATGAATTTCCACACCTACTAATGTTGTAATAGAAATTCATAAAATACGTTATTATAAGAATCAGCACCACTAATTCATGGGGGAAAGAATCTTCCAGAGTATTTTCACTCTTTCTGCCCTAGCCTGTTATAGAAAACCTAAAGATGTGTTCAAAATATACCAAAATAACCCATAATCTTCTGAAGTATTGTCTTTTTTTTTCCATTTAGGCATGTAAAAGGATATTCTCCATTTAGCCTGGCTTTCGAGGACTCATTACTTTATGGCATTAAGTTAATCACCCTGTACTTCACTAGGTATTAAATGTCTAGTTACTGTTGTACACCTGAAACTAATATAATATTGTATGGCAACTGTAAGTGAAAAATAAAATTAAATATATATATGTTAATCACCCTGTCTTACAGTAATCAAGAAGGCACAGACTATTTTTTGATTCATTTTTATATGAAGATTGAGTTGAATACATGAATGTTTGGACTTTTGGACTTGGAATTAACCACGAATGATCTTGAAGCTCTTGAATGATCTATTTGATGGCAGACTGCCTAATGTTATATAAATAATGTATGAGTTGGGAAATATCCATGGAAATCTTTGGGCTCCATGGGAAAACAAATTTTCAAACGTAGATCCTCCATGGAAGAATACCACATTTCTTAGAGCATAAATTCAGGCTGGACAGGGGTAGACAACTCGACCAGGTGACCCAGTCACCTACTCTAAAACCTTTGAATCACCTTTGATTCCTTCCTCTCCTTCATTCCCCACAATCCATCAGTAAGTCCTACCTTTATTTTCTCTTAAATATCTAGTATATTTATTCTCTTCTTTTATTAGTAATAATCACTAAAATATATTGAGCTAAATAAGCATGAAGTATGGTTTAAAATATTATTTCTAGCTTCCATAACAACTCTGTGTATCTATCTATCTATCTATCTATATATCTATATATATATATATATATATTATGAACACCATTACATACAAAGAAACTGAAACTACAAAGAAATTAAATAACTTGCCCAAACAGTCCTCTGTTTATTAATGGCAGAGCTAGAATTTGAACTAACATCTGTCTGATTTTCTTGCTAATGCCATTTCTACCATGGCCTCTTTTTGATTATGCTTTTTTTTTTTTTTTTAAGTTTCAGTCTTTCCCCATTGGGTATAATGTTAGCTGTGGGTTTTTGTTTTGTTTTGTTTTTTGTTTGAGGGCAGTGTCACTGGCCCTCATATGTGGGACCCGAACCGGGGCCGCTGGCCTCCCAATCCAGCGCCCAACCACCGCGCCACTCGGCCGGCCCTTGGTTATGCTTTTATATGGTCCAGTTGACACTGTTACACTGATCTTCCTGTTCACCCTGCCTCTTCCTCCTACATCCTCCACAAAATCGACTAGCTTATCTGTCTCAAGTGATTCCTTGAGGCAAAGTGCAAACATATCTTATTCATCTTTGTATCCCCAGCACCAGCACTTACCTCCATGTAGGGTACATTATAGGTACTTAAAAACTTGCATTGAATATGGGCCTCTTACTTTTTATATAAAAAACTTGCATTGAATATGCTTCTCAAACTTACAGGATCAAATCTGACTTTTCAGCTTCATCTTCAGCTACTACTCCCCATGTTTCAGGGTGCCAGTCCTATGTTGCCGTGTTCTAACCACATTGAAATTATTTTCACTGAATATGTTATACATAATTAGGCTTCTATGCCTTTCTTCATTCTGTTTTTCTACCCAAAGTGTGCTTCCTCCTTCTCCTTCTGATGTAATTCTATTATTAATCTTTCAAGGACCAGTTCAAATGCTACCTCCTTTTGAAACCTGACTTCTCCCCTCTAGAAGAATTAGTCATTCTTTCCTCTGTATTCCCATAATATATTATTTAAGTATTCATTATATGACAATAAACATATTATATTAGAGTTGATATATGTATTTATCTTGCTCTCTACCCTCCATCCAGACTGAGAGCCCTTTAAGGGCAAATAAATTGGGGTTTTTGTGTGTGTGTGTGTGTGTTTTATTATTATTAGTTACAGATGTACAAAACAATGCAGTAGCTATCTTTTTCACCCCTTACAAAGTGACTCCCCCTCCCCATCCCCTGCCCCCCCCACTTCCAGTATCATACATATCTATTACAATTCCATTGACTCCATCCCCACACTATACTCCACATCCCATGACTATATATGTGTTAAATTATAGTCAACATCTAATATTAATCAGCAGCACCTTCAGATGTACAGCGCAGTGGTCAGGCCACTACACCGTCCATGAAGTGGTCTCCCTGACAAGACATGAGTCCTTCTGATCCCCTAAGAAAAATATTTACAACCTTATTGATTATATTCCCTAAATTGTCTCTTCCGTCTCTGCAGTAGTATTATAGTTATCAGTTTATGTTGCCTCTTCCTTTCCCCTTCTCCCTCATGCCCACCCCTGTCCCATCCAGCAATCATCAGTTTTTCCTTTGTGTCTTTAAGACTATTTCTGTTTACATTGCTCATTTATTCAGTTCTTTAGATTCCACATATAAATGAGATCCTATGGTACTTGTCTTTCTCTGACTGACTTATTTCACTTAACATAATGTTCTCTAGGTCTATCCATATCGTTGCAAATGGTATGATTTCTTCTTTATAGCTGCGTAATACTCCATTGTGTAAATGTACCACAGTTTCTTAATCCAGTCATCTACCAATGGGCATTTCATTTCCAAGTCTTGGCTATTGTAAATAGCGCTACAATGAACATAGGGTGCATATATTTTTTCGAATTAGTGTCTTGGGTTTTTCAGGATAAATACCTAGGAGTGAAATTGCTGGGTCAAAAGGTACTTCATTTCCAGTTTTTTGAGATACCTCCATACTGTTCTCCATAGCGGCTTCACCAGTCTGCGATCCCACCAACAGTGCAGCAGGGTTCCCTTTTCTCCACAGCCCCGCCAGCACTTATTTGTTGATTTATTGATGATAGCCATTCTGACCGGAGTGAGGTGGTATCTCATTGTGGTTTTTATTTGCATTTCTCTAATGATCAGTGAGGTAGAACATTTTTTCATATGCCTGTTGGCCATCTGTATGTCCTCTTTAGAGCTATGTCTCTTCATATCCTCTGAAGGGCAAATAAATCTTTGTTTATTTTTATATCTCCAGTACCTACCACAATACCTAACATATAATAAGCTCTCGAGACTAACCTATTTGTTTAATGAGGTTGAGGTATTTCTTTTTAGAAATCATATCCCGTGTGTTTATTAAGTTAATTACAGAGTATTTACGAAGATTAGATCTAGCATTTATACTTCTGGGACCATAGCCCAATAAAAGTGAAGAAAAATTCTGATATATCCAAAAGCTTGTGCACAATTTCTATATTGATTGTGCTTATTAATACAAATGATTTAGTTGCCCATACCATAAATGTTAGATAGAGAGAGAGCCCTGTATATAGCGGGTGTTCAACAAATGTTTGGTGAATAAATGAATGAATGAACAAATAAAATAATATGCATGTACGACTAAAAAGATGTGGACATATTACCAAACATACAAAGAAAACTGAAAGGACAGTGCCCAACATGGAGACATTGGTTAGCAAACCTTCTAAGTTATGTCTCAGGGAAATGAGAGTACGCCTTCCCAGGGGAACAGGTTCCGCTGTTTTGTATTGGCCAGAGGCTAAACTCATGCCTCACTCAGAAAATTACTGACATGGGTTAGGTATTATACGACCTAGTTAACAGGTGCTGTTTCCTGTTGAGAAGGATGGGCCTATAGCCCAGCAAACTTGCCATTTGTTTTCACTGGATGTCCATGTGAGATCTATATAAATTGAAGATTAATTCTGTTTCGTTTTGTAACTATATAACTGTTTTGCTGAGTCTAGACTTACGATTTCACTTAGTTTCCCAATAGTATGTTTGATAAAGCTTTAAACAAAATAAATAATCCCTTTCTGATCATACACTTTTATTTTGTAGTTTATATTCTTAAAGTTTTAACCATCTAGAAAAAGAAAAGCAAAACACTTCCAAATATACAATATAAAACAATACCGCTTCTCATAGGATTTGTTCTTGGTTTTGGTACATAGCACTAGTTGCTCATCATTTTTACATTAAAACAAACTTCTTTTGTGGGGCATCATGGCCATCAGGCATCAGTCCATCATCTGGCTTCCTTTTTTTCTTCTCTTGATCTTACTTTACTATTTGTCTTTGCCTCACCTGAGAAAACTTCTTACTAACTCTGTGTGTATCCATATCACTGATTCTGCCCCTTTGCTCAAACCACAGCTTATGGTTGGGAATCCTCCATAAGATTCAGGGACATCCATTAAAAACTTTGTAATTGTCTCATTTCATTAATTCACTCAACAAATATATTGAGCAGAACATGTGCTTGGAGCTGTGCTAGATGTTGGAGCTACTACAGTGAGTACAAGGTCTGACAGTTAGGTTTGCAAACCGATCCTAGAAAAAGTGCTATATGCCTCTTTGCTGAATATCACTACGGTCACTTTCGAAGTACTCCCCTTGGGAAGCTATGCACTGACACCAGTGCCTAGTCCACCCTTCAAAGTAATTTTGGAACTCTTTCTGGAATGGCCATCAGAGCTGTCATCGTATTACCCTTGATGTCCTGAATGTCATCAAACTGTCTTCTTTCAATATTTCCTTTATCTTCGGATAAGGAAAGAAGTCATTGGGGGCCAGATCAGATGAGTAGGAAGGGTGTTCCAATACAGTGCCATGTGAGCTGGTGCATTGTTGTGATGCAAGAGCCATGAATTGGTGGCGAAAACTTCAGGTCATTTTCGTCTATCTTTTTCACACAGCCTTTTCAGCACTTCCAAAGAGTAAAGTTGGTTGACTGTACAGTTGGTACAAATTCATAATGAATAATCCCCCTGATTTCGAAAAAAGTTAGCAACATTGTTTTGACACTTGATTTGGACTGACGGAACTTCTTTGGTTGTGGAGAATTGGCTGACTTTCATTGCGCACTTTGACGCTTTGCTTCAGGGTCACATTGGTACACCCATGTTTCATTACCAGTGATAACACAGCCCAAAAACATCACCTTGCCTCTCCAAAAGGTCTTGGCAAACTTTGATTCTCCTTTGCTTTTGTTCATCGGTGAGATCCTTGGGACCATTTTTGCACAAATCAAATCTTTCTCAGTGAAGATTTTCCTAACTGTTTCTCTATCAATGTTTACTCAGTCTGCTGTGCTTCTTACAGTCAGCCAACTATTTCAATGCACAATTTGATGAATTTTTGCAATGTTTTCATTATTTCTGCTCGTTACTGGCTGCCCTGACCTCTCTTCATCAGGGATGCGTTCTCTCCCCTCAGAAAAATGTTTAACCCATTTGTACACTGAAATTTTCTTCATGGCATCATCCCCATAAACTTTAACTAACATGTTCCTGATTTCATTTCCACTGTTGCCAAGTTTAACAAGAAATTGAATATTTGTTCATTGCTCTAATTCAAGCTCAGACATTCTTGTAATGAACGCCACCGAGCAAGACACCACCACACATCGACACGAACACAGCTGTGAGACACTGATACACCAAGGTTATGAAACCTTACCCAGCTGTTTGTACAGTGCTGCCAATGTGAGCTCGTGGTGGCAAGTTCTCAAACTTAACTGGCAGACCTCGTATGATAATCATAGGCTTTAGCACTAGTCTGGCAGAAATCAAGCCTTTTTGTATTTTCTGGTTAAGTATTCATTTAGAGTAGAGTGATGTTTTATCCAGCTTGTTTTCGTGTACACAAATGTGTTACAGATTAACTGGTGCCTCTGAAGTTTGTTCATATAAGTCTAGTAAAACATGATAAATCAACAGTGTGGTTTATCAGTCTTATCCCCCAACATCAGCATTATAAAAACTTTGAAGATCTTTAATAATATAATCATTCAACATACATACATTGTGAAAAGCGTATTACTAGGCCCCAGAACCCCCAAAGAATTCTTTAGCCTCAAGGAACTCTCTGATAGAGGAGGCAAAATTGTAAACATACAATTATGATGCAGTGTGAGGGCGATGTGTTGGAAGAGTGTTCAGAAGTCTGTAGGATCCCGAAGGAGAGCAAAGTACTAGTATTAGTAAGATCAGATAAATGCTGTCTGAAGCAAAATGCCAGAATGAAAACACATGGAACAAAAGCCAAGCATTGTTTAAATTTTGAGATTGGTAAAATAAATTGTTATGTCTCTCTTCACAAATCAGAAAATTTGAGTTGGCTCAAGCTATTTCTTTTCTTCTCTTGCTATCATTTAGATAACTTTTACAGAAAATGTGGCTTCTCTTTTGGAAATAATAACTCTCATATTGAGTAGCGTATGTGAAGTGATTTGTGTGTGTGTGTGTGTTCATTTTATAGATAAACAATGAATTGTTTCACATCATTTCTTATTTCAAAATGGGGAGGAAATCTTCATGAATTTTATTACTTATAATTGTAGTATACATGTGCAAAATTTCAAACTACACTGAAATATTCAAAAACAGAAAGTCAAAGTTACCCCTTAATCCCACTTCTGAGAGATAAACTATGGCTAACAGTTATTTTATGTCTTCCCAAGTGTTTTATAAATATATGTTTATATTTTATGGTTCTTGCTATAGAAATAGTGTTTTGCAAAATGTGTGTGTGTGTGTGTGTTTTTTCAGGCAGACAATGCAGTACTCTATAGGTTAGGAAAACCTATTTGTATTGATATGAAAAGATATCCATGATACATTAAATGGATTGTTTTAAAACTGAATAGATTGGGAAGCCAGCAGGCCCAGTTCGGTCCCATAGAATATCAGTTATCTTTCATTAACATGAATAGTCCAGGTTTAAATGTGGTATATTTTTACTTAGCATGTGTCTCTTTTTGAATTTAAATATGTGACTAGAAGAACACAGAACTTCCAGCTATTCTATTGAAAAGTATTCTTTGGTGCTCTGGGTTTAACTATTGAGATGAAAAAGTGAATAGAGAATTTTGAATACCTTTTCTAACCGGCCTTGATATTCTGTTATTTACTTTGCTTGATAAGACTGTCATTTAGAACTGTATATTGGGTTTCCCAGGCCTCTGGACCCAGTCCTCACCAGTGCTTTGCAAGGTTTGTCTGTCACAGACACACACCTGGTGGAAGTAGAAGGGGACACGCTTTCTCTGTATGGCTCAGGGGCCCTGGACTCGCTGGATCGGAGCTGGAGCGTTCAGACAGCAGGCACGGTGACCACAGTGTCCTTCGCTTTCATCGAATTTGATGACATCGTCCAAGTGCTTCCCAAACTGAAGATGAAGTTCCCTAATTCGCTGGTAAACATTGCCTTTCAGTAGGTTATTTGAGTTATTCTCAGTCGTCACTTGTATGTTCAGCCCAAATACCCATTTTTAACTCGTACACAGTTTCTATCTGGCAGGGAGACTTCAGTTTTCGTGTTGATTTTCTGGACCTGGGATTGAAATTCGTATTCACAAATGCCCTTGCAGTTTTCTGTTAATATTGGAAATGATCTCCCTATAAAGTACTTCTTGATGGAGTATAAAAGACCAATATAATTTTATTCAAATTATATATTTCTCCTTTATAAAGCATTCAACAGGACCTCACCTAACCCTATATTATATATTCATTTATTGTACCTTTTATTCATGGGACATGTAATATTTATATAATTTCACACTACTCCCCTAACAATATTTAAAATAATTTTAGCAGCTTATTAAAATTACTCTGAGAATTAGCCTTTTCCAAGTTTGGTGCTCTTGTATTACTTATTGGTATGCATTTACAGAAACTGTGATTTCCATAAGAAGTTCTTTCTTGAGTTTTTACCATTATGTTTTTCAATGTTAGCCAAGTGATTTCTCCCACCTGCCCTGTTATAGTGTTTTTCTCTTGCCACATCATTCTCCCTACAGAAGACAGAAGTGGAGACATATGTTCAGAAAAGAGCATCCAATTTCACAGACAGAACACTTACCTTAGCATTTTGGTGTTAGAGACTTGGCTTTCCTGTAGCCAGCATAACTTGCCTACATTGTAATTGGCACGATACAAGTATAATCACTAATTTGTTCTCTCAGAAGCATGTGAGCCCTGTATTTATAAGGTTCTGAAAATTTCATTTCTAATCTTTCCTTTGTAGATTTAATTTCAGCAAAAAGTATATAAAATCATTATAATGAGTTATTGTATGTTTATATAATTTTAGGTATCTTAGTTTGTTAATGGATAGGGGGATCTCCTTTGCGGGAGGGTAATCGCTTTGAATTCAATATTGGATGGATTAATGGATTTCATCAATGACACATTAGTTGAATTAAAGTTACGTTTAGTATGTTTAGTTGACTTGATGTAATTGAAAATATATTAGCCAAACCTGAAGATTACAAATTCACTTGGAGAATGATCAGTGAAGTTTCAATGTTAATATTTCAGGATGGTTAAACTTAATGTTCAGCTGTGTTTGTTTGTTTATTTTATATTGCAGCACCTTAAATTCAAGGAAACAAACCTTGTGATGCTGCAGCAGTTTAATGCATTAGCACAGCTTCGTCGCATCGACCAGCTGACAATTGATCCTCAAGGAAACCCAGTTGTCAATTTTACACTCTGGAAATACTATGTACTGTTTAGGCTGAGCCATTTTAGTATGCAGAAAATAAATGGTACAGAGGTAAGCTAAACACTAAGTCAAATGTAGAATAAAAATGTTCCCTTTTAAGGAAATAGTCATAAAAATGGTGAGGAATTTGAGAAACTTTGATAGAACTTTTGAGAAATACTGCTTTTTTTTCCCTTTCAAATCTTGACATTTAAAGTGTTAAAAAGCTAAAACAGTATTTATCTAAAAACTTTAAAAGCACTAGACATATTTTGAAAATAAAATAGCAACCAGATCATGTGAAATGGTAAATACTTTTACTGTTGTTGTTAAACGTTCAGAGAAGTAAAATGTTGGTAGAATGACAGAATTTTTTTTTTGGTGTTATTGTTTGTTTGTTTGCTTAAAGAACATTACTGTAGGTAATGTGATCTTTGTATTTTTAAATGTACTTCGTAGAGTGCCTGGCATGCAAAAGAGGATTGGAAGTAATACCCAGATGTCAGCTAATAAGGGTTATGGGAGAGGAAGGGAAGAATAAAATGGGGTGAAAAGAGAATGCACACAGGGAAAGAAGAGTGATAAAAATAAAAGAAGAGATGGGGAGAAATAAGCCTGGGGAAAGGTAAAAGAAGAGAAAGAAAAAAATGAGAGAAATATAGGAAATAAAACAAGCATAAGTAATGTCTGGAACACTTTGTTAATAGGCAGTGTAACAGCTGCCTGTGGCGTATCTGCATTGTATAACACCAGCCTGCAGCCTGTATAACTGGAAAATTATTAATAAAAAGCTGTTTTTCAGATTCTGTTAAACTGGTCACAAATAATCCCCTAGCTCTCCAAAGGCCATGTTCTCTTTAAATATTATTTTGGAAGATAAAAAGAAGTTATGCTTCTTCCTTCACTGCAGAATTCCTGAACTGAACTTAAATAACTCCCCATAAGGAAAATAATCTTGAATAGGCTGTTAGTATTATTGTGATTATCTTTTAAAATTCAAAAGACCGCCTTACTGTAAGATGAGCTGTAATCAACTTTGCCGCCATGGTGGTAACAGCAACTGTACTTCCCTGCTGCTGACACACTGTAAGTACCCCTGGCCTAAGAACTCCAGAAATCCAGCATCCTATGAGGAGACGGGAGGTCTCTGAGTCAGTGTATGAGACCGATTTGGAATTCACATCAGCCCTGGCGGGCCCATGACCAGAGTATCAGCCCTCTGGTGGAGATACCGGGCAAACCTAGAGCCTTTAGATGATTATTCATTTCTCCCGCTAGTTCTCGAGAAATTTGGCTCAGTCTGTGGACTCTTGTGTACCCTACTGGGACTTCCCCAGATATGTCATGAGTCCCTGGCCAAACCTAATAATTAGTGTTAGAGGTTTCCAAAGCTACTTCCAATTCTGCCCTGAACTGGAAGCAGAATGATCATTTTGGCTGTGGGTGAGTAATTCTTCCTCATTAGCCAAACTGCCATCCCAATTAACCCTAAAGAGCGTATTTGCCAGACATGGGTCACTACTGGAGGTATACTAATTTATTATAGAAAATAGGAAGGAATAGTATAAGATAACCGTAGAAAGTGGAAAAGAATTAGAACCAATATAATTTATTCTGATTTAAAGTTCCAAAAATGTCAATGCCAGGGATATTTGTTTGACCCTTTAATAAAAGACCTAAAATAAAGCCGCTGATCTCATCCTTGACGATATATAGTAATATTCTACTATATTTCTGCTTCTCTTTGTGTAAGAGAGGATGACATTGCTTGAAGAAGAGTTAAACTGAATTATGAGCATCGAGACGAGAAGATGGAGTAGTGGCCTGCAGTGGCCACTAGGTGACTATATCAGACCACAGAACTTACGATGGTCGTCAGCCAAGAGAGTATTTGTGGGAACAGCAGCCTCAGTAACTATGGAAGCGTAGGGAGGGGAAGGGCATCAGTCGGCATTGATTCACGAGCACAAAATGCTTGGGAATTACAGGTTTATTTTTCAGCGAATACTTATGAAGCATGATGAATTTTTAAAAGATTCAAAATTTAACTATATCGGGGTTTCTCAGCTTCAGCTCTGTTGACATTTTGGGCTAGGTAACTCTTTGTTATGTGTCCTGTCCAATGCTTTATGGGATGTTTAGCGGCATCCCTGGCCTCCACTCACTAGATGCCAGTAATATCCCTTTACCAGTTGTGACAACCAAAAATGTCTCCAGACATTGTGAAGTGTTCCCTAGGGGGCCAAATGGCTCTGGTTAGAAGCCACTGAATTATAATATATAAACAAATTAATAGTATGTAAAATGCAAGCAAGCCTATTATCTATTAAAGAAAATATGCCCAGGTAATAATCCAAGTCTTGCTTTTTTAGCCTTTAGTATTTTCTTGGTTAATATAGGAATGAGCCCTCAAGAATACCTGTGATGAGTTATTCCTTGTAATGTGAAACGCGGACATAACTTCATAACAAATAGGAGTGTCCTTGCTAATCCAATGTCCCATCTCTTAGGCAGGGATAAAATTACCCTTATAGGAGCAAGGTCTGAACAACACCTTGACTTACTCTTGAAACATTAAAATGAATCTATTTCATTGACATTTGAGAATTTTCCCTCCTACATCATTCTACTCCAAGAAGTTACAGGATTTCTGCAAAAATTCATTACGAATTTAAGGGGCCTCAGTATAATACTCAGAAAACCTAGCTTCTAAGTCAGAGATAACTCATCAACTTCAAGTCATACTCCATCACCATGAGCCACATTTGTATGTCTTCATTCTAATTAAGCTCAGGGAAGAAAGATAAATATCAACGAGAACTCTTTTCTTACAGCCCAAGAGAATGTATTGGGTTGTTGGAAAAGTCATGAAGTATTTTTTCTGTTATTCATTGCAAAAATGTGTCATGACTTTTCTGACAACCCAATACTTTCCTAGACTAAAAATAAAATACTAAAATCTGGACATTTCATTGGAATTATGTTAGTTGTATCAAGCTAAGAGACAGTGGCATTGTTGACCCACCCCCATTGTATCTCCTCAGGTGACACAGAATGATATGATAATGGCTGAAAGGCTCTTTGGAATCCTAGCACACGTAGCATCTTCTGAGTTACCCCAGTACCGTGTGATTTCAATTCTGGGTGATGCCAGGTAACCTTTAATTTCTATAGTTTTTATAGAATTATTGTTGCACTGGAAAAAGGGATAAATTCCACACACCTCTTAACTGTACTATGTATACATCCCATAAACCTTTGATTTAGGGTGGCCCTATTCGAAGTGTTGGGGATATAAAGATGAGTAAGACAAAGTCTCTACTCTTGTGTGGCTTATGAGCTAATAAGGTAAAACTATACGTAAGCAATTATGTTTCAGATGCTCTAAGGGGGCTATGGGAGAGACTGACAGCATTTTGGAAAACATTGGGAAGGTGTCACAGAGGAGGTAACATTTTATCTAGTTCTATAGGAATCAGTAGGATTATTTCAGGGGAAAGATCTGCAAAGGCAGACCAGTAAATAGTTCAGTATAACTGGAGCATAAGGTGATTGCGAATAGTAATAGGAAATGAAGCTAAAAAGATTGTGGTGTGATTTGAAGTGCCTTGCAATCCATGCAAAACAAAAGTGAAAACATGACAAAACAATTGTGTAGTTAGATTTATGTTCTAGAAAGGCTGCCATTTGGGCAGACAGAGGTGGAAGGAATGGAAACCAATCAAGAGGCTAGTCTGTAGTCCAGACTAAGAGGGCCTGAACTAAGACGGTGAGGGTAGAGAAGAGGATAATTTGAAAAATATTTAGGGCTGGCCGAGTGGTGTGGTGGTTAAGCGCTGGCTTGGGAATCCAGCGGCCCCGGTTCGGTCCCACATATGAGGGCCAGTGACACTGCCCTCAAAAAAAAAAGAAAAATATTTAGAAGAGGTATACCCGACGGAACATATTCACTGACAGGATGTGGCATGGATGGAGGGAGAAAAGCCAAAGAAGGTCTGTCAGTCATGATTCAATTATAGATAAGAGAATTCAGCCTGGCTAGAATAAGTAGGAAATGACTGACATACAAGGAATTAGTTACTACAAAGTCATCAGAAGGGTTGGGGAAGGAGTCTCTGGACTGAGCCTAGAGAGGACGCCCAGAATGATACCACAGAACCAGCCCACCAAGGAAACGGCCACCTTTGCTACAGTCATGGAGCTGGGTGATCAGGAGATTGTTGTCCCAACTGCGAGCTCCAGATTATACCATTTGAACTACACTGGGGATCAAGAAGTTCCCCACTCCCTGCCCCAGAGCCTGACTCCAGAGCCATGCTGCCCTGCTATAATTTACACCAACAAAATGGGGATCGTGTGTGCTGTCCCTCCTTCCCCACTTAGTTCAGTTCTGATTTCAGATCTTATCCAAGTGTGTCTGATTGGTGGAATCTAAATCCCATAAAACCCTGCAGAACCACTCTGAGAAAGACTGAGGGAGGTACGACTACTAAATAAACAGTAAATGCAGGAAATATGAAGCAATGGATTCAAGGAATGAATGTGTGGAAAGAATCAGTAAAAATTATAGTTGTGTAAAAAAGTATTACTGCCTGATGTAAAAGAAAACTAATAACATGAAGATAAAAATCCAGGAAAATCCTAAAAGGAAGGAAGTTAAAGTTTGCCAAGTTTCTTTCCCGGATTGGGAGAAATAATAGGCATCAATTAACACCAGAAATTGATGGAAAAAAATATATGTTTAACGTGTGTGTTTTAAAATTTTAAGGGCTGCCGTAAGAAAAAAAAATTAGATGTGTAATTTCTAAATCACTAAAAGGAAGAAAACAAAACAGCAGGAAGGGAAGAGAAAAAACAGAAAAGAAAGAAAAAAGAAAAATAAATATGTCAGTCATCACAATAAATATTAAAGAATGAAATTCTCCTGTTAATAGTAGGTCTCGGACTGGGTTAAAATTTGAGTTACATGTTGTTTTTTAGAACTATCCCTAAAGAAAGGAATAAATAAAGGTTAAAAATAAAGGGATGGAAAATATGTAACGGGCAAATGCTAACCACAACAAATATATATGGGAATATTAATATTAGTGACAATGGAATTGATGATACCATAAACTACAATCCACCAAAAAAATAATAATTTTTAACTTAATGTAACCAAGATCACAACTTCTAAATATATCAACAAATACAAGTATACATTGACAAATTCATAGTTATTGTGGTAAATATTAATCTGTTTCACTAATGGATCAAATAGACCAAAATAAAAAAGAATATTGAGGATTTGAATAACTCAGTTAACACATTTTATCAAATAAATATATTTAGAATTTTATTCCCAGAACCTATTCCCAATTCAGAAAAAAAAAAATTATTCAAATACCTAAGAAATGTTTGGAAAAATTGAACATATATTAAGATTAAAGAAAATCTCTATGTATCCCCAAAAGCATACTCAGACAGATCACTTTCTCTAATTATAATATCATAAAATAATGAGCTAAAAACTTATCCAGTTGGAATTGGAAAAACAAAGAAAAAGAAACAAGTTCCCAGAAAACAAAATACAAATGCCTTTAAACTAAAAAAAGATTTTTGACTTCAATCAAAGTTATAGGCATGAAAATTTTAAAACAACGAGGTAACTTTGTGGGGCAAGACTAAAAGTTTAATAATGTACAGCATGATGAAACAGTTTCATATACAATATTGGTGTTAAGGAACATTGATGCACCTCTATTTTCACAACAATTTAGCAATATCTAACAAATTGTTGTTAGGTACATGTGTTTTGACTTAGTGATTGCATGTAAAGGAATATTCTAGAGGTATGTTTTTCACGTGAGCACAAATGTATGTGTCCAAGGATTTTTATTGCAGCCAGTTTTTGTAATAGCAAAAATATGAAAACTCACTAAATTGTCCATTAATAGAGAACCAATTAGTTGTAGCTCTAAAAATAATTAGAGTTTCTATATGAAACAGTCTCTAATATATCTTAGAAAATAAAAATGCAAGACATAGAACAATTGTATAATATGTTGTAATTTGTGAGAAATGGGACATATATTTCAGAGATAGCCTGGTGTAATTCAAATTGTTTTTTAAATGATTGTCTCTCAGAGTTGAACTGATAACACTAGGGTTCCAAAGTGTGTAGATGTTTACTTTTCACTCGTATGTCTATATATACTGCTTGAATTACCTTTTTTATTTTCATTTTGCTTAATTTTTGTTGTTGCTCTTCTTTTTATTATAATTATTGTGTTCTTTTCTAATAAAGGGTTTTAGAAAATACTTTAACTTTTTTAGGTTACAGAATAAGATAAAACCAAACTCATAAGTCACATATAAATGAATTGGACAACAAAAACAGTATATGTCAAAACCTGTGGGATGGGCTAAAACAGTATTGAGAAGAAATTATATATCTTTAATATACTTACTAGAAAACAAGAAAGATTACAAATTAATGAATGAGGCTTTTAATTCAAGAAGCTAGAAAATAGCAAAGTGAAGTGTAAAAAAACAAACGAACAAAAAACAGAGGTAAGAAATTCATAAAGATAACAGTAACTTTTAAAGAAATAAGAAATTGAAAAGAAGAACAATTGTCCAATAAAAGCAAAATTGACTCTTTATAAGAACCATTTTTAAAGGAAAATCCAAGACCTCAACTAATAAACTTTTTTTTTTTTTAAAGATTTTATTGGGGAATTGGGGGAGGGGAACAACATTGGGGAATTGGGGAAGGGAAACAGACAAGTTGCTGTCCTTTTGTTCTTCAGTCTAGTTTTGGAGGACATTGCTTCACTGGCCCATGTGCTCTTCCTGGGTGAGGCAGTCGCTCGCCTGCCATTGGACGGCTGCTCACAAAAGCTCACGCCAGCTGCTGGCCAGCCCCACTGCAGCCTACGCCATCACCTGCGACTGATGGCAGCCCAGCTCCAAGTCGAGCTGTTGTTCACCATCTTAGCTGTAGAGGGCGCAGCGTCACTGGCCCTCATATGTGGGATCCGAACCGGGGCCCTGCTGCTCAGAGCTGGCATTCCAAGCCAACTCTTAATCAATGCACCACTCGGCCAGCCCATCAACTATTAAACTTTTTAAGAGCTAGTCAAATTTTTGCGACAAGGAAACCAACACCAGTTTAACTTACAAAAATAATTAACATTTTGGGCCTATACTGTACTTTCTAATACTTCCATAAGGCTTGACACATTTGCCTCACAAAAAATAGCATTAAAAACATTTAAGCCAAAAGTTGACAGAACTACAAATCCACATCACATTGGGAAGTTTTAATATACCTCTGAGCAGTTAATTAAAAAAGATAAAATAGTTGAATAATGTGATTAAGAATTTGACTTAATGGGCCTTTAGAGAACATTGCCCCCAACAACTGCAGAATGAACGTTCTTTTCGAGCATTTATGGAATATTTATAAAAATTGACCCAATACTATCTGTAAAGCAAGTGTCAATGGATTCCGTGTTCCTCTGTTCAAAATGCAAGTAAGCATTAACTTGATTACAAAATGTTAACCAGGAAATCCCTATATATTTGAAAATTAAGAAACATTTCTAAGTAAACCACAGGTTCAAGACAATTTCATAATGGAAATTTGAAACTACTGTGAACTGAAATACAATGAAAATACCACATTTCAAAACTTTGGGATCAAGTTATATGGTGCTAAATGGAACCGTTTTAGCCTTGAAATAGGTATATCAGGAAAGAATAAAGGCTAAAAATGAATGAGCTAAATATTGTGTCTAAAAAAATTAGAGAAAGAACAGCAAAATAATTCTGAAGAAAGTTAAAAGAAATAATGATATTAAAACAAAATTAATGAGAAGATTATTTGAAAAGACTAATAAAAGTGATATTAAATGTATGTTTACATTGCTGTTATAACTTAAAAATTGATAAAGAAAATAAATGCAGGTAAAGATCTCTATTACTTTTTTCTCTATAAAAGTGAGAATACAGTAATGCCTTGGTTTGTGAGCATAATTCGTTCTGGAAGCAAACTACTTGTATTGCAAGACATCACTCGTTTACCACGTTAAAATGTATTAGAGGGCCGGCTGAGTGGTGTGGTGGTTAAGCACTGACTTGGGATGCCAGCAGTCCCAGTTCAGGTCCCACAGATGAGGGCCAGTGACACTGCCCTCAAAAAACAAACAAATAAAAAGCTCTTTTAAAAAAAAATGTATTATAAATGTTTGCTAATCTTGCGGAACACTCGCAAACCAAGTTTCTTGCAATCCCAAGGTTTTTCTGTGTTATACTTCCTAAAACCCAATAAAAAGGATTGAGTAGAGCTGGCCAAGTGGGTCAGTTGTTAAGAGCTCGCTCAGGAGTGCAAGCTCTGAGCAACAGGGATCCCCGGCTTGAGCTGAGCAGCCGCTGAGCTGCCAACAGGTAGCAGAATGGCTTGGCTTAAAAAAACAAAACAAAACGAAACAAAAAAAAGGATTGATTAGGTAAATTGTGATGTACATCACATTTGAGTTTTAGGTATTCATTGAAATGATTAATTTTTAATAACAGAAAATATTTTATAACATTAAGTGAAAACAGTATGGAGAATTGGATGTTTAATATGATCGTAACTTTTTAAAAATTCATAGAAAATGTCTAGAGAGAAATATGTTGAATGCGAACAATGTTAATAGATTTATATAGATTTATGAGGGATTTTTATCTTGTTCTCTATCCTTTTCAAAATTTGTACTCCCTACAATTTCTGAAATAATTGTGTTATACTATGAAATTGGAAAAGAAACTTTAAAAGAGATATTCCTCTTCTGCACCCAATATTCAGTTCACAGTAAAGTAGTAATATCACTTCATTTATAGACACCCTAAATGGTGGAAACCAGAAAGCGACCTCCGTGTAGGATGAGTTGCAGTTCTCTGGAATTCTAGGCTTATGGATCTGTAAGTGATACTATGAGCACTGTTTATGTTTTTTTAAATAATCAAATGAGGCTTCCTGATTCATTACTTACCTTCTTCTAGAATCTTGCCCCGATATGCTAACAGCTGGGAGTTTTCGGTTTTCTGTTTGTTTGGTTTTTGTCTAAACTTAAACCAGTATCCCATTCCATTTCTAGCTATGAGTAATACTACTGAACTACAACATGGAATTATGAATAATTGGTGTGATTTATAAGAGGGTAACCAACTTATAATATGGGATATAAGGAGTTTGAAAGTTTGGCCCACTACATCTGTAATATGGTTGTTTTACTCTCTGTGATTATGTAATTTTATATTGATTTTTTTAAAGTAGTGTTTTTTTCACTTTAGAAATGCTTGAGATAAGTTTATGTTGATGATTGGTAGTTATAAAACAAAAGAATTTGGATTGAACAACTTAGTAGAAAAATTGGGGCATTGAAACTGAGCTCAAAGAAACTCAAACTCATAAAACAGATACTCAAAAGTATATATGTTCCCCTCCAAACTCAACAAAAATGGGCATGTTTTAATAAACCTGTTAAATAACTCTAAATCTCTTGATTGTCTTTCTACAGGAAGAAGCAATGCCGGTATCTGCAAGAAACCAAAGGAAAAAAACCTAGTATTGTCAATGAAGAAAATGATAGCAAAAGGCTTGTGGGAGAAAACACAAATCGTGCTATGCTAAATTATACCACAAGAGACTTTTATAATGAAAAGCTGGAGGTAAAACTACCATTGATTTTTGGAGTCTAGTGCCTGGATATATCCCACATGGCTTAGGACTTGGTGGTTGTCAATTTCTCCCTTAATGAGTTAAGATAACCTGTTCTAGAATGTTAGCCAGCCTTATACATACAAAGCTGGGACAGTAGGCCTAAGGCATGAGGAAGGGGCAAAGCCCGTAGTTCCAATATCTTCATTTCTGCAGGATAACAGAAAAATGTTCAAAAGAAACCTGTACCAAAAATCTAGATCAAAGTAAGACTAAGAGTCCTAATCTCCCTGAATTAAGAAATGGGATATAGCTTGCTGTGAGGACTTAGCCAGCCCATGCCAGACTGGCAGAGGACGCATTTCTGTCCTCTGCTTGAGTCCTTGATGTTTTCATTTACTCCTTTCATTCCCCTACACCATCAACTTCTGTATTCTTAATCATGCAATATAACATTTTACCTGTTCTGTTTCCACTGTAGCTGCTTAGCCAGGAAAGCTAGAACGAATTCTTTATTTCTTTATGCATTCAGAAGTTTGTTGGGGGAATACAGTGCTAGGGTGCTAGGGGGCTGCTTAAGCTATAAAGAACAGCGTACAGTGTCTGCCTTGATGGAGCTTAGGAAAAACGCTAAAGAAATAAGCCATCAAATTAACAATAGATTGTTAGATTCTATAAGAGATTTTCAGGGGACTCAGTGGGGCAAAAGAACGAGATAAGCAGATCAGGCAGCATTAACAGAGTGTCTGTGATTTCTGTGCAAGGCACAATGATATAGATATAACATATATATAACAAAAACATTTTCAAATCCTTTTTTTAACAGCTATGGGATTCTGTGTTCAAACTATATTGCAGCTAAAAACCCAGTCTGTGAAAAACAAAGCAAAACAGCAGAGCTGCTGCTGTGGAAAAAACAGAGGGGGCTCAGAGATGCACTTGACTGGATCTTCTGTTCCTTTCCCCTCATCACACCCTCAATCTTGAAGCATCTCTTTGGAACCCACAAGGCCCTGTAGATTATAGCTTGAAAGTCACTTGTAAACTCAATGTAACAATATTTTTATAGCATCCTAAAACACCTTCAGAGTCTGCTTTCAATTCTTCTGGTGAAAGAAAGGTCACTACTTCATGATGGCTGTGTATCACTGAATAACTCCAACTGTGAAGAAATTCTTACCCATATTAAGCTGATGACTTTCATTGAATGATCCTAGCACCCCTTTGAGTCAAAAAGAGAACAAGTCTCTTTCTCATGAAAACTCCTCAAATACTTAAAGTCAGGTAATCCTCTGTCTCACCTTAGTTCTCTCTACATTCACATCTTCACTCATTCAAAAATCATGTATTGAGCACCTTTCACGTGTAATACTTGGGTCATAAGAAGTTCCCATCCTTATCTTCATGGATTGTACGTTCTAATGGAGGAAATAGACATATACCGTGATACTTACACATCAGTATAGTGAGAGAGTGGAGGGGAGATAGCTAACCCAGGTCAAGAGAGGCTTTCTAGAGAAGAAGCTTCCTGATATAAGTCTGAAAGAATAAAATATATAACAGAGAAAAAGGGCAATTCTGTCAAATAACACAGTGTGAATAAAAGGCATGGGAGTATAAAAAAGATAAAGAGAGAGCCAGGAGCTATAAGCAGTTCAGTGTTGCTGAAGCACAGAGGTTGAGGTGGGTGGTGTTAAAAGATGAGACTGGCGGGTAGTAAGAGGGCTACGCGAAAGAAACTGGATGTAACTCTTTGGCCAATAGAGGCTTCCAGATGTTGTCAGAAGAGGAAACGGATAGCCACACAGGCAGGATTTTGAATCATTCTCTTACTGAAAGAAGTTGGTTCTATGAGTCAAAAATTAATTTCCATAAAAGACATTTAGAAAAATGTCAAAGAGCCACGTTCAAAACAAGAAGAGTTTCATAGAGAAATCTACCAACTCTTTGAGGAACAGGCAGTTCCAATGATTTTTAAATTGTTCCAGAGTACTGAAAAAACAAAGAAAACATACACATTTTTTCAAGACAGCCTAACAGAAATCCTTTAAAAATATTAGCAATCAGAATACAGTAGAACATTAAATGAATAACAAACATTACAGCTAAGTATAGTTTGTTCTAGGTATGTAAGATTCAATATTAGTAAATTAATAGGTCTAAGGTAGAAAGTCGTGTTTATTTCTATGGACATTGAAAGAGCATTTCACATAATTCAACACCCACTAAATTTTCTTTAAATATATAGAATCAATAGAAATTGGATAATAAATGGCATGCGTGATGGGCTAAATCTGGAAACACTAGCGTCAGTGGGAGGTAGAATTCTAATAAGATGGCCTCCGTGGTTCCCACTCCCTGGTAGCCTCATTTTTGTGTAATATCCTCCCCTAATCGCAGGTAAAACCTATGATCTGCTTCTAACCAGTGAAATATGGCAAGTGTAAAGGAATTTTGCAGATATAATTAAGAACCCTAATTAGTTGACGGAGAGAGCATGATCTAATCAGGCAAGTCCTTTAAAAAAACGATTCAAGATTTCCCTGAGAGATTCTCCTACTGGCCTGAAAATAGTAAGCCACCATATTTTGAGACGGTCACATGGCAAACAACAGAGAAGCTTCTAGAGAGCAGCCCCCCGCTGCCAGCCATCAAGAAAATGGGACGTCAAGTCCTGCAACTGCAAGGAAATTAATTCTGCCAACAACCACTTCAGCTTAGAAGAGGACCCCAAGCTTCAGAAAGCGACACAGCCTGGCCAGCCCCTTGGCTGAGGCATCATGAAGTCCTGAGCAGAACGTTTAGCTCAACCATGCCTGGACCGATGCTTGGAAACTGTGACATAGTAATAGATGTGTGTTGTTTTTTGTTTGTTTTTTTGTTTTCTGAGGGCAGTGTCACTCACCATCATATGTGGGACCTGAACCAGGGCCGCTGGCTTCCCAAGCCAGTGCTTAACCACCACGCCACTCAGCCGGCCCTAGATGTGTGTTGTTTTAAGCCACCACGTTTGAGGTGATGTGTGCACAGCAATAGAGCACCAGTGTATCACTGCAGCCAGTATCAAGACAAGCGTGTTCAGTATCACCACTATTTATCAAAACAAACAATGTGAGGTCCGGCCGAGTGGCTCAGTTGGTTAAGAGCTCACTCAAGACTGCAAGCTGAGCTCTGAGCAACAGCAGTCTGATGCCCAGCCCGAGCTGAGCTGCCACTGAGCTGCCAACAGGTAGCAGGATGGCTCAGCTAAAAAAAAAAAACAATGCGAGGAGACAAGACAGAAATCGTTGGTAACTTGAAAAGAAGGGAGTGAGCTTACTAACTGCAGACAATATTATTGAATACCTGGGAATCCCAAGAGATTTAATTGGGGAACTATAAAAGCTGTAAGAAAATTCAGTAATGGAGCAGAAATCAACAACTTCTGTATATATAAATAACAACCAAAAAGTATTATAAATGGAATGGAAAATAAGACCCAACTCAGAGTAGCAACACAAAAAGATAAAATACCTAGTAATAAACTAACTAATAAATATGCAAGAGCTATATGAAGTAAACTTTAAAACAATGAAGCACACCAAAGAGTTATGCGAATGGACACCTACCACGTTTTAGATAAGAAGGATCTAAAGCAAACTATATCAGTTTTCCTTAACTTACTTAAAAAGTTTAATATCCCAATAAAAATACAAAAATTTTTCATCAAGGTATTTTTTGAACAAGTTGATTCAATAGTACATGTGGGAAAAATAAATAGCCATAGGAACCCTGGAAAAGAAAAGCAATAAGACTAGCACTACTAGATAGTAAGGTATATTACATAGTTTTATCAAAACAGTATGATTATGAAGAGATAATCTAATGGAATAGAATGAAAAGTCCAGTATACATTTAAATACAAAAGAGAATTTATTACATGATAAAGAATAATCTCAAACCAGTCAGGTGGACCATCCAATAAATATTTGGGACTAATTAGGGAACTGAGAAAAAAAAAGTGGGATTCAGACATGATATCTTACCCCAGCATAAATTTCAAATGGATCAGAGATTTTAAAGTTTATAATGAAAGCACAAAAATATTCTACAAGAAACCATGTAAAATTAATGTGTAGCATTGTGATGAGAAAGACCTTCAGGGGAATGAAATAAGCAAAGACAAATGACAAACTGAAAAAATAATTTGCAATAACCTTCCCTAAATTATAAAGAGCTCTTAGAAAAGGGATCAGCAATTCAACATAGGTTGTATTACTTATTGAAAAGCAAATTTTAAATAATATATCATTTACCACTGTAACAACACATTGTGGGAATGAATAATAAAATATGTATAAGCCCTTTATGGAGGTTTCAATAAAATTTTGAAATTTTATTGAAAGAGATTGACGAAAAGCTAAATAGATAGTTTATGTTCATGGACAGAAACTTTACATGATAAAAAAGATCACTTCTTCCTAAATCCATCCATAAATATAAGGCAGTGCTAATCGAAATTTGGACAGGGTTATGAAACTTCACCAATTGATCATAAAAGTTATCTGATAGAGCAAAGTCTTAAAATAAATTATCTAGGGCCGGCCGAGTGGCGCATTGGTTAAGAGCTGGTTTTGGGATGCCAGTGGCCCCGGTTCAGATCCCACATATGAG
Organism: Aselliscus stoliczkanus; assembly: GCA_033961575.1. Lineage (NCBI taxonomy): Eukaryota > Metazoa > Chordata > Mammalia > Chiroptera > Hipposideridae > Aselliscus > Aselliscus stoliczkanus. Next base: position 61,682,188 of record CM066732.1, on the reverse strand, counting down.
AGCCAGTGACACTGCCCTCTACAGCTAACAACAGCTCCACCTGGAGCTGGGCTGTGCGAGCCCCGGTGACGGTGTAGGCTGCAGCCCCTGCTGCAGTGGGCTGCCATAGGCTACAGTGAGTGGCCGGCAGCCAGTGTGAGCGGCTGGCAGCCAGCGTGAGCTGCCAATAGCCATGGTGAGCGACTATCCAGAGGCCGGCGACCCATCTGCCTCACCCGAGAAGAGCGCAATGACGATACCAACATGGGCCAGTGAAGCAACGTCCTCCACAACTAGACTGAAGAACAAAAGGACAGCAACTTGTCTGTTCCCCTCCCCCCAATTCCCCAATAAAATCTTTAAAAAAATAAAATAAATAAAATAAAATAAATTATCTAATAGACCTAAAACACGCAAGAGTAAAAGTGAGAGAACTTGCCTTACCAGATATCAAGTATTTACAGCATAATAATGAAGGCAGCGTAGGAATAGACAGATAGATCCACGGACAAAACAGAGAACCAGAACTATCCCATCTATTAATATATGGGAAACTTTATACAGAGAGCAAGCATTGCAGACTGGTATAGAAGGACTATGTAACAAGTGGTACTAAGGAAACCCTACTTTACACCATCCAGCAAAAGTTAACTACAGATCAAATATACACCCACGTATGAAAAGCAAAACTTAAATTTCTCGTTTATAAAATAGGAGAAAATCCTTATGACCTTGGTTGGGTAGGCTATGATTTCCCAACACACCAAGGGCACAAACCGGAAAAAAAAATAAAAAATAATGAATTTGGCAATCAAGGTCATTGATGGCTGTTGTTTTTTATATGTATGACAGAAATAATTTCAGTGGAGTCATAAGGAAAGCCCCAAATAAAGTGGTTTGAGCAGTAAATAAGCAAGAAATGAAGACAGGAAATGTTGACTCCTGTTTTGAGAAATACCAAAGGGAAAAGAAGGAACCTGAAGTCACATGTTTTAGAAAGCGCACTAGACACTAGGAGACTTGGGTTTGAGCCTAAATCTACCCCTTATTACCTGACAGACCTTGCCCAAGCCCCTTCATTACTCTCTGTTGAATCACAACCCATCATTCCTTCGCTTGTACCCCACTCCCTCCCCACTTCTTGAAAAATGATTAAATCCCTGAAGCACAAAGTGCTCAGTCCTCTCTGTACATCCTGAGCAGTTGAGAATAAATTGAAGTGAGTTCCTCACACATCAGGATCGGCAGACCCTTTTCATTATACGCATGTCACATCCAATTATACAGACGACATGTATAATTTGTCGCTTGGTAACTGTCCATCCATTCTCCTGACTCATTCTAAAAAAGATTAATGATGGCTTTGGAATCAGAGAGCTCAAAGGGACTTTAAGGTCCAATCCTGTTCTTAGATGAGGAAAACTGCAAACAGGTGAGTACTCATGATTGCATGACTGACTGAGCTGCCTCCAGGCCTCAGGTCTTCTGACCTTGGATTCTTTGCTGGACATCATGATCCTTTCTGAAGCCTTCCTGACCACCCAGTGCAAAAGGGGTTATATTTGAACACTGAGCAAATTTACTGTCTACATATCTCATTCAGCATTTTTTTACTGTTTAGTTTTTTTCAGTTTCCATATGTTTTGGCCATCTCTCAAACTAGACTGCAAGTTCTTCAAGGACTAGATTGGAGTTTTCTCTAGGCAAATGTTGGTTGATGCTGTCTGACCCTGAACAAGTCTCTCAATTTTTATTGACCTTAGTTTCCCATTTATAAAATAGAGATATGGAGTAAATCCCAGTACAACTGTCATTATAGTTAAAATCGCTTTGTAACAAATCCCACCATTGACCTACTTTTTTTTCCCCCAAACCATCTTCATGACAAAAAACTTTTAGTTCAATGAAATAATATAAACAATATTGTATAGAGTTCATCTCATCAGGATTAAACTTGTAAAAACCCTGCTTTATGAACCACACAGGGATATTGTGGGATAGAAAAAAATAAGCATATGAAAGCATCTGAGAATGGAAAAAGCATTATTCACGGAGCATCAGCTCCTTGCAGGGTCAGGACAACAGAGATCTCTAATGTGCCCCTTTCGGGATCATTCCGGGCAGGTGGGTGAGGTGTGCTGGCAGACACCTGATGAGTTTTAGAGTGTACTGCACAGATGCAGAGTCCTTGGCTCAGCGGAGAGAAGGCATGATGAAGCAAAAACACTTTAAAACACAGGCACTAAATTAACAATTATTATAGCAACATGTTTATGAAGAAGTAATGGAAGAAACTATAGCAGCACACTTTTTTTTTTTCTTGAAGATTTTATTGGGGAATCGGGGAAGGGGAACAGACAAGTTGCTGTCCATTTGTTCTTCAGTCTAGTTGTGGAGGACGTCACTTCACTGGCCCATGTTGATATTATCATTGCGCTCTTCCCGGGTGAGGCAGATCGGTCGCCAACCATTGGACTGACACGGCTGCTCACGGCAGTTAACGAAAGCGCATGCCAACTGCCGGCCAGCCCCACTGCAGCCTACACTATCACCGGCCACTCAGGCAGCCCAGCTCCAGGTCTCCAGGTCGAGCTGTTGTTCACCATCTTAGCTGTAGAGGGCGCAGCATCACTGGCCCTCATATATGGGATCCGAAACAGGGCCCTCCCTGCTGCTCAGAGCTGGCATCCCAAGCCAACTGTTAACCAATGAGCCACTTGGCCAGCCCTATGGCAGCACATTTTAAAGCACCAAAAACTGCACTATGCCAATCATGAAAAGTTTATGTTCATTTGTATTATGTATAAATTATTTAACAAGATATGTCATTTAAGCATTCTTTTTATTATTCCTAAATTGCTATAAAATATTTTCCAGTCTTACTGCTAGAACTTTGTTTTTTTAATTCAAAACCATGTTTTAAGAAACTTAGAAGTCTGCAAGAGAGGTGTTCATGAAATATGCTCTGTATACATGCATTGCTCATTGTAAAATGATGCTCATTTTAGTTACTGATCTCTGGTGACTCACACTTGTCTTTCTCCCGTGTAGTCCCTGGGCAGCCCAGATTTACTGGGTGATAAAATGGAGCCGCTAAATGTTCTTATCAACGAACTAACTTAATGCAGGTGATTAAGTCCCAGAGTCTATTTCAGAGCCAGAGACTGTTCATCGGAGGAGTAACCAGCTGGAACCATTTGTTGTGTATCACCCATCACAATCTATACATATTTTTAGGATAGGTCAGCCCATAACCTGTTGTTTTTAGCACGTGAGCTAAATCAAATCAGCATGTTGACCCCTGAATGATGAGTAATTATTTAGAAAAATCTTATGTGTCATAAGAAAATTTCTAAAATGTACCTCTATTAGGGAAAGTTAGTGACAATTGAGACTCATCATTAACTTACATTAATTAATCAAGAATCTAAAACATATATTTTTTTTAAATTGTGAAAATCTGGAAAAGGAATAGAATAAAAGGAAAAAGCACTCATGGTCTCACAACACAGACTATCTTGACACTTCAGTATATTTTCTTCCAATAATTTTCTATATAATTTTTTTCTAACTTTTTAATGAAATCTTCAAACATGCAGTGATGTTGAAAGAGTTTTACAGTAAGCACCCATATACCCAAGTTATGCTGTTAACTTCCTTTGTCACATGTCTATGCATCTGCCCATCCTCTATATGTCAAAAATCCACATTTTTTTAAATTCATTTTAAGTAATTGCAGACGTTAGCATGCTTCTCCCTGAATAATTCAGCATGCTTATCATGAATTAGTGTTCAGGGTTTGATATAGTTTCTTCTTTTGAGATAAAATGTGTATACAGTGCAATACAAACGTTGATGTAAGTTTTGACAAATACACTCATAGAACCCAACCTCTATCAAAATTTCATTTTGTATTTTTATTTTCCACTTAACATTATAATGTATTTCCTTGTTATTATAAATCTTACTAAGTGTAGTTGTAATGGCAATATGTGTTGATATCTTAAATGTCACCTCTAATTCAGCTTGAAATTATTTTGGTGTTTTGATTCAACTCAAATCAAACTGGAGGTTTCAATGGATCCTTTCCAAGTAGTTAAACCTATTGTCTCATTGACATTTATTATTTCTTTACTTCTTCACTGATATGAATTGATTCCCTTATAATTCTGATAATCTGATCTATTCCATTAATTTTTCATTATATTGTGACATTTTCCATCATCATGCCTTTATAATCTCCGAAAGTATCAATAGCCAGAAATAATGTTGAATTCTTACATTATACAAAATGGCTTTGTATCAGTTTCTGGGATGAAACTGGGGCCCAATGCCTGAATATTCTTTGGTCCAAATCTTCCAGTGCTGTGTTTTGAACCCAGGTTTTTCTAATGCAGACCACCAGACCCACAAGTTGAGTGGGGACACTTTCTTTTGAAGGCCAACTTTTGGGTCCCAGACTTATATGATATATACTCGTATTTCCTCTTCCTCTTCGTACACTTTCCCCTGACTTTACCCAAATGGTCTGGGCCACATAAGGCAGTATAACGTACCACTACCTGCTTTTTGAAAATACAGAGTGAATTCAGAGGATAGTCATTTAAAGTATGTATATGGCTGTTAATTGACCTCATACCAATTAGATCGTCAGTGTCAGTACTCTGATACATTTACCACCGGAAGCCATGAATCTGCACATTCAGCTGACATATGAGCAAAAGTACCCGAACTGAGACAGGAGATGGCCCCCAAGGGGGAAATCGTTGTTATGACCAGTGATTCCGATAAAGAAGCACATTGTCTCACAAGCTGTCCAGCAGAGGCAGGAGTGGCCGGGGAAGAGGCGCTCCCTGGTGCTGTCCTTAGGCAAGCAGAGCTGTGTGCAGACTGTCTGGGCAAGTACTGCTGCTCTGAGGGGCTGGGGTCACTACAGGTTATTTCAGGTTTCTCTGGTTCAGCTCATTGTTGCTTTGGCTTTTGGATTAATTATGATTCGATGCAGATTTTTCTCTTTTTAACAGGAAATAAAGGAAAAAAAGAAATTCTGCCGGATGTATATAGAGGACCTTGTGAAGGAAGCCACAGAAATCAACAAGAAAAATGAGGCTCTGCAGAAGCTTTGGCCGCAGATGTTCATTGAGCTTGTCAGGGATGCGGTCATAGAAATCCGCAGTAAAAACTCCTACATGAAGCTTTGCCTACAGCAGATAACTGACCAAAAATAGAAATAGCTTGTAGTTGATTTTATACTAGCAGTTTTATGTTCTGAAGGTTGAAAAAGTAAACATGTTAAAACAATAACACTCTTCTACCAACTAGAAAGCCTAGCATCAAACCAATATTGCCTACTGTTCTCGTAGTTAAAGGTTAGGAAGGAAAGGAGGAAAGCTAGAGAAAGGGAGGGTTTATTTCCATGTATGATGACCAAAAAAACCTTTGGGAGCTAAGCAGTTTTTAGAGATAGCTTGGGCCTTGAACTCGCACTGCATCTCCGGGTCTTGCTTGGAATGGTGCCCCCTGTTGTAGCCCAAAGCAGTGTTTGCTCATGGGCCAGCGTGAGCTGCTCTCACCTTTCAGCTGATAGCTTCCAGTTTTTTGCCTCTTTATTTTATGTCATGATTTCAAAGCCAAACATATGTTCTTTTTTATAAGTTTATTATTAAACTTAATAAATTAGTAAAAAAAAGAAAAGGTGTGTTTGCCTCCTTATTTTAGTCAGACTTGTCATTTTATGGTATGTTCCTCTTAGTTTCTTTAGAAGAAAGTGAGTAGGAGCCCTTCTCTTCACTTATATAGGAAGAGGTCCTAATCTGGGGACGTACCTCAGGGCAGCACAGGAGGTCCGGAAGGTCACTGTGGGCAGAAAAATATGAAAAGGAGTCAACTGGGACAGGAAGATCCTTCGGGAATGTAAAATGCAGTGACAAATCGGTGAGTCATCTCCCTGAAAGGTGTTTCATTCTATAGTTGGCTATTCTGGGACTCTTTTTTTCAGGGAGGTGAGTGTAAGTGTACCTCAGAAGTATCAGGGATTCATGGGTGAAAAGTTTAATTTTTCAAAAAGATTTTTATTAAAATATAGCTAACAAGGTTATAGTAGTTTCAGGTGTCACAATAGTTATTCAACAATTATATACCTAAAGAAGTGATCACCATGATAAGTCCAGCAACCAGCTGACACTGTACACGCTGTCACAATATTATTGACTATATTCCCCGTGCTGTACATTACATCCCATGACTTATTTGTTTTATACTTGAAAATTTGAAGCTCTTATTCCCTTTCACATTGCCCCCCTTTTAAAATTTTTCAATTACAGTTGACATTCAATGTTATATTACAGGTGTACAGCATAGTGGTTAGACATTTATATAATTTAAGAAGTTATTCCCCCTGACTAGTCAAGTACCCACCTGGCACTATGCATAATTATTACCACATTATTGACTAAGTTCCCTATACTTTACATCCCCATGACTATTTTGTAACTACCGGTTTGTATTTCTTAATTCTTTCACCTTTTTCATCCTGCCCCCAATATGTACCCCTCCCTTCTATCACAACAAATCTAGTACCCATCTGACATCATACGTAGTTACTACAATATTACTGACTATACTCCTTGTGCTATACCCTACATCTCCATAACTACTTTGTAACAACCAATTTGTACTTCTTAATCCCTTCCTCTTTTTCACTCACCCCCCAATCCCTCTCCCATCTGGCAACCATCAGAGTGCTCTTTGTAACTATGAGTTTGTTTCTGTTTCGTTTGTTAATTTTGTTCTTAGATTCCGCACGTAAGTGAAATCACATTGCATCTGTCTTTCTCTCTCTGACATACTCCACTCAGCACAGTACCCTCCAGGTCCATCCATGCCTCCACAGATGGCAAGAACCCATTCCCTTCCACGGCGGAGCAACGTTCCATTGTATATGAGTATATGTACCCCTCCACTTTATCCATTCATCCACTGATGGACACCCAGGCTGCCTCCACATCTTGGCCATTGTAAACAATGCTATAATGAATGTATGGATGCACATGTCCCCTCAAAGTAGCATTTTGGGTTTCTTTGAATAAATACCCTGAAGTGGGATTACTGGGTCCTTCATTGTGTCTTCTTATAGCCTTTGTTTTGAAGTCTATTTTGTATTGTATAAGTATCGCTATTCCAGCTTGTTTTGTTTCAATTTTCATGAAATATCTTTTTCCATTTCTAGTTTCTGTCTGTGTCTTTCAATCTGAAGTGAGTCTCTTGTAGGCAGCATATGTAAGGGTTTGTTTTCTTATACATTCAGCCACCCTGTCTTTTGATTAGAGCATTTAATCCATTTACATTGAAAGTAATTGTTGATAGATATGTAGTTATTGCCATTTTATTATCATAATTTTATTTTTATTTTTTTCCCCATTTTAAAGAAGTCCCTCTAACATTCCTTGTAATGCTATTTTGGTGGAAATGAACTCCTTTGGCTTTTTCTTGTCTGGGAAGTTCTTTATCTGTCCTGGGATCCTAAATGATAGCCTTGCTGGGTAATCATGGTTGTAGGTCCTTGCTTTTCATCACATTGAATATTTTGTGCCAATCCCTTCTGGTCTGCAAGGTTTCTGTTGAGAAACCAATTGACAGTCTTATGGGAGCTCCCTTATAAGTTACTAGTTGCCTTTCTCTTGCTGCTTTGTCTGCCATTTAAATTATAATGTGCCTAACTGTGGGCCTATTTGACATCATTCTGTTTGGGACCCTTTGTGATTCCTGGACTTGTATGTCTATTTCCTTCGCCAGGTTAGGAAAGTTTTCAGTCATTATTTCTTCAAATATGTTCTCAATCCCTTGCTTTCTCTCTTCTGGTACCCCTATAATACAAATTTTGGATTCTTTTTTCTTTTTGCTGTTCTAATTAGGTGTTTTCTCATACCTTGTCTCCTAAATTGCTAATTCAATCCTCTGCTTTATCTAGTCTGCTTGTGATTCCTTCTAGTTTATTCTTCATGCACTGACTGTATTTTTTCACTTCTGACTGGTTCTTGTTTATGGTGTCTATGTCCTTTTTTATGCTTGCTCTGTCTTTGGTGAAGCTCTCACTAGGTTCCTTGAGTGTCCTTATAATCATTGTTTTGAACTCAGGTTCTGGTAGGTGCCTTGCCTCCATTTTGTTTAGTTCTTTTTTCTGGATTTTTCTCCTGTTCTTTCATTTGGGATACATTTCTTTGTTTCCTAATTTTGGCTGTCTCTCTGTATTTGTTTCTATGTGTTAAGTAGATCTGCTTTGTCTCCCATTCTTGTCCAAGCAGCCTTTTGTAGTAGGTGTCAGGTGGGGGCCCAGAGGCACAGCCTCCCTGGTCACCTGCTCTGGGTGCCCCAGGTGTGTCCCTTGTGTGGGTTGTGTGTGCCCTCCCATTATATTTGAGTGTTGAATGCTATTGGCACATCAGTGGGTGGGATTGACCCTTAGGCTCACTGGCTCTGGGGTTTGGCCATGTCCACAGCTTAAGGGCTGCCATGCAGGGGACTTATCACACTAAGTGGAATTGGCCCCTGTGGGCTCTGGTGCCTGTTGAGACCACCCTCTGTGTGTGTTGTTTGTGGGGCTAGTTGGGGAGTACTCTGCTGTGGTCTGAAGCCAACCTCTAAGTATGTTGGTTCTGGGACCTCTTAAGAGAAGCTCTGGTGCAGGCCCAGGTCAGCCATGCCTGTGACTGTTTGGGGACCACCCGGCAGGACATAACAAAGCAATCCATGGTTGTTCGTTGCCTGTGCTAAACCTGGAGGTGGGAGAGGCCATGCTACATACCAAGGACATCTCCCACCGGTACCGGGCCTGGGGTAGCTCTGCAAAGAGCAAGGACATACCAAGGCCTGCTGCCACCTGCCAGTTCCCTTAAGGCTCAGCTTCTGATAAAGCCTCATGAGGTATGGAGATGGGTGTGGTGGGGTCTCAGGGAGTCACTAGAGTCGGAAGAGTTTTGGTCACCAAGTTAATGTAAACTCTGTTTTGGTGCCAGTGCTGAGCCTGGAACAACTCAGCAAAATTCTTAGAACACACTGAGGCCAGTCACTGCCCATTGGGGACCTGCTGGACTCCGATAGTTTTCCAAGAAAGAGTGCAACGCAGGTGGGGCTGGCTGCTCCTGGAGAAAGTGCCTCAGGTGCTGGGGGAGTTGGGTAGGGTGGAGTCCCAATGAGTCAGCAGAGGGGAGCAGCAGAGCTCACCAGGCCAATCAGATTCAGATTTGGCTGTGGTGGGGGCAGATTCACCACGGGAAAGATCGTGCCTGCTTCCCGGCTACATAGGAGGAGAATCTCGCACAGGAAAAATGCCGACTGTCCTCCAGTCCTCCCTCTGTAGCCACACACCTTACCCTGCTCCCCCATATGTCTCTGACACCTCCTGAGTCACTGTCTCTCCACTGGAGCCCAAGGTGAGTGCCTGCAAGTGAGTGAGTCTGTGTGCAGGCCATTTAAGAGGATGCCTGGGTTTCCCACAGCCTCTGTCCCACTCCAATGGTCGGAATCCCCACTGTTTTTCGCAGCCAGATGTTGTTGGGAGCTCCTTTTCTTGGCACCAATACTCCAGGCTGGGGAGCCTGGTGTTGGGGGCCAGGGTCCCATGCTCCTCTGGGGGCAACCTCCATGACCAAGATATCCCTTCTGGGCCGGCCAAGTGGTGTATTGGTTAAGAGCTGGTTTGGGATGCCAGAAGCCCCGATTCGGATCCCATATATGAGGGCCAGTGACACTGCCCTCTACAGCTAACAACAGCTCCACCTGGAGCTGGGCTGTGCGAGCCCTGGCAACCTTGTAGGCTGCAGCCCCTGCTGCAGTGGGCTGCCATAGGCTACAGTGAGTGGCCAGCAGCCAGCGTGAGGGGCTGGCAGCCAGGTGAGCTGCCAATAGCCGCGGTGAGCGACCATCCAGAGGCCGGCTACCCATCTGCCTCATCCGGGAAGAGTGCAATGACAATACCAACATGGGCCAGTGAAGCAACGTCCTCCACAACTAGACTGAAGAACAACAACAAAAAAGACAGCAACTTGTCTTCCCCTCCCCCAATTCCCCAACGCTGTTCCCCTCCCCCAATTCCCCAATAAAAATCTTAAAACAAACAAACAAAAAAGATACCCCTTCTGATTCTCAACAGCCATGGGGAGGTTTGGGGCTCGTTCCGTACCTCTTCCCTTCCTCTCTTCTTTATATTTTTAGTCACAGGACTTCTGTTAGGCTACACTTCAGATGGTTCTCCAGGTTTATTGTTCTATAACTTCGTTGTAATTTTAACGTGTTCACCGAAGGACACAGGCATGGAGTTTATGTACTGCACCATCTCCTAGCTTTTCTAATTCCATTGGAAGATGAAACAGGTAAACAGGGTGTAAGCAGAGATTTGTCCTATTTCATGACGATCAGGAGAGTATTTGGAGCTCATTACCATAGCTGGAAATACAACTTCAGAAAAATGGTCTCACATGTCAGTAAATAGGACTTCTCCAATTTGCTCATATTTCTCAGCAGCTGCCATTGGCAGCAGGACTGCCAGAATATGGGAAAACAAGAATGAAATAGGACAACAAAGTCATACAGAAATGCTTGAAAGGAAGCTAGGTAAGCTGCTCTTACAGTTCTAAGAAAGGCCCTACATCCTTAAGAGCTCCTGGTTACCCTCCCTCAAAAGTGGAATCTCAAGTTTTGGAGGTTTACGTTATGTTTCAGAACATGGCCTTTTAAGTCACTGTCCTGGTTTTGCAACTTGGCACTTAAGATACCAGCTTAATAACTTGTGACTGATCTGAACCTCAGTTTCCTCATGCTAGTACATACCTCATAAGATTGTTGTGAGGTACAAATGAAATAATGCATTTAAAGCATTTATTATAATGCCTGGCACACAGCAAACACCCAATAAATGGAGCTATCCTTCTAGATACAAGTTGAACCACGGAACCGGTGCCCCAGGATGGGAAGAGCAATTAGCATTTCTTGATGATCCTTCAGTATCTAAATTGAAACACGTGGACCATCTCTCATCTGCTGGTAAAGGGTGATCTCTCCTGGGGTTTGTATCTTGTTTGGTATAGAAATGAGGTCCCACCTTGAGGGTAATGTTGAGAGGAGAAACAAGAATATCTTGTCTGTGGGCTGCTAGTAAATAGGAAAGGCAAGAAGTTGTGACTCCTCAGGTGTGTGAGGACCTGCTGCTCACCCTAAGCTTTGCAGGTGACTGGCCTGACTGTTCAATAAACAATCTAACTTCCTGAGTGCTGCCTCTCGTCCTGTATCCCGCCCATCCCTGATGCTGAAGGGACTTGACCCTCACATTTGCATGCATTCTTGGCCCTCCCTCCCCTGTGGTTCTGGGAATTTAAGGAACCCTAAATCAGCACTCGATGGCTTGGCAGCAAGCCTGCAGGCACTGCTGGCCCTACCCAGACCCTCCGCTTCAGGCCTAGTGATAGGGCATCCGTCTTGTTCCTGAAAACAAACCTCCTTCTGCCCCAGCTCTAGTAGCTTGGTCTCTCATCCCTTTGTGCCCGAGCGCCCTCTTGTCTGGCCCTCTGTTTCACACTGATTGGTTTCTACTTCTCAAATCCTTATTTTGCCTTGTTCTAAGCTCCTGATGTCTGTGTGCTCCTCTCTAGTTCCTCTCCCCTTCAGCCCATCTTCCTCCCAACCCATCTTCTTGCTGGAGTTCCCAGGTGAGGATAATCTCCAGATGAAAGGACATGGAACAGACTCTACTGGGCCTGGAATCAAGCGAGGGTCCTAGGTTGTTAGTGGTGATCCCTGGACCACTTACCCTCTCTAATCGGGCTTTTTCTGTGTCTCCAGGAAGAGGCAAGAAATGCACATCTCACTGCTTGAGACTGTCCAGGTTAGTGGGTTCTGAAGGGTAGATTGCTTTTTCCCAAAAGGAATCTCAAGCAGAAATGTCCCGTATCCCTGATCTGGGGAGATTCTCCCTGACACATCCTGGTGCAGCAGCTCAAGGGTGTGAATGTGCTGCAAGACCTGGGGAAGGCTGCTAAGTGTGCTGTTGGGTCTGAGGCTCGTTAACTGTGCTCCTGAGTCTGAGGGTGGTGCTGGTATCAGAACCCCACTTCCTAAGCTCAGGCCACTAAAGGCCTTGCCTGTGAGACAGTGAAGCCTTACCCTGCTCCTGATCTGTGCCTGACGGGGGCACAAAATACACTGTGACTCCAGTTCTCCTCCACTGAGTAATACTAATCATAACAACTAAGGTTTACTGAGCGGAGTCTAGCACCATTCTAAGGTTTTCACATGCATTATCTCATTTATTCCGGACACTGTGATATACATATGATAGGCATCCCTGTTTGAACATTAGAAAACTGAGGCATAAAGAAGTTAAAAACCTCACCCAAGGGTATTCCAGCCAATAAATAGTAGATAGAACCTGAATTCATAATCAGGACTAGTCTTAAGGACCTGCTGTGTGGCTAAAATAAATGAAAGAATGAAAAGGAAAGGGAAAGGGAGGAGAGAGGAAGCAATGGGAGGGGAGGGGAAGGGATAAGAGGGGAGGGGAAGAGAGGGGAGGGCAGGGGAGGGGAGGGGAGGGCAGGGGAGAGGAGGGAGGAAAGGACAAAAGAACATTAGAAAGAAGAACCTGGCTAGTTAGCAAGGCAAAATGAAAAATAGAATGCAGGGAGACTGCTTAGGAAAATATTAAGTTTGAATTCTGAAGAACAAAGATTAGTTTTCTTAACCTGCTTTTATGGGTCAGCTGGAGTTGGAATGGTTACTGTTGCCAAGAAGTTCAGAGCCAAGTTTGAACCTTGATCACAGCAACTGTGGTTAACCAGTATTGATGAAATATTTGCTATCTTTGATCCGGATTTCTACTTACGTTTATGTTTTCCTGGCTCGTGTGTATATCTTTTCTTGCAAGCTACCTTGAATCCTTTGTGGAAAGAGGATAAGGATAAATAAATGAGTTAAAGTATACCCAAAGCTCCAAGGAACAAATGACTCCTATATTTCTGGGGCAGTGGGACAGTTTCAGTTTCTCTTCAGGAAACAATGAAACTATTTATTAATTCCTTATACCAGCCTCTCTAAGCTTGAGTTGTCAGGGAGTTGACTTCTCTTTGTTTATCTTGAAATATTTCAACATGGAAAACTGCACGTAGAATAGTATCTCAAATAAATACCCTGTATGCACCACCAAGCATAACAGATATTAATATTTTTCCACATTTGCTTCAGATTTTAAAAATAAAGCATAAATAGAGATGGAGCCCTTGTGACCTCTGTCCCTCCCGAGGGGTAACTACTATCCTGAATTTGATATTATTCATTCATATTTTCATACCGTTCCTATTTATGCATACATGCATAGGGAGTTTATTGAATTGAGTTTTTATATTTTCAAGTTTTATATAAATGCTATCATGCAACATGTATTTTTTGGCATCATTTTTTTCACTCAATATTCTGTTTCTGAGTAACTCTATTCAGAATAATAATTTATGGAAGTAACTTTCCTTTTTTTATTTTTACTGCTGTTTGATATTCCGTTGTATGGGTGATGCACAGTTTATATATACATTTTCCTGTTTTGGTGACTTCTGGTTTATAACTTTTTACAGACAATACTGCTTTGAATATACAGTAGTTGTTCTCATGTAAACTTTTGGAGGTACACCATTAGTGGGGGGAATTGCTGGGTCACATGCACATGTCCATCTGTATTAAACATTGTCAGCTTATATCGATTTATACTCCCACAAGCAGAGAATGTAAGTCCCACTTATTCCACACACTCACTGACAATTCTATTTTCATCTTAGCAGTTGGATGTGTTAATATGAGGTGTGTGTGTTTGTGTTGTGTCTGTATGTGTACTTGAGTGTGTGGCTTTTGTGCAGATTGTTCAAAGGCATTTTTTAAAGATAAAATTTATACACAGTGAAGTGCACTTAAGTGTATAATTTGATTGATTTTGAAAATATAATCAACATCCCAATCAAGATATAAAACATTTTAATTACTTCAGAAGAGGCCTGTAGCTAATTCTAGCCCCTTCCCTATGAGCAACAATTTTTCTAATTTCTTTCACCATTGATTAATTTTGTCTACTAGAGCTTCCTATAAAGGGAACAATACAATATGTACTCTTTTGGATTGGGCTTCTTTTACCTCTTTTACCCAATATAACATTTTTGAGAATCATCCATCTTGTTTCATGTATTAGTAGTTGATTATTTTTATTATAATATGAAGATACCACAATTTGTTTATTGATTCCAGTGGGTTGTTTCTAACTTGGGGCTATTATGCATAGAGACATTTTTATACAAGTCTTTTTCTGCAGTGGAACTGCTGAGTCATAGAACAGTTTGAACTTTAAGTTCATAAGGAGCTGCCATGCATTTGGTCAAAGTGGTTGTTTAATTTTGCATTCCCTGCAGCAATGTATAGAGAATTTCAACTGCCCCACATATGTGCCAGCCTTTTTTATTTTCAACTATTCTAGTATGGCTTTTTCAGCGATCTCATTGTTGCTTTAATTTTATTGTCTCTGATGTCTAACGATGGTTATCACAATTTTACGTGCTTTTTGGTCACTTTTCTATCTTCTTTTCTGAATTAAATGTTCAGGTCTGTTGCCCATTTTGGCTTGTCTTTTTATTGCTTGTCTTTTTATTATTGATTTATGTGAGTTCTTTATATGTTCTGGATACAATACTTTTGTTTTGAATTGTGATAAAGTTCAATTCATCAATTCTTTCATGGCAAGTGCTTTTTTTTTTTTAAATTGGGGAATTGGGGGAGGGGAACAGCGTTAGGGAACTGGGAAAGAGGAACAGATAAATTGCTGTCCTTTTGTTCTTCAGTCTAGTTGTGGAGGACGTTGCTTCACTGGCCCATGTTGGTATCATCACTGCGCTCTTCTCCAGTGAGGCAGATCGGTCGCTGGCCTCTGGATGGCCTCTCACAGCGGCTATTGACAGTTCACACCAGCTGCCAGCCGCTCACACTGGCTGCCAGCCACTCACTGTAGCCTATGGCAGCCCACTGCAGCAGGGGCTACAGCTATGCCGTCCTGGGGACTCAGGAGCTGTTGTTCACCATCTTAGCTGTAAAGGGCAGTGTCACTGGCCCTCATATGTGGGATCCGAACCGGGGCTGCTGGCATCCCACGCCAGCTCTTAACCAACGCGCCACTTGGCCGGCCCATGGCAAGTGCTTTTTAATGTCCTCATTACACTGGTGTAACCGCCCAAAATTGCAAAGATATTCTCCTTTGTTTTCTTCTAGAATCTTTACAGTTTTGGCAATTACATTCAGGACTCTCATCCTTCTTGAATTAATTTTTGTGAATGCTGTGAAGTAGGGATCAAACTTGACTTTCTTTTCCTGGAAACCTAGTTGTTCCAACACAATTTGGTGCAAAGAGTTCCTTTCCCCCATTGAACTGCCTTGGCAACTTTTTTGAAAATCAGTTGACCCATACATGTGTGGGTCTTTTTCTAGACTTAATATTCTGTTCCATTTTTCTATTTTTACATGAATACCATACTGTCATGATTACTGTAGCTCTATGCTAAGTCTTGAAATCAGGTAATATAACTCTTTCAACTTTGTCTTCCTTTTACAAAATTGTTTTAGCTACTCTAAGTCTTTGCATTTCCATATAAATTTTAGAATCAGCCTGCCAATTTCTATAAATAAAAAGATTTGGGGGTTTTATTGGGATTATATTAAATCTATAGATGAATTGGGGAAGATGGACATCTTAATAATATCAAATCTTCCAATCTATGAATATGAGAAATTTCTTCATTTATTTAGATAATTTTTCAGCAAAATTTTATAGGTTTCAATTTAAATTTTACTCTGAAATAAATTTATTCTTAAGCATTTTAATTTTAAAAATATTTTTAAAGTATTTTAAAATGTTATTTCCATTTTTTTGCTAATATATAGTAATGCAATTGATTTTAATATACACTTGATCCTCATTATTCAACAGATCCTGTGTTTGCAAATTCACCCACTCCCCACTCGCTGTTTTATTTGTAACCCCCAAATCAATACTCACAGCACTTGATGTTCATTCATAGACATGAGCAGAGCAATGAAAATTTGAGCCACAAAATGCACGTGTTCCTAGCTGTCAAGAAATGCAACATCCTGCCTTCTTGCTTCAATTCTCATAATGTACAAAAAGTACCCTTTTCATGGTATATTTAGTGCCTTATTTGTTGCATTTTGTGTTTCTTGTTGATGACTTTGCTATTTAAAATATCTCCCAAAGACTGTGCTAAAGTGCCCTCTCAGGTTCCTAAGCACAGCAGGCTGTGATGTGACTTAGAGGGAAAATCCTTGTGTCAGACAAGCTTTGTTCAAGCATGACTTACACAGTGCTGGTGGCCAGGGTTCAATGTTACTGAACAATTGTGTATTTACGAAGTTATCTTTAAACAAAAACACATATGAAACAGGTTTTGGATTGATTGATTGATTGATTGATTGACAAAATTGCTGTGTGGGCTCAAAGAAACCTAAACCTGTATTTTCCCTAGGAGAAAATGTCCAGCATTCACTAATGCAGCATTCATGTGAGCTTTATAGAACATAGCTACAGTGAATGGCAAGGATCTAGTATATTGGCCTTGTGTTCTGTGACCATGCTCCATTAGTTCCAATAGTTCCTTTTGTAGATTCCTTAGGATTTTCCACATTAAAATTTATTATGTGTATAAGTACAGTGTTACACCTTTCTTTCCAATCTTTACACCTTTATTTCATTTTCTTACTTTATTGCACAGGCTAGAACTGCCAGTTCACTATCTAAAAGAAGTGGTAAGAATAGTCATCATTTTTTTCTTCCCCAATCTTACAGTAAAAGTGTTCAATATTTCACTATTATAAGTATAACTGTAGGTTTACATTGATAGCCTTTATCATATTGAGGAAATTCACTCATTGCTGAGAACTTTTATCACAAATGAATGTTGACTTTTGTAAAATATTCTACATCTATTGAAATAAATATATGGCTCTTCATCCTGTTAATGATATTGATTACATTGATTGCTCTCCAAATGTTAAACCAACCTTGCATTACTAGGATAATATAATGATATGCTTTACCATGTTACTGTATTTTATTTGCTCATATTTGTTTAAAGTGGTTGTGTCTATGTTGTTTTTTTCTGTTTTGTTTGTTTATTTTCTTCTTTCAAATCCACATATAAGTGAAATCATATTCCATACGAAGGTCTGACAAGTTTTTGAACTTGTTGCAACAATGTTGCTAACCTTTTATTGATATCAGAGGGATTATTCATTATGAATTTATACCAACTGGACAAAGAGTTAACCAAGTTGCCTATTTGGAAGTGCTGAAAAGGCTGCATGAAAAAGTTAGACGACCTGAACTTTTTGCCAACAATTCATGGCTCTTGCATCACAACAATGCACCAGCTCACACGGCACTGTCTGTGAGGGAGGTTTTAGCCAGTAAACAAATACCTGTATTGGAACACCCTCCCTACTCCCCTGATCTGGCCCCCAATGACTTCTTTCTTTATCTGAAGATAAAGGAAATATTGAAAGGAAGACATTTTGATGACATTCAGGACATCAAGGGTAATATGATGACAGCTCTGATGGCCATTCCAGGAAAAGAGTTCCAAAATTGCTTTGCAGGGTGGACTAGGTGCTGGGATCAGTGAATAGCTTCCCAAGGGGAGTACTTCAAAGTGACCATAGAGATATTCAGCAATGAGGTATGTAGCAGTTTTTCTAGGATGAGTTCACGAACTTAATTGTTCGACCTCGTATGTCTTTCTCTTCTGACATACCCCACTCAGCACAATGTCCTCCAGGTCCATCCATGCCACCACAGATGGCAAGGACTTTTTCCCATCCATGGCCAAGCAATATTCCATTGTATGTATGTACCAACTCCTCTTTATCCATTCATCCATTGATGGACATCCAGGCCGCCTCCACATCTTGGCCATTGTAAACAATGCTCTACTGGACATATGGATGACAGGTCCCCCTGAAGTAGTGTTTTGGGTATTTTTTTTATTAATACCCGGAAGTGGGATTACTGGGTCCTTCTTTGTCACTTGTTATAGCATTTGTTTTAAAATCTATTTTGTCTGGTATGAGTATTGCTACCACAGTTTTTTTCTTTTGTTTTATGAAATATCTTTTTCCTACCCCTTTACTTCCAGTATGTATGTGTCTTTTGATCTGAAGTGAGTTTCTTGTAGGTAGCATATGTAAAAGTCTTGTTTTCTTATCCATTCAGCTACCCTATCTTCTAATTGGAGCACTTAATAAATTTACATTTAAAGTAATTATTGATAGATATATAGTTATTGCCATTTTATTATTCATATTTTTTGGTCTTTTTAATTTTTTGTCTTAAAGAGGTCTCTCTAAGATTCCTTGTAATACTGGTTTGGTGGCGATGGATTCCTTTAGATTTTTCCAGTCTGGGAAGCTCTTTTTCTGTCCTTGGTGTCTAAATGATAGCTTTGCTGGGTAGAGTAATCTTGGTTGTAGGTCCTTGCTTTTCAGCACTTTGAATATTTCATGTCACTCCCTTCTGGCCTGAAAAGTTTCTGTTGAGAAGTCAGCTGATAGTCATATGAGGGCTCCCTTGTAGGTAACTAACTAATTGCTTTTCTCTTGCTGCTTTTGGGATTCTCTTTTTGTCTTTGACCTTTGACATTTTAATTATGATGTGTTTTAGTTGTAATTGATGTGGTCCTGAGAGGAGGTGAGCAGAAAATTTATCTACTCCACTATCTTGACCAGTTTAATGGTGTCTATGTTTGTTAGAGATGTTGGTCTGTAATATTTTTTTGTTGTTGCATCTTTTTGGGGTTTTGGTATCATGATTAAGTCACACAGCATCACTTTCAGATCCTAGATCACATAGATCCAGCTCTCAATAGGTGGAGTATCAAAGTCACACTATCAGAAGAGCATGTGGAATAGGAAATAATGTTGCAGCCATTTTGAAAACTATCATGGTTAAGCTGGGCCTCATAAAACAAAGGAAAGTTATCTTCTACTATATTTTCTGAACAAAAAGGGGAAGAGCCATATCCTTTTAAATATATCCTAAATTTCCTTGTGATTGATTCTTTGACTCAGAGGTTATTTATTTGATTTCAAGTATTTGGCCCCATTATGTGAACTATAAATCCTTTTGTATCCTGTTGGTATATGAGTCATGTTTTCAGTAGCAACATATGAACCAAAGTTTGACTGAGAGGTCTACCTCATTTCTGAAAGGTGACTATGACATCAGTATATGTCAATTTCAGTCAAAATTCCTAAGCATGTACTTCAGATCATCTGTATAATTTTATTTTACCTGTTTGCTCAATCAATTATTGAAAGACTCAAAATCTTACAATAGGATTGTGCGTTTGTTCATTTCTTTCTTGTATTGTATTATTTTCTGCTTTATGCATTTAAGGGGATGTTATTAGATGCATACAACTGACTGGAACATAGATAATCTTTAAGAATATAAAAATAAGAACATGTTTATACTTCTGTGTAAAATAATTATGTTCCCAACTTGTGGAATACATATAAAAACAAATTTAAAAGATTTTAGGACCTTTCTGAAATCAGTAAACTATCTGTAAGTGCTGGGGTCCACCCATGGTCTAGAGAAAATGGTTTGAGAAGCATACATATAGGTGTTTTGTTTTGTTTTTAAATATCCCCCTCTAGCAGAGTAGCAGAAATTTAGTTGGGTGGGATTGCTTTCACTTCCTAGCTTCAGGGATAGGCCTTGATGGACATAAGCTGGTTACCATAGTCTCATGCTACAATTATTGTGCAGCAAATCAGACCTAAGCCAATCAACCCATGGACTTTATCTAGCATCAGTAATTGGCACAGATAAGGCCAATCAGAGGGCCAGCCGAGTGGCTCAGTCAGTTAAGACTGCAAGCTGAGCTCTGAGCAACAGCAGTTCGATGCCCAGCCCAAACCGAGCTGCCAACAGGTGGCAGGATGGCTCAGCTAAAAAAAAAAAAAAAAAAGGCCAATCAGAGAGTAGTTTTGTTTGTTTGTTTTGAATGCTTAGGAATAAGAGAGCTATCTATCTATCTATCATCTATCTATCTATCTATCTATCTATCTATCTATCTATCTATCTATCTATCATCTATCTATCTAAATCTAAGATGTGAAGCCTGGAACTCCTGCAGCTACTTTAATACCACAAAAGAAGCCAGCCACACCCAGAAGGGGAGAGCTGAGAAATTAAAGAGAAATGAAGAAGGAGCCCTGATTGAACCATGCTTGAAGCTCTCTCTACTGCTCAACTTTTTCTCTGCTGAATGATATCTGGGGTCTCAGCCAGGAAGATGCAAAGGCTGGAGTTTGGAATAATCTGAAAGTTTGTTTACTCACATGTCAGGTGGTTGATACTAGCTACTGACTGGAATTGTAGCTGGTGCTATTACCCAGAACACTTATATATGGCCTCTTCAAATGGCTGACTGGGCTTCCTCATAGCATGATGGCTGGGCTTCAAGAGCAAGCATCCCAAGCTCCATCATATTTTATGACCTAGCCTCAGAAGTCACATCGTATCGTATCATTCTCAGATTCGAGATCACATAGATACAGCTCTCAATGGGTGGAGTATCAAAGTCACACTGTCAGAAGAGCATGTGGAATGGAAAATAATGTTGCAGCCATTTTGAAAACTACAATTTACACAAATCATGTTATATTTTTTGTTCCTAAGGCCTTGGACATTTTGCAACATTTCTTTCTACTTTTTCACCTGACTAAACCATACTCACCCTGCTCTGGGTGAAGTATCCCTATCAATATGCACACAGGACCCTGTATTTCGTTCATAGAATCTACTTATAATTTGCCTGCCTATCTCCTCTGTCAGTCTGTAGGTTCCCTGACTATATCTGAGTTCATGTCTTCATTGCTGTATCTCCCACATATTTAGCAAAATATCTGGATGAGTAATGAAGTTTATCTTGGGGGTTGTGCGGTAAATCAGTTTCATTTAAACCAGATTCTCAATTTAGAAACAGCCCTCAATGCCCAACTTTTAATATCTTTACATCATGTAGTTCTGACCAGTTTGCACTGACACCTCTATGTACCTTCTAGATGCAAAGGTCAGACTTTTACAAGCCAGGCAGCAAAGAACATTCTGAGCCCTCTCATGGTGGCCATGTCCAGAAGCCAACTGTTCAGGCTTATAAACATCACCATGTGTGCATAGCAGAGCGAGTGGAAAAAGGAAAAATATGTAATTCTGATACTAATAATAAGAAGTGAAACCTCACAGGTACTACAACAGATTCAAAGATGGAAATCATTAAACATGATGAAAGTACCATAAAGAACAAGAACAAAATGTAAAGAATGTGTACAAAATGCTGAAAATAGATCATCCAAAGTGGAATCTAAAAGGCAGGGTGTTACTATGGATTTTATATTTTTAGCTTTCTGGGAATGAAAGCCCCACATAATATATAAATTCTCCTGTTGAACTTTTTATTTGCTAGCAGATTTATAGAGACATATGCACCAAAAGAGTGGACCAACTATCCCAAATAAGATGTGAAGCTCATAATTGGTTTACATTAACTCTACAGTCAAGTTTAGCAGCATATTCAGGCTTAGAATTGATGGCAACAGTAAGATATGTAGTCTGGGAGGAAGACTTGAAGACTTAGATGCACCTGTCCCTATTATAAGCAGGGGGTCATATGGAGTTCAGAATTGACAGGACACCTTCCAAAAGTCAGTCTAAGCAAAGACCGACTGTAGTTACTCTGGGAAATATTTCTCAAAGGATGGCATGAGGATGTCCACATTAGAATCATAGGTAGCAATCTTACAATTCAGATACCTGTCCACATCTCCTTTCCTCGGACCAAATTTCTGAAGGAGCGTCCCAGCATCTTTAACAGGCTCCCAGATGATTCTTATGCATGCCAAGTTTGGGGACCGATGTTTTGGTAGATGCTGAATTTGGAGCTGTGAGCACCTCAGCCTACTCCCACATTCTGGAAAGGAGCCCACTTTACCTATTCCACTATGAAAAATTCAACTTGGTCAGACCGCTGGTGATATAAACCCATAATAGCAAGAAAAAAATGGCTTTGCAACAAGAAAATAAGAATGCAAAGAAAGTGTTTTGCTATCAAGTATTGAAAATGCTAACTTTATGGATTTTCAAATCCCCAACGCATTTGCATTTCTCCCCAAGCTGACACGGGAGTAGTAGCACTGTTACGGGCCAGGAGTCTCGGTTCTTCTTGCCAAGGCAGTGAACAATCAAAGGTCAATAAGCTGATTAATATGTAAGCAGGGTTTATTAGTGATACATACTCAGGGAAGAGAATGGGCCTAGCTGAAGTGGGGGAGAGGGAGGGAGAGAGAGAAAGGAAGAGAGAGCAAAGGCACAAGAGTGCCAGTGCCGGAGAGAGAGAGCCCTTGTCCTGAGGACTCATAGTTTGCTGGGTGGGCGAGGGAGTTATATATTGATTTGGCTGGGAAAGTGGTGCATGCTCTTCCATGGGAGGGCGTGACCTCCTAAGATGGGTGGTGGTCTGTTGACTAAGATTCTAATCTTACTCAAGACCACGTCTTGTAATCTGTTGTAAAACCAGATATGTGGCTGGAAGCAGTTAGTTATGAGCTTTTTATGTGGACACTATGGACCCCCTCCCATCCTCCTCCTTCTCCTACATTTTCTAACTTCTACCTATCAGAACT
Organism: Aselliscus stoliczkanus; assembly: GCA_033961575.1. Classification (NCBI taxonomy): domain Eukaryota; kingdom Metazoa; phylum Chordata; class Mammalia; order Chiroptera; family Hipposideridae; genus Aselliscus; species Aselliscus stoliczkanus. The sequence goes on along the minus strand of CM066732.1, from coordinate 61,659,436 downwards.
GGGTAGCCATTCTTCCGTTGAGATTTGGTGAAGCAGTGGTCTTTTGGTCCAGCTGGCTATAAAATTGGACTATGGGAAGAAACAGGTGGCCAGTGGTAGAGCATTTTGTAAGATGGTGATGCAGAAACTGAAAGGCCTTCAGTGTTTGTAAGAATAGCAATGCTTCTTCTGCCTTCTGTGCTGTGGAACAGATTTCTGACAGTGATGGAGAGGGTGACAGGACAGGACTGACCAACCATGTGTGGGGCAAGCGAGACCTTTGACTTTCAGCCATTCCCAGCACTGAATGTAAGAATGCAGAGATGCCATGAATTATGGGAAGTTAAAGCAGTAGCTGAACTGACAGAGCCTATTACTCTAAGATGGCCAGAAAGATGGACAGGAAGATGCTGTGGCCAGATGTGAGGAGATGATGACCAATGCCTAATTGAGTCCAGTAAAATTTAGAATGGGACTATGTCCCTATCCCCACAAGAACTTCGTTCTTAATTTAAGTTCAGCTAAATTTAAATCCTGCTGGGTTTGTGGTTTTTTTTCTTTTTTTCAGTTATTGAAGCTATGGTTTGTAAGAAATTATATGGTTTCTCTCTACTTTTCTCTCTCCTCCTGTCCATTTTTCTAAACTTTACTGTCCCCACATCTCTCCCTACTTCTCATATTTTTCTGTAAGTCCTCTCTCAACATCAATCATTTTCTCCATCTCTATCATCTCTCCTTCTGTTTTTCTGCCTTTACTTTTTGTCCCAAATATTTCTGTGCTCCTCTTCCTATCTTTACTGCTCCTCCCTCTCAGTGTTTTCTCTCTCACACACTTCTCATCCTCACACACATTCCCCTCCTTCTCATTCTATTAATTTCTTGATGTCTTTGTTTTTGTTTCTGTGTTTCTGAGTGTCTCCAGTCAATGTCTTTGTACCTCAGTCTTCTGAGCCCTCTGTGACTCTTTAAAAAAAATCTCTGTGTTGATCTCAATCTCTATGAAGTTATTCTCAGGAGTACTAAGGGAAGTGAAATATTTTGATAAGCAATGTCTAAGACCCTATGGCAAAGGGGAATAGAGACACATGTTACACCCAGCTTATCTCCTATAGACTGTGAATTCCTCAAAGCAGGGACAGTTTTTGGACCACATTTAGAATACATATGTTTATTGAACTGGCGGGTGACACCATTTACTATAATAAAAGTAGAGTACAGCAATATAACATCTTTAAACTTGAAAAACCACTGGAAACCATGGGGTATTTTTTAAAGTCACAATTTCCAATGCAAATGGCTCAACAGCAGTAGTGAAACTTTTACCCATGTTTCACATGCTTCCTTACATATCCATTCTTCCAACACAACTGTCAAGTAAAAGGAACAAAGACTGGGGCCGGCCAAGTGGCACATTGGTTAAGAGTTGGCTTGGGACACCAGCTCTGAGCAGCAGGGCCCTGATTCGGATCCCACATGAGGGCCAGTTACGCTGCGCCCTCTACAGCTAAGATGGTGAACAACAGCTTGACCTAAAGCTGGGCTGCCGTAGGTCGCCAGCGACAGTGTATGTAGGCTGCAGTGGGGCTCTCAGGCAGCTGGCGTGAGGTCTGGTGAGCTGCCGTGAGCATCTGTCCAATGGCTGGTGAGCGACTGCCTCAGCCAGGAAGAAAACAATGATAATACCAACATGGATCAGTGAAGCGACGTCCTCCACAACTAGACTGAAGAACAAAAGGACAGCAACTTGTCTGTTCCCCTTCCCTGATTCCCCAACGCTGTTCCCCTCCCCCAATTCCAAGACTGCCCAAGGATAGATGGCTCTTTATGTTGCAAAAAGGGGAAAAAGAGATGAGAATGAGCCTGGAATATCCTGTTGTCACCAGAAAGCAACAAGTTTATATTTAAAAAAAAAATGTTAGGAGCAGTAGCAAAAGGCCAAAAGACCCAACTTAAGGGTTTCCAGTGACCAAGCTGTGATAATTTGAGCACAAAATATTATTGTTATCTTGGTTACTTGGAGCAAGTTGAGGCTATGAAGGATCATGGATTCATAATTATTCTCAAAAGAGAAAAGTTAACATAACAAGTAACAAATATAGCTGCAATACAAAAAGTGGATAACCAACTATGGATTTGTTTTTTGTTAATGGATTTTAACAAATGACCATTGTTCATATATGAATAATTTGTTTCTCCCACTAAATTATTCTTTTTTATAAAAATACATAAATATACATGCATGTATTTGTTTCTGATGAAAAATAAAATTATGTAACTGCGTAATAATGTAGGAAAAAACAGGACCCAGCCAGAAAAAGGAGGTCTGGTTTGGTTGGTACTGGGATTAACATATAATAATTTGTGCAGAGGGTCCACCACTTCATCAGGATCAGTCATCACACAAAATTACCAAGTAAGAGAAAAGTTCAGCAGGGTCTTCTGAAAGGATGAATTAGTCAAATGTCCCCAAAAGGAAGGATATACTATCCAGACCCAATGCCTCATCTCATAGGAAATGAAACCACTAGATGGCCCTACTCATTTTTTAAAAAAAAGATTTTATTGGGGAAGTGGGGAAGGGGGACAGACAAGTTGCTGTCCTTTTGTTCTTCAGTCTAGTTGTGGAGGATTGCTTCACTGGCCCATGTTGGTATCATCATTGCTCTCTTTCTGGTGAGGCATATCGGTCACCGGCCTCTGGACAGCTGCTCACGGCAGCTCTTGGCAGCGCACGCTGGCTGCCGGCCACTCAGGGTAGCTCACAGCAGCTCACTGCAGCCCCACTGCAGCCTACACTGTCACCGGTGACTCACAGCAGCCCAGCTCCAGGTTGAGCTGTTATTCACCATCTTAGCTGTAGAGGGCACAGTGCCACTGGCCCACATGTGGGATCCAAACCGGGGCCCTGCTGCTCAGATTCTGCGTCCCAAGCCAGCTCTTAACCAACAGGCCACTCCGCCGGCTTGGCCCTACTCATTTTAACAAAACACCAACAAAGAAGACACAATTTTTAAAAAGGTAACAGACCAAGTCAACATATCGTATTGATAGTACATTGGGTTTTGTAATTCTGGCAAAGTGAGAGTTTAGAAGTACATCATTTCCTGAAAGACACCAGGTTATAAAAAAATAAAACCCAAGTGAAGGTGTGACCTTAAAAATCATGCTGCAGTAACGTCAGAAGTTAAGGCTGGCTGGTGACAAGTCCTGCCCCCGACCAACCATGGATCAGCCAGTAATACAGTTCTTGCGCCTGGGCTGGGCTGAGCATTTCTTTTGGGTCTAGTAACATTACACCACCCCTGGGAAGAAATAAAAATATATTACTGAAACTTTAGGAAGATATTAAAATAAGTATACTAATATACCCTAGGAAGGTATAAAACAAGCACATAAATTATCAAAGAAATGAATAAGTCCATTGTTCTGAGGTTTTAGAATATATTCAAATATAAGTATAATAATAAGCTTTGTAGTCACTGCATTTGTGAAAGTTTCATGACATTTAAAGTGTTCAACAATAATCAGCCATAGTAAAAATACATAATTGCATTTTAAGTGATTGAAGAGAATTTAATCAAATTACAAATCAGCTTAAAGTTTCAAGATGATTTGTTTTTAAAATATTTGTTTATTAGGTATGTAAGTTCAATAATTTGAGCATTAAAATACAAGTTTCCAGCTCCCGACAGGAAAATTAAGAAAACTGGACTGTGGGCCGGCCGAGTGGCGCGGTGGTTAAGTGCTGGCTTGGGAAGCCAGCGGACCTGGTTCAGGCCCCACATATGAGGATCAGTGACACTGCCCTCAAAAAAAAAAGAAAAGAAAACTGGACTGTGAGTTCCCTTCTCCAAAATAATCCCAAAGTAAATAGACAGTGATTGAAAACCTTTGATGCACATTAGAATTACCTGAGCTTTAAAACTATTGGTAATCAGGGGCCCTCCTTAGACCAATTGTATCAGAATCTCCAGAATCCAAATCTGGGTACCATTATTTTTTTAAATACTCCCCAGTTCCATATACTATGCAGCCCGGTTTGAGAAATTGATAGAGGAGGAGAGGAGGCAGAGTCTGCGGAGGTAGCATGAAAACTTTGAGAAGGCCACGAGGAGACCAAAGACACTTGTGAGCTGGTGCCAACGCTTGTGGCAGCCTGGGATGGGGACAGAGTGGGGCAGTAGGTACAGCTATGGAGGGAAAGTTTTGCTCTTACTTGTTCTCCATATTGTTTTGGCAGGATCTTTTCTGGCTCCATCACTTCCGTAGAATGGGAATTCGTAAGAGCAGCCCAGCCAGGTGAGCACATGGGGAAACGGAAGGGTTGGGGGCAGGGGAACAGGGATGAGGTGAATTTCAGGGCAGCTTCAAGACTCTCCCAGGTTGAGAATCCGGTGGGAACACATGAATGGTGATGCGCTGCCCTGAGGTCTTTGCTTCCTCATTGCCTTTCTTTCCACAATGACAGTGGATTGTACCGAAGAACATGATCTCCTTTGGAGACAACCTGCTTCTTTCCAAGAATTTAAGGGACACACTTTGATTGGAGGCAATGCCTGGTGAAGGAACTGGGAATGGACTTGGTCCGCAGGTTCTGTGATGGGGGTGCTCTCGTTCTTAGAAATGGTCCCCAGCTTTCTCCATAAATGTCCTAAAGATCTATATCACACAGACTATGTTCTCTGACCAGCATGCAATTATGTTAGAAATAAATTACAAAAGAATAATTACTGGGTGATGATTCTCCATGGTTCTCTTGTGTTTCTGTATGTCTTCTGAGCAGAGACGCTGTCAGCATTTGTCTGGATTATCTTTTCAAGGATGTTTATATAGCAAACAGCCTTGGAAAATAAAGATAGTATCTCCTTCCTTGGCAGAGGGCAGGTTTGTTTTCTGTCCATTAAAAGGAAGATAATGTCTCCCTCTGGGGCAAAGACTGGGCAGGTTGGCTCACACCCCCTTGTAAAAGATTGGAATTTCCTAATCTCAGGGTCCTGCAAGTGTGACTCAAACCCACTGCAAGTGCAGCCTCCACCTGGACCCACATATGCATCTGGCTCATGGGACTCGGGAGGTGAGAGGAACCATGAGAAAATGAAGTAATCAGGTCCTTTGTGATCCAGGAGTGTCATATCTTCTGCCAGCATTTTTGGAGCTGTGAGAATAGGGTAAAAATCCAAGACTCTTCACAGTTCTTGGTAATAACTTTTAAAAAACCCTTAAATCTGGATATGAAGTAGCAAACAACTAAATCATCTTTAGAGTAAAAAGAAACTCATGAAGATATTATGGAAACAGAATAAACTGAAAGTGTTTTAAGCCAAAATTTAGCTAAAGCACTATTTGAAGAGAAACTTATACAGTAATAGCTTGGTTTGTGAGCATAATTCATTTCGGAAACAAACTACTTGTATTGCAAGACATCACTGGTTTACCAAGTTAAAACATATTAGAAATGTTTGCTTGTCTTTCAGAATACTTGCAAACCAAGTTACTTGCAATCCAAGGTTTTACTGTACATCTAAATCAATTTATCAGGAATCAAGAAAGATTAAAAACTAATGAGCTAAGTGTGTGATTCAAGAAGGAAAAGGAAAATTAGAGCAAAACTAAAGGAATCAAAACGAAGGAAATAACGGCAGAAATCAAAGTAAAAAACAAGAAAAATGATAACACATACTAATAGTAACAACAAACAATAATGAAAACCAGCAAAATTAAAAGCTGTCTTTTTGAAAAGCTAAATAAGATAGTCTTATGGAAAGACTGATCAAGAAAAATGAGAGATCATATAAAGAAACAAAGTACAGAATGATAAAAAGGAAATAACTGCAGATGCATATGGAATTTAAAAATAATAACAAAATATTGTCAACAACTATAGTCTAACATATTTGAAACTGTAGAAGAAATAGATTTTGTTCTACAAGGCGGTATTTGAGTAGCTGAACAACAGCAGAACTTGGGCACCAGCCAATCAGGACAGACATCGGTCAATCAGAAAGGGTGCCCCCAGGATAACAGCTCTGTATTTACATATGTATGTATTTATATTCATTAGTGTGCTTCTGTATATATAGAGTCACGTTCAGTTATAGAAATGAGTGCAAGAATCTTCCATAAATATTAGTTAAATGAAACCAGCAGAATATTAAAAATATATCATGGAACCAGATTTATCCCCCTGCCTTAAACAATGAGAAAAACTGGACACAAATGTGGAGCAACAGTTTAAAGATATTGGATACTAAGAAGACTGTGATTTCAAATAAAAGGGAAACAAATGAGATGAGTCTTACAATCCCTGTAGCTTTCTGCCTGGAGGTACGATCTGAACACCTCAGAACACCTCAAGCAAAACACAATGGTGTCTCTGAGCTGGAAGCAGAGATTCGAGCTCTGGGAGTCTGTGGGAGCTGGAAATTGTGGGGCAAGTTCCAGAGAAGAGAGAACTACATAGCCCAGCCTTTGGTTAAGAGGTGTAACAGTAAGACATGGACTGAAACCCTTTTGTACACATACATAGAAAACAATAACATTACTTGAAGGTAGACTGTAGAAATTAAAGTTGTTTATACTCTAAAACAACTACTAAATGTGAAACAGGGGTCATAACTAATAAGTCCCCAAAGGAGAAAGAAATGGGTTCATACAAACATTCAATTAATCCAAGAGAAGTCAAAAAATAGGAAAAAGTTCAGAAATAACTGATGGGACAAATAGAAATTAAACAGTGAGGTGGAAGCAAGTAATTGCATAAGATGTGAACGGTATGGAAACCAAATTAGAAAGCAGAGGTTGTCAGACTGGATAATAAAGCAATACCTAGCCACATGCTGCCTGTAAACAACCCATTTTAAATATAAATACACAACAGATTAAAAATAAAAGAAATGGAAAAGATACACCAAGATAAGCATGATCAAAATAAAGCTGGAGTGGCTATACTAATATCATACACAGTAGATTTCAGAGAAAATAATCTTAGTGGGATAAAGAGGATCATTTCATAATCGTAAAGGGTCATTTCATCAAAGGACATAACAATTCTCATTGTTTTCGCAACAGAAAACAAGAGGACCAATATACATCAAGTATATAAAGGAAAAACCAAAAACCAAAAAACTGATAGACTTAAAAAGGGAAAATTGACTGAATTCACAATTACAGTCAGAAGATTTCAAAATCCTCTACTAACTGACAAAACAAGTAGAAAATCTGTAAATACATAGAAGACTTAAAAAACATAATGAACACTGTAAACCAAACCATTTATATATTTATATTTAGAAGGCACTTTGCCAAACAACAGCATAATAAACAATCTTTTCAAGTACACAGGAAATATTTACTAAGACAATATTGTGAGATGTAAAACAAGCCTCAATAAACTGACAACAATTCAACTCATTCAAAGTATGTTCTCTGACTATAATGAAATTGAATTAGAAAGCATAAGAGAAAAATACCTGGAAAGCTCCAAATATTTGGAAACTGACATACTTCTAAATAACTCATGAAGCAAAGAAATCAAAGTGAAATTAGAAAGTATTTTGAACTGAAAGAAAATGAAAACACAACATATCAAATATTGTAGAATGCTGGTAAAGTAGTGTTTGGAGGGACTTTGTTAGAAAGTCCTCAAATTAATGGTTTAAGTTTCCACTTTAAAAAGTAGAAAAAGCTGAGTTAATTAAACCTTAAAATCAAAGACAAAGCAATGAAACCAAACAGTTGTTCTTTTAAAAATCAATAAAATTGATGAATCTCTAGTCAGATCGATTAAGACAAAAAGAGACAGGACACAATTTATCAATAACAAGAAAAAGGATGTTACATAATTACAGTATCAACAGACATTAAAAGAATAATAAGGGAATAGTATGAACAACTCTACACAAATTCAGCAATTTAAATGAAATGGACCCATTTCTTGAAAGACATTAAAAAAAAATCTCATTCAAGAAGAAATAGAGAGCCGCTCATACAACCCTATAATCATTAAAGAAACTGAATTTTTTTTTAATTGGGGAATTTGGGGAGGAGAACAGTGTTGGGGAATTGGGGAGGGGGACCACCCAAGTTGTTGTCCTTCAATCTTAGTTGTGGAGAGCGCCAGTCACCATCTGGCTGCTCATTGGCAGCTCGTGGCCTCTAAGTTCAAGGTGCTGAGTTCAGTCTTAGTTGCGGGTGGGCATAGCCACCATCCCATGTGGGAATCTAACCGGCAACTTTGTTGTTAGAATTGTACACTCTATCCACTGAGCCATCATGCCACCTATTGGCAGCTCAGGGGCAGCTCAGCTAGGGAGCAGTGTCACTGGCCCATGTGGGAACTCAACTGGTGGCCCTGTTGCTCAGAGCTCACACTCTTAAGCTAATTCTTAATCAACTGAGCCACTCAGCTGGCCCCAAGAAATTGAATTTTTACTTAGAATCCTTCCCACAGAGAAAGTTCCAGGCTCAGATGACATCACTAGTGATTTCTATCAAATACTTAAGAAAGAAAGAAAAAGCTAATTTCAAATAAACTCTTCCAGAAAATTGAAGAGGAGAAAACACTTCCCAACTCATGTATATATATATATATATGAATTGGGGCAGGGGAAGAGTGTTGGGGAATTGGGGAAGGGAAACCAGCCAAGCTGTTGTTCTTCAATCTTCATTGTGGAGGGTGCCAGTCGCCATCTGGCTTCCAGTTGGCAGCTCGTGGCCTCTAAGCTCAAGGTGCTGTGTTCAATCTTAGTTGCAGATGGGCGTAGCCACCATCCCATGCGGGAGTCAAACCAGCAGCCTTGTTGTTAAGAGAGCACGCTGTATCCACTGAGCCATCCAGGCGGCAGCTCAGCTCAAGGTACTGAGTTCAGTCTTAGTTGCAGGTGGGCGTAGCCCACCACTGAACAGGCAATCTTGTTGTTACACCAGCTGAGCCATCCTGTCACCTGTTGGCAGCTCAGCGACAGCTCAGCTCGGGGTCAGTGTTCACTGGCCCATGTGGGAATCGAACCGGCAGCCCTGTTGCCCAGAGCTCGCACTCTAAACCAACTCTTAACCAACTGAGCCACTCAGCTGGCCCCCCAACTCATCCTTTAAGTTACATTTTTCTGATACCAAAACCAGACAAAGGAATTATAAGAAAGAAAATTACAACCCCAAATCCCTGATGAACATAGATATAAAATTTCTTAATGTTTTAGCGGATCAATCCAATGATATATAAAAAGATAATACATCCTAACCAAAAGGATTTCATTCCAGGAATGTAAGTTTGGTTTTACATTTTAAAAAATTAATCAATGTAATTCACCATGTTAAGGGAAAAATCAGATGATTACCTGAGTACATGCAGAAAAAGTACTTGCTGCCGTCATTCACAGCCTCCCCTGTGGCACCCACACAGGGGCAGAGGAGCCTCATGGGACAGAATCTGTCACAGCCTTGGGAGCAACAAGGAGAGTCATATTCCTGCACACACACAGCAGATCGATCCTCTGGGTTCTCACCTCTGGGCTGGCTCCAGGGTGTGGACAGAGCGGGCTTCCCTTTGCCTCACGGTCAGCACTTCCCAGACCTGCTAGGTGGTGGCCCTGCCTGCAGCCTGCTCCCTCAGAGTTTTAGCCTCAATTTTGGGCTGCTGATTTCATCACCTGACCTGAGACCCTAGGATTTTAGGGTTACTGGTGGCCAGTAACTGGTGGCCAGGGTTCCTGGTGCTTCAGCCAATCTCCTCTCCCCCAGTCACTGGGATTGCCCCCACCACCACCACCACTGAGATATTGCCCCCACCCTATTCTCTTGGTGATAAGTAAGTGGGCATTTTTGGGCTTTGCTATGGGGAAAGAGTGGTATTTCCAGTCAAGCTACCCACTCTTTTGTCACCCTGGATGGCTCACAGAAGTAGGTTTATAGTTTATTTTCTATGTACTTTATCTAGGGCCAATAGCTTCTTGCTTTAACTCTCAAATCACCTATAATAATCCCCATACTTTAACATTTCCCAGCACTACAAAACCTATGTTTGTTTGTTTTTTAAACTTTATTGGGGAACAGTGTGTTTTTCCCAGGACCCAAGTCAAGTTTTTGTCCTTCAACCTTAGTTGTGGAGAGCGCAGCTCAGCTCCAAGTCCAGTCACCATTTTCAATCTAGTTGTAGGGGCACAGCTCACCATCCCATGTGTGATTTGAATTGCCAGCCTTGTTAAGATCATGCACTCTAACCAACTGAGCCATCTGGCTGCCCACTGGCAGCTCAGCAGAAGCTCAGCTCAACTCATTGCCTTCAATCCAGTTGTGGAGGGCATAGCTCACTGGCCCATGTGGGAATCGAACCGGCAACCCTGTTGCTCAGAACACATACTCTAAGCAACTGAGCCACCCGGCTGTCCCTGAAAACTAATTTTTTTTTTAGCTGAGCCATCCTGCTGGCCACCTATTGGCAGCTCAGTGGCTGCTCAGCTTGGGCCAGAAATCCAGCCAGCAACCCTGTTGCTCAGAGCTCACACTCTTAAGTGAGCTCTTAACCAACTGAGCTACGCCACTGGCCCAAAAACCCATGTTTTTTGTTAACATAGTTTCTTCCATGAGGAGAGGGAGGTCGCTGTCAAGATTATGGGATGAGGACTGCTGTTTTACAATGGACACTTTGGAAGCACTATTTGACTTTTAAAACTGTATACTTGTAATTTTTGTATAAAAGATAAGTAAATATAAACAGGAAAAGACACTGGTATGCGTGCTGCTGCTCCCCATGCTGGGCCTGATGCAGCATCAGTGATTCATCATGGTGCTCCTTTCTCTGACTCAGCCTCCCACCCCTTCTCAATACAGCCTTCCAGGCGTGCACCCCCAATCAGTTACAGTTGACCTGAAATGAGCTTTCCATTCCTGACCTTTTCCATTGGCTCTGTAAACCGGCTTTGATTTGGGGTTTCTAGCTCTGATCTGGGTGTCTTTTGCAGAATGATTCCAAGCTTCAGCCCCCTGTACACAGCCTGCGTGTAGCCAGCTCTAAACCAAGCCACGCCTCACTGCCAGGGAAGCTTCTGTGGCCACATTCAGTCCCTGCTCAGCGGAGACCGGGGTTGGGCAGCTATAGTCTGCAGGAGCACATTCATTTAAAGAGGTCCAAACAGCCAGAACCCCTGAGAGGAACCCCCTTTGGGAACCGTGGGTGCCACTGATGGAACACATTGCTACACAAATCCATCCTTTGTCCTCTCTGTCAGTGTGAATCCCCTTCAGGGATGGGTAGTGACCTCTGACCTTTCAAATGCTTTTCTCTCTAAGAGAAGCGGCAACTTCCTACAGCCATTCCCACTGTGGTTGCTTTTCACCAGGTTGGGAGACCCTGCATTATATCGGGTGCAGGGTGTGGATGGGAAAAGTTACAGCAGTGAAAGCTGTTACTCTATGCTCCTCCCCTCAGGAAGAGCATTCATTTTTTTTTTTTTTTTGAGACTTCCCCTTGCAAATCTTCAGTCTTGGAAGCAGCAATCAATCATGTTGTCAACACAAATAGACCTCATAAAATTCGAAGTTAAAGTTCCCTCTGACAGTTCCCTCACCCATAAAACAAGGAAGTTAGACCAGATAATCCCCAAGGGTCTTTCCAACTCTCAGGTCTAGTGACTTTATGGCTTCAGTCAACAATATAAAACAAGTGTGGGAAGCAAAAGACTTCCTCTAAAACTTAGGCCAGGTTTGGAGAAAAAGAGTTGAATTGAAAGGTAAGAAGCCCAAATGAATTCTGAAATGGCGTAGGCTAATGAGAACGTGCTTGTAAAATGTATCACCACCAGTGTGTCTTCCAATTGGCCCTGGATAATTTCCAGACAGTGGTATCTGACTGATAAGTATCTTTCTTCATTAAGGTAACAACAGTTTGTTGTATTTGCCAAAGGTTGGAAGAAGATTGAGCCAAGAGCTGGAGGCCAGAAGTTCCCCACTCCTGCCTTCCACATCCAGGCTCTGGGTTTTTACATTTTCTACTACATTTCAAGGCACATAACTTTAATTTTGCTTCTCTGTTCTGTCACTGTGAAATACCACATCTCCATGGGGATACCACATCCTTTCACTAAGCCAGCTCAGAGCTCAGATCCTTCTAGAACACATAACAGGAGCTGCCTTTCAGCTGGGGGATGTTCAGAATGCAGCCTGCACAGGAGTTGCTTGGTCCTGGGAATGCAGGCACTCCCCAAACCCAGAGATACAGGAGATCTCTCACAGAGAAAGTGCTGGTGGCAAAACTTCAAATAGAAAAGCCATGGGCAAGAAAAGCTTATCTTAAGTTTGGCACAGAATTGGGGACCATTGCTTTGGGAGTCAATGACATTGAGATGGAAAGGGAGGCCTCAGGGGTGGGTGAGGCGCCTCGGGGAGGACGAGTGTGTGCAGGGAGAAGAGGAGGGGACTCGGCTAAAGAGGAGGGGACTGGTGGGGTGGGTGCTGTCTTGGTCCTGTTTCTAAGAAGTGTGTTTTCCAGTGTCTTCATGCCCCCTCACACCTCCACATGGGCTGGTGGAATATTGCATTTCTTCATCCAGTATTCAGTCATTCGTTGTTTTCACTGTCTCATTTGCTCATTCATTCAAAAAGCATTTATTCAGCACCTACCATATGCTGAATAGTGTCCACATACTAGTTCATGTGGATGAATAGGTTACGGTCGCTGCCCACAAGGACCCACAGCCTAGGGGAGGTAGACGACTAACCATGCAGATGCCACTCAGCATGGTCCATGCCATGCTGGGGTGAGCATACGATATGGCAGGAACATAGTAGAGGGCAGCTAAGCCACCTTGGGGAGAGGATACTGGGCTCTTCAAAGGAGGGCTCGCCTTAAGGGTCCTGAAGGGTGTGGTGTTAATATGATTGGGGGTGGGGGAGACACGCAGGGCATTCCAGGCACAGGGCTGCTTTCACAGTGGCTCAGAGACAAGGAAGAGCATGTGGATCTGGGAGAACTACACGTGGTTCCGAGGGCTAGCTGAGGAACTGACCACACATGTCATGGTGGGCTGGGCCCTCGGCTTCACTAAGTGTCTACTGAGCAGTTCCGGTGAAGAAACTGGCTTGGGCTGACCACATGAAATGATTTCATTTGGTTTGTTTTTAACTATGTGAGGCTGGGTTCAATGAAATGTTCCCTCCTCAGAAGGACCGTGTAGTTTTGAGCCAGAGAATAACCTGAAGAAATTGTGTAATAGCGGACAAGGAGGCTAGCTCAGTGAAGGGATTGAACGGAGAGACCCTTAGGAGAAGCTGGCAGCCCTCAGAGCCATTGGGAATGGCACAAACATGTGAGGGAAGGGAAGCAGTGTTAACTGGACACCTGCTTTGTATTGGACACCGGGAGAGATACTATAGATAGATTACCTCACCATCCCATCACAACAACCTAACAGAAGTCCGTGTTATTACACCCACTTTACAGATGAGGAAGTTGAAGCTTGGAGTATGTCAGAGCCACTTGCCCTGCATCGCGGTGAGAGGTTTGTCATGGTTTCCCTGACTTGAGCAGAGGTTGAATGAAATCATCAGAAGTAAGATCCATGCTGGGGGAGGAAAGAGTACAGTTGAATGTCTGTGAGCAGGTGTGAGCGGCTCAGGAGAGCTCCCGTGAGCTGGAAGATGTGACAAGTAGCGGTGTCCATATTTATAGCAGGGAGGTCGGGAGTGGTTGTGGATTTTTAGCATGTAGCTTCACTCAATCAATCATTCATTCTTTTTATTGAATTAAAGCTTCTGCCAGATAGGCAGCAGCAAAAGCAAACAGAAAATAAACAGAGACCTGTGCTCTCATGGAGCTTACATTCTAGAGGGGAGGCAGATAATAAACAAGGTAAATAAGGTACTCTATAGTAAGGAAATGATGATGAGCATTAAGAAGGGAAATAAAGGAAGTAAAGGAATACCAAAGTGTCAGATGGCTGCAGTTTTAGATGGAGTGACCAAGGAACTGGCATTTGAGTAAAGACCTGAAGGAACTGAAGGCATGAACCATAAGAACATCTGGCGGAAAAGCATTTCTGGCCAAGGGAAGGGCACATGCCAGGGCCCGGAGATCAGAGTACCCAGTGGCTGTGAAAACCAGCCCAGAGCCCATGGCTGGAGCAGAGTGACTCAGGGGCTTAGCAGGAAGAGAAAGGGAAAGACAGTTTAGGAGGGGACAGGCCACCTGAGGCCTTGAAGGCCATCGAAAGGACTTCAATCCCCTCAAATTAGGATCGGAAGTCTCTGGAAGGCTTTGAGCAGAGAGCGACATCATCTGATTCTCATTTTACCAATATCCGTCTGATTTCTGTATTGCAAGACCAGGGTTTGAAGGAGGCAAGGGCAAAGCAGGGAGACAAATCGGGAAACCAGTGCAATAATCCAGGTGAGAATTGATGGTGGCTTGGACAGGGCCGATGGGGAGGGTCAGGGCGGGGGGAGCAGTGGCGGTGGTGAAAAGTAGTCAGATCTCGGTATATTTGGAAAGTTGAGTGAACAGGATTTGCTGACAGATTGGATGTGGAGAGCAAGAGGAAGAAGTCAAGCATGACTTCAAGGCTGGGGAACTGGAAATGCCTTTAACGATGGAGGGGGATAAAGAGTTGAACAGGTTTGGGGAGGAAAATCAGGGCCTCGGTTTTGGATCTCTTAAGCTTGAGGCAGAGATATGGAGGAACACGAAGATAGGACAGCTCCACACAGGCCAAGAATAGAAGAAATGTGTCAAATACCACTGAAAGTCAGGGGAGCTGAGCTTGGAGAGAGGGTCATTGGATTTGGCAAAGAGAATGGTTCTGAGATCACAGCAGAGGCACACGGTGTGCTTTGTGGATTTTCACCCAGTCCCACACTTAATTATGTTCAGGGCTCTTTGGGCCAGTTTCTTTTTTCTCTTCTCCTTCCCAGCTCTTTTCAGACCAGTGCTGACCTGTGCCTACTCACTCCGCCAGTACTGGCTTTGAAGCCAGTTTAATTTAATGGTCACTGCAGGGATCTCGGAAACCAGTGGGAGGGTGCCCTGTCCCCCGTATGGTATTTTTATGGTCATTTTTATGACACATTTATTTTTCCTGCTAAAAATATCCTGTGCCTTTCTAGAGGTAGGGGAGGGGGAAGTGGAGCGGAAAAGTTATTTCAGCATCCTGCTTACAAATCTGCTCAGTGGACTGGAGTCCTTACCTAGTGCGGGTTTCAGCGCTGGCTTTCCATGCCCATTTCTGGACGTCCTCGCTAACATGTTCCAGCCCAGGCCCTTCCTGTTGCAATGGAAGGAAAGCAAGGCAGTCTCACCCACTCATCTTAGAAACCCTCTTCGGATGGCAAGTTTCCATCCCACTAGGAAGCACAAAACTGAGTCCATGGAGCCCAGAAAGTCCGAACATCTGTTTCTATGGGTCTACTTGGTGTCATTTGTCCTGAAACACCCCTAGCACCCCCACACATGCAGCCCAGATTCTAAATTCGGAGGGAAAAAAACCAGAGGGGGAATTCCTACTGGGATAAAGCTCTGGTTGTGGACAGCACCCAAATCCGGCTTTCGTGAATGGACTGATTGAACTAGGTGGGCTCAAGAGGGTTAATCTCCCCTCGCAGCTTTCCTCAACTCTGTCCTTTGAAACAAGAAAATAAAAATAAACTGGGCAAAGTCATTACTGTGTGAAATGGGGCTGGGGATTAGGATTTCTGTGTGTCTAAGAGCAACTGAGCCATTACCACTGCATAGATTCAAGGTTGATTTTAGGGTGGCTGAGTTCCTATATCACAGGATGTTTCAGAAACTGTCCAAAGAGACTTTCACTGTGACCCAGCCTGAGCCAGGGTAACACCTTACTTCTGAAAGACAAAAATAAGTAAATAATGTCCCAGTCGCAGAAGGTGGAGGTGGAGACTGCAGCGTGGAGAAGGGAGGAAGCTTTGGTAGGTGATGTGCTAGTCCTCTCCAAGCTTCACTGTGCTGCTGCCTCCAGGAGCGCCCCCCTAGACGGTTCTCCAGGGGGAGGGGTTTGGCCCCTCCAGGTCTGGGAACCAGGACTTGGGACCTCCATGTTTATCAATTTTGGTGAAAAAGGGACAGTTTGTGAACAATATTTAGCACTCCGAGTCAGGTGGGCTGCTTTAAAGCACAATTCAGTGCACGGTGGTGGAAGAAGGTGGGGTGGGGGTGGAATATGGCCTGTGTTCTGTGTGGCCACCTTGGAACACTGAATCTTGATGGCAGCAGCATGTGGGGTCGTCCTAGTAGGAAGACATATCCCCATCAATGTGTGAAGGAGTGCTTTATCTTAGGACTTTAAGAAGAGAGCAAAGGATGTATTGATAATATTTGTTTGTTTTTGTTTCTTTAGAGGGCAGTGTCAGTGGCCCTCCTATGTGGGACCCCAACCGGGGCCGCTGGCTTTCCAAGCCAGCGCTTAACCACCGCGCCACTTGGCCGGCCCTGTGTTGATAATATTTGAACCTGTGTTTTTGAATGAGAACTTCGTAGTGTTACTACATGGATAGTATAGGTTTAATTATAGATGCCTGTGCGGAAGTTAGCATAACAGGCCTGAGACTGCTATCCTTAGCCAGGCCTGCTTGCAAGGCTGGCCCTTGGCTGGTGTGTGGGGATGTGGCGAGTGTATATCTATACACTGATATAAAATCTTCCCTCAATGATAAAGGTAGCTCACTGTGTCTGTGCTGTTCGTATGATGGGACTGATGCTGAACACCTGGTTTTCTTCTGGGGGTCTGAAATTTTGCTACAATAGGATGCCCCTATGACCAGACCCCAATAAAAACCATAGACACTGGGTTTCTAATTAGCTTCCCTGATAGACAGCACTTCATATGTAGTGTTACAACTTGTTGCCGGAGCAATTAAGCACGTCCTGTGTGAGTCCACTGGGAGAGGCCTCTTGGAAGCTTGCACCTGGCTTCCTTCAGACTTCTGCACGCCTTTCCCTTTGCTAATTTTGCTCTGTCTCCTTTCTCTGTAATAAATCATAGCCATGAGTACAACCATATGCTGAGTCCTGTGAGTCCTTCTAGCAAAGCACTAAGCCTGGAGGGGTTCTTGGGAACCCCTGACACAACATTAAGCCATGCGTACTATATGGTAGAGCTCTACAAGTAAAATTAATGACCAGCTCCCTCTGCACTAAAGAATTTGAACAGTTCTTTAGCCAGGTGGGGTTAAAGGAAGGTGTTGCTGCCAGTCTAGATAGTTCTGTTGACCATCTTCTTGGTGACTCCTATGGTCCCTTTCCCATGCCCCACCTCACAGAGTAGTTGCTTTCCTGTACCAGGACACCCCGTGTGCATGCCAGTCTGTCTCCACTTACCTATCAGGGAGCAGAAGCAGACTAGGCACAAGGAAGGAAAGTTTGGATCTCCCAATGGTTGATGCTGGGAACTCCACCGGTATTTGCAGTTCACCTCTTAAGCCAGCAGGAGGATGACCGTGATGAGCTGGCTACTAGTACAGCTCAGGACAGACTCCTTCAGCAGGACAGAGATGGGCTCTTCGCAAGTGAACCTTTCTTTTTTTTTTTTTTTTTTTTGGCCGTTCACTATTATTTTATATTAATTTCAGGTGTACAGCATATAACATTTACATAATTTAATAAGCGATCCCTCTGACTAGTCTAGTACCCACCTGACACTATGCATAGTTATGACCATATCATTGACTAAGTTCTCTATGCTTTACTTTACATCCCCATGACTATTTTGTAACTATCAGTTTGTATTTCTTAATCCCTTTTCCTTTTTCACCCTGTCCCCCAAACCCCCTCCCATCTATCACCCTGATAAATCTAGTACCCATCTGACACCATACATAGTTATTACAATATTATTGACTTACATTATATATATTCCTTATGTTATACCCTACATCCCCATGACTACTTTGTAGCAACCAATTTGTACTTCTTAAGCCTTTCCCCTTTCCCACCCCCTCCCCCATTACCCCTCCCATCTGGCAACCATCAAACTGTTCTCTGTATCTATGAGTTTGTTTCTGTTTTGTTTGTTAATTTTGTTCTTAGATCCCACATGTAAGTGAAATCACATTGCATCTGTCTTTCTCTGTCTAACATACTGCACTCAGCCCAACACCCTCCAGGTCCATCCATGTTGTTGCAGATGGCAAGATCCCATTCTCTTCCATGGCTGAACAATATTATATTGTATATATGTACCACCTCCTCTTTATCCATTCTTCCATCTACAGACACACAGGCTGCCTCCACATCTTGGCCATTGTAAATAATCCATGATGAACATATGGATATACATATTCCCTTGAAAGTAGCTTGGGTTTCTTTGGATAAATACTCTGAAGTGAGATTACTGGGTCCTTCATTTTCTCCTCTTATAGTCTTTGTTTTAAAGTCTATTTTGTCTGGTAAGGTATTGCTACTCCAGCTTTTTTTTTTTTCCATTTTTATGAAATAACCTTTTCCATCCCTTTCCTTTCAGCCTGTGTGTGTCTTTTGATCTGAAATGAGTCTCTTGTAGGCAGCATATGTAAGGACCCTGTTTTCTTATCCATTCAGCCATCCTGTTTTTTGATTGGAGAATTTAACCCATTTACTTTGAAAGTAATTATTGATAGATATGTAGCTATTGCCATTTCATTATTCATAATTTTTTATCTTTTTTTTTTCTATTTTGTAAAGAAGTCCCTCTAACATTCCTTGTAATACTAGTTTGGTGGTGATGAACTCTTTTAGCTTTTTCTTGTCTGGGAAGCTCTTTAACTGTTCTTCTATTTTAAATGATAGCCTTACTAGGTAGAGTAGTCTTGGTTGTAGATCCTTACTTTTCATCACTTGAATATTTCCTGCCAATCCCTTCTGGCCTGCAAAGTTTCTGTTGAGAAATCAATTGACAGTCTTATAGGGGCTCCCTTATAAGTTACTGGTTGTCTTTCTCTTGCTGCTTTTAGGATTATCTCTTTTGTCTTTAACCTTTGCCATTTTAATTAAAATGTGTCTAGGTGTGGGCCTGTTTGGGTTCATCTTGTTTGGGACTCTGTGCTTTCTGAACTTGTATGTCCATTTCCTTCACCAAGTTAGGAAAGTTTTCCGTCATTATTTCTTCAAATAGGTCCTCAATCTCTTGCTTTTTTCTCTTCTCCTTCTGGTACCCCATGTCGTGAATGTTGTTACACTTGATGTTGTCTCAAAGGTTTCTTAAACTCTCTTCATTTTTTTGAATTCTTTTTTCTTTCTGCTGTTCTGATTAAGTGTTTTCTGCTACTTTGTCTTCCTCTGATTCGATCCTCTGCTACATCTAGTCTGCTGGTAATTCTTTCTAGTGAATTCTTCATTTCACTTACTGTATTCTTTACTTCTGACTGGTCTGTTTTGTAGTTTCTATATCCTTTTTTATGCTTGCTTTCTGTTTGTTAAAGTTCTGACTAAGTTCCTTGAACATCCTTATAACCATTGTTTTGAACCCTGGGAGCCTGCTGCCACCTGCTGGCTCTCTTAAGGTTCTGCCACTGATAAAGCCTTGAGATGTATGTGAGTTAAGTAAGGCAGGCTCTCAGGGAGTCACTGGAGTGGGAAGAGTTATGGTCACCAGGTTAATGTTGACTCTGATTTCGTGCCAGTGCTGTGCCTGAAGTGACTCAGCAAAAGTCTCAGAGCACACTGGGGCTAGTCACTGACTGCCTGATGCCTGTGGACTCCCAACAGTTTTCCTAGAAAGAATGCAATGAGGGAGAGGTACTGCTTGCAGAGAAGGTGCCTCTGGCATTGAGCAAGTTGAGTGGGGTGGGGTCCCAGCTGAGTCAACAGGGTAGAGCAGTGGAGCTCACCAGGTCAATCAGATTCAGATTTGGTCTGTGGGGGTGGGCTCAACATAGGAAAGATGACACTGGCCTGCCAGCTGTATAGGAAGAGGACCCCTCACCAGGAAAATGCCGAGTGTCCTCCAGTCCTCCCCGTGAAGCCACACTCCTCAGTCTGCCTCTCATATGTCTTTGTTGCCCCCCAAGTCACCATCCCTCCACTGGAGCCCAAGGTGAGTGCCTGTGAGTGAGTGAGTCTGTGTGCAGGCCATTTAAGAGGACGTCTGGGTTTCCCGCAGCCTTCTGTCCCACCTGAATGGTTGGAATCCCCACTGTTTTTCACAGCCAGTTGTTGTGGGGGCTCCTCTTCCCAGCACCAGTAATCTGGGCTGGAAGCCTGGTGTAGGGGACTGGGTCACTCACTCCTCCTGGGGCAACTTCCATGGAAGAGGTATCCCTCCTGATTCTCAACTGCCACACGGAGGTTTGGGGATCATTTTGTGTCTCTGCTTTTCCTACCAGTCTCAGCATGCCTTCTTTATATTTTTAGTCATAGGGCTTCTCTTCAGCTAGACTTCAGATGGTTCTCCAGGTCAATGGTTCTGTAATTTAGTTGTAATTTTAATATGTTCATGGAAGAATGCAGGCACAGTTTTTATCTACTATACCACCTTGGATCTCATTATGGGTCTTTGTGACTAAGGTTTTTCAAGATTTCAAGCTGACCTACTTTTGCTTGGTTTCCACGAATTCTTTCTTTAGATATGCTAATGTAATCAATTAACTAATGCAGAGTCTTGTCCTGGCCTGTGGGTCTCAGTTTCTGTAAGGTGTATGTCTGTCCATACACTGATGTGCTGATTTGGTTCTCCAAGAGCTTGATCCAAGTTTGGGGGCATTCCTCCCTCATGGCCCCTTCTCTCAGTTGCAAGTACCGCCTTGCATGCAGAATTACTTTGAAGATTTGTGTTCTTTCTGGACCATCACATAGAGAAAAACAAGTTTTCAGCTTGTATGTGCTGCTCAGTGTCTTAAATAGTCACTTGCCATGTACCCAGTTCAGGGTTCCCAGATAGCCACTCATTTGTGGAGGCTTTCCTGGAAGGATGGGTCTATTTCTCCAGCATCACACCCTTGTGCAGACAAAACATACATCCATGGGGCTATTAGAAAGGGGGCTTGGAAAGTATACAGGTGTCATGCTAAGGGGAGGCCATTCTTGGAAGTCTGGAAGATTTGTTATCTTATATTTGTAAAGACCTCTGACTCTGATGGCTTCTTTTCTTAAATTTCCTAGTCCTCATCAGCTTATCCTTGGAAGAAAATAATCCATGGGTCTGACAACCGCTATACATGGCCAAAGAGAAGTGAGATTCTTAGGTGTGGAGGTGAGGGGAATGAGGGAAGAGAGTGTGTAGGTGGCCACAGGATCCAAACGAATGGTGGGAGAAGGAAACACAGTATGGACAGGCAGCTCTTGAGGGGCCAGGAAAAAAGGAAAATAACAATTACCATAGCAGGAAATGTTAGGTCACCAGGGGGAATATACTAGAACTCCAGACTTTTCTTTCTTTCTTTTTTTTTTTCCAGTCTCAACATTATTTTTTTTTATTCAAATTTATTGGGATGACAATGGTCAACAAAACTACATAGATTTAAAGTGTACAATTCTATAATTTAGCTTCTATATATTGGATTATGTTCACTACCCAGAGTCAGTTCTCCTTCCATCACCATATATTTGACCCCCTTTAGCATCTTCTACCATCTCCCCTTCCCCCTTACTCTCTGATAACCACTAAACTGTTGTCTGTGTCTATGAGTTTTTGTTTCTTTATTTGCTTGTTTGTTCCTTTGATGCCTTCAGTTTTATATCCCACATATAAGTGAAGTCATATGGTTCTCAACTTTTCTTGTCTGACTTATTTCACTTAGCATAATAATCCCAAGGTCCATCCATGTTGTTGCAAAAGGCAGTATTTAATCTTTTTTCATGGCAGAGTAATATTCCATTGTGTATATGTATCACATCTTCTTTATCATATATTGAAGGACACTTTGGTTGTTTCCACATCTTGGCCACCATAAGTAATGCTGCAATGAACTTTGGAGTACATATATCTTTTTTTTTTTTTTTGAGGGCAGTGTCACTGGCCCTCATATGTGGGACTGAACCGGGGCCGCTGGCTTCCCAGGCCAGCGCTTAACCACCGCGCCACTCGGCCGGCCCTGGAGTACATATATCTTTATGGGTAAATGTTTTCAGATTTTTTGGGTAGATACCCAGGAGAGGAATTTCTGGGTCATATGGTAATTCTATTCTTTATATTTTGAGGAACCTCCATACTGTTTTCCATAGTGGCTGCACCAATCTGCATTCCCACCAGCAGTGCATGAGGGTTCTGTTTGCTCCACAGCCTCTCTAACACTTGTTATTATTTACCTTGTCGATGATAGCCATTCTAACAAGTATGAGGTGATATCTCATTGTGGTTTTGATTTACATTTCCCTAATAGCTAGTGAAGTGGAACATTTTTTCATATACAAACTGCTAGCCGTTTGTATGTCTTGTTGGGAGAATTCTCTGTATCCTTTGCCTATTTTAAAAATTGGATTGTTTGTCTTTTTGTTGTTGAGTTGTAAGAGTTCCTTATGTATTTGGATACTAGCTCCTTATTGGAAACAATTGCAAATATCTTTTCCCATTTGGTTTGTTGCCTTTGTTTTGTTGATGGCTCCTTTTGCTGAGGAAAACTTTTTAGTTTGATACAGTCCCATTCATTTATTTTAGCTTGACTTTGAGGTCAAATTCATAAAATCCTCTTTGAACCCAAGGTCCATGAGTTCAGTACCTATGCTTTCTTTCATGCAGTTTATTATTGCAGGTCTTATGTTTAGGCCTTTGATCCATTTTGAGTTAATTTCGGTGCATGGTTACAGATAACAAGTCTAGTTTCATTCTTTTGTACAAGGCTTTCCAATTTTCCCACCACCATTTATTGAAGAGGCTTTCTTTTCTCCATTGTATGTTTTTGGCTCCTTTGTCAAGAATTATCTGTCCATATTTAGGTGGGTTTATTTCTGGGTTTTCAGTTCTATTCCATTGATCTGTGTGTCTGTTTTTCTGCCAATACCATGCTGTTTTGATTATTGTTGTTCTGTAGTACAAGCTGAAGTCAAAGAGTGTGATATCTTCAGCATTATTCTTTTTTCTTAGGATTGCTTTGGCTATTTTTTTTTTTATGATTCCATACAAATCTGATGATTTTTTTTCTATTTATTAAAAAAGTGCCACTGGGATTTTGATCAGACCTTTCTATATGGAAGGTTTTCCATGTTGTTAACTTCAAAAGTCTCATTATCAGAGGTATTTCAGGTCTAGGTTCTGGGTTTTAGTCAGAAGCCTTTAAGGGAATATGATGCAAAGAGAGCCTGCTTTTGTATCTAGGGGATCTGCCCTCCATATCTAATGATTGTGAGCAGAGTCCCCATCATTTGCACTGACACACATTGGCTGAGCACCTGGGATGGTTGGGGGAAGCTACACAGTACTGACTAAGACATAACCTCTTCCTTCAGGGAGCTTGCAAATCAGCATGGTAAAATCAGAAAGTGGAGCTAAGAAGATGCCATATTATTGAACAGAGGCCAAGTCAATGGACCAATCCCAGCTCTCAGTGGTGGAGAGTTCTATCCTTACATGTCTCTCACCTGCAGACAGATTTGCTCAGAAGACTGTGGAGGTTGTATTCATTCCCCAGAATGGTGCCCTTCTGCACCATCTGTAAATGTCTTTTAACTCTTGCTCTGCATTAATTGATTTCAAGTTTCTTTTTTTCAAACTGTGTCAGAAATCCACAAAAAAACCCAAAAAGTTGATATTTTGACTATTTTATGCATTTAATAATAATAATAATAATAATAATAATTTGAGCTGCTTTGTATATAAATGATATTATTTTTGAGTATAAAAATTTCAGATATATTCATTCTGATATAAATGAATGTTACTGCAAAAGGGTTAAGGAGGTCTTCAACAAATGAATTTTAGTTTCTCATAATTTAGATCAATCAAACATTTCTTGAAGGCCTACAAGGATGGAAAAATATGTGGTCTCTGACCTCATATCCCCTGCTTTTACTCTCTTGGGAGATTGGCTGTGAACCCCAAATCATTGTTTGGCAGGCAGCACTAAACCTCCAGCCAGCTAAGCCATTTAATAGGTGCTTAAATTGATTTTGGGAGAAATTTTCTAGAGAAGGGAAGTAATTTCCCCAAGCATCCAAGAATATTTCATGCAGCTGTACTTCTATGCTCTGCACTTATTCTTGTTGCAAAGGATGACCCGCCTCTGCCTCTGTTCAGAACAACCTGTTCCTTCCCATTCAAGGACTTTGCATCTTACCCTTGCATCATTTTCCCATTTCTAGTGGTTCACCCCATTAGCATACCAATATGTTGTAACATCCCTTACTATATTAAAAAAAAACTCTCCTTGACCTCCGATTCTTCCTTCATCTATTGTTTATTTTTCTCTAATTATAGTAAAACTTGTCAAAACAGCTGTTGCTACTATCTCTACTTCCTCTCTTCCTATTCTTTCTTTGACCCATATCAGTTGGTCATTTAATTTCCATAGTCATACTGAAACCAGAATTCTCAAAGTCACCAACAACTCTGTCTTGCTAAACCTACTAATTAATTCTTATCTTCATATCACTTGATCTTTCATTAACATGTAACACAGTAGCTCATTTCCTTCTACTGGGAACACTTTCTTCACTTGAATTTTGGGGAAGCCCATTTCCTGAATTTCCTCCTATTCAATGGTTACTCCTTTATGTCCTTTGCTAGCTTTCCCCCCTTCCTTCCCTCTAAATGTCAGGGTGTTGTAAGGCTCAGTCATCAGACTTGTTCTCCATTGTCCCTCACTCCTTAGGTGATCAGACCCAGTCTCATGATTTTAAATATTGTTCATATTCCAGTCATCCCCAAACATTTCTCCAGACTAGATCTGTCCCCTCAGCCAACAGCTTTCCTGCCATGTCCTCTTGGATGCCTGCTGTTCAAAGTTTGCATGTCCAAAATAGAACTCTGGATTTCCCTCCTCATATCTGTTTCTCCTTCAGCCTACCTATCTCTTGGTCAAGGGCACCACCAGATGCTCAGGCTGCAAGCCTATGAGTTGTAATTGACTTTTCTCTTTACCCTACATCACATCTAAACCCTCAGTAAGTTCAGTAAGTTTGGTTGGTCCCATCTTTAAAATACATCCCAGATTCCCACTTATCAACGTATTTGCTGATGTCTTCCATCTGAGCCACCCGCATATCTGTCTGGACCTAGTCTAATAGCCTCATAACTCATCTCGTTTCCTCTCTTGGCATCCCTCCCCCACTCTATTCTCTGTATGGCCACCCAAGTGGATATTTTAAAAATGCAAATCAAATCATGTCAACCCCTGCTCAGTACTTAAAATGAAATCGAAATTCCTTACCATGGCTGCCTTTCACTCTCAACTTCTTTCTCTAGCCCTTCTTACTCTCACTACACCAATCATCTTGCTTTTTTTAACTGACTATTTTATTCTTGCCCATGGATCCTATGTTTCCTGTACCCACTGCCTAGAATGCTTCTTCAGGATCTTTGCATCCATACTTTTTCACATTATTTAGATCTTAAACTCTTATCATTACCTTAAATTATAATGATTACTAATGTGTTTCTGGTCTGTATCTAAGGCAATAGAATCTAAATTCCAAAGCAAGACTGAGTCTATATTACTACTACCTGAAATAGGACCTGAACAGGGTAGAGACTCAATAAATATTTGTTGAATGAGTAAGAAATAATAATAACAAGAGTTTATTGAGTATTTACTATGTGCCAGATACTGTGATAAGGGATTTACATGCATTATTTCATTTAACTCACAGCAATTCTATGAAAAGTTTACTATTATTTTACCCAGTTTTACAGATGAGGAAACCTCAACATAAAAAGATGAAGAAACTCGCCTAAGTTTACACAGCTAGTATGGGATGGAACTGGACCTTGAGCCCAGCCTGGTCTCACTCCAAAGCTCCTGCTCCTAACCACTAAATTCTACTGCTCTCAAAGAAAATAGCTTTCCTACCAGTTAAAGTCCCAATGGAATCATTTTAAGATTCCCTGCTTAACAACTCTGCCTGTTGCCACCATAAATGGCCTTTTCATTGTCTAACAGGGCTAAAGAGAGCCATCACTGCCCAGGAAAGAGTTGTGAGGCTCTCAGCCTCCAATTCTCCTGCCCAGCCCCTCCTACAAATGGGTTCATATTTCAAATGTGGGATGGGGGGAGAGGGAGGAGAGGAGTACAGGTGGAATGGGAGAGGAGCACTCTACTCCTGGAAGTCCAAATTCTTAATCTTCCAAGTCTAGGCTTTGACTCACAGGGCAAACTCCACACATTTTCCTGCTGTCTTAATTCTCCAGCTTCCCTCTTCTCTTAGTGCCTTCCCTTCCTCCTTTCCTGCACAGGAGGGTGGGGCTCTTTTTAGGAGACTCTCTTGGTCCCCCAAACATAATCCCTGGGTCTGCTCTAGAGTTTGTCTGTTGACAGTCACCCACTAAGGAATGTTTTCCTGGATCTCTTCCTGGAGGCAATTTCCAGCTCAGGAGTGTGTTTCATCCTCCATAGAGGACAGGTGCCAGAGGTGCCAGAGAGTTAAGGCTGTGAGAGTGACCCTTTACCAGTGAGGGAAAGCAGTTGGTAGAAAAAAACCCTCCTCTGCCTTTCTCAATGGGACAACTCTGGGGTGTGTTCCAGTTTTCCAGAGGATCCCCAGCAGGTCTGAGCCCGAGTTGCCCACAGTGTTAACCCACTGACTAACACACCTTTATCAGCTCTCCTTGCTTCCCTCTCTCACCTCCCCACTCCCTCACATGATTCCTGAGATCACCTCCCAAGTGAGTTACAAGTACTGGAATCTTCATCTCAGGGTCTGCCTTTGGGGAAACACCACTCAAGGCAGATTCCCTCTCCTAATACTGCACCTAATACTGAAAGGACAATATCCAGGGATCATATCTGAAAAAGCCAACCCACCTACCTCCCTTCAAACTCAGGTTAAATACATTTCAGGGAGCAGCATACTCCACAGCTTCTGTCGGCTGTGATCTCATTTAATGCTGTCAATCACTCTACTGGATAAGTAGAGTCAGCCCGTTTTACACTTGGGGAAACCCAGGCTCAGACTTGTGATTTGAGTGCCTAGCTCCAAAGACTTCAGGTTGGCTGCCGCCTCCCCTTGGACGTTTGTATAGGAATCAAATAAACTCCTCTCTATAACAGCCCCAGCAGAGAGCCTAGCACTTAGTGGGTGTTCCACCAGGTAACTTCTCTTCTTTCTTCTTTTATTATTGCTATAACTAGTCTTAAAATCATTCTGTCAGTGGAATTTGGTCCATATTTCATAATCAAAGAAATAGATGCACGTCCAATAGCTCCTTCTAGGTGAGTACAAGCACATGGCTCAGAAATTCCCCTTCTCTTCAGAGACTAGGTTTGTGAATCAGCCCAAGCCTGGACTCCTCACAAGCTGCCTGTGTCTGAGGCTGGCATCTGCTTCTGTCTCCAGGTTTCTTCTCCAGCTCCCAAAGAAAGCCAACACCCCACTTCTCTCAAGGGCTAAGGATGGAGCAAAACAGCCTGTGGTGGGAGCCTGGGGTCAAGCAGAATTGTGTGCCGGCTCCCTGATCCTGCAGCAGAGCCCATGTCCCCATCCAGCATGTCCTTGCGGTGGGTCTGCAGCTGGGCAAGTCGGTCCCTTTCATGCACTCACTCTGGAAACTCGTAGGCGACTTGATTATGGTGACCTTGACTATGGGATGTGCACTCTCCCCCATGACTCCTTCCTTTGCTATTTTATGATATGGCCAATCTGCAACACCTACAGCCAGTGGCACCTCCAGGGTGTTCCTTCTCAGCTGCACAGTGCTTCCTTAAAGGGGCACACACCTGGATATGGAGTTCCTGGGACAATCCCTGGATGCTTTCCAGAAGAACCCTGGCAATATGTACAAATATCCTTTTACTTTTCAACACTGGAACACATTTCCTATCTTTCTTTAGTGTGGGGGCTGAATTCAATAAATCCTGAGGTGACATGTTTCTGGGTGATGGGTGTGTGAGGGGCATGAGGCTAAAGCAATACCTGTCAGTCTGTGTCACTTCCACCCGCACTAAGTGGATGATTATTTTAATACCTCAGTGGAAATGATAGACTGGAACATAGGAAAAAAGATGGAGATGAAAATTCTGGAATTATCTTCAAAGAGAAGACATTTTAAGATATGAGAATGGGTGCAGTCTCTGTGAAGAGAAAACAGAGATGGGAGGAGATAGGGCTGTAGATAGCTTGATGATATAATTTGCTACCCAAACTAGAACAACTTTGGGAGAGAACAGGGCCACTATTAACAATCACATTGGGACCTCAGATGTAAAGCAGGTTTGTCTTGGGCACCCAAGGTCATATGGTCATTCTACTACTACGTCACCTCTGTTGAAGGGGTTGGTGATGATTGCTTTTGCCACAGCCCTGACACTTGTTACTTGACGGCAGGAAGTGGTGAAGAGGTGCTTACTTGCTACAGCCCAGAGTCCTTCAGTTAGGGTCTCGCGAGGGGGCCATTGTCTTACCTTGGCTGGCAAAGCCCTCCAGCCTTCCTTGGGGACAGTAAGGGTAGGACACAGATGTGTGTGTGCTCTCCAAATGTCTCAGAGGGGCAAATTGTAGCTGGAAAATTGAAAGAGCCGTTAGCTCCATAAATTGTTTAACTATAGCCACAGCTCTATAATAAAAATTAAAATTTTATTCATAAGGTATTACAACTAACCATTACAGCATCCATAGAATTTCCCTCTCTGCCTTATTACAATATAGTTTTGTACCTACTTGGTTTCCAACTGGGTCTCTCTAGTCCATGCCCTCTGACCTCTGACCTCTTTGGGGGCCTTACTCCTTTTTTTTTTTTTTTTTTTTTGAGGGCAGTGTCACTGGCCCTCATATGTGGGACTGAACAGGGGGCGCTTAACCACCGTGCCACTTGGCCGGCCCTGGCCTTAATCCTTTTTATAAAAAAAAATCAGCTCTTGACCCTGAGCCTCCATATTGACCTATATCTAGAAGAGCATAGATGTAATACCTTTCCTTTTTCTCCTTCACCTCTTTTACTCCCTAACCTGTGCAACCTAGGCGCCTCCCACCCCTCCCCCCACTTTTTCTCTGCATGGTTCAGGCCTCACAGACAAATTCTGACTTCCTCTGGGTTAGTGGGATTCACAGTAGTCTCATACTAGCTAAGCCATTTCTGAATGTCAGGTTTCTATCAGAAACCAACTGGTTCTCAAAGTAGCAAACTGATTCCAAGTCAGTTAAAATCAGTTTTTAGCTGGTTCTCACCAGGTCACATCCAGCCTTCCTGGATCAAATCGTATATAGTCAGCTCAAGCAGGATAAAACATGGCAACTTGGGACAGATCAGATCCAGAGCAATTCTTGCTGATTGAGACCAGATAAGCCTGGTTCCAACTTGTTCTTATTGGGTGAGACCAACATGAATGGAATCACCACCATTTGGGAGAAGGAAATTAGATTCAACCAGGTGATACTGCTTCGTTTTAGGAAAAACGAGTGGAAAATAACTCCTGGCAGAGCAAACAGATTCTAACTAAATTAAATCAGTTTGAAGTCACATTTGTCAAAGTAGCTTGGTGTGAACTGAATCAAATCAGCTCTAATTTCAATAGCTTTCCTCTTGCTGACTGAACCCAGCTTCTACCAGTTTAACCCAGATCCTCTGGTCAAAGAAACGGTTCCCTGCCTCAGAGCTTTAGGTGTCTGCCATCACACTGCCACCCTTCCCACCCCCCACCCCCAGTCCCTGCCACCCTCCCCACATTGCCTATGAGAGAGGCTGGAAAGAAGGGAAAAAAAAGAAACAAAAGTTAGAGGACTTCCCCCACTCTCTCTGACTCTTAGGAGTCCCCTTTCTTGTTTCCTGGACCAGAAAAAGAGGGAGCCGTCTGCCCCTGGTGCACACTTCTGCAATTCTGGCTGCCTTTGAATCCAGGCTAGGCGGCCTTGGAGGAGAAAAAGGGCAAACCCACTGCTGGTTTGGGGGAACTTTCCGTTGTTGTCTCCCTCCCTAATCTGCCTGCTCTGATTTGTCTCAGATAACTGCTCCATCTGTTCTGTCTAAGATTTATAGTTGCATTGTGTGCCTTTCCTTGGTCCATCATTTCTGGAATCAGCATCTCATTTTGCTTTTTAAATCATTGGTCATTTGCTATGTGTGGAAAGTGGTACTGAGTTTACATATACGGCATTTATTGTATTTTTTAAAAACTGCATTTTTATATTCCATTGACCATCAAAAGCCCTTTATTATGGCCTGGAAGAATTAGGCAGCCCACATCCTATTTTTGGAACCCACAATTAGAGATAATCCCCCCAAAGACAAATTCCCAAAGGAACAATTCACACTAAGATTGAACCACAGCCTCACCTGGCCTGAGTGATAGTCTATTTTGTTTTTCTTCTTTGCATCCTCCCCTTTCACATTAATGGAAAAAAAGAGTGTTCCAAGGACATAAAATCTCTGACATTTTGAGTTTGAGTGCTTGGGCAGATGTTTACCCTCCATCCAGGTATGGAGCATGACATAGGACTCAGGGTTTATGGTGGTGGATGGGAGGCGATATGTTCTATCCATCATACATTGACTTGAACAGGCTGCCGAAATTGCCGGGCATGGGACCCTGGAGTTGGGGGTCAGAAGTTAGGTTTGGGTGGCACAAAGAATGACTCCTGGGCCGGCCAAGTGGCTCAGTTGGTTAAGAGCTCACTTAAAAGTGTGAGCTGAGCTCTGAGCAACAGCAGTTCGATGCCCAGCCCAAGCTGAGCTGCCGCTGAGCTGCCAACAGGTGGCAGGACGGCTCAGTTAGAAAAAAAAAAGAAAAGAATGACTCCCAAAGAAATTACTATGGAGATGTGAGGAAGAAAATAATGATGAGAAGGGAGAGTATGGAGCATATCATGAGAGGAGAGAGAGGGACCAGGTACAGAGGTCCTTAAACTTGCCAAGGTCATGGATTTCCCACCACAACACAGGCCTCGGCTCTAGGTCACTGCCCTTCAGAATCACCCCACTCCTGGGCCCCCTCCAGCTCCCAAGCATCACTCCACTCCTCAGAGCCTGGTTGAGCTTCCTCTAAGCATTCTCCATTTCAGGATACAGGTTGGCCCTTTCACTGGAGCTTTTTCCAAGGCAGAGGTGGCATTTCAGTCATCATGGCAGATCTGTTGGGGGAGATCTGTTAGGATTTTCCTGATTCTGGCCCCTGGTGGAGACACAGTCTGAGGTGAAGTGGCAATCTTCTGTGGCCTGCCTGACTTGTGCAAGAATATACCCCTTAACTTGGGCCTAGTAATCAGCACACTTACCTCTGTACAGTGAAATCACAAGGCTTTTCGAGCACTTTGCTATTGCCAAATTGTATTTACAAACATCATCACATTTTATTGTTACTACCGCTATATCAATCATGGTATGTCTAGATTTTGCTGCGGCAACAAACAAACCCAAGTCTCGGGGGCTTAACACAACAAAAGATGCTGCACATCCAACAAGGAGTGGCGGGTGCTTTGCCGATCACAGACCCCTGAGACCCAGGCTAATGGAGGCAAAGTCTTGGCAGGAGCTTCTATAATTGCAGCACAATGGAATGTAACACGATGATTTCTGCAGTCTTAAAGCATCTGTCAGCTTTTCAGTCTTTTTTTTTTTTTAATTTTAAAAAAGAGAAGTCACATTCCATTGGCCAATGCAAGTCACATGGTCACATTAAACTTCACAGTGACAGAGAAATTAAATCCTCTCTTGTCCCTAAGGAGGAAATGGTGACCCTCAGTGATGCTACCCAAACTATGCCCTCAAGAATTATCTCCATTCTAGGGCTGGAAAACTCAGACTTTGTTTAGTCACTTTTCCAAAATCACACAGTTAATAGATTAGCAGAGCAAGGATCCAGGTGCACATTTGTTTGCCTATAAAACCCATGCACCTTCCACAACTCAGCTGTGTCCTCTTCATGAAACCATTACACAGAAGATGGTTCTTATTAGCTTCAAGGGAACTTCAGATGCTGACAAGTAAATTGTTTGACCCCAAATTAAAGTTAATTTTGTGAAAATGAGTTTCTTCTCTCGTAACAATCTGTTTTTTAAAAGGAAGAGAGAGAGAAGGGAAGGGAAGGGAAGGGAAGAGAAGGGAAGAGGAGGGGAAGAGGATGGGAAGGGAGGGGAGGGGAGGGGAGGGGAGAAAAAAGAAAGACAAAAGAAAAAACAGACCAGACCCTTTGCCCCCAACTCCCCAATCTGAACTACAGTATCTAATTGAATGTCAGGGTGATTTGGTTTCTTTCCCACTGTGTGGTATCTTCCACTCACAGGACTGGGTCAGGAGAAATTTACATCTTAATCTACATGTTTGTCCTGCTCATGTTTGTTCTCTGTTTGATCTCATACCCTTCATTCATCCTTTGGCATGTCCCCATGACAATGGAAGAATGGCAATACACTAATCAGACAAAAGGGACAAACCAATTACTCAGCCCAACTTCTCTCAGACTTAGAGTTCTAAGAGGGAGGGTAGAGGG
This sequence comes from Aselliscus stoliczkanus, assembly GCA_033961575.1. Lineage (NCBI taxonomy): Eukaryota > Metazoa > Chordata > Mammalia > Chiroptera > Hipposideridae > Aselliscus > Aselliscus stoliczkanus. The sequence goes on along the minus strand of CM066732.1, from coordinate 61,626,973 downwards.
CACGAGAGCACTCCCAATCCATTTCCCCACTTAAGAGAAGTCAGCAGCGAGTATTTAGTCCCACTCTGCAGATGAGAAAACTGAGGCTCAGAGAGTTTAAATGATTGCTCAAGGTCACATGTCTAAAACCAGATTAAAACCAGCTGTTATTGTTTTTCTGAATCATATCTTGTTTCCTGTCCACTCCACTCTGCATCCTTCTGTCTACTCTCCTCCTGGGAAACTGCCTTGTCTAAAGATGTCTGCCTTCACACGGTATGCTCTGATGGGCATATGAGCAGGTGTGGCCCTTTTCCATGGGGATATAAAAGTGAATCAGTCACCCTACAACTCAGGCTGTGGGCCCTGGAGGTGGTAGTCCCCTAGTGCTTTAAGAAATGCACCTCACTCCGGTCAGAATGGCTATCATCAACAAATCAACAAACAACAAGTGCTGGCGAGGGTGTGGAGAAAAGGGAACCCTGGTGCACTGTTGGTAGGACTGCAAGTTGGTGCAACCATTATGGAAATCAGTATGGAGGTATCTCAAAAAACTGGAAATGGAACTGCCGTATGACCCAGCAATTCCACTCTTGGGTATCTACCCAGAGGAATCCAAGACGCTAATTTGAAAAAATATATGCACCCCTATGTTTATTGCAGCACTGTTTACAATAGCCAAGACTTGGAAACAACCGAAATGCCCATCGGTAGATGACTGGATTAAGAAACTGTGGTACATTTATACAATGGAGTATTACTCTGCTATAAAGAAGAATGAAATTGTACCATTTGCAACGATATGGATGGACCTAGAGACTATTATGTTAAGTGAAATAAGTCAGTCAGAGAAAGACAAATACCATATGATCTCACTCATATATGGAATTTGAAAAACTGAATGAATGAACAAAGGAAACAGAAACAGTATCATAGATATAGAGGAAAAACAGCGTTGCTAGTTGGGAGGGGGGGATGGGGATGAGGGAGAAGGATAAGGGATTAGACAGCATAAATAGGTAACTACAGTATTGTCACAGGAATATGAAAGACAGTTCGGGGAATATAATAATGTAAAAATTTTGTGGGGTGTCAGATGGTCACATGTCTTGTTAGGGAGACCACTTCATGGATGGAATAGAGGCTTGATCACTGCACTGTATACCTGAAATTGATGTATAATATTGTATGCCAACTGTAATTGAATATATAGATAGTCACGGGATGTGGAGTATACTGTGGAAGGGAGTCAAAGGAATTGTAATAGATAGTATGATATGGGGGGGAGGAGTAGGGTGGAGAATTGGGGGAGGGGAGTTGTCACTTTGAGGGACAAAAAGTATAACTATTGCACTGTGTTGCAATACCTGAAGCTAATTTAAAAAATCAAGAAATAAATAAAAAAATAAATAAAAAATAAAAATATAAAGAAAAACCAGTCATGGGGATATACAGCATAGGGAATATAGTCAATAATATTGTAATAACTATGCATGGTGTCAGATGGGTACTAGATTTATTGTAAGTTATATAAATGTCTAATCACTATGTTGTACACCCTAAAGTAATATAATGTTATATGTCAACTATAATTGACAAATAAAAAATTATAAAAAAAAAAAAAAGCAGCCTGGGGTCCGGCCGAGTGGCGCATTGGTTAAGAGCTGGTTTTGGGACGCCAGCGGCCCCGGTTTGGATCCCACATATGAGGGCCAGTGACACTGCCCTCTACAGCTAACAACAGCTCCACCTGCAGCTGGGCTGTGCGAGCCCCGGTGATGATGTAGGCTGCAGTCCCTGCTGCAGTGGGCTGCCATAGGCTACAGTGAGCGGCCGGCAGCCAGTGTGAGTGGCCAATAGCTGCGATGAGTGGCCTTCCAGAGGCCAGCGACCCATGTGGCTCACCCGGGAAGAGCGCAATGACGATACCAACATGGGCCAGTGAAGCAACATCCTCCGCAACTAGACTGAAGAACAGAAGGACAGCAGCTTGTCTGTTCCCCTTCCCCGGTTCCAAAGGTATTCCCCTCCCCCAATTCCCCAATAAAATCTTTAAAAAATACTTAAAAAAAAAAAAAAAAGAAATGCTTCTCAAGCCTCAGAATTCCTGAACAAACCTGAGATACACAGAAGAGTTCGGGAAAGCGGCATGGGCAGTAGTTGAGACTTGTGGCCATACTGCTGGGCTGAGCCCCTGGACAATGAGGGGAACCCAACAGTGTTTTTGTTGTAACCCCAAAGAAGGCCAAATATAACTTGATTAGGTTAAGTATGCTTTGAGTAGGGCCTCAAGTCCTCAGCTTGAAAGTATATGAGATTTGAAACTCAAGATGTGTTCAGTGGTTTTGATGGCTGTTTCTGAGAGCCTGGGACCACCCCCCCCTCCAGTTTTTTCCGTTCATGGACTGAGGGGATGGGGCCATGGGGAGGAGGCTCACCAAAGTAGCCCGAGGACTGGCTCCCATGGGGCAATGGAAAGATCAGGGGCCAGGCACTTACTCAGTGGGCTCTTGGTCCCTGTCAACAACATACATATGTGTAGTGATGGTTTTCTACTCACCTCCTTTTCCTTGTCTGTGTAAGAGGAAATGCTCCCTCACACCTCTAGAATTCCACAATTCAAAATAGGGAAAAATGAACTTAGGAGGAAGCTGGCCGTGAACATGGATCCTGTAGAGTTCGGACTGACATCTAATTCAAGAGGCACATAGGAGCCATTCCAGGGCTCCCCCACCCACACGGGCAGGCCTTCTCTTGTCTTACCCTCAAAAATGAACACAGCAGCTATTTCCGTGAGTCTTGATGACTTCAGACATGGGCCATGGGACGTTTTCTCTGGAAGCCCTGATGTGGCATCACAGTGGCATGGTAATCTTTTACATTACAGGGGAGGAAAGAAACCATTTCAAATGCAGCTTGAAATTTTTAAAAAAGAAGCCACATACTTCTCTGCGTATGTCATCTTTTCCCAGATGGATCCCAAACGAGCCACATCATTTTCCTGTTGCAGAGTTTCTGTGAGAATCATAGATCTGAGAGCTGGAAGGGGCTTCAAGAGTTGGTTCCAGCAGGTATAATTATATTCCTCCCATTTTCTAGACCAGGTGACTGAGTTCTGCGGGTGGGGATTTCTGTGATGACAGGGCCAGCTGGTGATGCTGGCGTGGGGGTGGTGGTGGTGGTAGTGGGGGGCATTGACTGCCTTCTTTTACTAAACTGCTTCTCTCAAGTAGAGGATCCCGCTGTCATGCAGAGAGCAGTGAAACAGGAAACAATAAAGGGGGAAAAAAGGATAGGACCCATGAAAATCTTGACAGAGTAGGTCCTCTGGATACTGAAAGTAGAGGCAAGATGAAAGTGAGCAGGCCAGGCAAAACAATGAACTTGGAGACTAACTTTGCTGCCTGTTGTTCCCTGAGTTTAGATACAAACCACACCTGGCTAGTGTTCACTCCATATGCAGTATCTCTAAGGCTTTTTAAAAATTACTTAATTCAACAAGAAAGCCAGTTTGCTAAAGAGGGAAAATTGCCATATGAGGCCAAGGTGAGAGCAATTACAGGCACAATGTAAGCTGATTAGCTTCAAAGGGAGACCCCATTCCCTGTGCTGAGACCTCTCACCAGCCAGCTTGGAGACCTGCAGTGCCAGTCACGTTCACAAGGGCCACATGGGTAATGGGTGACAGACAAGAGTTTATTAGGAAAGTCTCCCAGGAAGCAGGGGACAGCAAACATGGGCCATTCTTTTAGGATGACAGATTTGTTTTATTTTGTATTGATTTATTTATTCATTACAAAAGAATTGTGAATGATGTTTTTGCATTAATCTGTTTTTCCTTAATCATCGGGATTTGTTTTTCCTTCTCCCTTTGGATAAACACAGATCTGATCATGTCAGCCCTCATTTAAAGCCCCTCAGAGGATTCCTCTTGCTCATTTGAAAATAACCCAACTCACAAAAATAGCTAGAAGCATCACTGACTTGTAACAGATTTGTACAGGACCGGTTTTCCAATTGTCTACAAAATGATATATCTCCTTTTCTGCATTAGTTGATTAGCAGCCACTACTCCAAGCTTCCCCTCCCACTTCTTTTATGGGACCCCTGGACCGCCCCCAAATCCAGCATCTAGGACAGCAGGGGGCTCCAGGACCCTGCTTCATTCAGCCTCTGGCCTCTGTCTGTTCTGATGAAACATGCCTGTACCCTTTAGGTTATCACAGGATTGTTAGTCATGCCTAGAAGTCTTCGCACGTGCAAATTGCAGCCACCGCCACCTTACTTCCCTCCTCTCTCTCTCTTGGATTTGGAGCCCTGGCCACACAGCCTTTCTTTCTGCTTCTGGAGTGCATCATGGCTCCCTCAGGGCCTTTGCAAGTGTGCCTGCTTCTGTCTAGAATGATCTCTCCCACCCTGTCCCTTCTGACTCTGGTCAACGTTCCTCATCCTCCCTTCAAGCATTCATAGTTATCTTTGGTAAATACAGGCTGATGGATGAATGCTAAGTCATGTTTGAAAGGAGCAGGCACTTGCCAATGAACTAAGCATCGCCAGGAGAAAGGGAGCCTATGAATCTGGGGGCCACGATGTCCGCCTTCTAGGTTGCTCAGCCTTGCAGCTCCTGGAGAGCAGCTGTTTCAACCTGGTGATGTCTTTTAGCTGTGAGTATTATCACGTGCAAAGAGGGAAAAGGGAAATGATCTGAATACTTGGGATTCCAAAAGTTGTCTTGTACCAGGTAACAAAGTTTTCTATCTCTGCTGACTGGGCTGGGGCAAGAAAGAGAATGAGAGTGAAGCTGTAAGGAGAATTAGATACCCTGCATGTAGCCTGCAGAAAACCCTTGCTTCCCACCTGGACACCACTTTGCTTCTGTCCCCAGAGCTGTGGCTGCAGATGTTCTCTTGCCTAGCCATGGATTCCAGGTCCAGGAGGGAGCCAGCCCCAGGCAGGTGCAGGAACTTAGTCTTCAGGTCAACATCCCACACCCCTTGGAGCAGGAAGAGAAGGAACTGAGTTAAGGAGGCAAGCAGTGGAGGGAAGGCTTCTTAACACTCACCTGAAGTGCTTAGAAATTGCTGAAATTTACCAGCTCACATTTTGCTTTGTTTACTGTGCCTCCCTTATTTCCTTATTATTCACTGGGCACAGCTTGCCTTGACTTTACCGACTACAAAGCTTTACAACCAAGAAAACGAAAGGAACAATTTTTATAAGCATTGCGATGGGTCCTGGTACCTTGCTGGAGCCTGAAATTAGGGGTTTGAATACCTGTCTGTCTCTGTTCCGCCTCAGAACATTGACAACGTAGGGATAATATAGGGGTTTCCCTCCCTGCTGGGACACAATCCCCTGTGATGCCATCAGGACGAAAACACCCGTTTGTCAAGAACGGAGAACAGTATTTTTAAAAGTGTAACTTTGGGACTCTAGCCCCCAGAAACGCTCTGCTGGGAAAAGGCTTCACAGCCGGTGCTTGTTAGGGAAGTCCAGAGGCTGTGTTGCCGGTACGGCCCCCACAGAGGCCCGGCTGTCCCACGTTGCCTCATGCAGCCTGTTCTCACTTGACTCTGCTCCGGTCCTGTGCTGTGAAGTCCCAGAAGGAATAGCTGAACCCGGAGGCTATGGCCCCAGGCAGGGGGTTGCCTTAGTGACGTAGGTAGGTGGTGCCTTACGAGGGTGGTGGAAGTCTCCTGCAGGATGACCAGGCCATTTATCATCGTAACTGGGACAATGGAGAGAAGGGGCCACTACTAATTATCCCGGTACAAGTGTAAACTAGGACTGTTCTACATATACAGAGCTGGCATGTGCCAGAGGGGTTATGCATTCTGTCATTTGAGAAGCCACCTCTAGGGCCAATGGGTAGTTGTCATCTGGAAAAAGGTTCAAAATGGAAAGGGGCTTTCTCACAGAGGGGCCCCAACAATAGTACGGGCCATTTTATGAGGTAGTGAGCACCTTGTTACTGCAGATATGCAAGAGGGTAACTAAGAACCCACGCACCAAGATGTTATGTGTAGAAGACATTGACATGCCAGGGGGGAAACATGTGCAGTGGCCCTGTGATCTGAGGTCCCGACTCTACGCTGTCCTCTCTGTTGGAGAGCGTCAGTACCTTGTCTCAGACACAGGACTCAACCCTACAAGTCTGATTCATACATACATATACACACGGATCAAAGCAGAAACATAACAGGACTAAAAGATAAAAAAAAACTCTTTTTAGTAATTAATATTCACTGGTGCCTATACATAATAGAGATAGCTCATTGTTTAAAATGAGGGTAGATTTCACAGCATAGTCTCTGACTTTTAAATAAAGAACATTCTGTGATATGTAACCAAAATATGGTCATGACAATTTGACCAAGTTTGAAGTGGATCAGATTGGTTCTGAAGAGTCAGCCTAGGTCAGGTGGCTCAAGTTTGGTCAATAAATAATTGTACTTTGGTTATGAGATAGCATTAAGGGAAGAAGGGTGGGAGATAGAAGGGAATACTTTGTATGAGTTTGGCAACTTGTCTGTAAGTCTAAAATTAGTTTAAAAAAAACCCCAAACCGCATATCCTTTGCTCTTAAGCCATGTTCACACCACGCCCTGCCTGATAGGACTCTAAAACTCAGCTCAGGTGGAGATTCCTGCCCTTTTCCCATTAGTCCTCAGGTACTTTTGCATATTCCCCAATTATACTTACCACCTACGAGCATGATTTTTTGACTACATGACACCTTTCTCACCTGATTCTGAGCTTCTTTTGGACTGGAACATTTTTTTTTTTTTTCCCATTTCATTCTTACTTCCTAACACCAATGCCGTACTCGTACCTCGGTAAGTGTCTCTTAAATGAATTAATAAATCAATTTGAACACATCTTATTAGTTTTGTTTTCTTTCTTAAAATTGTGCTAAAATATGCATTACGTAAAATTTACCATTTTAACCATTTTCAGATGTACCATTTAGCGGCATTAAGTACATTTCAATGTTGTGTTAGTTTTCTATTATTTTAAATGGTTTAAACTGGCTGTTTACTAGAGCTGTTAGATCCATTTAACCTTGACCCATGGGGCTTGTGACACTCAGAATTAATTCAAGCCCACTCACACCAGGTGCCTCCAATCAGCACTGTTTGATCAAGTGTGGAATTATTTCATCCATTTGATCCAGCGTCAATGGGTGAGAAATGGCTCTGCCCAGGCCCCAGGCCTGTCATCAGCATTCAGAGTTGGCTCTCTTTCTTTGGTCTAACCCCTTGGGGTGCCACTTTCTCTCTTGTTCATTCCCCTCCCATCAGAGCTCTCCGCCCTGTTGCTCTCCTTTCTCTCCCACACAGGGCATCCATCCCTGGTTCAGCTTGGCTCTGGGGCAGGCAGCTTGTATTCTGCCGCCTTCATTGTCCCACCCCTGTACCTGCACTTTCAAAGCAAGTCCTGCCAGCGGGCCCTGCAGGCAGTGATAAACAAGCAGGCTGACTCATATTTCGGGAGACTACATGTATGTGGACAACACCTTCAAATGTTTAAGACCACCCCACCCCTCTCCTGGGAGAGGAGGGACATTTTCTCTCTGTCACTCTATTTCCCACTTACCAGCTCTAAACACCTCGGGTGTGAATGTTAAGAATGTAGCACCACATTAGGAGTCAAGAAACTGGGCTCCAGTAACCTTCCTGCCATGAATTAGCTGTGTAATTTGGGTCATGCCCTCTTTGGGACAATATTTCCTAATTAGTAAAAAGGAGGGCTTGGCTATACAGATCAAAGTTTGATGATGATGATGGTTTTGTTTTTTTCTTTCCACACATTACCCTGAAAAAGACAAGAAGCACTGCTGGACGGCTCTGGCTGTCAGGTGATGTGTCTTCTCTCTCCCCCACGTTTTCCAGCCCTAGCTAGAATTTGAAGGCTCTTGTCCTTCTGTCTTGCCTTCAGAAGGAGCCAGTGAGGCTTCCCTTGTGTGTGAGTATGCGAGGGGGAGTGACTGCATGTGCCCTTTAGACCAGGGCTCTTCCTTCTCGGGCCTTATAGTCACTCACTGCCTTCTCTGCTCTGGTTCACCGCACGATTTTTCTGGCTGGCTCCGTGCTTCAGCCTCAGCCCCATCCTTCGCAGCCGGAGGAATGGTCGTTCCAAAAGGCGAGGATGCCCATGTCCTCCTCAGGGTAAGATTCACACGGAATTCAAGGCCTTCCCTTATCTGGCCCTAGCTTACCTCCTGTTCTCCCCTCCTGGTCTTGCCTCTCACTTGGTCGGGCCTGGCCCGCTCACACCACTCTTCCTTCCACTCTTGCTCTCCTCCTGCCTTTGTTGCCTCTGTCGTCCTCTTAGCTGCAGGCTGGTCCCCAGAGGTTAGCCTCGCTCGTCCTGTAAGGGGCCCGTCTGGAGTGTCAGGTGTGGCTTGAGGGCCGGTCCTTCCCGAGGCGGCCGCCAGGGGGCGGCAGGCGCGACTCCAGATGACAGCAGGAGGCCGCCAGTCGGGGAGGGAGGAGGGACGGAGGGAGCGCGGGTCCCGGCTCTCCGGATCCCAAACTCGGAGCCACAGCTTTCCGCGCGCGCCCGAGCCGCCGGCCGCCCGCGCAGCGGGACACGGAACCGGGACTCGGCGGGAGCCGGCGCAGGGCGGGCGCGGGGCGGCGGCGGCCGTCCATGCGGCGGGCTCGGGCTGCCCGGCGCCGGGAACCACGCGGGGCGAGGTGGGGCGAGGCGGCCGCCGGCCGCTGCAGGACGCGGACCGCCAGGTGAGCAGAGCCGCCCGCGCCGCGCGCCCCGCGCCCCTGCCGCCTGTCGGGCCCCCTCCGGCCCGCGGGGCGGGCGGGGCGCGGTGGGTGTGTCCGGGGCGCCGCGGGGCTGCGCCGGCACCGCGCGCGCCTGGTCCGTGCCGACGGCTGCGCCTTCCCTCTCTCCCCTTCCTGGAGCCGCTGCTCCGTGCCGCCGGCCCAGCGCGCACCCCGCCGCCCTCCAGCGCGGAACCTCCAGGGACCGTCCTGCAGGCGCGGCCCGCGCGCTCTGGTCTCGGCGGGCGGGACCGGCACACCCAGCCCGTGCGCCCCCGCGCCCGCCTCGCCGCCCCGCGCCGCAGCGCTGGCTGCGCGAGTTTCCGTGGGCGCTCGTGGTGCCCCAGTCTGGGGCCTTGGCCACGCTGCTTTCGGTGTGTGTGTGTGTGTGTGTGTGTGTGTGTGTGTGCGCGCGCGCGCGCTAAGCCGCGGCAGCCCAGTGCCTGTGGGAGCCGCAGTGGATGGCTTGTTTCCGCCAACTCTGGACACTTCCCTGAGTGCAGCCCAAGTACCTGCAGCCCCTTGGCGTGCTCAGAGAATTAGCTTTTACAGAGCTAGCGCACCTTGGGGCTTTAGGGATCTGTGAGTTAATATTTTTTACTTTGAAATAACATCAGCTCTAACTTGGGAAGGGGCTTTCAGATTGTTCTCAGGCCCACTTAGCATCTGGAATTTGTGGGGCTGGTGTTTCCTAAGCAGTCAGTCCACACTCAGCTCCCCGCCCTTCCAGCCTCCACTACTGCCTATTAAATGTGCATACTTGCACCTCTTCCTGTCTCCCTTGGACCCCACCCACCCCCGCCCTCCGCCTCACGCGTGCTTTACCCCTTTGCAGGCAGTAAGTGAATCGGAAGTCTTGTACCCGAGTAGCTGAGCGATCATGGAATGCCTGTTGGGATTTCGCGTAAGAGAAATAGAGACCCAAGTGAGGTCTAAGGAATGATGTTGTCCAACTGTCGTTTCACAGTAGAAGGCACCCAGGCACTGAATAGTCTGAAGACTTTTCAAAGATCACACAGCGCTTAAAACCCGCAAAACCTGCATGTGTCTTCTACTTCATTGATAGAGGTGATGAAGTGGTTGGGATTCATAGGCTCTTACTGGGTCTCAATATACAAAGAAGCAAACATTTAAAAAATGTGATTTAAATTGAGTACTCCTCAATTTCTATAGATTTTTGTTGGCACAATAGTTGAATTCCTTTAGAAAACAAAATCCTCCCCCTGGAGTTAATGCAAGGAAGCAGAGATGGGAGAACTGGGACTTTCCTATAAGCCTTTGAGGGCTGGAGCAGGGGTTTCCCAGAGGTCCCGGCCTGGGAAATGAGAGTGGGTGATCAGAATACTAGATGGAGCACTTACTGAATAAGCAATGCCTCAGGCTGGCCTGTTGTAGGGAGGGCTAGCTGTTGAACTCATGTGATCTGCATGCTGAGCCCTGAGCGGGGTATCAGCTTGGTCTTATCTGCATCTCAGTTTTCCCTTCCATGAAGAAATGTTTCTAACTGGCTTTTGGGAAATAAAATAAAATACAACCCAGAATTGGGGAGTAAGGTCAGGGTTGGAAATTCTGATTTGGAGGTGGTGTAGTTTTTGTTTTTGGTTTGCCCGGAAATGCTTGTTGTGATTGCAATCAATTATACTAGAGAGAGGCCAAGTATTGCCTCTCTTTTTCTCAGTCCCCCACATTTCTCTCATGGCACCACCTTTCTCCCAGTTGTCCGGGAATCTCAGTGTTTGAGTATCCCCTATTGCCCCATCCTGTTACCCACATTTGTAGCTTATTTGCTATCAAATGCTTTCCACGTTCTTTTTGTGATATTGCAGAAAATTATTTTTCTGTCTCCATTCCCTCTGCCCCCACCTTATGTCCAAATTACAGTAATAATCTCCGCTCTTGACTGCTGGCCGTGAGTCTCTTTCTTCATTTTAATCCATCGCCGTTCATGCTGACAGATTAATATTCCTAAAATTCTGATTTCACCACATCATTCCTCTCAAGAAATCACAATGGCTCCCCAGTATTCACTTCTATGTAAGTTGTCTCCAGCATACTATTTGAGCATGTGCTGTGTGCCAGGGACTGTTGCTGTGTGCTGGGGCTTAAATTAGGAAGAACAAGACGGCACCCTTGCCTTCAATTTGACAGGCTAGCAGATGATTAATGGCCACCTGGGAGATAAAGAGACATAAAGAAATAGCCACAAAACAATGCAGAATATTGGGGGTGTGCAAAACATCAAACAGACTCAGATGAGGGAGACATTTTTTCTGCGTGGGAGGAGCTAGAAAAGTCACAGCTGGGCTTTGAAGCATGAGGAAGAGTCCAAGGAGATGGGAAAGGCTCTAAGGAGGGAGGACATGCCAGGTTGAGGGAATAGCTTGAGCAAAGACCTAGAGAGCAAAGATATGCTGTTATGCACAGGGTTGAGCCAAGTTCATTCCTCATCTGGGCATTTAAAACTTGTTTTAATTCCAGTCTGCTTTACTGATCCAAGAACACCCTAATGTTTCCCTCCTAAAACCCTTCACTTCCCTTACCCACTCTCTTTATTGTGGTCTTGTAGGTCCTCACCTGCAGCTCAGAAATTCAGATTTGCGATCTACTAACCTACAGTTTTCTGGGAAGCGTACGCCAGCCTTCTTGCACACACACCTCTCTGGACCTACCTTCTGTGCTGTCCTGTATTTTCTGCACTGACTCTGTATTCAGCCTGGATGCGTCCTAGTGAGCGAGCCTCATGGCCTCTCCCTTGGGCTTCTCCAAGGCGGGCAGCATGGTGCCCACTTGTTACCAGCACCAGCCAGTTTGAAAATGTGACTTGACTAGGTTTGGCCTGCCATCCCACTTTCCCCATCTTTCTCCTCTTTCCTCCACATTTCCCACCTTGTATCTTTCTTTTTGTGTGTGATTGTGTTATTTACTTGTATATGTGTGGATATAAATGTTTCACGTGTCTTTATTGACTGCCTTCTCTGGGAAAATAATGGATTAGAAATGTTATGTCAGGAACTAACAGGACACAGGCTGATGCTGGGAACGGGGGGGTGGGCTTTTGTGGGAGGCTCTGGCTTTAGGCTGCTCTGCTGACTCTGGCTCCCTTTCAGGATCCCCCCTCTTCAGGACCTGTGCACTGATGCGTGGGCATCCCTCATCTCTGGGCCTGTTTTGCCCTTTCCTTTCCCAACCCATCAAAACTACCATCTCTGGTTTCCGGAGCCTCACTGGCCTGATGAACTCATTCAGGCCCTGTTTAGTGAGCACTGGTGCTTTGAACCTCCCAGCACCCTGTGATGGAGACATTATCACCCACATTTTATAAGGAAGAAGCCTCAGGGTTACTTGTCTGAGGCTGACAACTCAGACTTTGAACCTAAATCTAGAATCCAGATGTATAAGTCTGGTGCTCTTTCCACTATATCATTCTTTCCTGAAAGGGTTGCCTTTGGAACATCTGAATCAGAGTTAGGATCTGGTGAAAAAAAAAAAATCCCCAAAACCGAACGGATTCCAGGGTGGAGGCAGGGGCCCAGGAGTTGGCATTTTTAGGACTGTCTCAGGTTATTCCTCTGCAGGCTCAGGTGTGAGAACCACCGCCCTAGGCTGCCTTTACAAGGAGGTGCTAATGACAGGTGGTGAGTTACTAAGCCGGTTCATCCCAGGTCACATGGTCCCTTTTAACGGAGGCCTTCGCTGACTCTGAAGAGTGAGCAATGGAGCATGATGGCGCAGGCTGGGTGAGGAGCCCTTTTTTGGTCAAAGGGGTCTTCGGTTTGGTCCTGAAAGCACACTCCTCACCCCCAGCCCTCCTCACAGAGGCATGGAAGCCCTGTCCCCATTAGGCTCACTGTGAATTTCTTTCTAGGCCTGAACAAGTGCTGAGGGAGAAGGCTCAGGGTGGGTTGGTTCCGGAGCTCCATAGTTCTTGGGGTAAGAATTGGGCCGCAACTCCCCAAAGAGGGCTAACTGTGCTGTGCCAGCCCCTCCCTCCCTCCCAAGCCTGGTGGGTTGCGCTTCCCCCCCCTCCCCAGAATGGGGTCTGAACATTGATACATTTCCTTCCTTCCAGAAGCCTGTATTTTGCCCCCCTTTTGATCCCCAGCCTCAGTTTCCCCATCTGTAACAAAGGGATGGCCAAAGCCTGAAGGGCGGTGGGGGGGACCAGTGTGCAGGCATGCAGCACATAGTAGGTGCTCAGTGTCACCTTCATCCCATCTCTCTCATCCCCTTTGTACCTGGTCAGTGCTTGGCAGACCATTGGTGCTCAATATATGTGCTATAGAAAAAATATATAATCTCAGGCCCCCTCGGGTCCAGAACTTTGTGTCTAAAGGGCTGAATATTGCAACCTTATATTGAAAGCCAGCAAATGAACACCCCCTAGCTGGGCAGTAATAATCATAAATTCTCCATTCAATATCCCCTCCCTTCTGTTGCTCCCCCCCCACCCATCTGGTTTCCCTTTAGACTCCTCCAGGAACAACCTAAGAAACAAGCAGGCAGCGTTTTTCTTTATTGATGGTTAGTTGTCCTGGGTCAGTGGTCTCGTCCTGCTTATCTCTTCTTTTTACCTAATCTTTCAACTAAACACTGCACATTTGTCTTCTCTGAGGCGCCTTGCGGAAGCTGATGGCTTAGGTGCCCTGGCAGCATTCTCCCTTTGCCCCTCTCCTCTCGGGTATGGCCCAGAGGACGGAGGGCCACGCTTGCACCGTGGTGTCTTGGCCCAGAAGAGTGGCACTGGGTGGCTCACAACCTGGGCTGGGCAGGGGCGGTCCTGCCCCACCCTCCCAGTCAGCTGGCTGGCTGCCGGGGGAGGGGGGGGTTGGCCAGCAGCGAGGACCCACGTAATGAGTGATTAATGGGTGCCCCATCTAATCTCCTGCCAGGGGAAATGAAGGGCCAGCTATGGGCTGGGGCTCGTCATGACCTGCTCCAGGTGGGCTTGGAATGCACCCAGCTCAGGATGAGGATTAAGGCTTGAAAGACGAGAGGAAATGAGATGTTAACTCTTTAGACCTGGCCCTGGAGCCCCAACCGGGAAATGTTGAGAGAATCACCCACAGGCATCTGATGAAAGGGGCTCACGGCCTCTGATTTAAGGCAGGGGTGACTACAGGGGGCTAGGGTAGGATGACAGACCCTTTCTTGGACTTTACCATTTTTCTAGGAGGCTCAGTCAAGAGAAAGATTAATTCCTTATGAAAATGGGTACGCAGACCACTGGGAGGCTTTTCTTCCTGCTTCCGTTTGATCATATCAGCAAGCTAGAAATTTGTAGTTGCCAAACAGACTTTTCCTCCTGAGAGGTGGTGCCTCTGACCACTTGTCATTTCCAGGAAGACAGAGGAGGGAGTCTGGCACGGGCTGGACACCATCTCTGGCAGCTGGGGTCCTGTCCTGCCCCATCAGGCGGCAGTACTGAGGTGCCCTGGGAGGAGCCCCAGAGCCAGCCCCGACTTCAGGCCTTGGCTGCACCATGCTGTGTGTCCCTGCATGTTTCCTTAACCTCTTGTGCTGTAGTTTTCCCTTCTGTAAAATGGGGATAATGGGTGAGATTCATGAGAGTGTAAAATGCTTAAAGTCATCTCCACGTGAAAGTTAGCTGTCATTTTTTTCTCACTTACCCCGCCTAAGATCTGAGACCAGATCTCCTCTGGGAAAGAGGACAAGCAGCTTCCCTTCTGTGCCTCTCAGACTTGCTCTGGGTGAACAACTACTCTTTGATTGATGGTGCTTGTTTGACCCCTGACCCTCACATGCCTCAAATTGTGCTCCCCCTCGCCCACCCTGGCCTCCAGCTGCCCTTTTATTACACTGCTTGCCTTTGCGACCATGCTTGGTGGACTGGGCAGTGATACCTGCCTGGTCTTCTTGTGGCATGGCCACTTCCACACCAGCTCTGCCCATTGCAGCCTCGCTGTGACCTGACAGCCCGAGTAGAGTGGCTAGGGTCAAGAGATCAGCTGTCTTGAGAGCAAACTTCAGAGCTGTGGAGTCAGCCCTTCCCACCCTACAGCTCATAACAACATTGTAGGGGGAAAAGTGTGTGTGTGTGTGTGTGTGTGTATGTTTAAAAAGAAAGTCTTTGATTTAGTTTTTTAATATTATAAAGATATTGCTGACATGTGCTTCATTTTTAATGTGTAAACTATTTTTTAACAAAATGCATCATTTGACAAAGTGAATTTTCAAAAAGCTATAAAAAAATGGATGCAAGCTGCAGCTGTTTCCTTTTCTGTTTTCTTGGAGCCCTCTTTGCTTCATCCTTGATTGAAGCTAATAATAGTAACACTTATCAATGTTCCAGAGGAGGGTTAGACCTGACAGTGGACATGAGGCCCTTTGAGACTGTGTGAGCAAGTTTATAGCTGGTTATAGGTGAGCCTCGCAGATGGAGCATGTCTTCACATTCTGAAGTCCCAATATAGGTTGTGTGTGCACTGACATTCTAGTCTCCAGCTCCATTTAGCATCTTTTCCAGAACAGAGAAGTACCCAGGTCCTGCTTGACATTAGTGAAACCCAGGATTTAATTCTGCTTCAAGT
The DNA here is from genome assembly GCA_033961575.1 of Aselliscus stoliczkanus. Lineage (NCBI taxonomy): Eukaryota > Metazoa > Chordata > Mammalia > Chiroptera > Hipposideridae > Aselliscus > Aselliscus stoliczkanus. Next base: position 61,611,666 of record CM066732.1, on the reverse strand, counting down.
TCAAAGGACCTTCTGGCCAGCTAAGGGAGAAGGAACCACTATCACTGAGTTCTCACAGGGACTGCATTCACTTATTTAATCCTCTCCACAATCCATGTGAGCTCAACAGTATTCCTATTATGCAGCTTAGAAACATGAGGCTCAGAGAGGTTAAAAACTTGCACGGGCTCACACAGTAAATAGGTGTCAAAGTTTTGTTTGCATTCCAGTTCATCTGACTCCAAAGCATGTGCTCTGTGGAATTAATGAGACAGTTAGGACCTCTGTCTAATTTTAACGCACCGAAAAGTCCAATTGTAGTTCACCATTTTAAAGTATATAATTCAGTGGTTCTTAATTTATTTACAGAGTTGTGCAACTCTCAACATGATCTGATCCTAGAATATTTCATCACCTCAAAAAGAAACTTTGTAGCCATTAGAAGTCCCTCCCTACTCCTCCCTTCTCCAGTCCCTGGAAACCACTTATCTCTTTTCTGCCTCTATGGAATTCCGGACTTTTCATATAAGTGGAACCATACAATATGTAATCTCTGGTGACTGGCTTCTTTCACTAAGAATAAGTCCTCAAGCCTCACCCATGTCGAAGTGTGCATCAGTGTTTCATTCCTTTGGATTGGTGTGTAACCTACTTTTAAAATAAAGAGTAAGGCTATTTGGCTTAGAGAAGGGGTGGAGTTACAGTGCCAGCACTGATACGGCTCGAGTGGGTGCCCAGTTTGTGCTGTGGGCAGATGTGAAGGAACCGCAAAAGCAGGGGCAGCGGCAGCAGGCGGAGGCCCCTGCCTGAGTGTGGAGGTGCAGATGGTGGGGGGGAGGCACTGGCTGGGTCCTAAGTCTGGGAGGAGCGAGGAGGCCCAGCCTCTCCTCCAGACGCCTTGTTGGGTGGCCCTAGGCGGGTGCCCTTGGCAGAGCCTATGGAGGTACATCCTAGAGAGGCAGTGTGGGTGCAGTGGGCCCTGCCTGGGAGAAATGGCCCGGAGCCTTTGCAGCCATCTCGCCACAGGCCCCCTCGTTTGGGTGCTGTGAACCCATGTTAGCTCCTGCCTGTCTCCTGAGCAGCTTGTATGTCCAGATGTAAGATGCCACGTGCTGAGACAGTGCTGCTGATTGGCTCTTTCAGTTTCCAGATATAATATTGGGTTATCGGAAAAGTCATGGCACACTTTTGCAATGAAAAACATAGAAAAATACATCGTGACTTTTCTGACAACCGAGTACTTCATTTGTTTCTGATTTTTACAAAGGTAAGGTATATTTATTGTCGAAAACTAGGAAATATACAAAAACACAGAGAAGAAAAATAAAAATCATTCATAATTCCCCAACCAACGATAGTCATTATTTTTAATGTGTATCTTTCTAGTGTCTATCTGTCTATCTCTATATTATCTACTCACAAGTATACACACACACTGTTTCATAATGGGTAACATGCTGAACACATTGTTTTGTTCACTACTTTTTTCACTTAACAATAAATACGTCATGTATTGTTAACATTTGTTGGTAGATGTATTGTTACATAGGGTTATATTTCCCTGTGTACTAAATATTCACTGTTCTTCCAAAACATGATTTTATTAATGGCCACAGGGTATTTAAAAAATATTAATGTTTGCTTAAACAGTCTTTTATTTTTGGACATGTTGTTTATTTTTCAATATGACTTATAAATATAACTGCATCTTTTGTGCATTTTTTTTTTAAAGATTTTATTGGGGAATTGGGGGAGGGACACAGCATTGGGGAATCTGGGAAGAGGAACAGACAAGTTGCTGTCTTTTTGTTCTTCAGTCTAGTTGCGGAGGACGTTGCTTCACTGGCTCATGTTGGTATCGTCATTGGGTTCTTCCCAGATGGTGCAGATCGTTTGCCAGCCTCCGGATGGTCGCTCACTGTGGCTCTTGGCAACTCACGCTGACTGCCGGCCACTCACGCTTGCTGCCGGCAACTCATTGTAGCCTATGGCAGCCCACTGCAGCAGGGGCTACAGCCTACCATCGCCGGGGCTCGCACAGCCCAGCTCCAGGGGGAGCTGTTGTTAGCTGTAGAGGGCAGTGTCACTGGCCCTCATATGTGGGATCCACACTGGGGCCGCTGGCATCCCCAAACCAGCTCTTAACCAGTGCGCCACTCGGCCGGCCCTTTTGTGCATTTTTTATACTCCTGTTAATGCGTAGTGCTGTTTGTGGGACAAAAGATAAAAGTACTCTTAAGGTATTTGATACATGTAGTAAAATTGGCCTTCCAGAAAGACTGTACAGTTTATAATCCCACAACTGTGTTATTTTTTAATTTGAGTTTTACGGTACCTGTAACTTTACCAAACGTTCCCTTCATCCTTCTCTCCCTCTCTCCCCCCTCCCTTGTTGTCTTTCCCCCATTCCTCCTCTCCTTCCTCCTCCTCTTCCTCCCCACCCCCACCTCACATATTTGCATAGTACACCAACAGCTGTATTATTCTGTTTTCTCCTTGATATTTGCCTATTTTTGAATTTAGGCATGTGCACAATTTGTGTTTGTTACATAGTATGATTTCCGACTCTTGACCTAGTCAGCGCTTCCATTTTTAAGCATAATGACGGGTTCCATCATTTTTCTCCCATCATGGTTTCCCACCCTCTGTTAGCAGTCTAGGTTGTTTCCAGTTTCTCCCTAATCAAAAAATTAAGACTACCTGCATGAATGTTTAATTTGCTGTAATTTTTTTAAATTTTTTATCTCACATTCCATTTTGGCAACTCAGTTTCAGGTCATATAATGACCAGGTCAAAAGCAGGAGCCTTTCTAGTAACACAGATCTGAGAAGATGCCCCTGGGAGTCCAGGTGAGGGTACCGAGAAACAGAATGGGTGCTTGTTTTCTGCCTCCTCTTACCTTTCCTTAGTAGGTACTATTGTTTCCTCAGGCTCACACTGAGGAGCTCTCCTAGCAAGGGATGTAAGAGGTGGGGAGTTCCGTACAGGGAAATGATGTCAGTGTTCATACAGTGGTCACATGTACACAGAATCGTACACTCCATGGTCTTTTGTGCCTGGCTTCTTTCGCTAGGCACAGGGAAGTGGAGGTCTTGGTGACTTCTGAGACCATGCTAACATTCTGTAGTGGTTCTGTATGGGCATCGCTAGGCATTCATTCTCTCCCGCGCCCAGTACCTTCGGAGCCCTACTAGGTGTCAGGTATCCTGCATTGTAAATAGTGTGAATTCCCGTCCTGACTTTTCACTTATTATTGCCTCTGTGGTTTGAACAGCTTAACCTCTTTGAGCTTCAGTTTCCTTGTTTGTGAAGCAGACTAATAATCACTGTGTGTACCACAGGAATTAGAGAAGACAGCATATGTACAGTGTTCATTCCTCCAATGAAACGAAGGGCCTACTATGTGCCTAAGTGAGCACTGCAAGATCTATTCAGCTTAAAGATGAGGAAGACGCTGTTCCTGACTTGGAGGCCTTACAGCCTTGGAGGGGCAGACAGAGAGGATGGCCAGTTTGATCAACATGGTGCAACAGAAAGGCTAGGGACCAGGAGAAAGGCATCAGACTGCGATTGATAGGAATTCAGAGAGACTGGAGCCCTCCACCCCTCACCTAATGAGGGGAGAAAGGAAATAGAAGCCTGTTATGTTTTATTTATGGGAGGGCTGCATTCTTGAAGACCTCATAGGATTCAGAGCTCTTATAATTCAGACTTTTTTTTCCCCCCTTAGAATAAACGTAAAGAACGTGCAACTGTGCTTAATACATTCTCAGGGCGCAGTTTTGTTTCCTGTTGCTTTTCACACGGTTGGTTATCTCTGACACTGCACAGTGGGTGTGCTCAGCCTGCCCACTTATCTCATGACTGTTATTTGGCTTCCTCAGCAGCGAACCTGATTTTTGTTGCTGCTCTCATCACTGTCTCAGTGTGTTTTAATCTGGCACTACCGTTTTGTAGACGGTCTAGATCAGGGGTCGGCAAACATTTTTCTGTAAAGGACCAGACAGTTAGTATTTGGGCTATGCGTGCTGTATTGCCTTTGTTGCAACTAATCAACTCTGCTTTGCGAGCACAAAAGCTGCCATAGACAATACAGAAGTGAATGGGCTGGACTGTATTCCTGTAAAATTTTATTTATGGACACCGAATTTGAATTTCATATAATTTTCACATCATAAAATAGTTTTCTTCTTTCGATTTTTTATTCAACCATTTGAAAACGTGACAGAAACAGGCAGTGGGTCAGGTTTAGCCTGGGCAGAGTTTGCTGACCCCTGGTCTAGATGACGATAATAGTTGAAAGTTGTTTTAAAAAGAGTGAATGTTAAAATATCCCAATAGTCAACAAAGCCACTCATAGATGTTCCAGTGCTCATAAAAGTATAGCTTAATTCACAAGTTCTATCAAAAGACTGTGGGTATTCATCAGCCTGGGTGATACCAACACAGGCAATTAATTACTTCAGCACAATTTGTAATTCTTAAATAGTTATCCTAGTGAATTTAACAATTTAAATCACATTACTTTGACATTTAGGCATCAAATACTTCTTTAAATTTCATGATTCCAATTATGTATACCATAAAGCTGTTCATTATTTCATACCATTCACAAGTCTAGCAGCTCTGCCTGACTGTCAGCAGACAGTTGGCCTTTAGCAGGGGTTTGGACCTTGATTTTGGCCGGATTTTTTATGTAAAAGCCAGGGGAGGGCATGGAAGCAGGACCGAGGCTTGTGTCTGGCACATGGTGAATGTGGGATAGATGTTTGTTCCCTCTCTCCCTTCCCTTTCCTCCCTACCCAAAAGCTCTGTATATTTGGTCAGTGCCAAAACATGCTGAGTCTCTTTGAAATTGTTACTTTGGTTCTTTCCACATGAAGTAAAGTCAGTAACCTTTTTAAATGGAAACAAAAACAGAGGCTGTTAGCAGTTTCCCTTCCCCGGTCACCAGCTTCTGCTTGCTGGAGTATAAGCAGTTTTGTGCTGAGACCCCTAGCCCGGCCAGACGCGAGGTCCCAGGTCCCAGGAAGGCTCCTCCAGCGGGTGCAGGCCCAGCTCTCCCAGCCAGGAGAGGGACGCTTGGCCTGCAGGCTGCCCTGAGTTCTACGGCTCCTGGATGTATCTTAGTGTCAGGGATTCCAGTGGCAGGAAAGCCAGAATCCTCTAGATGGAAGACCAGCAGCCCCGAAGGTGACTGGGATAAGGCAGCTCCTGGCTCACGCCTGTGCTTTTACTGTGTGTGTGGGATAGAAGGCCTGCCTTGAGTAGATGTGTGTTTGTGTTGTTTCGGGGATGATGGTGCATAACCAACCATGCGTGCATTCTGGCCTTGGGGTCTGGCAGGAAGTGAGGGGAGGCAGCTACTGCTCTGTGACTGGTTCGATTTTTTGTTACTATATTGGGTTGGGGCTGGCATTCTTTCTGTGCTTTAGGAGCTCTGGGTTTATAGGTAAGTGGTCTTGGAGCCAAGGGCCTGGGTGTTGGGTTCTGACTTTGCCACTGTCTTGCCATCTGACTTCCAGCGATCCATTCTTCATCTCTGGAATCACTCATTCTTCATTCCTGAATGAATGGTGATAGCCTCGGCCATTTCTGAGAGCCCACTTCTCAGTTCAGATGTGTGGGGAGCCTAGGCTTTCACTCCCACACAGCAGCACTCAGACACCGCCCCCCATCCCTACTGGGGTGGTCACAGGTGGCCTAGCGGAGAGTCAGGCCTCTTGCTGTCACCTTATACTCGCGGGGATGCCCAAGAGAGAGCTCAACCCAGAGCAGCGGTGACCGGGTTCTTGTCTCTGCTCAAGAAAGAATTCAAGAGTGAGACAGATGCAGGAAAGCAAAAGTGATTGTTTGAAAATGAAAGTACACACTTGAGAGGAAAGTGTGGGTGAACTCAAAGTATGAGTCACCCCGAGTAAGTCATGATCAGGGGCTTTTATCCCTCCCGAGGCAACAATTGGTGGTGTCCCCTTGTCATGGTTCATTTATCTCCTCCCCTGGGTGGGACTCTCCATTTCTGCTTTTTCTCCCTTATTTGGCTTCTCCGGAACTGTCATGGTGTCAGATGCATGATGGGAGTTGTAGTAACGGCAATGTAAATGAGATTATAATGACATTATAATTAACTAAATGTCAGGTTCCCCCATCACAGGGTTAGCCTAGCTGGAAGAAACTGGTTCTTGTTTTTCTCCAGCTGCAGATACTCGATACAGTCACTTGTGTAACCAGTGAGGCACCTCACCTAGTACCCTGGAGGGGGCTGTCAGTTTACTAGGCTGCATGTCCTGCCTCAATCCCATCACCGAGCAGCAGCAAGGCGATGCATCCCCTTCTGCCAGTCATGCCAGTGAAGGCCACCTGAGGCACAGTGATGAGGCATGCCTATCCCTCCCAGCTGGGTAAGTATCAGTGGAGACCTGTGGAGGAGCTGGAACCCCCACCCCTGCTCAATAGGAATGATGTGTAATCCCCCTTCTCCCTTGCAGGTCAAGTGGGGAACCTGGACTTCTGTCCCCACCTGGTCATACTGAGGCAGGGCCCCTCTTCCCCTGTTGCAACAGAGTCAGATTTAAGTAAAATCTAGAGTCGTATAACATAACACATACCTAAAATGTCCAGGTTTCAATTGACATTCACTAATCATTACCCCAAACCAGGAAGATCTCAAATGGAATGAAAACTGACTAGTAACTGATGCTGACACTGAGATGGCAGAGATATGAGAATTATCTAACAAAGATTTTAAAGGAACCATCATGACAATGTTTTGTTGAAAAGTTATGAACATGCTTGAAACAAAGGGGACAAAACAGGAAGTCTCAGCAGGGAAAAGAAAGATATAAAGAAGAACCAAATGAACGTTTTAGAACTGAAATAAACAATAACTGAAATAAAATCTCACTGGATTGGCTAAACAGAAGACTAGAAATGACAAAGGAAAGAATCAGTGATTTTGAAGATATAACAATAAAAATCACCCAATCTGAACAACCGAGAGAAAATAGATTGGGGAAGAAAAAACAAAACAAAACAAAACAGATTCTCAGGGACCAGCAGGACTGTAACAAAAGATGTAATGTGTGTGTGAAATCCTAGGAGAGAAGAAGATGGGACTGAAACAAAGCACTTGATGAACTAATTGTTGGAAAACTTCCCAAGGTTAGGATAAGACACAAACCTACAGATTCAAGAAGCTTAGTGAATTCCAAAGAGGATAAACCCAAAGAAATCCATTCCAAGATCCATCATAGTCCAACTTCTGAAAATAGTTTTGAAAAAGAATAATAAAATAGGAGGAATCAGGCTACCAGGTGTGAAGACTTCTATAGCTACAATAACCAAGCCTATGTGGTATTGGTAGAGCTATAGGCTCAGAGATCAATGAAACAGAATAGAGAATCAGATATATACCCCTCTGATTTCTGACAAGGTGCATAGGGAAATCAAAGAAACAGTAACTAATTATCTGAATAATGACTTGGATGCGGCTGGTGGAAGATGCAGTGGACAGGAAAGAGTCTGATACGAACTAAGAGATATAATACAAACGAAGAGTTGAGAGTTGGCAAAAGACTGGGCTAGGGGCTACTGGGAGGGGAATCACAGAAGCCCAGGTAAGCTTTGAGCTTTATCACTAGAAGGATGGTGATGCCACCACCAAAGTAGGAAACCTTGGCAGGTGGAGGACTTGGTGTGGAGCTGGTAACCTGGTCCTTTTATTATTCATCTTGAGGGGGCCATCAGCAGGAGGCAACTATCAATACAGGTAACAGTCTGAATGAGAAGGTAGGTCTTGAGATGCTGTTTGAGACCTCAGCATGAGATAATCATAGAGGTCAGAGTGTAAGAGTCCTGACCCAGCGTGCACAGCTCATTAGTGGGGGCTGGGTTATTATTGATAATTTTTCTAGCCCTGTTTTGGGTCACAGGTAGACTAACAAGGCAGACAGAAGAGACAGGAAGAGAACACATTTGCATGGCTCTTGACAATGGAGTTCAAGAAACCGGATATGGTAACAGTTTTATTCTTGCTAAACTCAATTACTTTTCATTGTCTCCTTTGACCTCTGGGTGACCTTGACTCCAATGACTTGCCTTTCTTGGCCTCCTTGAAAATGTTTTCTACTTCATGAGAGGGCTGTCTGTTTTGAATTATCATAATCTTTTAATCATGGCACCAGATTTTGGCTTTACCTAATACCAGCCCATCATTGAATTATGTCAAAGAAGTAAGACTAATTTGCTAGGTTTCCGCTTCTTTCTGTAAGGATGGACGGAGCCTTTTGGCATACATCGCACAGCCGTGATTACTATAAATCATTGACTAGATTTCTATCCTTTAAGAAAATAATGATATAACTCAAATGTCAGTGCAGAAGCCCTAAGAGCCAAGCAGGAAAAGTCAAATCCTTTCTCCTGATGTTCATAAGCAGCAAGGGCAGAGCGCATGGCTGGCTGATTTATGGGGGCTGCGGCATGCCGAGCCGGGATGCGTTCTGGGCAGGAAGATGTGTGGGGGCACTGATAAAATACCCTGGACTCAAGGCCAAAGCTGTCCTGGAGTGAACAGGGCTGAGCACAGCCTCATACACAGCATCTCCCCTGGCTGGGTGTTTGGCACCCGGCAGCCTTCCTGGGAGTGGATATTTGATGCAGTGTGTCAATAGACCTGAGAGGCATTCATTGTAGTGCCAAGACAAGCCATGGCCCCAACAACCAGGTGGGCTTGAGCCCGGATCACATGGCTGCTGCTTCCTAGCTCAGTGATCTCGGGTATATTGTATCACTCTTTGAAGCCTCAGTTTCCTTTTGTGTAAAATGGGGATGTCAGTAGCAACTATTTCTTAGGATTGTCTTGAGAATCAACGAAAACAATGTTTGAAAAGTGTTTAGCATAGCTTGTCATGGATTATACGCTCAATACATTAAAAAAAACCCTAGTCCTAGCGTTGCTTTTAATTAGCTGCAAAACCTTGCGCCAGTCATTTTATTTCATTGAGTATGAATTTATTCATCTGTAAATCATGAATACAAAATAATGAAATTGGGGAGTTGGGTTAGTATCTCCAAGTTGTTTTTGTGCTTTGCAATTCTGTGATCAGATGTCAATTTGAAAAGTCACAAGGGAAATAATTGATAATTTAAAGACATAAAAACTTATTTACATAAAAATGATAAAATTAGAAGACAAAAATCAAATTGAAAAAACGTCCGAGACAAAATAAGGGTAAACAGCCTTAATACTAGAAAGAGCTCTTAGAAATCAATTCAGAACATTACAGAAACATTGGTAAAAGAAATTTAGGAAGAGATAGTACACTTGGCTAATAAAATGAAAATTTGTTCGAACTTCACTAATAATCAAAAGAGTACATATTGAAATGACCTCTTGGGCCGGCTGAATGGTGCGTTGGTTAAGAGCTGGCTTGGGACGCCAGCGGCCCCGGTTCGGATCCCACATATGAGGGCCAGTGACACTGCCCTCTACAGCTAAGATGGTGAACAACAGCTCCACCTGGAGCTGGGCTGCTGTGAGTCCCCGGGACAGCATAGCTGCAGCCCCTGCTGCAGTGGGCTGCCATAGGCTACAGTGAGTGGCCGGCAGCCAGCATGAGCGGCTCGCAACCTGTGTGAGCTGCCAATAGCCGCGGTGAGCGGCCTTCCAGAGGCCGGTGACCAATCTGCCTCACCGAGAAAAGCGTAATGACGATACCAACATGGGCCAGTGAAGCAATGTCCTCCACAACTAGACTGAAGAACAAAAGGACAGCAACTTGTCTGTTCCCCTTCCCTGGTTCCCCAATGCTGTTCCCCTCCCCCAATTCCCCAATAAAATCTTTAAAAAAAAAGTGACAGGAAAAATTCTGTCCTTAGGGAAAAAAAAAAATTACTTCCTTATTTATTTTTTTCCTTTTTGCCTATTGTGACAAACACATTGAATGCTTACCCTGTACCAAAAGACTTCCTCCTGCCAATACAGGCAGACTGCGTTTTCCACTCTCTTTCCGTTGGGGATAGCTAGATAACTAAGCTGGGTAATGGAATACGAATGGTAGTGATTCAAGCTACCTGTGTGAAGCCATTAGCTAAGTCCTCCATGATTTCTCTTCTCTCTTGTTTGTTCACTGGATGGAAAAAAAATAACCAAGGATCCTGAGGCCCTAGACAATGGTGGAGCTACTAGATGAAAAGAGAGTGGGTCGCTGGTTGCCTGCGTGACTGTGTGGAGCTGTGTCCCTGCCAACCCACATTAGACAGTGAACCGAGCGAAAAAACGTTTTATTGTGTTAAGCCATTGAAATTCTGGGATGGTTTGTTGCAGCAGTTAGTTAGCCTACTCTAACTAATTATCAAGTTAGGAAAGATTATAATGCTAACATTATTAGCAAGTGTGTCTATTTCATCCACTACATGTGGAATTTTAGGAGGATACACTCTTTTTTAAAACAGCCCATATATATGAAGGACCTTAAGTAGTCATACCTTTTGGCTTAGTGATTCTATTTTTAGGTATCTATCATAAAGAACTCAGCAGAGAAGAAGATAAAGCATTTTACACAAAGATGTTCATCACAGATTCCAACAATAAGGGAACTTATTAGATGTGTTGTCTGGCTTTCGTAGGATGCACTATTATTATACAGTAATTAAAAATGTTTCTGAATATTACTAGTGAGATGCTTATTATTTAAAGTGAAAAACAATGTAAAACTGTATGTGATTTTGTTTACATAGACATAGTATATGGAAAACATGCAGGTAATATGTATAAGCATTCTGCATAGAAAAAGATCAGAAGGAAGAACACCCAAAAGTTTCATAGTAGTTCATTTGTATTGTGAGATTATGAGTAATTATAGCTTTTCTCTTTATGTTTTCTCATAGTTTTCAAATGTTCCTCAATAAACGTGTAATTTTATAGACAGATTTTTTTTTTCTAAAAGAATACCACAGTAGCTATGTTACACCCAGCCCTGAAGTCTTATCTAGACCAATTTTGAAGATGAATGTATTGGGGCTGTCGGAAAAGTCATGAAGCATTTTTGCAACAAAAAACAGGAAAAATACATTATGACTTTTCCGACAACCCAATAGTACTTAACGCTCTATGAGTATGTTTTCATTGTTAGTGCATTTGGCAAACCCTCTTTCCCCAACACATGTGTGTGTGTTTGTGTGTCTGCACACAGATGTGCACAGGTGCTTGCCAGAGTGACAAGAAACCATTTGTAGAGGGCAGGACTGGGCCTTGTATCAGAAGAAAGGGAAAGTGGACCAGGAGGGTAGTTTAGTTTCAGCCAAAGCTGCCCCTAGTCCCATGGCCACCTGCCTTTGACCAAGGTGGCTGTAGAATGTGTGTATATTGGTTTTTGGAATGAGATGGATTATCATCTTGAAGAAGGCCTTGATAGCACATCAGAAAATCTGTAGTTCACATGCAGGGCTCAGCTGTGGTTGTCTGATCTTGTTTCCTTGTAACTGCAGCCCAGGGACTCCTAACTCCTCTTGGCAGAGGATGCTGGGGAGAATCTGCAGAGGCTGAGTGGAGAGAAGGCTGGAGAGTGTCTCGGAGTGGCTTTGATTCCTAGGTAGGGTGGCCTGCATCACAGCTGTTTGTGTGTGTGTGGGGGGGGGGGCGTTAGGAGTGGGGCAGAGAATGTCCTCGCTGGTGTTAATTTCAGGAACAATTAGCAATTACTACAGAGGAGTAAAGTGGCTCTTCAGATCCTGGGCACCGTACGTTGGAAACACGACACCAATCATGCTTTGAAGGGAGGCCTCTGTGAAATTGAATGCAAGCTCTTTCTCTCATCACAAAACCTACTGTGCCCCAGGCGCTGCTCTAGGTATCAGGAATATAAAAAATAAGTCTTTGAGAAGAGTCTTTATCTTTTGTAATCCCATGTTAGGGGGAGGAAAGACAGGCATAAATCATAATGATACATTGTGACAACTGCTAAATTGGAGTTCTCCATGTGAGACCTACACAGCCATAAAGAAATTTAACCAGGTTTATCAAATGCTGCAAATCAAATGCCTAAGGAAGTAATACCTGGGGGAGAGAAAATGCTCTTACTCTAAATACATTTCCCCCTTTGATCTACAGTATGTCACTCGAAATTGAAAAAGCAACTTGGTACAGAAGCAGGAATAACTGGCTCATTTATTTTAAATATCTCGCCTACCTGATATTTCTGCCCTTGAATCTTTTTCCTTAGTTAACCTGGGAAACCTTTTTAAGGACTGAAAACAAACATAGATCACATCAGTGTTAATGACTGAAAATGATGCTATTTGTATTGAAATCCTTAACTTATCTGTGCTTATTACCTAATTTCTACAGGTAAGAAAGGTGAAGTCAGGTGTTTTCTTCAATGAGTAACAAAACCCACTGTAATGTGTGAACTTGAAAATATCCAGGGAATTTTAATAGATCTTCTCAATATGTTTTCCTAATTCAGAGTCTGTGGGTTTTCATGTGGCTGTGGGAAAGTCAGTTTGCAGTAACGAAGGTTCACTGGGAAGAAATGAGCTCTGGCTGAGTTTGAATATGACAGGGAAGAAAGGATGGGCTTTGCAAGGGGATTCAGCAAAGGCCCAGAGCAGAGGGCGTGTTAGGGGAGCAGTTCCCTAGCAGGCTTCTGCCTACCGCCCAGTAGGAAGAGGCTGGTGATGTGACCAGCCTGGGTTTCCAAGGGCAGCTTCCCCAGCGTCCTGCTGCCCGGGGCAAGATTTCCTGAAAGCTGTGGCGAGTGGTGACGGCCACCAGAGGGCCCAGGACAGTCAACCCTCCCTGGAGGCAGCACAGATCTGCTGTGGGTTAGTGCCTTCCTTCTGGGGCAGCAGACATTCACTGAGCATCAGCGATAGCAGACAGAGAAATCAGACACGGACCCTGTTTTCTAAGAAGTAAAAGCCTATTAGAGACACATGCCATACATCCTTTATGCATTCATCCATGCATCCATTAACGCGACAGACTTTCGCTGCATGACCACCTGTACCAAGCACAGGTGAGCAAAGATGTAAAGATGAGAAAACAGCCCTCACCCTGAGAAGCTCCCTGTCCAATGAGGAGCAAGCATAAACAGAGCATGTTAGGTATCTGTTAAAGGAGAAGATGCCCTTTTTCTTTTAAGCCTCCATTGTTGGCTGACCTATCTGCCCACCATTTTGTCCACAATTTCAGGAATATCGCTCCCTCAGTTCTCCCCGCCTTCTCTCAATCATCATTTCATTTTCAGCATGGTGTACCTTCAAGAAATAAGAACACCCAGTTTTCTGCCTCTTGCTTTCTGACTGCTCTTTTTGGCAGCCTTCCCCCTTCTCCAGCCAAAGTTCTTTCTTAAACACCTGCCACATCTTCTCAGTTGAGGGGTGCAGGGTACCCCCCGCACCTCCTTCTCCACCTGATCACCACCTCAGGACCGCCTCCCCCTGGGTTTCCACTTCCCACCTTGCTCCTTCTTTATCTCCCCTTTTGGCTCACTAGGCGTTGGTGGCTCCTTGATCCTCTGTCTTCTGTCATTCATTCACATGGTGCTTTCTTTCCAAGAGAGGGTTAGTCCATTCACAAAACGAGTCCTTTGTTTTCTTTTGAAAGTTCCAGAAGCCTTTGTCTTTCCCCACACCAGCTATTAGTTCCCTGTGCCTGAAATTCCGGCCCTGAGTCTTCTTCTAATCCCTTAAAGCCCTCCGGGTCCATGGAGGACCCCCAGAGCCCAGAGGCGGCGAGGGCAGGGATCCGAGGATGGATTCTGGAGTCACATTGCCTGGGTGTGAAGCCCACCAGCACTGCCGCGTACTCTCGTGTACTTCCGGTGCCTCAGTTTTCTCCTCTGCAACCTGGGGGCAGTACTAGTTACCTACTTCTTAGGGTCGTTATGGGATTAAATGAACTGGTACATAAAGTCCTCAGTGTGGTGCCCAGTATAAAACAAGAGTAATGGAAGCATTGACAATAAAGTCTGCTGTGCTACCTAATGCCTTGGAAAGCTGGGGCTCCCCTTTGCCTGTACCACCTGTTGAACTCTCAGTCTCAGGTAGCTGATCATTGGCAAAAACATGCATTTGTGTATTTATTTATTGGTCTGCCTCAGTAAGAGTGTGAGCTCCTTGAGAGCAGGGATTCCCCGCTCCCCGTCATACTGGGTGTCTTGCATGAAGCCTACCTAACCCAGTAGGCACTGTGTGCCCGTTAGCTGGTGACCTGGTTTCCCCATATACAAAAGTTCAGGGCCCTCAGGGGGATTGGTGCCAGCCTTGCAGGGCATGTGGAGCCAGTCTGCTGTGTTGTGATTGGAGGACTTCATGCATTGTATCCATTGAGCCCTATGATGTTTCTTTACCTCCAAACTAGTACTGGAGATGACACCTCAGAAAAAGACCTGTAGCAGCAACCTTGGTTTTGATCATTTAAGCCAGCCCTGTTTGTATCGGGGAGAAGACACTGTCGAATGATGGTTAAGTGCATAGACTCTGGGCTCTGGTTCCCTGGGTTTGAATCCTGCCTCTCCTGCCTGCTAGCTGGTGACTTTGGACAAGTTAGTTAACTTCTCTGTGCCTCTGTTTCCCAGTGGGACCTCCTTCAGGGGCTGTTGTGAGGATAAAATGAGTTAATATTTGCAAATCCCTTGGACTCCATCTGATACATGGTCACCATGCAATAGATGTTTGTTAGCATCCTCAACCTCTGTATTATCTGAAATAATAGGTTATTAAATTGCTCATCCTAGTCCACTTAGCTCTAGATGATGTCCGTGGCACAATATCATTCCTGAAATGTTTGTCTCCCAGCAAACCTGTGAGGTATACCCAGCCCCTTGGATTAGCATCCGTTTATTCATTCATTCATTGAGCGTCCAGGTGAGCATGATCCTTCCTCTACTAGGTGGAAGGCAGTGAGTCTAATAGAATGAAAAGCAGACCAACCCTGGTGTCAGTAGCCTGTGTTCAGTCCCACGCTACCCTCGACCCAGTGTGTGGCCTCAGTTTTGCTATAAGGATTAAATAACATGACTTATGTCCCGTATCTGGTTCTTAGTCAAAGTTGATTCTCGTCTCTTCTTCCACTTTCCTGATAATGGAAGACAGGGACAGAAGAAGGTTGGACAGACTGATGTTTGGACCTGCCTTTCTGGTACTTTGTCCACAGATGGACAACTGGAATGTCAGGTAGGGGGCGCTGCAAACAGTGGGCCAGGGTTCCGGGAGAAGACTGTGTAAATGGCCGCAGGGCAGGAGAACATGTTGGTGAGCACAGGATGGATCTAGTGCAGAGACTCCCAGTCTGTCCGGACGGACCCTCGCAGGGCGGCTTTCACAGCGGAACCAGGAGGTTCTGAGCCTTGCCCTCACCATGTGTTACTTACTGGGTGCTGATGTGGGGTCTGCAACTGCTTCCTTCAGAAATCTCTGATCCTCATTCTTGTGCTGGTGAGTCACCCCCCCCCCCCCCGAGCTTTATTTGATCCTGGTGGTTGTGCCCCATGTGGGCCTTCCAGAGGGAGGAGCCTGAGTGTGGGAGGGTGCAGAGCGGAGCTGGCGCCTGCAGTTGGGATGTGCCTTTCTGAGGCCAGCCGTGACAGGCTGAGCACAGCCTGCCCTTCTGGAGTATGGCCTAATATTAGGCGGGGTCTTCCAGGAGCTCTGTTCAGGGCATGAGGCCAGTGGCAGGAAAGATGCTCAGAAGTGGGCCTGTGGGTGAGGAGCAGGTGTTTGGAGCTCAGTGGCACTTCCTAGAGTTAGGGTGCCATTCTCTGCCCTGCGTTAGATCTTTCGTGGCCCCTATTTCTGTCCTTGCCATCCTGAGCCTGGAAGCTTCCTGCTGCTTCTTCCTGGTGTGTGGGGACTGCGACTCTGGCCTGAACAAAATCAGGTGACTTGTTACTCTGGCCTGAACAAAATCAGGTGACTTGTTACCCTTCCTGTAGGATCTTTGTGGAAAGGAGAAAAGGTGGGGCCTCCATCCCCCAGGAAGCACATATTCTAATAGAAACTAGGCTGTTAGGTTTTTTTTGTTCACTGGCAAGAAAGATTATAAATCAACAGGAGCAAACCTCAGAGTTGGACTCAGCTCCATAGATAGCACGTTTACTCAGCCTACTTGCTTCCTGTACTGTTACCAAATGGATTTTCGGGAAAACTTACTTTTCTCATTCCCTCCAGAACCTACAATGGCCCTTTCTTGCTCATCTCATCAAAAATTCTCTTGGTGTCACTTTTTAGGGGCTTTGCTTATCTTCAGGGTTTTATTCCCCCAATCACACTTAGAATCCTTCACTGCCTACTGGGTTCCAGAGCAAGGGATTATAAATGTTTCTGATTGAGACACAAGAAATCATAATAGCCAAGATATGAAAACAACCAAAATGCCCACCGATAGATGATTGGATAAAGATTCTGTGGTACATTTATACAATAGAGTATTACTTGACCATAAAAAAGAACAAAATCTTACCATTTGCAACAACATGGATGGACCTAGAGAATATTATGCCAGGTGAAATAAGTCAGACTGAGAAAGACGAATACCATGTGATCTCACTTATATGTGGAATTTAAAGAATGGAATAAATGAGCAAACAAAACAAACAGACTCAGAGACATAGGAGGAAAAAAACAACACCTGATGGTTGTTAGATGGGAGCGGGGTGGGGATGGGGGATAAGGTGAAGGGATTAGAAAGTGCAAATTAGTAGCCATAATGTAGTCACAGGGATATAAAATACAGTATGGGGAATATAATCAGTAATGTTGTAAAGATTATGTAGGGTGCCAGTTGGGCACTGGACTTATCAGGGGGATCACTTCATAGACTGTGTAGATGCCTGACCAATGTGATATCACATTAGTGTGCTGTACTCCATATCCCATGACTATATATGTAGTCATATGTGCATATATATGTGTAGAATACAGCATAAGGAATAGAGTCAATGGAAATGTAACAGCTATAGACTATGTCAGAAGGGTAGTAGATTGTTGGGGGTTATCATTTTGTGAGGGGTGTAAATGTCTAACTATTATTTGGCTTTGTACACCTGAAACTAATAAAAACAAAAAAGAAATACCTACTCTTATTATGTGTGATAAACGCTGGTATTTTGTCTTCTTTTTCAATCGTTTCTATTTCATTTAAAAGTGCAGGTCATGACCCATGAAATTGATTTCATGATGGACTAATGGGTTGTGACCCACAGTTTGAAAAGCAGAGCTGCTTTAACACAATACCAATCATGAAAGCACAAACGAACACCAAGGAAATGGCAGAGCTGGTACAAGCTCTCCCAGGACAACATGTCTTGAAAAAAAACAAACCAAAAAACCTGACTGATCAAAAATGGCAAAAAGTTAGTTAAAAAACATTCTAGAGCAATGGCCTCCAAAAAATTGTTTTTTTAAAAAAATGATTTTATTGGGGAATTGGGGGAGGGGGAACAGCTTTGGGGAGTCAGGGAAGGGGAACAAACAACTTGCTGTCCTTTTGTTCTTCAGTCTAGTTGTGGAGGACATCGCTTCACTGATCCATGTTGGTATTATCATTGCACTCTTCCCGGATGAGGCATATCGGTTGCTGGCCATTGGATGGCTGCTCACGCTGGCTGCTGGCAGCTCACGGGTAGCTTATGGCAGCCCACTGCAGCCCAGGTCGAGCTGTTGTTCACCATCTTAGCTGTAGAGGGCGCAGTGTCACTGGCCCTAATGTGAGATTCGAACTGGCAGCTCTGCTGCTCAGAGCTTGCTCTTCCAAGCCAACTGTTAACCAACGTTGGTCAGCCCCCCAAATGTTTTTGATTGCATGCCCCATCAGTAAAAAATGTTTGAGTGGATAACTCCACTGTATGTTTGGCTATATTTTTAATGTATCAGTGTATTATGTGAGCACATAAAACATACATTCAAAACATAAATTTTTAAAGGGTGAGCTAAGATGAAAGAAACCATATTTCAAAATGACAGACTAATCATGTCTTCATTCTATTATCAATCAATATCTGAAAATGAAATACACATAGCAGACAAGGTTCATGGTTTTAAGCAGTGGTTGTAAATCTATTTTCAAATTGTTTTGATAATTTAAGATATTTTTCTGATTGTCTTCTTGTCGGATTTGGAACCATTGCTTTATATCACACCCTCTCCCCTCACCATTGCCCTTCTTTTCCTGACGAAACTGAGAAAGCTCTGTTAGAATCTCCTTTTGCTGCCTCCGGCCACAGAAATCTGGAAGGCGTCATCTTTGACATCTCTCTTTCCCTGTCCCCCTCAAGCATTCATTTACCATATTCTGGTAAATAGGAGATCGCTCTTTTCATATTCTCCTGGGATCGCTGAGTTCCTGCCCCCTACTTCCTTCTTCCTCACAGTTCCTCACATGAGTTTACACTGGAGATTGCCTCTCCCTGGGATAGCCCCACACACCCTCCCCTGGCTGACTCCTACTTGCCCCTCAAACCCCAGCATGAAGGTCACTTCCTCAGAGGGACTTTCTCTGACCCCTGCCCAGTACTTTCTGAGGCACCTTGGACTTTTATTCATGGTTCTTATCACAATTTGATTTTTATACTTATTTAGGTTTCAGTTTGTTTAAAGTATATAGCCCTCTAGCATCCAGACTGTAAGTTCCTTGAGGGTAAGGACCATGTCTGCTGTGTGAGTGTGTGTGTGTGTGTGTGTGTGTGTGTGTGTGTGTGTGTGTGTGTCTTGAGTAGCGAGGTCATGCAGTCTCAATAAGTATTTAATACAAAAAATCCTATGAGATAGTTACAGGTAATATCCCCATTTTACGGATGAGGAAATTGAAAGACAAAGGGTTAATTGCCAAATTAATAAATGGAGATGCTGGTCTCAGACCCAGGTCTTTCAGGTTACAGTGTGTACACTCTCACCAACTGCTCTAGATTGTTCGCTTGTAACCCGCGTAGGCTAAGGGCTCATTTTCAGTCCCATCTTCTTGCTGATGCCTGACCAGCCCTCCACAACGATTCTCCTCTTAAACTATTGGGCTGTCGGAAAAGTCATGATGCAGTTTTGCAATGAAAAACAGAAAAAATACGTCATGGCTTTTCCGACAACCCAGTACCTTACAGCATTTACCCTGTGCTGTTCTGGATATCACTGACCTTTCCCCAGACAACTCCATGTCCCTAAGTCTTATCCACCTAAGCTAGATTGTAAAGCGAGACCCTGCATTGACTCACCCTTCTCTTGCATCCCTTGGAGAGGACCCGAGCACTGCACATCTTGAGCAAATAATTATTGACTTAGTTGACCATCATCAGGAGCTTGGCAAAGGCGTCATCTGACTCCCAAGTCAAATCTTGTTTTCCAAGTTAAATCTGGTCTTTGCACATACCTGCTCCCCAGTCAAGAGCAAGACCACGCCTCGGATTCAGGGGAGTTTTAAATGTTCCAATTTGCACTTGTTGGCTTTCTTCCTAGTGGATCTCAGTGTAATGTCTGGCTGAGGCCCAGGAATGTAAGGGTCTTCAGTACCATGAGTAATTTCATGAGTTGCTGATGGCTAATTAGGGGTGATTACAGTTAAGAGGCTTTACTTTCTTAATAACCCTCAGAAAGGGCTGGTGATAACTTTTAAAATCTTGATTATTTTCTCCTACAAATGGAATTTTATGGTTCTCATGACTGTCTTTTCTGAAGTCCTTGTAACTTATCTCGCAACCCTCCCTTTCTAGAGAGAGGAAAATGTGAAGTTTTGGGAAGAATTCGAAAACCAGTGATTTTGGAAAACTCTGGCTTTAGTAGAGAGGACCCCTGGGCACACCCAGAAACCTTGCTTCATGTATTTGTCTTTCTCTGAAAGGAGGTGTTGGAGGAGAGGAAGTTGGGCCATGCTTTTGCTTCCCAAGTTCCTTCACATTTCAACCAAACCTCCCGTCCTGGGCTTTCTGATGCTATTTATAAACTTTGAAACTATTGGCTCACTTGACAATGCCTAAAAATTCTGCTGAGTGAGGGTTTCTGAATAAAATAGTATTTGTAGGCGAGGGGGTTTTGTCTTCCTGTTTTTTCTGGGATAGTACATTTTAAGCATTGCTTCCCCCTTCTTGCATCAGTATCATCCGAGCTACTTTTCATTAAGTGCCACTCTGTGTCAGGCACTGGGTTAATGCCCACTCATTTAATTTTCACCACAGCCTGCAGTTGTTCTTTAAGCAGTATTTTAAAAGTTTAATTGAGATATAATTCACATACCATACTTTAATTGAAAGGTGTACAATTTCATTGGCGTTTAGTATTTTCACAGGGCTGTGCAACCATCACCACAATTTAATATGAGAACATTGTTTTGTCACCCCAGGGGGAAACCTTGTACCCTCCCATGAGTTACACTCCACCCCCAGACCCTGGCAACCACTAATATACTTTCTGTCTCAATAGATTTGCTTATTCTGGACATTTCTTAGAAATAGAATCATACAATATTTATCCTTTTGTGTCTGGCCTCTTTCACTTAGAATAGTGTTTTCAAGGTTCATCCATGTTGTAGCATATATCAGTATGTCATTTCCTTTATTGTTAGTCAGTATTTTTACCTCTAATGTGGAGTGGGGGAAACCAAGACAGAGAGGGAGAATGATTTTCCTATGACTAAGTAGCTTTTAATAGATGGGGCTAAATTTCCAATGCAGGTTGGCCAAAAGCCAACTTTGCTCTGAGCACGGAGTCTGAGGTAATCCTGTTGATAGTTACTTATCGAACATCTTTGTGGACTAGGCACTGTGCTGAGTGTCCCAAAAATCTGGTATCTCCTGCGCATACACAATCAGACTTCAGTTGGGAAATCTGGTAACTATAACTGGTCTGTGGCATTTTTGTTTTAATGTCTTCCATTTACTCACTTCTGGTTTCATTGGCCTACGTAGGCTCTAGAATCTCAGGCTGTAGACTCTTCCTCAGCAAACCATGCTAAAAACGGCATTGTTGTTCCTTCTGTAGGAGACTGACCACCACTCCCACCTGCAGAAAATTCGCAACATACCTAAGGAGCCCTTGCTTTTTCCCGGACCCCAAGCATCATGATTTCCCATTTCATGGGACCTCTCAGGTAAGCAGAGAATCTTTTAAAAAGAGAGTAAGAAATTCCGTATTTGAGTTTTACTTATAGTTTCTTATAGTATCTAGCCTTGAGGGTCTGCATCCCACTGATTGTTGATATGCTATGTACATATTTGTGATAAGTGTGCTCTTTAGAAGGTCACTGAGACCTTGGGAGCTGTGTGCTGTGGTGACAGCTGCTTGGATGGCAATCCAAGTGGCTTAGGTTCTAAGCTATGCCCTACTATTTTATTATTTTCTTAATTAAAAAAAATTGAAAACAAATCTTTAAGCCTCAGATTTAAAAAAAATAAATAAAGGTA
This sequence comes from Aselliscus stoliczkanus, assembly GCA_033961575.1. NCBI lineage: Eukaryota > Metazoa > Chordata > Mammalia > Chiroptera > Hipposideridae > Aselliscus > Aselliscus stoliczkanus. The sequence goes on along the minus strand of CM066732.1, from coordinate 61,590,300 downwards.
TTACTGAATTAGTGGGTAGATATCATGATTGCATAATAGGTAGTTACCTGGAGAACTTGAAAAATATTGTCCTCTGACTGCATCCTCCAATATTTTTACTTAATTGATCTGGTTTATTTAAAAGGTGACCTCTCTAGTCCCTTCTGGTCAGACCATTTATGACTTTCACCTGCATTTTTTATTTGATCCACCATGTGAGATGGGTAGAACAAACTATAGTATCGCTACTTTGTAGAACAAAAAACCAGTGTGTGCCACCTTCCATTAGTGCAGAGTCAGAAAAGGGAACTGAAACCCCTATCTGTCACTGAGGCTTTTTCAAATGTTCTTTAAGCTGATACATCCTTTCCAAAATTCTCCAGTTAAAATCCTATGTAAAATCTCAACATATAAAATAGCCAATGGCAGTATTTTATTAAGACACATTTATTTGATAAGTTCACGTTTGTAATATTTACACATGGTGAGATCAATGAATCTCACCAGAGTTTGAGATCAGGATTTATGGCTGATAGCTGGTACAACAGCCTCAGCGTCTGGTTGGTTTTACACTTGTCTTAGCTGCATAATACCAAAAAAATCTGGATCCACACAGCTAAGTAATTGTAATTAGTAACAGTTCTTCGAGGAAGCTCATTTTGGCAATCTCAGGTTATTGTTTAAATTAATTGATTCAGCATCTTAAAAGAGTGGAAGGAAAAGCTTTCTGTTTTAAAGTTTAATCACTAGTGATATCTTGTATTCCTTCTCCCCAAACTATACATTAGTCCCAAATGCCCAGAACTTACAATAAAAAGTAAAATGGGGGCCGGCCGAGTGGCGCGGTGGTTAAGCGCTGGCCTTAGAAGCCAGCGGCCCCGGTTTGGTCCCACATATGAGGGCCAGTGACACTGCCCTCAAAAAAAAAAAAAAAAAAAAAAAAAAAAAAAAGTAAAATGGCCTATAGTATGTTATTATGGTGGTACCATGTATGGTTGCCCAACCAGGGCCTGAGCATTTGCCAGGCAGATCTCTTAGGCCCCCGCTTGCCATTTAACTGGGTGTAGTGTGTGTGTGTGTGTGTGTGTGTGTGTGTGTGTGTGTGTGTGTTGCAGTCTGTAGTTGCTTGTATCATTTCACACAAACAGACGTGTGCGGGCCTGATGTCCACAGACTTTTGCACATGTACGGCCTTCTTCATCAATGACACTCACAGGAGTGGTAGAAATAGTCAGAGAAGTTAGGAAAAGCTCTGCACAATCCAGCCATTTACAGGGCAGACCAGGTTCATGTTTTATGGTCCCCTCAGGGTTAATATTTGGCATCTAACCTAATTTAACCTGTGTGTATTTTCAAACCATAGTTTAAAAAAATAGTTTAAAAGGTATTTCAAGACATAAAGGGCATATCCATTTTGTGGAAGCTCCATCACACGGCTGTAAAACCACAGCAGCTGGACCACTGGGTCACTTCAGGCCCACAGCCTCGGTGAAGACCTAATGGGGACATTTGAGAAGTGGAGGTCACAGTCACATATTGAACTGGACTGAAAAGAGCAGCAGATGACCAAAGATGGGTTCACCATATGGTAAACAAGTGAGTGTGAAGTCTGGCTGCCATCAGAAAAGCCCCTAAAAGTACTGAGAACCCTCAAAATTGTGGCCACCGAGGCTTCATGGGAATGGCATTATTGGGAGAAGTCCCTTTTGCAAGGGACTTTGTGAGTTTTTTCTTGACGTCTTGGAATTTTAATTGATGCCCCCGTAACCTCCTGTAATGACCTGTGGTATGGAGGCCATCTCTCTTCGAGGGGCTCCTGGCGGGCCCACCTCCAAACTGTGCATTATTTCAGAGGAATTGCCCATAGGTTAGAAATGAGCAGGGTGGGAGGAGTTGAAAGCTATATGTCCCCTCGCTACCCTTATGGTGGAACTCAGAACTCTTGACAGGCCCCTGACATTAGGGTCTGGCTAAGGGGTTGTTTGAACAGGGGTGCTCAGCAGGCCATCTCCCTCTGAGTCCTGCTATAAGGATTGGGGAAAGCATATGTGACTTATGGGGACAGGTGATTCTTAGGGAGAGCTCAGCTGGCGCTTTCCATTAGGTCTCCTCTGTAAGCCAGGTACTTATACGCTATTTTGCATTCTGTTTCTAGAGCCATGTAAATATATTTTAACCTGAAAACAAAAACAAAAACAGAAAAAACTAGGGTGTCTTTTGTTTAAATGCTTTTCAAAATGTTCTGGGGAAAAGGACTATAGTTACTTTAAGAGTAAGAGGTCTTTGATAAAAGTGGTAGATGAGAAACACACACACACACACACACACACACACACACGCACTCTAAGGGTTTTTTAATATTTATCAAGGCAACCAAATGCATAAAGATCAATTGGAAAAGCTGGAGGATTTCTCTACCTGTAGGGAAAACAGGTCAAAATTAGAAGTTAGCTGCCAAGAAAATCCCTGAGAGGAAAAAAGCATTTAAGGGGATTCACAATTCTCATATGCAGAGATTTAGTTTAAAAATCCCTTCTCAGTTTTTGCCAAGCCACAGAGAAACAGAAAGCCAGCTTCTTCCTCATTGAAAGAGATGGAGCGGCCCTGGGCAGTCATGCAGCAAGAGTACCTCGGCCCTGCTCCGAGTCTGTGGTAATAAAAAAGAATCACAGTTAAACCCAGTAGCAGAGGAGGCATACGATTTTAACTCTTGATGGAACTGGTTAGTGGGGTGTCCCTGAGCCTTGGACAAGCTCTGGGTGCCATGCAAAATGCAGGGCAAGCAAAATCCTTTTGGGCCAAAGGGTCGGTCAAGGCTAGATTAAGGAATGTTTGTCACCTGTTCCAAGTTAGAGAGGAAATGGTACGAAGTGATCAGAAGTGTTTATATTTCTTAAAGACTGGCTCCAAATGGGGTACGTTTTTTTGGATATGCGCAGTTTCATCTTTATGTGTTTGTTCAGTGACTGAGTGGAAAGAAACACAGTTTTGTCCCTAGAAGCACCGTAACAAGTGATGATGGCGCCCTACATGGCTAGCCCACAGAATCTCGTCAGAGCCAGTTGGCTTGGTCACGGCTCTTCCTTTATCTCGAGGAGTGCTTTAGTACAGTTGGCATATTTTATGTTTGAAAGGAGAACAGAGAAGAAAACAAAACTATTAAAAATGTCCAACAGTTGGTTAAATTGGCAGGAAGTAAAGTTGATTCAGTGATTCTTATGTTGAATGGTAGTTTTTGAAGAAATGCAGATGTAATTAGAGAGATTACAAGGTTAGATGGTGGTTTTTATAGATTTTATGGAGAGTTCTGGATCATTTTAAGCGTTTTACAGGTTGATGGCCCTAGGTCAAGTGTCTGGTTTTAGTCTTTTGAAACTTAAAGGCTTTTCTTTTCCTTGATATACACTTCAGGATAGTAATATTACTGTAATGCCTGTCAGCTACTTCACTTAGAAATACAACCAAAAGGGATTGAGGAAATGAGAAAGAGAAAGGTGGCTGGCTGTTCTTGGGGCAACTGAAAAAGTTCCCGAATACAGAAAAGAAGACATAAGTGGGTGAGGAAAATGTATTTGTGTGTGAGAACAAGAATGCATGGTCACATTAGTGAGATTTGAGGCATGATCGATCAATGAAAGCTGAGATTCCCCTTAGGGGTAAAGAAGTATGCGATAATTGGGAAGGATCATGGGATTAAGCCAGTGACCAAGAAACGGGGTGAAGGGGGAGAGGATGTGGAGGCAGAAGAGGACAGGATGGGGAGGAGGGGAGGAGGAGAAGAAAGGGAGAAGGGGTAAGGAGAGGGGAGGAGGAGAGGGAGGAGAATAGGACAGGCTTGGACCATCATTAAACTTGAAGGCAGAACAGAGTTTGTGTAGCCCACATCAAAGTCACTACCCAGCTGATGCCCAGTAAATAGTCATTGAATACTGAATGGATAAATTAATCATTATCTTTTATGTAAAAGAAATACAGTTGAAAATTTTTCTTTTCTGATCAGGCCCGTTAGTTGATTACCAAAGCAGGTTAAAGCAGAACAATCATACAAATAATACACACACACCTTTAACAGTTGACATTTAATTTAAAACACATGTATGTTCACTCACCAATTTTTCGATATGAGGCCGAGGACTTTGCTTTGAGCATGAACCCCGGATTGTCTTCTTGCACAAACCTCACCCACAAGCATTATCTAAGGTTTCCATTTGGGTTCCTTTAAGGTGGAGTGAGAATTTCAAGACATTTGCAAGGCAATCTGAGTACAGAATAATTCTATATTTTTATTACTTTTGCCCCCTAATCATTTACAGTTGTCTCATCCACACCTAATTTGCCAGCAGCTTTTTTTCTTGGCTACTTGCCTTTATCGAATCTTTCCAAAGCATTGAGCTTCATTTTTGTAGCAACAACTAACAACTGCTTTTTTTCTGTGTGTGTTCATTTTATGGGTTGGCGTATTATTTGAATATTTTATGTAATTACAAAGCACCTGGCATAAACAGGTTTGGGAACAGGGCTGACTCTTTATGAACACAAGTCCTCTGATGGGAGCAGAAGAGTAGAAGTGTACCAGTGAAGAACCTGCTGGAATGTTTTGTGAGAAGCCCGGTAGGAGCCATCTAAATAGTAGGCATAGAGAGGCTAGGAGGAAATAAAATGGTTTTGGAGGACTGCCCTGGAAAACCCCTTCCTATAAAATGATGGCAGGCATTCAGATAGCATTGATTTTTCTTTATGCTTGGCACAGCCTTGCACCTGGATCATCTCCTCGTCACTCAGTATTTGATTGTGGGATTTGCTAGAACATTCTGTACCAAAGGGTTCAATGGAGTCAAGGTGTGATATCATTGGGCTGCCAGCTACCCGTTTCTTTGTTAACCAAATAGATTTATAGACCTCAGGTTAACACTGACACCCCTAGGGATCAGAACCAATAACTCCAACTTATAGAAATCCTACTTTTAGGACTGTCTTCCTTTTCCCAGTTGTACTTTTACAACAGAATTCTTAGGGAGAATTCTGGAGTACACTTAGAAAACACTTTATTGATGAAAAGTCTTGCCCATGGCATCACCTTGCATTTCTTTAGTGACGGATACTTCCTCCGTCTCTCCTTCTTCTTTCTTCCCTCTCCTTATTCCATTCTTTGACTCACTTGCCATTTATTAGCCCTGAGTTTGGACCAAGTCTGTGCTGATTGTTCTGCTATTTGCGAAGACGGATCAGAAACTGGTTCCTCAAGAAACCTCCCATTGAGCAGCGGAATTTACCGAAAGGTGTTGTGTCTTAAAAAGCTGTGTGGTGACAGAACACCTAACTTTCCCAGAGGCCCTGATCCATAAAACACAAATGGCTGCAAGAGTGGAGAACCTGGAAATAAGCAATAAAAACCACCAATGTGCAATTAGAAGAGGTGTCCTGAACTCCATGCTCTAAAATGGAAACACTTACTCCACGAAAGCCAGGCAGGCCTTTCCCCAGAGCCTGTTTGGTCTTGGTTTGGATGCAGCTGGCTGTCTAAAGGTTTCCAAGGCCAAGGCCTACCTGAAGGGAGCCGATTAAGAGGATACAGGCATTATAATTTCAAGATCCATCCACGTTGTCACAAATGGCACTGTTTCATCTTTCTTATGGCAGAATAGTAATAAAATTGAAAACAATGAAAGAACAAGTAAAACAAATAAAGAAACAAAAACTCATAGACACAGACAGTAGTTTAGTGGTTAGCAAAGGGTAACGGAGGGAGGGGCATGGTAGGTGAGGGTAAAGGGATCAAATATATGGTGATGGAAGGAGAACTGACTCTGGGTGGTAAACACACAATATAATATATAGATGATGTATTACAGAATTGTACACCTGAAACCTATGTAACTTTACTAACCATTGTCACCCCAGTAAACTTTTTTTTAAAAGATTTTTATTGGGGAATTGGGGGAGGGGAACAGACAAGTTGCTGTCCTTTTGTTCTTCAGTCTAGTTGTAGAGGACATCGCTTCACTGGCCCATGTTGGTATTATCATTGCGCTCTTCCCAGGTGAGGCAGATCGGTTGCCTGCCTCTGAATGGCCACTCACCATGGCTCTTGGCAGCTCACTTGGGCTGCCAGCCACTCACGCTGGCTGCCGGCTACTCACTGTAGCCTATGGCAGCCCACTGCAGCAGGGGCTGCAGCTATGCCGTCCCGGGGACTCACAGCAGCCCAGCTCCAGGTGGAGCTGTTGTTCACCATCTTAGCTGTAGAGGGCAGTGTCACTGGCCCTCATATGTGAGATCTGAACCGGGGCCCTGCTTCTCAGAGCTGGCATCCCAAGCCAACTCTTAACCAATGTGCCACTCAGCCGGCCCACCCCAGTAAACTTTAATTAAAAAAGAAAAAAGAGGACACAGGTTTCCCCCCCCCCACCCCCAATACAGGAGGCAAAGCCTGACAGCAGGGTAGAGGAAGCACAGGACCATGGGCTGTCCACCTGCACTGTCCCTTGGCTGTCACCTTATGCTCAGCCATTTAAGAAAAGCTACTTAAGCTCTGCGTACTCTTTGAGAAAACAGAGGAAATAAATAGGGTGCATTTTTTTTTTTAAAAGTTTGGGATTTCAATGGTTAGCTTCAATTATTTTAAAACTTAGAATGTTCTCTAGTGAGGCTGGATAAACGAGGTTTTATTGCACCCACTTATTTTCTGATTATTTTTGCAAGCAATGACAGAAAGTAAAACAGATGTGTGAAGCCACAGGCTCCTAAGACTGGGGAAGAAAATTGATGTGATAAAATGCAAAAGCTTGTTTTAAAGGTGAGCTGTTTCCTAATGAGGCCCCAGAGCACAGTGGTTAAGGGTCCAGGCCAAGGGTCTGACTGCTAGCATCGAAATCAGGCTTTCCTCTTAGTAGGTGTGTGTGCCCTTCAGTAAATGCCTCCATTTCCTCACCTATAAAATGGGTATAGCAAAAGTGTCTGATAGGATGGTTGTGGAGATTAAATGCAATAATACTTGTATGTATTGACATCAGTGGGAACCAGCAAGCCTTCCTTGGCTAATGTCATTTGTAATCCATCTCCCTCTCTTGCTTTCTTTACTCTTCACTGATGTCCGAGGAAGACAGAGGCCTGAGCTGAACACGGTAAAATGCGGGCTTAGCAAACACTTTTGATCTCTAGAGTACAGGAAGCAGAGATTTCACTTCAATGCTGAGGCTTTGGCTCCCTTTTGCCAAAGTTGGTATAATTTTATTAGTAGTGATCAGGCTGCTCCCAAAATATCTCTTGGGTTGTATTAACTGAAGAAGAAAAGAAGTTAAGATTTGTTTTTCCTGTTTTCCTTGTTTTGTTACTTGATATGCTCACATGCTATAGAGTTCCTTGGGGTACACAGTGGCTGTGATATGACCCCCCCGTCCCTCACTGGAGTTGAGGATGGGTGGGGTGGGGGCAGGGAGTGGGGGGTCACGGCAGATACAGAAGCCCAGAGCCCCAGTTCCATGATGTAGATCTTGTACTGAATTTCAGTGAGCGTTATGTTCTACATGAGGAAATGAAATGATGGAGTGTTTAAAATCTAGAACAGGGCTGGGGAAATGGCATGGCTTTTTTTTCATTTTCTGATTGGTGTGAAACGTTGGGTTGTTTCTTCTGCAAGGTGAATCGGAAAGTCTTGGTAGGAATGTGACTTCCCCCGCTGCTTGGAGGGGAGTGTGTGATTTGTTTGCCAAGGGCCCTGGTAGCCTGCAATCTGTCAAAACGTTGCAAGCTGGGAGCAGTTTGCCAAAGCAAACTATCAAAGTGAAATAACACATGAGTTGCACACACACAGACACACACATGCTCTCGCATTCCCCAAACATTAATTTTGAATTGGGTCAGGAGGAACAAGGATTTAGGCTAGATTGCCGGTGTTTTGAAGAGGTGTGGGCACAGCTACAGCCTACCAATTAGATAGGTATGTGTGAGCAGGGTGGGGTATCCCCAAAACAGAGTCTACTGAGCAGGGTTGGGAACCTTTCAGCCCTTGGCAGAGTTTCTTCTGGCCCCTGGGGTTATATATTGCTCTGTCCGTTGTTATTGCAGCCAAAGAATAATTTCCCCTCTGGGGGAATTTATTCTATTCCATTCAGAGCAGAACCCATTTAATAACTAAGATTTTATCCCAGAATGAATTTACTGGGTACCCCTATGCATTTTAGCCTCACTAGGGCCCAACTCCATGAAGAAAAGAAGCATTTGAACATCTAAATACAACTTGTATTGCATTTTTGCAGCATGGGGCACCAACAAACATTTTGATGCCATATGGCATGTCAGAATGTTCCATGAGAATGAATTTAGGGGCATCATGTAGAAATTGAAAAGCACAACTGATTTTTATAAATCTCTCATAAAATAACTTTTCATAGCTCCCACAGTTACTTTGGACATTTTTGGATATGTTAATTCACACTATGTCTCCTTATCTTGACATTTCAAAGATACATCATCATTCATTAACTCAGTAAATTAAGCTCTTACTGCAGAGGGTGCCAAAAAAATGTATACACATTTTAAGAAAGGAAAAAAATGTATAAAAATTGTAATACTCAATATATACCAATAACAAAAGATGAATACAAATCATGTGCATACATTTTTACTGGCACCCTCGGTATATAGCAGACACTCTGCCAGATGCTGAGGGATAAAGTAGAAATAAAACAAACTCCCTGATCTTGTGGAGGTTATATTCCAGCAGGCAGAGGGTGACATTTAAGTGAATAAAGACATAGTCTGTGAGATAGTAAGTGTTATGGAGAGGGGTAAATAGGCGAGGCTGGGAGAGGGAGTGATGTTTTTTTTATAGGCTCAGGGAAGCTTTAGGAGAAGGGGCAGCTTTGGGCAGGCACCGGAAGGAGGTGAGGGAGCAAGCTGTAGAAATATCTGGGAGTAGAGTTGACCAGGCAACCTGGAATGCAGTTCCTCCAAGACAGAGAAAAACCTAGAATCTTCCCTTCTCCAATCTTTCATCGCTCCCCTGCCACGAGTCCCCCTGAAAGTTATGGAAATGCTACCTGAGATGAGCAGTAGCGCACACTGATACGTGGCTCAGGTGTCTGCCACAACTTGAGGGGCTGACGTGTAACATGTGCATGGAGCTGCGGCTTGTTTTTTTTAACAAAACCACACCAAGCTGGCTTTCTTTTTACTTGAGTAAACAGTGCCAGAATGTGTTACAAATGGGTTGGATTTGTAGGCATCATTCCTAATGCGCTTTGTCGCACATTCACTTGCTTGAGGTCATCAGGGCAGGGGATCTTATTCCGTTTTATAGATGAGGAAACTGAGGCACAGTTGTGCTTTGCCCAAGGTCATGTAACCAAGGAGTATAGCCTCCTGAGTCCTAATGAACATGTTCCTTGGTTTATTGGATAAACTGGGTCCAGTAAGGACACAACTGGAAAAAAAGCTATTCTTTTTCTACCACCATGTTCCCACCTACTCCTTGAGATGCCCCTGCCCCGTCACTGGAAGACGCCTTGGGTGGGAATGTGCAGCCTTTCTCTTTGGAATGTATGTGTATGGAATACCTTTGGTCCTCTGTTTTGGGGCCTCAGCTGTTGCTCTAAGACAATAGAAAGGATGCATTTAGCACTTGGTTACATGTCCTTTCACTCTGCTTCTTGTCCCAGCATACAAAAACCCCGTGTCCAAGTCCATTCTGCGTGGTCTGCCAGCGCCGGGCTCATTCCCATACAAAATGGGGTTACGGTGGAATTTAGAATTCTTAGAGCTGGCGGGAGCCTTTTCTAACTCCACAAGCCCTAACCCCACATTCAGACAGGCTTCCTCATCTCCACCTCCACACGGTGTGTTTGTCTTGGACACAGCAGTGTTTCTTATCTCTCAGTTATGTTGGAGGACTCAACAAGGTTGAGAACCTCTGCGTTGCTTAACTTCTGCCCTCAGGGTTAAACACTAGGAAAGGATTCAAAGGACAGTGAGGTAGGACCAGTGGTATTTTTGTAGGGATGCAAAACAATGCCATCGATGATTTGAAATCAAGGGACTTTGGGCATTTAAATTACTTGACAATACTTGTTGCCTCTGACTGAGTATGCTGGGTGTTTTCACCTTTGCCATCCTCAGTGGTCCTGACAGAAGATGAGAACATTGAGGCGCAGAGATGTTAGCTTACCCAGGATGCCCCCCATGGAAAGGGTGGAGTTGGGATTCTTGCCTAGATGTGTTTGAATCCAGTGTCACGCTCTCCCAGCACACCCTGCTGTCTGTCTCTGGGCCAGCTGGCTCCTATTTCCATACCTTCCCTTTATTTGATGACAAGCCCTAATCATGGCTGGTGACAGTGCGGCTTAACACAGCTAATCTGGCCTATGGAGAACATATGTGACCCCCAAGGGCCAAGGACAGGCAGAAGAAAGGTTCCAAGGAAAGCCTGGCTGTGGGAAAGGAACTTCCCTGGGTAGGATCCAAATCCCCACTCTTAGCCTCTCTTACCAGCTCCACGAGGGCCAAGCATACACTAGCACTTACCCAGGTCAGACATGGCACGTTATCTCATTCAGTGTTGCCCAAAGTTCCTAGCCCTCTTACAAGGGAGGAGACAAGGCTCAAAGCGGTTAACTGTTCTGGCCAAGAAACCTTGCTGGTAAGCGGGAAAGCTGCGTTTGACCCCAGATCTGCCTGATCCCACTGCCCAGCCCACAGCACTGTGCTGCCTCCCCGCTGTGGGCCAGCCCTTTGCCTCTTCACTGGGTCACATGCCAGGGCCTGGGCTGGACTGTTCTCTCCCCTCCACTGATGAGACGAAGATGCTGCCTTCCGCCAGGTGCTGCTGCCTGGAACTTACTCACAGCCATGCCTGTCGCTATTTTGTCTTCTCAGTGTCCTGGGTTTCCTGCTGCTGCTTGGATTCCAGCTTGTCTGCCCACAGCCCTCCACTGAACACAGAAAGGTAAGCCATGGTCGTTCAGAGGCTTTCCTTCTTTGTGCCTGGGGCTGGGGTCACTGCAGTCGCCACGCTGAATTTTGTTCTATTTGAAGGTGGGTCACGGCTAATTCCGAGAGGAAGCACCGTTTGTAGAGTGTTCACCAGTTCTCCTATCCCTCCTAAGTCCTTGGAGTTTAAAGATGAAGCTGGTGCCCTGAGTCAGTCTCTGATCAGAGAGCAGTTCTGGCTTTGCAGCCTGTGGCCATTAGAATGGGGCAGCGAAGGGGAGGGCAGCAAGAAAACGCTGAACCTGGGAATGGTGGGCCCCAGCATGGAGCTTTATCCCCTCTAGGGGAACCTTCAGGGCAAAGGGTGCAGATGATTGGAGAGAGAGAGCTGTGACTATGCAAAAGGACCCCTGATAGGGGCTATGTCTTTGATACAAGGACACTGCCCCTGCCAACCAGCAGCCAGGCAGGGAGCTGGCAGGAAAATAAGGGCCTGGCCCTCTCTTTCCTCCTCCCATCATCTCCTGCGGCGATTCCCTTTAGCAGGACCCAACCGAAGACAGAAGACAGAGCCCTGGATTAGCCCTCGAAGGTCAGCCTTGTGAGCCACAGGGGTGGCTGGAGAAGGCTGGACAGAGCATCTGGAGGGACAAATGAACAGGATCAAGCACACATCCTTTCAGACTCTGTGTGTTTCATAGTAAATGAACTATTCACTGTTGCCTAAATAAGCCTAGTGCTGTCCTGCCACAGAGCAGGTGTGTGATGCACGTTTCCTTGGAAATAGATGCATGCTATGACTCGGAGAAGATCCTGAAAATCCCTTTCTGCTACCTAGGAATGCCTCATGTCTGAATGTAACCAAATGCAGATTCTTCTGAGAGGAACAGTAGGTCAGCTGTGGGTATCTACGTGTGACTGAGTTGGTTGGAACCTTTCCTGAGACAGGGTTTTCATAGGGTAAGCCCAGGAGAGAAGGGAGTCAAGAAAAGAGAATGTGTACGTAGTTTTGCCAAGATATGACCCTTCTTGGGAGAAGTTCTTGATGTTACCTGATTAGTCTAATTTCTTTTAGGTCTGTGGATTTTGTTTTGGCTTTGTTTTCCTGGGCCAAATATAAACCCATTTGTATTGTGCCTCTTACTCAGTTGTCCCCTGCATGATCTTTCTCGTTCACTACCACATTCCCAGCTCCGGGAATACGGCCTGGCATATTGTAGGGGCTCAGTAATGCACCTGATGAATGACCAAATGGATGGAAAACCTGGGCATGATCTAAACATCTTATGTTGGACATTTACACCCCTTACTCCACTGCATCGTCTCTACTCATAATTTCAAGAACCAGAGAGGACACCTACTATAGACCCAATGTTTGTGTCCTCCTCAAATTGATGTATTGAAACGTAACCCCCAGTGTGATGGTATTTGGAGGTGGGGCCTCTGGGCAGTAATGGGAGTGAATGGAATCAGCGCCCTTATTAGACTCATAACAGAGCCTGCTGCTCTGCCCTATGAGGGGATGATGAGAAGTCTGCAACCCAGAAAGAGGCGCCATGCTGGCACTCTGATCTCAGACTTCCAGCCTCCAGAACTGTGAGAAATGTGTTTGTGTTATTTATAAACCATTCAGTTTGGCACTTTGTTTTAGCAGCCCAAACTGACTAAGACCAAAAATGGCATTGAGCAGTGGGGTGGTTGCTGTAACAAACACCTAAAAATGCGGAGGTGGCTTCAGAACTGGGGAATGGATAGAGGCTGGAAGAGTTTTGAGGTGCATGCTGGAAAAAGCCTACAGGGCTGTGAACGGACTTTTAAAGGGGATTCTGATGAGAGCTGACAAACAAAAGAGAAAAGCTGTAGAGGAAGGCTCAGTCTGCTTAGAGAATACCGGGATCCCCAAACAGAATGTGGGTGGAAATATGAATGGTAAGGGCCATTCTGATGAGTTCTCAGATGGAAATGAGGAACATCCTATTGGACACTGGAGGAAAGGCCATGCTGTAATAAAGTGCCAAAGAGCTTGGCTGAACTGTGTTCGTGTTCTAGTGTTTTGTGGAAGGTAGAACTTGCGAGTGATGAGATTAGATATTTAGCTAAAGCAATTTCTAAGCAATGTGTTGAAGGAGTGGCCTGGTTTCTCTTGACTGCTCGTAGTGAAATGTGAGAAGAGAGAAATGACTTGAAGATGCAAAGGCTAATTGGAAAGGAAGCAGAATATAGAACTTAATGATTTGGAAAATTCTCCTCCTTCTGCAATGTGGCATTAAGCTCCTCAGCTGCCCCAGGTGGTGCTCCCTGGATGAGGTATGGGCTCTGCCCAGCATGGCTGCCTCCACCTATATTTCAAAGGACAAAGTCTTCCAGTATAGCTGCAGTCCCAGGACCCCAACGTGGGGATGGGGCTGCCTGGAGCCTTGGGACTCCAGCCCCTGCCCAGCAAAGCTGAGCGAGGACCACTGCTCCAGTGGGGATGGATGGCAGAGCATTCAGCCAGAGGATTATTCTTGAGCCTTAAGGTCTAATGGAACTTGCCTCATTGGGTTTTATATTTGCTTGGAACCTGTCTCTCCTTTCTTCTTACCTCTTTCTCCCATTTGGATGGGAAATGTCATTCTGTGCCTGTCTCACCATTGTATTTTGGAGGCACATAACATGTTTGACTTCACAGTTTCACAGCTGGAGAGCAGTTTGGCTCAGGATGAATCATACCTTGAATTGTACCCATATCTGATTTAGGTGTTACATAGACAAGACTTTGGATCTAGACTTTGAAGTTGATGCTGGAACTGGTTAAGACTTTTGGGGCTATTGGGATGGAATGAATTTTGCATGCAAGATATAAATTTGAGGGGGGCCAGTTGCAGAAGGCTATAGACTGAATGTGTCCCCCCAAATTCATATGTCCCTAGTGTGGTGGTATTTGGAGGTGGGGCCTTTGGGAGGTGATGAGGCCATGAGAGGATGGAGAGCCCCTATGAAACAGATCCCAGAGAGCTCTCTTGCCCCCTCTGCTATGTGAGGACATGGCAAGAAGACCAGAAAATGGGCTCCCCAGGCATCACATCCACTAGTTCCTTAATCTCGAACATCCCAGCTTCCAGAACTATGAAAAATAAATTTACATTGTTCATAGATCATCCCATCTATGACATTTTTGTTCTAGCAACTGGAATGGACTAAGACAATGGTCTATTTTCATTATTAAGTTATATTATTTATTACTGTTTGGAATTATCATGGTTGTTAATGTTAAAGTTTAATCAGTCTACCAGTGTTTTGTGCTGCTGTTGCTCAAATAGACCATAATAGCTGAAAATGTTTTATAAACGATCAATTGATCAATTTACTTTGCTATCTCTCTTAATTTTTCAAGTTAGCCTTGTACACACACACACACACACACACACACACATTTTAAGAAAGGAAAATTGTATTAAAATTGTAATACTCAATATATACTGATAACAAAAGATGAATACAAGTCATGTTTGACTTTAGCAATTACAAGAGGTGCTGCAATTACCATCAGCATCCAGACACTTCTGATTACAGTGAACTACTGCTTGAGCAACATTGACCAAAATGTTCACTTGTATACATTTTTTTGGCACCCCCGGTGTGTGCGTGCGTGTGTGTGTGTGTTTGTGTGTGTGTGTATTTTCATGAAAGGTTCACAAATAGGTATTGCCCTCATCTTTCTTAAAGTATTTATTCTGAGAAATGAAGAGAAATGGTTTATGAGTTACTTTAGAATGTTGAATTTAAAATTTGAGCAAAACCTATTATATCTTGGTGTATGGTACTTCCTTATTAAAATGTTATTAAGAAATTTGCAGTAGAGTCATTAAAATTTTTTTTTTCAAAATAATTTCTTTACTTGGAGAACATATTTTTCAGGACACTTCTCAAATGTAATTAATTGTATATGTTTTGGCTGCCAGTGTTATTATTGTCCTTCATTGCGGAAAAGAAAGGATTCAGTGCTTTTTTGGGGGTGGATTTTTTCTTAATGTTTTATCGGAGCTTTGTGGAGCTGTGGCTGTCATCCTGCTTGGTTATATCCTCAAAATCTTTGCAAAAATTATGCATGTTTATTAAAGAATTTAGAAAACAATGAAAAGCTGGGAAAAGGAAATAAAAACTTACTTTTTGGGCAGGAGAAGCAGCAATGATCATAGCATCCATTTATTTCTGCCACATAAAAAATAAAGAGGCACTTATTAAAACAAGGGTTAGACATTTTTTTCTATAAAGGGTCAGTTGTGAATATTATAGGCTTTCTGGGCTACAGTTACTCAGCTCTACTTTTGTAGCACAAAGGCAGTCATAGACAATATGTAAATGAATGTGCATGAATGTGTTCCAATGAAGCTATATTTTCAAAATAGGTGGTGAGCTGGATTTGACCTATGGCCCACAGTTTGCCAACCATGGCTGTAAAGGCAAAGTAGAGATGAGTTAACTACAAGTGTACGTGTTTTGGAATTTGAAGTTAGAAAGTGTCTCCACCTGAAACTTTACGGAATGCAAAGGACTTGAGAAAAAAGTATATTTTTTCATTAACGCATAAGAGCATTATGATTGCTATCAAATTGTTTTCATTACTTAGATAAATCATAATTGAATTCCTGCTGACTCATTGTTTTGCGGCAAAATCCACTCCCAGTCTGTAACAGAAAGCAGCAAAAAGAATTAGAAAACCATTTATGGTAAATTCTTAAGGGACAGCATTACTAATTTGTGCATATTATAGTTTAGTATGTATATGAAAATTATCCACTAAAAGACATCTTTTCCTTTCTCATTACAATAGCATGTCCAACTTTAGCATATGGAAACATTTTTACAGTGTAAATTATTCTGAGGAAAAGACATAATTTGTAAATGCTGTCAAATAAACTATGCATTTCTAAATGCTGCTTGGGTGACTGAATATATGTCTGTGATAACTGTCCCATCGCAGTCCAGGAAAAGGGGAATCTGGTGCAGAGTGTACATAGCTCTTTCCAGATATTTCTATCCAGAAGTCCTCCTCTTGCTCCTGCAACATGGACAGTATCACAAAGGATTGCTCGACCCTTGTTCTTGGTAAATATTTAATGGCATTGGCAAATGATTCTATTTTTAAAACTCATGTGGCTTCATTTGCAGATACAGTAAGACCAAGAACAGGAAAAAGCTTGACCAAGACTTTTATAAAAACTGTACATTATATATGCGTATAAGAGAAAGTTTG
The DNA here is from genome assembly GCA_033961575.1 of Aselliscus stoliczkanus. Taxonomy (NCBI): domain Eukaryota; kingdom Metazoa; phylum Chordata; class Mammalia; order Chiroptera; family Hipposideridae; genus Aselliscus; species Aselliscus stoliczkanus. Next base: position 61,574,156 of record CM066732.1, on the reverse strand, counting down.
CAAGTTATAGAAAGCTTTTAAATAATGAAACTGTCCTACTGTCTGCCCAACAGACATTTGCAGAGTAAGTTGCCTTACAAATCATAGTGTGTGTGGTCAATACAACCTATACAGAAAAGAATTGGCAAACATCATATTTTATTCCTATAAAAATGGAGAAAACTATACATATACTTTAATCACAACTACCTGGGTTTTTAAAGTTTATTTCCTAAAAGTATGCATGTTTATTATTGAGAATTTAGAAAAAAAGGAAAAACTAGAAGGAAATAAAAACTTAACTCCTAGGGCTACCAGCCAAAGAGAAGTGCTCTTCAACCTGTTATTTATAGAAACTTTCAAACAAAAAGAACAGACACTACAGAATGAAGTAAGGGTGAAGTAAAATATTTGTTTTCCTAACTGATTAGCAAGTCACAATGTGGACATCAGGGGACCTTGTAATGGGTTTAGCGCCTACTATTGCTGCGGTAGGATGTGCAGCCAATGACTTCACATTGCTTCTTGACAATGTCATACAGTTGGATATTGAACAGAAAGCCTATCGAAGGGCAAAAGGAAGTTTAAGGCTACATACAGTGTCTCATATTATTACTGCTGTATTCAAGAAGAAGAAAGGAAAAACAGTAATGCTTTTAGAAGAAAACATATGGAAATATCTTCATGATTTGGAGTAGGCAAGGATTTCTTAAACAGGACACCAAAAGAAATAACTATAAAAGAATTGCACTACATGAAAATTTGAGGACTTTTGTTTATCAAAATCCACCATAATAAGAGTGAAGGGATAAGCCATGGACAGGATGAAGATATTCGCAATGTATTTGGAAAAAGATTTATGTTCAGAATATGTATAAAGACCCCCTACTAATCATTAAGAAAAAGTTAAACAATCTGATTTAAAAATGGGCAAAAGACTTGAACAGACACTTCATGTAAGATGATATTCTAAGGGCCAATAAGCATATGAAAAGGTGCCCAATCAAAATCATTAGACATTAGGAAAATACAAATTAAAATGGGACATCACCTGAATGGCTTAAAATGGAAAACACTGGCAGTACCAACTGCTGATGACTTCACATTGCCTCTTGACAATGTCATGCAGTTGGATGTTGAACAGAAAACCTCTCAGAGAGCAAAAGGAAGTTTAGGGCTCCATACAATTTCTCATATTATTGCTGATGTATTCAAGAAGAAGGATGTGGAGCAACTGGAACTTTTGTACATTGCTGATGGGAGTTTAAAATAACAAACCCCTCTGGAAAACTGTTTGGCAGCATATCTTAAAGCTAAACATATGCTTATTCAATGACTTGTCTATTCTACTCCTAGGTATGCACTCAAGAGAAACGAGTTTTGGTATTCACCAAAACATATCCATAAGAATGTTGATAGCAGTTTCTTTTACAATATCTCAAAATTGGAAATAATTCAAAAGTCTATCAACAAGAGAATGGAGAAATAAATTATAGTATTTCCATACAAGATAACACTAAACAATAACTGAAAAATAGACGACTGTTTCCAACCAAGAGGGAACAACAGGGGTTGGATTTACGCTCCCATCTAGAACCAGAGCAGAATGGCCAGGGACTGGATACCCCCTCACCCTCTCACCTGACACACCAAACCAAAACAAAACCAGACAACGTATATGAAACAATGGTTTTCAAAACCTTGGTCATTAGTCGACAAAAGGCAGTGATCCCTCAGAGATGGAAAACAAATGAGTTGAACCCTAAGATTTCCCCAGCTAACTACCTTGAGAGAATTTTCTTCCCTTGGCGTAGGAGGAGGAAGTCGGAATCCAGGCAGAACCTGCTGGACTCCTTGAGTTAAGGAGATGGATTGGAAAGTCCAGCAAGACCAAGGTGGTGAGAGTCTACAGGACAGAGGACCAGAGCGGAGAAGCTGCACAGAGAGGAGACCAGAGATCTGCGGAGGGTCCTCCTCAAGGATGGAGCACAGTAGCAATCCCCAAATGTGAGGAACAACCTGAGGCCAGAAAAGAATTGCCCAAAAGGATTAAGGGGGACAGTGCCCAGGACTCACAGAGAACCAGGAGCAGTGGCTTTTCCCAGCAGCCAGACTTTACAAACTTATAATTCAGGGACAATGGGGAGAATACTCAGGAGCCTCTTGCCTTGGTACTGGGGGAATAATTGACCCTAAACTGTATATTGCTTTGGGCCTAACTAACAGATAATAAAAATAGTACTGGAAAGGATCAAACTGTTGCTAAATAAGTTAAATATCCCAGCACAAAGCTCATGTAGGAATAGTACCCCAAAAGGTAAAATTGAAGATGTCTGACATTTAGTCAAAGGTTACCAGACATGCACAGAAACAGAAAAATATTAGCATTATTCTTCATAATTAGTAGAACAGTCAACCAATTGAAACAAACTCAGAACTGACATAGATTTTAGAATTGAAAACAAGGATATTTAAAGTAACTAAATCTGTATTTCATATATTAGAAAAGTTAAGTAGAGGCACGGAAGATATAAAAGACACCCTCATCACAGTTTTTAAGATGAAAATGACAAGGGCTGCATGAAAAATACACTGGACGGGATTAATGGTAGATTAGACAGTACAGAAGAAAGAATAGTGAATTTGAAGATATGACAATAGAAATTATTATATCTCTCCAGAATGAAAAAAAAACGAATTGAAAAAAAAAGATGAACAGAGTATCAGTAAGCCCTGGGACAATTTCAAGTGGGCTTATATATGTACAATTGGAGTACCAAAAGTGAAGAGGTGGGGAGGGGATGACAGAAAAAAATCTGTAAAAACATATAATATTAGAAAATGTTCCAAATTTGATGGAATTATGACCCCAAGAATATCAATGACCTCCAAGCACTGGAAACATGAAGAAAATGGTACCAAGTCACAATCAAATTGCTCAAAACTAGTGATAAAGAGAAAAAATTTAAAAGTCCCTAGAAAAAAAGGACATAACATGCACAGAAAGAAAGATAAGGATGACAGAAGATTCCTTGTTTCCTGTTACTCATGCAAGTAAAGCAACATCTTCAAAGTACTGAAAGACTAAAACTGTCAGCCTACAATTTTATACACAGAAAAATATCTTTCAAAAATAAAGGTAAAATAAAGACATTTTCATACATACATACAATTGTATGAAATATACCTGCACCACAAGAATTATTAAAGGGAAGTTCTTTAGGTAGAAGGAAAATATTAAATGGATATATGGATCTGTACAAAGGTGAAATGCACCGGCAGTGATAACTGCATGGATAAATATATAAAGTTTTAAAAATTACTTAAATCTCTCTTAAAGACCGATTCTTTCAATAAATGATAATGGCAATAATAATAATAATAACAATAACAATAATAATGTGTTTTGGGGTTTATAACATATATATATGTAAAATGTATGACAATAGTATAAATGCAAGAAGAATATACGTGGAAGTATATATCGATAGTATTAGAAGAGTCTCATAATACGAGTATATGTAAAACGGTATATTATTTAAAGGTAAACTGTGATAAGATGTATATTTTAAACCCTAAAATAACCATTAAAGTAACAAAACAGAGAATTTTAGTTCACAAACCAAAAAAGGAAAAACAAATAGAATCATAAAAAGACTCAAATAATTCAGAAGAAGACAAATAGAGGAAAAGAAGTCAAATAACCAATAGGACAAGGAGAAAACAAATAGCAAGAGGGTAGACTTAAATATAATTATATTAATAATCACAAAAATACCTCAACTAAAAGGCAGTGATTGACACATTGGATAAACAGCAAGATACATGACTGTATGCTTCTATAGGAAACATAAAGACACAAATAGGATAAAAGTTACCTAATAATAGAGCTTCAAATTACTGAAGCAAAATCTGATATAACTGCAAGAAGAAACAGACACATGTACAATTACAATCAGATTTCAATACTCTTTTCCTAATATTGATTCCGCATATAGACAGAAAAGTAAGCATAAACAGACTTGACTATGACTATCAACCAACTTGACCTGACAAACATTGCATGTGGAATATTCCTTCAAAGAAAATCAGATATGCATCCTTTTCAGGTGCATGAAGAACGCTTATCAAGATAGGTAATATTTGGGGCCATAAAACAACAAATCTCAGTATAACAAGATTCAAGTCACAGATTGTTCTTTGATCACCATGGGATTAAATTAGAAATTAATAACAGAGAGACATTAGGAAAATTGCCAAATGTTTGGAAATGAAATAACACATTGCCAAATAATTCAGGGGTCAAAGGAGAAATGAAAGGAAATTAGAAAGTACTTTGACCTGAGTTAAGTAGAAAACACAAAATATCAGAAATTGTGAGATGCTGCTAAAGCAGCACTTAGTGGGAAATTTATATAACTAAATACCTATAAAGACAAAAAGACCTCAAATCAATGATGTCAGCTTCCACTATCAGCAACTAAAAAAGAAGAGCAATTAAACTCAAAGTAAGAAGAAAGGAAATAATAAAGATCAAAGCAGAAATCTATAAAATAGAAACAGAAAAACTATAGAGAAAACCATTTAAACCAAAAGCTGGTTCTTTGAGAAGATCAAGAAAATGGATAAATCTTGAACCAGAATGATCAAGATTAAAAAAGAGTGAAGACACAAATAATCATTAGCAGGAGACAGAGCGATGATATCATTACAAATTCTGTAGCTAATACAGGATAATATGGAAATATTATGAATATCTTTATTCCTATAAATTCAGTAACTTTGATGAAAAAGACAGATTATTTGAAAGGTGAAAACTACCAAAGCTCGCTCAGAAGAAATAGGAAACTGAAATATTTATTTATTTATTTATTTATTTATTTATTTATTTATTTACTTACTTAAGATTTTATTGGGGAATTAGGGGAGGGGAATAGTGTTGGGGAATCAGGGAAGGGGACCCGCCAAGTTGTTGTTCTTCAGTCTTGGTTGTGGAGGGCGCCAGTTGCCATTGGGCTTTCTGTCAGTAGCTCGTGGCCTCTAAGCTCAAGGTGCTGTGTTCAGTCTTAGTTGTGGGTGGGTGTAGCCACCATCTCATGCGGGAGTCAAACCAGCAGCCTTGTTGTTAAGAGCACATGCTCTATCCTCTGAGCCATCCAGGCGGCAGCTCAGCTCAAGGTGCAGAGTTCAGTCTTAGTTGGGGCTGGGCATAGCCCACCATCGAACAGGCAATCCTGTTGTTATACTGGCTGAGCCATCCTGCCACCTGCTGGCAGCTTAACGACAGCTCAGCTTGGGCACAGCATTCACTGGCCCACGTGGGAATCGAACCGGTGGCCCTGCTGCTCAGAGCTCGCTCTCCAAGCCAACTCTCAACCAACTGAGCCACTCGGCCGGCCCTTTCTATATTTATTAAAGAAGTGGAATTTATAGTTACAAGCTTTCCTGCAAAGAAAACTCCGGGTCCTGATGGCTTCACTGGTGAATTTTTACAAATATTTAAGGAAGAAATAATACTAATTTTACACAAACTCTTCCAGGCAATTGAAGAGGAGGCAAACTTCCCAGCTCATTCTATGAGACCAGCATTACATACCAAAGCTAAATAAAGATATTAAAAGAAAACTACAGGTGATTATCCATTATAAACCTAGACACAAAAGTTCCATATAAAATTTTATTAAATGAAATCCAACATTATAGAAAGTGATAATACATCATGAATAAGTGGACTTAATTCCAGGAATACAAGGTTGGTTCAACGTATGTTGTCACAGGATGTGGAGTACAGCGTAGGGAATAGAGTCAATGGAATTGTAACAGCTACATACAATGTCAGAGGGGTAGTAGATTGGGGGAGGGGTTATCACTTTGTGAGGTGTGTAAATGACTATTACATTGTTTTGTGCACATAAAACTAATAAAAAAAAATAAAAAAAATAAAATGAATCAGTGTATTTCATCCAATAAACAAACTAAAGAAGAAAAACTATATAACTATCTCATTAAATACAGAAAAGTTTTGACAAAATATATTATCCATTGAAATGTCTCAATAAAATAGGAATAAAAAGAAACTTGCTTTAATCTGATAAAGGACGTATACCTAAAACCAATAGCTAGTCATACTTATGGATGAAAGACTGAATGTTTCCCTCCTAAGACCAGGAAAAAGACCGGATGTCTTTTTTCTCTCACCACTTCTATTCTACATTGTATTGGACATTCTAAACAGTGCATTCAGGCAATGAAAAGAAATAAATTGCATCCAGATTGGAAAGGAAGAAGTAAAACTGTCTTTATTGGAGACAGCAAAATTGTCTGTAGAAAATATGATGAAATCTAAAAAAGGCTACTTGAATAAGTGAGTTTAGCTACGTTATTGGATATAAATAAGATCAATATGTGAAGAATCATTGTATTTCTATATACTGCCAATGAACAATAGAAAAATTAAAAAAGAATATAATTCATAGTATGAAAAATATGAAATACTTAGGGATAAATCTAACAAAAGAGGTGAAAGACCTATGCACTTAGAACTACAAAACATTGTTGAGAGAAATTAAAGACTTAAATAAATGGAGAAATATATCATGTTTGAGTCAAGAACCTCAATATTGTTAAGACAACCATTGTCCCCAAATTGATCTACAGATTTAACACAATTCCAATGAAGTTTCAGCAGACCTTTTGCAAAAAAAATGACAAAGTGATTTAAAAGTCTTTATGAAAATGCAGAGGACCTAGAACAGTCCAAACAAATTTCAAAAAGAACAAATTACAAGTTACGTTACCTAATATGTATATTATTAGGTATGATTTCGCTGCAGTAATCAAGATAGCATGCTGTTGGCATAAAGGTATATAAATATGAGTAGATAGTGCAACAGAAAAGAGTACAGAAATATACCCACAAATATATGGACAACTGATTTTTGACAAAGGTGCAAAGGTAATACAGTGGGGAAACGATAGACTTTTCAACAAATAATGCTGGAACAATTAGATATCCACATGTGAAAGAGTGAATTCAATCCATACCTTGTACAATATACAAAAATCAAACACTGGTCATAGATCTAAATATAAAATTTAAGTCTTTAAACCTTTTAGAAGAAAACAAAGGAGAAAATATTTATGACCTCGGACTAGCCAAAGACTTTTTTAGACATAGCTCCAAAGTCATTAATCCATAAAAGAAAAAGTTGGCCAATTAAACCTTATCAAAACTACTTTCTACTGTTCTAGGACACTCTTAAGAAATGAAAAGGCAAGTCACAGGCTGACAGAAAACATTTACAAAGCATATATTTGATACAGGACTTTTATCCAGAATATACTATAAGGAGCTGTCAAAACTCAATAATAAGGAACAAACAGTCTGATACAAAACTAAGCAAAAAATTTGAAATGATGCTTTACCAGAGAAGATACATGGTTGGCAAATAATTTCATGGAAAGATCATTAGTCGTTAGGGAAATACAAATGAAAACCACAATGAGATACCACTACACATCTCCTAGACTGGCTAAAATGAGAGAGACTGATTATGCCAAGTGCTGGTGGGCCTGTGGTGGAGAAACTGCTCCCCTCATACACTGCTGGTGGGAATATAGAAATAGGAAACTACTTTGGAAAACAGTTCAGAAGTTCCTTAAAAAGTTGCCCATACACCTATCATATGATCCAGTATTTACCTACAAGAAAAGAAAGTATATATCCACCCATAAACTTGTACATGAATGTTCATAGCAGCTTTATTTGCCATAGACTGGAAACAGCCCAAATGTCCATCAACAGGTGAATGGATAAACCGTGGTTCATCCATACAAAGAAACACTACTCAGCAATTAAAAGAAAGGAAATATTGATACATGATATGACATGGGTGAATCTCCAAATAATTATGTTGACTGAAAGAATATGTACAAAAAAATGAACATACTGTATTAGTCCATTTATATAAACTGCTAAGAAGTGGAAATTTATCTGTAATGACAGAATGAATATCAGGGTTTGTAGGAGATAGGGGAAGCGGAAGAAGGGGGTTTACCAAGGGTACAAAGAAACTTTTGGGGTGATGGATATGTACATTATCTTGATGATGGTGATGGTTTGATGGGTGAGTACATATGAGAAAACTTATCAAATCATACACTTCAAGTATGTATAATTTATGTGAGTTATACTCAAATAAAGCTATTAAAAATAAACTACTGATATAAGCAACAGCTGAATGAATTTTGCATGAATTCATTCACTGAATGGATTTTTCTTATTAATTATGAAGAAGCCAGACACAAAATGAAGTATGAAATATGATTCCATTTATATTTAGTTCAAGAACAGGCAAAGCTAGTTTGTGATGAAAATAAATTCAGAATAATGGATACCTGTGGGGGTAGGGGATATGTATTGACTAGCAAGGGGCATGAGGAAGCCTTCCAGGGTGTCAGACATATTCTTAACCTTGACCTAGATGGTGGATACTTAGGTCTTTAGAAGTGTGAAAAGTCATACACGTACAATGAGCATACTTTATATATGTTATACCTTAATTTAAAAAGGGGGAGGGGGAGGAAAAGACAGTGCAGTGCACAAAAACCCAGTATTGAAATGGCAGTGAAAATCTTGGGAGCAGTGTGGGATTGTCCTTTGAGAGTGACCAGGAAACAAACATGCTCTTCAAAGAACAAAATAAGGCGCACTCATTAGCGGGACGCCAGCCCCAGAACCTTTCCAGAGCTGGAAGCTGACTCTCCAGCAGGCACGGTGTCTTTTCCAGCTGGTATTTGTCAGACCTTCTGTTTCTAATGGCATAAATATCACTGACTGCTTCTGAAAAATTAAGAGGATTTCTACTTATGAAAAATGAAGAAATTAAAGTAAAAAGACTTTATTAAGGACTGGGAAGAGTTTCAATGTTCATTAATTCATGGTGTGCCAAATCTCTTGGATTGAAATCCAATGGCAGAAAAATCAAATCTGTTTCTGTTACAAATGCGAGCTTAACACTGTTTGGAAAGCCCTTTACAACTTAGAAGAAAGAGGACACCTTTGGGCTCCTGGTTGGAGCTTAATAGCGGCGGTCCTGACCTCCGAGCCTCCCCTGGTTCAGGGCCAGGATGCCCTGTCAGATCCCTGAATTTTTTCTCAGTATGCTTATTACCCATGGGTAGGTGACACAAAGTGGAGCACAGAATCAACAACTCTGCCAGGAATCCAGTTTTCACGTTGCCTGATGTGTACTGACTTCCTGGACCGTGCCTGCCCGGCCCTTGGGGAGTCTCTTTGCCTTCTCCAGGCTTGGCTGACTTCACCTGAATCGGTTTTTCATCATCCCAGCCTTGTGGTATCTACCATGTCTCTCCTGTGGAGAAGGCGTCTTGGTCCCCTCCATCCTGGTGTCAGCCACCCATGCCCGGTGCCAGAAGACTGGAAGAAAGTCATAGCCAGCCCCCTCCCTCCCTATCATAGTGGCTGTGCCCTCAACTCCTTTTGTTAACCTTTGCCTGCTTCACATGCCTCCATCTCTAGATTGTGAAAGGAACTGTTGTTATCCTGTAAGAAAGCTCCAAATCAAGAAGGAAAGAAGAAAGACCTAGAAAAACTTGGGTCACATATTCTATTTTGAAGTTAATGAAAACGCTGAGGGACCATCAGAGGAGGCAGACCTGGGGACTACTTGTAATATAGGGAAACTGAGGCAATCGCCCCACATTTTTAATGGCAAACATGATATCCATTGAATTTTGAGTGTTTCCTCCCTATGACACCCTCTGCCATGATTTCTTTAAAGAACTTTTTTTGGTATTTAATTGTAAGTTCAGGGACAAAAAAAATTGTTTTTTTATATCGTGAATATTCATTTTGGTCTAAGGGTTTTTCCTGCTTTACAGAAACATACACAATTCCAGTTTATAAATCCCTTCCTTTGGAAGTTTGAGTTCCATTTGTAAGAGTATTTAAAAATAAATACCTTATAAATTTGTTATTATTGTCTGAACAAACTCGACTCTAACCCGCATCTCAAATGTGATCTTACTACAAACAGGCCAAGTTACACAGAATAGATTTTTTTTGTGTGTATTTTGACCCTAACAAAGTGACTTGGGGACTATAACTGGTTATAAGAAAAATGAGTATTTTTCTACTTTAATTTTTTTCTTGAAATTTCCATTCCCTCCCACACTTATACACACAAAACCCAAACCATAAAAAGGTGCTTCTTAAGTAACTTCTAAATTCCCCACTATGTTATGTTTCCAGGCCAGATTACAGTTAAAACAAAATTTTGACAGACAGAATAACTTATCACGTACACCACAAATCTTGGTCTTTGGAAAAGAAAATGAATCACAGCGCAGTCTCGAGGCCTCCATTCCTGTGTATATGTTTGTGGTCTACCTTCTTCTCCAAATGATGATGTTACCTGATTCTTAATGATAGAGGGATTTGGTAGGTGGCGTCCTCACATGCCAGCCGGCTTCCTGCCCCACCACAGAATGCTCAGTCCTTGATTATCTTGGAGAAATAGATGAGAGGCCAATGTCCTTTGGTCCCTAATTTTATTCTCTTTGTATTGCTTCTTGTTTATTCGATGCATGGTTTTCCTTATGACCAAGTTCATATTTTTCCCATTCATTCATCAAACACTTACCAAGTGCCTACTCTCTGAATTTGGACTCTGAAGCCAGATTGCCTAGTTGATATCCTGGTTCTGCTGTTTATTAATTCTGGACCTTCGGCAAGGTCCTGTGACTCAGTTTTGTCATCTGGAAAATGGGGATAATCATAGTACCTCTCGCATAGGTTGTTTGAAGGATCACATGAGTTGTAGATACAGAGTTTAGGAGATTGTCTGGCCCATTGTAAATACTCTGTGAGTTTTGTTGTCATTGTTTGCTATTACTGTTATGACAAATGTCAGCCTTGTACTGCATGCTGCGTACCCAGATGTGCTGCTTCTCAAAGTGCTTTCCTTTTATCATCACCAACACAGTCTCTACCCAGGGCGGATTTATCTACTCATACAGCAGAGTGTCTCAGCCATGGCACTATTGGTATTTTGGGCCAGATAATTCTTTGGTGTTAGAAGTTTAGCAGTATCCCTGGTCTCTTCCCACTAGGTCCCAGTAAGATGCTCCTGCAATTGTGACAACCCAAAACGGCTGCAGACATTGCCCAATGTCTCCTGGGGGACAGAATTGCCCCAGTTGAGACCCATCTATTTAGGCCAGTAAATCCGCCTGTGGAGGCAGCACTGTGGCTTCCCGTCGTCTCCCTGAGCTTGTTTTGGAATACCCATGTCACAAGTCACATGCACCTCGTCACTCCATGTTTGGAACCATAGGGACATTTCTGCTGTTCCTACTGAAGCCTTCTTAGTAGGAAATACTTGGTGAATACCCCATTCGTTCTCTTCCTTTATTCTCCTCCTGCTCCTTCCCCAGAGAAGGCTCGGCACGTAGGTGTGCAGACCCCCAAGGTGAGAGCTTATGATTCAGTCTGGAATTAATCATCAAGTCAAACAATGAAGGAGGTTTATTGAGCATTTGCTGTGTGCAGACAGCACACCAAGCACTGCGGACATGACGGCTCCTCCCTGGAGGAGCTCAGAGCCTACTGGGGGATAAACGACAGTGGTACAGTTGGAGAGATGCTATAATCATTCTGTTGATAGCTTAGCGGCAGCTCAGCTTAGGCTGACATGAAGTGCTGTTGCTCAGAGCTCAGCTCACACCCTTGAGCAAACTCTCAACCAACTGAGCCACTCGGCTGGCCCTTACTATAATCATTCTGGATGCTGAGTTTGGGATCACAGGGATGATGCTGATGGCCACACCTAACATCTATTGAGCACTTCCTACATGGTGGGCACTGTTCGGCCTACACATGATCTATTTTTCAATCCTCACGACAACTGTGTGAGATAGAAGCTACAATTACCCCCATTTTATAGGTGAGGACATTGAAGCTCAAAGAGCCGTTCCCTAAGCTGAGTCCTGAAAGCCAAGTAAGAATTATCCAGGGGGAGATGCTGGGATGAGGGAATAGCAAGTACAAAGACACAGAGGCAAGGCGATGAGATGACCTCTGTGCATCCAGGGGGCATTGGCAGCTGGGACTGCGCCATGGGTTCTGACCATGGCTAAGTGATTTGAGCCGTGTGACCGATTTTCACCAAAGAGCAGCCTTTGCGTCCTGACACCCCACTCCAGCTCTCCTTCATCCTCAAGTGGTGGCTCCTTAATTATGTAATGCTCTTATGTGATTGGGGTGAGCTCCCCAACCTCAAAGTGGTTTGTGCAAGTGACTTTGAGCTTAGGCTTGGGGGAGATAACAGCCAGACCTCCCTGGAAAGTCGCAGGGCTGGCAGCCTCTCCACGGGTGCCGGGTTCTCAGTCTTCCAAGCTGGACTTCAAGCCGCCTTGGGCAAACCACTTAACCGCAGTGACATTTGCTTTGTCCCTAGGATGCTCAAGCCTGTATTCCCAGAACCTCCTGCAGAACCTAGTATATTGTCACTTGTAAATGGGGATACCAGTTACTACAGGGCATTTCGGGTGATGAATTATATTTCAAATGAAAGCCTTTACACTGCTTGGTGAAAGAAAAGGAATAAATAAATAACGCCACTTCTCAAGATTCCTTAACAAGTCACCATTGATCTGAGCCCTTATATGTAGAGTTGACAGATGTTGGTTGCACTGGGAAAACTGTCTTGGCCTCTGCCCTGTGCAATTCCAGTTTGCAGCGGGTGGGTACAAAGGAGAGCAAACCAGGGGTGGAATGTTTTCCATCCATGGGGCATGCCTCGTGGAAAGCAGCCTTTTCAGCAGTGGCAGGCAGGTCGAGTGTGCAGCAGGACAGAAAAGCCCAGAGCCCCTGACTGGGCCTTGTCTGATGGCAAAGGTTTTGCAGGGCTGATCCCTGACATTGAGTGGGGGGAGGGTGATGGTCGCATTGAAATAGCTGCTAATAGGCAGGCCCTGCCTTCCTCCCAAACCCTGTCTCCTCCTCTAAAGACTTTCTGGAAAACAGAGCAGAAACAATGAAGCAGCCCCGAAGGTTGATGAGAATTGCATTCTGCAGGCACCCTGGTTACCCTGCGCCTTTGTCCATGTCGACTCCGTGAAGGGCCCTGCTGTCAGGTGTCTCTTCCCCGTGCAGGGTAATCTGCACTGATTGACTTGTCCATTGTCCTTCCCCTGGAGCTAAAAACAAAACAGGAAAGGCTGCTTGGTGAGGAGAGTGGGGAACTTGGTGGCCAAAGGCTGTTGCTTTCCAGGCCTTGGACACAGACAGGCTCATTCTCTCTGAGAAACTTACATCCAGAGGCAGTGACTTTGAAAGGACTGTGGCTGTGGAATTAGAGACAGATGCTTCGCTGGCCATGAGTAGATATTAAATTGTAGTAAACTATGCAAACCGCATTTCTCATGCAAGGCTTGTTTCAACCTTACATCAGCCCTTGGGCTGCATTTGCATTTCTATAGAGAACGAAATAAAAGCAGCATGTCACTTACTCATTTCTATTCATAACTGTGAGCTGGTATTATTCTAGCTCTCATCTCCGGTACACAGCCTGGCCAGATTAATCTTCCTAAACCTTTATCGAGAGCTAGTTTAGTTCCCAGCGCTTCACTTTATCAACTCATGTTTATAAGGTCCAGGTGCTGAGAAGGATATAAGGAGACGTGAAAGGAAGCTAACGTGAAGATCACTAGACACCTGGCTTCATCCGGGACAACGCTTGTTTATTATGCCTGTTATCCTGCTGTAATTATGAATAGCACCTCCTTTCACTCTCAAAAGTGATCCAGTGTAATGATGGATTACATGGTTGTCCTGCTCATGCCTGTCAAGTGCTCATAAGCTAGAAGGGGCGGAAAGTATGAATGGAAATAACTTCAGAACGAGGTAGCAACGTAGAGACAGGAGGCAGAGGGGCATAGATGGTCAGAGCAGGAAGGGAGCTGCCCAGGGCTGAGACTGACAGGGGAAGACTTCGGGTCTAGGCTTCAAAGGATGAGGATGACTCGTGAAGGGGGAAGGAGGCCTGCATGACGGTGGGGGAGCAGCATGAGGAAAGGTGTGTGTTCAGGGTTCTCAAGGGGCCCTTAGATGGAGGTTTCTTCTGGGAAGAGGAGAGAACGGCTTGGAGAGGTGGAAGGGATAGATCTGGAGGGCTGGAAGGGCAAGTGGGGAACTCATGCTTTACCCTGGAGGCTGGCGGAAGCCATAAGTTCTGGCGTGGGAACCTGGTGTAAATAGGAGGATTGAACTGGTCCTGGTCTAGGAGTGGCCCCATGAGGTGGCAGGTGCCGTGAACTGTGGCGGCTGCCTCAGGACTGTGCTCTCCATCATCCAGCCATTCTGCCTGCCCTTCTCCATGGCCCACACCATTAACCACGTAAATTAAAATTTCAGCCCATGACAGGCTGAGGCAAATGGATGTCCTGGTGTCTTTGGTTTCCTCTAAGCAGAGGCCTCCAGCCAAGAATTGACATGAGCTTGCTGCTTTAACATCAGTTAAGATAATCATTTTAGCATGATTTTTTCCACAGGAAAATACCAAAGTGCATGAGGACAGGTATGATCCTTCAGGGGCTGTCAGAGAATTACTCATCACGGGGTGTTTATCTGCGTTCCATGTATGTAATCGTCTCATTAGTTATTTTGCTTGACTGTCCTCAGACCTAAGGTTCCCCATGAGCAGCAACGCTATTCATTTTGTCTTATGTCTGCTTTCTCTTTTCTTCATTCCCTTTTTTCTTGTTTTTGCAACTAATATTGTTTTGAGTTCCCAAGACATGGCCAAACCCTAAGCTAGATGCTGTCTTGCAATGTCACAAAAACAAGCCAAACCTATGAGATCAGAGTATGCCCATATTACAGATGAAGAAAATAAGCTTCAGAGAGGTTAAGAGAGCTGCTGAGGGTGACCAGCAGTGGGTGTTGCTGAGCACTTTCCCAGGAGACCAAGCCAGTCTCTGTGGGTAATTAGATTACTTCCAGGGATGCTGTTGAGGAAATGGAACGTCACACAGAAAGCAACATGCAGTTAGTGGTACGCTAGCCCATGTGTACATGGGCACCATCTGACAGGCTTAAAAATACAGGATCCTGGTCTCTGCCTCCAGAGACTCTATTTTCGTGGGTCCTGGTGAGCCTAAGAAAGTGAACCCAGGAATGTGCAGAGCTCCCTAGAGTACCAGCCCTCAGGCTATAGGGCATGTCAGCATCTCCCGGAGGGCATGTTACAGGCACGGATGTTGAGCCTCATCCCCCAGAGTTTCTGATTCCCATCTTGGGGGATAGGGGCTGAGAATTTGCATTTCAGGCGGGGCTGACACTGCTGACCTGGGGAGCAGACTCCCAGAACTTTGCCCTAGTGGTTACGGATACACATTCAGGCCAGAGACTGCTGCACTGGGGCTCCTGGGCTCTGACTGGTGCTCAAATTGTCTGAGTCGATTTTGTGGAGGCTGTGATAGGATTAGAGAAGCCAGACCCAGGACACCTCCACAACCAGCCATTCCCCCTTCCTCCCAACCTGGGAGGATCGCTGTGGTGTTTTTCACTGAGTCTGGATGTGGGCTCAGTACCCCTCTTGTCTCTCTGCAGCCATCAGTCCCAATCAGATGGGGCTGATTCATAAGCTGAATCTATTTTTGTTTGCCACGCTAGACAATCGAATGGGCATTTTCCAGATGAATAACTTAAAAAGTTTGTGTATGTGTGTACCTTTGTGCCCTGTGTGTTCATTAGAGAGAAAACCCCCTGGGGAATGGTTCTTGACCCCGGCTGCAAGTTAGAATCACCTAGGAAGTTTTTAAAAAAAAAGAACAAAAACTTGCTGCTGGGCTTGCTCCCAGACCATTTGGGTCAGTATGTCTGGAGGCAATTCCTGGTGTCGGTAGGACCATCACAGGTGATTCTCAGGTACAGTCAGGGTGGGAAGCCATCGGCCAGTGGCATCAGTGCTGGGCAGGCCCCAATTCCCCAGATAGCATGTACGTGAACTCCTCTTGTCTGCTTGCAGATTCCCTTTGCAGAGCACCCCTTCATCATCAGTCAAACAAAACAGAAGGAAAGCAGCTGACGCCCTGGTCGTCCTGGAGGCCCCCTGACCAGAGGCTGAGATGACCTGGAATCATCAGTAGGAAGCTGTGCTCCTGGAGCAGTCCCAGGAACTGAACTCCTTGCTCACTTTATCCCTTGTGAATTTGGGGATCCATAGGGTGCTACAGAGAAGAAACATTTCTATGAAGACTCCCCAGCTCTCAGCACCGTAGGCTCCCCGAATCCAGACTCCTGTCACCACCTTCACTAAGACGCAGTTCCTCCTTCACGGCTGTGCTTTCTGACGTCACCAGTGCACTTTCTGACGTCACCTCCCTCCTAAGTGGCACTTCTCATTCTATCTGCTCTGCCTGAGTCATCCGACTGCCATCTCCTTTCCTGGCATCCTAACACTTCCGCCTCCTCTCTGTTCTTTCTCTGTTTTCTTCACTAACTTCTTCGCCTTATCTCACCCCTTAAATGGGGACTTTTTCCCCAGTGGTGCTCTCACTGCCCCTTAGCACGTCTCTGCACACCTTCTTATCCCTCCCCAGGTCCTTGGCACCTGCCTGACATGTGTTCTGAGTCCAGGTCTCCCAATAGCACCTATGAACAGAACTCTCTCTGTGGCTACCAAATGGGCCTGGTTTCCAGACTCCCCTATTTTTATCCCAGGCACCACGGTCTCCTGATTTCCCAGGTGTGGGATCTCAGGTTTTAAGCTCCGTTATCTGGTCAGTCCCTGCATCTGGTCCACATTTCCTTCCCGATGCCTTCTCATTCCGGCCATGCTTGCCTCTGCTGCCTTCTTTCTGGGTTATTGTGATAACCTTCCAGGGAGCCAGCCACTTTCCAGCCCCACTCCCCCCGCCTGCTCATTGCTCTGAGTCCTACATCTAACATGCCCGTACATCTGTCGCCGCCTGAGAACACCTCTCGGGTGCCTGCTGTGTGCCAGGCCCCTGGTATGTCTATTATCCCATTTCAACCTGACAGCAGCCTGATGAATCAGCAGACACTGTTCCTATCCCCCTCGTTCCCCCGAGGAGACAGATTTGAAGATGGTTAGGAAGGAGACCAAGGCTCCTAGCCACTGACAAGTGGTGGGATGGAAAGTCAAGCTCACCCTGAGCCTCTGAGCCCTCGCCCTGAACCACTACACTGAGGGGCTACTCCCATTGCCCCCAGCCCTCAGTAGCTGCCTGGAGCACCTGGAATAGAGACCAAGCTCCTTGGATTGGCACACAAGGCTTTTCTAGATCTGCCGTATCCCACCTTTTCAGTCGTATCTTCCTTTACCCTTCTGTGTTAGAATGGATCAGATCACTCCTGGCTCCCCACGTCATGTCATTCTTTTCCTTCTCTACATTTTTCCTCAAATCCTTGGTAACATCCAGTACCCGAGGGCAAATGCCCCTCCTCGAGCTTAGCCTTCTTGCCCTCTCCACACCTTCTGGATTCCAAAAGCCAGTTTTGTAGTCTTTGGACCCTTTTCCCAGGTATTCCCGTTTTATTCTCCCGAGTGTGTTATACACCTTGAGGATAGGAACCATGTCACAGACTTAGTCTCCTACAGTTCCCAGCATGGTTCCTTGTATGCAGTGGTCCCTCAAATCATTGTTGATTATCTTGATTTCATACTCTTGTCCATTACAGCCGGCTCTGTGCTGGACAGTGGAAAGAAGGCAGTGAGGTGCGTCCCACCGTCCGGAGCTGTTCTGCTCAGGGGCTGTGGCTTCCCACCAGCACTCTGCACAGCCGTAATCGCTTGTTAGATTAGTTTTCCATCCTTCATGGGAATCATTTTTCTTCATACATTTCTGTTTCTAAAGTTTGAGTAAAATGGAGACTTGGCTGGACACCAAGGAGGTTTAGGAGAGAAATGAGCAATGAGACCTCCCCAGCCAAACCTGGCTGCAAACTGCTGACTGCACAGCAATACAGATGGCTTCTAGCAGCATGGGCGGGACTCCTGGGGGACACGCCGCCATTCCTGCTTTTGGTCAGGAGCTGGGCCAGCATTGGGAACCTGAGCATTAGCACGGCCCTGGGACCCCTGCTCCATATCTTCTGGGGTGGACAGGGTGTCTTCAGTCAGAAAGGACCACCTCTCCTACAGACTAGCCTGTCACCAACTGGCATAGGTTGGCGATTGGGTTAGCAGCTCGTGGCATGCCTCATGCTAAGAAATGTTAAATATTTAGGTATGTATATGCAGATGTAATTTTCTACTCCAAAAGATAAAAAGACAACTGAGCATGATTGAGTTCAGTGAAGGACAACCTCTCCACTGGTTTGGGAAGGCAGAACTGGAAATTGTCCACGAGATGGGGACAGGTAGGGAGGACATTTATCTTGTCAACTGAAGTGTGTGTAGGGTGGATGGGGATGGGGAGACTCTGATGGCAGGGAAACCAGCTTATGATGATGATGATGATGATGATGATGATGATAATAACAGTCAATTATTGAACATCCCCTAGGTGCTAGATATTGTACTCATATGATTTCTATCTCACTCAGTGTCCCTACAAAGTGAGTGCACTGAACCCAACAAGAAACTAAAACTTCTCCATGTAGAACTGCCACTCAGAGTCACAGAGCTTGTACATGGCAGAACCAGCATTAGAATTTAGGACTGCCTTATTTCAAAGCCCAGGCTGAAGCAGGAGGGGATTTTTATGATGAATTTGGGATTAAAATTAGAGGAGTTATAATCAAATTGAAAGAAAGAGTCAGATAGGAGAGATGATTGGAAGATTCAAGAAGTCTTGATAACTGGCCAGTACAGAGGAGACTCTGGGGGGAAAAGACTAACTCCGTTTTGCAGCCTGGGATATTGTGAGAGAGGCAGTGCAGATCCCCCAGACCCCAGACCCCAGTCATCACACAGAGGAGGTGATCTTGAGGGGTGAAGGTACTGGGATGAGTTTCAGAAATGCTGATAGTGCTGCCATGGTCTGCCATATTCTCTGACTTGTGTCCCAGCCAAGCTGTGAGGATGGATGAGTCGGAACATGGGAAAGAGAAAGCGTCTTACGTGAGGGGCAGATTCCGGAGGATGTAGAATGAGGGATGCAGCAGAAGTCGCTGTCAGAGAAGCAGGAAAAGGAAGAAAGGTGGCGTCACGCTGCATGTGGCAGAAACTTAGGGAGGAGTTGGTTCCAAGGGCGTTGTCAAGACTGTCGGCTTGTCAGAGAAGCCAAGGTCAGAGCCCCTGCACGAACTCAGGAGGGCTCAGTTCAACTGACTGCACACTTGCCACATAGCTTCCATTTGCCTGGCCTTACATTCGGGGCAGGGGATAGAAAAAGACAAGTCCCTGCGCTTGAAAGGCCCAGGAACCCTTCGTACAGATCTGATTGACATGTGGCTCGTCCACTTAGCCCAAGGTTGTTATTTTCTGAGCCTCTGTCTTCTCATCTATAGAATGGATATACTCATGCCTGCCCCGGGCAGGCTGCGTTGCTGGGAATGTTCCAGAAATCAGAAACAAAAGTGATGCATGTACAATGTGCACTGTCCCTGGAGCGTAATGGTACTCTTTTGATTATGCTTAGAACTCACAGTGACAAGTATGAGAATGAAGGGCAGTCTCGAGGGGTACGGCAGGGTGTCCTCCTGCCAGACTCAGGGAAGCCTGCCTTCCTTGGGAGTGCCATCTTTCTTCATTGGTTTGGGCTGTTCAGCCTATCACGCCCAAGTTCTGCTGCCTCCTGCTGCTTTTCAGTACTGAAAAGAGTCTCTTATTTCTAGAACTTCCCGTCCTTTAATGTGTTTTTTGGCCCAGATGTTTCAACAACACTCCCTTTCATTTTTCTCCCCCAAGTTCAGACAGAGACCAGAGCCCCCTTCTGTTGGTTGATGGTGTTCTCGCTGGCCACACCGCCGGAAAGCATACAGGGTGCTCCGTGGCAAAGGAAAGGGTCCCCAGATAGCCCTGAAGGTTAAGACAGCACAGAGCTGGATGCACCATGGGCTGTGTGGACCAGCTTCTGGTCCTCGGGGGCCGAAGGGCTGCAGGACTCTGTGTTTACATGCCTGGGGCCTTGCTGCACACCTGCTGCCTGCCCCTCACACAGCCTTCCTGGGGAGGGGAGGTGGGAGGTGCTTGAAGGTTTGGCCCTCCGTGGGTTTGGCTCTCTTGAGAGACTGGAGTACAAAGGTGGGGGGTGGGTTGATGCCACAACGATAAGGGCTTCTGAAGGAATATGTGTGTGACTTAGAAGCTGGAGGATGTGGCAGGAGAGAGAGATCAAAGCAGGGATAGGGAGGGCCAGCCAGGTGTGGCCCAAGGCTGGCACAGGAAGGCTGTGGTGTTCAAATACAGCCTCCTTGACCTGGCTCCTGTCAGTGAGCAGCTGTGTCCCATTTCTCTGATATTAGTCTCCCCTGGACCTACATCCATGGCCCTGTGATTCTTGCATGTTATGCAGGGATGGCACTTGGGGGTTACCCATCTCTCCTCTCCTCCCCACTGCTGGACAGTTGCCTCACTTTGCCCAGATGGTTGAAGGAATGTTAATTACAGGTCTCACAGGTGTAGCTTTGGGCCTGGAGGGCAGTGTAGGTCAGAAGGATGCTTGAATCAAGGTTAATGAGCTAATCAACTTTGCATGGTCTACCTCTTCTGCCTGGCCAGGTGTCCCTGGCACCCAAGAAGAGCAACAGAGATATGTTGCCTCTAGGTAGAGTTAATTCTTTCAGCCATGCCTGTGGGGGCACACCACCATCCACCGATAATGGAGGCCCGAGTTGCCTTTGAATGAAACTTCACACGCTGCCGAATCATTGCAAGGGCCCTGCCTCAACCATTGCAAGGGCCCTGCCTCAACCATTGAGTGTATCAGAGCAACATCTCTTTTCATCTCAGTTGACCAATTGCAGTCTGGGTATCATCTCTATTTAACTTCAGTAGTATCAAGTTTAATCAACTGGCATAAGAAGTTCCCCTATTAATAAATTCATTGGAAATCCCCTGATCTGTCATTTTATTAGTGACCCTTGTTTAAAAATAGCCCATACCAACAACATGTGCCAAGAACCAAACTGGCCTACTCAGTCTCTTTGCTAGGGTGTCATGACACATTAGAAACAGGGCCAGGGGTACAATTGGGGTCCCCACATGTTCACTTCCACGTTCCCATTCCCTTTGGATCATTTCTTTTTGGACCTTTGCTGCCTCTAATTTTGTGCAACCCCCCTCCCCATTTCTCTGGGGACGAGGGACTGATTCCTTTGCACTGCACATGCCAGAAATGGGGCTCTGCAGAGAAAAAGGCTGAGAGGTGTCAAGGATCCCCCTTGCTTACTCTAGAGGACGGTGTCTCACCCTCAGCACAGTTGAGATTTGGGGCCAGATAACTGTGTGTGTGTGTGTGTGTCGGGGGGAAGTTGGGAGAGGGGACCACTATCTCATGCACGGTAGCATGTTAGCAGTATCACTGGCCTCGACCCACTAAATACCAGTAGCATCTCCCACCCTCTCAGCTGTGACAAGCAAACATGTCTGCTCACATTATCTAATGTCCCCTGGTAGGTAAAATTGCCCCTGGTTGAGAGCTATTATTTTAGAAGCAGCAGAAGCAGTAGGTATTTCTGAGGCCTCTGAAACCTTCTCAAGAGTTCTTCTTCAATAGGGAGTTTAGAAGCAACTCCTGCTGGGGGTGACTGAGCACATTTCCTAGAGCCCCCTCCCATTCCTAGGCCCACATGCTTCTCTTGTTCCTGTAGCCATTCTTTCACCCGGAAACCCCATCACTCCTCACATCACTCTGTTGCTTACTGCGTCCCTTTTGTCTCAGACAGGTTGGTCTGCAGCCTCTCTGACCTTGAATGTCTGGCTAACTGGGGGCAGGGGTGGTGGATAGAGCATGAGAAATCCTGGGTAGGTGTCGCGGCAGTGCCTCTCACTGTGTGACTTAGAGCACCTCCTGTATGACGTCAGTGCTGTGTCCTGGTGAGCTTGTCATTCCACGAATGGTATTATGGACAGAGACCCTGAAATGCCTCAGTTCTGTCTGTGGGATTCCCAAGGGAGAGAGACCCCAAGACCGTAACAGATGGGAAACCAAGTATGGTGTGTCTCGGTGTAATGACTCCTTATGTTCCTGAGAGGCCTTCTAAACACCCAGCGATTAAAGCCATTGGTCTGAAGGGAGAAAAGGGTTGTGTTCAAGGGTTTTATACTTGCAATAACAAAATAATTTTTTCTGTAAGAATTTAATTCAGAAGGTGTTTTAAATGGCTATCAAGTATATTTTGATAAAATTGATAGGCCATTGTCATCATAATCCATTGTTATAATCAATAAAGTGTCGATGCAGGAAGCACAAAATCAAACCTCGTGTAGCTCCATTCTCAGCCAGCCACCGACAAAAGGGCGAGATGCCATGTTGGTGCCTGTGCTGTGCCATGGGCGCAGTGGCTTCCTCTGTGTCCCAAGCCCTTCCCTGGGAATCTCACAGGGCCAATATCCATGTGATGGGGGTTGTGTTAATTTTTAATCATTTCCGTTATATCCAATTCACAGTGTAAAGATTTATGTTGTGGATAACGTGCCAGAAAACACTTTATCTGGTCAATGCCTGCCGACTCCCAGTGCAGAGTTCTGATGAAGCTGAAGTGTATTGCATGGCTTGGACTTGAAGTCTAAACGGAGTGTCTGTCTTTTTTAAGCCCAGAGCAGGGGCTAACACTCTCAGGTGGTTGTAAAGAAAGAGATGGTGGGCTCCATGGAGTAGAAGCAAGGACAAAACGGATGGAGGCTTTCAGAACAGTCCCCTGCTCACCAACAGGTGTGGTCCAGTCAGCATCTGGGATTCTAACCAGTTAGTGATCGTCCTGTGGATAAAATGAGCATGATGCTGATCCCGCAGGCTTGTAGTGTGGATTAAGGGACTGTATGCATAGACTAGTATAGTCATCTGACTATTGAACACACCACGTCTCCGGCCTCAGCAGCTCGGAAATCCAAAGGTGCCTCTGGTTTCCCCAAACCAGCACCTCCCTGAATGCAGCAGAATGAGCCTCCCCTCGTAGCGCTTCCAACGGCACCTTTGGTCTCCCATGTAATTGACTGTGAGCATTGGAAATGGTTGTGGTTTTTAATACAGTGATATTTCCTCTCCAGGGACTTCAGCCCCTAGTCTAGTTTCAACAACTGCTAGCTCGGTCCCAAGACGTAGTTCTTGTTTCTTCCTTGTCTAATGGAAAGAGTGTTTGCGTTTGCACAGGGTTTTTAATGGGCTGTAAGCTGTTGGCTCTGCGAGGGATTCTTGGTTCAGAGCCAGGGAGACGTTAAATGTTTGGGGAAACCTATGAGTGCTGCAGAGAGGGGCTCCTTCTGTGCTGTACACATGACCATGTCAGCATGGGCAGGTAGATGTTCCTGGTCACCTGACAGGCAGGAGTTCACCTTGAGGTTGGGGACTGCTGGGGTGCTCTGTTCCCTGATCGAGCAAGTACTCTGGGCCAGGCAACCTTTTCTGGGACTGTCTGGGGCAGAAGTTTCAGATTAAGCCAGAGACTGTTAAGAGGGCCTTTTTTTTTTTTTTTTTTTTATCATTCCAGAAACATCTGGGGAGAGCTCCCAATTTGGCTGCCGCTGGTGGCCTAGACCACAGAGATCTCGAGATGGAAGTAATTTCCAGAGATTTTCTCTCTCAGGCAAGACCACACCTACACCACCCTAGAAAGACAAATCTGTTCTGTTTTGAAGTACTACTCAGGGAAGCGGAATTTGCAACCGCCCTTAGAAACAGTCGGCTTTTTATGATGTCTGTGCTTTTGCTTTCTCTCCCAAACTTTTCTCTCTGTAGAAACATCCTTTGTGGCTTTGAAGGGCATTGTTTAGGGTGGTTATCCCTCGGATACTTTCCTCTCTGCTAAAGCATTTCAACCCCAGCACTTTTGGGGGGCAGCCAGTACAGTTTGGGGCTTCTCAAATGCCTCCCCCCACAAGTGTCCCACCCGCAGAAGAGTGCGAATGCACACGCATGCCACATGCACACACCCATGTATACATCCAGCCTCTGGGGGCCAGCCCACAGTGGCCCACTGGAGGCTCGCAATTTCCTTGAAGTCTGCTCTTTTCTTTAAACATTCATGGACATGTGACATTCTGTCCCCAAATAGAACTGATTGTTTTAATTTCCAAACAGTGTTTTAACTTACTTAACATTGGGACAAAATCCACAGACACACACCAGTTTTTGTTTGTTTGTTTGTTTTTTAAACCCTTGAGGAAATTGATCGTTTAGAAAGATCACATATATTTTTTTCTGCGATGCCTGATGTCCTTTGGTGCACTTCTAACACCCCAGTGAGAGAAACCTGGGTTGCAGGTACTGACAGTTGTACAGGACTTTACAGTCTGCGAAGCCCTTTGGTACCCAGTATTCTGGAGAGTGAAGCGCCATGGGGCAGAGAGAAGGGTCTGAGCTTTGGAGTCCACCCAACCTGGGGGCAAATCCTGGCTCAAGCCTCATCTGTAATTTTTCTTTAAAATGAAAAGTGTTTTGGGCCAGCCAAGTGACGCGGTGGTTAAGAGCTGGCTTGGGAAGCCAGTGGCCCCGGTTCGGGTCCCACATATGAGGGCCAGTGACACTGCCCTCAAAAAAAAAAAAATTAAAAGTGTTTTGTAAACTGAGGATCCATAGATCCCTGAAATCTTGGGTATATTCTTGACGGTCTGCAACTTAAATTAGATTTTTTTTTTTTTTAGTTTAGAATTTTCATTTTGAGGGTAACCTAAAAATATCACCCTAGTCTATTCTATATAATCTGAGATAGTTTATTAACTGAATACCTCCATTTTAGAGAGAAAAGGCTTTTCAATGTTTGAGTCCATAAAAAGGTGGAGATATGGAGATCCCAGGCAGGGCACCAATCTCCCCAGACGCTGTTCTGTAGAGCTTGGAACCATGGCCACCTTCAGCCTATTGCCGGGTCCTGTCTTTTGCGGTCCAGCTCACACTAGCTCATTAGCAGTAAGTACAGTGGTCAATGGTAGTGAATTTTTTTGTTAAGCAGCATTTAAAATGTTCTGAGCCCTATAGATTGGCCCTTCCATATAATGGATTGGTGGTTTAAAACAAGTTCATTTTTCAAAAGGAAAAAAATTAACACAAACAATGGTTCATTGTGCTCAAATTTAAAAGAATCTAGTCAATGAGAGAAACTTCCAAGACTCACATACTGCCTGCAGTCTCCCCCAACAATGTCTATTTAGTTAACCATCCATCACATGAAATCAATATCGTTAATATGATTTTTTTTTTTTTTTGGTTTTCAGTTTTGTATTTACTTCATTTTTAAATTAGCATAGGAGATTTATACCTGGCTTTGTTTCACAACTTGGGGTGTGAGACACATACAAAAGGAAATTATAATGGAATGTAGTGAAATGTGCTCAAAATGCTGTGGTGCCTAAAGGCTGTCCTTGCCTGGGGAGCCGGGGTAGTTTACACAGAGGATGTGCCATTCAGTAGGTCTGGACAGGTGGGCAGGAACTTACCGGGCGAAGTAAGTTGCTGGTGAGGGAGGGTTTTCGAGGCCAGTGCCATGGGTTGTCTGAGGCACAGAGTGGCGTAAAGGCTTGGTGTGATTGAGTGAGAAGTTAAGGATAGGAAAGTGCTGGCAGGGGAAGTTGCAGGGCTAGGCAGAAGCCAAAGAGCAGAGGGTCTAGTCAGCCAGGCTGGGGGACTGGAGTTAGTCCTGGAGTCAGAGGGGAGCTCAAGGAGGTCTGTAAACATGGGACTTGGATGACGTGATGTGTAGGAGTATAATTCTGGAAGTAGGGAAAGGGAGATTGGAGGGATAGAGACTGGGTCAGAGCAAATGGAAATAAGGCCTTGATCCAACCCTGGGCCATGAGGATGGAGAAAAAGGGACCGAGTTCAGAGATATTTTTGAGGTAAAACTGGTAGAATTTTGTGTCCAGTTGGAGAAGGGGATAGGAAGATGAACCAGAAAATTGAGAGTTGAGAAGATGGAGCAGATATTCAGATCCTGGTTAGGTGACATATTGAGTATGGAAGTCCTATGCATCATCCTGGTAGATACATCCAGTTGGCTATTGGGAATGTAACTATAAATATAAATAGTGCTTGGGAGAGAGTTTGGGGCTGCCTGTGAATAAGGGAGACATCAGCATGAAGATTATTGCTGATGCTACAGTATTACCCTGCCAAAAGGTTTGGGTAAGATTGGAAGGCCCAGAATGGAACCCTAACTCTTGAGGAACAGATAAAAAAGGAGGGGAGGAGCCAGCAGATAGAAGAAGAACTCAATCAGTAGAAGAGGAAAAGAGAGCTGAAGGTTAGGAGGAAACCCATAACCGTATGGTGTCATGGAGTCAAGGAGAGAGAACGTTTCAACAAGTAGAAGGTAGTCAGGGATGAAACTACAGGGAGGAAACGAGGACATTACTTTGAAGAGACAGGAGAACTGTCATTTGAATTGTCAGCTTCTTGTCCTTTAGGGACATGAAGCAAGGAAGAGTAGAGGCACCAGGGATCACCAGCCAAGTGACTGAATGGCCATGACATGGCCTGCTCTGGCGAGAGGAGGTGTTTAACATTTCACAGAGCAAATGGGCAGGAAATCAAGCAGTTGGTACATTTGTCATTCATTCATCCGTGTGCTATTCACCCGTCCATCACATATTTCCCGAGGGCCTGCCAGGTGACAGACTCTGTATGAGGTGCTGTTAGTGAGATTAGATGGAACACAAAGATAAATGAGACATAATCCCTGCCTTGGGGAGCTCACAGTATTGTTTGGGAGATGGTTGTATGCACAGACAATTATGTGCCAGGTAGCAGGTGCTGTGGAGAGGGATGTATGTAATGGCTCCGGAGCTCGCAAGAGAGACTGGATTTGACCTGGATGGGAAAGGTCTTAGGAGCTGAGTTAGATGTTCTTAGGTAAAGAAGAAGAGAAGGGAGAGAACATTGGAGCTGAGAGAGTGGCATGGTGAAGGCAGGAAGGGAGAAAGGGTACATCCTACATCATGCTCTGTGTGAGCATTGGGGGTGGAGGGACAGCAGTGGTAGAGGTCAAGCTGGAAAGGAAGGGTGAGGCCAGATGCACGGCAAAGAGTAAGCTTGGATCTTATCATTTGGAGAGTGAGAACGCAAGAGCCATTGGTAAGCAAGGGGGTAACACAGCAGGGCTAGATTTCAAGAAAATATTAATAGCTTTGGAGGCATGGGGAGGCCTGAGTGGGCAAGGAAAAGACTGAGGCAGGGAATCCGGGTAGGTCCCATCTCCGTCTGTGTGCAGCTTCATTCATTCAGCAAAGTATTTGTAGAACACCTACTGTGTGATCTCCTTTGTGCTGGATGTGGACACATTCCAGGGATAGGCTTTTGCATGGCCTGACCTTTTGGGAGCCTGCTGGCTCCAGCCGCTTCCTGGAGAGGGTTAAATATTGACCCAGTGGCAGGTGGCCAAGTCACCAGGCAGAACTCTGTGCTGGAAGATTGTTGTTCCCCAAGTTAACCTCCAGGTCCAGAAGCCACACTCTTTACTGTGTGCATTACTCATTATTTTGACTGTCTTTCTTGGCTTGGGTTGCAGATAGGCCATTGCTGTTGAGAGCGTGAGGCCAAATGGACTGGCCACAGGAACAAAAGAACACACTCAGGCATCGCACAGACAGACATCTGCTTCTGTTTCCTGAGTAACTGTGCAGCAACACGGGGCAGACTCGGTACCCAGGCACATGCTCTGCGTTATTTTCTGGTTAGAGCCAAGGACGGTTTCCATGTGGCTGGTGATGAAAGAGTCAGGTCAATTTCAACAGTGGGAGTGTTCCCTATGATGCCGACCACATCCAAATATTTACCTCATTCCATCATTTTGGCGGGGCTCTGCCTTTGACTATGATGGCCATGCATCCGGTCCTTTTTTTGCACTGCATTTAGGGAACATCGTCTGTGCGTAAAGCCTGCTCTTTGCTGGCAGCGGGCAACCCTCAGCACAACCTGTGGGACTGCCTCACTCTGTTGTGGTTCTAAGAGGGAATCAATATGTGGCAAGGAATGTGAGTGCTCTTCCAGGAAAAATCAGAGGCTGTTAGCCCTGGAAGGCACCCCGGCCCTCATCAAGCCCAACTGGCTTATGTTACTGATAGGGACACCGAAGTCCAGAACCACAGACAGGCTTGCCCCAGGTCTCGGCGTGAGTAACAGCAGATGGGACCGGAACACTGGGCCCAGTCTAGGGTCTCCCATGAGTCTTCTCCTCCCTCTTCTTTCATCTTTCTACAGTTCCTGTGGCTGGAATAAAAGTACATTTCAAATGGAGTCTGGTTGGCTTGGATCCCATGTGAGGCAGGTATCATTCCGCCAATGTTTTCCTGTCTCATATGATAAACTTCGGTTTGGCCTCATCTTGAATGGCAGAAGCAGAAGGGGTGGACCAAAAATAGGGAATTTGAGGGGAATAAAATAACGTGGCTAGAGCTTTTTGGCGTTAAGGGAGTAGCAGCGGTGTATGGTGGAAGTCCAAAGCCTGGAGGGTAACCTCAGTGGAGTGCTTACCTCTTTCAGGTATCTGGTAGCCCATGATTCTCAAACTCGGGGATGCATTCAAATCACTGGGGAAGCTTGTTTAGTATGTGTATTCCTTGGCCCTACCTTGGAGGTTCTTAGTCACTTGGTGTGAGGTAGGAGTCAGGAATTTGCATGTCTCAGGTAGATGTGAGGTTGACTGCGTTGTAGGTGCCCTGTGGATCACACATGGAGAAACAGCACAGGACTAGGAACAGGAGGACGAGGTACATCTGTGTGGTTCTCAGTGTTTGGGCCAGCCTGTATACTCAATACCATATATGGGGGTGCATATGGTAGAGTTTGATGTGTCTGAGATCATTCCTGAAAGGATTCCCCAGCTGGGAGGATACAGGAAGAGAGACAGAGAGAGGGAGAGAGGAAGAGAGGGAGAGAAAGGGGGGGGGGGAGAGAGAGAGAGAGAGAGAGAGAGAGAGAGAGAGAGAGAGAGAGAGAGAGAGACTGAGAGACTTAAGACCCTGAGAACAGAGCTAGTTTGCAGGGCAACCGAATTCCCATCCGAGTGGCTTTTGGATGGCTGCACGTCAGTGGTTTTCCCCTCTCTATGGCTCATACTTTAACTAAGACTTGGTCTTTCTCTCTCCCCATTTCTCTATCTGCCCCTCAGCCTCCCCTCACTCTCCCTTTGTCATGGTTTCGTGCACATGCAGCTTTTGTTCCTGAGATGCATTTGCAGAACTCATTCCTATATAAATGACTGTGTGCGGGATTCTGAACCAGTGGTCCAGGCTCCATCTCCCTTATTTTTGATGTTCTTACCTTCACATTGCAGCTGCTGGCGTTGACATTAATGCTGAGAGGTTGGGCTTTGGGACCTTGCAGTGCGTTTTGTCCTAGTCAGGAGAGGTGATTGAGATGTAAGGTTGAATTTGTATCTCAGAGAAACCCATCCTGGTGGCCCCTCACTTAAATCTGGTTTGAGTTTGGGCCTTCTCTGTCAAGAGACATCATCTCCCCATTCTCCTGCACGGGGCCCCAGGTAACAGATGTCCTCACTGAGCTGGCAGCCATATGCTCCTTCTCCCATTTGCTCTCAGCTGTCCGAAACTGCTCTTGCGGCTTCCACTCCAAGGTGTATTTTTGTAATGTTTGCTTTAGGGTGTCGACTTGATTATGTGGCTAAGACCAAACCCCCTTTTTCCAGTCTCTCCTAGAATGAGACTTTAGAATTTCAGACTTTGCATGTGACTCGTTTTCTATGAAGAACAGATGGTGGGTTTAATTTTGTAGAAAGAAAATTAGAAACCAGTGAAATCTTACATGATTTTACATTAGGACCGAAACCAAATACATTGAAAACATTTAGAGCTGTTCCTAGTTACGGACTTACTGGTGGTGATGAGAAATTCCCGGGCTTTCTGTGACAAGGACTACCATCAACTCTTGGTTTACTCTGTGTCTCACACCCCCCAAAATCTGTTCTGAATCTTTCTCCATTTAATCTATTTATTTTTATTTATTGAGCAAGCAATATTGTAACCATGACTGAACTTTTTTTAAATTACAAGAAAATTTACCCTGGGTCTAGCTTCAGTAACAGATCATATGTTTTCATTTTTCCATGTCCCCGTCCAGGCTTTGTTCATATGCCTACAGAATCTTTACATTATTATAATCACGGTAGAGTTACAAGTTTGTATTTGGCATTTTTCACTTAATATTGTGTTACAAGACCATGTCTATATTGCTCTGTGTTGTTCATGACTATGACATTTCATTGAGTTATTAAGCCCTCATTTATTTGAGCATCCTTCTATTATAGTCATATGTGTTCATCCCCCTTAAAAAGACAGTGAGTAAATAAAACGCAGCCACAATGGCTCTGCTGCTGGAGTTCTCCTGTTCTCCTCTAAGATCACCTCCTGTCTGTCCCTGTGATCCCCTTTCGCTTAGCCCGTCCTGTTTCGTGGAGACCTTGTTTTTCTGGTAACACTGACTGTGGTCAACTGCCCTCTCCATACGAATCCTCCCTCCTGACTCCCTTAATCCTGAGGCTGTGGCAAGGCCAGACCGCCTGTGGTCCTCCTACCAGCTGCCTTCTCTCCTCCAAGTCCTGGGCCAAAGGTAGGCTGTCCTATTCCACGTTGTCTTGGTTACCAAACTTTATGTGTATATTATGATATTGGCAATTATTTAGGTATGATTTAAGGTTCTTTACGGAAAGCAACAGAAACTAACATAGGCAATGGGGAATTTAGCAGAATGAGCCTAGGAGACAGGTGGACATTGAGGTAACACCAGAGAACCAGAGAAATACGAGGTGTGCAAACAATACGGTGAATGTTTAAATAAAATAAAAAATTGCAGTAAAAGGCACATTGCCATTAATCCCCCTCAAATACTCCCCCTTGCTTGGAACACGCTTCTCCCATCATTCTTGCCACTTTCTGAAGCAGTTCTGGAAGTCCTCTTTCGTGAGTGTCTTTAGTTGTGCTGTTGTGGCTGCCTCCATGTCCTGAATTGATTCAAAATGTTTTTCCTTGATGTAATTTTCACTTTGGGGAAAGAGCTAATAGTCACACAGTGCCAGATCTGGTGAATAAGGTGGGTGAGGACACACCGTAATGGTTTTATGTGACAGAAATTGTCATACTGGAAGCGATGTGTGACACGGACGCTTTTGTAGTCTCAGAGCATCACCAGTGGGGTCAGGGGAGTTGCTGCTAGGGTGAAGGACCCATGCCATTTGTACTCTCTTGGTCACTTTCCTGGAGATTCAAATTCCCGGGAGGGAGTGTCCAGTTGGTCCACACTGCCAGCTTGGCTTCAGCTAGCAAGGCCCTGGAAAACATTCTCACAACACTTTATCCAGTGTGGAGAGGCGATTCCTAAAGAGTCCAGGGAAAGGAGAATGACTGCCAGGCTGCCCTACACACATAGCTTCCCGTTGATATACATTTACACAAACATCCCTGCCAAACATCAGCTTCCATACAACCAATCCCAAAGTGTTGTTAGTTACAGCATCCAGCTGCAAACCCAAAATCTTTGGGGGATTTCAATTGCCCCTCCAATTCTGCCACAGCCTCTTCTTTTGCATGGCCCATGTTGAGTTAAAGATGTGACTATGCTGATTTCCTACATCTCTGAATGCCTTCCTTTTTTCCTGCTCCCTGGCTCATGCCCCATAGTGACTATTTAGAGAGGTGTGAGAGCACGGAGCAGTTATTTTTATATGAGGAAAGGAATAATAGAAGATTTGGAGGATTGTATCCAAAATCTACGTGTCTTCCTTGGCCCTAGCCTCACTTTAGGCAGGACCTAGCATGATCTGTGGAGAAAGGGGCATGGCATAGTGTGTGTACTTTAATCCCATTAAAAAGCTTCTCTGTGCTGCTGCTCTCTTACCCCTACACCCACCCTGCTCCTATTCTTTAAAACCTCCAGTGGAATGGAGAGGGTGCTGATTTGGTTTGAGGGCAGGACCGTCTGCTTACAGATATAAAACTTTTGACAGGCACTGTAAGCTCTCCCAAAGAAGAGATGAAATGGAGGTCTGTGCCGCGATGGGTGACTGGTAGTGTGTGGATGATGTTTTACCTCATCATTTCATTTCATCTCCCCAACAACCCTGTCAGATTTGCACGATTGTTTTTGAAGCCCTTGCTTCATCCACTAAGGTACTCTATACATCAGTGACCACATCTGCAAAAGGGGAAATAAAAAATCCTTGCAATGAATCTTGGGAGTATCAGACGTAGGGCCTGTGTTAAAGCCGTTCAGGCAGATACAGGCTATTTTTGCTGGTCCTAATCACCTTCTCTTTCTATAATCCTCCAGTTTGTCCCACCCCCTTTTCAGTGATAGTTCTTCCCTCTTTCATAGAAGGCGGAAGCCATCCAGTATGAACGTCACCACATAACCCTATCCTTACCGCTGTGTATTGAAGATCTCTTTTGTTCATTTTTGTTTGTTTTCTTTTTCTGATTAATTAAATAACTTTACCCTAAATTGTCTTAGGGCCCAGTAGTCTATGTGTATGAAGCCATTTAAAAATAATCACTCAAATTTTAATGGTCTTCTCTTCACATGTGGAATACAGTGCAGAATCCTAATCGCTCCAGAAGTCAATCCAAATATTGCCGGAAATCTCCAAAAGAGACGTCCCGTGTGCTTGTAAACTGTTATGAGTTTTACTAACTCTGTGACTCATCTTCTTTACGTCTCAGGTTTTCATCTGGAAAGGGAGTTTCATGTGGCTATTTTGAGGATTAAATTAGATAATACATATATAGCAATTAGCCCTTTGGTTGGCCCATACTCTATATTAAATACATGGTAGTTGTTATTGGTGTCATTTATTAAACATCTGCTGATAGTTCTGGGCTGGTGCCTGTTCCAAGATGTTCTGGGGACCCTCAGGGGCAACTGGCCAGTGATATGAAGGTGGTGGCAGATGGGTGAGGAGGCCACACTCCATTTTGCTTTTTCACTTATGCCATTTGGTTTGGTGGGAAAAGATTTTCTCATTAGGCTGTTTTCATTGCTGAATCAGAGAACTACTCATATTCGGTTGAATCATGGGAATCATTTGAAATAATGAATCATGAAATTGCATTTTTGTAGATCAAGAATGGTCAAGTATCAGCAATTGTTTATGTTACAATCTAATGCTTAAAGAGATCTCTGCAAATAGGCTTCTTCTCTGTATACTGTTCTACTTCTTGTTTTTGTTTCCTTCATAATTAATATATT
The DNA here is from genome assembly GCA_033961575.1 of Aselliscus stoliczkanus. NCBI lineage: Eukaryota > Metazoa > Chordata > Mammalia > Chiroptera > Hipposideridae > Aselliscus > Aselliscus stoliczkanus. The sequence continues at coordinate 61,540,832 of CM066732.1, read as the reverse complement.
ATAGAGAGCTGTTCACTTTAACAGATATGTCTACCTTACTCTGACAGAGAAATTGTATTCTATTGTTTGGACAAATTAGATTTCACTTAACCAAGCTCCTATTCCTGGACATTTAGTTTGTTTCCTAAATTTAGTTTTGGTTGTGTTCTTACAAAAAAAAAAAAAAAGATGCAGTGTAAGTCTGTAACACAACTTACACAACTTGATGCACTAGTTTTGAGTATCTTTATAGAGTGAACGACTAGAAGTAAAATTGCTGAGCTAAAGCATATGGGCATTTAAAATTAAAAAATTTGATAGATATTATGAAGTTCCCTCCAAAGCAGTTGCCCCAATTTAGATTCACATCGGCAGTGAGCGTTCTTGCTATAGCAGTATTGTCAAACTTTATAATCTGTACCAATGTAATGGGTGTGAAATGGAATTCTGTTGTTTTATTTTGTATTTATTTGATTATATATGATGTTATATAGTTTTCATATATTGTATATATTTTCCTGTTATATTCGTAAGCTCGGGCTGCTGTAACAAAACACCATAGCCTGGGTGGTTTAAATAACAGGAGTTCATTTCTTTCAGTTCTGGAGGTTAGGAAGTCCAAGATCAAGGTCCTGGCAGATTTGATTTCCTGCCTTGCTGATTGCTGGCTTCTTGCCATGTCCTCTGTGGTGGGGAGGGGTGTGGGGGGAGAAAGAGAGAGAGAGAGAGAAGTGGGGGTGGGGGTGCAGAAGAGTGCTCTGGCCTTTCTTCCTCTTCTTGTAAGGACACAAATCCCATCATGAGGGCCCCACCCACATGACATTATATAAACCTAATTAATTTCCAATTGCCCCATCTCCAAATGCCATTACACTGGGGTTAGGTCTTCAGTATACTAACTTTGAGGGGATACATTCAGTCCATAACAGCTGTAAACTGCCTGTTCATTCCCTGCATCCCTATTTCCATTGGGTTTTTGTCTTTTTCTTACTGATTTGTTAGACCGCTTTATACATGAGGAAAATCAGCCATTCAGGGTGCATTTTAGAAGCGCCTTAGGTTTTCTGCCTTCAGTCTTTACATGTCATCTGGGTATTAGAGAAGGGATAATATGCTGCAGGCCACAAGGCTTTGAGTTTCCATTATTTGTTTGTTTTTTACTTTTACCATGATTTATTCTTTGGTTTCGCTGTTTGTCACTGACTAACAGAGGTCCTGTTAGTCCTAATGTTAGGAATATTATGTCTCAGGACACTTGGAAATTTTCCCATCTTGTCTCATGGAAAACTCCTTGACTACCAGAAAAGTAGGAGGGAAGGGGGCATTAGGAGGTCTGGGAAAGAGTGGAGAAAGCATGAGAGGTTGGTGCATCTAAAGCGCTCCTTTTATTTTCCTTTGATTTTTCTTCCGGTCTTTTTCTTTGCCTTTTCTCCCTTCCTTCCTTTCTGTTTTTCTGCCTTTTTTTTTTTTTTGCTTTGTTTCTGGCTGCATATTATTAAACTACAATTCAGAAGCCCATGGTTAGATTACTACCATGGGGCCTGAGATGGAATTTCAAGTCACTCATCATAATTCTACTATAAATTAGAGAATTCTTATGAATAGAATAGGATGGAATGTGTTTTCATGTTTTTGTCCCCCAGGGACCCTGCCCAGTTTCGCAAAAGGAAAAATAAATTAAGGGTGGGATTAGTTCTAGGAAGTGGATTTTTAGTATAGCTGCTGTCTCATCCAAATAGTATGAATGGTGCCATAGTTATCTATGTTAATGAGAAATGAGGAGGTCGTGGGTAACTGAAATCCCCAATGTGTCAGAAACATATTTCTGCTTTTGTTTGTTTACCCCAGTTATCCTTTTATTAGAACTGTCAAAGTGGATTTGTTTCTACTCATGTTACCCTTCTGTTTTCCACCAGTAGCTTCATGGAGGCAATGTGCTGCAGGGTAACATAAGAACACTAGCAAGGGAGTCAGGAGACCTCTGTTCTAGACCTTTCTGTGCCCCTCACTGGCCTGAGACCATGGACAAGCCATACAGGTCTTGGAGCCTCAGTTTCTTTCCTGCAAAAGAGACAAAATAAAACCACCTCCCAGGGTGGCTGAGGGGCCCTATCACGTGTCGCCTGGAGCCAGTGGTGCCTGCACCCAGAGCCCAGCCCTAAGCACGTGAGCAATTTGCACAGTGCCGGACACACAAAAGGTGCTTGGCAAATGCCTCTGCCTGTTCCTGTCCTGTCTCAGAAGTACTATCACACTGTATGGCTTTCCTAAGGCTGTTCTAACAAATTACCACACACTGGGTGGCTTAACACAGCAGGAATGATTCCCCACAATTCTGGAGGCCAGAAGTTCAAAACCCAGGTGCCACCAGAGCCGCATTCTTCCCCCTCACTAGGGAGGCCCCTTCCCTGCTTCTTTCAGCTTGTGGTGGCCCCAGCCCTTCTGCTTGTGGCTGCATCACTCTAGTCTCTACGTTGGCGGTCACATAGCCTCTTCCTGTGTGTCTGTGTCTCCTCTTCTGTATCTTCTAAGGACACTTGTCATTGGATATAGGGCCCACCCAGAAAATGCAGGAGGGTCTCATCTCAAGTTCCTTTACTTTATAACACCTGCAATGACTCTTTTCTTTAAAAAACAACAACACAAAGTCACATTCACAAGTTCTGGGGGTTATGGCACGGACATATCCTTTGAGGAGGGTCACCATTCAACCCACTACACACACTTTGGGGTTACTTTATAGATCAAGTCTGTGGTATAATTAGGCACATTTATTTTCATAACCATTTCAGTGCATCCACCATCAGTTTGATATTAATAAAGAAGGACATGTAAGGAAGGAGAAGAAAGAACAAAAACTTGTTTTTTGTTTATTTTGTATTCATAAGTAGCCAGAAAGCCTTCTCTCCTGAGCCCCCAATTTAGGAGTGATGAGTTGAGTGTATTCCTTATGCTCATCTCCCATCTGCTGTTCACATTGCTCCCATATGGGTGGGAAGGAACTGCAGCCTTCCTGTCACAGAACCTTCTGTCACACCCTTGTTCTGACCCCATCTCCTGATGGCTCCACCCTGTAACCTCTGACCTCTCAACTTGGCTCCCTGAACAGGGCTCCCATGGACTGGCTGTCTGATGTCCAGCTCTGAGCTGAATGCTCTGATCAGAGACGCCTGTTTGCTCCTTGGGTTCCCTCTCTTACTCAGCCTGCCATAGTACTCCCTGAACCTTCAGAACCCAGTGTAAGCTATAAAGATCATCCAGAGACCACTGTGCACTGGGATGTAGTTGAAGGAAAATGGTCCCAATCAAACAGGCCCCATGGCCTCAGGGTGACTGAGTACTTGGGGCTGAGAACTCTACTGCTGAACTGAGTCCACGCTTTCAGTGACTCCGGTTAAGCCAAGGCAGTGGAAACACTTACCGAGCACTTACCTCAGGCATGTTGATGGGTTTCCTCATCAATGCCACACAGCCACCCTCAGGTTCTCTGAGCTCCATCTCTCATTTCCACATGCTGTGAAGAAATTCAGCCTCTTTGGTTTGTTCCACACACAGGGGAAGGCAGTCACTGGACCTTCTCATCACTTGGGTACTGCAGGGACAGAGAAAGTGTGTGAGTGTGACAGGACAGAGGCAGTGTGCGAGTGTGACAGAACAGGAGGTATGCAAGTGTGACAGGACAGAGGCAGTGTGCAAGTGTGAGGACAGAGGTGGTGTGCGAGTGCGAGGACAGAGGCGGTGTGCGAGTGCGACAGGACAGAGGTGGTGTGAAAATGTGAGGACGGAGGCGGTGTGCGAATGTGAGGACAAAGGCGGTGTGCGAGTGTGACAGGACAGAAGGTATGTGAGTGCGACAGGACAGAGGCGGTATGCAAATGTGAGTACAGAGGCAGTGTGCGACTGTGAGGACAGAGGCGTTGTGCGAGTGTGAGGACAGAGGCAGTGTGCGAGTGTGACAGAACAGAGGCGGTGTGCGAGTGTGAGGACAGACGGTGTGCGAGAGTGACAGGATAGAGGCGGTGTGCGAGTGTGAGGACAGAGGCAGTGTGTGAGTGTGACAGGGCAGACAATGTGCGAGTGTGAGGACAGACGGTGTGCTAGAGTGACAGGACAGAGGCGGTGTGCGAGTGTGAGGACAGAGGCAGTGTGGAAGTGTGACAGGACAGAGGCGTTGTGCGAGTGTGAGGACAGAGGAGGTGTGCAAGTGTGAGGACAAAGGTGGTGTACGAGTGTGACAGGACAGGAGGTGTGCAAGTGTGAAAGAACAGAGGCGGTGTGCAAGTGTGAGGACAGAGAAGGTGTGAGAGTATGAGGACAGAGGCAGTGTGCGAGTGTGACAGAACAGGAGGTGTGCGAGTGTGACAGGACAGAGGCGGTGTGCGAGTGTGAGGACAGAGGAGGTCTGCGAGTGTGACAGGACAGTGGCGGTGTGCGAGTGTGATAGGACAGGAGGTGTGCAAGTGTGAGGACAGAGGCGGTGTGTGAGGGTGAGGATAGAGGAGGTGTGCGAGTGTGAGGACAGAAGAGGTGTGCGAATGTGACAGGACAGAGGAGGTGTGTGAGTGTGACAGGACAGTGGCGGTGTGCGAGTGTGAGGACAGAAGCGGTGTGCGAGTGTGACAGGACAGAGGCGGTGTGCGAGTGTGACAGGACGGGAGGTGTGCGAGTGTGAGGCAGAGGCGGTGTGCGAGTGTGACAGGTCTTTGAGTTCTTGGGCCAAACAATGCTGCCAACATCCAAGATTTAAAAAAAAAAAAAAGTGTAAGGTAATCTGGAGGCATCTTTTGCACTTGAGGAAAACCTGAGGTTCCCTGGGGAAAGTCATAGTGTTGCTGGGTGTCCCACAGGTTGGAAGGACATCCCAGGAGAAGGATCCAGAAGTAGAAGAGCAGCTGTCTGTTGGGGAGAGGGCAGGGAGCGCTGGGATTTCGGATATGGGAGTTGGGTAGGCTTCAGTTCCAACCCTGTGGTGACATGACTGGGGAAGTCACGTTCTCTGAACCCACAGCTGGAGAACCTTACCTCTAAAAGGCGAGGATGTTAGTAACCAGGGCTGCTGTGAGGAGTGGAGATTACAGGTTATCTGGCACTGAATGAGCGCCTGAATAATTTCAGCTGTTACTGTCATACCACCTCTGATGCCTTCTCAACACCCCTGCCCCTTCACCAAGCCAGGGCAGCCAGTCCCCCGAGGAACCTCCCTAATCTTGTGCTAGCTACATAGAGCTCTTGTGCTGCTAGGTCCAGGCCATTCATGTGGGCCCGGGTTGCTTTTCTCTCTGTCCGCAGGGCCTAGCTCAGGGCTAGTATAGACCTGGTGCTCAGAGCATGTCTGCATGATGAAGGAACCCCGTGTATCCACGCTTAGCACCGTGCCGGGCCCAGGAGGTTAAATTTAACCTAGTGGGTTAAATGAAAGGGAATGCAGAATCAGCCTCTGGATAGGACTTCAAACCTTTCTGACATTCTCCATGGAAGCAGGAAAAATGGTCGTTATGGTGACCAACAAATAAGTACTAAGCGCCAAGCACTGTGCTATGCACATGGTTGACCTGACATTAACCTTCTACAGCCCTAGGAGGGAGATGGAACTACCATGTTCTTTAGAACACAGTGAGGCTCGGAGAGGTTCAGAAGCTCCCAGTCACCCTGCTGGAAGTGGTGGCAGGGGCATGACCCTAGGCAGCTGGCTGAAGAGCAGGGCTTGTAAATCCCGCTCGCCCACCTCATGGAGACCCGGGGAAATGGCCTCCCCAGCAGCTGACGGGAAGGCCAGTCCATCTGGCCTAAAATCCCAGGACCTCATTGGAGTTAAGGGGGACTCCTTAGTGGTCCTCAGGAAGAGGGGTGAGGGCACCACGCTGAACTCTTCTCCAAGGTCAAGGCATCCAAGGCAAGAACTGCACCGTGACTTTCATGAGCCCTAAGCACCTGTACTCTTGCTCCATAAAAAAAACAAAAAACAACCATTTAAAATTATATTTTATGAGTGCGTTGGTATAAAGACGAGTATAACCCAGGCTGGATCATATTCATTCACAAATGAATATAATTGGAAAACAGGCCCTGAGCCTACTTGTGCTGAATGGACAAGCCTTTCCCGTTATCCAAAGCCTCTGAGGGCGAAGCAGGAGCTTGTGTCCTGGTCCCCTAACCGGCCTCTGTCTCCGCAGGTCCCGCAGCGGATGGCGGCGGCGGAGGGCGCCCCCGAGGACAGCGGCGGCGGCGCCCCGGGAGTGTGGGGCGCCTGGGGCCCCTGGTCCGCCTGCTCGCGCAGCTGCAGCGGCGGCGTGATGGAGCAGACGCGGCCCTGCCTGCCGGGGTCGTACCTCGCGCGCGGCGGCCCGCGGCCCGGACCCCCCGCGCGCGCCTACGCGGGCCATGTAGTGTCGGCCGTGCGCACGTCGGTGCCGCTGCACCGGAGCCGCGAGGAGCTGCACGCCCCCGCCGGCCTGGACGCAAGCCGCCGGGGCCCGGTGCTGCGCGGCAGCCGGCACCCGCAGGCCAGTGGCCGTGACCCCGCGGCGGAGAGAAGGTACACGCCCTCCCGGCCCCCGCCCGCTCGCCACTGTCCCTGCCCCTGCCGCTGTCCCTGCCCCCCGTGTGCTCTGCGCTGGCTGCTCTGCACCACAGATTGCGTGGTTAATGTATTGCTTCTGCCGGGTGGGGAGGAATTCTTGGCTCCTCATATCTCCTTTCATCTTTTGATTTATTTTGCAGCCTTTTAAAGCGTTGGGGCCATTCCCACCCCACTCTGGTTCTGAATAGTCTTCAAAGTGAAGCTAATTCTAAGAAGCCCTTAGGCGGCAACCTTAGGGAGGCCCTGTGGAGGGGTGAAAATGGGGACCAGGAATGGGGAGACCTCTGTCCCAGTGCTTCTCTCCTGGTGCTGAGGGACAGGGAGACGCTGGCCCCCAGGCTGCCTGTGTGCATTTGAGCTGAGGACCCAGACAAGGTGCCTTTTAATCCGAGCTTATCGGAGTCTCAAAACCTTGGACAAATTGAATGTTTGCAGTGTTACTAGCTCTCAGGTTGTAGGTTTCAGGATTCTATGAACTTTTCTAGAAAGTTTCTCCAAAGTATTTTGAATGAGCACACAGCTTTGAGCTATGTCTAATTAAGGACCTAGCCGTTTCTTAGAGTCTTAATAAAATGTAAACTCCAGAAATGGCATAATGGCATTCAAATAGTTGTATAGCCCTAAAAAGCTTCCCTGGCTAGCCTAGCATAAATATGCCAAACTACGCAGTGCCCATGGGAAAGGTAGGAATATAGGGGCTGAGAAGAGCTTGTCAGTAAATTAAACAAATAATATTTACAGATTACAGCATTCATTCAACAGCATTTCTTGGGTATCGTAGACCCATGATAGAATCTGAGAAAAATACTAATACAAAAGCATTAACAATAACAACCAACCAAATTAACAGGAAGAACAAAAGTGTAAGATACGTGCTCTGTGCTTAAGAAATGTATCATTTAGTGGTCAAGCCAAGTTAATGCCCATCCCAGGCGGGGCATGAGCATGTCAGGTCGGCCACCTCACCCCTCTTGTCAGTTGCAGTTCAGACATCAGCATTGATGGCTGCTCAGCACTGTGGCCAGATGCTGTGTGAGAGTCCCCAGCCTAGTGTTGTAGGCTGTCGCTGCCAGTGCTTGAAGGGGAGAGGCAACCCATTCACTCTCACAGCCACATGCTCTTGACCTGGTCAGCAAGAGATTGGAGAGAGGGGACCATTCCACAGAGAAGATGCTTTAGCTGAATTCTGCAGGATGGACCACACACTGGAGTTGATAGAAGGGAGAAGTGAATTGCTGAGAGTTCAGAGGCCTGGCATGGCCTGTCGGTGGGACAGGAAACAGTGGGATCAGCTGGGAGAGGATTCTCCTTCTCTCTCTTCCTGTGTAGAAACCTGAGTACCCTCCGGTGGCACTCTGGGACGGAGGGTCTGCTATAAAGCTGAGGAGCTGACAATGTCATCTCCTTTCGTTCCTACCACACCTTATAATAACATAGCTCCCCAGGCCCTCATTGGAAATGCCGATGGCCAATGTGTTTTAGAATACAGAACTGTTCAGGTTTTAGAAAGGTAGCTCAGGGCACATTTCACATAATCAAACGCATTGTTACTTCTGTGGTGAAACATTTAAATGTGTACATCACACAGGAGAAAAGAGACCATAAATAGCCTTATGCCTGTTAAGGGCAGGTTGGCTGCCCAATGATTTTCGACACCAAACTGACAAACACATAAAAAAAGAAAAGGCAAGACAAAAACTTGGTTTTCGAAACTCTGGGTATCAGAATCGGAGATTTATAATAGCTTAGGTTTGTTGATTGCCTATTCTATGTCAGGCATTGTTCCTGTCACTTTACACTGACACCCCTGTGAGATGGATGCTAATATTCTCATTTTAGAGGTAAGGAAACGGAAGCCTAGAGAAGTGGAGTAACTTACCCAAGGCCACACAGTTAGTATGTGAAGAGTTAGGATTCAAACCTAGGCAGTCAGGGCTCTAAGGACCTGAGGAAGCAGATGTTACACTGAGGAATCTGAGGTCCTAAGATGTTAAGTGACTACTCAGAGTCCTGAGCCATGGAAAGTGGAGATTTGAAGGTGCTGCCGACTCCCAGATCTCTGGAGTGCTCTGGGACTTCCCTTCCAGCCTCTGTGGTTGAGAACCTAGAGGGGCTGCCCCGGGAACAGGCTCTAGTTGGCTGCAGGCCTGGGCTGCGGGCTTTCCGGCCCATGGGTTTTGGCAGCAGGACATTTTTTTCTTCTAACTTATTGACAAGGGGCCAGTCACTGTTTACTATGAAGTTCCTATGAGTTTTTATCATGCTCTTGTAATTTGACAGTTTCAGATGAAATAATCCAAATATTAGCCTGGGAGACCTGTGCTGCTGACAAATTTCATGCTCTTCCCGGCTGATGAAAATCACATTTGCTTATATTTATCAGTCATTAGGAACTTGCATAGTGTATGTGACCCCAGGAGGAATGTCAGCATGTTCTCTGGATGGCTGTCTGCCTCGCTTTCTGTTTCAGGTTTGAGGTTTGAGGCGAAGGCTCTTAGGGCTTAGATGTTTAAGAAACTGTTAGGTTGTTATGCTAGGCAACTGAAAACTTAATTGGAGCCAGATAACAAAGAAAACAAATCTATTTAACCATCCAACAAATATTTATCAAGCATCTACTATGTGGTAAGGCCCTGGGACAGACACAAAGGTATGGAAACCAGGCTGGGGGCCTCGGCTCTTACACACAGGCTAGAGCAGCTGTTTGCAAACCTTTTTTTTTTTTTTTTCTAAGCATAAGAATCTTTTGTGCACAGTCTTAGATGGAGGTTCAATTTATCTCACAGACAAAAGCTGAGCAGCCCTGGTTGAAGACTCAGCGGCATTGCTGTGAAAACCTGGTGTCTGGATCCACGCAGAGCTGTGGCTTTTAACACTGGCTGACCACTAGACTCCTTTGCCCATGGTTTAGAAATCTTAGCACTCTGGACACATCCCAAACCAACATCTGAACCTCTAAGGATTGTGCTCAGACAACGATATAGTTCCAATCCAGGCATGGTTGGGAATCTATTTGGAAACTCCAGGTTCCATGGCAAAGAATTTGGGAATCAATTATCATCTAGCAAAATTTTCTAGGTTTGGTGAACACATACCAGCATCCCTTGTGGTGCGGTGGGGGGTCTTGTTAAAAGTAGAGCTGCCCAGGCCCCACCATCTCCCCTACCTACAGGGATTCTGTTTTGTAGGCCTGTAGTGTGACCTAGATAACTTCATTTTAAATGACATACTCCAGAGTTTGAGAACCACTGCTCTAGAAAGCTAGGAAAGGCATGTATGTAAATGCCTTCCTTACGAGGCAGTGGGATGAAATAGTAATGGCAGTGAGAATGGCTGCCATTTTGGAGCATGTCTTCTGTGCAAACACTACATCAAATGCATTATAGCACTTACGGTTCATTCAACCCTATCAGGTAGATATGTTCACATCTTACAGACAGGGAAACTGAGGCTCAGAGGAATGACGTGACTTAACACATTTTTTGCGGGAAACGAGTAAACTCGTCATATAGCTCAAATGCCCACTTACAAAGTGTTAAGATCATCCACTCCAACAGCACCAGAACCAGAATTCTAAGTGGGTCTGTGGGAACCAGGCACTAAAGTTCTTTTCACTGAAATGGGTATTTTTGAAATACGTATTTTGAAGGTGAGACTGCTCATGTCTTGGAAACGTGGTCGGAAAAGCTGCTTGTTGGTTGGACAGTTTAAGCCACATCTTGAGAAGTGGGTGGGATTTGGTAGTGAAGGCTTAAAATGAACTGCAGCTCTTCCTTGCAGTGTGTAGCTCTCTTAACCAGGGAAATCTTTGCATCTAGTCCTAGACACCAATGGGGTTCAAAAAAAAGTTGAGGGGCCGGCCGAGTGGTGTGGTGGTTAATCGCTGGCTTGGGAAGCCAGTGGCCCTGGTTCGGTCCCACATATGAGGGCCAGTGACACTGCCCTAAAAAAAAAAAAAAAAAAAAAAAGTTGAAGCCACAGTCCCTGTTCTTGGGGTCCTGACACTGTGGTGGTGGATGAGTGATAAAGCCACGAAACACTGCATGTGGCGGGAAAGAGAGTGAACGTGTGACCGGAGTTCAGGAAGATGGGAAGTCCTGGTGCAATGGAACAGTTAGGGCAGACTGCACAGAGCAGGTAGGATTGGAATGCAACCTTGAGGAATACGTAGAATTTACTTAGCTGGACTATATCTGGAAACTTCTTGAGTCCACTTGCTTCCATATCAGACTTCTATCTCATTAACACACACACACATACACTCTGCAAATCACACTCTAAAAAATCATGTCAGTATTTATTGGAGCTCTACCAGGGATCCCAAACTTAGCAAAGTTTTTTAACTTCTCTGAGCCTCAGGGGTTTACTCTTTCAATTGAGAGTAATAATAATACCTACCCCATGGGATTGTTATGTATTTAAATGAAATAATATATTGCCCAGTCCATAGGAGGTGCTCAATAAATTAGAGCCCTGACTCCCAGTGTGGATTTAAAGGCTGGGCATCGGTGTGTTAGAGGGTTCCAGTTAGGATCAGGAAGGGTCAAGTGGAGGACTGGGGCCCCACAGGAAGGCGGGGAGCCAGGAACTGAGGTCTAATCCAGGAGGGCAGGAGGGCAGGACTCTGGGCAGCACAGCTTGGGTGCAGTCAGGACTCCGGCATCTGGGCACCCTGCCCTCTGCCCTTTCTTGGTGTGGCCTACTCAGAAAAGCCCTCCACAAAAGGTGGCCTTCCCCTGGGGGCTTAGAACAGTGGCAGCCAGGAGAGGCTCTGGACTGGGGGGGTTCAGCTGCAGGTTCTGGGCATAGATTCCATAAGGGCATTCAACCAAGTCCTCCCTCTGTCCACACCCAGGGCTGTGTCCCGGGGATGACTGGAGGGGGAGGGGTGGGCGGAGGGGTGTGTTAGGTGAGCTGGCAGTGTGTGCAGCCCTGCAGCAACACCCCCCTACCCCCCGACACTGGAGACACTCCGAAGTAGGAGAGCCTTTCCCTCAGCGTCTGCAGTGGATTTCTGCAGACAGGAGGGAGCTGGAAGGAGTCGCTGTTACTGTAGGACCTTCCCTTGTATGACACCAGCACCAAATGGGCTTCTTTCCTTTCCTAAAATGTATGGCAAAAATGGCATGCAGAGAGAGTCCCTGCTGCCCAGAGTCCAAGGAAGAAGTCTGTTGCAAATGTCTAGGCCAGGTTGGTGCAGCTTCCACAAAGCCAGGGTGTGAGGGCATGCCCACTCCTATTGAGGATGACTGCAGATCACTTGTCACCCTCCGGTCACCAAAAGCCCACTAACAGGTTGGCATTCCTTCCCAGTTAGCTTTCTACACTCGCCTCCAGTGGCCCCATTTTCCTGATCGTTTTCATGTGAACCAGCTGGGCTCTGGGGAATGGAAAGCTCGGTGGCTTTAATCAGAGATTTTCAAGGTAAGGAGGGCCCCTCCCCTCCCTCAGCGAGCGTTGTCAAGGCTAGAACTGGCAGCTACTGGAGACCGTGGTCGGAGCCTACGAAGTGCACTTCACAACTGTGAAATTCACAGCCACTGCTTCCATTGGCTGGAGTGTGTCATATCATTCAGGCGTCAGAGAGAGGTTGGGGAGGGCGGGCTTCCCAGCGCGTGATGGACAAGCGGAACTGGGTTCCTGGGGACAGTCTGCGGTGTCAGGGCGGCCCTTCCACAGGCGGCAGAGCCACACCCCAGGGGCAGTTAGTGCTCGGCTCTCAGTTATTGTTTTTTTTTTTTTTTTTTAAATACTGGTCTTTATTTGTTTCCAGTCTACTGGCCAGACCTTCCAATGATGGGGAGATGGGAGCTACCATATCCTGAGAGGCTGTGGATTGCATGATAGTGAAGAGTCCAGCCCTGGAGTAGACAGGCCTGGCTCCTCTGCCCTGGCCTGCCACTTCCTAGCTGTGTGTCCTGCCGGCATTGCTCAGCTGTTCCCTAATGGGGATAATAGTACACCTTCTTCGTTGGGTTGCTATGAACTTGATAATTCCTACAGTGCGGGACAACTCACAAACACTCGGTAAAGATGGCAGACTGCCTTCCGTGTGCCAGGCTCACTGGCAGGCATCTCCCGTGCAGCGTCCTGTCTCAGCTTCATCACAACCAGTATGTCAGACCTGTACTGTCACCATTTGTGGCTGAGAAACTCGAGGATCAGAGAGCAAATGTTTGTCTAGTTCGAGGTCACTCAGAACAAAAGCAGGAGAGTCAGGATTTAATCCCACCTGTGTCATGCTCCTCTCAGACTTGCACTTCTAGAAAGCCTTTTTCAAAGTTAAAGCTAACACTCATCAATTAAGCTCTGTTTGGTAAACTGAGACCTCTCTGTCTGAGATGAGAAGTGAGGTCTTTCTACAATATTCACCCCAAAGACTTTAGTCTGAACCAGAGCCATCTGGAACTGTCTCCACCATGAATTCCCAAGTCCATGTGGAAAGCCCCGGCCAAATGCCAGCGAGCTGTGCAGGCTTCACGTAAAGGATCTGCTGTTAAGGGCTGCCTCTGGATCACAGGACTTAATTAATAGAGAGGACCTGGGCATTACCTTCATTATGGTTCAGTCAGCACTCCTGTATTTGTGGTGAACCAGGTGCTGCGCTAAACTCAACACAGAAGGGTAGGCCGGTAGAGGAGTGTGTTTTTGAGGACCTCCGTGTCGGGTGAAGGAACAGCCCAGTGAAACCACCACATGGAGTGTTCTCCTGAATGTTGTACCAGTGGGGCGAGCAGAGGGCGGTGGGCGCACAGAGGTGGAGCTTTTTTGGGGGAAATCGAGAAAACTTTGTGGTGGAGGGTACTCCCTTAAAGGGTGAGTTTGCTTTTCTCAGGTGGGAAAGAGCTGGGAAGTGGATGAGGGCTGGTTTGGTGACACTAGAGGAACAAGAAAGTCTCCTGTCCTCAAGGGGCTCGTGCTGGTGGTGGGGTGAGGGAGGAAGGCAAGCAAACAGACATTTACAAGGCCAAGTTCCCAGGGCTCTCTAACGAGGGGTGCTTGGGGTGTGAGGAGGAGGGGACCAGAGAGGACGGGGGAGGCCAGGGACGGCTTCTCAGAGGAAGGGGGATTTAGGCAGAGCTCCAGTGTGAGGACTGCATTTCCTAAGAAGCAAACGGCAGGGGCTGAGTCCTGGAGGTCCGAGCGAGCCTGTCATGTTCTAGAAGTTATAAACAGCCTGTTGGGGCTGGAGCACAGGCAGTGTCCAGGCGAGCCCCGGAAGTCCACAGGCTCCTTTCCAGGGAGTGACTGTGGAGTAGTCCTGAGGGCGTTGAACTAGGGATTCTTCGAGAAAGAAATCCCTGTAAATACGGATGACCAGCTCTTCTATTTCAAAGCAGGACGATGTATCCAGTGCATAGTTGATCCAAATCTCGCCTCCCACCCTTGTGGTTTTCACCATGTTTGGCTGTGAACATCTCATGAAGCCAGGGTTCATTGGCTGGGCAGTGACAGTTTACTCCTCTCTTTGTGTAGCAGGTGTATGAGTTTCCCATTGATGCCATAACACTGCAAATTTAGTGGTTTAAAATGGCACACATTTATTCTCTTACAGTCTGGAAGTCAGAAGTCTAAAATCAGGAGGTCATCAGGGTTACATTCCTTCTGGGGGCTTCAGGGGAAAATCTGTGTCCTCTTTCCCAGCTTTTAGAGGCTGGGGGCAGTCCTTGCTCCTGGGACTCTCTTGCTTCTCTCATCTCCTCCTTTGCTAACTCGCACCTGCCAATCTCTTCCTTGTAAGAACCCTTGTGATCACATTACTCCCACTCACACCATTTGGGATGCTGTCCCCATTTCAAGATCCTTCACTCGATCACATCTGCCAAGTCCCTTCACCACATACGGTAACATTCACATGTTCTGGGGTGAGGTGTGGGCATTTTGGGGTGGGGGAGCATTACCCCGCCTACCATAATAGTGCTTGCATTTGGGGGTCTTAAGAATACCTAAGGAAAAGGACAATTTCTGCCAGCAGGACCCCTGGCCACTTCCCCACATCATGTCTAGTTATTGTCCATGGGAAACTTGGCTGTCCTCTTTCCCCCACAAAAGAAGAGGAAAGCCATGCATGCCACCCTATCCTTCAGTGTTCTTTGGGCAGGTGGTCTTAACCAAGGACGGGGATGGTAATGTGGTCAAAGGTACCAGGTGCCTGAGGCAGCGGGGTGGAATAAAGAGCTGTGTATGCCAAGTCCAGAGTCCAGGGTCCAGTTTCCAGGTCTCACCAATGCTTTCATCTTGGGCAGGTCACCTCAAGTCTCTGGGCCTTAGTTTACACATTTATAAAATAAAGGGATCCTATTCCATTCGTTACGGTCTCTTGCTAGATATTGATGTGTTACTGAAGCCCAATTGCTGTTTTAAATGTTCCCACCGCCATTCTGCCATCCCAAGTACTGGAAAGGGGAGTAGGTGTCTGAGAGATGCAGCCCTCAGACATGCTTCAAACACGCGCTGGAATGTGATGGCTTTTCTTCTTCTTAGATGCTGCGGCATCACTACCCTTTAAGTCCCTCTGTTCAGACTTCTGTCTTATAACGTGAGTTTTTCTTAAAAGTGTCATCCACACGTCTGACCTTCTCTTGTGGGTCTCCCCTTGGGCTTCAGCCCTTTTCTATTGGAAACTTTCGTATTTTTTACCTTGGAGAAAGCCCTGGGCTGGGAGTCATTAGACCTCGCTTCCTGTCTCAGCACCACCATTTGCAAACTGGATGGTCTTCGGGAATCACTTAGTCTAATCTATAAAATGTGTATAGAGCCCATTGAGAGGGTCAAATGAGGTAACAGCTGTAAAAGTAGTTCAGAAACACAAAACACTATTCAAAACCAATACTGATTATTTTATTATCATTGACCAGCTTATCTTTGGGTTTAGAGCCTTGTGTCTTTTTCAATATGTGTGTGTGTGTGTGTGTGTGTGTGTGTGTCCATGCACATGTGCATGTGTGTGTCTTTGCTTGAAAGGGCTGTTAGTTTCAAAACAGGACAGACAGAATCAGGCTCAGATCACAGCTTTCACTCACCCTTTCCTGCCTCCCTGGGGAACTGTCCCTGGCTTCGTGTAGGAATCATTTGTTTTTTCAGCTCCTCCTTTCCTGCCCCTTTCTTGGAGGCCATTTGCATTTCATCATTAATAACTCTGAGAAATATGTCATTTCTGTCCTGGGGGCCCCTGGAGCTGAGTGGGCTCCCTGATGCAGGATAGGAAAACTTGCTGTTAATTAAACTTCACAAAGACACATGCCTATTTCCTGACCCTCAGTCGATACCTAGGGTGTCTTGTTACACACAGGGGGGCAGAAAGCACATGTCAGGGAGAAGGAGAATCTTTGGCCTGTCTGTGTTTCTCCTTGGAAAGCCTCCCTGGCAATGCTGGGCATCGAGCAGAGAAAGCAGGTACATCTGTTGGAAATGTATGCTGCATGTTTTTGGTGGTTTTCTGTTTTCCTCCAGCAAGGCAAGTTTGGTTTCTTTACGTTCCGAAGCAGGATTTCCACTTAGTCCCTGAATTGTTTGACAAGAAGTTACCTGTTGATGCTAAGCAGATAAACGGGGTTTTAATATGCTTTGGTTTCTAAACCGGAAACTCGAGCCCTGTTCAGCAGGAGAGTTTGTAGCAGAGCTGGGCCCACTGGTATGTACGTTTCTGCCTGTAGGTTAGAAAAGATTGGAGCCAGATTTTAAGCTTGAGTTACTCTGATCTCAGACAAGGCTCCAAAGAGCCCTTGTTCATTTCTTGTGGCATTTCATTAAGTGTCAGAAGTATTTCATTAGTTATCAGAACAAAGATCACATTTGCCATAAGAATGCTATGTTGAACCTCCTCCAAGCCATTCATAACTCTGAGTTCCAGAAGAAAGATACACGATGGGCTATGGAAAAAGCCTGACTACAATATGTGTGTCCCAGAAGCGGGGGGGGGGGGGTCTCAGCGTTGTGTCTGGGACCCTGGGGACTGCTCCTTGGATGCCTGCCTGGTGGCAGCCTCAGATGCCTTCACATAAGGATGGAGGGGGCCACTTCCTGTTACGGTCATTCCCGTTACTCATCCCCCCTGCACACACTGTGGATTCATTTGAGTAACAACTATAATTTTTCCAGCACCGACCACATGCCACACGTCATTCACATGTGTATTTGAGCCTCAGGCAGCCCTGTTTTAGAGTGGAGGACACTGACCTGAGGGAGAGAGTTTCCCAGTGTCCTGCTCCCATCAGAAGCAGACTGGGATCTGAATGCAGGCTTGCTTGGCCCCAGTGTCTCCACTCTTCCCATTGCCACCCAGAGCTTGTAATGTGGATCCAGGTAATATACTTGTATGAGGTCTGATGACAAATTAAGTTTGTGAACTTGTTGTAATGATGTTGCTAATCTTTTTCGCTGTCAGAGGGATTATTCATTATGAATTTGTACCAACTGGACAAACAGTTAACCAAGTTTACTATTTGGAAGTGCTGAAAAGGCTGCATGAAAAAGTTAGGTGATCTGAACTTTTTGCCAACAATCCATGGCTCTTGCATCACAACAATGCACCAGCTCACATGGCACTGTCTGTAAGGGAGTTTTTAGCCAGTGAACAAATAACTGTATTGGAATACCCTCCCTACTCACCTGATCTGGCCCCCAATGACTTCTTTCTTTACCTGAAGATAAAGGAAATATTGAAAGGAAGACATTTTGATGACATTCAGGACATCAAGGGTAATACAATGACAGCTCTGATGGCCATTCCAGAAAGAGTCCCAAAATTGCTTTGAAGGGTGGACTAGGTGCTTCCCCAGGGGAGTGCTTCGAAGGTGACCATAGTGATGTTCAGCAATGTAGCACTTTTTCTAGGATGAGTTTGCGACCTTGTATGTGAGAGGGTTTTGGGGGGATCACTGCTGTGGCTTCCCTGTTGTTTCTCCTGGTAAAGTGCTAACATAACAGCCGCACTTTCTTGTCCATCTGTAGACATTTTTCTGCATGTAAAGTTCTGTTGGCTCATCTCTGTTGACATTAATGAGCAATCAAAACTGATATTTACTGGGCCGGCAGAGTGGCGTGGTGGTTGAGCACTGGCTTGGGAAGCCAGCGGCCCCGATTTGGGTCCCACATGTGGGGGGGCAGTGACACTGCCCTCAAAACAAAAACAAAAACAAAACCTGATGTTTACTGAGGGATGACTGTGTAGGAAGTTGAATAATGCCCCCACCCCAAAAAGATATCAGATCCTAATCCCTGATGCTAATTAGCCTGAAAATGCTAATTTATTTGGGAATAGAGACTTTGCAGATGTGATTAAAGACCTCGAGATGCAGAGGTTATCCTAGAAGACTCAGGAGGGCCCTCAATGAGCGTCCTTAGAAGAGACAGGCAGAGGGAGACTTAGCATCAGACATGCAGAGGAGAAGGTGGTGTGAAGACAGAATGGACAGGTGTGGAGATGCTGGCCTTGAAGCCTGGAGGGATACGCCCACGAGCCAAGGAATGCCAGCAGCCCCCAGAAACGGAAGAGGCAGGGACCGGATTCTCCCTTGGAGCCCTCTGAGGGGGCTCAGGCCTGCCAACACCTCGATGTCAGCCCATTGATACCGATTTTGAATTTCTGGTCTCCAGAACTCAGAGAGAATGAATTTCTGTTGTTTTAAGCCACCACGGTTGTGGTAGTTTGTTACTACCACAGCCCTAAGACACTAATAGACCACGTTTAAGGCTCTGAGCTAAACCTCAAAGGACTCTTACGCATAAAATATCCGTATTATCCCTTTTTTACATGAGAGGGACTCTGCACTTGGAGAGAGGACGTGAAGAGCATCATGTCCCAGAGCTGGCAGGTTGTAGAATTGGAACCAGCGTCTGGCTCCAGGTTTTTGCTCTTAACCACTATGTCATTCTCCTTTCCTGCCCAATCCCATAGGTCAGGCAGAAGTCACGATCAGGCCTTGCCCCGAGAGCCTTCCTTTTCCTCTTTATGATTTGACTTGCAGGCACATGGTATTTTCTTTATTCTCTCGTGAACCTTTTCCATCCAGAATCATTTGGTCCCCCGTGGACCTTGTGGGTCCAGCGGCAGCTAAGATTTCCTTGTCCTCAGTGACTGGAACACAGTTGATTGTGGGCTGAAAGCACCTCTTTCTGGATTTGGAGGGAGACACCCGCCTCCCCTCCACATTTTCCAGTAAATTCTCATTCCAAACAGTCAGTCCCTTAATGCTTTGTGAATGGCATTTGGTATTTATAAGCTGTACTGTATTGCAGCTGTTTAAGCTCTTTAAGAGCTTATTTACCATTCATTCATTCAGGAACATTTGTTAATATTACAATAATATTTGGTCACACTGAATTCCTAGCTTGGACAGATTGTTTAATGCCTTTTAAACTCAGTTTCCTGGTGCACAAAATAGGAGTGATGACCCCCTTTGCTTTTTGCCATGATGGTTAAATGGGATAACATGCCTGAAACATTTGGCAGTTGTTCAATAAATCGTCACTATCAGAATGCTGAATGTATTTAAGTACACAATGCTAAATATTTTAGGGGATGGGGCAAAACTCTAGAACAAGTCCCCCTTTCAACTTCAGTTAGCTGAGAGTGACAGACTTGCACCTAAATAACTTCCTCTCGTGCAAGGAAGAAAGTTAGGCACTGCTTTTCACACATGATTAGTATACTTAAATATTTCATATTTATGACAAAGAAAAAAATGAAGCGATATATGGTAAGTGCATACTTAGAGAGTGGTATGGAAATTCAGAATCGGGAGATGTCCCGATGATGAGAGAAATACCATTGCTTCCTTCATGGGCAGTTCACATAACAGATGCTTAAGGAGTATAAGTTGCATTACAGTCATTACTACTGTTGCATTAATGAATTCTGCGGAATTTACAGAAAATAGTTCTTCAGCTTGTTTCAACCTGTTGGGGGTCAGCCAATGGGGCAGGGGGGAGGCACTGTTTGAGAGTCCCCGTGGGGAGTGGGGAGGAGCTCACATTTGCTTAGCACCTGCCCTGACCAGGCCCTGTGCATCACAGGTAAAGTCATTTGGTTCCCCTAAAGCCCTGTAGTCCTAGAGGGACGCTCAAGTTCAGATTACAATCCATACCGGCAGCACGTTTGACTCCCAAGAGGGCTGCTTTCAGTTTCGCTGGAGAAATGAAAGCATTTACTGTTCTTGCATGCAAAGCCGGCTCCGTCCCACTTAGCCCATGTTTGGCTGGCTGCCTCTGCAGTGACCCCCATGTGTCAAGGTTGGCGGCTCTGTGTCTCTCACCTTTGCAAGTGGCAAGTACCATTTATGGAGTGTCCACAGAGCCCTGGGCTAGGCACTTTACCTGCATTATTTCATGTAATCCACGTGACAGCCAGATGAGGAAGGCATTGTTACCCCCACCTCACTGCTGGAGACGAGGGATGTAGAGTGACTTAGCCATGATTACACAGGGAGTACGTGGCGATGCAGCCTGTTTGATGGGATACCTAGGCCCTTTCTGCCATCCCAGGTTATTACATCTGTCCCATTTGATCTCTTATCCTCCTTACCTTCAGGAATGCCTGCCCAGCACAAAATAGGGTGGGGCCATCACCTTCTTTGTTCTGAGTTCTCTGATGTTAACTCAGCCTTATCTGGAAATGCCTCTCTGTTGGGCCTTCACGGGCTCATTTTTCACTTTTGTGTGTATCCAAACAAGATGCCGCTTCCTCAGGCCAGGTTCCTCTCCCCCTTGGGAAGACACTCTGGATTTCAGCATCCAGATGTCCTTGTGCAGTGAATAGCCTCTCAGCTGTAAGTGGCACGCGCGTGGCCACCACACGCCATTGCTTTCTGTGGATCTGCAGCTGGTTTCCTCGAATGCCTGTTCACTTGTCTTTATTCCCCCCTCTGGCTCACACTGGACAAGGCACCTGAAGACCAGCTCTGGAAACCCAGGCCACTCGGATGCACAGCAGCACCAGTGAGCGCTGGGATGACTTGTTCTTGGATACTTAGCTGATTTTCAAACACCATCCTCTAGACAAGAAGAAGCAGCCTGATGGCAATACCTAGAGTCAGAATCTAAGGAACCTTCCAGATCACTGCCCTGGGATGGGCTGGGTCTGCTCTGAAGACTGCTCCTCGGGTTTTATTTTAAAAGTGTGTTGGGGGCAGCCCTGTGGACCTCACTCCTGGATGGCCAACGAGTGGGTCACTGAGGTTAGGGTCTTTTATTTTTTGTTTTTTAATTAAAGTTTATTGGGGTGACAATTGTTAATAAATTTACATAGGTTTCAAGTGTACAATCCTGTAATACATGTCATCTATGTATCACATTGTGTGTTCACCACCCAGAGTCAGCTCTCTTCCATCACCATATATTTGATCCTTTTACCCTCATCTACCAACACCCCTCCCCCACTCTCTAGTAACCACTAAACTATTGTCTGTGTCTATGAGTTTTTGTTTCTTCATTTGTTTATCATGTTCCTTTGTTGTTTTAAGATGTATATTCGACATATCAGTAAAATCACATGGTTCTCCACTTTTTCTGTGACTTATTTCACTTAGCATAATAATCACAAGATCCATCCATGTTGTCGCAAATGGCACTATTTCATCTTTTTTGATGGCGGAATAGTATTCCATAGTATTCCACAACTTCTTGATCCAATCATCTATCGAAGGATACTTTGGTAGTTTCCATGTCTTGGCCACCATAAATAAAGCTGCAATGGACATTGGAGCACATATATCTTTACAGATAAATGTTCTCAGATATTTGGGGTAGATACAAGAGAGGGATTACTGGGTCATATAATGATAGGGTCTTCTTGAGGCATGGCTTGCTGATGCAAAAAGGGCCTTTAAACCCAGAGTTGCTCCGAAACCACCTTTCTGCTGCGTTGCTAGGTTGCCCCTCTTGGCTCCTGCTTAGTGCTCGTGAACCCGCTTGTGACAGGACCTCTCTCCTTTCTCTTCCTAGTACAAATTTACTACTTCCCTCTGTGTCCCTCCTTCCCTCCTCCACCTGCCCACCTCCACTCGTAAGCCTTTGGGGTCCTTCTCCCAGAAGGCTCAGCTGATCATCACACTGGTCTTTACGTTCAGACCTTACATACTTTCTGGGGATCAACAGCAAGTCTGTGCACACCAGTTAACGTATCTGACAGTGTGTGCCACACGGTAGGTAACCAGGAAAGCTTTTGTTTTCATCATCTTAATTTTTGTTTCTCTAAGTGGTCAGGGTTTTCCTCTTATCTACTGTAGACACCAGATAATTTACTGCCTGGAACAACCCTGGCAACAGCTTCAGTCTTCTGAACTTCCAAGAAGACAGATGCATTCAACCTAAACCATTTGCTCACAGCCTCTTTGAACTAGCACATGCTATCCTTTCTCCCCTTGGCAGGTGATCATAATGGAATGAGGAGGGTTTAGGAACACAGGGCGCTCTTTCTAGTTTCAGGCTGCAGACTCCTTTCGGTCCAGCTTGCCTGGCATCAGGTGGTTCTTTGGTGAACGCACGTTTCTGTACTTCAGCTGCTGCTCCCTCCCATTCTTCCTCCCCTGGAATTCGGACTCTTATGTCTCTGTAGGTGGCCAGCGGCTACTGACTTTTAATTTCACCAGCTCCCTTTTTTTCCCACCCAGATGTGTGGGGCCATCCTGATTTCTTGCTTATTAGAATTCAAGGCCTTTCCATCTCTACTAATTGATAGAGAGGGATAGTCTTCACTGACCCATTGGTTATAAAGGCCGAGCAATTAAGTTATGGTCTCTCATGTGTTATTTCAACAAATATGCAGAGTGTTTCTGGATCTGACCTTCTGCTAGTCTCAGGGATTATGCACACAGAAATAAACTAATAAGCCTTGCCCTAAAGGACTAGAAGACTTGTGAGGGACCCAGGCCTTTTACTCAACAACATTACCAAGATCCATTGTCATGCTGTGATAGCGGGGGTGCAGACTGCCCCTCCAGAGCACTGACTTTGGGGGCAGTATGGGGGTAGCACAAGGGGCGCTATTTATGTTGGGCCTGGGAGGTCAGGCCACTTCAGAAGTAGGTAGGGCAAAATTCCAGTCTGGGAGGTGCAAGAACTCAGTGTGTTTGGGAAATAGTGAGTGAGCCTTTATGCCAGGAAAAGTATAGACTTGGGGGCAGGAGATGGGGAAGGAGATGAAGACTGCAGTTGAATCTTGGAAGATAGATTGAGACCAGATGATGGAAGGTGTAACATGGCATCAAACCAAATGTTTTTTAAAACCATCTAGGTTTGAACTTTCTTTTCTGGGCAGAGACAAGCCAAGAGGGTTTTTTGAAACACAGGGTAATGATCAGGGCTATGTTCAGAAGGACAAGTCCAGAGGAGAGAGAAGTCAAAAGGACATCAGTTAGAATTTCCAGGTAAGATGGCAGAGTAGTAAATGCTGTGCTCATCTCCTTTCATGATCACATCAAAGTGACAACTATAGAACAACCATCATTGAGAATCATCTGAAGTCTAGCTGAACTGAAGCCCTACAACTAAGGACCTACAGAAGAAGCCACCTCAAGACTGGTAGGAGGGGTGGAGACCCAGAAAGGGCTGGTCGCACACCCGTGTGTGACCATTAAAACTCAGGAGGGATATCTCGGCTGCAGCAGTCCCCCCAAGGAGCTAGGGGTCTCAGCTATACACCAGGCTCCCCAGCCCAGGCTTCCAATGCCAGGAAGAGAAGTCCCCACAACTTCTGGCTGTGAAAACCAGAGGAAATTGTAGCTGAATGAGATGGAGGGCATCTGGAGAAACAGGTACTCCTCTTAAAGGACCCAGGCATGGACTTACTCACTGATGGACTCACTCCCTCTGAGCGCCAGCTCTGGGGCAGCAGCTTGAAAGGAGAAGGGACATAGGAGCAGGCACCAGAGCCCTGCTAAAGTGAATCCTGTTCTGTAGGGTCAGACCCTGCACTACAGCTTCTCTACTATTGTCACTGCCAGTCCTCACAACAAGTCATCCTGAGGATCAGTTCCTCCCACTGACATGTAAACAGCAACTAAGACTCAACCACAGCCCACACAAGGGACAGACCTGGAGCACCCAGCTCAGGTGACCAGGGAGATTGTGCCACTGGACCTCACAGGAAACCTACTGCATAAGGCCACTCTACTAAGACTGGGAAGCCTAGCAGCTCTACCTAATACATAGAAACGTAGGGAGGCAGCCAAAATAGGGAGACAAAGACATGTCCCAAATAAAGGAAAAGTACAAAGTTCCAGAAAAATAAACAAAATGGATACAAGCAGTCTACCAGATGCAGAGTTCAAAACACTGGATATAAGGATGTTCAGTGATCTCAGGAAGACCTTCAACATGGAGATAGGAAACATAAAAATGGAGATAGAAAATATAAAAAAGAACCAGTCATAAATGAAGAATACATTAGAGGGAATCAATAGCAGATGTAGCAGCGGATTGTATCAGTAATTTAGAAGATAAGGCAACAGAAAACACCCAAGCAGAATAGCAAAAAGAAAAAAAGAATCCAGAAAAATGAAGATAGTTTAAGGGGCCTCTGGGACAACATCTAGCATACCAACATTCTCATCATAGGGATACCAGGAAGAAAAGAGAGAGAGCAAGGAATAGAAAACCTATTGAAGAAATAATGATGGAAAACTTCCCTAACCTGGTGAAGGAAATAAATATACAAGCTCAGAAAGCACAGAGTCCCAAACAAGATGAACCCAAAGAGGCCCACACCAAGATACATCATAATTCAAATGTCAAAGGTTAAAGACAAAGGATCTTAAAAGCAGCAAGAGCAAAGCAGTTAGTTACCTAGAAGGGAGCTCCCATAAGATTGTTAGCTAATTTCTCAACAGAAACTTTACAGGCCAAAAGGGACTGGCATGAAATATTCAAAGTGATTAAAAGTTAGGACCTACAACCAAGATTACCCTACCCAGCAAAGCTATTATGTAGAATCGAAGGACAGATAAAGAGCTTCCCTGACAAGAGAAAGCTAAAGGAGTTCACCACCATTAAACCAGCATTATAAGAAATTTTAGAGTGACTTCTTAAGATGAAAAAAGAAAAAAAGATCAAAATATGAATAGCAAAATGGCAATAGCTACCTACAAGTATCTATCAGCAATTACTTTCAATTGAAATGGATTAAATGCTCCGATCAAAAGATAGGGTGCTGAATGGATAAGAAAACAAGACCTTTACATATGCTGCCTACAAGAGACTCACTTCAGATGGAAAGACACACAAAGACTGAAAGTAAAGGGATGGGAAAAAGATAACTCATGAAAATGGAAACAAAACAAAAAAGCTGGGGTAGCAATATTTATACCAGAAAATAGAGTTCAAAACAAAGGCTATAACAAGAGACAAGAAGTACCCAGTAATGCCACTTCTGGGTATTTATCTGAAGAAACTCAAAATTCTACTTTGAGGGGATGTGTGCATCCATATGTTCATTGTGGATTATTTACAATAGCCAGGATGTGGAAGCAGCATGGGTGTCTGTTGATACAAGAATGGAGAAAGAGGAGGTGGTACATATATACATTGGAATATTGCTCCGCCATGGAAGAGAATGGGTTCTTGCCATCTTCAGCAGCATGGATGGTCCTGGAGGGTATTGTGCTGGAGTGGAGTATGTCAGACAGATGCAATGCGATTTTGCTTATAGGTGGAATCTGAAGAACAAAATAAACAAACAAAACAGAAACAAACTCATAGATACTGAGAACATTATGATGTTTGCCAGATGGGAGGGGTATTGGGAATGGGTGTAAAAGTGGAAGGGACTAAGAAGTACAAATTAGTTATTACACAGTTGCCATGGGAATGTAGGTTATAGCATAAGGAATATAGTCAATCATATTGTATTAACTATGTATGGTGTCAGATGGATACTAGATTTATCAGGGTGATAATTGGAAGAGGTTTGGGGGACAGGGTTAAAAAGGTGAAGAGATTAAGTACAAACTAATAGTTAACAAAATAGCCATGAGGATGTAGTGAAGCATAGGGAACATAGTCTATAATATGGTAATAACTGTGTGTCGTGCCAGGTGGGCACTAGGCTATTTAAGCGGATCACTTTGTAAATTATACAAATGTCTAACCACTATGCAATATGCCTGAAGTTAGTATAAAATAATATTGAATGACAACTCCAATTGAAAAATTAAAGAAGGGGAAAAGGTAAAGGTAAATAAGAGGTCCAAATTTCCAGGTATAAAACAAATAATTCATGGGGATGTAATATACAGCTTGGGGAATATAGTTAATAAAACTGTGATAGCCTCGTATGGTGTCAGATGGTTGCTGGACTTATCATAGTGATCACTTTTTTAGCATATAAATACTGAATATCTATGGTGTACACCTGAAACTAATATAATATTTGTGTGTTAGCTATATTTGAATAAAGACCTTTAAAAGAGTTATGTTTGTACTGTACTGTAGTTTAAGTGTACGATAACATTATGTCTAAAAAAATCAACATACATACCTTAATTAAAATACTTTATTGCTAAAAAATACTGTCATTTGACTGTTCAGGGAGTCAAATCTTTTTGCTGGTGGAGAGACTTGCCTTCAGTTTGTAAAAAATGCAGTTATCTGCAAAGTTCACTTTTGAAGCGCAATGAAATTAAGTATACCTATTGTTTTTCTAACATTTAGCTCCTTTAGAGTTTTTTATTTTATTTTACTTTATTTTTTAGGAACTTGTACATTAATAAACATTGATTGAAAAACCTTGAAAAAACGCATGAGTTTCCTGACCCTGACATGGTTACCTGATGGGTGGGGATGCTGTGAGACAATCTGGGAAGATGGGCTGGATTGTGTCATTATTAAGAATATTGGATTGGGGCCGGCCAAGTGGCTCAGTTGGTTAAGAGTTGGCTTAGAGTGCGAGCTCTGAGCAAAAGGGCCGCTGGTTCAATTCCCACATGGGCCAGTGAACAGGTGGCAGGATAGCTCAGCTGGTGTAACAACAAAACTGCCTGTTCGATGATGGGCTACGCCCACCCGCAACTAAGACTGAACTCGGCACCTTGAGCTGAGCTGCCGGCAGGATGGCTCAGTGGATAGGGCTTCTGCTCTTAACAACAAAGCTGCTGGTTCGACTCCCGCATGGAATGATGCTACACCCACCAGCAACTAAGAGTGAACACAGCATCTTAAGCTTAGAGGCCATGAGCTGCCGTCGGGAAGCCAGATGGCTACTGGCGCCCTCCACAACGAAGATTGAACAACAATAACTTGGCTGGTTCCCTTCCCTGATTCCCCAACACTGTTCCCCTCCCCCAATTCTCCAATAAAATCTTTAAAAAAAAAGAGTACTGGATGTGGGTCACAGAATCATCGCTATTCCTTACATATTCAGGCTGTGAGGAAGCTTCCATTTGGGCATGAGACTGGTGACGGCCTTTGCTGACCCTGACTCTTTCTGGTAGTATATGCCTTCAGTTATTGACGTTGACTTTTCAGGAGAATATTTTGTCCTCAAACTATTTCTGTCCCCTCGGTCTTTGAAGCTCACAGCCTATTTCTAAGTGAGTAATATATGTCCAGTCATAATGCCTGCAGAGTTAAGTATTACATTGACTGACTTGGTTTCTCCCGGTGGTGCTGCTTATGCAGCAGACGAGTTTCAGGGACAGTTCTGATAGAAGGTACCTGCATTTGTGTCTGATGATCCTCCCCACATCCACAGTTACATTTTTAAAAATCCAATGAAAAACAATTTAGTGTTTTTTTTATATCACTTTCATATGTTGAAAGCTCATGCAGAAGGCAAAAAAAATTTTTATTTTATTTTATTGGGGAATTGGGGGAGGGGAACAGACAAGTTGCTGTCCTTTTGTTCTTCAGTCTATTTGTGGAGGACGTTGCTTCACTGGCCCAGGTTGGTTTCATCATTGCGCTCTTCTCGGGTGAGGCAGATGGGTCACCGGCCTCTGGACTGCCACACACAGCAGCTCTTGGCAGCTCCCACTGGCTGCCAGCTGCTCACGCTGGCTGCCAGCCAGTCACTGTAGCCTATGGCAGCCCACTGCAGCAGGGGCTGCAGCTATGCTGTCCCAGGGACTCATAGCAGCCCAGCTCCAGGTGGAGCTGTTGTTCACCACCTTAGCTGTAGAGGGCAGTGTCACTGGCCCTCATATGTGGGATCTGAACCGGGGCCGCGGCATCCCAAGCCAGCTCTTAACCAATACGCCACTCGGCTGGCACCCCCAAAATTTTTTTATAGTGGTGCAAAAGGATAAGAAATGACAAACGAATCTGCCTCAACTCAACACCTATAAGCTTGCTTCCCAAGGAAATCATCGCCGAACTTTTCCTTTGTATCGATTCAGGAATGTATCCGGCATACATATGCGTTTTCATATATTGTATAGATCTTTCTTTTTTTTTTTTTTTTTTTTTGAGGGCAGTGTCACTGGCCCTCACATGTGGGACCGAACCAGGGCCGCTGGCTTCCCAAGCCAGCTTAACCACCGTGCCACTTGGCAGGCCCATTTTTCTTTTTCTTTTTTGAAACACAAACGGGAGCATGGATGTCCTATGTAGTCTTCGGTATCTTGTTCTTTTTCACTTGATTGTGTTTTGGAAACCATTCTGTATTAGTGTGTACACATCTGCCTCGTTCTTTTAAACAGAGCCATGCATAGGACTCTGCTGTGTACTCTGATATATACCGTAATTAACTCATTCATCCATCTCCTATTTAATGATACTTAGATTGTGTTTCAGATGTATAATTTATAATCACAATCCAGATATGAAAAATGCAGTTGAATTTTCTACACCTTGGCGTGGTTCATGATCCTCTATTTCTGCTGCTGCAGGAAAATTGGCAATTCCAGGAAGCTCAGATGCTCACACACATCATGTTAAACATTATCAATTTGGAGTTTATACTCAGTTCAGTCAGAGTCCTCTCCCTTCCTCCCCCTGGGGGTGACCTGGCTCCCCAATGCGGGGCTTCTGTGTAGTCTGGGTGAAGGGAGCAGGGTGTCTGCTCTGCTTCACTGGCTGCCTTCCTCCCGTTGTAGGAACTGCTGCCGAAAGCTCACAAAGACCCCTCTGGGATCATCCACTGGCACTCAAGGGGGCCCCTCCACCTTGATCCCTCCCTCCCATTCCCTCATGAGGTGCCGTGTGGGACAAGGGCTTCCCCACAAAGCTCGCAGGGCTCTGCTGTCTCAAGCCCCTAACGAACTGGAGTTGCCATAGCCCCCACCCCAGGCCACAGCCTCATGGCCTAATGTCTGGTCACTGCCTCTCAGTACTTCCCTCATCTGCCTGCTATGCAAACTCTTCATTTGGTTTGGTTTAAAGAGATACTTCTCAGGTCACAGCACCTTTTTCATCTTCTGTAGTATAAACCATATCTCCGTTTTCTATGTCCCAGACTGTGGCTCTTGACAGACAAAGCTCAGTTTTTCAAATTTCTAAAGAAACCCTTTCTCTCTTCATGCTGATCTTTGGGTCTTCTCTTCTCTGGCTGCAATCATCAAGGTCATTCTAGAAGTGCCGTGATGGGGGAGCAGGCAGGGGTGAGGGATTACTGAGAGGGAGAAATGCACTGGCTAGTTTCTGCCATGCCACCGTCTTACTAGGGTTGTTGCAAGTGTCCTGCCAGTTCAGCCAGCCTGCACTGAGGACTGCTGAACCCATGCCCCTGGGACGTCTACGAGCACCTGAGACATTTGTTCCTACTTATGATTCCTACTACTAGTCTCTTTTAATAGCATGTCTGTGAGAACCTCTTTTATAAAATGCATTTGGTCATACTAATGGGTTTTGGAAAAAACATTTCATTTGATAGTCATTGCAAGTCCCATCTCCCTCCCCTGTCCCCGAGTTTAAGCACCAAGTGGGAATGCTTTATTTCCCCAGTGAGAGGGGAGTGGGAGGAAGAGTGTGCATTAGGGGGGCTTGTGTGGAGGCGACCCTCAGAGGCAGTATCCATATCCGTGACTAGGAGTCCATGATGTTTACTCCTTACCCCCTCAGGCCCATCTTCAGTGCTAACACTGGCCCACTAAAGCTGCCTCAAAACATGGCCGGGTAAGAGTTTAGTTTTGATGTGCTATGTCAGTGCAAAGTGCTCATGTGGCCGACATGATCCCTTCAAAGCAGATGGAGATTGTTCATTAGATACAGGGATGTTCAATAGGGTCTTCGGTTTTCTCAGCAGCACCTTGTACAGGGACTTCATCCACCCCTGGTTCTGTCAGCTACCTCAGTAATAGGCTTCCGTCCCACAAACCTCCTTCCCATCTTCCCTAGGGAAGCATTGATTTCCCTTAACAGCTCAACTCAGGTACCTAGCTGCAAGGAACGCCACTTTTCTCAATGCTGTAAAACCCAGAACCTCCAAGCTGAAACAGTGCAAGGAGACTTTCTATTTCAGCGGGGGCACCTGACCTCATTGCCCCCCCCCGCCCACCCCCAACCCCCCCGCAGGGCTGTCAGGCCCAGACTCCTGGGATTCCTGGTTCCAGGGGCTGCTGCTCTGTGGGACACTGTGGCCTGTGTGTCGCTCATGTTAGCACAGCTGAGAGAGGCTGGACCTCTCCCAGAGACTTGACTGAGCTCTGAGGGCAAACAAAAAGGGAATCAACATGGCGAGTGTGAGCAGTGCAAACGACCTGGCTTCCCAAGGGCAGGGTTCTCACTCTGCCCCTTCCACTCTGTTCTGGAAATTCTGGAAATGATGAAAAGAAGTGGGACGCCCCCCTCTAGCCAAAAGCAGCCGACAGGCAGCCTTGCCTGGGTGCCTTTCCAGCTTTGACTGGCATGCATGAAACGCTGTTGACCTCTTCACTCTTCCCTTAGTTCTTCCCTGGGAACTCGTTAGAAATGCAGTTTTTCAGACCCAACCCCGGAACTCCTGAATCAGACTCTTTGCAGATGGGGTTTCAACAGTCTGTTTTCACAAGATTTTCAGGTGATTCTAATGCTTGCTTATGTCCGAGACTGCTGAGATGGACAATACCCGAGGAGAACAGTTTTGGGTGGGAAAGACGATGACTTGGGGCTGGACTGCGTCGAGTTTGATATGTGTATGGGAATGCCCAGGTGGAGCGATTGCAGCGTGGACCCAGGACCCACAGCGTCAGCACCGCCTGGGAGCTTATTATAAGTGCAGAGTCGGAGGCCCATCTGACCTCCTGGATGAAAGCTGTGGGCTGACCAGGGCACCAGGTGATGTGTGCACGTACAACAGGAAGCAGCAGGCTCTGGCCTCGAGTTAGCTGGGTCTGTGCGTGTGACTTGCAGGAGAGGGGTCTGCACAGGGAGTGGGAATGTGGGTGTTTTCAGTTAAGGAGATGGCTGTAGATGACAGATTTCCCGTGTGCCCCGTGTAGACTTGGGAGACTGGGTATGGCGTCTGCTTGAATCATCGCGCTGACTGACTAGGGTTAACATCGCAAAGTTGCACAACATCGCACAGAATGAGCCCCTGGATGGCAGCCAGCCTGTTGTGAGGAAAATATTTAATGTGCTTAGTACCCTTTCCAAAATGTTATTTGCAGCTATTATCTCAAGAAACAACAGGTTCCCCAGACACCCCTGGTAGGGCATTGGAAGTCCGGACCAGAACCTGGTGTCAGAACGCTTACTGCCGTGTTCTTGGGATTGAGCCATGCTGTGGGAGAAGGAACTCTGCATTTACATGTCAGGCCTGGAAATGTGAACAAGCAGGAAAAAGTCACGCATGATGTTCACAGAAGTTGCTCAATAAAGGCTTGTTAAAGGTTGCTGAAACAAATCATGGAAAACACGATAAAAACTGCTTCCAGATCCCAAAAAATGCATTCCTATCAGTAACCTCAATTGGATAGTTACAACATCATTGTAAATAGATAAGGGAAATTATTCATGGTCTCGTTATAAAAAAGAAAAAAAACCCCAACAGCTTTATTGAGATGTAATTAACATACCATAAAATTCACCATTTAAAGTGTATAATTCAGCGGTTTTTAGTGTATTCACAAGGTTGTGCAGTTATCATCAGTAATTACAGAACATTTCAATCACCCCCAAAAGAAATCCTATACCCGTTAGCAGTCACTCCTTATTCTCCCCACCCCCAGCTCCTGACAACCACTAATCTACTTTCTATCTTTGTGGATTTGCCTGTTCATTCTGGACATTTCGTATAAGTGACCTTTTGCGTCTGGCTTCTTTCACGTAAAATGTGTTCCAGGTGCATCTATATTACAGCGTATATCAATGCTTCATCCCTTTTATGGCTGAATAATAATCCATTCTATGGATATACTGTGTTTTCTTTATCCATTATCCATTGCTAGACATTTGGGTTAAGTTTTTGTGTAGATATGTGTTTTCATTTCTCTTGGGTATCTTCACCTAGGGTGAGTTGCTGAGTCATATGGTAACACTACATTTCATTTTTTGAGAAACTTCCAGATAGCTTTTCCAAAGGAACTGCTCCATTTTCCATTCCTACCAGGAATGTGTGAGGTTTCCAGTTTCTCTGCATCCTCTCCAATGCTTGCTATTATCTGTCCTTTTTATGATAGCCATCCGAGTGGATGTACTCTCATTTTTTAGGTAAGAAAATCGAGAGTGCATTATTGGCCAAAGTTGGTAGAGTTTTGCAGTGGCCAAGCAAGAACTATTTTTAAAGCAAATTTGGGTACGATGCATGTTGTGCAAGGGATTATTTAAGTCCGTTGCTCTTATTAAGCTGTTTACTCTTTACAACAACCTGTAAGGAGTCAAAACTTAAGCCACCACTCTCAGGTTCGACTAGCTCTTGTGTGACCCTATGTGCTTCACTGGCCTCATCGCAGTGCTTGCACTGTTTGAAGAAATGGAGGCATCGAAGACCGAGTACTTTCCCAAAGGTTCAGTAATTAGTAAGTGGCAGCGGTGGGATATAAACCCAGGCACCCCGGCTGTAGAGTCCGAGCCCTTAGCCACTGTGCTACGCTAGCAGGTATGTCTTTGATCTCCAAACCGGGCTTTTTCTCTTTGTTTCTTCAGGCTTCCCTTTCTGAAATTAGCCAGAGCTTTGACAACTGGGGAAGCCAAAGTAAAATTCCGGAGATGGCATATGAGGAGACCAAGCAGAACTAATCAGCCTAACAGCCCCCCGGGCACCTACCGCATGGACCCCTGAAGGGTTAACCGGCCACACAGTTCCCGCCGGCTACATCTGTGCTTATTATTTCAACTCTGTATAAATCTGCCCGGTTCATGTAGGCTGCTCTACAAGTGGCCAGATGGACTCTGTCCTGGTGGGGGAAGAGGCCATTCTGAACCGTCAGGGTAATTAGCTCTGACCGGCTGCAAGGCAAACACGTTCTCTTGGCCAAGTGAGGCTCAGTCCATGGCTTGGCTAATTGTTCTGAGTCAGATATCCAGAATTTACATGTCTCATAATCATACTGTAATTGGCTGCTCATTCTCTTTCGCCTGGTTCTCAGAATTAGCTGGTTATTTGTTTTCAAATCATTATCTTTTGAATGGTTTTGCTACTTGTGGGGGTTTTGAATGGTTCTCCAGTTTAGGCAGAGCCTCCCACAAGGCAGTGTGAATACAAAAATATACACTTGCTTAGTGTCCATGTTTCCCCCTCAGGAGTGATGGGCAGCTTTTAGAAAGATGCTTACACACATCCCCAGCCAGCGGCAGGTCCAGTCAGCCTGGGTTCAGCAGCCCTCGCTGGGCCAGCTGCAGCAGTCTGGGCTAGGCCAGCACGTTTTTATATATATCACAAAGACAGAGGATTTTTGTTTTTTAAAACATTTATACGTGTCTTTCTCCATGAAACATGATAAATTTTGCTGTTGAATTTTCACCTTTTTGTTTGGAATGTCTGTCTGTTCTGTCCTGTGACTTGCTCCACGCTGTGGGGTGGATGAGCAGCGCGGGCGCCCACGTGGAGCTTGTTGGAAATGCCCAACCTCGGCCCCACACCAGACGCCCCGAGCCAGAACCTGCCTCTTAACAGGATCCCGGGCGATTCCTGTGCGCATTCAAGTTAGAGCAGCCCTGCTCCACGTGTCTTCATTTCTCTGTTTCCTTCAGCTGGGGGGCCTTCACCCAGTACTGACTCTGAGAATAGGATTTTTGGTAGGCTTTCAGATTTTTTTAAAAAGGAAAAAGACACACACACACACACACACACACACACACACAGAAATTCTTTCCTTCGCCTTTGCATGATGTCATTCATTTTACCTGGCCTGCCACAAGAAAGCAAAAGGCAAATTACATTCAAGTTATATATATTTTTAAGACTAACTTCTTAATTGCATCTCTTAACGCAGCATGCTGGATCCCCCATCATTAACAGAGTCCTAAGTGTTGCCAAGATTAATTGAGAAGTGCCTAAAGGTAAAATAAACCCTATAGCATAGTTTAATTCAAAACCATATCAGCGAAGAATGAAGGTGCAATTAGTGATAAAGATGTTAATAATTAGTTGTGGTCTGTTAAATTTTATATTCAGTGGTTATGTACAGTGAAGAAAGAATTTCCTCATGAGGGCAGAAATTAATGTTTCACCTTGATTGCTGTTTTAATGTACTTATTTTAATGGGGCCATCTTGTAGAAACCCTTGGGCACATTTCCAATTTTACGTAAAAGTAGAATTAATTATTATGGAAGCATATAATTTTAGAGCTGGAACGACCTTCACAGTCCTTTCATCCAGCTCAGTCATTTTAAAAATAAGCAAGAGCTACATGGCTTCCCTAAGTCTTTCCACAGAATACTGGAACCTGTGCTTTCTGAACCTTAGACTAGTGATGGTGAAACCTTCTCAGATCCCTCCAGACAAAAGTGCTTCCTCTTGTCTCAGAATCCCCAAAGTGCCAACTGTGTAAAGCCTCCCAGGCCTTCCCCCAACCCTGCATTATGTCATAATTGCTTTCAAGTGTAAGGTCCAGGTCTTGGGAACCATATCATGCCTATGTTTTGCACAGTAGTTGCATAATAAATGTACTATATGCAGTGGTGTGCGGGAGCTGATTTTGCCTTCCTCCCTAGAGCTGATTGTGTCTTCACAATGGCAGCTTGAAATTAGCCATGGTGGAGGTATTTTATGCTATGGGGAATGGAAAAATGCTACAAATCAGAGCTTTTTAACTCCAGAAAGCCAGTCGTTAAACACTTCCCAACACACCACTGTTTGTATGATTTTCGTAAGGCCTCACAAAGCAATAGGTCTCCACAAAATCTAAGGGTCCACAGCCATGTGAAGATGATGACGTACCCATTATCTCAGCCTCCTAATTTCTTCAGGGATTAGTTTGACCCAGTGCAAGTCAAGCCTAGGACTGCATGAGAACTTGGTAGCTTAGCTAAGTCCTACTTACCCAGAAAAGCTACTTGGGCATTAATGATAACGGAAACAGAGTCTGAAATATCAGGCACAGTTGAGTGACAAAAAACTCCCCACAAACTATTACCAGAAAAAAAACTGAACAAGAAGTTACTATGGCTGAAATTACTCCTCAAAAGACCTTCAGTGGTTCCCTAAAATTTCTAAAAGTACCCAAACTCCCTGACCTAAGTCACGTACTGACCACAGCTTCCCCACCTAACCTCATTTTCAGCCACTCCTGTCACCCACAGTTGATTCCCACCTTCATTCTACTTCCCAGCCTCTGTAGAGCCTTGTTCCCGTCTCTGTGATCTTCTCTTCTCCTGGAAGGCCCTTCCTCTGCCTCACTGTTGCACCGCATGTTCGCTCCCAGGCTTCTGTTTTCCCCCGGTCCCCCTACCATGGCCCAGGGCTTGGGGTGAAGGTGGAAATGCCCCTGACTGTTCATCTCCTTCCTTGTGTGTCTCTCTGTAGGAGCAGGACCCGAGGTCCCATCGGCCCTGGCAAGTACGGCTATGGGAAGGCCCCGTACATCTTACCACTGCAGACAGACTCCGCACACTCACCGCAGAGGCTCCGGAGGGAAAGGCCCTTGGCCCGGCATTCCAGGTCCCAGGGGCCGTCCGGCCTCAGCCATGGCTATGGCCCCCCAGCCCGCCGGGCCTCCCAGCATGGACCTCTGTACCAGAGTGACAGCGGCCCTCGTTCTGGGCTGCAGGCCTCAGACGCCTCTATCTACCAGCTGCCTTTGACCAATGACCAAGGTTTCCCTGCAGCTTCCAGTCTCTTCCACGGCCCAGAAACAAGCAGCAGCCGTGGCATGGGGGCCCACAGGGCAGCTCCGAGCTTTTCCCAGCCCACCCGATCGGCCGCAATCTCCTGCATCGGGGCCTATCGCCAGTACAAGCTGTGCAATCCCGACGTGAGTACACAGGCGTCTTCCTGGCCCGGGACGGCTGCCGCTCTTACCTTCCTCTCCGCTGGCGGGAAATATGCAGAAGACAGCGAGAGCGTGGTTTTTTGGGCCATGTTAATGCACTTTTATCTTCCTTCCCTGTCATTTCTCTCCATTTATTCTCCCCATGGACTTCTCTTTTTTATACAGTATTATTACTTTAGTAATTTAAGAATAACTTCTTGACAATCTATTGCTCATTTCAAACAACAATGTAACTATTGCTACATGTCAAACAACTTCCAAATTCTCAATGGCTTTATATTTACACTATTCTTTGCTGCATGGGTCTGTGGATCAAGCGCAGTGTGGTTAATTTAGGGCATCTAGTTGTGGTGCCAAATAAGTGGGAGTTTGGGTGGTGTGACTAGCATGGGGATCATCCAGGAAGTTCCCTGGAGGGTTGCTGCTCTGCCAGGCGTCAGCAGTTTGGATGCTGCGCCATATAAGAGTCTGGTCATCGGTCACTTGCTGAAGATTTCGCAACTAATGAGTAGCGAAGGAAACTGTAAAAGGAAACTACATAAGGTGACCAAATGTATTTTTGTTAAATATCAGTGTAAACACTATATAAAAGAAAAGGGAACAGAGAATGTTTAAAGGTCAAATTTCCAAGTTGCTATATTTTTCATTAATAATTTAATCTGCCTTAATACTCCGTTACTGGGTAACAGGACAGCTGTTATATATTAGCTTCAATTTCCTCATTAAAAATATATTTCCTGCTGTAGAGTCCATAGAAATGACTTAATTTGTGATTTTAATAATTCCTCTGCATGCCTGCATTGCTTTTGAGCTTGTTCTTCCACTGACAGGCTTCAGGAATTATTCATTTTCTGTAAAGCAGTAATTTTTCTGAAGCCATTACTAATCAGTCAACCAGTAAGTCTTAAATGAGCATCGTTGCTTGTCTTGTAACAGGCCAGACACCGTGGAAGATAAAAGTCATATTCTGTTCCTCACTGAGTTGTTATGAGGACCATAAATCAAAAAGAAGCACTCGTTTCTGTGATCAGTCATGGTCTCTGTACTCGAATATCCATTGCAATCCTTTTAGAACGAAATGAATTAATTTCTAATGGAGAACACATTCCCCCATTGAGTAGTCCATTTTTTAATTTTGCAGACCAAGTAAATCATAAAGAAACGGGAGAAGGGAGGGGGCGTTTGGCATATGTGCGGACCTGCTATCTGCTAAGCATTTCTTTCATGTCACCTGCCTCTTCTTAAGCCGTGCGCTGTTTCCAGACCTCTGCTGCCAGGAGCAGGGCCGGCTCCCTGCTTGTGTCAGCTGTGGCTTCTCTGGTTGCTGGGATAACTCCACTACTGAGGAGACTGCAATACAGTGAGGAATTCTTGGGAATTCATGATGCCTGCCCTCATTTTGCAAGTAGGCAAAACCATGGCTCAAAGCCAGGACAAAGCAGTGAATGCTGACAAAGGGTCATACAGGTTTAATTCCCTTCTCTGCTGTCACCTTCTGCACAGCGCCCTCCCCTGTGCATCCTATCACCCCAAGCCACACACCCCTTACCCCTTCTGAGAGACTGCAGTCCTCAGAGGTCCATTCACTACATATCTCCTCTTTATAAACCCGTGGCTTCTTGTGACTTGGGCCATACCCTATAAATACTTTAAAACTCCCTGTGTTAAGGGTCCCCAAAACCATTCCTAGGCTCCGTGATTTGCCAGGAGGACTTACAGGACCCAGCATATGGCCATACACACAGCTGTGATTTATTACAACAAAAGGATATTGTCGTGCCGGGGCTCAGGTCCTGGCAGATGAACGCAGGATTTGGTGAGGCTGCAAAGGAACAATAACAGAGCCACGGATAAGGGGTTAATACCACTATATTATATTCTCCATGACGGCTGGTCGAGACACGAGAAGCAAACATCCGTCAATACCCCAACAAGGGGTCTTCTTGCACCACAGTCTCGCTGGCGGCTGGGGAGACACAGGAAGTAGGATCCGCAGGACCTGTACCACCCGCGACACCTGCACCTCCTAACGCAGCTGTGGCATTACAGTAATACCTCAGTTTGGGAGCATAATTCGTTCTGGTAACAAACTACTCATATTGCAAGACATTGCACGTTTACCAAGTTAAAATGTATTAGAAATGTTTGCTCGTCTTGCAGAACACTCGCAAACCAAGTTACTTGCAATCCATGGTTTTACTGTATATGTAAAACAATAGTAGCCAATGGCCAACTGGTCACAGCTGATGGCCATCTATTGGGCTGTCGAAAAAGTCATGATGCGTTTTTGCAACGAAAAACAGAAAAAATAGGTCATGACTTTACCGACAACCCAATAATAACCGAGCCAGCACCTTTCCACGTGCGGCCAAGAGCTTGGAAACTGCCCTCCTGGCCCTTTCCCAATAGATAGAGAGGAAAGTCAGCAGACAGAAAGGCGCATGGGGCCAAGTGCAGAGGACAGCAGGCCCCAGCTTCCCAGGCTCTCCTTCCAGTGGAGTCCACAGGACGCACTTAATTCCCCAGCAGCGCGTGTGACAACACGTGTGAAATGTTGTTAACCAGGGAAGCTTGTTAGAGACTCGGTGCCCAAGGTTTTTACTGGGGGCTGGTCACGTAGCCACTCTCTGCCTGCTCTACACTAAAGTCCCAGGCTCCCAAAAGGCATTGCTTGTATATATGGTCTGGGCATACTGAGTTACTCTTATCACTTAGGGAGTGGTAGAAGCCAATCTGAAATCCAAGTTTCCAGACACCAGCCAAGGACCAGCCTTGCGGCAGCCCTTTCTAAAAAGAGCAATCCCAGTCCTGCTGTACGTCTTACTTGCACTCTTCCCATGTGGACCCTGGTGCTCCAGCATCTTCGCATCAGTGACCTTATGCAGACATTTACGTATCCTCCCCAAGGTCCAAAGTGAGGAGATGACATGAATTCCCAAATTATGTAAATCTTCCTACTCCAAGAGGAACGAGGTGAACAGCAATATTGTGAAAAAGCTTACTCTTCTAACTGGGAAGACAGGTGATCGCCTATACCAAAGATTAAAAAATGACACATGCATTTAGAGGTCTCTCCCTGGGAGAAGAAAAAACAGGGAGAGTAGGCCCAGGAAAGTGGGAAATAGCTACTGATTTCAGAACTACATCCTGGAAAGTAAGCGCCCAGTTATCCTGCCCCAGTTCTTGATGGAATGCCCCCTTTCTGAGACCACTCCCTCTGATGAGGGCTCAGCTCTGAAGTGCGTGGTATGAACCAGGGAAGTGTTCTGGCAGACTTCCATGTCTCGGAACAGTGTTTCATCGCTGGTCCTGGTCCCTCCATCCACACCGGTGTGACCCAGGGTCAGAGAAGGCGCCACCTGCAGCTATTATACATCATTATACTTCTTGCTCGGGTCCTTAATGCGGGGAAGAGCTCTGAGAGCACAGAGCAGCCAGCCACAGGGCTGTAGAAGACTCCGCTGAGGATGGGGCAGTTGAGCTGGGCTTCCAAGGATGGCCAAAAAAAGAGAAAAGAGCATTTGGGGGCAAAAGAAGCAGCTCCATCAAAGACAAGAAGGCAGGATTGTGCTAGCATCTCAGGCGCTGCCATGCCTGTCAGGGGTAGGCACCCTTCCCCCTTCCCTCCTGCCTCCTCCTCTCCATTTTAAATAATCACAGTCTTGATGGGGAATTTATTCTTTACCATCTTGATGTACAGGAATGTCACACGGCCTTGTCTGACTTTCACACATGAGACAGATGAGTGAGAAACTTTTAAAAATATGGTGAGAGGTCAGAAAAGCTCTAAACAACTGGTTAAATTGGGTGATAGGCCTGCGAAGCAATGTGGGACCGTGGGTTTGGGGGTGAAGCTGAGCCGATGCAAACCTGAGCTGCAGCATTTGGGAGCAGAGTTTCTTAACTCTCTGAGGACCAGCTATAAAGTGGGAGCAGTATTAGCTGCTCCGCAGGGTTGATGCGAGGTTCAGATAAGTGCAGCCACAAAACTGTGAATGTAATGGTTGGACTCCCCTTTTGTCCTTGGGGTTAGCTGTGGTCGAGGGTCCTTTCCCTTTGTCCAACAGTAAAACAAGATTGCTGAGAGACCCAACATTTCAACGTGATGTAGTGTCAATGTGGTCACCTTGGGTCATGTTTAAAGTGAGGAAAGTGACACTATAGGTAACTTCATGCCAATGAATTCTTTATACCCTTGAATGTGCATACTGGGTCAGACAACTAAGTTTGTGAGCTCATCCTAGAAAAAGTGCTACATACCTCACTGCTGAATATCGCTACGGCCTTCGAAGTACTCCCCTTGGGAAGCTATACGCCAATCCCAGTACTTAGTCCACCCTTCAAAGCAATTTTGGAACTCTTTTTCTGGAATGGCCATCAGAGCTGTCATCCTGTTACCCTTGATGTCCTGAATGTCATCAAATATCTTCCTTTCGATATTTCCTTCATCTTCGGGTAAAGAAAGAAGTCACTGGGGGCCAGATCAGATGAGTAGGGAGGGTATTCCAATCCAGTTATTTGTTTACTGGCTAAAAACTCCCTCACAGACAGTGCCGCGTGAGTTGGTGCATTGTCATGATGCAAGAGCCACGAATTGTTGGCGAAAAGTTCAGGTTGTCTAACTTTTTCATGCAGCCTTTTCAGCACTTCCAAATAGTAAACTTGGTTAACTGTTTGTCCTGTTGGTACAAATTCATAATGAATAATCCCTCTTGTGTCAAAAAAAGGTTAGCAACATCGTTGCAACAAGTTCGTGAACTTAATTGTCCAGCCTCGTATTTACTCTTCAGCTCTGCCTTATGGTGTCCTGTGGGAATTGTAAGCATTCTAGGGTGTCTTTAGGACTGTTCGATTCATAGATGTCCTTTATAAATACTGCAAAATCAATAATAAATCAACCCTAATGATATCTGACTGCAGTCTTTAAAGATAAGAAAGATTTTTATTTTCTTGCTTACAGTGTGTATGAGGAAGTTCAGGTGACAGATTCCAGTAC
The DNA here is from genome assembly GCA_033961575.1 of Aselliscus stoliczkanus. NCBI lineage: Eukaryota > Metazoa > Chordata > Mammalia > Chiroptera > Hipposideridae > Aselliscus > Aselliscus stoliczkanus. Next base: position 61,499,994 of record CM066732.1, on the reverse strand, counting down.
AAACAGAGAATCTGTGGTCTTTTGGAGCAGACATCCATCTTACACATCTGCTAGTGCAGCACCCCAAGTCACTCACTGTTGCAGGTTCTTGCTGGAGTCCATAGCACAGCATTGACACTGAGTGGGGTCTGGTGTTAGGCTCTTAGTCAGGGACCCTGAGAGCTGAGAAATCCCTGTCCTAAGGGTCTCCAAGTCCAGTGGGAGAGAGTCTCTAAGTAGGTAATGAGTGCAGAGCACAGTCTCCTGATCACGTGCTGTGTCAGCCCCTGGAAACCTCCAGCCAGTGGAAATTCATTGGCTCAGGCGGAGTGGCCTGCCTGGAGAAGCTCAGGCTATCCAGCTGAGGGCAGAGCTTTCTAGGAAGAGGGAGTGACAGGGATCCTAGAGGCCCCCTTCCACTCCCATGATGGCCGAGGAGCAAGAAGGGGTCACTTGGGGAACCTTGCAGTGTCATCAGATGTTTTCCTAATGAGCAGTGGCCCCACCTGCAAGTGTGTCTTCACCGAGAAGGGATAACACAGGGAGGCATCCATGGTTTATCCACACCCAGCACTTTCTCAGCTGTGGCAACAAATAAGAAGTAGTCAAGGAATGGAGTGAGTAGTTAAGTTTCTTCTTATGGGAGCTCTTAGGAGGCCAAGACTTAGGAACAAAAGAACGAGAGTCTTTATAGGGGTGAAACAAGGGAAGGAAAAAGCCAAACCGCAGCTCTTCCTGTGCCTGAGGGGGTACAATTAAAGTAAAATTCTTTTCTACTAGCTGTTGCTGGGTTTTGTTATTATTTGTTACATACATTAACAGTGGGGACACTCTGTGCCACCTGTGCTGGGTGGCTCCCACCTTCTCTGCAGTACCCCGAATTCTGAATTCCATGTTTTCTCCCAGGAGAGGAGACTGTCACTCCAGCTACTGCTGGAGAAGGGAGGCTAGAAGGGCAAGGCAGGGACAAGGTTAGAAGTTTTGAAGGGGCTTCCTTGCCAAAGGAGGCGTGACTGAGTTTAGACAAAGTGCACTTACTGTAATGAGGGGGAAAACTCCTGCGGCTAAAAGCAGCTTTTAGCAAACGGGTATGATGAGTTCTGGTATCAGTGACTCGCCAGTAAGTTTCCCTGGGGTAGGGCCAGCTTCTGACAATGGTTTTATCCACGTGGACTTGTTTTTGCCTCAAAGTAAGAAAAAATGAAAGGAAGGTGTTGGACAAATCTCAAAGGTAGTTAAGCACGCTCTGTCCAGGCAGATTCTAATTCCACCCCATTTCTAGCCTGCTATTGAATGAAAGAGTTGCTGACAACTTCCTGACTGCGGTTTTAAGGAGAAACCTAGCAAGTGGGCCATGTACGAATTCAGTGCAATTCTGGAAGTTGTAAAACTTGCCAGGAACAGTGGGGCCAATGACTGGACAGACAGAACATTTAACTGAGGCATTCAACGTAACTTGCTCTTATCATGAGCTAATCACCCGCCTCCCTCTCTGGGAAGTCCCTGTTAGTGTCAGTGCTTTTTGCCTCTGTCTGCTTTCCATTTTCTCAGACCACTTGGAATTTTCCAAAGAAAGTTTTCCCCATTGATGTTTTCATATTCTATTAGTGACCTTCATATACATATGTGAAATATATGTGAATATGAGTATATAAATATTAAATACAAATATTCACATATATTTCATTTGTATGGAGTATATTTGTATGAATCACACACACACACACACACCCCTACCTATGTATGAATTGTTCACAATTGTCACTTTTCATGTTTATAACAAGTAGTACAAATAGTAAGAAATATCACAGTGGTAGAGAGAGGTATATCCCCGTCCTTCTCCTAAGATGTAGTCACAGTCAGCCATTTTTCATCTTTCATTTTTTTTAACGCTCATTTTCTCCATAACTTTTATAACATGCTAATATCTCTGTTTCTTGACATATCAGCTTCAAATATTTTCTCTGTCAACTTCTCACTCTGAAAGCTGAAGAAATGACCCCCTTTCTACCCACTCTGCTGATCTCTGCTAGCCACATTTTAATTTCCAGTTATATTTTTAATGCTATATAGTAAATTAACAATTTTTATTTCCTTATTTTATCAACATTAGGAAGGATCAGTTAACTCCTGGTTTTGCACAGTGAGAAATTTGGGGTCCAACTGATTCATTAAATTCTTCTTATTTCATTCCTTAGTTTGTTTTATGTACTTTTCCCGCCTTGACATGTGAAATCTTTGCAACAGACTATTAGGAGGGATTCCTCTCTGGATCCTTAGTGGTCAGGACACCTGACACATAGCAGGAGCATGGTGACTTTTTGTCTCTGAAAGAAGTTCACATCTTGCCCTGGCAGACAGCACAGGGAAGGAAACCAGTCTTATTCTTGTAATTCCTAAAGTAGTTACTAGGAAATGTACAAAGACAGTTAAGTTCACAAACTTGTTGTAACGGTGTTGCTAACCTTTTTTTTTTTTTTTGATATCAAAGAGATTATTCATTATGAATTTGTACCAACTGGACCAACAGTTAACCAAGTTTACTATTTGGAAGTGCTGAAAAAGCGGCGTGAAAAAGTTAGACGACCTGAACTTTTCGCCAGCAATTAATGGCTCTTGCATCATGACAGTTCACCAGCTCACACGGCACTGTCTGTGAGGGAGATTTTTTTTTTTTGAGGGCAGTGTCACTGGCACTCATATGTGGGACCTGAACCGGGAACCACTCGGCCGGCCCAACGTGAGGGAGTTTTTAGCTAGTAAACAAATCACTATATTGGAATACCCTCCTTACTCACCTGATCTGGACCCCAGTGACTTCTTTCTTTACCTGAAGAGAAAGGAAATATGGAAAGGAAGACATTTTGATGACTTTCAGTACATCAAGGGTAATACAACAATAGCTCTGACGGCCATTCCCGAAAAAGATTTCCAAAATTGCTTTGAAGGGTGGACTAGGCACTGGCATGGGTGCATAGCTTTCCAAGGGGAGTACTTCAAAGGTGACCATAGTGATATTCAGCAATGAGGTATGTAGCACTTTTTCTAGGATGAGTTCATGAATTTAATTGTCCAACCTATGTGCTCCTTGGGGAAGTAGGAGTTTTGAATGTTTTATAAGTTTACATTTTGTGGTATGCTTCCAGATTAGTTAGAACAAAGGTATTTTCTTTTTGACCTTCTTACAGGCATAGAGATATATTGATAATCTAAAAAAGGAGAAATAGAGAAGTACTCCTGGGATAGGCCTAGATTTTATGGATGTATGTCCAGAATACTTAAAAATATAGGGTTCTGCTGGTTGAGTGGGTGGGCTTAGTCACATTTATATCCTTTGGGTTTTTGATGAATGAGAGAGAAACAGCTTTCACTAGGAGAACATTATAAACTTGAGTGGGAAAATAAAGTGTTTGAAAACTAAGAAAACCTTAGTTTTTTGTTTGATTTTTAAAAAAATCCAAAGTTTGACCCAACTCACTGACAAGCCAATTCACTATCTAAAGGAGTGCTGGGAAGGATGGGAGGTGATAAAAGAGGTTTTGCAACGTTGAGTTTGTTCCAAGCAGCTTGACAAAGCAGATAGTAAACATATTTGAGAAATGTGCTGGGTTACTGGTAAGAAAGTTTGGTCCATGGTTAGATTATTTCTCAGCTGGAAAACAAAACCTGTTTCCCAGCTGTTGGAGAGAAAGGAGGGGAAAATTTACTCCGAGCGCCTACCTTTCAGGCACTTGCAGCTTTTGGAACTGTCAGATTCACCTTTGATGTCTACTTAGATTCCAATTCAGCTAACATTGATTGAGCATTGCTGTAAGCTAGAAGCTTTAGTGTGTTACTAATTTAATCCTCCCCCAAATCCCTGGGAGGTGGGAGAGGTGCAGTCATTTAGGTTTAGAGAAACAAAGTGCTTTGCCCAAGGTCACATAAGCACTTTCTCATGGCAGTTCAGGGACGTAGTCTAGATTTCTGTTTTTAGGTTTCTTCACTGTGCTGATATTAAATACATCTTATGTTGCTATGGTAGCTGGTCTTTTGATTGAATCCAGAGCAATGCAAAGGATAAAAAAAAAATGCATATATGACCCAGGCACACTTCAAGCTCATGTTCCCTGGTGCCACCTTGATGGGAGAGGATGCTCTTTCATCTCCTGGGGACCTGAAAGTAATTTTAATTACCAAAAGGTAAGTGTGTGATCACCAACAGTGGCCCCTTGAGTAGTGAAGTTAGGTACAGGCGGTTGTCATCTCCGATTAACCAGGGTCCCTAGAAACTTAGCCCAAGTTTCCACAACACTCTTTGTGACTCATAGCAACCCCAGGCAGTTGTCTAGATGGAACTTTGGACAGGGCCTGAAGTGCTGTATAAGGATTCAGCTCATTACACTGAAGTGCATCTTGATTCCTCTTCCTGAGAGTCCGGTGGGAACATCCCTCCCTCTTTTGGGTGGAAGGGAGTCACTGGAAGGAAGGCTGTCTCCCAGGGAACACTGCCTGGCTATAAAGCGCTGGCCTTTGCTGGCCCCTTGCTGTGTGAGCCTGATTTCTTATCTTTGTGGCTTTTTTTCTGTCTCAGTTTCTGGCTTGAAGATGACAAGAACCTGTGCCCATGGAAAGGCTCAATTGTCTGTAGGAAATCTGCCCAAACCTAACTCATGGTGTAATATAGGGACAATTACTGATAAGGTGAAGGTGACTCAGCCTATGGCATCAGGAAACAACCCACTTAAAATATAATAAATGGAAAAGGAGCTGTACCCTAGAAGTTTTAACTTCAGAGAACCTGTAAGATGAGAGGAGATCATATACTGATAATAGTGTAACAAGTACACTAACAAGATGTGATCTGCAAAAGAGACATGGAACAGGATTCCCCGGCCCAGCTTGGTTTTCGTCCTCAGTAAACAGCATCCTGCTCCCAACAGCTCCTGACACTTCATCAGGCCTCAGAGGCTAAGGCTGACCTTGGCCTCTAGGACCTCTCTTCACGACAGAGGAAGGAGTTAAGGCCCTCTTGTCTGACATCCCATTGCAAATTCAGTTTGCTGTCCATACAGTCTTGGGCATCCTGGCGTAGAGGTTATTGGCATGGGTTCTGGACCCCAAGTGTCTGGGTTCAGATCCTGACTTCACCACTTATAAGCCCAACGATCTTGGGCAGCTCATTTAATTTTTCATAGACTTGACTTCTTTATCTGTAAAATGGGTACAATAGTTGTCATGAGGATTAAATGAGCTAATATACATAAATCGCACAGTGGAGTATCAGGCATTTAGTAAGTGCTCAATAAAAGTTACCTATTTCTTTTTTTCTTTCTTCTTCTCTGTCTTTATTATTAGTTTCAGTATACAAAACAATGTACTAGTTAGACATTTACACCCCTCACAAAGTGATAACCCCCTCCCCCAATCTACTACCCCTCTGACATCGTTTATAGCTGTTATAATTCCATTGACTCTATTCCCTATGCTGTACATCCCGTGACTATATACATATACATATATAAAATTATAGTTGACATTCAATATTATTCAGCTTCAGCTTCAGGTGTACAGTGCAGTGGTCAGGCATCTACACAGTTTATGACGTGGAAGACAAGAACCTATCTGACAGCCTACAAAATCTTTAAAAAGTATTGATTATATTCCCCAAACTGTCTTTCGTATCCCCATGGTGATCCTGTGGCTACCAACTTGTGCTTTCTGATCCCCTCACCTTTTCCCTCGTCCCCACCCCTCTCCCATCTAGCAACCCTCAATTTTTTCCTCTATATCTCTGAGATTATTTCTGTTTACTTTGTTCATTCATTTAGTTTTTCAGATTCCACATATAAGTGAGATCATATGGTATTTGTCTTTCTCTGACTGACTTATTTCACTTTAGCATAATGTTCTCAAGGTCCATCCATATCGTTGCAAATGATACGATTTCATTCTTCTTTATAACTGAGTAATGCTCCATTGTATAAATGTGCCACAGTTTCGTAATCCAGTTGTCTACCGATGGGCATTTTTGTTGTTTCCAAGTCTTGGCTATTGTAAATAGCGCTGCGATAAACAGGGGTGCATATACATTTTTTCGCATTAGTGTCTTGGATTCCTCTGGGTAGATACCCAAGAGTGGAATTGCTGGGTCATATGGCAGTTCCATTTCCAGTGTTTTGAGATATCTCCATACTGATTTCCATAATGGCTGCACCAGTTTGCAGTCCCACCAACAGTGCACCAGGGTTCCCGTTTCCCCACAGCCCCGCCAGCACTTGTTGTTTGTTGACTTATTGATGATAGCCATTCTGACCAGAGTGAGGTGGTATCTCATTATGGTTTTTATTTGCATTTCTCTAAAGATTAGTGAGGTTGGACATTTTTTCATATGTCCGTTGGCCATCCGTATGTCCCCTTTAGAAAAATGTCTTCATGTCCTCTGCCCATTTTTTAATTGGGTTGTTTGTTTTTTTGGTGTTGAGTTGAATGAGATTTTTATAAATTTTGGATATTAACCCCTTATCAGATATATCATTGGCAAATATCTTCTCCCATTCAATATGCTGCCTTTTTGTCTTATTGATGGTTTCCTTTGCTGTGAAAAACTTTTTACTTTGATGTAGTCCGATATGTTTATTTTTTTCTCTTACTTCCCTTGCCCAAGGGGATATATCAGTAAAAATATTACTAAGGGTATAATGTCTGCAAATTAAAAAAGTTACCTCTTCTTAATATCATCATCACCCCGCCTCCCCCTCAAGTCCCCCCAGGCTCTGCTTCCTCACCTGTACCGTAATTTGGTCTCAGTAATCCACTTCCATATCTGGGCCCCGAGAGCCTTGCCTTTCCAGGCCAGGTCCCTCTCCTTTCCAGGAAGTAGTGCCCTGCCTCTGACTGGCAGCTTGCCTGGCATCATGTGGGTGCCTGCTCAGGGTCACACACATGGGCGTGCCCATCTACCAGGGCGCCTTGTTACCTCCCGCTACACCTTGCCACGCTGACTGCTATTTGGCTGCCATAGCCAACCTCTGGGCTCAGCTGCCTCCTGGCAGCTGGAGATGGACTTGCTGCTTTAGCCTCTGAGCCCCTGCTGTGGTCCTGACGCCACCCTAAGTCCTCCTGCCTCAGGAGATAACTCAGATATAAAGAACTTGTTGATGACCAGGGACAGGGTATCCTGAATGGCCCATCACAGGTGACTGGTAGGCTTAGTAGATGCATATGGACATAATAAGAATACCAAGCATTAGTGGGACTTAAAACACACCGTAAGATTATAAATGAGAAGCACATGCCAGGGTGGCAAGGGCCAGATGCATTTGGAAGAGCTCAACTCTGATAAATCGTTGTTACATAAATATTACATATTTATTGCAGAAAAATTACACAATACAAACACAACAAAAGTTAATTGTGAAGAGAAAATGTCTATAACCCAGAGAAAACACTTTTAACCTCTCTTCCACGCCCCCCCACCCCCAATCATTTTAACACTTTTTGTTAAAAGTCCACTTAATGGATATGGACTGCTTTCCATGTCATAAAAACGGCCATTTGTATCATAAAACACTGAGCAATTCTAAATGACTCTGAAGGAGCAGTGGTTCACAGTCTGGCCTGCTGGCACCATTTTGCTGCTGGAGAGAGAGGGGTTGAGCCAGCTAGCTAAGATTTTGGGGTCTGCAGCTTCTAGCTGTGGTGAGTGCCACCAGGTTAATTACGGGTGGTCTTCGACTGTAGCTTCCTGCAGAGCAGCTCGGCTTTCCGTGGGCGTGGGTACTGGAGAACAGCACATTTAGCCCACTGGTTCTGGTCTGGCTCCTGCAGGAAAGCCTGCTGTCCAGCAGCTGGTTTCTGATTATGGCCAGGATGGGGGGCAGAGCTCTTGGGCAAAGTATGCCGCTTCCCCAGGCCTCAGTTTCCTTATCTGGAAATGAAAGGGGTTGGGTTTGATTCTCACTGTTCTACCACCCTGTGATTGCGTGTTAAGGAATTTGGAGTGAGAGTGAAGCTTGGGTGTGGCTCGTAATTGTTGCTGCAGAGCCTGGTGCCAGGCTGGCTGCCCCAAAATCACCTGAGGGAGCAATTCCAGCATGTATATTCCTGGGCTTTCTCCCCCGCCCTCCTATTGGGGGAAGGTCTGAGAATCTGCATTTTTCACAAACTCCTTTGGGATTCTTTCTGATTACAAGGGCGGTGCCTTTTCCCAAGCCACCCAGCTGATCACATCCCAGTAAAACACTGGTTCTGGACAAAAGGTTGTAAAAAGCATCCTAACTCCAGCTCCTGCATGGAGACAGCTGGTGTTGCTGGAAGCCAGCATGGTTCTGGGGTGGGGGCTGCCAGGAGCGCTGCTCCCAGAGCCCTTCTCGGCCACTCAGGCTCTCACTGATTGTCAGAGCTCAGCCCGCCCTGCCTTTTCCCCACCCATTTCCATCACATGGCTTCTCGCTCCATATGGTTTGGCTCAGTCAGCAGCAGGCTTATGACCACCCCGAGTGCAGTACCAGTGGCCTCCCCCAAGTGCCCTCCATTAAGCAGGAGATGCTTCCATCCTGGTTTCATCCTTCCCTCTGTCCCCCTCATCTTCCAGGAAATCTGCTGTTTCTGATACATACAGTAGATTTCCTTATAAATCAGGGCTTTGAGCGGTCTTATTAGCAGTTCATTCAAGAGACTTCTTACATACAGAGCTTTTAATATTTAAGGGGCCAGATCCCTTTCCCTTCTGATTATTAAAATACACACCCAGACACACACACACTGCACACTGAAACAGAGTGTGGCTAGGTTTTAAAATGCCCGATCATACTTCGTCCACAATTTGAATTTGAGATTCTGATCATATTATTTTGTTTTGCATTTATTTATTTGATGTCACACTTTGCTCATATTTGCCATTTATAAATAAGAAAGAGGCCAGAGAAAGCTGGATATGCCCTTTGACTACAGTGTCAGAGTCACCTGGATAATTTGATAAAGTACAGATTTCTGGGCCTTATCCCAAACGTCCTGAATCATGATCCTTGGGGGAGGGTCCAGGAATGTGCGTTTCCCAGGAGGCCTCTGGGCGATTCTTTTGCTTCCTGACGGCTGGGGAGGCCTGCACGATGGTGGTGAGAAGTTAGACCCAAATTTATACAAGACGGGAAGGACACTGAGACGCAGCCTGGTGGGGACCGGACTGCGTGCAGTGAAATCCATCCTTTGTCCTCACAGGCTGTGTGGCTCCTCCGTGCCTGAGGTTGCTCATCTGTGAACAGTTAGCAGCACTCCCATACCTACCTCGTTTGTTGTGGGGATTCAGTGAATTAATACGGGTAATATGCTTAAAGCAGTGCCTGCTTGGTGAGGGCCCTGTATGTGTTTGCTGTGAATCTTACCCCGTGCATGGGAATGATGCGAACCAAGTCAAACACATGGAAATGGGTGGCCTTTTCTTTGGAGTGAGCAGACCATTTTGTCAGGAGCAAAAGGTGTAACCTGGGGAGCTGGTTAAAACTTTAGTGTCCTTACAAAGATTCTGATTTAGTAAACTTGGAGTGAAGCCTTGAAATTCTGTATTTAAAATTTTTGATGTAGGTAAGCAGCCAAGTTTCAGAAATCCTGGTTTCAGTTGAGGGAGACTGGTATTTAAAGTTGGCAAGGTCTCCTGGGACCTGACTCGGGCTCTGAAAGACATGGATTCTAATTGCATATTTACTATCTGCTTTCGTAGGTGTGTCCAGAAAGCAGTAGAAGCATCCGGGAGGTACAGTGTGCATCCTACAACAACAAGCCGTTCATGGGCCGCTTTTATGAATGGGAACCATTTGCAGAAGGTAAGAATAAACCCAGCCCTGCCTGCAGCAATTATTTTTGTCTGTTCTCTAACCCTCTTGCCTTCCGGTTGATGCTGGACGAATTGGTGTGATCCTGACCAGAGTGACAATAGGGAAGAAATTGTGACTCCAGGGCAGAGGGGGAGCCTGCAGGGGTCTTTACGGAAGGTAGTCTAGCTCCGGTGATGCCTGGACCATCAGATGGGTGAGACACTGATAGAACGAGCAGAGACTGAGGATGGCAGGGTGAGTAGGACAGAACAGCATTTGAGAAATGGGTAGGAACAAGAGGTTCAAACTAAGGCTTTGAGGAGTGAGAGGCATGGAGTTCCCCTTTGCCTTGGTTTCTTCTGCAGGGGCTGGTGTGGTGGCTTCAAAGAACATGTATGTTGACAGTTGTTTGGCTTTGGGTGGGGGTTGGCCTTCCATGCTGTTTCCAAAGATGAAATGTGGTAGGCGGGCGTTGTCCTTGGGACCAAGGTTCCTGCCATTTCAAAATGACAGAAGATCGGATGTGGGTAGGGCTTCCCAGTACAGCTCTGGATCCCGGAGTCCCTTTTCTTGGTTGAAACCCAGATGAAAACATAGCTTTGGGACTGGGAAGTGTGAAATTCTTCCCATCACAAAGAAAGTGGGCTCCAAAATGGTGATGGGTCAAGCAACACTTGTCAGGTTTGATACTCACAGCCAATTTGGCCAGAAGGACAGAGTCCAGCTGCTCTTATGGTCCAGCTCAAGAGCTCTGCCTGGGCTGAGGCAGAGCTGGTGTTAGCTAAAACCCAGAATATAGAGCACTGCTGCTCTACCCAGGACCTGGAGAAATTGTCCTAGGAGAGGGCTGGACAGTGAACTGTGCTGATTTCATATTAGAGTCACTGTCTGGGGAAGCCAAACTGGGGAAGGCCGTGCCTGGGTGGGAGCCCTTGGGCAGGAAGAGAGGGATTGATTCATATCTGCTCTGAAATCAGACGCAAAATTGTTTTTGTCTGTGCATTTTTTTTCAGAGGAGAACTTGTAGCTTCTGTTGCATTCTCAAAGTGGTTCCATGACCTCAAAATTGTTAAGCACTAACTTGACTTTAAAATTGTGGCTATTAGATCCAAACAGGAAAGATGAGCAGATGAAACAGAAACAAAGAGGTGATGAGATGCAGATATGAGGGTGGATAAGAGGCTGGAGGCTGAGCAAAGGAAGGAAGCCTCTGGGTCAGAGTTTGGTTCAGACCCTTTTCATTCCTAAAAACATTATGTTACATTCCATGTGGTCTTGGACCCTACAACAGGAATAGAGTATCGGTGGGTTACCTGGTGAAATGGGTAAAGTGTATAGTTAATAGTGTTTTACTAGTGCTCATTTCTTAGTGTGCATCAGTGTACCGTGGTTTTATAAGGTGTTAGCCTTAGGGGAGGCTGCGTGAAGGGTATTCAGGACCTCTCTGTACTGTCCGTGCAGCTCTTCTATAAATCTAAAATGATTTCAAAATAAAAATTTTAAAAAAGACCCTGTGCTCCCAGTTAGCTAGGTCTTCCGTGCATTCTGGTGAAGGTGAAATCTAAGACTTAACTAACCATATGGGTGAGGAATAGTGTCCTCCCGCATACCTCAGAATGTGACCTTGTTTGAAAATAGGGTCGTTGTAGATGTAAAGAGTTAAGGTCCTCCTGGAGTAGGGGGGCTCTTAATTGAGAACTAAAGGTGTCTTTTAAGAAGAGGAGAAAGGACATAGACATACAGGGAGAATGCCAAGTGACGTTGAAGGCTGAGCTGGGAGTAATGTCTCCACAAGCCAAGTGATGCCAGCGATTGCCAGCCACTACCAGATGTTGAAAGCGGCCAGGAAGCGCCCTTGCCTAGAGCCTTCCAAGAGAGGGTGGCCTGCCCACACCTTGCCTCTGGACTTCCAGTCTCCAGAACTGTGAGAATAAATCTCTGTTGTTTTAAGCCACCAAGTTGATGGTATTTTGTCATGGCCACCGTAGGAAACTACTACAAAGAGGAAGGAAGCCGGTTCTAGACTGGTTGAGATCTACCCACATGGGTGAAAAGGAAGTGGGGTTGGTCTGACCAGTAGCAGGAGATGCACAGAGAAGTGAGGCACCTAGCCAGAGCGACCACCTCAGAGGCCTGGGTCTACCTGAGACAGTGGTTCTCAGCCCTAGTTGCTCATTAGAATCACGGAGGAGCCTTTTAGAAATACCGATGCCTGGACCCCACACCCAGAGATTGTGATTTAACTGCTTTGGGGTTTAGCCTGGGCACAGTGTTTGTTCAAGAACCCACGTGATTCTAATGGGCAGCTGGGGTTGAGAACCTCTGATTCAAGACCAAGACACGATCCCAGAAGATCCTGACTAGCCTAAATTAAGGCACTGAATCATGGGTGTGTCATAAACTGTGGACTATATTCCTGTGTCAGAATAACACTTTTTGTCAGTGAACACTGAGAGAAGATGTAACCCTGTCTTTGAGCTGCACTCTTGCTGTTTTGCTAGCTGGGGGTGATAGATACTTTACTGTGACTAACTGGTAGGAAAGGAGAATTCTCCTGGGAGCTGAGGCCTCGTGGCCAGACCTGCTCTGCATAGTTTTGGGTGGTCATCTGCCAGGCACCGTTATCTGAGCCCCGATCCTTTCAGGCCCTCAGTGACTCGTATCAAAGCCCTGCGTGTACCGCAGAGAACATTTGTGCCATTGTTTTCATGTATTACAGATACTCTCTGTGGATGCCTGCTGTTGTCTGCTTTATGTGTGATTCTATTTCTCCTGCTCCTTTGTTTGCCTTGATTTGTGCTGAACTTTAAGCATGAGGCCTGGAGAAATATTTTTTTTTTTTTTTTTTTTTTTTTTTTGAGGGCAGTGTCACTGGCCCTCACATGTGGGACCCAAACCGGGGCCGCTGGCTTCGCAAGCCAGCGCCCAACCACCACCCCACTCGGCCGGCCCTGGAGAAGTCTTTTTTAACACTTGATTTAACATTTCATTTTGGAAAATTTCACACAGATGTAAAGATACAGCACATAATAGTATAATAATAAGCTCCTATATAGCCATCACTTAATTTCAGCAGTTATCAGCTCATGGCCAGTCTTTTTCATATACACACCACCCTATCTTTCCCACTAGATTATGGGAAATGATTTGAATTCGCATTATATAAAATTATTCATTGGTAGAGATATTAGAACTCTTGGTTGTAAGTGACAGAAACCCAACCCAAGTACATTTAAATGAGAAGGATATTGTTTTGGTCATGGTATTGGGAAATCCAAGAGGTGGACTGGGCTTCAGCTATAGATGTGTTCCAGGAATTCAATAACATGAGGACCCTGCCTTTCTCGGTCTTTCTTCATCTCTTGCTCCTGTGTGCTTACTTCACAGGTGGGTGGACCAGACTTACATGGCTGTAAGCTCACAGTCAGTGGGAGAAGCTCTCTCTCAAATAGAGTTGTGGGTTCAATTGTGTACCCCCAAAATGTCAAAGTCTTATTCACAGTACCTGTGACCTTGACCTTATTTGGAAAGAGGGTCTTCTTTGTAGAAGTAATTAAGATGTAAGTCAAGAAGAGGCCATACTGGAATAGGGTGGGCTTTTAATCCAGTATGACTGGTGTCCTATAAGAAGAGAGGAATTGACCCAGAGAATACCATGTGAAGACAGGACAGAGACAGAGGGAAGATGGTCATGTGATGACCAAGGCAGGGATCAGAGTGATACGTCTACAAGACAAGCAACACCAATAATCACCGGCAGCCACCAGGAACCAGGAGGAGTCACGGAAGATTCTTCCCCAGAGACTTCAAAGGGATCATGGCTGTGCTGACACCTTGATTTAGGATTTCTAGCCCCTAGACTGTGAGAGAATGAATTCCTATCATTTTAAACTACCCAGTTTATGGTAATATGTTATGGCAGCTTAGGAAACCAACATGCCCAGTGATGGTTTCAATCCCACTGTGATCTTGTTTGGATCATATTCCCATCCCTGGACCTGAGTTCAGACATGGGGAAGTACTTGGACTAGCTCAGGTCATGTGACAGCCCTGTGGTGGGCAAGCTACATCACACGAAGCAGAAGTGGGGGAGTGGGGATTGGGACACACAGAAAAACAGAAGCTTCTACAAAAGTCATTATATGCTTCTTGATCATAAGCCTCTGAAATTTGGAATGAGCTAATTAGAATCCTGGTATTTTACAAAGTCAAGAAAAATGCAGAAGGGCAGCAGATTAGAGAAATCAGCTATCTTCTGCAGTGTGTTACTTTACCTAGAAAATTCAGCATTCTTTTAAAATATTTACTGACATTTAATATGTTTTCCGTGAGAACAGGAGCCCATGGCCACTGAAGTTGCATTGACTGTTTAAATCATTCTTTTTACTGCTGAGATTGTTTTCTTGATTTTGTCCTTCCTCTTCGATGACTCCCAGGCTGACCGGTGGGAGGAAGAGGCTGTTAATGTTTCTGCAGGGTGTTCATACTTCACGGCTGGGTTTTGCATTGGGCTGTTGGTTTTGCTTGGATGTCTGCTGCTATTCGCATGTGTCTGTTCGGGAAACAGCTGTGCTTATCCATCCCGATGCCACACAGAACAGAAAAACAGAGTCCATTCTCTGATACACACATTAATTTCACTGCATGCTTCTCCTTGGGCCTTTCATTGCATTTCCTGGGTATGGTGATCTATCCTTAGATAAGACCTCCAGGAATTTGCCTCTTAGCCTAGATCTCTGTTGTAAAGATGATGGGAGCAGAATTTCGGTGCCCAGGCATCCCCATTTACCCAGGATAGTGGTGATGTAAGCCTGTCCCCTTTCACTCTCAAAACCACTTTGGACAATAAATTATCTGGTCAACCTAGCTAGGATCGGACATTTTAATAGGAAGGCTCTTGTTTAGATGCTGACCTTGGGGAAACGGTGCCTGTTTTCATTCCGAGGGTATTGGGGTTTGGCAGCACTAGAGAGCAGAGTTTTGCTGGGTTGCCGTGGGCTGTACAGCAGCAGGTATCAGCCTGAATCCATAAACCAGGGGACAGCTGTGTGTGCGGGTAGCTTCAGTGCCCTGTGCGGCCCTGGGAGCTGAACTGACCTGAAAGGCAGAGGTCAGGACAGGTCAGAAATTAGAGGTTGCCGGCTGGTCCCATGGTATCTGTCAGAAATGACAAGCGTATGCTGCAGTAACAAAGAACCCCCAATCCTCATGATCTCACAATCAAAAGTTTGTCTCTTGCTCCCAACCCATGTGTAATGGCGTATGTGTGCTGCTCATTTGGGGACAAGGCTGGCAGAAGCTGCATCTCATTCCACTGCCACTGAGACCAGGAAGGGGGGCCAGTGCATCATGTGTGGGTTCTTAACACATCTGCAGAGTGATCCTTGCTGTGGCTGCTCACGTCTCATTGGCCAAAGCAAGTTGCACGCCTCATGTAACTTCAAGGGCAGTAGGGCAACGCCCTATGTGAGCTCAAAGGAGGAGAAATGGAGTATCTGTGAGCAGCCCTAATGACCAGCTCTGGCAGGAAGCTCTGACAGAATTCCCTGAATGCCTTCCTTGGAAGTCCAGGGGACTTTTATTAGGCTGCTTGCAAGAATAGTGGATTGTGCTGCAGAGGATATTATTAAAGGTACCGCACAGTCTCTGATTGCCACAGCGCTCCAAGCCACTGAGATCAATTTCTTCCCTTGATGAAAGCCCTGATGTGCAGAGATGGGAAGTGGTGCCCAGGTGAGCTGCTGATTCCCCCACTGGTCTAGCCATTTGCCCTGGCATGGACCCCACGCAGTATTATAAGAACTGTGGGACATGAGGGAAGAAGGCTTAAGACCGAGTGCCTGTGGACCTGGGGTTAGGATGTTCATGTTTTAATGAAGGAGCTTCCTTCCAGGGTACCTGTCACTCTCACTCTGCCAGCCCACCCCTCCCACATAGACAGTGTGAGGTCATGAACCTTTCAGAGTGGACAGGCCAGGCCTTAGGGAAGCAAGGGGAATATTCCAGCAGTCTCCTCACAAGTCCCTCTTATACATGCCTAGGAATACGAGGCGAAACGAGGCTGTGTTTAATTAGCATATGAGTGTGTCATGAGGACAAAGCAAAATCCGGAGGGCAACCTCATTGTGAAAACAAAACGGTCATGTTGGCGTTTTTCATGTTGAGTTTGAATGACTGATGGCAAGACCCAGCAGGAAGTTGGGGGTGGAAGCTCTGAAATTTAAGGCAGACACCTTTGGGTTCCGACCTATGCTTGAAGTCATCGGCCTTGGTGTCATCATTAAAGCCACCGTGATGGCTAAGACCTTTAAGAGTCACGAGGTCAGAGGATCAGGGAAGGAGCTTTGGAGTCTGTCCACATTATGGCAGCAGGGGAAAGAGCCTCAGCCATTAATGGAGCCTGAGAAGAGATGGCAGTGGGCATGAAACAGCCTTCTGCCGTCTCTTGTATTAATGATGGCTATTGTGGCTTATAATGTTCTCTTATTACATACGCCACAGTGAAGTTGCTTGTGTTGGTTGAGTGCTTACTGCAATCCAGGCACAGTTTACAAGGCTGACTCATTTCAACCTCACAACAACCCTGTGAGGTAGGTACTATTATCAGCCTCATTTTACAGAAGAAACAGAGGCACAGAATAGTAAAATAACTTGCTCCAAGTCACACTGGTAGGAAGTGATGGAGCCAGTTCAAACCCGAGAGTTTGCCTACAGAATCTCCACTCTCAGTGTGTATGGAAACCAGGTGTAGGATCTGTACAATTGTGAGTATTTAAGACCAGTCTTTAGGTACCTGGTTTCACTGTAAAAACTATCTAAATAATTCAAATTTAGCTTTTCTTAAGATAGGCGGGGGAGAAGGAGAGAGAGAAGCAGTTAATATAGTAGAACACACAGTAAGAGGTCAAGGGGGGAATGAGAACAGGGACGATAAGACTAGAATGGGCTGTTGGGAACACTACAGCCTATTGAGAAGTTATAGAGAGTAGCCAATGAGTGTAGCTAGGTCTTTCTTTTAAAAATTGCTATGAGGAAGACATATTGAAAGTTTTTGCTAGTATAAAAGGAAAGAGAAAGGCTTGTTTCGAGTGGTAGAGAAATGAGGATGTCTGCAGACTGAGAGAGTGAAGATTGAATGGTATCTGTACACCTACTGTATCCTAGAAGAAACGATGGAAAATAGGCTTTTTTTTCCTCCAAGAGAAAGTATATTACTGCATTTCTGTAAGCTATTATAGAAGGCCTCTTCCCAGAACAGAAAGGATTAGCTGGAAAGGGACATGATGGAACTTTCTCAAGTGATGGTAAGGTTCTATATTGTGATTGACGTTGTGGTTACACAGGCATATGCAGTTGTCAAAACCCATTGAATTGTACTTTTGTGATCTTATTGTGATTTTATTGTATATAAATTATACTTTTAATTTCTTTCCCCTTCTCAGTCTCTCCATTTAAATTCACTATTGTGGAACCAATAATATACTTTCTTCTGGAGGGAAAAAAAGAGCCTATCTTTCATCTTTTGTTCCAGGATAGAGGAGATTTAGAAATACCAAACTAAAGCTTGCTAGTTTCTACCCTTCCCTTCTTATTCGGTTTTATTTTAAATACTCTTTTTTACTGACTATAGAGGAACAAGGGAATTTTATGGAGAATGGACTCACATGTAAAGTATCATTTTTAGAATCATTTAGGATCATAGGGCTTTGTTGGGCCCAGAAATCCTCAGATAGGTTCCAGAATCTGAAGAAGCAAGCTGTACATTTGTAATAGTTAGCATTCTGTTTTTGCAAGCAATATAGACATTGGTTTTGGCTAAGGATTTTATTGGAAGATAGCCAGTAGCTCAGAGAATCAACAGGAAGTGTGCAGAACTAGGCTTGGTGAAAGCCACAAACTGAGGAAGCTCTGGGGTCCAGGTGGACAGAACGGACTGTCCTACTTGCGTGCTGTTGCTACAGTGGGTGAGTCCCAGCAGGTTTCTCCATCCAAGATTCACAGCCCTGGAAATGACAGCAATATTGACTTGGCGTGGGCCACATGCCCGCCCCTCTGCTGGGGTAGGAGAGTAGGGGGGGCGGGCTGATTGACAGCCCCACCAAGACTACCACAGAAGGGGAGAATTAATCCCCAAAAAAGAAATCCAGATGCTGAACCAAAAGAAAGGAGAGTGGATCCTGGATGGCCCCAAACAACCGGTATCCACGACAGAAGCTCATGGCAAATCAGGTGGCCCTCCCAGCTTGTCAACTGCCATTTCATCAGTAGGCTCACAGGGCTTCTGAACATCTTTGAAGGATTATTGGAGTTGGAATATAACACACGAGTTCCACTCTTAACGTTGTGTTCACGTTTCTGAGGATGTCTACACATGGGCCTCTTTGTACGTGTGTGGCGTGTGGCTGTTGGGTCCCCTTTGTTCCCCAGCATTATGCAGGCATAACTCAGGTTGACCAGTGTGCATTGGCATGGGCATGGGAGAGAGTCTGGGGCTGTGTGGTGCCCCTCACCACCTGCCTGCCCTCTGTGTTGGGGTGACCTCAGGGAGACATGAAGGGGGCTGGTAATGATTCCGTTCCGTCCCCCTGATTGCCAGGATCCTGGTCCCTCATCAACTCTCCTGCCCCCCGCTGGGATCATGTATGTGATGTGCATGTTCATGCATGCACAGTTTCTCTCACTGTCTGAGTGTGAGGAGAATGAAGGATGGAGCCGATGTTATCACACATCTCTGTTAGTCTTCACCGGGAAGCTTCGGATTGGGAAAGGAAAGATTTTTCGAAGAAGCAAATCGCCCCTGCTCCAGGGCATTCTGGAAGGTGCAAATGATTCGTGTAAAAGCAGTTTCTTTCCTGGCACTTGAACCAGTGTCATTGTAGATCATTAGAAAAGAAAAGCCTCAGGATATATTTCAACACCTAAGAAGCAGATTAGTCTAAATGTGAATAATTTTAAGGATTTGAAACCAAGCAAACAGCTTAAACCCATTGCAAAATATGAAATAACAAGACCCAATTCTGTCATTTTTTTCTCCCAAGAAGCTCAGCTGTCAGCAAAGCCTGCGTCAGTCCTCAGACTGTGGTTCGTTGGGATGGGCAAGGCCAGTGTCAGGACAGCTGCAGAGGCTGAGGTACAGGGTCGGATGGTCTGCCCCACGGCACAGGATAAAACAGAAGAATCAGAATAAATGAGAAGTTACATGACTGCAGCCTACGGAGAGCGGTCATTGGCCTCAGGGGCGTCAAAAGAATTTCTCCTTCATGTAACCAAGCCCTGACTAAGTTGTTTCCTTTAAAAACAAACAAAAGTGTTTTTATATGGAGACTACTAAGACTTTTCCAGGAAGTCCTGGGACTGTGTCCTGGCAGCAGAGTTCTCCCCCTCTGAGCAGAGATGCCTCGGACGGTGAATTGGTAGAGATGTGTGGGAATGATGGGGGACATTTGGCTGCACCTTGCATGGACATCAAGAAATTAGTATTGGGGGCCAGCCAAGTGGTGCATTGGTTAAGAGCTGGTTTTGGGGTGCCAGCGGCCCTGGTTCAGATCCCACATATGAGGGCCAGTGACACTGCCCTCTACAGCTAACAACAGATCCACCTGGAGCTGGGCTGTGCGAGTCCTGGCGACGGTGTAGGCTGCAGCCCCTGCAGCAGTGGGCTGCCATAGGCTACAGTGAGTGGCCGGCAGCCAGCGTGAGCTGCCAATAGCTGCAGTGAGCGACCATCCAGAGGCCACTGACCTATCTGCCTCATCCGGGAAGAGTGCAATGACAATACCAACATGGGCCAGTGAAGCAACGTCCTCCGCAACTAGACTGAAGAACAAAAAGACAGCAACTTGCCTGTTCCCATTCCCAGATTCCCCAATGCTGTTCCCCTCCCCCAATTCCCCAATAAAACCTTTAAATAAATAAATAAATAAATAAATAAATAAATAAATAAAAGAAATTAGTATTGGACCAACATTGAGAGGATGTTAGCGTCAGAGCGTTTAGAGCTAGAAGGTAATCAAGGAATATGTAATTTATATTTAAACTGTAAATTCAGCCCATCCCTTATATACATAATATATCAAAGAAATCCTCCTCCTACTGCACATTTCCTCCCCCTAAGCTATTCAACAGCAGCCATAACCATCAGGGTCCATTTCTTAGAAATTCCAGTGAGAACATTTGGTGGATTGGTGGCACTTGTTTGCAAAGGATTAAAGAAAAGAATCTGTTGTATGTCTGTGGGCGGGTAGGAAGAAGGCAGAGAACATGTGTCAGGCTCCCTCTTTTACCTCCGGATGTCTGCTTCCCTGCCTCCTCGCTCTGCCTACATGCTGCCCCAGCACATGCTGATAGTGCCCCTCCAGGTTACTCTGCAGTAGTTATTTATTGCCTGGCTACCCTTTGGAGCCACTGTGAACAAAAGTTCCAGGTTCCCCCATCAGATATTTGAAAGCAGCCGTTTTGTCACCTGGAATCTTGTTTCTCCAGCCTGCTGAGTATTTCTGTTTCCTTCGATTGACTCTTTATGTAGTGGAGCATGCTATTTGTTTATTATCCTGTTGGTTCTCTTCAGAATATAGTTCATGGTTCATAACAAGCAGGACTCCTCGCCTGTGGCAGCTCTGGCTGAGGTTGGTTCTGATATGCTGGGCTCAGGAACGAGTGTCCCTGGGATTGATTAGTGATGCCTTACACAGGTATGGAAGTGGAAGCACACACCGCCTCTTTACACTTTGTTGATCTTTCAAATTGTGATGACATAGATGCCAATTAATTCTATTAGTTGCTTGAAAATTTGGAAAGCGCCCCCATTCTTTATTGAACAGAAAGGAGACTCTTAAATGAGTCACCAGTTTTGCCAAGCATTGCATTAGGCTTCACTACAAAATGTCTGCATAAAGCTTCTGATCTTAAAATATAGTAATCAAGGAAATTATGCAAATAAATATGAGGAACGCACATCATTGTACATTATGTCTAAAATGTGTTCTTATTTAAAATGTAAATAAAAGCCAAACAATATGTGACGGATTGTAGTTTTACAAGAGAAGACTTCGGCGTGACTGAAATAGTCAGGGGCAGGCCTGGTTTCCACAGTGATCCTTTAAATCAAGGATTCTTTCTGGGTTGCAGTGTGTGTAGAAACATAGAAACTAAGTCAAGGATAGTTTCTAAAAATTGAATTGCCTGATCTATGTATTCAGTAGATTTCATTCTGCTTTGGAATTGTATTTCTTGCCTGCATCTGAGGCTGTACCTACAGCAGCAAAACAAAATCGAGATAGTGACAATAATTTGTATCCAGTTCTCCTGCTTCCAAACCCAGCTGCCTTCAGCCTGAGCATTGAAGAGCACTTGTCATCATATCCTGAGTTCATATAAGTCGTTATCACACCTCTTCACTGCAAACCTAGGCTTCCCCACAGGTAACTACATGCAGGACTCAGCCAGAATACTTAGCAGCTGAGCTTATATTGGGTTATATTTAAGATGACTAATTGTGATGCATAGTACCCTGAAATATAAGGCTTTCATTCATAAGTATTCGTGTTCACATGGGAGAAATTTCTGGATTTTTGCTTTTCCCTCCCTTGCCTGTTCTGTGACTGTCACTGCTCCATTCTCAGCCCCTAACGATGTCCACTGCTCTTTGCATGGCCCGCTGCAGAAGGCACAGCCCTTTCTGTGCTGGGACTAAGACGGCACGGGTTCCGTCGCTCCCCAGGCAAAGCCAAGGTGGTCACCACTACCCCATTGTATCAGACTCCTGTTCAGCCCACCTTTCCGTGGGTGGTGCTTAGGTTTTTCATTTTTTTTTGAGGGCAGTGTCGTCAGTGGCCCTCATATGTGGGACCCGAACCGGGGCGCCTGGCTTCCGAAGCCAGCGCTTAACCACCGCACCACTCGGCTGGCCCTAGGTTTTTATTTGTACTTTATCATGCTGTCTTTTGGGTGGCCAGACACACACATACACTCACACACAGACACACTCACACACACTCACACACACATACTCACACACTTACATTAACACACACACACACACACACTCACATACACTCCCAGCACCACCGGCACCAACACCCACCTACACTTCCTGTGAGGAAACCACCATATAACTTTGTTGACAAACATCTGTTTGATATGTTTAAATGATTCAGAAGTAAAACAGGGAAAGTCCCCATATCAATTTCTAGTTTTGAATTGAAGACTGCTAAAAGCAGATAGAGGTTTTATAAATGTGCGAGTGGTTAAAGCTTTGGAGCTGGCTGACAGAATTTACAACTTGCTGGTTAGTGATTACTAGCAAGAAGAGTTTAGGAAAACAGAGTTCTGCATTGTACTCAGTTGATACTTCTCTTTTAAACCTTGCTGCAGATGATATTTTTATGCAGGCAGGTGGTCCCCCACTGGGGAGAGAGCCCCTGGGAGAGACTGGAATATGGAGGGTGCAGCGTGGAGACAGCCAGGTCTTACAGGGGTCAGACATGCTAGGCAGACAAGCCTTGGCATGAGTTTAGTGAGGCCAGAAGTGAACAGCAGGATCAGGCAAGAGACTGGCAGGGCAACCATAGATTCCAAATGGTTATCAAAGTAATTTTTCTTTAAAATGTTATCGAATGAGCCATAATTTATTGGGCTGAGTTGCGTTTTGTCCAGAGGAGTTGTTCAAAGTTTGGATTCATCTCTGGAAGCAGCTTTCATCTAAAGTCCTGCTCTAGCAAATGATATTCATTTGATCATAAATTGAGTGGCCCGTTAAAAACAAGTCAGATTTAAACAGGACTGTGGAGCTTTTTGATTTGGGGAAAACGGTGCAGGAACTGTGATGAGGTGCTCTGCCCGTCACTTAGGAGAGGGAGAAAATGGAGGGGGGGACTCTTGCATTCCAGTCCACTCATGCACCCTCTGGATGCCAAAAATTAGAAAGGGAAGCACATCAGATGCGTCCAGCCCAAATTCCATTTGCACTCAAGGTTATGTAACTGCTCGTCGTGTAATACTTTGGCCCTTGTCCACTGAGCAGAAATCGACGGGTTTGCATGCCTAATAGCCCATCAATCAGTCAGGATGCCTTGCCTTGGTCTCGCACCCAGCATCCATGTTTGTGTAAGCTGGCTTTGGAGGTTGTATAAACAGTTTTATCAACCTGCTCTCCCACCCTTGGTGATAAGTGGCACTTTCAAAAAATCCCTGGGCATGTTCTTAGGATGCGAAGGAGTAGAACTTACTCCCCCCAGGTTTACGATGGTCTTCAGTCTCCTTCCACGCATGCTTTCGTGGCATCTGCAGGCGTGGAGTGTGGAGCGTGGAGCATGTCTGGCTCCCTGGACCTCCGGGGCCTCTGCCTGCGGAATCAGTATTGTCCTGCCTCATGGAGCCTGGTGAGGGCTGCTCAGCAGCTGCCAAATGAAACTGTGCCTCTGGACTAGACAAGCAAATTCAACTTTGCACAGAATAGAAAGGCACACATTTTCCCCTTAAAAAAAAAAAAGAAAAAAAGATTGCTGCAGTGTGTTGGCATTGATTCATGCAGACACCTTTTGTTCTGTGTGAGAGAGAGCCTTGCAGTAGCAGGAAGGGCAATGGACAGAAAACACAACCCCAAGGACACCAGCCCCAGTATCCGTGGACCACAACAGTAAGAAATGACTTCCTCCTGTTGTGAGGATCTAGTGAGATGATGTGTCTAGAACACGTGTATAAAGATTGTACTATTGATACCGAGTGCCTCTACATGCATGGCACCCTCCAGGTGGGTACCAGAAGGGTGAGTAGGATGGGACATAAGCAGAGGCCGGGAAAGGCATTCCAGGCAGAGGGAACAGCACAGGCAAAGGTGCAAGGGTGGAAAATACAGAATATGGCAGGGAAGCATCAGAGAGTGTGCTCTGGCTGGAATACAGGGTGTATAAAGGGAAGAAGTGCAGGATAAGGTTGGGCTAAACGTTTGAGGCTAGATAATGGAGGGACTCAAATGGGAGGCTGAGGAAATTGGACTTGGTTTTACAGGCAGTGAGACGCTATTGAGGTTTTTAAAGCAGAGGAGTAATATGATCACAGCTGAGCTTTAGGAAAATTAATCTGGCAGCAAAATGCTGCAAAACTTCTTTGGAACAAGAAGTGGTATAAATAAATAAGTAAGTTGAAAATTTGGCAGTAGTGTTTTAAAATATGTCCTGAAAGGTATGAGCTATATATTTTGAGATGATAATGTCTTTTGTTTTCTCACAACAGCCAAATTCTTTTCTTTCTTTCTTTCTTTCTTTCTTTCTTTCTCTTTCTTTCTTTCTTTCTTTCTTTCTTTCTTTCTTTCTTTCTTTCTTTCTTTCTTTCTTTCTTTCTTTCTTTCTTTCTTTTTCTTTCTTTCTTTCTTCCTTTCTTTCTTTCTTTCATCCTTCCTTCCTTCCTTCCTTCCTTCCTTCCTTCCTTCCTTCCTTCCTTCCTTCCTTCCTTCTCTGCATTTCCTTTATCCATCCATCCTTCCTCCCTTCCTTCCCTCTCTCTGCCTTCTTTTTTCTCTCCTTTCCCTCCCTCATCCCTTCTGCCTTCTTTCCCCTCCCCCTCCCCCTTCCTGCCTCTCACTCATCCCCTCTCTCCTGTCTGTGACAGTCAATGCTCATGAATGAATTAGAAATTTTATTTCTGAAAAATGGTGATCAAGTGAAAGAGAAATCGATAATGAAATTAGAAAGTGTGGATAATTTGCAATGTGCACTGTAAGGCTGTGAACAGGAACTCATGTGATGCTCCATGGAAATGTGATTTGAGAGAACGCTGGGAGCCTCTATAAACATTTTTGTATTTGTGAATCTGGGAATTCAAAAAGGTTCCGGATGTGTGCTTCAGGAATGTCAAGAGACTGCAGTAAATCCAAATTCACAAAACAGATAAACTATTGAATGACTTCAGATTGCAAAACGATTTTCCATTTTATTAAATATTTATTGCGTGTTTACCCTAGGGGAGTCCTTTAGTAAATGCAGTTAGTATTTGATTTACAGAAATTCAAGTGTATACAACTATTTCTGGATCCATGTATTATGTTAAGTGGAATCCTCTTTTTATGGTGTTAGGAAATTTGAAGATAACCATTTTTCTGTTTGAAAAATCAGTTTGCATGTATAAAAGGTATTTCCTCAATAATTATAGATTTGGTTTCTTACCAGGAGGGATTCTATATTATAGATGGTTCTAATTTTCAAAGCTGTTTGATAACAATGGTCCTTAGTTATTTTGCTCAGTTACTACCTTATTATCTGCCCTTTGGCTTGGGCCCATGGAGAATAGCCTTTAAAACCCTTCCTCTGAGGTTTACCTGCTCTGGGACCAAAGGCCTCAGATTTCCCCATCAATAAGATGGGAATAATAATAGTTTCCCCCTGAAAAGTCTTTGGAGAAGATTAAATGAAGTAATTCATGCACCTCACACCTACTAGGTGCTCAGTAAATGTTAGCTATTATGTTATTACTATCATTTTTCCAGGCCCAAAGATGAGATCAGTTGGCTCAAGCTGAGCAGGATTTTATTTCCAAATGAGTGGGATTTTTTTTTTTCTCTTAAAAAAATGTTTTTCCATTACAGTTGATATTCAATGTTATATTAGTTTCATGTGCATAGCATAGTGGTTAGACATTTATATACCTTTGAAGTTACTAGTCTAGTACCCACCTGACACCGTACATAGTTATAACCACATTATGGATTATATTCCCATGCTGTACTTTACATCCCTGACTATTTTATAACCACCAATTTGTACTTCTTAATCCCTTCACCTTTTTCATGAAGCCAATCCAGCAACCATCAGTTTGTTCTCTGTATCTGGGAGTTTGTTTCTGTTTTGTTTCCTTATTCTGCTCTTTAGATTCCACATATAAGTGAAATCATATGGTGTTTGTCTTTCCCTGTCTGACTTACTTCACTTAGCATAATACCCTCTAGTTCCATCCATGTTATTGCAAATGGTAAGATTTCATTCTTTTTTTATGGCCAAGTAATATTCCATGCAGCCATTATAGAAAACAGTACAAAGATTTCTCAAAAGATTAAAAATAGAACTACCTTATGACCAGCAATTCCACTTCTGGGTATTTATCTGAAGAAATCCCAAACACTAATCTGAAAAGATATATGCATCTCTATGTTCACTGCAGCATTATTCACAATAGCCAAGACATGGAAACTTGGCTATTGATTGGATAAAGAAGAAGTGGTACATATATACAGTGGAATGTTACTTAGCTAAATGAGTGCTTTTTTTTTTCAACCTTTGCTCGATATCTAAGCCATTTTATATTTCCAAAAATGAGGAAATTTTTGACATCTAACTTACTGGTATCTACTAGTATCAGGAGATGCTGCCTTATCTGCTGTTTGGAATGAAGTGTTTTATAGGTTCCCTGATTTATGATAACTGTGTCCAACTGTACCAGAGCATAAGAAAGAAGTAAAAGGGGGATGAAAGGGGGAGTGGGGGAGGAGAAGGAGAAAGAGCAGGGAGGAAGATGTGCTGCCTGTATGTAAACGTTAGGTTGATCCCGCTTATCATCACAGTCTTATCCCACAGTAGCCCCTTGCTTGTGCAGAGGTGTCCTGGTTCCCACATATCAAATCTCAGCTCTGCTCCTCGACTCTGAAGGGCCACATAGTCTAACACCCGCAGCTTTCCCGCCACCCCGCTGCCCACTGTGACCAGGCACATCTCTGTAAACTTGCTCATGAGCTGGCTCGGTCTAGGACTCCCTCCAGTTCCAGCTCATTTATCCAAATCCTATCTAGTCCCCAGAACCTCCGCAAGGCTTCTCCTCTCCTTGAAGCCTTCCCTGCATGCCTTATTCCTCACCGATTTCTTCCTTATTCAACTTGTGTACCCTTTTTGGCCCGGGTTCCCTAAAAGAGCACTCTACTAGAATTCATGGGAATCATGGCGATAATTGCAAACACTCCCATAGCATTCTCTAGCCCTCAGAGCGTTTTCACTGGCTTATTTCTTTGACCTCCCTAACGTCCCTGCAGGTGGGCAGTGCACATATTTTTACCCTACTCTGCATGGTTACTTGGTCACGTTTATATAGCCAGGGAAACCAAGAACTTGAACTCACCAAGCCTACTGGCCCTCTTTCCCAAGTAGGGTTTTACACTGCTGTTGTTTGTTATACGTTAACCTCATCTCCTTAACTAGTCTGTAAAAATCCTTGATATAAGGGGAAATGTCTTTCTTTGCTGATCTCTCAGTTGCCTTTGGCCCTGTATCCAGCTAATTCAATCTTGCTGCCTGCTAATAGTCCTGGTGAGCAAATGCTCCTTATGTAGCAGGCATTGTGCTGAGCCTCTTCACAGGAAGGAAGGGTCTCCGCTAACCCTCAGGATGCCTCTGCAATGTCGGTGCCCTTCTTAGGTTTAGGTTCAGAGGGTCCAGCACTTGCCGAGATCAGATAGATCAAACAGCTAGTAAATGACTCTTAACTCATCACACAGACGGCTAGTACCATGGGAGGTCGGTCTTTCTTTCTTTCTCTCTCTTCCTCTTCTTCCCTCTCTCCCTCCCTCCCTTCCTTTTTTAAATTCAGACTTCTATTTAGCTTAAAATTCAGAGACAGCATTGACAATCGGCTAAAATGCTGCCCTGGGGGCCGGGGGCGGGGAGGGGTCTCCTCTGTTGAAAGCACAGCACTCAGGAACGGTGAATGGAGAATTGGGGTGAAAGACCTTGGTTCCTGTCTTGTTTGAATCCTTTATCTTAGAGAAGAGCAGCCCACTGATCTGTCACCATAGTTTAGTTCCACTGAATTATACCAGGACCAGACTACTCTAACTAGAGGTACATGCTTCTGATGCCCTTTTGCTCAAGTGTGCTTAACCCCAGAGCAGATGACTGAGACCTCTGAGTGCCTGGCCCCAATTACACAGAGAAAGGCTAGAAATCGCTACACATGTTTATCTTTTAGAAAATCCTTCTACGTTACTTACCATTGAGAGAAACAGTGAGATACTACTGTTTGGCTAGTTTAGAAATTGGCTTGACAGAACAGCATGAATGGTGTATAACACTATGCTCTGGGTCCAGACTGGTCCTCCTTCTGTCTTGGTGTTATAATATTTTGAGAACATAAACTCATAGAAGTGTTGGGTTATTGTATGTGGAGAGATGCCCAGAATGTTGTCAAAAAAGTGGTGAAATGCTACCTTTATCAGGCTCCTAGCGATAGAAATTTCGGTAAGTATTTCTTCTTGCTGAGAGATAAGTTACTTCTGTAATATGGGGACCCAAAGCATTTCTGATTTTAGGAAAAAAACAAGCAGACTGGTGTGCTTTGTTCTAGCCATTAATGCACACAAACTCTCAAAGACATCATCCCCAGATCCGTACTCTCCATGTAACGCAAACTTTTTTATTGCAACATTTAGCTCTGCCTTGTGTTGGATTGAGAGATATTAGCCATGAAAAAAAAAATAGGTTTCCTAAATAAGTCAATTTGGGAATATCAAAATAATTCAGTGTATCCAGGTCTTTCCGCCTTATTTTGAGAACATTTGTTCCCCCATTAGGAAAGAAAAACTGAATAGTAGTTTTGAGAACACTAGCCATGCTACTCCCTCCCCTCTCCCAGTGGCCAGCTTTCAACCAGGTAACAGACTGAATTTCGGATGCACTTTTTATTCCGCTGTGCCTAACAACAGTCCAGTAGTCGACTGTTGTCTGCATTTTAAAAATAGTTTTGGGTGCATTTGCCAGCCTGCCATTTAAAATTTTAGCAATCCCACCTATATTTTCAGAGATATGGGCACCATTCTTACCAGGAATGGAATAATCATACTTTATTAAAAATTATTCCCTCAGGTATTTTACAGCTAAGCATTTAGCACATCAGCAAGCCTTTACAACACTATTACAAACAGAACAAGCAAAGAGCATTAAATGGATGAATTATGAATTAATACCAAACTTCTCAATTGGCTGGATCATACCTTAGTTGGTTCTTCAGTTGTGTCTGTTGAATAATTTAAAATGTGTTGTTTGGTCATATTATTGATTTTTTAGCCTGGCTATTAATTTTGGTCCAAATCAGAAAAAATCATGCATACATATATCAGGACTTCACCAAATATTCTCTTGACTGATCTTTACTTCCTAAAGTGTTTCTGAAACTGACCAACTCAATGCTTCATGAATTGTGTTTTCCAGTGGATTTATACAAATCCCAACTTTTCTCTTAAATTGAAAAAAAAAAAAAAATCCTAGTGATTTTTCTTTAAAAATGCAGTTTCTTAATAAATATCTTTCCAAGAAATTTTTTTTTTCCGTTTAGCTAATACTCAGACTTTCTCCCACCATAATAAAAAAAAGTCAACTTTAGGCCCACTTGTATCTCTACAATGGTAAACTCTTTATTTGACATATACATAGAATGCATTTAAAAAATTTAACATATACATATAAATGCATTCTATGTGTTTTAATTGATTGGGACCAGCTTGCTGTAAATTGGATTTGGGATCATCCCATTATTGTTGTTGTTGTTTTCCTGTTGTTGTGGCTTGTTGTCAATTTTATAGTGAGGAAATTTCAAACTTATGCTGATTTCAGATTGTTTTGAATTTTGCCTATTGTCTTGCACATTTTTGATTGGGAAAAACTGACACTTCAACCTTCCAATTTTTAACCAACGATCCCCATTCCTAGGGATGTGCAGACTCAAGGTTGAGAAGCATGATATTTGAGTTAAAGTCATGGTCACAAATAAATTAATACTAAAAATTGTAACTGCTTGGAAGATATGCCAGATAAAATGAAATATTTAGGAAGCCAAGGAAAAGTCCAGAGGTAGTCTTTTGAGTGTCAAATACTGTAGCGTCAGATGCTTATATTTATAGAAGGAAATGGAAGAAAGTTCATCATCTTACAGAATACTGTGTTAATATTTAATATTTAGAAAATCATCACAGCATCCAAGAAAAACTGAAAATGATATGCTTATTACCCCATAGTGTTTTTATATAAACCTACGGTTCTAGATTTTTACCCATTGCACTATCTGTAATAAGCATTATGCGGTAATATTAATGTCCTTGCATTCTTCTTTGATATGCATGAGGCTATTTTTTAATTTAGATGTTTTATACCCAAAGCAGTCCAGACAGGACCTGAAAAAACAATCGAATGTACGTGGTGAAAGAAATAGGAATATGTTCCGGGGAAACAGATGGATACAGACTTTAAAAATAGTTGTGAGTGAGGCAAACCATCACTCGGGAAAAATCGTCTGGCACACTTTTGAAACTACAATGAGCCTCCTGCCACACAAGAGTCAAGGACCAGTGTGGGGTCAAATGCCAAGAGGGTGGACTTGCATATTTCAGATGCTTTGTATTTTGCTTTGATGTTCCAAGCCGCTGGAACTGGATACAGCTCTTCTTGGATTGATAAACTGCTGGAGACATTGAATTCAAGAAGGAATTTTTAACCCTTCTATGTTTAAAAATGAATGACTTATGTTGCTGAGGGTGGGAACACTCCCTACAGTCAACTTGGGGAAAAGTTTTGAGAAGAAATGGACTCCTTTTAACATTTGGGCAATTCTCTACAGTATGTGAAGCATCGTAAAGACAGAGAGGACACCTACAAAGTGAGCGAGGTGATGTTTCCTACCGTGGACCCTCTCCTTTATGCCCGATGAGACATTCAAAACATTTAGAAAAAAGTGCATTTTACAGTCCCAAATAACTCTCTGCTTAGTATTAACTAAATTCAGTTCTGCATTTAGATGATACAAAGGCATCAGTCCACAGTAAACACTTAATGTGAGAGGAGATAAAGACAAATCGGGAACTTCCTGATCCTGTCATTTTGATCCCTTTCTGAAAGAAAGCACCCTGACCGCCCAGAGGAAATAGCAGCTTGGAATGCACACCTATTTGACTTGGCCGATGTGAAAACTATTCTTTCTGAGGATCCAAGAAATAAAACTATGGGACAGCAACTGAAAACCACCTCAGAGATTATCTGATTATATCCCCCATGGTACAGATAAGGAAAGTGAGGTCTGGGGTGTCTCAGGACATGCTAGGGTCAAAGGGCAGGTGAGGGTGTGGGTGGAGAGCCAGAATAAATACGGAGGTCTCCCACCATCCTATCTCCTGCTGGTCAAGTGCAGCTGGAAACCCAAAGGCGAGGGCTGCCTCCTGAGACACAGAGTAGGGCACAGAACAGCAGAGAAAGGGTCTTCGGAGGCAGA
Source organism: Aselliscus stoliczkanus (assembly GCA_033961575.1). NCBI lineage: Eukaryota > Metazoa > Chordata > Mammalia > Chiroptera > Hipposideridae > Aselliscus > Aselliscus stoliczkanus. Next base: position 61,468,987 of record CM066732.1, on the reverse strand, counting down.
TGGAGAATAATCATCAAGAAGAGAACCCTGATGAATGCGGTGATTCTGCCCATTCAGTCAGTTTCAGTGACATTAACAACGAGAGTATCTGCATAGATATGAAATAGCACCTCTGCACATGTGTGATATGTATCATCCACACAGTCTGCTGACAACACTTGGTGCAGCTTATGTATTCAGGCCCCCTCCCAGTAACACCAGCACCATCCAGGGGTCTCCTGTCTCCACAGGGACTTTCGGCACAAAGACACAAAGAAAACGCTACGAGTGGGAAAATCCCCATCTGGCAGAGGTCTCTATGTATATTGGTGCTGCTTTCTGAAAATAAAATCTTTGAGGAAAATGCTAAAGATTCCCAGCATTTGAACATAAATTTTGACGATGAGCTCGACTGTAGGAGATATCTCTGTGCCACCTCTGGTCCTATTGGCTGCACCTGATGAAAGGGTCTTGGCTCAGTCAGCGCCACACCTGTCCTCCTATGGACACAACCCAACAGCTCCGAGCCTCTCATTGGCTGCCCTGGGCTTTCCTGTTGACTCTGAGGGGCGAGACCCCCTGAGTCCACTCATGCGTGTGCCACCTGGGAATGCAGGCAGTGGCGTATCTGGGTGGAAGGTGGAAATTAGTTTGATTCTTTTCCCTTCGTCCCCCTGGATAGACCACCCTGAGACACAACGGTTCCTGCTGCCTCTAGGAAGATAGCCCTGTGTGTTCCTCGGGTTAGTTGCACTGGACTCCAAGCAGAGGTCAGCCCGGGAACACACGCCATCCCGTTTTCTCTCCCTCCTCCCCTGCCGCTCTCTCTTGTGAACAAAGTGTTAGCTCTGCTTCAGGGAACCCACGCTAAGGTAGATGCCAAGGCCATGCCTGTGTGGGCGCCCTTCCGAGGTCCACTTTTCAGTGGAACTAATTAGGCACGTGTTTAATGAGTGTAGAGGACATTAAGTGGACCAGTCAGCAATCTAATTGTTATAAGTAACTGGAGTCCTATTGAACTCAGAAAGCAGATAGGTGAGCATCTGTTTGAAGTGCGGAGCTCTGGACTATCTGGTGTAGCCTGAGCCTGACACCTTCCAGCCTTTGTTTGGGGGCTCGTCCTTTATCACAGGACATGACTGTGGCTTCCTCCTGATAGGGAAGGAATGACTGGGATTCGCTTTCCTATTTTTTTAACTGCTGAATAATCCATAATGAAGTGCTAGTGCCAGAGGAAGGGGTGCGATAATCACATGTGCTGAACACCTGCTCACCCTCCTTTCCCCAAAGCAGATGCCCATCGGACCCCGAAGAGTAGCTGGCAGTGCTTCCTTTCCAGGGGCAGAGGAACTAGGGAGAGGGACTGCCTCAGTGCCTTGTACCGTGTCCTTTTGTTAGTGCCGGGTAGTTCCATGTGCAGCGGGGAGCCGGAGGGCTTCCCAGGGGCAGGTGTCGAGACAGCGCGTCCTCTGTGCCTGGCTCAGTAGCCTCCAGGCTGGCTCTCCAGGAGATTCTGTGAGCTGCCTAACATCCGGTCACTATATTTCCTGCTCAAAGCAGCTGGGGTGGGCGCTGCGTTTGCAGTAGTGCAATGGAGCGCTTTGAAAATCCATGAGTGATGCTGCCATTGGAAGCTGTATGTCATTTAGATGGTTTTCCCTTTTGTATTATTGGTGTCTCTTTGGGACGATCAGCTTACTGGGTGGCTTTTAAAAGTGATCTTGTTTACAATGATATCCAACACTTGCAAATGTTTTTTGCTTCCAAGAACTGAATTCTAAGAAAGCTGAATGCATGGTAATTAGATTTATTTCAGGCTTTGATTACTGAGAAGAGCAGAGCTATACCAGCCACTAGTGCTTAATTTCAAAAATATTTCGATAATGTAAATATGTATTGTGGTCATAACCTAGAAATTAGTTACCTTTGTATTTTATTTCTAATCCAGACAACACTTAGCTGCTTGAAAAGCTGTTGGTTACGAATATGTAACCTTGTCATCATGTGTCAAAGGTGGTGGGAAGGCTTGTCTCTGCTGCCAACTCCAATCAGCTTATTTTTAACATGTATAATCACACCCTAATTGATCTGTCTTGAAAATCTGGTTTCCTTTCTTTTTCCCTTTTTAAATTAACTTTTATATATGAACACATGCATATAATTTAAAAATCAAACAGTCTTAAAAGGCTTATAATGAAAAACAGTATTCTCCCCAAATACTATCCTCTCTCTAGAGGCAGCTATCTTCAACTGTTTCTTTTGGCATTTATTCTCGTTTTTCTAGACAGTGTGAAGCCATTTTGGACAGTGCTTTGGAACTTCTTGTAAGGTAACGGGATTTAGCAGTCCTACATTAGCCATGCCCCAGCCTCACGTCCCCTCCCTTACTTCCCCCGTGTGTTATAACTGAACCTTTACATAGTCATTGTTTACATGATTATGACTATGGAAATAGTTTGCGACAGCTTTTTCATGTGTGACCACATTTCTTCCTAAATAATTTGATATATCTGTATTAGTCAGGATTCTCTAGAGAAACAGAGCCAGTAGGATGGAGATACACACACACACACGCACACATGTGTGTGCACTCGAAAGAGAGAGACTGACAATTAAGTTCCCAAACTTGTTACAATGATGTTGCTAGCCTTTTTTGATATCAGAAGGATTATTCATTATGAATTTGTGCCAACTAGACAAACAGTTAACCAAGTTTTCTATTTGGAAGTGCTGAGAAGGTTGCGTGAAAAAGTTAAACGACCTGAACTTTTCGCCAACAATTCATGGCTCTTGCATCATGACAGTGCACCAGCTCACACGGCACTGTCTGTAAGGGAGTTTTTAGCCAGTCAACAAATAACTATATTGGAACACCCTCCCTACTCACCTGATCTGGCCCCCAATTACTTCTTTTTTTACCCGAAGATAAAGGAAATATTGAAAGGAAGACATTTTGATGACATTCAGGACATCAAGGGTAATGGGACGACAGCTCTGATGGCCATTCCAGAAAAAGACTTCCAAAATTGCTTTGAAGGGTAGACTAGGCTCTGGCATCTGTGTATAGCTTCCCAAGGGGAGTACTTCATAGGTGACCATAGTAATATTCAGCAACGAGGCATGTAGCACTTTTTCTAGGATACGTTTGCGAACTTAATTGTCAGACCTTGTATAAAATACCATTTACATTTTTCTTCTCCTTGGAGACCTTCTCCCGTAGTCCTCCACCCTCCTGCTCCCGTTTGGACTGGTTGTGTTCTGGGCTAGGAGCATAATAGCATCTTTTATTATGATGGCCTCTGTCTACCACATCCAATATCTTCTGCTTTCTTGGCCGAAGCACATCCTTCAGCAGCTGCCTAAGGATGGGGACAAGGAAAGTATTTTATTTTTAGCTTTTGCATACACAAAAAATGTGTTTATTGCACCCCACAATTGGTTTATAATTAAATGATTTTTCCAAACAATGTTGCAAATCATTGGTCTCTGAGAACTCAGAAGAAATTTCACCATGGTCTTGAAGCATTGTGTAGAAATAAGGGCAGTACCATTCTGACGCGCCTCGCTTTGTGTGTGACGTGATTTTGCCTTTGGAAGTTTGTAGGGTCTTCTGGTAGTCACTGGTGCTCCCACATTTCACAGTGAGATGCGCCTGGGGGGCTCTATGTATCCGCTGTGTCCTGGGCGTACCTTACAATGGACCCTTTTAAGCTAGAAACTCATTTGTGGTTCATTTCTTTTAATATTTCTTTGATAAGTGTCTTCTTTGTACTTTCTCCATTTTTTATTTCTAGAACTCTTTTTTTGGTTAGAGTCTCCAAATTTCTTTTTTTTTCCTATTTTCCATTGTTTGCATTTTTGGTTTTACTTCCTAGAGAGTTTGCTTGGCTGTTGTCCAAGTTCTCTGTTACACTTTAAATTTTTGTGATCATATACTTTCCAAGAGCTCTTTCTTATTTTCTGATTATTTCTTTAACACAACATCCTGTTCTTGTTTCATGAATGCAATATCTAAATGTATTCATTCTAAGTTTATAATAGGATTTTCAAAGTTCTTCTTATTTTCCCTGCATCTACCCACAACGTAGGTAGATGTTTGTTTGTTCTGACTTTGCCTTTCGTGTCAGAGGCTTTCCCTGAATGTCTGCCGGCCTTCAGTGAGTATTGAGTGAGTAAGGCACTAAAAACCAGACTGCAAGTTCTACATGCTGGGATGAGGTAGTTGGCAGGTGAGCTTTCTTTGGGGAGGACAGATTTTTCAGGCGGCCTTTTTGCTGGAACCTCACACACTAATATCAGTATACGGATGTCTTTCCTCTGAAGCTGTTCATTTTCTCCAGAGAAGAATCCTCTCATCTCCTGCCTGGAGAGGTGGATGTGGGGCTGTTGTTCTAGGAGCCAACCCCCCTTTCACCCTTGGTCTCTAACTTGGCTACTTCCCGAGTCTGCAGCCCCTCCTCCATTTCTCCTGAGAATAAAGCTCTTGCCCGCTTGGAGCAGGGTATGTGGGACGAAGAGGGGTCTGGCCGCATAAAGTGGGCTCGGTAACTCTGTTTTCCGTCATGCGTCTGAGCCCCATGTTTCGTGGAACCTGGGCTTCCAAGGGCTGAGGGGCTGGGTTTGTCTGGCCAGTTGGCTTTGGTCTCAACCTATCGTTTACGGCAGATACTGAGTTTGCAACTTATACTGTTACAATTCTTTTACCCACTTTTTCTGCAAGCTTGCCAAAACCTTTTAGTTGCTGTTGTCTTTTTTCAGTTGCCTTTATCCTGTGGGTTAAAGTATTTTTAATTGCTTTACTGATGTAGGGCTTGGGGAGGGAGAGCAGGTAAAGGCAGAAAGTCACTCCTCCATATTTAACTGGAAGGGAAAAATCTAGGCTTTCCCTTCATGCGTGAGAGCTACCACCGAGCAGGCTTTCCTCCCAGGACTGTGGGGGCTGCTTGGGGCATTCCGAGGCCACCATACATCCTGGGTGAGGGGCCTGGCAGCTCAGATACTAAGTATTTGCCATTCCCATGGTAGAGGTGTGTCCTCCTATCCTTTGCTCTTCTTCCTGTTTTCCTGCCTTAGTCCCTCCTCCCTTCTAGCTCCTCTGTGCTCATTTATTCTCTGCCACTGCTGCTTAAAATTACATTTTCAACAAGTCTTTAACACCGCTCTGAACGAAGTGCTCTCAAGGTAAGCTTGCTTCTTCCCAGCCTGTGCCTGCCCTGCTGTCAGGCGCTGCCAGCTTCTGTCTCTTCTGTCTTATCTGTCCCACGCAACCTTTTACAAAGAATGCCTGATAGTCACTGTCTAGTTCAGTTCCCAGGAGCAAACAGTCAATGACACAAGCAGGTGCCTCCAAGAAGTCAGATTTCTCTGGGAAGTAACAAAGCAAGCAACACGTGGCCGGTGTGAGCAGAACCAGACAGGTCCCTTCACACCTCCACCTCCTGCCACGTTGACACTTGTCTGATCGCACAGACAGACCCTAAGAGTCAGAATCCATGTAGACGGGTTCAATTCAGGAGACACCAGTGTTTACATTTCTCCTTCCAAGAAAGCATCTTGGCCTAAGTGTCCCCACACCGGGACACGGGCTGCACGTCCCTCTAAGCTTCAGGCTGCTGACCACCTCGGTAACTCACGGCTCTTGGTCTGCAGTGTCTATCTTACATCAGGGCTCTGTGATTAGTCCGTAATGTAAACGCCTGGCCCACCACGTATGGCCTGAGTTTATCCAAGGCCCAAACAATTACCAAACATTCTTCTTAGATAGAAGACAGATTTCTTTGCCTTGGCAAAGAGTTTTCTGCTGAGATATATTACAGGATGTTTTACATTCTCTTGGTCTTGTAATAACACCACGCCCAACTTCAATATTTGATGCAACTCAGAAAGTTGTTATTTTTAAAATATATATTGTTCTTCATATGAGGCTTTCATATCTGTAAAGAAATACAATCCTGTCTGCCCCTTTCCAGAGTTTTATGACACCTGGGAACTCGGATTGAGCTGGGACTGGGACCAAGATAGGGGTGGGCGAGCTGGTGGTCCCTGCGTCAGGGCCTTCAAAGGCCCTCTGGGCTGGAAAGCTCAGACTGTGGCGTTTAGATAAGCAGACTGGGCTGGACATCTGTGCTTCCAGTTAGGCAGGAAGGAAGTCATCTGGAATCATCTCTTGCCTCGATTACTCAATGTCTTCCTTCCCCTTGTCACAGTGATCCTGGGAGCGTGATGTTATCATCTCCGTTTATAGATGGATGAACGTGAGGAGTCTCAGGGAGGTGACTGAGCCTCTCAGGGCCAGGATTTGAACTCGGGACTTTTGACTCTGTGTCTGTGGTCCTTCCACGGCCCTCCATCTGCTTCCCGAGCCCCTTTCCTGGATCATTCAAGCAAAACAAGCCGGCTTCCTGCTATTGGAGGGTTAGTGTGGGCTGACTCACTGAGGCTGGCTGTCTCCTTTGGCTCATTTTGCCAGGTCATGCCCCAGCCCTCCATTTCCTTTTGCAGAGTCCCAGATCAGAGGTATCCTGGCTGTGTGTGAACTTACCGTGTGATCCTGGGTGAATCATTTCCCTCTCTGGGTTTCAGTTTCCTCTTTGTAAGATAAGTGTATTGAAATCCAGTGGTCTCAAATCTGCTGGTGCATCAAAATCACCCAGATCACCCAGGGAGCTGTTTTTCTTTTTTTCTTTTTTAAGAATCTAGTAAGGCATATTTTACATACCACAAAATTTACCTATTTCAAGTGCAATAATCTTAAATAAGTTCAGCAAGTTTTATTTAATCCATTTTAGAACATTTTCATCACTCCAGTAATATCCTTGTCTGTGTTAGTCCCCATTGTCATCCCTGCCCCAGGCAACCAGTTATCCATGTGCTTTCTGTCTCTGTAGATTTATCTTTTCTGGACACTTCATGTAAACAGAACCAAACAATATGTGGTCTCTTGCATCTGGCCTCTTTTACCTAATGTAATGTCTTTGAGGTTCATTAATGTCGTACAGTGTGGCAGCGGTTTGCTCCTTTTAATTGCTCAGTCGTATTCCATTTCAGTCCGTCTGTGTGTCAGTTCACAGACATATGATATGGTCCAGTGGATTGCCTCAGCAGACAATGAATAATATCGCTAAGAACATTCACATGCAAGTTTTTGTGGAGATGTATTTTTCATTTTTTTTAAGTAGATACCTACGAGTGGAATTGCTGGGTCATATGGTAATTCTGTGTTTAACATTTTAGGAATCTGCCAAACTCTTTTCCAAAGTGACTGTTCCATTTTACATCCCCACCACCAATGTTTAAGGGTCCCCCAGGGAGCTTTTTAAAAATTCTCATTTCTGGGTTTTACTCCCCAGAGGCCTGGAGTGGGTCCCAGGAATTCTCATTTAACAAGCTTCCCAGGTGAGTCAGACACATCTGGACAGTGGATGTGTGTTCGAACCCTCTAAGGCCAGGTGACTTCCAAAGCCTCCCCGAGGGCAGTTGTCTGTTAGTTTGTGCCTCTAGGGCAAGTTGCATATTCCTGCCAAGTCTTTCCTGTGTTTGTCTTTGGGTCAGAGAGGCAGTGATGCAGAGTGGAGTTGAGGGGATTGGCCAAGAAGCACGCATAAATCTGCTCAGCACCTGCCCTGCATTATCCTCTGTAGCCAAGGCTTTGTGTCCCTGGCTTCATAGACATAAAGTTTTATCACAGGGTTTTATGTGTTATCACGCTGTAAAAGTGCCATAAGCTCAAACATCCAGTTTTCAGTGTGGCTGACAGCGTCCTGTTCCTTTAAGCCATATCTTGGTTGCTGTCATTTGGTAACTTATTGAGAAGCCCCATCCCAACCTTTTCATTTATTAGCTGTGACTAGTTACTTAATGGCTCTGAGCTGAGCCTCTGTTTCCTTATCTGGAAAGTGGGATTAATAATATCAACATCCTGGGGTCTCTTGTGAGGATTAAATGAGGTAACCTAGGAAATATAACCGGAGTGAGCTGGAGGGCTCTTTTCTCCCCCTTTTTTACCCCTGGGCCCCCTTCCGTTATTCTACGTTTTCATGTGCTGGCTGGCCATTTGTATGTCTTCCATTATTTCTTTAATAATATTTGATTGTAGTAAGAATGCTTAACACGAGGTCTATCCTTGTAACACATTTTTAAGTGCACAATACAGTGTTGGTAACTAGAGACAGTGTGGTCAGCACACCTCTAGAGTGCACTCATCTTGTGTAATTGAGACTTCTACCCATCCATCAGCAGGACCCCACTTCCTCCAGCTCCCACCATTCTGCTCTCTGATGCTATGGACTTTATTATCTTAGATACCTCATATCTGCACAAACATGCAGTATTTGTCCTTCTGTGATTGATTTCTTTCACTTACTCTAAGGTCCTCAAAGTTAATTCAGGTCATGCGTATTCTAGGATTTCCTTCTTTTTTTAAGGCTGAGTAATATTCCATTGTGTATATACCACATTTTCTTTATCCATTCATCGATCAGTGGGCATTTGGGTTATTTTTATTATACATCTTGGCTCTTGTGAATAGTGCTGCAAGTATATGGGAGTGCTAATATCTCTCCGAGATCCTGATTTCAGTTCTTTTAAATAAATACCCGGAAGTGGGGTGGCTGGATCATATGGTAGTTCTATTTTTAGGTTTTTAAGGAATCTCCCTACTGTTTTCCATATCGGCTGCATCATTTCGCATTCTCACCAATAGTGTGCAAGGGTTTCAATTTCTCCATATCCTTGACTAGTCTTTTTTTTTTTTTAATAACCATCCTAACAGGTGGGAGGTGGTATCTCATTGCAGTTTTGATTTGCATTTTCATGGTGATTAGTGATGTTGAGCATCTTTTCATGTGCCTGTTGGCCATCTGTATGTCTTCTCTGACGAAATGTCTCTTCAAGTCTTTAGCGTATTTTAAAATCTGGTTATTAGGTTTTTTTGGATTTTTTTGGCTATTGAGTTGTAAGTTACTTATATATTCAGGAAAATAACGCTTTATCTGATACATGGTTTGCAAATATTTTCTTCCACGGTAGATTATCTTTTCACTCTGATCATTGTTTCCTTGGTTGTGTGAAAGGTTTTTCGTTCGATATAGTCCCACTTGTCTATTTTTGCCTTCATTGCTTGTGTCTTTCGTGTTATATCCATGAAATCACTGCCAAGACCAATGTCATAAAACTTTCCCCCCAGGTTTTCTTCTAGAAGTTTTACAATTTCAGGTCCCAATTCATATTGCTTTAACTTCTGTGTATGGTCTAATTCCATTTTTTTTTTTTTTTTGCATGTGGATATTCAGTTTCCCAAACACTATTTGTTGAAGAGACTATCCTTTCCCTTGTGTACTCTTGGCACCCTGTTGGAGATAAGATGTCTGTGTATATATGGTTTGATTTCTGGGCTCTTTTTTGTTCCATTGGTCTATATGTCTAGCTTTATGCCAGTACCCTACTATTTTAATTAGTGTAGCTTTGTATTACATTTTGAAATCAGAAAGTGTGATACTTCCAGCTTTGTTTTTTCCTCAAGATTGTTTTGGCTATTTGTGGTACTTTTTTGGTTCCCCATGAGTTTTAATACTGTTTTTTTTTTCTACTTCTTTAAAAAAAATTGAGATTTTGATAGAGATTACATCTAATCTGTATATTTCTTTAGGTGTATTATCATTGTAACAAGCTTAAGACTTTCAATCCATGAACACAGGATGTCTATCCATTTGTCTGTTTCTCCTTTAATTTCTTTCATCAGTGTTTTGTGATTTTCGTTGTACAAGTCTTTCACCTTACAATTGACCATAGATGTAAGGGTTTATTTCTGGACTCTCCGTTCTAATCCACTGATCTCTTATGACTAGCCTTTGGATAATTCCACATTGTCTTCATTACTGTAGCTTTGTAGCAAGTTTTAAAATTTGGAAGTTTGAGTCCTCTGAGTTTGTTGTTTTTTCCCAAGATCCTCTTCTATTATCAACTGACCACCTCACTCTTCTTCAGTGCCAACTTGTAAACATCTTTTATTTTGCTACTGGACCAGCTATGTATACTGTAAAATCAGCTACACATGCAGGATCTCACTATTTTTTTCCACGGGATGAGGTTTCATTTCTTCTCCTCTAGACTCCTCTAGATTCCCTTCTTCAATGTGACTGTCTCCACCATTCACCTCAATCTACAGTATTATAGCTTATTTCTCTCTAAGCTCCTGGTCCAATGCTGACATTTTATTCTAATCCCCTCCATGAGTGAAGAAACAGAACCTTTGTTGTTGGGTCCCCGGGATGCCTTTGGCTTCAGGCTTCAGCCCTCCCTTTATAATCATGCAGCGTGGTTAGGGACCCTCAGCTCAGCAGCCATCTCAGGGTGTCTGAGATCCAGCTCAGCAGTTTCTGCCTTTCCCACCTACCCTGCTATTGGTGTTCTTCCTGCAGACTGGCTACCTCTGACCCAGATCTCAGCCTCTTGGGTTTTATCGTAATCAGGATTGTCATTTTTGCTATCATTGCTCTTGCATCCTCTCATGTCATCAATATGCTTATTGTCTCCCCCAGCGAGATTGGCGGATTTGCCTCAGCTGGGAAGGCTTGAAACCTTGCCTGGAACCCTTGTCTCCTGATGTCAAGTCCAGTGACACTGCCTTCTTCCTAGATGCCTCTGTTTTCTGTCTCTCTCTCAAGAAGAGCGTAGACGTTGAATTCAGACAAATGTAGATTTGTTTCTAGCTCAGGCCCTTGTTAACTGTGTGGCCTTGGACACATTTGGTAAATCCTGTGAGCCTTAGATTCTTCATCAGTGAAATGGGGAAGCAGTGCTGACCTAGCAGGGTGAATACTCTATCAAATGAAGTCAGGAATGAAAATCACCTAGCACAGTACCAGGGACAGGTGCGGGGTATCTTTAAAAGCCCTCAATCTCCTTTACAATGAGACCTCCCATTGTGTGGAATTTCCAGATTCCCACGGATTATTGCATTCCTTCTCAGATGGCCTTGGACATGGGGACTGCCTGGTTTGGTCTAGACATCTCATCGTCCTTTCCCTCTGCCCCTGCCTGGTCCCCTCAGATGCTGCCTTGGTCTTTCTAAGTCTCTGAGCTGATCCGTGCTCCATCCTGGCCAGCGAGAGAGCGTGGACGAGAAACACAGCAGGATGATCATTTAAAAAGGAGCAATGGGATAGGGTGACTTTTATGGAACTGTTTTTAAAGGTTTCACCATATTTTGAGGTGTTTAAAACTTAGGTCATCTTGTAGTTTTATTTGCAAATCCTTGACTTTTTGATAGGAGCAAGCTAAGGATTGTGGGTGCTTTGATATTCTTCGAATATTTAATCCATATTATTTAGAGGAGGACCACTGGGGGCAGCGGCTCCTTTGTCACCCTGGGCATTTCACCTCTGACCCCAACTTGCATGCAGCACTGAGCAAAATGAAAACGGATGCACTTAACAGGAACCACCCACCTGAGAAAGAATTTTGGTGACCAGTTGCTGTCACTCACGCATACCTCTTACGGTTGTCCCGGCCACCACAGGGCTCCTCATCAGAGGACTTCCACCATTCACACCATCCTCGTTGAAAGGAGTTCTGGCAAATACTATTTTCTCTTTCCAGTTAAGTTTTTTTTATATTTTGGCATCTTGGTATCTTCCTGGCTGACACTGGAAAGACCCTGACCTTTTAGAAAGCAGGTTCAGCAAGTCCTAACCTAATGGACAGTGGCTTGCACATGCCCAGAGAATAAGGAATGGAATTTCCGTATGTGACTTTCGATAGCTTTTTCTTTTTTTTTTTTTTCAATCTGGAGGATCTCCTTACATTGGAGCACTCTGGAATATACCGATAAATTACCCCTATTGTATGATGAGGGTGAAGCTTTCATTTAAAGAAAAGTTTTCTACGTATAGATGTGTTTCCTCCAAACACCTAGAAAACTGCGCTTTCTCTTAAATATTATTTTGATCTACTTTGTCCTCAAGGATACACCACTTTTATATGTTTTTATCATTTATTTTCAAAACTACCCACTTTAACAGAAGACCATAAATAGCACTTTTATTGGGAATCAGAGGAGTATCTCCTCAAGACAAGGACCTTTGTCTAGAAGGGGCTTTCAGATGCACACGGACGGCTGGGAACTTGGGTGCTTTGATTCATGCTGATTATTACGGATTGGCGTGCTTGTTATTTCCAGACCAGGTGCCGTATTCCTAGAAGTTTCTCATCACTTTCTCACTAAATCCCTCAGTGCCTGTTCTAAGCTGAGTTTGACTTTTGAAAGCCCTAACATTTATCAAACTAAAAAAATTATCCATGAAGATACAAATATAAGAGGAAGAAGCACTAGTAAAAATCTAAAGAGTATAATGTGTTCTTTTTGATGACTCTGTCTTCTTAAACGCTTCATGTAATGTCTGGCAGTAGAACAGTATACGAGAGCTCAATTAAGTTCTAAATTAAGAAATTACAAGACAGATGAGAAAATGAATGGTTGTGCTGGCAAGTTCTAAGAGAACATCAAAGCGATGATTGATAAATATCTTTTTTTCCACTGAAGCAGTTTCTGAAATCACAGCCAGGTTCTGCTCTGAGATTTGACCGTTGTCCAAAACAGTATCGTTTCATTGGAGAAATCCCTTTTAGGACATAAGAATTTGATGAAGGAGAAGGTAAGTATGATCTAAGGAGAGCTTATTTTAGTCAATATAACCTGTGCCTTTGCTGCAGGACTAGGGTAAATTCTCTGCCATGAGGTCATTTCCCCCTAATTACTTAACAATGTTCTTTTCGTTACAAGTTAGGTGTTTTGTTATTGTTGTTTGCCTGTATGTTTTTAAACAAAAGCAGGGACTAAAACGCAAGAGCAAAAACCAGCTCTGATTCCGTCACTCAGAAATGACTGCCATTATTATTTGGTTCTACATGGTATTTAACTTTTTAGCAAAAGCTAAGCTCATACTACATATAATGCTGCTTAGCCTGTCTCCTGCCTTTCTGAACTTCAGAATATATTGTAAATAGCTGTTAGGCCAACGAAGAGAGAGAGACTTAGATCATGCTTTTCAGTGCTCCAAGCATCCCATTTAGTGGATGGTTCGTAATATATTTTATTAATCACCTACTGATGGCTATATAGGTTGTTTGTAGGGTGTTGCTATGTAAAACAATGCTTCAGTAAACATCTTTGAATATATACCTTTGTATATTGGAAAAGAAAAGCATTCTTTTCCTCTTTGCTGTTTTAAAAAATGGCATCTCTTGATTTCTTTTTTTGTTTTTTTTTGTTTGTTTGTTTTTTTGAGGGCAGTGTCACTGGCCCTTACATGTGGGACCCGAACCGGGGCCGCGGGCCTCCCAAGCCAGCGCTTAACCACCGCGCCACTCGGCCGGCCCTCTTGATTTCTTTTTGAGCCCCTTCCCAGGTCTTTTGGTTCTTATATTTCTATTTTAATGAATTGTTTGTTAATGTTTTTTGCTAATTTCTACCTCTCTTTAGATTTCTATAAACCTTTTACTTATCCTCATTTATTGAGGGGAGGGAGGGAAAAGGGAAGCTTGGTTCACCTGGCTCTGAACTCTACACGAGTGGTTTTTAACATGACATAACATTGGAATCAATTTCCTGGGGATCTTTAAAAACTACTGGAGCCTGCCTCCCAATCCTGGACATTGACTTAGCTGGCTTGGAGTGGGACCGCGACTCTATTCTAGACCAATCATCATGCATGCTTCCATAGATACATGTTTTCTTCTAGCTCGTTCCATTTATATACTTTTTTTATGATTTTACTCAGAGTGTCTGTACATCTTTTATTCTGCCTTTTTAAAAATTTCATATTATGCTATGAACAGTTTTATAAATTGCTTCTTTGTTTAATAGCCATGATGTTAAGCCTACACAATACCATTTTCAGTTTATTGACTAACTTACTTAAAATTTATCCTACAATGAACATATGAGCTGATTTTGCAAGAGCAGCAGCTGAGTGTAGTGGATGCAAACACTGACTCTGGTTCTATATCGCCTGGATGTGACTTACTAATTCTGTGACTGTTTGACCCTGAACAAGTTGCATAACTTCTCTTGACCTCAGTTTCCGCATCTGTAATGTGGATAATAAAACAGTACTTACCTCATAGAGTTGCCGTGATTATTAAATGAGGGAATGTATATAAATCTTGTAGACAATGTTTGTCCATTAGTCACTAATCAATAATGTCATAAAATATTGCCGAAGGTAGCTTACAGAACCCTATAAGATATGAAAAATACTTTATTTTTTATATTTAATAAGGTATATTTTTAAGCTCCCTTTGTGTTCTACTAATATGATTTCATTATAATTCCTTTAGTAACATTTTGTTATTTGGCAGGCTTAATCGCCTTTTCCAAGATTTTCCTTGATGTTCTGGGCTGGGCTTTTTCCAGATGAATGATAGAGTGATTCTAGTTCATTCTTTTGAGAAGTAATTTAATATCCCTTTCATAATGATTTTCTCTGGGCTACCTGGAACCTCCTCTAGTAATTTGAGATTCAAATGATAATTCAGAGTTTCTAATTTGAGTGTGTGCTTCAACTTAATTGAACTTATATTCTACCTGGACACCTGCAAGGTAAATATCCTCTCCTTTAGCTAGTGGGGCCGGGAGGGAGATTTCGCTCAGTCTTTGCTGTACATGACATTATACAGATGGGGTATCTTTTGATCCCTCCTGCAGGGGGAGCCTATTAGGCTCTGACCCCTGCTGCCCGATGCCCACCCTGGCTCTACCACAGCAACTCCAGGACACTCTGATTTTACACTCTCCCTGAGAACAAGGTCAGGGGTAGTTTGTTATGGGACATATTTCCAGAGACTGAGGTTTAAAGTAGTAGGTTTTTGTTGTTAGCTTTATTTGAAATAATTTTTTCAATTAATTAACATACAATATTATGTTAGTTTCTGATGTACAACATAGTGATTAGATACTTATATAACTTACAAAGTGTCACCCTGATAAATCTAGTACCCATCTGTCACCATACCTAGTTATTATAATATTATTGACTATATTCTTTATGCTGTACTTTACATCCCCGTGGCTATTTTGTAACTGCCAATTTGTACTTCTTAACTCCTTCCTCCTTTTCACCCATCCCCCCAACTCCCCTCCCATCTGGCAACTATCAAAATGTTCTCTGTATCTATGAGTTTGTTTCTGTTTTGTTTGTTTATTTTATTTTTTAGGTTCCACATATAAGTGAAGTCATAGTATTTATATTTCTCTGTCTGCCTTATTTCACTTAGTATAAGTCCATCCATGTTCTCAAACATGGCAAAATTTTATTCTTTCTTATGGCTGAGTAATATTCTATTGTATTTATGTAACACTTCTTTATCCAATCATCTATTGATGGACACTAAGGTTGCCTTCACATCTTGATTATTGTAAAAATGCTGCAATCAGCATATGTCTTTTTTAATTAGTATTTTGGATTTCTTCAGATAAATATCCAGAAGTAGAATTGCTGGGTCATTCTTTGTCTCTTGTTATAGACTTTGTTTTAAAATCTTGGTTGTAGGTCCTTGCTTTTCATCACTTTGAATATTTCCTGCCAATCCCTTCTGGCCTGAAAAGTGTCTGTTAAGAAATGAACTGACAGTCTTATAGGAGCTCCCTTGTAGGTAACTAACTGCTTTTCTCTTGCTGCTTTTAAGATTCTTTCTTTGGCATTTTAATTGTAATGTATTCTGGTGTGGGCCTCTTTGGGATCATCTTGTTTGGGTGTCTCCATGCTTCCTGGGCTTGTATGTCTATATCTTTCACCAGGTTAGGGAAGTTTTCCATCATTATTTCTTCAAGTAGGTTTTCAGTTCCTGTTACCCCTATGATGTGAATGTTGGTATGCAAGATGTTGGCCCCTTAAACTATCCTCTTTTTTTGGATTCCCTTTTTTTTTTTTTTTTTTTTTTTTTTTTTTTTTTTGCTGTTTGGTTGGGTGTTTTCTGCTATCTTGTCTTCCCAATCACTGATTTGATCATCTGCTTCATGTAATCTGCTGTTGATTCCTTCTAATGTGTTCTTTATTTCAGTCATTGTATTCCTTATTTATGACTGGTTCTTTTTTTTTTTTAATGGTTTCTACTCTTTGTGTAAATTTTCACTGAGTTTATCTATTCTTCCCCTAAGTTGAGCATCCTTATAACCAGTGTTTTGAACTCTGAGCCTGGTAGATTGCTTATGTCCATTTTGCTTGGTTCTTTTCCTAGAGTTTTGTCCTGTTCTTTCATTTGGGACATGTTTTCTTGTTTCCTCATTTTGGCTGCTTCCCTGTGTTTGTTTCTATGTAGTAGATAGAGCTGCTACATCTCCCGGTCTTGCTAGAGTAGCTGTATATAGAAGGTGTCCTATAGGGCTCAGTGGCACAGTCTCCCTGGTCACCTGAGCTTCGTGCTCCAGGTGTGTCCCTTGTATGGGTTATGTGTGCCCTCCTGTTGTAGTTGAGACTTGATTGCTTGTTTACATGTCATTGGGAGGGATTGACCCTCAGGTTGATTGGCTGTGAGGATGGACTGTGACTGTAGTCGGGGAGCCATTGAGCAGGGACTGACCTTATGGAGCAGGATTCACTTTAGTGGGTCTCTAGTGCCTGCCGAGTCTGCCCTTTGGGTATGTCATTTATGGAGATAGTTGGGTGGTGCTCTCTTGTGGTCTGAAGCTAGCCACTGGGTGTGTTGGAACCGGGGCCTCTTGGGAGGGGCTCCAGTGCAGGCCAAGTTTAGCCACAGCTTGTGGCCTGCCCAGGGCCACTTGGTATGAGCTATAAAGTGATCTTCACTTTGTGCTGGGCTTGGAGATGCCTGGGAGAGGCTAAGCTGTGAAACAAGGCTGGCTATCACTAGTGCTGGCCTTGGGGCTGCTTAGCAAGAGGTACGGCACACACTAAAGCCGTGCTGCTTGTTTGGGGTTTGTGAAACCTTGAGAAATTTTAGGAAATCCACAGCATGAGGCAAGACAGCCCATTTGTGTGGAAAAGTCACTGGAAGCAACTTGAGTGGGGCCACAATTTGAGTGGGATGGGGTGTCAGGGAATCACCAGGGTGGGGGAATGGTGTTAGCTAGGTTGATGGAGACTCAGATATGGCACCCACCTGTGAGTGCAGGCTTGATGTGGGGAGGGCTCCACAAAGGAACAATGACTTTTGCCAGCATTTCTGAGAGGGAGCTGCCCCTCCAGCCCTCTACGTGAAGCTGGATAACTCAGTTCCTCCTCATGTGTCTCTGGCACCTTTCAAGCTGCTGCCCCAGCACTGGAGCTCAGAATGAGAAAGTTCATCAGCGAGTATGTCTGTGCATGGATTCTATAAGAGGAATGCCTTGGACTGCAGCTGCCTTCTGTCTCACTCAGCCACAATCTCTGCAGGTTTTCACAGCCAGAAACTGTGGGGACTTTTCTTCTTGGCCCTGGAACCCTGATCTGGGGAACCTCGTGTGGGGCTGGGACCTCTGCAGCTGAGCTATCCCTCTCGATTTTTATCTGCCACACATGGGAGTGAAACTAGCCTGTTCTGCATCTTTGCCTTTTCTACTAATCTCGAGGTGGCTTCTTTAATATATCCTTAGCTATAGGACTTCTGTTTTAGACTTCAGGTGATCCTCAGCGATGGCTGTTCTGTAGTTTAGTTGTACTTTTGATGTGGTCATGAGAGGAGGTGAGCACAGCATCTTACCTACTCCACCATCTTGACTGGAACCCTCAAAGTAGGAGGTTGAGTCTCCTTTCCGTGGCAGTGTTTTTAGTCCTTGTATGGTGGGATTCTGTGGGCCTGGAGCTATACAGAGATTTTTCCACCTCAGGTTGGAGAAGGGATGAAGGGTGGGAGTAGGCAGAGTGGAGCTGAAATCCAAATGGAGAAGCCGAAGTATGATGAGCCCGAGAGGAAAAGCCAGTTAGGTCACAAGCACCAGAAGGCCCAGAAGGAGGTACTGAGGCTAGAATGTGCAGGAAAGGCCAGAGTCAGAGAAATGAGTAGAGAATATTCCAGTCAACAGAGAGGCCCTGGGCTGCTGCTCACAGCAGGCTCCCTCTATGGCTTGGTACACACACCTGCAAAGGGGCCTCCTCACTCCTCATGTGCAAGATCCAATGGGATGTTTTGGGGTGTCTAGGGCAAATTAGCTAAGGCAGGTAATGAAGATTTGGGACTGCTGACTCCAAACACGCTCCTACCCCCGCATGGTTAGCCCAGTGGGTGCGTCCCTTTTTTGGACCAGCAGGAAGTCTGCTTAGCTACTGGCAAGTGACATGTAATGCTCTGTCAGTCACTTCCCCTCAGCTGATTGAGATCATACCCACTTTCCCCTTCTCCCAACACCATGACGCCTCATCCCCCAAGCTGCTATGCCTTCTGGCTGCTTATTTGGCTGTCCTCCCCCACCCTCTGCATTGTGCAAGGGGATCAGGAGGCCGCTGTTCCCTGTGAGGCCTTTGTGTGGTCCCTAGAAGTGGCAGCCTGCATTTGGCGAACACTCCATGCAGCTCTCTAGGTCTGCTGACCCCTGATATAAGGTCTGCATCCGTGAGTGTGTGCCTCTCACAACTCTTCGCTGTTCTGTTTTCTAAACTCTCGCCTGTAGGAGGAGACTCTGATTGGCCAGTTCCAGGAGAAACACTGGAATCAGTGTTTGTAAAAGCTCCCCAAGGGATTCTGGCCATCAGCACATCTGGGTATCACTCACTCCGGGCAACCAGGATAGTGGCTGAACCTCCGAGCAGGGCCCACGTAGACTCATATTAAGGAACTGTAGGCCAGGAAGTTAAGTGGTCAGCATGGGCTAAGGTTTTACAGAGCTCTGGCAGACGCTCCTGTCTGCTTTGGCTAAAGAGGGAATGGGGAGGCAAATGATAAATAGCCTCGAAAATTGTAAAGAATAATGTGCTGTGTGTAGCTTGTATGAGCCAGGTCTGTGGATAAAGCAAGATCAGCTTTCTGTTTGTTTGTTTTTTGTTGTTTTTTTTTTTAGGAAGAACCAGGGCTATGGCCCTGATAGAAATTGGTATTGGGTCTTGACTGTGTTACCTCTTCCAGAATCTTCCCTCTCAGGTTTTTCCATATTATATTTCTATTGAAACTTCTTCCTTGAAGTCTTGCACTTAGTGCTGTTCATCTGGGTGACATTTGCTCAGAACTGGGTGCTATGCTGGTGCCTGGGGACCTCAGGAAGGATGTTTTACGGTTGTTCTAGGTGAGTTCTAGTCTGATATTGTGACTCCAATGTGGCTCTATGGGAATGTTTAACGACAGAGCACCACCAGGCAAATGCAGTTGCTTGAACTCTCCCTGGGCTTTATGCCTCCAGCCCCCTGTGAGTTGCTCTTCACAGAAGCCTTGGGCTGCTCCATTTTGCTTCACAAGGACCCCTTTGCCTGGTCCCAGAACAGTCCCCTTTGTGTTCCTTTCCCTCATTGACCCTTGCTGTGCTCTTTAAGATAAGATGACCTTTAAGATCAATTGTGACTTTCAAGATCGAGGACGTGTGCCCAAGGAAGAGGTAGGGGCTGAAGAGCAGAGCTGGCCCAGGTTCGTCGTTCCATTTATTCCATCTGTGTTAGGATGCCTCTCAAGGTGGCAGCTCATCCCAGAAACCATCCAGAACAGGACCTTTCTCTGGAAGGCAAACCAAAAGCACTGTATCACGCAAAAGCCAGGACCTTTCGGTCTTTGTGAAATGCGATAAAAGCCTACCCCATCTGTCTGTGACTAGCACGGCCATTGGTTGGCACTTTCCATGCTGCCCCCACCGAGTGAGCAGTGAAGGAGAGAGAGGGAGCCTTATGCTCCTTTCAGAGGCTGTATGGTGCCTTGACAATTGTTACTTCAGACCCTAAGCCCTCCTGGATGGAATCAAGAGAGACATCACTTATTCTGAAGTTTGCTCTATAGAGAACAGCGTCTTTGTCCCAGTGGGTTCCAGTGCATTGTATTTCCAGTGTAGTTATGACATATGATATTATCTTGCATATTTGAAAATATGTTTAGCAGTAAATTTTTCAGTCTTATCACTAAAATTTCAGCCCCAATTCTCTTTCCTCCTTTCTGTGTCTCACCCAATTTAAGGAGTATATCAGTATTTCCCTTTGGGAAATGCAAGAGCATTATATAAGAACCTTGAAATTATTTTCCAAGAACTTAGGTGCTGCTAATTTGGAAGATGCATAGAGCGATTTTCTGGGTCCTCCAACCTTGTCTATGGTAAAATGTATGCCATGTACGAGATCCCTGCCAAAAGAAGCAACCAAAATGCATATTTGCCCCATCTCAGATAATTAATTTTCCTAACAGACTTGTGGATGTATGCAAAAAGAGTGGTAGAATATAAAAGATCATTAATCATCTTGGCATCATGATCTCATGTTGTTATGAAATAAATATACTTACAAAATGGATCCAGATGCTATCAAATACATGTGTCCAATAAAGATTATTTTCTCTCCTTGGCCCAGGCAATAAACACATGAGGCTTATTTGTAACACCTCTCTTCCATCAATTTTCAGTGGTCCTACATATTCTTTTAACCTCTTTCCCCTCTATTGCTGCTGTAGGTGGGCAAGTGTTTTCTGATAAGGATTCTGGGGGGAGCCCTAAGGAGGTAGGAGACTTTCCCCCAGGATGCAGAGCTGATGGGTGATAGGAAAATGAAAGTCACATGGCCAATCATCTGCCAAAACAGTTTTTTGGGAAAAAACATGGGACAAAACATTTTTTTTTCTATTAATCTTTTGTCTAATATATCAAAGTACAAATTCTAACCCAAGACATTACCAGTCCCCAGAGGATATACTTGAGTTTTAGAGGACACCCTGCAGTCTGCCATGTAAGGACAGAATGATAGAAAGATGAAGACATTCAATTACCATGAAACACAAGGTTCTTGATGTGGGTGATCTCTCTTCCCAGGATCACTCCCAGGAGCTGGCTGCAGGGCTGGGAAGCAGAGGGGGCCCCTGTGAGAAAGCTTAGTGGGTTGAGGGCAGTGGTTAACATGGGTTTGGAGCCCGACACATATACGTTCTAATCTTGTGACCTTCCAAGTTACTGTACCTGAGTTCGTTTTCTTTATTTGTTAACTGTGAGTTGCTGGGAGGATTCCTGAAATTACTATAAACTGCCCAGTACCTCGAATGTGCCTAAGATTTGGTAGCTTTTATTACCCTTCTTAGCAAGATGATCACAGATGGAGAATGAGCTTGTCCAGGAGAAGTAGGTGAGTAAAGGAAGAATGTTTATTCTACTGGCAGAGTGATGCTTACATGCACCACTAACCACCAGTCTGTCCTCACAGCCAGTTCCAAATCTGTCTTTCTGGCGTTCCCTCTCACTGTCATCCCAAGAGTCCCAGGTTCTCTGGGTCCTAGAGTTGGACAGGTTGCCACCACCACCATAGCCAATGTGTGTGCCTTTCCATTAACATTGAAGGAAGTATGAAGATGCCAGTCCCCCCCCCCCCCAAACAGACTTGTCAGAGCTTGCAGGCTTAAAGATAAGGAGGGAGATGGGGAAAATAATGTTATTTTTTGGTGCCTTCTCTTATGGCCAGCTCCTTGCTAGGTAATTCAAAGATTTTATCTTGCTTTTATCCTTACAACAACCCTTCCATTCAAGAAAATGGAGGTCACACCCAAGTTTATCTTTCTTAAAAGGGGCACTCATTGCAGCATACCCCTTCCTGCTTCTCAGGTGACTTCACTAAGAAATTAAGGTAAACAAAGCATCACATCTGCCACAGAGGTTCACAAGGGAAAGAGTTTTGAAAAAAATATGCTTGTCTTTTGCTCAGTATTTCCCTAGATGCACAATATTTCTCAACCCTGTGCATTTCTCAGTGCCTGATAGAGCAGATCTCTGAAGCCTTGCTTGAAAGGGATCCTGTGGTCACAGAAAGTTGGGAGTGCTGTGTGTTATGGTCCCATTTTGACAAGTGATAATGCAGATTAGTATTGTTAAAGAATGAGAAAGTCCTGCAGTTAAAAACAAACAGCTATTTAAAATTGCTTAACCCAGTGTCTTCCAAACATATTGTAGATCTCTGGATGGTATGCAAAACACGTGTTAATATTCTCTTGCACTTCTTCGCAGCTCATTCTTTGGAAATCTCAGTCTGACGTACAAGCACAAACTTCTTAGACTTCTAATTTGGCATCATTTTCAAGTCTGGAAGGATATTCGGGCACCATCCCAGAATTTTCTCCTTTATGTTCTCTCCAGGTCCTGCTCTGCGGCCATCCCTCAGATCTTGCTCTTGAGAAAACCACTTTCTTTCTAGGATTTGGGACAACTTGCCTCCTTTGTTTCCTGGGGCTTCTCTGGGATTCTGTTCTATGAGCGTTGCTCTTGACTGGGACCCCTTTGCACTAGCATGTTGTTGGGGCTGGCTGAGCAAACATGCTCAGACGTCCTGCTCAGGACCCAGGGTTGCCAGCTTGCCCTAGTTACAGCTGTGGCTGTGAGACCTCCGTGTCAGTTTCCATCTTTCCCACATATGACTTAGCATTACACTCAGCTTCTACATCTGTGATTTATTTGCATGTTAAGTACACTGGATATGCCAGCATACTGAACCTTTAAGATTAAATGTGTCAGGGGTCCCCAAGACCACCATCAGGCTTGAGGATTTGCTAAGTGGAATCATGGGACTCCCGAAAGCTGTTAGACTCGCAGTTATGGTTTATTACAGTGAAAGGATACAGATGAAAATGAATGAAGGGAAAAAGTGCATGAGGTGACGTTTAAGAGAAACAGGCATAAGATTCCAGGTATCTCTTCCCAGTAGAGTTGCGCAGCAATGCACTTAATTATCTCAGCAATAATGTGACAGCTCATGTAAAATGTTACTGACCAGGGAAGCAAAGCTGAGCCTTGGTGTCCAGGGTTTTTATGGGGACCAGTCCTGTAGGCACACAGCACCTGCATGACTGACCTCAGTGACTCAGACTCCAGCACCTTCCCGCTCCCCGACTCCCAAGCAAAAGCAGGTGTTCACCATAAATCACATTGCAAAGATAAACTGATGTGGTCACTGTGGTATCGGTGTCCAAGCCTCAGGCATATATCAGCACTCTTATCAGGACAATACTCCCCGGGCTCAAAGCTTATCTCCCAGCATCCTGGCCGAGGGCCCATCCTTAAGACAGGCCTTTCTTTGTAATGTGCAGAGTTTGGACATCACAGCCCTGCGGAGTGAGCCTTTTTTAACCCTTTCCACCTAATAAAGTTTAAATGGCTCTTGAAGGTGCCTCTTTCTCAGAATTACTGAATTCAAGTCAAATGGCAGGTACTTCCCATTGATATTTTCTTCCTGACGGCTCACTGAAATAGGACAGACAATCTTGGGCCTTGGTTTGAAAGGTCAGGATAACCCTGTCTCTTTCCTTTCTTTTATTTATTTTTTACTGAGATATAGTTTACCATTTTAACCAATTTATAGTGGACAATTCAGTAGATTTTAGTATCTCACAATGTTTTGCAACTATTACCAGTACCTGATTCCAAAACATTCCCATCATGCCCCAAAGAAACTTCTCTCTCATTTACCCCTTCTTTCTATCTTTTGCAATCACAAACCTACCTTCTTTCTTGGTGGACGTACCTATTGTAGACTTTTTATATAAATGGGATCATATGTGGCTTCTAATGACTGGCCTGTTCACTTAGCATAATATTTTCAAGTTTCATTCATGTTGTAGCATGGATCAGTCCTTCATTTCATTTTTTGCCAAATAATATTCCACTGTATGGATAGACCACATTTTATTGTATCCATTCCTCTGTTGATGGACCTTTGGATTGATTCTACTTTTTAGCTATAATGAACAATACTTCTGTGAACATCCATGTATCCGTTTTCATGTGAACGTATATTTTCAATTCTTTTGGGTATATACCTAGAAGTGGAATTGCTGGGTCATATGATACCTCTATGATTATCTTTTGGGGGAACTTCACAACTGTTTTCCACAGAAGTTGAACCATTTTACATTCCCACCAGCAATGTATGAGGGTTCTGGTTTCTCCACATCCTTGCCAACACTTGTTATTATTCATCTTTTTCATTTCAGCCATTCTAGTGGGGAGTTAAGTGGTATCTCGTTGTTGCTTTATTTTGCTTTTCCGTGATAAGTAATGGTGTTAAGCTTACTGACCATTTGTTTGTCTTCTTTGGAGAAATGTCTGTTCAAATCCTTTGCTCATTTCAAAATTGTGTTGTTTTTCTTTTTATTGTTAGCTTGTTAGAATTCTTTTTATTTTCTAGATTCTTATCAGCGATATGCATTACAAATTCTCCCATTTTGTGGGCTGTCTTTTCAATTTCTTTATGGTGTCCTTTGAGACACAACAGTTTTTATTTTGATGGGTCCAATATATCCGTTTTTTCTTTGCTGCATGAGCATTTGTTTCATATTTAAGAAACCATTGCCTGATGCAATGTCATGAAGATTTACACCTACGTTTCCTTCAAAGACTTTTATAGTTTAAGATTTTGCTTTTAGGTCTTTGATCCATTTTAAGTTATAGTTTGTAAGTGGTGGGAGGAAGGGGTCAGGCACCCTTCTTTGCATGCGGATGTCCAGTTGTCCTAGCTCTGTTTGTTAAGGAGACTATTTTTCCCCATTGAGTAATCTTGCACTTTTGTTGAAAATTAGTTCAACATAGATGTCTGGGTTTATTTCTCATTTCTCTCCTAAAAAAAAGATAAGGTTGGAGAGATTAATGGTGGCAGACAGCCCCTGCTACAGTGACAATCAGGCTACCCGGAACATCCCCATGCTGACCCCTGCTGCTCAGCTCTCAGTTACACCCCGTGCACACTCAGATGGACACCCAGCCATTGGTGGCTCCCTCTCTGCAGCTTGTCTTCACCCTGAAAATATTTACTATTCATGCAACTCCTAAAAAAATTCGGTATTAGCTTTAGTGGAGAACTTTACCTGGTAGACCAGCTATCTAACACTAGCATTATTGTCATTTAGGGCAGTAGTGTTCAAACAGTGGTCCTTGGGGCTCTGCCCCTTTAGTCCTAATGCTCTGCTCTTACAGTTTTATCTGTGTATCTATGTATCTATCTATCTATCATCTATCAATCTATTTATCACCTGTCTGTCTCTCTATATCTATCATCTATCTATCTATCTATCTATCTATCTATCTATCTATCTATCTATCTATCTATCTATCTATCTATCTATCATCTGCCTATATCTATCTATCTATCTATCTATCTATCTATCTATCTATCTATCTATCTATCTTCTATCTGTCTATCTGGATTTCATTTTAGGAGCCCTACACAGACTTTGACTCCCTTGTACATGAGATTGGGAGACATTCTTTAGAACCCAGTTATCATTATGTTAATAGATTGCCTAGAACATTGTGTAATTCTCTCCACCACTGCACGCCAGCTGTCCCTTGCCTATTATATCAGCTTAGATTTAGTCCAGTTTTAAGTGGCAGAGACCCAAAATAAAATGGCTTAAACAATGCAGAAGTTGATTTCTCCCTTACTCTAATCTTCCTTACTGGAAGATTATCCAGTGCTGGCATGATGGCTCAGCTCCGCAAAGTCCTTGGGGCCCAGAAATTTCCATCTCAGCATTCTTCCACCTCTGGGGTTTGGCCCTATGGAAGAAACACTCAATCTTCCTCCTGTGTATCTCTTTACTCTCCTGCTACCACACTCACAACACTTCTGACACCAGATGTGAGGGGTTTGCCCTGCACCGAGCAACTCTCTGCAACACCAGCTGGGTGCCTTACAGTTTAACTCAGTTCTGACACTACCTGGAGATAGCGTCAGATCCACAAGTTACAGGCTCAGACCCAGGAGACTGCCCCATTCCACTTCAGTCACCATTTGAAAGTGCAGGTCACCTGGGCTTCTGGCCAATCAGCTATGAATCAGAGATTCCCACCATCCCCTCCTTGGGTTCAGTTAATTTGCTAGAGTGGCTCACAGAACTCAGGAAAACAGTTTACTTACTGTTACTAGTTGATTAAAGAATGAGATAAAGGATGCAGGTGAACAACCAGATGCAGAGATACATAGGGTAAAAACTGGGAGGGTCCCAAGCACAGGAGCATCTGACCCTGTGGAGTTGGGGTGCATCAAGTAGGTGGATGTGTTCGCCAACCTGAAAGCTCCCCAAACCCCATACGGTTGAGACTTTATGGAGGCGTCCTCACGTAGGCATGGGTCATTAAGTCCATTTTCAGCCCCTTTCCCCTCTCTAGAAAATGGGGGTTGGAGCTGAAAGTTCCAGTTTTGGTGGTGACCATCTCCCACCCAGTAGCCATCCAGGAGCTCATCCAGAGTCACCTCATTAGAACAAAAGACATTCCTGTCACCCAGGAAATTCCAAGAGGTTTAGGGGCCCTGTGTCAGGAGCCGGAGTTAAAGACCAAATATTAGAACAAAATATGCCCCTGGTGTTCTTCCTACTTAGGAAATAGGAGCTCTGTTCTGGGAACTGGGGTCAAAGACTAAATAAGAAAACTAAAGAGTCTTCTAGCATCCCTATTTACAAGGGTTTCAGGAGCCTTGTGTCAGAAAGTGGGGACATGTCCTAATTTTTAGATTCCAGGAGGCAGTCAGAGTTCAGCCATCATATTTCAATTCTGACTGACAGGGTATTGAAGAAGAAGGGAGGGTGATGAGCAGCGGGCTCAGACCTGCTTTTTCAAATTATTATTATTAGTTTCAGGTTTACAGGACGATGTAATCATTAGACAGTTACACCCCTCACAAAGCGACAACCCCCCTTCAGACCTGCCTTTTTTTAATGTAGGTTTCCAGGAAGTTGTCATATAACATTTCATTTACATTCCATTGGCCAGAAATACATCTGTGGCCACCTAGCAGCAAGGAAGACCCAGAAATGTAGCCTTGGGAGGGACAGCCATGTACTCAGCTAAAAATGCTATTTATTGTTGTGGAAGATCATGGGTTTTGGAAGGCATCAGACATTCTCTGGCACACCCATCCTTTGAATAGCTCCTAGAATCCAACCTCTTCCAAGAAATTGTTGGAACTAATTAGAAAAATGTTATGCTCCTTACCCTTCTGAGTCTGCTCCAGGGCTGTCTGATTTGCTTTCTCACTGGACACTTAGCTTTGCTTTCTACCTCCACATGTCCTTTTTCTAGACTTATAAATGATGAACCGCACGTATTTTGATGTCATGTTCCTCTTTTATACATGTATGTAATATGGTCAAAATCTATTTCAGTCTCCATGAATGGCACCACTGTCTTCCCAGTTGCTCGAGCCAAATACTTTGGAGTCATCCTTCAGGCCCGCCTTTCTCTCGTCACTCCTGTTCACTCCATTGGCAAGTCCTGTCTTCCCTGCCTCCCACGGATATCCTGTCCCTGACATTTCTCTCCACCTCTAAGCTCCCACCCTGGTACACACCACCATTATCTCTTGTCTGGGCTGCTACAAATACTTGCCCAAGGGGCCCTCTTGCTTTCACTTCTGCCAACCCCTCCTCCCGTCCATTACCCTGCTTCATACCCTGCTCCGTGGCCTTCTTTGTGTTTCTCTTTCCATCCAGCCACACTGGCTTTCTCTCCACCTTCTTCTAGTGGGGCCTTTGCACTTGCTGTTCATACTGCTTGGAATGATCTTGTCCCACCCTCTGCCCATGGCTACCTTCCTTGTTGTTCAGGCCTCGCTTCAAATGGCAGCTCCACCCCAGGGCCCTGCTGTGCCATGTTACTCCTCCACTCTCTTTCACATTACCCTCCAATTTTCTTCATAGCATGTATAACTGTCCAATTTATGGAGTCAGTTTCCTTATTTCCTAGAATGAAATCTCCATGAGACCAGTGACCTCCTGTCTTGTTCGCTGCCATATTTCCACTTGATAGAGTCATGCCTGGCACAAAATGGGGCTCAGTAAATATTCATTGGAATGAATGAATAGATGTATGATAAAATTCGTTTTACTATATGGATAATTTCAAATTTTAAAAAATACTGCCTTGAGAAGAGGAGTGCCTTAGGAGAACACTCACCTTGTGCATTTCTATTTATCACACTACCCCTATCCCCAAGCAGGTGACCTCCTGGCTGTGGCCTGTGGTCCACAGTGTCCCACACAGCCTCATCAAGGGGCACTGACACCAACTCTCAGTGGCTTTCATGCCATTACTAAGTATCATGTTTCCATGTGACCATCTCTGTGACTGAATCGTCTCTACTAGAAAGAGGACACAGGTAGTCAGAAAAAACAAGGCACAGTCTTTTTTCTAACAAAAGCAAAGTCAAGTCAACATCTAACTTAGCTGTAATGCCCTAATGCAGAGGACTAGACATATGGGTGCTTCTTCTGGGGGGTTCTTCTGTCTGGAGGAGCTTTGTTTATTTATTTTTTTGAGGGCAGTGTCACTGGACCTCATATGTGGGACCCGAACCAGGACCACTGGCCTCCCAAGCCAGCGCTTAACTACCATGCCACTTAGTTGGCCCTGGAGGGGCTTTAAATGCAAATTTCCTGAAAGTCCTGTGTGTGTTTGCATGTTTAGAGAATATTGACCCTAATAGTGCTTCTTGGTGAATTAGAAAGGATAATTTTAGTCATATGATAACAGCTCTTTTTAAAGGTTTGGTAACAGTCCCAGCTTATTGAGAATGGGATTGACTAATACGTTGGTGTTTTTTCTTTCATTTCATTTAGCCTGGAACTGCTTGTATTGCCTCAAAACTTAGGCTTAGTAATACTGATTTTTATCAGTTACTATAATAAAATACTCTATTTTTATGCTTTTAAAAGAACAAGTGGTTGTGCTCGCTCTCAGCTTCAGTCAAAAACCTGCCTACAAATGGTATTCGTATATAATTATATTATTTGTGCCACAAGGCTGTGACCCAAGCATCACCACCACTTGGTTGCTGTGTACATTGTGCAGGTTTACTTATTCTGTAGACTGCTCTGGAAAGCTTAACATTTACACAGTAGATGCAGATGGATACTGCTGTTACTTTAAATTTTTTCTATAAGCAAACATAATTTATGAACTCTTATTTTCAAAGATGGTAGAATATAAGCCTGTTCTTTCCAATATTGTACTTACGCTTTCACTCTTTTGACCAGTTTAAACAGTCTTTGGGGGATAATTACTCCAGAGATTCAGGATCAGACTCAGTCAATTCAAGGTCCAGGGCTGTTCTCCACTTCGAGTTCTCTGCCCCGCAGGGTGGCTTCTGGGATTGCGAGCACCGTGCTGGGAGTGGCTTCGTGGCAATGGCATTGGGAATCCCTGAATAGTATGCACATTGCCTGCCGGGTGCTGTTGGCAGCCTGTGTGGTGCCCTTGTTCTCCCAACTCGGCCTTGGGCTGTTGGCCTTCATCCCTCCTCCTCCTTGGCCGACGCAGCTGGACCCTCTGACTTCTGAGCTGGCTGTCACTGTGCAATAGATGACGGTCCCTGTGGGGCTTCCGGCCACAAGGTAACTCACTTTGTCCCCCTGGCCTCAGCACAGACTCCTAACAGTCATTTAGTTCGGCTGTTACCCTGCAGGCCAGGTGTGGACTCCTGGTATGCGTCTCTCCAAGCTGTGACAGCCTAGGGACATACGTTCAAAGCCGATGTGCCACCCTGCCTTTGCCACTCCATGGTGGCCACCTCTCACTGACGTGGGGCACCCTGTGAGGTGGCTTCCTCCTCGTTCCGAATGGGAAACCACAGTTCCTCTGCGGTTAGTCTTCCAAGCTCTGCCATCTGGGAACACACACATATAGTTTTATTTTCCTTTTAACAGAGCCTGGTTGTGTGACTGGAAACCTCTGTTCCAGACAAGTCTCTAGACCAGGGATTTAGAAAATGCTATTTTATAAAACTTAAAAAAATAAGATAATCATAATCATCATCATACTATTTTAACTTCAAGGATTAACAGTGTCTTCTTTATTCAAGACTATATGTAAAGAAGGATGTGTCCACTTCAGCTTTAAGAAGTGGACAGCCTTGAGAAAATGGGAACATGAAGAATGAAAATATATCAGGTTACATCGCAAAACTATTGTCCTTATGTTTTACCACACGCAAATATTGTCTGATGTGTTCTTAAAAGTAGGTTCCACTAACCTCATCCTCAAAGGTGAATTGAGGGGTGACTTTCAAAGTAGAAGTCAAGATGAAAATGGAATGTGCAATTATAAAGGAAAACTTAATAAGACTCTTTCACTCACTGTTGCAAGCGTGGGAAGAAATCAGAGAAACCTCAAAGTTCGGAACCGATTACCAACAGTGGAGGTCCCAGCAGAATCATTGTAGTGTCTCCCCTTGGGTTGGAAGCAGGGAGCACTTGGTTATTGTTTGTAAATGTGTTTATTTGTTTTGAAAAGATGGATTTTATTTCAGAGGTACTTAACTGGAAGCAAAGTTGGGACATTAAGGGTAGCTATGCAGTCGAAGTTGGAGTTGTAAGAGTAGAGAGCAGGACGCAGGCCCGGATGGCAGCAGAGACATGTTTCTGCTTTAGCCAAATCAGGGTGTGTGTGAGTGCAGTCATAGCCAAGAGGCAGTCTTAGAAGCGGATTCCCACACGGATGGATTGTAGCCCTGAGAATTTTAGAAGTGTGCTGATAAGATTTACCAGTGAATATCTACATTTATTTATTTTCTCTGTACGACCACAGGTGATTTCTGCCTCCTATAGAAAACGGTTGGTTTGTCCCAGACAGTTTTATCCCCATTTCCAAACTAGCCCTAGCTTGCAAAGGGCCCATGAGTCTATAGAAAGCAGATACATGAAATCAACACACAAGTTACATCTTCATTGTTATGATTCTGTTAACACTACTTTAATCATGAGGTCTTGGGAGAGTCCTTCAGTTTTTCAGGTTTTTTTGTTTTGTTTTTTCTAGTTTCAGGTATATAAAGCAATGTAATAGTTATACATTTACACCCTTCACAAAGTGATAACTCCCCTCCCCCAATCTACTACCCCTCTGACATTTATATAGCTGTTACAATTCCATTGATTCTATTCTCTCTGCTGTACTCTACATCCCATGACTACATATATATATTATAGTTGAATTCATTATTAGTCAGCTTCAGCCTCAGGTGTACGGTGCAGGGATCAGGCACCTACACCGTCCATGAAGTGGTCTCCCTAATAATACAAGTGCCCATCTGACACCCCACAAAATCTTTACAACATTATAGATTATATTTCCCAAACTGTCTTCCGTATCCCCATGGTGATCCTGTGGTTACCGATTGTGCTTTCTGATCCCCTAACCTTCTCCCTCATCCCCACTCCTCTCCCATCTAGCAAACCTCAGTTTCCCTCTATATCTCTGAGATTATTTCTGTTTACTTCGCTCATTCATTTAGTTTTTCAGATTCCACATATAAGTGAGATCATATGGTATTTGTCTTTCTCCGTCTGACTTATTTCAGTTAATGTAATGTTCTCTAGGTCCATCCATATCATTGCAAATGGTAAGATTTCATTCTTCTTTATGGCCAAATAATACTCCATTGTATAAATGTACCACAGTTTCTTAATCTAGTCATGTACCGATAGGCATTTCGGTTGTTTCCAAGTCTTGGCTATTGTAAATAGCGCTGCAATAAACATAGGGGTCCATATATTTTTTCGAATTAGCGTCTTGGATTTCTCTGGATAAATACCTAAGATTGGAATTGCTGGGTGATACGGCAGTTTCATTTCCAGTTTTTTGAGATGACTCCATACTGATTTCCATAATGGCTGCACCAATTTGCAGTCCCACCAACAGTGCACCAGGGTTCTCTTTTCTCCACACCCTCACCAGCACTTGTTGTTTGTTGATTTATTGATGATAGCCCTTCTGACCGGAGCGAGGTGGTATCTCGTTGTGGTTTTTATTTGCATTTCTCTAATGTGAAGTGAGGTTGAGCATATTTCATGTCTGTTTGCCATCTGTATATCCTCTTTAGAAAAATGTCTCTGCATGTCCTCTGCCCATTTTTTAATTGGGTTGTTTGCTTCTTTGGTATTGAATTGAATGAGTCCTTCAGTTTTAAAAAACATTTGAGCACACTTATGAACATGGCTCTCGTTGAAGGAATCCAGTCTCTACACAAGTGACAGATGCTGAAAATTGTGAAATATGTTCAAAGCAACTTTCACTTTGAAATTTCGTTTCTAAATCTCATCTCTCAGTTGGAGTCTGTGTACTTTCCCAGCACCCCATTCCTGTTCCATGGGAAATTCAGGCCACTGTGTCTTTATGAAAAACATTTAGATCAGGAATCATGTGATATCATCCAGTATCGTGTAGACTTTGAAGATGGCGCCATAGTTTGGGTGACTATATTGTAGCCCTATTGTCTCTGAGTAAGCCTTCCAAGAAAGGATCTTATTGAAACATATGATTTAAATTTACATGTTGGCACATATTTATTTACATCAAAGCTTACTGGGCATCTTGCAACACATCTTCACTTTGTTTTTTTGAACTATTACTGTTTCAAGATTCCTTTTTATGTAATTGCTAGAGTTTGTATTATAGCTTTTTAGTAAATTTTTAAGAGTTAAGGATTAGATGCATAGGAAGGAGAGACATTTTGAGAGCCTGCTGAAAATTCTGGGCTGAATTATCTTTATTTTACAGCATCAGAGTAAAGAATAAATAGAAACAAGACCATGAAAAAGCCTTTATTTGAACTGGACCTTTCTACTTCTCTTCTAGAAATAGTGATCCAAAGAAGATGTCAAGGGAGAAATAAGATGTGCCTATTAATACCTGTGCCAAGTACTTTGGGCCACCTCTTCTTTCGTTTGCTAAGTCTGGCTTCTGCCAGGTTTGCACGCGTGACCCAGAAGTGTTTAGGGGAAGTCTCACATGCTTTGCTGGGCTAAGTAATGGTATCGGATAATGGCCAGTCATACTCCCTTCTGTGACCAACTTCTTCTGTGTGGACCGAGTTCTTTCTCTCCAGTTGCCTTAATTTCACAGTAAGTGTGTTGAAATTAAACAGAAAAAAATAGTGATGTCAGAATAGGAGAGGGGGTGACTGACTAGCCGCTCTGTCTTTACCATCAAAGAGGGGATACCTGTCAGAACCCAACATCACAGAGTCTGGCTCTCCCCTGAACCGTCATAGTGACTTGAGTCACATGAGCT
The DNA here is from genome assembly GCA_033961575.1 of Aselliscus stoliczkanus. Lineage (NCBI taxonomy): Eukaryota > Metazoa > Chordata > Mammalia > Chiroptera > Hipposideridae > Aselliscus > Aselliscus stoliczkanus. Next base: position 61,435,857 of record CM066732.1, on the reverse strand, counting down.
TTAAATGATTACGAGGAGCGAATGCAGCCAACAGGTGAGCTAGAGACTCATGTTAACTGGTCCTCACAGTATTCTCCCCAGAGCAATATGCACAGGAGAAACCAGCTAGCATTTGTACTGGAGAGCAGTTATCAGATATGCTGTAATGAACGCGAGCTGTTCAGGGGACACAGGTGACTTAAACACATGTTGCTAACTCAGCCCTCTGAGTTATGACTTCGTGTAATCTTACTAAGTTCAGAGAACCTCAGCTTCCTCACTTGTAAAATCGAGTAGCAATCATTCATTCTACTGGATTGTAGTGAGTGTAAGTATGAAGTACGGTGGTAGTGGTAGTTATTGGCATTACAGAATTTTTATTGAAAAGTCGCTTGACCATTGAATTTGAGCAGAGGGAGACTGGGGGGGGGGCGTTAATGTCTTGGAGATTCTATTGCATCCTTTTTCATAATCAGAAAACATGTGTCCAAAAAACACTCATCAATTTGTCCAGGACAGCTGGAGATAGTTCACGCTGGGAGAGCTTCCCTCTTTGAGACTCCCGGCAGACAGCTAGCTCCCTTCTATGAGGCAGCCCATCTTCAAGTTCATGAATCGCTTTGCATAGACCACCTTAAAAAATAAAGCTAGCCAAGTCTTTCTTACCTGTTTTGACAAACTTTTCTGCCTTTTAAGGTGGCTTATGATTAATGCGGATCTTACTCATTGTTTGCATTGTTTGCACTAATTTGCAGAGAGGACTTTACATATAATAATAGTCATTATAGTATCTACCACTTATTGAGCAATTAGCAAATATCTGCATTGTGCAGAGTGCTTTCCATGGATTAGCTCACTTAATTCTCATAACCAACCAATGAGGTCGGGATTATCTTTATTCTCATAGTGAAGAAAAGCAGGCTGTTAGAGTTGAGATGACAGCTGGTAAGTGGCAGAGCTGGGGACACACTTGCTTTGCCTTGTAATTTGGTAGCTCGATGTAAAAGGCTTATCCAGTAGTAGTGATCTGGCTCTTTTCATCCTTTTATATCATGGTTATTTAAATTAGAAATTTTCAAATATAGAGAAATAATAAAATGGGTGTACTCACTACTAACATTTAAGGCATGCTTCCATTTTGCCATATTTGATAACAAATTTTAAAATCTACAGAAATAACTAAAACCTGCCTAATCATTTTTTCTCATTTCTTAACCTCCTCAGCAGAAACTAGTGTACTGTAAGCAAAGAATAATACCTTTCCCTGCATGTTTTACGGTTTATAACTTATGTGCATAGCTAAACAAAAGATGTAGTATTTGTTCAGTGTATTTTTAAAATGGTGTCAGGCTGTATTGTTACCTTTTCCAGCCTTCAGTTGAAATTTATCTTTGTCGATATCTACACTCCTGCTGCATAATACAGTATGTAAGCACTTCACAACTTATTTGTTTCCACATTGATGGACTTTTAGGCCATGTTCATGTATTAGCCCGTGTAGACAGTGCCTCCTCATATGCATGAAATGAACACACACTAATCTTTTGTCAGTTATATGGATTGCAGATACCTTCTTCTAAACCAGGGGGTCAGCAAACTGTTTTTGTAAAGGAACAGATAGGAAATACTTGAGGCACCGTGGCCCATAGTCTCTGTTACAACTATTCAGCTCTGTCATTATGGTGTGAAAGTAGCCACAGACAATGCATAAACATATGAGCATGGCAGTATTCCAATAAAACTTTATAAAAAAACAGGCAGAGGGCCAGATTATGTCCCTTGAACCACAGTTTTTGCTGGGTCCTGTTTGAGACTATTGCTTGTCTTTTTGTTTATGAAGTCTTTTGTTATACTCAATTTTTATTTGAATATAATCAGTTTTTCCCAATCATTCTCTTTTTGTTTATGCTTTGTGTCTTTCCAAGACCTTTTCATCTACTGTTTGTATTAAATACTTTGTCTAGCTATATCTGTAAAAGCTTTAAAGTTTTGTTTTTTGCACTGAAGATTTTAGTCCACCCCAGTGTGGAACTATAAATTTAATTTTAATTTTCCTCTTACATGCTCAGTTAATTTATTGACTAGCCCACCTTTCCCCACTGATTTATCAAACTGCCTGTCATCTACACATTTGTTTAAAGATAACCTTTGTTAAGTTCTGCAGAAGCAACACGAAGTTGCTACTTATTAGTTGCTATCTATGTGAAGAATTAAGCCAAATTTGGGGCCTTCCATTTGGGCAAAAATTTAAATATTCCAGGGAGAAGTGGCTCCTTAGGATCCCTGCTAGGGAAATGAGATATAATTAGTCACTCAATCTCATGACTGAGTGTTGGTCAGAGTAGGCTTGTGCTATAACAAACAATGCCCAAAACTTAGTGGCTTAACACAGTCAGGATGTATTTCTTCTTTTTTTTTTTAAAGATTTTATTGGGGAATTCAGGGAGGGGAACAGCATAGGGGAACCGGGAAAGGGGAACAGACAAGTTGTGGTCCTTTTTTATTCTTCAGTCTAGTTGCGGAGGACATTGCTTCACTGGCCTATGTTGGTATCGTCATTGCGCTCTTCCCAGATGAGGCAGATCAGTTGCTGGCCTCTGGATGGCTGCTCATGGTGGCTCTTGGCAGCTCATGGAGGCTGCAGGATGTATTTCCCACTCACATTGCAGACCAGTGTGAGTAGATGGTATGTAGGTGGGAGTGCTCCATTCCACAGAGTCATTCAGGGATCTTATCTCTCCCCCTTATGGACACACTGTCTGTCAGGGCTTCACAGACCCCCACTGGGTCCTCTACCATGGAGCTGTGTACTATGGAAGTGAGAAAGCACATGGATTTTGTGGGAGGTTTAACCAGCCCCATCTGGAGGTAGTGCGTCACTACCATCCACATTCCATTAGCCAGATCGCAAGTCAAGTCACATAGGTGCCCCTGACTACAAGAGATCCTGGCAAATGTAGTCTATCTATGTGTTCAGGAAGAAAAAGAAATGGATGAAGTGAACAATGGGTAATTTAGGGGTCTATTTGTTCAGACCCAGAAATGATTCATCATGAGAGCAGGACCGTGTTTACTGCACTCCCACTGTCTCCCTGGCACATAATGGAATGCCTAGCTATGGTGAGGGAAATTAGAAAGAAAGTGAGTGGGAAAAGGAGAAAGAAAGGGAGACAGGAAGGGAGGGAGGAATGGATGAAGGGAAGAAGTGGGGAAAGGGGACGATTAACAAGAGAGCGAATGGGAAAGGCTGAGGTGTTCCTTAGGTGACTGTCCCAGACTCTCGTGGACTCTGTAGGTCAATCAAAGGTCCACTTCGCTGGGGATGAATGATACGTAACTGTGCTCTGTAGGGGCCTGGACGTCATTTTGGCTTTTTAAATGCAGTACATCCCAATCTCAGCCCACTGCTGGTAGGCATGGGGATTCATCAGGCTTTATAGGCATGGCTTCTAGTGGCTAAAGGGTGGACTAGAACTGAACCTGGAGACAAACCGTTCAGTTCTGGGAGCTGAGCAGAATGGGGCATCCTGGGCCTGGGATGTGCGGGACCCCCAATGAGCAGCAGGAAGTGGCTGAAGGGTTTATGTTCCACGCATCTCAGTGGAGTTCTAAGACTATGGAATGGATGTTCGGGCCCAACTCTAGGGACTCTCAGATAAGACTTGTTTTCTGACTGTTCTGGGAGAGCCCATGTTGGGAAAATAGCCCAAGTATTGTGCTTTGTGGTTATCAGTAGGACCCACTAAACCATTGGCAAGCCTGACATTTATATTTTCATGCAACACAAAGTTAGCCATGGGAACTGCCTCCCAGACCCCCAGCAAATGTTGGCAGAACCCAAAGTTTTCAAAAGATTGGGTGGGATGTAAATGTTTAGATAGATTAGACTGTTTAAGTGTTTGCTTTGTATAAGAATAATCTGAATAAACTGCTGAGAGATCATTTTCAGAGTTGGCTATTGGTGTCTAACATAGTTCACATGAAAGTGCTAACTCGCTCTTCCCTTTACCTCTGAAACAAACCTGTAACACAGAGATTTAGGAAAAGGGGCATTTGTCTCCTGTGAACCCATTTCTGTGTACATGGGATGGAATTGTTTGGGAAGATGGTGAAATGTGCCCATGGGGAAATTTGTTTTTCCTTAAGGTTCTAGGGGACAGGTTGCCCATGAAAGGAGGGCACCTGAATAGTTGGAGATTAGGGATGGTCTCATTTCAAACCCTGGACCCATCACTTAGTAATTTGACAAATTATTCAGCCTCTTCAAGCTTTATCTTTCACATCTGTAATCATGAGGAAAATCCTAGTACCTACCTTCATAGGATTCTTTGGGTGTCCAAAGAGATAAGCCACCTGAAGTACTTGATTTGCAAAATGCCTGGTATGTGCTTAGTGCTCAGTTGGTGTTAGTAGCTCTTAGGACCCTCACTGTTGTCTTTATTAGCAATAGAGGAAGTAGAGGAGCTAGTGACATATACAAGGATTGACAATCAAGTTTGCGAAATTGTTCCAATGATGTTGCTAACCTTTTTTGTTATCTGAGGGATTATTCATTATGAATTTGTACCAACTGGACAAACAGTTAACCAAGTTTACTATTTGGAAGTGCTGAAAAGGCTGTGTGAAAAAGTTAGACAACCTGAACTTTTCGCCAACAATTCATGGCTCTTGCATCCCAACAATGTATCAGCTCACACGGCACTGTCTGTGAGGGAGTTTTGAGCCAGTAAACAAATAACTGTATTAGAACACCCTCCCTACTCACCTGATCTAGCCCCCGATGACTTCTTTCTTTACCCGAAGATAAAGGAAATATTGAAAGGAAGACATTTTGATGATATTCAGGACATCAAGGGTAATAGGATGACAGCTCTGATGGCCATTCTAGAAAAAGAGTTCTAAAATTGCTTTGAAGGCTGGACTAGGTGCTGACGTCGGTGCATAGGTTCCCAAGGGGAGTACTTCTAAGGTGACCATAGTGGTATTCAGCAATGAGGTATGTAGCACTTTTTTCTAGGATGAGTTCACAAACTTAATTGTCCGACCTCATATACCCTGGAGTAGGGCACTTTTTCCCCAATATCCATCTGCCAGTGGAATTTACGGGGTTGTGGAGGGAGGAAGAATTCAGGGAGCATGGAGTTATGTGTCCCTTATTTTTCTGGGCCACCCATGGGGGTGGTTCATGAGTTAAAGTTCCAGGTCCTTACTGGGAGGCCTGCCATGAGCCAGAGCTAAAGCTGTGACTTTAGGGAAATGAAACCTCAGGCATCCGAGCCTCCTTGTCAGCACAGAACAGGACAGAAACTGCATGTGTGGCCCCCTGACGAAGGCTAAGGAGGCCAGTGGTGGGAGCCAGACGGGAGTCAGGGAGTGCTGGTGGGGGGCAGGGTGTGGTGCCCTCTCCACTGGAGCCTCAGCCACGCTGAGAGATGGACCCCCTACCTGCTCCAGTCACAAAGTTCCTAGTCCAAGATGAAAGCTCCTGGAGTAAGTATCCTAATGCAAAAGACACTCAGGATTTGGCCACAGAGTCATTGATGGGACAAGAGTAGTTAAGGTCTTTCAAACCAACGCTGGCAGAGAGCCCAGGGCCTGTAACTGAGGCTGAGTCTCAGGCCACCAGCAATCAGAGGGACCCCCAGAACAGGTAGAACCACACGGCATCATTTCATTCTGGGGTTGAAGCCATGAGGGTGAAGATACGCAGACAAGTAGGAGCAATGAACCTAATACTTAGGGCTGAAGGAAGACAGACCCCCAGGTTAACTGGAAAAGGGTCAGATGAGGTCACGTGTGAGCCTGAGAAGCAGGAGGGCTGAGGAGCCAGCATACAGCACATGCCGAGAGCGCCGAGATGGGAGCTGGAGCCTGAGGTGCCAGTGGGATTGTCCAAGGTTAGGGTGTGGCCTTGGATGAGCTGCTTTTTTTCTCAGAGCCTCAATATCCTCATCTCCAGAGAGAGGCTGGCTTGCCCTGGGTCATGATGTTGGTTAGTGGTAGGACCTGATTTAGAGCTAGATCTCCTGGGGGTAGCAGTTTGCACTTGTGCCAAATACTGATGCTTGGAAAATACTTCCTCTTAATTGATAAAATTGAATGACATGAGGTCCAGATCTGTTTCCAGCATGCCACGGTGATAACTGCTCACCCTAGAACACTCTTGCTGATCAAGGAAGTAAGGAACACCAAATTATCGACATGAACTAAGAATTCCAAAATCTCTGAAATGTTCCAAAATCCCTCTTAAAATTTCCAGGAAATATTGTTTTACATTAATGCCAGAGTAAAACCACTCTTCCTTAAAGCATTCAAGAAAATAGAACACTATTTCTTATTCCATATTTTTCTTAGTCCTGGTTCCAGAGTGCCCTGTTGGTGGCGGTTCCTTGTAAGAATTAGGGTGGCCCTGAATAGGAGCTTTGCTAGGCTATTCACAAAAGCTTACTTGGCCAGCAAGTTACAAATAAATTGTTTATTACGGGACTTCTCCATGCTTTGACCCCACAAATGTGAATCCATTTTCGAGAGGAAGGTATAGTAACCAGACTTTACCAAAAGGGTCACAGAACCTGTTTTAAATTTGGGGGTTGGGGGAGGTGTTTACAGAGTTCTCTCGGCAGGAGCATTCTTTTTTTTTTTTTTTTAAGATTTTATTGGGGAAATGGGGGAAGGGAACAGACAAGTTGCTGTCTTTTTGTTACGTTGCTTCACTGGTCCATGTTGGTATCATCATTGCACTCTTCCTGAATGAGGCAGATCAGTCGCTGGCCTCTGGATGGTCACTCACCGAGGCTATTGGCAGCTCACGCTGGCTGTCAGCCACTCATGCAGGCTGCTGGCCACTCACTGTAGCCTATGGCAGCCCACTGCAGCAAGGGCTGCAGGCTACACCGTCACCGGGGCTCACACAACCCAGCTCCAGGTGGAGCTGTTGTTAGCTGTAGAGGGTAGTGTCATTGGCCCTCATATGTGGGATCCGAACCAGGGCCGCTGGCGTCCCAAGCCAGCTCTTATCCAATGTGCCACTCGGCCTGCCCTTGGCAGGAACATTCTTGAGAAAGTGCTTTGTGAAACACTGCCTCGGTGTTTGCTAGAAATTTCTAGTTACTCCCAAGTTGGCCTGTAGTCATGATCTCACGTCAGGGTGAACTGCGTAAGGGTCATTCTGCTGTCACTCATAATAACTGCATCACAGTCTAGGGGTGCAATTCCATATGCCTTACATCTGGTGTGGGATTTGAGTTCATAAAACACTTTTGTATACAGTTGACCCCTGAACAACACAGTTTGGAATATACAGGTTCACTTACACAAGGGTTTTTTTTTTTAATAAATGCTGTAAATGTATATTTTCTTCCTTATGGTTTGAATAACATTTTCTTGCCTTTAGCTTACTTTATTGTAAGAATACAGTATATAATATATATAACATGCAAACTGTTAATCGATTGTGTATGTTATCAGTCAGGCTTTTGGTCAACAGTAGGCTGTTGTTAATAGTTAAGTTTTGGGGGCAGTCCAAAGTTATACACTTATTTTTGACTGTGTGTGGGGTCAGTGCCCCTAACTGCCATGGGGTCAACTGTATTTGGAATGTACTAAAGACCACTGGTTACCCAGACTGAACCTCAACGTTATTTGCTGAGCGTTCCTGTATTGTAGCAACTTTCCTTCTCCCAGGCTCTTCCTTCCGTCTTTGCACAAGACACCATCTTCCAGCAAAGGGGGCTCCTATGTATCACAAATCGTTCCCCCTCCCAAAGGTACCTGATATTACTATATTTAAAATAGGTTAGCTCCCATTTCTGGCCTTTTAATACAATGCAATCCACCTTGGATTGGTAGAGAGACAGACAACGCATAAAAGGGAAGATCTGAATACCCCAAGGACACCCGTTCCTGCACTGTCACTGAATGTTTGCTCCACCACGTTCCTTGTATCAGCTTTTAAGAAAGTATGAGACTCACGCGGCTGGTGGGAGCACACCCCTTTACCTTAGGTGGAACCAATAAACCTTATCACATAACACTGCATCATAGAATGAGAACGTCACCTGTTTTCAGTACTCTTTCCATCCCATGCTACATCTTTTTATTTTTATTTTAACATCACAAAAAATATTTGTTGGATGCTAGTTATGTCTTTAACAATCCTCAAACTGACCTGCCCTTTAATAGCACTTAGCTAGAATTTAATAGTATTGTTTTGTTTTCATTTGTGTTTATTTTCCTGTGACCTTTTATTGATGGAAAGAGATGGGGGTTTTCCATTTACCATGGTAAGATAAAATGTCTTTCAAAAAGACATTTTCAAAAATGTAAACACATAGAAGCCCATGTGATAGGAAAACTTGTGAACTGCTGTCACCACAGTTGCCATGTCACCTTCGAAAGTTGTCTCAAAATATATGATGACTCATTTTCCAGATGAGAAGACTGAGTGAGACCTAGAGAGGTTTGTTGGAAAAGTCATGACGCATGTTTGCGACAGATGGCACTAATTCATTTTTGGAAGTATTAGAGTCATTTGCATCTATGTTATTTCCATGTCATTTGACAGCTGACAGTTCTAGCTTCATTCTAAAAAAAAAATTGGCTGGCTGAGTGGCGCGTTGGTTAAGAGCTGGCTTGGGATTCCAGCGGCCCTGGTTTGGATCCCACATATGAGGGCCAGTGACACTACCCTCTACAGCTAAGATGGTGAACTGGAGCTGAGCTGCTGTGAGTCCTCAGGATGGCATAGCTGCAGCCCCTGCTGCAGTAGGCTGCCATAGGCTACAGTGAGTGGCCGGCAGCCAGCGTGAGCGGCTGACAGCTGGTGTGAGCTGCCAAGCACCTCTGTGAGCAGCCATCCAGGGGCCGGCAACCAATCTGCCTCACTCGAGAAGAGCGCAATGATGATACCAACATGGGCCAGTGAAGCAGTGTCCTCCACAACTAGACTGAAGAACAAAAGGACAGCAACTTGTCTGTTCCCCTTCCCAGTTCCCCAACGCTGTTCCCCTCCCCCAATTCCCCAATAAATTCTTTAAAAAAAAAATTGAGTGAGTTGGTTGAGTTTTGGAGATTTTACAAGTTGAAGATGGAAGACCAAACTGCATTTTTGCCATACTTTACTATTTTACATCTATAAATGGAAGAATGCGCATTGAGCTTGTGAAAAGTTGCATAAAGTTTACGGTGACAATGTTCTACAAGAACATCAGTGCCAACGATGGTTCACAAAATTCCATGCTGGTGATTTTGATCTCAACGACGCTCCTTGATCAGGGAGGCCCACCGAGGTTGATGACGACAAAATAAAGGCATTGATTGAGTCAAACCCGTGTTACATTACATGAGAGATTGCAGAAATTTTGAACATCCATCATGCAAGTGTTCACGACCACCTGAAGAATCTGGGATATGTAAGCCAGCTCGCTATTTGGGTTCTGCATGAACTCGAAGTTCATTTGATGACGCATATAAACATCTGCAATATGCTCATTAAATGTGAGAAAAATGATCCTTTTTTGAAGCGACTGATAACTGGTGATGAGAAATGGATTGTTTACAACAATGTGGTGTGCAAACTGTCTTGGTCCCGATGTGATGATTCGCCTCAAATGACATCGAAAGCAGACGTTCATCAGAAGAAGGTTATGCTCTCAGTGTGGTGGGATTTTAAAGGTGTCATGTTTTTTGAGCACCTACCAAGGAACGAAACAATCAATTAGAATGTACTATTGGCAGCTGGACAGTTCAAACAAATCCATCATCCAGAAATGTCCAGAGCTTGTTAATTGTAAAGGACTTGTGTTCCATCACGACAACTTAAGACCCACACTCAAGTTTGATCACCCGTCAAAAATTACTGGAGCTTGTATGGGATGTGTTGCCACACCCACCATACTTGCCTGACCTTGTGCCATCAGACTTCCACTTGTTTCACTCTCTTCAAAACTCGTTGCGTGATATAATGTTCAATTCAGATCAGGCTGTAAATCAGCACCTTGTTCAATTTTTCACAAAGACAGATCCTTCTATGAACGAGGAATTCTGAAGCTCACTGAAAGATGGCAAAAGGTTATCAAACAACATGGGCAATATATCATTGGTTGATCTTTGTTCTTTATATAAATAAATGACATGACCTTTGAAAAACACAGACAAAATACATCATGACTTTTCTGACAACCCAATATTTGACTGAGAGAGCCAAAGCTGGGACCAAGTTCTTCTGAATCTTCATGTATTCTCCTCCTTAAAACTTTTGTATCAGCCCTTTGTATTAAAACATAAGGTTAAAATAGACTCTTGAAAATAGTTTTTCATCTCCCCACAACATTTTGAAATCATGTTCCAAGAATAGATTAGAACTAAATAAGGTATTATAATATTAAAAGTAGTTCTGAATGTGAAAGCACTGAAGTAAATGTAATTGCATTCTTAAAAGGCTATAACTTTAAGTTGAAATATTTAACTGAAAAACAGCTGAAACAACTTAAGACCTCTTAAAACAACAAATGGGCTAATGTGAGCAACGTTGAAAAGAATCTTAAAAATATTATAGTCAATTCAATATGGGCCAAAAAAAATGACTTTCTTAAAACCCTGAAAAGCAGCTTAAAACAAATAAAAGCCAGAGTGAACAATTGCAAATGTTAATAACAATCCAAGTCCAGTAGAACTAAAGGGCAAATTTAGAACTGAGTAAATTGATAACATTGGTTTCTTTGGGGGGGTTTAATATGGGTGAAATGGAGTTGAAATCAAGCTTAGAGCACAAAATACACCTAATAATGGTTTTTAAAAATCCATTGCAAGCCACGCAGTGTTGTGGAATTGTGCCTAGAAGGGATCGGTGACTTTTTAGGAACTTGAAGGAAAGGTCCTCCCTCATCTGCCTACTGACTCACTTGCTGAAACAGAAAGCCTCCATGAGGTAAAGAGACGGGGACGCCGAGATGGGAGGCAGGCTGATGGGACAGACGCAGCCCTTGCAGGAGGATGTTTGTTTATCAGAACAATGCAGAAAAAAGGGTCAGAAAATAGATGAGGACACTGAGTCTAAGGAACAGACCAGAATAACTTATTAGGTTTGTTGAATCACTGAGATTCCCTCCCGTTTGAAATGTTGCAACCCTGTCTGTTTCACATGGTATGGGGCAGTGGAGCCCTAAAAATACAAATGTATTCATTGTCTGTTGTACATTACAAATTAACCCAAAATGTAGTGGCTTAGAAACAACAATAAACATTTATCATCTTACAAAACATCTGTGGGTCAGTTCAGAAGTGGCTTGGCTAGATGGGGCTCGTCGGCCTGTCTGCACCTGCCCTGGGGTGACAGGTGCTCTCTAGAGGGGCTGCTGTCATCTGGAGGCTTAACTGGGGCGGGAGGATGCACTTCCGATGGGGCTTATTCACTGAGCTGGTGCTGCCTCAGGTCCTATCCGCCTGGGCCTCGCCACAGGGCCGCTGAGAGGCCTGCCAACATGGCGGCTGGCTTTCCTCACAGTAGCCAGTCTAAGGGGTGAGGTGGAAAGTGCAACTTCCTCTATGATCTCGTCTCAGGAGTCCAAGCTGTTACCATTGTCATTCTCTGTTGGCTACACAGCCTGGTCCTGATTCAGTGTGTGGGGAGATTGCACAGAGGCATGAATGTTAGAAGGTGCTGATCCTGGCGGGATGTTTTGGAGGCTGGCTACACCAACAAAAAATTAAAGATCATGAAGAAAGCAGAGAAACCCCATGTTTGCCTGGGGCCAGCCTTGCAGGTGGAAGAGGCTTAAGAGATAGACAGATGGTGGCAGATTAGAAAAGGAGGAGGCGTCATCTCAATCCCAGTGAGGCCAGCTAGAAGGCAAATGGGATGGGATTGTTCAGACAGCCAATGAGGAATTGAGGAGGAGCGTGGCAGAAGAGAGGTAGAAAATCGGGTCGTCAGAGAAGTCTATTCAGTTCTCTCGGGTGCCCTGGAACTGGTGGCAGAGCTTCCGGCTGGTTTGGGTTCTGGGATGGTCATCCCAAGCCACAAGCTTTGGGTGCCATAGCAGATTCTTACAGTTAAGTGGAATTAGTGCCCTGAGATGGCAAGAGAAAAGCTGTTGATAGGAAGGAAGATAAAGGATAAAGCAGCAAAACAGGGCTGCTTGTATCACTCTGCTGCTGCTTTTGGTTTAGGACAACATTAATAATAATAATAATAATAATAATAATAATGGTCTTAGAAACACACAGAGAGCCCCTTTTCTCAGAAGGAATATATTATAGGAACTTTGGAAAATGCGGATAAGCAAGAAGAAAATAAAAATAATCTGTAACCCTATTACTCAAAGAATACCATTAAAAATTATGGTTTCTGTTTTTTTCCAGTGACAGTAAATACATCAGTCTTTCTATATATATGCATGTTGGATTCGTGGGTATGTCTTTTACAAAAGTGGTGTCATGCCGCCGTAACCTCTTCTCATGTAGCACTCATCCTAACCAGCTATCCCTGTTGTGAGCGATTGTATGTAGCAGTCTTTCCCAACCTTCTTTCCATTAATGCTCCCCCACTGAGCCCTTTTAATTCCACCATGACATTTTAATACCATAGATATATAGTATATCTGTTTATATATTGTGATTTTGGGGGGATCCAAAAATAACGAAATGTCTGAGAATTTTATTTTAACCTCCCAAGAACGAATGTTTTCCCTCTTTGACCCTGCATGCACTATAGCAAGCAACATTTTATATAGCTTTGTGGGATTTCTTTATATGAGTGTATAGTAATTTGTATAACCACCCCCATTACTGAAAATGTGGGTTATCGCCAGGTTTTACTTGTTGTATGCAATGTTGCAATCCGTAGGAATCAGCCAATACCTACAACCTCAATAGGATCTCCTTTCCCTTTGATTTCAACACCATGAGTTTTTTCTTCATTCCTCAGTTCAGTCATTCCTGGGTACCCCCTTGGTGCCAGCCAGTCCTGAATCAGGCACTGGTGATAGAGAAATGACAGAGACACCGATTTTATCTGTGCAGATGTCATTCATAGCCCAGTGAAAGGAAGGAGACAAATGAGGATGAGAAGGAAGCGAGGAGCATCAGTACCCAAGAAGATCCCTAGAATGGGCCAAGGGGGCTCAAAGGTGGGATAGGTCACGCCCAATCCTTCTTGGAAGTCCCAGCACATGACCACATGATTCGTGATTTTTGCAAGCCTCAGTTTCTACATTCGTATAATGGCTTAAGAATACTGGCTGCACAGGGATTTTTTTTTTTCCAAACCTTCTGTTGTTGGGGCTCAGCTCAGATCAGAGAGAAGTCAGAGGAAACGCTAAATTAGGGCCCATTTGACTTGTGAGTATAACATTAATTCAATTAAAAAACTCCAGGAACTCCAAATTGTTTGTTCACTGGGTTTTGATGATGACATCAAAGCCAGAAAGAAATGATAGATTTTTACTGGGAACTTTTTTTCCCCTTTCACCCTTGAGTAATTCTAATGATATGCATGTAAAATACATTATGGCAAATTCTCTAACAATTTCCGCTTCAATAATAAATGTTGCATTCTAGTAGAGCAGGAACATCTGCTTAATAATTTCATATAACTGCTCTGCAAAGCTGCCAGGGGTAGAATTTAGTCAGTTGGGTAGATCATGCAGCGGGTGGCATGGGAGAAAGAAAGACAGTTTGAATCCAGGTTTGGCCACTAACATAGGACGAGTGCTTTAACTTCTGCAAGCCTCGGTTTCCTCATCCACAAAATGGAGAAAAGAATGATATAGGCCATTCAGGGTTATTGTGAGGATGCAGGAAGTGAATGAGTGTGAAGGGCTTAATATCAATACCTGGTCCAGAGCGAACACTCAGTAAATGGTAGATAATGATGACAGTGGTCGTGATGGGTAATGGTGGTAATTGTGGTGGTGAGGGTGGTGGTGGTGGTAGTGATAGTGGTGGAAAAGTGAAAAAATATTGCTGGTATTAATCAGGAGTGGTTTTCTGGCATGGGAGGCCGATAGACCTAGAGCAGCATTTTGCCTCTGATCCTCATTGGCTCTGTGGTGTTGAGGCTTGGTGAGCCTCAATTATCCACCTGGAGGTGGGAACAGGACCTTCCCCTCAGGGGGCAGTGATGATCAAAGGAGATAATGTGGAAGCAGCTGCTGGTGAGCAGGCTCAGTAAATGTTACTTGTGTTCATGACAAGGATATTCAGTATCAGCTGGAGCACTCCAGTGGAGCTCTCTCTATATTCCATTACCTCCTTTTAGTTTTCATGGTGGACTTTTTTTCCTTCTTTGAAGTGCATAAATCCCTGTGCTGGTGAAGGCACTCACCTTGTGCTGGCATGCACCATGGTTTCAAACAGCTTCCGCCAGCCTAAACCGTAGCTTTCTTCCACTCGCTTCTGGTCACTCCCTCAGGAAGCCTTCCCTGAATGACCTGACCACCCAAAGCTCCCTTTCTTGGGACTTTCTGAATCATGCAATTTATGAAACAATTCACTAATGTTTCACTGTGCTAAATATGTATATTTATTTTATGTCTGAATGTTTGTGTTTGTTTTGTCTCCCTAACAAATTAAAGCTCTTTGAAATGAAGAATTGTTGTATTTATTTTTTGAATCTCATCTTTTTTTTTTTTTTTTTTTTGCCCACACACAAATAAGTTCTTTTTAGCATAATGCTGAACATAGAAGGGGCATTCAATAAATAAAGCTGTATTTGGATTTATTCTTTATAAATCCTGCTTTTTCTCTTGCTTCTTTTTCTTCACCTCACTTCTCATATCATGTGGCTTCAAATATATACAAATACAACCTTTTATGTTTATATATTTAGTGACCCACTTGTGAAAATAAATGTGTTACAGTGTGAGGCCTGGGACACCCGATACCATTTTAGCCTCAGAATATATTAATGAATTTAGTGGCATCTGTGAGAGAGAGAATGGGATTTCTCTATTTAAATGAATGTACTGTAATGACTAAGCCATGTCTTTCCCCAGTTCCTCAAGGGGGGTGGGACGCAATGGAAAGCGAAGCGACCCTCTCAACTGCCTTGCTGTGTGTCCTCCTTTCCCAAACCGTAAGGGGATCTGACTGAAAATATTAAAAACCCATGTCACGTTCTGCTGTGGTGCCATTGTGAGGCCCGTGTGAGCAGGCTGTGTCACTGTATTTGTCTCTTCTGTCCTTATTTCTCTCCTTTCTAGTTCCTGTATCTCTTTACTTCAATTTTCAGTCATACAGTCTAGCCCTCGGGAGAATGATAGTGGCCATTTGGGTGCTTTAGTCTGCCTTTTATTGTGAGACCATGCAAAACCCTTTCTTCTGACTCTCTCAGAAGACATCAATTGCCACATACCTTGGAGAGTAAGGAGGGCAGAGACTACCCGTCCCCTGTTTTGCTTGTGGCTTTGCTCTCCCCTTCTGACCAAAAGCCAGCTCAGGCCTAATGATTCTTTTCCTCACGTTTACTCATTTGTTCATTTATTCAGTCTGCCATTTAATAAATATTTATCATTTGCCCACTGTGTGCCAGGGGCTATTCCGGGCTCTGGAGATATAGAAGTGGGACTAACACTGATAAGCCCTGCTCTCCAGGAGCCAACATTCCAGCAGGGGAGACAACGACGTACCGCACTGGCATTTTCGGTTGGAATTTTTTTCAGCTCTGCATCTTGGAAAAAGTCCACTTTCCACGGGTGTATTAAATACGCTGCACCAGACAGTTGCTGCTGCTTTCTGGAGATCAGGGTTTAACACACTTCAGCTCCATGATACAGAGCACTTATAAAATAAAAAAATATGGCCTTCTGCAGATCTCGCATCTGATTTATTCCCTAGAAGCAATGTGGTGTCATGGAAGGAAAGCAAGACCAAGCCTTGCTTGCTAGGCCTCAGTTTCCTCATTGGTAAAGGGAGGGAGTTGGAGAATACCTATGGTTCCTTCCAGCTCTCCAGCCCAGTGACTCCAGTCCTACAAGAATCTTTTCCTGAAGAGCTGTTTGCCCTATTTTAGCCGAAGGCAGCGCCAGGGCATCTGAGAAATACCAAGCCTCAGTTATGATGTGTCGCCATGAAAACGTTGGCTGCCCTCCGGAGCTGGTGCTGTGTCCCAGAGTTAAATTTAGATAAAAATCAGTTAGGAGCTAAAAATATTCCCAGCTTTCCTGACAGGTTGTATCCATCATCATGGGAGGAAAAACAAGGCCCTGGCTGCCTGGCGACAGGGAGTGGGCCGGGCTGAGTGTGAGCTCAGGCCTCCGCTGTGAACTTGCTGACTTGTCCGGCCAGAGCCATTTCCTGGGAAAGCTGAGGCAGACCGTGGGAGGCTTCGGCCTGAGCAAAAAGTTCAAATTGGAGAGAAAAGTGGCCAGGCGTCCGAATAATCCTCACTGCCTGTAACTTCTAGAAGGTTCTTCTAAGGAACCCTGAATGAAACCCAGAAGCTTCCTTGGCTGGCTCCTTACCAACTTGCCTCAAAAGGATTCTTTAGCAAAAAGGCCTGTATTAATTGAGTGGCATGGTGAAGGTTGACTTGGTGTCATCTCCTGTAACACACCTTGTTGGCTGGCTATATGGGGGACCTGAGCTTGAACCGCAACCCTGCTCAGATTACTTGTGTGGCCCCGCCTTTCTGAGCCTTGGAATGTGAAGCTGAGGTAATGCCACGTACCTGACAGGGCTGTGGTAATGGTGACATGAGGTGCTGTGTGCAGATGGTTTGGTTTGGTGCTGGGCACACTGTAAACTCTCAGTCAGGGTTCAGTGTCATTGCTGGTATTTTGCCCTGCTGGGCCACCTGAGGAATGGCTGCAGTCCCTGGGTGCACTCAGGAAATGGGCTCATGATGTGTGGTCACTCAGACTTCGTTTCAGCCTGTGGCAACCCGCCACCCCCACTCCCACTTCTCTCTCCTCCCACCCACCCCCTAAATTTCTTTCTCTGAGTCTTAGCTCTCACTTCTCAGAAATGGGTATGACACCCACTATGTAAGGTTATTATAGGAATTACAGGAGGTCATGTAATTAAAACACCCAGCACACATTAGGTATTCATTCAGTAGCACAAGTTCTAAAGTTATGTTGACTTGTTGAAATCCAGGCCTGACCGTTTCTTACTTGGGAGGCCTTTGGAAACTCTAGAGTTACATGAGGATTACATGGTGATGCGTGTGACTCAGTTAGCCCATGTCAGGCAGCATGTCAGGCCCTCAGTTACTTTCCCTCCTGTCCATTTGGTTCTTCCGGAAACCACCTGAAGAAAGCTGCCCTGCACTCGGTTCCTTCTGACCTAAAATCCTGGTTTCTACACCCACTCCCTTTTTCTCACTTACTCCCTCGCCTCTGCTGCGGCTGTCACGGGTCCATTGCTCCTTGGGCTGCCAAGAGTAAACGAGAGGCTAGTTCGGTGAGTAACTTAGAACAGACATCAGTTGATACATCAGAGGTTTGAGTGGCACAGACATTAACTAGCCTGTTAACCAGGTGTCCCTGTGACCTGGCCTTGGCAAGGGGGCGGCATGTCATGCTAACTTGCCCCCCTACCTGTGGGTCTCCTGGAGTGTAGACAAAAAATTGAGCTCTTCTCCTGCACGCCTCTCAGTGGCCGTTGACTGGCAAAGCTGTTTGTCTCCCCTTCCAGTTTTCTGCTACAGTCATTTAGGCAGCACTGATTGGTTTTCCTGAGGCTGTGTTGGGGCGTCTCCCCCCAGGCCCCTAGGTGTTTGGCCTGCGATGCTGACAGAGAGGTGGCTGCCCTTCCTCACGCTCCTCCTGGCACTGGGGAAGCAGCTCTGAAATATCCAGCTGTGGCAGGCAGGCCAAGAAAATTTGGATGTGGACCCATGCACACTTGGTTTCATCTGAAGACCATCAGGTCTCAGGCGGCCAGATCACTGGGAAGAAATGTGGCTCTGCCTCTGCACTCCACCTTTGGGGAGACGTGGAGTTATCAGCCTCTTCTGGCTCCAACTCAGAGCAGATTAACTTTTATGAAATGATTGTCTCCAAACACACGTACTAAATGCAAAATCCTGGTGTGGCTCCACAGGCACCACAGGGCGGGGTGACCGCAGACGCTTGCTCTAGCTGGGGCCGCTTGATGAGGTCTGGCTCCGAGCATACTGGGCGGGCAGGGGGAGGGATCCCAGAATTAGATGCTGAAAACCTAAGCTCTGGTCTCGGTCCTCCACTAGTCAATTGTGGGGCCTGGGAAAGGTGTACAGCTTCACAGAAAACACCCAGACCCCATCTCAGGCTCTTTTGTGGAGCTGGGTGGCATCTGTAGCGTTTGGATATACAGCCGGTCTTGAATTGCAGCTCTTTTCTCCCCCCTGTGTGGCACTAGTTATTGATCCCTTGAACTTGGGCCACCCCATCTGTAACACAGAGTTAATAAGATTCTGTTTGCCAGGGTCTTGTAAGAAGCAGACATCAAGATGGGATTACATGTGCAAGGATTTTATTAGGGGAAATGGGTAGCCTAGGAGAAAGGACAGACAGCAACACAGGTGTGTCCTCAACTGAAGGAGAGAGGGAGGGGAGGTTGTGGGAATGGTCCTAGATTTCCAAGGAGGGTTCATCCCGGCCATAGTGGGGAGCCCTGGAGTCGAAGTGGGCTATCAGAGGAGTCTCAGGACCCGTGCTGGGTTCAGCCATTGCCCTGAGAAGCTCAGCTCGGCGCCAGTGCTGCCGCAGTGATGGATTTCAGAGCCCAGAAGGTAGGGCCCTTGGTCAGTTATGCTGTCTGGAGGTGGAGGCCTGCAAAGGACACTTATTGTCATGGGTACCAAAAATACCCACCCTGCATGGTGGCTGTGAGGATAAGAGATCGATGATGTAGAGAGTGGCACGTCTTATTTTAAGGATGATGCATAACCTGTGCATGGGTACATGTATGTATGGAAATTCTTGGCTGTAGAATGCAGAGGGAAGAACACCAGGCTTGGAATCACGTGGCCTTGGGGGCAGAAAGGACCCTGCTCAGCGTACTTCAAATTACTGCCGTAGTTCACTCCTCCCCACACACCCAGGGAAGCTGGGTGCCTGAGGCCTCAGAGTTAGAATGCAGCATGCTTAGGATTTGAACCCCAGCTCAAGTCTTGTAACTTTAACCTATTGTGATCCAGTAGTTGCCACAAGGTTAAGGTAGGAATCATTATCCCTGAGGGCAACTGCCTGTCTTGTTTCGTCCATGCCGTATAATCAGCACCTCGAATGGTTACGATACGCCAAAGGTTCTCAGTAAATATCAGCATGATGAATCCATGGGCCGCAAGCTGTTAGCTTGGTGTCCAGGCTAGCTCACCCAGATTCCATTTGAGTACCCCTCCCATTAGTCTTCCCCTCGTGGTGGTGCTCCTATGGGGAGGCTGGGATGCTTGAGTGAGAACGACACTGTCACTCTTTGCTGGCTGCAGGTCATGGTGGAGAGAGCCACTGTGCATGGTGCTTTCGGCCTGAGAAGCAGGGTGTAATGTAAGCTTCAGCTCAACCGACGAGCGTGAGCATCCTTCCTCTGGAATCTCCACACTGAGAGGGCATCAGGAGGAGCATACTGAATGAAGCTAGGCTTCAGAACACACAAGCATACTGTGGGCGGGCTCCAGCCGGCCCAAAGGCCCCTGTGGCTGTCCTTGTGAAGGACCGATAATGTGTGGTGGAAGCGGAGAACTGGCGATCCGCACTCCAGACAGCTGCCTGTTTGGGTTTCGCATTTCTGATGCGTGGGCCCCTCAGACTTGAGCTTTCTCACCCTCCACATGCCCTAATTAGGCTGAGCCTTTGTTTTCTCTTGGCTAGGAGCCTTGTCCTTCTGGCATCTACAATTTTGGACAGGAAAAATGTGTATTTGAATGGCTGGCAACTGGCACAATGCAGAAATACAGTGATATTAGAGGACATTCCCATGGCATCAGAGTGGGCATTTTTGTTTCCCCAGAGTCAGCCAGAACAAGGGAACTAAGGCCGTCACTGAGGATACATATTAAGCCTGGTTCCCACTTTCCTCAGTGCTATTTCCCTTGCAATAGGGGTAATGTTTGCAGCTCCCACCTGATTTTTAAGACGGTGCCAAGCCTTTCTCTCTTACAGGGCTTAAGAGATGCTTGTTGAAAAAGTGCGGACTTTAGTTGACAAGATACTGCTCTAAAAGGTTGTGGCTTCTTCCTGCCTTTCTTCTCCCACCATTTGGTCCTTTTCCCTCAACTAACATGTCTCGCCTGTCTCTTTTATGACAAATATGTGGAACTCAAGGATGAGTAAATTGCAACCCCTGCCCTTGAGAAACTCGCAACCTCCCAGCCTGCTGTTTTAGTTGCCGGTTAGTTGATGAAAATATTTAAAGAAAGGCCATTTGTAAGATTTAGAATTCACATTATGGAGGATGGTGTCACAAGATACATCCCCCCAAAAGGAAGCCAGAGCAGTATATCAACAACCAGAACAGTCATACGTGTAAACTGAGAACTTAGCTGTTTTCCACAAAGTAGTCCAAAGCATGTTTATGTGGATCATCTTTCTTCATGACATAACAAGGGAAAACAAGGAGAATATTCTCCTTGTAAATGGAGAAACAAAGTTAAAATACTTCTTCAAAATCCTAGCTTTGAAGTAAAGCAACACACGATTTCTGTAGAACCCCTTCTCGGGGAGAGACACATCAGCAGCCTTTCTAAATTAACAAGGCACAGGAGAGTTTGGGAATTAAGCGTTCTCATGTATGGGAAGCACCTTGCATGTTTCGTGGGTGTTTGCTAAACATCCAGTGGAATCGGTAGCTCTCATTTTTATTATTATTTTCATCATCATCCATGTTATTTTCTCAATCCCCACCTCTGGGAGCAGCTGGTGGAAGGCTGTCTCCCAGGACCTGTGGAGAATCCCCGAAGGCTGAAGAACACTGAGATGGACATTGGCCAAGCCTATGCCAAAGGCTGGCCCATCAAGGCAAGTGACTCAGCAGGCCAGGTCCATCTGACCCAGCCCGTGGAGAGGAAACACACTATTTCCCCTGTCTCCTCGTCTCTGAAATTAAGCCCTTGGCATCATCTGGATTTGTTGCTGGATAGATCTGTGGGCCTCACAGCTCTCAGAAATAATTGGCAGATATGGGAGATGGTGGAAAGAAAACGTATATTCCTCACGGAAGCTGTGCTGTGCATCTGAGACCAAGGCGGAATATGTTACAAAGCCCGCTTCTTTTTGAAGCTGCACATTCAGGACTAGAATGTGGTGAAGTGACAGACTGGAACAGATGGGCTGGACTGTGCTGGATGTTAGAAAGGCCTGCCTTCTTGAGCAGAATTAATGGCGCTCAGGTCCTGGGAGGGTGAGAGAACTCTTGGCATGCAGCTGTCCTGTGTGACTTTTGCTGCACTCATCTGTGAAACATGTTGGATCTGAGAGATGAGTCTTGGATCCTGGGTCATGATAGCGTCAGAGTCATCTTTTATTAATTAAATGAGACAGTACATGTGAGGTGCTCAGAGCAGTGCCTGGCACACAGCTCACGTCAGCACCGGCATCTTCTTATAGCTGATGGCTCTTTGCTTAAATCAATGTTGTTGGGTTCAGAGATGGTACTTCAACGAAACAAAACTTCCTACCCTATTTAGGACTTGAATGAAGTCTCCCTCTCCCTCAGCCCCATGAGGATCTTTATATAATCCGCATGCTTCAGAGCCTAGACTTCCAGGATGACAAATAGATTTATTTAATCTG
Organism: Aselliscus stoliczkanus; assembly: GCA_033961575.1. Taxonomy (NCBI): domain Eukaryota; kingdom Metazoa; phylum Chordata; class Mammalia; order Chiroptera; family Hipposideridae; genus Aselliscus; species Aselliscus stoliczkanus. Next base: position 61,414,165 of record CM066732.1, on the reverse strand, counting down.
GAGCTATGGAATCTGGTTGGACTCCTTTTTGAGAAGAACTCTGGGACTTATTTCAGGCTCAGAGGACAAAGATATCATGATTGATTAGTGATGCCTGTCACAGGTGGGAGCGGGCAAGGAGGACACACGTGCCATGCTTTTACCATCTCTAACTAAACAAAGGAGCTTCAAGCTCGACCTCCTCCATGAAGACGAGCATGAGGCTCATTGCTGAGGATGTTGCCATTCTGGCAAGCAGCTGAAACCTGAACAGCTGTTTGTCTTCCCGGTCATGTTTCTGGTTTCTGGCTGTTTGTCTTTTAACAAGAGGTCAGTGATTGAGGGCTCCTCCACATCTGCAGGGAGTTTCCTGCAGAATTAGGATGTGTAAAATAAACCCATGAAATCAAAGCCCAAGCACATGCTGGAGATTGTTTCCCACTTGAGGTCATCCTTATTCTAGAAGGGCACGGGGGTGCCTTGCAGAGGAATGATGTGCAACAGCCAAACTTGAGGGATTAAATGCAATAAGGCACAGTCCGCCATAAAAAACTTTCAAAAGAAATCTCAAACTGGGGAGAAATCACCTCAATCGATGGCCTTTCAATTATAATCCATTAGGAAAATAAAGTGATGGCTGCTATACCCCCAACATGTGTGAGACCAGCATACATACTCTGTCTCCCTCTCCCACAAATGCTCAAGTTTCTAGAACTTATTTAATCAACTCATGATTTAGGACAATTGTTTTTCAACTTGTAATATAAAAGTAGGTTTTATAGCCCTGGTCTGAGTAATGAGGGTCTAGTGATGCATGGAAAAAAGTAGTATCTAATAAGTACATTAATGTCCTTTATTACAAGTTTGTAATATCTTGTTCAATCTGAAATTCAGTTTCCGTTTGAACGTAAAAGAAATTCAAATTCAAGTTACTGAAATGTTAAAATTTCTAATTAGGGCCAGCCGAGTGGCGTGTTGGTTAAGAGCTGGCTTGGGATGCTGGCTCTGAGCAGCAGGGCCCCGGTTCAGATCCCACATATGAAGGCCAGTGACACTGCCCTCTACAGCTAAGATGGTGAACAACAGCTCCACCTGGAGCTGGGCTGCTGTGAGTCTCCAGCGTTGGCGTAGCTGCAGCCCCTGCTGCAGTGGGCTGCCATAGGCTACAGTGAGTGGCCGGCAGCCAGCGTGAGCAGCCAGCAGCTGGTGTGAGCTGCCAAGAGCCGCTGTGAGCGGCTGTCCGGAGGCCAGCGACCGTCTGCCTCACCTGAGAAGAGCACAATGATGATACCAACATGGGTCAGTGAAGCAACATCTTCCGCAACTAGAGTGAAGAATAAAAGGACAGCAACTTGTCTGTTCCCCTCCCCTGATTCTCCAATAAAATCTTGAAAAAAAAATTGCTAATTACTATAGTTAAAGCAAAACAGTTTATATTTTGTCATGTTAACACTTAAGGAAAAAAGTGAAGTGGTCATTTGGGTGTGACTGTTATTGTCCAAATTGAAGCTTAGTATTTGGAACAGTGACGTAATCACTGGCCATTAATGACGTTCCACATTTAGCCATATCTGTTTGTTGTGCCATGCCATGTGAACCACGTGTACAAAGAAACAATAGCACTTGCTCAATCAGGCTTTGTTAAAAGGCATAAAGTATTAAATTTCTATAAGATGTGCTTTCTAAAGCTCAGTTTAACAATTTATCATTAATGTTCCTCAAAATGTTTTTATGTGTATCTTATTTTCTCTGATTTGGCAATTCAGATATGCTTTCTAAAGTGACAAACAGACCTGACCCCAACGTAATTTTTCTAGAGGAAGCAGGCGAAATCCGAAGAATGACACATAAACCTGTCAAACCTGTCAAAATAAATGAGACTTTCACCTTTCCATCAGGGGAAAATGCTATTTATTAAGGTCAGCTGGAGGTGATGGTGGGGACCTTTAAGCATATATTATGCTTTAGGAAGCAAAGGGCCTTATTTGCATGGCCCCATTTGGCTTGAGAGTCTTTTGTTATCTGCCCAGCCCTTCCAGACCTTAGAACAAATCAGTCTGTGTGTGCACGTGTCCGGTGGGGAGGTAGAAGAGGGGAGGGAGGAAGGAGAAGGGCCTAGGACGCATAAAATAATAAAATAAACCCACCCTGGTCCCCGGTAGGCAGGGTGGATGTAACTCTGTAGATGGGGATGTAACTCAACTGAGTGCAACACTAAATTGCTGCTCCAGTTCCACCCCTAAGAACTGCCACAAAAGCTAAGTGGCCATGTCCCAGCCCAAAAGAGGATGGTGGGAGGTTGCAGCCAAGGCAAAGGTCAAATGGACAGTGGACCCAGCATGGAGGCCCAAGAGCCTGGCGGCTGCATGAGGGTCCAGGTGGACCTGAGTAGAGCTAGGCCCATGGCCCTTGGTGGACCGGGAGGAAGCCTGGCCTACAGGGCTTGGCTGTTTATTCAGTGTGTGTCGCCCTCGGAGAAAACCCACAAATACTTGCCTCGTGAGCTAAACCCTGCAAGAACCAACTAGTTAACATGTACAAGTTGTCCTAAATTGGAACTGGATAAACTGGTCTGGCCCGATAAATAGCTAAAAGGTTTCCCAGCTCCGGATGGGTTGCCAGTGCCCTCGGACATTCTGCCTGGGCAGGCTGTCCACTCAGCAAGTATTTTTTCGGCCCTGGAGGTCCTCAGCAGCCTGGGTCCTGGGCAAGAGGAGCCCCACCAGGCTGGAACGTCCGGCTGTGCACATACACAGGAGGCCTTTGAGCTCCCGGAGCGGGCCTGACCAGAGAGAAGGCTGAGACACGCAGACGTTCGAGAAGGCTTGAGGGTTAGTAAAGTGACTCCTGAATGCCGTGCACTGTGGGCAGAGTGACCTCTTGGCAGGTCCAGCTGAGTTCTGATCTGGACTCTCATTCACTAATTGCCTGCGGTCAAGTTTGGAAGCCTTTTCTCAGCCTCAGCTCCTTCCCTGTGTGAATACACTTGGTGCTGATAACCTCCTTAACGGAATATGAGCATAAGCAGAACTCTGTCCAAAATACCCGGCAGCCCCTGGCAAGGCCTAGTTGGTATCCAGTATTTTCCATCCCTGTGCTATTAAAGTACTCCTACCACCTTCCCTGAAAACGAAAACAAAAAACACTGGTATCACCTCAAAGTATGGTTTTTAACTTTGAAGAATCAGGAGTTTGAGCTTTGCGTCCTAGAGTTCCCCTCATTAGCTGAGTGACTTGGAGCCAGTCCTGCAGTCTTGGCATGCCTTGAAATGTCAGGAATCTCCAGGTGATAGGCCCGGCCCCTCCTGCTCTGACCTTTCCAAGCTCTCCGCAGTAGCGCAGAAGATTCCAAAAGCAGAGAGTCTGCTCACATGTGGCATGATCAATTTTCTTTGGACCTGAGCCCTCACTATCCTTCCATATCAGGGGTTTCGCATTGTCCCAGTTTATACTCATGCATGGAACCTAGAATCGGGCTGTGAGGTAATGCCAAGAAAATGTGGACTGCTTTAAATTAATATGTGGGTCTGCTCTGCAGTGAAGTTCTTTCAGCTCTGATTTCTCCTTTTATGGTGTCTTTAGAAAAAGGCAGCGAGGTTAGGAGGTCGTTGACTGAGGATTTAGAAACACACGGGTTCCAGCACATTAGGGTTGGAGTTTAGCTTTTTGTTTTTGAGAAAGTTCTGTTGTTTGGATTTAGTTAATCTGTGACTGAAAACTGAGATTATTAGAAGGCAAAGGCACCCCTAAGCAGCCTCTTACAGTTGCAGACACTTGGTGGGAGGTAAGGCGGGGGGAAATGGGACAAAATAGAAGCCACCATCCAACTCAAACCTCCAGAGTGGGCCTGGCAGAGACCCAAGTGTCTGTCCGCTTGGTATCCAGACCAGCCATTGTCTGGAAACTGGGATCAGAGTTGGGGCTATCAGTGAAAGGTTGTCGGTCTAGGGGTCACCTTTGTTCCTACAGGAGGCTGCGTGGTCTGTGTTTACAGGATGAAACAAGCTCTTTGCAAGGTGGTCATGCTGTGTCTTGTTCCAGCCACTGGTCATCTCTGTGGGTCACTTCTTCTCAGGCCACCTGGTTCTGACTTCTTCCCATATCTTTTTTCAGCCTTCATTTTACCAGTCTTAGAATGTTTGTCTCCATTAAACTTTTTCAATGTTCTAAGTTACTTGCTTTTTTTTTTTTTTTTTTTTTTTTTGCCTCTGCCTACCCAAACCATTGCTTCTTCTTGGGGCTCTCTTGATTTATTACTTTTTTCAACCCGGAAATACTCCCATTCATCCTTCAAAAGCCAGCTCAAATTACATCACTCAGGAAATCTTCCCTGACCTTCCCAGATATTTATTTTCTCCTGGGTCACCTCTGTACTTGGCACACATAACCCGTTAAACAGATCACAGTGCACTATTTTATATTTGTTGATGTGTCTTGTCCCTATCTAAAATGTAACCTTGTTAAAAATGAGAGCCACATATTGTTTATGATAGAGTAGGCGTAGGCTGTAGCGTCTAAGAGATGGGTTACTTACATTAAAATCTCAGTGCTGCTATTCGCAAGCCGTGTGACTTGAGACAAGCTCTTAATTTGTGGGTCGAGCTCTTAACCTTCTTGTACCTCAATTTCCTAATGTATAAAATGGAGACTAACTAAAGAATTAGCCTGCTATGGATGTTATGAGGGTTAAATGGTAAGAATGTGTAGAACATATAACTGCTCAGTAAGTCTGAGTTATTCCTGATGTTGATCTGAATTTCCAGGCGCCATTGCAGCTTCGGAGCTCAGCGCATCGCTGACAGGGGTTGCCGATTTGCTTTGCGTTCTGAGTCTGTGGCTGGGCTGTGTGCTCGCCGGCGATGGACCGTACACAGCCTGCGCTGTGCACGTTGGTTCCACATCTTACTAGGACGGGCTGTGATCCCCCATTTCGTAGATAAGGAACCTGAGGTTTAGAGAGGTTAAGTGACTTATCGAGGGTCACTTTAAAGTCCCAGATATTCTAGAAGTCCTGGACCTCTGAGTGAGCACTCAAACCAGGGTCGCAAATGTCACCCACTTTGTAGTTTAGAGGTTCTGGCCTCTCAAACCAAATCCTCAGGGTGAAGTAGAGGAACCAAGATGTGTGGCCCGGTCCACACTGCACTGGGAGCTAGCTGTGCCCTCCGCCCTCTGGAAGGCCTTTGGCCCTGGAGGTCTCCCACTTCTCAAGCGTTCTTTTATGGAAGAGGTGGTTGGTATTTGGGCCTTAATGAGGCTCTTCCATGAGCTCTGCCTAGGGGTTCACTTGTGAAGATGGGATGGGAGGGCCCATGGAGAGTATGCAGATACTGGCCGCGCCATTTCTTCCAAACATGCATCGTTCCTCTCCATTTCGTTTTTCTTCTTTTTTCTTGCATTTTCTTCCCTTATTTATCCTTTCTTTTTTCTTCTCCTCCTTTCCTCCTTTTTCTTTCCACTATAGGATTTTTAAAAATATTTCTTTTAGAATAATGACCTTAATGTTTGCTCCAAAAGTAGCATGTAAAAAAATTCAAACAGTCCAGATGAGAGCCAAGAAGAAAGTAAAAAAATTACTCCAACCCCCTCCCCACCGCTGGCCACCGCCCCCCTCCCCAACACACACGGGTGGGGGAGGGAGGGAGGGAGAGAGAGAGGGAGAGAAGGTTGGGCAAGTGGGTTGATTGATGGATATCCTGATAGAGAAACAAATACATCAACTGATTGACTGAAGTGCTGTTTAAAGTAGATTTCTTTTACAATATCTACTAAATACCTTGTTCTTTCTGGAGTTTAAAACTAACAGATGACGAGGTTTTAAAGCATGCTTTGGGAAGCTGGAACGGAGAGGCCGTTTGTGTCATAGAGACTGTTGTGGTTAGTGCAGGATGTTCGTGGTGTGCATAATGAAACAAATAAAGAAGTAGAGGCATTGTCCTGGGCTCGGGCCTGTGATCCTCTCCCTGCAGCCCCTCTAGAGTGTGCCGAGAGAGAGGACAGCCTGAGAAGAGGAGAGAAGAGACAACAGAGGTGCTGAGAGCACCCGTGTCTCTCCCTTCTCCTACCTCCCCTTGAACTGATCCACACACAGCATAGTATCTTCTACTCTCTAGAGTCCCTCTCCCGCCTCCTCACATTTCCTTCTGCCTGTGCCCTGCGATGCTCTGGCAGGGACAGACCCTTGGGGGCATGCCACGGCTGTAGCCACTTTGGCTGACTCTCGAGTAATGTGTTGGCGGGGAGCTGAGCCTCAGCCATAAGCAGTGCCTGAAGCGCCCCTGCCCACACAACATCACCAAGTGGAGGCCCGGAACACCAACCAGGTGCCCCTGTCCTCATGTGAATTCCCTCTGGGGGCCTTTGGTGTCAGACCCACTCAGACCCTCAGAGAGCCAACTGTTGAGTCTCAGAAGGCGCTTAGGGCCCTAGTTTGTTCCAAGGCCCTCTGCTCTTTTCCTTTCATGGTCCAGCTCAGCATATAGAAGGGCGTGAAGACTTTGTGCCTACTGGACTCATGTAATCGTACCGTGAGGGAAACCTGCTGCTTCTCTGGACAAAGCCCACCCTACATGACCTGCCATGCTCACCGTATTAGTTTCCTAGGGCTGCCCTAACAAATGACCAGAAATTCGATGGCTTAAAGCAATGGAAATTTATTCTCACTGATGCGGAGAGCAGAAGTCCAAAATCAAGGGTTCAGCAGGTGATTCTGGAGGCTTGAGAGAGAATCACTCTGTGCCTCTCTCCTTGGCTTTCCTCTGCTTCTAGATGCATCACTATAATTCCTGCCCTGACTTCATAGGGCCTGCCTCTGTGTGTGTCTCTGTGACTTGAATCTTCTGCCTGTCTCTTATAGGATACTTGACATCCTTAAATCCAGGATGATCTCATCTCAGGGTACTTAATTTCATCTGCAGCAACCTTTTTTCCAAATAAGGTCACATTCATATTTTCCAGGGTTAGGTCTTGGATATATTTTGGGGGTTGGGGGCAGCATGCAACCCTCTGTGCCCAGCTTATGGAGAAGCATTTGTAGCCTCTCCATAAACCGTGAGCTGCCTCACCAGGCACAGATACAGGGCGCTAGCTGTTGTCTGCTCAAAGAAGCTCACCTCCTTTATCCTTTGTGTTTGCCTTGACACCTAGCACTATGCTATAAGGTTACCTTCAGTTGTTTTTTTGCCAGACATGATAATTTTAGCAAAATAGTAAACTGTAGGGACACTATTTGCATGCTCAGAACAAATCATGGAAACTCCATGTGAGTACAGTGAGCACTCTGAAAGATTTCTCCTGCTTGCCTCAGTAGGTTCTGTGTTGGTCTGCACAAGATCTACTTAACAAATGTGGCCTTTGCGCCCCAGAATCTTCAGGGCGGTAGGAAGGATTTGAAAATGGTCTGGTATCAAAATACACTTCTCAGGTCCAACTGATATGGGAGATGCCCCTTGGGTGCCCCTTGGGTGCTAGAATGTGTGTGATCATGGCAGAAGTGTGGAAAGAGGGGGGCGGGTTACACTATGCAAAATATTCAAGGGGGAGATCATGAGCCTTAAAGTAAAAACAAACAAACAAATAAACAAAAGCACTGTTTACAGGTTTCTTTATCGTTATCCTTGCTCCTTTCTTAGCCTAGCCAGGGTTTGGGACATTGGCTATAATTATATATCTGATTTCTCGTTTCTGTAAGGTACACCTTTTTTCTGTATGTCTAGCTCTACTCATTCAGACCTTTCTCCTTACTTGACTGGTGCCTTTAGTGTCCCATCAATGACCTTTCCCTAAATAAGATCCTGTTGGGCCTCCTTGGTCTGAGGCCGGCACAGGAGCTGATTTATATGTACCTGTGTTTCCATATACTTAGGCTGTGTTTCCAATATGGCGGCCAATAGTCACGTGTAGTGCTTCAAGTTTAAAATGAAATACAACTTAAAATTTAGTTTCTCAGTTGTGCTAGCTGTAGTTTAAGTACTCAATAGCCACATGTGGCTAGCAGCTACCACATTAGACAGCGTAAACACAGAACATTTCTATTTTTGCAGAAAGTCCTTCCGGACAGCTCTGTTTTATACTGCATAAACCCTCTGCTCTCCCCTCCTAACGTAACACTGGTTCTTCCCTGACTGCCCTTTATCCTGATATCACCTTAATTTTTAACTGCTCAGGTGATCAGCTGGCAGCCCTTCATGCTCACTAGCCTATCTGCATCCCCACATGGTAATGACTTTGCTAACCTCACCCCTGAGTACTGATTCAGAACGCCCATGGCCGGTCCCCACAGCCTCAGCCTATCCGGGATACATGGTCTGCAATTGCAACAGAATATTGGAACCGGAGGCTGTCTTGGAAACTCTCAGACTCGTAGTTGCAGCAGTTATAACATGAGAGCCATCCAACTCCTGCTCTGTGAGAGCTTTTGAAAAGCTTGCTTTTGAGATCATTCCTGGAAGCCTCTATTCCAAGTTGTCTTTTCAGTTCCTCAGTACCCAGCCCTTGGCACCGGGCCTCCCCCTTCAGACCAGTGCTTCTCAAACTTTAATAGGCAGCAGAACCATGTGGAAGTGCTGTACAGATGCAGACGCCCTGATTCAGTGGGTCTGGAGTGGGCCTGAGATGCTGCACTTTCATGAGTCCCCATGGGTGCTGATGTCGCGGGCCTGGATGTCTGAGATGCTGGGTCTCAGACATGTCAGCTCTCTCCTGTTTTTCCTTTTTCTTCTCTGAGAACACCTGCTCACCACAACTTGGTATCTAGGTGAGTGCTGTCTTTCAACAGAGATAGCGCTAGAGTCTATACTCCGATGATACCCCCACGCCAGAAAGCAGCTTAGCACATAGCTCCTGTTCGTGTGCAGATCCAGGGAGAGCTATTGAAGGGTAGTCTCTCTATTTTATAGTTAAACCTCCCCATAATGGCTGTTTTAGCCTTTAATTACCATTTACACTTCCCAGGACAACCTTTGCTCTGGGTTTGGTTCCAAAGGACGGGCACCTGTTAGCACTGAGCTACTTAAAGAAATGTGCCACACGCCCTGTAACTCTGTGTTAATGAAGAGTCATATAAATGTGTTGAGTGACAGGACCACGTGGGAGTAAGCTCCAAGTCTCCAGGGCAAGCCCCTGGAAAGGGGAGCAGTGCTCTCATGGGATTAGGCAGGTTCTCACCTTTTTGTTATGAAATTCACTTTCCTTTACAGTCGCATCTTGTATGTCAATCCCTGTAGCTATTCATTCTGGATTTCAGACACACGTTCTCTTTTTCTGGGTTATCCTTCAACCTGTGTCCTCACCTCCACCCCATCCCCCCCCCAGGGCTTTGCAGCATGGAGAGGTGGGAAACCAGGGCATGGGGTCAGGCTAAGCTGGGCTCAAAGCCCCTGTTGATTCTTCTTGGCATCACTGACTTCTCTGACCGTCTGTGTTCGGATTTAAAATGAGGCTACCCTGCTGTGTGGGAATTAAATTAGATACAGTGTGTACAGAGGATAAATTGGGTACAGAAGTGCCCGGCCCAGAAAAGCACCCCAAATGTTTCCTTTGTCTGACATTTCTCTCTTTAGTATTAAGCCCCTCCCTTGCTTAGTTATCTCCTTCTTCGTTCAAACATGCACATTACTACTTTCTAGGAAACAGCAGTGACGTGACTCTGTTCACTTACCCAGATGTGGTTCCATCTCCCCGTTCCCGCCAATGACAAACCTCTTGAAAACGTTGCCTAGTCATCCTGTGCTTTCTCTGGTCCACTCACCTGTGGGAAGGAGCGTCCCCATCTTTTCTTTGCTCGATGGCACGCTCACAGTGAAAATGGGCCACTCCCAGCATTGGTCAGAGGTCACTATGGAAGGAGAAGGGTTGCCGAGCGATTAATCACAAGGTCACTTTTTCCTTTTGCTTTCATATGTTTTAAAGAAATGAGACGAGGCTGTGCGTGTGTCCGTTTGTGTTTGGAATAAAAGGTCCTTACCCTTAGAAGCTGCAGCAACTTGGTAGTTGAGGGGGAGAGTCAGTGTGGGGCCAGCCAGGGGGAGCTGCAGCTAGTCTCAGGAAGGAGGCTAGAGCAGGAGGGAAAGATGGGTATGGTCCATTTCACAGGAGCAAGGTTTACAGTCCATTAATTTTAATGCAATGCAAATCGGTTTATGGAAGTGCTGACATGCTGTTATTTGAAAAGCAGGAGTAGCATGATAATTAAATCCCTGTCTATATTTTATTTTAGTGCATTTATATGTATCCTTGCACAGCTGATGTGATAGATTTCCAGGCTTATAATTATATAAATTGCAAAGTACCAAAAAAACAACAACAATGTTTTGTGATGCCAAAAACAAGGTGGTGCATGTTAACATAAACTTCGTTATTTTAAGCTGAACTCTGTTTTGTCCTTGACTTTAATCATACTCACTCCCTAAAAATATCCCAAAGTTATGCTTTCCAGTATATAACATGAGGGGATATTGGTATCTGTTTAATGTTTCTTTTTGGCACCTTCCCTTTGGAGCGTGCCTTCTTGGTGGGGAGCTGAGCGCCCCAGAATTCAGACAGCCATTCCCTGCCATGCGGGTCGTGCAACAAGACCCAGCCCTGTGCTGGGAGCCTAGAGCCCTAAGTTCTGCTTTGGAGCTGCCACTGACCTGCTTGGTGACTTCCCCTCTGTGTGACAGAGGTCACACAAGGAGCCAAGTCATTGTAATTTCTAGACTGAACATTTGGGGATGCGAATGTTTATTTTTCTTTCTTCATCTCTTAAAATAAAAATCTCCCAACATAGTCTTTTACGTGACTCTGAAGTTGAATTTCTTCAGTTCCAAAAATATTCAGCTAGAAAGAAAGAATGGCCAAGAAGCTTGAGATGTCCACGGAAGAAGATGAGGGTTGGAAGGAGGGCAGGGCAAGTAAGCTGAGACTTTGGGGAAGAAAAGAACTGAGTCGGTGACGGTGGGGGTGTGCCACCCCCAGATTTGGAGAGACACCTCTGGACGAGTGCACAGTCGCAGGCAAAGCATGTGGCCACCCTTTTTCATTGTACGAAGCCTGTGGATCATTCTTCTAAGAAACATCACTGGGAGGATGGTGGTTTTATGACCTTTAAGCTGATGTGATACCTGAGGCCACTGGAGTCCCGGTACTCAAGGATCATAATCAGACAAGTCTGTCTCAAAACAGCTTTGCTTTAAGCACCAGCTGGAGCACCGCGGACCTCTGCTTGGAAAGTGCTTTCTAGAGGCCGGCTGTGGTCCAGGGTATCAGGTGAGTGGCCAGGGAACCCCGGGGGAGTGGCAGAAGTCCATGCGTGCTCTGTAGGAAACTGGCCCTGCATAAAGTTACTGCTGTGTCCGTTAGTGACGGTCCTGAGAGACTGTGACAGACTGTGAGAGGCTTTTCAGATCATCTGGCCCAGAACTGTCTTTGGTAATGCAAGGCTCCAAACTCAGCCAGTGAGGGGCAGGCCAGCCTGCTGCCTGGGGCTGGGCTGAGGTTTCTGCATTTCCCACTGTAACACATCATATGTTGTCGTTATTACAAAAAAAAAAAAAAAGTGCCTTCTCTAGGGAAATTATTCATAAGTAAAACAGACATGTATGATAGGCCCTGAAACTATGCTGCTTCTGTTGATTGATTTCACCCTCTAAATACTGTTCTTTTCTCCCAACTTATGGATTTCATGAGGCATCAAACCTCGCTGCTTCTCCTAGCCATCTTCCTTGTACAGAAACTAAACAATCCTTTCATAACCTCAAAATTATACCTAAACACCACCTTCGTGTGTTCTTGCTCTCATATCCGTGTCTAGGCTACAAGCTCTTGGTCACACCTATTTTCAGACTGGCGATAGCATTCTCTTGGCCCCTCTCCTGGACTGGTGATCGCTTTTTCCATGGTCAGGTTGGACTAGAAACAGCATGGAAACAAATGTTCGTTCTGCAGCGTGTGTCCCAGTGTGGTCCATGCCTCTGCCTGTCCCCCCACTGCCTTGCAGGGGCCACATGGATTCAGAAGTCAGTGACCAAAGACTGGTCCCTTGCCCACTCTGCTCTACACTTAGGAAAACTGCTGCTTTCTGTCATTTGGCATTTCGACCCACAGTTTTCCCACCCTGGCTCTTGGTAAAACTTCTCAATACATTTGTGCAGCAAACTGATGAAGGTTCCTTTTGAAGAATCATGACAACCCTGTCCTTCTCACATCTTTCCTCTTTGGCTTCCAATGTGGACCAATTCATTATTCAAAAGAAAAGATTCCACTGTCCATTTGTTTTTGGCAGGTTGGTGATTCCAGCAGAGTTGATACTTTCCTGTCTTCCTCGTTTTCAGCATCTTTTCCCAACCAAGAACATGTTGAATGTTCATTTGGAAAGATGGAAACTTCCAGGATCGTCACTCTTGGTGTGACTGTGTCTAATGCATGTCGTCCTCAGCCAGGTTAGGGTTTGATGATTGGTCCACAAGGTAAACTTCTGGCTGAAGACACGGGGCCTGGATTTATCCAAAGCCCCGATGGTTGCCAGCCATTGTTTCTGAGAAGCAGACATGTTTCTTTCCCCTGGCAACAGGGCTTTGGATAGAGATAAATTACAGGATGTTTCCCACAGCCGCGGCCCCATCACTGAGAAGCAGGCATTATTGTGTCTGCCGGGTCGTTATGAACAGGATTGAATGGTATGGGTCTTTTGAAACCAGGTAAATGGAAATATACTTGAACTTTACTAAAGCTTCTAGAGACCCTGGGACTGAGAAAGAGTTTGAAAGGATTTGCTAGTATAGTCGAGTTCATTTCAAAGAGTATTTATTGTGGTCCTCGGTGGTCTCCTTGGGATACAAATGTCAGAGACAGGGTTCTGCCCCAGGGAGCTCGGATCTACCAGGAGCAAGAAATTAATAATTGTAACACAGTATCATATGCACTGTGATAGTCATTTATCCACAATGCTTCATGAATTCCAATGAAAGAAAAGTGAATTCCAACTATAGCTTGGGTGGGGAAGGGGTAATGGAAAGGTTAACATATAAGCTGGATTTTGATGGAGTTTTGCACATGGACACACTGCTGGAAGGGCGTCCTCGTAGCAGGGAACAGATTGAGGGAACCCAGAAGCCTGAAAGCTCTGGAAAGTGGCTTGTCTAGAAGTTGAGGAGACGAGGCTGTGACTGTGGGCAGTGGCCAGCCTTGTGAGGACCTCGCTGGCCAGAACTCACATTCACTCAGTGCCCTGTCATGTGGCAGACACTCTGCTGAGCACGCTGCACTTTGTGTGTCATTTGGTGATCACAGCATCTGTCAGACTCGCCTGATAACAAGAGGTACCTGACACAGGAGGCAGAAGCCGCGTTTGTCTGTGTTCATCCAGGGATGTCACACCTGGAAGAGCAGTGCAGGGTGAGGACAATCAAATTTTCGTGTGACACACCTTTGATTGGCATAGGCCTACTGCAATTTTCAATAACAAATAGGCCATGTTAATAAAAATCAAGTGTCTGTTTTTGGGTTTTTGTTGGTTTGGTTGTTTTTTTGTGTGTGTGTTTTTTTGAGGGCAGTGTCACTGGCCCTCATATGTGGGACTGAACCGGGGCCACTGGCTTCCCAAGCCAGCTCTTAACCACCGCACCACTCTGCCGGCCCTGTTTGTTTTTTATTAGAAAGCCCTGAATGTGGCTGCAGAACAGCTCATATTGTAGTATAGTGCCAGTTTGCTTACTGCAGGCAAGTTAGAGCAGATGAGGAAAAAGCACCTAGACTGTGACTTTATTTAAAGTTCTTCAAAGATGTTTTCTGTGTCTTTATGGGAGGGGTTCTTCAATTTGAGGTCGCTGACCCAGAGGGAGTCATTGGTGAGCTTCAAGGGGACCCAGGACAGCCTTTAAATTGTGTACAAAAGATTTTCTCTACTAACACCTTCCAATGTCAGCTTCTGTGGAGAAAGTTCATGCTTTTATACAGTTCCGAAAAGGGTCTGTTGGTCCCCCAAATAATCGGAGCCACTAATTTATAGGTTCTCTTTGGAACGGAATGCCCCCACTGCTTCTTCAGTAACCGGATGATACAATCCCAGCGTCTTTGCACAGGAGGCGTGGGCTGAGGGTCAGACAGACCTGGATTCAGACCTCGTCTGTGCCACTCGCTGCTTCTGTGAGCTTGTGAAGTGGAAAGTACTGTGGGAACAGATAGTGAGACTCACACATGTGTAATCAGTCGAGTGGCTGAGACTGCCAGCTGACTGAGGAGGGAAGGGGCTGAGGATGGATCCTGGGGGGCCGAGGAAGGAGACTGAGAAGGAGAGGCCGGGGAGGCAGGAGGCAAGCCAGGAGGCAAGGCAGTGTCCAGAGCCAAGGGAGGGGAGAGTGTCACACAGGGAGCTATCAGAGTGGCCTCAGACTAATCCAGGGACGTAAGGACTGAGAAGACACCTTAGAGCGTACATTTTGGTCCCAGATCATACTGCTCCGAAGCGTGCTCAGGAAGTATCTGATGACCTAGCGAAAGGCTGCTCCTTTATTAATTCAGCATGAGCCTCCCGAGTGCCCGCCATGTCTGGGCACAGCTGTCCATGCCACGGAGCTTGCTCCATGAGGCCACTCACCTTAGAAAGCTGAGGCTCTGCAGTGGCTCACAGGCATAAGATGAGCTGACTGGACCCTGCATAGGTCCACTGTGTGGGCTCTCAGGCCTAGGGGGATGGAGCCTAGATTAATTGTAAAGTTTCCCCAGTCTAAACTGACTCCTGCATCATCACTGCCTAGTCAGGGTGCGGGCGGGAGTGCTGGCCAGTTCCCACCTTCCCGGTATAGGGCTCTGGTTATGCTTAGAGCGCCTCGTCTTGTAGGATGTCCCTCCGTGAGCATCTCAGTTTTGCTCTTCCTGGTGTTTCCTGAGCCTTATGGTGCCCGTGTCTGGCAGGTGGCGACATGTACTGCGTCTGAGGATTTGTTCCTCCCGGGGAATCGTGCTGTTTCAACATGGAAGCACTACAGATATTCTGTGAGACAAAAATAACATTTGCTAGGCCCTATGCTAGTTTCTTTCATACACAGAGGGTGCCCAAAAAAATGTATACCCATTTTTAAAAAGGAGAAAAGCTGTATTAAAAGTGTAACACTTAATATATACTGATAACAAAAGATGAATATAAGTTGTGTGTATGCCTATTTTTGGCACCCCTGGTATATGATCTTGTTTGGGGTAAGCATCCTCTTCATGGAGATTTCAATGCACTGCAGGTTAAATAATGCTTCAAACAAAGGTTTTCCTGAAGCAAAACCAGCATGCTTCATGCATCAGGTGAGGGGTAGTCCTGAGCTCCTGACACCCAGCTCACCAGGGAGCTCTTCTTTATGCCAAACCGGATGATTTTCTGACATGCTTTCTTCCAGCTAGTTTGAAATTAGCCTGTTCCATGTGCGTACGCACTCAAAAGACAGGCTGTAAATGACTGTCTCTCAGTTTATTGCCCTGTAGGCCCAGAAGTTTGTTTCTTCTTTTCATGGCAAGTATGGACCTGTAGCCCCAAGCATTCTGAGATGCTTATGTGACATTTGGTGGTGCCCAGGGAGAGGAGGAAGGATCAGCAGGTAAAAAGGACTGTGCTGGCCTGCTGGCCCAGTCCCCTGCTCAGCCGGCGCCATGTACTTGGGCAGCCTTGCTGGGCCTCAGGGAGCTGAGGTAATGGACACAAGTGCTGCTGCTTGACTGAGTTTCCGCCAGCTGGACCCAGGTTCAAGGCCGGAAGTAGTATTTTCATCATGTGTCAAAAATGGAGTCTTAGAGTAACCTTTTCCGGGGTGTTCTAATTTAGGTTTTCCCAGAGAGTTCTAATTAGTTTTTTCTCCAGAACATTCTAGTTCCTTTCTTCTTCCAAACTGGTGACTACTCTCCAGATAGTTGCTTCTGGGGCTCAGGGACCTTCCGCGAGCATCCAGACCAAAGCGGCCACTGCAGTCACTTCCTGTGTGGTCCCCTGTCCCAGCTCTCTCCAGCCTACGTTTATTACAGTCCAGCATGGAAGGGGCATTTGTTTTCTTAATGATTGATGGACTGCCACCCCCCCACCCCCATAATAGAATGTAACTGGATGAGAGTGGAAACCTAGTGCCTCAATCCCTGCTGTGTCCCCAGAGCCTAGAAAAAACATGTAGTACATAGTTGGTGCTTAATGAAAATGTGTTGAAGGAATGAGCAGAAAGGAGAGAAGGAAATTAAGGGCAGGGTGGCACCTAAGCAGGGGCACTGCCTCCTTTTCTACTAAGTAAGCTAGGACTGAAGAGACCACAGTCCTCAAAGCTCCTGAGGGGTATGCTGCCCCTGTGTGGTTAACCTGCCCCCTGCAGTCCACAGTGCTGTCTTAAGCCACATAGGAGTCGGCCAGAGCTATTCCAGCACTGAGGTGCCCCAAACTGCCCTCCTGCCCCCCAACAGCTCCTTCTCTAAGGGGAGTTTTATTCCTAGGGTATTAGCAGCATCATACACCCAAAGATTCCAAGGGAGAATGTAGGGAGGCAGTCATGGGGTCCAGAGAGGGGCAGGGCTGCCCAGCTCAGCCTGTGCCTCCCCTCCTGCTGAGTATGGAAGATGACATTTTCCTAGCACTCCCTCATTTAGTAGATGCACAGGCCAGGGTAGCTGCTCCGTCTGTGACACCTGGGCTAAGGGTCTTTACCTGGCATGCTCCTGCCCATGCTGTGTAGCAGGTGGAGAGAAAGCAAAGGAATGGGCCCTCCTCCCCTAGCAGGCCCCCTGCTTGCGGCCCTTCACTGTGGTGGTGGCCGCACATGGGGCAGGCGGGGTGCTGCAGGACATCTGTGCTGCAGTGACAACCGTGTTGCTGTTCCCACTCTGGCATCGCATCCCCAAGATGGCTTGGCCAGAGGCGTGCATTTCCTTGGCTACCACTCGTGGCTGGGTGGGAGCTGACACGCTCTTCAGTGTGTATGTCAGCGAGTCATCCCGGTGGGACTCCCTGCAGGCCCGCTTCTCCAAGAGGGCGTGGGCTGTGCAGCCAAGAGCAGTGGGGCTGCTGCCAGGCTTTGAGAAAGTGTTTGAGGCATCGAGGCTGTGCTGGGCCCCACGCCCTTGCTCCCTCTCCCTGCCTGACTCTCCTGCCTAAAGCTGGGATAGGGGCGGGGGCTGCACTGAGTGCCTTGGCAGCACCCAGCAACCAGAGGCCTTTGTGGCAGAGGATGGGGAGTGCATGAGGATCACCTTCCAAGGATAGAGATTTGGAAAGGGTAAAAGAGAGAGAGGGAAAAAATTAAATGTGGCGAGAAGTGCATTTTCCCTTTCTGCCGCCTGAAAATAATTGAATTATGGCATTTTGTAAAATCATCTGTTTTGAGGTTTTTCTCCTTCCCCATCATGCTACCAGTTGCCTTACTGATTTGAAGAGGGGAATAAAGCATTCATTTTGGCCCTGGGTTGTGATTCCTACCAAATACCTCAGACTTGGGCCAGGTTCTAAGAGGTGGTTCTGCTGTCTGCTGAGACCAGGGAAATGAGAGCGAGGCCTCCTAGGGAAGGTGTGGCCACATGGCCTTGCCAGGCCCTGCTGGCCAGTCCAGGCCAGCCCACAGCATGGCCTTCCCCAGGCCTCCCTCTGCTCTGGGCTTTGAAGGGCTTAGTCACATTTGGCCGGAGACCCTCAGAGGTGCCTGTCTCGCCTCGTGATGTCCTGTCAGAGTTTCCCTTCCTCCTTCTCAGCTGTTCCCTTGAATTCTGCTTCTGGCCTCTGTCTGTGGTGGTTTAATGGGGAGTTCCCACATCGTGGCTGCCCGTTCTTTGTTATAAGTCCAGGGAATATTTAGTAACTTAGTGACTGTACTTTAATCGTGGAGTGCAATAAGATGGGACTTCGGGCAGCTGTCCAAAAGAAATCCCATGAGAGAGGGGTCCATTTAGAAGGAGCCTCACTGAGGGACAGGCAGGAATAAGCATGGGGCTTGCAAAAGCTTCAGCTCTGGAGCCAGGTTGCATAAATTCACATCCTAGCTTAGCCACTTTATCGGTGGATGGCCTTGGGCAAAGACATAACGTCACGGTGCCTCAGTTTCCCCATCTGTGAAATGGTTGAAAAATAGTATTTACCTCAGGTTGCTGTGAGCATAACATGAAATAATGAATGTAAAGTGCTTATAACAGTGCCTGGTACTGCTCGGCTAATGTCATTATCATCGTTACTTACTACCCAGGGGCCTTGTGTGAGGTACTTTGATTCACTGAGCCTTAGCTTCCTTATGTGAAAATGGGTCTACTACCAATAGGATTGTCATGAAGATTTGGAGACAATGCATATGAAGACTCTCAGTCCCTTCACACCCCCTGGAAATGTGGCAGAAATGAATTCCCTGCCCCCTCTCCCCTCCCCAGCACAGCTGCCTCTTTATAGCCTGTCAGCTGTTTGGATGGAAGGATCCATTTCACTATAGTGTGGCTGGCTGTGTGATGGCAAGTACAGTCCTTGTTACTTATTTTAATGGGGCACAAGTTAACATCATCTTCAGTCTAAACAGCCACCTCCTTTCCCCACCTCTCAGTTCTCTCCTTTGTCCTTTGCATCTTCTGTTCTGCTGAGAGTCAGCCAGGCAGTCAGCTCCCAGGACCTGTACGTGCCTGGGCTAGTGAGAGGAGACCTGGAGCTCACAGAAGCTGTGTGAGACTTTCTCCTTGGCTGTCAGACTCAACGTGCCCCAAACTCTTTCCTGACCCATTGCGTCATTTACAATACCATTTTCCCGGAGTTAGTTACCTTTGATTCTCCCTCTATTGTTGTAATGCCTTCTAGTCAGTAAAGGCGTATAGCCACCATACCAGGTGATTTCAGTTATCTCATTACTTTTCACAGCAACCCTGGGAGGTAGGAACTGTCATCATCCCATTTTACAGATGAGCAACCTGAGCCATAGTGAGGTTAAGAACTGTGCTGAAGGCCACGAAGTAGTAAGCTAGGCTGAGATTGAAACCCAGGTATGTGAGAATCCATCTTCTGCACTTCCCGCTCTGTTATCTACTGTCTGCTGATTTCTTTATGTTTTGGCTATCTATGACTATGTAGCAAAGCCACCCAAAACCGAGTGGCTTAAAACAACAGCGTTTTTTGTTTGTTTGTTTAACTCTCATGGTTCTGAGTGTTGACTGCACTCAGCCGGGTGATTCTTACTTGGTCTCTCCTGCATTTGCACTCAGTTGGTGGCGGAGTCTCGAGTCACCTAAAGGCTCCTCATCACATATTTGACACCTGGGTAGGGAAGAGCCGGGGGCTTATCAAGCATCCCTCTCTATCTGTGTGAGCCTTCCATGTGACTAGTTTGGGCTTTATCACAGCATGGTCTCAGAGTGGTCAAATTTCCTACATGGCAGCTGACTTCCTCCAGACCAAGCATCTAAAAGATCCATTGGAAACTGCATGGTTTCTTAAGACCTGGCTTTAGAAGTCCCAGAATTTCACTTCCACCTCATTTCATTGGCCAAGCAAGTCACTAAGGCCAGTCCAGATTTAATGGGACAGCTTAGAAATCTCTTGATGTGAGAAGCACCCTGTGTGTACAGGGAAGGAAGGAATTGATGGTCTCCATCTTTATGTGATCAGTCACCAAGACCCATCAATAGTTTTGCTTTTAAAAAATCCCTCTTAGCTGTTTTATTCTATTGCCACCACCTTAGTAGGGTCTGGTTTTGTTGTGCTTCATGTTTGAATCAGTACAAGCATCTCCTAAGTGGGTTCTGACCCTCTGCAGCCCCTGATCCATTGTGGATTTTGCTAGCGTACAAATCCTCATCAGATGCTTCTTTTATTTACTGGCTCATGTAGTCATAGATCCAAAAGACACTTGAGAAGTCATCCAGCCACACCTTCTCATTTTACAGAGGAAACCAAGATCCCAAGAGGGCATGTTTAGAATCATGTGGTTAATTTTTTGTAAAGTTTCAGGTCAGTAGACACTTACGAACTATCTTCCTTAAGCTAGAAGAACAAAGGAGAAAGACCCGATTCCTGCTCTTGAAGAGACTACAGTTTAATACTGTAGTGATGGATACTTTGGAGATAATTTTAATAGAAGTTTGCACACGGTCCTGAAGGAAAGGCATGTAACACAGTTTGAGGTTCAGAGAAGATTTCTTGAACTGAATCTTGAAATCTATACAAGGAATTATCTGGGCAAAGAAAAGTGGGACAATTGGCACAGAGGTGGTGGCCTAAGAGACAAAGGCAGAGGTGGTGACTAGGGTAGGGGTGTGTGGTAGCACATGCTACTTGGTGTTTCTAGAGCAGGAAGCACCCTCGATGTCCTGCTATGATAGGTAATGGGCTCCCTTGGAAGAGTCAGATCTACACCTGGCCTTTAACATGGTCCATTTATCTGGGAAGGAGTTTAAAAGTTTACTTACTGCCTTAACTTCTCTGTCCCTAGACTCTGTCATGGTCAGGCCACTTTGGATGGATTTTAACTGGCTACTTCCCTCCCCATATAAAAGACCAATAGCCCACAAGTATTAGACCAAAAATACTGGAACATACGGCTCTGAGAGATGCAAATGTGAACGACTTCACTATATGAAAAGGTGCTCAGCTTCACTCATAATAAGGGAGATGCAATGTCCAGCTACACTGAGACGATCTGTCATCTCTTAGAGCATCAAAAAGCTAATGTCACCTGAGGGCCAGCCGAGTGGCGCATTGGTTAAGAGCGGGCTTGGGATGCCTACAGCTATTCTTATATTTAGAGGAAGCAACAGATGCACGTGATTATTTATTGTAGCATATTTGTGATTGCAAATGATTGGAAGCAATCTAAATGCCATAGAAAGAAAACTGGTCAAACAAATTATATTTCATTCAACAAAGGAATGCTATGAAATCTTGAAAGAAGAGAATAAGAATTTCTGTATGTGTTGATCTGGATGGATTACCAAAATAAAGTATTGGGTGAACAGAAAAAAAAATGTAAAAAAGAAAGTGGAAAAATAAATGTGCATACATATATGCTCAAATATACATAAAATATCTCTGGAAGGAAACATAAGAAGTTTATATATTGTTCATACTAATGGGTAGTTGGGATACAGAAGTAGGAGAAAATATTTCATTGTTTACTCTTTTGTACCTTTTGAATTTTGAACCATATGAATCTTGGTTGTTGTGTGTTTTGTTTTTAATAAAAATGAGACAAAACAAAAGCAAGAAATTCAAACAAACCATTATCACTGGGAACTTTTTCAGATCTGGGGGTAGAATAAAATATTCCATAGATCCTCTCCATTTTATAGTTAATTAATGAAGGAAACCTGGCCTCATCTTCCCAAATTAAAGAAAGACTGAAAATGAAATCTGAAGCAAATATAAGGTCTGACAATTAAGTTTGTGAACTCTGTTGCACCACTGTTGCTAACTTTTTTTCATATCTGAGGGATTATTCATTATCAATTTGTACCAACTGGACAAACAGTGAACCAAGTTTTACTATTTGAAAGTGCTGAAAAGGCTCTGTGAAAAAGTTAGACGACCTGAACTTTTCTCCAACAATCCATGGCTCTTGCATCACAGCAATGCACCAGCTCACACGGTACTGTCTGTGAGGGAGTTTTTAGCCAGTGAACAAATAACTGTATTGGAACACCCTCTGTACTCACCTGATCTGGCCCCCAGTGACTTCTTTCTTTACCCAAAGAGAAAGGAAATATTGAAAGGAAGACATTTTGATGACATCAGGACATCAGGGGTAATACAATGACAGCTCTGATGGCCATTCCAGAAAAAGAGTTCCAAAATTGCTTTGAAGGGTGGACTAGGTGTTGGTGTTAGTGCATTGCTTCCCAAGGGGAGTACTTGGAAGGTGACCATAGTGATATTCAGAATGAGGTATGTAGCACTTTTTCTAGGATGAGTTCACGTACTTAATTGTTAGGCCTCATATGACAAAATATTGAGGTAAGTTAGACTGAGCACATAAGTATTTCATACTGTCTTTCAATATGGTTGCATTATTTTGCAATAACAAATTAATAATTTCCATGGCATGGCTTTGATGTTCTACCTTGGGGTATTGAAGCTGATTAGTTCCATTTCCATCCATACTCAACACTCCCATCATAAATCTCGTCACCCCTCTATTCCCCCAAACATGGGGGCCAACTTTATTTTGTCATTTTTAATTCTTATCTATGTATACTCATTACTTCTCTTCATGAGATTATAAAGTCTGAAGAGGGTAAGGATTGTGTGTAACTCAGACATCAGCGAACAATTTTTGTAAAGGGTTAGGGAGTAAATATTTTATGCTTTATAGGCCAGACCATCACTGTTGTAACCACTCAACTCTGCCATGTAGCACAAAGGCAGCCATATATAATGCATAAATGAATGGGTGTGGCTATGTTCCAATAAAACTTTATTTACAAAAACAGGTGGTAAGCCAAGTTGGCCCATGGGCCACAGTTTGCTGTCACCTAATTTATAATGTGATACCACTGAATTCATTGTTAAATTCCCTTCCACTCGCTCCCCTTTCCCTGGCGCCCTCTGGAAAGTGGACAGTGTTTCTGGCGTGTGTGTTACATAGAGATGTACATTTGTGGTCCCTGGGAAGGAGGAAACTAAAAAAGGAAGAAGGAGAGGCATACTATGTTTCTAGATTAGTGAGGAATCCACACCAGTTCCTCAGGCAACAGTGGAGATGTTCAGGAATAATTATCTTAAAAAAGGTAAAATCATGACTCTCTTTCAAATCTAAAATGAATACTTGTAAAAGATGTATTTAGCTCATTAATGTGTGATGGAAACAGCGTGATGTTACAGCTGATTCAAAGCAAGCACCCCAAAGGCCGCCAGGGGTGCTGAAAGGAATTCGCTGTAGAAGAAACACTAGCCTCTGGGGAGCAAGGAGGGCTTTAGTATTTGCATCTCCACTGACAAAGCTCATTTCCATTACTGTCAGTTTTCTACAATTCATGGAGTTGTAAAAGAGCTCAGCTAAAAGGAACGAAAGGCACAGATCTATAAAATGAGATGATCCGGAGGTGGTTATTAAACAATGCCTAATTATTCCCTGGAAAAGATACTCAAGGATCTTTACCTGCTATTTTCAAAGGTTTTCACAATCTTGTGTGATAGAAACAATGTTCAGTAAACTCATGTTACTCTAGGATATAGAAAAACTTGAAATCTAGGCATGAGGCTTTCAGACTCAGTTTGATAGGTGATAGGCGGCTATGGCAGATTGTTGAGCCTGTGAAAATGCAGTTTTCTAGGTGAGGACTGGCATTTGACCTGTGGGGGAGGGGGAGAGGGAGGGAGAGAGAGGGATAGAACAGACCATTCCAGGGGCCATTTCCGAAGAGGCAGCATGGTGACACAGAATGGCACAGGATTGGAGTTGGAAAACGTGCATTTGAGTCCCATCACCGCTATTTACCACCCTGGCAACACTGGGTTATTTGTGCGTCTGTGGTCAGGGGGTAATATTAATTGCCTCAGAGGCCATAGTGATAAATGAGAAAGCATGTATATATCTTAATACTTAGGCCCTTCGTGGTTGGCAATAAGTGTTAAATTTCCCACCTTCCATCCGGGGTGCTCACTAGATGCTGTGTGCCCTGGAGGAAGCTATTCCAGCCATCTGAGCTTTGGTTTCTTTATCTGTCCAAATTCAGAACATGATATCCACCTCACAGAGCTGCTAGGAAACTTGGCAAGTGGTGGGTCCAGGAAATACTGGTTTCCCTTTGGGATTTAGGAAGGCCTCACACAGGGGATGACCACTAAATCAAGCCCTGATGAATCAGTAGATATTTTGTACATCAGCGTTTCTAGATTTCATAAGATTTCCCAGCACAATAATAATTCCTAGCTGAATTATTAGCATGCATATAATTCAGTTTTATTTATTTTCATCACCTCATTTTGGACCATTGTGTTTTGTTTTTACTCACTGCACAGCACGGAGCTTTAAAGCCCATCGTGATAAGGGTCATGATATGTGGGAAGCAGTATGAATTGTTTAAAGCTTATTTGGGGATGGATTGTAAATGGAACATATATTGTGCATATGAATTAATGGTTATTTAAAGGTCGGTAAAATTGCAGGTTGGGGGACAACGCTCATCACAAACATTTTGCCCCGTTTCTTCCACCTAAACAATAAAATATCTTAGAAATTTTATTATTTTGGCGCTACAACTACATCTTCCAGACTTTCCCTTCCTCCCAGGAACCATGCAGAAAACATTTCTCAGACCATTGGAAATGATGCTCATTTCACTTGCAGGTCATGAAGTTGTATTTCTTCCTCTTTCTCCCCCTCTCTCCTTCCTGCTCTCCCTCTCTCTCTTCTGTCCATCCTTTCTACGTGTGTGTGTGCATGTGTGGGCGTGAGTGTGTGCGTCAGTGTGTCAGTGTGTGTGTCAGTGTATGTGTGTGTTTCAGCGATTGTGTGTGTGTCTGTGTGTGAATGTCAGTGTGTGTGTGTCAGTGTGTGTGTGTCAATGTATGTGTGTGAGTGCATGTGAGTGTGTGTAAGACTGTGTGAGTGTGTGTGTGTGTCAGGGATTGAGTGTGTCTGTGTGTGAATGTGAGTGTGTGTGTATGTATGAGTGTCAGTGTGTGTGTGCATGAGTGTGCGTGCGAGTGTCAGTGTGTGTGTGTCAGTCTGAGTGTATGAGTGTGTGTGAGAATGTGTGTGTGAGTCTGAGTTTGTGAGAGTGTCAGGGTGTGAATATGAGTGTGTGTGTGTCAGTGGTGAATGTGAGTGTGAGTGTGTGTGACTGTGTCAGTGTGTGTCAGTGTGTGTGTGAGTGTGTCAGTGTGTGTGCCTCAGTGTGTCAATGTGTGTGTGAGTGTTTTGTATGTGTGTTTTGTGTGTGTGTGTCAGTGTGTGTGTATCCGTGTGTGTGTCAGTGTGTGAGCATGTGAGTGTGTGTAAGAGTGTGTGTGTCAGTGTGTGAGTGTGGGTGTGTGAGTGTGGGGGTGTGTATGTGTGAGCGTGGGTGTGAGTGTGTGTGTCAGTGTGTGCCAGTGTGTGTGAGTGTGTGTACTAGCATGACCCACTTTATTAGGTGTATAGCAATTTAATGAGTTTGCATGAGGTTTTCCAGGTGTAGCAGAGAAAGCTCTGGCTCCTGACTTTCTTGCTTTGTAGTTGTTAGTCTTTCCTGTCTCATGTCACCGTCGCTGATGTAACAGTAATAAGACGGACAACATGGCAGTGTGGACAGGACTCCAGAGTAGGGGCCTGAACCCCGGGGCACCCTCTCCTCTCCATGAAGCCCTCTTTCTGCCTGCCTGGGAGTCCCACCCTATCTTCTTTAGCCATAGTTTCCCTAATCTCCCCTTCTAGTAAAAACCCTCCTTCCATGTTTTTAATGCCCCCCAGCATCTCTATCATGCATTTCCATGTCTCCCAGTGACAGCCTTTGTTCCACAGCATAATCTGCTGCTACTTTATAGAAATGTAGGAGACTGGAGAGGGGAAAGGGGAGAGTTTATAACATGAAAGGAGTGCTGTTTGTTCTTTGGCTTCCTGTGGGGCCCTCTGTATCAGAGCATCCTACAGTGCGTTCTGGTTGGAATGGAGATAGAGCTTGTTGGTGAAACCAGTAAATTAGCCAAGAAACTCATGGCTGTAATTAGCAACCTTTCTTTTTTTTCCTCACGTCCTTTTAAAAGTAATTTACTAGAGGTTCTTTCACTGTCCTTGGTTGAAAACACAGGTAATCCCATGACTTTTCTGGTCTTTCTCAAGTAATAAATATTCCTAGGACCACTGGAAATTGACAAGATAGTCTCAATTCAGTTATTAAAAGTGTCCAGTCCGTGAAATACAATTTCCAACTTGCTTTACCATTAAGTCTGCTCCCCTCTCTAAACTAGAACCTGTGACAGGTGAGAGAGGTGGAGTTTCTTTTTTCTCTCCTTTCTCACACCTTCCCTCATGTTTGGTGACCAGGGTTTCAGTAAAAGCAGGAAAGCTTTTACTGGACAAGTCCTGTCAGACTAGTTTTTACTGGGTGGGCTGCACAGGATTTTAGAGCTGACTCCTTCTCTCATGTATTCTTTTGTAGTTTATTCTGAGGCCCTTACTGGGAATGTTGAACTGTATTTCCCCTGAGACATGTCGCATTTTCCTCTAGTTGGGTATCCTTTCCTCAGCTCTGTTTTTTCTAAGGGTCCACTCTGTAGAGACCCTTTCAGTTAGGGGTGTGTCACCTTCCCATGGAATTTCTTAGGTGGGATTTAAAATAGATCCAGACTGATCCTCTCCCCAACATGCCTTCCATCTGATCCACAAGCAGCACTCACAGACCATCTGCCCTGGCAGCCACCTGGAGAACAGTGCCCAGCACACACCTCTCCCCGGCTTGTACCATTAGCACATCTAATCTCTCAGATTCCCAGGCAGGAATCAGAGCCAGGGCTCTGTGTCCCTATAATTGTTAGGAGACCAAACCAAACCCTTCAGTGATCTCACCAAAGCTCCTTTCTCTTAACCTGAAGAAGTGCCCCACCCATCTCCTGAGGAGGGGGAGATACCAGCACAGCTCTCTTCAAAGAAATACATTGAAGCTCCATGTTCTCAAAACGAGTCTTTCCTCACTGTAAGGCATTCAAAAGTCATGTAATGAGTTTATCTTTCAACTTTTAAATTTTTGAATGTTTGTCTCTTCAAAATGTAATATCCACTAGTTTTCATGTCTTAGCTGAAAATGAGTCAGGAATAGCCCCATTTTCACATCCAGTTGCATAAGCTTGCTCTTAGTGCTGTCATAGCATTTATTGAAAGATCACTCTATGATAGACCTTTTCTCTCGTTAGCGCTTTTCATTCTTGCAGTGACCTCCTTTTAGAAAGAAAGAAATTGAGAGATTATAGGATTTGTCCAAAAGTGTTCAGATAGGGTTAGGGCTGGAATTGGAAAAAATTCTTCTAAATAGTTCTTAATTTCAGTTTTGATTGCCTCTTTCATCAAAGAGTATTTAAAGGAATGTTTGCAACTTATAAGTAAATAGATTTAAAATACTCCTTTTGGAATTAATTTCTAGTTTTGTTTTATTTTATCTTATTTTGTCAGAAACACAGCCCTGAATGAGTTCTACCTTTTAGAATGTAGTGAGTTTATGTTTCCTGATACACGGGCAGTTTCAGTAACCGTCCACTGCATATTTGAAGACTGTGTATTTGCCTTTTTGTTGGTGTTGGGTACCGAGTTCTGTGGCTTTCTCTTACCTGGGGCTTTCATGGCTCCTAGTTCAGGGTCTTCCACACAGGAGATTCCAATGCTGAAACAAAGACATGTTGGAACTGCTTATGACCTTAACACAGCAAATGATCGTCGAAACCATTAGCAAATCTGAGACTCAGCTACACTTTTGTTATTTCATTGCCAGTAAAACAGAAAGCCTTATAGATCTATAAGAATCTGGTGGTGAGGTTTCTTTCCTCTTCAAAAACAGCTCTGGATGATGAGGCAGGACCTGTGACTCCTTCGCCCAACGCTGCCACTAACTTGCCCCTGCACAGATTGCCTCCTCACAAAATAGGGGAGTCAGGCAGATGTTCT
The DNA here is from genome assembly GCA_033961575.1 of Aselliscus stoliczkanus. Classification (NCBI taxonomy): domain Eukaryota; kingdom Metazoa; phylum Chordata; class Mammalia; order Chiroptera; family Hipposideridae; genus Aselliscus; species Aselliscus stoliczkanus. The sequence goes on along the minus strand of CM066732.1, from coordinate 61,386,653 downwards.
CATGGTCAATTCTGCTTCTCAGAGTCTGAGACACTGCACGGTGGGCCTCTAGTTTCCATCCTGAGGGTCATGGGCAGTTCATGAAATAGGGTGTTCCCACTAAGAGAGAGTGTTTCTTGGAGATAGCATGCTACACAGGCAAATGTGCGCATTGGTCTCTGGGAATTACAAAATCATTGTTTAAAAAATGCTGGAACTGATGGTCTGCAATGAGCTGTAAAATCAGTGGGGTAACCCTTTCCTCGGTATTTTTGCATGAACACTGGACCAAATGCAGTTACAGTCCAGGTCAGAGGGTAGATCTAAAATGATACGCACAATGCTGGCTGATGTTTTCTTTGTCTAGAACAGCTGTGGGTGGGCTGGCTGATGTGTGTACGCCTTGAAGGTGGTGCAAACACGTGTTTTTCCCTTTCTCCCCTGACATCCTTGACTTTGGGGTGGTAGAAGTTCTCAAATGGGGGAAGCAGAGGGAAGTGTAACCTTCTAGACAAAAGGCTTGTTTCATTTTATTCATTTCAAATGTATATTGAATCAGTGTCTTCATTATTTCATTCATTTTCCATCTGTTGAGCATTCAATACATGTCAGGCTGTGCTGTCTTCTGCAGAGACAAAGACAGAAAGACAGATAAGAGACAAGAAGGGCGGGTGGATTTTTGTCACTTCTTATCCCACCTAAAGTGGGACCTGAACCAACCACATTCTAAATACAAATAAATGAGCGGTATAAGAAAGAGGATGTGCTAAGAAAACGGTCATCTAACTTGCCAAGTCAGAAAGCAGAGGTTCTGTGGGAAGGGAGCTGTGGTCTACAAATTGGCCAGTCAGTAAAGGCAGCCTCAACCTCGTCAGAGTGCCGGGCCGTCCTCCAGCCCCCCCCTCAGAGGCTGCTGTGGGGACTGCATCTTGAGGGTGAGCAATGGCCCTGACCCTCAAGCTCTGAATCCTAGGAAAGAGGTTGCTTGCAGAAATGAGCTCAGCCTAATCGCTTGAAATTAAAGCAGCAGAGGAAAACGCCCAATCTCTGTTTATGAATGTGCAAAACAATTTGCTAGACACAGCTATTACTCAAGCAAGAGACTGTTCACAGATGGTGGCTTGAGCTCGGGGTGGACGTAAAGGCTGGGACTGTGGGCCATCAATCACCAGAGATACGGGGCTGGGTGTAAGTGAGCATACCAGGCCCAGGCTGGACTTAGTGTTGGGCTTGTTGACAAATCCCCTGTCCTGCAGGTAATTAGAGAAATCCTCACAGCCACAGAAATCACCAAAAGCCCACAGGGGGATTTCAGCCAAACCCACATGTCCTCACAATCCCTTCTCTTTCTTTCCCCTGCTTTCCGAAACACAGAGCAATTCCAGCCTGTTGCAGTGTATGCATTCCATCAATGAATAGAAACTTCTATGTCTGCTAGAGCCCAGACACTCTAAGGAATACCAATAGATTAAAGATTATCTCTTCATCTAGGTAGGTTACTATCTAGATATGGAAATAAGGCAGAGTGTGTGTATGGGCGTACACACGTGAGTGCAAAACGAGAACAAGCCAAGGCAGTAAGTCTCCTTTCTCTTCCTGACTTCCTTTGTCTCACCCTTCAGTCCCCAGCTCAGCTGCACCTTCCTCTGAGCAGCCTTCTCTGACCTTCTGAGACTGGGTGAGGTGCTCCGGCTGTGGGTTCCCACAGCTACCTGTATTTCCCCCATCCCAGCACTTCTCACACTGAATTGTAATTACCTGTGACGTTGTTTGTGATCCCCTTTCCCATACTGTGACCTTTGTAGGAGCAGGGACTTTGCCTGTCTGTGTCACTCTCAACATATTTGTTGTCACATTATATAAACAGTATCCATAGAGATGGAAGGGGTCATTTTAAGCCCAGGAGAAGATGCCTGCTGGCCCTGAGAGAGAAGTTGAGAGCAAGAGGAGACATGATGTCGTTTTACCTAGAGCAGTAGTCCTCACACTGTGGTCCCTAGGCCGCCAGCATCAGTATCATCTGGGAACTTGTTAGAAATGCACATTGTGACCTCACCCCACACCTGCCAGGGCAGAGACTCTGCAGGTGGAACCTGGCAATCAGCTTTAATAAGCCCTCTAGGTGATTATGATGTGATGAACTCACACAAATTTGGCCCTACTTGTGACTTTGGGACCAAGCATGACAAACAGAATTTATCTCCTGAGCTATTGAGTGTGGGAAAAGTCAGGACGTATTTTTTTCTATGGTTTTCATTGCAAAAATACGTCATGCTTTTCCTACAACCCAATACTTTCAGTTGATGAACATTGGTTGTCTGGAGATTTTGTGTGAAGGATTCTGAGGCCTGACAGACCCAGGGTTCATTTGTGATGCCTTCCATGGGTGCAAGAGTGAGGTGTACCCATGTCCCTTGCATCCCATCTCTGATCTGGAGCCAAATCCTGAATTTATGCAGAACGTGATGAAGGCAGCGCTTAGGGCTGCCTATCTGGCTGTGGGTTCTCTTTTGACCTTCATGCTCTAGCTTTCCAGGGCCCAACCTCCTTCCTTGTGCCCCAGTTTGGGTGCCCTGCCCCTTGACACTAGTCTTGCTTTGATTGGGTCTTCAGTACCAGATACTGGACCTCCCCAACACTGACCACCACTCCTCTGGATCTTGGCTGGTGGCTTGCCTTGTCACTGTTTGACCAGACCTCCACCTCTTGTTCTGAGGTGGAACCTTTTATTAGCCATCCTCAAACCCTCCTGTGGCTGGATTGGATTATTTTGGGTCTACCTTTGGGCATACATAATTCTGGTGTACCCTGAGAAAAATAAATCTTTCCACTTTGCTTCCATTTGTAAACTCTTCTCCCAGTTCAGATGAGCTGCTAATCACAAACTCCTAGCCCCGGCTGCCTTCTCAGCCTGCCCCACTTATGCAAGAAAGGGATTCGAAATGGTGGCACCAGTACAAACAAAGGCATGGAGGTCAGAATGTGAAAAACATGACTGGGTTCCAGAAGGAGGCCTGGCTGGGTTCAGAACCCATGATGAGACACATTGTATTGGAACATTGGAAACAGCTGGTAAAGTCAGACTATGGAGGGTTTTAATCCCCCAGATCCGGACCTTAGACTTCATGCTGCAGGCAGGAAACATGAAAGGCTCTAAGCTGGGGAAAGTGGAGATACTTCAAAGAGGTGCTGGAGGAGTTCTGACCTGCAGGAGTGTGCAGGGTGGTGAGCAGGGGAAGGACAAAGAGGAGGCTGCCACAGTCATCCAGGTCTGATGTGACACTGGTTGTGGGAGCACAAAGAAACTGACATGCCTGGTCAAGATAGCAGAGTGGGTAAATGCTTTGCTTGCCTTCTCCCATGACCACATCAAAGTTTCAGCTAAATTATAGAACCACCACCTTTGAGAATTACAAGAAGACTAGCTGAACAGAACTCGTATAACTAAGGATACAAAGAAGAAGCCATGTTGAGACTGGTAGGAGGAGTGGAGATGCAAAACAGGCTGGTCCCAATCCCACGTGTGGCAGTTAAGAATCAGGAGGGCTGTCTCAGCTGTAGAAGTACTCTCTGAGAAGCAAGTGGTCTCCACACTGCGCTCCCCAGCCCAGAGCACCAGTGCCAGGAAGAGGAGTCCCTATAACACCCGGCTATGAAAATCATCAGGGATTGCATCAGAGTGAGAAGGAGGGCTGCTGTAGACCCAGGTGTCCTCTTATATGGCTCAAACACACACTCACTCACAAACACTTCCCTAAGCTCCAGCAAAGGGACAGCCGATTAAAAAGCACCTGGGACATATGGGAAGGAACTGAATTGTCTGGATTCAGGGTAAGGGCTGGAGAAGCAGCTGTCTCCAGGACAGAAGTGCTGGCAGGCACCATTTTTCTTTTGTTGAGCCTTCCACCCACCCAGAGCACCAAATATAAGTCTCTACCAACCTGGCTAACACTGCTCAACCCACCCTGGTAACTCCCCGAGACCCCATCCCAACCAACTCACATACCAGCCCAAACCTCTTTCATTGTTTGTTCCTCATAAATGATCAGTTTCAGTCTGAGCTGTGAACTTGCCTAAAATCTCTCAAAGGTCCACAAACCCCATACTAGCAGCAGCTGGTCTCGGCATGCCCTATACCTCTTGCTTACTGGCCCCAACCCTGGCACTCGTGGCAGCCAACCTGTTTGCAGCATAGCCTTTCCCAGGAGCCTCCAAGCCCAGCACAGGGAGCTACCAACTGCAGGTCACTCTGTAGTTCCTACCAGTTGGCCCTGGGCTGTGTACAAACAATGGCTGAACTTTGTGTGCACCAGAGCCCCACCCAAGAGGCTCCAGAACCAACACATTTGGTGACCAGCTTCAGACCACACCAGGGCACCACCCAACCACCTCCACAAACAACATACAAAAATAGTCAACTTGGCAATCACTAGAGTCCCACTAGAGTCCAGGCACTTGAATCCCACTTCATGGGACTGGCCCACACACAACAGCTCATCTGCTGTCATCATCACCAGTCCTCACAGCCAGTCAGACTGAGGGTCATTACCACCCACTGAGGTGCCTACAGCAATCAAGGCTCAACTACAAGAGAAGGGCACACAAAGGACACCCCTGGAACACTCAGCTCAGGTGACCTGGGAGGGAGACTGTGCCACTGGGCCCCATAAGACACCTGCTACACCTCCCTCTCAATACTGGGAGATGTAGCAGATCTACTTAATAAATACAAACACAGGGAGGCAGCCAAAATGGAGAAAGGAAGAAACATATCCCAAATGAATGACAGGACAAAACTCCAAAAAAAGAACTAAACAAAATGGAGGCAAACAATCTACCAGATACAGAGTTCAAAACACTGGTTACAAGGATGCTCATTGAACTTAGGGGAAGAATAGATGAACTCAGTGAGAACTTACACAAGGAGATAGACACCATAAAAAAAAAAAAAAAGAACCAGTCAGAAATAAAGAATACAGTAACTGGAATGAAGAGTACATTATTAGATGGAATCAACAGTAGATTAGATGAAGCATATGATTGAATTAGTGATTTGGAAAACAAAATAGCCAAAATCACCCAATCAAAACAGCAAAAAGCAAAAAGAATTTTTTAAAAAAATGTGGATAGTTACAGGATATCTGGGAAACATCAAGCATAATAGTGATACAGAAGGAGAAGAGAGAGAGTGACGGATTGACACCTATTGGAAGAAATAATGACTGAAAACTTCTCTAACCTGGCAAAGGATATACACATACAAGTCCAGGAAACACAGAGAGACCCAAACAAGGTGAACTCAAAGAGGCCCACACTGAGACATATCATAAATAAAATGCCAAAGGCTAAAGACAAAGAGAGAATTTTAAAAGCAGCAAAAGAAAAGCTGTTAGTTATATACAATGGAACTCCCATAAAACTGATTTCTCAACAGAAATTTTGCAGGTCAGAGGGTATTGGCATGAAATATTAAATGTCATGCAAAGCAAGGATCTATAATCAAGATTACTCTACTCAATAAGGCTATCATTTAGAATCAAAGGACAGATAAAGAATTTTCCAGACAAGAAAAACCTAAAGGAGTTCATCACCACCAAACCAGTATTACAAGAAATGTTAAAGGGACTCTTTTTTTTCTTTAAAGGAATAAAATGAATAAATAAAAATATGAATAATAAAAAGATATAACTATGTACCAATCAATAATTATTTTAAATGTAAATAGATTAAATGCTCCAATCAAAAGACATAGAGTGAGATAGTGGCTCACCGACCATTGGATGGCCTCTCACGGAGGCCCACTGCAGCTCACTGCAGTTCATGCCAGCTGCCAGCTAGCCCCACTGCAGCCTACACCATAGCTGGTGACTCATGGCAGCCCAGCCCCAGGTCGAGCTGTTGTTCACCATCTTAGCTGTAGAGGGCACAGCGTCACTGGCCCTCATATGTGGGATCTGAACCTGCTCAGAGCTGGCAGGAAGAGTGCAACCATAATACCAACATGGGCCAGTGAATAAACGTCCTCCACAACTAGACTGAAGAGAAAAAGGACAGCAACTTGTCTGTTCCCCTTCCCCAATTCCCCAACGCTGTTCCCTTCCCCCAATTCCCCAATAAAATCTTAAAAAAAAAAAAAAAAGACATAGAGTGAAAAACAAAGCTATAGAGTGGCTGAATGGAAAAGAAAACAAGACCCATACATATGCTGCCTACTAGCAACCCAATTCAGATCAAAAGACACACACAAACTGAAAGTAAAGGGATGGAAAAATGTATTTCATGCAAATGGAAATGAACAAAAAGGCTGGGGTAGCAATACTTATATCAGACAAAATAAACTTTAAAACAAAGGCTATAACAAGAGTCCAAGAAAGACATTTCATAATGATAAAGAGATCAATCCATCAAGACGCTATAACCCTCTAAACATTTACTAACCAAATGTAGAAGCACTAAAACTGTAAAGCAAATATTGACTGACATAAAGAGAGAGATTGACAGTAATACAGTTATATAGGGGACTTTAAAACCCCATTGACATCGGTGGATAGATTATCCAGACAGAAAATCAATAAGGAAACAGTGGCCTTAAATAACACAGAGTAGATGGGACTAATTGATATTTTTAGAACATTTTGCTCCAAAACAGCAGAACATACATCCTTTTCAAACATACCTGCAACAGTTTTCAAGATAGTCCACATATTAGGCCACAAAACAAGTCTTATTAAATTTAAGTAGATTGAAATCTTATCAAGCATCTTCTCCAATCACAATGGTATGAAACTAGAAATTAATTACAAGAAAACTGATTTCTAGAGATGTAACTGAAAAACACTGAAACTGAAGAGATGTAAGAGAAAAACACTCAAACTCATGAAGCTACTAAACAATAAAAGTGTTGACAATAACATCAGGGAAGAAATCAAAAGATACCTTGAGAGAAATGAATACACAGGGATCCAAAAGCTATGGGACACAGCCACAGATGTTCTAAGAGGGAAATTCGTAGCAATACAGACCTACCTGAAGAAACAGAAAAATCTCAACTAAACAATCTAACCTTAACCTAAAAGAACAACAAAGTCCCAAGTGAGTAGAAGGAAGGAAGTAATAAAGATCAGAGTGGAATTAAATGAAGTAGAGTCCATAAAAGCAATGCAAAAGATCAATGAAACAATGAAACCAAGAGCTGATTTCTTTGAAAAGATAAACAAAATTGATAAACCTTTATTCAGACTCATAAAGGAAAAAAGAGAGAAAGAACCAAAATAAATAAAATCGGAAATGAAAGAGGAGGAGTTAAAACTGACACCACAGAAGTAGAAATGATTATAAGAAAATAGCACAAATATCTATAATTATATGCCAACAAATGGGACAACCTAGAAGAAATAGATAAATTCCTAGTAAAATACAATCTTCCAAGACTGAATTAAGAAAAAACAGAAAATCTGAATAGACTGACAACTAATAAAGAAATTGAATCAGTATTCAAAAAACTCCCAGTAAACAAAAGCCCTGGACCAGATGACATCCCAGCCAAATTTTACCAAACGTTCAAAGGAAATTAACGCCTATTTTTCTCAAACTTTCAAAAAAATTGAAAAGGAGGGAAGATTCCCACGCTCATTTTATGAGGCCAACATTACCCTGATTCCTAAACGAACGAGATTACAAAAAAAGAAAATTATAGTTTAATATCCCTGATGAACATAGATGCAAAAATTTTCAACAAAATATTAGCAAACCAAATTCAGCAATACATTAAAAAGATCATATATCATGATAAAGTGGGATTTGTTCCTGGGATGCAAGGTTGGTTTAATATCCATAAATCAGTTAATGAGATACACTGCATACATAAACAAAGTGAAAGATAAAAATAATAATCATTCAGTAGATATGATCAAGCATGTTCTCCGATCACTATAGTATGAAACTAGAAATGCAGAAAAAGCATTTCACAAAATCCAGCATCCATTTATGATTAAAAACTCTCAGCAAAGTGGGAATACAGGGAACATACTTCAACATATTATAATAAAGACCATGTACAACAAACCCACAGCTAACATCATACTCAGTGTTGAAAAGCTGAAAGTGTTTTCCTTAAGATCAGTAATAAGACAAGGATGCCCACTTTCACCACCTTAATTCAACATAGTATTGAAATTCCTAGCCACACCAATCAAACAAGAAAAAAATAAATAAAAGGCATCCAAATTGGAAAGGAAGACATAAAATGACATAAAACTGTCATTATTTGCACATGACATGGTACTATTACTATATAGAGAGAACCCTAAAGATTCCACCAAAAAACAATTAGAACTGATAAATGAATCAGTAAAGTAGCAGGATACAAAATTACTATTCAGAAAGCGGTTGCATTTTTATACACTAATAATAAATTATCAGAAAGAGAAATTAAGAAAACATTTCCATTTATAATTGCATCAAAAAAAACACCTAGGAATAATTTTAATCAAGGAGGCAAAAGACCTGAACTAGGAAAATTATAAGACATTGAAGAAAGAAATTGAAGAACATACAAATAAATGGAAGCATATACCATACTCATGGATAAGAAGAATTAATATAGTTAAAAAGTCCATACTACCCAAAGCAATCTATAGACTCAATGCAATCCCTGTCAAAATACTCATGGCACTTTTCACAGAACTAGAACAAATAATCCTAAAATTTATATAGAACCACAAAAGACTCTGAATAGCCAAAGCAATATCGAGGAAGAAGAACAATGGTGATGGTATCACACTACCTGATATCAAACTACACTACCAGGCTATAGTGATAAAAACATCATGGCGCTGGCATAAAAACAGGCTACTGGAATAGAATAGAGAGCCCAGAAATAAATCCGCACCTATATGGTCAATTAATCTATTACAGAGTAGTCAAGGATATACAATGGAGTAAAGACAGTTTCTTTAATAAATGGTGGTAGGAAAATTGGACAGATACATGCGAAAAACTGAAACTGGGCCACTTTTTTACGCCATATACAAAAATAAACTCAAAATAGATTAAATACTTCAATGTAAGACCAGAAACATAAAACTCCTAGGAGAAAACATAGGCAATAAACTCTGACATTACTCTTAGTAATATTTTTCAGACATGTCTCCTTAGACAAGGGAAACAAACAAACAAACTAAACCAATAAAACTATATCAAACTAAAAAGTTTTTGCACAGCAAAGGAAACCATCAACAGAATGAAAAAGACAACCTACTGAATGGGAGAAGATATTTGCCAGTGGTACATCCAATAAGGGGTTAGTATCCAAAATATATAAAGAACTCATAGAACAATGCCAAAACTGAAACAATCTGGTTAAAAATTGGGCAGAAGACCTGAACACACATACAGATGACCAATAGATACATGAAAAGATGCTCAATGTAACTAATCATCAGAGAAATGAAGTTAAAACCGCAATGAGATATCACCTCACACCTGTGAGAATGGCTATCAGCAAACAGCACGTATTGGCGAGGATGTGGAGAAAAGGGAACCCTTATACATTGTTGGTGGGATTGCACATTAGTGCAGCCACTATGGGAAACAGTATGGAGGCTTCTCAAAAAATTAAAAATAGAACTGCCATATAACCCAGCAATTCTACTTGTGCGTATTTATCCAAATAAATCAAAGCCAGTAATTTGAAAAGATGTATTTACTCCTATGTTCATTGCAGCATTATTTACAGTAGCCAAGATATGGAAGCAACCTAGGTGTTGGATGAAGAAGTGGCACATATATACAATGGAATATTACTTGTCCCTGAAAAAGAATGAAATCTTGCCATTTGCAAAAACATGGATGGACCTAGAGGGTATTATGCTAAGTGAAATAAGTCAGACAGACAAATTCCATATGAGTTCATTTATATGTGGTATCTAAAAACAAGCAAAGCAGAAGCAGACTCATAGATGCAGAGAACAAACTGATGATTGCCAGATGGGAGGTGGTTTAGGGGGCTGGGTGAAAAAGGGGAAGGGATGAACACATACAAATTGGCAGTTACAAAATAATCATGGGAATGTAAAATACAGCATAGTGAATATCCTCACTCATATTGTAATTATATATTGTGCCAGGTGGGTACTAGACTTATTGGGGGATCACCTCGTAATTTATATAAATATCTAACCACTATGCTGTACACCTGAAACTAATATAATATTGAATGTACTGAAAAAAAAAATTAAAGAAAGAAACTGACATATGAAGGAAACACTGGAGAAAGTCCCAAGGGGAATCAATCAGTAGGGCTGGATGGCTGACTGCATGCAGGGAGAAAGGGAAGGTGACACCATTTTGAAGCTATGTGACTATAACAAAGGCAGCCCTGACATAAAAAGGGAAGAAGAGATGTAAGAGCAAGTTCAGAAGTTGAGTTTCGCGATCAAGTGTGTTTGAGGTGAGAGCACGATATCCTGGGGGGAATGCTGAGCAGGCATGTGGAGACCCAGGACTGCAGGTGGTATGCATGCTGGGATGAACAGTGGGTGTTCCCTATCCCAGGAGACAGCCAAAGAGGGTAGAGTGAAGAAGGAGCTTTCAACTCGAAGGCTTGATCCTCAAAGAATGTCTGCATCAGAGGTAGAGGAAAAGGAGAACCAGGGCAGGAGCAGCCCCAGGGTAGGGTATGCAGGAGGCTGCAGTGGTGGGGCTGCCAAGGGATAAGAGAGCACCAAGGGTGAGGTGGCAGAGAAGACAGGGAAAGAGAACAGGCCTGATACATGGACCCATGGAGTCAGGACAACATCCAGGGTGTAGTGGGCCCTTGTGTGTCAGGACAGCTATTTGCTACCTAAATTCATGGCGTATATCCAGGGAAACCTTTTATGAACAAGTTTACAGGTCAAACCTGCCCGTGCCGGGGCCTCAGAACTTTGGGATGGAGAGAAGTCATCCTTTAGATTCACCTCCTTGCCTCCTTCTCAACCTCCTAGCACACATATACAAACACACACACTTCCTTCCCTTTCTATGAGTGACTCTTCTGATAGCCAACCTAAAAGTAGCAGGTGCCACCAACTCATAGACCCAGCTTTTCAAGCCTAGCCACGGAAATGCACAAAAGCAGTCACCTGCCTTGTACAGTTGTTCAGGTTGTTCACTGCACTGATTAGTTCATCTAGGGCAGCACTTCCATTATAGGTATCTACAAATTTTGATTTTTTTTCATATTTTCATTGACTGTGCTGACTCTAAAGGTGAGTGATTTGCATATTTACTATGATACCTTTCCCACAGATGGCAGGAAAGTGGTTTTTTCTAACAGTATCAATGCATGGTGATATTTTTCTATCAAGTGAAAGTCAAGTAGAAAAGGACGCCTTTTCTCCTCCTTGTAAAGGCACCTTGAAGGAGACTTGAGTTCCCGTCAGATGAATCAGGGCCAGCATGCTGGCTACTATATCACCAGCCATCTTCCGTCCAGGGGGAACAATTAGAATGGGTTCTGGTCAGTCCATTTCAACTTGATAAGCATTTATCAGGTACCTGTGGTGTGAAAAGATCTCTATCTAGGATACCAGGATGAAAAAACAAGGTTCCATCAGCTTCAAGGACCTCTGAATCTGGGACACAAGCAGGAAAAGAGCGTAATGCAGTAATTGTAGGGACAAAGTGCTCAGGGCCCGGACTCAGCCCTCCCAGACCACTGTTCCACTCCATTATGCTTTTTCTTTTAATGGAATGAGCTTAAATATTAGCCATAATTAATTCATCTTTTTTTTTTTTTGAGGGCAGTGTCACTGGCCCTTATATGTGGGACCCGAACCAGGGCCGCTGGCTTCCCAAACCAGCGCTTAACCACCGCGCCACTTGGCCGGCCCTAATTCATCATTTTTAATGGATCTTTTATTTTTGTAAGTCACTGCTTAATAAACCTAATTCTTTCTTCTAGGCCAAGGAGGAGGTAACTTGTTCTAAATGAATTGTTGAAATCAAAAGCTTCTTTTTTTTTTTTTGCATTTAGTTTTATCTTTTTTTTTTATTTGTATTAGTTTCAGGTGTACAATACAATGCAATAGTTATACTCTTTACCCCCCAAAGTGACAACCCCCCTCCCCCAGTTCGCCACCCCACTCCCCCCCCATATCATACATATCTGTCACAACTCCCCTGACTCCCCTCCACAGTATACTCCACATCCCGTGACCATCCACATATTCAGTTACAGTTGGCATACAATACTATACAACATCAGCTTCAGGTGTACAGTGCAGTGATCAAGCCTCTACTCCATCCATGAAGTGGTCTCCCTAACAAGACATGTGACTATCTGACAGGCCACAAAATTTTTACAACATTATTATATTCCCCGAACTGTGTTTCATATCCCTGTGGCAATATTGTAGTTGTCTATTTATGCTGTCTAATCCCTTCCCCTTCCCCCCATCTTCCCCCCACTCCCAACTAGCCACCCTCAGTTTTTCCTCTTCCTCTACGAGTCTGTTTACTTTGATCGTTCACTCAGCTCTTCAGACTCCACACACAAGTAAGATCACATGGTACCTGTCCTTCTCCGACTGACTTATTTCACACAACATAATAGTCTCTTCACAACATTATTAATTACATTCCCAGAACTGCCCCCATCTCCCTGCGGCAACATTGTAGTCACATCTACACTGTCCAAAACCTTCCCCCTCTCCCTCTTCCCCACTCCCTCCCAGCCAACAACCATCAGTTTTTCCTTTATATCAACTCTTTCTGTGTTGATTTTCTGACTAAAGGGTCTGTCCATTGGTGACAATGGTGTTGAAGTCCCCCACTATGATAGTGTTACTGTTGATCTCTGTCTTTATGTCTGTTAAAATCTGTTACATGTAATTAGGAGTTCCTATGTTGGGTGCATAGATGTTTATTAGGGTTATAGTGCCCTTCTTTGTCTTTTATTGTAGTCATTTTAAAGTCTATTTTGTCCAAAATAAGTATTGGTACTCCAGCTTTTTTTTTCCTCATTTCCATTTGCATGAAATATCTTATTCCATCTGTAAACAGCATATACATGTGTCCTATTTTCTTATCCACTCAGCCACTCTCTGTCTTTTGATTGGAGCATTTAGCCCATTCACATTTAAAACGATTATTGATAGGTGCATATGTATTGCCATTTTGTTATTTGTATTCCTGGTCTCCCTGGGTTAGCTTGTTTACCCCTTTCTTTTGTTTAAAAAAGCCCTTTTAACATTTCTTGCAATGCTGCCTTGGTGGTAATGAATTCCTTAAGCTTATTCTTTTCTGAGAAGCTCTGTATTTCTCCTTCAATTTTAAGTGATAGCCGTGCTGGGTAGAGCAATCTTGGTTGTAGGCCTTTATTTTGTGTCACTTTGAGCATCTCCTGCCACTCCCTTCTGGCCTACAGAGTTTCTGTAGACAAGTCAACTGTTAGTCTAACAGGAGTTCCTTTGTATGTAACCTGCTGTCTTTCTCTTGCTGCTTTTAGGATTCTGTCTCTGTCTTTAACCTTTGCCATTTTAACTCTGATGTGTCTTGGTGTGGACCTGTTTGGGTTCAGCTTGTTTGGAACCCTCTGCACTTCCTGGGCATGTACATTGATTTCTTTCACCAGGGTAGGGAAGTTTCCAGTCATTTTTTTTTCAAATACATTCTCGACTCCTTGCTTCTTCTCTTCTCCCTCTGGTATTCCTATGATTCAAGGGTGGTTTCACTTCACCTTGTCCCATAGGGCTCTTAAACTATTTTCATTGTTTTTTACTCTTTGGTCTTTTTGCTGTGCGAACTAGGTGATTTCTGCTATTTTATCTTCCAAATCGCTGATCCACTCCTCTGCTTCATCTACTCTACTGGTGATTCCTTCGAGTGTGTTCTTCATTTCAGTTATTGTATTCTTTAGTTCTAACTGGTTGTTTTTTATGGTTTCCCTATCCTTCTTTATGTCCTCGCTAAGTTCCTTAAACATTCTTATCATCAGTGTTCTAAACTCTGTCTCTGAAAGGTTGGCTCCCTCTGTTTCATTTAGTTCCATTTCTAGAGGTTTCTTCTGATCTTTTACTTGTGACATGTTTCTTTGTTTCCCCATTCTGGCTGTCGCTCTGGGATTGCTTTGATGTATTAGATAGATAGATCAGGAGGGCTCTGGCTGGATCACGCAGGCACACAGCTCACGGCACAACACTCCCAGGAAAACTCCCAGTCTCAGCCTGTCCCAATCAGCCGCTCCCAGATCAGGCCGAGCAGCCCGACAACCAATCACCAGCCTGGCAACTCTGTAAGCGGAGTGCGGAGAGCAGGAACTCCAGGCGGCTTGCACACTCCCAGGTCTCAGTGAGCAGCCTGTTGGAGCCGGAGGGCACCCGCCCAGCGTTTCCCTGACAATGCAGTATAAGCCGGGCAGAGGGTGGGGATCCAAGGTCACAGGCGCGCGCGCATGCACACACGCACTTCTGCACCAATTCCTCCAGACCAATTAGGTCTTGGACCTGATCCTTCGTGGGAGGGCCCAAGCCCGACAAAATGGCGTCCTCCCTACACCACACGCGTGCAGGCTCCACACCACGGGAATAACAGTCCAAAAACCTCCAGCCTTTGCACCAAAGGTGCTCAGTTCAGTCCGTCCCCGCAGGCTCCCGGCTCACACAGCCACTCCTCCACCAGGAACCAGGTAAGTGCTCACCGGCGAGCAAGCCCGGGCGCCGGCCCCACTGATTCTCCAGCCGCTCTTAGCCTCACCAAGCTGAGCAAAGCGAGTCCTCACTAATTTACTGCCAGCTATCTTAGAACTCCTCTTCCCGGCAAAGGAGCTCTGGGCTGGTGAGCTTGGAGTGCGGCCGGAGGGTCTCTCCCCCAACCAGACAAGCTTCCCACAGCTGGGGCTTCCCTCACAGGGTTCGCACTCCCCCGTCTCCACCCGTCCTACCAGACCCGACTCAGCCTCCTCTTCAAGTTCTTCGTTTAGTGGTTCTGTTCCTCCAGTGTTCCGGGGACCTTCAGGGTTGAATGCTGTATAATTTGCTTGTAATTTTGGTGTGATCCTGGGAGGCAGTTAGCACAGCGTCTGTCTATTGCGCCATTTTACCAGAAGTCTGAAATCAAAAGCTTTTTAAGGCTTCTACCTTGTACCCCTGGATTAGGCAGCTGTGGAGAAAGAGAGGAAGAGAGAGAAGAGGTTTTTCTTTAGATCTTCTCTTCTCATTTTCATTCATGTTCTCAATATTCAGATTCAGAGAAGGGTTTCAGGGGCATATTTGTAGCTGGTGGTTCTGGAGGGCCAGGCTTGTTCGTCTCTACAGCTCTAAGTTCTCTTCCAGAAACACAGAGGAGGACTTGGCTCTCTCTCTCTTGGCCTTCTCTGACTACTGTTTCCTAACAGTCAGGTGTTTTCACATCTAGCGTGTCCTTTACCAGCCCCTCATTCCTAAGAGGAGAACAAGATTAGCCTAGCTTTATTTCTTTGCCAACCTTCTACTCTGTTGAGTTTGCAGTCTCTGAGAACCTCCTGAAGGAGATGGCTTCTTTACTTGTCTGGCCTTTTTCCTCTGACCATTATAAATAATATGGATGTGACAGATCCTTCCAAACATCTTACTGTACAGATAAAAGAGTCAGAAGCCCAGAAAACCACTCTAGTTAGTACGGTGAGTTCAACACCAGGAACTCACCAAGCAATAAGTTAGAAGTAGAATTTCCATTGGTTTACTTTAAAGAAATGAATGGAGAGACTAAACACCAAAGAAAAGAGGAAAGTGATGCTAATGGGGAAACACACGACAGGGAAGTCGTGTCCGTGTCCGTATGCAGTTGTAATCCCTGGGCAGTTCACCGAGTGGGTGCCTGGCCAGGGGACAGTAAAGGCCCACATACAGAAAGCAAGAACCTTGGAGACACTGGAAACAGGAGACTAGCCAACACACAGCCTTGTCCTCACTCCCACATGTGTGTGGGTTTGTTTTTAAAATCAAAGAAAAAAAAAAGGCAGTTATTTATCAGTTTGCTAGCCAAATAAAGGAGCTTGAGCTGTGAACAGCTAAGATCCTAGTTCAAAGGAATACAAGCCTGAGGAGAGGAGCCCTTGACCTCCAGGTAAACAATATCAGAATCAGAGAAGCTTTTCAGGATTAACGTAAGGATGTACAGTTATACAGAAAGACTACAGGGGACCTGCACACATTGTGGGGAAGAGATGGAGCGGGGCTGGGTGTTGGGGTGAGGACAGCAAATACCATTGGGATAAAGACCATCAGAGACCTTAGAAATAAGGGGAAAACGCTGATGTTTGAAATAAAAGGACGATATGCATATAATCCAGAAAATGGAAATAGATTTTTGGCCTAGATTTATAGGAAAACAAAATGAACATCTGCCTTTAATGCAGACGTCTAACTTTCCAGCAGATGGGGATGTAACTACGTAAAACAGAAATCTGACAGGTGGGCTCAGCCCACACTCCCTTCCCTCCAGAACAGCATGTTTTTTCTTAGGAGGGAGACTCAGAGAGAACCCCTGAAATAGGTAGACTCTGCTATTTAAGTAAATAACAATTTTTAAAAGAAAAGGTAGGCATTTCCTAGGTTCCTCCTTCAACAGAAAGCTTTTTAAATGATGAAAGCCTTAGCCAGTTGTTTCCTGCTTGCTTTGGGAGAATTTGGCAAAAACCCTTTGTTTTCTAAGCTTTGTATTTGGAAACCATTCGCAGAAAAGGGTTTTTATTTGCCTTTAATCAACATTCATTTGCATTACAGTACTAGCTACTTGAGGAGTCAGGGTTTCAGGGTCTTTTGGTTTTTGTTTTGTTTTTTTATTCCTGGACCTTAGAGACTCCGCTGTAGGCCTGGGGGTCACATTGTTTTCACAGCTTGCTTGCTTTTTGTTTTAGACTTCTGAGGACTTGGGCAGGATGCTTTTACCGTGTGTTTGAAGCATTGAATAGCTGTATACTGGAAGCCAGCTGCTAGGCATAACTCATTAACATTTAAAAAACCTGCCTGAGTGGCTATAGAAAGATCTTTTTGACAGATAATGTTGTCTGGGTGACTCAGGTATTAGAGAAGCATCTTCAGATCTGCTCAGGATGCTGTGGCTGGTGATTGTCTCCAAACCAAGAAAGTGGTACCCATGAATCAGGGCTTGTTTAAGGGATAGCCATAGGTGGACCGCTTGGCCTTAGGTATAAATAAAATAGTTTTATCTCCCCAGTGTCTTTTTCCTAATTGAATTTTTAAAAAAGAACTCAAAACTCATTCAAATACATTTCAAGAAAACCGTAATATGCTCTACTGTATTGTAGTCTTAGAATACATTCCAGGAGGGGGATGAATGGGTTAACGGGTATGAATAATGTTGCCTGATGTCTACCTTATTTCCCCCAAAGCACTGGACTAGTCATATGAAGATACCACGTTCATCTGGAACTCGCTTTATGTGCTATCAGTAGAAAAACAAAAAAAAAGTCATTTTTTTGTTATAAGTATATACAGCAAAGGCTTAGAAGCAAATATTATGGTCTGGTCGGGGAATTTCAGGCATTTAGCTCAGGATCCTGGTCAGCACAATTTAGGAGAAGCATCTCCGAGATTTTCTTCTTAAGCTCAGAACCCCTCTTTTACATTCCTCCAATTTCAAGCAAAGGGTAACCTTCCTTGGTCAGGGGACCTCTTGCTGCCTGCCAGCCAGGGATGTCTAGAGCTTCTTTTGATCTTCTCTTTTTTTCTCTCAACCCAGAGCTATTTAATCTCTCCTGGGAGCAGCAGAGGCATTTGTTAGTTGGCCCTCAACAGTTAACTGCTTTTGTGGTTTATACACATACACAGAAGACAAATCAAAACTGCACTCAGGATATCACACATTCTCAGTAAAACCTGAGATTTTAACAAGAACTTGCTTTACCTTGTTTCACATAAATCGTCCCTTGAATTTGTCCAGAAAGAGGCCATCAATTTGCGTTTTAACACTCTTGAGGGCTCCTTACATCTCTGCCATATAGCTGGTTGGTTCACTCCCATTGGCTTTTCGGTGATTCATTAATTTGCTCACCAAACCTATATGGATGGAGTACCCACTACATGCCAGGCACTTTGTAGTAAGAGAAGGCGGGTGAAGCAGTGGAAATTTTAGCCCCGGTGATGGGGAACACAGAAAACTTCACGCATGCTTTATTGGTTTGGGGTCAGTAATGTCATATTTGTTTGCAAAGGACGGCTGATTTTTTCCATCTCCCAGAATGCGTTCCCTTCCGAAAGGCTTTCTATTGTTCAGCTCATCCTGTATGCCCAGCTTCACATGGAGAGGGGAAGAATAGAAAGCAGGAAGCAAATCTCTGTAGACCAGAGTGATCTGGTAGGAAATCATGCCAGAGACTGGAATTTGATCGCCAGTTTTAGTTATTGTTTTGATTTGATTCTTTGGAATATACTGGGGGAAGGGCAGAGTTTTGAGTTTACGATTTTATGGATTCTGGAATATTGTCTCCATTTGAAAAGAAAATTATGGTAAAGTACACATAACAAAACTGACCATCCTAACTATTTTTAAGTGTATAGTTCAGGGGTGTTAAATATATTCACGTTGTTGTGCAACCAATCTCCAAAACTCTTTTCATCTTGAAAAACTGAAACACTGTACCCATTAAACAATAGCTTCCCATTTACCCCTCCTCCAACCCCTGGCAATATTATTCTACTTCTTGTCTCTATGAATTTGACTACTCTACCTCATGTAAGTGGAATCATACATTGGCTTTTTGTGACTGGCTTATTTCATACAGCATAATGTCCTTAAGGTTCATCTACATTGCAGCCTGTGTCAGAATTTCCTTCTTTTTTAAGGCTGAATAAGATTTCATTATATGTACATACCATATTTTGTCTGTCCATTCATCTATAGATAGACATTTGGGTTGCTTCTACTTTTTGGCTCTGTGTGACTATTGTGACTAGTGCTGCTATGAACATGGGTATACAAATATCCCTTCAAGACACTGCTTTCACTTCTTTGGATATATACTCAGAAGTGGAACTGCTGGATCATATGGCAGTCCTATTTTTCACTTGTCAAGGAAACTGCTAGACTGTTTTCCATAGTGACTGCACTATTTTACATCGCATAAACAGTGCACAAGGGTTCCAATTTCTTCAGTCCTCACTTGTTATTTTCTATTTTCTTGATAGTAGCTATCGTAATGGGTAGGGGGTGTTGGTTCCATTTTTAAGGGCGAAATAGTAAAACAGAATGAACAACAATATCCTAAGCAATCCCTGTATTTTCAGATAAAAGGATATAAATCAGGAAATGCTAACATTTTCCACTATACACCTAATATTAAAAACCAAACAAGAAGGGCCCAGTGGTTTATAGGCCAAAGGTTTAAGATAGCTTATATTACATTTCCTCTCTATTTGTTATTGAGTGTGATTTTCATGGGATATCTTTTTTTTGTTTTATTTTGTTTTTGGTTTTTTTTTGAGGGTAGTGTCACTGGCCCTCATATGTGGGACCCGAACCGGGGCCGCTGGCTTCCCAAGTCAGCGCTTAACCACTGCGCCATTTGGCCAGCCCTCATGGGATGTCTGTTTTTAGTGAACCCTCTGTATGCCCTTAACTGGACAAGGAAAGCAGGAGGTGATTAGAGAAGACTTAAGAGGTGTGATCAAACAATACGGTGAATTTAAAAAAATGCATTATAATATATAGATTCAGTGCAATTCCTATCAAACTACCAAGGGCATTTTTCACAGAAATAGAAAATATAATCCTAAAATTTATATGGAATCATAAAAGACCCAGAATAGCCTCGGCAATCCTGAGAGGTAAGAACAAAGTCGGTGGGGGGGTCACGCTACCAGCCATCAAAACCTACTACAGGGCTACAGTAATCAAGACAGTTTGGTATTGGCATAAAAACAGGCACATTGATCAGTGGAACAGAACAGAGAGCCCAGAAATAAATCCAGGCATTTACGGACAGTTAATCTATGACAAGGGAAGCAAGAATTTACACTGGAGTAAAGATAGTCTATTCAATAAATGGTGCTGGGAAAATTGGACTGACACATGCAGAAAAAATGAAACTGGACCACCTCATTACGCCTTATACAAGAACAAATTCAAAATGGATTAAAGACTTAAATGTAAGACCTGAAACCATAAAAATCCTAAAAGAAAATATAGGGAGTACATTTGCAGACATTACCCGGAGCAATATTTTTACTGATACATCTCTACGGGCAAGGGAAGTAAAAGAAAAAATGAACATATGGGATTATATCAGACTTAAAAGTTTTTTCACAACAAAAGGAACCATTAATAAAACACAAAGGAAGCCTACTGAATGGGAGAATATATTTGCCAACGATGTATCTGATAAGGGGTTAATATCCAAAATTTATAAAACACTCATGAAACTCAACACCAAAAAAACAAACAACCCAATTAAAAAATGGGCAGAAGATATGAAGAGACATTTCTCTAAAGAGGACATACAGATGGCCAACAGGCATATGAAAAAAAGTTCAACCTCACTGGTCATTAGGGAAATGCAAATAAAAACCACCATGAGATACCACCTCACTCCAGTCAGAATGGCTATCATCAATAAATCAACAAACAACAAGTGCTGGCGGGGCTGTGGGGAAAAGGGGACCCTGCTGCACTGTTGGTGGGATTGCAGATTGGTGCAGCCACTATGGAAGTCAGTATGGAGGTATCTCAAAGAACTGGAAATAGAGCTACCGTTTGACCCAGCAATTCCACTCCTAGGTATTTATCCTGAAAAAACCAAGACACTTATTCAAAAAAAGTTATGCACCCCTATGTTCATAGCAGCACAATTTACAATAGCTAAGACTTGGAAACAACCAAAATGCCCATCAGTAGATGACTGGATTAAGAAACTACGGTATATTTATACATTGGAGTATTACTCCGCTGTAAAGAAGAATGAAATTGTACCATTTGCAATGATATGGATGGACCTAGAGACTATTATGTTAAGTGAAATAAGTCAGTCAGAGAAAGACAAATACCATATGATCTCACTCATATGTGGAATCTGAAAAACTGTATGAATGAGCAAAGTAAACAGAAACTGTCTCATAGAAATAGAGGAAAAATCAGGGTTGCTAATTGGGAGGGGGATGGGGATGAGGGAGAAGGGGAAGGGATTAGACAGCAAAAATAAGCAACTACAATATTGCCACTGGGATATGAAAAACAGTTTGGGGAATATAATTAATAATGTTGTAAATATTCTGTGGAATGTCCGATGGTCATAGGTCTTGTTAGGGAGACCATTTCATGGATGGAGTAGAGGTTTGATCACTGCACTGTATGACTAAAACGGAGGTTGTATGCCTACTGTAATTGAATATATATAGATAGTCACGGGATGTGGATTATACTGTGGAAGAGAGTCAGAGGAAGAGTAATAGATATATATGATATGGGGTGGGAGTGGGGTGACGAATTGGGGGTGGGGGGTTGTCACTTTGAGGGGTAAAATGTATAACTATTGCACTGTGTTGTACACCTGAAACTAATTAAAAATAAATTTAAAAAAAAGAAAAAAAATGCATTATAGTAAAAGACACATTGCCATTAATCCCCCTCAAAATGCACCCCCTCACTTTGAACACACTTATCCCATCGTTCTTGCCACTTTCTGAAGCAGTTCTAGAAGTCCTCTTTCGTGAATATCTTTAGTGGCACTGTTGTGGCTTCCTCATCTGGAATCCATTCAAAACGTTCACCTTTCTTGGTCATTTTGACTCTGAGGAAGAGCCAGAAGTCACACTGTGTCAGACCCAGTGAATAAGGTAGAGGAGGACACACCATAATGTTTTTATTTGACAGAGATAAAGTGACACAGAAGTGATGTGTGACACAGAGCCTTTCTGTTGTGATCAAAACATACGGGTGAATGCTGCCACCGAGTGCCATCCAACAGAAAGGCAAGGATCTTCAATACAGGAAGCGGTGCATTGAACCTTAGTAACAGTGTGTGACAAATTTCGACTTGTTAGGTGCAGTCAGTTGGGTGTGAGTTACAGTTGAAAGAAGGTGTGTTTAAAATGTGCGGTAAATCATCCTCCATCATGACAATGCTCGTGTCACACATGGCTTCTGGTATATGGCAATTTCTGTCAAATAGAACATTCCAATTGCTGTCAAATAAAAACATTACGGTGTGTCCTCATACACCTCATTTTCACCGGATCTGGCACCGTGTGACTTCTGGCTCTTCCCCGGAGTAAAAATGACCATGAAAGGTAAACGTTTTGAACTGACTCAGGACATCGAGGTAGCCATGACAGTAAACTAAAGACACTCACAAAAAGAACTTCCAGAACTGCTTCAGAAAGTGGCAAGAATGATGGGATAAGTGTGTTCAAAACAGGGAAGTGTTTTGAGGGAGATTAATGGCAATGAGCATTTTACTGTAATACATTTTTTTTTAATTTAAACATTCTCCGTATTTTCTGATCATACCTCGTACAAATATGGATAGAACTGTTGGAAAATTTCTGAATTGCATAGGAAAGCTATGCAAAGTTGGACTTTACGTCGGTCTACAGAGTTAAATCCAATTTTGCATCTTGTATCTTCCTGTGTCTACCCTGTCAAATAACCTTCCCCTGACCTCCAACACTCTGAACCCACAGAAAAGGACCTTGAACATCCTTGGTCAACAGTCGTGCTTGCCCACTTGTCAGAGCTTTGCCCTGAGGAGTAGTTTACTACTTTGGATTACCCAGGAATTTTTCTTGGTCCCTGATCTATGTAGTACAGTGGGTAAGAGAGTGGTAATAACTTGGATTACATCAGTCAAAAAGATCACACCATTTCATCTTAAATGTACTGGGTATTTAAAGAAAATTCTCTTTTTTTCTAGCCCTCTCCCCCAATTTTTAAGGTAATTATCGATGGTTGAATATATCCAAAGGAAACCAGAGCATCAGGTCTAGGTCAAGTAAGGGACCGAGTCTAGGAAAAGAGCCAATATCACAAAGGTTTACTAGCAATGGCTATATACTGTTGGGAGTGTGGCTAGGGCACATTGCCACTTCCTGTCGTCACGCATTTGTCATCGAAGCTGAGTATGTTTGCCAGTGGGAACTTTTGCTAAAGGAAAAGCATAGTGAGCCCCTGACTAATACCTGTGTTTATCAGTGGATAATGGTTGAACTTGAGGAGACTGTGGCCCTCAGGAACACAGGAGACTCTCAGAAGGAAGATTAAAACCGTTCCTCTACACAGATCCAATAATGAAAGGAAACTTGCAGGTGGCTATTTGCAAAACCATAAAGAGGAAGAAAATAGAATAACGAGATTCCGAACAGCGTTCCCAAGGTTTGGCTACTGAGCAGCTGGCGTCCTGAAGTGCAGCCAAAAACCATGGAACCGTTCTCCCTCCCCTTCTTCCAGGCATATTTTTAACTTGGCCATGTTTCTGTGACAATTATCAAAGAAAATTAAAAGAACAGGCAGCTCAGAAGGGCATTAGGAATAGCCTAACAGCAATTAGCTACCTCCAGGCAAGGGAATACTTTTAATAAAGCCTTGAACTACTGGCAGCTGCCACCTAGCCCATCTTTTTACTGCCAAGGGCTGCCACATTTTGATAATGGTACATATTTCTATGTCTGCAATTATTAGAAAGCTTCCAAACGCAGACATTCCACTACTTCCCTGGGCAGGTAGTTTCAGGGAAGACAAAAAGGAAGTGAACATCGATTTGATGCTTGTGCTTTTACAAACATTCTCTTGTTTGATTCTGAGACAAGTCTATGAAAGAAGCATTGAAATACCCATTTTAAAAATAAAAAAAGCAAGGTTCATAGACATAAGTTGTCCAGTGACAAGTTTAGTAAGTGGCAGGACTCAGGTGCAAACTCTAAGCTCATGCAAAAACCATGCTCTTTCTCTGGGCCTTTATGCCTTTCAGTAGATTCACAAATACCAGGCACTTTGTCTACAGGTCTAACCAGAGTCTTTTCTGCTGCATTCTTTGAATGCAGTTGCATTTTGAAGGTCCTAATGAGTCTTAAAGACCTTGGCTATGGAACCATAATGCTGGCAGCAGCAAGCTTTGCAAATGGCTTTGAATCTCAGTGAGATTGAGAGGAAGGCTACACCTCATTTAACTCAATGGCCACCATCCAAATTGTCCCACAGTCAAGAAGTGGGATGCTTTTCATGCTGCTTCTGTACACATCCTTTGTGCTTCCTTTTTGTCTTTGCCCATCCTGTCCCCCAAATATCACAAAACACGGTTTCAGCCTGAGGTTTCAATTAGGTTCTGGCATGATGAGCTCATGCCCCCGCTTTGTGTGGCCGCGCCTTGAACATCCTTCCCGGTGCTTCCTCTGAGAGGGAGCTGGGGCTGCTGAATTCCCTTTTCATGCTGCCACAAGGCAACTCCGCTTCTCATTTGTCCAAATCCTTGTTTGTCTTGGGGAAGTGAAATGCTTGCATTTGATTGTGATTGGGATAGATTGACGCCTTTTAAAGTCCCCTGGAGGAATGAAAGGCAAGCTTACTCAGGGGGATTATCCCCTGCATTGAGTCCAGTTGAATGTGGAGGGCTGCCTTCGTTTGGTAAATAGTGGTGGAGGGGCCCACCCCCTGCCTTTTTCTCCTGCTGGTTGGGCATATTTGGATAGAATGTGCTTTGCCTGCAGAGAGGCCTGAAAAAAGTCTCTTAGCAAATAACTGTGGCCTGAGAGGGACAAACAAGGCCGGCTGGTGAGTCTCGCTCGTCAGGGCCACCATTTCCACCTTAAGGAAACAATGATCACTGTCCACACTTGCCATGTAAATCCAATGGGCTGCCACGCAGGAGTAAATTCACCACGCTCCAAGGAGGAGAGCCTCGGCTCTGGGCTCTGGTGGAATCTCCGGGCAAAGGATGGGTCCAGCTGGTGGAAGGAGCCACTTGCTAGGGTCCTTTGTGTCTGTCCCTGTGTTTATGCATGTGCAAATGGCCCCTTCTCTGTCTGGCTTGCTGTTTATTTTGTTTGGAAAGCTCCTGGCTGTCTGGGATTGTATCTGTTCATTCCCCTCTGTACAGAGGCATGTAAATGAGCTTGTTAATTCAACTGAGCAATTGATTAAGCTGTTTTTTAATGTGCTCAGCGGCTGTCCTGGGCCCCCGCAGGAGGCGTGAAAGAGGCCCCAGTGAGGTCTCTCTCTGTGCCTTGAGCAGCTCCAGGGGCCTTTCTCAGCCTCCTGATCTTGGCTGTGAAGTTAGAAGGTCAGACAAGCTGACTTCTAGAAGGACTCTTCCTGCTCAGGGGGTTTAGATTGGGGTCATTGTGTTACCAGAGAACAAGGGTTCTTGTATCGGTGCAGGGAGGTATTCCAGGACATACGAATAAGCCACGAACAAAACCAAGCAAGCAGTGGGAAACAGTACATTTTCAGGATGGTGTGAGAGTGGGCAGGTCCAGAAGAGCAACTGCACCAAACAACAAAGAGGCTTAGGGCTTTATTAGAATGAGGGTGTGAAATACCCAGGGTTGGTGTCACAGGCGTTCCCAGGGTGAGTCCTCACTGACCACTCCTTCCCGTGGGGAGGTGGGATTCCCTTGTTGGTACTTTGCCCTCGTGGGAACTGTCATGGAGACACAGGCTGGAGATTTTCCTTGGCTGCTATGTTAATAATATTATAACGCATTACAATTAGCTATAGCTGCACCTTTTCTTAAGAATGATCTCACCTCCCCCCACCCCCACCCCCACCTCCACCAGTGGCCCTGTTCTTTCTGCCTATGATAACAATTGGAGACAAAAAGACATCAAGCCAGCTAAAAACTAAGGCCCATTGTGATTAAAAATACAAATGAGTTATATAGAAAAATGTGTTCTTAGGTTGTATCAGAGCAATGTTGCTAAGCAAATAAAAATAAAGAACCCAGTTATGTTTCAACTTCAGATAAACAGATAAGTTTTTGCTATAACTATATCCCATGCAATATACATTGTACATCTGAAAATTCTAACTGGGCATCCTGCATTTTACCTGGCAACCCCAACTCAGGGAGATCATAAGAACTGCAACTCACAGAAGGGCGCCCATCTGGCCTACTCCTTTCCAGGCTGCCTTGCTCTGCTCCCCAGCCCACTGGCCACCGTTCCTGTCCCCGCTGCATGGGACGCTTCCCTCTTACCCCGACCCCCTTATAGCACTAACTCATCTCCTCAGTGAAACCCTTCCTGATACCCTAGAAAGAGTCCATGTCTCTGTTCCATATTCCCGGGACAACTGTCTTCACTGCACGTGCCCTAGTTTTTATGTTTGTCTATTTCACAAACATGCTGAAGGTGGGGTTCATGTCAGGAGGCATTCTGGATAGGCGTACAAAAGAGATAGAGCCATGGAGATGAGAATGCACGTGGAGTGGAAGAGAGCAGTGGAGTAGAGTTAGTTTAAGGCCCAGTTGTAGAGAACAATGTCCTTGAAACCCATTTGGGGGAAATTTCTGAAGAAACTTGGGATGGCTGTGAGAAGAGTGGTGACATGATGGAAGTCATTCTTCACTGGGTTTTATTAAATCCCAAAAGGAGGAGCCACACCCAAGAGCCCTCCATGGGGCTGCTAAGGGGCACAGTCTGAGGATGGCAGAGAGCATCAAGTCAGAAATACCCACTGAGCTCCGCTGCGTCCCAGGCGCAAAGCGTGTGCTGAGCACGGGCAGACCACACACTCAGGCAAAAACAGGCGATGCCCACTCTTTCTACTCCATCTTATCCTGCAGTCAAGTGCGGAGATGAGGTTCACCGGGGTTCCTTGAAGCCTTCCCCTGATTTCTGAGAATGTTTCATATGAAAAACTTCCTTACCTGAAACCATCAAAACTTTCTTCCTTCTGAAACCTTCTTTTTCTAGTGTCTTACCATATCTGCTGTGACAGGCTTAGAAGAGAGGTTAGTGCCTTTGTGGGAACCACTTCTGGGTTTTCAGGTATGTGGACTTGCTGCTTCTGCCACACATTCACACAGTAAGATTTTCCACCTGTGGACCAGCCAGTATTGTGTTCTTATCACTTTTGATTGCTCCGGCCTGCTGCCAACAAACTGAAAGACACGTGTCTACACAGACACACTCCCACACTTGTATATACACACACATATGTGTATATAGACATAATTCACACATAATAATAAACACACATATATGCACATGCATATAACACACATATATGCACGTGTATATATATATATATATATATACACACATGCATTCCTACATGTTCAAGTACACATAAATACATAATACATCCATGTATACAAATACACTCACATATACCTATTATATGTATATATATATTTTAAATTAAGACGATAATAGCAGGAGATGGGAAGTAAAGCCACCCTGCCCTGGGTATTGCCTGCAGAGGTGATGCTATTTCCTCTGCCTCTAGTTTCTCTGGCTTCTGAGACTTTTGCTTGACATGGCGTTTGTGCCAGAGTTCCCGTCACCGACTTCCTCCTCAGGGCTCTCAACAGCATCCATCCTTGACAAGAACAACCCCAGCCACATCATTTTTCTGGAGGATGTGTATACATTCCATGTTTTAATATGTCCATATTTGCTCAGAGAGAGATATATTTTCCCAAGCCATGAGAAACGGGTTAAGCCTCCCGCTCCTCTTGAAGCTGTCAAGCTGCTTTCCTGACAATTAGCCAAACTGGCTTTCTACTGGCTGAACCCCCTTCAGACTCCTATTTTTTTTATTAAATGTAACATTGTAAGATGTAACACTACATGTCACACAGCTTGAATAGTTTTGAGTAGCGTGGTGTTTTTTCCACAATGGTATTTGTTTTCAGTCACTTTTTCCAGCTTTAGATTTACTGTGTATGACATGAGAGAAAAAGAAAACATTTCAGAAAAAGGTTGGATAACTTGAACAAAGTTGGCTTAGCCAATTCCCATGAAACTACATGTCTAGGAACTTTCTCCAAACGGGAAACTACTGCTGTTCCATGTCCTGCTCTCCTGAAAAGTACAAAGAATGCAAGCCGTGGTACTTCATGGGATGCTAGACAGGTCTCTTCACTCTTTCCGCAGGAATGCAGGGCTTGCCTGACCTGGGCTGCTGGTCTACCTCTGCAACCTCATCTCATATCACCTCCCCTCTCTCTGCCTTAGCCAGGGAGAAAGTCTCTCAGACCCTTGCTAGGCGTGTTCCTGGCTTTGGGCGTGGCCTTGACTGTACCTCTGCCTTGAAGGCTCTTCTCTCCTCCCCTTTACATGGTAAACTCTTACTTACCCTTCACAGTTACTATCTCACATTTCTTTGTGTGGATACTTAATTAATACCTGTCTTCCCCATGAGATTACAGTTACTGGAGGTCGAGGGCCTGGCCTCTCTTATCATTTCCTCAACACTTACTATAGTACCTGGAATAAGGTCAACTCTCAATACATATTTGCTGAATGAATGAATTCATAAAATAAATGGATGCTGGTTGCCTCATGAGGGCAGAGACTGTCTTATTAACTTGCTTACACCTAGATCCTGGCTCAGTGCCTGGCACACAATAGGTGCCTGATAAATGTTCATCGGATGAGTGAACAAGCATTGCTTCCTATTGGCACCATGCCAAGCACTGTCCTTGATCTCAAGGAGGTGAGTTTCTACTTAGAGAAGTAATATGTACTCAGATGAGAGAATTAAGCATTCACTAGGGCAACCAAGAAGGAGAATTGGCTTCTGACTCAAACCTGGATTTGAATCCTGTTGGCTCCACCACTTTCTACTGGTGTGGCTTTTAGCAAGCAACTTAACCTCTCTGAGCCGTGGGCTCTTCATCTGTAACATGGGGTAATAATAATATCTATGTCACTGAGCTGTAAGGATAATATGGAATGATACCTATGCAGTGTCACACACAGTTCTCAATACATTGCAAGCACTCTAGCATGTCAGGTATCATCATTAATTTAGGAAATCCTGATGCATCTTAAGGGTGGTAAGGTCACTGACAGGTGGCGTGAATCGAGGCAAGTCTTTCCACTTTTCTAAGCTTCAGTTTTCTGCATTGTGAAATGAGAGAATTAGGTGATGGAACATTTCTCATCAAATATGAGTTTTCTACACCAAGCAATTCTCCAGTTCTCAGTAGACACAAATTGTAAGTAGACACTTACAATTTAATTCAATTCTGACACTAACTGTCTGGAGTTTGCACAGACACTACAGCTTAAGGGTTCAGTCTCATAAGACTGCCCCTCAGTCCAGACACCAATTGCAAGGAACCCACACTTCTGTCCAACTTGGCTACATATCAGAGTTTCCCGATAATTTGCTAGAATGGCTCATAAAACTCAGGAAAACAATTTACTTACCATTACCAGCTTACTATAAAGGAATAAATAGCCAGATGGAAGAAATCTGGCAGGGCAAGGTATAGGGGAAGGGGCACAGTGCTTCCATGCCCTCTGTGGGCATGCCTCCGCATATAGTAGGTGCTCAATAAACAGTAAACGTTTAAAAATTGTAAAAGGTGCAAATAGGTTAGGAAGCCAAACCTAAATGTAGATGCTAAAGAAAGAGAAGTCCCTTTTCCCTCTCTGTTTTCTGAGCAGTGTGTACCACTCCTGACAACTCAGAAGAGAACTTCCTCCTTGCAAGGCCTCTTGATGGTTGTAGCCTGCAGGTATAAAACTGGAAGCTTTTATTTAGTTAGCTGAACACCATGTAGTACATCAGCTTTGGCAGTGCATTTCCAGGGTGTCAACCAGAGGTGTGATGGCTGGTAGGCAGGTCTCCTTTCTCTACCCTTGGTCAGCAGCATCAATTAGCACAGTGGTTCTCAAAATGGGGTTCCTGCGCCATCAGCATTGGCACCCCCTGGGGAACTTGTTAGCAATGCAGATTCTGGGGCTCCACCCCAGACCTAATGAATCAGACTCCCGGGGTGGGGGTGGGGGGTCCATCAAGCTGTGTTTGCACAAGACCCCCAGGTGATTTTGAGAACACTAAAAGTTTGAGAACCACTGCATTAGAGTGCTCCAGACCGAAGCTGTCTAAATGTGGGCAGAGCTAAGAGGAATTTAACGTCTGTGGAACACTGAAGCCAATGATTTTTCAGGTGGCTTTTTTTTGTTTTTTTTTTGAGGGCAGTGTCACTGGCCCTCATATGTGGGATCCGAACTGGGGCCGCCGGCTTCCTAAGCCAGCGCTTAACCACGGCGCCACTCTGCCAGCCCGACTTTTCAGGTTTTAAAAAGGGCATTTTTGGGCCGGCAGAGTGGCGTAGTGGTTGGGAGCTGGCTTGGGACGGCAGGGGCCCCAGTTAGGATCCCACATATGAGGGCCAGTGACACTGCCCTCTAAAAAAAAAGGGGGGGGATCATTTTTTTTTCAAGTTTCTGATCCAAGTCCCCAGCCTGTTTAGACTGTCGGTTAAGTAAGATTCAGTCCAGTACTGCATATGAACTTCTAAAATTTTAATTACATAATTGCAAATATAGGACAGAAGGTTAGGGATATTAGGTCATTGATAAGCTGGATGTTTTTGCAATTAAATTTTCATAATGGAATGTGCCCCAAACAATTTCCTTTTCAGAACAGGCAGAGCTAAGAATTAGACAGTCTCCCCCGTCTTCTGACTTTTCAGAGAAGTTTTCTAATTCCAGAAAAGTGTCTGGGCTCTTAGAAGCATTCTCTCTTACTTTCCATCGCTTTGTCCCGGAAAATGCAGTCTGGGGGAATGCAGTTTAAATAGTAATCATGCTTGTACAGTCCAGAATTTGGAGTCCAAGGGCAGTCAGCCCCTTTGCCATAAACAGGGGGAATACCACACAGATAATGCCGCTGGTGCTGGCTGTGCCGCCTGGGTCATGAGTCCCAACCCAATGCTGTCAGCTCCATGTCCACTGCTCAGGCTTTGAGCAACCCCTTTTAATGTTATTTAAGCCCTGCATGTATACTTAAGACATTGCATACACATGTTTCTAATTCGTTTACACTTCACTCATCAACATGGTGTTGGGTAAGCACCCTGCCACGTCTGAGTTTTATGAGCAGCGTTTACGAGGTTGCTTTTCTTGAACCAGGATATCGTATATTCTACCAAAAACATGGAACTTGAGCCTGGGAAATGAGGGCTACGGTGCTAAACTTGGAGGGAACTTGTGAAGTTTGAATGGATCCAAAACTAAGCACAGATGTTATCCCAGAATAGAGTCGTGTATTTATTCACAAAACCTCCTCCCTTTGCTTACCTGAGATGTTCTCCCTACTGAAATGAGGTGGGAGAAAGTGCAATTGTGGGACAAGCTCGAAGCTCTTTTCTTGCCACTTTCGGCGCCTTCCGTCCTTCTGGGAGTCTCCTCCGTCTTGCCTACTAAGCTCATACAAACCAGGCAGTAGCAAAGCTAGCTTAAAACCTAGAGCCTCCACACTTCAGCAACATGTTGCTTTCTAGAAAGCAACATTTTGCTCTCCCACTTAAGCAAAGTTCCTGAAAAGATCAGGAGTTTTACAATTTTGTGTTAATTTTGAATAGAAATAGGAGGGACCAACCATTGATAGTAACTGGGCAGGAGGGTTCTGTTTCTGAAAAGCTGAATTGTCAGAGTTATTTATTACATTCTTTTTTTCAAATTTTTATTATTTAGCCCAGGTTTTGCATACATATATTTTACAGTCAAATGGTTCTACAAACTTTGCCCCTTCACCAATATTTCTCACTCCCTGACTATTTTAACTGTTCTTTTGATGTTTACCGTCTTATCACTAAATAGTGCTTATATTGTTATTCCTGGATTTTTCAGTATTTTCTGTTGAAAATGAGGCTGTAGCCCTCTTTCATCATTCTCTCTCCACCTCACCACATGTGGGCTCTTCCTACCCCACACCCTCTTATCATAATTCTGTTGTGATTTCAGTTAGATTAATAACCATTGCTTACGTGGTGACCAGGTGCATAGTCTTCATAGTGGAGCTATGTAGTAGTGTTATTAGCTTAGGTCAGATCTCCAGGACATGGATCCTGAGGTAGAGACCTGTGCCCAGTGTTTATTGGGGAGTAAGCTGGAACACTGTGAGATGCAGGATTGGACAGCGAGAGAAATCGGGCTGGGACAGTCACCCAAAAGCTGCACCTGGTACCACAGGAAGCTCTGAGCTGGAAAAAGCCCTGAAAAGTTACCCAAAATTGAGTCTGGGTGGGCCTTTGCATTACCACATGGACCAGTCACTGGATGGTGTCTATCTCAGGGGAGGAGGTTCAACCTTGGGTGAGGGGCTCCCTTAGGCTGATGGGAAGTTCCAGAAAGGCACAGCTGTCAGCTACCAGCAGGCAACACTCCCAGTTAATGGATGGTCATGGTTGATAATCGGGGCATCATATTCTAGTATCCATTCCAAGTACTGCGATTACTTTTCTTTTCCTGAATTCCATTTTTTTCTCTCTTGTTAATAAATACCTTTTGTTTTTAGTTTGTCTTCTTTACTATGTACTTCACACTTATGCAACCCCAAGCTCTCTAAATTGTGCAAATCTTCTTTCAATAACTTGACATCTCAATATCTTATAATCACAATATCCTAAAATTTATTACGTATCTTATCCATTTCATTTTCTTGAAGAAATGTCTCGTGGACCCTTGTCACCTGCTCCAGTCTTGCCCTAGGGCGCGTTTATCTTATCAGGGTCTCCATTCACCCTCGTCCTGGGCACCCCCTCTGCTTCTCTTTTGGGTTACATCTTCGATTTCTTGGATCCCACACACTCTACTTTCTTGGTTTATTCCTTCATTGTGATGGAAAACATCCTCCAGCAAAGGTACGTGAGAAGTAAATGGTGTGAGAATTGAATTTCTGAAAACGCCTTTATTTTTTCGTTAAGTGTTGAGGATTTGACTAGATACAGAATTAATTCTAATTTAGAAATGCTTTCCCTCAAAAATTATGAGGTGTGGCTATTATCTTCTAGTTTTTCAATTATTGTTGAGAGACCAATACCATTTTGTTTCCTCTCTGGTAGCCTGTGTTTTGTTTTCTTTGTTCCAAGTGTCTTGAAATTTCACAATCACGTGCCTTGGTGTTGTTTGTTATCCATTCATCAGGAGACTTCCCCATGGGTCCCTTGCATTCTTACAGGTCTAG
The DNA here is from genome assembly GCA_033961575.1 of Aselliscus stoliczkanus. NCBI lineage: Eukaryota > Metazoa > Chordata > Mammalia > Chiroptera > Hipposideridae > Aselliscus > Aselliscus stoliczkanus. The sequence continues at coordinate 61,353,556 of CM066732.1, read as the reverse complement.
TGGAGTATGCTAAGAAGGCAAGACCCTGACCACTTTTAAACCAGGTCCTTTTTAAACCAGGTCCTTTCTGAGGTTTGTGTTTGAAGTGAGCAATCTGGAGGGGTGAAACACATTTCTGCCCAGGACAAAGAGCAGGGCCCCTTATGACTTCCCACAAAAGCAGTGGGTTCCTCAAGCTCAGAGCTCCTGAGCTGCAGTGCAAAACCATTTGGTCTCCTGCATGTGGCCCCCATGGGACCTTGGGCAAGGGAAATTGACACAAACATGCTGATGCTCCTTCTGCTTGCTCTTCCTTGAGCAATACAGCCCTTTATCTCTGACTGAGGACTCTTGTACCTTCTGTCTGTATCCATGAAACTAACAGGCTAACATTAATGATAAGGAGGGTAAAATCAAATCCCACACCTAACACCAGTCCTGGGCACTTCCTGGACTCCTGCAATCCGGAAACAGAAATTTTCTGAGTTAATTATTTGATGATTTCCTGGGGATCCAGGAAACTAACTACTGCTGCTTTTCTTTTTTAAATAACAGATTTATTGAGATAAAATTCACATACCATGAAAGCCACCAATTTAAATAGTTCAATTTAGTGGTTTTAGTATATTTAGAAAGGTGAAATACATCATTTCAGAACATTTTCATCACTCCAAGAAAAAGTTCATACCCATTAGCGGTCACTCCACATTCTCGCCTTCCTCCAGCCCTGGGCAACCACTCATCTGCTTTCTACCTCTATAGGTTTGCCTGTTCTGGACATTAAATATAATTATAAAACATGAGGCTTTTTGTGACTGGTTTCTTTCACTTAGCATAACATTTTCAGGATTTATCTATGTCATAGCATGTATCACAATGCTATTTCACAATTACTTTTTATCTTTGAATAAAATTCCATGTGTTGATATTACACATTTTGTTTATCCATTAATTCACTGAAGGACATTTGGATTATTTCTACTTTTTATAATAGCTGTTATGAATAATGCTGCTCTGAATATTTATGTACAATTTAAATATTATGTACAATTTGAACACGAAGATGTAGGTTTTCGTTTCTCATAGGTATACACCTAGAAGTAGAATTTTTGGGTCATGTGGTAATTCTATATTTGATATTCTGAAGAACTATGAAATGTATTCCAAGGAAGTTGTTCCATTTTACAATCCTATCAGCAATGTACAAGAGTTCTGATTTCTCCACATCCTTGCCAACACTTATTATCGTTCTTATTTTAGCCATCCTTGGAGTGTGAAGTGGTTTTGATTTTTATTTTGCTAATGATTTATATCTCTTTGTGATTTTTGATTTATATTTCCCTAATATCTGATAATATTGAGCATATTTTCATATGCTTATTATCCATTTGTATATCTTCCTTGGAGAAACGTGTATTCAGATTCTTTGTCTAATTTTTATTGGGTTATCTTCTTATTGTTGAGTTATAAAAGTTCTTTATTAACTCTAGATACAAGTCCATTATCTGATATGTGATTTGCAAAAATTTTGTCTCATTTCATAATGGACTGTCATTTCTTTTTTTTAGCGGAGTTCTATGATGAAGCCCAATTTGTTTAATTTTTCTTTTGTCATTTGTGCTTTAGCTATATCATCTAAGAAACCGCTGACTAATTCAAGATCATGAAGATTTATGCCTTTCTTTTTTCTAAGAATTTTATAGTTTTAGCTTCTATATTTAGGTTGATGGTCCATTTTGAATTCATTTTTATATATGGTATGAGATAGGCAATGAACTTCATTCTTTTGCATGTAGATATGCAAAGTTGATCCCCACACCATTTGTTACAATGACAGCTCTTCCACCATTGATTTGTTTTGGCACCCTCATCACAAATCAGAGGACAAAAAAATGTAAGTTTATTTCTGGATTCTCAATTCTATTCCACTGCTCTATATATCTAACGTTAGATACGTCACACTGTCTTTATTAAAATCAGAAAATATGAGTCCTCCAGCTTTGTTTTTCTTTTTCAAGGTTGTTTTGGTTATTCTTGGCCCTTCGCATTGCAATGCAAATTTTAAGATCAGCTTGTCAATGTCTACCAAAAATGTCAGCTGGTATTTTGATTGGGATTCCTTGAATCTGAATATCAGCTGGGGGAATGTTGCCATGTTAACAATATTAAGTCTGTGGATTCATGAACATGGGATATCATTCCATTTATTTAGGTCTTCCTTAATGTCTTTCAACAATGTCTGGTAGTTTAAGTGTCTAAGTCTTTTTTGTTAAATTTATTCCTATGTATTTTATTCTTTTTGATGGAACTGTGCTCTTAATTTTATTTTCAGATTGCTCATTGATGGCATATAGAAATAAAATTGGTTTTTGTATGTTGATTTTGTGTCCTGTAAGCCTGATGAACTTGCTTATTATTAGTTCAAGGAATTTTTGTTGCATTTTTTTGGATTTTCTATATACAAGATCATATCCTCTGTAAGTAGGTAGTTTTACTTATTTCTTTTTAATCTGGTTACCTTCTCTTTTTCTTAACTAATCTCCTAGGATAGAAAACCTTTTTATTTCTATAAAATCAGTAGTAATGTTTCCTCTTTATTCTTGATTTTAGTATTTTGAGTCTTCTCTCTTTTATTTTTGGTCAGTCTATATAAAAGTTTCTCGGGCCGGACGAGTGGCGCATTGGTTAAGAGCTGGTTTTGGGATGCAAGCAGCCCCGGTTCGTATCCCACATATGAGGGCCAGTGACACTGCCCTCTACAGTTAAGATGGTGAACAACAGCTCCACCTGGAGCTGGGCTGTGCGAGCCCCAGCGATGGTGTAGGCTGCAGCCCTGCTACAGTGGGCTGTCATAGGCTACACTGAGTGGCATCAGCCAGCGTGAGCGGCTGGCAGCCAGCGTGAGCTGCCAAGAGCCACGGTGAGCGACCATCCAGAGGCCGGCGACCGATCTGCCTCATCCTGGAAGAGCACGATGATGATACCAACATGGGCCCATGAAGCAACGTCACAAAAAGACAGCAACTTGTCTGTTCCCCTTCCCCGATTCCCCAATGCTGTTCCCCTCCCCCAATTCCCCAATAAAATCTTTTTAAAAAAAAGTTTCTCAATTTTATTGATCTTTTCAGATAAGCAACTTTGGGTTTCATCAATTTTTCTCTATTGTCTGACCCTTCTCTATTTTTAATTTATTTACATTCTGGTTTCCTTCATTCCATTTGCTCTGGGCTTCATATTTTTAGCTCTTCTTTTTCAGTTCTTAAGGTAGGGTATTAGTTCGTTGATTTGAGATTTTTTTTTTTTAATTGGGGAATTGGGCGAGGGAACAGTGTTGGGGAGTTGGGGAAGGGGACCAGCCAAGTTGTTATTCTTCAGTCTTCGTTGTGGAGGGCGCCAGTCGCCATCTGGCTTCCCAGCGGCAGCTTGTGGCCTCTAAGCTCAAGGTGCTGTGTTCAATTTTAGTTGTGGGTGGGTGTAGCCACTATCCCGAGCAGGAGTCAAACCAGCAGCCTTGTTGTTAAGAGTACACGTTCAATCCACTGAGCCATCTAGGCAGCAGCTCAGCTCAAGGTGCCGAGTTCAGTCTTAGTTGCGGGCGGGCATAGCCCACCATCGAACAGGCAGTGTTGTTGTTAGGAGGACATGCTCTCACCAGCTGAGCTATCCTGCCACCTGTTGGCAGCTCAGCAGCAGCTCAGCTTGGGCACAGCATCACTGGCCCTTGTGGGAATCAAACCAGTGGCCCTGTAGCTCAGAGCTCGCTCTCTTAAGATAACTCTTAACCAACTGAGCCACTTGGCTGGCCCAAGATATTTTTTTTAACAAGATGTTTACCGCTATAAATTTCCCTCTATGGATATAATTGTATCCCATAAGTTTTTTTTTTATTTTTATTAATCACATAGTATTTTGTAATTTTCTATGTGCTTTTTTCTTGATCAGTTATTTAGAAGAATGTGGTTTAATTTCCACGTATTTTTGAAACCCCCAAATTTCTTTTTGCTATTAATTCCCAATTTTATTCCATTGTGGTCACTAAGCATACTTTGTATGATTTCAGTTCTTTACAATATATTGAGGATTGTTTTATGACCTAATGTTTGTTCCTTTCTGGAAAATGTTTCATTTGCACTTGAGAAGAATGTGAATTCTGTTATTGTTTGGGTGGCGTGTTCTGTAGATATCTATTAGGTATAGTTGGCTTATAGTGTTGTTCAAGTCTTCGGTGTCCTTGTTGATCTACTGTCTAGTTGTCCTATCCATTATTGAAAATGGGGCATCAACATTTCAACTATTATTATTGAATTGCCTAGCTCTCCTTTAGATTCTGCCAGGTTTAGCTTCATGTACTTTGGGCCTCTGTTGTTGACTTCCTGATGGAGTGACCCTTTATCATTATAAAATGCTTTTATTTGTCATTAATAATAATTTTTGTCTTAAAGTCTATTTTGTCTAAAATCATACCACAGTTGTCTTCTGCTAGTGTCCTCATTGCTTTTATAAAGGAGTTCATTTTCAGAGGCTTAAGCAAACCTTCTGGAAAGTAGAACCCTCTAACTGCTTCTTTTTTTATTTTTTTATTTGAGGGCAGTGTCACTGGCCCTCACATGTGGGACCAAACCGGGGCCGCTGGCTTCCGAAGCCAGCACTTAACCACAGCGCCACTCGGCCGGCCCCTCTAACTGCTTCTTAAACACCCTTACAGACAATTTCTCTGTTTATAGGATTCATTCTTCTTTATTTCCAAAGTTACCATTTGGAAATGCTATGATATACGTAGGTAGATTTGTTGCCTTAATTCCTGTTTAGGATCAGTTTGCTTGGGTCTGTTAAGTCATTACTATAGTCTTTCTGCTTTCTACCTTCCAAAATTTTGTAACTGTTAATTCCTTTTCATTGTTTTTTATACTAGCAAAAGTGTCTTTACTCATATTAATGGCTTTTCCAAGGGAACAGAGCTCAATGTATGGTTTAAATATTTAACTTTTATTTGAGGGTTAACCCTTTAACTGCTAGCTGCTTTATTCTAACTAACCTGAAATTTCTTGTATATTCTCCAACATTTTTTTTTTTTTTAATTATCAGAGGGCTTTTTTACTATGAGGGATCCAAATACCTGGCAGTATTCTAAATTTAATTCAAGATAGTGTTTATATTAAATTTAAATTCAGGACCGGCCAAGTGGCACATTGGTTAAGAGCTGGCTTGGGATGCCAGCGGCCCCGGTTCGGATCTTACATATGAGGGCCAGTGACACTGTCCTCTACAGCTAACAACACCTCCACCTGGAGTTGGGCTGCTGTGAGTCCCCGTGACGGCATAGCTGCAGACGCTGCTGCAATGGGCTGCCACAGGCTACAGTGGGTGGCCGGCAGCCAGCATGAGCTAGCAAGAGCCACCGTGAGCGACCATTCAGAGGCTGATGACCGGTCTGCCTCACCTGGGAAGAGTGCAATGATAATACCAACATGATAATACCAACATGGGCCAGTGAAACAACGTCCTCCACAACTAGACTGAAGAACAAAAGGACAGCAACTTGTCTGTTCCCCTTCCCCGATTCCCCAATAAAATCTTTAAAAAAAGAAAAAATTTAAATTCAGACATGGAATTTAAACATCCTTAATTCAAAATAAGAATGTTCAGCTGCTTGCAAGTCTGTTCACTACTTGATTTTCCTTGGAGCAGTGGTTCCTAAACTTGACTGTGCCCCAGAATCGCCTGGAAGGCTTGTTAAAATACAGGCAGCCCAGCTCCACCCCCAGAGTTTCTGACTTAGGAGCTGGAGGTGAGGCCCAAGAATTTGCATTTTCAACAAGTTCCCAGGTGATGGGGGTGCTTCTGGTGCTGAAACCACACTGGGAATCACTGCCTGAGCAGTGAAGGTCAAGGAGTGCCCATTGTGGGTGGGGAGGACATTTAGGAAGTGGATGAGAACAGAGAAGGAGAGAAATAAGAGAGAGAGAAACAGGAAGTAGAAGGATGTGCCCACTTATTCTTATCCGATTGCACCCACCTCGTGGCCATTCCTCTGTTGACAAAGGACAAAACCATGACAAAATTGGCTTAGAGAAGCAGCTCCTGGCATCAGAGTTGTAATTCTGTTCAAGGAAAATAAAGGAATGAAGTGACAGTTGATGAAAAATCTTAAACTGAAGCCCCTCATAAAAATGTATTTTTATGTGAAATTTTAAAGTGGTTGGGGAGTATGTGCAGAATTTAGAGATGTCAGTCCTCATGTAATTTTATGAGAAGCACTGGGCTGAGTATTGTTAAGGCAGCAGGTTCTAGGCAGTTTTGTTAGGAAGGTACTTGTCCACAGGTTTCAGTTATCTCCTGAGATCCCCCTTTTCCTTCATTGCAAGTCTGAGAAGGCAGGAACGCTGTCTAAGCCACATAGGCAGAGGGTCAGACCTAGTGGCTGGTTTGAGCTAGGCATAGCCCAGACTTAAGGCCATTCCTCTGGGTTATTTTCATGTAGCCATTTGGAGATTCCGCCATAATTATCTCAGGGTTGGCCATGTTTTTTGGTTCTCAGAATGTTTTTTGGTAGGATGATTACAGATATTGAGAAATGAAATTGTGGCTGCAAAGGATAAGGGTGGCTGGGAGGAAACCAAGAGAAGTGAGAACTCAAAACTCTTACCCCATATGAGGCTGCCTTTCAGACACTCTTATTACTTAAAATGCACCTGGGTACTTCCTACTGTCACTTCAGAAAGCAAGAAGCTAGGAAGAGAGGACATAGGGTATAGATAGATAGACGACATGAGAAAGCAAGTTATAGGAAACTAGTTTTACCTGTGTCCTACCACTTTACCTTCTTAGGCCTTCTGTGTTTTGTTTCTTTGTCTATATAATGATGGTTTAGTTTTAAATAATTCCCAAATGTGTTTTCATCTTTGGTATTCTTTGATTTTTTTTTTTTCCAAGATCACCTCTTATATCTTTTGGGCAGGCAGGGTAAGAAACCAAGTCTCTTGGCTTCTAAGAGACAGCTCAGGATATATAGAAGATTCAGTCTTTCCTAAAGACTGAAAGCAGTCCCAGGGGCTCCATCCATATTATTTCCTGGTAGCAGTTTTCAATGGCTTTGGAGGAGAAGGAAGTTCATTGCTATGATAGTCAGGCAGCCACACTGGGGAAAATATGATGTATTGTCTTGTGTAGGAAAAAGTCAGTATTATCCAATCCAGCAATCGGATTTTCAGACAAAGGCACGACCCTGGAGCATGCTGTCTATGGCTGAGCGTAGCATTAGTCTTCTCTCCAAAAAGAGTTGAAAAAAGTCAGTGCGTACTTGACTTGTCTGTCTCTTTTGGATATGGAAATATATCTCGCCTGAAAATTTTTCTCATTCTAATTTTGAAGGCACCTAAATTGCTCTGGAGATATTAGTTGTAGTAGTAATTAATTTAGCATTTATTGAGCACCTACTGTGTGCCAGACTCTCTGTGAAGTGATAGACATATAGAGAAACATTCTGAGTGGGGAGAAAGGAGAGAAAGGCCAACCAAAAATAAGTGCCAATATTCATTTATCCATCCCCTTTTTTTTTATTTTTCAGGGATTTGTTGAGCATTTGCTATGTGCCCAGCTCTGTACTGTGCTGGGGATACAAAAGTGAGTAAGACACACACATACATCCCTGTGGTCCTTCATAACCATAGTTCAGGCAGCTTGGTTAACCCTATAGGGAGAAGGCCAAATCAGCCTGGGATGGGTGGAGGTATAGGCGAGATCAGGATCCATGGAAAGCTTCCCAGAAGACGTGACCTGGGAACTTAAAGTAGAAACAGGTGCTAACCAGCTCCGCAGTGGCTGGACAGAGGAAGTTTTTAGTTTATAAAATCTAGACTTAAGGAAGATGGTAGGAAATGAGACTATAAAGGTAAGTGAGGTTCAGCTCTTGAAAGACATTTTATCCCTTGCTCAGGCCTTTGGATTTCAACCCATGGTGATGGGGAAGCCACTGAAATATCTCATAATGGAGCAATTATTACAGGAAACTGCAGCTATTTAAAAGAGCATAAAGGGCCGGCTGAGTGGTGCGGTGGTTAAGCGCTGGACTTGGAAGCCAGCAGCCCTGGTTCGGTCCCACATATGAGGGCCAGTGATACTGCCCTCAAAAAATAAATAAATAAATAAATAAATAAAAGAGCATAAAGATGATATAACTGAATCGTTTTAAAGTTTTTTTTTAAAGCATTAAAATTGTGTGCTCACTGTGATTGCTGATATATAAAATATGACTATGGCAAAGTATGGGAGGATGTCTGAAAGTAGAGTCTATTATTTGCATTGTGAGATTCTTCGAGAATTCCTTTATAACACTGAGCATTGAATCTCTACATATGCCAATTGATCCGGCTACAGTCCCTCCCCCTACCGTTAAATATGGAGAGATCTAATAACATTCATACAGTTATGTGGTTATGAAATGTCCAGAATAGGCAAATCCATAGAGACAGAAAGCAGATTGGTGGTTGCTGAAATGGGGGTGGGGAAGGGAAATTGGGAGGGATGGCTAACAGGTCCAGGGCTGCTTTTGGGGGTGGTGGAAATGTTCTGGAATTAGTGGTAATGGTTGTACAACATTGTGAATATACTAAAAAACACTGAATTGTACACTTTGGTTAAAACGGTTAATTTTATATTATGTGAATTTTATGTCAATAAAAATACAGGAAGAAAAAAGATGCTAACAGTGTTTGTTTTTGTTTTCGGTAGTGAAAGGCAATCGGAAATGTGAGCTGAACTGCCAAGCAGTGGGGTACCGCTTCTACGTCCGGCAAGCAGAGAAGGTCATTGACGGCACCCCATGCGGCCAGAACGGCACCGCCATCTGCGTGTCCGGGCAGTGCAAGGTAAGTGGAGTTTCGGGGTGTCCGAGCTCCGACTGCCGATGCTGTGTGTGCCCGGCCACGGCCTGCTACCTGCCCTCAGGCCGTGGACCCCTGGACCTCGAGGTCTGGGAGAAGTGGGCGGAGACCAGCAGCTGTGTCCACTCTGTGTTTTCCATCTTTGGGAGTCGCCGTGTCTCACTCTGGCATTTCAGTTACTAAGTGATTTATGTCTGCACTTCGTGCTTCCAAAGGCACACAGCAATCTTTGCTCACTGGGTCGGAAACTCCTTTCTTACCTCTAAGTGGAGGTTATGGAAAGGCCACTGTGGATGAATCCAGAAGTGGTTGGCGTCGCGAAGCTGGCGTTTTAAGGGCATGGCGTAGTTTATCTTGCTTCCCTACCAGATGGGACAGGCTTCCAACTGAAAGTTGTCTCATGCCTTTTACAGCAGAAGCTGTACTTTAAACAGGACGAGTTTTCAGCCTCCTTGGACTTCTGAAGTCTGTTGGAGAAACTGCCCCCACCGGCATTCTGCAGGCGTTCTGGGCTTGCAAGAATTCTTATGGAACGCTAACCTTGGACAGAAAGTGTCATTTGATTAAAAATAGGCGTCTTAGATGAGATGGCACAAATCCCATAGCCACATGAACTTGGGCTTGGACTTCCAGCCTCCTTTCATCTAGAAATGTAACAGCGGAGCTGAGACTCGAGCAGGTAAATGATTCTTTGGAGCCCAGACTGAGATTCTATCTTAATTAATGCTCAAGAGCTGGCAGGACTGATTTTCATCAAAGGAGGAGCGTTTTGGCTATCACATCTGAAAGTTCCCGTCATACTTTGAATGTAAATTGCCACAGTGTTTAGTATTAGAGCTATTCAAGTGTGATTTATGATCACAACCTTTCCCTTCCAGCTTTTTTTTTTTTAATGAGATTTCAAATAGGATACAAAATAACTTATCAAAGCACCATGGATATTCTCATATTTTGATCTGACCTTAAGAAAGGAGAAAGCTGTCATTTGATATCATCTGATGTGTGTGAGGTGTCTTTGGAAGTGCAAAACCCCCAAAGAATTAGGAGGTGGCATTCAAGAGGCAGAGGACATGGTGGGAAGTCCAGTGGAGTCGGAGACCTGCCTGACCTCCAAGTTTGCACTTCTTTGGAAAAACCGTTAGGTGTCGCACATCCCCTGAGTCCCGCCGTTTTCAGATAACACCTGAGGGAGTTCTGTTACAGTTTTGTGGTATCCAGCTCAACTGGTCTCTACTTCTAAATGTTACCGAGCTTGAAATAGTGGTCCTTAAGCAATCTAGCCTTTTTTTTTCAGGTCCTGCATAAACTTTTTATTTCCTGAATGCAGCTACACACTGCTGGGAGGTGGTAGAGTATAATGGTTAAAAGATTCCCTCTGAAGTCAGATTTCCTGGGTTCAAATCCTGCCTCACCCACCGTTTTACTGTTTGGTCTTGTCCAAGCTTGATCAGCTCTCTGGGCCTTTGTACTTCACATACAACATGGGAGAAGTACCTACATCCTGTCTTGTAGTGAATCATGAGCTAACATGTTAAGGCCCTTGTAACTTGGCAAGCGTGCTGGCATGCATCACTATGATCGTTTATGCCCACGTATGTCCTGTCGTATTTGAGGGTTTTTTTGTTTTTGTTTTGTTTTTTAGCTGAGCCATCCTGCCACCTGTTGGCAGCTCAACGGCAGTTCAGCTCGGGCTGGCATCGAACCACTGTTGCTCAGAGCTTAGCGCGCACTCTTGAGTGAGCTCTTAACCAACTGAGCCACTCAGCTGGCCTGATATTTGAGTTTTTAATGTGAAAGTATTTGTCTTTTTTTTTTTGTAGATGATAAATTTGTGAGATTCACATCATCTTCTGAGGTGGGTTCTCTCACTGTAGCATGACTCACCAGGGGATTGCAGATTCTAATTGGATAGGTCTGGAGAAGGGCCGGAGAGTCTGATTTCCTGACAAGCGCCCATGTGACACGGATGCTGCCGGTCTGTACTTTGTGTAGCAAAGTTTTAAAGGACACTTTGATTAAAACATAGTTAACAAAGATCCAGAAATGTAAATAGAGAGTGCTGAAATGACTTGGAAGGAAGATGAAATGTGGCCTCTTTCCACTGGGCGAGCATGTTTTCTTAGTGTTGCATTAAGTGTCTCTGAACTGATGATATGAAAGAAAAACAAACAGTTATAAGGACATGGGTATGGGTTCTTAACTAATTGATGAAAACCATTCAAACTGTAGGGCAACACAGTTTGAAGATGATAATTGCTAAAAGACGAGACAAACATTCCCAGGATGTGAGTAGATTAATGGGAGTTTGGTGTTATGAGGACGACTTTGATATTCCATCATATTTGTTCTCTGTGCTTTTGCCTGAAGTTCGCTCATTGAAGTTGTTGGAACAACCGACTGACTCTCCCATCCACTTTAGAATTTCAGTTTAAAAAAGCTGAAGTACATTTGCTTCCCAGGCTGAAGTTCTGTTTACTTTGCAACTTTCAAAGGGTGAACTGTCCTTTTCTGAATATCTGATTGGAAGCCCAGAATTCAAATTGATACCTCTGCCTCGCTGACTTGTGGCCGAGAGAGCTGTCACTCGTGGACACATGTATCTGCCTCTGATAGAGCTCCAGAAATCTGCTGGCCACATCAAGTTGAAAAGGAAACCTAGGCCTGCAACAAATGTTAATGAAAGGCATTGAATAGGACTAAGAGTGAAACCCACCAAAAAGTAGCGAGGGAGAAAGGTGTCCCCTGACACCAGGCCAGAGAAAGGTGCGGGCCCACCCCCCACAAGCTGGAGTGTTCTGCTCCAACCCCACAGAGCACACCCTGGTCAGCCATCTCTACCCCACTTAGATCCAAGAGTTGGAAGAGGGGCAGGAAGCATGCAGACATCCTTGAACTGGAGGCTGGAGAACATGGGGGTCCCCGTCCAGTCTCTCAGTGCTGGGTGACACATCCTTTCTTGAAAGGGACTGAAAGACCCCAAAGGTTGGCCTCAGGCTGAGGACTGTGTATAGACAGGCTTTGAAGGGAAGCACTCTGGCCCTGTCTTTTCCTAAAGAACTCTATATTTGAAGCTCTCAGCGCTCCTGCTGTCCTCACCCTTTCCCCTCCCCTCTAGGCATCCAGTAGGACCACCTGACCAGTCTGCAGAGCCGTCTCTGAGACACGTCCAGCCCTACCCAGTTGTTATTGTTATTTATGGGAATGAAATAGCATTTATGTCTAATTAACAGAGATAACCGTAATAATTTCTGTGATTGAGCATCACATTAACTGTAATGTGATTTTTTTTTTTAAACTTGATCTCAGCTTTAAACTGAAAATTTTTGAGTTTTTTTATCATTTGATGTGTATTTATTATTTCTGTTCACAAGTTAATAAAAATAGATGAAACATTGCCTTCAGAGGTATAGCAGGCATTTGAAAGAACAGCGTCACTCAGGTAAAGACTACCAAAGAAACCCACCCCAGTCTTCGCTCCCTGGAGACCAACCTTTCAGGAACCTCAGGCTTCTGGACCTGAATGATGCTGAGTCAGAATCATTCCAAGACCCACTTCCCTCACCACCACCCCAAAAGTCTTTGATGGTGAAGGAACAGTCCTTGAGTAAGTACCTTACAATACAGAGGCTGATGCAGAACCTCAAAGGAGGAAGGTTGGAGCTGATGCAAGCTAGTAAAGAACCATTTCTGAGAATTTACCACGTGCCAGACACTGAGCTATGAGCCTTACATACAAAATTGTGTCATCAATTCTTTTGTCTTCACAATAACTCAGTCAATAGGAATTATTATCCCCATTTTACAGAGGACTGTTGAAAAGATGAAATGACTTGGATGCACTAAATGCTGTGTAGGGGCTGACTATTAATATTGACTTTTTAGGATGCACCGTTAATCAGAACAGAAATAATACTTTATATGTGACAGGGAGAAACCTGCGTGCTTTAGGTCTCTCCTATTCTGAGTTTATTTTCCTCACTGCCTCTTTCCAAAACAGACTGTCTTTCCAAACCACACATCAGGACGTAGCCTCTCTTTTGCTTAAATTCCATCTGTGGTGCCCCATTGCCTGTGGAATAGAGGCCAGGCCCTGCATTGTCTGTCTCCTGTCAGGCCTCCCTGGGCCCTCAGTGCTGGCCAGGCTGGGACACGCTGCTCCGTGCCCCGCAGACCTGCAGGGCTGTGCCTCTCCGAGAGTGTGCAGTGTGCCAGCAGCCGGGAGTGCCGGTTCTGTGCCCCCCTGGTCCACCCCATGGGCTCCGATCAGAAGCCACTGGCTGACCCCTTGGGCACTGACTGTACTATTCCTCTGTTCCCGCTTCTTGTAACTGCTTGTTCCCATCGCCCCCGCCTGCCACCCAGCCACCTTGGGAGCAATTCCAGGCACTTTGCTTTAGCAAAATGCCTATCCTTTGAATAGGTGCTTAAAATAAATGAATAAATGAATTAAGGTATTTGGTGACTCAGTCTATTGGATTGCAGCAAATGAAACTGTTTTTGAGTGCAGCATAGCATTTCTCATTTTTGGCTGGGATGGGCAGTTGAGTGCAGATAAAACAAGGATGTGAAGCCCCTTGGCCAAGTCCCCAGAACCCAAGGCCTCTGAGGTTGGGGAGAATTCTTGGCATCCCCCAAGCTCCTGTCTCCTTCATCTTGTTTTTAATTTTGCTCACTCTGAATTTCCCTTGTCCCTGAGGAGCCAATGACAGGAAAAACATAAGAAGTGTGAGAGTGTAGTGCGTGCTCCCATGGGTGAGGGGAAAGAGCCCCCTCTGCCCACCACCCTTCCCCCCCATCCCTAGTCAGTCATCACCTTCCATGCAGGGCGTTTCCTGTGGCCCACCTCAGCCCACACTCTGGGGGGGCTTTCACACTGCTTCCCCAGCTGGGATACTGCTAGACTTCCAGGAGACACGTCAGCAGCCAGTTTCATATTTATTCAATAAATGAAAGCCAGGTAACTCTTTCCAAATGTTCAGAGATAAGCTATGGACCCGACCCGCGTGTGGCCCTGACTGGGAAGGGTGACATAATGGGTGTGTGTGTGTGGGGGGGGTGTGCGTGCGCTTGTGGGTGTTCAGGTGCTGAATGGTCATCACCCTCTTTAGAAATGACTGCTGTTGTGCTGTCTGCAGCCAAACAAGTAGACCCTGCTGGTTTATCTGCCTGTTTGCCCTCAGTTGCTTTTTTTTTTTTTTTTTTTTGGTTACTGGCTTTACTTTGTGAACTTTGCTTAGAGTTCTGTTGTTACTTGAAACCGAGAGAATAATTGCGTTGGGTAAAGTGTTCTCTCCTTTGCCAGACCTTTGCGTGAGTCAGCCCTGAAGTAGGGAGGAGAGCTTTTACTTTGCTTGAATTCCCAGCGCTTGTGACACTTTGTGGACTCCCTCTGGTATCCCCACCCCAAGCAAACTGTTCTAAAAGCCCTTTCTGCTTGTGTTAAAATGCTTATCATATTATGATGTAATTATTTTGGCACATGTTTCAGCTCCTAAAGGAGAGAGAATGGGAGATACTTATATATTTGTACCCTCAGTGCTTATGAAAATTATTCAATAATGGTTTGAAAGTAGATGAGTGAATGAACAAAAGCAAGTCAGAAACTGACTATGAAACCTCCTTTCCTACAAATAATCAAGAATAGGTTTAACGAAGCATTAAAATTTCAGAGGCAAGGCCCTGTTCTGAAGACCTCTTGAAATCTTAAACCTAAAGTACATCTGATTACATTTGCTTGATTATATGTACTTCTTTCCCATTATCTATGATTTTTTCTTCATTCTCAAACATTGGGACCACTACCTAACATAACTCTGTTTAGTTTTCTTAATTCATACATACTCATTAATTATTAATTAATTATTCATTAACAACCCAAGCAATACACATAATTATTCAACAAATAGTCTTAACTGCTCACTGCCCTACACGGGGCTAGGCACTGGAGAGAAAACAATGGGGAAAAAATTAATGCAGTTCCTACCCACCTTGAGCTCAAAATCTAATGGAAAAAATAATAAAGAGAAACGGCTGGTTAACAGGCAAGAGTTACACATTTTGTTGAGCGTTATGAAGTTCATGGGGAACTCAAATAGCGAACAGTGGTAGGGAGGTACACTTGGAGGGCTTCAGGATCGAGATAACATGTAGGGACGATGCTTCTTACCGACCTTGCAGTTCCCAGGGCTTGAAGGAAACGTCGGCCACGTCTGCAGCCCAGGCCTCAGTACACACGCGCTGCTGAGGAGCTGACAGGTGCAGACATGCGCAGTTTGTGCCTTCTCCCTGCTCCCTGCGCTGCTAATCTGGTCTCCTACTGAAGATGCTGTTTTCACTTCCTCCCAAGTGCCCACACACCCTCCTGAACACCAAATACCAAAGCCCTCTACTAACTCCATTAAGTCATTCTCCAGGCCCAGGAAGACTGCCCTGGAAACTGAATGAGGTAATGGGGCAAGAACAGCTTTGGGGGGCAGCCAGGATCCCCAGTACTAAAACGGATACAAGAGGGGCTACACAGGTAAGGATGGGGTAGGATATTCAGAGCTTCCAGCTTACCCCTCCTGGTGGCCACTCCTGTATTTGAGTGTCTGAAGAGAGGGAAATTGAGGGTCCTTTCCCCGAGCTTTCTAAAGGAATGGGCAGCATAAAGAAGTGTTCCGTCTAAATCTGCAGTGGTGGTGACTGGCACCTGTAACAGAAATGAGAGGGAGCTTCTGCAGAGAAACCCTCTGGGCCAAATAGCCCACGTCTGCCCCACCCACCCTTATCCCTGCCCCGAATCCAAACGCAGACCAGAAGCGTCCTCTGAGTAGGATCTGTTATGGCACCGACACTGCAGGGTTATGCGACGCTCATTTTATACGAGCTGACGCCACAGACACTGTCCCCAAGGCGCATGATCAAACGTTAGCGATGGAGAGACCTGTGCTGCACGTGGAAATCACGGGTGGCTCTGTGCAATCTAACAAGGTCACGGGGTAGGAGCCCCCTTTCTCTTTGGTCCCTGTACACACTCTCAGTAGTCAGTTCAAGTTCGAACTGGCCCTACTGACTGCTGACATCACATCAGACTTTGTTTCTAACATATGTAGGCTGCTCAGCCTGATTGTGACGTGGACAGAGCGTGGCAGTTCGAGTGAGAACAAGAAGGGAAACACCATCATCCTAACACCAAGTCTGGGCATCTCGTTTAAATTTCTGCACAGTCAGGTCCAACCAAATAGTGAGTAGCGTGGCTAGTGCCATAGAAAAGCCTTACAAAAATATCCTGAGAGGTCGTGCGTCTAGGTAGAAATAGGCATTTGAGGACAAAAGTGCCAGATGAAAGCACTTATATTTTTTATTTCATAGTCTTAGTAGATTGTTATCTGTATATTGATAGGTCATACTTTTACATGACTCCGACATCAGAAAGGCTAATTCCCGTTTAGTCTCCATCCGGGTTCCCATCCCCCAACAGGAAATCACCACTTTGACAGTTTCTTTCTTAAGGCAGATATTTTTCTGTATCTACAAGCCCAGTCATATGATACTATTTCCCTCTTGTTTTTGACATGGTAGCATATCGCACACACATGGCCCTGAACCTTGCTTTTCTTACTTAACATACCTTGGAGAACTTTCTATTTCAATATCTACAGTTGTATAGTACTGCGCTGAATAGATTAATTGTAATGTAATTATCTGTGATGCATATTTAAGTTGTATTTAGGTCTTTTCATAACCAGTAATGCTGTCATCAACACGCTTATGCACAGACCATTTTACATGTTTGCAAGTGTCTGTAGGATAAATTCCTAGAATCCAGTCAAGAGTTCCTATGTATTTGTGATTTAAATGTGTGGTGGGTGGTGATTTGCTTTCCAGAGAGGCTGAAACAACTAACTCACACACCAGCAATGTCTGAGGTGGTGTGTTGGACTTTTGGATTTTGGCCCATCTGATTAGTGAAAACTGGTGTCCTGGGTAGTTTTCATTTGCATTTATCTGAATTTGAATAAGGTTGAGCATCTTTTCATATGTTTAAGAACCACGGCCTGGAGTACAATGAGCAAGGTGCAGAATTTAATGAGGCACTAAATTCAATGAAATTCTCAGGGTCTTCTTGAAGTTTGTGCCTTGGGCACCTCACCTACCCTACTCTATTCCCAGCCCTGGAGGGCTTTGCCCTCCTGTCCCAGGAACCACTTACATTCCTTTTGTATGATCTGTCTTTCTATTGGGTTGTTGATCTTTTTCTTAATTTGTAGGAGCTTTTCATACACGAAAGAGATTTTTTAAATGATATAAATTGCGGGGGGGTTGTTTGTTTGTTTTGTTTTTAGATAGTCTTTGACTTATGCCCTTGCAAATGGGTTTTGTTTACTTTTCCATGCAGAAGTTTTTAATTTTTTAAGTGGTAAATTATAATTTTCTCTCTTATCATTCTAGATTTTGTACCATAGAAAGACCTCTGTACTTTGAAGTTAAAAAAAAAAAATTCTGTCTTCTTTCAGTAATTTAGGACTCTTTGCTTTCACATATTAATCCACTCAGAATTTACCCTAATGTATCTTGTGAAGTATGGATTCAATTTTACTTTTTCTCAAATAGCTATCCAGTTATGGCTTTACCATAATTGAATTAATCTTTCTCCCACTATTTTGGGGCTCCCTCTTTATTACCATATGTATGTATATATGTCTGTATGTCTGTATGTACATACGTTTGTATTTGGGCACTCCTATTCTATTCTAGTCTAGTCTAGTCTAGTCTGTATGTTGAACACCAAAATGTACGTTTTGAAAGAGAAATGAAACTTTCCGGCATTTAAAGTTATGAAGGATAAGCTTGCTTTTTGCTTGGACCTAATGCACTCACGGACTTCAGATGGAAGCCTTTCTTTGTGTATAACTTGGAAAAGCCATCTGTGTTTAGGGGCCTTGGCGGGACTTCATATTTACAATACACTTTTACTTGATTGAAAAACGGATGTTCCATGAATGTTTAGAGCTGGTATAGCAGAAGTTAAAATCATGAAAAATATGCCAGATGACAAAAGTAGTAGAGTCTTTGAAAAATGTGATAAAAGTTCTAGCAACTATTTGCTCTTCAAGAACAAACTGGGGGGAAAAGTCCTAAGAGCAACCCAGCTCTTCTGGTACCATTTTCTGTCATTTGGTAACTAAGCAGTATCTTCTACAAACTATATTTTATACAGAGCCTATTAATTTCTTAAACTTTATCAACCCATCTTCTGATGGTTTGAGATTTCCAATGTTTCCTACTTATTTCTCTTGTGCTTTATTTTCACAATTCTCAACAAAATGCTAGTAATTGTAGCATGTAAGGATTTTATGAACCTGGTCTACTAACTGAATCTTGAGAGAGTGTAAGGAAAAAAGATTCTTTTTTGCTCTACCTCCAAGCCCAGCCAAAAGGACTAAGGAAGGAAGGTTCGTAATGGCCATGATTGTCACTAAAAGGGAATAAATATAATCATCTGTGTAAAAAGATCTTGGATTCAAACATTTGATTTGTAAATGCCAGCCTTGTTTTCTCAAAATTGTATTTGATAAAACCTCAAAGGATGTGTGTCTGTCTTGTGAACTCTCTGGTAAGTTTCTTCTGGGTGACAGATCTTTGTGTCTTTTGGCTTTCCAATCAGTTTCGAAAAGCCTAATCTAAATACGTCACACACACGATGGGAGGTTTCAAATACATGATGTAAGTAAAGTACAGCGCTCGGGGCCCCAACGGTGCTTGGTCATGTTCTCGCTATTATTTCTCACTTGAGGAAAAATAAGCTATAATACATATATATGTTGGAGCCCCTCTGAGTGAGGCTAGGGAACATGTAAATGGAAATCTGTGTCTTGTTGCTGTGTTCCAGTTCTTATAGATAGCACAATATCAAATAAATGGGACTTGAATACTTCGTGGTGATGTCTTTTTCTGATACCTTAGGAAGGGTGGTTTAGACTAACTGGTTAATAGTGACATCTAGTGTTCAGTATTGAAATTACATATTCTTCTTAAAAGCAGCCTTTAAATAAAAGATTGTTTAATTCAGGCCTGGCGATTCGAATGAATAGGCCGGAATTTTACAAGTGGAAATGAAGTAATGGCGGAAATAACTGGGGCAAATTTGAGTTAGAAGGGTGATGACAACACCAAGAACTGTAAACACTTGAGGGATATTGTGTATGGACACGCAAAGTAAACCGCTATTTACTTTCAGACTTAGTTCTGAATCCGTTTTTTTTATTTTTTATTTTTTTTTAGTTCAGCTCTCTTTGGCCCTCCCCAAACCAGGTGAGTGTGATTTCACTAACCAAATTATCTTGAGCAAGTCGTATAATTTCTCTGAGACTCAGTCTCCTTAAATATAAATTAGAGATGCTGAGACCACCTGATAAGACTCTGGGCAAATTAAATGAGATATTGTTTCATGTGTAGTGATCTGAGCTGGGCGTGGGGTGCATCGTGGAGGGTGGTGCTGGTTCTTCTGGTGGCGATGTGTCTGGGGCTCATCTGCTGGATGTTGTCTAAGGGGAGTGAAGACAAGACGGGGACCAAGTGCAGAAATTGTCCGGGAAGTTGTAAGTAGCTCCTGGGAACAATGAGCAACAGCGGCCATGTCCTGAGATGAACAGAAAATGTGGACTGCATGAGGCTCGGATGAAGGGAACCGTGCTGCCTGAAAAGGCACTGGGGTTGAGAAAGTTACTGCCCAGAGGACGTGGGATCAGGGTGCGGGCGGGAGGGATGCAAGGAAGTGTCAGGCATCCTTGGGAAGAGTGTTCTGCTTTTGGGAGCTTTAAGGTAAAGTGCAGGAACATGTAGTTATTTTGCCACTCATGAACTGGGCCTCCTTTGTTAAATTTCTTAACTACCCTGACCCCCATTTTCCATTTCGGTAAGGGGGATGATAACAGTACTGATCTGGCCAGGATGTGAGGATTAAATGAGGAAAAGCACACACCTGGCATGGCTTACGAAGTGCCGCCATATGACTCTTATCTCGTGTTGCTCTCCAAAGCGAGGAGATGGAAGCAGAGGACTAAAAACAGGACAAACAAAACTCTCTGCAGCCCCGGCCACGTGACTGGTTCCCCTTGCCTTTCTAGGCGGTTCCCCCTACCTCCTAGAAATGCTTTCCTTCCTCCACCTCCCACATAGATCTCTGGGAAGCATCCCCTGATTGGGGCGGGGAGGGGGGCATCAATCCCTCCTTGTTCAGTGACCCCAGTTTTGACACACTTTCTGTTCTCATTAGACTGTAATGCCCATATTTGTTTACACATCTGATCTCCCTGACACACGATGAGCCCCTTGAGGACAGACTTAAGAAATGTTGGTAAAGCTGAGCAATATGATATGAGAGACCGCCGACAGAGAGCGGATAGCACATGTGGCAGACTGTGCATTGAGTCTGGGGGAAGGGTGTATGGGTGTCTGTCAAACTATTCTACAGCGTTTTCTTTATGTTTGTAATCCCTCAAAATACAAAATTAGAGGGGGGGGGGAATGAAAGGTTTGCCTGGTTTTCCTCTTTGCATTCAAAGCCTTTCTGTTGGGAAAGCCTGGACTAGCCTCTGACACCTGCCCTTTCTGGCCTGGCTGCCCTGGCATGGCTTACGAAGTGCCGCCATCTGTGTCCAAATGGTGAAGCTGCCTGCTGTCTGCAAGTCCTGTACCTCGCTGGGCTCCGCTCAGCTGGCATTCCTACCTGTCATGAAGAGAAAAATGGATCCCTCTCCTTCTGTATGTGAAAACTGGTGCTCGGAAGCCACCAGGTATTTCGGAATTTTGGATGAGGCAGGATAACATGAAATTCTGCAAAGAGGAAGCATTCACACAGCGCTGTGAAAATGCACGTTCAGTTCTGAGGCGGAATGAAAACTATACATTGTCACTTCCAGGTCCCCTGCTGGGCATGTGCAGAACTGCCGCATCCCAGATCACGTAAAAAATTCAATATGCTGTGCTTTTGAAAAGCATAAAACGGGCCTGTTCAAAGCTATATCCTATCCCATTCCCTTCTACAGCAAGTACTGCTTAAATGGTTAAGTTCTGTATTAACTTAAAGTACAATGGGTGAATGTAATTTTTTTAATGAAAGCTGCACAGCAAGTGCTCTTCAAATGCTTCGATTTTATTTTATTTTTTAAAAGATAAGGGCCTGAGGCGAATCCTAGAAGGAAAGGCTGTCACACATCCCTTCTGTTATATGGGGTGCTTGAAGATCAAATGAGGTTTTTTTCCTTCTCAATAGAAAATCTGTCTCTCCTATGATCATTCAAGGCCAAGATGGTACTTTCTGAGATAACAGACCTTTTGTCAACATGAAAAAGACAGTTCCTAAGAAATAGAACTTTCCGACAGTGGAATGGCCCGTTTTGTGTGGTAATGCCTTCCCTGTCACAAACGGTATGGCTGTCTGGTCAATGTGTGATGAGCTGGGGGTGGCGTGCAGGCAGGCACCGAGAGACGCACAGGAAGAGTGTGGGCAACCTGATAAGCTGGTGCTGGGGAGGGATGTTTAAACTGAGTGCAGGCTGGACAAGATCATCTCTGGATCCCTTTCTGTCTGAGGTATTGTGAATCAGGCATTCTAAAGAAGTCAGTGGGCGTCCAAAGCACTGAATCAGTCTAAAGGGTCCTAGACTGATACCATCTCTTTTGTGGCCACAAGTGACATGCCTAACTTGTCTGGTTATTTATCAATTGAATTCTTAGCCAGAAGATAGAAATTTACCCTCGAATCCATGCTGTCCTCTGTAGCCAGGCCTGCCCTGGGCCCCAGATTCACACTAATTCGGCCCGGTGCATTTCCACCTGGAAAAGCGCAACATGATCAAACCTGAGCTCAGATTTGCCTCCACTTGCTCACGCTCTGATGTGTCTGCTTTGTGTAAGTGGCACCTCCCTGCTGCCCGTCTCCCAGGCCTGACCAGCTGGATGCCCTCCTCATTCTCGCCTCCCCTCGTCCAGGGGTGACCAAGTTCTGTCACTCTGCACCCTTGAAATCTCTCGTATCTGCCCTTCCTTGACCTCTGGATGCTATTGCTTCCTTCTAGGTCATTGTCATTTGTTCTTTAGACCCCTGCAGGGGTCTCCTAACTGCTCTTCCTGCCCCTTTTCTTATTCTCTTTCAGCTGAGCTTTCCCTTTGCTGCCAGAGGGATTCTAAAATATAAACCAGAGTAAGGTATTCCCCTGCTTGGGGGGCCCCACGCCTGTCCCCATTGCCCACAGGTAAAGTTGAAACGCCTTAGCGTGGCGTTCAGGCGTGCTCCGTGATCGAACCCCTGCCTATCTCCCCACTCTGAGAGCATACCTTCCAGCCATACTAAACCAGGCGCAGCTCTCTGAACAGGCCACGTCTCAGTGGTATGCCTCTCAGCTTTGCCCCTCCTTCCTCTGCCTGGAATATCTCTTCTTCCCTATACAAATGGCACATAGCTGTCCGCCTGGCAAGCCCCAGCTTAGGTGTCATTTCCTCTATAATGCTGTTACTCTTAGTCTCAGGAAAGGGTGGATGCCTCTCCCTGTTGCGCCCCAAAGACTTCCATCAGGACACCTGTAATTCTTATTTCCCTTTTGGATTTACCTGTCTGCCTCCCCATGGATGCCCCATGTTAGTTCAGAAACCCCTTGAACTAACCTTAGAGTCTCTGCTGACTGGCACAGTGAGTCAGCACATAGTACTTGTTTGTTCAAGTGAACGAATGAACCTTTTGTTCAGCCACCCATGAAATTGCCATGGAAATCAGCACTGTTTATCTGGAGTTGCTGGCATCTTGTGATCTATTCATTCTTCACCAGACCTTACCTGGATCTCCCCGGACCTCACTACCACATAGCACACAGGTGTCCCGGTGACAGCAGCGCCCCCAGAGTCCCATTTCTGATCCCCATCAGCAGGAGGTTCTCTATTTTCTCAGATTATCTTCCTAGTCATCCTAATGGTGATGACATCAAGCAGGCAGCTAGATACTCACGTCTGAAGTTCAAAGGCTTGGGGTCCTTGTTTTGTCTGACTGGGAAGAAGTGATGGCTTAGCTTCATGGCTAAAGCCTCAGAATGTTCTTCTCACAGTTGTAGGATTGAAATGTCACCCGTGACGGTGCATGGGCTCCTTATGATATTGTGCTTTCCTTGTATATCAAAACATGAAGTGTGGGGAAATTTTGCCAAGCTTGATCATGGAGATCAGTCCATACTTTGCCTCCTTTAGCAACTGCATGTTAGGTAGCTGCACTTAGATTTCCAACCAGGACCTCAAATCTCAGGGTAATTAAAATTGAATTTATTCTTACATTCTTCCCAAATCCCCTCCAAGGAAATAAACGTACTGTCATGGATGCCTTCTCCTGTATCTCCATGACCAACACCCAACTAGTCACCAAGGCCCGGAATATGAGTGTCATTTTAAATTGCTCCTTCTCCCCACCATGTTCCTTGGTGACGAGTTCATATGGAAACTACCTCCTTAGTAGGTTTCTGTATTTTGTTCTTTATCCTTCTTCTTAGTACCACTTCTTTTCTTCAATCCTCCATCATTGCTGGTGGAGATAAGTAACGAAAACACCTACTGGGCTTTCTAGCTCTAGTACTGCCCCTCCTTCTACAGAATGGCCTGTGTCCTTTTCTAAGATATTCATCTCAATGTGTCACTCCGTGCTGAAAATGTCCAGTAGTGCCTGCATGGTCTTTAGGTCTCTGCTAACTCTGCAGTGTTATTTTGTCACAGCTCTTTCACCGTAGACATTGGTCTTTAATACCTCCAGTTCTTAAAACGGGTCATCTTCTGTCAGATCTCTTGGTGCTTTAGTGTATGCTGCTGCTGCTGCCACTGCTTCTGTGTGCAATGCCTTCATAGCAGGAAACTTTGGGCCATAGGTAAAAGAAACTCCATCCAAAAGCCTTAAACACGAAGAGGATTTATTCACTCTCATAACATAAGCCCAGGGACTTAGTGGTTCTAGGGTGGATTAACGCAGTGATTCATGGTGTCACTAAGAACCAGGCTCCCTTCCTCTTTCCACTCTGCTCAGCTCCCCTGGTCTCCTCAGGCTCCCTTCCCTCGTTTCCAGGGTGTCTGCCATGGATCTAAGCATCTCAGGCAGACATGACAGCCAGCTAGAAGAAAGAAGAACTCACTGTTCCTTGTGTGTCTTCTTTTTCAAGTGATTCAAGCTTTTCTAGACACTCTCATAGCCTGGTGTCTCATGAATCAGAACCAAGTCTCATGCCCAGCCACTGGCAAAGGGAATTAAGGAAGCCACATAGTGGGGACAGGATGGAGGGAAAGACATTAGAATGAAACCCAAGGTATTGTCGTCATGGACAGAGGAGACATGCCCATTCGGCTGTCAAACAACGTCTGCTGTCGCTCCTGTTATCCTCTTTTACCAGGTTAATTCCTAATAATTTACCAGGCTAATTCTTGACTACTCCCCCAAGGAGTCGTTTGGAAGAAACTTCTGTGATAACTTCCCTTCCTTCCGGAGCCTTCTGTGCATTACACTGCCATGGAGCTTACCCACCAGTGCCTCTGGGTTGGACTCCTAGTAGCTTGCACGTCGTTACAGGCCATACGCTGTTATTTGCTGAATAAGAAAATGGAGGACAAAATCTGAGTTCTTGTGTCAGTTAGTGGTGACTTTTCTGTAACACGAAATGCATGTAACAGATGCTTGTAACAGAAACCCCACAATAGTGGTTTCGCCAAAGGAGGATTTTTTTCCAGGAGAACAGCCCCCTGAGGAGGAGGATGTGGGCTAATGACACTGTTGCTCGTTTGTCAGGGACCCAGGCTCCTCCTGGCGCCTTGTGCTGCTCCTTAGCGTGTGACTGCACACCCTCATGAGCACAGGCAGGGTATTCTCTGCCACCCAGCTCTGGCTCCGGGCAGGAAAAGGGCTAAAGGTACTTGCCAACTGAGACTCTGTCTCTTCCTCAAATGAATAAATGTTTTCTCAGCAACTCCACCTAGTTGACCTCTGGTTACATCCCATTAGTCAGACACCGGTCTGGTCTTATGGGGACTTTGCCAACACAAATGTAGTCAGGCTTCCATTAGTTAGGAGGAAGGGGAGGCTGGAATGTGTTCAGGCACTTAGGCAGTGCCTGCGTTAGTCACCTCCAGAGGGTCTCAAGATAATTTATTCTTTATTTGTTGTTCCATCTCCCAGCTTGAAACAAAATAGCAGCCATGAAAAGCCATTACATGGAAGTATTGTGTTATATCCTAGAACAGGGCCTTGTATTAATGGCTTATACCCCACTCTCCAACATTCTCATTGAGAATGCCAGGGGTGCCCAAACATGTGACCCTTTGGTCGACATTGCTCAAGCAGTAATTTGCCGTAATCAGAAGTGTCTGGACACTGACAGTAACCACTTTGAGCACCTTTTGTAATTGCAGAAGTCAAACGTGACTTGTATTCAGCTTTTGTTATTGGAATATACTGAGTATTAACAATTTTAATACAGTTTTCCTTTCTTATAATGTGTATCGTTTTTGTTTTTGTTTTTGTTTTGGCATTTTGGCACCCTCTGTATTGAGAAGACAATGTTGAGAGGACTGAGGCCAAGAGAGCTATCTTTTGCCCAAGTTTAATCTGAAATTTGGTGGCAGAGATTATTTGGGAAACTACCTATCCTTATCTCAGTTCAACGTCCATTAACATGCTGGGGCTTTTAGTGATTTCAGTGCATACGATCTTGGGGTAATAGAAATTAGATTCACTTTTTTTTCCAGGCTTATATATCTAAGTCTTCAAAAGTGGAAGCCATCTTTGCATGCTTTGCTAGCTGTGCTGCCCAGTGTGAAGTCATGTCGTGAGGATCTTAACGCAGTCCTTCCTGCTTCCTCTGCCAGGGCTTCTGGAAAGATGTGGGAAAGGCCTGTGCATTGACGTGTTTGCCCATTGTGGCCTGCAGTTACCTCCATTCACACCTAGATGGCACTCACACATCGATCAGGAAATGGTTGCCTGGTAATGTTCACCTCCTGGCAGAAACTGACAAATTCTTGAATCAAGGTGGTGAAAAGTTAAATGCAGGTGGCTTTCAGGTGTGGCTTGGTGAATGGATTGGTTTGAGGAGAGGTGGTGAAAACGGGGGACTGGTTGTAAATACATTTGATGATTACGTAGAAGTCCCCTTGCCTTCTGTTCATTCTCCTTTAAGCCCCAGGTCCCCCAGCCAACCACAGCGGGCAAACCCTGAAACAGACGGGCAGGTCTGACCTGGGTGTGCTGGCCTGAGCAGTGGGCACCTCGGCACTGCCCCAGAGGACCACGGACCTATCACATTGGTCACACACTCCGAGATGGCAACCACAGAGGAGACTCAGTCACCAAGCCATGGCTTTGCTCTTCAAATGGAGAAGGCTTATGTGTTGGGTTGAGTCAGTAACGAGGGTGGTTGATCTTTAAGTTATTCTGGTAGATATAAACACATATATTATGTCAAACTTATGTTCTACTGACTGGCCAAATTATCTGGGGTTAGATTGGACACACCGTTTTGATGTGGCAGTAGAGTAGAATGTGAAAAACCTGGGCTTTGGAGTTAATGAACTGGATTCTAGTGTGTTCTATGGCCTTGGGCAGGTTAATCAGCCCCTCTGTGCCTCAGAGAAATGGAAGTTATAATGAAACTGACTTCCCAGAGTCACAATGAGGATTGAGTGAGATAAATCTATGTAAGCTGCCGAACACAGCACCTGCTACACTGTAAGTGCTAAAAAGAAAATTAGCTATTATTATTGCCATTACTCCAAATTCATTAAAGTCACAAAGGACAATGATGTTGGTTGTTCCCCCTCTATACAGATATTTCATAATTAGTTTAACTCAAGTTATAAAAAGTGTTAGGAACAAAAGCAGCTCAATTTGACAGTAAAATCTATTACTAGGCTCAAGTTAAAAATAGCACCTAAAAATGAATAGAATTCATTAGAGAGAAATGGACTTGGAACAAAATTCAGACCCCAAACTACTAGAAAATGAAAAGCAGTCATTTTAACACCAACTGGTATCTGAAAGATTTGCTGGCCAAAGTCAATGCCTGGTTCTTTGGGTGGCTTTCACCACAGATGCTTATTAGGGTTTATAGACACTTAGGAAAAGACCACTTAGGTTTCAAGGTAGGACAAGAAGCTACTCCCCATATTAAAGCACATGACAATGCACATAGGGGGATCAGAGCTCTGACATAGCATGGCTGCCCCCGTGGACACAGACAAGCCGAAGGGACGTGTGAGGTATGAAACAAATGCAGGGACAAAGGAAGGAAGATTTGGGTGTTAGACGCGTGCATCAGTCTGGAGGTGTGTGTTTGAAAACGTAAGCGGGGAGGCAGCAGACCTGTTTTTTTCTCTCTAAACCAGGTCAGGTTGGGTCACTGTAGCTAATGACTTGGATAATTATGTGTCCATGTGGCCTCATATGTTCCATTAACTGGTTGGCATCACTGCCTAGAGGAAACGTGGGCTTGGAAGTGTAGACTCACCCTGTGGCTACCCGGTGATTGGGGGCCAGGTTGAAAGTCCTGGAGGCAGCTGAGGATGTCTTTTCTTGCCTTTCTTTTCACCCAGGAGAGCTGTGTCTGCTCCGAGAAGACGGAAGAAGAGTGGTACAGGGAACAAACCCCAAACACACTGAGGCTCTAAAGAGTCAAGTTCACATGCAGCTTCCACCACTTACACGTTATGCGCCCCTAGACATGCTGCTTCCATATTCTGAGCTTCTGTTTTCTTGTCTGCAAACTGGAGATAGTAAATCTTACAGCACCAAGGTAGTGTAACAAGAATAAATTAAATAGCCACATACACATGGGAGTCTGTGGAGACATGACTGTTCGTAAGTGAGCTCAAATTGTTCAGAAGCCCCATGTGCGCTTGGTAGATAGAGGCACCTGGGCTGGGAGAGGGGGTGGTATTTAATCCTACCAGTTCCAGCTGGCCATTTCTGGTTTAGAAGTCCCTACTGAACAACTCAGACTCTGGGAAAATCCTGTTTCTCAGAGCTCCTCCCTCCTTCTGAATGGTCCCTTCTCCTCCCCTTTCTGCATCTGTTCTGTGGAGAGTCGAGGTGAAAGAAGAAGTATAAATAGCGTACTGGTGCTGGGGTCAGAGGGTTTGGCCCCCTGTTGTCCTTCTCCTCTGGCTTCTGTTGACCTGTTGACTGTCATCCATATTGCCTGGTCTTTGGGTGTCCCCTCCGTCCTCACTGCATCTGCTCCAAGGCTGTAGCTCTCAGGCTGTCCTCATGGCACAGTTGAGGGCTGGGGTCCTCCAGCCCCTCAGGCCCCTTCTCCCTAGCTCAGTTCCATCTTGTCCTCTGATCCTCCCAGGCTCCCTGCATGCCCACTGGGCTCCCAGCGCTGGGCCGTCCAGCTCGTGCAGCCACGTGCTGGCCTTGGGACCCCGTCTCAGCTCGCCATACCACTGTTCTTTCTCTCCTGCAGCTATGTGTGTTGCTAGGGACACTCTGGTGAGCTGGTCTCCCTGCTCCCACTTTCCCACGTGAGAAGGATGACACACGTCCCCTTGGCTTTGATTCCCAGTTCTCTCTGAAGGTTTCTATTCCCATCTCTAGTATCTCTGTCCTGAGCCACGTGGGGGGCTGCATACAGTGAAGAAACACCTTGAAACTTCAGCCCCTCCCCTGCCAGTCTCCACTCCTCTCTTAGCTCTCGAAGGCGTTTACCCCTGCTCTAGACTGAATTTTGCCCGTTTCCCCCCAAATTTCTATGTTGCCCTCGCCATAATGTGATGGTATTTGGAGGTGGGGCCTTTGGGAGATGATTAAGATTAGATGAGGTCATGAGGGTGGGGCCCTCATGATGGGACTAGTGCCCTTTTAAGAAACAAAACCAGAGGGCTTGTGCTATCTGTCTTTCTTTCTCTATCTCCACACAAACACATAAAAGAAAGGCCACGTGAGGACACAGCAAGAAGTCAGTGTTTGCAAGCCAGAAAGAAAGAGTCCTCCCCAGAAACTGACTCTGTGGGACCTTGATCTGGGATTTCTAACCCACAGAACTGTAAGAAAATAAATGCCAGTTGTTTAAACCACCCAGTCTTTGGTTTTTGTTGTGGCAGACCGAGCCCCCATGCAAGGGCTTGCCCCTTCTCTTTGTGGCTTCCAGGCACACCCTGTGCTCAGACCCCAATGCTGGGCGATCTTACAGGCCAAACCCGTTCGGAATTCAAAACTAAACTCTTTTGCTCTGAAGCGCCTAGCTGTTGCAAGTAAAAGTGTTTTGATGTCAGCCTCTTCTGCCTGAGATGGGCTTCCGGAGCTGACCTGGGTCTCCTTTGTCTTTCAATGCCTCAGTGGAGGGAGCGCTGTGAAGCAACGTGGTGTTGCCTACCACGCGGGAACAATACATTGGATCATAATTTAAATCATGTTTGGTGATGTGAGCAGATGTGAAATTGTTTAGTACTGTGCCAGGTAAACAGTTGGTATTCAGTGAATGTTTCCTAAACTTTGACATTAACAACTTGAAACTTGAGTATACAAAACAAAACAAAACAAAAAAAAAACACAAAACACAAACGAAGCTGAACTACCACAAAACAATGGTTGTCTGCTTTGAGCCCTGGAGGCATGATTTTCAGACAAGGAGGGTTGAGGGCCTGTGCCATTGCAGAGATTCTCTGATGGGAAGCTAATTGATAGTATTTGCCCATCGGCCTTCCTGTGTGGAGAACATCATGGCCGCTTCCCGGCAGCCCTCCCCGCCCCTGGAGGCGAGGAGCTCCAGGCCTAGGAGGGTGGGCTATTTGTTACAAATGAACCTCGGTGCCCTTTAGAATGAAAGAACTTCATGGAAAATAACTCAGAAGAAGTGTACATTTAAACCCAATCTTCCATCTCTTGCTCCTCCAGGAAAGAAATTTAAAAAAAAAAAAAGGAATAAAACTTAATGTTTAAGTCAAACAAGGCCTTTTCTGTACATGGATGAAACTGGATAGCTTTGAAAAGGAGGGCGGGATGATCCCTGGCCTGGGTCTTAGAGCCTGGCTGCCAAAGCAAGAGGCGGCCTGGCCCCTCTCCCAGCTGTGGGGCTCCAGGGCTGAGGAACCGAGGTCCGCATGTGACACTTCGCTCTTAAGATACTCTAATTTATAGTTAACGCCTTTTAAGCAAACAAGAGGGAGAAAAAAAAATCTGGTTCATATTATGGCAACTTGCAATGAAGGGAAGTCTGGGAGTTCAAAGAAAAAATGTCCCAGGAAAAGCACAGCCCGTTAAAATTCATTCTAAGTGGTCAGGAAGGTAATTGAAAAGAAGGCTTTCTCAGTGCAGGGTTGGCCCTCTACACATCGCCCCTGGGCACGAAGGTCATTTCAAAGAGGAACAAAAGTAGGAGGAGTTGGTTACTAAGACATAGCTAAATTGACTGAATAAATAAAACTTCTAAGTTTCGTTGAAGGGATCAAGATGGGAAGGAATGGCTCCTTCCAGAGCCAGATCTTCTCTGGTTTGATTTGGGGCTCACGGAAGCTCCCTCTCCCCACACCCGCCTTTGTCATCCAGAAATATCTGCCTCACCTGCTGATTGTTTGGGGGCTGGGTTTGTGACCATCCGTGAGTTCCTGTCTGGTTTCTGTGGGTCAAAGATCTTTTGCTGTGTGTGCCTGTTGGAGGTCTGAGGAGCAGGAGAGGTGAGAGGCTGAAGAAAGTAGAACTTTTGCTCCTCCTCCCCTTCCACCCCCTCCCACTCCACCTCTGCCCTACTCTGAAGCCTGAGCCTCTCCAGGCTAGAAGGTTTTCATATTGGCTGCAGCGGTGGCACAATAATCACAAAAGCAGAAGGGCTTGGGAATGGCCAACCCCAAGGTTGGTGTTACGGGGCTTATGCTATAGCTGTGCTTACTGAGAAGGCTATGGTTTTTGCTTAGCCTGTCTGCTGAATTGGAGGTTGGGTGGGTAAACAGGGTTTGAAAGAAAGCCCCGGAGGTAATATCTGTTATCCTCACCAGCTATCCGTTGGCCCTGCTATTTCATGGATGGGGGAGGCCTGCCATCATTCAATTATAATGCAGCCATCATTAATAAGCAGCTATCATTCAACCCTCCAGGCAGCTTGTCCCTTCAGGCGCATCCATATGCTGTAGGCCCTGCATTAGGGATTCATTCTTTGACCTAGGGGATTGGCCTGTAATAAAATGCTGTTCTCCCGTGCATCATGACACCCGGACCTAGTGTGAAAGTGAGTTCGTGGATGTAATCCATTCCAGATGAACCCCAGTTGGGTTGAGAGGCAGGGGTGAGGCACGAGGAGCCCTGAGGAAAGGGGCAGAAATGTGACACATTGGATAATAAAGGGGAGGTGAGAGGTGTCAGAGATAAAATCGCCCTCTTTACCTCAGGGTGGCCCCGGATGAAAGCAAGACGAAGCACAATTCTTAGTGCTTTTCCTGACACGTCTCAGGTCCTGCTGTTTCTCTGGAGCTTTCTGAGCCTGCCTGAGTCAAGGGTCAAGCACAGACCAGTTTGACCCACTGACTTTTTACACTGGGCCCCTTTTGGAAACTTGGTCAGGCTTTTGCCCTCTTCATTAGAACCCCCTAGGATGAATGACAGCATTATTTTTGTGGTGTTTGGTTTGGGTATGAGGAAAGAACTTTCCTCTTCCTCTCTTTTCCTCCTGTGGCTTACTTTTGGATTACTCAAATAAATAGATGAAAATGTCCCCAGTTAAGCATCCAAGGAGTGCCAAAGCAGCACCATATGTTTATTCATCGATTTTTCCACCCTGTGGATTCTCCTCACCTCAGATGTTAAGGCAATCTACGCGTTTCTTTTTCCAATGTAATTTCTTCCATTTCCCGGGAAAATTTTCACCAATAGCAAAAAGGCACAACCTTAGAGTATGAGTAACATAGTGAAAATTCTTGACATGACCATCCTTGCTGAAACGGAAAGGAATAGCATTGTTTTCATGCACAGTGGGGATGAGTGAGGTGCTGTGCTAAGCAGGCACAGTACCTGGCGACTCAGCCCATCCCAACCTTACGAGGTGGATTCCGTCACTGTCCTCAGCTTACGTGGGAGGCAGGTGCGCGCAGCAGCTTGCCGAGGTCTTGTACCTGGTTGGTGACTGAATCAGGAATCCAACCTCATCGGAAGGCCTTCCGAGTCCGAGAGCGCCTCTGGAGGCTGCGCCACTTCCCAATATTTACTTCCTTCTCAACAAGCCCTTATTAGAAATTGGCAAGGAGTTGGGGCAGAATGGGAAGGTGAAACAGTAAGATAGGGAGAGAGCCTCATAACTACCCTGCAGACCAGGCTGAAGGCCCGACGGGGTGTGGGTTCCCTCCTAGGCTTTCACGGAGCTGGCCTCGGGGTGGTGGTAATCCAGGTATTTCCAACCTGTACGCTCAGCCTGAGGTTAGGAAGTAGAGACCCATCACTGTAATAAAATGCAAACTCCTTGCTGGGGGCTGCAAGGTTCTCTAGAACCTGGCCTTCTCCACAGCTCCGCCCCCCTCTTTACCTGCCCCCTCAGTCAGCCACCTCAGCCTCCTGTCCTTAGGTCCTGCCAGCCCCGCCCATCTTAGAAGCTTGACACTTCCTGTGACATCTCCCTGGGGCATCAACCCTGGGATCTTTGCAGGGCTCACTCCATTGCTTATTTCTTTTTTTTTTTTTTTTTTGAGGGCAGTGTCACTGGCCTCATCCGTGGGACCCCGAACCAGGGCCGCTGGCTTCACAAGCCAGCACTTAACCACTGCGCCACTCAGCCGGCCCTCCATTGCTTATTTCACATTTCTACTCAAAGGACCCCCCTCTAATCAACCTCACTCCACCTGCCTCTGCTCCCTTGCTCTGCCTTATTTTCTCCAAAGCACTGTTACCTGAGATCACAGTATTTACTGGGTTATATGTTTAGGGCCTGTCATCTCCACCAGAGCATGAGCCCCATCAATGCATAGTCTTTGTCTGTCTAGGCTCACCAGTGGCTTGCCTGGCACATATGTGCTGAGTGAACAATTGAGTTCAGGGAGTCTGTGCATCTGCAATTACGATTCCTTTACAGGGGATTTCTGGGCTTTTCCAGTTCTGGGGTAAAACGATGAGAAGTGAAACAATCCTGTGAAAATGTAGACTTGTTGTAATAAATCTCTTTCAATTAAGCACTAGTTTACTTCTTTACTGTCCATAGGTAAATTGTTATAATTGTTATCAATAGTTCTCTTTCACAGATGATAAAACCAAAGCTCAGAGAAATTCACTGACTTGCCAAAAATCATCTAAGGTTTGATTGAGGATTTTATGATACAAGTACATGTGGAAATTTGATTTGTGTGTCTATTGTTATATGGTAGAAAGAGCCGCAGATTTGGAGTCAAAGTCTTTTATTTTGTCTTAGTTTGTGCGTTAGTATATTTATAGCAGTATTATCATAGGCAACATACTTACCTTTCTAGACTTTAGTGGTCTTATTTGCAAAATGAAGGTAATAAATTTAAAAGACAGGACTCATGAGGACTATCTGTGATGAGTATTAAAGTTTTTAGTAGAGTCCAACATGCCTGTTAGGCACTGAATAAATATCGGTTGACTTATACACCTCTATTTCCTCACCTGTAAAAATGCCTACCTCTCGGGGTTGTTATTAGGCTCAAATGAAGTAAGGTGTCAGAAGTACTTTATGAACTATAAAACATAATGCAAATGTTAATTGATCATGTAACTGTCACGTTTCAAAACACTAGCCATTCTGGGACTTTCTAGAAGAAAAATAATAGTGATGAATATTTCTATTCATCCTTAGATATGATTGGAAAAACCGATCAAGCCATTTATGTTACTGGGACAGAGTCATTCCTATCATGTGAGGTTTCAGCAATTTTGTTTTATTAATATACATACACAGATGTTTTTAAAGAAGCTTTATTTACACTGGAACAAAGTATAGACAACCCACTCACAGGTTCTGTGATGTGCTGGATGCTCAGATGGGATTTGCTCTGCTTGAATCCCTAACTACACTGCCATTAATATCCTATGTTTTATTCTAAAATACAGCTGCCCCTTGAACAACATGGCTTTGGACTCTGTGGGTCCACTTAGACATGTTTTTGTTTTTGTTTTTCTTTCAATAAATACAGAGTCGGTGCCTTGTATCCCCAAGTTTCCCATCCGTGGATTCAAAATACTGTTTTTGATCCATGATTGGGAGTCTGCAGATGTGAAGGACGAACTGTATACATTGTTCTACACCGTTTTATATAAGGGACCTGAGCATCCGCGGCCTTTGGTATCCACGGGGGATCCTGGAACTAATTCCCTGTAGTCAAAAGTTATATGTAGATTCAAGTCTTGGGGGGAAGTGAGAGGGACAGGATGCCCGGGTGCTCCAACCCCTGCAGTTGTTCAAAAGTCAACAGTAGTTGGAAACTGTATTTGTGGAAGCTGAAAGGTATACTTAAGATAGCTTTCTCATGAATTCCTCACTTCGCCTTTGTCAGGCTTCTGAATCTTCAGCAGCAGTCAGCCTTTTCATTTGTTTGTGTTTTCTGCCTGGTCAGCCCCACTGCTGTCGCAGGCATGAGGTTTCCTCTGCTCACCTTGCTTGGCTCAAGGTAGACTGAAATATGCCTCCTGCAAGTTTTCTTCAAAAAATTTAATAGAGCATTTCAAAATAGAGCATTTCAAGCAAGAGTGATTTAGATTCCTTTTAAATTTGAAAAGTTCAGAAAGATACTCATATATCCCCAAAGTGAAAATCACCCATAATCCTTGAACTTGAACAAAATATAAATAAAATAAGAAGTGAATATATATATATAAACTAAGGAGTTACATAACTAATGTTTTTTCAGTTTTGTGAAGGATTAGCTCATTGTGTGTAACTGAACTAGAGGGTGGCAGGCGGATTGATAAATTCTGGGGAGGTGTCATTAGGCGAGTAAGCTTCACACTTTCATATTTGGGGGGATTATGTTCCCTATTAAAGGCCGTGAATCTTGTCCTCTGCCATGCTCGACCAAACCTTTTGTGGCGCTGGAGTGACCAGCACTCTCTACCTCTGGGTCTGTCTCCAAGACTCTGCCTCTGGCCACACTGAGGTCTCTCCCTTGACAAGTGCCATGGCCCCTTTTTCGCTTTTCTCTGGAGCTGTCCCCTCTTTACCCCGTGATCTCTGTGGCCCTCAATACTGATGGTAATTTTCTTTCTGGAGTACATTCCCCAAAGAGTCCCTAAGGGAATGGCTAAGAGGTTGAAACTCGAGGCCAAGTGTTCCAAGCCAACTCATGCTAATAGAAGAAACAAATCACCTACCAGCATTCAAAAAATATAGGTAGATATACAAGGAGGAGAAGAAATACAAGTTGCCTGTTTTTTGAAAGCATGCCATCGGGACCCAGATAACCCCAGGAGTAAATTAAATGGTACATTAAAAGGCACTTAAATATCATGCCTGTTCTCCCAGAATTAATGGATCGGAGTCCATTCCACGTTGAATTTATTACGCTTGCCAGCAGGGCTGGATGGCATATTTGCACACTGTGAAAACAGTAGCTTGGCTTATGATACCTCACACCCCCAGCTCACATCGGAGCCTGACAGCAATGCCTGTGACCCAGTGGGTGCTGAGTTAGCCTGGATCCCTCAGTCAACAGACACTTTTTACCATCTGAGTTCTGGCCTTTCTCTCATAGGGCTGGTGGCTGTCTCTTTAGTGAAAATAGAAAAGGGCTACTGATGACAATGATAAATGCTCTCTATTTGAGCGTGGCTGAACTGTTTAAGGCCAATGTCATTTTTCCTTGCTGGTCATTAATGCCACCTGGCTACGAAGGGACTGGAAGTTACCAGAGCACAGTTGGCTAGAGACGTTTATTTAAGTGTTCACTGTGCAGGGCAGTCCATCCTAGAAATACCCAATCCAATCTGTGTCCTCTATATCGCTTCCTATGTCCCCATGTTATCCATGTGCCCCCTCTTAGTGAGAAGCCCCTACTATTACGCATTACAAAGAAAAACTGAGTTTTACTAATTGCAGCTCTGTATTAACTCCCTTATGTGAGTTATCTCTAGCTGTGTAACAAATTACTCCAAAACTTAGCAATTTAAAAATAATAATAGACATTCATTTTCCCACAGAGTAGCTGTGGGTCAGGAATTCAAAAGCAGAGTAACTGGGTGGTTCTGACTCAGGCTTCTCATGAGGTAATTGTCAAAATCTTAGCTGGGGCAGCTGTCATCTAAATGCTTGACTGGGGCTAGATCTGCTTCCAAGACGGCTCACTCACAAGACCGGTAAATAGTCACCAGCTGTTGGTAAGAGATCTCAGTTCTTCACCACATGAGCTGCCTGACTGTCTTTCAGTATGGCAGCTGCCTTCCCCATGGTACCAGCCCTAATGTACTTTATGATATGGCCTCGGAAGTTACACCTCCTTGTTTCCAAACTATCTTTCTGGATACACAGATTCACCTTACTCGACATATGAGGGAACTACAGAAAGGCATGAATACCAGTAAGCAAAGGTTATGGGAGCCCATCTCCACACTCTCTATAGCCCATCCTAACTTTCAATCCCCTTTAGTGGGAAAACCCCGTATATTATTTCAAATAAAAAGCCAAAGGTGCTGTAGGGATCTGTAGGTTTTATCAGTCTTACATATGACTAGACTACCAAACAGTGTGAATATTACATGTAGTCCTGTTAAAAGGGTATTTCTTTCCAAACATCTGATTTCATGTTTGTTAGGAAACAGACACACAGTCAAGCAAAGTCAAGGTTAGAGTGCACTTTGATCAGGACTTCGCAGCCGGGCTTTCTCCCACCATCATGAAGCCATATGGGCACTGTCAGTTTTCTTTTCTGCCCTGCTGTTTGCATTGAATAAAATTAAACAAACAAATCAAAACGGAACCCCCTTGCACAGGGTTACTATTTCATGCGTTGCCATCCTGGAGTACAGGCCAGGTTCTTTTGTTAGCTGCTGCTTTGAAATCCATTGCCAAGATCGCCCGCCACGAAGCTTGGCGTGTTCCAATGCCGGAGGCTCATTTGGAGCTAATGGAACAAAACCAGAAGCATTGTAGAATCCTATCTCTTATGGCCAATTGGAAGGAATCTAAGAGACCGCCCCCATAACCCCAAGCCTAACTTCCAATGGATAGAGTATATAGCCTAAAATACTACAGATGTGGTGGATGATCACCCCACATCTGCTTTTGTATCACCAGTGAAAAAAAGCTTCCTACCATCATCTTTGATTGTCAAAGAGTTCTCATTTTCTACTTGAGCCAGGTTTTATCTCGGCAGATCTTCTGACCTTTGACCCTTAACTTTTTTTTTCTCCCTGGAGCAGAACCAAATGTGAAATTCCTTCGAATGTTTGAAAACCGCTCTTTTGTGGGTCTCCTTTAGTCTTTTCCAGGCTAAACATTCCATGTTTGTTCAGCCTTCTCTTTTGAGAACAGCCTCCAAAAAGCCTGACGATTTTAGTTTTAAGGTCCATCTGAAAATGTGGTATCTTTTCATTTGTGCGACAAGTATTTGTTGCATGCTGTCTGTTGGCAAGACACTGCGAGTCCATATGTCTGAACAGGACAGGGTCAAGTGGAACTGTTTCTTCCAATTAATTTGGATGTTATGTTTCCATTGATGTAACCAGAGATTACATGAACTCTTTTTGCTGTCATGTCAAGCTATTGGATTAGTTTTGGCTGTGATCAACTACAATGATCAGTTTTTGTTGAAGGAAACTGTTATCAGTTCAGGTCTTCCCAATCCTGGGTTCATGTAATTGATTTTTTGAACCTAAATTAAAGACTTCACGTTTCTCTCTCTCCAATTCCATCCCAGTCCAGCTCATCGTTCCAGTCCATTGAAGTCATTTTGATATTTGCTAGCTCTTAAATCTTGATTTCATTGTGTTAGTTATTTCTCGCAGCTTTGTGTCATCTGCAGTTTTGATCAGCATTGCTTCTGTCTTTGTGTCCAAGTCACTTGTAGTAGAATAGGACCAGTGACAGAGCCATTTGGCAAGTCACTAGACACCTCCCTTCCCCCTTCCATCAGCACTCTTTGAGAGCAAGTTTTCAGCCAACTATGTGTCACCCAAATTATACTGTCATCTGGTCTGCATTTCTCCATCTTGTCCACAAGAATTTCCTGAGAGACTTTGCCAAATGCTTTGATTAATCAATACATTCTGGGTCTCTGACATTCATAGTTGTCAGTTATATTGACCTGCTTCTTGCTGCAGAGGAAGAAAGGGAACGGGGCAAAGTTGGAACTGTTCTCTTCTGCAGGAGCTCCCTGACCAGCAAACTCCCAGGTCAGTCTAGGGGACTGCCAGGCTCCTGAGGATGTATCTAGTGACTGACCCCTTGCCCTGCCCTTTTGGGACCAGGAGGTCCTTGTTGCTTCTAAGTGTTACAACCTTTAGTAGAATTCAAGTCTCTTGATTCCTAATCAGCTGCTCGTTCTAGCTGTCCTGGGTTCATCTCACTCTCCCCATTTCACCTCATTTGTCTGCGCTCTATCATGCTCAGCTCCTCAGGTTCATGGGTTTGCATGATTCAAATCACCAAATACTTAAGTACCTAATGTAGGTTCCTGTGCAAGATTTGTCCATGCTGTGTCAGTACTTTCTAATGCACTCCATGCGACTACCCAGACTACCCAAGCATGAATCAAGCCATCCTGGTCAGCTCTGCTCCACCTTCAGAATTCCTTCAAGCTCATGCCTATCCCTAGCTGTTCAGCCTTATGTGTAAGGACCTATGATTTCTCCATTGGTTTTGGCTTCATGCCCTAACTTGCACATTTTGTTTGGGTCTTAGATTTGGTAACTAGGTTTAGACAGTCTACTCTGGCCCAGACCTTGATTCCAACTGGGATATGACTTCCATTGGATCAGTCACTACAAGTAGGAAGCAGATTGTCCCGCCTCCACCCTGGAACCCTCATCATAGAGTCTACCCTTTACCTGTCAGATTGGAAGGCAGTGGGTGGGAAAATAGATGAAAAGTCTGCGTCCCAGTTCCTAATTCAGTACTGCCTATTGCTTATTAACTTGGGGAAGGTTTACCCCTTTGTACTTACTTTTAATAAGTACAAAGTGATGAGTCTCAAACACCATTCATGGTGATAAGAATGAAAAGGTACTTGCCATCAAGGGTAACAATTCAAGGTAACTGAGTTACCCATCGTCAGGAACTTTAAATTGTGAACCGCATACTCAATCAACTTGCCCTAAGTTTTACATGGAAACTACAGAGCTCTGGTACTTTTCCGTGGGACACTCTCATTGTCCCCTAGCATAGCCTCACAGTGTCCTCTGGACGTCTTCCCCTCTAGCGCTTACACTGAACCCTCTCGAAATCAGAAATTCCTCTGCCATATTTTTCTCAGTTTGGGGAGATATACCCTGCTTCTTTTTGCTTTCCTTTTTTTAGAGATTAGTTTTGTTTTTCCCAATTTTATTGAGATATAATTAACATATAACATTATATTATTTTAAGGTGTACAGCATAATGATTTGATGTGTGTATATATCATGAAATGATCACCCCAATAAGTTTAGTAATGTCCATCACCTCACGTAGTTAGAAATTTTTTTCTTATGATAAGAATTTTTAATATCTATTCTCTTAGCAGCTTTCAAATATACAATACAGTACTGTTAACTATAGTTAGCATGTTATCTATTATATCCCCAGACTTATTAGTCTTATAACTCACCCATTTCCCCCACCTCCTACAGCCTACCTCTGGCAGCCGCCAATCTGTTCTCTGTTTCTTTGAGTTCAGATGATTTTTTTTTCTTTTAGATTCCTTATATACATGGGATTATATACTATTTGTCTTTCTCTGTCTGACTTATTTCACTAGCAAAATGCCCTCAAGGTCCATCCATGCAAATGGCAGGATTTCCTTCGTTTTTGTGTGGCAGAATAATATTTCATTGTGAAGATAGACCATTTTTTCTTTAGTAATTCATCCATCAGTGGACTCTTGGCTATTGTAAATAATGCTGCAGTGAACATGCGAGTAAAGGTATCTCTTTGAGATAGTGATTTTCATTTCCTTTGGATAGATTCCCAGAGTGGAATTGCTGGGTCATAAGGTAGTTTTATCTTTAAGTTTTTGAGGAACCTCCGTACCATTTGCCATAGTGGCTGCACCAATTTACATTCCCACCAACAGTGCACAAGGTTCCCTTTTCTTCACATCCTCACCAACACTTTTTGTCTCTTGCCTTTTTGATGACAGCTATCCCGACAAGTGAGGCGATATCTCATTGTGGTTTTGATTTGCATTTCCCTGATGATGAGTCGTATTGAACATCTTTTCATGTACCTGTTGGCCATTTGTATTGTCTCTTTGAAAAAATGTCTGTTCAGTTTCTGTTCATTTTTAATCTGCTTTTTTCTCTCTCTTTTTTTTTGTTATTGAGTTGTATGAGTTCTTCCATATTTTGGCCATTAACCCCTTATCAGATATATGATTTGCAAATATTTTCTCCTATTCCCTAGGTTGCCTTTTAATTTTGTTGATGGGTCCTTTGCTATGTGGAAGCTGTTTAATTTGTGTTGTCTCACTTGTTTGTTTTTGCTTTTGTTGCCTTTCCGTTTGGTCTCAAATCCAGAAAAACCATCGCCAAGACCAGTGTCAAGGAGCTTACCCCTGTTTCTTCTAGGAAAGGGCTGTACACTCTTTCTGCTCAAGAATTTGTAGAATCCTTATTCGTAAGCCCCACTTAGGTAGCCAGCTACCAACAATTTCTCGTTTATCCTGTAGGCCTCCCAAACTATGACTGTAAATGGAGTAAGAGATGAAAACATCACTTCTTCCTTGAAATCTTTAATTCCCTGCTTAGGAAAGTGAATATGTGAATTTTAAACATCAATTCATCTCCTCTAAATGGTCAGTGAAAGTGCCCATTTAAAACTTTTCGAACTAAGTAAAATTTGGGCTTGTGTGTGGCCCTGTACCCGAGTTGTTTTTTTCCTGGTGGGCGAGTGACTTCCCATAGAGCTCAAGCTCCCAGCTCTCCCTCTAAACACTAGGAAATCTGAGCCTTTAGCCACTGAAATTCTTTACTCTATGAGCCTGCTTATACTCATTTTCAAATGTATTAATCTCTCCTTGCATTTTGCTTTGAACAAAACAAGGTTTTTATTAATTGAAGCAGGATCTCCCACAGGATGCCCATTGTGACTGCCTTCATCATTACATAATAGTAACAAACAAATGAGCCCCCTTTGAACTCTGCAGTGCAGGCTCCTACTGCATCTTGGCTGTGATTCCATAGTTTGACACTTGTGCTGCAGTTAATTAGGGTGCTGTGAGAGGTAGACAGGGGCAGAGAAAAGGCAGGATTTAAAAGCTGTTCCTGCTACCTTTTGGGGCATTTCAAGTCCTTTCTACATTATAAAGCTAAATGATAGATTTATGCTTTATTTTCTCCCTTGCCACCCTCCTTGCCTTCAGATTTAATGAGCCCAAAGGAAAGGGGACTCATTATTTAAAATCTGGGTGACGTGCATTTAAATTTAAGATTTGTGTATGCCCAGACTGTTTATCCTTGCAGCCCAAATTACCTATGTATAAATCAAACTTCATCAGTTACACTGTCGGTGTTTGTCTCCTCTGTTGGGAAAAGCTTCATCTAATAGGTTATTTCCCAAAACTTGCTTTGTTGCTTTCTTATTTGTAAAGCATATGCTGTCGTCGGCTAGTGTGGGGAGGGTACTGGAAGGCATGCTTTGGTCACTTTACAGGAATTTTAAAACAGTGGCCAACAGGAGAATGCCTATTCACAGTGTTTACTGGCATGGGGGGTAGGTGCTAAAGTTTCCTGTGACAACGGAGTGAAATGTCCAGGAAGCAGGCCCCAGGATGAAACTGACGCAGGAAAGGGGGTCTGACCTACCCTTCCATGACAGCGCTAAAGGATGTTTCTTCTTCCTCATTTTCTTACGCTCTTCTACTTAGTTATGGGGAGAAGGGACTGGACCAGAGAAACAGGGTCAGGTTGGATATGCTAAGGACCCTCACTGCCCGCCTGCCCTCATAAGCCCTTCAGCTGGAGGCCCTCAAAGGTCAAAAAGGTCATGTCCTTTATCTGTCAGATCTCCGTTCTCTGGCCCTGAGGCAGAAACCTCTATTGGACTCTGGAGTTTTGTTGTCTTCATCCCTCAAGTGTTATTTCCCTTCCCTGGATCTCTCTCAGATGCTTCTCTTCTTCTATCTCCTGATAGAAGCCATCCTTACCCGTCCTTTAGATTGCCACCGTGGCCTGGAAAAGGACTCCTCTGCTTCATGCTGGCTTGTTCCTGATTTGTTTATTGTTCTGCAGCCAGAGCTACCCTTCCAGAAGGCAAAAGCAATCTCCGGCTCCTCCCATTAAACCTGGAGGGACTCCATCCTCCATTCCCCTAAGGTGAAGTCTCCGCCCCTTAACAGGTCTCTGAGGCCTTGGTGACCTGCCCTCTGCTTCTATCCCCATCCTCCCCTCCATTCTAGCTCCCCTGGATTGGACATGAGCTCTCTCGCCCCTGGGCCTGATGCCTTGAGGTCCTCACCTTAGCAAGCTTTCCTTACCAGACCCTTAATTGGGGGTTTCCTCTGAGATACTGCCCTCACATTTGTAATCCAGAGCCCCAATTTTCTCCTCCAAGAAATCTCATGAAAAGGCCTACAAGCTGCAAAGCATTTCTCTTGATTTCCAGAGACGTCCAGGCTTGCTATGTCATGCTTCTCTCTGCCTCATTGCTCCTGCACCCTCACGTACTGCCTTGGGTTCTGTCCTTGTTAGCCAAACCCCCAAATCCATTTTCCACGCAAAACCACAGGACATGAGTTCACTTTTCATGATTTGACAAACTTTACTGAAGGTTAAATAATCATGAGAAGTGACTTTAACAAGTGATTGGCCATAGTTCCCTTCACTGGCTCAACCCCATTTCCACTCCCTTTTTCCTATTCCCCGTTACATTAAGTTTAATGGAAAAAAAGTATTAGCAGTGATCTAAAGGAATCTATTTAAGTCTCACATTAAAGAAGTCTGAGAGTGGCAGGGCAGTTTTATTGTCCTCAGTATGAGACCTTCTTTCATCTTTTTTTTTTTTTTTTTGCAGGGTTTTTTTTTTTTCATGTTTTATTATTTTTTTTTGTAGATTTTTTTTCATGTTTTTTTTTTTTTTTAATTAAAGTTTATTGGGGTGACAATGGTTAGTAAAGTTACAAGGTT
Organism: Aselliscus stoliczkanus; assembly: GCA_033961575.1. Classification (NCBI taxonomy): domain Eukaryota; kingdom Metazoa; phylum Chordata; class Mammalia; order Chiroptera; family Hipposideridae; genus Aselliscus; species Aselliscus stoliczkanus. The sequence goes on along the minus strand of CM066732.1, from coordinate 61,310,455 downwards.
TCCGGTATACAGTTCTGTAATACATCATCTACATACCACATTGTGTGTTCACCACCCTGAGTCAGTTCTCCTTCCATCACCATATTTGACTTTCTTTCATCTTATTCCTTCATGTTTGGCTTCTCTTTCTGAGGTCATCTAACCATCCAAAATGACTGCTGTAGCTCCAGCCTTTACACATACATTCCAGCCAACAAGAAGGCCATGCAATATCCCTTAAAGAATGTTTCCCAGAAGTTACACACACCACTCCTGCCTCCCTTCTATTTGCCAGAACTTAGTCACTTGGCCACATCTAGTTACAAGGTAGGCTGGAAAATATAGTCTGCATTGTGGGCAGACATGTGCCCAGGTAAAACCTGGGGGTCCTATTACTGTGGAAGAAAGGGAAAATAAACATTGGAGGACAGCTGTAGGCTCCATTACACCTATAACAATAAGCATCCATCTTTTTTTTCTTTAATTTTTATTATTAGTTTCAGGTGTACAAAACAATGCAATAGTTATGCTTTTCACCCTTCAACATCCATCTTTTCTTGCCCTGCCCATTTTGACATATGACCAGGTTCCCTCCACATTTCACATTTGACCTAGAATGCTTTCCCTAAATACCCCCGGCTCCCATAGAGGATTCTGCTGACAATATCCTCTCCACATTATATACCACACTAACACCCTGTGGCCTGCACTGCCCCGGCCCCCTGCTTCTGTACCAATGGGGTTCCTTGGGTTGCCTACATAGGCCTGGTCTGCACACATACCAGTATGTCACAGTTTCAGTTGACTTATGTCACAATTTTGGATTTCCCAGTTCTCAGAAAGCAACAACAGGTTCCCAGGTCAACAGCCATGGTAAACAGTAAAAGAACAATGCAACGATGCCCTTGGTATGGCTCCCCCACACCCCACGGGTTCACAGACACACACTGTTGGCTGGTCTCAAGGCTGAGAACCTACTCACCATTTTCTAATAGCCTCCTTCCGGTGAAATAAGGCACAGATGATATTTATCTACCAAAAAACAGCCATATGAGTACATTTAGCTGAATATATATTCAACTTTGCTCAACACATCTGCATCAAATATACCTTTGGAAGAGTGCCCTTTGGGGGAGGAAGGCAGGAAATTCGCAATCTGGTCATCTCCCCTTCATGGTCCCCACTACACTGGTCTCACTCACTGTTGTACCCTTTCTTAGCGCTTCCCGTGGTGCCTGACATAGAGTCGGCTCTCCACAAATATTTGTTAATGAATAGATGAATGCGCACCATGCGCTAAATGATGAAGGCCCAAAGATAATTGAAACATGGTCTTTGTCTTCACGGATCTCAAAATCTAGTGAGGGAAGGTAGACATAAACAGAGTGCGGAGAGAAGGACACAGTATGAATATATGCACATGTGGAAGAGCACAGACGATTGCCTGAGCTGGATGTTGACATGTGAATAGGAGTTCACGGAGCCTGTGGAGGATAGAGAGATGGAGGCGTTACAAGCAGAGGAACCAACTTGTGCATAGGTCTAAAGGCATGAAACAACCTCACATCTCTAGGTGAAAGGGCAGCTCCATAACCTAAAGACTGAAACTAGTATTTTGTAAAACTGAACTTTGCATTTTATTTCCAGAAGTGATTCATAATTACTACTAATTTATCAAAAGTCAGAGCTTTGACAACAATAGATATGGACAACAGGATGGTGGTTACCAGAGAAGAAAGAGGTGGGGGAAGATGAAGAGCGTAAAGGGGGGTCAGACAGACGGTGACAGAAGACAACTAGACTTTGGGTCATGAGAGCCCAATAGCGTATACAGATGTTGTACTCAGTTGTACACCTGAAATTTATATACTGTCATTAACCAGTGTTCCCCCAATAAATTTAATTTTTTAAAGTCAGAGCTTTGATTTAGAATGCTGATTTGCATCCAAAGATTATGGAACAGAATCTGGTAATTCATTAGATTTCTGTCTACTTCCTACCCCGATCGGGGGTGGGGGGTAGAGGGGGCATGGGGGAGGGTACCAATAAAATAGAAAATTTGGATTTCTTTCCTAGAGGGTGACTACTTAGAGTCATGTGCATGCATGCTGCACTTCAGTAATCTCAATATGAAGATCTTTTAAAACTCAATAATAACCAGAGCTAGAAAATAATAGTTGCTAATATTTACATTCCAGAGTGCCAGGTGGTATTCTAAGCATTTCGTATATATTGACTCATTTAATTTTCCTAATAATCTTATTAGGTAGACACTAGCACTATCTCCATTTCACAGATGAGGAAACTGAGTCACACAAATTTGGTGACCTGCTCAAGGTCACAAAGCTAATAAGTGGCTGAGTCAGGACTTTAAACTCTTACACGGTTCAAAAGTTTGGCAGAGTATTTAAAATTATCAGGCTGTTTATTATTTTATTTTTGAGCTTTTTATCTAAGCAAAGAAAATATTGATGAGGCAAAACCAGACAGAATTTGCTGGTTGTTGGATAACCCCTGGGGCCCTGACTCTTTGGGAGCACTCCTGCACCTTGTTACGCTGTCGGCCCCTCTCCAGCAAGGCTGCCTTCTCTGGCATCTCCCTCCGTGGCTTGTCCCCACCCCCACAGTTGCTACCCCTGAAGAACATATGCACGTTGGCCCTCTGCATGGTAAGGTTCAGAACTGAGCACTAGGTAAGCAGGTGGAGGTATACTCAAATATCAGATCTATGGAGGGAGGGGCAGGTGACAGTTTCCAGAATGTTCTTACTGGAGGCCCTACCTCCCTGTGTGATGGTAAATGTGCTTCATCCTTTCTGTTTCATCCTTTGAGAGCAGGGTGTACCACTCTCATCTCCTTTGTGGCCCCTCTTGCCTGCTACGGCCAGCCCTGAGATGGCACAGTGGATGTCAAGTAGGCAGTATGTCCCTCCGCGGCCTCCTGGACCATCACTTCTGTCCCCCACTTTGGCCTGACCCTTGTCCCCTCTGTGACCTCGGTCAGATATCTGCCTTTTGCAACATGGAGGGAGAAGTATAGATCAGTGCTCACTCTGCTCAGACTCGCCTGGGTTCAAATCCTGGTCCAGCCACATGCCAAATATGTCACCTTAGCCAAGTCCCGCAAAGTGTTTACCCCTCAGCTTCCTTAGCCATAAAATGGGTTGATAAATCCTTCCCTGCAGTGTTGTCCTGAGGATTCAAGTAGGATAACCCACAGCGCTCAGTAACAGTGGCTGTGAGAGGTCGTCTGTGCAGTGGTTCAAAGCTTGGGCTCAGGAGTCACACAGTGGGTTGGAATTCCAGCGTGGTTGCCGTCTAACCACGGAACCAGGGACTGTGTGACTTCCCTTTCTCTGTAACAGGGAGATGCGTAATAGCAGCCGTGTTACAGGATTGTTGTAAATGCTATGCTCATAAACTTACTACAATAAAGTGCTCAGCATGCTGTGTGGCACACATTAGGTGTTCAGTAAATGCTACTATTAATTGTTCTTCATGATCTTCACCACCACCAGGTGGAGTTAATCTATTCCAGACTGATGACCCGAGTATCTGTGAGAGGCTGGTCTGAGTGGAGATCCTTTCCACCAAGGCTCAGACCATCCCTACACATCTACTTCTGCTCTCACTCAGAGTTCCCAGTTAGAGGCCCGCCAGTGGAAGGTTTCTTTGCTTTTTGTAAAGACAGAGGCTTGGCTACCCTAACGGGCCAAGTTCCACAGCAGACAAATGAGGATTGTCTCCCTAAGGAATTTTCCTTCATTCCAAGGTGCATGTTCCAGAAACAGGCCTCTCTTGATGCATCTTTGGAAGCCCTGCTCACTGACCTGCTTGGAAACAGGAATCTTGATTTTAAGAAAGGTTGATTTTTACAGGAGGTTGGCTGGATGTTATTCTCATAAAGCTCATGTCATCTTAATTGAAACTGTGTGAGTGGTGAACTTTGCATTCTAAATTGAGAAAAAAGGCATTGGGAAGAAGTGGGACCTTTGAAACCGTGGAAGAGGCATTGTGGGTTGTTTCGCGTAGCCCTGGCAGGGACGGTACATGGGCTGTGCACGCCAGCTGCTTACAGGTGCTACTACTGGTGAAGCCTGTTTTAAAGAGTGCATTTTTTTGGAGTTTCTTTCTTTCCTAATATTACCCAAAGTTTTCACAGTTTTTGTTGACTGTATTCAGCTTGGTGAATCTTAACCTGTGTTTACATCATTCAGTATTATTTTAAGAGCCACAACCTCATCTCCAGGCCATGCCCTAGCTGGGAATGTGGACTAGATTGCTCAATTATTGTTTCCAAATCTTCAAATCCACAAGGTGACCCATTGGGAATTTATTATTTTCTCTAATAAATAGTAACAGCTTTGCACTAATGCCTGACATGCTCACACCGCTGTAACAAGGTGTGTGCATGTGTGTGTGTTTGTGGCGGGGGGGGGGGGTTGTCTCACCATGGTGCCCCCAGCCCTACACAGAGGAGAGAGGCAGAGAGCATTCCCTTCCCATTGGCACTGCTTCTGGGGGCAGGGAAGAGGGTGTCAAGGACCCTGTTTTGAGGGGATATTGAAAGTGAGGGATGGTGACTCCTGGAGTACTTGGAATGGGGCCAAGCACGATGCACAGAGGCCACCAGTGGAAGGCTGTCATCAGAAAGTGACCAGCATCACACAGTCACCTGGGTTCTCACCAGTCCAGCCCTACCCCAGGCCAATTCAATTGGAACTTTTAGGTAGTTTGCAAAGCTTCCCAGGTGGTTTGAATGTGCATCCAGGCTGACACCCACCCCAATGAAGTCCCTCAGTGCAGGCCATGGCAGTGGGCTCACTGGTGGCCTGTGGTCCCCTCATGGGTCCCACTGGGACTGGACCTTGCTGGGCAGTCTCTTGATGCTAACTGTTCCTCTCGCGTGGTTCTCTGGTCAGGCGCACCCATTGGCCCCTCTGACATCCTCCGTGGTCAGGCTTTGCCCGTGGGACCCCAATGCCCTGGAGGCAGAGGCGCCCCCTGCTCGCAGCCTCTTCTGTCCTCACAGGGCTGCTCTGCCATATCTGAACACAGATGGCAGTGTTCGAGTACACATTATTCTGCATTTGCTGCTATGTTCTCGCTCATGTCTGCAGAGCTCTCCACAGCTTCATATGAGCAGGCTGCCACTGCACTGGATAGCCCCTCTCACCCCTGCAGACCCTCCAGCCACCCTTTCCATCCTGCTGTGCCTCCTTTCCTTCTGTTCCCCGTTGGGTTTGGCCAGTGAGAAGCCCAACATGAGACAGGGAGGAGGGAGGACAGTGGGGGGTGGGGTATTTACCCCCGCCTTCCTCCTTACAAGGCCATCGTAAGTGCTTTATATACATGACTATCTCCTTGATTCCCGCATTGTGTGTGTCCCCCCTCTCCCCGCGCCCCCCACGCTGTCCCATTGGGCCCGGGGGCGGGCTTCTGCTTCACTCTTGCTTGTCTTGGTTACTTCACTACACAAGTGATCCTCCAAGTGTGGTTGCTGGACTAGCAAAATCAGCATCACCCAGGAACTTAGAAATGCCGATCCCCAAACCCTCTCCGCTCCGGGATGGGGTCCAGCTGTCTGTATTGTAACAAGCCCTCCTGACCATCCTGATGCACATTCAAGTTTGAGAACTGCCACACTCTGCCTTCATCTGGTCATACCCACAGCTTTGCTAACAGTCCTCAGATTGTCCCCATGTAAACCTGCCATGTGTCCCCTCCTGGACCCTGCCTGTCCTGATGTGCCTGTTGGTGCATGTTTAAGTTTGCTGTCCCACACAATTGGGACTTTTGTTTATGCAGCTCTGCACATGTGTGAGCTTACAAGGGAAGGAATTCCTTGATTTAGCATTTCTGGGTTAAAGTGAAGGTGCATTTAAATTTTGATAGATATTGCCAAATTGTTCTCCAGAGAGGTCATCCCAACGTGCTATTATCTAAACCGGTCTGTCGTTATTTCACGCTCTGCAACCTCTCCAGTGACTGTCAAGTAACCAGACAGTGGCAGTGGGTTCCGGTCATGCTTCTTAGAATTGGGTGCACCCAGGTCTCCAGGGGATCTCTTTAAAATGCAGATTCAGGTTTGGGAGGCTGGGTGGGGGGAGTCTGCATTTTTAACCAGCTCCCAGGTGATGCTGGTCCTCATTGGTCCTGAATAACAAGGGATTAAAGAGTAAGCATCCAGAAATGGCCAAGAGATGGGCTTTGGGTTCAAATCTCCACTCAGCCATTTATTAACTGACTTTCCTCAAGTTTCTTCATCTTCTTTAGCCTCCATTTCTTCATCTATAACATGGGGATTGGATGATGTTTAATGATGATCATATATGGTAATATATGCATAGAAAGTACTTACAAAGGGCTTGACATGTGACTGACATTCCCAAAATGGTAGCTCCGGTTACGGTTTGCCCCACCCCCATCTGCCCCTGATACTCTCCCCCTCACTCAGCTTCCAGTGCCCCTGACTGCCAGCTGCTCCAGAAGGCTCTACGTGTATTCAAGGCAGCCCCTGAGGCCAGAGTGATCGCCAGGACCCAATGCTGTCCCCCTCTGGCACCTCTAGAAGGAAGCTTGTGCAGGGCCATTGCCAAGCCCTCTGCTGAGCAGTTGTTCTGCTCATACAAGAAACCTTTGAGACATTTGCTTTTAGACAAGTGAGCCTTAGGAAGCACCAGCTGCCCCATCAATCTGCCAGGCAGGCATTGGATCCTCCTCCTCTTTAGGATGGCCTTAATCCTGATGAAACCTTTCGGGAGGTCCGTAATCCTTCTTTTTTTTTTTTTTTAGGATGAGCTCGAGTGAGCTCCCAGTGGCATGCTCCCATTTGGAGTAGGGGACTGAGCTCCCCGATTTCTCGGGAGCATGGCCATGCCCACCCCTGTCTGTATGTACCACCCATGGCCCACGGGCTATAGATGCAAATTGGTCCCTAAAATAGCACTGTCTGCTGGGTAAACATGCAAACCCCTTATAAAACACAACTCCAAAAGCAAAGCCAGGACGTCTCGGCGTTATAAGGAGGCTTCAGACCTGCAGGGAGCCCGCCAGAAGCAGCTGCCTGCGTGTGACACAACTGGCTCCTGTCAAACATTGCCTCCTTCTTCAAGTGTGGACTTGAGTCAGAACATGAAGAGACAGCTAGGAAAGCTGTGAGCATATGTGAGGGAAACAGCGTTTAGAAATTGCCAAGAGGAGCCAGAGGGTAGAGGAAGTGGATGGGCTGCCCGGCAGGCCCGGGTCTTGAACTCATTTGCCCCACACTGAAGGCAGCTCTCTTGCCGGGAGGATGAAAGGATGGGTGGACAGCAAGATACACTTGCAAAGTTACAGGAGTGAGACTGGGGGTATGGAGACCACGTTGGGAGCCTCACTCTTCACGTTACGGAACAAGAAAGAAAAGCGGCTGCTTCCTTTTCTTTTATCGCAGCTCTCTTATCTGTGGGTTCCCCAGCCCCTTCTGTCTTCACCCGCTCAGCTGGGTTGGCCCTTTTCCCATTGTTTCCATCTCTGCCTTCATGCTGGTGACTCTCCAGCCTTCCTCCCCAGCCCAGATCCCCCACCCCATCTCCTACCCTGCATCTCCAGCCGATGTCCCCCCAGAGCCCCACCATCAGCATCCCTAAAGCGGCTCTCGTCCACTTTACCTAACCAGCCTCTTTCTGTATTTCCCACTCTTCATTTGAAAACAGTGTTCTGCAGCTTAAAAAATGATTACAATCATCCTGCGTGCTCCCAAACGTGTCCCCGGATACAGATGGGATGCAGCAGAGCTGGGTAGTCTGGTCCCCAAGGAAGGGGGCTTACGCTCTCAGCCTGCTTGGGGGGCCCTAGGAAGAAGCAGCCCTGGGAAACCACTGGCTGTCTTTGCAAAACGTTTTCCTCGAAGATGTTGCTCATCCCATTCCACAGCAGCTTGTTAAGGAGGACCCACAGGAGAAAGTGCCCTCAGGGTTAGCTGAGTGGAATTGGCTGTTGTCATCCTAAGCAGGTCCGCTGCCCTGCCCCGTGCATCCCGTGTCACGTTACTGCACAGAGCTGGGCACCGACTGACCTCCAGCAAGTACACGAGAAAGCATATCGATATGTATCGTCTGCCAACTCCAGTCCTGGCTTTGTGTGTTGTCCGCTTCTTTTAATTCACATTGTCTTGTATTATTGCATATATTTATTTATGCCTCCTGTAAGATGGGGTGTAAAAATATAAAGAATTATACCTTCCATTTTCATGTTTTTGTAAATGAACACGCACATACAGTATCTGTAGAGATATATTTATTAAGTGGAAAGATGCAACTTTTAGTAGAGATCGTGATTGGATGGACAAAATCAAAGCAACAGCACTTTTCGTAACCTGGTATCAAATAAGGCAGTCTTGTGAGGAGAGATTTAGATCTTGAATTTCAACTGGAGAGAATTTCAGTTGTAGGTAGCAACCAAAATTGAAGTCACTTTTATGAGACTTAAAACACACACACTCACTATAATTATGTAACATATAACAAAAACGTATTGGGGGCTGTTTTCTCATAATGGGAGCAACCAAGTGAGTAAGTGCAGGGGCTGTGAGCCCTCTGGGCCTCCCTCCAGCCACTGGGCAGCATGGCCCAGTGTTCTGAGAACCTGTTTCTCCCTGTGCTTCCCTAATGAGCCTTTCGAGAAAGGGTCTATTTGCTGGTTAACAGGGATGAAAGTTTCTGTCATTTTTCTGCAAGTGAACAGGTCTTTAATATTTCCTGAAACTACGGGTCTGCTTCGTGTCTTGCAACCGAAACAACTATAACCCCTACCACCAGAGAGCAGCGGGCCCCTGCTAGTGCGATGGCCGCCTAGAGGACAGGAACACCTGCAGGGAAATTAGGCAGAGCCTGTTTTGCAGGCCATGTCTGGGATCTGTAAACGCTGACTGATCACTGGCAGATCTCTTTTTTTTTCTTTTGTGGTCAAATGTTTTCAGCGACTCCCCTGTACCTGAGTGAGGCATTAGACAGACATATTTCACATAAATTCCCAGCCGACTTAAACGCCATCCTCCATGTCCGTTTGTCCACGTTATCATGCGTACAGCACAGCCTCTGTTTCTGATATCAAACCTTAGTCCTTTTAATTGGGTAAGCTGTCTCTTGCCCTGACACGAATGAAATTATTTTTTATTAGAGTCTGCACTTTCCTAATCATTGCTTCTGGATTTGTGGTTTTATGGGTAGATCAAGGACAAACCATCAAGAGTGAGAGGCAGGAGGGAAGGTTAACTTGACCTCTGGGAAATTGTATGAGGACTAATTCACAGACATGTTACTCAAAGCCTGAAACAAAGACTTTTCATTAGTTGATGTAAGAAGCAGACAAATTTGGGGAACAAGCAGGCTGGGCTGTTTTGGGTATGTTGGTGGGAATTTGATTTAAATTTGGAAGCCTAGTGCAGCCTGTTGTTTCCAGATTTAAAAAAAAACAAAACACAAAAACATAGCTATCATTTTAGAATAAGAAAATAACTTGTTGCCCTTTGAAGGCTAATGATACCTGGTAAAGTGAAGGCAGAATTCAGTACAAATTTTCATTGTTTTTCTAAATGAAATAACTTTATTGTGTTCATTCTGACTTAAAATTGCTATAAGCTGATTTTAAATACAAACAATACAGATGTTCAAAAAAGAAAGTGGAAATTTTTATATTCTTACCAATCAGTGAGAAATGCTGCTAACATTTGGTATTTCTTCCCAGGCCCTGTGCATGTAAACACATATATGTGTATATATTTTATATAAGAAAAGATTCATACTATACATACTCATACATGTTTATAATTTGTTTTCTTAATATATTTTAGATATTTTCCATGTTAGTATGTATGTAGGGCCAGCCGAGTGGCTCAGTTGGTTAAGAGCTCGCTCAGGAGTGCGAGCTCTGAGCAACAGGGTCACCGGTTCAATTCCTGGCCTGAGCTGAGCTGCCACTGAGCTGCCAGCAGGTGGCAGGATGGCTCAGCTAAAAAAAAAAGTATGTAGATCACTATTATTAATAACAACTGTTTAGTACTCCATTATATGGATCACGATTTATTAAATTCCTTGATTTTGGACATTTAGGTTATGTGCCAGTCAACAAAGGTCGTAATAATTCTGCATAGCAGACACCCACAGACCTCAGTGCCATGCAGCAGTAAGCACTGACTTCTTGCTCAGAAGTTTGCAGAATGGAGGTCAGCACTGACATGTAGTGAGGTGGGTGGGGAGGCTGTGCTCCAAGCGCCTCTCCTCCCGCCGGGATCTTCTTGTCCTGATAAACCTAGTGTTGTGAGTTCTTCTCGTGGCGATGACGGAAGTGTGAGAGCGCAAGCCCAGTCACACACATAGCTTTCAAGCCAAGGGCTGCATCTTGGTCACAAATGTTCCATTGGCCAAAGTAAGTCATAGGACCAGCCTGCAGTAAGGGGCAGGAGGTCCACTGGGTCCACAGAGGCAGATGTAATGAGGAGTAACTGTTTCTGGAAATGAACCCAATCTAGGACCAGTGGTCTCCAGTTTTCATTACTGTAAAAACATTGCCATGAATACTCCTATGCATACAGTCTGCACACCTGACTGATTTTTTTTTTTAAGGATAAATTCCAATTACTGAAATTTGGTCAAAGGTCAAAGAGTACATCAATTTGGATTTTTATACATGTGACCAGACTGCTCTTGTTCGACTTGTTTTAAAACAAAACAATTGTCCAGGAATGGGTTTTTTTACTGGCATTTGTGAGATGGTTTTCAGGAGAGGAAAAATGAAAAAGCCAAAAATCAAAACAACAACAAAAAAGCCCTGTCTTTGACTGAGAGAAAAAAATCTCTAAAGAATAACAAATTTGGGCCAGCCAAGTGGCTTAGTTAGTTAAGAGTTGGCTTAGAATGCAAGCTCTGAGCAAAAGCGCCGCCAGTTCAATTCCTACATGGGCCAGTGAACGCTGTGCCCGAGCTGAGCTGTCACTGAGCTGCCAAGTGGCTCAGCTGGTGTAACAACAAGATTGCCTGTTCAATGGTGGGCTACGCCCACCCGCAACTAAGACTGAACTTGGCACCTTGAGCTGAGCTGCCACCCGGATGGCTCAGTGGATGGGGCGTGCGCTCTTTTTTATTTAAAGATTTTATTGGGGAATTGGGGGAGGGGAAGAGCATTGGGGAATCGGGGAAGGGGAACAGACAAGTTGCTGTTTTTTTGTTTTTCAGTCTAATTGCGGAGGACGTTGCTTCACTGGCCCATGTTGGTATCATCATTGCACTCTTCCCGGATGAGGCAGATAGGTCGCCGGCCTCTGGATAGTCGCTCACTGCAGCTATTGGCAGCTCACACTGGCTGCCAGCCACTCACTGTAGCCTATGGCAGCCCACTGCAGCAGGGGCTGCAGCCTACACCATTGCTCAGGCTCGCAGCCCAGCTTCAGGTGGAGCTGTTGTTAGCTGTAGAGGGCTGTGTCATTGGCCCTCATACGTGGGATACGAACCAGGGTTGCTTGCGTCCCAAGCCAGCTCTTAACCAATGCACCACTCGGCTGACCCAGGGCATGCGCTGTTAACAACAAGGCTGCCGGGTCCCACTCCCATATAAGATGGTGGCTATGCCCACCCACAACTGAGAGTGAACTCAGCACCTTGAGCTGAGCTGCCCCCTCGATGGCTCCATGGATAGAGTGTGCGCTCTTAACAAGCTGTTGGTTCGACTCCCACATGGGATGGTGGCTATGTCCACCAGCAACTAAGATTGAATGCAGCACCTTGAACTTAGAGGCCACGAGCTGCCGATGGGAAGCCAGATGGCGACTGGCGCTCTCCACAACGAAGATTGAAGAACAAATACTTGGTTGGTCCCCTTCCCCAATTCCCCAACACTGTTCCCCTCCCCCAATTTCCCAATAAAATCTTTAAAAAAAATGACAAATTTTGGCTTTAAATGTAACCTTTAGACTTTGTGAAATAAGAAGCACCAGTTAGCTCTCAAAGATTCAGTATAAGATAATATGATGACTTTGGAACACCATACTACAAGGCTCATATGGAAGGTATTGACAGAGATACCTCTTAGCTTCTAAGGGTATTTATTTTTTAATTTTTTTTATTTTTTAAATTTCAGATAAAGAATTAGGTTTTGGGGTTTTTTTTTAATTCTTTTATTGTGAAATAAACATTTTTTTAATTAGTTTCAGGTGTACAACACAGTGCAATAGTTATATATTTTACCCCTCAAAGTGACAACCTCCTCTCCCAATTCGCCATCCCACTCCCCCCCCCCCATATCATACATACCTATTACAATTCCTTTGACTCCTTTCCACAGTATAATTCACATCCCGTGACTGTCTATATTCAATTACAGTTGGCATACAATATTATACAACATAAGTTTCAGGTGTACAGTGCAGTGATCAACCCTTTACTCCATGAAGTGACCTCCCTAACAAGACATGTGACCATCTGACACCCCACAAAATATTTGTAACATTATTATATTCCCTGAACTGTCTTTCATATCTCTAAGGATATTTATAAAATCTGGGTTATTCTTTCATATACCTTGAGTATTCCTGAGAAAATAAAACTTTTTAAAATAGACAGTAAGGTTTAAAAATACAAGGAGGTCATTTTTTCACAGCACAGGAACAGTGTTTTTAAGCAGCTGGGGACCATCACTGAACTCTGAAGAGCAGCGACAACAGACAATGTTTTTCTCTGACATGTGCAGCCCGGGCAGAAAAGACACACGTTTCTTTTCCTTGCACTTTCATTTTTTTCTCTCTCTTCTCTCCTTCCCTACCTTTTTGTTCCTCTCCCTACTTTAGCCTCTATTATTTCTCCTTTTCATTGCTTCATTGAGTCCTTTAATTACCATGGAAGGAGGGAGAGACAGAGGAAGAGAAAATAAAAGATCTGTATGTGCCCATGGCAGACTGATCTTTCATTGCATCTCTAGACTAGAGTATTATTTCCTCACCTCATCAATTCAGTCTCTCACTCTGTAGACATTTATTAGAACACTATGGTTCCTAATAAATGAAGATTTTGGGTAAACATCCGTAAGGGAATAGTGAGAAGGTAGGGCTTCTTGGTATGTTTCCAGCCATCCCTTGATAGTGCATTCTTTTAGATTTTAACACCAGAAAAACAGCCCAGAACCAAAAGGTCCCTTCCCAGAGTCCAACATCAACATGGGATAAAAAAAAAACAAAAAAAAAAACTGGACCCCTGCCTCTCTGATCACAATAGGGCCTAAGATGACAGCTGTATTACTTAGTAATGTGTTTGGCTTCAGGCAATTGTAACCAACTTAGAGTGGCTAAAACCCAGAGGGATTCATTTTCATCTCATAACAAAAAGTGTAGCGGTGGGCAATGACCAAAGCTGGCTCAGTAGTTTAACAATAACATCATCTTGACTGACTCCCTTGGTTTTCTCCCATGGTCGCTGGACCAGCTACAACCATCACATATGAGCTCAAGGCAGAAAGACAGATGGAAAGGGCAGGACTGTAACTTGGAACAGGGAAGAAAAACTTTCTCATAACTGATACCTCCCCTGTCTCACCCCAGCTCTTTAATCTCATTGGCCAGAGCTGTCTCCTAACTATGAGAGAGACTGGGAAAGGGAGTACTTTTGATGGAGACCTTAAAAAAGGAAGGGGGTTAAGCATAGGGGTTGGACTGCCAATAAAAAATACCTTACAGGGCCGGCCGAGTGGCGCGGTGGTTGGGAGCTGGCTTGGGACACCAGCGACCCTGGTTCAGATCCCACATATGAGGGACAGTGATGCTGCCCTCAAAACAAAACAAAACAAAACCTTACACAACAAGAAATACAAAATGCTATAGCACCATCTGAGGGACCCAAAGTGGGGAGACACGCAGGTCAAGTTGGGCTGGCTGTGGTATATGTGTGAACTTATGTAAATGTGTGGTTTGTATCTTATTTGAAATGTTGGTATCATAATGGATAAGATAGTAATATTGAGGCATATTGGCTTTTGTCTAGACATTTTATCTAGGTGAGAGTAATGTTCTTTTATAGATATATAGATATTTCTCTGTCAAGTGGAGTGAGAGGCAGTGCTGTGTCATGAAAAGAACACTTGATTGGTTGTCAGTTTACTTAGGAAAGTAACTTGAACTTCCACAGCCTCGGTTTCTTCTTCTGGGGAATGGAGACAGCACGCTCTCTGCTTACCTCATAGGGTGTGAGCAGCAGATGAGAAAGCACATGGGGAACAACCATGGGCCCTTCAGGTCTGCGTGACTACGGTACCTGTTTCACACTGGGCCATCCATCAGCTTTTCTCTGATCTGGGCCTTCTCAGGACTTGAAACTAAGATGGAGGCAGACTATATTCCCCAAAGGAAACTTATGGAATATTTTCCTACAAGATTCCTAATGCTCCGACCACTGGGGAAATTCTGTGTACTGATTTTACTGACTCCCCACCGGCACAGTTTAATCATGACGAACATCCACAGAGAATGGTTTTACTTTTCTAAATTAGCTTTCAGGAAGGCCCACACGGCGTTGTTTCCATGAGTAATACCAGAGTAAACTGGGCGTGGGTCTCTTCCTGAGATGTTTTTCCGATTAGACAGGTACTATTATTATTCCAGATTCCAATTTGAGGACACCAAGGCTCAGAAAGAGTATGTATTTGAACAGAAATGGCACAGAGCCTGTCTTTTAAACCAGACTTGCATCATCTGGAGGCAGAGCTCTTAGCCTCAACTTCAATCAGGGGTCAAAGGTAACGTCATCAGCCTCCAAATTCTCCTGCCTCCTCCCCATCATCCTTTAAGCACAACTTTTATCTTTTATCACCCTCTTCTCAACTCTGAGGTTGGTTAAACTGTGAGTTTCTTGGCTCCAATTTTACAGGTGAGGAAACTGAGGCTTAGAGATGTGAAGTGACCTGTCCATGATGCTACAGGGAATTCATGAGTGACCTGTCCTTCCAAGACAGAGGCATTCTAGTTTAAAAGAGATCATGGGTTTCTGACAAAGGCTTTGGCCCTGACTGATAAAATATGCATTCTGGTTCACCTCACCTAATATTTCCCATCTTCTGGGAAACATACTTCTGGCCAGAGCCCTTGCTCTCCTCCTGAATGTCGCTGGCTAGCTTGGTGACCCTCAACAGACATTTAAACCAATCTGTGTCTTCAGATACTGTTTCTCCGCTGTTTCCGCCAGCTCCTCTAGAAGCTAGTGTTTCCAGATTTGGTAGAAGGAGAGCAAGGCTGAACAGAGGTGTTTGATGAGTAACCACCACTGCCACTCTTGCAACCCTCATTAATGGGAATGGCTTTTTCTAGGTCCCATTTGGTATATGGATATGTCTCTATCCATCTATCTGTCTGTCTATCTACCTACCTACCTACCTATCAACCTACATATCTAATCTGCCGTTATTCAGCTGACCTGATTCTCATCAGCATGATATACAGACCTAGATGAGGAACTGGAAGACACAGGCAAGGTTCTAGGCAAGGTCTGACCTTAGAGGTCATTTTACTTTCCATCTCTGAATCTCAGATCCTTATCCCTAAACTGAACTAGAAACCTTCCAAGGAATTTTTCTGTGGTTCATTTTCATCCCTGGATAGGGTTACAGTTCACCATCACTGACTATTTTGGGTTCAAAAATATTGTGGTTTGGTGGTAGAAGAGGAACTTATTGCAAATTCATCTTTAAAATGTTTTGAGATGGTTAAGAGAAAACTGAGCTCACCGTTGCCTCCAGAGCATTCGATATTACCAACCTTGCTGGTCAGAAGGAGGCCTGAGTAAGGGGACCTTCTACTCAGAGTGCCTGGAAATCTAGATTCCTTCTCCCACCTTCTGTGAAGGGGAGACCACAGCCCAGGTCAAAGGTCACCGCCTCAAGAACACAAACGAGCATGAAACTGTGTTACCTACATTATTTTATAGTGCCTCTCATAGAATGGCAAATCGTTATTGAGAGATATTTTGTGTTATTCCTACAAAATTAGTGACCATGTGTGTCAGCAGTGCATACCAGTTTCTTTCTGGTTGAATTCCGTTACTACTACAGTTCAATGACAAGTTTGTTTTTCAGCCTGTGGAAATAATTACATTGTCAAATACCACTTCATGATTAAAAACTTTTAAAACCAGGAATAGCTCCCCTTTCACCGTAATTACTTGTGGCAAATATCCTTTTTTTAGAAAATAAATGCCGAACAAATTAAAGTCAGATCATTTTTTCCCCCTTTCCTGCTAAAATAATTCCACGAGTAAGAGGTGATTCCAGTTTAGAGATGTTAGTGTTATATATATTGTGTGATTTTTAGTCTTCAGTACCCTTACACCCTCCTCCCTTTCACAAAATATTTCTCTTTCTCACAGTCAAGTGGTATCCATCTCCTTTAAAATCACCTTCCTTTAATTCTTCCTTCTTTGGCAATATTAAGTCTTTAATTTTACATATTTTTCTTTCACAGTTATAGCTCCTCCTTCTTCATTAGTTTGGGGTTCCAATTCCAATTCTAGTTGTGTGACCTTGGGAAAGTTAAACTCTCTGAGGCTTAGTTAAAAAATGGCAATAATGATTTTACCCCATAGGGTAGTTGTTGTGGGAATTATATGCAAAAGTTACATTTTAGGATAGTGCCTGGAACATAATTAACTCTTAGTAAGTGTTCATTTTCCCAATTATTTATCGGTTTTCCGTTTTGGCTTATGGCATGCAAATATTGTTCACATCTTACCAAAACCTTCATTGGAACCAGCTGCTACCTCCCCGATGCCCAGTTCTGGTTTTTGTTTTTATTTTTATTTTTCCCATTATTTTTCTCTTTCTCTCTCTGTAAACATTTTAGAAATCGTTTTTGAAAGTCTCTTTCAGATTGGCCTCTTATCTGCAGCTCTGAGTGTGAACGTCTTTGTTTGTTGTGAGGGGTGATGCCGGTTCGTGGTGGGGATTTCTCCCACACTTTGCAATTTTGGAGTGCGAGCTAGGTTAGCAGAAATCCTTTTCCTGCAGATACCCATTTGTCCCGGGTTCAAGAGAAGTACCTATGGGAAGATTCTGAATTTGCCCTTTGGAGAGCTACAGATGTCACCAGTGTTCAGCCATGTTTGGGTTCTCCGTTTTTGAAGACACCACCAATTGAGCAGCTCGCCTTCAGATCATGAAGCTTCCAGCTTTCTGCTGGGAAATCCCTGAGGTCCAGCTCCCTTTTAGCTGGGGAGGGGTTGGCCTTGGTCTCCATTGTACACTGTATTAAAATTGCATTCAGGGTTTGTTAGGCTCTGGTACCTCTGTAAAAGACTCATCTTTATGCCAGCACAACATTCTGACTTGGCATTTCCTCTTTATTTCTGATGCCTCAGGATTTCCTGTTCTTTTTCTAAATTTGGCTATGTGGGATTTTTTGTGTGTGTATGTGTGTTTTATCCAGTTTTCCTATGTGCTCAGAGCAGGAAGATGAGCGTTTTGCATCCGTTCAGCTCCCTGTAATCGATCAGGCAAGAAGTTCTGGTGCTTTCCTTTGGTACTGCAATGAGTGATTTTTGCTGACACTGCCAACTCGTTTTTAGCCCCACAACTCTTCCTGATGCTCAACAGTAACTTCTTGGTTGCTAAATCCTGTTGCCTTGTCTGAGATTGGGTAGACATAGATTTTATTTTATTTTTTTGAGTATTTTAATAGCTGCAATCATAAAAAAAAAAAATGATCCACTAGAATATGAGGTCCAAAGCAGTATGGTCTAGAACAACTCCTGTTTATCTTATGTTTGCAGTCCTCCTAAAGCCCAGCACAGAATCTTGCATGTAGCTATCTGTCTAGTCTGATGGGAAAAAACTGCTGATCCTTCCATTAAGATCATGTTAAATGTATACAATTCAAGAACATGGTATGCTTTTCCATTTGTTCAGGTATTCTTTTGGGGCCTTCAGAAATATTGTAAAGATTTTTATGAGTGGCTTTCACATTTCTTAAATCGATTGCTATGCATTTTATCCTCTTTTATTGCTATTGTAAATGGGATCTGTTCTTCCATTATGTCCTGGATCCATGAACTGCTTTCAAACAATTGTTTGTAAATATGAAAGTTATGAAATTCTGCATGTTTTTTCCTGTATTATCTTCCTAGATTCTTTTATTATCTCAGTAGTTTTTATTTTTTAATAATTTATTGATGTTTTTCAGTTATAGTTGATATTCAATATTATTTTACATTAGTTTCAGGTGTATAGTATAGTGGTTAGACATTTATATAATTTATGTAGTGATCCCCTGATTAATCTAGTACCCACCTGGCACTACACAGTTGTTGCAAAATTATTGGCTATATTCTCTAGCTGTACTTTACATCCCTGTGACTATTTTGTAAGTACCAGTTTGTACTTCTTATCCCTTCACCTTTTTCACCCAGTTCCCCAACTCCTCTCCCCTCTGGCAACCATTAATTTTGTTCTCTGTATCTATGATCTGTTTCTGTTTTATTTGTTTATTTTGTTCTTTAAATTCCACATATAAGTGAGATTATGTGGTATTTGTCTTTCTCAGTCTGATTTGTTTTACTTAGCATAATACCCTCTAGGTTCGTCCATGTTTTTGCAAATGGTAAGATTGCATTCTTTTTTATGGCCTAGTAATAGTCCATTGTGTGTGTGTGTGTGTGTGTGTGTGTGGTCTGACAATTAAGTTCACAAACTTGTTGCAACAATGTTGCTTACCTTTTTTTGATATCAGAGGGATTATTCATTATGAATTTGTACCAATTGGACAAACAGTTAACCAAGTTGACTATTTGGAAGTGCTGAAAAGGCTGCGGAAAAAGTTAGACGACCTGAACTTTTTGCCAACAATTTATGGCTCTTTCATCATGACAATGCACCAGCTCACATGGCACTAGCTCACACGGCACTGTCTGTGAGAGAGTTTTTAGCCAGTAAACAAATAACTGTATTGGAACACCCTCCCTGCTCACCTGATCTGGCCCCCAGTGACTTCTTTCTTTACCCAAAGATAAAGGAAATATTGAAAGGAAGACATGTTGATGACATTCAGAACATCAAGAGTAATACAACAACAGGTCTGACGGCCTTCCAGAAAAAGAGTTCCAAAATTGCTTTGAAGGGTGAACTAGACACTGGCATTGGTGCACAGCTTTCCAAGGGCAGTACTTTGAAGATTACCATAGTGATATTCAGTAATGAGGTGTTAGCACTTTTTCTAGGATGACTTTGTGAACTTAATTGTCCAACGACCTCATATATACCACTTCTTTTTCCAGTCATCTATTAATGGGTTGCTTCCATGTCTTGGCTATTGTAAATGGTTCTGCAATAGACACAGGGATGCATATATCTTTTCAAATCGGTGTTTTGAATTTCTTCAGATAAATACGCAGAAGTGGAATTGCTGGGTCATAAGGCAATTCTGGTTTCAATATTTTGAGGAACCTCCATACTGTTTTCCATAGTGGCTGCACCAATTTACAATCCCACCAACAGTGCACGAGGGTTCCCTTTTCTCCACATCCTCGTCAACACTTGTTTGTTGATTTATTGATGATGGCCATACTGACAGGTGTGAGGTGGTTTTAATTATTTCAGTAGTTTATAATTGTTTTTTCTTTTAAATATGTAACCATATCATCTACAAGTAGTGATAATTTTACCTTCTCCTAATCAATATTTTTAGCCCTCATTTCTTTTTCTTGTCCAATTATATAGGCTACTACTTCTAGTACAAAGTTAAATAAGAGTTAAATCTTTGTGGGCTGGCCAAGTGGCACAGTGGTGAAGAACTGGCTTGGGATGCCAACGACCTCGGTTCGGATCCCACATATGAGGGCCAGTGACACTGCCCTCTAAAAAGAAAAAAAAAATCTTTGTACCTTTGTCTTGTTCCTGACAACTGAAGATGCTGCTTGTATTTCTCTCTTCAGCATGATATAAGCTCTTGGTCAGGGATAGATTTATTGTTATGTGAAGGGAGTATTCTTATATCATCGAATTTTTTTTAAAGAATAGAGGTTAAATTATGATTTTTCTTCTTAAATTTATTAATATGATGAATTATATTAATGCATCTCCAAATATTAAACTGTCTCTATCCGTAGTATAAACTGCATCTGATGAAGATGCATTGTTCTTTTAATGTCCTGGATTCTATTTGTATTACGATTTCATTAAATTTATTAAGTGAAGCACAGGGTGCCAGAGGGTGAGCCACAGTTCAACAAGAGACCACAGAGGAATTGAAATAGAGAAGTGTATAACTCAAAGGTCCCAGAGGAAAGACACGAGGGACCACACACACATGGGGAGGTCACAGATAGTGAGAGGCAGGACCTGGGCACTTGCCTTTGTTAGGGTCCTTGGGTGGAGTGCTTTGGGGTTCCTAGGCTATGGCCTGATGGATCAATTCATACCAAAAGAGTGGGGTTTGGTAAGCCCCATGGGGGTGTTATCCAAGGCATAAGACTTACAGGCACAGAGAGGCAGAAGAAACTGTTGGTTACAAGAGCTATGGGGGAAGTCGTATCTGGAACTTACATTTGCATGTGACTTTGAGACTGCTATCTAGGGCATGCACTTCCACAAGGAGGCTAATGTCAGCTTAAAATCCCTGCAGACCACTTGGCCAAATAAATGGATGTCAAGGCAACCACACCACGGAATAGTTCAGCTAAACTCTCAACAGTTTGTTAATATTTTATTTAGGATTTGTGCATCAGTATTCATAAGAGATGGTCCACGACTTTATTTTTGAAATCTTTCTTGCATTTTGTTATTGCACACATCAGAAAATGTGGAAGTTTTCATTTTATTTCTACGTTCTAGAATAGTTTAAATTATATTGGGATTTTCTGTTCTTTGAAATTTGGTGGAAATCCTATATGGAAAACCAGCTGGATCTGATACTTTTTAGGAGATGAGGCTCTTTGTCAACTTTCCTCATTTTTCTTCCATGAAAACTGGTCTGTTTAGATTTTCTCTTTTTCTAGAGTCTTGGTATACTTATTCTAGATGTATTTATTGTAGTTTATATATAGCTTAGGTATATTATATTTTTTTCAAAAATTGTCCATTCATCTAGGTTTTCAAATGTATTTGTTTTGAGTTTAACAAAGTAGTCTTTTATTGTTCTTTTAGTTTGCTTAAATTTTGTAGTTATTTCCATATAATATTCCTTACTTTGTACATTTATTATTTCCTCTCTTTTTCTGATTAAGTTCGTTAGCAGATTAACTGTCTTTCCCCAAAAATAGCGTTTAGTTCTTTTTAGTCCATTTTCTAACTCACTAATATCTGCTTTTATTTTTATTAATTCCTTTCTTCTGCTTCCCTTCAGTTTATTTTCCCCTTTCCAACTTACAATATTCAACTTTGTTGTAGTTTGAGACTTTCAGTTAAGTCTATTCAGAGTATCCCACCAGTGCCTTTGCCATGGTTTCCCCAATCATTGGTTGGTTGGCTATAGTTCATCTTCTAGAAATTTCCACAGAAAGCTCATGGGGACAACATATTAAAAATTATTGTTCCATGAAGAGGTGACCAAGGACTATGCAGCTAAAGATATAAGGAATGAAGGTATTTCGGGATGGGTTATTTTAGAGGTGGGTCAAGCCAAGAGTTGCAGTTAGTTATTAATTATTATCTTTAAAAGGAACCCCCAAATTGTGTAAGCTTCAGGTGCATGACATTGCATCTACTCCTGGCCGCTGCCCAGCTCACCTCCGTGGGCACTTGATGGACCTGCCTTAGTCCCTCTGGAGGCCCCGTCACCCTCCAGAAATGCATTATTCTATGAAATCTGCTGTCCCTAAACTCTCCTCCTCCTCTTCTCTGCACTTCCTCCTCCAAAGCACCAGAGACAATGTGTTTGCTTTTTGTATCCTTTACAAAAAGTTGATGTTTGTTTCTTGGTTTTGCCAGAAATGGAAGAGAGTAAGTTTTTTTCCTCTTGTCCTCGTTTTTGGATTATTTCCACAAGCAGGAGGGGGAGAGTGTAGTTATGCAGCCATGTTCATACACCAGAGGTCCACTTTTGTCATTTTGAACATTTTTTTCTATTTAAAAAATAAAGCACAGAGCCGGCCTAGTGGCGCATTGGTTAAGAGCTGGTTTTAGGATGTCAGCTGCCCTGGTTCGGATCCCACATATGAGGGCCAGTGAAGCAACGTCCTCCACAACTAGACTGAAGAACAAAAGGACAGCAACTTGTCTGTTCTGCTTCCCTGGTTCCCCAATGCTGTTCCCCTCCCCCAATTCCCCAATAAAATATATTTTAAAAAAATAATAATAAAAATAAAAATAAAAAAAATAATGCACATATATATTATAGAAAATTCAGATGCTGGGAAATATAAAACAAAATTCAAACTACCATCACTGTTAAAATCTTGGTGTATTTCTTTTAATCCCTTTTCCACGTTTTCCATATTCTCTTCCTTCACAAAATTGGGATCATGCTAAACCTGCAGTTTTGAATTTTAATCTTTGTTTCACATGACCACTTTCCTAAATTACGAAAAGAGAAAAAAAGTTGAATAGCTGCCTGAAATAAATCAGTTTACCATTTTCATATTGTTCGACATTTAGGTGATTCTGTTCGTTTTATTGCTGTAAATTATACTCTACAGGTTGTCAAACGACAGTCTGTGGGCCAAGTCTAGCCCATGGTTGCCTGTTTTTGTAAATAGAGTCTTATTGGAAGACAACAGTTTCCATATGCGTCGTACTATCTGTGGCTGGTTTCCCCCACAATGATAGAGTGGGGCAGCCGCAGCAGAGGCCAGCGGGCTTGCCAAGCTTATGGTATGTATAGTATCTGGCCCTTTCTAGAAAGTTTCCAATCTTGTCGCAATACAGTGAACATCCTTCCATGTTCGTTTTTATGTACATGTATGTTTATTTTCTCAGCATAAACCCCTAGGAAAGGAGCTGCTTTGATCAAAGGAATATAAACATCTTTAAGGCATTTGCCAAATTGCCTGAGGAAGGCTGAGCCACTCGTCCGTTACTAGAGCACGAACATGTCCCCTTCCGCCACAACCTGGACAACATGGGGCATAATCATGCTCTTTCATCTTTACGCATTTTGTGAGTTGAAGGATAGCATCTTATTTTTGTTTGCAGACCTGTGATTACCAGTGAGGTGCACCATTTCTTCATAACGGTCACTTTCATATCATTTTTGAGTCACCTCTTCATGCCTGTCTTTTGCGCATTTTCCTGCTGGAGTGTTTGGGTTTTTTCAGGGTCTATGAGACATATTTAAATGATACTGATATTGTAGACATGATGCTTTGGATATTGACAGCTGTACTTTTTCTCGAAACAGCGCGCTTTCAGCATCCGTAGCTAAGTGAACGGGACACCATGTGTCTCAGGGAGTGTAGCAGTTCTTAAGGTCTTGTTTTTGAAGGGAAGCATATTATCGTGGGAAAGCTAAGGACCTGACTTCACCTCCCTGAGCCTGAGAGAAAGAAACTTTCCAGAAAAGAACCGTGGCAGTTTAGAAAGCAAACCCCTCTTTCCTTTCTTCCCCCAGGCTGGGAGTTTACCCTAGGTCCTCTTCAAAGTGGAAAAGCTCCCCAGGATTCCTAAATTAGCCCCTAAATTGATTCCATACTCATGGAACCTGGTAGCAGGAATCTATTTGTACGGGGCAAGCATTATTCCTGAAGCATGCCATGTTTAAACCTTTTGCCCTCCTGTAATGTCTTCTTTATGTTTTTCAGAAACCATGTAATGAACTGTTTCAAAAGGGTTAATCGCTATAATGCGTAAAGTAGCCCTTCACAAAACCACACCAGCCATCAAACTTTCCAAATGAAATTTTGTGAATTCAGGTGGGTGTCTTGGCAGGGAGGAGGCAGCAAGAAGATATTTCTGAACCATGTGGTTGTTCCCAGGTCTTAATATAAACAAACCTGCTTGGGTTACTCAGTAAAAGCAGGTTGGGAAGAGCTCAGTAGGTTGGCATCAAGGCATGGCCACTGAGCCAGCGTGCTCCTCACCTCTCCATGTGCTCACGGGTAGTGAGATAATGGCAGGTTTCCTGCGACAGCTGGCGAGGCTGACACTTAACTGTGAGCCTGCCGCTGGCCTCTTCTGAAGTTTGGCGGACGACTCGGTGCTCCATCCTGGTGTCTCTCACTCTTAAGATTCCTTGGATTTTTAATAATTTTTCATAATTCTCCCTGAGTTAGGACTAAGGCCATCTCAAACTTAGTAATAGCACATGTGTGTATGGCACCCCCGGGTACCAAGAGCTTCCTTCGTATGATCTTGTATCATCTGCCAGGAAAATGTAGCTGTTATCCCCATTTTACAGATGAGTCAACTGGGGCAATGAGAGGCATAATGTATGATTGTATGTGAGTCATGTGGCTAGTATTCATCAACATTAATTAGTATATGAACCTGGGCCTTAGTTTTACTCCAAGAACTCCGTACACTTCAATGTCAACAAAGAACCCGTTGGGTTGCCCTAAAATTGCTGGCAGGAACATTCTTTGTCTTCAGGACAGCCTCTTTCATCCAAAGGGCAGACATTTATTGAGCTCACACTATGTACCATTCGCTCTGCTAGATGTTTCACACACAATTTGTCTGATCAACCACAGCTGCCTTGAGAAAGAGGGCTTTTGCCATCATTTGAGCTGGGGAAAGGGAGGCTCAGAGCGGGTACCTGCCAAGAGCACCTCACAGCTCTTTAGAGGTCGCGCTGGATGGGAACTGAGCCCCAGGTGGCTGCAGGACTGGCCTTGTGCTAACAGCCTGAGTGCTCGCAAGGACCCGGCTGGACTGGCAGCCTTGACCCACACTTTCCTAGTTCCCAGGATTGATGTCACGTGGCCTCTGAGTGACAGAACCCAGGTGCCATCCAACTTTAATTCCATGAAAGACTGTGAAGGTCAATTTTTTTGAGGAAATTATGCATACTGATATGGGGAGGCTTTTAACATTACACCTGAACCTTTGTAAATGAAAGAAATCAGAGGAAACTATGTTCAGTTTTCACTTACTGTTTTTCTTTGCAAACTGAGCTTGTTGTGAGGAGGGTGTTATTTTAAAAAATTACAATAAAATAGGGCTGGCCGAGTGGCGCATTGGTTAAGAGCTGGTTTTGGGATGCCAGCGACCCTGGTTCGGATCCCACATATGAGGGCCAGTGACACTGCCCCCCACAGCTAAGATGGTGAACAACAGCTCCACCTGGAGCTGGGCTGCTGTGAGTCCCCAGGAGGGCATAGCTGCAGCCCCTGCTGCAGTGGACTGACATAGGCTACAGTGAGTGGCTGGCAGCCAGCATGAGCCCGGCAGCCAGAGTGAGCTGCCAATAGCCGCAGTAAGCGACCATCCAGAGACCAACGACCGATCTGCCTCATCCGGGAAGAGCGCAATGATGATACCAACATGGGCCAGTGAAGCAACGTCCTCCACAACTAGACTGAAGAACAAAAGGACAGCAACTTGTCTGTTCCCCT
Organism: Aselliscus stoliczkanus; assembly: GCA_033961575.1. Lineage (NCBI taxonomy): Eukaryota > Metazoa > Chordata > Mammalia > Chiroptera > Hipposideridae > Aselliscus > Aselliscus stoliczkanus. The sequence goes on along the minus strand of CM066732.1, from coordinate 61,284,987 downwards.
TCCCCAATTTCCCAACGCTGTTCCCCTCTCCCAATTCCCCAATTAAAAAAAAAATTACAATAAAATAGATGAATGCCAACATAAAAAAAGGACTGGGCTTATCTTTGTCCCCATCTTTTTTTTTCTAACCCCACCTACCAAGCTGGGAAACCTTGTGCCCTGAACACATACGCAGTCCCAAGTATGTCAGCCCCCAGGGTCCCTCAAGGCAACCAAAGCACAAGCCCCATCCAGCAGGGCACTGAGTCTTCATTAAATATCTCTAAAAGCTTTCAAGCTGCCTAAGTAAGTATTATACAAAGTTCCTTCTTCACTCTGCCATATTCAGGCCCTTCCCCCTCTACCACTACACCATGGACCCGAAAGAAAAACTGCCTGGATCCTTGCCCATTAGCGAATGCAGTATTTTTCTTTTAAGTCCTGTTTCAGTTCAGGAAGAAGAGTGGCTTTATAAACCATTACCAAATCAAAGCCCCATCAGAGGAGGACAGAAGCCCCCATACATTGGGGTGAATTATTTTCGGTTCTTGATTTCATGCCAGCGCTAGTGAAATTTCACAGCTGGTTATTAAAAAATCCTGGGGTCAGGGTTATGTGCTATTTATGTCACAAGAAGCAGGAGAAGTAAAATACCCTGAAGATATGAAAACATTTTGTAAATCGACATATTTTTGGCCCGTGTTTCTGTTTCAGGGCCTAGGAAGCGATTTATGTGCCCTGATGAAGTGCTGGTAGAAAGACCTCCACCGGTCCCTGCTTAATGGTCCACGCACCTCTCAAAGTATTGATACAGCTGACCTGGCTAGGGCCCATGACAGGTGACAGGAGGGAGGCCGAGGAAACATGGACAATTTATGGCGTTTCAGAAAGCAGGCAGAAAAAAAAATGGTGCAAGAGACCTAAGTCATAGTTTCTTCGAAAGGCAGAAACTGCTAGCAATTCAAGTTGACAACTGCCAATAGCAAGCCAGCTTTGTTTTACTCACTATAAACGTGACTTGTTGGGTTATTTTTGAGAATGCTGAAATGGAGCACCCCCTCCTACTGCTTGGAGTGGCTCCAGCCCCGCTCAAGCATAGAGACCCAGGGATGAAGATGGCGCCCGAGCCAGCCCCTCCCAGGGCAGACGTGACCCGATATAGCAATGCACTTGGAGCATGTTATCGCAATTTGCCAATGGTCCCCAGTATCCAGCCCCCCCACCAAATAACACTCTAAAATCAAATACTAAAAGATATAGGTCTCTTTGTGAGTTAGAAATATGGCTTAGGGGAAAACAAGGCATTTCTCTTTGCTGGAGGATTGTGATACCCAATAAATCAACCAGGACGTCCCCAAGCTGTCGGGTCAGGAAAACTGCAGACTGCAGAGGTTGCAAAGGGTTAAAAAGAGAGTCACTATTGTCATCATTGTGGTGGAACAGGATTTGGGTGTGGAAACCTCAGTGTGGGCTATATAGGAGCAAGTCTAAAGGTCTGTTTCACAAATGCATCTCATTGTCCTCAGGGACTCTCCCAAGCGCCCAGTGGATCTCATTTGTAGTTTTCTCATGAGGCTTCACTTCAGGAAAAGAAAATGTATCTTGCTTAAGCCCGTGGTAGAGTCACTAAAGGGACTGTTCAGAACTCCAGGCTTTGAAAGTTTGCAAGACTTGTGTGTGTACTTGGGACGCGGAGGGTAACTGGGCTTCACACTCATCTCTTCCCTACACAGTGAATCCCCAGCTCGGGTGCTAGCAGGCCTTGGAGTAGAGGTTTCTCCCTTAGAGAGGGGATGGATTATAGCTAAAAACATCCTTTGGTTTCTTAAGTCCCAGATCAGTGTAGACCGTTACTTGTCCCATGTGAATCCGAGGTGTCCCTTGGTGAAGATGAATTGAGATAAATTAGGGATGTGTAATGATACTTGTCTGTAACTTGCCTGAACTACAGCTTTTACTTCCTTATATTACCTCATGGTATAAAAAAAAAATAAGTTTTCCATATTAAAATTTGATTTAGTGTACAATAGAAAGCTGTTGGGATGAAGTATCATAATAATTTAGGATTAGAATCCCCTGTATGAAAAGAAGACTCAAAATGACCACAGGATAGTCTCAAAGGTGGTTTTCATTTTCTTTCACTTCAAAGAAGTCTGTATGTATGCACTGAGAATCCTAAGCTCCCCTGACTTTTTGTTCTATCACCCTTCTTGGGCAGCTTTTGTCCAGGTTGCCTCAGGGTCCAAGGTGGCTGCAGGAGCTCCCGTCAACAGAAATGCATTCCAGGCAGCAGGAGAAAGAAAGGGGAGAAAAGCAAAAGCATACTACTGCTTATTCCTCTCTTAAGGAACTTTCCCAGAAACTGTCACTTCCTCTGACATCCCATTGGACACCCCCTAGCAGCAAAAGAGGGTAGAAACTATAGCCAGTTAGCCAGGCACATTAATGCATAGAATAAAACTAGGCTTCTGTCCTAAGGAAAACTGAGAGAATAAGTATAGGCGAGTGACTCAGAGTCCCTGCCACCAACAATATTAGCTAAAGGAAAAGACTTTGGCCCAGCCCCCACCGCATTTTGGATGGCAGCAGCTAAAACTGAGACAAACCACTCCAGAGCACTTGCTGGAAGGTTGGTGCCCTGAGCAAGGTGATGAATTAATTACCAAACAGAACGAAATACATGAATACTGGGCATGCTTCAGACTTTTCCATCCAAGAAATGAGAACGCCAGCACTACCACTGCACTCTAACCCCACAAGGAGTATTTTGCAAAAGGAAGGATGTTTTGCAGGCTCTGAAGCTGTTGTATTCAAAATCCATAAAAATGCAGTTTTACAAATTTAAATGTTTTTCAAATGCTCTGTTAATAAGAAGAGAAAGGAGTATGTCCACGTGTAGGAAGGTATATATGTACATGAAATTTATGTACATATTTTAAAATTTTATTTTGTAGTGCTTACTATGTTACTTCCTTGTTCAAGGAATCCTGTTGACAGAGGTCAATTTTAATCTCTTAAGAACTGGAGTTCCCTGGTGATAAGCTTGCCTTGCCAAGCAAGGCCTCACTGTCCCCATGCGACTGCAATCTGTGGCAATTGTTTTCTTTCTGCTCATCAAATTATGATTGTCGGTCTTTAACTGTAACCTGGGACTGTAAAGATTTCCCATGTGTTGAATAGGCATAATGCATGTCTAAAGAAACAAATGATTTTGATGCTCTGAAAAGTCGAATATTGCTTCAGGATCATCAACTCAGTGGACTTGGCAGATGGAATGTGTGGCACACGCCAATGGAATTTTCTGTGAGGAATTAAACATGTTTATGTTGAAATTATATTGAAAGGAAACTCAGTTGTCTACAAGGTAAGGGTGGGGTGTAGGTTGATTCTTATAATGATATAGGCTCCTGTTCTAACTGGGGATGGCAGGAAGCCATCATGAGTCAGTGATGGAAATCTAATAGTCACTCAGATCTAATGATTAAGTAATCTTTTTAACGAATAGAAACCCTGCCGTTGGATTATGTTACCCAAAACCATATTAAGTTTCATAACGCTGTCTAATCAGAAAGATTCCTTGGGAATAATCCATACAGTATTGTAATTTATCATGCTTTCAGAAGGGGAACAACTCATTCTTCTTGAGAAAGCTGATTATTTCTTACCTAATTAAAATGCCAACATTTTTAGGGCCAATTGCAAGTTGAGACCCACAAAACCTTCCCGCTGTGTACAAGTCCCTTAAACGTATTTCAGAATATTTAACATTTTTTTCACCGCAGCCGTGCTTCTATGTTGATAATGTCTTGCTGATAGTAGTTAGGGGTCAGTATTTAATTGTTTCTGACTCCTTTTTTTTTTTTTAACCCCTTGGCTGCCTCTCCTACTGCTTGTCTTCCTTAGGATCTCTCTAGAGTTATTCCTTCCTCTCACTGCCGTGACCACCTGGGTTCAGGCTTCATCACTGGTTTCTAGACCCCCTCTGCCTCTGGGTCCTTCCTTTTCCATTCAGCCCATACAGGGCAGCCAGGTTAATCTTCTCACGACGGGACTTTGGTCGTCTAATCACCAAGCTCAAGAACATTCTCTGGTATTGAATCTCTGATGGATGAAGTGCTGCATCTTGGCATTGACCAGACGGGCTCTGCCTTTCCCATCTTGTCTTGTTTCCGAACACAAACTCGTCCCTCTGGTCTAATCAGTTCCACTCCTGGTGCCCAGAGTTGCTGCCCCGTTTCTGCAGTTTTGCCTCCCACTATCCTCTCTGCTGAGAAGGCCTTCCTGTGTCTCTGTACTCAGTCTGATCCTCCCCTCTGTTCCCAGGAGGAAGCTTCTTTCCTTTTGCTCTGACTGTCCATGGAGCAGTGGTGTCACCAGCACTGAGTTTTTAAAGCTCATAGTGTCCTTGACATTTTTTTTTCTTTTTTGCTATGTCACCGTATATAGTACTCCCCCTTTATCCACGGTTTTGCTTATCAGTTCGGTCAAGCTAGGTCTGAAAATATTAAATGGAAAATTCCAGAAATAAACAATTCATAAGTTTTAAATTTTTCACCATTCTGAGGAGTGTGTCTTCTGCAGTCACCAATTTGTCCAGCATACCCACACTACCTACCCAGGTATTAGTCACTTAGCCGTCTCAGTTATCAGATCTACTGTCACAGTATCACAGTGTTGTGTTCAAGTAACTCTTATTTTACTTAATAATGCCACATTCACATAGCTTTTATTACAGCATATTATAGTCTATTGTACAGTATATTGTTCTATTTTATTAGTAGTTATGATTGTTAATCTCTTACTGTGCCTAATTTATAAATTAAACTTTATCATAGGTATGTGTATATAGGAAGGAAGAAACATAGTATGTATAGGGTTCGGTACAATCCACAGTTTCAGGCATCCACTGGGGGTCTTGGAATATATATTCCACAGATAAGGAGGGACCACTATCCTATATTTCCATTTCCGATACAATTATCTCCTAATCAATTTGAGAGCCAAGTTTCTATGTCTTAGGTTCTTAGCAAAATTCTTTATATATAAGATTGTTGATGATGATGAAAAAAAAAAAAAACTGAAGCTGTGGATTTTTTTTTTTTCCTTTTGGAGGAGGTAGGAAGAGAGAAACCAATTAACACATATTTGGCACTTTCAGTATATCAAACACTTTCTATATATGATTATTCTCAGTGTAAACTTATGAGGTAAGTGTTGATTTCCTTATTTTGCAATGAAAGAAACTGGGACTCACACTTAATAGCTTCAGCCGTTAAAGATCACACAGCTAGTATGGGGCAGAGTTTGATTTTGCCCAAAGCGGCCTTGCCTGACTTCCAAGTCTGTGTCTATTTATTCTCATTCTCAATCCCTCCTCCGTTCCCTTCCTACCCTCTCCTCTTCTCTCTTCTTCTCCATGCTGTTATTTTCCAGTTCTGCCAATCAGAGCTGTTGGACTCATACCGGGGCTAAGTAACTACAAGGTCATTACTGGCTGTACTTCGGAGAGGGTATTTCAGCATGGCCAAGCATATTTTATGACCGAGTTGATAGAACCAGCTGGTGTCCTCTGACTTAATTTCCTAAATCTTGTTAGCCTCTTTTGAATGACCAACAGTTAAAGGCAGATGTGAATTTAAAGCTGCAAATAACCCTTTCCATTCTGACACCCCTGTGAACCTCCAGGACCATTTTCGTTTGGGTGTCATTGAGTCATCTTTCTGACATCCCTTTCTTATCTCTGCCTCCTCTATTTAGTACACATTACATAATTTCTGCTACCAAAGAGAGAACAAATCAAACAGTGAACACACCTATTTAACTATGTTTAAGATCTGTGCAGGAATGTGGAACATGTTTAAATATAAAACTGAGAATGAGGTCTTTGACATTGATTGATTTTAGGAATAAAGTAGAGCTAATCCACAATACCAATCTCATAGAGAAGTATTTTCATAAAATTCCAGAACATTTGTGGGAACTGGACCTTAATTAGAGCCCCATTGTACAGGGATAAATAGCTACAGTTGATATAGTTACTGAAAAGAATGGTGCATAATCAGGCCAAATCTATGCATTTAAGGTGTTGTCCATATTTAGAAATGCTTGTATGTAGGGCCAGTCCAGAAAGCACTTAGACATGCATCTCAACACCTTCTACATGCTGTAACCAAGACTGTAAAAGTTCATCAAAATGAGAATTAGGAAAAGAATGGAAATAATAGGATGTGCTTCTTTGTGAATTTCTGTGCTAGAAAACAATTTGAGGTCATTATGGGTCACAGAGGCACAGGGACACATTATCTTATCCAAAAGTAAGTACAAAGGATGTTTGGGCAATTATAAAATATATTAAAAGTCTTCCAACTTGAAATTAACTGTGTACAGTAATCAAGTTTTATGCTTCACAGATTAGAGAAATGAAGGAAATTTGAAAGGAGGGTAGGAGAGGACAAATCTAATGAAAGCATCAGAAAGTGAAATGTAAGAAGCACTAAAACAGTGGACTTGAAAAACAATAGATTGGATCATAATGTATGATATTTTTTATATTGAATAGAGGCAAGATGTTCTACGCAACATAATTTTGGACTCCTGTCCATCTTTAGATAGAAAATGGGTAGAAAATATTTTAAATGAGAGTTGGGGAGAGTAAGTGAATCATTTTCTAAATGAGGTCTTTCTGAGAAATGGCCAAATATCGGAGTCCTCACTACTGACGTTATATGTGCTGGACTGCGGTCCTCCTGTAGTCAGGTGCCACATCAGAGGCCGCCACCTTACTCAGAATTCACAGTCAAGTGAACTTACATACAATACAGTTGAATTTCCATAGTCTATGATAGCTATATTATCTATAGTATAACTACCGAATTTATATATGTGTATAGGATATGTGTGTGATACAGTATAAGTCAATTGGACATATACTAGTATACGGCTCAGAACAGCACAGGTTACCAAATGCTACAGGAGATGAGAACAAACCCCAGCATGCTGGGGGAGAGCCTTCAATAAGGGTGTCATTAAAAATCTAGCAAAACAAACTGCAGCCAAGAACTAGTTGCCTGGTGAGCTCTGCTGTCATGGCACTGGTGTGAGCCTACCGGGAGTGTGGATAGCTCTGCCTTCTCACTTTTCACATGAAACCCTTTCCTTGGAGAGAAATCATCCGAGAGTGGCACTAAGAGAATGATTAAAAAACGTTCTGAAGCTTCTTGCCTGTGGTCATCATTAACAGGAGGCAGGTGACATCATTTCCCACCCTAGACAGGTGATCTCAGGTATTTGTAGTGACAGCCAAGCCTGCTCCTAGGGACTGGCTTTTGCCACTGAGGAAATGAGTAGGCATTCCTTGTGTCTCTTCTTTCTTTGACACTACTTACATTCCTCTATAATTCCTGATTTATTTTTTTTTACCATTTTACCATGCAGAAATTTACATTTCTGCTTTTCAGAATTGATGCCCCCCCCCCACTTCTTATCTGTCTACCTGACTTCAGAACCTCCATCAGTTAAGATTTGATTGGCTGCAAGTGACAAAACCTAACAAGTTAACTAATTAGATAGGGCTGAATCAGGTTGGGATTTTGTTTTTCTCACATAACAAGAAGCCCTGAAATAGACTGTCCAGGGCTGGTATGGTGGTTCCATCATGCCACAAGGGACACAGGTCCTCCCATCTTTCTGCAAGTCACCCTTCAAGTGTGTCCTTTATCCTTACACTTGGTGCAGTGTAGTTGCAAGGTGGCTGCCCCTTATTGGCACTGTGTCTGTGTTCCCAACAGGAAGAAGAGAAAAGGCAAAAAGTGGCTGCCAGCAATGTGGTCCCATGTAAAAAGCTTTCCCAGAAGCTGTACTTAGGAATGTCCACTTATATTTCATTGGCCAAAACTGCACATGGCCACTGCTAGCTGCAAGGGAGGCTGGGAAATGTAGATTTTTTGGCTGTACACACTATTGCACCAATAAGTTCAGTGTCACATACTGATAGTAAGGAAGAAGACAAGTGACATTACTGTGTAGGCACCTAGCAGTGTCTACTAAGACCCCTAGCTTGTCTTGAACACTGTCACCTTTTACATAAACTCTGACTCACATTTATCTTTCTGGTCCCACGTGCCAAACGTAGCATGCTCTCTTCTCTGCTTAGTCCCAGCTCAAGGTGCTGTAACTAAGTCCAACCTGAGGCCCAAATCCAGGCACCCTGTGAGCCCCCAAAACCTGAACCCTGACTCCTGGTCACCTCCAGTATCCCTCTCTTTGGCTCCCCCAGCAACAGCCCTAGAGATGAGTAGCTGTGGTCCTAAAGAATTGTGTGGCTTATCCACTGGAGACTTCTTTAGGCCCAGACTTGCCCTAAGTAAAACCTTCAGAAGCAGGGGAAGGCCCATCTTTAAAGCCTATATAAAGTTCACACCCACCTAGGATAGCTTTCTGGGAGTGGCAGACGCCCCACTTCTGAGATTTGCTGCTTTAGAGATAACCTGCCCCACATTACAAAGATGAAGATTTAGGATCTCTGACTGGGGAACTGTCACAGAGTTCCACTGGTTCACTTCAAACTCAAACTCAGATAGGGCAAGGCAGTATCACCATTTTGGCAAGAATTTAGCCTGTTATCCAAGTTTAATTTCCACAGGCAGCCCACAAGTTGTGCCATGGTAACCTTTCATGTGAGAACCTGTGTCCGCCCTCAGGGTGATCTCTGCAGGGACCAGGCAAGTAGGGCTGGAAATCAGTGGGTATGGAACCCTGAGCTTGTGCAGACACGGAGGGGCCACCCGTGCTGATTTATTTTCTGCCTGGCTCTCTCAAGCCCACAGGTCAAGATTCCATCTCCAGTATCCAATCTCTACAGCCACCATGATGCCCGCCCTGCTAGAGAGGAGAGGACTCCATGGAGCTCACCCAGGTCTCATTGACTTTGAGGGGTGCTGATCTGCATGAAATCCATAATATACCCAGGGGTCCACTGGCCAGCTCTGCCTGCGTGTGCCTCAGGCACCTCAAACTCAGGTGCAGTTGGCCCATCTCTCCTGAATCTGCTCCTTGTTGGGAGTTCCCTGGCTGAGGGGTACAGCTGAGTTCCTGATATAAAAGGAGGACCCCTGTGCCTGTCCTAACATTATATTCTGAGGATTCATCCAGTGACTCCCCAGCCCTGTGGGTTCTGCCCCCAGAGGCCTCCTTCTCCGCCCTCTCCTTTCTATCCCCACAGCAGCGCAGGTAAGAGCTGCTTCTCTTCACCCTGCAACTGCTCCAGGAGCCTCCTCACTGGTCCTCTCTCTTCCCTGCTCCAGTCCACCCTCTTCATTCCTCCCAGCAAGATCTTAGAATGGCCTTAAATCTTGTCATTCCTGTGCATGAAACCCTCCAGTGGCTCCCCAAAGCTTCTAGGACCTCGTGCAGATTTGAAAGGTCACCCACAAGGTCACCACTCCCCTAAGAGCAGCCATCACCCCAGTCTCTGCAAGGCTCACAGTGTCTCCAGATCCTACTTTCTCCACCTGCCGTGCCCTCATCCCCACCCATCACCTGGCTAACACCTCACTGAGGCCCAGGTCAAGTGCCCTCCCGACTGGGAAGCCTTACCTGAGCACCCATTCTGTTTCAGTCACTCAAACAATATCGAGCGCCTGTTCGGTGGCTTGTTTTATGGAATATGTAGGTGACCAGGACAGGACAGACACCAGCTCTTGCTTACTGCAAGCTTACCGCCCAGTGAAGAAAACCAGAGAAAAAGCCAATAAACAAATTAAACAGGTGTTAAACTAGAGGAAAAATGCCATGAAGCAGAGAAGTTAGGGCCGTGGTTCCCAAACTGTGTGCCGAAGTACCCTGGGGTTCTGCAGTAAATTCATAGGGCACCACAGGAAATTTTTATATTCTAGGGAAATAACATGTGTCAGAGTCTGTGAAAGCTGCTCTGTTAGGTTGTTTAGACCTAACTATTTAATAAATGAAACTATTCAGTATTTCTTTGGTCTAGGTTTGCCATGAACAAAATTACTGGCACACTGAGTACCATAAACCAGGAAGGTTTGGGAACCACTAAAACAAGTTCTTGTGGTAGTGACTGTGGGGCAACTTTGACTGGTGGCAGAGAAACCCTCTCAGGAGGAACATTTGAGGTGAGGTTTAAAACAAGCCTTGGGAAGATCTAATGGGAAGACTGTTCCAGGCAGTGGGAACAGCATGTGCAATGTCCCCAGTGTGTTTGGGAAACAGGAAGATCAGTGTTGCTGAAGCACAAATGCTGGGGGAAGGGTTGGAGAGACTGTCAAAGGGGTCGGCAGGAGCCAGATCATAGCTCCTGGCAAGGACGTAAGGGTTTTATTCCTCAGGAAGCATTTTCATCCTGGCTGCTATGCACACCACTTTTTCATATCATCCCAGGACTCCTCTAGGCTTAGCCTCAGGACCTGGCTTTTCTATGGAGCTGTTCTGCCTTCTGCCTTGGGATTCCAAACCCACCCATCCATAAGTGAAATCAAGGCCCACCTCCCATTGTGCTGGGGGGGGGGCGGGTAGGGGGAGGAGAGGGGAGGAGGGAACCTGAGCAGCAGAGCTCCATCGGCATGGCTAGGACCCACATGCTAGTTGCTGCAGCAGCACCCTGACTATGGGGCATCCTCAGCGAAGGGGGTCTGGGTTGCACCTCCCTACTGACCTCCTGACCCTCCCTGGTGTGTCACCCTCCAGGGTCATGGCCTAATTTATTTGCTCTTTGGCCCTGAATTGAGAGTTTAAAGGGACAGTCAGCACAGCAAAGCTGAAAGAAGTACTGAATCCACTCCTGGAGCCAACTTGCCCATTTTTTTTTAACGGACAAAAATCATACACAAAACAGGAAAGTCGAATCTTTGTGCTGTAATTTCTTAACTCAAGTGGCCATGAAGAACCAGTTTAAAATGTCAGTCATCATGCAGCCAGCTTATGAAAATCAGTTATTCAGTAAATTATGATTTTAGGGGGTATATAGCATGGTCTTGGCTTGGGGGAGGGAAGGGAGAGGTGGAAAAGAATGGTAGAAAATGAAGGTTTTTCAAAAAGCAGAGCATATCATACCTTAAAGAGTCCCTTGTTTTTTTATAAGCAAGTCAAGAACAATTTCACCTTTCTTTATCTTGATGACTTGAGAGCTGGGACTCTTAAGTCACCAGCGTACCTTGAATGATGGCTCAGGGCCCAGCCTATTATAGGGCTGTCAATATAAGTGTGTTGAATGCATGCCTAAGGGAACGAATGAATGTATTCGTACAGGGTTATGGAAGCGGAGGCAATTAAAGGTGAAGATGGTCACCGCTGTTGATTTATGGAGAAGAATTGATGAAAAGATGAAAGAACTTCTTAATTAAGTCAAGTGACCTCAGAAGAAACCATTTTAGAAGCATAAAAACTAAAGCCGTACATTCACCTCACAAAGAATACAAATAATTATAGGAGGCAGAGAAAAGAAAAGAAAAAGAAGGATCCAGTGGTTAAAGCCACAAGTACAAGGAGCTTGAGAATAACTTATTATTTGGATTAAGTTTTTAATAAAGTTTTTCTTTTAGAATAATTTTAGATTTACAGAAAGTTCAGAGAGCTCCTGTGTACTGCTTAGCCAGTTTCAGCATTTCCTGATGTTAACATCTTACGTTACCAAGGTACATTTGTCAAACTAAGAAGCCAACATTGGTATATTACTGTTAACTGAACTTCAGACTATTCGGATCACCAGTTGTTCCATCACTGTGCTTTTTCTGTCCCAGGATCCAATCCAGGATTGCATGTCACATTAGGTCACCATGTCTACTTAGTCTCCTCTGGTCTGTGACAGTATCCCAGTCTTTTTTGTTTTTCGTGCCCTTGACAGTTTTGAGGTGTGCGATTGAGTATGCAGTAGGATGTCCCTCAAAATGGGTTTGTCTGAGGTTTTCTCTTATTTTGCTTAGCCTAATAATTTCAAGATCCATCCATGTTGTCACAAATGGCACTATTTCATCTTTTCTCATGGCAGAGTAGTATTCCATTGTGTATATATGGCACATCTTCTTTATCCAGTCATCTATCGAAGGACACTTTGGTTGTTTCCATGTTTTGGCCACCATAAATAAAGCTGCAATGAAATCGGAGCACATATGTGTTTACAGATAAATGTTTTCAGATTTTTGGAGTAGATACCCAGGAGAGGGATTGCTGGGTCATATGGTAATTCTATTCTTAATTTTTGAGGAACCTCCACACTGCTTTCCATAGTGGCTGCACCAATCTGCATTCCCATCAACAGTGTATTAGGGTTCCTTTTTCTCAGAGATTTTCTCATGGTTAGACTGAAGTTATGGGTTTTGGGAAAGACTCCACAAATATGAAGTGCCCTTCTCATCACATTATATCAGGGGACACATGATATCTACGTGACGTCACTGGGGATTTTAACATGATTAATTTTTTTGACCATAGTCCTTGCCTTTACTGCATCACATTCCCATCCTCATGGCCAACCTCCCATCCTTTCAGCTCATATTAAATGGTACTGAGGTCTCTTTCAACATCCTCAGAACCCTGTTCCTTCATGTCTTAACAGAGACCCTGTTCCCACAATTATTCTCTTGATTTAATAGCAACAATCACTCCCTTTATAGAAATTGGTTCAGTATCTGCTTAAACATTGTCAAAGAGGGTGCATGAAACACACTTACACTTTAAAAAGATGTTCTTAGGGCTTGGAAAAGGATATTAAAGCAATGAAATGTAAAATTAGATATAGAAAAAAAAAAGATGGGAGAAAAATGACAGCCAAAAGTAGACAGCCAAATCAAACAGGGGCAAACTTTGTGATTCAAATAGCAAATGCAAAATGGAAAAGTATTGGTCAACAGTACAAGTTTCAAAATCAAAAGTTTCCAAATTTAAAATAAAATTTTGCAAAAGTAGAGGAAATTTAAGTGGTTCAAGTTTGCACAGGAACAGAAACATAGATGGAAAAATGTTTCAAATAGGTGAGGCAAATTTTAATGAAAAGCCAAATAGCAGTTATCTGATTTTGCAGAAGGAAAGGACTGCAATTTGGAAAGTGCAAGAAGTTTTTGGCAGCCCCGAAGTAATTAATAGTTATCAGCTTGGACTTAATGAGAAGGTCTGAGAACTGCCTGGAAGGCTCGGATTTGGGCCTGTTGTTTTAAGAGGCAAACAACACAGGAATTTGAAATCCTTTTTTAAAAGAAAAGAATTAGATTGGTAAAATGTTTTTGTTTATTTTTGAGGAAAAAAATGCATGAACATGTTTTCTCAATGTGGCTCCTGTCCAGTCATACTGAATGTTTTTTGTTCATGCAAAAGAATTCATTGTGCGTGTTCTCTGTTCAGACATGGTTGTTCCCTTGCCTCGAGGACTTTATGGTTTCGCTAGTGCATCCCCATTTTATCCCTTACCTTCCATTTGCATCTTTGCTGGTCAGATCTCTTTTGCAGGCAGGATTTTGGTTTGTGCTTTTTCCTTGAGTGACCTGTCTCAGCACATCTTCCCACCCCCTACACACCCCACGTTAAACACTGCGTCGTACTGATTTCCTCACTCTCACATCCCCATGTGATTATCAGAGGAGCATGAACAGGTAGATACAGTAAATTTCTCACCCAGGGTGCCTCTGCTTTATAAATCTCCTGCCAGCCAAGCCCAGGTTGTTTGCAGGCAGCGTGCCTTGGCCGGACTTTGGTCCCATCCAGCACAAGCGCCACACACTGGCCATTCCACCCCCCAGAAGACTGTCCACACAAGGTTAGGAAAATCCATGTAATCCACAAAAAACACTATAATACATTAAACCTTCAGGTTGTGTATAGGAAATACAGAGTCTGTTTTATCTCACCATGCCCACTATTTTTCAATGTTTCCATTTCCATCACTTACAGTTGCTTGAAGAGCAGGTTGTCTGTCTTGGCCTGCACTGGACCTTCATACCAGTGTCATGGCGTTCGTGTTCGTGGCGCATCTGTCCAGTGACCTGCGCTCTGTGCCATTGCATGTGTGTTCTTGTGACTGGGTTAGTTCGCAGATGGCTGGTAAAAGGGGTAATGATATCAATATACCATAGAAGTTACGTTGATTCATCTGTGATTTTTCCAAGGCAGGGATGGTAGAATAACAGGATAGAATTATAAATTTCAACAGGAAAAAAACCTCAGTAGGGGGCCGGCCGAGTGATATGGTGGTTGGGCACTGGCTTGGGAGGCCAGCGGCCCCGGTTCGGGTCCCGCATGTGAGGGCCAGTGACACTACCCTCAAAAAAAAAAAAAAACCAACAAAACCTCAGTAGGGTGCTGCAGAGGCAAGAGCATTTAGGGATCTATTTTAAGCAAACGAAGCGGGAGTGCATGCGTCAGGCTCCCTCCAGAAGCCACCTCCTAGCTGATGGAGCTGTAGGACGGCGCGGAGCGGGGCTTCCACTGTGCCTTGTAATGGCTGCCCTGTGGCTCAGAGCTCTGCTTCATCATCTCGCCTCAGCATCTGCTAGCCAGCCCTGCCACGCTCCTGTCTTTGTACATTTTTAATATCCCCCGAGGCAGACTCCAGAACGCTAAGCTTCCTGCTTGGAGTGTTAAATTATATCCCAGGAACCAATTATTGTTTTTGCTGGCTTCTGGTTACAAAGTTGCATCGGTTTAAAATGGTTGTCCCTTAGTTTTACCATAACTGATACTATTCTTAAGTTTGTGCAGAACACAGTGTTTTTGAGGAATCCATCTCGAAAGGCCTGTATTCAGCTCTGTGTTTTCCTCTCAGCCACAGGCAGATCTCCTCCCTCTGTTAGATGCTAATCTGGGGACACTGATCCTTCTATTGTCTCCAAGTTTGAAAGGTCTCCAGGAGAAGAGGGGAGGGATCATTCAGTTATTAGCAGTTACCTCCATGTCTTGCTACTGCAAACTTCATCTGCCTCTCTCTAGACCCCAGAGTCCAGAAGACAAAGACCAAATCTTTGGTCCCCATAGCCTTCGTGTCTGGAGAAAAGCCTGGACTCAGTGTTGGAATGATAACTCAAGCAGTCTGTAACAGGTGTCAGAAAGCCAGATGCCCTCTGGAAATACACTCCCCATGGAAGGAGAACCAGAATTGTACTGCAAGGCTTTCAATGATCAACCCCATGACACTCCAAGGGTGTCTCCCACTCCACTGAGCCTACTCGACTCTAACTCTGCTGAGCTAATTGACTAAAACCCCAGTTAGATCTTCTAATAATTTTATTGGGCTCTTCTCCTAAAATACGGACTAGCAAAGTCATTGGTCATTGCTACCAAAAAGTAAAATAAAAAGTATATTCGTGCAGTACTGTCATTTGATAGTAACAGTGTGGGGAGCAGAGAGAGCTATGTGTATGACTGAGAAAGATGTGTTACATGAATTGTGAACACTGCCAAGGGAGTGGAAGGACCCCTTAATTATCGAATGAAACAGGAACTGTCTAGACAAATAATTCAGAGAACTCAGGGAAAGCCAACCCTTCAAGAGTTTGTGCCAGGGCCCAAACCTCAATCCTGCCCACTGGAACCTCAGGGGTTTTTTTGCTCTGGGGTTAGCCATATCTCTGTTGGCTGCCAACTACTTAACAATGAGTGACTTACCATAAGAAGCTCAGGCCTAGGGGAATTCATCTTCTCCCTCCTTGTGTCCACCATAGTAGTGGGCAGGTGACAGCTTCCAGCAATCATTCAATACATAAAGAACTACGTCCCCGAAGTTCAGAGGCTCATAGTTACCTTAGCCAAACCTTCCATAGCTGGCCTTGCCCTGCTGTCCCTTGTAAATCCCCAGAGGAGAAGGCATAAGACATAGCACTAGACATCAAAGGGTGTACATTCCAGTACCAGCTCTGCAAACAACCTGCTGGGGATTCTGGGGAGACCGCTTAACCTGTTTGCTTCTCAGTTCCTCATCTGTGAAGTGAAGGGGATGAACTAAAACATCGCATTGTCTTCAGAGTAGAGAAGTGATATAAGACATTTTCAATATAGAATTTGTAAAGCACAGTAAAAACATTATAGAATTTGTAAAACACAGAAAAATATCATGCATATGTAAAGTATTTTTAGATATTGTTGTATAATTTTCGATCAATTATTTAATTTTGAATCCTTCTTTTTCTACTAATGTTATATGAAGGACTTCTCCATTCACTAAAAAAATTCTGTGTAATCTGTAATAGCTTCCTAAAATTTCACAACCATTTGATTTCCAAAATGCCTCCCACCATAAACACTTTAGAATTCTTTGAGTGATGATACAAGAAAGAAAAAAAAATGGATTTTTTTTTAAAGTATGTCTTTCTGAGAAAAAGAGAGGAGACAGGAATCATCTTTGGGTACCATGTGGTTAGTCGCTGTGGGGCATAGTTTAATCACATTGTTCTTGGGAGACAATCCTCCATGGTTCTCTCGTGCTCTTATGTGTCTTGCTAGGCATGTCAAAAATATAAGAACATGACTGCTTTTTACCTGAGCCATTCATCACCGTTGCATTCTCAGCAGGCAGCCCTGAGAAATGAGATAAGTACTACCTCAGAAGGAGGCACAGGCTTGCTTATTGCTTGCTATAAAAAGCATCGCATGCCCTAAGCTCAGTGTTCCTCAGCTGCAGTGCAAACCCATTGCATGTGAAACATCTATCGGGACCCCTCTGCCCCATGAACTCGAGGACAAGGGTAAACAGTGCAAATGCTGATGTCCATGCTGCTTGCTGATCTGTGAGTAACAGTCTTTTGTCTCTGACCCAGGAGTCTCATATCTTTTTCCAGCAGTAGAATAACTCGTTAGTTTGTAAGTGGGATAAAAATCAATCCTCGGACCAAACTATAATTACTTGTTAGTTAAACGATGATAGTTGAGCAGCAAGGATGTTTAGACTCCAGGAAGTATAACATCTTGCTTAACTTTACACAGATGATTAGTGTCAGAGCTGAAAATCAGACCCAGGTGTGTTGGACTCCAACCCCCCCACGTATTTTATTTGCTGCTTTCACCATATTAGACAACATACTGTGTCCTCTAGTCAGCAGAAACCACTTGGTATGAAATTAACTGAGAACTTCAAATGGATTCTTCATTAAGAAAAATAGCTAATCCTGGTTCGATGTTGAGTCTGAAGATACTTTCCCTGGAAGCTTACCATTTGTTACCTTATTTGGAGGACTCATCTGCAAGCTACATGACTGGTTTATTTAGATTAAATGAAAACATTTAAATCCACTTGTTTGGTGTTTTATTGACTTTAGAAAGAAGTTTTCCTCCAACAGCTCCAGTGCATAAGTATTATGAATATTCTTAAAAACAAAATGAACATAGTAGGAATCATTCTAGTACTTACATTGGCAGAAGTTATAAGCTTCCCATGCTGGAGCAAAGAAAAGGTAATGAATAACCCTAGAGACATGTGTCACTTCTATACTGTAGGGGCAAGAGACACTTTTTAAGAGCAGATTTAGTTTCACAGCAATGGTAAGAGGAAGATACAAATATTTCTCACGTAGCCCCCACCGCCACGCATGCATAGCCTCCCCAATTAATAATATCTCCACCAGGACCCACTGAGTGGCGCAGTGGTTAAGCGCTGGCTTGGGAAGCCAGTGGCCCCGGTTTGGGTCCCACATATGAGGGCCAGTGACACTGCCCTCAAAATAAATAAATACATAAATAAATAAATAAATAAATAAATATCCCCACCAAAGTGGTACACACTGACACATCATTATTGCCCTAAGTCCATAGTTTACATTAGGGTTCGCTTTTTATTGACTAAAAACAGAAATTGCCTATTGACAGAAAATCTTTGTGTTGATAGAACACCCAGTGAACTTAACTAAAATTGCTCTTGTGTCCAGTAAGCACTCAGTAATTGGTAGATGTGGTTAGGTACTTGGTGAATGTTTTATCAACGAATGAGTTATTTGTTCATCCATTCATGTATTCCATAAATATTTACGGAGTGGCTGCGAAATGGACAGATGCTACCAGGCACTGGGGAGACAGACAACCCGGCCCTCATGGAGCTTATGTTCTAGAGGGGAGACTGATAGTTAACAAATACACAAAATGCTCGTGAGGATAAAACTGCTGTGAAGGAAAGTTAAATGGCAAAAAGAGACTAAACAGATGAGGTGGGTGATGGTGGAGCCTGTGGTTGGGGACATCTTTGCACAGGGATGGTCGCTGAGTAAGGTTGGGAGCAAGCTGTGGGGAGATGTGGGTTATGACACCTGGGTTAAGAATAGACCTGAAGGCAACATAAAGCAGGGCGCTTCTTTGCAGCCCAGCCACATTTTCTGTATTGGACCGTTGTCTCTCCGTGGACCTTAACTCATCTGTTGCCTTGTGCATAGAGACAGCAAGCAGAGTCTTTTTACATTGTGAATGGACAGTTAGAGTTATCATTTACCTCAGGTGGCCATCAAAGAAGTAGACAGTTTTATTTTTGTTGAACTGAGAAAACATTGCTTTCCCACAGGCCAGGCCCCGATACCGGGGGATGAGTGTGATGTGTTTGGTGGTGTGGCGGACACATGTTTTATTATAAGGAGCATGGAGAGGAGTGGAGGGCTGTTAAGGAGAAATTCTGTTTCCAGCGGAGCCAAACAAATGGGTAAGGTGCCAAATGGGTAAGAGCTTTGTGCTTCTTGTGGGCTGTTTATGGGGCTGGTGACCAGGTTGATCTCAATGGGCATTTTCATGGACTTTTGAAAGTGGGCGAAGGCAGGGGTTGAAAACACCAGTCTCTCTCTCTCTCTCTCTTTCTCTCTCTCTCTCTCTCTCTCTCTCTCTCTCTCTCTCTCTCTCTCTCAGCTTTTGGCTTAAAGGACTGAACAGGGAAGAATGGATTCTCTCCTTTTCCATAGCTAATGCTGGAAATAAAGGTGGGAAGATTAGCAGACTTTTTGAAAGCTGGGTCTTTTCACTAAGTTGAACAGCACAAATTTTGTCATTTATTCCTTCCTCTCAGAGGGGGAAAAAATATTTACTTTCATGTCAAATATTTAATCATTTGTTGAGTTCAATTTCACAAAAGAGTTAAAATGTGGGAAAACCCGATTTCCCCCCTCCGCCCCTCCCACATTCGTTTTGGCTTTCGCTTAATTTTGTAACATTAATTCTTTGATCCTTCCACCCATAAATCATTTAAGTGACTTTGATTAAATAACCACTTCACTTAGAAAATTCTTTGTATAATGATTGTATTTCTTGTCATACACTGTTCAATTATAATGAGGTTTCACAAAGCAGGTTTAGATGCCAGCACACCTGGACTCCTCCTGGCGTGCCGTGATTTAAGGCAAGTTATTTCACCTCTCAGGGCTTAGCCTACACGTTGATAAGAAAAGCTTGGTATTTAATATACATCCCCTGTGGAGATGGTGTCGGGAATTTTATTCAGTTAGTGTTTATAAAAGATCTTTATTGGAGACCCCAGGCGGGGCAATACCCATGAATATTTTAATATGCAATAGGAACTCTGCTGTGTGGACCATCTAACCAACCTTGTGTAATGACCTGTTTTGGGCTCCACATTCCCCACTGAGCCTTTTTTCTGGCTTTTTTGCAGACTGAGGTTTGCTGTTCTCCCAGGGGCTAGGAGATGAAGGGCGTGGCTGCGCAAACCGGACAAATGGCAGATGCTAAGCCTCTTGTGTCCTTCCTTTGGTTTGCAGGGCCCAAGTATGTCTGTATAGAACGAGCAGGGACTGCCGATATCTCTAGTTTTGAGGGTTAACACAAATCTGTGAAATGCAAGACCCCCAGATCTGCTCAAAGGTTTTGTTAAAACTTCTTGCAAATGACTCTTCCTTTTGCTCACCCTGCAGCTGACTTGGTTATACCGGTGGTGACTGCCACAGACATTTCTGTGTTGCTGTCTTACACAGTCTGAACCATTTCAGTCTGGCGATGTTTTCCTGTGACCCCTACATTTACAGTAACTATTAAAGACGACAGTAAAACGTATGTAATGGACATGGTTCAAATATTTCCCACTGCTTCTGAAATGATTATTTCTCTACAAGAGCAAAAGACCAGTGAAATGTGGGCCTAAGGAATGGCAGCAACAAAAACCATGGGTTTTTAAGTTTAAGCTAATATTTAACATAGGATAAGGAACTACTGGTAAATATTGATTTATCTTCCCTCCTATTCCCCTAGGGGTTTAATCTCGCAGCTTAGAACATTAAACAATTGTTTTTTATTCCACCAGTATTATATAAACAATACTGGAATTCTTTTCTTTGTTTCTTTTCTTTTTTTAAAGAAATAAAAAGCAGCCAGTATCCCAGCAGGACAGAGCAACTGCGTGCGTGTGGAGTGACACACCCAGGCAGCAATAGGCCTCGCTGTGGTTCCTGTCTGTACTAGGACCTGCTTCTGTGCATGGTCTGGATGCAGAATTTTACCTGCAGCAGCACTTGAAAGAGTTCTTCTAGCTCTGGGCTTTAAAGGGAGCAGAAGCATCGGCAGAGAGTGTTGGGGAATGATTTGGCCCTCCCAGGAGCCACATGAGCTGTTTACAGCTGCATGTCTGATAAGAACGTTCTGGGGTGATGAAAATGTTCTGTATCTGTGCTGGGTGGTCACCACAAATCCCATGTGGCCACCAAGCATTTGACATGTGGTTTGTGTAGCCAAGGAACTGAATTTTAAATGGGATGGCATTTTTTTTTTTTTGAGGGCAGTGTCACTGGCCCTCATATGTGGGACCCGAACCGGGGCCGCTGGCTTCCAAAGCCAGCGCTTAACCACCGCGCCACTCGGCCAGCCCCTGGGATGGCATTTTTAATCATTTAAATTTAAACAGCCACCTGTGGCTAGTGGCTACCATATTAGACAGCACAAATGTGTAGTCTCCCAAGAGTTAGCTTAATAATACATAGACCCCACACACATGTACAATGAAAGTAGAATTAAACTGTGAGAGAGGTCCTGATGATACCTGAATCCCTCCTGGGACAGTCCGACCCACCCTTTGTAATTAAACTTTGTCCCTGTGTCTCTTCCGTGTTCCTCATTGGCTATTTAAAAATATATATAACAACTTTATTGAGATATAATTAACATATTGGACAATCCACCTCTTGAAAGTGTGCAATTCAATAGTTAGTACTGTAGTCACAATGTTGTGTAACTATTAGCACTGTCAAGTTTATAACATTTTCATTACCCCAAACAGACAGCCGGTACCCATTAGCAATCACTCCCCTTTTTTCCCCAAACCCTGGCAACCACTGATCTACTTTCTGTCTCTATCGTTTTGTTACTCTGGACATTTCGTATAAATGGACTCACACAATATGTGGTCTTTGTGACTGGCTTCTTTTACTGAGCATATTTTCAAGGCTCATCCATGTTAAAGCATATATCAGTACTCCATTGCTTTTTATGGTGGAGTAGTATTGCACTGTGTGGATGTGCCAGTTTATCCATTCATCATTTGATGGCCTTGGGTCGTTTTCACTATTTGCCTATTACAAGTAGTGCTGCTCTGAACATCCCCGTGTAAGTGCTTGCATGGATGTAAGGTTTCATTTCTCTTAGGTAGGTACCTAGGAGTGAGATGGCTCAGTCATATGGCAATTCTATGTTTAACCTTCTCTGGAATGGCCAGACTGTTTTCCAGAGCAGCCGAGCCATTTAATGTTCCATTAGCAATGTGTGCGGGTTCCGGTTTCTCCACATCATGGCGCACACTTGGTATCATCTGCCCTTTGATTTCAGCCCTCCTAGGGGGTGTGATGTGGCATCTATTTGGGGCTTTGATTTGCATTTCCCTTAGGGCAGCCTCACATTCTGTGCCCACCCATGCCACAGGTAGGTTGCTGTGGAAATACCATTCTGCAAGAAAAGAGCAAGTTCCATTTAGCTGTTTCTTCAGAAAGAACAGAAGTTACTTCTGTAGCACAGTTAGACCCAGGGTGGGTGATCGTGTTACCCATTTCGTGCCCAGTCAAATGTCAGATGCATCTATGCTTTTTCTGGGGTGGATTTCTAGGCAGGGCCCCATCCCCTAAAAACTGTCTCTGTAGTAGAAGTGGTTTGAGCCAGCCCTATGGGGATGCTTTTAAAAAGTTCCTATTACAAAAGAATTCCCCCCCAAAATCCTTCCTCAAACAGGCACGAAATACTCTAAGATCATCTTCAAATTGTAGTGCTTTAAATGACGCTACATGTGCAGAGCAAGAATGAAAATGCTAACACGGTGAAAATGGAAAGAGAGACAGACCTCCAGGTATAGAAGGCTCTGACATGCCAGGTGAGTGATTCACCTGCACAAGCAGCGCCTCCCTCAGCCTCCTGGTACTCAGGGCTTCCTCCACCTAGTTCTTTACTGCATATCCAGCTCCCAGATGTGCTGGCACAGCTGGGGACAGAGCAGTGAGTGGAGCAGACCTGCTCTTGTTCCCACAGAGGTGAGGCAGGTATGAGTGGAACAGTCAAGATGGCCAGTGCTAAGGAGAAACAGTTCCAGGCCCTCTGGACTGAGCCCCCTATTGCTGGCTGCGTAGTCTCCTCCCAGGCACTCACCTCAGATAGCACTGCAGTAAGATACTCCATCTCAGCAGGACTTAGTGAGGTGTAATTTCGAATGTTTAATTGTTAGTGTTACTTCATTTCTTTATGAGTCTCTCTCTCTCTCTCTCTCTCTCTCTCTCTCTCTCTCTCTCTCACACACACACACACACACACACACACACACACACACACACACACTCTTTCTGGCTGGGTATAAGTTCTGTAACCAAGTTGTCTCTCACACCTAAGGAGGCTTGGGGTTTGAAGAAACAAGTTCCTGCTGTGACTGTTCCCTGTCTTCCTTATCTTTCTGTCATATTGCTACTTATCCTTTAATGCACTGATCAGATCCTGCCTTCTCTGTGAAATCGCACCATCCCTGGCAATGATCTGACAGCCTCTGGGAATAAATACTCCCATTTCTTCTGGAACTGCTCTAGTGTCTTGTATGTGCATTATAACTCTTTCCATGTTGTAGCAGGAAGATTCTTTACGTGTCGACTTTCTTTACCAGACAGTGAATATCTCAGAGTGAAGTTTTGTGTCTGAGTCTTGTCTATATTTTCAGCTCTAAACATGGCAACTCACATCTAGCAGGTGACCAATCAATACTGAATGAATGAATGAATAAACGAATGAACAAATGAGTCAAATCCCATGTGTCTGGGTTCTTTCTTCTAGCTAGGAATAACTTGTCATCGAAATCGCAATGAAGTGTCAACTCTTGTAATCCCTATGATTTTCTATTGATCTTTTGATTTAATAGGGAAATATAAATACATCAGTGTAAATATATGAAATATTTGCAAATGTTTGTCAAAACTCAGTGAACTGTGCACGTAAGCGTTGTGCATTTTGTTCTGTGTAAATTATACCTTTACGAAAGAAGGAGCTCAGGTTCAGAGGTGAAGACACTTGCTTAAAGTCATACAACAAACATGGAAAAGCCACTATTTGAACTCAGGCCAGCTGATGTCAGAGCTACGGCCCCCTGGCTGTGTCACACTGTCCCAGCACAGAGGAAAGGTGATGCAGAGTTGGGCACAGAGCAGGGGAGCAGAGCCCAGGCTTCCTTGTACCTGTGGAAGGAAGGGCAGTCGTTGCTGAGGTCATATTCATTTCATTTTTTAAAAATAATTTTATGTTTCAATTATAGTTGACATACAATATTATATTAGTTTCAGGTGTAAAACATAGTGCTTAGACATTTATATAATTTAGGAAGGGATCCCCCTAATAAATCTAGTACTGACCTGGCACTGTACATAGTTATTACCATATTATTGACTACATTCCCTATGCTGTACTTTACATCCCTTGTAACTGCCAATTTGTACTTCATAATCCCCTCACCTTTTTCATCAATCCCCTCAACCCCCTCCCATGTGGCAACCATCAAAATGTTGTCTGTATCTATGAGTTTGTTTCTGTTTTGTTTATTTTGTTCTTTAGATTCCACATATAAGTAAAAATCGTATGGCATTTTTCTTTCTCTGACTTACATCCACTCAGTGCAATACCCTCTAGGTCCATCCATCTTGTTGCAGATGGCAAGATATCATTTTTTTATGGCTGAGTAATATTCCATTGTAAATATGTACCACTTTTTTTTCATCCACTCATCCATCAGTGGACACCAAGATTGCCTCCATATCTTGACTATTGTAATGAACATATGGATGCAAATGTCTCCTTGAAGTAGTGTTTTGGATTTCTTTGGATAAATACCCAGAAGTGGGGTTAATGGGTCCTTCTTTGTCTCTTGTTTTAGCCTTTGTTTTAAAGTCTATTTTGTCTGGTATAAGTATTTCTACCCCAGTTTTGTTTTTGTTTTTTCATTTCCATTTTTAGAAAATGTATTTTTCCCATCCCTTTTACTGTCAGCCTGTGTGTATCTTTCGATCTGAAGTGAGTCTCTTGTAGGCAGCATATGTAAGGGTCTTGTTTTCTTATCCATTCAGCCACCCTATCTTTTGATTGGAACATTTAATCCATTTATATTTAAAGTAATTGTTGATAGATATGTAGTTATATTGACATTTTATTATTCATATATTTGATCTTCTTCTTCTTCTTTTCTTCTTCTCTTCTTCTCTTCTTCTTCTTCTTCTTCTTCTTCTTCTTCTTCTTCTCCTTCTCCTTCTCCTTCTCCTTCTTCTTCTTCTGTCCCTCTAACATTTCATGTATATTGGTTTGGTGGTGATGAACTCCTTTAGCCTTTTCTTGTCTGGGAAGCTCTTTATCTCTCCTTTGACTCTAAATGATAGCTTTGCTGGGTAGAGTAATCTTGGTTGTAGGTCCTTGCTTTTCATCACTTTGAATATTTCATGCCAATCCCCTCTGGCCTGCAAAGTTTCTGTTAAGAAATCAGCTGACAGTCCTATAGGGGCTCCCTTGTAGGTAACTATCTGCTTTTCTCTTGCTGTTTTTAGGAATCTCTCTTTGTATTTAACCTTTGGCATTTTAATTATGATGTGTCTTGGTGTGGACCTGTTTGGGTTCATCTTGTTTGGGACTCTCTGCACTTCCTGGGCTTGTATGTTGATTTCTTTTACCAGATTAGGGAACTTTTCAGTCATTTTTTCAAATAGGTTCTTCAGTTTTTTTAATCTTTTATTGTGAAATAAACATTTTAAAAAAATTAGTTTCAGGTGTACAACACAATGCAATAGTTATACTTTTTTTTAATACCTTTTTTTTTTTAGGGCAGTGTCAACTGGACCTCATATGTGGGACCAAACCGGGACCGCTGGCTTCCCAAGCCAGCGCTTAACCACCACGCAACTGGGCCGTCCCAACAATAGTTATACTTTTACCCCTTAAAGTGACAACCCCCTGCCCCAGTTCGCCACCCCACTCCTCCCCCCCATATCATACATATCTATTACAATTCCTTTGACTCCCTTCTACAGTATACTCCACATCCTGTGACTATCTATATATTCAGTTACAGTTGGCATACAATACTATACAACATCAGTTTCAGGTATACAGTGCAGTGATCAAGCCTCTACTCCATCCATGAAGTGGTCTCCCTACCAAGATATGTGACCATCTGACACACCACAAAATTTTTACAACATTATTATATTCCCCAAACTGTGTTTCATATCCCTGTGGCAATACTGTAGTTGTCTATTTATGCTGTCTAATCCCTTCCCCTTCTCCCTTATCCCCACCCCCTCCCAACTAGCAACCCTCAGTTTTTCCTCTATGAGTCTGTTTACTTTGCTCGTTTATTCAGATTATTCAGTTTTTAAGTGAGATCGTATGGTATTTGTCTTTCTCCGACTGACTTATTTCACTTAACATAATAGTCTCTTCACAACATTATCAATTACATTCCCAGAACTGCCCCCATATCCCTGCGGCAACATTGTAGTCACCCACTTACACTGTCCAAAACCTTCCCCCTCTCTCTCATCCCCACTCCCTCCCAGCCAGCAACCATCAGTTTTTCCTTTATATCTGCTTGATATGATTTCAGTCTTCTTAAATGTACTGAGACTTGTTTTGTGGCATAACGTGGTCTATCTTGGAAAATGTCCCATGTGCACTTGAGGAGAATGTATATTCTGTTGTTTCAGGGTGAAATGCTCTAAAAATATCAACGAAGTCCAGCTGGTCTAAAGTCTCATTTAACGCCATTCTTTCCATGTTGATTTTCTGTCTAGAGGACAATGGGGTGTTGAAGTCCCCTACTATGATAGTGTTACTGTTGATCTGTGTCTTTATGTCTTTCAAATTCTGTTTTATATAATTAGGAGTTCCTATGTTGGGTACATAGATGTTTATTAGAGTTATAGTGCCCTTCTTTGTCTTTTATTGTACTCATTTTAAAGTCTATTTTGTCCAAAATAGGTACTGCTACCCAAACTTTTTTTCTTCTCATTTCCATTTGCATGAAATATCTTATTCCATCTGTAAACAGCATATATAGGGGTCCTATTTTCTTATCCACTCAGCCACTCTTCTGTCTTTTGATTGGAGCATTTAGCCCATTCACATTTAAAATGATTATTGATAGGTGCATATGGATTGCCATTTTGTTATTTGTATTCCTGGTCTTCCTGGGTTAGCTTGTTTACCCCTTTCTTTTGTTTAAAAGAAGCCCTTTTAACATTTCTTGCAATGCAAGCTTGGTGGTAATGAATTCCTTAAGCTTATTCTTTTCTGAGAAGCTCTGTATTTCTCCTTCAATTTTAAGTGATAGCCGTGCTGGGTAGAGCAATCTTGGTTGTAGGCCTTTATTTTGCGTCACTTTGAGCATCTCCTGCCACTCCCTTCCGGCCTGCAGAGTTTCTCTAGACAAGTCAGCTGTTAGTCTAATAGGAGTTCTTTTGTATGTAAAGTGCTGTCTTTCTCTTGCTACTTTTAGGATTCTGTCTCTGTCTTTAACCTTTGCCATTTTAACTATGATGTGTCTTGGTGTGGACTTGTTTGAGTTCAGGTTGTTTAGAACCCTCTGCACTTCCTGGGCATGTATGTTGATTTCCTTCACCAGGGTAGGGAAGTTTTCAGTCATTATTTTTTCAAATACATTCTCGACTCCTTGCTTCTTCTCTTCTCCTTCTGGTTTCCCTATGAGGTGAACGTTGTTGCGCTTCATCTTGTCCCATAGGGCTCTTAAACTATTTTCATTGTTTTTTATTCTTTGGTCTTTTTGTTCCAACTGGGTGATTTCTGCTATTTTGTCTTCCAAATCACTGATCCACTCCTCTGCTTCATCTACTCTACTGGTGATTCCTTCAAGTGTGTTCTTCATTTCAGTTATTGTATTTTTTAGTTCTAATTGGTTTTTCTTTTATGATTTCTCTATCCTTCCTTATGTCCTCACTAAGTTTGTTAAACATTCTTATCATCAGTGTTCTAACTCTGTCTCTAAAAGGATCCATCTGTTTCATTTAGTTCCATTTCTAGAGGTTTCTTCTGATCTTTTACTTGTGACATGTTTCTTTGTTTCCTCATTCTGGCTGTCACTCTGGGATTGCTTTGATGTATTAAATAGATCACCAGGAGAGCCCTGGCTGGATCACACAGGCACACAACTCATGGCCCAACACTCCCAGGAAAACTCCCAGTCTCAGTCTGTCGCAATCAGCCACTCGCAGATCAGGCCAAGCGGCCTGACAACCAATCACCAGCCTGGCAACTCTGCAAGAGCAGTGCGGAGAGCGGGGACCCGAGGTGGCTTGCACACTCCCGCATCTCAGTGAGCAGCCTGTTGGAGCCAGAGCATGCCCACCAGGCATTTCCCTGGCAACGCAGCATGAGCTGTTCGGAGGGTGGGAATCCAAGGCCGCATGCGTGCACACGCACACACACACACACGCACTTCTGTGCCAATTCCACCAGACCAATGAGGTCCCGGACCTGATCCTCTGTGGGAAGGTCCAACCCTGTAAAAATGGCACCCTCCTGTATAGCACTCACGTGCAAGCTCCACACCAGGGGAACAGTAGTCCCAAAAACCTCCAGCTTCTGTACCAAAGGTGTTCAGTTCAGTCCATCCTCACAGGCTCCCAGGTCCGGCTCACACAGCTACTCCCTCCACCAGGAACCAGGTGAGTGCTCACCGGTGAGCGAACCCGTGCACTGGCCCCACTGATTCTCCAGCCGCTCTTAGCCTCACTGAGCTGAGCAAAGAGAGTCCTCAATAATTTACTGCCGGCTATCGTGGAACTTCTCTTCTCGGCAAAGGAACTCTGGGCTGGTGAGCTTGGTGTGCAGCCGGAGGATCTCTCCCCCAACCGGAGAAACCCTCCCACAGCTGGGACTTCCCTCACGGTGTTCGCCCTCTCTCGTCTCCACCCCTCCTACCAGACCCGACACGGCCTCCTCTTTAAATTCTTCGTTTAGTGGTTCTGTTCATCTAGTGTTCCGGGGACCTCCGGGGTTGAACGTTGTACAAATTGTTTGTGGTTTTGGGAGGTAGTTAGCACAGCGTCTGTCTATTCTGCCATTTTACCAGAAGTCCCCTCAAATATGTTCTTGATCCCTTGCTTCCTCTCTTCTCCTTCTGGTACCCCTATGATGCGAATGTTGGTATACTTTACAGCAACCTCTTAAACTATCCTCATTTTTTGAAACTCTTATTTATTTTAGTTGTTCTGATTGGGTGTTTTCTGCTACCTTATCTACTAGATCATTGATTTGATCCTCTGCTTCATCTAATCTAGTGTTCAGTCCCTCCAGTGTATTCTTCATTTCAGTTATTGTGGTTTTCATTTCTGATTGGTTGCTTTTGATGTTTTCTATCTCCATTTTTATGTTTCCTATCTCTTTGTTGAGTTCTCCCTGAGATCATTGAACATCCTTATAACCACTGTTTTGAACTCTGCATCTGGTAGATTGCTTGTCTCCATTTTGTTTAGTTCTTTTACTGGAGCTTTGTTCTGTTCTTTTATTTGGGACATGTTTCTGTGTCTCCCCATTTTGGCTGCCTCCCTGTGTTTGTTCCTTATAGGTAGGGCTGCTATGTCTCCCAGCCTTACTAGAGTAGTCTTATGTAGTAGGTGTCCTGTGCGGCTTAGGACTCTGATCACCTGAGTTGGGTGCTGCATGTGTGTCACTTTTGTGGGTTGTGTGTGCCCTCCTGATTGCTGTTTGCACATTAGTGGGAGGGACTGACCCTCAGGCTGATTGATTGTGAGGACTGGCTGTGACTACAGTGGAGGAGCTGTTGTACGGGGGCTGACGTTATGTAGCAGGGTTCACTTTAGCAGGGCTCTGATGCCTGCCCAGTCTGTCCTTTGGGTTTGTCATCCTCAGAGACCTAATTTGATGGTTATCCAGTTAGGTCCCATGTTGGCCACTGGGCCTGATTGCCCCAGGGCCTCCTGGGAAAGGCCCTGCCACAGGCCAAGTTCAGCCACAAAGCAATCCACCTGGGACAACCTGGCGTGAGCCACAAAGCAATCCACAGGTAGCCACCACCCATTCTGGGCTTGGAGGTGCCTGGGGGAGGCTAAGCTGAAAACCAAGGCCTGTTGCCACTAATGCCAAATTTGAGGCTGCTTAGCAGGAGGTATGGGACATGCTGAAGCAAATGCTGCTTGTTTGGGTTTTGTGATCCTTTGTGAGGTTTTGGGAAAGTCCACACCATAAGCAAAGACAGGCCATTTGAATGGAAAAGCCACTGGAAGCAGCTTGGGTGGACCTGCAAATTGGGTGGGGCAGAGCCTCAAGAAATCACCTGTGTGGGGTGGATATTAGCCAAGTCAGTGGAGACTCAGATATGGCATCCACCTGCACCTGCACAGTGGGAGTGGGGAGGGCTCAACAATTTTGCCAACACTTCTGTCTCAGAGAAAGCTGCCCCTCCAACCCTCACCCTAAAGACAGACAATTCAGTTCCTCCCTATATGTCTCTCTTGCCTTTCGAGCTGCTGCCCCAGCACTGGAGGTCAGAGTGAGTGAGTTCACTAGTAAATAAGTGTGGGGGGGGGCCCTTTAAAAGGAGTACCTGGGACTGCATCTGCCCTCTGTCTCACTCAGCCACAATCTTCACTGGTTTTCACAGGCAGAACTTGTGGGGGACTTCTCTTCCTGGCACTGGGACCCTGGGCTGAGGAGCCTGGTGTGGGGCTGGGAACCCTGGCTTCTCCATGGGGATCTCTGCAGCTGAGATATTCCTCCCAGCATTTTCTGCTCTTCTATTTTGGCTAGAAAATTCACAGAGGACACATTTCTGTCCTGGGCATGTGGCTGGTGATGATGCCTTTGATGGAAAGAGCCAGTTCCATCATGGCCACCTGCAGGGGTAATTAGGAGGGCTTGACAGACACTGGGGCAGAGATAAGCCTCACCATTGGACTCATGGAGCTGCCAGGAGAGAAGGTTATTAAAAGGTTATTCTTTTGTTGGTATCTACCTTAGGTGGTAAATAATAAACTTGTTTCATTTTTAAGACTTTTCAAAAACTCTGTATAAATTTATCAATACATTTTCATTGCAAAGGAATAGAAAATACAAACAAAAGAAGAAAAACTTTAAACCTCCTAGGATAATCTCAGATATTTTTATTGGTTGCTAATAAATAAAAAGTACTTTAACAAGAATGAAATCATACTATATTTTATAATGTGATTTTAAAACAATATATCATGAAAGTGTCTCTCTGTTAGAGGACATTCGTAGATATCCTTTCTATTGGGAACATAACATCTCATGGATGGGGTTATTTGTTTAACCAAACCTTGCTGTTACCTGGTTCGTTGTTCCCAGTTTTGCAAATACTACTACCCTCCTGCAAAAAACATCTTTACATGCATGTTTGCTCGCCTTTTTAGTTATTTCCTCAAGGAAATTTCCTAGAAGTGGTAATTCTGGGTCAAAATTGAGGTTTGGACACCTTTAAGGCATTTAATTCATATTGTCACTTTTTTCTTTCCAGAATGGTTTTACCAAGTTGTATTCTCACCAACAGCAAATGAATTGCTATCCCGTGTCCCCCTCATGTAGACTCTAACCTTGGTACCCATGTACGGTGCTACCTCTTTTCACAGAAATGTAGTCTTGTCGGGTTTAGAAGTTAACCATTGATGTTGTCTGCCTTCATCTGCCAAGCAATGCTTGAATTACCTCTTGGATTCTGCTAGTTTGAAATGAAAAATATTTCTTTTAAAGTATTAATTTGGGAGCATGATTGATGTTTGAATGAAGCAGAAAAATTAGGAGCGCTGGAAAGACAAGTGATCCTGGGACCCGAACACTTTGGTTTCAGGGCTGGCTGTATCATAGCCTATCTCTGTGGGTGACCCTGGGTAAGTTCCTTGCTTACCCTGTCTGGGCCTCAGTGGCCTCATCTGTCAGGTGAGGGGTTGAGGAGGACCCAATCACATTACCTTCAGATTTAACAATCTGTAAACCTTTGGCTATTTAAAGCATTCCTCCCGAAGCCTAGGTTTGTAAATGGAGAGTGTTCAGCCTTTGAAATGCAGTTTGTGTGGGAAAGGAAAAAGCCAGCAGCTAGTTTGGTGCTGTGTCAGAATTCTATGTTCTTTGTGAAGTAATAAATTGTGTCTTGGCTCCTGGATTATTCCAGGTTGCCTCAGGTTTTGCGGAAGTGGCTGTTTCAGGAATTGTTCCCATTGCCGGAAAGAGAGTGTTAATTTGTGCCTTGGCTGTTCATCAGGGCACACTCTGGCGAATTCCTGGCAGCTTTTTCAGAGGATCAGCAGATCAGTGACCTTGCAAGATGACACACACCCTACATTAGTAACCCAAATCAGACGACCACTTACCCTGGGCTTCTGAAGGGTTTGGGGACCAAGTGGAAACACTCAAGTCAACATACCACAGGAAATGGGAAAGCCAAAAGCATAGAAATTGGTTAGTATTCCTTAATAAAGTATCTGCGATCCCCTGAAATGGGGTCCAGGTGGTGTATTGGAAACAGAGGTGAAGCTAAGGAAAGAGGAGACGAAATCAAGTTGAGGAACATGTGTATTTGGTTCTCTGTGGTTGGCAGCCTCCATCGACCTACCTTATTTACTCCATACAGTACCTCCAGAATACCATCATCACCGTTTTGCCCCAATTCACCCAGCAAGCAAATATGGGAACTGGAGTATTGCCTGTGAGTGGCCCAGTCGCACCTACAACAGCCCCCGAGCTTGGCTGGAATTCCCCTAAACTCTGCTTTCTTGGCAGATATTTTTTGCAGTCTCACACCTCTTTCCTCCTCTACCTCACTCTTCTGTGACAACAATTAAAAAATGACTCTTTCAGACTCTGTGAATCTGTAGCAAGAGCCAATCCTGTCCCTCACAACAATTTAAAAATTATTCGAGAGCCATAAATATATTTTTACAAATAAGGAAAATTTAAAGTAATATTATAACATGTAATAGTATTAATTTTATCTTTATTAAACTAAGAAAAATTCACACATGTACGTACCCAAAGAGCCGCATATGGCTCGCGAGCTACAGTCTGCCGACCCCTGGTCTGTAGTAACAAATTACAGTCCTTTGCCTGTCTTCAGTATAATGTGCTCAGAAGACACTGCCTTGTCTCGTATTTCCCAGACTTTAGTCACCCGGTCGTTTAGCCTTCACAATTTATGCCATGTTCACGTACCATGTGTACTAGAATTTACTTAATACCTGTCTGCAAATTAATGCATCATTTTACTTATTCTAAGCAATACAATATCTATGAAATCATGTTGGGTGTACCAGTTAGAGTTTTCTAATTAACCTTAAAATAATTATACAGCTATTAACATTTTTAACTGTTCATTGGTATACAATATAATATAGCTCACTTTTACCCCCTTTGATATACAATATCCTTATCTGAGAAATTAATTAAAATTCAATAAAATTTAAAATCCAGATCCTTTGTTGAATTGGCCACATTTTCAATGCTCAGCAGCCATTGGGATCCGTGGCTGTCGTGTTGGGCAGTGGAGATAGAGGGCAGCCTAGCATCCCAGCAAGCTATACCGGACAGTTGTTTGCCCAGGGGACCCTGACTGCTTTCATTGGCACGAGATGAGCTAATACATGGTCAGATTGTCCCAAAAAACTGAATAGTGATTGATTGAAGAAGTGCTAGCAAAAATGTCAGATACTATTGGGTTGTCGGAAAAGTCATGACCTATTTTTTTCTATGTTTTTCGTTGCAAAAATGCGTCCTGACTTTTCCGACAACCCAATAAATAGTTTGTTCTAATGACCATAATTATCCAAGTAAGCAAGGCAAGGAGAAGCGTTTGAACTTGAGTAACAGATTCACTTCCTCATGCTCTAAGCTGACGCTTTCCCGCAGCCTGTCCATCCCTCCATGCCCACCGCCCCTCCTCCATCTGCCTCTCACCCAGTTTGTCTCTCCTTCCTGTGTCTGTTTTCTGCTTCCATGCTCCTCCTTTCTCTCGCTCTACCTGTGTGTCCCAGCCTTGCTCTCATCCTTGCCCTTCGTCTTCTCTCTCTTTCTCCCTATGTTCCTTTCACATTCCCAACCAGAAAGCTCCCAAATGCAAAAGCTGAGTATATTTGAATTTCATGTTATAAATTACTCTTCAATCACAATGATGTTGGACCAAAAGACATTCCTGGTTGTAACATCAATAAGGGGCACCTCCTAGCCTAATTCCTTAGAGATGGGGTCAATTGCCTATGAAGGAACATCTCTAATTGGAATTTCCACTGGCACCGCAATGTCAGCACGCCTGCAACTGAATCGTTTCCTCCTCAAACCCTGCCTGCCCCTCATTGATATCACCACATCAAACTGCTTGCTGTACACTGGTCTTCATCCAAAGCCACCCTTAAAAAAAACAAGAGAATTTTTCATCACCCTTCCTTTCGGGCCCATGAAAGAGGGGCCCAAAACTCCCGCTGTGGCACTGGTTACCTTTGTTGAGTAGACTAAGACCTGGGGATTGCCTAGAAGGCTTGATGCAACTTCTTTTAAAATAAAAAACGATGCTGCTAGAGCCCTCAAAGCTTCTGGAGGGTTTCCAGAGGGAGGGAAGTGCTATGTAGACACATGCATGCTTTGTCTGCGGGCCATGAATTTCAAGGACAACAGACCAGACTCCTTTCTCCTGATTTTAACTTTCCAGAGACCCCAGACAGGAAAGTCAAGGAGAAGTTGGATCCGAGTGCTCTCAGAGGGCAGGATACCCTGGGGAACCTACATGCATTGTTTGATTACACAAAATAGACCCTTCCTTAGGAGGACAAAGAATAAAGTTTCCCTTATTCATTCCTTATGGGGAAATATGTTCTTTTCCTTCTTCTTCTTCTTTTTTTTTTACCCCATTCGAAATGCATCCAATTAAGCTGTGGAAAATTTAGGTCCTCATGCTAATTTATACAAGAAGTTATGGTACCTTGGGATCCTTCATCTGTCAGCTTTAAAACCTTAAATATGGGATCGATTATTCTCAGGAAGGTGATGTGATGATCTGCTCTCTTTCTCAGACAAAGGGAGGCATTTGTCCAAGATGGGATGTTCCTACCTGGGTGGGAGCGATAGAAACATCCTTCTGGCTAGGTTCTATAATTGCTCCATTCTCTCCACGTTTAACAAACCTTCATTTTACTAAAGTTTAAGGTCTGTGTTGTCCTCTGGATAAAAATAACTGTAACAACTCTTTGCTGAGTGCTGGGAACGTGCCTAGCACTGTGTTAGGTGCTATACATGCAGTCTCATTAATCCTCACCACCACCCTGATCATGTAGACCGCCCCCCACCACCTGTATTGTAGTTTGAGGAATTTGAGACTGAGTGAGGTAAATAACTTGAATAATGTCACACAGCCAATTCGTAGCAAAGCTTAGATTCAAACCCAGGTCTGTCTAATGCTAGAGCTCTGTGGTCTTTGGACCCCTTACTTCTGTATTTATTTTTTTCATGAAATGTTAATTGATGGTGCCTGTGGACCAAGCACTATTCAAGACTCAGGAGGTTCTACAATAAACATTAAAGGGGAGATCCCTGATCTTACAGAGCTTATGTACGAGACAAAAAAAAAGAAAAAGAGTTAAAGAAAAATCTAGATCATGGGCCGGCCGAGTGGCGCATTAGTTAAGAGCTGGTTTTGGGATGCCAGCAGCCCCGGTTCAGATCCCACATATGAGGGCCAGTGACACTGCCCTCTACAGCTAAGGTGGTGAACAACAGCTCCACCTGGAGCTGGGCTGCGAGCCCGGTGACGGTGTAGTCTGCAGCCCCTGCTGCAGTGGGCTGCCATAGGCTACAGTGAGTGGCCGGCAGCCAGCGTGAGCAGCTGGCAGTCAGCGTGAGCTGCCAATAGCCGGGGTGAGCAACCATCCAGAGGCCGGCGACCGATCTGCCTCATCCGGGAAGAGTGCAATGATGATACCAACATGGGCCAGTGAAGCAACATCCTCCGCAACTAGACTGAAGAACAAAAAGACAGCAATTTGTCTGTTCACCTCCCCCAACTCCCCAACGCTGTTCCCCTCCTGCCATTCCCCAATAAAATCTTTTAAAAAAAAAAATCTAGATCATTGCAGATGTCAATAATTCCATAGGAACAATAGATGGGGCTGCTTGTGTTGGGAGCTCTTGGAAGGATTTTTCTGAGAAGATGGCTTTTGAACTCAGACCTGAATGATACAAAGAATCCAGAATGTAGGCATTCAGGGTGGTGTAAACAGCAAGTGCAAAGACCCTGGGGTGAGAGGCAGTGCCATGTGTTTCAGGAAGAACATACAGGCCAATTTTGCTGTGTGGCCTGTCAGGGTGAGTGAAATAATATCAGGTCAGACATGTGGACAGGCTTTGGGTTTTGTTGCAAGCATAACAGGATGCCACAGAAGGATTCTAAGCAAAAGAGGCATATGATCTGAATTAAGTTTTTAAAAGATCACTCTGGTTTCTGTGTGGGGAATAACGGGTACAAGAGCAAGTCAGGAAGAGGGGGAAATGGTTAGAAGAACGTGAATTTCAGAGGGCCTGGAGACTTTCGCATAAGGAGAATGGTGCTTTGGAAACAGCAAAAGGGTTGGAGACGAGAGTATTTTCTACCTCCATCCAGACCCTGAGCTATGTAAGATGTGAGGAGGGAGCCTCCGGGGCCAGCCAGGTCCAGTTAGCAGGAAGGAGAGGGAATATTCAGAAAAGAAGATGAAGACGTAGAGAGTTTGTTTCAGCGACAGTGGTGGCAAAATGCTAGTACCAACAGCTAGTTTTATTGAGCATGTACTATGATTCTGAAAGTATTCTAAGGGCTTTTCTTGGAATAAGTTCTTTAGTCCTCTCAATAATCCGAAACTGTAGATATGACTCTTGGGCCCATTTTACACAGGAAACTGAGACACAGAAGAGTTAAGAAACTTGCAGCTACTAAGTGATATGACTGGGGTGACAGACTCTTACTTTCGGAAGTCAGAGTGCCAGGGTTTGGGGCTTGTCAGAGAGGGTTGAAGAGTGACCTCTCTAAGGGAGGGAGAGGCTAGTCTGAAGATGAGACCCAGATGACAGAGGTGATCTGCAAGGTGGTGACGAAGTTAAACAAGTTTGTTCCATGATGCCATTCGCCCTGACTGACTCTAGAAGAAGGTTCCTGATGAATGCAAACTGGAAACCTGGCACCCCTGAGCACCTTCCCATTCCTGCAGCTTCTGTGGGCGGGGAGGACCCCAGGGTGGGCTGGGCCTCCTGCTGGCATCGCTTCTTAGGCAGCCTATGGGGGAAAGCAGTTTCATCTAAACACACAGCATCTGGATGTCTTTTCCCCCACAGATCCTGGGGGAAGGGGGGGTAGGGGCAGAGAAGGCTCGTATTTACACGTTTCTGGAATGTTTTGCCATGACTCTCATTTGGAGATAATACCCATTTCCTATGATTAATTAAACACTTACTACATATCAAGTTCTATGCTGAGCACTTGACATATGTTATTCCTTCAGTAAACACAACAGTCTTATGATATGGCTACTATTCTTGCTCCCCTTTTTTGGATGGGCTAACTGAGCTCTAGAGGGGATACATAACTTGCCTGACGTTATAGTGAGGGACAGACCTGATGTTTGAACACTGAGGAATTGGTACCAGAGGTAAGCCCTCAACCAGTCTGCTATAAGTGAGGAACATACATAGACTGTGTTAGGCTGGGCTTCCCAAGAAGTCTTTGCAACCCCCCAAAAAAGGAGTGAATGTAGCAACACAAAATTGGAGAAGAGATCTTGGGAGTGAACATGACTAAGATCTTCCATGACCACACTGATTTTGAATGTCCGGTAGCCCAACTCTCAGATTCAGGGAACAACGTAAAGGTGATGAACTTGGGGCGGGGGGAAGGGTGGGAGGAGGAAATTGATGTGAATAGAGAAAAGAAATTACTGCTTTACTTAGTTGTCTTCTCCTACTAACTCTAAAATTGATACTGCTCAAATAATACTCCTGCCCCACCTTTTTTTTTTTTTTTTAATTTTATTGGGATTTGGGAAAGGGAACAGTGTTGGGGAATTGGGGAAGGGGAACATTGTGTTTTTCCAGGACCCATCAGCTCCATGTCAAGTTGTTTTCCTTCAGTCTTAATTGTGGAGGGTGCAAGCTCAGCTCCAAGTCCAATCGCCGATTTCAATTTAGTTGTGGGGCGGGGGGCACAGTCCACCACCCCATGCAGGAGTCGAGCCAGCAACCTTGTTGTTAAGCGCACACATGAGCCATCTGGCCACCCGTCAGCAGCTCACAGCTGCTTAGCTTGCGGCTAGTACACAGCCGACCATCCCATTTTTTTAATTCTACTTCGTCAAGACCTAAAAAGCTGTGTCTATTTCCCCACTCTCGTCTCCCCCACCCCAAACAAGAAAAGTGGTGTGATTATGGATGATTTTTGCTAAGGTATTTTAGTTTTCCATGACTTTAAAAGAAAACATATATGTAGGGTATCTTAAAAAGAAATCATTTAAATAAACGAAATAAGATACTTTAGACATCATATTTAATTAAATCTATTGCATCATTTTCTTTGACATTCAGCTATTCCTGTCCAGAAACGTGGATGGATAATCTGATCTCAGTTTTCTTAGGCTCTGTGATCTTGGCAAAGTCACTTTTTAATCATATGTCTTCTGTGTTTCTCCAACTTGAAAATACCTAGACTTCCAAGACAATTGAGCTGCCGCGGAAGGACCATGGATTGATTTCTCTGCTAAATAGCCATGAGTAAGGAGACAGTCTCATAGGTGCTCAGTCTTCATTCGTATTCTAAAAGAATTTATTAACCTAACAATCAATTTGTTTTCTTTTGATTCACCTGGTGGATCAGATTTTGCTGTCACTCAATGTTCCTTTGAGCTTCTCTGGAGAAAAATGTCATGAATGATAGACATTGGTTCATTTATTTTACCAAAGTGTAGTGAGTGCCTACTGTGTTCCAAGCCCCAAACATTGAACAATGAATAAGGTGAGAGCTTGTTCTTCAGGGTTCATTGTTGGTAGGAATTATTACAGAAATGGGTAAGGGGCAGATACAGCCACTGTGGGGTGAGCCAGCCTGTGTCTCTTTGTGTAACAAATTCCTTGAGAGTTAGGGGCCTAACTCCTTGAACACATTCACATACAGTCCGTGTCCTTGTCACTGGCATCCGGTGACAGTGTGCGCTCCTGCACCTGCAGTGGCCATGAGCTTTGCAGACCATCGAGGCCTCCTACTCTTTAAGATGGAGAGATGGAACCCAGAGACCAGCCAACTGGAACGGGGCAGAACCAGGCTTCGGACCTCAAATTCCCACTTCAGAGCATCTGTTTTGACCTAAAATAAAATCTCCTGTGTTAGATGTACATTGTGTGTATGTCTTTAAACCTCCTCCAATTTACTCTTATTATTGTGTATCTGTTATTATTTTTTGTTGAAAGCCAATATTTATTCAGATTAATCAGCATGTACTGTAAGGCCTTGGTAGAAGCCAACTCAAAGCAGTCCCCTGGGCTGCCTCCCCCGTCCAAGGCATGCACCAGCCACCTGGAAAAAACAGTTCTCTTTGAAGGTGTGGGGTTAGGATTGGGGGTGAGAGAGATCCAGGGCATATGGCAATAAAAGAAACTTGCAGTGTAGGAGGTGGAGGCTGCATGTTGGGAAAAGCAGAAAACATGGTGCATTGATTGAAAGAGACGTGTTCAGCTACTCATGCTCAAATGCGACCAATGGTTGTCACTTAGTGTGTGCTCCATAAACATTGAGTGACTGAATGAATGAATGTGGGGAAGGGACATACAAGCAAAGACAACAGGCAAACCCAGGATCTTCATTGACTTTCTGTGTGCCTTCTGGAATACATAACACCTCTGTCTCTAAATGGAGCTGACATGTTTCAGTGCAGACTTTATGGATTTCTGTCTTCAAATGCTACTCAGAGAGGGAGCTGGTGTTGTGGCGGTAAACATGGGAGGTGAAAGAAGGATCTAATTAGTTCTAAAGCTGGAGACTTCAGAGCCAGCAGCTTAATGGGACTGCAGCCTGGAACCCGGAGCAGGGGCAGCCACGCCTTCTAGAACCTTCCCTTGACCTGCACTATCACAGCTGGATGTACCTCCACACTCTGGCACGTGATGGGAAGAGAGGAATCTGCACATGGGGATAAATCAACATTGGCCAATGCTGCTTCATTTTGGGAGATGAGTAAAAAGGTGTCATGATCACTGCGTTAGTTCCCTGAGGCTGCTGGAGCAAACTACCACCAGCTTGATGGCTTCAAGCAACATAACTTATTCTGCCACAGTTCTGGAGACCAGACTTCCAAAATTGGCTGCATCTGCTCCAGAGGCGCTGGGGAGAACCTTCCTTGCTTCCTCCAGCTGCAGGCTCCCCTTGGCATGTGGCTGCAAAACTGCACGGTCTGCCTCCCTGGTCACAGGGCTCCTCCTCTTTTCCCTGTGTCTCTCCTCTGTGTGTCTCTTACAAGGACATTTGTCATTGGATTTAGGGCCCTCCTGGATAATTCAGGGTGATCTCATCTTGAGACCCTTAATTACATCTGCAAAGTCACTGTATTCAAATAAGGTCATGTAGTGGAGGAAAAAGACTCCTCTGCAATCCTAAATTTTGGCTGGGGCCCATATAACAAAAGACAGATTAACAAGACAAAATCACCTAAATTTACTTAATATGTTTTAGGTGACACAAGGGCCTTTAAGGGAAGGAAGGCCTGAAGAAGCAATTGAACTTGAATGTCTTTGTACTTAATGAAGAGAGGAGAGTTGTGGGGAAATGTGGGAGGACCAGAAGGGAGCATGAGCAGCGAGTAGTAAATGGAAACTTAGCAAGGCCTGTTTGTTCAGATTCCTCTTGGTGTCCCCTCAGCGTTGGAGATAAGGGCGGTCCTTTCCTCCAGGTACAGGGAGGGCACCCCTCACCTGAGGATCCTATGACCTACTTCAGGGGAATATCAGAGTCCTTCCTGCACTGGCCTATTAGGGGGCAATGTACCCTGAACTCTATCATTTACATTCCCATGTTCTGGGGATTGAGACATGCAGATACCTGTTGGGGGGACCATCATTCAATCCATTGCAATGATGGTGACATGTATGTATTAGGAAGATAGTTTGACGGGAGTAGGATGGCAAGGGCCAGGCAGAGGCTCTGGTCTTGGTCCAGGACTGAGGACATGAGCATGATCAGGCAGATCACAGGAATCAGGTGGGGGAGGCAGAGTCAGGAGACATTTGGTGAAAGCATTTTCCAGGACTCGATCCCTGTGTGTGTGGTGAATAGAGAAAGAGAAATTCTCAGGTGGGCTTTTAAAGCATGTTTCCCCACACTGTGTGCTGCAGAATCCTGGATTGTGGAATGTCAGTGTCGGGGGACAAAGTGGTGCTACTGGGTCCCGCGGGGTGGACAGGCTTCTCTCCCATGGCCCTTCTCTAAGCCTCTGGCACACTCATGTATACTGTGGCTCTCTGAAGGGGCACTCGGGGGGACAGCCTTGCCCAGACTTGTTTGACTGTGGGCCTGGTTTACCTAGATGATCCTAAAGGACAGATGACCCACACACCTCTGGAAAATATTGCTGTTAGGCTCCCCGCCCTCTGAGATAGGGATGAGGGAGAAAAGGAAACGTAAGTGAGAGCCAGAAGGATGGAGTGAAGACAAATTGAGTCAGGTGGTCTGTTCAGGGCCAGGATTGTTTCCCGAGACCCCTGCCAGCCACAAGCATGGCCACAAGGACTGATGAAGTTGGCAGAAGTCATTTGAAGACTTAAATAGTCTGGGGGGACCATCCTGTCATTTGGGTTCTTTCTCTGGTGACTTCTTATCCACAGCAGGAGATTTTGTTTTAGAGTAGGTGTGGCACATACAAGGTTAGACAATTAAGTTAGTGAACTCATCCTAGAAAAAGTGTTACATGCCTCATTGCTGACTATCACTATGGTCACCTATGAAGCACTCACCTTGGGAAGCTACGCACTGCCTCCAGTGCCTAGTCCACCCTTCAAAGCAATTTTGGAACTCTTTTTCTGGAACGGCCATCAGAGCTGTCGTCATATCACCCTTGATGTCTTCAATGTCATCAAAATGTCTTCCTTTCAATATTTCCTTTATCTTTGGGTAAAGAAAGAAGTCAGTGGGGGCCAGATCAGGTGAGTAGGGAGGGTGTTCCAATACAGTTATTTGTTTACTGGCTAAAATCCCCCTCACAGACAGTGCCATGGGAGCTGGTGCATTGTCGAGATGCAAGAGCCATGAATTCTTGGCAAAAAGTTCAGGTTGTCTAACATTTTCAGCACTTCCAAATAGTAAACTTGGTTAACTTTCCAGTTTGTACAAATTCATAATAAACAATCCCTCTAATATCAAAACAGGTTAGCAACATCGTTGCAACAAGTTCACAACCTTAATTGTCAGACCTCATGAGTGTCAACCGCTGTGCCAACCCAGATCCGTTGGATGGCGACTCCCATGCTGCCTGAAGAAGGATGCCAGAAAGAGTGCTGTATTGATTAACACAGGACAGGGCGGGGAAGACCTATGAGCCCTCACCTTATACCTGGAAGAACTGCCTTTCCCACCCTCTCACTCTATGTGTGCAAAGGGGCCTTCCAGGAGCACAGTCGACCCCAGCCCAGCCCTGGGCCGCACTAATCCTGGACCCTCCAATTTTTAGCACTCCCTGCCTCATGGTGGTACCAATGACAGAAATATAGATACCAATTTTGCAATGATTGTAAAAAGAGCGAATATTTACTGAGCTTTAGTATGCATGAGACGCCACAGTAAGTGTTTTACGTGTAATACCTCCTTTAATTCTCATGGCAGCCCTAAGGGATAGGTGCCATCAATCATCAGATTTTATAGATAGGGAACAGGAGGTGCATGGGGATTAAGTTACATGCCCAAGGGCATGTAGCTAGTGTGTGGTACAACCAGACTGGGACTTCAGGCATTCTGATGTTAAAACTGACATTCATAACCACCAGATTACAAACTTAATTGTAGATGTTTTAGATTTCATATATTGGTAAGACTTGCAAGTGGAAATATGCTCAAGGCAGGAGAGTATACAGAACCAAACAAGGTCGGGCCTGGGCTCATAGCCATCGGGGGAGATGGTGGTTGAAAAGGGCCCGCGGATAAATTTACTCCAACTAGGAGGTCAAGAGTCGGTTATACAGATTTACAATGCAGGAAGAACTTTATGCAAAGATTTTATGTATTCGTGGGACATTTTCCCAACCAATGAGTTAGAAATAAC
Organism: Aselliscus stoliczkanus; assembly: GCA_033961575.1. Lineage (NCBI taxonomy): Eukaryota > Metazoa > Chordata > Mammalia > Chiroptera > Hipposideridae > Aselliscus > Aselliscus stoliczkanus. The sequence continues at coordinate 61,242,298 of CM066732.1, read as the reverse complement.
CGACTACTGTTATCACAGCCCACGGACAGAACATTCCAGCTGTGCGGAAACCGGGCCCAGACACAGAAGTCTCCATCCTAAATCATGCTGAAAACTCAGAATCGGTTGGGATTTTTGAGAAGCAGAGATCTCTCCCTGGGGCTGTAAGTGCAGGTCCTCTGTGAGCACCAGTGAGAAGCTGTGACATACTGCAGCTCTGCCTTAGCGCCTCTAACTCAAGATTCAGTGCCCCCTCCCTTCCCTCAAGCCCTGGAGCCCATGCACCAGGGAGCTCCCTGCACATGGCACACTGCAGACACCCAGGAAATGGGAGCTAAAGCGATTGAGCCAAGGAAATAAGAACCGACCCTAGCCAGCTACATTTGTTCCTGGATACCGTATCAGATTTTAAAGTGTTTTCACTGACCCATCACTATTTCATTGCAAACGTCTGAATTTCCCCCTGTATCCTGGGAACAAAGCCACGATAAATGGCTACCTCCTTCCACTGAGTTTCATTTTGTTCTGATTCATTGCCTGCTTCAGGGGCCTTCTAAAATCATAGTTTATGGACTCTATATCCTGGTGGTTCCCAGAGAGAAATGAGCCTGGATTCCAGGGAATGCAAATGTCTTCCAACTCACAGCCAGCTTCCAGGCTCCCTGCAAAGGTCTCTTAAGCCCCCAAGTATTTCCTCTCTTAAATCACACATCACTGGCACAGGCAGGATATTTTCAAGTTACTCCTTTCTTGTTAGGAGACAGTCACCTCAAGGTCTACCGAATAGAGAGAAGTGCTGTCATTCTTGCAGTTTTATTGCACTATTCTTAGGATTAATTCAGTGATTCTTTTTTAAAGTTGTGTTGGGGTTTTTTTTGTTCCTGAAAGAAACTGTTTCTTCATTGCTGCCTTGGGAACATGATATTGAATCTCTCTTGGCATGTTTATGGGCCGGATGAAGGACTGTATATGCCACAGGGAGCTGACTATCTCACTAGTGAAACACCGTGACTTTTTTATTTGACACATTTCCAATTAGGCGATGCAAGTCTTTAGAGCCAGTGATCGCTTATTGTAGAGCTCTGGCACCTGATATTCTGCCCAATTGTGATCTGGATGTAAAATGTATTCTTGCTTCAACCTAGAATAGATTCTCTTGTAGTGTCTGTCACATGGTGGACATGGCACAGAATGAGGCACAATTTTCTGTGCCATGAGATAAGACGCACAGCGTCACCTCAAGCTAGCACATAGGAAAAATGGCCATTTATTGAAATACACAAATATATTGAAATATTCACTTCTCATGAATAGAAAAAAAATCATATGGTCAGGGAAGTAAACAATTCTTCTCAAACGGAGGGCAGCAGAAGTGAATGATGTGACAGCTGTAGGAAGTTCTTGGAACTTCCTGAAGCTTTCTTTTCCATAATCAGTATTCACCTTGAAAGGCCTTCAAATGTACAGCTGAAAATTTGAGTATTTGAAAGTGTACTACAGATACACACAAAAAGGTCGGAAACCACTATCTATTTCCAATAACATCAACTTTGCGCTAATATACACACATACCCCACACACATTTTAGTTCATGTTTACAATTTTGTTTTTTAAGATTTTGTTGGGGAATTGGGGGAGGGGAACAGCATTGGGGAACCAGGAAAGGAGAACAGACATGCCGCCATTCAATTTACTCTTCAGCCCAGCTGTGGAGGATATTGCCCCGCTGGCCCATGTTAGCATCATCACCGCGCTCTTCTCAGGTGAGGCAGATCAGTCGCCGGCCTCTGGATGACTGCCCACAGCGGCTCTCGGCAGCTCACACCTCCTGCCAGCCACTCACGCTGGCTGCTGGCCACTCACTGTAGCCTATGGCAGCCCACTGCAGCATGGGCTGCAGCTATGCCATCCCAGGGACTCACAGCAGCCCAGCTCCAGGTGGAGCTGTTGTTCACCATCTTAGCTGTAGAGGACAGTGTCACTGGCCCTCATATGTGGGATCCGAACCAGGGCCGCTGGCATCCCAAGCCAGCTCTCAACCACCGCCACTGGCCCAAAAATCTGAGACATTACCTAAGCCATCCTGCCACCTGTTGGCAGCTGAGCGACAGCTCAGCTCGGACTGTGCATTGAACTGCTGTTGCTCAGAGCTCAGCTCGCACTCTTGAGCGAGCTCTTAACCAACTGAGCCACTCGGCCGGCCCACAATTCTTATTTTGTATTTTTGGATGTTCTTCACATGTTGATGCTTTTCTTCACTGACATTCATATTTTGTTGATGTCCACCCATGTTTCCATTTAGCTGTAGTACCTTCCCTGACATATCCTAGGTGTGAGCCTGGGAAATTGCTTTAGGTAAGACAGTGCGTGCCTCAAAATCGCCTGCTCTTAAGCAGATAACCAACTGTCCAAAGTGATTGTTACTGGAAACCACAAAAGTTGAAAATGGTGGACAGCCAACTTGGAGCCCTTCCCTGCCCCATCCCTCTATCTTTGCCATCGTTGGGGTTGGTGATAAGGGTTAGAGGCAAGGGCTCTTACCCATGTGTCATGGGTATTTTTGTGATAGATGGGGCTCCTGGCCTTTCTGAGAGTCACGCCCCGTAAGTCATCATGAGATGCCATGCAGGGCATTGTGAGGACCTTCCCGTCACCTAAGAGCCCATGGCTCATTCCATGGGAGGCGGCACTATGGTGAGGAGTGCATGGAGGTGGGCAACACCGAGACCCGGCCCACTTGTCACTGCAACTTTGGCAGAGTTGTCTAATTCTGTGAGCCTCAGTCTTCTCATTTGGAAAATGGAGGTGGAAATAAAATTTCTTCCCGTATGGTTATGAGGATTAAATAAGATCATGTTTATAAAGCGCCAGCATAGAGTCGGCATTCCGTAAATCCTCGTTTCCTTACCTTGTTGTGCCCACAAATGTCAGCAAAACTCTCACTGGGCTGCAGCCTCTGTTTCTGAAATGGAAATGTCTTCACATCAATTGATGGGAATGATGAGACAAGCTTCTTTAGTGAATTCATCAGATTTCTTGTCCAGACTTTGTGAAGCAGGGGCAGGGAGAAATCTGAATCTACAACAGACATGTAGGCCTCACAGAAAGTAAGGAGTGAGTCTGGGCTCTCCATGGTCATCTTCCTACAAACATACATCACAAGAAACAGAGATGAACTCACCCATTCAGAAGATCCTGACTACAATGGCAGACTGTTTTGTTGTTTGCCAAGCCTCTTTCCAGGCCCACAGCTAGGTCATCCTTCCCAGCCTTCTTGTAGTTAGATGTGGCCAGTGGGAGGTGGGCCAGTCCTGGCTGTCCTCCACCTCCTCCCCTCCCCTTCTGCCAGGCAGATACCAATGGCCAGGGCAACCCTGGAAACAGTGTGTTGAAGTGGGCAGACCCCCTGAAGCCTGGGTCCCTAAGTGGCCGTACAGAGCAGAGCCCCACCTGCCCACCATCTGGACTTCACCCAAACAAGAAAGAGGTTCTCTTTGTATTGAGCCATTAAAATCTCCATATTTATCTATTGTATGTAGCACCTAGCATTACCTTAACTAATAAACTTGATGTAGCAAGAGGTGAGTTTCAAAAACTTTCCCCTTATGATGGCACTTGACATTCTTCTGATGATGACAGCACCATTTTATATATCGTTACTGTGGGAAAACAAATTTTGTACTTGCTTAAAAACTACAGATAGGGTTTATCTGTTCTAAATATGCCATGTATTGGGTTGTCAGAAAAGTCATGATGTATTTTTTCTGTTTTTCGTTGCAAAAATGCATCATGCCTTTTCCGACAACCCAATATTTTGGTTACAAGAAATATAGAACAAGGTTTTCTGTCAACAAGAAGTCTATTGGATTTTCCTGCCTAAGAATTTCAGCTGAAAGTCAGGGTTAACTACACTTATTGTGTTGTTGTTGTTTTTTAGATTTTATTGGGGAATTGGGGAAGGGGAACAGACAAGTTGCTGTCTTTGTGTTCTTCAGTCTAGTTGTGGAGGACGTTGCTTCACTGGCCCATGTTGGTATCGTCATTGCGTTCTTCCCGGGTGAGGCAGATCAGTCGCCAGCCTCTGGATGGTCGCTCACCGCAGCTGTTGGCAGCTCACGCTGGCTGCCAGCCACTCACTATAGCCTATGGCAGCCCACTGCAGCACGGGCTGCAGCCTACACCGTCGCCGGGGCTCCAGCTGGAGCTATTATTAACTGTAGAGGGCAGTGTTACTGGCCCTCATATGTGGGATCCGAACCGGGGTCGCTGGCATCCCAAAACCAGCTCTTAACCAATGCACCACTCGGCCGGCCCCCATTTATTGTGTTTTAAACGTTCCTGATGCCAGGTTCTGGGTTGGGAAGGGAGAGCTCAATAAAGACAGGAGAAATAAATGTCTTTTTTTTATTATTATCAGAAATTCATGAATTAGAAAACTGAAATTTTTCTAAAGTATTCTATATGCTTTTATGTTTTCTTAAACAGAGTACTATGCCAAAAATAATTGTACTTTTCTCACTCTTCAGCTTCATCAACCGTAAAATGTGGGGCACTTAACCCATAGGATTTGAGGCTTAACTGGGGTTCACATCTACCTCCCAGCCTCATGCCTGTCCCAGTAAATATTAACTAATACACATAATAACTACCTGAATAACGATTGAAGCCTTGACCTATTTTTTAATGATATGGTTTACTAGATTTTGCTTTGAAATTATGCTTAGGAACATGAATTATCACCCTCAGAGGCTTGTAAGGTATCTTTGAGTGCTTACCCAACATGGATTGGTGCTAGGTAGCAGTGCTTTTAGATACAGTATTAGCTTTACAGTTTGCATTGACTTCTTGCCACTTTTTAGTGGTAGCCACAGCCTTCAAGTGATCATCTTCAAATCTTTTTTTATGGGAAAGAGACCCCTGGTAGAAATGACAGTTGACCTTTGAACAACACAGGGGTCCGTGGTGCCACCCCTGCACAGTTGAAAATCTGCATATAACGTTAGACCCCCACCCCCACCCCGGAACTTAACTACTAATAGCCTGCTGTTGACTGGAAGCCTTAACCGATAACATGAACAGTCAGTGAACACATATTTTGTATGTTATATGCATTATATACTGTATTCTTACAGTAAAGTAAGATAGAGAAAAGAAAATGTTATTAAGAAAATCATACAGAAGAGAAAGTACATTTACAGTACTTTCATGTATAAGTGGACCTCTGCAGTTCAAACCCGTGTTACTCAAGGGTACCCTGTGTGAGGAAAAAATGAACATGGTTTTATTTTTAAGATTTTATTAGGGAATTGTGGGAGGGGAACAGACAAGTTGTGGTCCTTTAGTTCTTCAGCCTAGTTGTGGAGGACGTTGCTTCACTGGCCCATGTTGGTATCATCATTGCACTCTTCCCGGGATGAGGCAGATCAGTCGCCGGGCTTTCGTTGTTGCTCACTGCGGCTATTGGCAGCTCACGCTGGCTGCCGGCCACTCACTGTAGCCTATGGCAGCCCACTGCAGCAGGGGCTGCAGCTATGCCGTCCAGGGGACTCACAGCCCAGCTCCAGGTGGAGCTGTTGAAAATGAACATGTTTTATATGCGAGCTGGTGAACACCCAGCCGAGCAGACTCCCAGCCTTCAGATGCTGTTTCAGGCACTCGGAGCCCATTACAGTCAGTGGCAAGGTTGTTGCTGGTTCCAGCAAGCTGAGGTTCACTTAAGTCAGGACTTCCTGCCTCAGTACAACGCAGCTGCACTTCTGCCAACTCAGCTCCTATGCTGGGGGGTGGAGGGGTGGGGAAGGGGGATAGAGAGAAGAGAGAGGAATATATATAAATTTGCCTGTCCTGGAAAGATCATTTAAAGGGAACCATTTAATAAGTAGTCTTTTGTAACTAACTTCTTCTAATACTTAGCATAAGGTTTTCAAGGGTCACCATGTTGTAGCATATATCAGCACTTCATTTCTTTTTATTGCCAAATAATATTCCATTGTATGGGCATACCACATTTTATTTATCCATTACTCAGATGATGGACATTTCAGCTGTTTCCACTTGCTGGCTATTATGAATAATGTGGTTATGAGCATCTATATGCAAGTTTTTGTGTGGACATATGTTTTCATTTCTCCTGGGTATATCTCAGGGGTTAGAATTGTTGGGTTACATGGTAACTCTGTGCTTAACTTTATGGTGAGACTGCTAGACTGTTCCAAAGTAGCTGCACCCTTTTACATTACTGCCAGGAGTGTACATGGATTCCTATTTCTCCACATCCTCCCGAGTATTTGTTATTACCTGTATTTGTGATTAGTGGGTACCTTCTTTTGGTTTTGATTTGCGTTCTCCTAGTGACTAATGATGTCGAGCATCTTTTCAGGGGCTTATTGGCCATCTTTTTTGGAGAAATGTCTTTTCAGATACTTTGCCTATTTTTCAATTGGGTCATTTGTCCTTTTATTTTAAAGTGTAAGGGTGTTTTAATACATATTCTAGGTACAAGTTCCTTATCCAACACATGATTTGTAAAAATTTTCTCCCATTCTGTGGGTTGTCTTTTCGTTTTCTTGATGGTATCATTAGCAATAAAAAGTCTTTAATTTTGGTGAAGTCCCATTTATTTATTTTTTCCTTTGTTACCTGTGCTTTTGGTGTCACGTCTAAGAAACCATCACCTAACCCAAGGTTGTGAAGTTACTCTTATGTTTTCTCCTAGAAGTTTTATAGTTTTATATATTAGTGTCCTGTGGCTGCTGTGACAGGTTAACTCACATTTAATGGCTTCAAATAACATGATTGGTTTTCTAACAGTTCTGTAGGTCAGATGTCCAAAATGGTTTTCACTAGGCTAAAGTCAAGGTGTGGGCAAAGCTTCATTCTTGTGAAGGCTCCAGGGTAGAATGCCTATCTTCTTGCCTTTGTCAGCTTCTAGAAGCTGCCCACATTCCTTGGCCCATGGTTCTCTTTCATCCTCATAGCAGGCAATGGTTGAGTTCTCATATCAAATTACTCCAACTTCCTAACTCTTCCACATTTACCGTATTTTGCTATGTATAATGAGTACTTTTTGTCCAAATTTGTGAAGGTAAATTAAAGATGCGCATTATATATACATGGGTAGTGCTAATTCTGTAACTATATAAATGTTTTTAATTCTTTTATTTATGCTTATGATTTAAAAGTGTAACTTTAGAAACCAGTAACGATATCCATATGTAAAATAATACCCTGGAATGATAATCGGTTTTGTTGAACTTACAACAAACTCTCAACGAGCAGGAGTTCTTGGCCTTCTATGATGCATAAATATCGTAAATTTGTTACCAGTACATAAAATTCCTTGTATCTTGTATCTTTTCTTGTGTTTTGTAATTATTTGTTACATAAAATTTCTTGTACCATAATATATTTAAAAAATAAATGCCTAAAATTATTTTATAATATAAAAAACAAGTACCTAAAATGTAAACAAGTAGAAATTTGAATTAAAAAATTAAAACAAAAGATTTTTTCCCCTGAAAGTTTGGGCCAAAAATGGGGGTGCACATTATACACGGGAGCGCATTACACACGGGAGTGCATTACACACGGCAAAATATGGTAAGAACCCTTGTGATTACATTGGACCCATCTGGATATGCCAAGGTAATCTTATTTTAAAATCATCTGATTAGCCACATTAATTCCTTTTACTGTCTTAATTCCCCTTGGCCATATAATGTAACATATAGAACATGGACATCTTGGGGGCCTATTATTCTGCCTGCCACAGTCTATGATCCATTTCGAGTTAATTTTTGTGTGCGGCGTGAGGTAGGGGTCCAATTTTATTCTTTTGCATGTGGATATCCAGTTATCCCAGCACTGTTCATTGAAAAGACTCTTCTTCCATTTGTCTTTGAACAATATAACATCAAAATGTACCCATACCAATAAATATGACATGGTCACTTTAAGTGATTGGGCAGGATTTCACTTTTTGGATACACCATAGACTATTTAGCAACTCCCCTGTGGGTGGACATTGCTTCCAGACTTTCACTATTAAAATTGTAATTATCTGATTTGTGGGTTGCTTTTTTTTTTTTAATATATTATAGGCACAAACATTTTCCATAATGTACGTTGTAAATGATCTTTGAAATGATTCACTTCTTTCCACCATCCTGGTTTAAACCCTTATCTCAGTTTATCTGGACTGTGCCATAATCTGTTAATTGGTCTCCACACTTCCACTCTTTTCCCTCTCCAGTCCTTTTCCCATAAACAGAGTAGCCTTTGCAAAACGCATATCTAGTCATGGGACTGCTGCCTCTGCCCGTAGAGATTCTCATTAGGAAAAGGACAAAGTCGTCATCGTGGGCCCGCCCTTTGTCTTCAGCCTAATCTGAGGCTGTGCTCCCACTTGCTCACTCCCTGTCGTCTGCACCTGCGTCCTCTCAGGTCCTCATGAAAGCCATTGCTGCTTCTGCCACAAGCCAGTCTCCCTCACCAGGGAAAGCCTGAGATGTCACCACATACTTTTCCTTGGCAGACCCATTCCACACTGCAGTTTTCAATTTACTTGTTGGGTGTCATTAATGTTGCTTCCTGCACCAGACAGTAAACTCCATAAAAGAAAGGAACTGAGTCTGTTCATCAGTGTCACTCCAGGTTTCAGCACATGACAGTGCTGATATTTTTACTAAATAAACAAGTGAAATACATTTTCTACCGTGTCTTTGACTTTTTTTTTAAAGATTTTATTGGGGAATTGGGGGAGGGGAACAGCATTGGGGAATCAGGGAAGGGGAACAGACAAGTTGCTGTCTTTTTGTTCTTCAGTCTAGTTGTGGAGGACGTCGCTTCACTGGCCCATGTTGGTATTATCATTGTGCTCTCCCGGGGTGAGGCAGTCGCTCGCCAGCCATTGGACAGCTGCTCATGGCGGCTCACGGAAGCGCATGCCAGCTGCCGGCCAGCCCCGCTGCAGCCTCCGCCATCGACGGTGACTCACGGCAGCCCAGCTCCAGGTCGAGCTGTTGTTTACCATCTTAGCTATAGAGGGCAGAGTCAGTGGCCCTTATGTGGGATCTGAACCAGGGCCTTGCTGCTCAGAGCTGGCATCCCAAGCCAACTCTTAACCAATGCACCACTTGGCCGGCCCCCATGTATTTGGCTTTTAATTTTGTTTACAGACTCTTAAAATATATATATAAATGTATAAGCCTTTTCTTTTATGATTTCTGTCTTTGTTAGAGTTTTGTTAAAAGTCCTCCTCCACTCCAAGAATATAGAAATATTGACCTATTTTCTTTTATTGCTTTTGTACTTCTATTGTTTGCATTAACATCATTAACCCACCTGCAATTTATGTGGAGCATATAGTATAAATTAAGGAAATAACTTTACTTCCCAAGTGATTCACCAGATTCCCAACCCTTTCCCACCTTTACTTTACAGATTTGAAGTGACTCACTGATTGCATCCTAAATCCTTTTCCGTGTTTAGTTATATAAATAGTGCCTATTCTACACTGGTAGTATTTGCTACTGCTTTAATTATTATAGCTTTATGCTATGTTTTAATATCTGAGAGTCACATTTTCTAAGAAAATAAGCTTTTATAAAAATACTCCTTGCAAGTTATACAATTTGAATTAAGTGTTTCTAGAAAGAGAACTGTTCCTCAGAGCAGCAGTTTGCAAACTTCAGCGGACCCACCTCCAAAGTCGGAGTCTGTAGGTCTGGGTGGGGCCCAAGTGGCTGCCTCTCCACCAATGTCCCCGATGATGCTCACATTGCTGAGCCAGGGACCGCAGGCTGAGAACCTCCGCCTTTCATACTTGAGGGAAAGACTATGGTCAGCCTGAGAATGGTCCCGAGCTGCTTCTGGGTTGATTCCCCAGTGGGCCTGCCCCGTGCGCTTGTCATGAGCATCTTGCCACCAGTGTCCCTGCTGCTGGCTCCGCTTCGAAGCCCAGCCGAGGAGCACAGCCCTCCTTTTGGGCTGTCAGGCTTCGGGCCTTTTGCAAGGATGTGGTGAGCCCCTGTGTGTAGGTTCTCGTGGTTTTCCTTATGTGCAAGGGGAACGGAGCCGAGAACTCCCCATTGGCATCCTCGTTTCTGCTTCTTTGGCTCTTTAGTGGCTCCTTGGTCCACGCAAAAGCAGAGTTAATTACTAACACCTGCTTCTGCTCCTGGACCTACAGCCAACTTCTTGACAGACTTTTTCCACCCATTATGCACAATGTAGCGTATTTGAAGAAATAAACATAGTTCGAAGAGTTTAGCCCTACAATCTATACCTCAGTGGAGAAGCCTCCATCTTACTTCTCCCTTCATAAAAGGACAACATTCTTTATGGGAAATAAAATAGGTTTAAAGGTGATCTCTGCTATGGGTTTACTCTTCTTTGTTATTCAGACAAAAGTACATGATTATATTTCACATGAAATATGTAGTCTTCAGAAAACATTTGTTTTCCTTATTTTTTGATACTCACATTTCCCCCACTCATTTATATTTTCCCTATCTAAGTCACCCAAACATTAGGTTGAAAATTACTTGCATTTCCTTGAGGGATATACCTTCTGGGAATGTCCCCTTTTCATGTGCCCTTTTGTGGCACCTAAGATGCACCCTTGGAAGCTCTTCTCCAGTCACATGCAGGCGAGAGTGTCTGTCAGGCCCTCCCTGGCATTCACCCCCATATTCAGCACTGAGTGAGGTCCTTTATGTGGGAAGCCCCAGGAATACAGAAGCTGCTCCTCCTGTCATCAAGGGCTCGCTCTCTATTGATGAAAGTTGATACTGTTACAACACAGTTTGATAAATATTGCACTGGAGGCCATCAGACGATGTGTGGGGACAAAGGCCAGGGGCCCTCAGCTTGGTGGGGAGCCTGGCAGCGCACAACTCCCAGAAAAGGGGACATTCAAATGAATCATTGGGGGAGGGGATTTGCGGGTGTGTTTATTTCTATATTAATTGATACTGTTATTTCATTTCTAGTTACTTTTTGAATTGGCACACATTTAATAAAGTATGAAAAGGATTATAGAAGTGCTGTGCAATAAAAATATGATGTGATTTCAAATTTTTATAGTAGCCACATTTTCAAAAAGTAAAACAAAAGAAGTGAAATTCCTATTAATACTATATTTTATTTAACCACATACATAAAATTATCTTTTCAACATCTAATCAGCATAAAAACATTACTGAGATACTTTACGTTTTTTTGTACCATGTCTTTGAATTGTTGCAAAGTGTATTTTACATTATAACTCACAGCAATTTGGAAGAGTCACATTCCAAGTGCTCAGTAGCCACATGTGACTAAGTAACTACGTAGCAATGTCACCTTCCCATTTCTGCCTGGAAGTTGCCGAGCTCCCCTCCCTGGAAGCAGCCATTGTTGCTAGCCTCCAGTGTGTTCTTCCACTGATAGGTACCATGTACACAAGCAATTATACACATATACTGTGTTTTCCCCGAAATAAGGCCTCACTGGAAAAGAAGCCCTAGCATGAGTTTTATGGACGCTCATGATATAAGCTCTACCCCAAACATAAGCCCCAGTTAAGATCGTCAGCCAGACGTGACTGCTTGAATAAATGTAGATTTTTGTACATGAATAAATGAATAAATGTAGATTGTTCGAGCAAAAATTAAAATAAGACCTGGTGTTATTTTCGGGGAAACACAGTATTTGCAAACAGCACACTGATCATACCATTGTCCATCCTACTTTTTCGCTTTTTAGAGATGTTTCCTGTCATTACTTAGGAAGCAAGCACAATTTTTTTTCTTTCATTTACTTTTTCATTTATTTGTTTCTTTATTTTACTTTGGAGTATCCCAAATATGAATGTCACCAATTACTCATTTGGTCTTTCTCAATGGGCCTGTAGGTCGCTTTTAATATTTGGTGCTTATAAACAATTTGATCTGAGTTTCCAAAGAAACAAAGAGTTACAGAAGCTAACCCAGTAAGGATGGGGAAGTGACATTCTAGAGAAAGGGACTAGCATGAAGGAAGGCATGGGGCACAGGGACATATGGCATTTGGGGATAATTTCTTGAGGCTGAAGATGTCTGGAGAGTGAAGTGTGTGTGAACAGAAGAGAGGGGAGGAGGCTGGAGGGGCAGGAAGAGACCAGATTACCAACAGCCTTGAAGTGTCATATGAAGGAGTTTGGACTTCATCCCTAATGGAGAGTCATCAAAAGATTTTTAAAAGCAGGGAAGAATAAATACTAAATAAATGATTGAATTAATAAATAAATGGGGGGTGGGAGAGGGACAAATTGTCCATACTGATGAATTCTGATTAGTAGATACAGGAGGCATGAGGGAAACAGAAAATCACCATTTAGGGGCACGCAGTAATCATTGCTGCAGGCAAGATCTACTGATGAATATTCAAATTAGTGGGTGAACCTTGGAGCAACAAGATATTTGCATTGCCTCAAAGTATCTCCCCCCAAATATGTATTAATGATTGTGATGGTTGTAACATATGTCCAAATGGCCTTTGATATTCCCCCTCCAGGAAGTGGAACTTAATCCTACTGGAGTTAATGACTCATTTCTAATGAGTAGGGGATGGAAAAGGGAAAGTAATAACGATAGGGGACAAACCTGGCAGAGCCCACCTTAGCCAAGGGATGAAGGTTAACGTCACCAGCATCGTCATGGTCACGTTGGGAACGCTGACACATGATGAGAAGGGCTCTTCACCTCTAGGGATTTTTCTTCTCCAAAACCTGTAGCTCCAGTCTAATCATGAGAAACACCACAGAAACCCAAATTGAAGACATTCTACAAGATTCATGACCAGTACTTTTCAAGGGTCAAGGTCATGAAAAACAAAGAAAGGCTGACAACTGCCACACACTGGGAGACAGGAAGGAGTGTTAAGTAAATGCAGTGTGGTCCCCTGGACTGGGTGCTGGAGCAGAAAAAGGACATTTGGAGAAAAACTGGGAAATGTGAATACAGCCTTCATTTTAGTTAATAATGTTGTGCCAATGGTACCGTCTTAGTCTCCATAAATGTACCATAGCTACTTAAGATGTGAATGTTAGGAGGAAGTCAGTGAAAATATAGCATGACACACTGTGCTGCCTGTGCAACTACTCTATAATATAAAATTATTTCTAAATAAAAAGTTTAAAAAAAGAATCAGGGGGCCGGCCGAGTGGCTCAGTTGGTTAAGAGCTCGCTCAAGAGTGCGAGCTGAGCTCTGAGCAACAGCGGTTCGATGCCCAGCCCGAGCTGAGCTGCCAACAGGTGGCAGGATGGCTCAGCTAAAAAAAAAAAGAATCGGGAGTGATGTGATCAAGTCACATGGTGGGACAATCCCAGTGGTTGTGTTGGGAAAGACTGAAAGGCGAAGCCAGAACAAGGTCCTGCTACAAAAAGTCAGGAATGGATGGTGGAGGCCCAGATGGGAGCAGGGGCAGCAGGCAGCGGAGGCCATGGACATACGCGGAGATCTCCAAGGAGACTCAGTCAGACCTGGTGATGGTTTGGACAAGGAAGTGAGGGAGTGGGGCACTCAAGAGAACACCCAGTTTCCAGCTTCCAGGAATTAGATGGGTAATGATGTGATTCACAGAGATGGAAGGAACAGGAGGAAGAACAGGTTTCGGGAAATATCAGTTCCATTTTAGACCTGTTCAGTTTGGAGGACATTTGAGAGATCCAAGTAGCCATTAGGCAACTGGATATAAGGCCCCACAGGTCAGGAGGAAGAGCTGGCTAGAGACTGCTGTGGAAAGTCACTGGCATTGAAGGGTGGTTGAGGCCAGTGAAATGATGAGGTGGTCCAAGGAGAATGGATACAGCAGAGAGAGGGCCGAGAACACAGGCCGTCAGGCTCTAGGCTCAGTTGGTGGCAAGGGGACCAGAGCATGTCCAGGGAAGTGGTGACAATGCAAGACTAAGAGCTGAATGCTGGGGCCAGAACACCAGCATTGCCACCTACCCGGTGTGCGACATGGGGCAAGTTCATTAATCTACTAAAGGCTGTTGTCAGGATTGCGTGAGACACCATGTATGGAGGTGTTAGGATAATGCTGGACCCGTAGTGCTCAAGAACACAGGCTACTTGGAGGCAAAGGAGAACTAGAGTGTTGTTCTGGAAGCTTAGCATGGTTCATAGCGAAGGTATGTACTTCACACCCCTTCTGATGGCTGTTATCAAACAAGTGTTGGCAAGGCTGTGGAGAAATCGTAACCTTTGTGCGTTGATGGTGCTGCTGCTATGGAAGGCAGTTTAGTGGTTCCTCCAAAAGGTAAACATAGAATTGCCATATGATCCAGCAATTCCACTCCTAGATATACACCCAAAAGAACTGAAAGCAGGGTTCAAACAGATCCTTGTACACCCATGTTCATGGTAGCATTATCCACAATAGCCAAAGGTGGAAATGATCGAAGTGTCCATCAGCAGATGAATGCATCAACAAAATGTGGTCCGTCCATCGAGTGGAATATTACTCAGCCTTCAAAAGGAGTGAAGTTCTGACACATGCCACCACATGGATAAACACTGAAAACATTATGTTAAGTGTAGTAAGCCCAGCATAAAAAGACAAATACTGTGTGATTCCACTTACATGAGGAACCTAGAATAGGCAAATTGATAGAGACAGAGTGTTGGGTAGAGGTTACCAGGACTTGGGGGGAGGCGAAATGGGGAGTTATTATTTAACGAATACAGAGTTTCTGTTTAGGATAATGAAAATGTTCTGGAACTGATTAGTGGCAATGGTTACACATCATTGTGAATGTACTTAATGCCAGTGAATTGTGCACTTAAAAATTATTAAAATGGTAAATGGCATATGGTGTGTGTGTGTGTGTGTGTGTGTGTGTGTGTGTGTGTGTGTGTCACCACAATATGAAAAACAATGCTGGTTAATATTTGCAGAGAACTCAGATAAGCCCTGAAAATTACCATTTATATATATTTCATGACACAGGGGCCATTGGTGACATGTCCAGAGTCCTTGTAATGGAGCAGAGGTCAAAAGGAGTTTGCAGTGGGCCGAAAGGTGATTGGGAAGCATCTAGTCCAGGGACTGGCACACTGTAGCCAAGTCCGGCAAGGTGCCCATCTCTGCAAATAAAGTTTTATTGGAACACAGCCTGGCCCTTCGTGTGTTTTTGTGGGGCTGCTTTTCTGTACAGCAGCAGAATTGAGTAGTTGCCGCAGAAACCATATGGTCTGCAAATCAAAAATATTTACTATCTTGCCCTAGACTTTCAAGAATTTTGGCTTTCTTAGACAATTCCTGCATTTGTGTTGAGGTTGCTGAGTAAATGACAGTGCCCCTTTGGTCACCCAGCAAGAGACCCAGCCTAATAATAATGATGGTGGTGATGATGATGATGATGATGATAACAAATAAAAAGGAGGAAGAAGAAGAGGGAGGGGAGAGAAGAAAGTCCTTCCTTCTGTTCTCTAACTGGGGATATCTTTGCTGGACCTTCTGTCTCTTAAGGGATTGTAAGAACCCCCACCCAACCCCCCAAATAACTCCCCACCACTACGTTGCATGTGACTGGTGATAATAAATGTTCTGAGATGGCGACAAACTGCAGTTTGGTTTAAAGTTTCCTAATTAACGCAGGAAAATGCCCGCAACCTGAGGCTTTTCAATTGTTTATTAATTTACTCTCTGGGACTGGGTGCCAATATTTATTTGGATCAAAGAGGAAGCCGACGTCTTTAACGCTTACTGTGTGTCAGAAACTATGCCAAGCTTTATGCGTAGGTGACCTAATTGATAATCATAACCACCGGATGGCCTTCCCACACTTCCCAGGTGGGGCGCCGGGGGTTCCCTGAGATTAAATACTCACCCACAGACTCACAGGGAGTTAGTAGCAGACCTGGAACTTGGATGAGGTCTGCCAGATTCCAGGGCCGCTGTTTCCTCTGCACCGCGCAGCCATCCCATCCTGCAGAATGGTTCTTTGTGCCCATTCAAGCAGAATCTACTATTGGGTGGGTTCTCCACCTAGGTGAAACCATAAGCCCTGCTATCTGACAGTAAGAGCCGGCCGCTTAGCATGTCTCAAGTGGACTGTAGGCATTAGCGACCCCTGCTCCCCAACCTGCTCCCATGCCTCCTGTGCCCCTGAACCCCAGCCTGATTCACCTGATTCTACTCAGAAGTTTTTCTTTAAAACCACCCTGCTTTTCACTGTGTTCTGCCAGTACCCGGCTCCACTTGCTCCCACCTTACTATCTATTTTTACAACATCTGCTGTAATTCCTCAAGCCCTTAATTAGGCACAGCGACCCAGGGAGGCAGCAAGAGGGGGACAGAGTGGCTGGCCCAGTTCCCATCCATTCGCGTCCTTCTGATCACACACAGCACCTCCCCTGTGACTTCTTTCTCCTTCAAGGCTGCCCTTGATAAAGCAGCCTTTGACTGCCTAGATTTCTGTAGCCATCAAATCAGAAGTAAAAAGGAACTCGGAGGTCATCCACCCAACCCTTGATTGTATCAGTGAGAAAACCAACCGACGTCCAGAGAAGGCTGGCAATTTTTCCAGGCACACACAGCTTGTTGGCAGCAGATCCTGGGTCTCCCAGCTCCCAGCCTGCAGCTCACTCTGCTGCAACTCACCGCCGCCCGCCTGCCTCCGTGGATGAAGCAGGGTCATCCCCCTGTATGTGGAGTGCGTACCTTGGAGCCTTTTCATGAATGAGACCAGATGCAGAGCTCCACATTGATCATTTCTGCCCCTCCCCTTTCTGCTTTCTGTTAAAGGCAGCCCCCCAGCTCCCAGCTGGCTCCTGTCCCCTCCCCCAGCCGGGAGAAGTTATTACATGAAGAGATCAGCTTACCAGTTTTCTCCAGAGCAGAGGCTGAGCTCGGAGCTCCGGGTAGTACCGTGAGGGAGAGCAGAGGGAACAGCGCGGTGCCTAGCGGAACTCCGGGGCTGGAATCCCGAGACACAAGTGCATCTGCTAGCTGTTAGCACTTGGCAGACGGAGTTCTCCTCTAGGGTAGTTCTGACTTTGGGTAATAATGTTTGTCAGCTACCTGATATTAACACTGCTCCACGTTCAAACAGCAGTGTTAGCAAGACCTGGGGGAGAGGTAAGCCAAATAAAATATCTTGTCAGAGGTTGTATTTTTGTCAGCATTATATTTCCTCTTCTATCTATCAAGAGGGATCAGGGAGCGAGCTTTTATGGTGTGTGAAGAGGAATACTTTATGTTGCTGTTTTAGGCTTGCCTGGCCATTTTTTAGAGACAATCTGCTTTTCTTCTTGACGAACCCTGTAATTTGTAAAACCTCATTCCAAGGCTGTCTGTACAGTTGCCACCCCGGGGAGTTGGCATGGCCTGGATGACAGGTGCCTGGAGGTGCACATTTCTTCCTCTGCTGCTACAGGAGAAAGACAGTGTGCACGTCCGAGTCTGATGGGCACTTATCCTTTGAGAATTTTTCTCCAATGTTGCAGAGAGAATATGCATGCTAGAACAACTGCTTTTCTTTCCTGCTTTTTTGCATCACACGGTTCTCCTGTTTTGCTTTGATGTGCTTGGAAAACGCTGTGCTTAACTTTCTATCACAGGTTTGGAGCAGGGTAGTGATACCTATCAGGGCTACGAGTGGGTCCAGATCTGTCATAGAAGGGGGCATGTCTGAGGCCCATGAGGATAGTTTATTCTTATTGGTTTAGCCTTATATGCTTGCTGGGTACAGTTCTGAACATCACAGATGCCAGCAGACACCAGGTTTTGATGAAGGCAAAGCGATTGGAAGGGATGCTCATATGGGCCAGAGAGGGAAGCCCTTAGGTGTATCCTCCCGCCTGCAACACGCATGCCTTGTCCGCTCCTTGTGCTTCCGCTGATGAGGAGTCACAGATGCCTGAGTAATGAAATGACAGCCCTTTTCCTGCATCCATCTTGCTCTTTGAAAAGCTAAGAGAAGAGTGTATCTCCTAGAAAGGCCACAGAGCCACTTCACAGCTTTGTCTTTTGTTAGCGTTGTCAGGATGGATGCAAGCCTAATGTAATTACTTTCCCTATCTAAGAGGAGTGGCCCGAGAGCGCTCTCAAAGCCAGGCCACGGGGCCCGCTGTGGTTTCAGCAGGGTTGTTACTCTGTTCAAAATAGACATGTGTCTCGGAGGCATGCAGAAACGGGTCACTTGTTTCAGGATTTTAGCCTGTTCATTACTCCTGTCCTGTGTTCTGCAGATATTTCGTGGGCCTGTGTGTGTGTGTGGGGGGGGGGGGCGAGGTCTTGAATGGGAGCTGGAAGAGCTGAATGGGTTAGTGATGCTGGAAGCTGAAAGTAAACCATTGCCCTCTAGTTGTAGTTGAAGTTCGCAACTTCCCTGTTGATTTTTTTACTGTGCAGAATAAATGACAAATGGGCCGGCCTCGCTGAGCCTGGAGCACTTCAGCATGTGAGAGGAGACCTCATATGGAAAATATTTCCATCACCGCTGCCTGTGCATATGGTCTGGGGAGACCCCCGTACAGAGCCAATCATGGCGCTCCAGCAGCCCCGCCGTGGCATGCCAATTACTCTTATTAACAGCAGGGCCGAGGGCAGGCTTCAGTTACCTGCACACAGCTAGCTCCCGGGAAGGCCACTCTGGAATGTGTGTGCCTCCAGCCCATGTCACAGGCAGAGGCCAGAGCGGCTCTGCTTCACTTTCCAGTCAGCAAAGCAGATGAAAAATGAAAGGGACACAGGCTCACCCAAATCTTGATGCTGTTCAGGTGGCACTCAGCACTTGAAAGTGAAAAGCAGAACTTCAGTATTTTGAGTTCAAGTGTGTGTGTGTGTGTGTGTGTGTGTGTGTGTGTGTGTATGCGCGCCTATAGCCAGAAAGCCCAACCAGAGGTGACGCGATGCCTGCCCCTGTGCTTCTTTGTTCTATTCCGCTGTGCTAAATAACAGCCCTCGTGTGCCTTGCCCTCTCTTCTTCCTTGTTTTCCTTCTCTCTCTCTCTCTCTCTCTCTCTCTCTCTCTCTCTCTCTCTCTCTCTCTCTCCATGTGCCTGCGAGTGTGTGTGTGCTCACGTGCCATTGCAAAGTTTTCACTCCCTAACCACTGTGCTCCTAGGAAATTGTATAGTTAGTGAGTTGGAAATGAAATGACGAAGGAGGAACAGAAGTAGAAGTAGCTCCCCCCAGCTCCTTAAAGAGAGTGTAGTTTCTATGGCACTTTGAAGAGTGGGCCATTTGTTTATAAGAGGCTCTTTTTTATAGCCCTGTTATTTACGAAACTCAACCATAAACATGTGGCATCTTCCCCAAGTCACCCAGGTTTCCTTTTCCTCTGCCCGTCGGTTTTCTTGCAGGTTTTAATTATCTTCCCTTTGGATGTTCATAAAAACACATGAGGAAAAGGAAGAAAGGAGAAGGAAGCGTCACATGCGGGGGTGGGGGGGAGGGGGCAGTGCTTTGCTGGCCGTGCTCTCAGCGTGCAGCTGGAAGCCACGCAGCCAGCTCAGTCAGCTTTCTAGGGTGTGAGGTCCTTCCTGAGAAACCGGCTGGCAGGTGGTGGGAGGAGCGGGTAACTCAACACCATCCTCACTGGGCGTCCTGCTGCTGGCACCCTGGGCACCAATGACCCACATGCAAAGACTCAGCTACCTAGTATGGTGTTGGTGCCTGGGTTGGAGGACAAACCCAGAGAAAGACTAGTTCTCCTTTCATTTTCTGGTTGCAGAAACATTAAACTAAGAACACTGAGGTACTAGAATGCCTTTGCCCTTGTCAGAATTAGGATCACAGGGGTATTCACTTGTACAAATTGCACGCATCCCCTAAAAAAATGTCAAGAAATAGAAGGTCAGCCGGGACTTTTGTTGCATTTGTCAGTATGGGAAGTGTGCCAGGATCCAGGTTCTCTGTAGGATGCCGCAGAAAGGGAGATGGAGAGAGTGGGGAGGGTGCGGATTTTCTTTCCTAAACTTGAACTTGACTTCTTAGGTAAGACCAATGAGATACTTGTTAAACATGGGGCAGGGAAGGCAGAGGCAACTAGAAGCCTATAAGGTTTCGTTTAGCACGTTAGAAATTCCCAGAAGTGAGTCAAATCGATGTTTGATTTTGATGAAGCAATTTGGCAAAACCTACCAAAATTTAAAAAAATATCTTAGCTGCTAATGCATATGGGGTTTTTTATTTTTGGGGTGATGACTATGTTTTGGAATTAGACAGTGATGATGGTTGCACAGTTTTGTGGCTGTACAAAAGACTGTGCTGAATTGTACCCTTTAAAAGAGCAAATTTTATGGCATGTGAATAATAGCATAATGTTGTAACTTAAAAATAAATAAATAATGAGCATCTCTTTGACCCTGCTTTTCCATTTCTAATATTTTATCCTATAGATCTCTTCTGAATGTGCAAAGTGCTCTCTGAATCATTTTTCCTAATTAGACTGTTGCAAGTACCTAAATGTCCCTCAATATGGGACACTATGCAGATGTCCAAAACACAGAAAGTTGTTCTGTGTGTCCTGACATGAGACAACTACCAGGAGATGTTAAGTAAGAGAAACAAGCTGCAGATCGTGTGTAAAATGCTAACCTTGGTGTAAAATGAGTTAACGTATTTGTCCATTGTCTCTCTGGAAGGAATGACAGTAATACTTTGGTTTGCGAGCATAATTCTTTCCGGAACCAAGCTACTCGAATTGCAAGACATCACTCATTTACCAAGTTTAAATGTATTAGAAATGTCTGCTCGTCTTGCGGAACACTCGCAAACCACGTTCCTTGCAATCCAAGGTTTTACAATACAAGACAATGAATGGGAAGAAAATGGAGAGGCTAAGGGGAGGAGGGCAGGTCAGAGGCTTACACCTTTGGTACCTTTTGAATCGTGCACAGTAATGAAATCATGACGAAACAGATGACGACCTCAGCAGTAGCGCATAGCACATGCTAAGGTGGCGTGTGCGTGAGCTAGCAGCCGTGACACTGAGGCACAGCTCAGTGAAGGGACTAAAATGATGCTCTTGAGGTGACTCATTCACTCCTGTAACACCTACTGATTGATGACTCCTCTGCTTTTTCATTTTTACAATGAAGACAATAATAGTAGCTCCTTTAAGCGGTGGTTGGAAGAATTAAATGGGATCATATGTAGAGAGCTCATAGCTTGGTGTGTCAGGGACACAGTAAACAGCACATACTGGCTATTGCTACAATTACGATTGCCAGTGCTACCAGGGCGTGCCACCTCCGGGCTGAAGCAAGGAAGGTGAGAAATGAGGCCTTCAGTTTTGATGATCTAATGCTTTACAGGGAGGCACAGAGTGCAAACAGTGAATGATTGTGCGATAAAAAGCTCTCTGTAACTGCAAAAGCACGGGCGAAGGAGCAAAGAGATCTGCCTAAGAGAGTGAAGAAAGCTTCCACAAACGATGTCACATTTAACCGAGACTTGGAGGGTTGTGTGTTTGGAGTCTGCAGGACAACCCCCAGATTCAGTGATTTGCAGTGATTCAATAACCCACCATATAGTTGCACTCAGAGCCCTGAGTTATTGCAGTGACAGGGTGCAGAGCAAAATCACCAGAGGAAAAGGCACACGGGTCCAAGTGCAGAGGACAGCAGGCCCCAACTTCCCAGGCTCCCCTTCCAGTGGAGTCCACAGGACGCACTTAATTCCCCAGCAGCGTGTGTGACAACACGTGTGAAATGTTGTCAACCAGGGAAGCTTGTTAGAGACTCAGCACCTAGGGTTTTTATTGGGCGCTGGCCACGTAGACACCCTCTGCCTGCCATGTACCAACATCACAGACTCCCAGAAGGGAAGCAGGTGCTCAGCATAAACCACGGTGCCTGTACAGTACGGGCACAGTGAGCCACTCTTACCAGTGCTGGGAATGGTGGGGACCCTCCCCAAATCCAAGTTCCCAGAGGCCAGCCAATGGCCAACCTTGTAAGCAGGTCTTTCTAAAGGAGAGCCATTAGGGCTGCTACATTTGTTAACTCTTTTCTGCACAAAGGGGTTGGCATTTTGAGTGGTAAAAGAGGGAGGGAGGACATTCCAGGCAGAGGAGAAGCATCTAATTTAGAGCCCCATAAATAAGAAAGAGCACAGTGCATTCTGGAAACAATGCTGAGATCAGGTTGCGGCAGCATGCGGCGTGAGGAGATGTGGCAGAGGACTTGCAGTCACCTGGATCCCTTTAAAACTTTCAGAAATTCCCTATCTCCAGTGTTAGGATTACCTTTTCATGGCACGTCATTTAGGCGACTGCTGTGGGATGTTTTCTTGGTCGTAGATTTTGGAAATTATTTTGAAGGATTAGATCAAATTACATAATTGATGGAGAGTTGATTTATAAGCAGTGACAGCCTTTATACAAAGCTGCCCATCACTATCAGTCCCTGGAGTGTTGTTTGTAGCACATAGGAGTGCAGGACCCAGGTGAGGCCTTAAGGACTGATCTTGGGCGCAATTCTCTGTGGTTCAGTTTCCTTGGGCTTTCGGATGCCTACAATAAAAAAATAGCTATGTGGGGGCCGGCCGAGTGGCGCGGTGGTTAAGCGCTGGCTTGGGAAGTCAGCGGCCCCGGTTCAGTCCCACATGTGAGGGCCAGTGACACTGCCCTCAAAAAAAGAAAAAAACAAAACAGAACAGCTATGTGGAACTTATATGATAAAGCAAGATCCAAGTTGGAGTCTTGGGTCTACCATGTGTAGCCATGTGACTTTTGACATTTGAATCATTTTTTAGTTATGAAAGCGATTGTTGTAAAAAAAATAATAATTAAAGCAATAAAGAAATGCAAGGAATAAAAAGCTAAAGCCTCCTCTTTACCTTCACTCCCTCCACAACCCTTCTTTCCTGCCCAGATGAAACGGTTGAGAACAATTGTGCATTTGCTCTTCTAGAACCAATCTGACACATTTATCAACATAAAGGTGTACCTATGTGCATGTGTGTGCCTAGGAGTGTCCGTGTGTATATGCCTACGGCTTGAAGCTTTCATAATTCAAAAAAATAAAAATGTCAAAAGTCACGTGTCTAGACATGGTTTTATGTCTACTTCTCTGGTAGCTTGTGCCTCTCGTTTCCACCTCTTGTCTTACTGGGATTGCTAGGACTTGTCTACAGTGTTGAACTATAGCAATGAAAGTGAACACACTTGTCATTTTCCAGACTGAAATGGGAACACTTCTAATATTTTATCACTAAGTGTGATGCTTGCCAGATGTTTTAGGTAGATACGTTTTATCCAGTTATAAGTTCCCTTCTAAATTTGTATCAGGAATGGTTGTTGAATTTTATCATTGTTTGACTTCAAAATGCTCGTATGGTTTTCTCCCTCAATCTACTTACATAGTGAATTATATTAATAGATTTCTTCATGTTGGACTGTTTGCATTCTTGGAAGTACCTATCTTAATCTTGGTGTTTGGTTCATTCAATTTGCTATTGGGTTGGATTTGCAAATATTTTATTTCGAAGTTTGTCTTCCTTTTTAATAAGTACTGTTGGCTCATGGCTGTTTTGTTGAGCTAGACTAGGGTTTTGCTAGCTTTATAAAATAAATTTGAAAGTTTCTCATCTTTTAGTGTGCTTTGAAACAGTTTAAATAACAGAGTAATTAGCCTTTTCTGGAAGGTTTGTTGAACTCAGTCATAACACCAGCCCTTCTGTGGAGGCAAGGCCTTTTCTTTCATTTCTAAAAAATGTGTAATATTTAATGTATAGGAGAATATATGTAATATATAACCAAGTTATGAAGCAGAATAATCAAACAAATACCTATGAACCCACCACCCAACTAAAGAAACAAAGCATTCCCAATAGTGTATGCTGTTACCCAAGATACACCCAACTCACTTCTCTCCAGAGAGAACCATCATCCTGAATCCTACGGTTCTCATTGCCTTGCTTTTTATTTTAATAACTTTTCACATGTGTATTCTTGAAAGAATGTATGTTTGATTTTGTTTGGTTTTGAGTTACATCAACATAGTAGCTTGAGTTTGTATTCCACAGGATGGTGGGTGTAGCTGTAATTCACTCGTTTTCACTGCTCCATAGCATTCTTCTATGCAAACCTGCCATCTCGTTTCCTGTTAATAGATAGTTGGGTTCTTTCCAGATTTGTTTGGGGGGTTATATTATAAACAACACTGCTGTGAATATGTTGGAACATGTCTCTTCACAGATGTGTGCAAAGGTTCCTTTAGGGCGTATACTCACGAGTTGAGTTACTGGGTCATAGAGTATATGTTTACAAGATCATGTCAAGTTGGTTCCTAAAGTGGCTGTATCAGTTTTCATGTCCACTAGCAGTGTGTAAGGGTTCTCAATGACCCATCTCCTTGTCAATGTTTGGCATTGTCGGACAAGTTAAATTTTGCTGCTGTAATAGCTGTCAAATTATCAGTGTGTGTTGACTGACATTTTCCTGATCACTGACTATTGCTACACGATAATTTTTATATGTATATGCATAAATGCTATGCATGCTTTCCTCTTCCATGAAATGTCTGCTCATGTCTATTTCCTGATTTTAAATTTGGCTTTTTGCTTTCTCACTACTGATTTAGGAAGCGTGTTTTAAAAAAATATATTTTGAATGTGAACTTTTGCTTATTATTCCATGTCGTCTTTTCTCCAGTCTGTGGCTTGTATTTAAAAATTGATAGTGTCTTTTAATAAATAGAAGTCCTCAGTTTATTTGAATCTATCAGTTTTATTTCTGTATGTTACCATTACCTATGTCCTGTTTAAGAAATTATTTATCCTCAGGTTATGTTCTCCTAGTTTCTTTTCTAAAATTATTCAAATCTTGCATTTCATGTTTATGTCTTTAATATACTTGAAACTGATGTTTCTGTATAGTGTGAATAAGGGATCTAAGTTCATTCTTTTTTCATGTTGATAATGAACTGTTGCAGGACCACCTATTGAAGCCTGTCCACCTCATTCTTATTCCTTGGGACCATCTTCGCTATTCTTACACATTTGCTCTTCTTTCTGAAATTTGAAATTAATGCATCAATTTTCCTTGGAAAATCCTTTAGAAGTTTTTATCAGAATAGTATTGAATCTAACATCATTCCAATATTGAGCCATTCTATCCATTAACATAGTATAATCTTTACATTACTTAGGTCTTCTTTGAAGTTTTTCAGTAAATTTTTATCATTTTCTGCATAAAGTTCTTATATATCTTTAATTTAGATTTATTACTTTTTTACTTTATGACCTTGTTATATTTTATTATTGTAAATTATGTATATATTTTTACACTTGATCTTAGCCAAAAGGCCAAGAAATGATGAAATTAGTTTATTGCTAATGCTTAGAAATGCAAATGATCTTACATCCAAGCAACTTGCTAAATTCTCTTATTAATTTAAATCAACTGACTGTAGGAACTTTGCACATTATCATATCATCTGTGAACAATGGCCATTTTGGATTTCCCTTTTCCAATTTTTATACCTTGTTTCTTTTTATTCTTATAACACAGGCTAAGACCTCCAGTAAAATGTTGAATACAGGCAGTGTTATTTTGTTCCTGACTTAAAGGGAATACTTTTAACATTTTGCCATTAAAAATGAACTTTGCTATGTTTGATTGTACACTTCCTCAGTCAGTAAACCTTCTTTTATTTGTAGCCTGGTAAGAGACTTATTTTTAAAACATGAATAAGTGTTGAACTTGAATGCATTGTCTCCGTCTATTGAAATAATTGATGTATAGTATTTGATATATAGATTGATATATTGTATTTTTATTATTCAGTTTCAACTATTTTTTAAATGTCATTATGATATTTTCTCTGACCCATGCATTATTATATTTTCAAAAGTATGACTCAAGTTCATTTCTAACTTGACTGTATTACGATCAGAGAACTTGGTTTTTGAAATTTGTTGAAATTTGCTTCATGGCCTAGTACATAGATAGTCTTTATAAACATTCCAAGTGTGCTTGAGAAAAACGTTCATTCTTGAAAATGGGTACATGGACTTTTTACATATCTTTAAAATTAAGGTTGTAGATTGAGTCGTTCAACTCTTCTACATCTTTACTAAAATGTTTACCCACTGATCTATCAGTTTCAGAGAGAGAAAGGTGTTGAAATCTCCCACCAGCTGGCCTGTGGCGGGGAGATGGGGAGTGACTGACCTCACCGTTCTTCCAGCAGCCCTGTCCATGATGTTAGCCACCACTCTTGCTGACGGCCCCAACTGCTTGTTGTACCTGTAGTTTCTAAATTTCGAATGTTTTCCACCTCTGCAATAGTCTGTTTTGGTGGTTTCTTCTACTATGGTTTCTTGCCAACATAAACTGTCTAATATGAGAAGTTCCTCAAATATTTTTATCTTCTGGTTGTATTCTTTCTTGTTCTATAGTTGTTGTTACAGCATGTCTTTCTGCCATTTGAATGGAATTTTGCAAAGTGTTGACCTTAAACAGATAGACAGCCAGATATTTCTCCAGCAAAATGGGTTTATGCTAGAAAGACAAAGAATTTAGGATCTGCAGTCTAATGGTAAACCACATGCAAGTCCAGAGTAACAAATGAGAGGCCGCTCTTTTATGGACTTGGGAAGGGCTGTTGCAAAGGAAGAGTCCATTGGCGGAAACTGAAAGTTCAAAGTATAATGACTTTTTTTTCAAGCTGAGCTATCCTGCCGCCTGTTGGCAGTTCAGCTCAGGCTGGGCATCGAACTGCTGTTACTCAGAGCTCAGCTCACACTCTTGAGTGGGCTCTTAACTAACTGAGCAACTCGGCCAGCCCAAAAGTATAATGACTTTTAATTGGCTGATTGATAGCATACTCTTATTCGCTAAGCTGTTACCTAGCAAGGAGGAATCTTTTCTTCCTCCTGCTGAGGTAGTAATGTGACATCACCTCCTGTCAGAGATGCAAGGTACTTCTCTTCCTGTTGAGGTCAGTAGTGTGTGTTGAGTGACACATGCGTGACAGTTCTCACTTTTAGCCTCCAAACTCCATTTTAAATGAGGTTTCTGTTCATTTTTTTGTTTGTTTGACTTTTTTATTCTTTTTTAAATTAATTTATCTTTATTAGTTTCAGGTGTACAAAGACAACATAATAGACATTTACACCCCTCACAAAGTGAGCAAACAAATCAGAAATAGACTCAGAGGTTTCTGTTTATTAATTTTCACAATACCTTAGCTCAGTCTGCCACCTTGACCCTTGTAAGTGCTTTGCAGACCCTAAAGTTCTATACAGATGCAAAGGATGACCTTAGCACATTCCTTTAACTTTCCTTTTCTTTTGTGTGACTAATGTTGTAAAGCAACTCAGCTATATTAGAGAAAACCGATTGTGCTTAACAATCGCGAGACACTCAAATTTTTATTTGTCACTTTTTGAGACAATCACTTGCCAAGAAACTGTTGGGTGCTTTGATAGAAAGTCACATATTTTATAAATGAAAATATTAGTCTCAAAACAAATGCTATAGCGGGTGTCTTTTTTTTTCTTTCCTATTTTTTATACTGTGTTGTTGGCATGCATATTCAATTAGGCATTTCTCCTTTAAAAATAATTTTACTTAAAAAACTTCATTTGCTGACTCAGCAGATTATATAAATGTATTTACTTTAGCTTAGAAAGTTAATATGAACTGACAGAAAGAATGCTAAAATTTCAACCCAGGCATATTTAAGGGACAGAATGAGTAATTGATGTAAAAGACCAACTGGTTTGTATTACGATATACTGAAATCTGCCTATCTACAATTTTTTCATATCCCTGCATTGCACCAAGGCAAAATAATCAACTTTCAATTAAATTCAACAGCTGTTTTGAGTGCTATTTTGTGTATTAGGTTTGTGCTAAGTGCTGTTAGATTCATAAGGAGGTGGAGCCCCCATTTGTCCTCTAAAAGTGGGCACCAACAAGTAGTTTAGTTAAAGCTAAAATATAAATGACTCTGATAAACATATCACACCCTGTTGTGAAGACCAGGAACGACCGTATGGAGGAAAGGGCATTTGAGATGGGATTGAAGAATGCTCAAGTGTTCCATAGACAGGTGGTGGAGGAAGCTATTCCAAGTCTCAGGAACAGTATGAATAAAAGGCAAGTTATTCAGCTGGGAAAGGTAAGGGCATATTTAGACAATGGCAAATAATTCTTTTCTTTGTTTTTTGTTTTTTTTTTCTGTTGGCTAGTACACAAGTACATGTAGTGGGAGTAATGCATGCAGGACGGCCCTGGGACATATCGCACACAATTCAGTTTCAGCCTTAGAAAAAGGATGGAGGCTCTCTTTATGACCAAATATACCAATTCTGTAAATGTTCCATGGAAACTTATAAAGATGTACTTTATATTTTATTATAAATGTGGATGTTACCAATATATGTGCATTCTTCCATATGATTATATCATTGCTTTCTTCTGTGGGTTACTCTTGTACTTCTTAGGTTCTACTAGACGTCACTAAAACTAAATGATTTCTTAAATATGTTCCAACTTTAAGATTCTCTGAATCTCAGAGTGACCACTAAACGACAATGCATATCACAAACTCCTGGATAGCACTGATGTCTTTAGTAGAAAGGGAAAAGCCCCGTGGGCTTTGAGACACACAGGCCTGAGCTTGAATCTTGGGTTCCGCATGTTCTTACCTGGACATGCTGACTTATTTCCCTAAGCCTGATTTTTTTTCTTTCATCTTTACAATGAGGAGGATTATGTTAACATCATAGAGTTTTAGTGAAGATTAAGAAGGTAATTTTCATAAAGTATTTGGTGGACAGCAGACGCTCAGTGATGGCAGCCATCTTTGTCGTAAAAGTATGTGCTCTCTCGAGGCTCATAGAGAAGGAATCTAAAGTTAGGCCAGGGGCATTGTGTGAAGATACAAGGAGCTATTGTCAAATTAAAGCAGAACATAAAGTGAGAGGAACGAGAGGGAATGAATATGGAGTTGGGGAGAGCATCCACAAGGACCAAAATAAACACGGGAAATCCTAGAGCGAGGAGGTTTATAGTCAGGAATCCAAAGTGTGGCTCTAGACGCCTTAGCCAAATCGTATGGAGCCAAAGGGTCAGAGGAGGAGAGAAAGGAGAGGAGAATACCTTGGATGCTTTCAAATAAAAGGTAGGGGTGGGCGGTTGAAAAAGAAGAAAGAGCAAAACTAGGACTCGTAACACTAGAACAAGTTGGCCTCATCTGCCCAGTGGTGAAGGAGGGGCTAGGAGATCACTGCCGCTTTCTCAGCAAAGCAGTGGATACAAAAACCCTCTGTCTTCCCTAGAGTCAGAAAGTGGTGCTACATACCGAATTCCACTCTCTTGAATCATTATTTGAGAAGGCATCTTAGAGGTATCTAGTCCAACCCACTAATTTTACATAGGAGGAAAATGAACCTTTTAGAAGTTATGCAGCTTGCCCAAGACCACAGTTGCTTACCCCACAGCAGGAGCGTGAGTGGTCTAGAAGAGGGGTCGGCAAACTGTGGCTCGCAAGCCACATGCGGCTCTTTGGGGACGTACATGTGGCTGTGAAGTAAAATTGAAAATGAAAATAAAACTCTCATAGTTTCATTTATAAAATTTTTAAAGGATATTATTCACATAATGGTGATTTCATTTGTTTTATGGCTCTCAAATAATGTTTAAATTGTTGTGAGGGACAGGATTGGCTCTTCCGTCTCAAAAGTTTGCTGACCCCTGGTATAGAAGCAATATAATCATGATGGGCCTCGTCATCTGAGACCTTTGGGAGAGTGAACACTTGGGAGTAACTTGAAAAAGAGTGGTTGTAGCTTTAAACCTTTATGGCAGCAACAGTTAAGCCAGATACATTAAATGTGTTCAAAGCTGTATGTAAAAGACCTCAGCTGTGTACAGTTTGCCCCCCAATAGGCTGACCCTGTGGTCACAGTTAGATTTTACATCAACCATCCGAACCTGTTGGAAGGTGGTGGGGAGATAGGGGCAGAGGGTGGAACCCAGGCTTTCCCTGCATTCACCAACAGGAAGAGCCTGCTTTTTGCCTGGCACTGTTCTGAGTGGTTGCCATAGATCAGTGAGCCAACCAGACAGAATCCTCACCTGCCATTCTGGCTTCCTTGCCTCTGGACAGCTAGCAGAAAAGCAGGATGGCTAGCAGAAAAGCAGGATGTGGTGATGCATCCATTTCATCACACCTCTCCCTCCCTGCCCACCCCTCGTCCTGCCTCTTCCAGGAGACCCTATCCCGTCTCAGAGTGCCCTCTGCTTTGGTACATTCATTCCATAACAGCAAGCCTCAGGTCTGCTTTGACCTTGTTTGCTCCCTTGGTGGTTTCCCCCCTGAATCCCTGGTCTCTCCGTGAGCTGGCAGCCCGAGGCTGGGAAACCATCCCTGTGCCCCCGTCGTCCCATGGTACACAGCACTGGCCACCAGATGCCCACATGTATGCAGCACACAGTTATTGAGCCTTCACGTCAGACTGGAGCAGAAATACTGTGCGGTGACTGATGAGTCACCCTTCAGTGATGAGAGGGGCAGCAGCGTCTTGCTGGGGCCCCACTAGCAAAACCACCCCAGGAACCTCCCCTGTGCAGCTCAGGCAGTGAAGTCCCCATCAAAGCCCAGGAGGTAGCTCCTTTGGAACTGCATCTTCTAAGTGCTCTGGAAAACCCACTCAAAGGGAACTGAAATCCCAGATGCCCCTGCAAATATCTAAGAACCATGAGTAAGCACTATGGGATTGTCAGATGAAAGTGGCCCTCTAATCATGAAGCATTTTGATGATTAACAGAATTCTGTGCCAAGACTTAAAACCGGATACACACCATAATGATTAAGCCAAATGACGCTTAATCATTTTGGCTCTTATTCCTGAAAAAGAAAGCACAGTGAAGTAGAAAGACAGTAATTTTTTTTTATTTGCATATTCTTGTTGGGTTCACATAACCTGTTTTTAAGGACTTATTTGGCCTCTAATTTCCATGTTTCATTGTATGTCCAGCCTCACAAAAGGTGGCTATCCAGCCAGGGCTGTCTTCTCCCAGTTACTGCTCCCATCTCCCATAAATGTGTTTGGTGAATAAACTCTTCTGTCCATGTAGCGATGTAGATCACGGCCTTACCAAGCACCTGCCCACAGAGGTGTACTTTGATTTGCATGTCTGAGGCAGCCATGATTTGTTAGTGATGGAGGGCGGGCCTCTCTGTCCCTTGCCTTGGCAGATGTCCCAATTTGGCCAATTCTAAAGTGACTTTTTTTTCCATTTTACTTTTCTATATTGATGGCAATACAGTTTCTGCAGCATAGCAGAAGAGATTAGAACTGAGACTTCGGTCTCACGATTTATGTACTTCCAAGAGTTCATTATGTTTATGCCCATTTTCTCCCCTTTGGGAAGTTGCAATAGGGTACCATGCTGCTTATGTGGGGCAGTATACCAGACACTGAAGATGCAAATGGGGGTCCTTGCTCCCAGGAGCCCACTGAGGAGAACAGGTGTGCACAGAGAGGCCATAATGCATTATAAAAACTGCTGTCACGTGTATGGATGGCGTGCCGCGGGAACCCAGGTGAGGACCTGGTAATTATGCTGAGGACAGCCAGGGACGCTTCACAGAGGAGAGGACGTTTAGGTTGGGGTATTTAGAATCAGGAGGAGTGTGTCAGCAGAGGAAGCTAGGGGTAGGGGAGTTGGACTTTCCCTGCAGAAGAAGCAGTGTGTGTCAAAGCAGGAAGTCTATACAAGCTCACATTCTATTATCCAAAACCGTTAGGGCCCAGATGTGTTTTAGAATTTGGAATTGTTTGGGGTTATTAGAAGGGTAATATGGAACATATATTGTATATTACATAACACCCCCAGCAGGGCTAGTCAAATACATGAATGTATCCAGAGCAAAAAGTTTGAACATTCATACGAAGTAGGATTAATGAAAGATTATTACTAATAGTGTCATATCTGTTAAGTCATGTTTTGCTACCAAATGAGTTTAAATATCAAATATACACACACACAAAAAAGAAAAACCTTAGTTTTTTTAAAGTCTTTTGGGTTTTAGAATTTCGAATAAAAGGATTGTGGCTGCAATTCCAGCAAATTCCTAGAGCTAACTCTCTCTCATTGGGCTGACCTAGGTCACGTGCTCATCCCTGAACCAATCACAGTAGCCACGGGGATAAATATGCTGATTGGCCAGCCCAAGTCATGGGTCCAAACCCACCCCTGGAATTGAGTGATGGGTTCAGCGTGCCTGGATCACAGAGTGATATCAGGATGGTGTTTCCAAGAAAAGGGAGACTTGGCAGGTGAAAAATCACAGCTGTCCATTATATGTGCACCACAGACGTGCCCCATTATATGACCCAGATCATGCAGTCCTAACAGCAGAACCAGGATTCAGACCTTCCTCTGTGTGATTCTCTTGCCTGTGCTAGACCGGGGTATTTGCATATGCCAGTGGAAATGTGGTCTCCCCCCTCTTGTAAACCGCTGCTCAATTATATGATGCAGACAATTAGAACCTAGCCAAGTATATAATAGAGTGCTAATTACATGAGCACAGAGAGTGGGTTAGCTGAAACGACTTAGAGAAGTAAGAGGCATAAACAGGCTGGAGCTTTACAGGGGCAGCCAAGGTTGAGCGAGCCTCAAAGAATGTGTCGGTAGAGATGGGAGAGACCTTATTTCTGGTTTCTGCTCTAGGGACTCTCTTGTAAGTTTAGTTGCAAACAAACCTTGAATTTGAGGAAGGAATAGCAGGCAGATTTTCCTGGGCCCTGGATGAACCTCTGAGACCACAGGACATACATTATAGGGAATGGTAACAGGGAAAAACATCATTCTGATTTATTGAACAAGAGAAGAAAAGCAAAGGAATCATTAAGGTTTCGATGCTCTAAGCTGGCTTCTGGGTACTCAGAACACAAGTGAGATGATGGCAGATAGAAGCAACTCTTTCTGGCCAAATAAAGGACTCAGTTTTCTGCTTCCCAGGGCTGGGGTGGGGAGGTCCTAGAATTGGAACAGATTAGAGACCTGAAAGGGCTCTTCAAGGGCCAGCTGAGTGGCGCGTTGGTTAAGAGCTGGCTTGGGACACCAGCGGCCCCGGTTCGGATCCCCCATATGAGGGCCAGTGACACTGCCCTCTAAAAAAAAAAAAAAAAAAAAAAAAGGGCTCTTCAAGTGTCATCTGTCTCAGGGTTCCTTGATTTTCGTTATGGGAACTCTGAGGTGCAGCAAGAGAAATGCCTTGATACGGTCACATCTAGTACTTAAAGAAAAGGAGCTAGGGGCAGCAGATTAGCTCAGTTGGTTAGAACACAGTGCTCATAGCACCAAGGTTGCCGGTTTGGTCCCCACATGGGCCACTGAGCTGCGCCCTCTACAACTAGATTGAAGACAGCTACTTGACTTGAAGCTGATGGGTCCTGGAAAAACACCCTATTCCCCAAGACAAGGAAAAGCGAGGGGCCGGGCGGGGAGGGGAGAGGAGAGGGAGGGGAGAGGAGGGGAGAGGGGAGGGGAGGAGAGGAGAGGGAGGGGAGAAGAAGGGAGGAGAGGAGAGGGGAGGGGAGGGGAGGGAGGGGAAGGGAGAAGAAGGGAGGGGAGGAGAGGGGAGGGAGGGAGGGAGGGAGGAGGAGGGGAGGGGAAGGGAGAAGAAGGGAGGGGAGGAGAGGGGAGGGGAGGAGAGGGGAGGGGAGGGAGGGGAGGGAGGGGAGGGGAAGGGAGAAGAAGGGAGGGAGGAGAGGGAGGGGAGGGAGGGAGGGGAGGGGAGGGGAAGGGAAGGGAGAAGAAGGGAGGGGAGGAGAGGGAGGGAGGGGAGGGAGGGGAGGGGAGGGAGGGGAGGGGAAGGGAGAAGAAGGGAGGAGGAGAGGGGAGGGAGGGAGGGGAGGGAGGGGAGGGGAAGGGAAGGGAGAAGAAGGGAGGGAGGAGAGGGGAGGGGAGGGGAGGGAGGGGAGGAGAGGGGAGGGGAGGGGAGGGGAGGGGAGGGGAGGAGAAAGGAGCTAATGGTTCAAGGTTTCATCTCATTTGGTCTTATTTTGGATTTTTTTCCTGAAATTCAGTAGAGAATCCAAGTACTCTTCAAGACATTGTTATTGGGTAGCAGCGCATGGTTTGAATGTTGTGTGTGTTTTCTCTTTACAGGGATTTCATAAAATAAAAACGCAAGCTAGATTTGAAATAGCTAGTAACAGTCCCCACTTTTTGAGGGTTGAGAAGTTTGTGGTCAGAGGCATTCATGCACTTCCTTAATTCAGGATATCAACAGGGTCTAACACTAGAAATTATAGTCAGTTTCATTATAAGGAACTCACTGTGCCTCCAGAGTCCCTGTCATTTCCTCTCTCTGATTATAAATTGTCCTCTTACTTGTTAGGCCCCCTGTGGCCCTGCTCCCTTCCTTGGACATCACATGGAGAGATGTGATGGGATAGCTGCTGCAGGCACTGGCTCTTTCTTCTCTCTTGTCTTACGAGCCTGAGGGCTTGCACAAAGAAGATTCGGTTATCAGAGAAACACTTGTTTGGCAGAGAGGACTGTGATTGATATTGATTTATTTTTTGTCTCTCTCTCTCTCTAAAAGCTTAAACTCATGTAGGCGTGGCATATTTTACATCCAGGACTCTTAGAACCAGAGGGTACCAACAGGCCAACCCCCTTGTTAGAAATTACGTAAAGTAATTGGCTCAGCCTCACACAGCCTTGCTAAATGTTAATTCTATCAAGTGGGCCCAGAGCGGGGAGTGGCTGGAACTGCCCTTGGCTGTATTGGAGGTCCTTCTAGGAGCCAGCCCATGACAATCATCATTGTGCTTACTGCATTTCACAGCATCCCTGTTTGGATTTGGTTGCCCTAGACACAGACCCTGAGCAAAGCATCCAAGTGGAAGTGGTTCATTTGGCAGGTGGTCTCAGGAAACCCTGGTAGGGCAGAGGGGGAATGAGACGGGAAGGAAGGCACCCAGTACAGGTGTGTGATCAACCAGCAATGCTGTGGGCAGTTGGGGCTCCATCGTGCTGGGGACTCTGGGAGTCAGTGTAGAACATGGCTCAGAACTACCCACAGAGGGGCCAGGAAGCTAATGGTTTGCCCACCGACGCCTTTTCCTCCTTGGCTGAGGGCTGCTTCAGGAACCTTACCTCTCCAGCACTCCCAGCTGGCTCCCAGTGAGAACAAAGCACCTGGACTGCCCCAGGTGTTCCCAGCACACTGCCTTCAGGGGGCATGCACGCACTCAGCCACAGTCCCCATTTATGAGGCTCCTTCCACAAGAGGTAGCAGGAGAACCAGAATGTGTGCAAGACAGACCAACACTAATTTTGATGAATTGTCATGCCTGCTTCACAGCCTTGGCAGTTTGGACGCTCAGAACCAATGGATAGCCCACCTCTAGCTACTGGACAAGACAAGGAATGCAGTCTTTATACCAACTTTACCCTTTTTTTCTCTTCTCATATCTATTTCCCTTCTGCCCCAGTTTCTGTGTATATTTATCCTTAACCCTGCTTGTGTATGCCTTTCAAAGCCCCCTCAAATCCCCTTATTGGTGTAGGTTAGATACAAGTAAATACTAAAAACAGCCTACCCAGTTAACACAGACAAGCCTGGGACTAGCCGCAAGCACCTGCCAGGCTGCCAGCTGGTCCCCAGCGTCACCTAAAGCTTTTCCATCCGGTCTCCTCCTCGTGGAGGTCCCGACTGCATGGTGACTGCAGAATTCTTGTTCATGTGTCCGGTGTTAATGAGTCACCTGAGAACTGCACAGAAGGGGAAATGCACCTGCCCTTAGAAGTGGCCACAGAAACAGGATGGCGCACATCCCCGCGAGGCTATAGAGTAGGAGACTCCTGTGACACATGGCGATGGGACAAGAGGTCCCTGAAGGCCAAATTGGAGCCCATGATTCACAGTTTTGCTAAGTCAGGACTCTGGACACGTTTTATAACATGGAATGTAGGGAAATAAATGAAGGCAGATACCAGCAGAAGCAGCTTCAAGAACTTTCGATAGCTATCATCTTACTGCCCTTTCAAGACTCATATTTAAAATACTTCCTCCTATGCATGATTTTTATTGATGGATATTTTATCTCTTGTCTGTATAGTAGGTGACAAATTTTCTTTCATGAGCATGTATTACTTTTAAATGGGGAGACAATGCAAAGCTATGTCGTCTTTGAATATTTTTTAGTCATGACATCCCCCCATGTGTCTTGTTTTATAAGCATAGATGTCCTACTAGAGCCATCCAGGGACATGGTGGCCTGCCACCCAGAAATCTAAGGTTTGGGCTCTTTCCTTTGCTGGTCAAAAGTCCTAAAGAGGGCCGGCCGAGTGGTGCGGTGGTTAAGAGTTGGCTTGGGATGCCAGCGGCCCCGGTTTGGGTCCCACATATGAGGGCCAGTGACACTGCCCTCAAAAAAAATAATAAAAATAAAAAAATAAAAGTCCTAAAGAAATGAAGATCATGACTTCTGGTGTCCATGGATGTGGATGAACATCCACACTGAGTCTTTCTGCAATTTGGTTTCATGTTTCAAGGAATATGTTAGGGCAGATGTCACAGTATAAGGGAGGGAGGGAGAGAGGGAGGGGAGGGGGGAGGGGAGGACAAACCACTCTTGTTTCTCTTTCTTTCGTCTGATCATCAACACTGTTAACTGAGCATCATTTAAAAGGTATTTACTTATGACACCTTTATTCTAAAAAGGATTTAAAACAACCTAAAAAAATTTAGTGATGATAACATACAAGATAACAAGTAAGGGAGAAAAAGGAAGCCAGAGGAACACTGGATAGGGAAATAAGACGGGAATAAGCCTGATGTCTAAACTCCATGCCCTTAAGCCCTGCAGGGTATGGGATCAGGAGATCTGCTCTGAGAGTCACAGCAGCGAAAGCAAAGAAGGGAACACAATCAAATAAATGGCTCATAGAGCAAAAAATAAAGCTGATGTATTCAGGATGGGTTACTGAGCTAAGTATTTTGGAGGAACATATACTAAGAGGATAAAAGAGATCCGCCCTTGCACTCAGGAAGTCAGGCCCACTATTTCTGAGAACAAATAATGACACCAGCTGACATCAGCTGAGCACTTTGGATGCTTTGCGTTCTCCAGCCTTTGTAACCGCGGCACTGGTATCAGATACGGTACAGCTACTTACATTTGAAAAAGTAGAATTTGTGCCTTCCCAAAGGCTTTCCCATGTGTGTTCTTACTTAATTAACTCACAATTAACCCTGTGAGCTATGGGCCAGGAAGACATCCTTTTCCCATGAGGCGAGCAAGGTTACGTAGCTAATAGTGGGTGAGCCTGAAATGTATAAATCCAGATTTTTCAGATACATCTTTCCAGTCCTTCATAGTCTAGGGGGCAAACCCATGTGATGAGCATGTGGCTGTGGGCTCTAGAACTTTCCGCTGAGCCCATGGGAGGCGCCTGCGGCATGGCTCGCCGCTCTGGGGCGGCACAGCTGCCTTTCCTTCTCGGAGCTGCCGTGTCTTCAACTGGAGAAGGCCTGTCTGGGAAGATTCATTCCAGCTGCCACGGCAGGTTCATCCCTGGGTTTCTGTGGCTCCGGGCGGTTTCCCAGGCTGCTCTCCAGAGCGTGCCTAGTGATTTTCGCATTAGCAGTTGCTCTGTGGTGTGGCCTGGCCGTGCCTCCGTGGGCCATTTAACCTTCACCATGGTCCCAGCCCACTTGGAGGCCGGGATGGCGGGTTGCGTCCTAAAGGCTGAGAGAAGCCAGAAGTCCTTTTGAGCCCAGGGTGTCCTATATGGGGTTTTCACTGTATTAACAGAACAGTTTTGTTGTTACTCATCTGTGCTTCGTCTTCCTTGGGCTTTCTGAGGAGGAGGTTCAATGTGGAATGTGCCTGAAGTTCAATCCATACCTGGTGAAGAACTCACTTTGTTTCTTTTTTCTTCCCTTGTTCAACCTCTTTTGAGCCCAAAATTCCCATGTCCTCATCTTAGATTCTAACAAGTTAGCTGTGTCTCCATGAAGGGCTTCCCTGGGGGCAGTGTGTTGTGTGCTAGTTTCTTGTGCCCAAGTAAATAAACCCTATCTTGAGTTTCAGCCTCCAGGTTTGTTTCTGGCATCCCTTTGCCTAAAAATTTCTCTATTGAATAAAACTCAAATGTTTAGCACAGGCCCAAGAAATTCCTTATTGAATGGAAAACCGAGATCCCTGAGCTTGTATTTCGAAATGTGATTTCCCTGTTCCCATGGCATTAAGGGCAGTTCGCCTCCCCAAATCCCCAGCTGCCTGGGATACTTTTCTTAAAATGCCTGTATTTAGCCCCCAGAATGCATTTGGGATACCTGTTGTGGATCTCCTCTGAGCCTTGTAGGAGGCAGAGTGGCCGCATGAGACTGACTCAAAGCCCCCTCTAATGTAGTTATGAAAGTTGCTTTAGAATCTGTAGGACGTTTCAGCTTTGGCCACAGCCAGCTTATCTCATCAGCAACCTGACTTCTAGGAATGGCCATGGCAGTTTCTCTGTGCGTTGTGTTTTCTTTCTTCCGGTTTCTATTTGCTTCTTGTCTCTTTGTCTTTTATTATAAAAGCAATTCATGCTCATTGTTACAAGAAAGAGAGACAGAGCAACAGAAACAGAAAGAGAGAGTGTTGAGAGAATTTAGAAACATAATAAAGAAAATGAAATCCCAGCACAGCAAACTCGCTGCTGCTAATGTTTCGGATTTAACAAAGTATGTTTGCCTGTAGTTATTTATCCTCAACTCTGGCCACTTACGTGACTTTCCAGTTGGGGGATAATAACTATATTATATGTGAGCAATTTCCCTGTGTCATTAAATAGCCTTCAAACCTTGATTGTTAATAGCTGCATACTGTTGAGTTGTACGGGGGAAACAATTACATTCCCCATTTCCTTTGTGCTGGGCTTGTGCATGGTTTCCATCTTTCTCTTCAAACCTGCCATGCTGTGCCATGCATGGTAGCCACGTCCAGACTGTACAGCTCGTGCCTGGCACTGGGCTGGGGCTGGGGACAAAGAATGGAAAAGCACCAGACTGCCCCCAGGGATGGGGTGGGGAGTGCTGGCACGGGGTGTATATCATGTCTACTAATGTGATACCTAATATTGGGAGCCCTCCCCTTGAAGCTGAGCAGAGTCTGAAAGGCCTTCCTGAGTCATCTAATACTAAGCCACGTTCTGTATCATCTTAGAGGTACATGTATTTTATTGTTGTCTAAGTCTGAAAAGAGTTCTTGGGGGGTAAGGAGAGGGGAGAAAGCTCCCCAAGAGTTGCTGACTCTTGAGCTGTTTCTCCAAGGACAAAGTGATGCAAGGAAGGAGGGAAGGGTGGGATGGGGAAGGGAGAGGTCATTCCATAAAAGGCAAACAATGCCAAATAAGGGAGCTTGCCAGGGTTGGGTCTGTGCCAGGGCTTTGTTCTGGCCCGACTCAGGAGGCCTGGGAGGGTGTGACAGGGGCTGCAGCTGGAGAGGCCTGCAGGGGCCACATCCTGAGAGGCCGCTGATGCCCCACCAAGGAGGTAACTTCATCCCAAGACTTCGTGAAGCTGCTAAGACTTACAAATA
Organism: Aselliscus stoliczkanus; assembly: GCA_033961575.1. Lineage (NCBI taxonomy): Eukaryota > Metazoa > Chordata > Mammalia > Chiroptera > Hipposideridae > Aselliscus > Aselliscus stoliczkanus. Next base: position 61,202,779 of record CM066732.1, on the reverse strand, counting down.
GAAGCCTGAGCTCAGCAGACATGCCCTTGAAAGATACTCACTGTGGCATCTGCAGGGGGGAACACACACATAGGGGTTCTTAGAGAGAGTTAGTGGGTGAGGACTCCTAACCTCTGGGTGCAGGAATCATGACTTTGGTTTGCCGCTGCCTGGCACACAGTAGGTGCTCGGGGTTTGTTGCATCTGAAAGAGGCTGTTACAAGATTCCAGGAGTGAATGCTGAGGGTGGTGGAAGTGATAACAGAAGGAAGGTCCTATCAGAAAGACATTCCAGAAGGGACGTGGATGAGATTTACTGATTCAACAGCTGAAGACCCCAACAGACCTTATTATTTAGCCCTGAGCAAAAACTAGAATGTGGCTTTTGAAAAGGTATTTGACTTTAGGGACCAATTGGCCAATGGAATGTTTCTAGACCTTTCCAAACTCCAATTTCTGCTTTGTGAGTTACACAGTTTGCTTCTATTCAATGGGTCCCTTCTTCCCCAAAATACCACCTGTGAAATAAGTTAAACACCATACTGTTTTCATGTAAAAATCTTTCCTCAAATCCACTGTATAAATGAATTACACTCTAGGGAATAGGATAATCTAATTTCCCTCGTACAATGTTCTCCATTCACATGCTCTACCTTGCTGTAAGGTTAGCTTATGAATCCACTGCTTCTGAAGGATTATAAACGATAATAAATGTCCATATGGGCTCTGATTGATTTCCTGCAGCCTCACTAGCTGTGACTTCAGTTGGTAACTTAATACTAATTGTGTCACTTTGATTACCTTTAATTTTCACCCTGTTCCCAGCACCTACTAGAGTACCTGGTGCCTAATAAATGTCTGTTGAATGAAGGAAGACTTTCAGGCCTTTCAAAATGCCCCTCCGAGAAATTGTGGGGAGCTCAGAGAGAGCATCTGCGTTCAGGGGGCCTTTCCCTTAAGAGGTGGAAGCAGAATTCCGTACTCGAGAAAGGAGCGCAGACTTGCTCTAACGTCCCACTTTCTCCCAGCCCCTTGGCACACAGTAGGCACTCAGTGAGCATTCGCCGACTGACCACCCTGCTGGAGCCATGTCTCATGGTGTGCTACAGCCCTCAGGCAGCCTTTCTTGTACACATTCAGCCTTTATTGAGCACCTACAGTATACCAGCACAACAGCAAACACACGGTGTTCCTCAGATTCCAAAGAGCTTTCTCTTTTTGAACCCTGCAAATTGCTCTGGTAGATGTCATCCTCCCCTCTTGCAGAGAAGCAAAATGAGGTTGGGAAACACTATGCCGCTCATCTCAGGTGGTGCATCAAAGGGGAACCTGGCTCTCTCACCTGCATCCCCCTAGTACCAAAACCTGGCTTCTGGATGTCCTTTGGCCAGCTTAGTAAGCAGTGGTGGTTATGAGGTGAGGTGTCAGCATGTTGCATGAATCCCCAGCTCTATGCTTTTTCGCTTTGGAACCCCGGGCGGTTCCTTCCTCTCTAAGCCTCAGTTTGTAGTGCCCAGGTGAGAGGTGATCAGCGGAGGGACACAGAGCAGATGGAGAGGAGCAGCCTGACACAGGGACAAAATCACCTGCACATGATGACTGATGCAACGTAAAGCAGGAAAGAAGGGCTTAAACTTACAGCCACTTATGACTGTTCTCGCGTCTACAGGACAGCTGGGGTGGTTCTGCCGATCTGGGCCATGCATGGCTCACGCATGCATCTGTGGTCCACTGGGAGCTGACTAATCTAAGAGCGCCTCACACACACGTCTGGCCGTTCCCTGGCTACCCAGCAGGGAGACAAGGATGAATGGACCGTGCATCTCATCCTCCACCAGGCTAGCCCAAGCTTGTTCACATGACAGTGTTGCAATTCCCAGATGGTGAGCAGAAACATGGAAGACCTTCAAGGGGGAAGGAAATAGACTTCATCTCTCTGTGGAAGGAGCTGCAAAGCCACATTTCCATGGATACAGAAAGAAGGGAACAAGTGCAGCCACGGTGATTGCCTGAAGCCGGCATCATCAATCCAGTTCTCCAGAGACCCTAGAATAGCTTCAGATCAAGCCAGACTGGTGGAAGCTGCATACCTGGGCCAGAGCGCTACAGCCCTCGTTCGAGTTACCTTTACTAACGGGGCTTTCGTGATGCATCAGCCCACACGCGAGGGAGGCTACCGGAAACTGTGCAGCTTCTTGTCCTATTTACTCCCAGTTTGTTGTTGAAGACCTTGTTCATTTCAGCACACAGTGGGTGAGAATTCCTCTGCTGTCCCTGGACTCGGCCCACCTGAGCTTCTCTGAAGCTGGGCTGGTTTTTAATCTCACAGATTTGTGACTCATGAAACAAATGATGTCTCTCTTCGCGGTGTCGACTAGAAAGCTTAAAGCTGAGTACATCACCCTGGGTACCTGACCCGCACTAGCGACAGGAAGCCCTCCTGACGTATATGTTGGCACTGACTTCACTTTCAGCTTCATGTTATTGTTCCTTTGAACAGAGCTCCCTCCCACTTATTTTCGGTTGGATCGCATTGTGTATTTTTGTAAGTTGTAAGCATTGAATATAGTAGATGATAAATAAAACAACAAAGAATGAATGAGCAAGCAGAATACCTTTATATACCCAGAAATGTACTGAAAGTTTGGGTGTTTTGGTTTATTTAGTTATTTATTATTATTATTTTTTAAAGATTTTATTGGGGAATTAGGGGAGGGAAACAGCCTTGGGGAATCTGGGAAGGGGAACAGACAAGTTGCTGTCTTTTTGTTCTTCAGTCTAGTTGCAGAGGACGTCGCTTCACTGGCCCATGTTGGTATCGTCATTGCGCTCTTCCCGGGTGAGGCAGATCGTTTGCCGGCCTCTGGATGTCGCTCACTGCGGCTATTGGCCGCTCACGCTGGCTGCCGGCCACTCACTGTAGCCCATGGCAGCCCACTGCAGCAGGGGCTGCAGCCCACACCATCGCCGGGGCTCGCACAGCCCAGCTCCAGGTGGAGCTGTTGTTAGCTGTAGAGGGCAGTGTCACTGGCCCTCATATGTGGGATCCGAACCGGGGCTGCTGGCTTCCCAAAACCAGCTCTTAACGAATGTGCCACTCAGCCGACCCAATTTAGTTATTTTTAGTAAGTTGTGTTGAAAGTCCTATATGGAGCCAAACTTCATACCTGGAAACTGCATCTTCTAGATTTTTATTTTAGGAAGCCTGCAGTTACCCTTCTTACCACTAGATGACACTCCTCCTTTATCACCTCTAAGGTGGAGCTACAAGCTGTATGGACTGTGCAGAGGACTGTGGGATATTTCTGAATGGCCCTCGGTATAAAGCCTGTCTCCTTTATGTAGGAGTGGGTGTACAAATATTTGTCAATGGAATGAAAAGGTTGACGGGGTGGCATCACTGTACGAGGTGTGATCAGACAATATGGTAAATGTTTGAATAAAAAACAATTTATTACAGTAAAAGACACATTGTCATTAATCCCCCTCAAACTACCCACCCTTGCTTCGAATACACCTATCACATCGTCCTTGCCACTTTCTGAAGCAGTTCTGGAAGTCCTCTTTCGTGAGTGTCTTCAGTTGCGCTGTCATGGCTGCCTCGATGTCCTGAATGATTATGACTTCGGGGAAGAGCCATATCCGGTGAATAAGGTGGATAAGGGCACACTATAATGTTTTTATTTGACAGAAATTGCCGTATCCCAGAAGCGATGTGTGACATGGAGCGTTGTCATGATGAGGATGCTTTATGGCACACTTTGAAATACACCTTCTCTCAACCGTAGCTCCCACCCGACTGACTGCACCAAATAAGTTGAAACTTGTCACACACTGTTACTAAGGTTCAACAGGCCGTTTTCCATATTGAAGATCCCTGCCTTTCTGTTGGATGCCACTTGGCAGCAGCATTCACCATATTTGTTGATCACAATGGAAAGGCTCCGTGTCACACATCGCTTCTGGTATTTGGCAATTTCTATCAAATAAAAACATTACGGTGTGTCGTCATCCACCTTATTCACCAGATCTGGCACCAGGCAACTTCTGATTCTTCCCCAAAGTCTAAATGATTCAGGACATCAAGGCAGCCACAATAGCACAGCTGAAGACACTCATGAAAGAGGACTTCCAGAGCTGCTTCAAAAAGTGGCAAGGACGGTGGAATAAGTGTGTTCGAAGTGAGGGGGAATTGGCAGCCAGCGTGAGCAGCCAGGAGCCTGTGTGAATTGCCAACAGCTGTCGTGAGTGGCTGTCCAGAGGCAGAGACCGATCTGTCTCACCCGGGAAGAGCGCAATGACGATGCCAACATGGGCCAGTGAAGCAATGTCCTCCACAACTAGACTGAAGAACAAGAGGACAGCAACTTGTCTGTTCCCCTCCCCCGATTCCCCAATGCTGTTCCCCTCCCCCAATTCCTCAATAAAATCTTAAAAAAAAAAAAAAGCAAGGGGGAGTGTTTTGAGGGGGATTAATGGCAGTGTGTCTTTTATTGTAATAATTTTTTTTATTTAAACAATCACTGTATTTTGTGATCATACCTTGTATGTGGGCTAGCGCTTGGCCTGCAAGTTGCTTACAGTCTAGGTCAGAGGTTTTCAAACCCTCCTAGAAGCACTTTTCAGTGGCTCTAAGCAAAATGCGAAAATGAAGACTTGAAGAGTCTTATGTATAGCTAACTATATTCATTTTTAAAAGTTCTCTTTACTCTGAGATTATGTTATCTCTACCTTTTGATGTTAAGTGTTTTTTTCTTTTATAAAATGATAAAAAGAGTAGATGGTAGATACTTTTTTGTTATATATATATATATATATATATATATATATATATATATATATATTCATTCTTACTTGAAAATAAAAAGTGAACAAATCTGTAGAGCCTTCAAAGTTCTTTCGGGGAATTAAAAAATTTGGGCATACATAATCCAAAATTCTGGAAACCTGTGGTTAAAGAAGAGGGGTTACTAATATAGAAATATCCAGTATAATCCTTCTCAATACATTCGTATGATCAGGTCTCACCAGAAAATATGATCTCATTTCACCTGTAGTCTGGCTCTCACAATAAATCACTTTTTTTAAAAAGGGGGTTATTTAGGAAAATAGTCTAAGGAATATTATCCTTCTTCCTCTCTGGCTAGGAATTCAGGTCTACCCTTTAAGCAAGTTAGAATACTTGGGCCTCAATAATTACATTCCACTGCTGTGTTCTTAGCTTTTATAGAGATCAAAAGATGGAACCACCAATTGAAAATCTACTTCTGCCTTTGTTTTATTTTGAAACTGTGGTTAAGGATGCTTTCTCTTATGTTACACAGCAGACCTTAAAGTTTCATATAAGGAAGTTTTAGGATCCTTTCTAATGCCATGTGGACCTATCTTTTCTCCTTTCAGATAACTTGACACGGTATCTTTTTTGGCTTGGCTGCCCATGGACTCAAGTTCAGATTTCTACGCTCAACCAAAACAACTTTGTTTACCTTTAAGACTGAGGCATTTTCAGTTTCCTGTTTTCATCTATTTTTATCAACCTCATAATGTCTTTTATTATAAGCCTCTGAAGCCTATGTTGGAGTGATATCCAAATAATTTTTTTTAAATAGAATTTTTTATATAGTAAATGGTGTGTTTTGGAAAGTACTGGATTATTCAATATAAATTGCAAATGACTCCATAGTATATTCCAGGACTGTCCTACGAAAATCCTTTAGTGTTCTCTTATTTAAACTATTTCACATGTGCAAGCCTTGTTTTCTAGGCTAGAAGGGAATCCTTGTTGGGGAAAGAAACTTTGTTGTATATATTCTTGTAAATCCCTCATAGTTTCCGGGTCAGTAGCTGGACATAAGAAATGTCGATGAATATTTGCTGAAAGACTGATTCACTGATTTGTGTGTTCTGGGAAATGAGAACAGCTTTCCTAGCGGAGGTACAAGGAAATGGACAGAGGCAGGATATTCAGCTCTCTAATCCTTGGCTAAGGTCTCTAACATTGCAGGACTTCACAGTTGTTAAGTAGGAGGTCAGGAAACTGAGGCAGGTGTGACAGACCATTTGCAGATTGGCGGAGGTGGAAATGCATGCTGTATAGTGGAGAAACTTTCAAGATGGAGAAATGCTTCATCAACTGTAAAGGGCTGTGTAATTATGTCTCTTTGGTTTACAACTGTTTGGCTTTCCTGAAACTTTCACTTCATGCCCCTGATTTTGCACTAAGGGGGCTGTCTTGGTATTTATAAAAACCGGTTTGGATTGGTGCATGGTGTGAGCTGCCATGTGGGCTACAGGGCATCACCTGGGCAGTGGTGCAGCTGGCACCCACATCTGGCTGAGTGTATTCCTTTCAGATGACTGTCATTGGCTAGTCAGAGCAGCAAAGAGGTTCGTTATGACGTCAGCTTGTTTGATGAGTATGGGGTAATTTGCATTGTGTTTGTTCATTTCTTTTGACTCTACTATTTTTTTTAATTAAAGGTTGAATTATTAAACTCTGAGTATCCTATACATGTTTCATTTTTAAGTATTAGGTATCCAGGAGGTCAGAGCCAAGAAGAACAAGTAGCTATTTGATAGACTGAATAATAAAGAGAAAACACTTAGGTATGTTGTATTATGATATTAATGTTTTCTACTAAACGAATTAAGACCATTTTGGTGATATTAGGTGTAGTTTGCATATACTGATTTAATTTTGGGCTCTGGATTGCAACAACTTTTTTCTTATGAAATTAGTGGCAATTATATTTTCAGCTTAGATAATTTGAGATAAATTATAAATTGGGGATAGACTGAATTTAGGTAAGGGAATATTATTGTTACTTTTTGTATTCTCCGTAAGATCTAGTCTTCAGTGGTGTCCAATCTCTATTGTCAACTTGCTTGAGGCCAGCAGGCATTTGAGAGAGTATTTCCTAAAGCTACATGTCCTTCTGAAATGGACGCATGAGGACCTGCCTATTACAAGCTGATGGAGATTCTGGTGAGAAAAGGAATCAGAAATACTTTTGGGTAAAGCGAGTCCCCAGAAGAGGGAAAGAATACGTGTGGAAAATAATAACAGTTCAGTGACCTGGAGTCACTTGCTCAGCCTTAACACAATTCAGAAGGTTATTTTATTTGGACTTAAAAAGACGGCTGCTGTACTCCTGGGGGCTGATTGCACTTACTCTGCGGTAACTGCCCCCAAGTGGTGGACACCTCTCAAGTCAGTTCCTTTAGCCCTCCTCACCCTCAGCCTTGGTTTTTTATTTTCTATTCAGAGCTCTTCACGTATCTGAGCCACCAAGATTGGGAAGGTAAAGAACAGCAGTAAGAGACACTCATTTTACAGAGAAATGGAAACCTAGTGAGTGAGGAAAACTGCCCGGTCCTATGTGTAGTAGTTCTTTATTGCTGTGTAACAAACTGCCATAGACTTGGTGGCTTAAAACAACACAGGTGTATTATATCATAGTTCTGTGTTGTATACAGAATGTATTATATTAATACATACATATATATTGTGGTAATACATCATCGTTTCTGTAAGTCAGAAGTCTGGGCACAGCGTGACTAGCTTTTCTGCTCAGGGTCTCACCGGGCTGAAATCAGAGTGTCCCCCAGGGCTGCCATCCTCACCTGGAGCTCAGGGTGACCTTCCCAGCTCCCGGGTTGTTGGCAGAATTAATTTTTGAGGTACCGTTTCCTTGTTGTCCCTGAGCTCTTGGGAGGCCGCGCACATTCCTTGCCACGTGACCTCCCCATCTTCAAGCCAGAAACAGTGTGACAACTATTGCTTCGAATCTGCAGCCAGCCAGAGCTAACGTTCTGCTTTTAAAAGATTCGGTGATTAGGTCAGGCCACCCAGGCCATCTCCCTATCTTAATGTCCCCTGTGCCCTTTATTAGTGGGATAAAACCCATCACATCCGCAGCCCTGGCCGCTGTCCAGATGTGGGGGATCATCTTAGAATTCCACCAACCACACTATTCTCTTGGCAACCTAAGGGAAGCTGCTTATCACAGACAAGTGTCAGGCCGACCATGGAGGACAAGTAAAGGATGCAAAACGTGCATAAGCCCTTCTCTGCCCCTTTACAGTTTGCAAAGCACTTCCACAGCTGTGATCTCGTGTCCCTTTAAAAAAATAAATAAATAAAAGCTCTATCACCTTTTCATTTTATATGTGAGGAAATTGGAGCTCAAAGAGGTTAAAAGATTAACCCCAAGTAACAAACCCACTGACACAGAGCTGGAACTTCTGACTCAAGATTCTAAGACCAAAACTTTCCTTGTGGCATATATCCACCCACAATAATCTTGTTGTTTGGAAGACAAAGTGAGACGCAGAAAGCAGATGAAGATTAAGGAGTAAATATCAGTGGTGTCTTTTAATACGGCTTAAGTTCAAGGGCAATGTGGGGGTAGCTGGGAATACTTGATGGGAGATGGGTACAGCTATGCAGAGGGGGACAAAGAAGGGGCAGGATGGGGACAGTTTGCATGAAGGCAGGAACAAGCAAAGTGTGTTGTGGAGGCAGGAGGGAATGCTGTTGAAGGGTTAATTACTTTTGAAAGAGACCCGGGAATTTGCTCTGGGGTATTACACATTAGGGAAGTGTTGTGTTTTTTTTAGCTGGCGAGTGATTTAAAATAGCAGTGTTTTAATGGGGATTTGATGGTTCCCAAAGCCTTCCATCCACTCAGCAAGTATGTTGCTAGGTATACGAGGTCAGACTATTAAGTTCACAAACTTGTTGCAATGATGTTGCTAACCTTTTTTGATATCAGAAGGATTATTCATTATGAATTTGTACCAACTGGACAAACAGTTAACCAAGTTTACTATTTGGAATTGCTGAAAAGGCTGAGTGAAAAAGTTAGATGACCTGAACTTTTCGCCAACAATTCATGGCTCTTGCATCACGACAATGCACCAGCTCACACGGCACTGTCTGTGAGGGAGTTTTTAGCCAGTAAACAAATAGTGTATTGGCACAGCCTCCCTACTCACCTGATCTGGCCCCCAGTGACTTCTTCCTTTACCCAAAGATAAAGGAAATGTCGAAAGGAAGACATTTTGATGACATTCACGACATCAAAGGTAATATGACGACAGTTCTGATGACCATTCCAGAAAAAGAGTTCCAAAATTGCTTTGAAGGGTGGACTAGGCACTGGCGTCGGTGCATAGCTTCCCAAGGGGAGAACTTTGAAGGTGACCATAGTGATATTCGGCAATGAGGTATGTAGCACTTTTTCTAGGATGTGTTCACAAATGTAATTGTCAGACCTCGTATACCATAGGTCCATTAATAGATCATGAACTCAATGCAGTGGGTTTGAACAGCATTTAAACTATAGAATAGAATGAAATGGAATATATTAAAGGACAGAGGATGCAGTCAAGAAAATAAGTATCATTTCTTTAAACAGTTCCACTTTGTGTGTGTGCATAGTTTGTGGTTTGTATAGTATACTGCGATATAAAATATATTTATTTCTCACTCTGGGTTGCAGTCAAAAGGTTTGAAAAGTACTGCCCAGCGAAACTCTTGTATACGTTTACCCAGATCAAGTACAATGACATTGCTAGCAGCTCTGATTATAATCGCCAATAATTGGAAACACCCTCCATGACCATCCTCAGGAGGACAGATAAGTAAGTTGTGTGTTATGCATGTAATGAAGTACAGAGTAACCTTTAAAAAAAAAAAGCAGAAGAAGAAGAAAAGAAAGAAAGAAACTAAGGCCACATATATCGTGGACCAAAAAATCAAAGATGAAAGAAAAATTATGGTTTCTGAATTATAAATGGATTATGTAAACTTTAAAAACATACAAAACATTAAATGATTTATGGATCTGCAAATATTAGTAGGAGTATATATACGTGCATGAGAATAATAACCCCAAGTTAAGAGCAGTGATGATGGCTGAGGGGGAGAGGCAACAGGACCCAGGAGAAGGCCTTTCACTGGCACCTGTTGTGTTCATTCTAGGCAGAAGGAACTTGACTTCTGTAATATCACTCCCCATGTTTGTTTGCAGGCTGGGAATATTTCATAACACATGTGTTTAGAGCAGAATGTAGGCGAGTTCGTGAGGCAGGCTGGGCAGAGACTGTTTGGAGACTCACAGTGGTGTAGCTCTGAGCCCACGTGGACCTGGGCAAGGGGATAATCAGTATCGGCCACGCTCACACAATCATGTGTGAGAGAGCAGTAATAATACCGTGTATTTTGGAAGAACTGGTCAAAATAGGAACCACTTCTGCAGACATCTTCTCATGTTCTGGTCACCAAAGAGGCAGGGCAATTTATGACTATGAAAGGTGAGATTTAGAGAACCTAAGCAACTTGGCTAAAACAAGACAGTGACGTGTAATGAGTGGGGAATGGAATCTGGACTGTGCGTGGTTTTTTTAGTCTTTCGAGACTGGCCCGGTGGGCCCACTTGCCCAAATCCCAGGTGTCGTTCTTTAAATCTCTGTTTTTCATTTCTGTGCTTCACCAATGCATGACCATTGTGATAAAACGATTTTGATTGTGGAGCCATCGCCATTTCTCGTGAAGTAGGAATATTGCTATGAACTTCCTCTTGGTTCAGTTGCATCCTAAAGGCACAGGTGCCGGTCATTTCCTGGCTTGCCTGTTGGTCATGTGGCATGTTCCGTGTGTGACAGATGCCACTGGAAGGGGCATTTCCTGGGTGAGCACCTGGGAGATTTGTGCTGGCAGAGCTTGAGGGGATGTCAGAGGGCAGCTGTTGCAGGAACGAGACCTGGTGCAACCTTCACAAGAACGTTTGCAACCAGCCCATTTTTGGGAAGAGATGTTTAGACTGGGGCCAGATGTTTTTCCTTAGGAAAAAAAAATTTCAACAAACCCAGACATCTTCCATATACTAAGAACTAACAAACAAAAAAAGTGGGTATGTAGCAAGAAAAAGGCAAGTAAATGTGAATGGTATTGTTCAGAAGTGGTTTCAGTACATACATAATGGAAGAAGGGACAAAAACAAACGTTTGTGGGCCTAATGTGTGGCAGGCTCTGTGTCAGGTTTACATGAACATAATCTCATGTACTTTTCCCAACAACCCCATGAGGCGAGTGTTCATATCCCTCACTTAAAGTCAAAGAAATAAGAGCTAAGACATTAGCTTATTCACCCAAGTTCCTTGGCTAGTAAGTGATGGAGCCAAGATTTAAACTAGAGTTTTTTTGCTCCATAGCTCATAGCATTTCCTCTATGTCATGCAATGATAAAATCGAAAGAGAAAACAGCATACATTTATAAGCCAATTTGTGGTTACCAGGGAAAGAAAGTCCACTTTGGAAGTCCTGGGAATATTGAAAGAGGAAATTGGGACTTTGAGCTGGGAGAGCATTCGAGGCTCTTGAGCAGACAACTGTCCAGGTAAATGCTCGGTTCTTGTAGGTTTCATCCAGCATGAAGTCACAATAGGCAGGAGCTACAAGGAGCAGCAGAGAGCAGGAGGCTGTTTACCGCCCCTCAGCGCCCACTGCCTGGGTCACGGCCACAGAACCCTGCTGTGCCGGGAGCTGAGCAGCCAGCCTCTCTGAGGAGGGGCAGGGAGAAGCCGTTTGTCTGGCATCTCCGGTGAGAATTCAGACTCACTCCCATGGAAGCCATGTCCTCCTTGGTATTCAGTTCTGACGTGCAGTAACAAAATCCACCATGGGCTGGATTGACTTTTTATGGGCAGGCCTGGGAAGCAGCCAGTCACCATGTATAACATACAGTCCATGGGAAGTGTGTTCAAAGTTCAGCTTTCAAAGGGACATTCGGAACATAGCCTGTCTATAAGTTGACAGCAGTCTACCTTGAAAGTCTATTGAGCTTTGCGGTATTAAGAGTCCAGGTTCTGGTGTTGCCGCAGGGAGGGGACAGGGAGTGACACTTAGTGAGCACTCAGGTACCGGGGGATGTATGGGACTGTACTGGGGGCTCTACACACCCTCTTGTCATGTTCCAACTAGTTCTGTGAGGTTGGTACAAGCGTCCTCATTTTTATGCCGGGGACTGGATTCTCAGAGAGGCCAGTTAACTTTGCCAAGGGCATACAGCTAGGGAGAGTTGAGGTCCAAAGCTCAAGTTCCTTCCACAAGAAATTGATCTAAAACTAGAATTAAATCTAGATCGAGTGAAGAAGTGAGCAGAGAGGTTCTCTTCCTGTCCCCATCCTTGCCCCTCAGCATCTCTGTGATAAAAACAACCCATAAAACAGCCTCCTGGGCAGCCTTTTAAGAACACACTGAGTCTCTGAAGAGAGTGTGGCATCGGCAGGATGGTAATGCCCCTCAAACCTGCTCCTGCCCTTCTCCCACCTCATCTCCTGTCCTCCGTCTGGTTGGACATTCTTACTATCGAGTCAATGACTGTTTAAAGTCACCAAGAGAGGGGCCAGTAGGAAGAGGAGAAGATATCCAAGGACAGGAGGGGCGTGAGAAGGCGGTGAGGTGGGGTGGATAGACACACCGCTCAGGGGCTCCCTTTTCCTGCCAGGTGCCTCCCTCTGCGCCTCCTGCTCTGCAGCCCAGGGACGCACTGAATGTCTGGGACCATTTGTTCCTGTCCATTTCCAAGCCTACGTGGATCTCTTTCTAGCTGAGACTTCTGCCCCTCTGTGAGCTAGCCTCTGCCCTAGCCCAGGAGGGTCCGACCTGACCCAGGTATGACCAGGTGACCCAATCTTCCACACCGCCCTAGATGGAGACCGTAGGCCTCCTCCCTGGAGTCTCAGTGGCCTCGCTGACATGTGACGGTGGTGGTCCACGGCCCTCACCCCTCCTGCCTCTATTTACCCAGCAAGCAATAGCCCACTGCCCACAATGTGTCTGGCTTGTGTGATGTGCTGGAGTCGAAAGGAAAATATGATATAGTCTTGGTCTGGAGGAATGCACAGAAGAGAGGGTGTGTGTATGTGTGTGTAAGTGAACCAAGTATTTTTTTTTTTTAGCTGAGCCATCCTGCCACCTATTGACAGCTCAGCGGCAGCACAGCTCGGGCTGGGCATCGAACTGCTGTTGCTCAGGCTCAGCTCACACTCTTGAGCGAGCTCTTAACCAACTGAGCCACTCGGCTGGCCTAACCAAGTATTTTTAAGCATAAAGAAGACACAAAGAGCTTGGGGGCAGAGATACGTGAGTGGCTGAGTCTTCTTAGGATTTGGGAATTGGGGAGGCCTTCTCTGAAGAGATGATATCTGAGCTGGGTGTTGAAGAAGAAGGAAGTATTTACTAGCTAGGTAGGGGGATGGGCAGTCCCAGTGGTGGGAACTGAGTGGGGAAGGTGTGGTGTGAACAAAAGAAGTTAGCTAGTGCCAGAGCACTGAGGCTGGGGATGAGCTGAATTTGGAAAGTCAGGTGATATTGGTACTAAACCAAATGTGTGGGCTTTTCTCTTTATTCAGATTTGAATGGGAAGCAGTGTGGTGGTACTTCGGTTTAGATATGGGCGATGCTGGAAAGGCCCTATGGGCAAAAAGGCCTGGAAATCCCACACTGTAAAGCCTAAAAATGTGTCTTAATAAGCAGTGTAGTTAGAGCTTTGGAAATTCAGAGGGCTAAAATTGCACATGTGTATACGTGAGTCCACAGGAAGCATCCTTTACTGGTTCTTATATTTCCAAAGTCCTGTTAATAATTAATTGCAAGTGTACCACAGTGGGGAACATTCCCCTTAACTATTAGAGCTATTAGAGCAGAAGAATCCCCTCACCCCATTACCCCAAGATCTGCTAGATCAATACCCTCGATTTGAAGATGGTAGGTACTGTTACTCCCATTCTGTGCATAGGAAACCCAAAGAAACCAAGAAACTGCCCAAGTTCAGTGCAAGTGGCAAAGAAAGTTCTGAGCCTGTTTGCATAACTGCACATAGTGGTTTCACCGGAGAGATGGCACAGCATTTTGGGGTGACTCCTAACCCTTGAAGTCAGGACATGAGTCCTTCTGTCCAACCTCATCACCACTTTTCTTTCCCAGCAAAGGTCCTGCTTTGTTTTTTGTTTTTTAAATCACAACCAGAATGGCCTTGAGGTATTCCTTGTTTGTGTTTTTATTTCTTATGAGTGTTCATTCCATCGTTTATTAAAAACATGTCTTTAGAGAAATCACTGAGTGATGAGTGAACCATTCAGGCGACTTCTCTTTGCCGACTAGTTTGAGGGGAGAGTGTGGCCTCCCACAAATGACATGGTGTGTGCCACCCCTCTTTGGGTAGCTGTGTAGTCAAAATCATGACATTATTGTGGTTTTCTCTCTTTCTCTCTTTTCTCCAAGTACAAACACAAGGCAATTATCCAAAGGCTCTTTTTTATGAAAAAATAAAGCTCTTCCCCCACATCCCAGAGGTAGCCATCAGTGTCTCTAGCTCAGTAAATGCATCAAATACCCACCTTCCAGAAGGTGCTGGGAAAGTTTGTTGCTAAGAGTTTCATAAATTGTGAGGTGCCATTCAGATGGTCCTTAGTAACCAGAGACTGGATCCCCCGGAACACACCTGGATCCTGAGGTGTATCTCATTACTCCAGATGGAAACATTGTCGGGGCTCTGAATTCAAACGTTTCCTGGTGTTGAAGACGCCTGGATTGATAGTGGCTGAGATGATGCTCTTCAGACTCAATTTCGCCAACGTGTTAATAATGGGACCATTTTTGGCTTGTTTCCTGTTGTGCTGGTGGGGTTGGAACCCTGCAGGCTTCCTAGCTGGGGAAGGGTGATGCTCTTTTTGGGGAGCACAGAAGCAGAGGGAGGTGGAAGATTGGCGGTGGTTTGTGGGGCCCTGGGGCGACCTTGGCCCTCAGGGCTTGGAATGCTGTTAAGTAAGAGATGCGGCCAAAGAGGGGGTGGGGACGAAGGGAAGCAGCCAAGAAACATTGAAGCCGCAAGCTTTGGGGAAAGAAGCTGGGTGAGGCAAAGAGGAACTATTGTTAAACTAAAATATTTAACTAGATTTCACATTTTTCTTTCAGTCCAAATTCTTTGCTTGAAAGTTTAGCTTTGAAGTTGTTTCTTTTCTTAATGTTCCAACAATATTGTTCTTTTAATCTTGTTTTTTGGGTGGAACAGAGACTGTTTAGATTATTTCTAAATTATAGCTTCAAATTTCTCAGATTTCTGGGCGTGCTTATCGTCATAGGCCTTCTTTGGTGCCGCCCAGAACCACCTTTCTCAAATGGGCAAGAATGTGTACGGAACAGGCTGGCTGAATCCGACAGTTTGGATCTGTAGTGTCTGGTATGTGTTTTTTCAAATTTTGGAGAGTTACTAAATAAATGATATACATTTATAATATATACAGAGTCTCCTGACTCTTAATGCAGAATATTTATGCCAATTTTCTACAGACACTGCACACTGTAAAGAGTATAACAGAAGTCCTTATAAGGGTAAGATTTATAGACAAAAAGTACTTCACCAAAAAACATGTTCACAGAGAATACAAACTTTATATTTCACTTGGAAAAACAAGAGGAGAAGCTCCTGGTCAAACCATGGAACTTGGATGAACCAGTTTCTCTTGCATGCTTCCCCCCCAACTCATTAGAGGACACAGGTTTTTAACAAGCTAACACCCCATGTAAGAAGGGCCTCACCTATCCATGGCCTAGGGTGGGAAAGCACACACCGCCCCCCGCCCCCCAAGCTGGACTCTGAGCCCCCAGCACTGTGCATGTGGCACAGGGAACCCGCCTCTGTCTGCCCCAAAGGGAGCGAGTTCAGGGAGCCCCCCGAATCACTTTTCATTCTGCTCTCCGAGTCTGTGCTGTGACCCAGGACCTGTGCTGGGCCCCAGCGTCAACCAGATGAACAAACTGTGATTCAGGCCTTCAGGGTGACACCAGCCTGTCAGGGGAGAGACGTGCTCCTGAGAACAGGCTAAAGCAAGTAAAGAGGACCGCGGTAAAGTGGTAAGAAGGGCTGTGCCAGAGGCTAAAGTCCTAAGGAGTAGCTGCGCAGAGCCACGCGGAGGTTAAACCTTGAAGGACAGGTAAGAATTGGGCAGACACAGACCAGTGAGAAGGACCTTCCAGGCCGGGGGAGCAAGGGCAAGAATCGGGGACAGGAGGATCCAGCCGGCGACCTGTTTGGAAATGATCATTTGGCCGGTGGGCTGCATCAGGAGACTTGAGGGGTCAGCCAGGACACATCCCAAGGCCGAGAGTCTGACCTCTGACCTGTAGGCTTTGATGGGGGTTGAGAAGAGGCAGGCTGGGTGTTTCCATGACATCCAGTATAAATACACTAGAGGATTCACTGTAAAACAGGGATCTGACTGAAGGTTGGGGAGAGGGTCATTATTTTGTTGAGTTCACTTCCCCCCAACCCTGTGGCAGCCCCCTCCTCCTCTCCCCTCTGCCTTGTGCTGGAGTCCTCCCCGTAACTGAGATGGTTTTTGAGGCAGGAACCAGAAGGCCTCCGGGCTTTGTGTGTGAGAGAACCCCAGCTTGAGCTCCGAGAAGCACATGCCATGCTGCGGAGGCTTCTCTGTAACCCATGTTACTGATAATTGAGTTGCTCGTATTCCTCACGATGGCAGATGCCTCAGGCCAATGCCAAAAACAGTATTTCCATAATTAAGCTCCCGAGAGGGAGAATGGATCTCCTTCATAAATTCTTAATTTAGTGCCACTGCACAATAGATTCGTTCCATTGAATGCTGCTTTTTATTCCCAATCCCTCCCAGCCACATAATTTATGCAGGATCCAGGAAAAAAAAACATATTATTCTGAATATTCCCCTGAAAGAACCATATTATTCTAATACCTAGAATGAGAACGGGCTTAGGCAGGTTCCACTCTGTTCACTCAGCTGGGTGAGGTTCAAGAGCAGCCCCAGGTTCAAATCCCCTCTCACCCCCGACAAACCATACACCCTCAGATGGAAACTGTCTCACCAGTTTGCTGAGTGTTTAAAGCGACAACAGAGTTCCTCTGGTTTCTGTGGAAGTTACGTTTAAGAGATTGACAAAGGTATGTGTCACCTATAGGAGGGGCAACCTAGCTACAGTTCTACCCCCTTCGCCACACCTTTTTCAATGACTCAAACTTGCTGTGACTGTTTTATTTTACTCTGAACTTCACTTGCACTTACAGTCAATATTGACAGTTGGGACCACTTGAAAACTTTGGTAAAGCCCTGAATGATATTGTATACACATATTTCATGTGGCTTAGTTTTGTCTGCCCAACTAACTTGTAAAAATCTTTGAGATCGGGGGCCATGTTTTCTATTTCTTTGAATCCGACCTCTGTCTCCTGCATGGCGCATGCTGGTGACATGGTATGGACAAGATAAATGCTTGGATGGACCTATTTGCTGTGGCTTTTTCCATCTACATGGCGATATGGATGGTTGTCTCCTGAGGAGGGTTCAAGCCCTCTGGACTGATGACACTCGCGGAGCCCACTTTCTGTCAGTATATTCATTCATGCCTGTCACCCACTATGCCAGGTCCTTCCAATATTCATCATAGTGTTTTCTCTTAGCTCCTAAATTTGAGGCTCAGACTCATGCAAACTGTTCACTTTCCTGACCAGACCTTGGTCACCTGTTAGGTCACAGAAGCACTGCAGGTGCCTCAAGGGTGGACAGGACCTAAAAGCAGGCACCCTGCCCACAACACAGTCCATCAGGCCGGTGGCATTCACTCCCCTGGCACGGTCCAGCTCCATTTTCTTCATCAAACCTGTCGAGGAGCATTTTTTTTAAGTAAGAGCGGTTGCATTCTGCCACTCAGCTGCTCGGGTGGATGCTGGCAGTGGGCCCAGAAGAATGTGTGTGCATTCAAGGGCGAAGGTGGCCCCCTGCATTGTGTGGAGAAGCTCGCTTTGTGCCTGAAGACTGAGAGCTGCATAAAGCCTCAGTGTCCTCCCCACAATGCACCCCAGTATGAGAAGTTCCTTTTCAGAGGCAGAGCCACAAATCTGCTCTGTGAGATGCGCTTTGGCTCTGCTTTCCTGGAAGCTCTCACGTCTCAAATTCTGAAACACCCAGGCTTGGTTAGTGTCATCTTTCCGTGATGACTCCATCTGGTGAAAGGCTATTTAATTTCCCTTCCAAAGTGACTGATTCGAGCAGAAAAAAACTTAAGCAATTAAGATTTTATAGCAATGTGGCCTTGGGAAAATACCACTAAATTAGCTAGGCAGTGCTGTGGAATGGACAGGATTCTGTGCAAGACTGCCCTCATCAGACATCTGTCTGGATCCCAAAGCCCTACCCTCTGCCTAGAGCGCCTAGTCCTCCAGCGGTCAAATCTTATCATCGCTTTGCTAACTCAGGGACCACCTCCTCCGGGAAGCCTTCTTTGATCTTCCGAATAGTTCCCTTCTGAATTCCCAGAGGGCTTTATTTGCTCTTCTCTTGGAACCCTTTGTTTTTTCTTCTTTGTTTTATCTTATTACATGTGCAAATGACTTTTACTCTTCTGTAAAATCCTTGAGGGAAATGTCTGTGTCTTCCTAACCATTATAATTCCCATAATACCTAGTCCAGTCCAGTGCCTTACATGTACAAGTCACTTTTTAAATATTTGGGGCATGGGGGTAGAAAAGGAATGATTGGGAATCATTTGAATTAATCATACTCAACCATTTTATTGTGTTTTGTTTTTGTATTAGTCATTCCCAGTTTTATTGAGATACACTGGGCATCTAACATTGTATTAGTTTTAGGTGTACACCATGATGATTTTGTATGTATATATAAATGATTACCACCATAAGTTTGGTTAACATTCACCACCTCACATGATTACAATTCTTTTTCTTGTGATGAAAACTTTTAAGATCTATGTTCTTAGCAGCTTTCAGACAGTATTGTTAACTTTAGCTGTGTTGTACATGGCATTTCCCAGAACTTACTTATCTTATACCTGGGAGTTGATACCCATACTCGACCATTTTAAGGACCTCCACAACTGGTTCAGGACTGTGTTGTCTGGTGATGCTGCTGATGATGGCGACTAAAATCATGACGATGGCCATTAGTTAAACACTTGCTACCTTCCAGACACTGATAAGCATTCTACATATTATTATGCCCACATTAATGATAAGGAAACTTGTTTTAGAGAGAGTAACTTGGCCAGCAATCCACAATGAGTAAATGACAGAAGCAGGATTTGAACCCAGGTCCAGCCATCGACTGGCATTTCGCAGCTGAAAAGAGCATGACAGGTCATGTGCTCTTGCCCATGGTGCTTCTAGGACAAGGGGATGGAAAACCGGGTGAGCATTCCGTATTCTCCAGCAGCGGATGTTGTGAGGCTTTATCATGGACATTGCCATGGCCTGCCTCGCTTCCTTTTGTGTTGGCTACTTTATAAATGACTATAATTGCAGCAGGCTTTGGTGGAAGACTTTGAGCCGAATAAAAATGTCAAACTCATTAAGAAGGTTCCCAAGACCGAATAAACCCTGAAGAGCCTGTAATCTTTGATGGCTCTAAATTTGCAAATCGCAAGAATGTGAACAAAGATAGCTGCCATGTACGGAGCTACTGAAATGTCACTATTTATTGCTTCAGTGTCATCTTGTAATGGAGGGTTCCTGGCAAGATCAGAAACCTCTTCTGAAAATATCGTGGTATTCTTTTTCTTTGTTGTGACAAAGCAACTGTGTGTGAGAGCAGTCTCGTATGTGTCACAAAGCAAAACCTAGAATAAACACAAGTTTGATTAGCCTGGAGTCATGACCAGAATCTCATTATGTTGGGAATGTTTAAAGATGGATTGAAAGTGTGTTTTTCTTACTTGAGAGTAGCTTAGGAAAGCCAGAGGGGAAGTCACACCAGGAAAGGTTTCACATGAAGAGGTAGATTTCAGCTGGACCTTAAATGCTGGGTTTACAGAGACAGAGATCCAGGAGGCAGGACTGAGGTGCAGGGAAGAACAGCGAGGGTCGGGTGAGGCAGTGATAAAGAAGATTAGTTGACTGGAGCTCAGAGTTTTATACTGGGAAATTGGAAGGAGCAAGAGAAATAATTAGCACATGATTAATAATTTATTCAAGTCTTATTAGATGGCAAAGCTGAGCAGAAAGCTTTGCAATTTGCCTCTATCCTCACAGCAATCCTGTAAGGTAAGTGTTTTCTCAGTTTCGAGACAATTAACACTGAGGCTCATACAAATCCACAGAGACAAAAAGCAGGATGGTGGTTGCCGTGTCTGGGAGAGGGAGGCAGGGAGTGACTGCTAAGGAATACGAGGCTTCTTTTTGGGGTGATGAAGCGTTCTGGAATTGGACAATTGTGATGGCTGTACAACTTGTGAATAGACTACCAAATTGTATACTTTAAAAGGAAAAATTGTACAGTATAAGACTTTTTTAATAATAATAATAAGGTAAAAAAAAAAATCTTAGGCTCCAAGAGATCAAGTGACATTCTCAAGGTCATGAAGCTGGTGGTCAGTTGACAAACTGGGATTTGAAACCTGGGCTCCCTGGCTCCAAAACTGTAATCTTCATCCTAGATCATGCTTCCTTCTGTCCTTTCAGGGTCTCTGAAGGCTTCGCCATGAGGCCGGCTACAAACTTTGATCAATGAGTAACATGTATTTTTATTGTAAATGCAATGATGCTATCTAACAGATACAACACAGAATCTACTGGCTCTTGAGACACATAGTAAGATTTCTAGTAGGAAGTAACACACAAGATCCTGGCTTTGAGGATAGGAAGATTAATTCTGGACCTCACCCAGGTCAGGGCGGGATCCTGGTGGGCTGGCCAATTCCCAGGGCACAGGGACTGACTGAGCCTCATGAGGGAATATTTTTGGTGTCTGCAGCTAGTGGACTGTGACAGGTAGGGTCTGTGGAAGGGATCATATTATGAAGGGTTTGAATGCCCTTCCCTCTAATGAGGGAATTTTAATTCGGTGCAATAGTGCATTATTGGTGTTGGAAGGTTCTTCCGTTGATGTGCAAAGGGTGAGTTAGTATGAAGGTATCATGAGTCAGGGAGGCCAGATGTGGCCATTTGGGCATGAGTTGAGGAGTGGAAATGTTTTTCAAGGTTTTGGTAGTGGAAATGGAGAGGAGGCATGAATCTGCGTGAGATTTAGAAAAAAGAAAAAAGAAAAGGAAATGATAGTTTTGGCCACAGATGAAGGAAAGGGAACAGTTACAGAACTCGCCTAAGTTTCTCTCCTTTTTAACTCTTGCTTTTACAGCCTGGAAGGCTAGAAGCTTGAAAGTGTCAGGATAGGCATGGAACAGAAAGGAGGCCCCGTCTGAAGAGAAGATAATGAAATAAGTTTGGGGCGTAATGAGTCAGGGATGGTGACATTGGATCACGTATCACGTGTTGTGCTGACTTCCTGCCAGGTCCTCATCCCAAACAGCTGCAGCCTTTCCCTTCCTTCCAATTTAGGGATGCAAGGTCCAATTACTGTGCCAGTGACACATGCGCAAGAGTAATAACATTGGCGATCCCGGGCATTTTTATAACACTTTGTAATTTACAGATTACTTTGACATCCTCTATTCTATTTATTGTGACATGGTTTTATCATAATCTTTCCATAATGGTAAATTTTCCCTGCATGAAACTGTGTAGCTGGATTTACTAAGGCATTCCATTCAGCAATTTGTGGGTTCCAGATCAAATGTGCTTAAATCCAAGAGATGACTTCAGGTGAGTGACATAGGGAGTTGTAGGGGAAGAAACAGAAAGGCCCTGAATATTTGATATAAAATGAGATACTCCACCAGTGCTGGTAAATGTACATTATTGATATCAAATCAACAAATGCCTCATTCAACCTTAGGGGAGCCCCAGATAAGTCCTAGCAAGCAAGAGCTTAGGAAATGTGTATACATTATTCAGTGTCAATTATTGACTGTTTTAAAGTGTATAAAATGTCAATTGTAGTATGCAAGCCAGAACACAGTAGAATGGTGTCCTTAAGTGCTAAAAGGAAAAAAAAAAAGAACTGCCAACCTAGAATTTTATGTCCAATGAAAATATTCTTTAGAAATGATGGCAGAAGACATGCTATGGAGAAAAAATAAAGCACGAAATGTCAGTAGGAAATGCATGGGGGTGGGGGGTGCTCATTTTTAAGTAGCTCACAGCTGAGATGGAACCTCCTAGAATCTTTCTAGGAGGAACAGATTTGGGAGGGAAAATCAGGCACTAGATTTTGGGTTGTGAAGTTTGTGGTGCATTTTGGAGAGCTCAATGGAGATGTCAGAGAACCCATGAGTATAAAAAGTCAAGGGCCGGCCGAGTGGCGCGGTGGTTAAGCGCTGGCTTGGGAAGCCAGTGGCCCCGGTTCGGTCCCACATATAAGGGCCAGTGACACTGCCCTCTAAACAAAACAAAAAAGTCAGAGGCTCAGAGAGAGCTTCAGGCTGGAGATATAAGGGTGGTATTTAATGCCAAGAGACTGGATGAGCTTTTCAAGTGTAAATAGTGGAGAGAAGATGGTCAAAGAACAGAGCCCTGAGATGCTACGAGGTTGGGAGTCAGTGAAATGGGGAGGACAGCAGGTAAGACTAAGAGGCATCAACTAGGGTGAGCTGTGTCGGAGAGCCAGCTGAGGACAGGATTTCAAGTAATCAGCTGGGTCGAATGTTCCTGTGAGGTTGGATAAGAGGAGGAGTCAGAAGTGACCAGTGGATTTAGTATCATGGCAGCCAATGATAACCTTGACAGTGGAAGTGACTGCAGCAAGTTCAAGAGAAAATGCTGTCTCTGTTATTTTTGGCTTTTGGTGGGGATTGTTATTTGAGGGGATTTTGCTTTTTCTTTTTCCACTCTCAAACATTCTGCTCAGTCTTTGTGAAAAGCAAAAGACAAAGGAAATTTCTCCAGGAAACCTCTTCTACTTTGTACAGTGGCTGGGCAGAGAGATCACAGAAGCAATAGGGTTCTCTGTTGTTGGCATCCGGCTCACAGTGGGGACAAGGACATTTTGCAGAGATGTTGTGACTCATTTTCTATTTCTTGTCACTTAAGTTCCTTCAGCAAAGTGAATGCAATTTGGGAGCCACAGACTCCAGCAAGGAGACAGGACCAACTGCTCAAAGGAATGAGACCTCCCAGAAATAACATATTTCAAGTGACAATTGTAATGTGTTTGTCCTTAACATTGGGACATGAAATCTAAAAACATCTTGGAGGGAAAAAAAGGCAGAGCTGGATGACAGCCTGGCTTTGGGGGATGAGTTAGGGGCAAAGAAGAATTCATCAAAGCCTTTTGGGGAGCCAGAAGCTCAGCAGTGCTCTAGCAGCAATGTGTTGGTAGGAAAAGAGACCAGCTGGGAGCAACATGGTAAGTGCAGCTTGCGAACTTTGAAGGCAATACAGATGGAGATGGTCTGCCACGGGCTAGAAACTAAGGCCAGAGAGCCAGGAGGTCTAAATGTGGACCCAGGCGGCCCTGACTGAGAAGTGGCAGAGGAATTGCTGTTTCATGGGAGAGGCGAGATTTAGGAGCCATTGCCAAGGTTGGGAAAGACCGCTTGACCATCTGGGGAATAAGTGGTCATGGGAAAGGGGTGCAGGCAAATGGCTCAGCTTGCAAGACAACTCAAAGGCAAGGACGGATGGCATTTGTAAAGGACAGGGACCTTGGGAGGTGACCACAGAGAGTTAAGGTGTTGGAATAAGAGTCTCTCTCACCTCTGCACTCATTGGCCTAACTGCTGAGACCCAGGCGTCATGGCCAACACTGGGAATTCCTAAGTCAGAAAGAAACGGTGCCTATACTTGATATGGCACCCTCACTGCCATCTGGTGAGTCAGAAGTGTGTGGTAATCACTGTGCAAAGCACGAGGGTTGTAACTGGGCATGGGGAAGCAGACCCTTTCTTCACCCTGAGTCTCAGTGGAGGGATGCAGTGTAAGTTGGACCGAGTGGGGCTTACCTACCTACGTGTGGGTAGGAGGGACCTGTAAAGTAAAATATTCCAACACAGACAAACACGAGGGCATGTGGGAGAACAGGAAAGATCCTGGGAGCTGCAGGGAGCTGAGATGTACGGATGTGCCGGGAGTGTGGAGAAGACAAGAAATGAGGTCGGAAAAGTGGGCCAGGGCCAGGTGGTCAGCAGCTTCGTCGGCGGGCTAAGCAGGAGGAGAACGGGACTAATACTTAGTATCTGTCTGCAGTGTTAATGGGCCCTTTGTTGAGGTTTTCATGTTTTTAAGTTCAGATGTGATCTTTCAGTTCTAAAAATATGTGCTCATTGTTGGAAAATTGTAAAGCACGAAACCTAGAGAGAAGAAAATAATTCTCCGTTGTTGGCATCCAGAGGTACTTCTTGGTATTATACCATTTCTCTTCCATCCTTTTATCACTTAACATTTAAAATGGATTCTCCACATTATTAAAAACTCTGTATAAATATCACTCACTATAAGCAATATCTAATATTCCATCCAGCAATAATAATTTATTTAATCATTCCCCCAACACTTTGTATTTGGGTTGTTTCCAGTTTTATGTAAATATAAATAAAGCTGCAATGGACATGTTTGTATATAAATCTTTGCTTTGGATTATGCCTTTGAGATTATTAATTCCCATCATTGGAATGGCAGGGTCAGAGGGCATAATTATTTTAAGTCTCCTGATCCCTATTGCCAAATGACTTTCCAACAAACCCTTCCAGCCCATGTTCCAACTGGCATCATTCACTCACCACATAGTCTCCAAATATGAAGCTTGTAATTAAAAATTTGATATCACTTAATCTTTATAATATTCTTACAAAATGAGAATGATCTCCAATTTACAGAGGAGGAACCTGCGGCTGACAGGTTCTCACAGCCAGTGAGGCACCGAGATACAACCAGCAGCAGTTTGGCTAATTTGAGGGCTTTATCGCTCCCTCCTCAGGCAGATGGGAAACCCCGCGGAGGATTTTAAATCTGAGTGACATGGTGTACAAGGTCCTCTCAGCCTGCTGTCTTCATGCTGGCTTGTGTATTGGTGGTGATCCAAAACTTAACTACCACCTGACACGAGAGAACCCTTTCTTTTCTTAACATGCTGTTTGTTCTGTGGGACAGTTATGAGCTAAGACCGATTTTGTGGAGAGAGGGGGAAAACAGAACAGAAAATGTAATGCAGGTTATTAATGGTAATAAGTAACATAGATGAATTCATACAAGTCCATTAACAAATGACCCACGGCAATCATTTCTAAACAATCTTATAGAGTTCATAATTGTAAAAGGTCATTACGCCAGGAATAAAATTGAGCTCTTCTCAGCCCGGCCACAACTCTGATTCCCTCCGCACTGCTTCTGCTTTTCAGACCAGAAGGTCAGAGGTAATGACATCAGGTCCAGGGTCACCTCAGGATTTAACTCAGGCTGTGGCCAGATCGCCACATGGATTGGATTTACTCTCTTGAAAGACCCAAATTGGCCCGTAATCTCACTTGGTCACACACACATGGGGAGTGTAAGAAAAATAATCATCAGAACTACCATTTATTGAGTGCTTACTGTATGCCAGGAACTTAGAGAAAATGAACTCCCTTGGGCACATTTGGGGCCCAATAAGCAATCCAAATTAAAGACAGCTTCCCTGGCATGGAATCCAAGACTGTCATCAGCAATAAAGAGGTGAAAACTGTTTGCAAAGGGATTTAAATAATCTGTTTCAAAGCACATGGAGCCATGCACATTCCTTCCCCAACTTAAAGCACACACCGGTACCAAGTAGGGGAAAGCATCAGACTGACAGGTAATCCACAGTGACAACCGCTCGCGTGACAACCGCTCGCGTGTCTCAGAGGAAATATATGCTGGTGGCACTTTGCCCAGTGGGAGGTGTCACCCCTCCTGCAGGCCTCTCCTTTCTTCCCCCTGCCCTCCTCCATCTCCCACCTTGGTGTTTTATTTATTGCTCTTGTCACTAAGAGAATATTCCATTTCCTAAGAGCGTGTGACAATAGAGATCCCAGGGACCAGAGAACAGCATCCTTAGGAAGGTCCTGGGGCAGACTCTAGGCAAGGGTGAGATTTTCACCACAGAACTCAAAGCAGCAAATGGACTGCCC
Organism: Aselliscus stoliczkanus; assembly: GCA_033961575.1. NCBI lineage: Eukaryota > Metazoa > Chordata > Mammalia > Chiroptera > Hipposideridae > Aselliscus > Aselliscus stoliczkanus. The sequence goes on along the minus strand of CM066732.1, from coordinate 61,176,765 downwards.
TTGGAGAAACAGCCTGTCCTGCAACGGGAGGGAAAGTACAGCGGGGCTGGGCTTCGTCACCGGAGGAACAGTGTGTGGGACATTCTCAGTCCCAGCAGTTTGCTAACACTCCCTGCACTCAAGAGGAGACTGGGGTAGTTTATATACAGTTACGTACAAGCAGGCCTATCTCAGAGATACTGCAGGTTTGGTGCCAGATCACCGCAATAGACTCTCTCAATAAAGCGAGTGGTCATCTGTTTGCTGGGGGAGCGTTATGCCTTCAATTTGTAACAAATACATCTGTGAAGTGCAATAAAGCATGAATAAAACCAGATACCCCGTGTCTACTGGAATATACTCATACAATGAGAGACTCCTTCCCCATGTTGTATGAAGTACCTGTCTTTATACATCTTTGCTTATGTAAGGGAAAGTAATGCTTCAATAGTAGCTCCTCAAATATAAATTGGAGGGAAACAGAGAGCATAGAGCAGACAGGACAGTTCTGTCATGGGCGTGGGGGTCTAGAGAGGTGCTCCTAGGTGAGTTAGTGTGTGAGTCTATGTCCACATGTATATGTAGGTATGTGTGCATTTGCATGTGTGCATGTGTGGGGAGGTGGAGAGAGAAAGGCTGGGCTGTGGAGAGGACTGCATAAATGAACATCGTGCGGACCTCTATTCTTTTTTCTTTTTTAATTAAAGTTTACTGGGGTGACAATGGTTGGTAAAGTTACATAGGTTTCAAGTGTACAATTCTGTAATACATCATCTATATGAGGTCTGACAATTAAGTTCACAAACTTGTTGCAACGATGTTGCTAACCTTTTTTGATATCAGAGGGATGATTCATTATGAATTTGTACCAACTGGACAAACAGTTAACCATTACTATTTGGAAGTGCTGAAAAGGCTGCATGAAAAAGTTAGACTACCTGAACTTTTCATCAACAATTCATGGCTCTTGCATCACGACAATGCACCAGCTCACACAGCACTGTCTGTGAGGGAGTTTTTAGCCAGTAAACAAATAACTGCATTGGAACACCTTCCCTACTCACCTGATCTGGTCCCCAATGAGTTCTATCTTTACCTGAAGATGAAGGAGATACTGAAAGGAAGACATTTTGATGACATTCAGGATATCAAGGGTAATATGACGACAGCTCTGATAGCCGTTCCAGAAAAAGAGTTCTAAAATTGCTTTGAAGTGTGGACTAGGCAGTGGCGTCGGTGCATAGCTTCCCAAGGGGAGTACTTCGAAGGTGACTGTAGTGATATTCAGCAATGAGATAGGTAGCACTTTTTCTAGGATGAGTTCGTGAACTTAATTGTCCAACCTCTTATACCACATTGTGTGTTCACCACCCAGAGTCAGTTCTCCTTCCATCACCATATATTTGATCCCTTTACCCTCACCTACCACGCCCTTCCCCCCCTTCCCCCCTGGTAACCACTAAACTGCTGTCTGTGCCTATGAGTTTTTGTTTGTCTGGTTCCTCTGTTCCTTTCAAGCTGACCTCTATTCTTAACATGCAATTATTGCAAAGGCAAAATAAAAGAAAAAGCATGGGCCTTACGGCCAATATGCATGGATCAGAACCCTCAGTAATGCCACCCTACCACCTGTACAATCAATAAATGTGACAAATATGGTGGTAGTCAGTTCCAGTGAATGGAGTGCACTTCCCTGCTGTGCCCCTGACCCCTCCAGTTTCCTCGTATTTTTGTACTGATCACCTATTTTCTGCATCAGGCATTTGGAGGGGCCCGCATTTTTTATTGGAAATTAAAGTATTGACATTTTTTTTTCTAGAACTAGTTTAAGGGTGCTACCAGGTCAGCCTTTTCAGCTTTGCTGCTCCCCGCTTCCCACTGCCAGCATTTCCTACGGAAGCTAACTCTCCCTCAGCAACGTCTGTGCCCAGTCGCCGCAGAAACTCAGCAGTTCTCTTTTTTCCATGAATACCCTGTGGACACCTGCTTTCTGCTAAACACGGAGACCCTCGGGAACTCACAGTCTAGACATAAGAGAGACAGATCAATAACAGCCAACCATTGTATAATATGACAGGTGAGCGATTACCGTTAAGTGTGGAGGAAAGAGAAGGCGTGGCCCGGCCTGGGAGGTCAGGGAAGGCAGCAGAGGAAGTGATGTGTCAGTTGGCCCTTAAAGGATGATGGCTGTTTGCCAGGCCAGTGAGGACAATTAAGGCAGAGCCCACTACATGGTAGGGTTAAGGGACAGGGAGTATAGTCTGGATGCCTGGATCCCTAGGGGTGCCAATGAGCATGTAGTTTGGGGAGTGGGAAATGGCTGTACGTAAGGTTGGAAAACGAGGCTCAGGGTCAGGCCCTGAAGGCCTTGAGCTGAGCAGAAGCTGAGCAAGGTTCTTTGTCATGAACTGCTGCCGTGTAGTGGCTTTTAAGTCATTGAGCACCGCATACTATTTGTAGCTAAGATATCTGGGGCCTCAGGAGGACTGGCACATTTGAAAGACATCCCGTCAGCCAGCTCTTTGGAAATGGACGGGGAAACACTAGCTGTGTGGTCAGGGAGGGGCCAGAGGCCTGGAAGACCTTTGGGAAAAGGTCATGAATAGAAAATATCTTTGTGCTTTTGTCAGTGTCATCACTAATGGGGGATGAAAGCCTTTTGTAAAAGAGGTAATGAGGCAAGGTTGGATGAGCTCACAGTTTTAACTAATCACCCCACAGTGGGGCTGATGCAAGACTCCTTCAACAAACTTCTTTGTAAGATGGTGCTTTGAATTGAAGAATTTCTAGAAAAACAACAAAACAGATATTTCATAGAGAAAATGGTTACACGGAGATGGCAGAGCTGGAATTCAAAGGACAGGCCACAGGAAGCCAGAATGGCGTCCCCAGCCCTGAGAGGTTGCTTGGACTGTAAGCGTGTGAACCTGTTCTAGGTTTTCCATGGCTGTTTTCTGGGCCGACACCCATGAAAAGGGGTGTGTTCCATGGCTACAGCTGTTGACAGAGAAAAGAGGGATATGCAGCTGCTTAAACTTTTGACACAGTGCTAAGGGACTGGAATGGGAGGCTGTTCAACTTCCTCTCACGTCTGCTGCTATACCTTCTGAATTCTATGATTGAAAGGGTCACACTCAGAAAGAAGCCCCCACTGTGAAATGATTTCCCAATAGAGAGGCAATACGCTGGTATCTTTCAAAGGCTCGATCCAGGCTCTCCAAGGAGCTCAGAGCAAGGTGGTGACTGTCGCAGCTTTCCTGAAGCTTCTGATTGTTCCTAAATGTGGCCGAAGGGAGAAGGTTATCGCCATCAGTAGGAAGGAGTTAGCAAATTGGTAAACCGTGCTTTTGTAATAATTCCATCCTGAAGGGTATTGTTGGTTCAGTAAAGGCCTTTGCCACCTGGCCGTGTGAATAACCACAGGGAAGCATTTGTGAAGTCTGCCTCCTTCATGTAAAAGCATTGTGAAATTCACCTTGACTGATGGACAAGCAAATGCGGTTTCATTTGCAATTGGCTGTAATCACAGGCTTAGTGTTTGCACAAGCAGAGCAGGTGAACAGCAGCCTTTTTTAAAAGCACGTCCCAGAACCTAGAGTCCTGTGAGAGTCCTGCACAGGAAGGGTTTTATATGTGAATAAATTCGAGACATGCTGTGCATTATATGCCCTTGGTGGAGAGTCTCGAGGCCCACTGGCACAGTAAAAGGCACTAAAGCACCTTGGGGTAAGGAAACCTGGCTGATTTGTAATTCAGCATTTCCCGAACTTGCCCATGGAGCCATTGTTTGGGAGGGGTGGTGGTGGTGTCAATTTTTAACATCTTTTAAAATCCTGCATATTCCAAACCACTTTAGGAAATGCTGATTTGTAAAACTGAGACATAAATGGGAATAGGGTTTATTGATATATCAATTGTCTTTTCTTAGTTTTTGACACTGTGGTGCCAGTTAATTCTTAGCTGAAAGATACGTGTGGCACCACATAGATAAAATGAGTCACAATCTGTCGCTCCAAACCTCTCCTCCTACCTAGACTCTCTCATTTTCATAATTCCCCACAGTACCCAAGCAAAACTGGCCTGGCCGCAACCATTTTTCCTTCTACAACGTGTTTATCCGCACCAACTATTATGCTATGAAGGGTGCATCTGCCCACATGGGGATTATACTCTGTCTATACCACTAAACCCATGTGCTCCAGTAAGCCAGTCCTGATTAGGTGGAATGCACATTTGGGCCAAATTCCCAGCTGACCAATATGCTTCTTTTTTTGTGGTGTGCAAGCGTAGCTCACCTAGCTCAGGTATAGCATAACTGGTCTCCATCTGTGGTCCGAATGGGGGCTTGCTGCAGGTACACCAGACCATAAAGTCACCGAATAAATAAATCTTGCCTCCTGTGCTCCCCATACTGTAGGGGATATTTAGGAATGCAACTTTAAACCTTGGAAGCCGTCTCCAGACATCCAGATTCTGTGGTTAGGGCTGGACAGCAGAATGGGAGAACAGAAACGCTCGCTCTCGAAAGCAGCCCATCTTATCTGTTTCCAAAATCCAGCTACTTACTCTGTTTGGGCTAAATATTCCTCTGTCTGCTCTAGATAAGGCACTTCTTCCCAAAAGTGTTTGCGAAGAACTCTGCCCACTTCTTGCATTTCCTTGCCACCATCTACTTCGGTCTCTGGACTGAGTCACTGTCACTTCCCAGCCCTGGTAACTAACTGCCTAATTACCATATCTGACTGTCATTGTCACAGCTTTGTGTTTTCTGCCTCAGAGACTGCTCGAGGGTTCTATTCTCCTGACCTACAGGATGCTGAATCCTCCTGATTCTCACACACACTCCTGAGGTCAGCCCACCCAGTTGCCATCTTCCACGTGGAATGTTTCCATCCATGTATCTACTTTATTTCCAGCCGCCTAACGGCGGGGGTGGGGGGGTTGGAGGGGGTGGGGGGGAGGGGGTGGGGGGAGGGGGGTGGAGGGGGATACACAGGCCGACCCCGTGGCATCCTCCAAACATTTCTGTTTTTCTAAATGGAATCATAGAGTTCCCTGGTCCGTTGAACTTCAAACATCAGGATTATCTTCGACTTCCCTGACCTCCTGTGACATTTGTGACCATGTCGTACATTAGGAAGCACAGGGCAGATCTGTAAAAGATGTTTATTTCTTCTGTGTCCTGCGCAAACAAATGGAGTTTATTTAACCCATTTTGTTTTAAGCTGTGAAGTTGTCTCCTCTCTTGTATCCTCACACCTTACTTCAAGGTGATTTCTGGCTTTGGTAATAGGTATGTCATTACTGTCTGAAAGATGGATGGGTTTTATTCAATACCTCTATTTATCTCCAGTGCTGGTGGCCATCTTTGGTGAATGGTCATGTCTGTTAATGATTTTGTAAGCCTAGACCAGAGGTTTTACTCATTGCCAGCCTCAACCCATACTGAATGTTTGAGAAGAGTAAGATTTGGTTCTGACTTTATAAAGCATCATTTCACTGGAAGGAAAAGCTTTAATCTGAAATGTTTAAATAAAAGTTTCTGAAAATATTTAATTAAATCCAGAAATGTGTAGTTGGAAGGCATACTTCAAGTATAGAAAGGAAGGGAGGGGTCAGTGCTGGTTAGAGTCTTTGTGGAAGGTCCTTAAAAAAGATGAGACTGAATGGAGACGAAGAATGTGTAATATTTGACGAGAGCAGTAACAGGAGACAGGGAACTCAGGACTGTTTCTTCCTCCTCTTAGAAAGGAGAGGGGCAGCGAGCTAGACCTGGCAGGGAAGACGCATCTCCGGGAGTGTAGGCGAAGTCCTCAGAAGTTCACGGTTACCGAGACCAACTCAACTCCCGGCAGGGTGCTGTGTTGGGGGCTTTTACAACCCGCATGTGAAGTGTCCAGACCAATGGGACAGGAAGGTGCCACCCTCCCTACCAAACACTGCCCTAAAACTTGGACCTGAGAAGGAGCTGGCATTCAGAATAGTTCTTACATTACACTGCTGTCCATGTAAACCAACTTGCACAGATTTAGTTTTGCAAATGAAAACAGTTGGCTGGCGTTTCATAGCTGCTCTCCACTTCTGCCCTCAGGCTTGTTCACTCTTCCCTTTTAAATGGAAATAGAAAATGGAAATAAGGTTTCTGTGATGCATGGAATCTCTATTTTAAGAAAAGATAAACAGGGTCGCTTGGTCAGAGATTCCAAAGAGAAATATGCCTCCCAAGGGATGGAAGACTAAAACTAAATTTAAAACGCTGGTAAGTAAATTAATAAGACCACCAATCTGGGCCGGCCAAGTGGCGCGGTGGTTAAGTGCTGGCTTGGGAAGCCAGCGGCCCCAGTTCGGTCCCACATATGAGGGCCAGTGACACTGCCCTCAAAATAAATAAATAAATAAATAAATAAATAAGACCACCAATCAAACTCCTAAACTCAATTCACTTTACCATGATGGGATCACCGCTGAAGGACAATGAGACCCAGTGAAAGGAGGGAAACTTGCAGAGAAACCCATGAGGCTAGCCTGAAAGAGCCCAGGATCTCAGGTTTCCAAAGATCAGTGTGTTGGGCCACCGGGCTCATGCACCCAGATGGACACACAGCGGTGGACTTAGCAAAACGGGGCCAAGCCAAGACTGGGATCAGTCAGGACTCCAGATAATTAGCATGTCTTGTTGCTCTACAGGTAAGCAGGGCAGCAGAACTAGTGGTCAGGGCAATATGTGCATTTGAGGGGCAGGAACCCTGGTTTGGGAGCCCAACAGCCTCGTTTCCTAATAATGTGACACTGGACAAGTTACTGAGTCTCTTTCCCCAGCTGTAAACAAGGATAGCAACGCCTCCCTCGTGAGGTTGCTGTGAGGATTGGAAACCATTAAAGGTGTACATATGAGATATGTATGCACTCCATACAGAGGCAGTATTCAGAACAACAGAAGCTTCTCTTCCTCTCCCTCCTCTTCGTATCATTATCCATTAGAGGAAGAAGAGCAGAGCGCAGGGCCAGGTCTACTCCTTAGGGCCCCAAGGATAATGTTAATAAACATCAAAGAGAAATAAAAGCTGTTTATCCCAGGACCCTGTCTTTTCCTGGATGGAAATTGCTCTTCACAGGGGAAGAGGTAGAAACAACAGGCTAAGGAGGCACCTGCAGCCCCGGGAAGGTGAGGCACAGATGAGAACCCAGACACCTGAGTTGAGTTTGGGCTCCTGCTAATACCGTGTTCAGGTGGACCCCAGAACTCCAGGGTGAGATGCCCGTTCCATGTGGATGGATGTGTGTTCCCATAGCAACTTGCTCCTGAGCTGCCTTAACCCTCTGTTCACTCAGGCGACTCTCCCCACTAGATAGGGGCTCCTCGAGGGTAGAGATTACCTCATTTACTGTCCGTTCCAGCCTCCAACACAGCATCTGGCCCAGAATAGACAGTGACACATGTGTGCCAATTGAATGAGAAAGAAGACTAGAGATAGACAAATGTCTTCGTTTTCAAAATGGAAGAAGGGTAACATTTGGGAACTACAGATATCTCAGCTTGATGTTAATTCAAAAAAAAAATCAAAAAATCTGGAACAGACTTAAATAGCTGGTTGGAAAAATCTGCAATTCATCTAGAAATGATCAGGAAATTCGAGCTGACCTTCATTGAAAACCACAGTGCAATGAAAAGATTTAAAAAGCGAATCTAATTGTACATTGCATGAGTAGAAATAGAGGGTCCCGTGCAATCATAGTCCTTTTGTGTTTTGCTGGTCAGACCACGTTATATCCTGTTCTGAGCAGCTCATATTAAGAACTCCGATACACTAGAACACACCCCAGAGAGCGTGACCAGGACCCATCATTTGGGCCCCAATGAAAGAAGTGCAGTTGAGAAAACTGGCATGGTTTCACCTGGAGAATGATTGGTAGACGTAGGCAGGAGGAGGCAAGAATGCCATCTTCAAAGCTCTCTATCCCGGCTCTCTTCTATGCTACTCTCAATGGCAGAACTGGGACCCATGGGCAGAAGGAATGGGGCCCGAGTTCAATCCACCATAAAGAGGAATTTCCTAGAAAATAGAATCATGCTGCCTCCAGATGCGAAGAGCTCTCTTCACTGCAAACGTTCCAGCAGGCTGGATAACCTGCCCAGGGAAGCCACGGATAGGATTCTAGGCCTGGGCAAGAGGTTTGAACTGGGTGCCAGTGCCATTTCATTCATCATGAGTAGGGTTGACTCGACCAGAAACCTTTCCATATTAGGGTCACCATGCGGCAGAGCCCTTCGCATCATTTCCAGGTCAGCTGCTCACAGTGACCCGTATCTGGCATAGGCTATTCAGAAGAGTTTAGCCATGAGTTTAAAGTGGCTTTCTACCTGTCAGCAGGGAGTGGTCAATCTATAATTACTTGTAATCATTAGAAGATAATTTGTAAGAGAATCGATTCACATTGCATCATGTGATATCCTGGCAGATGCCAGCAGAAGTTTATGGTGATAAATCTATTAACATGAACTGCAATCTAAGATTTCTTGAATTCTTCAAATTCCTATCTCAAATTCTTCTCCTCAGTTGTTTTAGAACGTTTAACAGCAATCTTCTACCTTTTGAGTAAAATCAGATCCAAGCCAGAAATAATGGAAGTACGTGAAAAACAGACGATAATAATTGTTCTTAAATTATTTTCCCTTAAAAATTTTCCACCATTGTTGAGATTTAACTTCTGTTTGGGTCAGTAATCTCTCATGCCTGCCCCTTTTCTTCTTTTTCTACTCTCTCGTTTCCTTTCATCTCCTGTTCCTCTAAGAATTTCAACTTTTTAAACTTTCCCAGGACTCAATTAACATCACTTAAAAAAATTTTTGTGGGACCAGTGAAGTTTTGGAGCTGCTGCATTTAATTCTCAGCCGAACCCTGGAAACCAAATCTGTAGCCAGACATTTGGCTTTGGTTTAGAGCAGAAGTCGAAAAAGGGAATTGATATGCAGGTGTGGTGCAAAGCTGGTCTTAAAAATACAGATGTTATTACCTCTGGGCCCGAGGGACCTGGAACAGAATGCAGCAAGCCACCCCAGAGGTGAAACAATGGCCATAAAATGGTTTCTCGATTTGTGAGTTTTGCTGAGCTGTCTCTTTGCAACATTTAGTGACTATTTAATAACACTAACAGCTCTTTGAGCTAAATTGCTAACATTTGGGGAGCAAGGTTATGTAAAACAAAATTGAATTATGAAAACAATTTTCCAGTTAGCTCTGGCATTTCTTTATTTCTGTTTATCTTTTTCCTCAAAGGAGCCATTTACCAGCTCTTGCTCAGCTGGCATGAGCTGATGTCCACAGACCCCAAACAATCAGCACACACCTCTGAACAACAAGGGTTCTTATTTTCCGTCCCTGGTCCTAGCCCAAAGCTTGGAAACACATTCAGCCATGGAAAGATCTAAAACCGAGAAGTATCCCAAGTGGTCTTTTGAAGAAAATTATGATGCTCATTTAACCCTGCTTAGGTTTTCATAAAACTTCTCTCTTAGTCTCGTGCTGTTGGACATAGTCTTATTTAGATGTAGAAACAGCGTGAAGTGATAAGCGAAACTTAGAGACAGAGGCAATTTCTAGTAAAATCGCAAATGTGCACCCCATAAAAGCCAGCAATTCCACTTCTAGGTATATATACTTTAGGGCCACTCTCCCACATGCGCACACTTAAGACCCGTGTAAAATGAGTAAACTAGATGCATATGTGCCCACGTGGGGAGATCTCAAGCACAACAGAGTGAAGAAAGCAAGCTACTAAAGACACGTTACCAGGATGCAAATTTTTAAGTAAAACACAAAATATACAATCTAAGAGAATGGGCACACCCCAGCTTCGGAGACTGACTGGGCCAGCGAAGGCTTTTCAACAGCCTTAAAAATGGTGTGTTTCCCAGAAAACAGAAAATATCCAAAACACATTTAACAAAAAATTATTTTGGTCAGTCGTTGGGTATAATTTTCTATAGTTTTCTGCATCCTTACATATTTTACAAATTAAAACAAGAAGCCTAAGCCAGGATTGAAACAAAAGGGACAGAAGCACTGCGAAGCACCCAGGAAGGTTTCTCTCCAAACCCGGCAGGGCGGGGACAGACAGCAGCAGGGAAGACAAGCCAAGGTCCGATCTGTGGAGAGGACAGAAGGACCACGAGTTAAGTTCAAGCCAATTCATTCTTTTGTCTGTCAGCCACCTGCTCCTAAGATTCTAAAAATGCCTGTTGTTTAATGACGTAACTGCCTGGTCACATTCTACTTGCCTGGCACAAGTTTTTAATATCCTGCTTGGTGATAATGTAAATTGAAATTTCCGTTTCTCCTATTAATTCTGTCACTTTGTGGCTCCAGTTTTCTCTTCTCTCTATATAGTATATCAAATGTATAGACCCAAGCAGGGCACATAAGCAAACGGTACAGCCCAACTCTCTATTTCAGGTAGAACTTTATTTAATAAGTGGAAATAACTACACATGGAGGGAAGTCCATTTGACTGTAACAGTTTATTTTCCTAACAAATTCAGTTAACACCTGATTGGAAATACGGACCAAGTTTTGAGATTATTTAGAAGTTACTTAGTATTACTTCTGTTCAGCTAGTATCTATTCAACATCTTCTTTATTAAGGTAGCCAACCTGTAAGACTGGGATTGCATGACGCTCTTTAGAAATTCATGTGCAGTCCCAGAAGTCAGCTGGAAGAACATACAATGCACTGTACATTATACTGATACTGTCATGAAGACTTTGGAGGGTCCTGTGAGGGGGACATTGAGGAAACGACAGAGGGTTTGGGGTCAGACAGGTGGGGCTTTGGGTCCCAGCTCTGCCATTTACCACCTGTGAGGCCTTGGGAAAGTGACCTAACATCTCTGATCTTCCGTTTTCTCATCCAAACAATAAGGTTAGCATTACCTGCCTTAGGAGGTTGTTAAGGATTAAATGACATAAGTAATGTAAAATGTTTATTCCAGTGTGTGACATATTCTTGGCATTTGCAAGCATAGCTGTAGGTTCCTCGTCCTCATCCCCAAGAGAAAACAAAGGTAGAGACTTTTGGACACTGTGCATATCTATAAAGACACATGATTTGTGTGTATGCAGTAACAAGAAAAGCTGTTGTCCAGCTTTTGTCGATTGGCATATCAAGGTTTCGCCTGGGGATTGGCCCCGTCCATATGCCTTTACCAAATGAAGGCCATCTCTTTGCATGATGATTTGTCATCAGGGGGGTATCCTGATGAGCCTGTTGTTCTAGCCAAATAACTTGGCTGTAGCAGCCCTAGTAAGAGTTGTGTTATCAAATAACACAATTAGATCTACGAATTCTGTGTACAGCCTTGTACAAGGATTGAGAAGTGAATCCTCAGGGTGGGTAGATTCAAGGTCCCACACCATCCCTCCAGCCTAGCGCACTGCCCCAATGACCACTCTTTCTGGTCGGGGCATGTCTTAGCCCTCGGATGGGGTGGAGGATTGGAAAGGTTAAGAACCAAGGGGGCCAGCTCCTGGATGGGAGTCAACCTGTGTTCTAGTTTGACTTTGGCGGCTCCCTGTTGTGTCATCTTGGGCAAATAACTCCTTTGGCTTGAAATGTCTTGCTCTTTAAAAATGAGGATGTGGGATGTTGGACTAGATGATTTCTGCATGTTTGATTAAACACTAAAACTACCGTGTGTTATTGATTCTAAACTGCACTTTTTAATTTTTTTTTTTTACATTTTAACATCTAGAAAGCCAGGATGTAACTTACAATTGATGCTGATTTAGATTTCTGCGAATTATGGTATTAAATTCATGGCAAGTACTAATAATAAGTACTATTTTGTTAAGTGTTTCTAGAGGAAAAATTAAAAATCCCTATCAAAATATTTACTGAACATGAGAGTATACAATCCTTGTGTAACTTCCTTCAGTGGAGATTATTAACTAGTAAACAGCCCAAGAGTTGCAGGGACAGTTGCCCCAGGGGAGGAATTGGTTTGGGTGTCTCTGAAGGTCCCTTTTGGCCCTGGGCTGCTGTGACACATAACTTTATTTCAGTTATTTGCTTAGTTATTTTGTGTACTCATTAAGTAACTAATAGAAGGTGGTTTATGGGAATGACATCCTAATTGTCATGGTATTGACATAGTATTATACCTATTGAATAATTACGTGTAAAATTCCACTGAAGTATTAAATTATCTATAGTCTGATTAGCTGAGTGTTGCTGTAGCTGTCACACTTTATTATTTATTTTCAAATAAATATGTTTGGACACTAGCTGTAGTCAAAATAATTTTGTGTTGGTTAATGCCTTCAAAGGCCCTTTAGATTCTTGTAGAAGCTCAAGAGTTATTTGCTGTGAGCATGCTGCCATCTAACAAAAAAATATTTATTATTTGTGCTGTAGATAAATGGAACTTTCAGGTTAATTCTTAACCCTGGTAAAAGATGCTACTTTATTATAATTGCTAATGATATTTTTGTTGCTGTTGAGCTTATATGTGTAAAAAGAAGCCTTTGGTTATTTGTGAATGACTTGTGGCTTGATTTATCAAGCCTTCATAAGGATCACAACACATGTTATCTATTGTCAATCTCACTGTGGCAATTAGCATGGCTGACATTTGAAGCGATTTTGAGCCTGACTATCCCAGGAATAAAACCCAGAGGTGTGATGCAGTTGACCTTGGAGGGGGTACTTAGAAAGCAATTCCCAACGCCAAAATCTGGGATCAGTTATCCAAAGGGCCGTATGTGAAGGCTGGGTTTGATTTCTGGGTTTCCCTAATTTACAGTAGAAATCTTAGTTTATCACATATGCCATGAATTTGTTAGTATGAAGGAACTAATCAAAATGCTGTTTCCATAAACATTTTTATTGATTCATCATTTCTGAAATCATGCAGTTTATGAGTTGGTCCTATTTTGGGTAATAGCAATTACTTATGAAAGCTGCTAGATAGTTTCTGTCAAGCTTAATTAAACCTTTTCTGCTGGGAGACTTCTTAAAGCGTTTGTGAACTGTTGACTGTTGATATCATGTCCCAAACATTACTCATAAAATGGAATCTCTACCAGTAAAAATAACTCAGAGGCATCAAACCTCGAAACCTGGAAGCCAGTTGACTCCCTTTAGACAAATTCCATATGTCTCATTACCTCATCGCAGCTCAGCATTCGGTCTTGCGTATTATTTATGGGTCGGATTCACTTTTTGTCTTAATGTGTTCTAAATCTTTTTTTAATGTCTACTCTATTTTTTACTACCATTCTTTTGTAAATGTTAATGATGCGAAAAGGACCAATGGAGAGGCTCAGAATAGCAACCTTTGTAGGGAGCCCTGGCAAAAAGCTTATCAAGGGAGATTTTTGTCCCAGTTATGAAATAGGAGGAAAAGCTAGAACTTCACGGATGCAGTTGACGGCACAGTATTGGAAACATGGAGACTGTTAGGCTTAGGACAGGGTAGCTATGGACTTAGACTGAGGGGAGGTTTGAGTGTTGGGGTCCATTTTGAGCTGGGCAGGGTTTGGACTGATAAAGAATATAAGGGAGAGCAATCCCTGAAGAACTCTGAGTTGAGGAGTGATGCAATGAAAGCAATATTTTAAGAAAATTAATTCCATAGCATTGGATAGCATTGGAGGGAAGGAGTAAGGACGAGGAAAGCTGGGAGGCAGAAAAACCAGTTTCTACACAGAAATCAAGGAGCAAGGTGATGAGTGAGGAAGACAATAACTAAAGTCATCAAAGTGGTGCCAGTGCTACTAATAACAACAGCTACCTTTGATTGAATGCTGATTAAGTACAAGGAGTTGTGCTAAGTACTTTACATAGATTATAGCATTTAATCACAACAACCTTCTAAGTACTATTATCAGTCCCATTTTGCTGAGATGAAAGAACTGAGACTTGGAAAAGTTAAATGATTTCCCCTAAGTAATTGGTAGAGCTGGGATCTCAACCTAAGCCACCTGGTACCTGGGCACCTGCTATAAAAGAGGAACATTAGAAATACTTGAAAAGTAGAAATGAGAACTAGCCAATATTTTGCTAGCACTCTACTTGGTGTTATGGCATCTTAAGAGTATTTTATCATGAGTTGAAAATCTCATGACCCAGAGAATCAAGTCCTACAACATGAACCAGGCAGATGTCAGAGGTTTGGTTCCCCAGGAAACAGACTTTGAGATTTGTGTGCAGTGCAGGAGGTCTAGTGGGAGAACCCTTGTGGTTCAACATCCAGGACTGGTGAGGGATGCAGGAATGGGCAGATGGGACAGAGACCTCAACTGATCTTAGGGGAGTCCTGGGGCTGGAATGACCCTTCAGAGTTGTCCCAGTAAAGGCAAGAAGTCTGGGCCTTTCTATCCGCCACCCCCAAGCAAGGGGTCAGTAGATGCTGGCTGCCTCCAGGAAGGGAGGGTAACATTTGAACGAAGCAGCTTCCTCCTGCTCTGACAGGTCCTGGGAGGAATTCAGTTTGAGTCTCCAGCTCAGTCATGAAGGGAACCCAGATAACACATTACAGTATCCACTTCACCAAAATATAAAAACATATTATATTTTGGAATTATCTACCCTTCAATATGTGACCTTAAGTCACATTTGGGGGGAATACTTTCCTTTTAAAGTGCTTTTTGGTGGCGAGGAGACACCCAATAAATCTGTCAGTACATTTCTTTGCCGTGGAATAGCGGCCTTGGTTCTTGATGAAAATAATCAACATGGAAGGCATGTGGTGTGTGGCTTAATTGAAACACTGTGTTTTGGACCCATTTGGTGTTAATGTGTAAATTCAATACTGTTTTCGCACCTGCTCTCTGTTTTATGGTGCCTTGTTTAAGCAGAAGTCTAGTCTGGATTTCTTGTTTCAGACTAAAGAAGGGACATGGACCATCATCCCTGGCCAGGCATCCAGCTCATCTGGTCTCCTTCAGAGCCATCAGGCATGCCTGCAGAGAAGAGCTGAGGGAATGATGTCACGTGCCAGAGTCACTTAGGGAGTGCTCTGTTATGCCGCTGCTGATCTTGACAAGTATTAAGGATGCACACTCACAAAATATAGGCATACCTAAACTTTGTCACCCAAAAAATCAGATTCCTGGTGCCTGGGGTGGGATCCTGTCATCCTTACTTTTTTTAACAGCCTCTAAGATTCACCAGAGTTTGAGAACCCCTTTCTAGTGGGCCAGTGGAGACCTTTGAGAAATCAGCCTATTCCATGGTCATCTTTGGGAATGAGATTCATAGGTCTTCTTTAACTTCCTCTTATTTATGAAGGTGATCCTTGTGTTTATCTTCGTGGATAGCAAATAAGTGGAAGCATGCAGGCAGGGACCTGTATGTCTTTTCTTTATACATACTATAAGCCTTAATTGAGCAGTTACTATATTCCAAATACTGCAAAATGCTGGCAGTGCAGAGACAGGAAGATTCAATCTCTGCCTTCAGGGAGCTCACAGTCCAGGTGATAAAGTTCTAATGTAGAAAGAGGCACAGGGCTGCAGTAGCACAGACCAGCAGTCCCTGTCCTGCCCTGGGAGTCAGGGAGGCTTTCTGGAGGAGGTCTGGAGGATTTTGCAGGATTGAAAATGGGGAAGTCAAATGTGGTTTTTCCATCCATAATGGTGGCACATCTTTCCACTTATGTAGATCTTTTTTTATATCCTTTAAGAGGATTTTTATACATTTTTGCACAAAGATTTTATACAATGGTTTTGCGCTTCATTCCTAAATAATTCATAGTGTTTGATGCTATTGTGAAGAGTGTGTTATTTTATTTTTTTCTGATTGGTTATAGAGAAGTTGACCTTGGTATGGTACCTTGTATCTTAAAACTTTGCAGAACTCTTGCCTAATTCTAAGAGTTTGGGTATTTCTTGGGTTTTCTATGTATATAAACATCTCACCTGAAAACAGTGGTCATCTATCTTGTCTCATCTTTTCCAGCCCTCATGTTTATTTCCTTTCTATGTGTTATTGCACTCTCTAGGATCCCCATGTCTTATTGGAGAGCAGAGGCAATTATGAGCATCTTTGTCTTCTCCTAGACTCTAAAGGGAATGTGTCTCAATTTTCTCTTTTGAAAGTGATGTTTTCTGGGGTAGGATTTGGTAGATAACCATTTCCAGTTTCAGGAAGAAACCTTCTACATTTTTCTAAGAATGCTTTCTCTTAAATATGAATCAGACTTTAATAAATGCTGTATTTAAACTGCATATTTTGAGATGCTCATATGATTTATGTTCTTTAAAACCAACGATGGAATGAATTACACTGGTAGATTTATCAGGTTTTGCACCATCTTTATATTCTGGAATAAAAGCAGTTGATTATAATTATTACCATTTTAATTACTACTGGATTCCATTAGCTAAATGAAATTATGGCATATTAACATAGGGGGCATTGCCTGTTTTCTGTTCTTTCATTGTTCTTATCCAGCTTTGGAATCAAGGATATGTTAATGTCACTAAATGAAAGGGACAGCTTCCCTTCTGTACTTGGGAGCAACTTATAAAGTGGGGATTATCGGTTCTGTGAACATTTGGTAGCACTTACCCAAGAAATCACCTGGGCCTAGTGCTTTAGGGGAAGGATGTGGGCATAGAGAGATCCTCCAATACTGTCCATTTAGTTAGTGGTCATTGGTCTCTGTAAGTCTCAAGTGCTTATGAAAGAAAAGGAAAGTGTCCACCTGGGTGTTACAAGAAGAGAAACAGTGCCCCGAGATTTGTTCAGGGACTAAGAGCCCCCTGTCTGAGCCAGAGGCCTGTGAGAGTACATGTCTGTGTGCAGGGCACTCCCATGCCTCTTCTCTGATCAGCGTATCCTGTTTGTCCTAAGAAGGGAGCCTTGAGAGGCAACATGCTCAGCCCATGTGGGTTTATGTGGGGGGCGGGGGGGGCGGTCACTGACTTGACCCTCAGGCAGCAAAGGGCCAGCTAGCACTGAAACAACTTTTTGGAAGAGCCTGAGCTCATGTGTAAACGCTTCATTAGGTAAGAAGCAAGTTTACCTTTTAGAAGGACACATGGATAGCCAATAATCAGTAACGAGCCTACAGGGGAGCTCGACCAGGGTTGTGAGGGGTCCAGAAATCTCCTGTTGCCTGATGGAGCTGGACTGCCAATTACAGTGAGGGCTATGATAGATGCCTTCTCATTTTGGAAGAATCCCCGTGGAGTGGGCGTGGTGGGTTGCTTTCAGTGCACTGTGTCCCACAGAAGGCAGAGGGGAAGCCGACTTGGGTTCCGAGTAAGGAGAGACGTTTCCAGTTGGCCTGCGGTTCCTCCATCCCAGGAGGAGCTTGTTAAAACAGAGGTCTGGAGCACAGCATCTCCTGGATCAAGGCAGAAACTCAGTTTTGACAATGAAAAGGAAACCTAAGAGAGGGCGGCAAGCATCCTGTACGCTCGGGAATACAAGGTTTTAGAAAGGACCACATGTGGGTGACCAGACAAACGTTCCCTAGGCCCTTCATGTTCCAGAGTCCTCAGTGGCTAGTTCTATATCCTCACCCTCTTTAATGCACTGTTCATCCCCATGTTAAATATGAAGACACCAGGGATGAGAAAAATTAAGTAACTTGCCCACGGTTGCACAGCAGTTAAAGAAAGAACCAGGCTTGGAACCAAGGTACACCAAGTCTAAGCCCATTTCATTTGGCAGCAACCAGGGCTGCTCCCACTTTGGTGCACATACAGGAGTCTCCCAGGGACCTTGTTAAAACACAGATTGTTCCAGGAGGTCAAGGGTGGGGCATGTGGTTCTAACTGTGTAATAAGCCACCACCACCACCACCACCACCACCACCCCGGCGGTGCTGAGGCTGCTGGCCCACAGGTGACATGTTGGGGTTTGGACTATCTTGATAAAGTTGTTCAGGAGCCTTTGCTTACAGATGAATCTGTTGACCCTGTTTCCCAGGCTAGAAAGCCAAGGAAAAGAGGAAAATGGCCCCTGGTGACCATGCACATTTGGGAAGCCTCCACCTTGACTCACAAATGTCCCTTGTCCTGTTGAGGCATCAGACAGGCTTCGCTGGGAATCAGAGAGAATGGGCCTGGCAATGACAGAAATAGGGTTGATCATCTCATCATTCAACTCATATTTATTGAGTGCCCTTGGTGCACTGGAGACCATTCTAGGCACTTGAGATGCAAAGATAAACAAGACTATTTTATAATCTAGTGGAGTGAGCCTAAACCAAAACAGTTATCACAGGGTTTGGTTAAGTGCGTACCTTCCAGCTTTCCTGGCCCACAGCCTTGAAATACCCTGACTTTTCTTACTCTGTCAGCCTCTATGACGAATCTGTCACCAGGCTGGCTCGATATGAATAAACAATGTCGTGGAACTGCCAGAAAACTAATGGAGGCTCTATCTGCATGAATTGAAGTGTCCTGAACCAGCTCTCTCTGCCCACTCAGCCCGCAGCTGGACTGGCTTCGCATCTCTGGGCCCTATCTCAGCGGGAACTGGGACAAACTGGGCCTCGTCCAGGGAGAACAGCCAGACAGGGAGGAGACTGAACCATTTCATATCAAACACCATGGAAAGAACTGGCAATGTTAGTCCTGCTTCGAGATGGAGAGGCCGAGGGACCCTGAGGGCCTTTCCCAGCTGTCCCTCTGCCATCGTGCCCCGTCCAAAGTCCTTCCAGGGACGACTGCTGTCTTTCCAGATATTATCCTCCCTGACTATTCAAGGTAAAGCAGCCTGCCCAGCCACTCCCCAGCATGCCTGTGTTTTGGTTTCTCCTTAGCTCTCATCACCTCTCTAGTTATACCTTCATTTCTTATTTGTTTGTAAGGTCAGTTTGAGAAGCTCAGCTCTAGAGGCTCACACAGAAGGCGATTCTCAGGGCTTCCCAGTTGCTCCTCTGTGATGTTCATAGATTCGCCTCTTCCTCACCCACCCCGCACCCCACACCTGGACTGGGGGTCAGCTTCCCTGGGAGTTTCTTTTTGTTTGTTCACCTCCCCTGTCCCTGTCCTCAGGAAAATCCATCCTGTATGCAGCAGCTAGAGCACTCGTTCTGTCCATTTTCATCCTCTGGGATATGTCGATTGGAGCCTGGGCTCACAGGATCTTCTTTCCCGCAGTTACCCTGCCCATAAAGCAGGATAGCCAGCCCCCCATGACCAGGCAGGGCCAGGCTCCGACACCCTCGGTGGCCCCTTTGCACCCACATGCCCGCATAGCCGTGCCTCCTGTGTACTCAGAGAGAGGCCTCCATCCGCTTTGGCCAGCTTTCTTCCTCCTGCCTCAAGTTGGAATCTCTCAATAAAAGTGGAAACGCTTTCCAAACATCAAATTTAGGTCTTTGTAAGCTGGCTCTCAATCATTTTCTTTCTTTTCTTAGAATTTGTTGCTATCTAACCACATTCTAAAGTTCCCCCAATAAAAAGGAAAACACACACACACACCCTCCTTTAATCAATGCTTGCTGAACTGGTGCTTCAGACAGCACTTCTTAAGCAAACGGATGACCACATGGATCTTTCCAGGGAGGGGCAGGGGGATGTTAAATTGGCACAGAGCACCGCTCTGTCTCGTCACGGCACTGCCTTTGATCTTTAATTCGAGCCATTCTAGTCAGGGCTCAGTACACTCTGAAAACACACTTTGTGATTAAAAAATGTGTGTTACATCAGCCAAAACATTTGTTTATATTTTACCCACAATTTCAGGGTCCTTGTTTCTTGTCATGCTTTCCTTGAGAACTTTCTTTATATAATTAAAGAGGTGTGAGCATGCTGAGCATGACTGCGACAGAATGCAAAGCGCAGTTCCCTCCTCCGAAGACAGAGAAGTTTCCTCCCCACATTTCCAGGCACAAAGTCTCATTTTGCCATGGCAAAACGACCTTCACTGCAGCCGTTCCAGAATGGTAATAATGGTTGGGCTGTCCAGGAAAGAAGGAGCCTTGTAAATACGGAGGCCTCCCAAATAGGGCCCCTCGTGCCCTGGGTGTTTGAATGTACGTGTGTGTGTGTGTCCAGCTCTGTGAGAGCGGGGTTTCTCACCAGTGGCACTATTCATGTTTTGGACCAATAATCTTGGCAGTGGTGGCCGTCCTGTGCTTTGTAGGATGTTTAGCAGCATCCCTGACCTCTCCCTTCCAGGTGTCATAGCTTTCCTCCCCTACCCCCACCAAATATCCAATCAGAAATGTCTCCAGACATATCCGGATGTCCCCTGGGGAGAGCAGTCTCCCCGCATTGAGAACCACGCACAACATTGAATGGTCTCAGATAGGGCTCCCTCTGAGGCAGGGTCTGCGGGACCCAGAGCAGTGGGCACACAGTAGGGTCACCTGAGAAACGTTAGACAAATAACAATGGCCAGGCTCAGGCCAGACCAAGTAAGTCAGAGTCTTGGGGCTAAAGCCTGGACATGAATAACCTTTAAAGGCCCGCCTGTGATTTTAGTAAACACCCAGGGTTGAGAAAGGGAACTTTCATGACCTCCATCAAAGGATTAAGGAAGGAGCAGGGACCTTGAGATATTGCAATTTCATTGACAAGGAAGTGCCACGAAGGGCAAATGGGTGTCCTAAGTCTGTGTGGCCTCGGTCTGTCTTCCTGAGTGGGCGGCGGGACTCAGAGTGAAGGAGACCTGTTCTAGGAGGGGCTAGGGAGCCTGAGGATGCCTCAGGGCTGGCAGTGAGAGCGGAGGCATTCTTAAGGAGCAGAAAGCGTCTGGGAAATTCTAAAAGGGGAAAGCAAGCTGAGTCTTGGCGGCCTCGGGGAAGAGTGACAGACAAGACAGGAGGGCAGCGGCCGTGAGGCTGACAAGTCCGTCCTTCTTGGCCAGTTGCCCTCCAATTAACAGGGGAGGAGAGTGGCTCAGCTGTGCTGGCTCAGGGCCCTTGTGACGTGCCTCCATTCTCTTCTATGAGACATAGGTCGTACACAACAGGGGTAACAGACACAGAGGGATGCGGCAGGTCCCTCGCGAACCTCAGTCACCTTGCACTCTGATTTCTGCTGCAGCAGGCAGAATAGGAGCACGGGCCTGGGGTCACGAGAGCGGTGTTCAGTTCTTGGCGCCATGTCTTACCAGCTGAGAGATCTTAGAGAAACAAGCTGCTTGGCCCCTCTGGGCTTCAGTTTTCTCATCTGTAAAATGGAGGCAATAACCTCATAGACCTGGTAAAAGACTTGCACGCGGTAATCCATGAAAAGCACTGAGTAGAGTGCTCACTAAATATCAGCTACTACCACTGCTTCTGCTGCTTTCCAGCATCCAGTGGACCAAGAAGTCATATTACCTGGTCTTCGGAAATGTCTTTTGAAAATCTGGCTTCCTCCTCCCCATCTCTGTTGGCACTGCCTGAGTTCTGTGCCATTGGTCACCCCTGCTGGCAAGTCTACCTTGCTCTGCCACCCAGCTGACCTCTCCCCAGGTGTTACTAGGGTCATGTGACTCCCGATTAAAATTTCCAGGGGTCCTTTGCAACCAACAGGGTGAAATCCAGAAGCCATATAGCCAGATTCCACGTCTTTGGCCCCACTGTCGTCTCCCAGTGTGTCAGAACTGTTAGTTTTGGTTCCCACGACCAGAGAGCCTTGACTGGCTTGTATTTTTAATGTCTGTATGTTTTCAAGTCACTCTAAGTGTTGTTCGAATGAACTCCCCTGTTCACAGTTTATATGTCTTGGACTGAAGTGTTGCACATTTTTTTCCTGTCATGTTTTAAATATAAAGTTTTATTTTTCCAGCAAGTGCTGTGAGTGATTTGGAAACATTGCCTGGTCCTGATTAATTTCTTTTCTGCAGCCCATGTAGGCTTTTGTTTATTTACATTAATAAGAAGACTATACAAACAGCTTACATGTGAAATTTTCTCCTGAGGACACAGAGGCTGATGATAAAGGCTAATTCATGAGGGGAAGCTGAATGTAGGCTCTTTCAGCTCATGTCTGAGCTCACCACTGCCACAAGTCTCCTAATTACTACGACAGACCTTGTCTAGGGTAGTTATTTTATTACAGGTCTCCCCAGTTTGGCAGCTTACCTACCAGCTGGCCCCTTTTTTCCGGGGGTCAGAGGAGATGAGAAACAAAAGAAGACATAAAGGGGGACAGCAACTAAAAGACAAAGTGCCTCAAAATCAAATGTGAACAAAGAGGAACAGTGATTTGGGGACTGACTCATTGAAGGAATGGGAGGAACCTGTCAAAGAAAGGTCACTCAGAAATGAGAGGAAAAAACTAGCCTCAGAGGTCAAGGGAAGAGTTTCTTGAAGAAGATGATGCTTCTCTGTGCCCAGGGCAGCCACAAGTTCAAGGGGAAGACCCCTCCACATAAACTGTACAAACATCTATGTATGGAACCACCCCCTTGGGGACCCGGTTTTATGACAGTTGCATCACCCCATCAGCTCACTTTTCTGTATTCTGATTAGTGGCTATTTAAGAGCCTTTACGCAGCACCACAAATGAAAATTCTGTTCTAATGGCTCTCAGCTGGGCTGTGGGTTGCTTACCATTGTTTGCACACAAAAGCCTGATCCCATTAAGATGGGCAGATATTTCCTGCCATCCACTGGCCTTCTGCTCACAAACATTTGATGCTATTTAAAGCCTCTTCTTTGCAAATGTGTTTTGGTCGCATTTGTTCAGTGCCCATTAATTAAGGCCAGATTTGAAGCTCTCACAGCTGTCACTTCTTTTAACTGACGGCAGAAAATGTAGTACTTTATTTTTCCAGGAGATAATTTGGCCATCAGAGTAAAAGCCAAGTGATCCTCAAATCCCTGTGGCACTTACCTTGACTTCCAGGCTTCTAATGAAAAAGCTTCTCAGACAAAAAGGGACACAAAAGCCCCTTTCACAGAAACCATCACCACTCTCTGCCAAGCAGGAGATTTATTGGGTGGGAACATACACACACACACACACACACACACACACACACACACACACGCTTTATTTGAGACACTCTGGAAAATGAAAAACTATCTGGGAAAAGTAATCATGTGAGAAGATGGTCTTGAAGATAGCTTGGATTTCTGTGAAGGCAAAAATGAACCAATTTATAACTGAGACTGCGAGGAGGCTGAAAAGAGTGGTCTATTTTCTCTTATATCTGGCTTTCTCTAAAGGAAACACGTCGTGGAGTGGTTGGAACACATGATCTTTTGGTTACTAAAGGATTTAATTAATAGAGAATCAAAAACATACCATACAGAGATCGCCAGTTATCAAAGAAATAAAACAATGATTCTTTCCCAGCCATGTTATTTGGGGCGGTGCAGGGAATACTGAAAATAACCACAGTCATAATAGTAATGGAGTTAATGTGTATTAGGAGCTCGCTCTGTGGCACGTTAAATGTACACGTTTTCATGAATTATCTCTCTTGGCTCCGGAAAACCTTTGAGGTAGGTGCTAGTATATGTCCCTTTTATAGATGAGGAAACAGTGGCTTCACAAGCCTAAGGAATATGCCCCAGGTCACCCAGCTGGGAGTGGCAGGTCAGAACTCAGGTCTCAGCGAGCCCTGTGTACCCTGAAGTATCCGCTCATCACCTCCTGTCATCCTGGGACAATGGGAAGCACATAGGCTTGGGAAACAGACCGGGGTTTTGTCCAGGTCTGTCATCAGACCTTGAACAAATTGCTTAACTTTTGTGAACCTCTGTTCTTCAACTGAAGTAAAATGGAAAAACTAATGGCTGCCTTATGGCTAGCATAAAGATTAAATGAAATAAGGATAAACAAAATCCAGAGTTACTGAACAAATGTCAGTTCCTACTCCTCCATTTCATTTCACTCCGGTTATTTCTGTTTTCCATCCCCAGACTGAAGCTCCCACCATCTTCCGCTTCCATTGTCCCTGCATCCTTGGCGTCATTTTGGCTTTGTGTTGTGGGGACCAGCACAGAGAAATCTTTCGTTGCTTGGCTCTTTGTGTCAATCCCACAGTTGTGCCTTCAATTCCCTGACCCCAGCTGGTACCCTAGGAATCATGACCCCTCCTCACCTCCCTGCTCAGACCCCGGAGGACCTAGGAGGCTGGAAACCTGAGGGCCTGATCACTGGCCCAGCACTCCCTTCTAGCCAGGAATTTCTCACCTGTAAGCAGGTTCCTAAGAGAAGAACTGAACAGCAGCCATTTTTTCCCTCAAAACTACTTTCTAGGTGTGATTTTTGTTTCTCAGAGAAACTTGGGCATTCCTGGCTTCTCTGAATTTCCTGGAGGATGAATACAAAAGAGAAAAAATAATAATCGGTAGAATGCTTTTCCAATATAATCCATGGACTTTTGCTGGAAAACCTGACACCTAAAGGACCCCTTAAAATAGTGATCTTTTGGATTAGAAGTTCATGTGAGAGGAGACGGCACTGAGTGAACCTGCCGATGGCTGCAGAAATAGAAAACTCAGAGGGTGAACGGTTCCCTTGCGAGAACACCCACCGTTTCATGATGGGGAGAGTCAGTGACCACTGCTATTTTTAAGTCTGATTAACTCTTTTTGACCATTGTTTACAGAATTTTAACTTCTCATTTACATTCAAAACACCTGAATTTAACATTTTAGATGGAAACTAAAACACCTTTAATGACAAATTCTTAAAAACGTTGGCTTTCAAAACAGCATCTTGGGCTTTATATGCTCAGAAAGTGCAGTCAGGACTGAGACTTGGAAGCCCATAGTTAGGAGACAGTGAAGGAAAGGAAGGGAAGGAGAACAGGGCATGCCAAGGTGGGCACTGCCATGGAATTTGGAGGCAGAGAATAATTCAAGAGGTGAGATGTAGGATCGGCCAAGTGGCGCATTGGTTAAGAGCTGGCTTGGGACGCCAGCAGCCCTGGTTCAGATCCCGCATATGAGGGCCAGTGACACTGCCCTCTACAGCTAAGGTGGTGAACAACAACTCCACGTGGAGCTGGGCTGCTATGAGTCCCCAGGATGGCATAGCTGCAGCCCCTGCTGCAGTGGGCTGCCATGGGCTACAGTGAGTGGCCGGCAGCCAGCGTGAGTGGTCAGCAGCTGGTGTGAGCTGCCAAGAGCTGCTGTGAGCGGCTGTCCAGAGGCCAGTGACTGATCTGTCTCACCCGAGAAGAGCACAATGACAATACCAACATGGGCCAGTGAAGCAACGTCCTCTGCATCTAGACTGAGAAACGAAAGGACAGCAACTTGTCTGTTCCCCTTCCCCGGTTCCCCAATGCTATTCCCCTCCCCCAATTCCCCAATAAAATCTTTAAAAAAAAAAAAAAAAGAGGTGAGGCGTGAGGAATGCCCTGTGAACGAATGAGAGCTGAGAAGACTCAGTCTGATATGGGGAGAATGGTGAGGTCATTAGCATCTTCAAGTAACCTGCACCTGGGTAGGGTGAGTAGTCTGTGGCCACAGTTTAAGCAGACAGGATGATGTGAAAGTTGGTGCTTATTCAAGATGTTTGCTGGTAAGAGAATAACAGGCAAAGATGGAGGCAGCATCAGACATGAGGCTGCAGAGAAGGTCAGGAGTGTCAATGATCCCACATGTGATTTCTACATTTCTGTAAGACACATTGTTCTTTTGTAGTATCATGTTGAGCTGATAGCATGCAGGGTGGACAAATGAAGCAAGATTCTCTGGGTTGTTTTCAGATAGTTGAAGGCCATTTGAATACTTGTGTCCTCTGCTTCACCCTGGCCCTGGATGATACATAAACGTTGTTGATGAAATGTCCTGTAACCGGAGTTTTCCAAACTATGTTTCAGAGCTCTGAAGTGCCTAATTAGATCCCTTGAAAACTAAAACTATACATGAAAATGAGGAACTGCATATGAAATTGACAAGTAGCATTCTATATCTACTAATAGTTTGCCTTTCTAAACAATAAAGAAAAAAGCTTTTTAAGCAATTTCAGCTACTCAGTTTAAAATTTTATTCTCATAATCACAGCACTTTTAAGACATTTTTGCAATAGCACACTCTTATTTGGGCAGTAGAAAGAAAGAATTCACCAGATAGTTTGACTGTATCAGATATTAAAAATTAGTATGGTCTAGTCTTTTGTCACCTACCATGAAATTCTACATATTTTTTTGGCTGTGGGTTTAAGAATTTAACCAGAAGTTCTGTATCAAGCAGAATAGGCTATATTATGCTTGAGTGACAAATACAGTGCGATCAAAAACTATGGGGAATGTTTAAATTTTTAAAAATGTATTACTGTAAAACACACATTGCCATTAATCCCCCTCAAAATACTCTTCCTTGCGTCAAACACACTTATTCCACCGTCCTTGCCACTTTCTGAAGCAGCTCTGGAAGTCCGCTTTCATGAGTGTCTTTAGTTGTGCTATTGTGGCTGCCTCAATGTCCTGAATCATTTTGACTTTCTGAAGAGCCAGAAGTCGCACAGTGCCAAATCCTGTGAATAAGGTGGATGAGGACACACCATAATGTTTTTATTTGACGGAAATTGCCATACCAGAAGTGATGTGTGACATGGAGCATTGTCATGATGGAGGATGAAGTAAAGACACTCATGAAAGAGGACTTCCAGAACTACTTCAGAAAGTGGCAAGGACGGTGGAATAAGTGTGTTCGAAGAGAGGAGGAGTATTTTGAGGGAGATTAATGGTAATGTGTCTTTTACTGTAATAAATTATTTTTATTTAACATTCACCATATTTTTGTGATCACACCTCATAAATACAAAGTATCAGTGACTTAACACAAAGATTTCTTTTGCACACTAGTCCTTAAAGGGCCGGGAGGGGCTCTGCTCATCATAGTTCCCAGGGACGAGGTTGGTGGAGTCCCCACCATTTTAGGCAGCTGCCATCTCACCCCAAGTCTGTAAACTTTGCTCTGGCAGAGGAAGAAAGGGTTGGAGCATTGAGCATTAGCCATTAAATGTTTCAGCCTGTAAGTGACACTTGCCACTCCCACTCACATCCCATTGGCTAGAACTAGTCACATGGCCACATGTGAAATTGTAATCCTCCATTTACCTAGAAGTAGAAGAACCCAATACTGAGAAACATCAATATTGTTAAACAGAAGTGCATCCTGTCATTCATTCCCCTTGCCTAAGAAGGAAAGATTAACACTTTTTCTCAATTTTGTAAGCTGCCATTTTGAAATAAATGCTGCTGGCTTGCGTGGGGGTGGGGGTGGGGAGTTCCAATATATAACTTGGGAGAGACACTCGCTAAAGGTAGTAAACTGTCTCTTTGATTTAAATACCCATTTGTGATACACAACCAAAATGCACTAAACCACAAAATTCCTCTCTACCGGGATCAAAGCTGCAATTCCTTTCTCATTCTCAATTTCAATCTCATTCTCCAAATGAGACATTCTGTGAACTGCAATAGTAGCCCAGTTGTAGCCATAGATTTTACTTAATTCAAGAAGTATTATTGCTTAATATGTGCTAGTTCTAAAAGGAATACAGCATTACATTTTGCATGTTCTTAGATGTTGCATGGGACTAAGATGTAACTTTAATACAAGGCCAATGATAATGTTTGAATTTAAATATTTTAAGCAACTTGCTATTAAATTGTTAATTAACAAATACATATCCTTGGGGATGCTCATCCCCTAATTATTATAGGATGGTCTAGAACTCGGTCAGTTATGAGTAACCTATTTAGTAATTACAGCAAGCCAGAAAACCATTAAAGTGAGGGTTTTTTCTTATCAAAATAAAATTTACATTAGTTTCATGAGGAATAATAGATCTTACAAAGCATGTTATGGACTTTTTTTTAGGAGAGACAGGTCAAAAATGAAATAGTACTCTTTTTCAGCCACCGTATTGTAGTATTGGGGGTATAGTGGAAAAGTAGTAAGAAAGGCAACTTTCTAATGAAATGAAGTTAGAAGGCAGATCATAGCAAAACCCGGTGGGTAATTTATGGCAGGAGAGCCAAGGGTTCCCCAAGGGCTGCCCAGGACTGGCCTCGAATTCTTCCATATTGGGCTGATTTCTGTGGTGTAACTGAACCAGGCGACTCCTTTAGAGCCAAGAGCAGGAAACATTACATCACGTAGATAAAGACCCAAGTCATGCTCACTATTGTGTAGACATCCTAGGCTTTCCCAAAACTGCATGATTTCTTCATCTTTGGCTTTATTTCATTTGAATCTAAAAATCCATTCTTTGTTTTATGACCCCTGATTCTGCTATGAAGCCATCTGTGTGAACGCCTGAGCCATTGCCACCTAGTTGATCCATCAGATCCTCGTCCATCTACATGCAATTGATCCTGTTTAGTTTGCTCATGGATTTCACCTCCCCCTGCTAGACATTCAGCCTCATGGGAGCAGGGATATGACATGTGTCACTTTTGATTTCTGTAGAGGACTGGGTGGGTAGTAGGCACATAATAGATGTTTAATTAATACTTCATTAATATAGTAATTCATCTGATGACTTAAGTCTTTCTTTACACACACACACACACACACACACTCACATGCACACACACACACAAATTATTCAGTCTTTGTCTGAGTGACTCTAGGAACTCGCTTCCTCCTCTAACAGCCTGTTCCATCCTTGGTCAAACTCTGACAGTTAATGTTGAGTGTAGCAAAGGTTTATTGTGTGCCTACGATGTTCCCAGCACAGTGCTGAGCCCTTTACACAGACTGTGACATTCAGTCCTCACAGCAGTCTTACGAGGCAGGCATCTGCTGAGACTCATTTCAGGACCAGTGAATGGGATAGGTCCTATGTACCATCCCCTGTTAGTTCCAGTCCTGCCTCTTGAGACCACAGACAGGAAATCTTTCTTTCATGTGACAAAGCCTCCAATATTGGGAGCCATCTGGCATGTCTGTGTTATTTCTTCCCATTAAACACCCCAGTTCTTTATACTTGTTAACAACAATCACAATCTTATTGAATGCTTACTGTATTCTCGGTACTGTGATAAATGCTTTTCTCTCGTGCCTTAACTTATTATAGTTTTTCTATTTACAGTTGATGGAAGGGGTACAGAGAGGTTAAGCACCTTGCCTAAGGTCACACATCTCATGAGTGGCCAACAGGATGGCACTCCCAGGATGGTGTGATTCCAAAGACGGACTTTCTAATTCCTACTCAGTATCATGGCCACTAAATAGTGGTTTTGCCTTTTTTGACAGCATAGAATTCTTTATGTCACCTTTTTAATGAGAGAATGAAAGGGAAACCTTTATCGTAGAAAGAAGGTTCATGAAAGGAGTATTTTTCAGCCACTGTTTCACAGGAAAACCAGATGCTGGAAAGGGTATAATACTAAAAAGAAACTTTAAAAAACCTTTTGGATACCTGTACAACAGTTATTCCAGATAACGTAGCCTTGAGCTGGAAACCTAGGACTCAACTTACACCAGGGTCTCAAACCATATAGTCCTGACAAAGAAAGGATAATGTGGAGAAAAAGACCCATTTTAAGTAAATACATCAAAACAAATGGAAAATACTAGAGAAAAAGTAGCACAGACCAATGTCCAGAGGTCACCAGAGATTGGAACATGGAGCAGTGGTGGTTGGCACACAGAGAGAGGTCTCTACTGGCTGGAAGGGACTCTTGTCAGGGATGGAGGGGCTTTCTCAGCAGGTAAGGAGCTCCCTGACGCTGGGATAGGGCCAACCCAAACCAGGTAGACAGGGCTCTTGCTAAGAAGGGAAATGTCGTATGATGTGTGGGGTCATTGGGAGATGCAGTGAGAGCTGAAGTTAACAGTCCAGGTTCTGGGACTGGCTTGCCCAGTGTACAGCCCAGCTCAACAGCTTGCTAACCTTGGAAAGTTTTCTCAACCTCACTGTGCCTCAGTTTTCTCAGCTCTAAAATGGAAATAATAGGGCCGACCGAGTGGCACGGTGGTTAAGCGCTGGCCTGGGAAGCCAGCGGCCCCTGTTCGGATCCCACATATGAGGGCCAGTGACATTGCCCTCAAAAAATAAAACAAGGGCCGGCTGAGTGGCTCAGTTGGTTAAGAGCTCGCTCAAGAGTGCGAGCTGAGCTCTGAGCAATGGCGGTTCAATGCCAGCCCGAGCTGAGTTGCCGTTGAGCTGCCAACAGGTGGCAGGATGGCTCAGCTAAAAAATAAAATAAAATAAAATAAAATAAAATAAAATAAAATAAAATAAAATAAAATAAAATAAAATAAAATGGAAATAATAATATCATTTACCTCTGGTGGTGCTGGGAAGATTCAATGAGTTAATTTACATAAGACATTTTAAAAAGAAGTGCTAGGGGCCGACCGAGTGGCGCGTTGGTTAAGAGCTGGCTTGGGACGCCAGCAGTCCCAATTTGGATCCCACATATGAGGGCCAGTGACACTGCCCTCTACAGCTAAGATGGTGAACAACAGCTCCACCTGGAGCTGGGCTACTGTGAGTCCCCAGGACGGCATAGCTGCAGCCCCTGCTGCAGTGGGCTGCCATAGGCTACAGTGAGTGGCCTGCAGCCAGCGTGAGAGGCCGGCAGCCAGAGTGCGCGGCCAAGAGCCACCTGTGAGCAGCCATCCAGAGGCCAGCGACCGATCTGCCTCACCAGAGAAGAGCGCAATGACGATACCAACATGGGCCAGTGAAGCAATGTCCTCCGCAACTAGACTGAAGAACAAAAAGACAGCAACTTGTCTGTTCCCCTTCCCCAGTTCCCCAACGCTATTCTCCCCAATTCCCCAATAAAATCTTTAAAAAAAAAAAAAAAGGAAGTGCTATGCACATGCTACATCATCTAGTCTTAATCTTCACTTTTTAGCAGAAGTGCTCTTTTTTTCCAAAAAGAGTGGTATGAGTAGTCCCAGTACATAAAAGAAATTTTCAAAAACCCAATGTATTTTTTTAATATAAATTAACTTTTAATGAAAGCATTAATATTTAATTATTATAAAGGCAACCAGTGATCAGGTGACTATTTTGTTGAATAGAAAATTGAGCACATGGAATATGGAAGGTGGTTTAGATGCATCAGCATCCAATTTATTTCTGAATTTTGTTTCAGTTTAAACTCTTGAAAAGTTCCTGATTAACACAGACAAGAAACTGAAAATTGTTAACAGATCATCTCTTTGACAAAATAAAAATGGGAATTGTTTGTCCTCGGGGCTGCATAAAAATGAGTTAGTGCAGCAGTTTCCAGTGTTGTAATTAAGCATATACTATGGTTTAGTATAATATATGATGTCTGTCAAATTCTTCCTATTTTAAAAATGTTTTAAAGATTATGAAAACATTAAAGTAGAACCTTGAAATAGCTTGAAAGCCACTGACCTGTCTCATCTAGCAGACATGTTTCATCAGTGAAATTAGCCCCAGTGACCTGTCCAGGGTCTCAACAGGACACAGCAGGACCCAAGCTGACACCAGTGTCCCTACGGCAGGCACTTCCTCTGACCATGGTTAGATCAGATGACCTCTGTGGCTTTTTCTACTCTTAAGATTCTAGCAATCTACGTTTAGTGGGAATGCTTCCTAATAAGTCCGATTTTAACATGGTAAACTTACTCCTACCATTACTGGTTGGGCCATTTTGTTCTTGTCTGCAATACAAAAATCTGCTATGAAATGAAATTTCAAAGTTATTTTTTTCTGAAAAGGATAGATGTCCTTGGTTTCAAATCCATTTTATTTTTGTCCCTATCCCTTTTAGTGATGTTTCTGTAACGTAGAGAGCTGTGGTCTTCTACAGCAAGGAGAGTTAGTGGTTTTCGCTAACACCCATTGGTAGCTGTAAGGTCCAAATTTATAAGGAAATCCAAATTTAATTTTCGTGACCAGCTAGGTCATGTGCAGGGGACCAGCCTCTGCGAGTCCAGGGGTTCCCTCAGGTGGAGATGGCATCGGCAAGGGAAGAAAAGAAAGAAGAAAGAAGGGAGAGAGTGGAGACATCGGGGGAGTTTCAGAGAAGAAGTGTCATACTTTATTTCCACAGCATGTCCCTTTTATAGGGATTTTTGACCATTACCTCAATCACAAGTTAAGTTCCACCTCTTAGGACTTTTGCAGTCTTTACTTCCTTGTAAATAAGCCAGGGCACACTGGCTTATTCTATGTTAAGGATTCACCTATCTCTACATATCACCCAAAGAGTGTTTACCATGACTACCTAGCCATTATCCCAAATACCAGCATCTAGACTCACAGGCCGTATACTTGACCTATTACTAAAAAGACTAGCAGTGGCTGAGTTTAGGGTAAAAATTATCTAAAGTCTGTTCCTATGTGATTACAATACTTAGTAGCTAAAGGGAATTTTAAACATCTTTTATCCTACAGAGGGCTACATATTATTACAATAGAGGGTAGCATCTGTTTCTCAGTCAAAGCTTCAGTATCTGTTGCTACAACAAAGTACTAGGCAAAGAATTCAAATAAGCCTGTTAATTAACATACCCCATGGTCAGCAAGCTGCCTCTTATCGAAACTCATGGCCTGGAGACTTTTAGTCTTTAAGGAGACTTTTCACAGCAGTGGACATAGGCAAGTGAGCTCAAGGACTGATGTTATCAGTTTCTCACAGGCAGGCTGTCAGTTTCTCACAGCCAGGCTTTTTGGCCTAAATTGTCAAAGGTCTGTGCCTCAGTTTCCAAGGGGCTTGAGTCCCCAGTATCTCAGTTCAGGTGTCCCCTCAGGCTGTAGCCTGTCTTAGGGAGTTTCCTTTTCCAAGGGGCTTGAGTCCCCAATATTTTTAGGAAATCTTGCCCCGCCGTTGACTTACACAGCCAGCTATCATCAGGGAACCACAGGAACTTGTCACAAATGCAGTGAGTGTATAGTCTCCTATAGGAGGAAAGGCACAGGGGTTCATAGAGGCAGGAGATATTACATGATCAACCATAGGCAGCACCCCAAACATCCAGTGCTGAGCAGGGTAATGTGACCTTGTCAGACACTGAGGAGCTGTCGGCTCTCAACAGTCATGGTGCCCTATGACACCATTGTTTGTGTTCTGTTCCCTGACATTTTAGCTTATATCAAAAAGCCTGGTTCAGTTTGTTGAAGACTTTGAGCCACAGCAGAGAAGAATCCAGCCATCCTCAGAAACAGATAAATGATTTTGCTAATCACCGTCTGAATGGCTTTGTGTCAACTTATTTGAGGCAAGGATTTTCCAGTGTCCAAGCCGACACCTCCAGTAACTTTCCAGTTCACTCTTTATCTCAGGAATAATGCCTTGATTAACTCATGGAACCTGCAGGAGGCAGAACAACTCAAAATCAGTGTTCTACAGTAGTGCCGTGGGCTATAGGTTTACAGCCTTCCTCTGGTCAAGATCTCTAGACGTTTCTTTAACTTAAAGGGAGCAGGCTGTTTTCCTATCATTATTTAAAAACATAAGTTGAACAAATTGAAATTATACAGTGATTTCTCTGCCGCCCTCAGACATCATAGAAGATAGCCTCAAAAAGGACAACCTTAGCCCTCTAAAGAGGAGGCCCCAAGATTGCTAGAATGACTCGGCAAACCCAAAGGAAAGATGGTCTTGGGGAAATCCTGGCCCTTAAGCTCATGATGCCAGGGTTTTAAGTTCCCTTTCTGCTATTCAAAGAATATTCTGGAGGCCAGAGGCAGAATGAGCCCCATAAGAAAATGGAGGCCACCCAAAGGATTTGAAGTCCCAGACCTTCAGGGCTGCACTGGAGAAAAGGCCTCCATCAGATCCTTTGGTTACAACAGGAAAAGGAGGTTGAGAGAGTTTTTAATGCCAGGACTTCAGGCTGCACTTGGAGACTGATAATGGGAAGAGAGAACGCAAAGCTTGAGAAATTGGAGCTTTCCCATGAGAACAAAAGGGCAGTCCAAGATGATAATAAGATGACGCCTTTCGATGGAAAATCAGGGAAGAGCAGGCATTCAGAAGTCACCTGGGAGCCCTTTCTCTCCTCCACCACTTGCCCGCCCCCGGCTGCATACACTCACTGAGTGCACAGGCGTCTTCATGGGCCACTGCGTTCCTTCCTTCACCTCAGGGCTATTCTTGCTCCTGCTCTTCACTTGGTAACATGTGCTGCCTCTGTCACCATGTTAGCCTTGCCTGTTTCGCTTCCATCTTATCACTGTGCTCCTGAGCTTTTGAACTAGTTAAAAATGGGTTCATATCCTGATGCTTAGCTGTGTGAGCTTGGGCGAGGCACTTAACCTCCCTTCTTCCTCCTCGAGTAAAATGGTAGCACACATTGTCACCCTAGTAGATTCTATTGCTTTTCTCATGAGCATCCTTGCAGACCACTGTGAATAATGAGGGCAAGCCTTTCTTACAGGGCCCGGAGAGTCCATCAGTTGTCAAAATTGAAGTTTTGAGTCTATTTGACTTTGGCTCTGGTTTTCTTTTAACTATGGTTTATTTTACTCTGCCAGAGAAATGCTTTTTTTTTTTTTTTTTTACTTCCATATTTGCTGTCATTCCACATTCCTTAAAGCATAGGCAGGCTGTTCTCTAGCTAAATAACATTCCAAGGCAGCTATTGTTTAAGCTAGGAATGGGTACCATTTGTTTGTATTTCTATGAATTTGCCTTCTATGTTATCTTTAATTTGACTTTAAATAAAACATAATATGTATTGAGTTCCTTCAATGTGTCAGATGCTTTTTACCAACTTGATCACCCTTGATCATCACAAAACCAACCCAATCAATGAGAATATAGAATTAATAATTAGTGTTGATAATTCATATGTCCTGTCACTTTAACAATGTATTTTTGCTGTCAAAGCATAAGGATGCTGGATCATTTTCAAAACTCCTACTTTTGCTGTTCTCCACACCTGAGTAAAGCTTATTCTCGAGCTGCTGCAGCCCCAGGCACTCCTTTCCACCTGGACTCAGGGACTCAAATATCGGCGTAATACCTAAGAGGAAATAATCAGCTTATTTAAGTGACAGCTGACATCAGGAAGCTTTCTGAGCCAGAAGAATGACATGACGACAGCAGGATCTTGGGAAGATAAATTTCATGGCCCCATGCAGGATAGATTACCTGAAACCACAACGTTAGCCTTTCTTACGCTCCCACATCTGGGGGGCATGATTTAAAAGCTCATAAATAGGATCTGTTTAGAGAAGGGACTGGTGAAAATTAAGAATTTCGAGGTCCCACCAAGGAAACTGAAGGATTGGTGTTTATCCAACTGGTTTGCGTGTCCTAACTACTTATGTACACAAGTGCATATTATTAGTGTGGCCACTTGGAAACCATGTGTGGTATCCTCTCTGCCTTTGCCCTACCTTTTGGCCAAAAGTTGCAAGAGAAGGAGAATTCTCTGCAAGCATGAGAATTATTCATCTGGCTGCCATCTGAATTCTTGTTATGGAGCACATTGAGTTTGACAGATAGCCCTGTTCTTAGCCATCCTTCAAAAGAAGCTTGAAGGAACCTTCACTCGAAGGATGTTTAAACATTTCAGCCAGATTTCTTCCTTTTAAGCATGCATGGAACACAATGTCTTTATTTCTTAATGAAATAAATATTCCTATTAGATGCCTCTATGCTTAAAAGAGAGAATAAGAGGAATTTTCCTTATTTGATTTCTTTGTCATTCTCACCCCAAAGAGCAAGCTCTTGGATTAGGTAATGATATCTTCCATGGAACCTAATGTTTTTCCTTGAGTCATAAAAATTCTGGTAAACCAACAGTTTCCATTCCCAGGAAGACAAGTGAGAAACACACTTACGATTTCAGTGAATAATTTTGGACCTAGGAATTTGTTATGAAAGGAAGGATGGTGTGATAGATGTTTCTTCACTTTGGGTGAACGAGCACTGCAAGATGAGAAAGAGACAACATGGGGCTTTGGGAGAGCAGGAAAATAAAGAAAAACTGCAGGAGAGGCTGGGACAACTCAGTTGGTCCTTGTGGGAGGGGACTGCTGGTACAGCCCCTATGGAAGGGTCTTGGGAGAGCCAGAGAGCAGCCTGTAGATGTAAGTAAGAAGAGGAGATTATCGTTAGATTTCTTGGTCATTGTAGTCCTTGGTTGGCCATGTTCCAGGCCCTCTTCTTACAAGAAGCATTCCCATGGGCCTAAGGGACTGCCACTAGCAGAGGAGAAAGGCCGTGGGCTTTACAGCCAGAGGCTCTTCATTCCAGCCCACTCTCACCACTGCTGTGGGACCTTTCACATATTACTTTCTCTGAGCTTCAATAAGAAAGGGATAGGCAAGAAAAGTAAACAGCGTAGCATATGTAAGGCGCCAGCACATGGGGAGTATCCTACCCGTGATAGCTGTCACATGGATGCGTGGGACTTCCTATGGCCTGAATCCCTGAGCCCTGCATCTGTGTACCACCTACAGTTGACGTAAGACTGCGCTCCAACACTCCTGAGCTGTAAGCTCTGCCCAGTAGCCTCCCTTGCTATTTCTAAAATGAACATCACTCCTTCACAATTTTTGAGGCTTTCCATAGCTGGTCTCCAAGACAAACCCCAGGAAAGATTAACAAAAGAAAAATTTAACTTTTTTTAAAAATAGAGCGAAGTAACAAAGCTATAAGAAAATCTCTGGAACTCTTGATCACCATTGTTCCAGACCGTTATTGAAATGCAAAGAGATCGCAGCCGCTTGCCTGTTATAACCCTGGCTGCAAACACCACTTGAGGAGCCTGTGTAAAAATAGAAGTGGGGTTTCAGTGGACAAAGCAAACAGAATGAGCCTCCTCTGTTGGTGAAGAAATGTGGGTACCTTATGTGACAAAAGGGATCTCATGGCCATACCTTAGGACAGGCCATTGAAGGGAAGCAGTCACAGCCTCGAGAAGGAAAAGCATCTAGCACTTTCTAGCCCCTGTTCCATGCCTGCTCTGAACTAGGCGCCTTCGCCTGCATGTTCTCCTTAGAGCCTCACAAGACACTGGAGAATTAGATGGTAATGCCCTCATTTTATAGGTCAAATTTTTTGAAGAACTTCCATACTGTTTTCCATAGCGGCTGTACCAATTTGCAATCCCTCCAACAGTGCACGAGGCCTCCATTTTCTCCACATCCTCCCCAACCCTTGTTGTTTGTTGATTCATTCATTGATGATGGCCATTCTGACAGGAATGAGGTGATGTCTCATTGTAGTTTCTATTTGCATTTCTCTAATGATTAGTGACATTGAGCATCTTTTCATATGTCTATTAGCCATCTGTATGTCCTATTTGGAGAAATGTCTATTCAGGTCCTCTGCCCATTTTTTAAATGGATTGTTTGGTTTTCTTGGTGTTAAGTTGTATGAGTTTTTTTTTATATAAATTTTGGATATTAGCCACTTCTCAGATGTATCATTGGCAAATACCTTCTCCCATTCAGTAGAATGTCTTTTTCTTTTGTTGATTTCATTTCCTGTGAAAAAAAATTTTTAGTTTGATTTAATCCCATTTGTTTATTTTTTTCTTTTGTTTCCCTTGCCCAAGGAGATATAGCAGTAAAAATATTACTAAGGGTAATGTCTGACAATTTACTTCTTATATTTTCTTCTAGAAGTTTTATGGTTTCATGTCTTACATTTAAGTCTTTAATCCATTTTGAGTTTATTCTTGTATATGGTGTAAGAAGGTGATCAGTTTCATTTTTTTGCATGTTTCTGTCCAGTTTTCCCAGCACCATTTATTAAATAGACTGTCTTTACCCCAATATAAATTCTTGCCTCCTTTATCATAGATTAATGACCATATAAGCATGGATTTATTTCTGGGCTCCATATTCTGTTCCATTGATCTATGTGTCTGTATTTATGGCAATACCATGCTGTTTTGACTACTGTGGCCTTGTAGTATAATTTGAAATCAGGTAGGATGATGCTTCCAGCTTTGTTCTTCTTTCTCAGGATTGCCATGGCTATTTGGGGTCTTTTATTGTTCCATATAAATTTTAGGATTGTTTGTTCTAGTTCTGTCAAAAATGCCATTGGTGGGCGGGGCCGAGTGGCACGTTGGTTAAGAGCTGGCTTGGGACCCTGGCTCTGAGCAGCAGGGCCCCAGTTCGGATCCCACATATGAGGGCCAGTGACACTGCCCTCTACAGCTAAGATGGTGAACAACAGCTCCACCTGGAGCTGGGCTGCTGTGAGTCTCCAGCGACCACATAGCTGCAGCCCCTGCAATGGGCTGCCATAGGCTACAGTGAGCAGCCAGCAGCCAGTGCGAGCTGCCAAGAGCCGCCGTGAGCGGCCATCTAGAGGCCTGTGACCGATATGCCACACCCGAGAAGAGCGCAATAACGATACCAACATGGGCCCTTGAAGCAATGTCCTCCACAACTAGACTAAAGAACAAAAGAACAACAATTTATCTGTTCCCCTTCCCCAGTTCCCCAACACTGTTCCCCTCCTCCAATTCCCCAATAAAAGTCTTCTTTTAAAACAATGCCATTGGTATTTTGATAGGGATTGCATTGAATCTATAGATTGCTATGGGTAGTGTGAACATTTTTACAATATTAATTCTTCCTATCCACGAGCATGGTATATGTTTCCACTTGTTTGTATTTTCTTTAATTTCTCTCTTCAATGTCTTATAATTTTCTGAGTACAGGTCTTTTACTTTCTTGGTTAAATTTATTCCTAAGTATATTTTTTTGATGCAATTGTAAATAGAATTGTTTTCATAATTTCTCTTTCTGCTAGCTCATTATTGGTGTGTAAAAATTACAACCAATTTCTGAATATTAATTTTGTATCCTGCTGTTTTACTGAATTCATTTATCAGTTCTAATAGTTTTTGGTGGAATCTTTGTTAATATATATATATATATATATATATATATATATATATATATCATCGTGGCATCTGCAAATAGTGACAATTTTACTGCTTTTCCCATTTGGATGCCTTTCACTTCTTGTCTGTTTGCTGTGGCTAGAACTTCCAGTACTATGTTGAATAAAAGTGGTGAAAGTGGGCATTCTTGTCTTGTTCCTGATCTTAAGGGGAATGCTTAAGTATGATGTTAGCTGTGGGTTTGTCATATATGGCTTTTATTATGTGGCGATATGTTCTCTTTATTCCCACTTTGCTGAGAGTTTTTATCATAAATGGTTGCTGGACTTTGTCAAATGTTTTTTCTGCATCTATTGATATGACCATATGATTTTTATTTTTCATTTTGTTTATGTGGTGTATCACATTAATCATTTGTGGTTATTCAACCAAACTTGCATACCAGGAATGAATTCCACTTGACCATGGTGTATGATCTTTTCAATGTATTGCTGAATTCAGTTTGCTAATATTTTGTTGAGGATTTTTTCATCTATGTTCGTTAGGGATATTCGTCTGTAGTTTTCTTTTTTCTTTTTTTTCTCTTTTTCGTATGATAATATCTTTCTCTGGTTTTGGAATCAGGGTAATGGTGGCCTCATAAGATGAACTTGGAAGCCATCCCTCCTCTTGGAATTTTTTGGAATAGTTTGAGATGAATAGGTGTTAATTCTTTTTCAATGTTTGGTAAAATTCACCTATGAAGCCATCTTATCCAGGACTTTTGTTTGTTGGGAGTTTGTTGATTACTGATTCACTTTCATTGGTAATAATCGGTCTTTTCGGATTTTCTGTTTCTTCTTGATTCAGCCCTTGGAAGATTTTATGATTCTAGGAATTTATCCATTTCTTCCAGATGGTCCAATTTGTTGGTGTATCGCTGCTCATAGTATTTTCTTAATATTTTTTGTATTTCTGTGATGTTGATAGTCACTTCTCTTTCATTTGTGATTTTATTTATTTGAGTCCTCTCTCTTTTTTTCTTGATGAGTCTGGTAAAAGTTTTGTCAGTTTTGTTTATCTTTTCAAAAACCAGCTCTTGGTCTCATTGATCTTTTGCATTGTTTTTTTAGTTGCTATTTCATTTATTTCCACTCTGATCCTTATTATTTCCTTCCATGTATACTTGCTTTAGTTTTCGTTTGCTATTCTTTGTCCAGTTCCCTTAGGTGTAAAGTTAGACAGTTGATTTGAGACTTTTTTTGTTTCTTTAGGTAAGCCTGCATTGCAATGAATTTCCCTCTTAGGACTGCTTTTGCTGTGTCCTATAAATTTGGAGTCGTGTGTTTTCATTTTCATTTGTCTAAGGGTAGCTTTTGATTTTGTCCCTGATCTCATTGTTGACCCATTCATTATTTAGTAGCGTGTTATTTAGTCTCCCTGTGTTTTTGTGTTTTTCAGGTTTTTTTCTTCTAATTAATTTTTAGTTTCATAGCATTGTGGTCAGAGAATATGCTTGATATGATTTCAGTCTTCTTAAATTTATTGAGTCTTGTTTTATGGCCTAACATGTGGTCTGTCTTAGAAAATGTTTCATGTGTACTTGAAAGGAAT
This sequence comes from Aselliscus stoliczkanus, assembly GCA_033961575.1. Lineage (NCBI taxonomy): Eukaryota > Metazoa > Chordata > Mammalia > Chiroptera > Hipposideridae > Aselliscus > Aselliscus stoliczkanus. The sequence goes on along the minus strand of CM066732.1, from coordinate 61,136,519 downwards.
GTATATTCTGCTGCTTTGAGATGAAATGCTCTAAAAATTTCAATTAAATCCATCTGGTCTAGTGCATCATTTAAGGCCACAGTTTCCATTTTTTATTTTCTGTCTGGAGAATCTGTCAATTGGTGTCAGTGGGTTGTCAGTTACTATGATTGTGTTACTGTTGATTTCTGCCTTTGTGTCTGTCAATGCTTGTTTTATGTATTTAGGTGCTCCTATATTGGATACATAGATGTTTACTAGGGTTATGTCCTCTTGTTGGATTGACTCCTTTATTATTATGTAATGTCCTTCTTTGTCTTTAATTATAGCCTTTGTTTTAGAGTCTATTTTGTTTGATATAAGTTTTGTTTCTCCAGCTTTTTTCTGATTTCCATTTGCATGAGATATCTTTTCCACTCCCTTTACTTTCAATCTGCGTGTGTCTTTCTATCTGAGGTGTGTCTTTTGAAGACAGTATATGCATGGATCTTGTTTTCTTATCCATTCAGCTACCTTATGTGTTTTGATTGGAGCATTTAATCCATTTACATTTAAAGTGATTATTGATAGGTACATAGTTTTTGCCATATTATTATTCATAATTTTGAACTTTGTTGTTTTGTTTTCTCCTTTCTTCTGCTTAAAGAAGTCGTTTTAATATTTCTTGTAATGTTGGCTTGGTAGTAATGAATTCCTTTAGCTTTTTCTTGTCTGGGAAGCTCTTTATCCTTCAATTTTAAGTGATAGCCTTGCTGGGTGGAGTAGTCTTGGTTGTAGGCCCTTGTTTTTCATCACTTTGAATATTTCCTTCCACTCCCTTCAGGACTGCAAAGTTTCTGTTGAGAAATCAGCTGATAGTCTTACAAGAGCTCCCTTGTAAGCAACTAGTTGTCTTTCTCTTGCTGCTTTTAGTATTCTTTCTTTGTCTTTAACCTTTGGCATTTTAATTACAATGTGCCTTGGTTTGGGCTTGTTTGGGTTCCTCTTGATTGGGACTCTCTGTCTTTCTGGACTTCTATGTCTATTTCTTTTATCAGATTAGGGAAGTTTTCAGTCATTATTTCTTTAAATAGGTTATCGATCCTTTGCTCCCTCTCTTCTCCTTCTGGTACTGCTACACTTGGTTTTGCCCCACAGGTCCCTTAAACTATCTTTATTTTTTTAATTCTTTTTTCTTTTTGCTGTTCTGATTGGGTGTTTTTCTTTTTCTTTTTTTTTTTTAATGAGGGCAATGTCACTGGCCCTCATATGTGGGACCCAAACTGGGGCCGCTGGCTTCCCAAGCCAGCGCTTAACCACCATGCCATTTGGCCGGCCCTTAAGCATTCTTATAACCAGAGTTTTAAACTCTGTCTCTGGTCGGTTAGTTGCCTCCATTTCATTTAGTTCCTAGAGGTTCTCCTGTTCTTTTAATTGGGACCTATTTTTTGTTTCCTCATTCTGGCTGCCACTCTGTGTTTGCTACTCTGTACTAGGTAGATTTCCTATGTCTCTCAGTCTTTGTTGGGTGGCCTTATGCAGTATGTGTCCTGTATGATCCAATGGCACAGTCTCCCTAATATCTTGTGCATGTGTTCCAGGAGTGTCCCTTGAGTGTGTGTGTGTGTGTGTGTGTGTGTGTGTGTGTGTGTGTGTGTTCTCCTGTTGTAATTGAGCCTTGATTGCTTTTGGTGTGTCAGTGGGTAGGATTGTCTCCCAGGCTGACTGACTGTAAGGATTGGCCACACCCACAGGGTATGTGTGGGGGCTGACTGCTCAGAGGAGGATTTGCCCCACAGGCTATTGTGCCTGTTGAAACACCCCCTTTGGGTTTGCCGCTGTGAGGCTCACAAGGTAGTGCTCTTGTGTGGTCAGAAGCTGGCCTCTGGGTGTGTTGTTTTTGGATTCTCTTGGGAGGGGTTCCTGTGCAGGTCAATTTCAGCTTTGTCTGTGACCTACCTATCACTACTTTGTAGTAGCCACAAAGTTATACATGTTTGGTTAGCTACTGCCTGTGCTGGACCTGGCGGCATGTGGGGATGTCCTTACTGTGAACTGAAGCTGGCTGCCCCCGTTGTGGGCCAGAGGCAGCTTAGCAAAAGACCCTGGGCCCCCTGGGCCTGTTGCCACCTGCCTGTAAAGTCCAGCTGTTGAAAGAGCCTCTTTAGGTGAGCAGCCAGGCTGGCTGACCCCGTGTTAAGAGTGTCCTCCGCAATCCAGCACTAGCTGGGTGGGGTGGAGTCCCAGGGAGTCACAAGACATAGCCAGTGGTTTTTACAAAGTTAACACAGATTCAGTTCTTACCCCAGTGCCCAGCCCATGACCACTTCACACAGCGCCCCAAGAACACTGCAGCAGCCACTGCTCACCTCAGAGCAGTGCCTGCCTGTGACTGCGGCGAGCCAGCCCCCGCAGGTCCAGGGGTTCCCTCAGGTGGGGACGGCGTCGGCGAGGAAAAAGAAAGATGGAGACACTGGAAAGAGTTTCACAGGAGTGTCACAATTTATTATTATAAGATGTCCTTTTTATAGGGACTCTTAACCAATATTCCAATCTCAAATTACGTTTCACATAGTTTTGATGTTTTGTTTTTCTTAGGACTTTTAGTCTTTACTTTTTTCAGTAAAAAAAAGTTGTTGTTTTTTTGCTTTCTCCAGGGTACACTGTGACCTATTCTATGTTTAAGGATTTACTTATCGTCTAAAGTGTGGTTACCGTGACTACCTAGTCATTATCTAAATTCCAGCAGCTAAATATAATTGCAAAACTCACAGGGCACAGACTTAAACTATTACTTAAAAAAACTGGCAGTGGTTGTGTTTAGGGTAAAACTTATCTAAAGCCTATGGGATACAATACTTAATAATAAAAGGAAGTCTCAAACCTCTCTTATCCTATAGAGTACTAAATATTATTTTAATAGAGGGTAACATCTGTTTCTCAGTCAAAGCTTCAATATCCATTGCTACAGCAATGCACAAGGCAAAGAATCAAAACAAGGTTGTTGATATAACATACCCCATGGTCAGTAAGCTGTCTCTTATCAGAACTCTCATGGCCAAAAGATCTTAGTCTGCTGGTCTCCAAGGAGATTTTTCACAGCTGCATAGGCAAGGATGAACGATAGCACCAGTTTTTCACAGACACTGTCTGTATCTCACAGACTGGCTTTTTTAGGCCTATGTGGCCAAAGGCCTATGCCTCAGTTTCCAAGGGGCTTGAGTCCCCTATTTCTCAGTCCCGGGGTCCCCTTGGACTGTAGCCTGTCTTAGGGAGTTTCCCTTTTTGGGAAATCTAACCCCATCTTTGACTTACACAGTCAGCTATCATCAGGGTACCCCAGGAACTTGCTATGAATGCAGTGAAAGTGCTATCTCCTATAGGATCCGATGTGGAGGAAAGGCACATGGGTTCATAGAGACAGGAGATATTACATGACCAACCATAAGGCAGCACCCCAGACATCCAGTGCTGAGGGTGGATCTTTATTTCAATGTGGCCTTGTCAGACACTGGGATGCTGTCAGCCCCCGGCATGTGACCACTTTGTAAAACCCCTTAGAACACCGCAGTCAGCCTCAGGTGCACAAATCCCCGAGAGCTTCCCAAGACTGGCTGCAGTGCAGGTTTTGGGTCACTGTCTACCACCAAAATTTCTCCAGGCTGTTGCAAGTTGTCCACTGCTGCAAAAGGCCTTCATAGCTTGTGGGGCAGGGCCATCCACCCAGGCGCCCAGAGTGCCCCTTGCAATGCAGTTCTAGGTGGGAGGGGTGGGGTTCCAGGGAGCTAGGGGGTGTGGTCAGTGGTTTCTACAAACTCAGTGCAGTCTCTGCTCCCACACCAGTGCTGGGCCCACAACCACCCAGCAAAAACACCCCAAGAACACCACAGCCAGCCACTGTCCGACTCTGGCCCATAGGATCCCAAGATCTGCCCAAGAGTCACTGGGGCATAGGTCTCAGGTTATCACTCACCAGCAATGTTTCCCGGGCTGCCCCAGGCTGTCCACTACTGCGGAAAAGCTTCCACAGCCTGTGGAGCAGGGCTAGCAGCCCAGCAGTCAAGAGTGTCCCAGGCGATGTATCACCAGCTGTGTGGGGGTCAAGGACCCAAGGGCATCACGAAGGTGGCGCACACACGGCACATGGATTCCACCAGACCAATGCAGTCCCAGACTCGGCCCTTTCGGGGGGCTTAACACTGAAAAGATGGTGCCCTCCCATAGGCCACACATGTGTCAGGCTCCACACAGGGTCAAAAATGGCTCCCTTCCTACAGCTTCCTTCCCGAAGCCACACAACTCAGTCATTCCTCACTTATCCCTGGGCCTCCCGAGCTGCTGCCCCTGCACCAGAGACGAGACAAGTACACACAGGTGAGTCTTTGTGTGGGCTCTACAAGAGGGGATCTGGGTTTCCAGCTGTCCTCCACCCAACCCAGACAGGCAGACAGAATCCTCTCTGATTTTCACTGCCAGAGGCTGTGGGTCCTATTCCTGGCACAGGACCCCTGGGCTGGGGAGCTCGGCATGGAGCTCAGACCCCCTCACTCTTCAGGGGGGACCTCTTCCACCAACATGTCCCTCCCAGCATATAACCACCATCCATAGGCTTGGGGTCAGCCCATTTCACATCTCCACCCCTCCTACTGGTCTCGGTGTGGCCTCTTCTTTATATCCTTACTTATAGGGGTTCTGTTCAGCTAGTCTTCAGATGATTCTTGAGGTTGATTGTTCAATAATTTGTTTGTAATTTTGGTGTGATCAAAGAATAGCGTTTACCTAATCCACCATCTTGGACCCCAAACTCCCAAGATTTCTAATAGGCTCTCAGCTGATGTCTACAACAGGTCAGATAATTAAGTTCATGAACTCATCCTAGAAAAAGTGCTACATATCTCATTGCTGAATATCACAACAGTCACCTCCAAAGTGCTCCCCTTGGGAAGCTATGCACCAATGCCAGCCCCTAATGCATCCTCTTGGACCCCAAACTCCCAAGATTTCTGAAGTAAAAAGCTTTCAGCTGATACCTACGAAAGGTCAGACAATTAAGTTTGCAAACTCATCCTAGAAAAAGTTCTACATACCTCGTTACTGAATATCACTATAGTCACCTTCGAAGTACTCCCCTTGGGAAGCTATGCACCGATACCAGTGCCTAGTCCACCCTTCAAAGCAATTTTGGAATTCTTTTTCTGGAATGGCCATCAGAGCTGTCATCGTATTACCCTTGATGTCCTAAATGTCATCAAATGTCTTTCTTTAAATATTTCCATTCACTTTGGGTAAAGAAAGAAGTCAGATCAGGTGAGAAGGGAGGGTGTTCCAATACAGTTTTTTGTTTACTGGCTAAGAACTCCCTCACAGACAGTGCCGTGTGAGCTGGTGTATTGTCATGATACAAGAGCCGTGAACATTGTTGGCGAAAAGTTCAGGTCATCTAACGTTTTCATGCAGGCTTTTCAGCACTTCCAAATAGTAAACTTGGTTAACTGTTTGTCCAGTTGGTACAAATTCATAATGAATAATCCCTCTGATATCAAAAAAGTTTAGCAACATCATTGCAACAAACTTCGCAAACTTAATTGTCAGGCCTCGTATGCTGCTGGTCCATGGACAACACTTTGAGTAACATGGGGATAGAGAAGATCAAATGAGGCTTATTGTTTTTTGTTTTAAAAGACAAAAAAAAAGCAAGGAGTATAAAATACACTTTGGAAATATTCCCATCCAAAATGCTAAAATAAAAATGTTGAGGGTTCTAGAGGAAAGTTCAGTGGAAGAAGGAGAGAAAATTAATATGACTGCGTTCAGTGAATAAATTAGTGATTGTCAAGATTCACACTCAGACCCTCGCTCTAAGATGACTCCATTAAAGGCCTGCCCTGAAACAGGCAATGCTCCTGTTTTTCTAGATTCCCAGACCTCGAAGTCATCCTTACTTCACCTTCACTAGACCACCTTCCTTCAATCCATGGGCCATTCCTTCAGTGTAAACTTGGTGCCCCTGCCCTCCATTCTAATTCCATCTCTCTGGTCCAGACCCCCATCCCTCTGTTCCCATCTCAATGCAGTTAGTTGTCTGTGTGCATCTCGACCTCCATTCCCTGCCATCTTCAATTTACTGCTTGTGTCTACCAGGCATCTTCCAAGAACAGCATTTCAGTATTCTATTCCCCCAGTTAGGAATCTTGGGATTCAAGCCTTTTCTTTAATCATCTCTTCCCACCCACCTGGCCAGTCTTCTCAGCAGTCCCTGAAGATCACATCTAAAAAGCCATGTAACCCCCAAATTTAATTCATTTACACAGGATTTTAAGGATTTTCCTGAACATTCTGGAAATAAAAGGCCTGAATATTCCTACCACATTTTTAAATGCTTCACAAAAACATTGTGAGAAATGAAAGTTGTATCTTAACAACATGGCAGAAGTCTGCATATAAGAGCACAATTAATATGCAGTCAGGCTGAATTACTAAGTCCACCCTTCTTTTGTTTCTCAACTGTCATTCCTTTAATTATTTAACTAATGTTTCTTGTCCCTAAACTAATTGCTTAGGTGAGTACCCTTCTGGGAAGGCTTATAGGTGCCATCTTGTGGAGAAAAATGCAAACAGGCATGTTGGGAGTTAGCCTGTATTTGTATGTCAAGGAAATAACAAGGACGTGCACATGGGTTTCCATCATTACCTTCCAGTGGCTGGATCCACCTCCAGTACTCTGAGAGCCTTCTGGTTGTGACCCACACCTGTGGACATGGGCTGTCTGTCCCCAGGAAGCTGTGTCAGTAGGGCCAGAGTATAAGCAACCTCCATCCTGGAGCAGAGTTCATCCACCCAATGCTGTTTTGCTGGTAGTATGGTTTCTAGAACTTTGCCAGTGTAGACAGCATCTCTGATCCTAGTCCTGAACCTTTAACAGCTCAAATCCACAGCCTCTATCAGACCCGTCCCATATGGTGCTGGCCCCTCCTGGGGCCCCAAAGAGTTACAGAACCATCTGACCAGATATTTTAAACAGAGACTTCACCTTACAGTCCTACACTTTCAGAGTAAAGTGAAAGTCCACAAGTTCCTACTATTCTATAAAAAAATATGGATACCTTACTTTCATAATAGAGCAATTGTCATTGTTGTAATTCATTCCATGCCACACACCCCCACCCCCGGCCCCAATTTCAGTCCATTCGGGAGGAAGATCATGAATGTGAAGCACTAGAATTTTAGAGTTTGGAACACCCCATTCTCCAGGGAATGACAACCTCAGTGTGGGGCGCACGTGGTGGTGGGGGGGGGCGGGGATGAGAAATCGTTCCCTCTTGGGGCTCCTTTCTTTAGATTTGTAAATATTGCTACAATTGAGTCTTCTCCATTATATCCTATAAGAGTGCCAATATGTTCTTCCAGTTGAGTCACTTGGTAAGGTGCTGTTCTCTAAGGAAATAGGATGAGGTACTGAAAAGCCACAGCCATCGCTTGATTAAAGCCAGATCACTAGCTTCACAATTGCCATCATTAAAGAAGCCAAAATACCTTTGGACCATTGCTTCTCTTCAAATGAATGGCATTGAGTTTGTTTCCCATTGATTCCTGCTGGCAATTTAATTTGGTCTACATAAAGCCGATTTCTCTGACTTCAGACATGGCAGGAGCCTTCACATCAGGGCTTCATCTCTTTGTTTGTTTGTTTGTTTGTTTGTTTGTTTGTTTGTTTGTTTTTCCCAGAAACAATTTCGCACCAAAAGAGAGCTTACAGATGATCCGGTTCAAGAAGCAAATTGGTCCCGTAACCTTGATTTCTTGAGTCCTCAATTGGATGTTTTTCCATTCAAAAAAACTTTCTGCTGTATGCCAGGCACTGTGCTCTTCCCAGTACATAATGCTGTTCACATTGGTTAAGCAAAAAGCCAAGCTTAAAGAACTCTAGAGGGCTACTGGTTCATTTGATGGCAGTAGGGAGATCGTGTTATAACTGGATCTTCAAGTATTCTTGGCTCATTAGCTTCTCTGACATCTACCAAGCACTGTTTTTGCTCTTCTGTGGAATTCCCATTATTTCAAAGCTTCCGGGGGATCTGTCATGTGCCCCTGGGTGTCCCATTAGCTTTAGATTAAACTAGAGCAGTGATTCTCAACTGGGGGTGATTTTGTTCCTGCAGGGGACATTTTGCAATACCTGAAGATGGTTGTGTTTGTCTACTGAGAGATGAAGGTGCTACTGGCATCTAGTGAGTAAAAGCCAGGGATGCTGCCAACCATCCTACAAAGCACAAGACGGCCTCCCCAATGGAGAACTCTCTGGCCCAAAATGTCACTCGAGATGGGGTTGAGAATCCCTGGCTGTGAGGACGAGAGTGGGCCGGGAGGGGAAACGATGGGCCTCCATACCCTGCCAGCCCCTCTTCCACCATATCAGTCCTGCGTTTCTCATCTTATATATTGGAGTGCTATGTTCTACATGACGAGTGTTGGGAACGTGCGGTTTCTTTCTGCTTAAAACACACACACAAAAACACACAAACATGCATACAATTGAAGACTACTATGGTAGCAGGTGACAACTCCTTGACTTCTGTCTTGTAGTTGAGGCACATAGGGACAAATGAAGTGGGCATCTGTGACACAGGATGAGGACATGCAAGGGTAAATTTGGAAGCGTCGCCCTGAGCCTCAGTCGTGGTTGCACTGGGCTCTGCACATCCCGTTTTCAACATTTACACACCATGTGGAAGGTGGAATTGTGTCTGCCTTTCAATTTAGACCAGGAGGTGGCACTTTTTTACTGTAAAGTGCTAGATCATAAATATTTTAGGCTTTGTGGGCCATACTGTCTCTGTCACAATTACTCCATCCTGTGTTATAACACAAGAGCAGGCCTAGACAGTAAGTAAATAAATGGGCATGTTTGTGTTCCAGTAAACCTTTATTAACAAACACAGGCAGTGGGCCAGGTTTGGCCTTTGGGCTGTAGTTTGCCGACCCCTGATTTAAACCTGAAGTAGGAAACACGTTTGTTTTATCTTCGTGTCTCCTGGGCCTAACACCATAGTGACACATAGTAGGGCTGCCTCAGGAAGCCATGAGGTCAATCATGCAGGCACAGCACTAGAAGACTTTAATGAGAATGACTGGAAAAAGAGCCATCCCGTTTTTCCCAGAGAATTCCTATATATTGTTTAACTGTTTCCCTATGTTGGACATGTAAGATGTTTCCAATTTCTTAATAATAATACCGTGAAGAGCCCCATACAGAAATTGTTGGCCTCATTTCTTATAATTTCCTTAGATAAATTCCTAGAAGAAGGATTACCGGGTCAAACGGTATATATTGCTAAATTGCTTTCCAGGAAGGTGGTATTGATCTACATTCCTCACAGTAATAAGAGAGAGATATTTATCACATGCAAAGGATTTCTTTCAAAGGAATGTCATGAATAAATGTTTTGACATCCATATGTATCCCATGAATTAGCTCAGTGTAAATGGATGTTCCTTACTAATCATTTTAATAACATTCTCCCGTGCTGTTGTGACAGCATGATTAAGGCATGTTGTTTTACCTGTTGTTACTATCTAGCCAACCAGCTGTTACCAAAGGAGCCAACTAGCTGGCGTGTTCACTGAGCGCACGCGCACGCACACACATACACACACACACACACACATCTGTTTCGCATCAAAGAACCAGAAGCCCCGCTATCTGCTCGCCTGACACGGGCCCACCCACCCTGATGTACCCACGCCCCCACCCTGGGAACTTCGTCATCAAACATGTCATCCCAATTGTTCATTTCCCTCAGGAAAGTTCATTTAGGTTAATTTTGGCACACAACTGGGGGGCAATTCTTGAGCAATTTCTCCTGGGATGGCTTGCAACATGTACATTTTTCCTACACCATGTTGCAAAAATCACTGGACAAAAACTAAGGATATCTGATAGTTCTCCAATCGCCTGTGTAACAGCAAGAACATCTCTTGTGAACTGTAGTACATGGTGAGCAAAACAAACCATGAAATAAATGTAAAGCAGGGAGCGAACGTCTGTTCTTTTTCACTAGGTTCTGTTGGAGCAGTCAGGGGGAGGGCCACAGACGGTCTGGTCCTTGTGGCGAACCTTGGCCTTTTCTTAGCTCTTCAGACTTTTCTACATTTCTCCAAATGAAGAAGATAGTATCTGTGGCTGAGAAGTAATCGAAAGTGTTAGACAAATATGGTCCAAGTGGTTACATTATGATGGGATTTACTTAGAAGTGGATGGATTCCAGATGAAACCAATATATAAAGACAATGATAAAAAATAAAAAAAAATTTTTAAAGAACAGCATTTCCTGACAAGCCACCCTGTTATAGTCTGCTGCTAAGTGCCTTCCGAGCTTACCTCATCCGATCCTCCCTCAGTGCTCTGAAGTAGACCCAGTACCATCCCCAGCCACAGATAGAAACTGAGGTTCAGAGTGGCTAATGAATCTGTCCAAAGGTACAGACCTCCCAAGTGGAAGAACCAGCATCTGACGTGGGTCTGGCAGACGCTAGTGCCACCTTCAGCGCCGCCTGATGGCACTTGGGTGATGCCCCTGAGTTTGGAGACATAGGCTAACACGATTGCCATCCCCACCAGAAACCAACTGACCAGCCTCCCAATACACAATCCAGAATTCAGGCCAGATTCATTTCCGGGCACTGTCTCCTAAGAGATCAGAGTGGTGGAAATGTTTTCACCTCCAGCTCCAACATCACACAGCAAGTCAGGGACTGGGCCAGGGCCATGCCAGGTTTCCTGATTCCCAGTCCAACATTCTTTCCATCGTGCCAACTGCTTTTCCTGTTAAATGACATCAATTCCACTTATCAATGATATGGCTGTGTTCTAGAGGAGACTGCCAACTGCTTTTAAGAAATATGTGATAAAATGTCATAGGACTACACATAGAGAAAAAGTGGCAAAATCCAAATGTCGTTTACCCTTGAGTGAATGCATCATCCCAACAGCAATGGTCCACATACGTGGTTTTGACAACATGCTGTGCTTCTGTGAGATATTATAGAGGAGGCTGGGTAAAGGGTCCCTGAAACCCTGTACTGTTTTTGCAACTTCTTGTGAGTCTTCAGCTATTTCAACATAAAAGGTTATAACAATAAAAAATGTAATGGGAAGATAAGTTAAAATATTTGATCACTTACTGTTTGTAAAGTATAGGGTTAAAACAGCCGATATGGGAGAGAGACGGATGTGGTTGGTGCTTCATAACATTGGAAGCGGAGAATTCCAGAGGCACTGTGGGCCAGCCTCTCACTGAGACTATGGTGACAGCGCCTTCCGCTTGTTCCTGTGCACCTAGGTCACCCCTACCACCCACTGCTTTGACAAAGCAGGAACCCTCAGCGTGACCTCTGATCCTTTTGGGGGTGGGAGATTTCTGCCTAGTGGTTAGGAGCATGGAGTTTGGCCTCAAATCCCAGCTCCAGCTCGTGCCAGTATCATGGCTTCGGGCCAGGTACCTAACCTCTCTGCAAAGTCCTAGTTTCCTACAGTCTTCAGCAACGTCACAGATTGTTTTTAAGATTAAATGAGAAAAATACATGTTTGGAGGACCTGGACTGGAGTACAGACTTGGTAAATGTAAATACGACGATGCCGAGGAGGATGGGGACGAGGAGGAAGTGGGGGGAAGACGAGGGCAGGGATCCAGGCTGCCTCTTCTCCCCGAGCTCATCAGTCACAAAGGTCCGTCCATTTTGTTTCCTAAGCACCTCTCACATCCTCGTCACTCCCATCACCGTTCCCCTAGTTTAGTCTGGGACGTTGCAACACCCTCCAGACTTGGCGCACCCCATTATTAATTAGCAACTTTCTAGAAGAGAGTGGATCCAGCAGGACACAGATGTGCAGGACGCCTCCTCCCCAGTGGCTTGTGATCATCCGTCTGTGTGTCTCATCACCCCCGTCAGACTCAGATTCCCAAAGGCAAGACCTGAGCGGGATTCAGCCTGGGACCTCCCCGCCGGCCCACCTGGTGGTCACTCAACACCGTCGGTGATGAAAGGCCTCTTTACATGTGGAGATCCTGCCATGGCTGGGCCCTCTTGTCATTCAGGTCCTGGCCCAAAAGTCACTTCCTTAGCTATGCCCTGCCTGGACACCCCATCCGACTTTTCCGTTTTCGTATTATCTGCTCCTCACGGCAGCCCTGTGTCGGAGAAGGGACAGTGGTCAGATGTGTAATTGCCTAAAAATAAAGATCTTGACCACATGTTGTCTGCCCAGCTCTAGGGTTGTCCCTCCTGCTTTACAAAGTACATATGGGGCATTTGGCAACTCCTCGGCCGCCCAGTCTCTCAGAGACCCTAGGTAAACACTAGAACACCGGAAGCATGCTCCATCAGCTTCTTGGCACCCCTCAGGGAAGGTTCACACACCCCTTATTCTGCTTTCTGTCTTGAGGAGTGAACCCTGGGCACTCAGAACCCTGAGGAGCAGGTTGTCTCCCTGTTGGATCTTGGTGCCAATGATATGGCCTTACACTTCACTGAAGGCAATCCCAGGCTACTGGGTGTCCAGCAGGAAAAGCCGCTGCAGCCCTCCCTCCCATGTCTAGGTTCATCCAGAGGGGCCGTGCTATGCAGGAAATCTGGTGGGAGGGTGGGCATCCATTGAACTGTGCAAAGCATTTTAACCTTACGTCTGATTCACAAGATGAAATGTTTTGTCTGTGTCTTGGTTGTCTGAAGCAGCCCATGACTGTGTGATTTCCTTGCGATCACTCCACTCTAACTGGGCTGGGAGCTGGGGATTGATGCCATGTCTGTCCCATCTTTGGCAACTCTCGTTACTCCCTACCTCTGTTTGCAAGAGAGAGAGAGACTCACTAGACTGCCTGTTCTCACCACTCGAGGACACACGCACACCACAGCCCAACTTACCATCTGAAAAAGCAAATCTGAGCGCAGTCCTCCACTTTTTCAGACGTCCAGTGGTTGCTGATGCCATCTGATAAAATTCCGATTTCTCACCCTGGCAAACGAGATTCTTGACGAATTCAACCGAGTGCTCCAGCCTCATTTCCTCCCTCCCAGCAGCCCTTCCCTTCAGCATCCGGGTCTGTGAACATACTTTCTTACTTGTTACCCCTGAAGTGTTCTTTCCTACCGCTGTGTCTGCATGCACATTGTCTCCTTGGCCTGGAGCGCCCCATAAGAAGGAGCTCCGCCTGGGACAAGTGGAGCCCAGGGGTAGCAGAAAGGTGGGGGAAGGGAGGAGGGTGAGATATTGCTAGACAGGGCAGGGAGTGAGAACTGACCTGCTTTGCTGTCCATCCTCCCCATCGGAGACAGAGGCGAGATCTTCATTCTGTTAGAGTCTTGCTTTGGCAACATGGATCTATTCTCCAAAATCACTGATGGTGGTTGCATTTTTTTGTTGTTTCAAAGGAGAACCAAGGAGGGTGGAGCGGTGGAAATCATGCACGGAAAGCATTTGCTTTATTTCTTTGCTAAAATGTGCATGGGGCAGGAGCAAGAAATATTTGAGGGAGGAAAAATAAATAGCAAACATGATGTTTCGAAAGGCTAATTGGATATGGATGACTGTATTGAGATGATGTTCTGTTATTATCAGGAATAACGTTTTACAGAGAAGCTATTTGTGAAGAGAGGAGAGACCAGTTATTATTGATGGACTAATGTGCACCAAGGAATATGGAAGTGATCAGGCAGGCCTGTAGCGCCTGCAGAAAGATGTCAATCAAATGGGAAGTGGGAGGGGAAAGAATGAACAACTTTGGACTTGACTCTGCCTGGAGGATTGACCTGTAGGACCCACATGAACAGACCCAGGGGTGTTTGACAAAATCAAAATCAAAATCAATGGTTTGCTGACCACTTTGCCCCACCCAACCCCCACCCCACCCCTCACCCCCACCCCCCCACCCCCCCCCCACACACACACACGATGAGGTCTGATGATTGTTCTTAGAATTCAAGAACTAACACAAGCCTGTGATTCAGCAAACATATGTCTGAAGTTTTAGAATTCCATTCTGATTTCAAGCACCATTCCCTATCCCCATAACTCAGTGAAATAACTCTGTCATCCAATATTTCATTGTCCAAACTGCAATCCTCTCACTTCCATCCGACTGAGGAAATGTGACAGAATTCTTTGCTCATACCATGCGTCCCAATTTTTGAATCAGAAAGCACATCTGTGAGCCCTTATAAATCAACTCCAGAAGTGGAAAAGGATTCCATGAAGATTGCTCCATTCTGGTCCAAGGTTTAATTGTTTTATGCAAAATAAAATTGCCCAATCAGAAGCATGAATGGGGAGGGGGAGATAAAGCAAAAGAACCTTGGAATGAGTGATGGGAAGATTCTTTGGAGAGGAAATGTAGGAAAGTCAGAGTTCCTTTAAACACGGGTAAGACTGCCTGTGCAATCTGTGTGCGCCACCCCTCACCCCCCATTTAGACGTCTGTTACCCAGCTTGCTGCTTCCCCTGTACCCTTCTGCCCTGGGAAAGTGCTTTGGGGGAGCCAAGCAAAAGTCCTGCTGCTTAGCTCTCAGAGCCCCAGTAACCAGTGGGGACCCAGATCTCAACCGTTTTAATCTAATTCCTGAGAAACTGGCCTGAGAACACTAGTGGGGGGCGGGCTACTTTGTTGAGTGTTTATATCGTCTGTCACTTAGAACAGAAGATTTAAGGAAAAAGCCATTTTAGGTGCCGCACTTGTCATGGTCCCCAAGAACTTCTTCATATAAAAATCCCAGCACGGTCCAGCCTCTCCTCTCTCAGCTCCCAACTGGGTTGGATTTGTGGGACTTCGCTGCCCATATGCCCACACGCTCCCATCTCATTTCCCTGCATTATTTTTCCCCTGCTCATGTTCCACCACCAAAGGCACTATTTTGTTTCCTTGTCTTATTTACTGCCTGTGACCCCCCCCCACCTGCCCCTAGAAGGTACATTTCCCGAGTGCCTAGAAAAGAGGGCCCTCCCCAGAGAAAGTGCTCCGTGAATATCTGTTGAGTGATGGGAAGAATGAGCTCGGCATCTGCAGGAGCTGGGTGGGGCAGGAGGGAGAGGGGCAGATCTGTAGCCCTTTCCCCTTCCTCCCTGGGTGCTCCTGACAGATGCTACATGAGTCTCCTGTTTTCCACCTCTTTGCAGAGCATCGGCTGCGACGATTACCTAGGCTCCGACAAAGTCGTGGACAAGTGTGGGGTGTGCGGAGGCGATAACACGGGCTGTCAGGTTGTGTCCGGCGTGTTTAAGCACGCCCTCACCAGCCTGGGCTACCACCGCGTTGTGGAGATTCCCCAAGGAGCCACCAAAATCAACATCACCGAGATGCACAAGAGCAACAACTATCTGGGTAAGCTTGGTCTCCTTCCGGAGGCCGCCATCTGGCCCTGCCGGGGTCGTGGGATGAACACAGTGGCATCCAGAGGTCCCCCAACCCGTAGGTGTCCCTGGGAATGCCACAACACCCCTTCCCCCTTGACATGAGAAGCTTGGGTAGAGAAAGTTTAAAAAGCCCTAATTGCTAGTGAATGTTTACTTCTTTTTTTTGAGGGCAGTGTCACTGGCCCTCACATGTGGGATCCGAACCAGGGCCGCTGGTGTCTCAAGCCAGTGCTTAGCCACTCGGCTGGCACGCTAGTGAATGTTTAATATGTACACATGTACATCAGCCTTTGTTCGTTCCAAGGGAAACACGGTTATGAATTCGACAGTGGGCTAAGTTGCTTCTCTGAGATGGGGGCTCTTTGAAAAGCTGAGGGATGTTGGGGTTTGAGGCGGCCAGGCCGTTGATGATCCTGTCTGGAACTTCACTCCCTGGGACTCTAAAGCGAAAGCCATTGTTCTCTTCTTTCTGCCTCATCTGCCTGGGAAAAACAGCATGTGTGTATGTTCTGAACAGCTGTCGAGCCCCTCAGTAATCATTTTGGGCAATATCGTCAATATTGAGAGGGCGTTTTAAACCCACTGCAAAAAATCTTTGTTGATTCTTCCTTCTTGGTGTCTGGCTGATTGCATTTTATACAAAGCAATTGAGGTCTTACAGATTAATTTCTACCGATTTCTAATTCAAGTAGACATGTACAAATCAGTGAACAAAATACTGTAAGGAAGGCAATTTCTTTTTATTTATTTATTTATTTATTTATTTATTTTTAATTAGTTTAAGGTGTACAACACAGTGCAATAGTTATACTTTTTACCCCTCGAAGTGACAACCCCCTCTCCCATTTAGCCACCCCACTCCTCCCCCCCCATATCATATATATTTATTACACTTCCTCTGAGTCCCTAAGGAAGGCAATTTCTTAAAGTCAGTTAATGAACAGTAGTCATTTTTTATGTTTTAATTATTTATTGAACAGGAACTTAAATAGCATAGATACTATTCTTAGTGCTTTACATTGTTAGAACATTGAATCCTCTCACCAGCCAGAAGTAGTAGGAACTTTCTCATCCCCATTTTAGAAACAAGCACAGGGAGATTATATAACTTGCCAGAGTCACACAGCAAGGGAAGGGGAAGTGTGGTAGTCCACCAGGGGAAAATACCCACAGCAGTTCTCAGAACTGAGTTCTGGTCTGCCCTTGGCCAGGCAGCAGCCAATGGCCGCAGCAATTGAGAGATCATTAATTTTGCAAATTTTGAGTTGCAGGATCACCCCAGAAGATAACTCCAGACCCAAGAACTCCAGGTTCTGTAGTTCGTCCTTCTCCCCCCAGTGAAATGCAACCAAAATTAGCTGCACTTAGCTTTATTGGCAGGAGGAGGAAATAATCGCCAATGGGACTCTGAGACAAACCCTTCCTTAAAGTGGAAAGCTGTTACATCTGCTGCGGCAAACCCAGGAGCCATCAAAGTGGCAATAAGCCTGAATTCCCAGTGAATGGTTGGTGTGTTATTTTTAGTTGCAAAAAATTTCTTCCTTTCTATTGTATTGTTAGGAGATCGTATCTCCATCAACATCCTGTCTCCTAGAATGGAAAATGTTCTTGAGGGGTTATTTGAAGTGTGAGTGTGTTGCAATACACCAGCAAACAATACCACTTTTTATGAACTTTGTGTTGTTTTAAGTTTTCCCTGGCTTGCATTAGTCCTAATCAGTAAGGGGTTTTTAGGCTGTGCCCTCTGAAAATCAAACAGATACCCTGGGTGAATAGCCACTGGATGTCTGAACAGGAGCTTCTCACAGAGCCTCAGTGTTTTCATCTAGAGTATGGATGGAGTAAGAATCTTGACCTCCGTGAGAATCAGCAGGATAACAGATATTCAGGACCCAGCAGAGCCCTGGGCACTTATTAGCAATTGACAAACATTCATTCCTGTTCTTTTGTCTCAGAGAGCTTGTCAGTAGTCAAAGCTTCATGGAATCAAAATTCCATCTCCCCCTAAAAAAGATGAAGAGGAGGCAGAGGAAAATGGAAGGGTGATTCAGAAAGTCAAGTTCAACGTCCTATGCCCACCCACCAGAGAGGTGCCTGAGGAACCCAGAACCCGTGGCAATATTACATGATGCCCGTGGGCAAAGGAGGACGAGTGCAAACAGAGGAGCAGACTTTAGTGAGGGAGGGGCCAGAGGGGATGAACTGGAGCTTCTGTCTGCAGCACTTAAGCGTCACTTGGGATGCTCTTTCTTTTTCTTCTTTTTTCCTTTTTTTATTGGGATATAATTCACATCCCATAAAATTCACCCTTTTAAAGTATACAGTGGTTTGGATCGTCTTTTTCTCATCACAGGCATTCTCTTTACCTATCCAACTTATCCTGCTAAGTCTCCTGTTCTGTGAAGTCTATAGATTTTTAACATTAAATTGCATGGAATTGCTTAAGATTATGTATAAGCCATTACAGCACAGGTCTGTCTAGCTATTTTTGAACTATCCAGTGACTATTTTTTACATTACACATTTTCAAACATCGAAACATTTTTTTCAAAAGAAATATGTGGTGGGTTTCTCCTCTATTTTCCAGGTAATGATTGAAGTTGTGGTTTTCTTACCTTGTGATTTCTGGCGATGTTAACTGTATTTTGTATAAAAATTTGACTTGGTTCACAAAATTGGTTTGGTTGTTGGCATACATTTGTCCTGCAGAATAAGA
Organism: Aselliscus stoliczkanus; assembly: GCA_033961575.1. Taxonomy (NCBI): domain Eukaryota; kingdom Metazoa; phylum Chordata; class Mammalia; order Chiroptera; family Hipposideridae; genus Aselliscus; species Aselliscus stoliczkanus. Next base: position 61,118,442 of record CM066732.1, on the reverse strand, counting down.
AATAGAGGCGGAATGAATAGTTCAAATTTGTGTCATTGCCTTTTAAAAATCCACAACTTTAACAAATTTTGTTCGGTGGCCCTATTGTTTTCTAGAATTCCCTTTAGTTATTTGTAATGCAAATCAAACTTTCCTTGTGAAATACTTCGTATTTTCCAATGACCCAACTCTTTGAACACGAGAGAGAGAGATTACTGTAAAAACAGAGGGACTTGTGTGATTACTGCTGGAGAAGATGGTTTAATCAGCTCATTTGAAGAGTTTTTTTTAAACCCTCACTGTTTACATGACCTACCCTAGGCCACTCAGTTAATAATAGTGGTCATTCTGTATGAATGGATAGCTCTTTGTCTCTAAGCATTTTTACATGCATGGTCTTCTGACTTTTAAAACTGGACATTCATTATTTTGCTTGCTTCAGAAAAGATTTGGAGTTAGTTTCTAAAGATGTAATTATAGAGTTAGACTATGAAAATTGATATTTAAAAATCAAAACTACATAGAAGAAGGAGACATGTATACCAAAAGCCTTGGCTACTATGTAAGTTTTGATGGCACATTCAACCTAACTCTGAGTTTATGGCTTAATTTGGTTTGGCCATCACAAACTGGGTGTGCTGGACTCAGATTCTGAAGGCTGAGCCCTGGCTCTGACCCTGCTGGAACTCACAGGGAGCCTAGCCAGGGTGGGGGTAGGCGTGGGGTGGGGAGCACAGGCTAGCTCAGGGTCAGCTCAGCTCAGCCCTTCATGCTGCTGACTGCTTCTCTGAGCAAAGCTGGAGAAACCATGACATGTAATGGTGCACAGATTTCAGGAAGTAGGGTGTTTGTCTCACTTTAGGTTGAAAACCAATGAAATTCTGTAGAATTGAGCTCCACTTTTTAGTGGAGTGGTCAATACGAATTTGTTCACATGCTACAAAATATAGACTAGTTGGTTGTTTATAGATTTCTAGAATTTTTTTTCTGATGGAAAAGACTTTGGAACCCCTCTATCTGTTGTAGGCTATGTTTATGCAGTCTACTTTTGGACGTGAGTTATTCTGAACCCTGCTCTTTGGAAATACTAAGTTAAATCTAATATTATTAAAATGATTGACATTTTATATTACTTGCTTCTTCCTTAATAATAAGACGTAAAATTATTTTAGCTGATATATCAAAGTTTGGCATAGTTCAGCCTGCTTATTTTACTAATGTCGTTATGGAACAGTTAAAAAATCAGACATAAAAAGCATACCAAGCAAAAACTTGATTCTACAAGACATTCTACCCGTCAACATGTTACATTGTCATGATCTTTAGACTTGGAAGGGATTCTTTTAAAGGTCTGTAATCTTTTAAAAATTAACTGGCAATATCTTTACTTTTAAGCATGCTGGAAGTTTTAAACAGTAATAATGGTCAACATTTTAAGTATCAAGTATTGTGGATCATGTATAATTTGCAAATCTATATTTATTAGTTGAACGGCGGTCTATACGGGAAATATTGGACAATTTAAATATGATGTCTTATATTTGTATGACAACCCAAAGATTTTTTTCATGCACATTGTAAAAATTTTGAACAATACAGATGATACAGAGTAAAAAGATGAAATTTTTCCTTCATGCCAACCCCATGATTGATCCACTGCCTTCGAGTGGACAAACAGATAAATGACCACTCGTCACAGTTCAGTGGGTATCCTCCAGTCCTTTGTGAAAGTACAAATAAATATAGTTGTTCTAAAATTGATATTACTGCACATTTCTTTTTATAATTTGCTTCTTATTTTAACATCATGATATCCTTTCATATTAATACATATAAAGTTTATTCATTGTTTTTTGAGTGTAGAACATTCCATACAATGGATGTAACACCACTTAAGTATTTCCTTATTGAGGGGTGATTAGATTGTCTCCAGTTTTCTAATATTATAAAACATACTTTAGATTTTTGGTTCAAGTTGGCAGACTGAGTACATGACCTCTTCTTCCTCTCTCCCAGGATTCCATCAAAATGATAGTAAAGGAATAAGAAAAGATATGACCTGTAACCACCAAGAAAACACAAGGGGGGCATCTGTTAAATGATTTAAATAAATTTCTGGCAGACAAAAGGCAAATGGAAGAGTGTTCCCCAATGGAGCAGAGGAGATCAGAGCCTGGGTAGCAGAGAGGACTGTGAAGAGGAGGGCCGGCCTGCACGCAGAGCTTAAGGAACCTGAGTCTGGGTAAAATGGCGAGCGGGAGGGGAGGATGCAGCTGCAAAATGGGGAGATAGTGAAAACACCTTCAGATGAACAGGCATCCCAGCACACACACTCAGAACCCTGGCATCTACTTCCTTGTCCAAAAGCCGAAGGGAACTAGAGCACAGGTCAGAGCAATTGGTGCTCCAAGACCTCAGTCTTCATTCTGGAATTGGGAGAAGGAGCAGCTTAGTGACGGGCGCCCCATTCTCTCACCCTATAGAACTTGGCCTGCTAACAGGCTCTGCCTCTATGTTCAGAGTTCTCAGGCAGCCTGTCCACGGCTTTTGTCCGTAATACCAATCAATGGGTAACTGAAAACAACATGAATGGACAACCCAGGATCACTAGACATTTTTAGAAGCCTGTAGCATGAAAGAGAAAATCCAAGATAAATAGCTGGAAAAGTTGTTTCTAGAAGAAATAAACAAATTCTTGGAGAAGAAAACTTAGTTCTCACTAACAAGTAATGCTTCCATGATATCCAAATACATATATCCTTTCATACTTGTATAAATAGTTCTAGATTCCCAGAAATAGAACTTGTAGGTCAAATGGAATGAACACTTAAAATTAGGAATAAACCTAATAAAACATATGTAAAGTCTAGATAAAGAAATATTGTTAAACAACATAAAGCAAAAGATAAAGTAAAATTCCTCTCCAAAGTAGCTGTAGCAATTTACACCAAAAGTATGTGAAAGAACCCTTTCACCACACACTTACCAACACTAAATATTATAAACGTACTTCATTTTTAGCACATGTTTTCTATCTGCACTTTCCTGACCACTCATTTTTATCATTATTTGTACTCTTATGAATTTGGTGTTTTGAAACTGTGTTTGTAGTTTTCTCACTGATTTTGAGAACTCATATATGCTATGAATAATAACCATTTTCTGCTTGTATGCATATTAGTCTTTCTCTTTCGTTTCGCCTCTGTTTGCGATATCCATTACTCTGTGCAGAAAATTTTAATCATTTTTTTTTTTTTGGTCAAATCTGTCAATCTTTTTTTTATGATAATGCCTTTTGTCTTACTTTGGAAGACCTGCCCACTTCCAATATTATAAAATTATTCTCTAATATTTTCTTGCATGACTTTTATAATTGTATTTTTATATTTAAATATTTAATTCATTTGTAACTAATTTTTGTGTGTGGTGTGAGGTAGAGACCTAACTTTCTTTGCCCAAATAGATAGACAGTTGTCCCAACACTATTAAATTTCTCCCACTAATTTGAAATACCACCTCTATCATATATTAAATACAGATATATGTAGATATACTTTTGGATTCTCAGTTCAGGTCCACTGATCAATTTGTATCTTCCTGTTTCAGTGCCACATTGTTTTCATTTCTGAAGTTCTATATGTTTTATTCCTTTGTAGGTCAACTTTCTGCCCCCTCCTCAATTCCCTACCCAAACACTTTCTTTCCCTAAATTTTCTTACATTTGTTTCACATACTCTTTAAAATCCGTAAAACTTCTGTTGAGATTTCAATCGATATTGAAATATACTTATGGATTAATTTGAAGATGAAAAAATATCTTCAGTATACGTCGTCCTCACTTTATGTTGTTTAACAATATTTCTTTATCTAAACTTTACATATGTTTTATTAGGTTTATTCCTAGGTATTTTATAGTTTTTGCTAATATGGTATAAAGTCTTTATTTCCATTATATTTTCAATTAGTCACACTGGTGTATGTTGTCAGTTTATGTTATATATTTATTTTGTACCTTGCTGGACTCAACAATTCTACTAGTTTTTCAGTTATTTGATAGGGATTTTCTAGATGGAAAATCTTGCTATCTATAGATAATAATAATGTACTCTTCCTTTGCAATATTCTAACTCTTCTTTCTTGTCTTGTACTTAGAGGCTCAGCCCCCTAAAACATTTTGGAATCATCATAGTGATAGTGGGCTTCCTTATCCTGTTTCTGACAATGAGAATGCTTCTAATAGATATTTGCTGAAGTTCCTGATAGATATTTTTTATCAAAGTAAGGAATTTTCTTTCTGTAATTAACTTTTAAGGATTTTTATTGGAACATTTTTTGTTTTTTCCCCAGTGGTTAATTATCCTTAGTTGTCAATATTTATGACAACTTAGTTGTGACATATTTATGAAGTAAATGGAATATTTATTTATTATAGACACGTTAAATGGGTTTCCTCCAATTACTGCAATGGACTGAATGTTTATATCCACCCTCAAATTCGTATGTTGGAATCCTACCCTCCACGGTGGTGGTATTAGGAGGTAGGGCCTTTGGGAAATGATTAGGTCAAGAGAGCCCAGCCTTCATGAATGAGATTAGTGCCCTGATAAAAGAGGCCCCAGGGAGACCTTCCTGGCTCCTTCTGCCATGTCAGGTTACAAGGAAAAGACAGCTTTCTAGGAAGCAGGCTCTCAGAAGACACAGAATCTGCTATCACCTTTATCTTGTACAGCAGGTCCTCAAATAACATCTTCTCATTCAGCATTGTTTCGTTCAGCATCCCTTTGTTGTAATTTGATGAGATGCCGTAGGAACTTCACTCTTCTTTATATCCATTAGCCTATCGTAAAATTGGTTTCATTATATGTCATTTCACTTTAAGTCTCAGAACCTATCAATGACATTAAGTGAGGACTTACTGTACTTCCCAGCCCCCAGAACTGTGAGCAATAAATGTCTGTTGTGTACAAGCCACCTGATCTGTGGTATTTTGTTGTGGCAGCCCGAAAAGGCTAGGACAGTTACCTACATCTGATTCTGCTACAGGTCGTTCCTTCACATGGCGCAGACCCCAGTATGCTGGCAGCCTGCTCCCAGACGGGTTTCCTCTGAGAGTTCGTGGGCAAGGAAAGGGCAGACAGGGAGTAGAATCAAAACCCCTGGCTCTTAGGGCTATGCAAGGATTTGATAGGATTATAAACATGAAGCCTCTAGCATGACAAGACTTTAAGACATATTTTCCCTCCCTTACCCCAAGGCTGTAACATTTATGAATGACTATTAACAAAACTAGTTTTCCTTGTACTGGTGAAATTTAAAAAAACAGCCTTCTTTTTCACCCCACTGTCAGAAGCCTCTGAAGTACGCCAGCTTCAATGTGAAATTTTGTACCTTTCTTCTCAGACATCCAAAGCCTACCTAATTGAACTCGATTGCGCTGGTCGTGTGTCCTCATGGCTTCTGCACCCCACTGTCCCTCTAGGAGCAGTTCCTTCTTCTCAGAAGAACAAAGAGAGACTCACAGTGGTCGTCAGTTGAGCATCTTCCCTGTGCCAACTCACTCTATCAGAAAACGGTTTCTTTTGGGTATAAATTTACAATCTGGTCTCTGCCCTTTGCACCCCAGCCTTCATTCAGCCAGTGCTTCGAGCGCCATTTCTCTGCCCCTTCTCCTGCCTGGCCTCCAGGACTCAGCCTTGTCTCCCGTGTACCACCCAGCACTGCCCATTGAGATTGCCTCCTGCAGAGATACCGTTTCTGTCTGGGATGCTCTTAGACAAATCCCTTACCTTTTCTGAGAGTTAGTGTCCTCGTAGGTAAAGTAGGAAAACCATTGTGATTTCATGGAGCTGTTGACTCTAAATGAGATATGTGTGTAAAATACCTAGCACCTTAGAAGCACTCAATAACGGTTAGTTTCCTTATCTCCCTAGACCAGGGTTCTCACCCTGGCTGCACACAGGAGGCATGATACTTGAGGTCTATTTGAAATACGCCAATACCTGGCTCCCACCTGTGGATTTATTCCGTCTGGGGAAAGACTGGGTATCGGGATTTTTTTAAGCTCCCTAGGTGATGCCAATGTTCTTTCAGGGTAAATGACCATTTCCTTATACAGAGGGTCTCAACTCGGGGCTATTCTCCCCCAGCCCATACATGTGGCACTACCTGGAGACGTCTTTGATTGTTACATCTGGGGCAAGGGTGGGGTTGCTCCTGACACCTGGTAAAGACAGGTCAGGGATGCTGCTAAACACCCTACCATGGATGTTTAGACTTATCCAGCCCCAAATGTCAATAGTGCTAAGACGAGAAAACCTGGCCTACGTGAACACTAGCATGCTTTTTGGTGCTAAAGTTTCACAGGTCACTAGTTTCAGAATGATCTTTTTTTTTTTTTTTTTTGAGGGCAGTGTCACTGGCCCTCATATGTGGGACCTGAACCAGGGCCACTGGCTTCCGAAGCCAGCACTTAACCACCACGCCACTTGGCCAGCCCCAGAATGATGTCTTAAAAATAATAATAAATGCCTTAAGGTGCTACTGGAATGACTGTTTTATCTACCATTAAGTTTGCATTTATCAGCTCACTCTGAAGTCTTACTTGCCAAGCCACGCCCCCTCCTTCAGTTTATCTTCAATATTTCACTCAATCTGTTGGCAGTGGGCCTCTGGGTTGCAGCCCCAGCAACAGTAGTTCCAGTGTAAACAGCTTCCTAAAGCCTGCCTTCTGGCATTCAGAGTCCTTGCTTGCTTTCTTAATATATGGCAGGAGCATAAAAGACAGATGGAAGGAAGGAAAAGCAAGGAGAGCACATTTTTTCCTTTGGATTCCCATGGGACTTTGACCATATCTCCAGTTTGGCACTTACCATGTTTTATTGTAATTTATCTATGTAGATGTCTGCTCCCCACCAGTTAGGCTGTGCACTCCCGGAACACAGATATTCTGGCTTTATATTCCTTCTCTCGAGTACGCCGCGTGCTAGCAGCTATGCTGAGAAGCGGGGATATATATGGACATCAAGGCAGGCCTGGCTCTCTGAGTCGACACAGTGCTGTGAAGGCCGTGCGGGGGCGAAGCCCAGACGCCTTGCTCACATGTGTCACTCATGGACTGCTGGAATCCCTGTCTGCCTCATTCGTGTAATACTCACTGCGCACGCTCGTCCAGTGGGAGAGTGCTGTATCTGCACTGTTAGATGATGACACTGCCCCCAGCATGGCTGAGGGACCTGCTAAGGTGAGCGGTTTGTGAGGGGCAGAGTCAGGAGCCAAATCCAGGCGCAGTCCTTCCTCGTGACCCACATTCTACTGACATGCCCATGGTTATTGGCAAATGAAATGTGGCTGGAAGGCGGAGGTGGGAAGAACCTGGGCCTCCTTCCTCCCTCTCGGTTAGAAGAATAAAATGTCCTGATTCCTTACAGCCTCTTGTCCCCTCACACTGTTCCATCCCCGCCCCACTGTTGCTTCAAACTCGATTTAAATCATTAGGCCTACCCTCACCTGGCGAATCTGTGGACCAGGTTGCAGTAAGTTACAGCTTAGTTGCTAGACATGCACGGTCTGCCTCAGCAGAGCTCTGAAACTAGCATCTAAAAGAACCTCCAAGTCTTAAAAAGAATAGAACATTTTGGAGAAATGAAACATCATGTGGGTTTTTTCTCTTTTCTTTTTAATTGTGGTAAATATAGATACACACACATATACATATGTACATACATATGCATATGTATATATGGTATATATATCATAAAATTTATGGTTTTAATAACTGTATGTATATAACTCAGTGGCGTTAAGCACATTAGTGATGCTCTACAGCTATCACCACTACCTATTCCCCTATCGCTAATCCCTGGTGACCTGTCTTCTACTTTCTGTCTCATGAATTTGCCTATTCTAGGTACCTCATGCAAGTGAAACCAAACAGTATTTGTCCTTCTGTGTCTAGATTATTTCACTTACCATAATGTTTTCAAGGTCCATCCATGTTGGAGCATGTGTTGGAAAGGTATTCCATTTTACAGATTCACCACATTTGATTTCCCCACTCATCGGCTGATGGACAGTTGGCTTGTGTCCACCTTTTGGCTGTTGTGAATAATGCTGCTGTACAGGTCTCTGTTTGAGTCTCTCCTCTCAGTTCTGTTGGTGCATTCCTCGGAGTGGAATCACTGGGTGACACCATCATTCTGTGTTTGACTTTCTGAGGCACTGCCAAACTGTTTTCCACAGTGGCTGCATTTTCTCTTTCCACTAGCAATGCCGAGGTTTCCAGTTTCTCCACATTCTTGCTAACACATCAGTTGTGTTTTTAAGAGTATTTGAACAGGTGATAGGACAGCACCAGCAGCCTGCTTGTGAGCCCCAGGACAGGACGCTGAGATGGCCTTTGTGACCCTGCTCTGTACCTGTTGCAGGTCGTGGCAGCCTCAGGAGATGGGCAAACCGCAAACACTCAGGGCGCCATCCTGGCTCGTGGCTGGAGGCTCCAGATTGCAGGGAACAAGGTGATCACCGAGCAGCTGGTCTGTTAGTTGGACTAGTTCTCACCTTTTCGTCAGCAGCAAACTTATGATTCCTATAAAAAAAACAGGTGTTCACAAAACAAAGGTCCCCTGCCAAGGAGCCCGTGCCCTCTGGGAAGATGCCATGTTTGTTTTCGTGCACTGGACTGAATGTTCTTTAGGATTTTCTTTCCCCCTGGAGTCTGAGAGCACTTCCCTTTGATTCGGGAAAGCTCTGCTGTCTTTCTGTCTTTTCACTTTCACTGTCACTCTGCTTTGAAAGCTTTCACATCTGCTGGAGTGAAGTGAATCCTGCTTTTTACTTAGCACCCCATTGCCCAGAAATGTAAAACTAGATGTGCCTGTTTGTACTTGGATTTGTCTTTGGTTTTGTGGGAAATAGCTAAGCTGGGATGTGTTTTTGCTTGTGATTGTATCATCTATCTCAGACATAAGTGAAATGTCCATACCTGCTTTTCTCCTCCTAATGGGATGCGTCACTCAAATTCAGGAAGCAGCTGCTGAGCGGCTGGATCGTAGATTTTTTTTTTTTTTTGTGAGGGCAGTGTCACTGGCCCTCATATATGGGACCCAAACTGGGGCCGCTGGCTTCCCAAGCCAGTGCTTAACCACTGTGCCACTCGGTCAGCCCTGGATCGTAGATTTTGATGGAAGAGGTTTGACAGTCTTGTCCCTGAAGACAGGGTAACATTCTCTCCCAGGTCAGGCTGGGCTGCAGCACATCCAGACAAGCACCTCTGTTTGAGGCTCTCCTCAAACAGGGCTGCTATAATCGCCCCAAGATCTCCTGCATGGATTAGGGTGGCCGCTCAGAACCAGTTTGTGAGTGCAGCATGGGTAAGGCTATCCCACATCTGTCCATTCCCTAAGCCACTTGCAAATGCCCCTAAGCATTCAAGGTCAGGCTTTGAATATGCTAAATCCCTCCCACATGAGGGAATTTAAGCCTCAAGCAGAGATACCTAAGGTTTAAACAACATTGAGTCAATATAGCTGACTTAACAAAAGAGAAGTGATCGCTGAGAAAACAATAATTTCAAGGCTTTCTTAACCAGCAGCTGGAGCCCCCCATCCTTGGCTGCTGTAAGGGCATGGCTGTCATCTGGACCATCCCTCTCTTTCTTTCCAGGGATATAGCTTCAGGAATTGGAAATCAGGCTTCCAGAATCATCACCCTGCTCTGCTGGGCCCACAGGAGAAGCTGAGCATGGCTTTCCTTCTCTTGTTAAGCAGAACTCCAGTCAGATCCTGCTCATCTTCTGAAGCTTTAATTCCTGATAATAAATCCCTAAAGGGGTGATATTTGAAGATAAACCTCTTTTCTCCTTCCAGCTGTGGGCTGCCTCGGTTAGCTCTTCTCTAGCTGTTTCAGCCAAGCACCAAGAGCTCTTAGAAGAACTTGGGGTATCTCCCAGTTCCACTCTACCCTTTCCCCAAGCCAAACACTATTCCTTGAATTAGAGATCATATAAACGTCAGTATAGGAAATGTCCACTCCCTCTGTCTGAATCGAATCAATATTTATGTCCTTCCTTAGAAAACAGACCTTCACATAGCTCCTACTCCTCCAATTCCTTGTGACCTGACAGTCATACTTACATTTATCATGCTTTTGGGACAAAATTTGTCTCCTTGATCAGTATGTATTGTTCCTTTTATGTAGTTATATAATCTGATTAAGTAAAACATTGCTCTTCATCTGACTTGATAGTCATACAAAAATAAACAGGGCCGGCCGAGTGGCGCAGTGGTTGGCCGCTGGCTTTGGAAGCCAGCGGCCCCGGTTCGGGTCACACATGTGGGGGCCAGTGGCACTGCCCTCAAAAAAAAAAAAATCAAACATTGCAATGAATACCTGTAAGCACCTATTGTGCGCAGTGCATTGCAGAGACCTGAAGTTGAGCAATACGTGGTCCCTGCTCCAAAAAGCATGTACAATCCATATGAGAATCCATTGATAAGAGACGCAGCACTAGGAGGATGCAAAGGACACGGAGTGTTGTCATGATGGAGGATGATTTATGGCATACCTTAAAACACACCTTCTCTCAAACGTAGCTCACACCCGACTGACTGCACCGAACAAGTTGAAACTTGTCACACACTGTTACTAAGGTTCAACGCGCCACTTCCCATATTGAAGATCCCTGCCTTTCTGTTGGATGGCACTCAGAAGTGGCAGTCACTGTATTTTGTGATCATAATGGAAAGGCTCCATGTCACACATTGCTTCTAGTACTGAAATTTCTGTCAAATAAAAACATTACAGTGTGTCCTCATCCACGTTATTCACCGGATCAGGCACCATGAGACTTCTGGATCTTCCCCAAAGTCAAAATGACCATGAAAGGAAAACATTTTGAATGGATTCAGGACATGGAGGCAGCCACGACAGCGCAACTAAAGATACACATGAGAGAAGACTTCCAGAACTGCTTCAGAAAGTGTCAGGAACGATGGGATAAGTGTTCTAAGCGAGGGGGCATATTTTGAGGGGGATTAATGGCAATGTGTCCTTTAGTGTAATAATTTTTTTTATTTAAACATTCACTGTATTGTTTGATCACACCTCGTGTATGTACCACCTCCTCTTTATCCATTCATCCCTGGATGGACACCCAGGCTGCCTCCACATCTTGGCCATTGTAAACAGTGCTGCAATGAATTTATGGATGCACATGTCCCCTCAAGGTAGAGTTTTAGGCTTCTTCAGATAAATGCCCAGAAGTGGGATTACTGGGTTTGTCTTTGTCTCTTGCTATATAGCCTTTGTTTTGAAGTCTATTTTGTCTGGTATAAGCCTTGCTGCCTCAAGATTTTTTGTTGTTGTTGTTGTTCATTTCCATTTTCATGAAATATCTTTTTTCGTCCCTTTATTTTCAATCTCTTGTGTGTCTTCTGATCTGAAGTGAGTCTTGTAGGCAGCATATGTAAGGGTTTTGTTTTATTATCCATTCAGCCACCCTATCTTTTGATTGGAGCATTTAACACATTTACATTTAAAGTAATTGTTGTTATTGCCATTTTACTCATGTTTTCTATCTTTTTTTTTTTCTCCCTTAAAGAAGTCCCTGTAACATTTATTGTAATCCTGGTTTGGTGATGATGAACTCCTTTTGCTCTTTCTTGTCTGAGAAGATCTTTATCTGTCCTTTGATTCTAAATGATAGCTTTGCTGGGTAGAGTAATCTTGCTTTTAGGTCCTTGCTTTTCATCACTTTGAATATTTCATGCCAATCCCTTCAAGCCTGCAGTTTCTGTTGGGAAATCAGCTGACAGTCTTATGAGCTCCTTTATAGGTAACTAATTGCCTTTCCCTTGCTGCTTTTAAGATCCTCTCTTTGGCCTTTGCCATTTTAATTATAATGGTGTGGGCTTCTTTGAATTTATTTTGTTTGGGACTCTCAGTCCTTCCTAGATTTGTATGTCTGTATCCTTCATCAGTTTAGGGAAGTTTTCTGTCATTATTTCTTCAAATAGGTTTTCAATTCCTTGCTCCGTCCCTTCTCCTTCTGGTACCCCAATGACACAAATGTTGTTATGCTTGATGTTGTCCTAGAAGCCCCTTAAACTCTCCTCATTTTTTTTTTATTCTTTTTTCTTTTTGCTGTCCTGATTGGGTGTTTTCCTTAACTTCTAAATTACTGACTCAATTCTCCCCTTCATCTAATCAACTCTTGTTTCCCTCTAATATATTGTTTATTTCAGTTATCTTATTCTTCGTTTCTGACTGGTTCTTTTTCATGGTTTCTATCTCCATTTTCATGTTTCATATACCTTTGTTAAAGTTCTCCCTGAGTTCATCTACTCTTTTCCTAAATTCATTGAACATCATTATAACCAGTGTTTTGAGCTCTGCATCTGGTAAATTACTTCTCTCCATTTTGTTTGGTTCTTTTTCTGGAGCTTTGTTCTGTTCTTTTATTTGGGATGTTTCTTTATCTCCCCATTTTGGCTGCATCCTTGTGTTTGTTTCTATGTATTAGGTAGGGCTGCTATGTCTCCCAGTCTTAGTAGAGCAGCTTTATGTAGTAGGTGTCCTGTGGGGCCCAGTGGCTTCTCCATGGCCACCTGAGCTAGGTGCTACAGGTGTGTCCCTTGTGTGGGTTGTTTGTGCCCTCCTGATGTAGTTGAGACTTGATTGCTGTGGGCACAGTAGGAAGGATTGCCCCTCAGGCAACTGATTATTGTGGAGAAGCCGTTGTGCAGGGGCTGACCCTATGGAGCAGGGCTCACTTTAGCAGGGGTCTGGTGCCTGCCCAGTGTGCCCTTTGGGTGTGTTGTCCTCAGAGGCAGCTGGGTGATGCTCTGGCTCAGCCTGAAGCTGTCCACTGAATATGCCAGGTCCAGGGCCTCCTAAGAGGGGCCCTGCCACAGGCCAAGTTCAGCCTCAGCCTGTGCCCTCCCTGGGGCTACCTGGTATGAGCTACAGAGCAATCTGCAGATGGCCACCTCCTGCACTGGGCTTGGAGGTGCCGTGATAGACCAAGCTGTGATCTGAGGCTGGCTATTGCTATTGCCAAGCTTGGGGCTGCTCAGAAAGTGGTATGGGACACACCAAAGCCAGATGCTGCTTGTTTGGGTTTTGTGAGCCTTGAGAGTATTAGGAAAATCTGCAGCATGAGCCAAGACAGGCCCTTTGTATGGAAAAGCCACTGAAAGTGGCTTGGGCAGGCCCTCAAGTTGGGTGGGGCAGGATCTCAGGGAATCACGGGGTGGGGAGAGGCAAACAGTATTAGTCAAGTTGATAGGGACTCAGATATGATACCTGCCTGTGTCTGCACACAGGGAAGGGGCGGGGAGGGGGCGCCTGAACAAAGAAACAATGGATTCTGCCAGCACTTTTGTCTGAGGGAAAGCTGCCCTTCCAGCCCTCACTCTGAAACCAGACAACTCAGTTCCTCCCTGCATGTCCCTGGCGCCTTTCAAGCTGCCACCCCAGCACTGCAGCTCAGAGCAAATGAGTCTGTTGGCAAGTAAGTCTGTGCACAGACCCTTTAAGAGGAGCACCTAGCACTGCAGCCACCCTCCACTGGTTTTCACAGCCAGATATTATGGGGACTTCTCTCCCAGGTACTAGAACCCTCGGCTGGGAAGCCTGGTGTGGTGCAGGGCCCCTTGCTCCTCCAGAGGGGGCACCTCCATTATCGAGACATCCCTCCCAATTTTTAATGGTCACCTGTGGATGTGGGACCAGCCCATTCCTCATCTCTGCCCCTCCTACCAGTCTCTAGGTGGCTTCTTCTGTATGTCCTTAGTTGTAGGGCTTCAGTTTCGCTAGACTTCAGGTGATTCTCAACGATGGTTGTTCTGTAATTTAGTTGTGATTCTGACAGGAGGAGGCAAGCACAACATTTACCTACTCCACCATCTTGACCAGAAATCCTGAGTCATTTTTTAAAAATGTTTAGCTAAATCTCAGAGACCCACAGAACAGTGAAATTCCTGTTGTGAGCATGTGAGAGTCAAGGGCACTGTTCAGCCTGGGGACTCCCGTAGCCCCTGAGACACAAACCTCTCCTGAAGGGGTGAAGACATGTTTCAACTAAAGGTCTTTACAGACCTGCTGAATTGACCACAATTAAATCAGTTTAACTTTTTATCACAGAGCTTTATCCCCTCTTCTCAAAACACATGTGAAAACGAAATGCATGTGTAAGTGCAGAAAGCCGAACCTCTGGCCAGAGCCATCAGCAGGCCTAGCACTTATTTATTTGTTAAATAAGCTTTTTATTAAGTGTTAAGTATAAATACCTAAGTTCTCAGTTCAAAATGATACAGCTTTGATGAATGTCTACAAAGTGAACACACTCATGTAACAAGAATTCTGATCAGGAAATAGAACTTTATTGGCATTGCAGGAGCCCCTTCCCGTGCCCCCCACTCAGTAACTAATCCCCAAGAGGAACTGCTACCCTGACTGTTACCATGGATTCATTTTGCCTGTTTTTTTAAACTTTATATAAATGAAATAATACAGCATATACTGTTTCATACCTGGTCTTGGAGGGGCGGAGCTAAACATTTTTACATGTAACTTGGAATATAATATAAAATAACAATATAGATTTCTCCCTAATGTTTAACCAATTTTCCAACCCAATTTGTTAAAGAATTAATTTATTTAACACAGAAAGCTTAGAATGTGGTAAGTTCTTTTTTTTTATACTAGGTCTGTTTCATGGATGTTTGTTTTGTTCCATTTATCTGTCAAATAATTTCTGTACCACAGTTCAACTATTACAGCTTTAAAATATGTTTTAATTGGCATGGCAAGTCTCCTGTTTTCCTTCTTTTTAATAACATTTTAGATAATCTAGTATGATTGTACTCCAGGTGGATTTTGGAACCATTTTGTCACACTCAGGGAAAAAAATCCTATTGGTGTTTTCATGAGATAAATGGTGTTAAATCTGCTCAATAAACACATATTGAGCACTTTACTGTGTGTCAGGCTCTGTTCTAGGCACTGGGGATACCCCAGAGAACACAGCACACCCCACACTGAGGGCACTTACATTCTAGTGGGGAAGATTGGAGGCCAACGAAGAACCAAAAGATAATTGCAGGTGGCAATACCTGCTATAAAGAAAAGGAAACAGGAAAAAAGGAAAACAAATGACTGGTTTGGAGGAGCAGAGTGCTCTTCAAGTTAGATGATCAGAGAAGGTCTCTCAAAGGAGGTGACACTTGAATTGGAACCTACCTGCATCATGCCAAAAGGGTATTAGCATCTACAAATCAACTTGGGAAGAATAAACATAGTGGAAACATCCAACCTAAGAGCATAGCGTTTATTTCCATTCTTCAAATTTCAATTATTCTTTATATCTGCCAGTAAAATTTTTATATTTCCCATATAGATTCTTTGCATTTCTTGTGAAGATTGGTCTTAGATATTTAATTATATTTTGTTGTGGGATGATGATGATGATGATGATGACGATGATGATGATGATGGTGATGGTGGTGGTGATGGTGATGGTTATGGTGGTGGTGATGATGGAGAATGAAACCTATTTTCTATTTAATTTTCAAAATTGTTATCAGTACATAGAACAGCTATAGATTTCTTACATTTATCACTGTCTGACCACCAGATTGAAACTTTGTTGATGCTGGTTATTATGATTTTCTAATGATATAATCATGTCATATAGAAATAATGATAACATTGCCCCCTCCTTTCCAAAGTTATACCTCTGATTTCTTTTTCATGATATATTATCAAAAGTTTATCAAAATTTCTAAAACAATTGTTAATAAGTGACAGCAGACATCAATTCCCTAACTCTGACTTTAATATGCATACCTTTAATTTTCACTCTCAAGTAATATAGATGTATACTCAATACATATTTTAAATTAATGTGTGATTACATGCTTATTACTGGACTTGAGAAAGTCTGTTTCTAATTCTGTGTTTTTACCAGGATGACTTTTAAATGCCATTTTGGCATCTATTTAAATTATTTTTTCCTAAAAATTTCCTACATTAAATCATCTCTGCATTCTTGGAATACAACCTGCTTCATCTTGCCCAGTGATTCTTTTAATATTCTAATGTTCTGTTGAATTCAGTTCACTGGTACCTTATTTAAAATTTTTAAAATCTATAATTCGTAAGTGAGACAGGCCAATTACTTTCACTTTGTGCTACATCTCTGAAGCTTAGGTTAGGTTAGCTTTCCAATTTTTTTTATGTTCTAGAAAGGGCTAAACCATTACGTATTCCTTTTGATTTTGATGGAAACACACCAATAAAAAACATCTGGCCCTAGAATCTTTTTGGAAGAAATTATTTTTTATTAACTTTTAAAATTTCTTCTCTGGCTTCTAGTCTATCATGTTTTCTTGTTCTTCTCAGGTCAACTTGGTGATTTTCTTAATGTATCTTTTTCATGGAGAGTTTCAAATATCAAATTACATACAGAATTCACGTATAATTTAAAAGTACTTTGATGTATTATCTTTTTCAATTATAATATTATTTATTTGGACTTTATTGCTTTTTTCTTTATTAAAGTTGCTTATTAAAACTTGTTTTTGGAGAACCAGGTCTCAGTTTCTAATGTACACATAAGTGTTTTTGTTTTTCTTCTTTGAATTTATAAAATTCTGTTTTAAATTTTCCACCATGATTTCCATTTTTCAAGCAAATAAAAGTATTAATGGCTTTGACCACATCTGATAAATTCAACATGTGTTCATTTTTGTTTTTTTCTCAGTCAGTGACTTTCTCAGTCAGTAAAGGGTCTTAGGACCCCTTTACATGCTTAAGAGTTATGGAAGACCCCTAAGAATCTTTGTTTATATGAGTTGTATGTATTGATATTTACAGTATTCAAATTTTAAACTGAAATCTGAAAATTATTTATTGATTTTTAAAAAATAATAATAAACTTGTTTTTTGATAACCGTTTTTTGAAGAGTAACTATTTCTCAAAGTAAAAAAAATTTGAGAAAAGTGACACTGTTTTACGATTTTGAAAATATCTTTTAATGCCTGGCTATAGAAGATGTTGGATTCTCATATCTGCTTATGCATTCAATTTACTGAGATATGATTTTTGGCTGTAATATGTAAAGAAAATCTGGCTTTATGTATATATGTCATTGGAAAATGAAGAATTGATTTAATAGTCTTCAGATAATTATGACTCTTTTTCTTTGATACTACACCAAACTAGAAAATCTGTAGCTTCTAAAGACTAATTGCAACATGAAATATAAAACTATATCAATAAAGTTGTCATATTTTTACATTCATAAGAGAGAAAGAGAAAGCAAATAACATTGTAGTGTTATTGTGATAGATTTTATATCACAGGCCACTTGAAAGAATCTCAGAGACTACACTTTGAGAAACACCATTTTAAATAACTGCAGTATACATAATTTTTTTAACTTGTTAATTTCAAATAATGTTAGATTTATAGAAAAATTGCAAAGGTAATACAGAGTTCCATATACCCTTCACCCAGCCTCCCCTAATGCTAACTTTTTTAAAAAGTGTGAAAATAGATATAGATGTATAGATAGATATAGATATAGATATATCGTAAAACTTACCATTTTAATCATTTTAAATGTACAGTCAGTGGCACTAAGTACACTCACATTGTTGTACAGCCATCATCACCATCATCTCCAGAACTTCTTTCACCTTCCAAAACTGAAACTCTGTACCCATTATGGATAATTATGATTTATCCTTTAACCCAAATTATTTAAGGCATTTGTCAATATTTACATATTTGTGCTGTTAATTTCTGATTTTATTGCTTCAGAGGATGTGATACATATGATTTCAGGAGTTGGGTGAGTACAAAATGTAGGAAAATTTGTCTCCCTCTGTCACTGATTGAGACAGAGGGTTTACACCAAACAAAAAAAGGTGATAGATGTCCATCTTTCCACACTTTATCCTAAGATGGCCAGAACAATCTTCATCACTTCATCCGTCCCTGTCTTTCTGTATAAACCATGAAACCAGAACATATTGAATAAAGAGTGATGACCTGGCCTTTAACCCACAAACATCATGTTGTTAAACTCAGGCTGTAAGGACAGAGCAAGGCAGAATGCCTGAAGCTATACTTGCTAGAAACTGAAGGAGATGGTGGTGATGATAGTGATGGTGGTGGTGGTGATGGTGATGGTGGTAATGGTGGTGGTGATGGTGGTGGTGATGGTGTTGGTGGTGGTGGTGGTGATGATGGTGGTGGTGGTGGTGGTGGTGTTGGTGGTGATGGTGGTTATGGTAATGGTGATGATGTAGTCCATTGAATCATTCTCGGGGGAGAAAGTGGCAGGAGGGTAAGGGGAAGATTTCCAGCACTACTGTACTAGACTTTTTCTGTAAAGAGCCGGAAAGTAAATATTTTAGACTTTGCAGGCCATATGGTCTCTGCCACAACTACTCAACTCTGCTGTTGTAGTGTGAAAGCAGTAACGGGTTTCCAATATAACGTTATTTACAAAAACAAACAGCAGGCCAAATTGGCCCACAGGCTACAGTTTGCTGACCTGTACTAAATGAATGCCTGTAGATCTGAAAACTGACTATGAAGTTTGAATATCTCACCCCTCACCAGCTGACCATCTTAAAGGAGAATTCTACCAGCACACAGAGGGCAATGAACAGTCACTTACCCTGCCTGTTAACAGGTACCAAAGCTGGGCTTACTCCTCATCCAAACGTTTAGTTGAGAAAAATTTCATACTCAATTCTGAGCATAAAGCTAGACGGTGTCTAGCAACCACTAAGGAATAAAAATTAAGCTACCAACTTCTTACGAGGTGTTCACTTTCTTTAATTACTTGTTCTTTAGGCTATTTAGTTTACCTCTTCATGTCATTATGTTCTGCTGTTTTAAATAAGAATTTTATTTTATATAAACAATTATGCTGATCCACTTTAATTTTTCAAAGTGTGGGGTCTTTGCTGTTTGGACCAGGGGACTGTAACCCAAGTCTCATTGCTTCTTCCTGACAGCACTTTCTATTTTTAGGAAAAGGCTGTCAGAGGAAAATGAACCACCTCTTAAAGGACTGAGCTCACAAACTAACCTGTAAAACTAACATCTCAGAAACTCCTCTGTATTAACCATCAGTCAGCCCAAGAGTGTCTGTATGCAGAATGAATACTCATTCATTCTTTCATTCATTTATTCATTCAACAGACATTTATTGAGAGTCTGTTATGAGGCAATTCTGTTTTGGTCTGCAGTTATGACTTCAGCGATAGCTTCTTTTAAATGTCTGTTTTGTTCACATGTGTTCATATGTATTCTATATAATAATTTCTTCTACCTTCCTTTTTTAATAATAAAAGACCCTGAGTGCAAACCTGTATTTTCCCTTTTCTTCATAATGCCCCATGGTTCCCAATTGGATGCTCTGTGTGCCCTAAGGCGCGTACCACGTGATTTTGATTTACCAACTGGTGGGAAGCCTTTCTAACCCAGTCTCTGTCTTGAGCCCCATCCAGAATTCTTCCCTTAATTTTCCCTTAGGTCCCAAAGGTTGAAAGAATATTTTCCTTTCTGCTTTTAAGGGCTTGTATTGAATTCGTTATCACTAGGACCCAGACTTCACCCTAAAGATAAGGGTATTTATATGCTCAACTGAAGTAAGTAATCCTAAGGGAACATTCTGAATTGTGTCCTGACTTTTAAAGAGAGTCCATATTGCATTGGATTCATAAAACTGAAAAGTAAAATGCTAATGTGTAAAAATGTTAGTCCAGGCAATAAAATCTGTTCCCAGCCTTTCATAATCAGTTCCAGCCCAGTCGACAAGCTTATTAGCAGAAATAATGGGGAGAAAGGGGAAATTAAAACCTTTATAATTAAAAAGAATAACTCTCTTCTATTAAGTTACCTGTTTAATACCCTTAGTTGTTTTTTTTCTTCTTTTTGTGAGCTGCCTGTAATTTTTAAAAACCTGTTTTTGAGGGCAAAATGTTAACATCTTGGAATAATCACCACATGTTCTTTCTTTCTTTCTTTCTTTCTTTCTTTCTTTCTTTCTTTCTCTCCTTCCTTCCTTCCTTCCTTCCTTCCTTCCTTCCTTCCTTCCTTCCTTCCTTCCTTATTTTTAGTCATTCACGTTGACAATTCCATCCTCACTTGTGACAGGTTTTCCAGAACCATGTACGTCTGGCCATTCTCTGGACCGAGGCCCTTTAACCTGCCTGGCCTCCCTCTGGGCCCAGGAGACAAGGCACATGAATGCCTCTGCTCCATTGTCGGGTGCCAGGCAGGTACCAGGGATCCTACACCCTGGAACTCTGCCATAAGGACCCATAGAGATCTTCAGTTACTTCCTCCTCAAGGAGAGTCTGAGAGATAGACAGTGTGTTTAAAATGTGACCCGAACACTAATAATACGCCTACTGGAAATATCTACACAGTGTTCTTAACCCTCCAAAGGTGTTTCAGTCTCTTCATTTCCCCAAGTGGATATAGAGAGACAGACCAAGGATGGATTGCGGAGCTGGTGTGTCCTACCTGCTCTGGAAGCCACCACCTGGCTCCTCGGAGGGGCTGGAGAGCTCTGGGCTTCCAGAAGCAGCATCTGTGAAGGGCAGAGGCCAGAGCCTCAGATGGGGGGGTTTCAGTTGGTCAGTGAATTCCGTATCCACTCAGGGCAGCTCTGTGGCCTCGTGCATGGTGTTCAGACTCTGTGAATCTCCTTCTCCTCACATGCAGAGTGGGGGCGATGGAAATATTGAGAGGATCAAATGAGATGATGTTATGTAAAGCTGCCTCCATATGCAAAGTAAACTTCATTTTCTTACCTTCACTCTCAGCGCTCTCATAAAATCAGTGAGACAGGAAGGAGAGCCCAGAGCACCCAGGATTCACTCCCAGCCAGGGAGGTATGAGGGGCCTGAGCACTGGGGACTGAAATCAAGGCATTGGCAAGAGTTCCTTTATGGGAGTTCTAGGGGAGAATTCCATTTCTTCATCTTTCCACCGTCTAGAGCTGCATTTCTTGCACTCCATGGCTCATGGCCCCTTCCTCTATCATCAAAGCCAGCAGTGGGGCATCTTCCAATCTCTCTCTGCCTTCAACTTTCAGACTTCTGACTGCCAGGACTGCAAGATAATAAATGTCTGATGCTTTAAGCCACAAAGTATTAGACAGCTCCCTACAGCAGCTGCCGTAGGAAACTAATATGCTCCCCTTCCATCCTTATCAGCTGGCCCTTCTCCCCACTATGGGTATGTCACTCTTTGCCATCACCTGGCTGGAGGCCGAAACAGCCAACTCATCATGAAGGGCAGCTTGTCTGGAGAGGAAAAGCACAGACTGGATCCAGGCAGAGATGGACTGAGTTCCAGTGTCATCACTTCCCAGATGCACAGCTTCATCTCTCCTGATCTTTACTGTCCTCAAATATAAAATGGGCATCATGAAAGGATTAAGCTGCATAAGGTACTCCTCGTAGAGTACCTGGTCCCTAGTGGGCTCTCAGCACCTGACCTCTTTACTTATGACTCTGAGAAGAGATTCTCTCTTTTCAGGATGTGGGAAATCTACACTTGTCCCCCTGTCTAGCCCTGGGTAGCCTTGCTCCTGGGGATTCCTAGTGACATCATTGGTGGTCCTCGGTGGATCACCAGTTGGACTCTGGGCAGCTGGACACTCTCTTCTCCAAGGACAATGAAGACATGAAGACTTGGCCCAGCACATTCACGGGGAAAGTCAGAACTAAAGAAGGATCAAGATTCCCGAAGATCACATCATCCAGGTGAAAGCCTGAAGTAACCCAAACTGGTGGTGTGGTTAGGCTGGAACGGGTAACCTGTCCATGAAGGGAAACAAAATCCCAGCCGGACGTTCACCAAAAGTAACAAAATCCCATGGGTGTGTTCTCTTCAAGTGACCAGAGCCTCAGCTGGGCCAGTTTCCATGTACTTAAAGGAGCAACAAATTGCCAGAACATTAATATATACCAAAAAAAAAAAAAAAAATGAGTGTTCTAGAACATCCAGGCACAAACTGCTAAAAGAGATGTGGGTGCGTGTGCCCATGGAAGAGAGCGATTGAGTCTAATTTTGATTTTTCCATCATTCAAAACTGAATTGCTGCTCTGGGTTTTCAAGAATTGTAGAGATGATGAGGTCATCTTACTGGAATTATGGAAGGATGGAATTAGGCCATCCTTCAAAACACCTCAGGCTTTTTTTTCCCCCCCTTTTTACTTTGCTGGATGCCAAGGAGATTTAGCTCGACCAAAGCTGTACTTTATGGCAGGACACCTATTCTTCCACTGTAGATTTTTTGTTTGTTCGCTGAGTTGTAAGACTGAACTCGGCAGTATGCAGGGACCTACCAGTCAGCTGGAGGCCAGGGGCGGGCCATGGTGAACTCGGCTTGGCTGTCAGAGCCATGGCCTCCAGGTTGGTCTCCTCCTCCACGCTTGGGGATGGGACCAGGAGGTCCCTGGTTTCATGTGTAGCTCTGACATCTGAGGGTATTTTAGAGAAGCAGTGGCAAGAGTGGGGAAGAGAGGAGGAGTGGCACTAAGGTGGCTGCAGGTGACATTTGCTGGCTCCGTCCATTCCTGACAGTAAGAAATCCGGCCACACACCGTGGTATCTAGAGGGACTCACATTCCAGTGTAGGCAATTGGGGAAATGCTGGCCTGGGCAATATTTATTATTTAAAATTACCTTGGAAGTAGTTGAATAAGCTTTATTTACAAATCATTATCCTGGAATTATAATTCCATAAAACTTCCAGTTGGACACCAATAAACACTTAAGGAAGAGAAAGCAGCTTCCTAAAACGATAATGAGTGAATTTCAAATTGCTTTTGAAAAGACACAAAAATGCCTCAAATTTCTTGCTATGGTTCTAGATGTTTAGTCATAGGTTTATTTGAAGACTGACTCAACCCTGATGTTAACTCACCATTAATTTCAGGATGTGGGTTGGTGGAGGGAAGCCCAACCTGGGGGAAAGGAAAATCAGAAAAACCCTCGGCAGCTGGACATTTCTTTGTTACCAAAGAATGTGGAAGTCCAGAGACTCCTTAGCTGGAAGCATTCGCAGGATTGCCCCACCACACTTTCTGCTGGGACAGCAAGGGGAGGAGATCCAAGTCTCAGGACCTGTCACCTTGGGTCCATTAGCCACAAAAGACCTTGAACTATCGGGAGAAGCAGAGGAACAAAGCCTGTGTTGAGGGTGGGACTCTGAGGATAGGTGAGTGCAAAGATCTCCTTTCAGCTGAAGGCTGACCCTTTGGTGAAGACCACCTGGGGGAGCTTTCCATCAGGTGCTCTATTTGGAAAAGCCGTCAGCCGTGGAATGGATTTTCATTTATGTTCTAGTGACTTTTTCCTTCTTGTACTGTCACAAGCAATTCCTCAAGTTCTGAATATTCAGATTTCTTCTCTTTCACTTTTTTTCTTTATATTTTTCCCTACAATACAGATTTCAGCCAGTGTTAGCTTTTCATCAGTTGCCTCCAGATTACAGTTTCTGATGACTTGTAATGAAGGTCTGGCGCCCTTTAAGCAGGACTGTGGGTCATCATATTTTATTTTAATATAGCTAAGCTTTTCAAGAATTATACATCCTTCAATTTGTCCAACAAGCTTCTAGCAACTTATTTTTCCCTTCCTCTGTATAATTTAATTGAAATTTTTATTGAAATAACTGTGGGTTCAACATACAGTTGTAAGAAATCATACAAATATTATTTCAATTGTTAACTGAGTGAAAACCTCTGCTCCCGAACAAAAGAGCCATTAAAACCTTTCAAAAAAGAGCTGCCCATATTATCATGTCTCAAGAAAAAGTGCAGATATCAGGAACTAAACTTATGTTTGGGGGACACACTGCCCTAAGTATGAATAACTTGGTCAGGAGAAACCTGAAGCACACCTCTGAGTTAGTTCATAGCCCTGTCACGGTGCCGAGACTACCCCCTTGGACTTGGAAGGCCCACAACAAACCACAAAGAATACCCCATGGCCCCCACTTGGGGCCCATGTGCACCTGGCGACCAGGACAGCCCAGAAGTGAATGGTCAGGGGAGGCAAAAGGGAGCAATAAAGAGCCAGCACGTGCGTGGACCTGCTCAGGCATCCTGGTCTCTTAAACTTTTTCTTCTGTGCCTCTTGAGTTCATATCTCATTCTGTATCCTCCTAGCTCCCTTCCCAAAAAAATCCCATAAAACAAGTGGATGACTGAGTATCGCACGGGAAAGAACTTGAACTCGGCCAGTCACCAGGAGCCCTTCCACGTGCCTGTCCCAAGCCCTGCTTCCTCCCTCCCCGCGGACTTGTGTAGACAGCATGTCCTAGCATTTATTTCTAATTTTATTGCCCAAATGTGCATTCTTGGACCTGATAGTCTAGTCTTGCCCATTTTTAATTAGGTCCTTGAAGCCTCTCTTTATCTACAGATTCTCTCTTCTATTCTTTTCTTCTTTTAATGATTTACCTGTTGGAGGACGCAGGGTATTTAACAGGTGGTTTCCATGTGGTGAGTTTTACTGATTGCTTAGTCATAGTGCAGGGGTTTAGAATGTTCCTCTGTCCTCTGTACTTCTGGCTAATTGGCAGCTGACTCAGAGGCTTGGTCAGAGTCGGGCACAGCCATGAGACGATAAAGTCTGTAGTTGATCAAGCTCAGCAAAGAGATGGGCACTATAGCTTCTCCTCGGAGATGCCGTCCACTCCCACTCCTGTGTCTGCCTCCCACCCTTGCCATTCCAGGAGAGGGGCTGAGACATGGAATGTCCTCGCCCCAAAGAAGGCAGACCCATAGCTCTGTGAAGCCAGAGACAATCTCAGAGAGAAGAAGGACTCTGGGCAGGCCCCACCTCTGCTTTCCATATCACTGCCCACCGGCCTCCACATGAAGGGTGAGGTGGTAGCAACCACAACAGAAAGACAGGGAGAAGGGAGTCCAACTCCCACCCTGCCTAGCGGGTCACAGTCCCATGTCTAGGGACAGCTTCAGCCCCTCACCCTCAAGAGCTAGCACAGAGGCTGCTTTCCTCTTCCTTCACAAGGGAGAAAATGGATTTGGAACCAGGTACAAATCCCGGCCTGGCACCATGGTAGTTCTGTGACTTAGGGCGAGTTCCTTTGCCTGTCTGAGCCTCTGCATCCTCATCTTACAGTGGAGCTAATAATGCCTGCCTGAGACTTTGTGAAGATTATATATAATAATGTGTGTATGCTGAGCATGTTACCTAACTTCTCTACAAAGTGTGAAGAACAGAGGTACCTACCGGTCAAGCACTTACTATGCTTAGTGCATAGTAAGTCCTCAAAAATGTTAGCCAGTTTCACTTTTATTATATGAAGCATCTAGTTTGTTGAAAAAGTTCTTTTATAGCAGCTATTATAATTTACAAGAAGAACTTGGGGGCTTCTAGGTAGCTGATGATAATGGCAGCAACTGGGTGCCCCGCTCCCAATATTTCCTCCACAGTCTATTGGGTTGTTGGAAAAGTCATGACACATTTTTGCAACAACAACAAAAAAAAAAAAAAACAGAAAAATATGTCATAACTTTTCTGACAACCCAATAGAACATCAAGAACAGGAAAAATGAAAGGGCTCGAAAACCACAACCTCTGATAACTTGAGGG
Organism: Aselliscus stoliczkanus; assembly: GCA_033961575.1. Classification (NCBI taxonomy): domain Eukaryota; kingdom Metazoa; phylum Chordata; class Mammalia; order Chiroptera; family Hipposideridae; genus Aselliscus; species Aselliscus stoliczkanus. The sequence goes on along the minus strand of CM066732.1, from coordinate 61,092,806 downwards.
CAGAAAATGCCCAAACTTTAAAATAACTGTAACTAAAAGGAGAAGAAACACCACATCCCAGCACATGAAAACTCACTCCGTCCCACCCCGCCCCACTGCGTGGAAGCAGAGCTACGTGGAGAGAATCGCTAGGGGAGAGAAGAAGGGGGCCAGCACGGAGGCCTCAGGCTGACCCCGAACTGCTCCCAGGCAGAACTAAGTCTGCTCTAAGCCTGAAAATACTAAACAAAGTGTCCAGGGAGATCAGGGTGCAGCCTCTCGGGGACTCCTGTATGTGTGACTTGAAGGAATAGTCTTCCTAACACATAGCTTCTGGGGGAGAGAAACAGGGAAAGGAAGGGAGAAGCGACCTTGGGTGATCAGCTGGTAATGGGAAGGATGTAAAGGGCGGAAATAGGGCAGCTCTGTTCAGGGCACACAGATCCACACTATATGGAAAGGGGAGGCCTGAAGACAGATGTGCCAGGGAGAATGCCAAAAGGAGTATGAAATTGCAGACCTTCAAAGGAAACAAAAGGGGAAATTAGGTGGAGGAGCTGTCCCAGAAGTGTGGGGTGGCAGAGCAGGAGGTGAGAATGGGATACAGGGACATGAAATGAAGATCTATGAGGGGTCAGTGAGCCAGGAAGCAGCCACCTTGGGACGGAACATGCTGGAACACAAGCTCCATTAGTCAGCTCCAAAATATGAAACTCCTGCTCCAGGGAAGTGGACACCTGGTAGACATAAGCACACCTATTCCCCAGCAGGTCTCCACCAGAGCATCCCAAGGCCAACAGGCAGGGAAACGGGATGGGGGTCAAGAATTGCAGGGGCTCTGCTGTAAAGAAAGAGTAAGCATTTGAGACCTAGATGAAACGGGGGTGGGGGGAGTGATGATTACAGACACCATAAAATAGGAAGGATGTAGAATTCAGGTCACTGAAGTCCAAAAGGCACCACATAAATTGAGAGAAGGAAAATCGAGCAAGTTTGATAACACTTGGGGTTTTGCAAATTATGGAGTTTGCAAAACCTGCATTTGTGTTAAGTATTGAGGGGAAAATATTATTGGATATTTGTAAAACATCACATCTTTCCGTCATATCATCCCTGCCCTAGGGGAACTTAGTGTAGAAGGGAGAAAGGAGATTAAACATCCCTCTGGAACACAGCAAGGTCCAGTGTAAGGGAGAATCAAAGAAAGAACAATACACTGCCTGGAGGGTGTGAAGAGGAGAGAAGGACCTTAAAAGGGCTCAAGGATTGCCTCTGAGCTGGATTGTGAAGAATAAAGTTCACCAGGTGAAAATGCAGAAAGACCTTTGTGGTCAAAGAGAAAAACAGGCATAAAATGTTTTAGAAATGTTAAGGAGCTCTGTGTACGGAATTCTAGAACATAGGATGACAGTGAAGAGTAAAGGAAAAGAAGACTGGAAAGCCTGGGTGAGGCGACTTGGGAAGTCCGGGAGCAGTAAGAGAGGAAGGGGACCTTGTCAGCCAGTTTTGTCAAATCAACTCGATGGTCACCTCATGGGATTCAAGATGGCATCTGGAACTATAATCTCTTATAAAACCTTACCTAAACCCCAGGGCCATGAACTGTTTCCTTTGGGAACAGCAAAGCTAAATACTGAGATAGTTTTCATAGCTAAGAATGTGTATTGGGTTGTCGGAAAAGTCATGACGTATTTTTTCTATGTTTTTCATTGCAAAAATGCATCCTGACTTTTCCGACAGCCCAATATACATCGCATACCTTTTATGTCTTCTGATCTGTCATTTTTCTCCATTTTCCAAAGCAAGGTGTCTGCAAATATTTTACTCCAATATTTTATTAGCTAATAAATATTTTTAGTTAATAACTAATATTATTAACCTTTAGTGTCTATTATCCTCTCCTTAAAAATAGCATTGTCCTTCCCTTTGTTTCTCTTTTTTTGGACCTTTCACATCTTGGTTCTCAGAAACAGCCCAGGATTTGCTAAAGCCATGCCCAAGGTCTTAGAGCCTGACCTGCCACAGCTTCATCAGCACCTTCCATGCCTGAAAGTGCCAAAGAGAGCAGGCATTGGTTGAGAGGTGGCAGGTCCAGTATATTCTGCATGGCATGAGTTTTCCATGTTAACCTGACTATCTTCGTTGTTTCATGATCAATCCTATCAAAAAGGTATTGTGGGGAATAGAAAACTATAATCTAATTTTTAAACTCCAAATAACTTCAGGAATGAAAAAATAGTTAATTTTAAGAAATCTTTTACTATATTAATTATTAAAAGAAAATAATTATCTTAATTGGTGCTGAAAGTTCACTTGATAACATTTGCCATATAATCTGCATTAAAACTCTTTTTTTTAAGATTCTTATTAAAATATAGCTAATGTACAATGTTATATTAGTTTCAGGTGTACACCAGTTATTCGACATTTATATACCTAAAGAAGGGATCACCATAAGTTCACTAACCAGCTGACATTGTACCACGCTATCACAATATTATTCACTATATTCCCCATGTTGTACATTACATCCCCAAGACTTATTTCTTTTATACCTGGAAATTTGAACCTCTCACCTTTTTCCCTACTTTTTAAATGTTTCAATTACAGTTGACATTTAATATTATTTTATATTAATTTCAGGTGTAGAGTATAGTGGTTAGACATTTATGTAACTTAAGAAGTCACCACCCTGACTAGTCTGTACCCAGTTGGCATTATAATAGTTATTATATTAACTATATTCCCTTTGCTTTACGCCCCATGACTATTTTGTGACCACCAGTTCATACTTCTTAATCCCTTCACCTTTTTCACCATGTCCCCCAACACCACTCCCATCTATTGCCCCAATAAATTTAGTACCCATCTGACACCATACATAATTATTACAATATTATTGACTATATTCCTTATGCTATATCCTACATCCCCATGACTGCTTTATAACAACCAATTTGTACTTCTTAATCCTTTCTCCTTTTTTACCCATTCCTAACCCCTCTCCTGTCTAACAACCATCAAAATGTTCTCTGTATTTGTGCGCTTTCTTTCTGATTTGTTTGTTTATTTTGTTCTTTAGATTCCACATATAAGCAAAATCATATTGTATCTGTCTCTCTCTGTCTGACTTACTCCACTCAGCACAATACCCTCCAGGTCCATCCATGCTGCTGCAGATGGCAAGAACCCATTCCCTTCCAGGGACAAGCAATATTTTATTGGATGTATATGTACCACCCCCTCTTTATCCATTCTTCCATTGACAGACACCCAGGCTGCTTCCACATCTTGCTATTGTAAATTATCCACAATGAACATATGGATGCACATGTCCCCTTGAAGTAGCACTTTGGATTTCTTCAGATAAATACCCAGAAGTGAGATGACTGTGTCCTTCTTTGTCACTTGTTATAGTCTTTGTTTTAAAGTCTATTTTGTCTGGCATGAGTATTGCTACCCCAGCTTTTTTTCCTTTTTTTTTTCCATTTTCATGAAATATCTTTTTCCCATCCCTTTACTTTCAGTCTGTGTGTATCTTTGATCTGAAGTGAGTCTCTCGTAGGCAGCATATATAAGGGTCTTGTTTTATTATCCATTCAGCCACCCTATCTTTTTTTTTTTTTTTGAGGGCAGTGTCACTGGCCCTCAGAGCTGGGACCCGAACCGGGGCTACTGGCTTCCCAAGCCAGCGCTTAACCACCACGCCACGCGGCTGGCCCCACCCTATCTTTTGATTGGAGCATTTAATCCATTTACATTTAAAGTAATTGCTCATAGATACATAGTTATTGCCATTTTATAATTCTTTTTTTTTCCCTCTTAAGTCCCTCTAACATTCCTTGTAATACTGATTTGGTGGTGATGAACTCCTTTAGCTCTTTCTTGTCAGGGAAGCTGTTTATCTGAACTTCAATTCTAAGTGATTGTTTTGCTGCATAGAGTAATCTTGGTTGTAGGTCCTTTCTTTTCATCACTTTGAATATTTCATACCAATCACTTCTGGCCTGCAAAGTTTCTGTTGAGAAATCAGTCTTATGGGAGCTCCCTTGTAGGTAAATAACTGTTTTTCTCTTGCTGCTTTTAAGATCCTCTCTTTGTCTTTAACCTCTGGCAGTTAATTATGATGTGTCTTGGCATTGGCCTCCTCAGGTTCGTTTTGTTTGGGACTCTTAGTGCTCCTTAGACTTATATGTCTATATCTTTCGCCAGTTTAGGGAAATTTTCTGTCATTATTTCTTCAAATAGGTTTTCAATTCCTTGCTCCCTCCCTTCTCCTTCTGGTACCTCTATGATGTCAATATTGGTACACTTTATGTTGTCCTAGAGGCCCCTTAAACTCTCCACATTTTTTTGGTTTCTTGGTTTTTGGGGTTTTTGTTTGATTGGTTGGTTGTTTGTGTTTGGTTGGTTGGGTGGGTGGTTTTTTGCTGTTCTGATTGGGTGTTTTCTGCTACCTTATGTTCTAAATCGTTAATTCAATCTTCTGCTTCTTCTCATGTACTGTTGATTCCTTCTAATGTATTCTTCATTTCAGATATTGTTTTCTTTATTTTTGATTGGTTCTTTCTTATGTTTTCTATCCATTTTGATGTTACCTATCTCTTCTTTGAAGCTTTCCCTGAGAGCACTGAATATCCTTATAACCAGTGTTTTGAACTCTGTATCTGGTAGATTGCTTGTCTTCATTTTGTTGAGTTCTTTTTATGGAGCTTTGTTCTGTTATTTTATTTGGAAAATGTTCCTTTGTCCCCCCATTTTGGCTGCCTCCCTGTGTGTGTTTCTATGTAGGGCTGCCATGTCTCCCAGTCTTGGTAGTGGCCTTATATAGTAGATGTCCTGTGGGATCCAGTGGTGCAGTCTTCATGGTCACCATAGCTGAGTGCTCCAGGTGTGTCCCTTGTGTGGGTTGTGTGTGCCCTTCTGTTGTAGTTGAGTCTTGGTTGCTGTTTACATGTCATTGGGAGGGATTGACCCTCAAGTTGATTGTTGTGAGGACTGGCTGTGACTACTTTGGAGGAGCTGTTGTGCAGGGGCTGACCCTACAGAGCAGGATTCACTTTAGCAGGGTTCTTGTGCCTGCCCAGTCTGCCCTTTGGGTGTTTCATCCTTGGAGGCAGCTGAATGATGCTCCAGCCCAGTCTGAAGCTAGCCACTGGGCCTGCCAGCCCCCAGGCCACCTGGGAAGCAACCCGCTGCAGGCCAAGTTCAGCAACGATCAGTGCCCTGCCTGAAGCCACCTGGCAGCAATCCACAGATAGCAGTTGTCTGGATTGGGCTTGGAGGTGTCCTGAGAGGCCAAGCTGTGAACCAAGGCTATCTGTCACTAGTGCCAGGTTTAGGGCTGCTCAACCAGAGGTACACTGAAGCCAGATGCTGCTTATTTGGGTATTATGGACCTTTGAGAGATTTTAGGAAAGTCTGCAGCATGAACCAAGTCAGGTCATTTATACAGAGAAACCACCAGAAGTAGCTTAGGTGCGCCAGAAAGTTGGGTGAGGTGGGGTCTCTGGGAATCACTAGGGCAGGGCAGTAATAGCCAGTGTGATGGAGACTCAGATATGATATCTGCATGCATCTGCACATAGGGAGGGGGAAGTCTCATCAAAGAAACAGTGGCTTCTGCCAGCTTCTCTCTCTGGGAGAAAGCTGCCCCACCAGCCCACACCCTGAGGTTAGACAATTCAGGTCCTCCCCTTATATCCCTGGTACCTTTCGAGCTGCTCCCCCAGTGCTGGAGCTCACAGTGAGTGATTCCATCAGCAAGTAAGTCTGTAAGCAGTCACTTGAAGAGGAGCACCTGGGACCCCAGCCACTCTCCATCTCAGCCACAATCACCGCTGGTTTTCACAGCCAGAAATTATGGGGACTTCTCTCCCTGGCACTGGAACCCTCAGCTGTGGAGGAACTGGAAAACCCTCAGTCCTCAACCTTCACAGCCAAGATATCCCTCCCAATTTTTAATAGTCACATATGGGTGTGGAACCAGAACCAGCTCGTTCCATGTCTCTGACCCTCCTACCAGTCTCGGGTGGCTTCCTCTTATGTCTGTAGTTGTAGGGCTTCGATTCAGCAAGATTTCAGATGATTTTGTTGTCATTTTTATGTGGTCCTGAAAGAAGGTGAGCACACTATTTACCTACTCCACCATCTTGACTGGAAATTTAAAACTCTTAATAAGTTAGGAATAAAAGTGAAATTCCTTAATTTGATATTACATGTCTACTGGAATTCAACAGTGTTCATCATACTTAATGATGAAATGTGAGAAGCAGTCCTAATTCAGGGAAAAGGTAAAGAGACCCCCATTATTGCTGTAAAGTTTCTCATCTGTGAAATATGATGAGGACAATAAACAAGGTATAAATATTGGGGGGAAAGGGATAAAACTCCTTATTTATATATGACATCTCTTTTTACCGACATCATTACATCTAATCATTAGATCTAATCATATATTCATTACAGTGTCCAGGTCAACCTAATTATTCAAAAATCACTAGCTTTTCTATATGTAAGCAATAAGCATATAAAACATGTAATTTTTAAAAGATGCTATTCACTGTAGCAACAAACACTTAAAATATTTAGGAATAAATGAAGTCAAGAAATAGTTCAGAATCTGAAACTTTACTAAAGGATATATAAGGAAAGTTAAATACATTGAAACTATACACCATATTTATGTCTAAGACAACTCCATTTTAAAGATCCATCAAGTTCCCCTAAATTAAGTCATAAATTTAATACAAAAAAAAAAACCTCATCATCATTCTAATAGAATTTTAATGAAAACCCCTGATACGAAGGTTTATCTGAAAGAATAAGAGCAACTGTGCAAGAATAATCACAGTTTTGGGAGAAAGATGAAGTGAGAACATGTACCAAAGAGACTGCAACAAAATGAAATAGTCTAACAAAAGTCTGTGCATATAATAATAGAGTGAATGATAAAGGTACATTTTAAATAATTGAGGAAAGGCTGGATAATTCAATAATCAGCATTGAGATAACTAGTTGTCATTATGGGGAAAAAATATGACTAGATTTCTATGTCACAATATATACCAATATAAAAATTATAAATATACCAGAAGAAAATACAATAACAAAATCTATTTAACTAAGGAAAATATTTTTAAATCAAGTGATGATAAGAAACTTTTTAAGAAGTCTCTGAACCTTTTTAGCCTCTGTAAGCATTAATAAGATTTATAAATTTGATTTAATAAAAATGAGAGCCTCCTCTATGACTAAAAATGCTATTAAAGACAAGTGGTAGACTGGGCCAACTGAGTGGCATGCTGGTTAAGAGTTGGCTTGGAACGCCAGCTCTAAGCAGCAGGGCCCCAGTTTGGGTCCTATATGAAAGGCTGGTGACACTGTGCCCTCTGCAGCTAAGATGGTGAACAACAGCTCAACCTGAAGCTGGGTTGCCATAAGCTACAGTGAGTGACTGGCACCAGCGTAAGCTGCCAGCAGCTGATATGAGCCGCCGTGAGTGGCTGTCCAATGGCTGGCAAGCGACTGCCTCACCCAGGAAGAACACAATGATAATACCAACATGGGCCAGTGAAGCAATGTCCTGCACAGCTAGTGTGAAGAACAAAAGGACAGCAACTTGTCTTCCCTGATGTTGTTCCCCTCCCCCAATTCTCCAATAAAACCTTAAAAAAAAAAAAGACAAAGGGTAGACTAAAAGATAATATTTTTGAACATATAAAGACATAGCACTAATGAAAAATACGCTTCATATGTGAAAAAGCTCCTACAATTCACTAAGAAAAGATAAAACACCCAGTGTAAAACAGGCGAATGATATAAGCTAGTAATTCCCAGGTGGGGAAATACCAATCATTAAAAATATATAAAAGGATATCCAATCTATTAGTAATCAGGAAAATACAAACCATTGCAGTACAATTTTTGCCTAAGTGATTGTAGAAATTTAAATGTTGGTAAAAATATAGTGTGGGAGAGGAGGCAAAAATATTAATTGTTGGCAACTCTCATCAAGTGTCGTTAAGTGTGTAATATACCACAGTAGGCAAACCCTTGACTTGGCAGTTCCACTTCTGATTGTTTAACCTATGAAAATACTCCTTTAAGAGCACAAGACCTTTGCAAGAATGTTAAAAAAAAAAAAAAGTAAATGCAATCTAACCACCCAACAATAGGAAAGTAATTGTTACGATGTTTCCATCCTGTGAAACAATGGAGTCACTATAGCACTACATTTAATGACATGAAATGAAGACCCTTGAAGGGATGCTGGGCTTAAAAAAAAAAAAAAAAGTTATTGGAACCGCCAAATGGCTCAGTTGGTAAGAAGCACGAGCTCTGAGCAACAGGGTCGCCGGTTCGATTCCCAGCCCAAGCTGAGCTGCCCCTGAGCTGCCAACAGATGGCAGGATGGCTCAGCTAAAAAAAAAAAAAAAGTTATAGCAGGGGTCCCATTTCTGTACTCAAAATGCACCATGTGAAATTACATATACTTTTATATATGTCTGTGTCTGAACATGCATGAAAAGATCTGGAAGGACCAGTGCCAAATTGTTAAAAAACTGTTATCCTTGTGGAGTGATGTGAGATTGGGGCTAAGTAGAGGGACACGTGGGAACTTCCACTTCTTACTTTTAGGACACTTAACCTTTTTTTAAATGAGTTCCCTCTGTGATTTAAAAAAAATTCAAATTATTCTGATGAAAACCATATGGAAAATAAAACTGCTAGAAGTGACACTGCTGTCCAGCCTATAAATCAATTCTGAAAAGTGCCCTCGGACCAGATGCCCTCTGCCAGCCGCCACCCCATCTGAGGGACTCTGAACTGACGGTCTTCACATCCTTGACTGTTCACAGAGCGCTCTGTGACTCCCCCCCGCCTCCCCTCCCGCAGTCAGGCTTACCCATCGGATTCTCCACTGAGGATGCTGTCTCCTCCAGGCTACACACACACACACACACACACACACACACACACACACACACCACAATGACCGCAGGCTGGGGTGCTGTATTGGACCAGGGAAAAGGCAAGAGGAGGCTGCCCCCAAGTTTCTGGAGCTCATTGTCTTGCTTAAACTCTTAGCTAATTGATGTATTCCATCATTTTGGATCCATTATTTTAATTAAATTTAATCGTTTAAGAGAATTTTTCCCTTAAAGGGACCTTGGTGATCTTTCCATTCAATCCTAACATTTTATGTATGAGGGATCAGAGGCCCAGAGAAGGAGCCTTAATAAACTGTATTAGATTTAAGACCTTGCACTTCGGGGCTCAGCCGCATAAGGTTTGGATGCTGATGAGAGCCAACTCCTGGCCCTTTGCTACCATTTGAGAATGTTTGGCCACCACCTGCCTGCCCATCCCCAGAAGCGTAACCATGGTCACTTCTCTTTATGAGAACAAAAGTCATCAGCCAGACCTTCTGTCATTTCTTCAAATCTAATTCTTCTGACTTTGGGACCTTTGCATAGGCTGTTCTTTCTGTCGAGGATGCGTCGCCCTGCTTTTCACAAGGCTGCTCCTTCCCGACCCTCAGCCCCTTCTCAGGCGGGGCTTCCCTGTCCTGAGGGTAAAGTAGATCCCTCTGCCATCATTGTCCAGTTTAGCAACCTATTTCCCTCAGAGAAGGCAGCCTCCAGGTCACTCTTGTGTCCGTAATGCTCAGCACAGCACCAGGCACATAGTAGGTGCTCAAAAAGAATTTGTTAGGTAAATGAAGGGGCCGATCTGACACCCACTTCTGAAAGGTTTCTGGCCCTGCTTTTGTGTGATGGTCTTCTCATGTAGGCCATGGAATGTGTATTATCACCTAGGGAGGTTTGGGGGAAGTAAAAAGTGATGCAGCTTTATTATTTTCATTTGTATGCATTACAAGCGAGATTGAACATATTTCCATTAGCTTATGTTGTTTGTTCAGCTGTCCATCATCATTTTAATGTTTTGCTCAGTCAATCCTGGGTAGGCCTGTGTCAGCAAGGGGGAACTCGGTGAGTGATTGTAACCTGAGGCAGGTGACACAGAGATGGGATAGGTTTCACCTGGGTCTTAACTTCCAGGGTGTCCCAGGGGCTTGCTGCTTTGACAGATGCCTAAAGCCAGCCCCACCCTTTGACCTCTTGCTGGTTTTTCCACAGTGAGGTCTTGACAAATTTCAGCCAATTTTGAAGGAAAAACTTTACAAAGTTCTTACCATAACTTAAAGTGATTTCCCCCTTAGAAACTAGTTTTCGTAGAGTGCAGATTGCTAAGTGGCAAGATAAAATACTAAATTGTCTAATTCAGAGCTAAGTATTTATTTAGTTATGCATTTGTCCACAACCACATGAGTCAGGCACTCGACTCTGGGGATCCAAAGGCCACTTCGAAACAGGGACTAACGTGATGGAATGGGGAGAAGCAGGAGCACCAGGGTCCAAACCCATCTTTGAATCTAGACCTCCAGTGCCTGTTGGCAGTGCAAACGTGGCAGCCTTAGGTCTCTGAATGAGAAGTGGGTGGTGATGCCGTCTTCATGGGCTCTGGCCTGGAGAGGCATAAGAAGTCCACTTTGGGTCTTCAGAACAGAAAGAAAGCAGAGATATCTGGAGTAATCAGGGTAGGGGAGGCGTGGGAGAAGTAGAACATGGACCAGGCCTTGAAAAAGAGGACTAGCAGAAGCCAAGGGATGAAGACAATCCTAAGCCATGGAAGGGCAGGCAAGGCGCTGGCGGGACTGGAGAGAAGGGTCCTGAGAGAAGGGGCAGTGCCAGGGCCAGCCAGCAGCCAAGGGTCCCTCAAACTGTCTTCAAATACTTACTCAGTTTTCATTTCCAGGAGAGGCTGAGCCTTGTGTGAGCAAAGGGAGACCAGTGGTGGCAGCATCTCAATTTCCATACCGTAATTAGCAACACTAAACCCCAAAGATAACCAGACCCACTTCCCTTAGAAGGCCCCTGGGTGGCTTTTCATGGTGGAAGAGGGTTGTCCTCTTAACCCCAAGCTGCTCTTCCAGGGCCATCTTCTTACATACACAGGGGTCCCTGAGAGGAGTTGAGGTAAATAAGATTGCCTCATCTTTACATTTCTGGTAAGGTGTTGCTGTCCTAGAGACATGTGAGAGCTCCTCACAGATTCACATCCCAAGCGGTGGCCAGCCTGGCCCACCCCTGGCCCAGCACTCAGGGTAGCCAGTCTATTTATTCCATCCCTAACGTCAAGACAGCACCCAGGGGGAAACTGGAGCTACTGTGCATTTTTCATCAAGGGAAAAGATTTTGCAGTCATTCATTCACTCATTTATTCATTCATTCATTCAATGACCATTTCAGGGTTGCCTACTATCCACAAAGAGGGTTTAAAGAAGAAAAAATTAGACATGGGCTTTTCCTTGCAATAGTGTGTGGTCAGTTAATCTAATGGGAGACATAAGAAGTAATCAGTGATAAATTCCCTGAAAGAAATATATTCAGAGTTACAGGAATCCAGAGAAGGAGATGTTGCTTCTAGTCGGGGGTGGAGCAGGGAGAGAGTCAGAGAAAGTTCTGAAAGGAGGCAGCAGCTACCCTGAATCTTGTGGGCATGCAGACAGGGTGAGGAGTTGTGTCCAGAGAATCACAAAGCCTTCGAGACCGCTGGTCTAACCCTGTATCCCGGCGAGCTAGGGGCACACCTGGAGACAGAGACTTTACCTAAACACAGCTGCTGTCCACACTGCGTCCTCCTCACACAGGGCAGGCCTTCTGCAGGGCAGTGTGCGTAAGGCCCTGGCGGTACTGAGGTTCCAACTTTGTCTGGTGGAATGAGGATTGCAGTTGGCTTTGCAAATAGGGGTTTGTGATTGGTTAGATGCCAGGGGCAAAAGAAGAGCTCAGGAAAACCAGTTCTCCAGCCCGATGACTGGGAGGCACGGGGAACAGGAGGAAGCAAAAACAGAGATAACAGTGTGTTTGGTTTGGGACATGTTGAACTGAAGGTGTTTATGAAATGTACAGGGGAAAGTTCTAGCAGGCCCTAGACACTGGTGCTGGAGTTCAGGAAGGAGTCAGAACCTAAGACATCAATTGGCCAGTCATCTCTTCAGAGCCAAGAGTTGGGGTTGTCTAGGGGCTAGGACGGAAGGGAAATAGAAGCTAACCAGACTGTAGCAACAGTTCCCTTTGAAGAAGAGGAGGCAGCGGGGACCTGAGGCAGGTCAGAATTAGGTAGGCAGGTGTCGGGGATGCAATACCCCAGAGGTGAGGGATGAGAGAGATTCCACAGGAAGCAGCCTGTGCCCCAGGAAAAAGGGTTAACATGCCGCAAACATGACGTCTGGGAAGAGGAAGCTGGAGCTAGTGACTAGAACATGACTCTTGACTTTTGCAGGTACAAGGCAGCCAGAGTAAATGTTATTTAGGAAGTTTCACAGTGAAGAGCAGGAGAGAGATTAAGGGGTGCCAAGGCTGAGACAACTTGTGGTTCTTTTTTTGGTTTGGTTTGGTTTGGTTTTAAGACTAGGATAGACTTAAACATGTTTATTGCAAGATGAGAGGAGCTGGCAGAGAGGGAGATAAGAGATGGAAGAGAGGAGGAATGATTGATGGAGGGTGATCCTGAAAGAGGCAGGAGGGATGAAGGTCAAGGACACGCATGGCCTGTTGACAGTTGGAATTGAAGTCTCCGAGCTGAGGCAGGAGGGCCAGGCTGGCGAGTCATACAGGGGTGAGCGCTGAATCCAGGAGGAGCAAGTCAGCCCCACAGGAAGAGGAAAAAACCAAAGAAGCTTTAACCTTGGGAGAAACCCAGAGCTCAAGGTCAAATAGGCACCAAGGAAGGAACAGCAGGAAAACATAGGCATGATGGTCCAGAAGCCCAAACAGGTCAGTTTACAGTATCCAGCCCCGAAGATGGGCCGAAAGAAATGGCCCTCAGTCAGGATAATGTTTGCTCATGAGATAGGCTCAAAGGATAACACTGGCGTCCACTACGCACATATCAAATGCATGATTTCTCGACTTGCAGTGGACTTCAACATCCAAATATTTTAATTAAACCAGTATGAGAATATTTCAGATATCAAAAGAACAAGGACGTTATTAATTTGGGAATCAGGGCAACCAGCACTTGATCCCTTTGAGTCATTTCCTCATTTAGCTCCAATCTCAGTAACAAACATTCCTGTAACTCCGCAATAACGTTCCTGGATGTAAAGCCACAGCTTTGTTTTTTACACCCTCTGGGGCTTATTTCTTATCTCAGGCTTTTGAAGTAGGCAGGTATCAGATGAACCTTGAGCTCACTGGCCTGGGGTTGAATAGGTAATTTCCCTCCCTGAATCATAGGCTCATAAGAATTCAAGCCAAAATTCCAGGCTGGCTTTAAGCAATAAATACTGTAATTAACTTCTAACCAGGCAAGCTAACATTTTGCTTGGAGAAAGCATGGCTTTCTCAAACAAATGCCTTTCAAATAAAAACAATTTTATGCCCTCTTTTTCCAACATGATACTTTCCAGTGCTTGGGAATAACCAGTGTGTCGTGGAAGAGCCGTACCTGCTTGGAGATTTTTTTAATCCCATTTTTCTCTGGTTTTCAAGTTCTGCCATAGAAGCTGCACTATCTCCTATGAGACTGTTGTCTCATACAGAGTTTCCTTCTGTCTGACAGTGCGGGAAGTTTTGTGGCCTGAGCCTGATTCCTGGCGATGTCATGTTCTGCCCAACAGGACACAGGATCAGACAGCGCTGTCAGGATGTGATGGACATCTTTGACTGTTACCAGTGGAATCCCAAGGTGGGGAACGAAGGACAGTGGCAGGAATATTTTATCATGGCGATAATCAATGATAGAGTTTAATACCGTTTTAAATCCTCTACAGATAGTACACCTCCTTACTGCCTGCACCTAGGACAGACCACCCTACTGCTCAGTCCACGGATGTCACACTGTCTTTAGCCCAGTCAGTGAAAGAGGTGAAATGAAGACCCATAGTAGGGTCAGCCATGGGAGTTTGAAATGAGGAAGTCCTGAAAATATCCCAAACATGCATCCAGAAACCCAAAGTTCAGAGTCAGAGCTGAGCTTGATACTAATAGGCCATAGAGAGGTAAGATGTCAGTTGCTAGAGAGAGTTTCTTAGTCCCAGAGCAAAGCAAGTCAGGAACCGAAAGCAAAAGGCATCACATGTCCCTGGAGGAAGGGACCCATCACGAGATGGATTCTGAAGTTTTGCCAAAACGGTTGCCTCTCTCTGACCTATTTTTTGATTTCGTCTTTTTGGTTGAGCCATACACATGGGGCCTTCCTCCGAGGAGGTTTTTAAGTCACCACAATTTCTGTGAGCATTCACAGTGAAGGACAATGCTGCCTGAAGCCTGGCCTTGTTTTCTCAGCTCTGTGGCAGAGACCCCTGTCCTGCGGTTGTGGTGCTGCACACACACTGTGCCGAGAGCGTGGGTGGCCCTGGAACACTGCCAGGCAAAGCAGCAGCAGTAACGGGAGGTTTATCTTCCGTGAGGTCCTGGCCCTGGCCTGCTGTGTTCTGTGCCGTTACGTGGGAGGTGGTGCAGTCTGGTGTAAAGATCGCTAAATATGGAAGTGGGAGCCTCGCATTACACCCCCAGCTCCGCTACTTACTAACCTCAGGGTTTTGAGTGCTCTCTCGTTTGTTTTAAAATTCACTTTCTCACCTGAATAATAGGATTGGAATAAGGATGGCTGGGGGCAGGGGGAGGAGTAATTGAAGTAAGAGTGTGAGTTTACTTTGGGAGCTGTAAAAGGCTAAGAGATGTAAGGGTAAATTATCTCTAGGCCCTGCTGATTGGGTTTTCCGGTTGCCACAGGCCTCAGCCAGTCATTAGTAATTACTGCCCAAATTCGAGGTGGGGAAAAGGAGCTCAGCAGCAGCACCTGTTTGCAAAAGGCTCTTGATCAAATCAGCCGGGTGCTGGGGCTGCAGAGACAACTGCAGGAGCCAGAGCAGAATGTGGAGGAGGAGGGACACCCAGTTCCTCCCTCCAGAAGGGTGACCGGTCCATCCTAGTGTCCTCCTGCATGCCAGGGGTGGCTCCTCACTTTAACAGGAGTAGAGACCAGCCAGGTAACATGTTGCAGGAGGAGACATCTAGGGAGCCCCAGGATTTTAACTGAGAGGGGAAACTGGGAGGGAAGTGAAAGCTCTCTGGATTTCATGAACGTTCTTACACGGGAGATGAATTTGACTCATTACATGTGTCTTCCAGAGGAGTAGACATGTCGGAGACACAGATCTCAGCTCATCTAAGGCAATGGTGCCCACGCTTGGCTGCGAATTAAAATCGCCTAGAGAGCTTTTAAATCTCCTATTGTCCAGACTGCACCCCAAACCAATTAAATCAGAATCTCTGCAGGTGGGACCCAGGCATCCGTATTTTTAAAACTCTCCAGGTGATTGCAGTGGGCAGCCCAGTTTGCATCTAAGGCAATGGTGCCCACGCTTGGCTGCGAATTAAAATCGCCTAGAGAGCTTTTAAATCTCCTATTGTCCAGACTGCACCCCAAACCAATTAAATCAGAATCTCTGCAGGTGGGACCCAGGCATCCGTATTTTTAAAACTCTCCAGGTGATTGCAGTGGGCAGCCCAGTTTGCAAAGCAGTGATCTACAGAAGAACTGATAGTGATGGCATCCAAACTCAGCAAAGAAGGAGTGAGCTGCTAGAAGTATGGCGGGTCCCTGCACTGAAGCTGCTCAGCCCCAGGCTGCTGGCCCTGGTGGTGATGAACTCAGGCCTTCCAGGGATGGTTAGACTAAAGGGGACAAAGCCCAAGTGCCCGCCCATCCTGAGAGGCTGGAGGCTTTCCAGTTTCTTCAGTAGTTCCAAGGATCTATTTGTTCAAATAAAGTATTTAAAACAAACAAAGGAAGAGGGAGGTGGATTCCTCTACCCAGTCCTATCTATTCTACCCACTTCTCACGATGACTGAGGACACTTCGTGGAAATCTGGGAACTTAATGAAAATCTCTGGGACTCCAGGGAACACAGTTTTAAAAACAACCAATTTAAGGGAAGGGATTTCCACAGAAATGATTTTGTATTCAGCCATCTGTAGTTGGGATCCTGATTATTTTGATGAATAGAAGTAGCAAATCCCAAATAGAGGAGAGTCAACATAAATGACCGTGGACCTAAACTATTCACTAGCATCAGCCAGTCTGTGGTGGACCCAGTGCCGTAGAAACTAGACCCGGGTGTGTTTCTGCTTATTATTTAGTGCCACACATGGGATATGAGAGCCACCTCCTGGGGCTCACCATGGTATTTCCAAAGGGAAGAATGCTTAAACATTGGATGCTGTGAATTCCCAGTCTTGGCATTCACATGTAAGAACTGGGATTGAGTTCTTCCTTCATATCCTACAGTGTGCAGAGCAAGTCTTGAACCCAGGTGTTCTCATTTCCAGTATCTTTTTACAATTTCATGGCATCTTCTGTGCCATACAGACTCTACTTTCTGTACCAAAGCCATAACTTACCTATGGCAGCCTAAGAACTGGGAAGTGAAAACAGATTGAGTTCTGGTTCTGCCCTTAGCCAGTGGTGTGAATGCAAAAAAGACATCTGTATTATCAGTTTTTTTCTCCTCTCTAAAATGGCATTCATTATACCTGCTACGTATTTCCCAGGATTACTGTGACATTAAAAAAAATAAGCCATGGGCCAGCCGAGTGGTGCGGTGGTTAAGCACTGGCTTGGGAAGCCAGCAGCCCCGGTTCGGGTCCCACATATGAGGGCCAGTGACACTGCCCCCTCAAAAAAAAAAAAAATAAGCCATGATCATATCCTCTAAAGTTATATAAAATATTCATGATTATTGAAAGCAAATATACCATTGGAAGAATATCAATGTATATAGATGTCATACACGTGGCAAATATAACATAAATAGGAGAGTGTAAGAGGACTTATATGTTTTTAAGACTACTACACTTTATTTGAAGTGGTAAATATTAACTCTAAGTAAATTGTGACAAATGAGGTTTGTACATTATAGTCCTTAAACAATAACTAAAAATAGTACAGAGCTATGACCAAAAGCCAATAGATAAATTATATGGAATACTAAAAATGATTCAACTCCCAAAGAAGGAAAGAAAGCAAAGAACAATGGAATGTAAAGCAGAATAGACAAACAGAAGACTGATAAAATGGTAAATCTAAATCCAGTTAATAATTATGTTAAATGTAC
Organism: Aselliscus stoliczkanus; assembly: GCA_033961575.1. Lineage (NCBI taxonomy): Eukaryota > Metazoa > Chordata > Mammalia > Chiroptera > Hipposideridae > Aselliscus > Aselliscus stoliczkanus. Next base: position 61,075,636 of record CM066732.1, on the reverse strand, counting down.
AAGATGTGATAAAACAATATGATAAATGTTTAAATTTTTTTTAAAAATTTATTACAGTAAAAGATACATTGCTATTAATCGCCCTCAAAATGCTCCCCCTCACTTTGAACACACTTATCCCATCATTCTTGCCACTTTCTGAAGCAGTTCTGAAAGTCCTCTTTCGTGAGTGTCTTTAGTGCTGTCGTGGCTGCTTCAATGTCCTGAGTCATTTTGACTTTGGGGAAGAGCTAGAAGTCCCACTGAGCCAGATCCAGTGAATAAGGTGGATAAGAACACACTGTAATGTTTTTATTTGACAGAAATTGCCACATTCCAGAAGCGAGGTGTGACACAGAGCGTTGTCATGCTGGAGGATCTTTGATGGCACAGTTTAAAATACAGCTTCTCTCAACCGTAGCTCACACCTGACTGACTGCACCATAAAAATTGAAACTTGTCACATGTTACTAAGTTGCAGTGCGCCACTTCCCATATTGAAGATCCTTGCCTTTCTATTAGATGGCACTCGTCAGCAGCATTCACCATATTTTATTATCACAACAGAAATGCTCTGTGTCACACATCGCTTCTGGTACAGCAGTTTCTGTCAGTGAAAAACATTATGGTCTGTCCTCATCCACCTTATTCACTGGATCTGGCACCATGCGACTTCCGGCTCCTCCAAAGTCAAAATGACTTTGACTTGAATCAATTCAGGACATGGAGGCAGCCATGACAATGCAACTAAAGACACTCACAAAAGAGGACTTCCAGAACTGCTTCAGAAAGTGGCAAGGACGATGGGATAAGTGTGTTTGGAGTGAGGGGGGTTATTTTGAAGGGGATTAATGGCAATGTGTCTTTTACTGTAATAATTTTTTTCTTTAAACATTCACCATTTTTTTTTTATCACACAAATGGTCTAAAACACCAAATAAAGAAAAAAAACTACATAATAATAAAAGGGAAATTAACCAAGATGACATAGCTGTCATTAATGCATTATGTACTTAAAGAAAAGCCCAAAAACACATAAAGCAGAACCTGATAGCACTGAAAGGAAAAATAGACAAATCTGTAATTATTCTTGGAGATTTTAGTATATCTCTTAAGAAATTAATAGAGCAGGTATACAACCTGACCTAATTAACATTTATACAACATTCCACCCCACAGCAGCAGAAATACAAGTTCTTTCCATGTGCATATGGAAGTCACCCAGATAAGCCATATTCTGGACCATAAAACAGACCTTAACAAATTTAATATACTGAAAGTCATATAAAATATGCTTTTTTGCAACCATGATGGAATTTAACTAGAAATCAGTCACAGAAACAGATATAGTGATTTCCCAACTATTTAAAATTTAAAAACACATGGAAGTGAAACACCAGAAGTCTGATGTGAACTTGGAAAATATTTTGAATTGAATAAAAGTGAAAATAAAACATATCAAAATTTGTGGGATGCAGCTAAAGCAGTGCTTAAAGGAAATGTATAGCATTAAAATGCTTCGGACCAGCCAAGTGGCGTGGTGATTAAGCACTGGCCTGGGAAGCCAGCGGCCCCGGTTCAGTCCCACATGTGAGGGCCAGTGACACTGCCCTCAAAAAAATAAAATAAAAATAAAATAAAATGCTTATACTGGGGAAAAAAGATCTCAAGTCAATAATTTAGTCTTCAACATTGAGAAACTAAGGGGAAAAGAGCAAATTAAACCCAAAGCAAGCCAAAAGAAGGAAATAATAAAGATAATAGCAGAAAACAGTGAGGTTGAAAATAGCAAAGCAATAGAGAAAAATCAATTTGCTTACATGCACCTGTATCTTTCTTTGGTGAAATGTCTGTTCAAATCTTTCACCCAATTTCTAAATGGATTTTTGTTTTCTTGCTTTTGAATTTCAAGAGTTCTTTATGTTTTCTGGATATAGAATCTATACAGTCTTTCACAGAGCAGAAGTTTTTAATTTTGATGAAGTTGAGTTTATCAGTGTTTTCTCTTAATGGATCTAGCTTTGGGTATAATATCTAAGAAAACCTCACCTAACCCAAAGTCACAAAAATGTTATCCTATGTTTCTCCCAAAAGTTGTATAGTTTTACATTGACATATAGTTCTATGATCCATTTTCATTTAGTTTTTGTATAAAGGGTGAGGAATAGGTTGAGGTTCAATTTTTTTGCATATTGATGTCCAATTATTAAAGAACCATTGGTTTAAAAGACTACCCTCTCTTCATTGAATTGCCTTTGCAACTTTGTCAAAATCAATTGGCCGTATTTGTGCAGGTCTGTTTCTAGACTGCTCTGTTCCACTGATCTATGTGTTCATCCTTTTGCCAATACCACATTGTCTTGATCACTGTAGCAGGCATGGTGTGAGTTTCAAGGTGGGTCAATGCCTAAATCAGGTAAGCTTCAGAAATGTCTATTGCACATAACTTATAATGAAATTTGAAAGCAGAATGAATAAGATTAAATATAGCAGCAAGGATGCTTATATTTTGCCTAGGGATTTTCATTTGTTTCTATCTTCCTCAAGCTTGTATCTAGTTTTTCATGCAGAAAGAAGTTTTTAGGCTATTTTAAATAAGAATATGCTTATATTTTATTCTTTTTTATGGCCAAGTAACATTCCATTGCATATATGCAACCACCTCTTCTTTATCCAATGGTCTATCAATGGGCACTTAGGTTGCTTCCATATCTTGGCTATTGTAAATAGTGCTGCAACGAACATAGGGGTGCATATATCTTTTTGAATTAGTGTTTTGGATTTCTTCAGATAAGTACCCAGAAATGGAATTGCTGGTTCTATTTTTAAGGTGGTTCTATTTTTAATTTTTAATTTTTTGAGGAACCTCCAAACCATTTTCCATATGACCTCGGTTATATGTGGAATCTGAAGAACAAAATAAACGAACAAGCAAAGCAGAAATACATATAGACTCATAAAGACAGAGAACAAACTGACAGTTGCCAGAGGGGAGGGACATTGGGGGCTAGATGAAAAAGGTGAAGGGATTAAGAAATTGGGGGACAGCCGGTTGGCTCAGTTGCTTAGAGCTCAGTGCTTATGATTCCAAGGTTGCCGGTTTGATTCCCACATAGGCTAGTGAGCTGCGTCCTCCACAACTAGATTGAAAACAATGACTTGACATGGAGCTGATGGGTCCTGGAAAAACACACTGTTCCCCAGTAAAGTTTTACTTAAAAAAAAAAGAAAAAGAAAAGAAAGAAATACAAATTGGTAGTTACAAAATCGTCATAGGGATGTAAAGTACAACCTAGAAAATATAGTCAATAATGTTGCAACAACCATGTATCATATCAGGTGGGTACTAGAGCGATCGGCGGGATCACTGCATAAATTATATAAATGTCTAATCAGTATGCAGTACTTCTGAAGCTAATATAAAATAATACTGAATGTCAACTGTCACTGAAAAATTAATTTTTAAAAAGAATATGCTTATATGCAAGTGTGTGTGTGCGCACGCACATGCACACATGCTCTCATGCACACACGCATACGCACAAATATTCAGAGAACGTCAATTGGGTATCATATCCCAGATTCTTGCAGTTGTCCATGTCTCAAGTTAGCCCACCTGTACAGCAAGGGTAATCAAACTGGAGTGTGCAATAGAATCACCAGGAGGGCTTGTTAAAATGCAGATTTCTGGGCCCCACTTCCAGAGATTGGAGTTCAGGAAATCAATGCTGGGCCTGAGGGTTTTCATTTCTACCAAGTTCCCAGGTGCTGCTGCTGCTGATGCTACAATCCAGGACCACACTTTGAGAACTATGGCTCTAGAACTGTGCCACCCTATGCCACGTCGCCTGGTGCTCAATATCCCAAGTGCAGCAACAGTGCCCAGATGGGGTTCATTCCATTCTGAGCTCCACCTGGCTTTCCTTAACCCAAATGGGCGATGGAATTGAAACAGAAAAGTAAAAAGCCTACTATATTCTTGGAGTCGGAATTGCGTGAATTCTTCCAGGGAAAAGAACAAGTAAAAAAGATAAAGGAAGTAATTAGAGAGCCATAGATGAAGAATGGCTGAATGTTGATGATTCTTGAAACTTGGTGATGGGAACATCAGAATTATTTTGCTGCTTTGTTTCTTTTTAATATGTTTGACATATTCCTTTTTTGTTTTTGTTTTTGGGTCTAATTGTGGAGGACCTTGCTTCACTGGCCTATGTTGGTATCGTCATTGCGCTCTTCTCGGGTGAGGCAGATCGGTTGCCGGCCTCTGGATGGCCGCTCACAGCGGCTATTGGCAGCTCACACTGGCTGCCAGCCCCTCACGCTGGCTGCCGGCCACTCACTGTAGCCTATGGCAGCCCACTGCAGCAGGGGCTGCAGTCTACACCGTCATCGGGGCTCGCACAACCCAGCTCCAGGTGGAGCTGTTGTTAGCTGTAGAGGGCAGTGTCACTGGCCCTCATATGTGGGATCCAAACTGGGGCCACTGGCGTCCCAAGCCAGCTCTTAACCAACACGCCACTCGGCCGGCCCTGACATATTCTATTTTTAAAGGAAGTTTTTACTTAAAGAAAACTGAGATTATAAAGTACAGGAGCCTAGCAGAGGATGTGTGTGAGAGAAAAATTAAAAATGCTATTTGCATATTCTCAAGGTAGCTAGAGATACATCGACCCCACAAGGCTTTGAGCACTTCCCCTATAATCCCCTAGTCGGCTAGGAAAGGTAATACTTACATGAGAGGAAGGAGCTAGCCCAAGGTTGTTCTACATCAAGTCCAAATTTCTTTGAAATTTTCTATTTTATCTTCCAAATGTGATTTTGCATTCTAGTTAGTGTCTGTTTGGTTTCATCTAAAAATAACATTTTAAATTATTATCATTTGGAGAAACTGTCTCCTACCTGTTCCATCATTACATAACTCATAACTGCAGAGACGTAACTAGCTCAGTCTTAGAGGAGTAGCACATGCAGGAATCATAGCTCAACAGTCAAAATACCTAAACAGGAATTTCTTTCTCTGTAGGTTTGCTTTGAGAGGACAATTAATGCTGAGCATTCTCATACTCAAAAAATACAAACGTTCACCTGTCTCTACATTCAAGCCCTTATATTAAATTAGCGTCTAAGTACATTCTGTGTTTTTTTAGATTTACTGCTTCTGCCATTCCAGTTCACTAGTTAAGACTGAATCGGTGCGTCATCTTGGAACCCTCGGCCACAGTGCCATTGGATCAGTTGTTTGGCATTTCTCTCACGATCTTGCATTTTCTCATTGGATTCAAGCTTATGCTTCAAGCTTCCTATTTTTAGTCACCTTTTGTAATAAAAAAAAAAATGAGGGAAGGGCCGGCCGAGTGCCTCAGTTGGTTAAGAGCTCGCTCAAGAGTGCGAGCTGAGCTCTGAGCAACAGCAGTTCGATGCCCAGCCCGAGCTGAGTTGCTGTGGAGCTGCCAATAAGTGCAGGATGGCTCAGCTAAAAAAAAAAAAAAAAAAAAAAAAAATCAGGGCCAGCTGGTTAGTTCAGTTGGTTAGAGCACAGTGCTCATAACACCAAGATTGCCGGTTTGATACCCACATGGGCCACTGAGCTGTGCCCTCCACAACTAGATTGAGAAAACTACTTGACTTGGAGCTGATGGGTCCTGGAAAAAAAACACTGTAAAAAAACTTTTTAAAAAAATCACCCAAATCCTCCGTTTGAGGAGCCTTTGGGTTATACAATGCCTAGAACAGAAATGGAACTAAATACAATTATATGTTTATATTTTTTAAAAATAGAGCATGTACTCAGAACAGAATGTGAGCAACATTGTGTGTGTGTGTGTGTGTGTGTGTGTGTGTGTGTGTGTGTGTGTGTGTGTGTGTGAGAGAGAGAGAGAGAGAGAGAGAGAAGTCAAAGGAAAAACTATTTGGTTCATGGGGTAATAAAATTTAAAGTACTAGCTGTCCCATAATGCTGAGAATTCTGCTTATTCTCCAATGTCATTCCAGGTTAGCCACAGATTTTGTGCTATGGAATTGGAAGTAGGCTCTGGGCCTTTTTTCTATTTATGATAGGTTTCTTTAATACTAAAATTCTGAATTCAAGTATTGGTATGTTACTCTGTTGCCAGTTAATGTATACAACCACCAGACATTTATAACCCAGAAACACACAACATCGCTAGATAGTAGCTGTCTGTATCAGTGTCCTGGGACTGCCACAACAAAGTACCACAAACCGGATAGAATAAAACAACAGCAATTCATTCTCTCACAGTTCCAGAGACCAGAATGCCGAAATCAAGGTGTCAGTAGGGTGGTTCCTGCTTGGGGGCTCAGAGAGAGCCTGTTCCGTGTCTCTCCAAGCTTCTAGTGCTTGCTGGAATTGTTGGCCTTCCTTGGCTTGTGACTGGATTACTCCAATCTCTGCCTGCCTCATCACAAGGCCTTCTCCCCGTGTAGCTCTGTCTGAGGGTCCAAAAGGCCTTTTCATTTTAAGGACACCACGCATAATTGGATTTAGGGCCCATCCTAATCCAGTATGATCTCATCTTCACTTGATTACATCTCAAAGACCGTATTTCCAAATAAGGTCACAGTCGCAGGTTCTGGGTGGACATGAATTTGGGAGGACACTGTTGAATCCAGTACAGTATCTGTGTGGCTATACAAATGTCAAGCATGCACAACTGCACAGTCACATTTATTATATTCTTCTTTTTGTTCATAGAGCACTTCCTTGTTTTACAGAGCTTGTGGGGGGTTTCGTCTCTTGCTGTATATGCAGGATGCTGCTTTTTTGATGTGTTCTGATCGGCCACGTGGAATCCTGTAATGTAGGGTTCTCATATACAACTCCATGTGGTCACCACAGATGTTCCTTAGTGAGAATTTTGGGGCAGAGCTGACCAGAGGACGGGAGGCAGGAAAAGCATTAGTGCAGGTGCTTGCTGGGATGGGCAGGGGGTGATGGGCATGGGAATCCAGTGTGAGGGGGAAAAAAAATAAGACAAGAGAGGTGGGCCATTGAGGTGAACTGAAGAGTTAGTCTGATTAATTCAGTTTTCTGCTCCTAAGGTTAAAAATATCCTGGGGAGCTCAGAATCAGCATTTAAAATAATAAAACCATCAGGACAGCAATTAATCAAGTCTCAAAGAACAGGGCAGAGCCACTAGGATTAGGGTGAAGAGGCTAGATGTGGGAGATAGCAGCACTTAAATACGACCCTCATTAGGAAAGGGGAGCACTAGCAGTATCCCCCAACATCTACTAAGGCCTTTCTCTTGGGTACTGTGTAACACACTGTGCAGGCCCTATTGAAAAAAATCACAGTACAATTAAGAAAAAAAAGGAGAGACACAAATTACCAACATTTTCCATATTTGATTGAATACAGACAAGGAACCCTCTTGGGTCAGGTGGTTGAAGGTAGGGTTGAATCAACAAGACCTTGACTGTCCATCAGAGGAGGGTGGGCTTTCCCTTTAGGCTTGGAAATTTGGGGGCAGGGGAGAGACAGGAAGTAAGGTGTATTTCAGAAGATTGACCTAGAGCGACATGCAGGAGGTGCGTGACTCTCTGTTAGAGTCCACATGTGAGGCAAAGAGAGCCTGGATGCAGGATTACTGGGCAGTAGAAGAGAGGGAGGGAGACCAACGTGGCAGCTGTGCCAAGGACATGATATGCCTGGTGAGTGATTGGCTGGGGGAAGAAAGATAGGAAAGAGCCAAAGGTGATTCCCAAAACTTGAATCTGAGTAATGGGAGAATAATATTTTTTAAGAAGGAAGAGTTAGGAAGCTGGCCCATTTAGGCTGAGGAAGGCGCTGGGTTTATCGCTGGAGGAACTGCGCTATCATGAGCCCTGCTGGAGTAACAGACTCCTGGAATTCCTTCTAAAGGGCAGCCGTGGTCCTCCCCTGCTTGTGCGTGGTAGACATTTCAGCCTAGAGAGGAGAGCGTGGCCCCAAGAGGGCTGCAGTAGCACAGTGAGTGCTCCATTAGCAGGAAGAGGCATGTTAGGTACGCAGGGATTGTGGTGCAAAGAAACTTTGGATCTTCTCTTCCTATTCAGCAGCCAGTGTTATCTCCAAAACCCAGCTCTCTAACCTGATCCAACACCTCTCATGGCTCCTCAGCCCTCATAGCCTGCCCACAGTCCCTTCTTTCAACCTCATCTCCAGGGGCTCTCACTCCACACCCCTGCTCCACGCCAGCACCCAGCACTCCATGATGCGTCTTCTCCAGCATACCAGACTGTGCCCCACCCCTCCAAGCTTAGGCTTCTTCCTGCTTCCGCATTTGTTCATGCCCTTCTCTGTCCACGGATGCCCTTTCCCTGCCCCTGCCTGGTGACGTGCTCCTCACCCCACCAGTTCCTGCTCAAATGCCACCTCTGAGATCACCTACCCTCTCATGCAAATGTGACCGGCCTCTCTGTTCCCAGTGTATTAGCATGTGTCTGAGCTCCCAAAGTCGTGGGCTAGGTCTTACTTTGCCACCCCCTCCAATACTTCTTTTGCTCAGTGTATTTTCTTACTTGAACTATAGATGGAATCTATTTCATACAATGTTATTTGGGGCTTAAAGACACAAATTTTCTTTATAGTTCGTAGGTATTCAAAGGAAATTTGGAGTCAAAATAAATCAAATGTTAATATCTTAAAGAATGAGAATTAGCCTTACTTAGCTATAATTTAGCAGTAAAATAAGAACAAAGACTTGGCATTTCTCTTTCTTCAAGCCCCTCACAACCTGGAATCATAGAGTGCCAAAGACAAAGCCAACCTTCTTTCTCTGATTTTCAGTCCAAACGTGTTACATCATATTTTAGAAAAATCACACGGGTTCGATTTTTTCCAAACTCCAAATGCCAAAGCGAATCTGAGCTGAAAAAGTACCATGATACGTGTGTATATTTGTTTAACAGAAACCATAATTTGGACCCTTTATCAAACCGGGCCAGGATCTACCTAAAAAGAAACGCTTGCTTTTTTGTCATAGAATGTTTATGTATCACTGCATGTGTTTACCATTTGGGTCAGGAGGAATTGAGGCCATTTTTGAGATTGGAATTCTTAAACAAGAATATCCAGATAAACAGGACTTTAAGGAGTTTCCAAGACACTCTTATCTAAACTCCAAGGTTAAAATAAGATCAGAACAATACAGCTCATAATTTACTTCTATTCGACAAGCATTTATGGAGTGCTGACCAAGAGCCAAGTAATGGGCGAAAATGCGTAGGTTACAGTTTCTACCTTTAAAGCACTCACCTTCTAGCAAGGGAAGCAGGTATATAAATATACGAGGTCTGACAATTGGGTTCGTGAGCTCATCCTAGAAAAAGTGCTACATACCTCACTGCTGAATATCACTACGGCCAACTTCGAAGGACTCCCCTTGGGAAGCTATGCACCAACGCCAGCGCCTAGTCCACCCTTCAAAGCAATTTTGGAACTCCTTTTCTGGAATGGCCATCAGAGCTGTCATTGTATTACCCCTGATGTCCTGAATGTCATCAAAATGTCTTCCTTTCAATATTTCCTTTATCTTCAGGAAAAGAAAGAAGACATTGGGGGCCAGGTCAGGTGAGCAGGGAGGGTGTTCCAATACAGTTATTTATTTTCTGGCTAAAAACTCCCTCACAGACAATGCCGTGTGAGCTGGTGCATTGTCGTGATGTAAGAGCCATGAATTGTTGGTGAAAAGTTCAGGTCATCTAATTTTTTCATGCAGCCTTTTCAGCATTTCCAAAGAGTAAACTTGGTTAACTGTTTGTCCAGTTGGTGAAAATTCATAATGAATAATCCCTCTGATATCTAAAAAAAAAAAAAAAAAAGATAGCAACATCATTGCAACAGGTTTGCAAACTTAATTGTCATGCCTCGCATAGTATAGCACAGGGAAATAAACTCATTACTAGAAACCCGCCGTAACATATATTTATGTATAGATACTACTTATTTTATCACCATCCAAGTTGCACTGTAAACCCTTCTCCGTATTCAGGGCCTAAAACTTATTCTGAACCACTTTTGGCCTTCGGCATTTTTGGGGGTCAGCCAGTGACAGAATGGTTTGTTGATCTGTGCCCTGGGCCTTCCTCTAGCATGTTTATACCTAGTAGTAGCAGTTTGAAGCATTTGGAGGAATACTGGGGCTTTGTCTGAATTTCTTGTTTGATTATACACATTGTTTTCCTTTCATCGAATTATGTATTTCTAACAGTTTTCTTCTAAAAGTTACCTCAAAGCTTTTTTGTTTTTTAAGATTTTATAAGATTTTTTTTTTAAGATTTTTTTTTATGTTTTTAAGATTTTAAGATTAGAGGAGGGGAACAGTGTTGGGGAATCGGGGAAGGAGAACAGACAAGTTGTTCTCCTTTTGTTCTTCAGTCTAGTAGTGGAGGACATCGCTTCACTGGCCCATGTTGGTATTGTGATCATTGTGCTCTTCCCATCTGCAGCAGTCACTCGCCCACCATTGGACGGCCACTCACGGCGGTTCATGGCAGGTCACAAAAGTGCACGCCCGCTGCCGCCCAGCCCCACTGCAGCCTATGCCATTGGCCGCCACTCACGGCAGCCCAGCTCCAAGTCAAGCTGTTGTTCACCATCTCAACTGTAGAGGGCGCAGTGTCACTGGCCCTCATATGTGGGATCCAAACCGGGGCCCTGCTGCTCAGAGTTGGCGTTCCAAGCCAACTCTTAACCAACACGGCACTCAGCTGGCCCAGTTTGAAGTTTTTGAAAAATAGATGCAGAGCCACAGAGTAGTAACAGGATGCAGGAATCGGGACCAGCATCTGCAAGCTTTGGAAATTCTATTATCTGGTCCAGCTCTGGCTGAAATTAGTGTCACCTGGGCAGCTTTTACATCTCGATGCCCAGACTGTGCCCCAACCAATTAAACCCAAACCTCTTGGAAGTGGGACCCAGGCATGAGTATCTGAGGGAGAAGGAATCAACTTGTGTGTTTAAAAAAACTTTTTATTTGAAAATACAAACAGTCCTCAACTTATGATGGTTCATCTTAACGACCTTTTGACTTTATGATGGTGTGAAAGTGACATGGCTTCAGTAGAAACCTTACTTGAAATTTGGTTCTTTTCCTGGGTAAGTGATATGTGGGATGATCCTCTGTCGTGATGCTGGGCAGTGGCTAGAGCCGAAGCACTCAGTCAGCCACGCAGTCACCAACGTAAACAACCGATCCTCTGCAGTGTATTCCCAGCATTTTTTGTTTTAGTTTAATGCTTCAAACATCCTTTAGGCCCTGTGTGCTTTCAGCTGTGTGCATTAATTGTGAGGACCCATAGAACCATTCTGTTTGTCACTTTCAGTATAGTATTCAGTACATTACATTAATAGTCAACACTGTATTATAAAATAGGCTTTGTGTTAGATGATTTTGCCCACTTTAAGCTAATGTAAGTGTTCTGAACCCTTTAAGGTAGGATAGGCTAAACTATGATGTTTGGTAGTTTAGGTGGATTAAATGTGTTTTCGACTTATGATGTTTTCCACTTACCATGGGTTTATCAAGATGTAACACCATCATTGTAAATTAAGGAGCATCTGTAATTTGAAATTCATAAAAATGTTGCAAAAATAATATAAAGAACTCTTTATTCCCTTTATCCAGAGTCACCCACATGATTTTCCTCTGAACCATTTGAGGGTATCATGGCCCTTTATCCATAAATACCTCGGTTTCAGTGAATGTTTCCTAAGAATAGGGACATTCTCTTATGTAACCACAGTATAGCTAACGGCCTTTCACATTTACATTAATACAATACTTAAAAATATTTAATTTCGGGCCAGCCGAGTGGCATGTTGGTTAAGAGCTGGCTTGGGATGCCAGCAGCCCCAGTTCGGATCCCACATATGAGGGCCAGTGACACTGCCCTCTACAGCTAAGATGGTGAACAACAGCTCCACCTGGAGCTGGGCTGCTGTGAGTCTCCGGCGACCACATAGCTGCAGCCCCTGCTGCAGTGGGCTGCCATAGGCTACAGTGAGTGGCCGGCAGCCAGCATGAGCGGCCAGCAGCCGGAGTGAGCTGCCAAGAGCCACTGTGAGTGGCCGTCCAGAGGCCGGCGACCAATCTGCCTCACCTGGGAAGACTGCAATGACAATACCAACATGGGCCAGTGAAGCAATGTCCTCTACAACTAGACTGAAGAACAAAAGGACAGCAGCTTGTCTGTTCCCCTCCCCCAATTCCCCAATAAAATCTTTTCAAAGTATTTAATTTGCCATCCATATTCCAGTTTTGTCAGTTGAGATACCAACGTCCATTACAGCACTTTTCTTCCTCGGATGCAGGATCCATTCTAAAGTCAAGTCTTTGCAGTTAGTTGGTATTTCTTTCTCCTCGTTTAATCTGTAAGGTTTCCATGGACTTTCATGATATTGACTTTTTTGAAGAATACAGTTCCCCTCACTGTTCAAAAATGGACTATTCCTCACTGTCTGATGAATGATGCCCTTTGGGCCAGAACACTGCATAGTGGTGTGTCCTTTTCAAGGTACCGCATCAGTATCCACCTTTTCTGACCAGTAATGTTAATTTTGAACACCTGATAAAGAGTTGCCCAATTTCTCCATTGGATAATTATTCTTTCTTTTGCTCCCTTGCAGCTAACAAGCAGTTTGAGGGATCAGAAATACCAAGGGACTGTCCTGCTCCACATCAAAATTTCCCCCAAAGTATAGCATCTGTTCATGATTCTTGTCCAGTTCAATCTTTACCGTGACAATTGCAAAATAATTTTCCACCTCCAGCCAGCCCTTGAAATCCCTCACAAGAAAGAGCTCTCCCTTCTCCCCCACATATTTATTATATTTACAAGAATAATCTACTTATTATTGGTATGAACTCATGAATTTCCTTTTTTTTTTAATTCATAATTCATTACCCCACTTATTTGGGGCTCAAAGGGTTCCAGATGTGGCCAGTAGGAGCCCCTTCAAAGTGACTCCCATGCCCTCGTGACATGTCCCCATTGGTTTTGTAAACATTTCCAGGCTTATCTGGCACATATGCTGCACCACCCCAGGAAATGGTACCTTTTGATGAGGAATGGTCTTAGAGACCAAGATCCAGGTGGTAGGTATGCTTGTTGCTAGTGGAGTGTTTTTGCTTCTTAGCCCTCTCAACAGACAGACCTAGGAAATATGTGCATATATATATATATACATGTGCCTACACATACATAAAAAATGGACACTCACCTACATATTCATATATACATGTACATATAAACCTGCACATATACATAATCTCAAAGTCATAAAGTCACACTGCCTCAAATTCAAATCCATCACCTCAGAGTTCTGTGTTGCTGCTGCCCCCTATTTCGTGTATCCTTTTCCACAGTGAGGTCTCTGGCTCCCCCAGCGTCGCCTCCAGGGTACAGCCCCTTTGGGAAAATGTCAGTGTGCCTACTAGAACATGGACAGACCTATAATCCAACAGTCTGCTTCTGGGTATGTCCCCAACAGAAATGAGGACCTATGTCCACCAAACACATACAAGAAGGTTTATGCACTTTACCCATAAGTGCCAAAAACTGGAAACATTCCAAAAGTCAATCAATAACAGAAAAAGTAAATAAATTGTGGCATATTCATATAGTAAAATACCAAATTGCTATGAAAAAGAATGAACTGATCAACGCAACAATGTGAAGATATCTCATGGATATCAAGTTAAGTAAAAGATGTCCAACACAAAAGCGTGTGTATGGTATTATTCCATTTATATGAAATTCAAAAACAGGCAAAAATGGTGCTAGACAGCAGAGTAGTGATAACCCTCAAGGCTTGTGGGGACCAGGTAAGGACTTTGAAGGGACAGCAAGGAACCTTCTGGGGCACTGGATGGTCTATATCTTTATTCGGGTAGTAGTAAGACAGGTGTGATACAAATATTAAAAAGTCAAGCTATAAACTTGTAATTTAAATACTTTGCTATATGTAAGTTATATCCTAATTTTTTTAAAAAAAATTTAATACAGCTATAAATTGGGCTGCCAATGCAATTAACTCAACTGGAATGACCTAATCAGACCAATTTCACATGTGTTCAGGAAATGACAGCTACATCAGACCTGAATCATCTGCCTGGCAGCTACTGCTTTGCTGTTGTAAGACACATCCAGTATCAGTAATGGGAAAAAATGCGCATTCTAGCATTTAACAATACAGCATGTGGGCTTATTCAGTGTCTGGAGATAATTTTGTGTTGCGTTGAATTCGACTCTCTTTTACACCTCCCCACTCCCAAGGGTTAGTCATAATCCAAACCTTTAATGGCTTATGCCTTGTGTATAAAGTCACACGATTATAGGCGTCCTCCAGGATGGATTGCTGATAACTCGGAAAAACTTGGCTCTGGGAATCCCAAATGTTTGCAGACAGGGAGGGCAGGCATGTGGTGACAGCTTCAGCAGGAGAGTGGGACACAGGCCACCACCCCCAAGCTGGCCTTTTGCCTCCCTCCTCTCAGTGTCTGCCCTGTTGCCCAGGCAGAACCAGAAGATGAGAGTTGAAACCTTGCCTCCCTTTATTGAGAATCCTACTCTTTTGATCAGGACTCAAAAATAAGAGATGAAGGAAGGTAAGTCTCCAACTTTAAATGCACCACAACTCCCCGGGGGGCTTAATGCTAAGACCCTCCCCCAGAGTTTCTGACTCAGCCAGCCTGACCCTGCACATCCAGCCAGCTCCCAGGGATGCTGATGCTGCTGGTCCAAAGACCACGCTTTGAGAACTGCTGGTGTAAGGGAAAGAATATGGAATCAGAGCATCGAAGTTCAAGCCCTGAACCCTACCTGATAGCCTATGACTGAGCAAGCAGCTTGATCTCTCTGAGCCTATTTCCTCTTCAGTATAAGAAGGGTAATATGTGTCCTGCTTGCTTTATAGGACTGGCATTCATATTATGAGTTCATTTGTGGGGTTTTTATATTGAAGTGTAATTGACTTATAATATTATATTAGTTTCAGGTGTACAACATAGATTTGGTATTTATATACATTACAAAGTGATCACCATGAAAAGTCTAGTTACCTTCTGTCACCGTACAAAGTTATTACAGTATTATTGACTATATTCTCTATTCATTTGTGTTATGAAAACCAGCAATCACTAAACCAGAGGTTCTACACATTTTTGTCATGAACGCCCTTGGCAGTCTATGATACCTTCTCAGAGTACTGTTTTTAAATCCAAAAAAATAAGATATGGCAAAGTACAAAGGAAACCAATTACACTGAAATATAATTATCAAAATATTTTTAGAAGGGCCGGCTGAGTGGCTCAGTTGGTTAAGAGCTCGTTCAAGATGCCCAGCCCGAGCTGAGCTGCCGCTGAGCTGCCAACAGGTGGCAGGATGGCTCAGCTAAAAAAAAAAACAGATAGATAGATAGATAGATAGATAGATAGATAGATAGATAGATAGATAGATATTTAGAAAGCAAATTTGCAATATAGTAACAGGTGCTTCTTTGACATTAAAATAGGAAATCTCATGGAAGGTCTAACAATTATTGTAATTTCAAAATAATGATGAGTTTTTTGACAATTCTTTTTAAATATAACATCTGTATTCATAACAGCTATATCATAGGAATACATAGGTGATTTCTATCAGTCACAGTGCTGCTGATAGTATTATGGTTTGTTGCCTATATTTACAATAGAATGAATGCTAAAATAAAGATGTAATTGACACAGCCCTCTGAAGTGGCAGTATGAAGTGAAAAGTTGTGTTCCATTTTCAGGGTATCCAGATTAGCTAACACATCCTGAGACTCACTTGGGTGTGTGCCCACATGTGGGCTTCTGTGGAAGCTCGTGGACTCGATGGAAAATGGCAGGCTGCAGATCGCCTGCTGGCATCATGGCGGTGGCCAGAAGTGTCCTACCCCTTTGCCCTTGAGTTGGATATGCTAATTCCCAAATAGCGTCTAAGAACCACAGAAATATTAAGAAGCTTGGAATTTTGCTAGTAGGAAAAACTTAACCTTCATTTTCCAAAGAAAGAAACAGATATCTAGACCAGAGTGATCTGTTTGCTGTAAGGAAACTGCCATTTTTTATGTGATTGTGGAAGCCAGTGGTTGACGATGGGCATTAAGATTAGGGGATAAAGTGTATGATGTCTATATGACTCTTGAAGAAAGGCACTGCTGGTGCAGATCATTTAGACCAAATACACATGCTTAGTGTTGACAGCTAAAACTGGAATAAAACCCAATGCCAACTGAGAGTGGAGATTCTTCACATTGACATAGCGGTGAGATTGCCTTTCAAGCAGGCTTTGCCAAAGCTTGACCCTCAGTGAACACACCCACTAGCAAGAGTCAGGAGTCACCTGCACCCTTTGTGGGGTCGTCCTGGGCACCACTTATAACCCTGGAACTGATCACATGCACATAAGCTGTAGATGCAACTGTTTTTGATACACCAGGCCAGGTCACTCCAGGCTAGTTTTGATACTCCAGGCTAGTTTGGGAGCTATTTCAGAAGCTAACATGTGGGCATATGAAATCAAGACCATGTTTACTAAAAATCTGATGTGGTTTCTTTTTATGCTTTGCTATTAAATGAGTAAAAATTCATCTAAACCTTTAAAGGGGATGCATGGCTAATTAGCAGTAGATGGTAAAAAGATTCAGGGTCCCCATGTTTAATTTCCTGGGAGACCCTCGCAGCTCTCTTCTATACAGTATTTCAAATGGGTCTTGACTGAACTTTTTAATTTCCAGAGAATAACCTGTTCTGTACAATATTTCCATAAAGAGCAATAAAATCTTAGCCAGAACTTACATCATTTCTGAGCTTTTGATGCTCTGAATGGGATTTTAAGGAGTAGTTGCGAAAGGGGGGAAATATATATATCCCTCAGGAGTATTTCTGCTTGTACAGTGTCCTTTATATTAATTAAAAATTTTAATCCTTAAAGAAAGTAATATAGGTATCTGGTAAAACAAATTTTAAATAGTAGTAAAAAGATACAAAATGGGAACTAAATGTTTCCCTTCTCATCTCCTATCCCAACCTAAACCCTAGTTCCTGTCCCCAAATGTTAACAGATTAATGACTATCTTTCTCTAAAAGTTTTATGCCTGTGCCTATATGTTTTGTGAATGTGCTTCTATTTAAAAATATGTATTAATACAAATGAGATCATACCAAACCACTGGTCTGCATTATTTCCTTTAAAAATGTGTCATGCATGCTTCTTGTGACCGCACACACAGATCTCTCTCCTGTTTTTAGGGTCATGATGTGAGGATACCCAAGATGACGGTTTACTTAAACAGTCCCCTACTGGTGGCTTTTTAGGTTATTTTTAGTTTTTCTTTATTTAAAAAAAAAATCTGCAGAAAATATCCTTGTTTCAAACACTCATATATTTAGAGGAAGATACCACTCAAGTAGTTTCTTAGAAGTACAGTTCTTAGGTTATGGGTCCTTGCTTTTTCACACACCTGTCAGTTCTGATGGCAGAACATTTTTTGCCTATCTGGTGGGTCAAGAATATCCCATTTTGGGCCAGCGGAGTGGCGTGTTGGTTAAGAGCTGGCTTGGGATGCCAGCGGCCCCGGTTCGTATCCGACATATGAGGGCCAGTGACACTGCCCTCTACAGCTAAGATGGTGAACAACAGTTCCACCTGGAGCTGGGCTGCTGTGAGTCTCCGGCGACAGCATAGCTGCAGTTCCACCTGCTGGAGTGGGCTGCCATAGGCTACAGTGAGTGGCCGGCAGCCAGCGTGAGTGGCTGGCAGCCATTGTGAGCTGCCAAGAGATGCTGTGAGTGGCTGTCCAGAGGCCAGCGACTAATCTACCTCACCCGGGAAGAGCACAATGATGATACCAACATGGGCCAGTGAAGCAACATCCTCCACAACTAGACTGAAGAACAAAAGGACAGCAACTTGTCTGTTCCCCTTCCCTGATTCCCCAACACTGTTCCCCTCCACAAATTCTCCAATAAAATCTTAAAAAAAAAAAAAAAAGAAGAATATCCCATTTTGATTTGCATTTGTTAAATTATAAGTAAGGTGGAAAATATTTTCATTTGTTTATGGAATGTTTGTACTTGGTTTTCTGTGCATTACCTATTTATCATTCTTTGCCTATCTTTCTGTTCAGCTGCTGCCTTTTTCTACGGCATATTTTTCACATTCAGTGAACAGGGAGCTCCTAGAATGTGGTGAGCACTATGCTGGGCTCTCGAGCTAAAATGGGAAGGAAACACCGCTGTCTTTGCCCTTTGGGAGCTTACAGTGAACTGGCAGACAGATATTAAGCAAATCATGCTCTGAATGGGTGAACTCGTATGTTCAGACCAGGTGCCTTGAAGGAAAGGCTCTTGGATCTCTTACGCATGAGAGAAGAGACAGGCCTGGACTGGGGGTGGGAGGGGTCTGCCCTCAGGAGCTGACATCTAAAGAACAAATAGGATTCAGGGTGAGGGGAAGCATTTCTGGAAGAAGAACCAGTACTGAGGAGGGAACATGATGTATTTATTAGACCAGCTAAAAGAAGGTCAAGGAACAGAGCACAGAGGACAGTGACATGAGATGAGGCTGGACCACATTACCTGGGGCCCTGGCCCCATTAGTAATGGGGGGTTTGTTTTCCCTAGAGAAATAGAAAGCCATTGAAAGATTTGGAGCCTTAGTTGGTGATCGAATCAGCATTCCGAAAAGATCACTCTGGCTGGAAAGAAGGGAAATGGGAAGGCCAATTAGAAGGCTTTTGAGTTAGTCTAGATGAGCTCTGGTGGTACCTTAGCCCTTGCTTATGACAGTGGACATGAAAAGAAGCAGATGGGTTCAAGAAATATGACAGAGGCCAAGTAAAAAAATTTGATGATGGATTGGATAGAGGGGATCAGGAGGGCAGGAGGCATCCGGCATTCCTATGTTTCTAATTAGGTGGGTGGCGGTGCCATTTACTGAAATAAGAAACTCTAAATAAGGGAGTAGTTCAATCTTAGACAACACACCTGAGTGAAACTGTCAAGTAGGCAATTAGATATGAAAGTCTGTGACCAGAGGAAAAGTCTGGATTGGAAACATAAATTTGGGAGTCACTGGATATAGTAATTAAAGCCTTGGGCATAGGTGAAACGGCCCATAAAGAAAGTGCAGCACCCAAATCATGTCTACCTGTAATCCTTAAAGAAGCTAATATGTAATAGCCAGGTAGGAAAAATGAAACAGAAAATAAAAACACAGAAGCTGAGAGCAGGTGGAAAGTAAGCCTAGTATTGTATCCCAGAACCAAGATAAGCGTGTTTCAAATAGGATGGCATGGTCAGCAGTGCCATATGCTGCTGAAGTGTCTCCCAAGAGGAGGCCTGGGGAACGTCCACTGGGTTTAGCAACATGGCAGTCTTGGTGACATTAATTTGAATTGTTTCAATGGAATAATGGAGGCAGGAGACAAATAGGAGATGGTTGAGCAATGACTGGGAAGTGAGGAAATGGAAACCCTATGTGGACCGCTTTCAAGAAGTGTGGTTTTTGATAGAAAACAGCCCCAAACCTGTTCTTCCTCAGTCTCTCATTGCCACTCAATGAGCTGAATTGATTTTATAATTCAGTATTCAATGCCTCAGTTCCCCGTGATGTCTCTCAGTAGCCATGGCAACCAGCCAGCCAGGGGTAGAGTCTGCAGGGGAGGCCTTCTCAAAATTGGAGGCCCTTCCACACCTTTGAGCAACCTCTGATTCTGCAGACCTGGGAAGGCCCACTGTAAAATCGCTGCTGGAAATGGGTTTATGAGACTAAGAGTCCCTATGTTTTAGAGACACCCACTGGAAAATGTAAGGCTAAATGGGATCTGGGATTTGCAAAATGAAACAAGATAGGCCATGAGTTGATCACCACCATCGAAGCCGGGCAGTGGGTACCTGGAGGTTTATTATATTGTTCTCACTACTTTAGAGATACATTTCTCCACAATGTGTTGTGAACAATTAAATTTAGGAATTCTATATGGTGAGCTTTCAAAGAGCCAGTGACCTCCACAGGGCCCACTGTGGACATGGCGCTTAGAACGGGATCTGCTGTAACCCAATCTGCCACTGGCTTGTGGCTTTCAAGGTGCCACACGCCTAAGGGAAGAACATGCGCTCTCATGTGTGGTCCTTGTCTTCTCGCAGGGACCCTGATCCTGGTTTCTCGCCCCTCCTCCTTTCTCACCTCCTTTCTGAACGTGGACTCCAAATCGCAGTCCCATCACCGACCATCTTCATGACCTTGAACAAGTCCTCTCTGGTCCCTGAACCACTCCCTGAAAGATGGGGACACACACCTGCGTAGCAACGCCACGCAGCTCGATTCTGACCGTGTATGTGGACTATCTAGCACAGTCCCCAGCCTCCAAAGCCCGCGGAAGGCAGGGAGGTAGTGTAAATGAATGAGGCTGACCAGGTAGAAAAATCACATGAACCCTCCCGGCCTTTCTTTAGCTCTGTCACTTTTAGGAGACATTCAAGCGGGAAAGTTATAAGAAAAATAGCGATACAAGCACGCTGACACAGGGAATGCATAGTTCACATTCATGAATAAGCAGATAATAAGCTGAGACTTACCCTCAGTGTTGGGGAATATTGGGGAGCGGTGAGGATTAGGGCAAACCAGAGCCTGCAGGCCCCTCCAAAATGGGCCGTCCTCCCCAGCTCCAACTGACCGCTGCCTTCAGGGAATGGAGCCAGTGTTAACATGTCTTCTTGTTTTACAAGACAAGCTAGAACTCTAACTTTTTTTATGTGAAATCTCCCAATTCTTAAATTTAGGTTCAATTACACTTTTTAGAAAAACACTGTGATGGTCAAACTAAGCCCATCTGTGGGCCAAAATCAGCTCTTGAGCTGCCAGTGTGCAACCTCTCTCCTAGATAATGGGATATAATACCACTTCCCCTCCCCTTCCCTTTTATCTGCCTCCTCTCGCTTTCTTCTTTCCCTCTGATTTTCCACACCCTTCTCACCTAGCCACTCCCACCTATCATTTCTATGGCCAAGTGGTGAAGGGATCAAAGTGGGTTGAAGAGCTGATTAAGCCCAAAGAGATGTGGTCTGGATGCCTGGTCCTGTCCCAGGGCCTAGATCAGTGCCTGGCACATAGCGGATCCTAATGAAAAACTTGCTGGATAAATAAGCCAGCAGCTGGGGGTCAGGGGATGTCAGTTCAGCTTCTTGTGCACGCCCTGAGCTCGCTTGAGAAACTGTCTCATTTTTCTCCACAGCCTTGCGAAGTCGTTCTGGCCGCTCCATCATCAATGGGAACTGGGCAATTGACCGGCCGGGAAAATACGAGGGTGGAGGGACGATGTTTACCTACAAGCGCCCCAATGAAATTTCGAGCACTGCTGGAGAGTCCTTTTTGGCTGAAGGTCCCACCAATGAGATCCTGGATGTCTATGTAAGTTTGGATGTTTCTGGGCTGTTCTCTGGAGTTTGTATCTTGTTGCTTCAAAGGGCCACACTTAGAACAGATAAGCGACACACCATTGCCCATGCTCTACAAAACCATTTGAGTGGAGTCTTTTGAGGTGCCCTTAAATCTTGGTGTTCATCTTTACCAGTCACCCTAAATGTACCTGGCTCACAGAAACCTTAAACTCTACCAGATGCTTCTAACCCTCAGAGTTTATTGACCCAGTAAAACCAATTTTACTTGTTGAATCAAATCAGAGGCAAAACATATCCTTTATTTCATGAGCATTGGCTCTCCTCCAGGCACTTTCCTCCTAATGCTAATTTGGCATGTTTTCTTTTTATGGAAAAAGCAAGCAAATGCCTAAGACAAGGCTGCTTAGAGCTTGCAGCCCTCTTCAAATTCTGTGAAAGCCCATGAAGAAAGGAGAGCCCTGAGTATTCCAGAGGACGCAATAAGGCTCTGAGATTTACTAGAATCTTCTGCTTTGCAGAAGATTAAACTTGGGTTGATTTTACAAGAAACTGAATTATTAAGTTACCCAAGAGTTAAACAATGGTTCTTATTTTTTAAAAGAAACCACTAGAATCCAGCCTTCTTAAAAAGATCAGGAAACAAAAGCTTGAAATGGGGTTTGTATGATGAAAAGAATGAGGTCACCCATAGATCCGCACTCTCTCTCCACCTCCAAAGCCATGCTGGTGTACAAGGGGTGAGCTGTGTGTGAGTTTTATAAATATTACTTCTCCAATTATACGGTTACACGCTCATTCCTCTCGGGCCTAGTGGCTCGTGGACCAGAGCTGTAAAGGAAGCCTTGTTATAGTTAATTTTGAATATTTTTTTTACGCTGTCCAGTGGGTTGTTGGACTCCGAATGTTTCGAATGGCATCAGGGATTAAAAATCCGGCTTGTGAAAGGGCCGCAGTGGGTGGTCTCGGATGTGGTGGCCAACAATAACTTCATAAACGGGACAAGGTTTGCACTGGCAGAATGAGGGCTCACGCGGAAGAGGCACGGAAGAGGGAGGGAGGGTTTCCGGCCTCAGGCCCATGGTCTAATTGTGTGCAAGGAGAAGCGAGGGGATGAGGGGGGGACAGCGGGAGCCTGAGGTCACACCACCATGCCTCACGGGGTTCTGCGCGCACCACCATGGTTTCCTCGTGTAGAGAGCCCAGGGGTTCTCATGTCCGCCTCCTGCTGGAGGCCCCATTTCACATGTAGGGAGGAGGTAGGAGACGATGGCATCCATGGGCATAACAGACATACTCAGGATCCAAGTAGGACCCACCCAGGCAGCAGTAACGCTGACGCACTTGTAGCTAAAAGGCCCCAAGAGACCAGCTGTATTCTCACTTCCTTCTTCTCCAGATGAAGAAATCAAAAAGTGAGCGTAAGCAACCTGTTCCAGCCCACACAGCTGGCCGACAGGAGAGCCCCTCCAGGAAGCAGCAGAGACAGGACTATCAAAGGGGAACAGGGTCGCCTTGCCTGGCTCATCCCTGCAGTGCCGAGCCCCTTTCTGGTGCTGCGTTTAGCCCTCTCCCATCTTGCACATGAGGCAAGCGAAGCACGCGTGCTCCGGGGCCACTAGGGAGGGAGGGACTCGTTCTACGGTGCCCAGCGGATTGATTTGGTGTTTTTGTGCCAGACAAGTTTTCTTGCTAACTGCCGCAGCCGGATGCAGCTGCCTGCTTGCTATCGTCCTTTTGTCATCAGTTCCAGAGAGAGAGAGACAGAGAGACAGAGAGACAGAGAGACAGAGAGACAGAGAGACAGAGAGAGACAGAGACAGAGAGAGACAGAGAGAGACAGGGAGACAGAGAAACAGAGAGAGACAGAGAGAGACAGAGAGACAGAGAGACAGAGAGACAGAGAGAGAGAGACAGAGAGACAGAGAGAGACAGAGAGAGACAGAGAGACAGAGAGACAGAGAGAGACAGAGAGAGACAGAGAGAGAGACAGAGAGAGAGAGAGAGAGAGAGAGAGAGAGAGAGAGAGAGAGAGAGAGTTACTTCCCTTATACCTGTTTTCCTGACCCCATCTTTTTTGGTTCTGAAGCTTTCTGTGGATGAGAAGGGGTGGGATCCAAGAGTCAACGAGGAAGAGGGTTGAGGCGGGCCTTTCCTGTGGCAGTCTCATCTTCCAGGTAGAAAGCTTGGAAGGAAAAGGAAAGGACCCGGGCTGGCCCTGCCCAAGGTCTGGCCCTTCTTTGCTGACTCTATCTCGCCACCTAGTGTTCAAATAGGCTCTCTGCAGTGTAAACTTGTATTTATATGGGACATTTTGAGAGCACTGAGCAAAATCTAAGCCACGGTATGAGAATGGTTGGGAGCCAACAGAAAGGCTCCACTACCATTGCCCGTCTTCCTATTTGGAACTTATAGAATCTTGACTTTCAGCCTAGTTTTCTTCTCAGTTCTTCATTTTTCAAAAGCAAATAAAAAGCCATCTGGAAATAGTTTTTTTTTCAATCTGCCAGAGGTCCACTAATATTATTACATGCGAATCAACCCACTCACTTATATAGTGCCACTCATACCACTGAACCCAAAGCCAGGAGGAAAGGGGCATGTGTGCGTGTCAGTGCAGTGACATTGGTTTTTGTGTTGCCAGATGATACACCAGCAGCCCAACCCAGGAGTCCACTATGAGTACGTCATCATGGGGACCAACGCCATCAGCCCACAGGTGCCACCTCACAGGAGACCAGGTAAAATCCATGTTTTGCTGCCAAGCACTCAGGCCATTTCCTTTTAAAGACCCATCTGTCTTCTTCCACAACTGCCCTCTGTCTCATAGTCAACACTATATTTCAGAGTGTGTGGCCCAGATATCAGAAGGTACATCACCATTTGTCTGAGCCTTTGCTGATGAGAGCGTTTCATTCACTTGATTCAAAAGTGAAGTGAACATCAGGATCTTTCTTTCCAGTTCATCATGTTGAAATGCCTTATATTCGCAAGCTTAGGGGCTTAAAACAACACAGATATATCATTTTACAGTTCTAGAGGTCAGAAGTCCAAAAATGAGTTTTGCTTGTTAGTGGGTCATGCTCCCTGCAGAGGCTCTAGGAGAAAATCTGGTTCCTTTCTTCTTTCAAGAGGCTGCTTGCATTCCTTGGCTGTGGCCCCGTCCTCCATCTTCAAAGCCAGCTGATTAGCGTCTGCAAATATCTCTGACTCTGACCCTCTTCTTCCATCATCACGTCTCTTTCTCTGACTCTCATCTCCTGCCTCTTTCCTATAGGAACCCTTCATTGGGCCCTCCCAGACAATCCAGAGTAATCTCTGCATCTCAGAATCTTTAACTTAATCACATCTGCATAGTTCCTTTTGCTATATAGGGTCACATATTCCAGGTTCCAGGGATTAGGACACAAACATCTTCGGAGGGCCATTATTCTCTCTGCCAGTGCCTTTTCTCGGGCTTCCCTTCTGCTCCTGTTAACACTGCTTTGACATCTAAGACAAGAATAAGGATTTCACACCCAGCGGTCTGCCTCTCTCTGCGGGCTCTGATGCTAGACAGAACAGGCAGCTCTCACTGGGCTGCTGCTGGGTACGGCCCAGCGCTCAGCTTTGCAGTTACTTCCTCACCCGGCAATGATGGAGCCCATCACCCAAACGGAGACTGTCTTTTGCATCTTTCAAACAGGAAGGTCTGCAGAAATAGTAATGATGGCAGATGCTCACAGGTAATGATGAGTCCTTGCTGTGAGCCAGACGCTGCCGAGCCCTTCACATAGATTAACTCATTGATTTCTCACTGCAGTGCTCAGAGGGAGGTAGGATTACCATTCTCATGTTAAGAGTAAGGAAATGGAAGCTTGGAGAGATTAGGTTACTCGCCCAGGTCCCACAGTGACCTCAGGCCAGCTTGTGCTTGTCATATTCCCTAAAGGCTACCTGGCCCGGCACCTGTCCTAGGAATGGAGAGGGCAGATGCCAGACCTGGACCCTCCATCCTTCTCTGGGCTGCCAATCCGATACCCAGGTTATCTTCCTGTCACAGGTCAGGGAGGAGCCAGCTGGGTGCCTGGAGATAACAGCCTGGTGTGTGCTCAGCATGGGAAGTACATGAGTTGCCCAAACCAGCACACCCAGCCCAACAAAATTTTTAATCCATTTCCAGGAGCAATACACAGTCTGGGAACCAAGTTCACATGGCAAACTATTGAGATGACTGAGGCCTGAGCCTGATTTGTAGGGGCATTTGCACAGACTATTTGAAATCATATAGGATGATGATGATTGATGATAAGTGTAATGGGTCCCACCTACCAGGTAGCCTGAGGTTCTGGGGTTGGCTGCCTGGGACAGGGCGGGCCCAGAAGGGGTCAGCTGTAAAAAGGTGGTGAGAAGGGTCATTCTGGACCAGGCATCACCCTCCATATCCACGGAGTCAGGAGGCAAGAGCCTGAATCCGACTCTGCCACCTCCTTGCTGTGCAGCCTCAGGCAGTCAGTAACTTCTCTGAACACATTCCCAGTCTACAAAACAGAGGGGAAAAAAAAACATACACAAAGATTTTGTTTTGTTCTGATGGGGTGCAGAGAGGAAGAGACTGAATAAATTACATGTCAAGCTTAGTGCCTGGTGCATAAAAAGATTTAGAAATGTTTTTGGCTGGTACCCTCTTGGACAGTCTCATTTATATCAGTCTGCTGGTCTTGACTCTGTTGGTTTAATTTGCATATAATATTTTAAAGCATCAAGTATTATAAGTAACCAACTAAATAAGAAAGTACTTGGGCCGGCCGAGTGGCGCATTGGTTAAGCGCTGGTTTTGGGATGCCAGCGGCCCCGGTTCGGATCCCACATGAGGGCCAGTGACACTGCCCTCTACAGCTAACAACAGCTCCACGTGGAGCTGGGCTGTGCGAGCCCCGGTGATGGTGTGGGCTGCAGCCCCTGCTGCAGTGGGCTGCCATAGGCTACAGTAAGTGGCCCGCAGCCAGCGTGAGTGGCTGGCAGCCAAGCGTGAGCTGCCAATAGCCGCGATGAGCGACATCCAGAGGCCAGCGACCGATCTGCCTCATCCGGGAAGAGTGCAATGACGATACCAACAGTGAAGCAACATCCTCCGCAACTAAAACTGAAGAACAAGAAGACAGCAGCTTGTCTGTTCCCCTTCCCCGATTCCCCAACGCTGTTCCCCTCCACCAATTCCCCAATAAAATCTTTAAAAAAAAAAAAAAAAAAAGAAAGTACTGGTGAAGGGGTAGAGAAACCCTAAGTTTTATCTGGATTCTATAGTAACTCTAGAATTTGCCTCCTTATTTTCTATTAAACTAATATGCGTGTGAACATTATTCAATCAAAATAAAAACAAGTGAAGTAAAATGTGCCTGCTCCATAACTGCCAAAGCTTGGAAGCAACCAAGATGTCTTTCAATAGGTGAATTTGGATAAATAAACTGTGGTCCACCTAGGTGACAGACTATTACTTAGCACTAAAAAGAGATGAGCTATGAAGCCATGAAAAGACACGAAGGGGACTTATGTGTGTATTACTAAGTAAAAGAAGCCAATCGGAAAAGACTGCATAATGTATGATTCCAACTCAGTGACACTCTGGAGAAGACAAAGCTATGGAGACAGAGAAATAAGTGGTGCCAGGGAGGGAGGGATGAATAGGTGGAGCACAGAGGACTTTTAAGTCATTTCCAGGGGCAGTGACACCCTCCTGTATGATACTATAACGGTTGGTACATGTCATTATATACCTGCCCAAACCCTAAAACTACAAGCCTGTAAAATCTGGACTTTGGGTGATAATGATGTGTCACTGTAGGTTCTTTCATTGTAACAAATGCACCACTCGGGGAGGGGGTGGGATGTTGGTAATGGGGGAAGCTGTGCATGCGTGGGGGCAGGGGAGATATGGGAACTCTGTACTTCCCACTTAATTTTTCTGTAAGCATAAAACTGCTCTAAAAAAAAAAAAAAAAGGACTGGCCGAGTGGCGCATTGGTTAAGAGTTGGTTTGGGACGCCAGGGCCCCAGTTCAGATCCCCCATGAGGGCCAGTGACACTGCGCCCTCTACAGCTAAGATGGTGAACAACAGCTTGACCTGGAGCTGGGCTGCTGTCAGTCGCTGGCAAAGGCGTAGGCTGCAGTGGGGCTGGCCGGCAGCTGGCGTGTGCTTTTGTGAGCTGCTGTGAGCCACCCTGAGCCTCCGTGAGCAGCTTCCAATGGCCAACGAGCAACTGTCTCATCCGGGAAGAGCCCAATGAGGATATCAACATGGGCCAGTGAAGCAACGTTCTCCGCAACAACACTGAAGAACAAAAAGACAGCAACTTGTCTGTTCCCCTTCCCTGATTCCCCAACGCTGTTCCCCTCCCCCAATTCCCCAATAAAATCTTCACACAGAAAAAAAGTCCACTAAATAAAAGGCAGCCTGCTCCAACCTTTTTCCCCTTTCCCCTCCCCCTGTCTTAGAATGTGTCTTAACAATTGGGTGGGATTCTGCATTTCTATGCATATACAAATGTGTTTGCAGCCAATTTGAATCTTTGTCTATAGCCTAAATGTGCAAGGTACATCACATGTCATTCTTTTCCATAAGTCAATGTAAATCTAACTTTAACTTGCAACATCTTTGAAGCTGGTAGAAATTCAGTCTCAGTTCATATGGGGTTACACACACACACACACACACACACACACACACACACACACGACAGGTATGAGTAAAAATTCCTGCCTGGCACAGGTGAGTATCTGCGGTGGTCAGGAAACACAAGACCTCACACTCCTGCCTCTCCCACTGTGGAAACTCCTCTCTCTCTCTCTCTCTCTCTCTCTCTCTCTCTCTCTCTCTCTCTCTCTCTCTCTCCCCCCTCCCTCTCTCCCTCTCCCTCCTTCTCTTTCCCTCTCCCTCCCTCTCCCTCCATTTCTCCCCTTCTCTCTCCCCCTCTCCCTCCCTCTCCCCCCCTTTTCTCTCTCTCTTCCTCTGTCTCCCTCTCTCTTTTCCCTCTTCCTTCCCTTCTTCCAGTCAGCTGGCACTTCTGGAATCTGTCATCCTTACTGGGAGCCAGGCTTTCACTGTGGGAAGGAAGAGCTATTGACTCGCTTTCTCTCCTGCAAAAATTCAAGGCAAGAAAATCTAAGGCCTTGGCTCCTCCTTTGGACTGAGGAAGGAGGAGGAGCAACCGAGAGAAAGAAGGAATCACAAATTCATCTCTCAGGAAGTGTCCTGGCACATCTCTGTGTGCACGTATGTGTGTGCAGACCGTAATGCTTTTTTCTTCCACCAAATAATAGACCACAGTCAAATCTCCATGTCAGAACATACATTTGCTTCATTCTTTAAAAAACAAAATAACAGTATTCCATTCATGCTTGTAGCATAATTTATTTTAACCAGGATATTTAAGTCCTTTCTACTGTTTGGCTATTTAAAATAATGCTTTAGTGACCATACTTGTACGTACAGCTCTGTGTAAAAAAATGGGACTATTTGTATAACAAATGTCCTAGAAATGCCTAGGTCAAAAGCATGTACATTCAAAATTTTGGTAGATATTGCCAAATTGCTCTCCAAGATTTGCGTCTATTTGCAGGCTCCCCCACAGTGTAGGAGAGTGTGTTTTCCAGCACCTTCCACCAGGGGTTTACAGATATGAGGGTTTCCAAAGCTCTAATCTTTATTGTTAGGTGAATGGAGTTGTGGTTCTAGTTTTCACATGATGTTCTTTAACAATGAGTGAGGTTTCTGTACAGCATTTTTTTATCATTTTGGGCTGTCTATATTTTCATTTGTGTGAACTGCCTCTCCCTGGCCCTTTCCTATTTTTCCCACTCAGGTGTTCATCTTTTTCCTATCCGTTTTTAATAATGTTTTGAATATTAGGGACATTAGTGTCTGTTTATTTTAAATAAATGTGCTATGGGTTAGAACTGATCTCATGCTACCTGAGTTCTAACAGTGAAGCAGTTTCCTCTGTACGACTCAACGTCCAGACCCATCTGTGTGTGCATTGGCCTCTCCTAGGGGATCCGTTCAATGGGCAGCTGGTGACAGACGGGAGGAGCCACGAGGAGGGGGACGAGAAGGAGAGGAATGAGAAGGAAGACGTTCACGGCGGGCCACCTGAAATATTCACGTCCGAGTCAGCTCAGACCTTCCCAGTCAGGCATCCTGACAGATTCTCTTCCCACCGGCCGGACAATGCGGTGCCCCCAGCACCACAGCCCCCACGACGAAGCCGAGACCACAACTGGAAGCAGCTCGGGACGACGGACTGCTCCACGACCTGTGGGAAAGGTGAGCTCCTGGGTGCGCTGGGAGGTCTCTGCAGATGCCCGGGTGAGGAAGGTGCAGGTGGGCACCCGGGACGCGGCCAAGTGTCACCTCCATGAGCCTGACTGTGAGGTGGCTCATTCATGTGATGTCCTGTTTGGGGGTCCCCCAGACTACCCTCAGACTTGACAATCCACTGTAAGCAAGACAGAACAGCTACTATGCTCATGGTTACAGTTTATTACAGTGAGAAGATACAGATTAGCATCTGCAAAGGGAGGCCGAAAGCTAGAGATAACGACACAGTAAGGCCAAAATGATTTTAGTGAGGACGTGTCCGTGACACTAGCGGTCAGCAGTATGACGCATCATTGACATAGGAACCCAAGATCAAAATGTATTATTACTGAAATGTTCTGCCATTTAGGTAGTGGGGTGAAGCCCATTAAAGGAACCAGACACATTCTGCACTAGGTGGAAACAAGCGAAAGCTATAAAAAGGATAAAAAATGTTGTCAGATAGTTTTACATCACAGGTGGCCCGTGTAGAAGATCGTCTTCCGTTTCCTGTCTTTAAAGATAGCCTGGCCCAGCCCTTCTGGAAAGGTAAGATGTAGCCTGGTCTAGAGACCAGAAGGCATTGCATTGTGGACATGGGATGAGGACAGAAGCAGGTGCCATCTGTCAGCTCTGCCTTCATGCTCACACAGTCTTGTGTTCGCTCTTCTGCAGTCCTTCCTGGAGAACTAACCAGGCCACACATTTCTATGGCTATAACATTAAAATTTCCCTTTTTGTAACTACTTTCAAGTGTATGACATCATCATCCCAGGAGGGGCCCTGTCGCAGGCATCCAGGACCCCCTCCAGTTGTTGCCAAGGCCTCTGTCTACCTGGTCAAACTGTTGGCTCGGTTTGGTTGATTCCAGGGTCCCAACTAGAGTTACGTTTTTCCTTGTTTCTTATTTTGTCCATCTCTCCAGAATGCCTTACTGACCTCTACCTTTGGTACAGTTCCTGCTCCAACATAACATACTTCTGTTTTGATCGATACACCCAAAATATAACACAACCAAACAGATCCCAGGTCTTGTCTGCTGCCTGACGCCCAGCCAGCTCCTGACCTCACTGCCCCATTCTCGCTTGCTGGCAATTAGAGGAACACTGAATGCCTGAACAGTGAAGAGATGGCCAGATGCCAGAAACCAAAACTGACCCAAAGAAAGAAACCACTGTGGTCCCTGGAGTCAAGAATGATAGATCTGGTATTTTTCTCACCATCAGAGAAAGAGAGAGAGCCTCTGAATTTATTTCCTTGGCTAAACTCTGGAGCTGGACCATGCAAGTGTCCTGTAAAGGCCGTAAGAGGGGGAAAGCGGGCAGGGGCCCTGTACAAGCAGCCCCAGGCTGGACCCATCTTTGCAGGACACAGCATTCCTATGGTAACCTGTATCCTTTTAGCTCAAGATATTACATTTCTCCCCCAGTTGAGTGCCAGGTGGTTGGGATAGTTACTTTTGCTTTCCAACCCACAAACGTGTAAACAGAAAAGTTAAACTCCTGTGGTCTGAAGGGAAAGGGATAGGCTAAAAAATAAGATTTTTACTTAATTCCTTAATAGCGGGGTCCCAAATGGGTACCCTGCAAGCTGTGGACTGATGTTTGTTGAATTTAATTAAAGATCTCTTCTTAAATGGAAGCAGATATGTCACTTGACAAAACTAAATTCCACAAAAGTTTTTGCTTCCTATTAATTTTACAGTCAGTGCTGCTTTTTACCCAGCTAATAATTATGCTTAATTGGAACTTTATTTTAAATACTGGTCTCCAGTATTGTAAATTTTTACTGCCAGAGTACTTTAGGCAAATGTTTGTCTCTCTTACAAACTGTCCAGTTTCTTACTCTGGCTCAGTGTTTCACACAAGATCAGTTTAAAGAAGCACTGAAACACTCACAGTTCATGGCAGATGAACTGTTGAGACACATATTAAAAGTTATCCCTCTAATTACCATTAAAAATGTAGCAAGTTGGAAGTTCAGAAACTATAAATGCTTGCCATTACAGAGCTAAGACAAAGCTGTAGAAAAAACGAACTGCAGGAATTGTGCAGTGGCCTGGACTGGGGGCAGGAGGGTGGGCAGTGCTTTGGGAAGGAGCGTCCTGCTTTTCCAGCAGTTGGGTGGCCCATTCAGCTGGTTGCATTTCTCTTTGTGAACCTCCATTAGGAATACTTGGGTGCTGACACCATCGGGTAGCAGAGAGAGGAAGGCAGAATTGTGAATTGGCTGTGTGTGGGGTTGTTGTTTGTTTGGGAGCTAGAAATTCCACTTAACAAATTCTTTTTCTCCAAAATAGATTTATCCATTTTTAGCCAATGAAACTAAGCTGTGTATTTAATAATAATAATAATAATAATAAAATTAAAAAAACAAAGAAACCTGGGACAGTTAGTGTGATTTATTTATTCTTTTTAACCAAATAATAAAAATAAATGTTAGGGCCGGCCTAGTGGCGCAGTGGTTAAGCGCTGGCTTGGGAAGCCAGCGGCCCCGGTTCGGGTCCCACATATGAGGGCCAGTGACACTGCCCTCAGAAAAAATAAATAAATAAATAAATAAATAAATAAATAAATAAATAAATAAATGTTAGACCTCTGGTAAACAGTTATTCAACAAACTTTTCTTGAGCACCTACTACTCTGCTAGGTACTGAGGGATGAACGGAACTAGTCTTGTCCCTGAGAAACTCAGTCTCATGGGAGGCAGACATAAAATACGACTGGATCAGTACCGTATTAGGGGAATGTATAAAATGCTTTACAAAGGGGAAGCTAGCGCTCTTACAGACTTCCTCGAATCTTCTTATTTCTCTGCTCCAGCCTAAGCCGTCTCTTACACGTATCTGGCGCTTGCAGGCCAGTTTGTCGGGCACTGCGGTTCCCACATGGTGACCTGGACAACCCCGTCCTCCAAGAAACAAGTGCACACACCCACTGAAGCCCAATCCTTTCTCTAGGATGCAGCTTGGACCCTCCAGGGTTCTTTCTCTTTGATGTTTGCAGAAAACCTTGGAGAAGTTATTGTTTGTGCTTATTTTCCAATCACTCTGCTGCCTGGTAATATCGTCAACTTTTGTAAAATGTGTTCTTATCTGCCTTTGAGTGCTTTTAAACAATGTCCACAAATAGATGATAAGCTCTTTGAAGGCAAGAACTATTCCTACTCCTCTTGTGCTGACAAAGCCCTTGTGTGTGAGGTGTGAGTAAGCCCACGGACGAAGCAAGGGTGTGGGGGCAGGGGGCTGCTTGGTTCTGTGGCCTCGCTCCATCAGCACCTGGATCTCGGCGTATCCACCACAGACCGTCATGCAAGGCGCTGTCCCCCAGATGCTCTCCTTGTCCTTGCAGGGTCGCAGTATCCTATCTTCCGCTGTGTGCACAGAAACACTCACGAAGAGGTGCCTGAGGGCTACTGTGAGCCCAGCATGAAGCCGACCCCTGAAGAGGAGCCGTGCAACATCTTCCCTTGCCCTGCCTTGTAAGACAGCCTCTCTGTTCCCATTGCCTCTCCTCAGGTCACTTCTGGTCACTCGTGTGTAGGACCTGAGGAGCAGATATTATCTCGTTTTTAAGTCAGCCTCCATCTGATTTAGGAACATGAGACATGATTTATGCATAAAGTACAGCCTTTTTGCAAGAGCGCCTGTCTTTCAGAATCCACACAGGGACTCGTAGCCCTTAGCAGGTCAGCACACGCCCTGTGGGACACTGGAGCCATTAGTGTTTTGCCTGGTAAGGAAAACAACGAGGAAAGCTAAGAGTTACAATCCCATGTGGTCAGTGGCGTAGGGGAGCTCTGTACAGAGAATGATGGCAGTCACAATACATCTGCCTGGAAGCCAGGAAGAGCGTCTCAGGGGTGGCCTTAGGCTGGTTATTGAGTGGGAAATACGATGCTTTCAGAAGAACAGGGGAAAGGGGTCTTAAAGGGGCCAAGACTTAATTCTCATCTAAACACATGATGAGCTGATGTCTTATTTACCTAAATGACAAAACAGGATGACAGAGGAGGATGTGTGAAGGTGATAGGTAAGTAGTTAACAGAAAGCAAAGAGTGCAGGCATAAGATTTCTAAGCTAGCTCTGAAAAGGGTTAATGAAACTAAGCTTTGGAGTCTTTTTGTTGTTTTTCTTTACTAGTTAAAAGTCATTTGTACCTTCTCAGTTTTCTTGAACTTTATAGACTCTGGGCCCCAATCACTGGCAAATAGCAGAGGCAGTGGCCTGTAGGCAGACTGGGAAGCAGTGGCTGGGAGAAGGGTCACCCACGAGGACTCTGCTGGTCTGTGTAAGCTCGGGCTCCTGCCCTCTTCCTGTCGACTGAAGTGACCTGTCCCTGTCGCTCTCTCCTCCCTGAGCTAGCTGGGACATCGGGGAGTGGTCAGAGTGCAGCAAAACCTGTGGCCTGGGCATGCAGCACCGTCAGGTCCTGTGCCGCCAGGTGTATGCCAACCGCAGCCTGACCGTACAGCCCTACCGCTGCCAGCACCTGGACAAGCCCGAGACCACCAGCACCTGCCAGCTCAAGATCTGCAGCGAGTGGCAGATCCGGACCGATTGGACCTCGGTACGCAGGGCGGGCGGCCTGCTCCCCAGCACCCCCTCCAGGACCCCCCTCCACACCTGATGGGGAAGGACCCCGAGTTCTCCAGGAGGGAGCCTGTCCTGTGGGCACTGGATGGCTGGGTTTGTAAACTGTAGCATGTGCCAATAGCTCGATAGAGTTCAGGCTAGTGTGTGACCGTCACCACAGCCAACTTTAAGGGGAGCCCGTGTACGGGTCTCATGTCTCTCATGTGTCACAGTGGACTGAAGGTTGGCAAATGCTGATAGAGCCAACTCCTTCCAGTTTTGTTCATCCATTTTCTAGATGATAGAACTGAGGCCCAGAGGAACAAAGCAGTCAGGATATCTAAGAAGGTCTTAGAGAAAAGGGTTGTGAAGTGTTCAGGGCTGGGACCCTCCCCAGGTAGCACTGCGTTGCAGGGGACCCAGGCTGTCTCGTCACGGTCCCCTGTTCAGGTGGCAGGTAACAGGATGAGGGTGCCGTACCTGGAGAGTTGCCGGGCGTTCACGCTGCCCGTTACGCTGACGAGAGCTTGCTGTGTTTCAGTGCTCAGTGCCCTGTGGAGTGGGACAGAGGACCCGCGATGTGAAGTGTGTGAGCAACATCGGGGATGTCGTCGATGACGAGGAATGCAACATGAAGCTCCGGCCAAGTGACATTGAGAACTGTGACATGGGACCCTGTGCCAAGAGCTGGTTCCTCACTGAGTGGAGTGAACGGGTGAGTGTGACACTGCACACTGGGCTTCTAGGGCTGGGGACCGAGGTCTGCCGGGCTGATGGGGAGGCGCCGTGGGTCTCAGGGTGCCCCAAACTACCCAAACAGAGAACCACGCTAAGAATCGCATGGGTGATTTCTGACTTTGGGGGAAAGGCCCGGAGATGAACGAGTGTAGGCTTCCTATCCTTATACAAAGACTAATGGGCCCCAAGATTGAGGAGTGGGCGTGAAAGAATTAGTCTAATTCTCCTTAGCACTCCATATAAATAATGAAATGCCAAATGAAGTGAATAGTGACGTCAAACCTTCGTATGTTTCGTGACTGCCTGACGTAGAAAAGACCTCTGCGCTGTACATCTGAAGCTGCCGCTGAATAATATTATATGTCAACTATAATTTAACACATATATAGTCATGGGATGTGGAGTATAGTGAGGGAATGAAGTCAATGGAATTGTAATAGATATGTATGATATCACGGGGCGGGGGGCAGTAGGTGGGGGAGGGGCTTATCACTTTGTGAGGGGTGAAAAGGATAACTATTGCATTGTTTTGTACACCTGAAACTAATAATAATAATTTAAAAAATTTTGAACTAAAAAACAAAAGGAAAAAGAAAAGGCTCTCAACAAATTGCAGGCCCCATCCCTGCTGCTCACTAACTTGAAACATTTCCCCTCCTCTCCCCTCCCCAGCAGCCTGACACCTCGTGGTACACAGCCCCTGCCCCCTGGCCCGAGACGGCCCCCAGACAGACAGCCTTAAACACTGAACTCGGATAAGTGTTCCCGGGGCCTCCCGTCCCGGGGCTGGACTGAACCAGACACCAGATTAGCCCTCAGGAAGGTGCTAACCAGGGGAACAAAGGGGTGCAGACCTAACGGTGCCCACCGACTTCTGCCCCTAACGCTGAGTCCCGCAGAGCTCCCCCAGTTCTCCTCGAGTGTCCCCGCTCCAAGCGCCCAGCAGATCCTGGCATCGTGGAAGCAGTGCTGGGAGGAGCTTCAGAAGTGGCTTTGAGCAGCCTCCCGGCAGCCTTCACAACATCACCGACATAGGTCTGACTCCTTGGCCAGAAATGCTGTGTGTGGGGACAATGACGGCTGTTTCTTGTACAGTCCATGATGTCAGGAGGTTTCCTTTTACTGGGACCAGCGCTCCTTGCCAAGTCCCCCTGTGTCCTGTAGAAAATTGCAGTGCACTCTCCTATCCCTGCAGACCCACAGATATTGGGGAGCCCCTTCCACTTCTTCAGCCTAAAAATTCCTAGTTCCTTCAACTTCTTTGCGTTTCTGGATTTCTGGCCACCCCAGAACTCATTTGTATTCACAGTAAACTTGCCAAATTTAGTATGTAAGTAAATAAATGAAAACAGTGATGCTGGGCTTTCCTTTTTATATTGGAAAGATGCTTTTAAAAGTAATGGTCATTTTTCTGCTCATAAAGTCACATGCACTATTGTAAAAATATGAAGAGAATCAGAAAAGTATACCTATAATCTCTTCTCTAGAAGATAATTTAAGACTTCTAAGCTACACTGCCAAGCTCTTTTCTACTCATACATACTTTGCATACATAGCTTTTCTATACTCATATATTTTAAAGATATAAATCATTATATATATAACTTTAGTAACCTATGTATCTATATATAAATTTAGTAACCTGCTTTTTTCACTTATGTAGTGTGAACATTTTAATGGTTTAAAGCATGATTTTTAATTAGAATAAGCCATTGTATGATTATTATAATTGAACCAATCCCCTATTTCTAAATGTTTGGGGATTTTTTTTTTCTAATTTTTTTACTGTTTTAAATAATATTTCAATAACTATCCTTATGCATATATCTTTATGTGTGTGTACATTTCCTTGCTTGTATTTCTAAAATACTGTTTAGGAAGTGGAATTATTTGACTAAATGCTGTGAACTCTTTTAGAGCTCTTTATACGTTTTGGCATATTTCTCTCCAGAAAGATTATTTCAATTTAGTCTCCCACGTGGGAACTGAGAGCTCTTTTTAATCCTTTCATTGCACTGATTTTGTACAGCTTTTTAATTCCATCTTTCTACATTTACCGTTCTCTGAAAAAGGCAGTGGGCACAGGACGCTGTAGGTAGAAAGAAAATGTATATATATGGGGAGGGGGGAAACCACAATGAGTTTTTCCTCTGTGAGTCTCCCATATTTATTTAGAACAGTAAACTACTACATGTGAATTTACAAGGATTTCCCCTCCAATAAAGACTTGTAAATTTCCCTTTCATGTAAATTTGCTTTGTATTTTAACATAAGTACTTGCTGGATCTAACCCTTGTCTTAAAATTCCAAATAGAGCAAAGGATGAACACTTTATTCTTCTGTTTAGAGAACTTTTGGGGGGTTTTGTTGGAAAAGATGTTTTAAGCCATATGAATTTGGTGCTGTGATGTAAATCGTTTTGCTTTATCTGCCCCCAGAATAGATCCTTATTTCTGAATGTTCATGATTACTGTAGAGAAGTGGGAAGGGGAGGTATTATTGGGTTTAAGGAAAGTGAATTACCTTTGGAATCCTTTCCCCAAGGACATATTCCTCATTAGACCTTGAGCAAGTTGGCTCTCTGACCTTCAGTTTCCTCATCTGTAACACTGCTGAGTGAGCATAAGGCATACATTTGAAACCGTGCGCTAGATGCTGCTGGCACACTGGGGAGGCTTTCCTGTGGGCTGCTGCATTCTTCTTTGGCTGCACGTCAGCACTGGGCCTTCAAGCCACCAAAATTGTTCTTAGGAAAGGGTCAGCCCCCAGGAATGACGTGCTGATGGCCGTCTTCCACATGTGACTAGTGGCTTCGTAGGAAAACCAGCCCTGCTAAGCTTTAGTCTGAACTATGCACTTTTTAGCATAAGCCTGATCAAGCACTTGTTGCAATCCAAGCATGAATGAGACACAGCCTCTGTTTAAGGACTTCAAGTGGGAGAGATGAGAGAAGATGAGATCAAAGTTTACAAACACTTGAGGATCCAGGGTGTATCTGTGATATTGTGATTTATAAGAAACATATAATTTGGTCTTCATCTACAGTTCCTGGCTCACAGCTCCTAAAACCTTTGGAATTTCCTAAGTGTTGAAAGTGACAGAGGTGTCTTGTGTTGTGTGATGTTAATGAGGTGACTTTTGGAAAGCATCTAAGGGTGGGCCCTGGATGCCAAAGGTGCCAACCCTGTGATTAGAGGGTTGGAGCTTTCAGTCCCACCGCCAGGGAGGGACAAGGAGCTAGAAGTTGACTCTGTCGCCAGTGGTCAATGATTTAGTCAATCATGCCTACATAATGAAGACTCCATCAAAACTCAAAAGGATGGGGTTCCGAGAGCTTCTCGGTGAACACGTGGAGGTTGGGGGGAGCCTGCAGAGGGCATGGAAGCTCCATTCCTTTTCCTACAGACTTTCCTCTTCGCGTCTCCTCCACTGGCTCTTCCTGAGTTACATCCTTCTATAATCGACCGGTAAAAAGTTTCTGAGTTCTGTGAGCTGCTCTAGCAAATTAATCCAACCCAAATTGGGAGTCTTGGGAACCTGATTTATAGGCAGTTGGTCAGAAGTGCCTGTACAAGCACAAGTAGTAACCTGGCCTTGCGACTGGCTGCTGAAGTTGGACGTAGGGAGTCTTGTAGGACTGAGGCCTTCAGCTGTGGATCTGATGCTATCTCCAGGTAGATAGTGTCAGAACTGAGTTGAATTGCAGGACGCCCAGCTGGTGACTCAAGACTTGCTGGTTGACATGGGGAACCCCTCCTCAATCATTGGAATTGGTACCAGAACACCAAAAGAGTACCCTGTTGCCCAATTCAAAATTAATTGATCTCTACCGAAATGAATTGAGGTTGTAAATGCAATCTGAATCTTCTCCTAAACTTCTAGGCCTATAGGTATAGTTTTTCTGACTTGATGACTCATCTTAAAAACATCCTTCTAAAGGGCTGGCCGAATGGCTCAGTTAGTTAAGAGCTCACTCAAGAGTGCAAGCTGAGCTCTGAGCAACAGCAGTTCAAGGCCAGCTCAAGCAAAGCTGCCAATAGGTGGCAGGATGGCTCAGCTAAAACAAACAAACAAAAAAAATCCTAGCTACTTTTAATTGAGGGGAAGCCTTATCAGATGTAGGCATCATTTACTTTTTAGTTCTGCAAATTGATGGCAAGTTCAAACGGGTACAATATTTAATCACAACAAGAAAAAAAAAATCTTTTAGAAAGTCCACCAGCCTCAATTTTGTAACACCTAATTTCTAAGCATGTTTTCCAAGAGTGAATATATTGAGTTATTTAAATTACAGAAGATGATGTTTAAAACTGAAGTTCAGGAATAGTCATTAGAGCCTTATAGTCTCTCAGGGGCCACTCGGGCCAAGTTCAGCATTTAACTGCTGCTGGAGTGAAAAGGCAGCCCCCACGAGAGGGCTGCTTAGGTGTTTCCTACGTCTCGCCTTTTATCTGCCCAGAAGTTCATTAAGAGTCAGGTCCTTCTTTTAGGCACATCCTTCAGGGACAGTGAGGGTGTGTGTTTCGATGCCTCCCTTTGAAGGTTAGTCTCTGCTGCCCCTCATTCTCCTCATTTCTACTGACAGGCTTCCTAGGACAGGTCCTGGGTGGGTAGCAGCACCTTTCAAATTAATTTGTTCTGCTTTTCACTGCAGTTGGAACAAGAAAGTGAAGTTTCTCTGCAGGGCCCATCCTTAGAATATTCTCTCACTGGGCACTGGCTTGATCCTTAACATTCTTCTTTCAAATTAAGCACATGGGAGAAGGGGAAACTTTCCCAAGATGCACATATATTACTTGCATTGGAAAGCAGAAAATTAAATTAGTGGGTCAAATGGAAATAAGCTGGAAAGAAAAATTCTTATTTTATGGAATGCAAAGATAACTTAGATTTGATTTACCTTTTATTCTTTAGGAGAACTTAAATATCTTGAGTTTTAAAGTTAGGAAAGATACAGGATAATACATGGCTGAAACAAACAAAAAGTTTAGTAATTGGATTATTCTAATTATTGTAACAACAGATTTTTTTTTAACTAATTCATTGTCTCATACTTTTTATAACAACGCAGATAAGTAAAAAGTATTTCTGAGCCTGTAGGTTCTACCCTCTTAGGTTCTGTAATGGAGGCCTGCAAATTAAGCTGACAACTAAAAAAGCCAGATTAACCAGAGAAAAGCATACAAGTTTTATTTAATGTTTTGTTTTGTCTTTTACGTGGCACAGGGGGGCTTTATAGTAAAGAAGTGAAAATCCCAAAGAAGCAGTTTGACGTGACAGTTTACATACCATTTTAACAAAGGGTGCTAAATTATGAAGGGACTAGACAAAGGAAAGGGGTTTGGGTTTCTAGGGACTGTAAATTGTAGGAAAGTGGTTAAGAAATATATGGGGGAAACTGATGGAACATAAGGGTTATTTCAGTAAAGCTTGTGCAGGGTTGGGAGGGGCAAGATGGCGGCTGTGAGGAGGGCTCCATGAAATCTCCCCTGGAAATATCCACAATTTGAACTTCTAATACGCTTCAAAGAGACATCTACTCATTACACAGAACAACTAAGAGTTCCACACAAGGATTGCTGGAAGATGGTCAGGCCGGGCGAGTAGGGGAAGAAGGCGGCGAGACGCGTGAGGTGCAGCCTGCACCCGCGGCTGCGGAGGCACGGTGAGTGTTCCCTCAGCTGCTCCCTGCGGCCCGCGGCCCGCCTAGAGTTCAGCAAGAGCGCGTTGGTTTGCAGTCTGAGGCAGAAGCCTCAGGCCGGGCAAGTGTGGGAGGAGAGAGAGGAGAGGACTGTGCAGAGGTACGAGCTGCACCCACGGCTCGCCGGGTCCCCAGGAAGCAGGGTGCAGAGCCCCGCAGCGACAGGGCAAGATCAGTCCCTGCACCCTCCCGGTTCAGGGATCAGTCTCTGTGCCCACCGGGTCCTGCGGAGCGCAGAAGCCTGAAACCCGGGAGCAGGGGAAAAAGAGGACCTGCCCGCGGAGAAGCAGCACGCGCCGGGCGAAGACGCAGGTCCCCGAGAGACGGAGCGGGGATCTGAGCCGCGCGGAAAGGTGTGCGCAGTCCCCTGAACCCCAGCGGCAGTCCCTCCAGAAGCGCAGCAGGAGATCGGCACGCCGGCTCCGAGGCAGAAGCCTTAAACCCGGGAGCAGGGGAAACAAGAGGACTCGCCTACGGAGACGCAGCGCGCTGGCCGGAGTCACAGGTCCCGGAGAGACGGAGCGGGGATCTAAGCCGCACGGCAGGGTGCGCGCAATTCCCTAAATCCCGGCAGACCCTTTGGGAGAGCAGCAGGAGCACCGCGCGGGCGCGTGCCGGCTCCAAGGCAGATGCCTTAAACCCGGGAGCAGGGGAAAAACAAGACTGGCGCGCGGAGAAGCAGCGCGCGCTGGGCGGAGACACAGGTCCCCGAGAGACGGAGCGGGGATCTAAGCCACACAGCAGGGTGCGCGCAATTCCCCTAAATCCCGGCAGACACTTTGGGAGAGCAGCAGGAACTCCGCTGGAGCATAAGAGGCAAAGACCTTAGCTTAAAACAGTGTTGGAACTGTGGCTTTGTTTATTTTTATGTTTTTTATTTTTTTTTCCTTTTTCTACTCTTGAACAGAAAGCAAAAAAAAACAATAACCCACCCACTCCCACAAACTTTGGCCCCCGCCAAGACCGTCTTAAACTGACTCCTGAATGGAGCAATAGGGGCAGACTAGGAAGATATTCCTACCTGCAGGGGGTTGAGAATTCCCACCCCAGTAAAGGCTGCAGAGTGAGACTACCTACCCCGCCCCCACCTTTATGCAAGGCTTGGGAGGCAAGGCAGGTTCACCTGCTGAGGCACTAATTAACAGATTCTTAGCAGCTGGCTTTTGGTAGTGAGGAATTCTTTAATTCTCCACAGCTGTCAACTGAAAGGGTGCCCAGAGACACTCATTGAGCCTTTGGGGGTGCAGCCTGCCTTGGGACAGGCAAAAGCAAAAAGGCAGTGACTTTGTAAAAACCACCAATCACACGTCACAACCACACTCAAGTACAGCAAACCTGCAGTGCCAGGATCACGCTAGGCATCAGGTGGCCTACTGTTCCCACAAGACGCACAGGAATTTTTGTACAGCAGACAAACTGAAGAGAGCCTGGTGGACTTTAGCCAAGACCGGCACGGGTATTTTTGGTTTGTTTGGTTTTATTCTGTTTTGTTTTCCCTTTATTGGCTGCTTATCTTGGTTGTTTTTGGTTTTTATTTCTATTTCATTCTTATAATTTTGTAGTTTTTAATATAGGCATATATATAGGTGTATATAGGTGAATATATGTCCATATATATGGGTGTGTAGACAAATATATATATATTTTTTTGTTTTCTTCTTTTTCTTTCTTTTCTTTTCCTTTTTTCCCCACCCTCACTTTCTCTCTTATTTTATTCATTCTTCTCACTGCTATACTTTTCCTCTTTTCCTTTTTTCTGCAAATTTTATTTTTTTAATTTTTATTCTTACTTTTTTTATTATTATTTTAGTTTATTTTTATTTTTTATTTTTTAGGTATAGCTAATCGGTTTCTCATGTTTATTCTATTTTTTATTTTAGGATATTGTATTTTATTTTGTTTCCTCTTCTGTTATTATTGTGTGTGTGGTTTCTGTTTTGTTTCTGTTTGTTTTCTTCATTAGTATGATTGATATTTCTGTACAAGTTGACTGTAGTTTGATGGTTGGTTTTTTTTACTTGTGCGAGCATTTGGTTTCCTTTGGTGGCTGTGGAAGTTGTTCTTGTTGATCTATTATGCTCTAAAATCACTCTGCAGCAGTGGGTCCAAACAAACAGACACAAGAATCATCATACCCGGAGGCCAACTTTAGATAAAACCAGAGCATTTCTGGGTTTGACATACAAGAGTCACACCCAAAAGGAAGTTGCTACAGGTACTAGGGCCCATAGGGTCCAAGTTTCATCAGAGGGGTCAATCCTCTCACAGCAGCTCATAAACTGCAGACGCTGCTGATCCTCACAGCTAATCAACCTGGGAGTCAATCCCACCTACTGACAAGCCAAAAGTAATCAAAACTAAAACTTCAACAAGTGAGGATGCACGACACAAGGAACACCTCAGATACAAGCACAGGAGAATAGGGAGACTGAGTAATTCAAATATAAAGGACACACACCATATAAGTTTACCCAGAAAAGACTGAGAAATCTGGGGGATCTATCTGTTATATTGAAGCAAACACAAAGAGTAAGCCAGAATGGGGAGACAAAGAAACACAACACAAATAAAAGAACAGAAGAAACTTCCTGAATCAGTGGAAATAGAGGAAATAGAGGTAACCAACCTATCGGAGACAGCGTTCAGAACACTGATTATTAGAATGTTCAAGGAAATTAGTGACAATATAAAGAAGGATAGAGAAATCATGAAAAGCAACCAGCTAGAACTTAAGAACACAATTACTGAATTAAATAACAAACTTGATGGAATCACTAGCAGATTGGATGAAGCAGAAAATCGAATCAGTGACTTAGAAGACAAAATAGCAGAGATCACCCATGCGGAACAACAAAAAGAAAAGAGAATGAAAAACATGGAAAATAGTTTAAGAGAGCTGGGGGACAACATCAAATGCAATAACCTACGGGTCATTGGAGTACCAGAAGGAGAAGAGAGGGAGCAAGGGATTGAGAATATATTTGAAGTAATAATGTCTGAAAACTTCCCTAACCTGGCAAAGGACATTGAAATACAAGCTCAGGAAGTGCAGAGAGTTCCAACCCGGATGATTCCAAACAGGCCCACTCCAAGACACATTATAGTGAAAATGGCAAGGGTTAAGGACAAAGACAGAATCCTTAAAGCAGCAAGGGAAAGGCAGCAAGTTACTTACAAGGGTACCCCCATAAGATTATCAGCTGACTTTTCTACAGAAACTTTGCAGGCCAGAAGAGAGTGGCAGGAGGTTTTCAAAGTGATGAAAAATAAAGGCCTACAACTGAGATTGCTGTATCCAGCAAGGTTATCATTTAAAATTGAAGGCGAGATAAGGAGCTTTGCAGAAAAGAATAAGTTAAGGGAATTCATTACCACCAAGCCAGCTTTGCAGGAAATGCTAAAAGGGCTTTTTTAAGTAGAAGAGAAAAACAACCTAAGAAAGACTACGAACACAAATAACAAAATGGCAATAAATACACACCTATCAATAATCACATTAAATGTAAATGGATTAAATGCTCCAATAAAAAGACATAGGGTGGCTGAATGGATAAGAAAGCAAGACCCCAGCATATGCTGTATACAAGAGACTCACCTCAGATCCAAAGACTCATACAGGCTGAAAGTAAAGGGATGGAGTAAAATATTTCATGCAAATGGTACTGAGAAAAAAGCTGGAGTAGCGATACTTATATCAGATAAAATGGACTTTAAATTGAATATAACAAAGGACAAAGAAGGACACTTCATAGTAATGAAGGGATCGATCCAACAAGAGAACATAACTCTAGTAAACATCTATGCACCTAACATAGGAGCCCCTAAATATATAAAACTGATATTGTCAGACATAAAGACAGAGATCAACAGTAACACTATCATAGTAGGGGACTTCAACACCCCACTGTCACTAATGGACAGATCCTCCAGACAGAAAATCAGTGTGGAAACAGCGACCTTAAATGACACATTTGACCAGCTGGATTTAACAGACATTTTCAGAGCATTTCATCCCAAAGCTA
The DNA here is from genome assembly GCA_033961575.1 of Aselliscus stoliczkanus. Taxonomy (NCBI): domain Eukaryota; kingdom Metazoa; phylum Chordata; class Mammalia; order Chiroptera; family Hipposideridae; genus Aselliscus; species Aselliscus stoliczkanus. The sequence goes on along the minus strand of CM066732.1, from coordinate 61,030,861 downwards.
CAGAATATACGTTCTTTTCAAGTGTACATGGAACATTTTCTAAGATAGACCACATATTAGGCCACAAAACAAGTCTCAATAAATTTAAGAAGATTGAAATCATTTCAACTGTATTCTCTGACCACAATGCTATGAAACTAGAAATCAATTATAAGAAGAAATCCGGGAAGTTGACAAATAAATGGAGGCTAAACAATATGCTATTAAATAGTGAGTGGGTCACAAATGAGATCAAGGAGGAAATCAAAAGATATCTCGAGACAAACGAAAATGAAAACACCACGACCCAAAATCTCTGGGATGCTGCGAAAGCAGTCCTAAGAGGGAAGTTTATAGCAGTGCAAGCCTACCTAAAGAAGGAAGAAAAATCTCAAATCAACAGGTTATCCTTACACCTAAGGGAACTGGAAAAGGAACAGCAAAGGAGGCCCAAGGGGAGTATAAGAAAGGAGATAATAAAGACCAGAGCAGAAATAAACAATATAGAGAACAGAAAAACAATTCAAAAGATCAATGAAACCAAGAGCTGGTTTCTTGAGAAGATAAACAAAATTGACAAACCTCTAGCCATGCTCATCAAAAAAAAAAAAAGAGAGAGGACGCAAATTAGCAAAATCAGGAATGAAAGAGGGGAAATGACTACAGACATCACAGAAATACAAAAAATTCTAAGAAATTACTATGAGCAACTATATGCCAACAAATTTGACAATCTGGAAGAAATGGACAATTTTCTAGAAGCATACAACCTTCCAAAGCTAACGCAAGAAGAAACAGAAAATCTAAATACCCTGATTACTACCAAGGAAATTGAATCAGTAATGGACAAGCTCCCAAAAAACAAAAGCCCTGGACCAGACGGCTTCACAAGTGAATTTTATCAAACATTCAAAAAAGAACTATCACCTATTCTTCTCAAACTATTCCAAAAAACCCAGAAGGAGGGAAGGCTCCCAAACTCTTTTTATGAAGCCACTATCACCCTGATTCCAAAATCAGATAAAGACATCACAAAAAAGGAAAACTACAGGCCAATCTCCCTGATGAATATAGATGCAAAAATTCTCAATAAAATATTAGCAAACAGAATTCAGCAATATATTAAGAAGATCATACATCATGATCAAGTGGGATTCATCCCTAGTGTGCAAGGCTGGTTCAACATCCGTAAATCAATTAATGTAATACACCACATCAACAAAATGAAGGATAAAGATCACATGGTCATTTCAATAGATGCAGAAAAAGCATTTGACAAAATCCAACAGCCATTTATGTTAAAAACCCTTAGCAAAGTGGGAATACAGGGATCATATCTCAACATAATAAAAGCCATATATGATAAGCCTACAGCTAACATCATACTCAATGGGGAAAAGCTAAAACCATTCCCCTTAAGATCAGGAACAAGACAAGGCTGTCCACTTTCTCCTCTTTTATTCAACATAGTGCTGGAAGTTCTCGCCACAGCAATCAGACAACAAAAAGAAATAAAAGGCATCCAAATTGGCAAGGAAGAAGTAAAATTGTCATTATATGCAGATGACATGATACTGTATATAGAGAACCCCAAAGACTCCATCAAAAAACTATTGGAACTGATAGACGAATTCAGTAAAGTAGCAGGATATAAAATCAATGTTCAGAAATCAGTGGCATTTGCATATACCAATAATAAACTAATGGAAACAGAAATTAAGAAAACTGTCCCATTTACAATTGCGTCAAAAACTATAAAATACCTAGGAATAAATTTAACCAAAGAAGTGAAAGATCTATACTCAGAAAATTATAAGACACTGAAGAAAGAAATCATAGAAGATACAAATAAATGGAAACACCTACCATGCTCATGGATAGAAAGAATTAATATAGTTAAAATGTCCATACTGCCTAAAGCAATATATAGATTCAATGCAATTCCTATCAAACTACCAAGGGCATTTTTCACAGAAATAGAAAATATAATCCTAAAATTTATATGGAATCATAAAAGACCCAGAATAGCCTCGGCAATTCTGAGAAATAAAAACAAAGTCGAGGGGATCACGCTACCAGACATCAAAACCTACCACAAGTCCACAGTAATCAAGACAGTTTGGTATTGGCATAAAAACAGGCACATCGATCAGTGGAAAAGAACAGAGAGCCCAGAAATAAATCCAGGCATTTATGGACAGTTAATCTATGACAAGGGAAGCAAGAATTTACACTGGAGTAAAGATAGTCTATTCAATAAATGGTGCTGGGAAAATTGGACTGACACATGCAAAAAAATGAAACTGGATCACCTCCTTACGCCTTATACAAGAACAAATTCAAAATGGATTAAAGACTTAAATGTAAGACCTGAAACCATAAAAATCCTAAAAGAAAATATAGGGAGTACATTTGCAGACATTACCCGGAGCAATATTTTTACTGATACATGCCTATGGGCAAGGGAAGTAAAAGAAAAAATGAACATATGGGATTATATCAGACTTAAAAGTTTTTTCACAACAAAGGAAACCATTAATAAAACAAAAAGGAAGCCTACTGAATGGGAGAATATATTTGCCAACGATATATCTGATAAGGGGTTAATATCCAAAATTTATAAAACACTCATGAAACTCAACACCAAAAAAACAAACAACCCAATTAAAAAATGGGCAGAAGATATGAAGAGACATTTCTCTAAAGAGGACATACAGATGGCCAACAGGCATATGAAAAAAAGTTCAACCGCACTGGTCATTAGGGAAATGCAAATAAAAACCACCATGAGATACCACCTCACTCCAGTCAGAATGGCTATCATCAATAAATCAACAAACAACAAGTGCTGGTGGGGCTGTGGGGAAAAGGGGACCCTGCTGCACTGTTGGTGGGATTGCAGATTGGTGCAGCCACTATGGAAGTCAGTATGGAGGTATCTCAAAGAACTGGAAATAGAGCTACCGTTTGACCCAGCAATTCCACTCCTAGGTATTTATCCTGAAAAAAACCAAGACACTTATTCAAAAAAAGTTATGCACTCCTATGTTCATAGCAGCACAATTTACAATAGCTAAGACTTGGAAACAACCAAAATGCCCATCAGTAGATGACTGAATTAAGAAACTGTGGTATATTTATACGTTGGAGTATTACTCTGCTATAAAGAAGAATGAAATCGTACCATTTGCAATGATATGGATGGACCTAGAGACTATCATGTTAAGTGAAATAAGTCAGTCAGAGAAAGACAAATACCATACGATCTCACTCATATGTGGAATCTGAAAAACTGTGAGAATGAGCAAAGTAAACAGAAACTGTCTCATAGATATAGAGGAAAAATCAGGGTTGCTAATTGGGAGGGGGATGGGGATGAGGGAGAAGGGGAAGGGATTAGACAGCAAAAATAGGCAACTACAATATTGCCACTGGGATATGAAAAACAGTTTGGGGAATATAATTAATAATGTTGTAAATATTCTGTGGAATGTCAGATGATCATAGGTCTTGTTAGGGAGACCATTTCATGGATGGAGTAGAGGTTTGATCACTGCACTGTATTACTAAAGCGGAGGTGGTATACCTACTGTAATTGAATATATATAGGTAGTCACGGGATGTGGATTATACTGTGGAAGAGAGTCAGAGGAAGAGTAATAGATATATATGATATGGGGGGGAGTGGGGTGGCGAATTGGGGGTGGGAGGTTGTCACTTTGAGGGGTAAAATGTATAACTATTGCACTGTGTTGTACACCTGAAACTTAATTAAAAAAAAAAAAAAGTTAAGGTCCTGCAAATACAACATGCATCTAATTCTGAAGTTTAACAGTGTTGGGCATACTTAGAATATTCTAAGGACTAACGCAAAGCAGAGAAATGAAGGGTTATCCAGCAAACCTACTAGGTTAACTTACTACGGTTAACCAAACTGAATAACATGTGCGAAACTTTTTTTTTGTTTTTTGGCCAGAAGATTACATTGGGTTTCTTTTGGTAAATAAATAAATAAATAAATAAATAAATAAATAAATAAATAAAGCAGAAATCCGTACAACTGAAATATTTAAGAAGAACTGACATGATGTTTAGGATTTGCTTTGAAATACTCCAGGGGGAAAAAATGTGTAGGAGGCCTATGAAACAAGACTGGCAAAGTGTTGATGTCCATGAAATTCAAAGGAGGGAATAATGGCCTCTGTCAGGAACAGGGAGTGGAAAAGGGAAGTCATATTTTACCTTACTATTGTAAATCCCCATAATGATTCTAAAAGTTGAGGTCATTGTCCCTTTTTACAGGTAAAGACACCTGAGGTCACAGCTCTGGTAAAGACTTGAGCCTCAATCCTATGACTTTGAAATTCTACCTTTTGCTAATACCCTATGCTGATTGTCTAAATATGTTTCCTCAGATTCTGATTTTTAAAAATATATTCAACTCAATTTAAAAAAAAAAAAAAAAAAAAAAGCTTGTGCAGACTCATCCTGGCATTGATTCCCCATTGCTGATAAGAATGTTCTCTTCTTCCTGGAAATGGGAGAGCACCTTTCTCACAGGAGATTTATGCCCTGCTTTTAGGCAAGAAAGGGAAGGGCAGAGAGCGCTTCTTGTATCTGCTATTTCTCAGTTGCCTTGAGCTCAAACTAATCAATATGCCAAGGCAGCATATTTTGGGGTGGCCTCTTCTGAACCTCCCCCTTTAGATTCTTTGCTCCAGATAGCTCCCTGCCTGAGGAGCCAGGTTCAGCTTAGCAGCAGCCATGTACATGTTTGATGATTCATCCTGGGCTGTGATGTTACTAGACAGCAAGTTACAAAAACAAAAGTAGACATTTTGATTAAGAAACCAGTGTGTGAGTATCACTTTTTTGCTTTTCTCAAATTTTATTTGAAATTATATTGCTTTTGTTTACTTTTAAAAACTGTAATGTTGGTAGAAACCAAACATTGACTCTATTTTTAAGAAAAGACCCAGCAAGGGCCGGCCGAGTGGCGTGGTGGTTAGGCGCTGGCTTGGGAAGCCAGCTGCCCCGGTTCAGGTCTCACATGTGAGGGCCAGTGACACTGCCCTCAAAAAAGAAAAGAAAAGAAAAGAAAAGACCCAGCAGAAACCCTTAGGAGGGCTTTGGTCATCGTGTGAAGGGGCACTTTCAGAACTGGAAAGTGCTGAGGGGAGAAGAGAAATGAGTGAGGGAGAGCCCAAGCCTATGCTCAATCATCCAGCTGATATTCATGGATTCCCCCAGGGGTAAGGTACTGACTGAGAAGGAGTTAAAGGTGATTTAATAGTCCCTGAACCTATAAAGAGAAAAAAAAAAAAAAGGATAGGACACAAATAACCATAGTACAAAGGAAGGCAACAAAATACAGAGTCATGAGAATTCTGAGCATGGAAAGAGCATACTGAGTTGGGCAATCAAAGAAGTTTTCATGGAGGAGATGGCGGTTGAACTGAGCTGAGCTGACTGTTGTGTGTCCTGGTGAAGGAGCAGTATGGACAAGGTGCTCCTGGCTCTGCCCAGCCTGAGGTGTATGGGGTAGAATAATGGGCTGACTGAGGCCATATTTTAATGCTGGTTGGGGAAGTCCATAAGCAAATGTTGTTAGGAATGGAACAGCCTCAGAGGGGTGTCAGTGTGTAGTTCCCAGCACCTAGAAGCCCAGTGGCTTAGAAAAGCTGGTGAGGCTGAGCGCAAGGCTGCGGCCACACAGTCCAGGGCAAGACGGTCAGTGGTGCTGGGAACTGTGGGCAAAAGGGAGAAGGCAAATGTGGGTAAACTAGAATCTACGAAACCTGGTGGCTGGCTAGACGTACAAAGCCAGAAGGCAGAAGAGCAGCCAATTCTGAATCCAGATATAAATTTGAGCACAAACTGGAAAATCCAGAGGAGGAATGGGAGTTGGGTAAAAGTGGTGTCCTGTCATTTCCCCATTGGACGTGAGGCATTGTGGGATATTCACACAAAGATGTCCTTAAAACATAGGATGAGAAGCAACATAAGGCAGCATTCCAATGTATTTCAAGACAGATGGGAAACGCTTGTGGAGCTTCAGGCTGTGGCTCAGGGATGTCTTTACTATGACCTGGTTGAGGACAGACTGAGACTAGAAGAATGAAATCACCCACAGTCATGGGCTTTGAGTAAGCCCTTAGCCCTGTGAGCCAGGGTTCCTCCGTCTTAGAGCAGGGATGTCGATCTTGGCCCTTCAAAGCCCCTCACACCATTATTGATCACCTGCTGTATGCATCCATTGAGCACCTGCTCTATACGTGTCATTCATTACCTGTAAGGTGTCCCTGTGCCAGCTGTGCAGGTAAGCAGGCCAGAAGTGTGAGGACCTGGGTCACTGGCCACGGGCCACTCAGCTGGTAGGGATATTAACACTGATGTGACTGGTTGCAAGGCCAGTCTCTCCCTGTACACCAGGATTCCTCCTGGTAGGCTGTTAAAGCTGTAGCCTCCAGGGACTGGAACCATCTGCCTGAATATTAGGCAGCAATGTGGAGGTGACAGACGTCAGTGTCCCTCCTTCCCCAGACCAGCCCAGACTCGCTACTAGCAGGTAGACATGTGCCCAAGTGTCCATGCTGTCATTCTTCTGCTGCTGAATATACACAGGGGGCCGAAAAAAATGTACACACATTTTAAGAAAGGAAAACTGTATAAATTGTAATACTCAACATATACCTATAACAAAAGATGACTACAAGTCACGTTTGACTTCTGCAATGACAAGAGGTGCTCAGAGCGGTTCCCATCAGCATCCAGACACTTCTGATAACGGCAAGCTACTGCTTGAGCAACGTTGACCAAAGTGTCCACTCGTATACATTGGTTTGGCACCCCAGTATTTTCTAAAGCAAAAGCCTGGACAGATAGTCTGACAAGTGTAAGTATATTAATCAGAACTATGAGATAGGATATTGGAAATGAAGACTGTCCCAGAAAATCTGAGATGGGGGATATGCCACACTAATATCCCACGATAGAGCAGGCCATGCATGAGAAGTGGTCAGAGATGAGCAGGTAGGGAAACGAGGTGTCGGCCCTCCTTCACACCCTCCCCTCTAACGCGCCCACCTTCTTTCTCGCAGTGCTCGGCGGAGTGCGGGGCTGGCGTGCGGACGAGGTCGGTGGTATGCATGACCAACCACATCAGCAGCCTGCCCCTGGAGGGCTGTGGGAACAACCGGCCCGCCGAGGCCACCCCATGTGACAATGGGCCCTGCACGGGCAAGGTGGAGTGGTTCGCTGGGAGCTGGAGTCAGGTGAGCAGCCAGAACTGGGTGTGACTGCCTGTGCCCAGTAGGAGGCAGCGGAGCAAGGAGTTGGGAACCAGGAACCGGTAGGTCCTGGGTTTGTATCCCAGCAGTGCCACCCGTGACCTTGAAGAAGCTGCCTATGCTTTCGGAGCCCCATTTAGTCAACAGTATTTGTTGAGCACCTACTATGTGCTCTTCTAAACACTTGGGATACATCAATGAGCAAACAAATATCCCTGCCCTCAGGGAGCTTGTGGTCTGGCATGGTGTCCTTATCTATAAAATGCTGGTAGTGACAGTGCTTGATGAGGTTACTTGTAGAAGAAATGAAGTAATGTATATTGTGTGTGTAGCGCAGTGAGTGACATACACTAAACACACAACAAATCATAGCTGTTGCCACTGCTGCCATTAGTGTTGATAAAGTTCTTTCCATATCTGAGTGTCAGAAACAGAAAGATGACCCAGTTACCCCCATCTGGGTATAGACCCAAAGGAAATGAAATCATTCTCTAGGAAGATACCTGGACTCCCATGTTCAAAGCGGCGTTATAGCCAAGGTATGGAAACCACCTAAGTGCCCATCGACAGATGAATGGATCAGAAAATATTATATATGTATATAAAATATATAGAAGGTGCCAAAAAAATCTATACCAATAACAAAAGATGAACACACACACACACACACACACACACACACACACACACACGGTCAGACAATTAAGTTCGCAAACCTTCCACCATGCACTTACATGTTATTCAGCCTTAAAAGGGAAATCCTGCCATTTGCAACAACATGGATGAACCTGGAGGGTATTATGCTAAATGAAATAAGCCAGAGAAAGACAAATACTGCATGGCATCGATTATATGCAGAATCTAAAAAAGCCAAACTCATAGACAGAGAGTACAGTGGTGGTTTCCAGGAGCTGGGAGTGGGGCAAGTGGGGAGAGGTTGGTCAAACTTTCCGTTATAATATGAATGAGGTCTGAGGGTCTAACATACAACATGATGACTGTAGCTGATAACACTATTGTATAATTGAAATTTGCTGAGCGGGTAGGACTTAAGTGTTTACACCAAAACAAAAAAAAAAGGTAAATGTGCTTAACCTCAGTGGAGTGCATCCATTCACAATGTATACGTATAGCAAATCATCAATTCACATATATTACAATTTTATTTTGTCAATTATACCTCATTAAAGCTTGGAAAAAAAGAGGCAGAAATAGAAAAGGTTGTGGTTGTTCATGATAAAGAATAGATGATACTGAATACTTTAATAAAGTGACTTAATCGATCAATTTTTGTCCTCGCTGTTTCCAATGTTGAACATGAACCTCTAAGAAAATGTGGAAAAGATCAGTGCCTCTTGTTCCCACCATGATCACCATCAGTATTTGGAGTTCTGGGGCCACTTACCATCTGGCTCCCAGGGCTGACAGGTTCTCCAGGACTTTTTGGCTGGTGATCGGGATTTACACATTATCAGGACCTCTGGCTCCATATAGAATTGTATTTCTTTTAAGTAGCTTTATACACAGACCCTGAAAAAAGGGGACTGCCTTGTCCTTGAAAATTGATACAACCCTTTGGAAAGCAATTCAGCAATAAAAGTCAAGAATCATTAAAATGTTCATTTGCCCTAACCCAGTCACCCCACTCCTGGGGATTCATTTTAAGGAAATAATTAACAGAAGAAAAAAGTCTTTTCAACAGAGATATTCATGACAGCAGGGCCATGAGGGATAATGGTATATCATAACTCATTAAAATATTATGTAACAACAACAGTGATAATTAGGAAGACGTGGAAAGTGCATATGATATAATGGCAAGTGAAAAACAGAATATGAATATCTATGAACCTATGATCTCAACCACTTCAAAGTACAGTGTTTTTTATATAAGCAACATGGGGAAATGTTTTCTTCTCAAATTTTTTTTAATGTTTTATAATACAAACTGTAAAATATAGAAAATTAAGAAAGAAAATTTAAATATGTCCCATGCTATCCTGGTGGCTATCAGAGTTGGACATGCTGATTAACTGATCCCAACTCTACTGCTCCTTACTTCTCTGACTTGGGGCAACTCATTTGACCTCTCTGAGCTTGTTTGGCCATTCAAATGTGATTGTAATACCAACTTCCTAGGATTGTTATTGGGTTTTCATGAGATGCTGTACATACGGGGTTACCCATTGCCTGGGACATGGAGCGCACTTAGTAAATGTTAGTTCCCTTTACTTTTTCCTGCAAGCTGTTTCTATCTCTTCATTGGTAATAATGCACCTAGGACCTAAGTCCAAAAGATAATTCAGAAGTAGACTATATGTGGAATGCCAGATATCCAAGGAAACTGAGGTAAAGTGAATAAAGCTCCATATTAATGTTAATTTTATAGAAAATACTAATTTAGATTTTAAAATAGCCTCCTCCCCTCCAAAGGTTATTTTTATTGAAATGTAATTCATATCCTATAAAAGTTACCCTCTTAAAATGTACCATCAATGGTTTCTTTGTATATCCACAAAGCTGTGCAACCATCACCTCTAATTCCAGAACACTTTCATCAGCCCAAAGGAAACCCCACATCCATTATTAGCTATCACTTTTACTGATGTCTTTGCCAACTTCTGCTATTATATCCTGTGGCTTCTTCCTGGTTCTCTTTTGTTTTAGAAACCATAACCCAGTAAATCTTTCTAATAAGAGCATAGCCGTAAGTTTTCTGAGCCCTTGAATATCTGGAAACATCTTCCCTTTGCCCTGAATGCTCCCAGTCGGGGCAGATGCCTTCGCTTCTTCCTGGCAGTCGGGCTCCTGGTCAGCACCTTAGCTAGCCACTCGCTCTTTGTCCCAAGGCCTCGCTCCTGCCCGCTCGTCTCTGTGTCCATCACCATCCACACCTAAAGCCTTTGAGCTGCTTCCTCCTGGCTGGTGGTCCTCCTCTACATTCATGTTGGACTATGATTTCTCCTTCCGTTTAGTCTCACCTGTCTTTCACCACTCAGGGACTCCCCATAATTTCTGGTCGACCAAGGATGAGTACCCTCTCCTGTTCAAATACCGTCCCATACACCCTATGCACATCCACTCCCCAGTTCCCAGACCCACGTGTTCTGCCGTTTCTGGGCATTTAGGGTAGGAGAAGGCTGAGATAGGTGCTCGTTCTCCCTTAATTCCTAATGTCTTCAAGGACTTTCCAGACATAGCTGAAAATAACTTACAGTTTAGTTAAGGTTTACAGTCTACTGTTCTGCAAATCTCTCATACAGACATAGCCCCTCAGAGCAAACGGGTCTTTCAGATCAGGTTTCCAAACCCCGCTTCGCAGGTGAGGCAGTAGAGACCTGGGAAAGTGCTATGTTTTGGCCAAAGTCGCAGAAGTATTTACTGACAAGGTCTAGACCAGTTTCTCGGTCTCCTGACTTCAGTCCTGAGTTCTCCTCCTGCCGTCCCCAGACCTGTCACACATCCTCACCCCTCCTTTGCCTGGCAGCCTATTGCTGCCCTGCTGCCTCTGATTCTTTCATTGTCAACAGCACTTAAAAGAAAAGGACAAAACGTGAATGTACACCTAATCAATAACCAACTCACACGTTATGGCGTGCATTGTTTACACTGATAAGAAAGACACCTCCAGGGAAAACCCGTGTCGGGAGGTCATAATACACCCTGTACAAACCACACAAATAGACTACAGTCTGCCTGGGATGCTGGGCTTGGACTCAACCTCCAGCACAAATAAATAAATTAACTAATCAACCTGGAAGAAAATAGGAAAAACAAACTAAGAAGGTTTTCTGGATGTCTAGAAGATGACAGAAAAGGAGGCATCAAGTTGAAATTACTTATTATGCCCTGTGGGACTAATTCATAGTCTGTTAGCTTGGGGTTTGTTTTGTTTTGGTTTGTTTTGTTTTGTTTTGGTTTGGTTTGGTTTGGTTTGGTTTGGTTTGGTTTGGTTTGGTTTGGTTTGTTTGTAGAGATGTGGGGCTTTTCCCCCCTGGTTTTATCTGACCACAGGTCTGCCTACAGAAGTAAGGCTGATAAGAGTTCCAGCTTAGACAGTGTTACATGCTTTCCATAAAGATAGTGGATTCTTTAATGTCTCTAAAAGTAGATAGATCACAGCTTGTAAATTTTTTAACCAAGAAGTATTGAGTAAACCAAACTTGAACAAAAAACATTTTACAAAGTAATAAATTTATAAGCAGTTATATGCATCGTATTTCCATAAACTAACAAAATGCAGTGACATGTGTAGTTGTCTGACTGGCTTCTGGGTAGGCCACAACAAGCTTCAGCCCCCAGACAGGAAGGGAGGGGACTGGGCTCGGTGCTGAAAGGCTTTCTGCTGGCTGCCTTGTTAGGAGGGCAGAGTTACCACAGGGGACATTGTCCCGAGTCTGGAGTGTTCCTCTCAGCTTTGTATGTCCCAAAGAATTTTAACGTAGCCTTCATGAACAGGCATGCAGGTTCTGGGAGAATAATGCATTCCCAGTGTCCACCCACTAAGGAGCCACTACATACAGCAGACTGTTAGTTCATTGTTCACAGTGAGAGGCGTCAGCGTCTGCTGGCCAGAAACCAGCAATGTGACGGCGGGTGTCCCCCTCAGGGTGTCTGAGGGGCACTACTCCACTCTCAGCACAGAGGGCACCAGGGTCGCTGCGGCCAGCAGCCAGAAGCTGTGGTAACTCGGGGCACCCAGAACTGTTAGGAAAATTGGGATTTGTGGGCAACTTCTTCTCTAGAAACATTTCCTGGTGTCTTTGGGCTCTTCCTCACTGAATTGATGATGGAAAGCACTCGCAAACATCCCCTGGTGGACAGTAGCCCCCGCCTTGTCTCCAGCACGTGACACCCTCTTTCTCTGCTTCTTTTTCCAGTGTTCCATCGAGTGTGGGAGCGGGACCCAACAGAGGGAGGTGATCTGTGTTCGGAAGAATGCGGACACGTTCGAAGTGCTGGACCCTTATGAGTGTTCCTTCCTGGAGAGACCCCCCAGCCAGCAGTCCTGCCACCTGAAGCCTTGTGGGGCCAAATGGTTTAACACAGAATGGAGCATGGTAAGTCGGGGTGCTCTTGGTAGAGATTGCATTCACACATCGTTCTGTTTGCCTCCCATAAACATGCCTGGACCACCTGCTAAGTGCCAGGCACAGGGTAGATTCCCTGCTGTGATCTACTCCAGCTGGTCACTGTTGGGGCACCCCAAAGCTATATATTGTATGACTCCATTTACATAATGTTCTGTAAAAGGCAAAACAGAGACTGGCGTGGGGTGACTCTCACTGCAAAGGGACAGACAAGGGGATTTATTGTGTGTGATGAAACTTTTATTTAAATGATGATAGCAGAGACAGTGACGGAAGATACACAGTGATGAAAGCTAGATGTCTTTGTTTTTTTTACTATTTTTTTTTTTTTTTTGAGGACAGTGTCACTGACCCTCATATGTGGGACCCGAACCAGGGCCGCTGGCTTCCCAAGCCAGCACTTAACCACTGCGCCACTAGGCGGGCCAAGCTAGATGTCTTTGAATATGCCTTGTTTTATAAATTTGAGGTTAGAACTTAGTAAACATTTTGTATAATTATAAAATAAAATAAATTTTTTTATAAAAAACAATCCCTAAAACTGGAAAATGACACAAATTAACCTAAATGTGTATCACGTTGGTGGCATAAGCACTGTTTCATGTGGCTTCAAAACAGTAATTTGACTGTCCATCCCTAAGGACAAAAGAACTGCAGAAAAATGTTTACATTGTTTGCAATAATCACATTTTTAGTGATAGTACTGTATGTACTGTATGCTGAGATGGTTGGGTGTAGAACGTGTAATAAAGTAAATGAGTAACATACTTTATGATGCTATGATAATACATACAATAGCACGCATGATAATATGATAGTATAACTCTATTATCCCCAGTGTCCTTGAGAAATAGGAAAAAACTTAGGAGAAAAAAGATACAGATAAAAAAGAGGTGTAAGTGAAAATCCTGTTGTCCTGAATTTGAATTAGAAGTATCAGTATGAACTCATAAATTAACTCTTCTTACTCTCCGAGTTTTATCCACTGAAAGAGCCTGGAAACAGTGACAACCCAGCAGCAGAGGGCACACCTATGAGCCAGATGTGGTTTCAAAACACCACTCCCCTCTGAAAGGAAGAGAATTCTGAGATAAATGGTTGATTCCAGGTCTGGGACCATATATGTATAAATCAGATCAGAATATCTTTTTATACCAGACAACAGGAAGTTCTCAAAGAGTTCATGACCTAAAGACTCAAGCAGCAACTTTTAGAGGCTTGTGCTGCCCATTAATAGGGCATCAGTGGGCATCACTAAAATATGAACTACCCTAGATTGCATGAAACACATCATACATGTTAAATCCATCAACATACAAGTGTATAATAATAATAATAAAAAACTAACTGGTCACCATTAGAGGATGTTAGGGGAACCACCTCATTATTCTAAATACTGATAAATAAAATAATCAAGCATTTACTCTGACTTTCCTAATGAACCAGCTGTACCACTAGGTAACCACAGAGTAAATCTGTGGGGGGAGAAGATGCTTTAGAAGAGATTCCCAGCTAATAAGAGAAGAGACGATAGAATAGAATATTATCACCACTTTCCAGCTGCGCACGAACTAAAGGGTGTGGGCCTTGTTCACCAGTGGCTGCTGGCATCCCCAAAAGAGACGCAAACACACGCATCCTATGATGTAGTCTCACCACAAAACGTCAGACCTGCACCTGTTGAAGTCCTCTTCTAGGTCCAGCTTCTAATTTACAGGGAATACAGAAGACAGAGGAGCGTGTTAAACTGGGGGTGCGGTTGACACATGCCATGGGGATGCCGTCAGCAAAGTCCTGACTACGGGAAACTACAGGAGAAATGAGTCAGTTCCTCCAACACCTCAAGGCCAAGGGGAGAAAACAGAACTGCCGGGGACCTATGGATTAAAAGAGTCACAAAAGTCATATCAACCAACTGCAACGTGCAGACCTGATGTGGATCCTGATTTTTAAAAATTATATTTAAAAATCTATGAGATTCACAAGACAAGTGGAAATAAGGACAATGAATATATATTTTTAAATAATAAGGAAATGTGTATTGTTAATTCCTAGGTATTGTGGCAATTTTATAGAGACCTTATGTTTTACAGCGACAAACTGAAATATGATGAAAGAAGTGATATGATGCCTAGTTTTGCTTCAAAATCATTTGAAGAGTGGACGTGGGTAGAGTATAGATGGGACATGACTGGCCACGAGTTGGATGGGTGTTGAAACTGGTTGATGGCTGCAGACGAGTTTGTTTGAATATTCTGTCTCCTCCTGGAGCTATTTGAAGTGTTCTGATATCTGCCCTCTCCTGTGGGCTGAGCTAATGGACTGCCAAGAAACCTAACTTTCTCCCTTTGTCCCCAGTGCTCCAAGAGCTGCCAGGGCGGCTTCCGCGTCAGGGAAGTGCGCTGTCTGTCAGATGACATGACCCTAAGTAATCTCTGCGACCCTCAGCTGAAACCAGAAGAGAAAGAATCTTGTAACCCTCAAGACTGTGTCCCTGAAGTCGGTAAGTAGGATTTCCTATCTTGGAGTAAGGATTCCTCTGTGTTACCAAGTTCTCTGGTGAAAAGGCCAACGCCCATCTAGATCTCTCTGTGACCTTGTGCAAGGTCATGGAGTTCAGGGCTCAAAGCACTGTTGATAAGGTACGTTTGTAGCACAGATGGCAATCCAAGCCACCCACCGAACTTTAGTGTGAATTGACTAAAATGGCAATGTATTCAGAGATTTGGTTCCATCATCCTGAAGGTCAAAGTAGTGAGATTTCATCTTCATGTTTAAAAAAAAAGAAAACAACGGCAAGCCCTTGGTCCCCTGGCACACCTCCTGTGGGTAACAGACCGCAGGGCCCGGATGGGAAGCCCCAGGCCTGCCCTTCCTCTCCTCAGGGGTCCCAGGCGCCCGCCCCGCCCCGTGCACTCAGTGTCTTGTTCTCTTCCGCTGCAGATGAAAACTGCAAGGACAGATACTACAACTGCAACGTGGTGGTTCAAGCGCGACTGTGTGTCTACAACTACTACAAGACTGCCTGCTGTGCTTCTTGCACTCGTGTGGCCAACAGGCACCCCGGCTTCCTGGGGAGCAGATAACACCCCTGCACCGCATCCGTCAGGCAGGGCAGGGAGTCTGCGAGCAGGGTGACCGCCTAGCGGCTGCTCCACCGGGGCTCCCTGGGCCAGCTTGGTCACCACCCTCGCCTTCTGGAGCGTGTACGCGTGGTGCCCAGGAGCAGAGCCCCGGCTGTTCTCTGAGCGACGCCATGAACTGATGACCCCTCCTTGGGAAACCTGGCACCTATAACGGTGCCCTCTGAAAACCAAGCAGTGGGGAGTGCAGGTGGCTCTCAGCCAACTCCAGTGCTGGCACTTTCTGCGGCGGCGGTTGGGCCCTGACTGGGCGCTGCCTCAGCCCTGGTGCCATCAGCGCCCCTGGAGAGTCAGAGGAGGCAGCACCCCCATCCCAGGGCCCCATGAGCCCTCCGAGGCACCTGCGTCCCTCTGTTACCTCAGCCTGGCTGTGCCTGTCTTCATTCTCAGAGACATTAGGCTGTTTTCCTGCCTATGACACAAATATCTCCTGTCCATATAGTACTTTATTGTTTCACAGGTATATTCATGTATATTAACCATTAACAGCTCACCATGCCCCAGGACGGGAGGCAGGGAATGAATCATTATCCCCATTTTACTGACAAGGAAACTGAGACTCAACTTTGATAATTAACCTGCCAGGTTAAGTGGCAGAGCACAGAGCCCTCACCCCAAGGCCAGTGCACAGCCTTCAGTCTGCAGGCTGCAGGCTTCATTCCAGACCAAGAGGCTGAGAGGTTTCCCAATTAGCAAACAAAGCCCAGGTCTTTAAATTCTTCCCTCCGGCCAAAGGTCAAGTCTTTATCCCTTGTGTCAGTTTCAGAAGTCTGTTTCTACTTATCCCTTTCCCCACAATCACAGGACTCTGCAGGATTTGTTAAACCTCACCCTTACAGGAAACCTCATGTCCCATGACACCAGGAAGACACTGGGTAGCAAGGTGATTGCCTGAGATTCTGATACCGTCCTCCGGTGTGACATCCTCCGCTGGAATGGCAACTCAGGGTCCCTTTGGCTACAGAGCCTTCGGTGTTGGCCGAGGAAAGTTCCAGAGTTCTGTGTCCCTGCCCCTTCCTCAGCCAGCCCCCACCCACCCCCACCTGGGACTGTTCACCACACATCGCCCAGTGGGAATTCTAGCCAACCCATCCCAGTAAAAAAAAAAAAAAAACAACTTATGTTTCTGTTAGAAAGAGTTTCCCTTTGGTCTTTCTGGTTTGATCTATGGATTTCTCTCTGTGACTTCGAATCCTTCCCTTTCCCCCATGATTCACACCCATGCCCCCAAGACGTGCGCACTGAGATCTACATGAATGCAGCCAGGCCAGGAGAAGGGGCTGTGACGGCAGCGACCCGCGACGGCCGCAGCAGGCTTTGCCCCGAGTCACTCCACCTAGCGCTGTGGTTCCAGAGGCTGGAAGGGGGCGCAGTGCACAGTGAGAGGTGAACTGTCTGAAAAATCAATTAAGGAGAAGAAGAAAATATATTTTTTTTCTGTCACTCTTTAAGAAAACTATCAGGTAAACAAATTATAAGCTTATTATTACCATGGTCCTGGGCCTGTTTCCCTTTTTAAAGCAAGCCTAGATCCTTAGCAATTGAATTTCTCCCATGAGCCCTTTAAACCACAAATCTGCTAATTTGATAATGGTTTGTAGCTTTGGGAAGCAGTATCACCTGCCTGGTCTGACACTCAGTTAGGTTCCCATTACCGTTGAACTTTCAGAATTTCTATTTGGCTTTTCTGTGGCTGTCCTTCTCTTCTGGAGAGCCCCAGCCGCCGCTTCCCAGAAGCACCCTCTCTGCCCTGATTCTTAGGGAGCAGGCGGCAAGGGGCCCACATTCCCTGCCCACAAGCACATCGCTGGTTTCGTCCAGAGCCCACCATCGTCCTGGCGCTCCTAGTCACAAGGGGAGCTTTTCTTCATGCAGTGGCTCTCAGATCTTGCCAAACAAGCCAATCATTTGAGGAGTCCTTGGAAGAGCCTTTCTTTCCATGCTGGAGGGCAGAGTAGATCAGTGGGGGGAAGAGCCCAAGCAGAGGTCTGGCCAGCATTCAGGAGTGCAGGGCTCTCCATCCTAAGTGGGATTTCTCCATCACGTGGGACACGATCATCCAGGTCATTCCAACTGAGGATTTTCTTGACGGGCTGGTCGATGATGACTTTGTCTCTTCGACGTCTAACGGTGTTCTGTGGCTTCCAAATGTTACCTAATAGATTTTTTAAAGGACAGTGACCCTCCCGTGACAATAGCCATCCTGCCAATTGTGGAATTGAGTGAGGAGCAAGTGGGCCGATCCTGCAACTTCAGCGGTGCGGGGAAGTACCTAAACTAGGGAGCCGTTTTCCCGTCCAACGAATAGTTGAGCTATTCTTGGAATTCATTCATCAGTGGAAAGGTTATAAATTACTACAATGGGTTTTATCAAGTTATTTGTCTTAGAGATCCAATTTTTACTAATTCCCTAGCTGCTTTTGTCAGCATCTAAGTGTCTTCGTCCTTAGCACAACATGTACAACACAGCCCTTGGTATTTCCAGTGATAACTTTCCCAGGAAGGGAACCAAGGAAAGCTCACGTTTTGATGACTCCCTCCCCACAAATGTTTCTGGTTCTCCCATTTCCCCATCTCCTTTCCATTACCTGCCATGTCCTCCTCAGCGTTCCTTTAACTGTCCACCACGCAAAATGGAAGTTTACATTTTTTTCCTGTGTGGGGGATTGCCTCATGCCGTGTTGTGAATTTTAATGTAAGCTCTTACATGTTCTTCTCACCAACATCAACAAAGCTCCAAAGAGAAACAGTTTGCTTTTTCACTTTCACTCATTGGAAAAGGTAACTGCACCCCATGCAGCTTAAGCAAAGGCCACGTAATGCTCCCAGGTCCCATTCCCACGCCGACGTGCGCTTTTCTCCCTATAAAAGGGATAGCATGAAAAAGACGACGCTACACAAAAAGCCTGGTAAGCCCTTCCACTGAGTTCAGTTCCTTAAAGTCATGTTTGATGCCTCTGCTGGCCCGTTCGTAGGGAGCCAAGAGGGGCAAGGTCTGTCTCCACCCTGCCGTGTGAGGAGCTCAGAGAACTGTACCCATCTGTCCCTTGGCCTTACTTCTCTGGCCCAGGGTTCTTTTTCATTTCCTTAAATATGGATCATTTACTTATCTTCAAAGTGGTTAGCATTGAACACTCTTTTTTTCCTTTAAAACAAATGGCCTTACAGAGGGATGAAAAATGGGAACTAGAAACATAATTTATTTTCATCAAGTTGTGTGGCAGAGAGAGAAGTCCAAATATTACTAATATTACTTGTACTAATATTACTAGTCTTTTTAATATGGCCATTTTAGAGTTTAAACATCAGTTTTCTAATGTGGAAGAAAACACAAATAGAAGTGATGGAAAGAAACAAGACTTCCATGAAAACAGGCTTACTAATCAAACCCAAAGGAGCCTACATCCGCTTGGCAGTTGGAGCCCACATTTAAGCCAATAAAACATTTTTAATATGTCTTAAGTGGTAAAATAGATGCCTTCCTGATGAAATTTGTAGATGACATGAAGTTAGAGAACTAACAGCGTGGGTAGCAGTTTCTGGATCCAAAAATATCTGGGAGGCTATTCACCAGGGAGCAACATAAAGTCCTACCTTTGGGTTTAAAAAAAAACAAAAACACAAGTACAAGGTGGAGAAGATGTAAGAGTTCCAGCTGACCAAGCTCCAAGTGAGTCAGGAAACTGGGATGGAACCACCAACTGACAAAAGACACAAAACACTTCGGCTACTTGAGGAGAAAACATTGGTGAGAGTCAGCCCACACAGTGCTAGCGACTGTGGGAAACTTGAAGGATATCCAGACTGTGTGGCATTTAGATGAGCAAGCCCAGCCCTGAAGAGGGGTGCAGACTGTCAGAACCAGTGGGAAGGACTTTCTGAGAATGTTTGGCCCAGAGAAGAAGGGACTTGGGCTCCACCAGGACGGCCATCCTAGGACCAGGAGCTTAAAGCTACAGGGAGACACGTTTTAACTCTTGCAGAAGAACCAACTTCCTACCAGTTAGAACATTCGGAAGGTAGAGGCGTCTCTGGTCGGTGGTGACTGACCCATTGCTGGAGGTCTCAGCAGAGGCTGAAGGGCCATTCATCAGGGATGCTACAGAGGGGATTCAAGCACCCAGCTGTGGCAACATGACTTTTGTGATCCTTTGTGAGTCTGGCCATTGGTGATGGTATAAGTAAAACAGCTTTAAGTGACTCGCCCGGTCTGGGATAGCGAGTGTGGGCACGCGGACTTCCCATCTCTGCGTCAGCCATCTGGAACCCAGAGTTGCCCCGTCCTCTGAACTATATGAGGTCAGGAGAGAACCACTAGCAAATTGGTCAGAGCTGCCCTGTCTGGCCCTGCTTTGTAGATGAGTAAACAAACGCGCCGATGGCTAGTTCCCTGCCGGTCACACATCTCTATGGGGGATGGGGGCAGAGCTTCAACTAGACTAGGACCTCCTAATACCATCTCTCTCTGGACTCATCTGGCTTTCCCACACTTTTGCTGGGGCAAAGGAATTCTCTCCACCCTGAACCATCCCACCCTCCTGGTCCTCTTCATGGGTTACTGTGGGAGATTCCCATCGTGCTGAAGAGAAGTAACCATGACGGTATGGGAACTTCCAACCACCTTTCTCGGCATCTTCCAGACGCTGAGTCCTTTACAGCAGTGAGAGGCAAACCATCTGTTAGTATGTAGGCTGACTTCCACCCCTTGACCCTCAGACCCCCAGCATTCAGTTTAACAGAAGGATATACTTTGCTATAACTTATTATTTGTTCTTTGTAAATACAAGATGTTTATAGGAAATGTGTATTCTGATCTCTATTGGCAGAATGAGTCACTCCACCAAAATAGTTCTATTATTTAGAATGTGTTAATTTTAAAAGGGACCTAATAGGTATTTATTTACAGACACAATCTACATTTGTGTGAAATCATTTGATCCTACTAACCCAGCTTCCTGGAAAGTTGCTACACGACGTGTTATTCTAAGTCCATAGTTACGATTTAGTATTCTGATTAGTCAAACTCCTTGGGTTTTAAGATTGAATGTAAATTACTCTGCTTTTTGACTTGTTCAGAAGCTTTTACCCACCCCCTACCCCCCTCCTGCGTTGCACCTGAAACAGGTCTGCCTGGATTGCCACCTTTCCATCTTAACTGTCATGTTTGCTCGTATAATCTGCCTCTCTTCATCCCCAAACATGTGGAGAAGGAAGTATAAGGGTCTTTTTCGTTTCTTCTCTGTCTTGGCTCCTTTGTTAGAATCCCCAGCAGTAAGTTACAGCTGAGGTTTGGCTAGAGCCATGGATGAGGCAGGGTCAACTCGCATGGGCAGAGCCGGTGTAAAAAGACGTGACGCATTTACTGCTCTGACCATGCCTCCAGGGTCCCCACTGGGGACTGCTGGAGCAGGAGCTCTGTGTCGTCCTGTCACCTAACTGCATAGTCAGGAGCACCCACTGAATACCCTATCAACTCCATGTCACCCCTGTGGTGTTAAATTATTGTTTAAGGGGGTGGAGGGTAGAAGGTGAATTATATGCGTAAATACAGTCTGTTTTTTCTTCAGCAAAAATGACAACTATTTTTGTGTATGACTAATTTATTTTTATTATTGTAAAAATACAATAAACTGGTTAAAAGATCAGCTTGGTTAGTGCATTTGTGCTTGCTCAGGCCTTATTCCATTTCCACTCATGTTGCTTCAAACAGCCCCCTCTAAACGGAAGAACCGAGCCCTTGAGAGGTGGGTGGGCTTGTCGGACTTGGGCTCTGGGGGCTAGGCCACTTAGAGAACGTAAGTGACATTGGCCTGCTGGTGCCTGCTTGTCCTCCACTTTGGCTGTGTGTCAGAATCACTAGAGGAGCTGAGATAAAATGTTCGGGCACGTGCATCACCCCCATGGCACTTCCACAGGTATTTCTTTTTTTTTTTTTTTTTAAGATTTTATTGGGGAATTGGGGGAGGGGAACTGTGTTGGGAAATTGGGGAAGGGGACCGGTCAAGTTGTTATTCTTCAATCTTAGTTGTAGAGGGCGCCAGTCACCATCTGGCTTCCCGTTTGCACCTCTAAGCTCAAGGTGCTGAGTTCAGTCTTAGTTGCGGATGAGCGTAGCTACCATCCCATGCGGGAGTTGAACCAGTGGCCCTGTTGCTCAGAGCTCGCGCTCTTAAGCCAACTCTTAACTAACTGAGCAACTCGGCCGGCCCCACAAGTATTTCTTTAAACCTCCCCCAGGCAGGAGAAAAGGTGGGGACTCATGTGCCCATTCAGTTTGGCTCCATCCCTCAACTTGACTAATACTTCTTCCAACTCCCCTTGAGCTGACCTCACCCTGCTCTGGAGTTTAGCAAAGTGTTTGACAAGCTCTTTCAGGTCATCTTCATGCATCATAAAGTGAAGTATCACTTGGGTTCTAATACCTACTGAAAGCTCCCCTGACTAGAGAGAGTCTCCAGCTGAGTGCCTATGAGCTCTGTCATGCATGGCAGTTCATCAGCCACTCTCAGAAGCATATTATTTCTTATGCCACGTGCTTCCCATACCACTCTCCCCACCCCCCACCTTTTCTGCGTGGAAAATCTCCATTCTCCCTTTTTTTTAATTGTGGAGAAATTCACTTCACATAAAATTCCCTGTTTTAACCATATTAAAGTGTATGATTCAGTGGTATTTCATATATTCACAGTGTTGTACAACCAGCCCCATGATATTTTCATTCCCCCCAAATTCCGTTTATTCTCCAGCGCCCAAATCAGGAGGCTGCTGCATGCCAGACACCTTGCTGGGTGCTCTCACACACCTGCCTTGTTACACCTGCACAGCAGACCTAGGGATTCGGAGTATCACCCCCTCCGGTGAGAATGGAGAATAGAGAAAGAGAATAGAGACTCCGAGGCTTAGTCTCCCACTGTCACTGGGGTTCCACAGCCGGCTTCCCCTGGAGGCGTCTGTGCCTCCCACGTCCATCTCCCCCCGGCCAGCCTGTTACACGGTAGGCTATGTCCGTGCCTCTTTCTCCACCGCAGTTCCCATCAGTGGACAACAGCCGTCCAAGGACTGGATGGGGTGCTTAGCCACTGATGAAACGTCTGGTGCTGAGTATCACTGATCTGATCACAGGCTGCATTTGATCTACAACTGCCACCTGGGGGTGGGGGCAGCCCCTAGCTGGAGCCCTCAGTCTCCAGTTCTAGGGGCCACAGGCCATACCGGTTAATTGACCACCAGGAAAGAGTCCAGAGGATGGTGACTGGCATGGGGGCGGGGGACTCTTGAGGGGGAACTGTCCTCAACCATCTTCTGACATCTCAAGGACTACCAGAGACAGACCTGAGTCCTGACAGCAAACAGCACTGGGAA
The DNA here is from genome assembly GCA_033961575.1 of Aselliscus stoliczkanus. Taxonomy (NCBI): domain Eukaryota; kingdom Metazoa; phylum Chordata; class Mammalia; order Chiroptera; family Hipposideridae; genus Aselliscus; species Aselliscus stoliczkanus. The sequence continues at coordinate 61,007,998 of CM066732.1, read as the reverse complement.
GGGACAGGGAGCCAGGCTTGGCTCAAAATAAGATGTCCTTGTCATGAAGAGGCTTAACAGAAAAGATATTTGAGAAGCAGACCCTCAAAAAAAATAAAAGAGTGATCAGGAACATTCGGGCAGAGGGAAAATTTGAATATGGGCTATAAGATGACATAGTTGAATTCGTGTGAAACTCTTAGGATGTGATGAGGTGTTTGGTCAAACAGGAGTGTGTGCCCATGCAGGAGCATCTAGGAACAAAGCTCACAGCATCTGCACTTGGCTCTCCCGTGGGTCAGCAACACCGTGTGTGCATGTGTGTGTGTGTGTGCGTGCGTGTGCATGTATGTGTGCGTGTGTGCATGTGTGTGCATGCATGTGTGTGTGCTTTTGTGTGTGCGTGCGTGCGTGTGTGTGCGTTTGTGTGAGTGTGTGTGTGTGTGTGCATGAAGAGACAGAATGCATGCATTGCACCCAGAGAGCACAGACTTCCAGACAGTGTCCATGGAAGTCCAAACAGGGAACTGTGTGCTCATCTGTTGGCCTTTTGGGGAACCACTCCTTAAAATAGGTTTCGGCTGTACATCTCCCTTCATTCAGCAAATATTTGTTGAGCACACAGCATGTGCCAACACTGTTTGGGGTATTGGGGATACATAAATCCAGTGGACTTTACAAAATGCTGGACAAACCAAAACGTTTGCAGATAGGGAGATCCCAAAAGGGCCAAACGGAATAGATGCATCCGGGCTTCTGAAATGAATCGCAGGTAGATGGATGTTACATCTGTCCATTTCTGAGAGCTGGGGTGGGTGGTTCTCTGAAGGTTCTGTTTCCTACCAGGCAGTCAGGGAGCGCACACCTGTCGTGCCTCCCCAGAGCAGCGCCCCCAATGTCCCCGCCCGGAGTCCCGGCCACCGCCCTGACAGCTGGGTGTGCTTCTCTCCGTTTCCTAGCTGGGAAAGCCAAGTCCCGGCCATGTTAGGAAACGTGCTCACACAGGTCGCCAGTGTCTGAGGGATCCCAACCCCTGTCTGTCTAGTGTCAGAGTTTATTCCTCTGCATGGCACTGGCTCTCCAAAAGAACAAATCCATATGCAAGACAAAACTCCCTTTAAAACTAGACTTAAGCCAGAATTTACTCCCTGAGAGCTTCTATGGATTACAGCCAATGTTGAGTACTGCGGCTTGCAAAGATTCTCTAAATTAAGGTGAGAGCTTGAGGGCAGCTCCTTTTTGATATTTACACACACACACACACACACACACACACACACACACCATTGCCAGGGAAAATGCATTAAGGAGCCACCTCCATCCACCTCTGTGTCCTGCTTTTGTATGTGAACTCCAAAAAGCTGTTCTTCCAAGCCCAGAGTCAATCTTGTTTGACGGCTGGTCAGGGTGCCGAGGGAGACAAAAGCAGTGGGACTCCAAGGATCAAATGAGCTTCAACTTGATACCAAAATCAACCTCTATTCTCTCACCCTGGCAACACAATCCTTGGGTCCTAGCTCCACCTGAGCCCTGGATGGTCTTCCCCGTCTAACTTTTACTTTCATCTTTGCCTTGTGGCTCACCTGAGCTCAGACCCATGCTCCTTCACACTCAATTTCCACTTTCAGGTAATGACCCTGTTTGTCTTATCTATTATAGCAAACCACCTCCAAAACTTAATGGCTTAAAACAACAACCATTTTATGATCCTCACAATTCCATGGGTCAGGGATCTAGTCATGGCAAACTGGGCACAGCTCGTTTCTTCTCCATGTGATGTTCACTGGGGCTGGACTGTCCTAGGTGGCTTCTACGCTCACAGCTGAGATGGCTTGCCCAGGGGCCTCTATCTGGGGCCCCAGCTCTCACTGTTGGCTGAGTCCTGGCTTCTCCCCCATGTAGTCCCAGGGCCTTGCCCTCTCCACATGGCCTCTTCACATTGTCTCTCCTGATAGCTTGAGTTTCTCAAACATGGCGGCTGGAGGAGAAAAATCATGCAAGAGAAAGGAGAAAGCCATCAGATCTCTTAAGGCCTGGGCTTGGAAGTCCTGGACACCACTTCTGCCTCATTTTATTGGTCAGAGCTAATCACAGGCATCCCAGATTTGAGGGAAAGGAGACAAGCTGACCCCCACCCCCAGCCTGCTCCTCACCTCTCACGTCAGTTTGCCTCAGAACTTAGCATTGTCTCTTGGGATTCCCTTTCTAGCACTGGCCATTGACTCACTCATAGATGCCTGGACAAGGGTGTTGCAGGCACAGGAATGTGACAAGTCCAGCCTGGACTGGGGAGGCACAGCGTTCAGAAACTGGGAGAATAAGGCAACACAGGAGGAAATGAGGTCAGGTGCCCGGAAGCCAGGGAAAGACTGGTTTCACCGTGAGAAAGGGGAGAGGCCAGTCAGACACGTGGGCAGAGGAATGACAGGCTGTGAGAGAGACAGCAGACTGACATGGGCAGTGGATTTGTGCACATGCTTCACTGGTGTCCAAAACACATGTTTTCCTGGTGAAACCATGAGCACTGGAGGCAAGCTGAGAAACAACGTTTCAGTGGGAACGCTGTATGAAAGTCCACTCAGGACAAAGTAACACGAGCCATAAACCTGAATCCATCCTTTCGCTTAAAAATTCCATGCCTAGGAATTCCTCCTGGGAATACAATTTCATAAAACAGTGTTTTTCAGGAGTGTTTTCATTCTGTTTTTTGTTTTGTTTTGTTTTGTTTTGTTTTGTTTTGTGTTTTAATCTTAGTAATGATCTTTATAAGATAGGCATGACCATATACTCCATCATCTGGCTGACAGCCTTCAGGCCCAGGACCACCATTGGTTCCCATGCTGGGAACTAGCTTTAATTGCCATGAGGTGAGGCAATAAGAGAAGAATGGAGTCAGGTTTAGTATTAAGAGATGTGTTCCTGCCAAGCAAAGGCCAGTGTATGTCACAGACTTGCTGTCTAAGATAAGGACCTTCAGTCACGTGGGCAGGCAAGAGTAGCAAGCTACTTGTCATCACATGCCGAGCACACAGGCTTTGCCCCTTTCAGCTGGTTCCTACATCATGCTGAGGGGCCGCTGAGCTTCAGCAAAACGCTGTCTTCTCAATGTCCTGCTTTTAATTCTGTTGTGAAATCATGTTTTTACTTCATCAGCTATTCTATTTTGATTATATAGTTCTATAAGAGTTAGACAATCCCTCTACATAGTCTTATTTTTGTAACGTTAGCATTCAATATCAAGTTATTTTATTCAATACTGGGGGTTAGTGGAACAATGCTTTTCCTTTACAAGCTGTCTGAACGCGACTGCAGTGAGAGCACTGGAATAGCTCCAAGCATCAGATAATGCAGAGCATCCTTCCTGGGGCTGATTCACTGACTGCCCGCTCAGGGAGGGCCAGACACTCCCTGGCCCCAGCAGGAGCAGCCCTGACAGGTGGGTCCCTCATGGGTCAGGAGCCTGCAGTGTGCTCCTTTTGGTGGTAACCATACTCTGGGAGAAGTAATAGGCAGGTCTGTGTCCAGAAAATCCCCCGGCTCCCAGGCTCAGGGCATGCACCCTTTACCATCCCTCAGACAGCCTTCCAGGTGATCTCAGCCATCACCTTCTGTGTAACCTCCTCAGGCACTTTTCCAGCTGCTACATCTCTCATGGCATCTGGAAGTCAGCACCCCAGTCTCCTCTGCCTCCTCCTGCCCTGTTCAAACTGTCTGCTGAGCAGGACATGTTCCCTCGACCAAGCTGTGTTGGTCTAGCCTGCTGCTTTGATGCTTTCCTTTCTTACCCATGACCAGGTTCCCTGACCACACACGACTACAGAATTTCACCTTTGTATGGCAGATCCTCACCCAAGACAGGCTTGCCTGTCTGAACCTAGCAATTGCTCCCAGTCTCATGCCGGTGAGTGTCCTTTCAGCTCAAAGCCCCCACATCCTGGTAATCTGGTCCTTGAAGCAATCACCTCTGCAATACAGAAAACCTGAATTCTAATCAAAACTCTGTTTCTAGCCAATTTGACAAATCATCTCAACAGCTTTTATGGGAGCATGTGATGCCAGGTATTTATTAAAACATAATAAATCTAGCAGCTATTCTCATGGGTGAAGACGCCACCGCAGGGTTAGACAGTGGGTCTCATCGTTCCATCACATAAGCTCCTCTTTGGTGCTTCGGGGGGGAAAAAAAAAATCCTGCATTAAACACTGGGTAACTTTGCCAGGATTTGTCACTAAGAGTTTAAACCCTCTGCCTGAGGTTGCAAGTACCAATGAAAATTTTCTTTTCTACAATTTCAAAAAAAAAAAATCCCCAAGTCTTATGCTACAATTTGTGGAGTGAAACATTCCATGGAGTAGGCAAAGCTTTTCTCATGGAATAATAGTGACATCTTGTGGCCATTCTGAATATTGCAAGTAGGTCTAGCAACGTCTAATTTTGCACCTATTCATACAATCGTGGATCTCAGATCTGGGAGAGAACTTGAGAGGTCCTCTACTGCAGACCCCTGCCTTCACACAGGTAAGGTTTATTAACTTTTTCTTCATTATAAAAACCAAGAGAGGTTAAGATGCTCGTCCAAGGTCGCAAAGCTAATAAGTACAGTATCTTAACTGAGGCTCCTGCAATCTTCTTGTCACTTTTTAGGAAGAGGAAAACTTTCTTCAAAAAAATCCTACCAATTCTAAAACAGACAAATACAGAGTGTTCTGGTTGAAGCAGAAGAAGGGCCCACCCTTGCCAGCCTCTTTACTCGACACCCCTCAAAACCCAAAGTCTTACACCAGGGGCTGCTTCCCTGGTGAACCAGGCCCTATGCCTGACTCTGGTCAGCACAGTGGTCTGATGCAGTGAGAGGATCCATCAGAGGCAAGAGCAGGGGGCAAAAGAGGAGAAAGAGCAGCAAGCTCTGCTGGGAAAGCTTTCATTTACTCGTTCAAGAAGTTATTATCGGGCTGGCTGAGTGGCTCGGTTGGTTAAGAACACAAGCTCTGAGCAACAGGGCCGCCAGTTCGATTCCCACATGGGCCAGTGAGCTGTGCCCAAGCTGAGCCGCCTCTGAGCTGCCAACAGGTGGCAGGATGGCTCAGCTGGTGAGAGCACGTGCTCCTAACAACAAGGCTGCTGCATAGGATGGTGGGCTGCACCCCCATAACTAAGATTGAAGGACAACAATTTGGCTGTTCCCTTCCCCGATTCCCCAATAAAATTTAAAAAAAAAAAAAAAGAGGAAGAAGAAGAAGGAGGAGGCCGAGGAGGAGGAGAAGAGGAAGGAGTAGGAGGAAAGAGGAGGAGGAGAAGAAATAGTGGTAGTAGCTATTATCAGGTTCCTTCCGTGACTCAGGCCCTTATAAAAGACACAAGATGTTGAGTCTCAGAAAGCGTATATTCTAGTTGCAGGAGACAGGCAATAACAACTGGAAAGTAGATGACTAAGATAGTTTCTGACCATGACTGTGAAGCGGAGAGAAATGATAGTGTCTGGTCTAAGCAGAGGCACTGGAGCCGGGTCTTGAAGCGTGAGAAAGCGTCAGCTGGCGGAAACGGGAAAGGACATGAGTGAGCCAATAGCAGGTAGCCATAGGAAGGTATGCAAAATGAAATAAGTCAGAGAAAGACAAATATTGTACGATAACACGTCCATGTGGAAGTTGAAAAAGCCAAACTCAGGGAAACAGAGAGTAGATGGCGGTTACCAGGAACTGGAGTGTGGGGAGACGGGGAGATGTAGGTCAAAGGGTACAAACTTCTGACTATAAGAGGAGTGTTCTGGGGATCTAATGTACACCCTGGTGACTGTAGTTAATAATACTGTATTATACACTTAAAAGTTGCTAAGAGGGGCCGGCCGAGTGGCGCATTGGTTAAGAGCTGGCTTGGGACGCCAGCGGCCCCGGTTCAGATCCCACATATGAGAGCCAGTGACACTTCCCTCTACAGCTAAGATGATGAACAACAGCTCCACCTGTAGCTGGGCTGCTGTGAGTCCCCAGGGAAGGCGTAGCTGCAGCCCCTGCTGCAGTGGGCTGCCATAGGCTACAGTGAGTGGCCGGCAGCCAGCGTGAGCTGCCAATAGCCTCAGTGAGTGACCATCCAGAGGCCGGCAACCGATCTGCCTCATCCGGGAAGACTGCAATGACGATACCAACATGGGCCAGTGAAGCAACATCCTCCACAACTAGACTGAAGAACAAAAGGACAGCAACTTGTCTGTTCCCCTCCCCCAATCCCCCAATAAAATCTTTAAAAAAAAAAAAAACAGTTGCTAAGAGAGTAGATCTGTAATGTTTTCACCACAAAAAAAGAAATGGTAATTATGTGACAGGATAGCGGCATTAGCTAACACTATGGTGGTAAATACAATACATTGCAATTGATAAGTGTAACAAATGAACACGTGGCACACCTTAAACTTACACAATGTTGAAGTCCATTATATCTCAATAAAGCTGGGGAACACATTTTAATAATAAGTAAATAAATACTCAAAATAACATAATGCGGAAAAATAAGAGGGAGAGAAAACCCAGCACTCTTGAGAACGCTCACCCGGCTCTCTGCACTTTGCTCCTTCCAGGAGGGGCCGCCGCTACACGCCAACCCAGCCCACAGCTAGCACCTGGTGTTTTCTTCGCTGCAGCATCACCCCCTTCAACTTAGCTCCTCAAAAACATAGCCGGCCGAGTGGCATGGTGGTTAAGAGCTAGCCTGGGAAGCCAGCGGCCCTGATTCGGGTCCCACATGTGAGGGCCAGTGACACTACCCTCAAAAAAAAAACATAGCAAGATAAAAATGGTCGGTGAAGACATATTTACGGTGGGGCGGTGGCAGTACAGGGAAAGAAAAAGAAAAGGTTTAAACTAGAAAGTATGTCCAAAGTCGTCAACAATATTTTTTGTTTCATTTTTCATGTTGCCTGTTTGTGCGTGTGTGTATTTTAAATGAACTTTTTATATGATGTAAAATTTCAATCACAAACAAAATTAGAGATAGCAGTCCATGAAACCCCATGAACCCATCTGCCAGATCAACTACTTGAACCAACTTTAGTTGTTCTCAGTTCACATACCCACTCCTACCCCCTTTCTTTTTTTTCTTTTTCTTTTCTTTTCTTTTTTCTTTTTCTGCAGTCTTTAAAAGCAAATCCAAGACATTGAATCACTTCCCTGGTAAATACTTCAGGATATATATCTGACAGGTAAGGATTCTTTTTTTATTAAATGTAACCACAATACCATTGTAATAATAAATTAACAATTCCTTAATGTATTCTAATTGTGTGTATTTGTGGGGGTTTCCCCCAAGAATGGATACATTTATTGAATGCTTATTAAATGCCAGACAATATTATTATCCACATTTTACAGATGGGAATGCTGAGACCTGCACACGTTAATTAATACTCAAGGTGACTCAGAAAATAAGTGGATTCTTATTTGGCCCAGCTGATGGCCACTCATATAAGTAGAGAGAAATCTTGCATCAAAAAATTGGAGGACAGCATATAAAGGACAGGAGAGCAGAAGTTTTGAAGGAAAGCAAATGGCATAAGTGATATTTTCGACCCTTTGATTTCACCTTATCTGTAGGCCCTGCCTTGTGTCACCTCTCCCAGCCACCTCTCCAATACCAGACAGATTGAGCCCTCTGTTTGAATCATAATACCCAACTATTTACATAGTTTGAATTTGTATTATCAACCCAGTGAGATGGGAAAACTGACAGCCAACTGATGCTGCACAGAACCAAAGAAGTAATAGATTCTGTAGCTGGTGGGTCTGGGGTTTGCATCCTTTAACATGGCTCTCACAGGGCTCTGAATGCAAAAATGGTACGGATGTAATAAAAGTTAAAGTCTTACTTCGTAGATGTCTTTATTTTCTGCCCATGAATTTCTACTCTTCTCTTATTATGGGGTAAATTGCACATCCCGTGTGCTATACGATACCATGAGACCATTAGACGAAAGATCTGTTTTATTTAACTATCTTCCCCTATCATGTAACACTGTTGATGCAATGGAAAAGACAAAAAAAATGCAGCTTCAAGTAAAATTAATTCAATTTCACATTAATTTTACTAAGCTCTTCTAGCTTAGTGTAAGGAATAATTTATGTTTCCTTTGGAAATTGGAACTTGGAGCCTGAGCTGTTTCAGTCAGCAACCATCTGATGATCTTGTCTAAGTCTTTTATTTTCTTTACCTTAATTCAGTCACCTATGAAGTAAGGAGATTGGGATGCATTATCTCCAAATCCTTTCATCTGGGACACTCTATGATCTAGTAATATATATATTTAAGATTTTAGTGGGGAATTGGGGGAGGGGAACAGCATGGGGGAATTGGGGAAGGGGACAGACAAGTTGCTGTCTTCTTGTTCTTCAGTCTAGTTGCGGAGGACGTTGCTTCACTGGCCCATGTTGGTATTATCATTGCGCTCTTCCCGGATGAGGCAGATGGGTCGCCGGCCTCTGGATGGTGGCTCACCGCGGCTATTGGCAGCTCACGCTGGCTGCCAGCCACTCACGCTGGCTGCCGGCCACTCACTGTAGCAAGGGCTGCAGCCTACACCGCCGCTGGGGCTTGCACAGCCCAGATCCAGGTGGAGCTGTTGTTCACCATCTTAGCTATAGAGGGCAGTGTCACTGGCCCTCATATGTGGGATCTGAACCGGGGCTGCTGGCATCCCAAAACCAGCTCTTAACCAATGCGCCACTCGGCCGGCCCGAATCTAGCAATATTTTAAAGCTGCATTTAGTGGGCGGCTGGATGGCTCAGTTGGTTAGAGCACGTGCTTTTAACAACAAGACTGCAGGTTCCTGCATGGGATGGCGGGCTGGGATAGTGGGCTGCGCCCCCCACAACTAGCTTAAAAATGATGACTGCTGGAGCTGAGCTGTGCCCTCCACAGTGAGATTGAAGGACAACAACTTGACTTGGAGCTGATGGGTCCTGGGAAAAACACTGTTCCCCAATAAAAAAAAAAAAAGTTGTTTTTAAATTTCATTTTGTTTTCATGGCCCTGCTTTTTGATCTAATGACTCCTGGAAACAAGTTGCTGCAATCCTGAAATCAGGCACAGAGTATTTGTTTTTAAACAGTTGAATTGGTTTTTAAACATTTCATTTGTGAAATAACTTCAGAGTTCCAGAAAAGTTGTGTTAAATTTCAGTGTCTTATTTGGGAGTCTCACCTTAAGATTATATCTGGGAATAAAATAACAGATCACAGACTTAGCTAGAAGTCACCTATGAAAATAGACTGTCAAAGAAATAAATGATAGAGTATGCTTCATGCTGAGGAAACGGTATAAAAACACAAAAGATCAGTAAACTAATAACACAAATTTATATAAAACATTCTATTATCAAATATAATAATACCTTTAAATATATTGAATTTATTATCAGCCAGAATGTCTCTGACTTAACAGAACTATTTTTGTTTTTATTTACAAATGCCATCATGTTCACAGTATTTTGTACTTTGCTATTTCATTGTAACGTTTTTCCATTTAACCCCTTTCAATGGCTGAAAGATAGCCATCTTGGAAATGTGCCATAACTTATTAGATTTAAAAATATATTTAATTATTTCCAAAGCATGGTGACTGAAAGTGACATCTTAGCGTGTCATGGTGTAGAGTCTGTGTAAGAAATTCTATTAAGAGCAGGTCTCCTAAACCCCCTTGGAAACAACCAGGAAGCAGAAACAGCTTATGCGAAGGTCATGCGTTGGGAGGGGGCGTGTTGTATTCAGGGTTCCAGGAGAACTTTTCAGCCAAAGCACGGAGTCGAGAGAAGCAGGGGGACAGCCCAGCTGAAAAGCTGGGCAGCAGCCAGGCCACAGGGACCCCTCCTGTACCATCACATCTTGGGGAGAATTGCTTTGAGCTTATGCAATTTCTATGATGTCATTCTAAAAGACGTATCTTTCATCTCTGTGGAGAGGCACTGGATATTTGTTGCCTCAATTTAGCATTTTCACCAAATTAATAAACATAGCTAATAAAGAATGTTAGAAAATAGCTTCCTTCAATATCAAATGTCAGGAAGGAAAATATGCCAGATGTGACATTCGAAAAATGCTCATCTGACCAGTTCAATCCAGGCAATTTCTGTAAGCTGGTGCAGCTGTCATGACATTGAATGGGACCTCAGGAATAAACCACACAGACGCAGGCGGAGCTGGCATCTTTGTGCAGATACAGCATGTGTAAGCCTGCTTTGTCACGAGACTCTTGGATTCTCCCCACTCACACCAGCACACATGTACATACACATTTATATGTGCACACACACACACACACACACACACACACACCTACAAGCAACTCCCAAATCAGTCAGACCTGGTGCAGCCCCAGAGCTGCTCCACAAAAGCAAATATAGAAAACTAGGAAGTGTAAGGGTGAAATTCAGTAAATCAGTAACAATCAGACTTAGCTAGTTTGCAGTTTGACTCACCGCATATCTAGCCACCTGTAATTAGACTTATTTTGTTTACAGTTTGATCTACCCTGATATTCAGCTATTTTCTCTTTGTTTCTCCCCTCACTGATTAACTGAAGAACTCTGTTTTATCCCATTTCTCAAGGCTACCCATACCTTGTTAATCCCTTTAATCAACAGACTCCTAACCTGAAAAGAGCAATTTCTTAATCCTCAGGAGCCCAGACTCCAGAATACCCATAAAGCCCCAGGCCTCAGTGGTCCAGTCCAAGCCGAAGTCCAGAGATAAATAACATTATCCTAAAAGAGACCAGACCCCAGGAAGGATGTCAGCCCTCAGACCAGACTGACTGACCACCACCCCACCCCTTTACTTTGTTCTTGTCCACCTGTAAAACCTGCTGACGGGTATAGGAACAGGGAAGTGACCTTTGGACAGGGGTCCACCACCCTCCCAGAGTGCTGGCATTCTGAATAAGGCTGCTTCTCTTTCCACCAACCTGGTCTCTTGATTTTCAGCTTTCAAGCGGCAGGCAGCCGGACCTTAGCACAGTATCAGAAGGTCCCTACAGAGTGGCCACTCCTGTCACTCTCTCCATAAGTTTTATGAAAGTTTGAATCTAAGAATCTGGATCACCTTGAAAAAACTGAAAAGAGAAATGCTAGTTCAAAGTGACTCGCTACAGCTCAGAGCGTCGGTTTTATCCTGGCAACCTGGAGACAGACGGTGTCTGGAGAAGATTTTCTTTATTAAAAGAATAAAGGTGGGTTTTTAAAATATGATAGTCCCATTTCCCCCCTTACTCTTGAGCAGATACATTTGCCTGAAATAATCCGATTATCTGCCTGGGTTTGAATCCCACCTTTGTCACCTACTCGCTGTGATACTGGGCAAGTCGCTACACCTCTGTCAGCCCCTGTGATGGAGGATGATAACAGTTACGCCCCTGAGAGTGCTGTTCTGAAGATTAAATGAGTTTACACATATAAACACTTAGAACTGTGTTTGCCACATCATAATTTCTTAATAAATATTTCCAGGGCTGACCAAGTGGCTCAGTTGGTTAAGAGCTCACTCAAGAGTGTGAGCTGAGCTCCAAGCAACAGCAGTTCAATGCCCAGCCCGAGCTGAGCTGCCGCTGAGCTGCCAACAGGTGGCAGGATGGCTCAGCTAAAAAATAAAAATAAATAAAAAATAAATATTTCCTATTATTATTATTAGTCATTGTTACTTCAAATTAGCCAGCCTCTTTTAAAATCACAAAAAGCCTTATCTTGACTATAATACATGTTTATTATTAAACACTGAAAAAACAGAAAAATATAAAGAAGAAAATAAAGTAGTAAAATTGTCTTTCAGAGAAACCTCTGTTGACACTTTGAGCATCCTTCCAGGTAGCCCCGGACTGGGTGCACTCACGTGAAGCAGGATGCAATGTCACCTGCCTGACAGCTCCTCACGGATGTTCGTCATGGGCACTGCTTCCCGTATCTGTGAACAGACTTGGCAAACTGTCTCTAGGAAGGCAGGAAATAACATGGTTTAGGCCACCGGTTCTCAGGCGAGAGCAGTTGTGCCCCCCCCCCCGGGGGGGGAGAGCATTTGGCAGCATCAGGAGGTACTTTTTGTTGTCACAATTGGGGAGAAGGGGTGCTACTGGCATCTAGTGGGTAGAGACCAGGGATGCTACTAAACATCCTGCAATGCACAGCACAGCCTTCTCCAACAAAGAATTATCGGGCTCAAAATGTCCATAGTGCCCAAGTTGAAAGTCCCTGCCTTAGGCTGTTTCATTTCTAGATAATAAATATTATAACTAGGAGGATCCATCAGCTAGAATACAACACACTGGGATGCTTGTACCTGTTAAGCTTTTAGAATACAACTCTGTGCTGGCTTTCAAGGAGCACGTGCGCTCCAGGTCCCATTCTCGCCCCACCCCCATCTTCAAGAGCTTCCCAGGGGCCACACTAAATTGTTCAGACTTGGCAGAGAAAGAGGGGGGTTGCCTCTGGGACCAGGCCTCCCCCTGGCGACGGCAGCTGTTCCGACTGTCCAAGGCGGGGCCTGAGCAGTTGTGAGAGGTCTGGGTCCCTCCCTCCCCCAGTGATGAGGGAGAGAAATGTGCAGCCTGAGAGGCCTTCCCTTCTCACACATATAAATGCTTAACAATTTCTTCATAAATATTTCCTAGTATTATTGTTATTGCTAATATTTATTTCAAGTGAGCCATTCTCTTTTTTTAAATTGAAAAGAGCTTTATTTTATCCTGATTCTAAACGTACTGCATACTCATTATTGAACATTCAAGCAAAACGGAACCTTTCTGTCTGTGATGACAGCTTCTGGGTGTGGTGTCCTCCAGCTCTGGGTGAGAACGGAAGGCCGCCTCGGAGGGCACTGGGAGGAAGGAACCATTAAAACAGGTACTGTTCGCTTAGTCATCTGGACACAAAGGACGAAGGGGGTCGCCCCCACCGTGACACAGATCAGATGTGCCCTGCACAGACTGCCTTTTGTCTGCTCAGCCTAGGACAAGGGGCGGGCGCCGCTGCCACTCTGCTCAGACCTTTAAAATGATTCTGTGAGGACTTCACCAGCCGAGGGCTGGGAAAATTGGGGGGAGGGTGGATATCTGATTATTTCTACATGTCATCTTGAAAAGAAAATAAACTTTGTTGAGAAAGTTTCGTGCTGGTGTCTGCCTCGTGGAGTCCTGAACCTTCCACTCATTGCTCTAAAGAAACTATGGATTGATTTAGGCCGAGCCAAGGAGAAAGGAGTCCCATGATCTTTGATCAGGCATTCCTGAGACACAAGAAGCCACACGCACATGTCCACACTGCTCACTGGCCTTGAAGCTGACACACTGGGGGCCTGTTTCCACGAGTACAGAAATACCCCCACTTGCCGCGGCTACACCGCAATCCACTGCAGGGTGGTTGGTGCACACTTTATTCCGCCCGTTGTCTACAGAGGGGTGTTCTCCTGAAGGGCTGCAAGGAACAGCCTTACTTATCATTAAATCTCTGAGATTTTCTGTGGGACGGTTTCCTGGAAGTGCAGTTGCTGGGTGCTGAGCCCCATGGGCAGTGGGCTGGCCGCTTGTTACCCTTCCTCAGAGACAGTGAAGGCCCTTGTGTGGGGGAACAGAGGGTGGGGAAGAATTTTTAAGAAATCCCAGAAGCCACGTTTCCAGGGCAGAATGCTGTGAAGGAGGCTTGCCTGAAACCAGCAGCAGCAGCTGCTGGAATGGGTACCACCTGCTCATCAGCCCAGCCAGCCTGACGGGCAACTGGGTCACCCCAGGGGTCTCTCCCTCCTGCCCTGGCAGAGCCTAGGTCACCTCTCAGGCCTAGGGCCTGTGACCCAGGGTGTGACAGGGGCAGGGAGCTTTACCTACCAGGGTCTTTGGTGTCCAGGGAGGTTAGTCCTGCAGCTTTTGTCATGCACCTCCCACTGTTCCTCCTGCCCCCACCCTGCCCCAGACCTCCAGGGAGTTCAAAGGAAGTTGCTGACCTGTCTCCTGGGGGAATAATTGTATTAGTGATAAGGTGGCCTCTGGTGGCTTTGTCAGCAGATTCAGGGCTTTGGGCTGAGTAATCCTTTGGCGTCTGCCTCAGCAGCTGGTGGTCACAGATCCGGAGACATCCCCTGCCTCAGTCCTGCTGGCTGTCATCCTCTCCCACTGCTTAGTCAGGGCTCCGAGCTGGCAAGGAACCTGGGGCCAGGCAGAGACAGGAGCTCAGCGGGGATCAAAATGACGTGAGGGGTTAGCAGGATAAAGTCAAAACAAACCCAGTAAGACTAGGCAGGTCAAACACTGCAGGTGTCTTTTATCTCGATGGACTTACTTTTTTGCCATTCTAAGTAATACCCACCTACTATAAGAATCCCAAGAAAATACAGACAAGTTATAAAAAGACTCCTGTGCATTAAGTGCCTCGTGATCTGTGGGAAGTTGATAGCACCCCAGTGTCTGACAAGGCCACATTGCCCTGCTCAGCACTGGATATTAGGGATGCTGCCTTATGGTTGGTCATGTAATATCTCCTGCCTCTATGAACCCATGTGCCTTTTCTTCTATAGGAGACAATATATTTACTACACTTGTGATATGTTCCTGTGGTGCCCCAATGAGCTAACTACGCAGCCAAGGACGGGTAAGATCTCCTAAAAGTGGGGAGACAACCCAAGCCAGGCGGTAGTTCCGTGGGGGACCCCTGAACTGTGATATTGGGGATCAAGCCCCTTGGAAACTGAGGCACAGGCCTCTGACAAACTCAGGCCAGAAAACTCAGGCCTGTGAGAAGCTGACGCATTTGCCTAAGGGCCCTACTGTGAATAGTCTCCTGAAAGATTAAGTCTTCAGGCCATGAGAGTTCCGGGTAAGAGGCAGCTCTAAGACATCCGCTGACCATGGAATTGTTAATCAGCCTTGTGTGAATTCCTTTGCCCAGTGCCTTGTTGCAGCAGCAGATACTGAAGCTTTCAGAAACGGATGCAGCCCTCTGTAGGATAAGAGAGGTGTGAAACCCTTTTGGTTGCTAGGTATTGTTATTTACAAACAAATAGATTTTAGATGCTTTTACCTTAAACACAGCCACTCCTAGTCTTTTGGTATAGCTCAAGTATACTCTGAGTGTTATGATTGTGTTTAACTGCTAGAATTTAGGATGACTTCTAGATAGTCAAGATAACTTTAGTAAACATTCTTTAGGTGACTTACAGAAACCGAGTCTGGGTTTCATAGCAATTATCATAATAAAGACAAGGTAATCCTTTAACGGAAGAGTAAGTCACAGTACACCCTGGAAAGAGCACTTTCAGGGGAGTAAAAGACTGTGTAAATCCTGAGAACTACAAACCACCGTTAATGATTTGTTACAGTTTGCTTCCTTGAAAATTCTCAATAAAAGCTATGCGCTGACCCGATTCGGGGCTCAGTCTTCCTTGGCTGAGTCCCTTGGGCTCAGTCGTCTTTGGCTGAGTCCCTTGGGCTCGCTCTTATCTTTCTTCTGTCTCTTGTTTTTCCTTAATCTGCGTCGCGCCTCTCGTGTCCCACTTGCCCTTGCCACGCAGGACGTGACAGTGATCCTCAGGCCCAGCTGACCTGAGACTGTGAACAGGTCCTGGAATCTTCCATCTGGCCTAAGGAGAGGAAGTTGACCTGGAGTGAGGTTTAGCATTAAGGAAAAGGCTGGCCCTGGAAGCACCTTTAGAGGGACAGCAGGTGGACTAAGGAGTCAGGGCAGGTGGCCTAGAACAACTCAAGGCTCCAGCTACCTCCTGCTGCTAAAGCCCAGGAGATGCTCAGAGTCCCCTGGAGAGCACCTTGCTGGAAACAGGAGTTTGGGGATCAGACATAAGTGTGAACCCGGTCTCTGTCCCCAGCCTCCTCCACCACTCAGTAGCTGTGTGTCCTGAAGTGAATGCTTCACCTCTCTGAGACTCAGTTTCCTCAATCATGAGTTGAGGCTGATAAGGACAGCTTCTTTAGAGACTTGAGTGAGGTTTGGATACCATATTGCAAGCATTTGTGCAAGCACTCTTCTCGCATGCTGTCCCGTTCTTATTAGTGATACAAGTGGCCTTAGAGGACGCTTGACCTAGCTGATGCCTCCATCCTTGGGTCCTCCCTTCCTCTTGCTGCCTTGACCCATGCTGTCCTGGTTTTCCCTCTCAGCTCCTTTCAACACAGGAGTGCAACAGGTGGTCCCTGCCTCCCGGGCTTTGGTGCCTATCTCTTGGTCGGGCCTGTGGAGTTGGTCTCCACACCAGGACTCCTAGTGGACCTGTGGCTGGAAACTCGGGGCAGAGCCCCAGGCAGGCGTGTGGCATGAAGTTGTCATGGAAGCTGTGGGTGTGTGCAGGACGAAGGACGAGGAGGGCGTGAAAAGGTCTGCTGGGGCCCAGCCCTGGGACACACTGAGGTGATAGCAAGTTCCAGGCAGGGGGAAGACAAAGGAGCAGGATCGGGGAGCTTTGGGAAGGAGAGACCAGTCAGTCAGGTTCAGGGGAGACACCCTCGGCTTGGAGATGAGGCGGAGCTATAGGCCTTGCAGTGGAGGGTCCTGGGAGGCTGCCTGGCAGGAGGATGGGGTAGAGGGGTGAGGACAGACGCAAAGACGTCAGGGGAGATGCCTCAGCCCCATGGCCTCGATCTTCTGAGGCCCCAGAGAGCAGATTATCCTGCAAAGTCCCTCGAGCTGACTTTCCAAATCCCCAATAGTGCTTCCCTGTCACAGTGAGGGTTAACCCCACTTACCTAGGGCCCTGCCCCACCCCTTCTGTTCCCTAAACTCCAGGATCCTCCCAGAAGCTCCACATTGTCCCCACTCCCCCTTGGGCTCTAAGGCTGGCCCAACCCCTGCCCCAGTCTCCCCCCAGAGGTGAGCTCAGGTCTGCTGAGGATGGGTGGGCCCCTCCAGGCCAACCTGGGGCTTCGGCTCTGCCCTGGGCATGGGGTAGGAATGGGGGTGGGCACAGGAGCAGGGAAAGGAAAGGCTATTTACTGAGGGCTGCTCTGTGGTCCTCTCAATAACCTGAGAAGTAATAATAACAACGGCATCCACCATGTACTGTACTCTTACTAAGTACCAGGCCCTGAAACACTTCAAGAATTATCTTAGTGCCCCTAACTACAGTACTGACAGGCACTTTTGTCACCCCTTTTTACAGACAAGGGAAGTGGAGCACAGAGAGGTTAGATCACTGCTCAGCGCCATGTGGCTGGCCTGGGAGGCAGCAGGAATTTCAGCTTGGGTCTGTCTCTGCTCTCTCCAGCCTCTGTCTGGGGTCTGGTGCTTGGTCCCAGGCGGCAGACTCCTCCTCCTCCTCAGAAGCATCACTGAGCTCGAGCTGGGAAGACTGGGGACAGCTGAAGGGCCAGCCTGCCCGGGACCGTGAGGCCACCTGCGAGCCCGTAGCCAGGCTCAGGGCCTGTGTCTCACCCCCTCTCATCCTGCAGGCCCCGCTCTCCAGGTGAGTGAGAAAAACACCAGCCAGCTCCTCTTCTGCTGCCTCACAGGCCTGAAGCAGACCCCTCCCACACACATGGGGCCCCTGGCCTCCCCGCCTCCACGCCAGCCTCAGACCCTACACTGGACCCATTCCCGAGTATGATGGGAGCTGCCTCTGTGCCGGGTGTCTGGGGAATGCTAAGCTTCCAAAGGGGCCAGGACCCTCAAATCCTAGGCCCTAAGCAGTCCCGTATCAGCGAGTGGGAGAGAACCACCACCAGGGCAGAGAGCTGGACCCACCCAGGACCCACAGCGAGCGCCACCTGGACAGAGCCACATAGGCACACATACCCTGGCTGCACACCCAGGTCCCTGGAAGAATACTGACCAGCTTAGAAAGAGTCAAGTCCTGGAGGAATTGGAGTCCACACCCCCCCTTCAAGATTTGGCATTGGATGGTGAACAGGTTGAGAGCACTGGGCAGGAGGGACCCAGGGACACTGGGCAGCCTGGGGGCTGGTGTGGGGGCAGCAGGACAGAGAGGCTCTGGGGGCACCTTGGCAATGCTGCAGGTGTGGCTGGCTGATCCCCTGTGGAGACAGTAAAGATTAAGAGGATCATAAGCTGTGCCCAGCACGCTGCCCTGGAAGAAATCTCCTTGAATCAGAGCCATGGCTGCGAGGGGAAGTTGGGGCAGCTCCTGAGTTCAGACAGACAGAAGGCAGGAGGACAGAGACGAGAGAGGGGGAGAGAGAGAGAGAGAGAGAGAGAGAGAGAGAGAGAGAGAGAGAGAGACAAAGGCAGACAGAGATCACAGGGACAGGGACAGGGAGAAGCAGACACAGAAGAGAGAAGGGGGCACAAATAGAGGGACAGAGGTAGACACAGGGAGGCACCGGCTGACCGCCCACCGTCCCAGGCGGCGGCCCTCAGGCAGCAAGGCAGAGGCTGCCCTGGGACCTGCCAGGACTCGGCCCACAGCGCCCACAAGCTCCAACACGGCTGCCGCTGCGCCGACGGCTGTGGCTGCCTCCAGGACGGAGTCTCCAGGCCGATGGGGCCTGGGGGAGGAGCAGGCAGGTATGGCTTTCCCAGACGTGGGGTCTTGGCCCTTGGGGAGCAAAGTGTGCACCACGAAAGGAGTCAGAGCACCTGGCCCAGCCCAACAGCTGCGGGCAAGTGTGAGGGAACCTGCTGGCAAACCCAGAATCCTAGACACGTAAGGATCAGCAGGGCCGGGACAGGACAGCTGAGCTGATAGGAAGAGAAGTGCCCTTAGGGTTTGTCAGCGGAGGGAGGCCGCAGTGGTGCTGTCCAGAGGTTTTGGTGGGATGATGGCGCCTGGGACCACCTGCAGACAGAGGGAATGGGAGGCGGGAGGTGGAGGCAGAGAGCATACTTTTGCAGAAACCTGGCTATGCAGGGAGGCGAGGTGGCAAAAGCTGGGCAGGTGAGGGGTGGATGCTAAAGGAGATGCTTTTCCTGGTGGGAAGGAAACGAGGGCTAGAGGGGTCCCTGAGGTGGTGGGAGGGGTGTGCGGCCCCACCCTGCCCTGCCCAGCGTCTGCCCCTGCCACTCAGGCATGGGCCCCTCCATCCAGTGCCGCGTGTGCGGGGACAGCAGCAGTGGGAAGCACTACGGCATCTACGCCTGCAATGGCTGCAGCGGCTTCTTCAAGAGGAGCGTGAGGCGCAGGCTCATCTATAGGTGAAGGAGGGCAGGAGTCCTGGGACAGCCCTGCCGGCCTCCTGCTCCTATGGGGCCCTGGGAGGGGAAGAGGCGGTTAGGGCGAACATGTCCGAAGCCCACGGTCCAGGGCCTGGGCAGCACACTGATGCCCGCGACTCCCTCCACCTGCAGATGCCAGGTGGGGGCGGGGATGTGCCCGGTGGACAAGGCCCACAGGAACCAGTGCCAGGCCTGCCGGCTGAAGAAGTGCCTGCAGGCGGGTATGAACCAGGACGGTGAGTCGGGGAGCCAACCTGGAGAGGCATGACAGAAGAGATGGGAGTGCGTGAGGTCCTGACCCTTCCTGCCTCCCCAGCCGTGCAGAATGAGCGCCAGCCGCGAAGCACAGCCCACGTCCTCCTGGAGAGCATGGCGTCAGACAGGGAGCCGCAGCCGGCCCCAGCAGGGCCCAGCCCACGGGGCCCCATGCCTGTTTCTGCAGCCAGAGCCCTGGGGCCAGGGGCCCTCACACCTCCAGGTCACCACCACTTCATGGCCAGCCTTATAATGGCTGAAACCTGTGCTAAGCTGGAGCCAGAGGATGGTGAGTGGGGGGTGGCCGAGTTCCTGGCTCAGTCCCCAGCCTTTATCCCCATGCCCAGGCCCCTGCGCACCTCCTGCCGCCTGCCCAAGAGCAGAGGCTGATGTCACAGCCTCCTCCTCCAACAGTTGATGAGAACATCGATGTCACCAGCAATGACCCCGAGTTCCCCTCCTCCCCCTGTGGCCTGGACAGCATCCACGAGACGTCAGCTCGCCTGCTCTTCATGGCGGTCAAGTGGGCCAAGAACCTGCCAGTGTTCTCCAACCTGCCCTTCCGGGACCAGGTACACCCAGCAGGCAGCCCCCAGGAGCCAGCGGGACTGGGGGCGCATGCACCTTGGGGATGGCGACCGTTGGTTGCACACACCTCTGAGTTAGTGATGGTCAGTGTACATGTGTCAGGGGTGTGACTCAGGGTTGCTCACGTCTCTGGCAGCGATGAGGGTTGGGGTGAGCACCTGGGGACAGTGCTGGCCAAGGACACAGAGAGAGCAGAGCAGGGGCTTGAAAGCAGTGCCCAGGACCCAGGTCTGTTTCCTCCTAGACAGAACCTCAGGCCCTGCACACACTGTGTGCAGTGAGTAATCGGCACGCCTTGAACAGCATGGGCGATGGCTCAGGAATCCCTGGGGGACACGAAGGCCTCTGACATTGGGGCTTGAGTTTCAGCCCAACCCTTTCACCTCAAGATGCCCCTCTGTGCTTCTTGTGGGGAAGCAGACCGATGTGCTGCGATAAATGAGAAGAGAGGCACAGAGGCCCGAGCCCTGAGCCAGGGGTTTGGATGCAGCGGCTCAGAAGTCAGGCAGTGTCTCCCTAGCACCCTCAACTTAGGGTGCTCATGGGGAGAGTCCCTGAGGCTGTCCAACTCCCCACAGCTCCAGGCTTCCATAGGTGGCTCCAGGTGGAACCCGCAGAGCGTCTTGGAGCCTAGTCAGTGAGGCCAGAGGGAGCCAAATCCCAGAGCTCCGGGAATGCTCCAGGCCCCCAGGACGAGCCCTTCCTGTCCTAGGGCATCTGAAATGGTGGCAGGTCGCAGGCTGAGCCAGGGATGCTGTATATCAGCGACCACACTCACTCCCTCTCTGGGCACAGGTTATCCTGCTGGAAGAGGCATGGAGCGAACTCTTCCTCCTTGGAGCCATCCAGTGGTCTCTGCCCCTGAACCGCTGCCCACTGTTGGCCCCTCCCGAGGCCCCGGCCGCTGGCAGCTCCCAGGGCCGGCTGGCATTGGCCAGCACGGAGATGCAAATCCTGCAGGAAACCATCTCGCGGTTCCGGGCGTTGGCAGTGGACCCCACAGAGTTTGCTTGCATGAAGGCCCTGGTCCTCTTCAAACCAGGTAGCTGAGCTTTGCCCAAGCCTTCCAGAGACATGGTCGGGGATGAAGAATGAGAATGACTCCCTTCTGCCCCTCACTTTCCCTCCGTCACCCCATATAGGCCCAGATGTGTGCATACTTCTTCCCTGGGGGGGCAGGAGCAGAGAGGCGTGGGGCTGGGCGCATCCTGCAGGCCCAGGCTGACTGTGAGGGGCAGACCGGGCAGGGGGAGGGGCTCACCGCCGCTGCTCCTGTCCAGAAACGCGGGGTCTGAAGGATCCGGACCATGTGGAGGCCTTGCAGGACCAGTCCCAAGTGATGCTGAGCCAGCACAGCAAAGCCCACCAGCCCAGCCAGCCTGTGAGGTGATCAGAGCGCCCCTGCCCCCCCACCCCACACCTATCCCGTCCCTCAGGGCTGCGTTGATTAGATAGGACAAGGATCTCAGCTCAGCCAGAGCAGATCGCCGTGTGCCAGGTACATGGGGCAGTCCCAGGAGTGGGGACCAAAATGTACTGCCTTCCAGGGATGCCCGGGGTGGTGACCACGCTGAAGATGAGAACTGCCCTGGTCAGGTAGGGGCTGCATGGGTCTGAGGGAGACAGGAACCCACTGGGGTGGAGTTGGGGGACAGCGGAACTGACAGGGCCTGTGGAGGCAGGGCTGGACCTGGAAGGAATGGCAGGTGTAAAAGAAGAGAAATCATCATTTACAAGGGGGAGGGAGGGAGAGAGAGGGAGAGAGAGAGAGAGAGGTTGAGAATGAAAGCGCTTTGATATGTTCTTAGGACAGGGTCCAGTTGGGGAGGCACAACAGACTGCTGCCTGTGACAAGGTGGGAGGTTAAGCCAGAATGACACCTTGGGACGGCCTGTTGAGGACTTTGAATGCCAGCCAAGGCCATGCCTGATTTGGTGGGCAGAGGGGAGCCAGCGCAGGTTTGAGCGGGAGGGTGTTGTACATGGAGCTGGACTTCCTGCGGATGGAGTGGCAGCGAGAACAGAGATGCTGCCGTCATCCAGGGGAGTCCCTGGAGTCCGCTCCTCTGGCGTGGGAAGGAGATGACAGATCCAGGAGCTTCCAGGACTGGGAATGGTCCGACTTGGCACTTGGGTGGATGTAAGGGAAGAGGAGCGATTTGGGAGAAGAGGTGTCATTAAATAAACCGGAGCATCAGGAGGCAAAGGCAGTTCTGAGGGAACACGGCAAGGTCTGGGGAGGGGGGGCGCATGCAGAGGGACATCTGGGGATGCACTGCGTACCGTGTGCGTGGACAACGCCCAGCCCCGGCTGGGTTAGAGGGCACTTGCTCCGGGCTGAGGTGCCGGGAGGGTGGGGCCTGAGCCAGGGCTCTGGGACGCCCAGTTCCGCCTGGCCCCGGAGGGTTCGGTGGAGCCTCCCAGGGTCGGGCCAGTTGGCGCCAGCGTCTTCTGGCTATTTGGGGCCATGCCATCTGCATGCTCCGGGACCCCAGCAGTTCTTTCTGGAGAAGTAAGCAAACATGCCCAGCCTCACATCACCTCTAACCTGAGACATGGTCAGGAGAAGAGGTAATTTCCCTTTAAAAAGAGTCCGCGGGTACTAGGGACATACCACGCGGCACAGAAAGATTTCTGCTGCTCATGAGAGTAGAGCACTGCTGAAGAACTGAAGGATGGTCAGCACAGACAGCACACAGCAGAGCCTCCTCCGCCAAGTCCCTGTCGGCTCCTCTCCCAGAGACGTCCCGGCACGTTGCCAAAGTTCAAAATTCTGCTTAAGATTTCCTGCATAACCTCTGGAGCCGCTCAGTCCCAGCTACAGGCAGAACTGAGTGTGGAGAGTCATGTGGGGTTCTTCTCTAAGTCAGCGTGTTTCAGGAAGCAACACAATGTCCATCATCACCCAACACACACAGACACCAAACAATACCGTACTTTGTCTGATTTAGTCTGATACTTGTATTTTTTTAAAAAGACTGGCCGTAGCCCATGACATTAAATTTCAGACCCACTAAGTGGGTCAATTCCCACAGTGCGAAAACCAGTTTCTCTACCGGACTTTACAGGTACTTCTTCCTGCACCTCCTTAGATCAGACACACAGAAGAGCGGAGGGAACACGTGTGACTTACCTGCGCTCAGAGAGGAAGCGAGCCCTGGGGATCGGGGTGGGGGCAGGCTTGCCATAGGCCTCCATGGTGGGAGGTGGGCGTGTACATTGGACATTGACCCCAGCTGTCAGGGCTTCTACCTGAGGAAGGTACAGTCCCCCCATCTGTCACTTGGGTTTCACCATCCACCTTCTCTGCCCTGGCAAATGGTTCTTTAAAACAACAATTACTGGGCTGTCTGGGTGGCACGGTGGTTAAGTGCTGGCTTGGGACGCCAGCGGCCCTGGTTCGGGTCCCGCATATGAGGGCCAGTGACACTGCCCTCAAAAAAAAAACGAACAAAAAAAACGACAATGACTTATTTTCTGGGTGAGCATCTCAGCCATAAAAGCTATGCTTTCACCTTAGGACGTTTTCACTAATGGTTCCTCTATCATCCTAGGTGGCTTACAGAAGGGAATTTATCTTCTGATTCAAATATATATAGTATTAATCATCACATAATCACAATAATATGATTAATAACACAATCACATATATTAATATAAAGCATTTCTCACTTTATAATGATCTTTACACATAATAAACAATATTTATTCATATTTTTATTGCACTCCTTAACTAAACATATCGAAGTGGAGACACAACAGGTCCGGGGTACGCATGGGAGCCCCTCTAGTGAATGGGTCTTTCCTTGAAATTCCTCCTACTCCCCGGGTACCTCTCACCTCTTTTCTCCCTCAGCCAGGCCGCTGTCTCCAGGACGTGTGCTCACAGCTGATAATACAATGGCTGGTGTCCCCTCTCCCGTTCAGGTTTGGGAAACTGCTCCTGCTCCTCCCATCTTTGAGGCTTATCACTTCTGAACGCGTCGAGCTCCTCTTTTTCCGCAAGACCATCGGGAATACTCCAATGGAAAAGCTCCTCTGTGATATGTTCAAAAACTAATGTAGGGGCCAGCCGAGTAGTGGCTCAGTTGGTTAAGAGCACAAGCTCTAAGCAGCAGGGCTACCTGTTCGATTCCCACATGGGCCAGTGAGCTGCGCCTGAGCTGAGCTGCCACTGAGCGCAGGATGGCTCAGTTGGTGAGAGCACGTGCTTCCAACAACAAGGTTTCTGGTTCGACTCCCGCATGGGGTGGTGGCTATGCCCACCCACAACTAAGATTGAACACAGCACCATTGAGCTGAGCGGCCACGAGCTGCCAATGGGTGGCCAGATGGTGACTGGACTTGGAGCTGAGCTAGCTGCGCCCTGCACAACTAAGATTGAAGAACAACAACTTGGCTGTTCCCCTTCCCCAATTCCCCAATAAAATCCTTAAAAAACAAAACAAAAAACTAATGGAGGTGGAAGTAAAGTTAAAGTAGCTCAGCTGCTTTGGAAAACAGTCTACTGATGTGAAACGCTGGAGGTGTGTGTACCTAGCAGAAATACCCACCAAGAGATAGTATAATATTCAGAGCAGCTTTAGTCATAATTGCCCCAGACTGTATGTTGACGGTCGAACTGTGGTATATTAATATAATGGAAAACAGAAATAAAAAAGAATGACTACCAATATATTTGACAACATGAGTAAATTTCACAGACACAAGTTGAAGAAAAGAAGCCAGGCACAAGTTCCACTTATACGAAGTCCCAGAACAGATCAGATGAACTGGTGGTGACAGATGTTGGAATAGCAGTTACCCCTGGGGCGGGAGGTGGGGTGATTGGGAAGGCCTAAGGGAGACTTCTAGTGTGCTCTAAATGTTCTTTATGTGGTCTGAGAGGTGGTTTCACAAATGTATTCATTCATAAGAATTATTTAGGCTGTGCAAGTAAGATTCGTGCCCTCGTAAGATATGCGCACTTTACTGTATTATGTTAGACTTCAATGAAAAGTGAAAACCAGGAAAGTGAGTGTGGCCAAGGCTCTCCTTCTGAGGACCCTGAAGGAGTGAGCTCAGGGTCCTGAGCTCCGCGGGGCTTCCACTAAGTGTCAGAGTCCAGGTGCAACGAATTCCAGGCAGGTGAAAACCTCCTTCAGGATGCAACCACCCAGCTTCCCTCCAGATGGCACCCCACCTCCCATGGCTTCTCTCCATCTTTCTCTTCCTTACCCTCCGTCACCCCCTACGCCCCCAACAAAGTTGAGCACCATCTAACTCAACGCAAAGCAGCTACGGCCCTTTATATGAAGGGGAATGTCCACTTCCTAATTCCTGATGAAGGATGAAGCTCAAACCTCATCCTTTTCACACTGACACAGAAAATAATAATTAATAATAATAATAATAAAACAGTTAACATGTGTCAGGCACTTTATATACCAGGCAATGAACCAAGTACCCATTTGTGCACGGTTGTGTAATCCTCAGATTAACTCTGGGTGAGGGAAATCATGTGCATAAATGAAAACCCTGAGGCTTAGCGAGGACTGGGACACGTTGTGACTCTGCTCAGCTGTGGCACTGTCTCCTCCCCACCTCCCCTCGACCCCTGGAGCCACTAAACAGTCTGATGCATTTTCTCCTTCAAAGAAGAGATGCTTAAAGTCAAGAAGGAAAGGTCATGTGAGAAATCTGAAATCCTGGGGGTTCCCTGCCCTTTGGCCTGTGCTAGCTTCTCCCAGCTGACACAGATATCCTGTCATGGTGGAGGGAGAATGGTTCAAAACGCTTGGCTTTGGAAATGACCATCGCTAGGCTGGTGCCCAGGGAGAAGAGTGGAACACCCTGCCCAGCGGAGGCCCATAGCACTTAGGCACTCAAACTACTTGAGTCTCTTCATCTTCTCAAAGTATCCGACTTTCCTCACTTATTCAGGTCATTTAATGTCTATAATGCCATCGGACTTTCCAATTCCCTACCCAAAGTTTTGTCCATTAGGTTTAAAGGCCTATGTATATAGAAAGCCCGAGCAAAAGCACTTTAGCAGGAAACATGGTTGAAATACCACCTGATCGGCCCTGCACACTTATCCTCGTCTTGCTTTGGAGAAACTAAGACTGACTGCAAAGGCAGCCTGCTGAAGTTGGGATGTGTGAACACAGCAGGGCTACCCTGGGGGAGACAGTTTGGGATCTCCAGGAGGAAGTCTTGGAGAATTAGAGGAGGTATGAGTTGGCATCCATACCACCTGCTCTCCCCTAACGCCTGTGTTCATTGCAGATTCCAGGAACTACATTTCCCAGGATCCCTTCCCCTGTGGTTTGTTAAGGGAAAGAGGGCACTCCTGAGATTTGGAAGGTAAGGGAGAAGCCATTATTCTCCATTATTCTCTGGAGGCAGCTGTGGCCCCGATGTATGGTAAGAGGGCGATTTCACAGCGGCCTTCTTTAGAACTGCAGTCACCTCTGGGCAATCTCTTGGGAATTTAGAAACTTCTGGCTGAGACCTGTTTTGGTTTTCTCAACCTCCTGAGAACGGCCCAGCTTGACCAGTTCTCCCAGTGTTGATGTTAAGCCCCTAATTCCTCTATGAAGCCCTTTCCCCTGGTACACAGTGAGTGGCTTCTGTTTTCCTAATACAATGCAGCTCTCAATCTCAGGATTTATTCCACCTATTGCTGTAAATAGGCCCCCCTGAAATTCGATGGGTAACAGTGTTTTTATTTTTGTAAAGATTTTATTGGGGAATTGGGGGAGGGGGACAGTGTTGGGGAATCGGGGAAGGGGACCAGACAAGTTGCTGTCCTTTGGTTCTTCAGTCTAGTTGTGGAGGACGTCGCTTCACTGGCCCGTGTTGGTATCGTCACTGAGCTCTTCTCCAGTGAGGCAGATGGATCGCCGGCCTTTGGACAGCCGCTCACAGCAGCTCTTGGCAGCTCACACCAGCTGCCAGCCGCTCACGTTGGGTGCTGGCCACTCACTGTAGCTCATGGCAGCCCACTGCAGCAGGGGCTGCAGCCCACACCATCACCGGGGCTCGCACAGCCCAGCTCCAGGTGGAGCTGTTGTTAGCTGTAGAGGGCAGTGTCACTGGCCCTCATATGTGGGATCCGAACCAGGGCCGCTTGCATCCCAAGCCACCTCTTAACCAACGTGCCACTCGGCCAGCCCCGTAACAGCTCTTTAATTGCATCTAGGACCCTTGCTGGGAGAGAGGCTACTTTGAAAGTTCCTTTTTGCCCTCAACATGTCTTTGGTTATGAAGCACACAGAGGTGGTTCCGTGGGCCTTTCTTTTCAGCTGCAGTTTTCAGGTTCATAAGACACATCTCCTCCTCCACCCTTCAGGGAGCATGTAAAGGTAGAAAGGGCAGAGAAAGACTCAAAAGATGCCAAGAAGCATCCAAATGAATGAATATAGCCTGATGGCGGAACCCAGGTATTACGATGACAAGTCTTCATCTGGTGGGCATGAGGGGGTCTCCCCACTAGGATGCCAGCACCACGGGGCAGGGAGCTTTGCCTTCCTCACCAGTGTGGGTGCTCAGGAAATACTTGAAGGATTAATGGCAACACAGAACTGGCAAATGAACCACTCCACTAGGTGTCCGAGGCACCTACAACATTAAACAGATACAACGTGTCTTATCTTACATGGGTATGTCCCTGAATCTAAGACCCTGTACTATTTCCCAATCTAGAAGGAAACATTTTTTAAAAACCAGAGCTCTGGTCTCTTTATAACTTTCATCTCTTTACATCTTCACGTGCTCATCTTCATAATAAAAAAGGTTTGTTGTAAATTCAGTAATCACAGGGGCAAGTTTTAAAAGTTGTATTTCTAGGTTTTGTTGAGCCAATTAAGGCAATGTAAAACAAGAATTCACTCTATCCTTATCATTTAGATGTAGTTTAATGCAGAAATGTAAATGTAAACTTTAAAGGAAAATGGGAAGGATACCCTCAGAATTTAAAAACTAAATGAATTTGGTGTTAGGGAAAAATTCACTACATTTTTTCCCCTTTTACCTTAGACCTGGTTTGGCATTTGGGAAGCTCTAGATCTCATTCAATGCTCTCCTCTGATATTTAAGTGCTGGACCCTTTTGTTAGGTGCTGGGGATCTAAGAGTCAGCAAGACAGTCACATCTCCTGCCTTGGGAAGCTGACATCAAATAGTGCCAAGGATACTGGGTGCTGTTGAGAATACAAGACATCTAACCCGGTTCAAGGGAGAAGAGGCAGTTTCCAACTAGAACTGTTTTACCTTGAGACCTGCGAGTCCGTAGGAGTTACCCAAAGAAGTAAACCTGGGGAAGGGAACTCATTTCCAGAGAGGAAAACTAACACCCAGCGAGGGCAAATGACTTCCCTGAAATCATGAAGCCGAGTGGCAGACAAAAATGACAAACTAGGTTTGAATTCTTGGGTCTCTATCAGCAGGTACTGCCACTTCTTCATGGCCCTTTTGGCGAGGACCCTAAATGTAGGTTTATCACCTTCCTTGCTCAGCCAGTCCTAAGCAGATGAGATGGAGTGGGGACAGCCAGCAGCCAGCATCCACGATAAGGAACCAGCAGCTTCAATCACACCATCATGTGCATTCAGTTGTGTTCCAAACACCACCACTTCTGCTCTGTCAACTTTGGGCTCAGCCCTTTCCTTTAAAAAAATCAGTTTAATCAACAAAAACCATTGTTGTTCCTTGGGATCAGGCTGGAGCAAGTTGGGGAGGGAGCCAGGGCAGTCAGAAAACAAACCACACGCATTGCTGCTACCGGAAGCTTTTGTTCTTTAATGAGCCATTGGAGTGATTTGTTCAAGCTGCTTTTGTAGCCATACAGTGCATATTTTCAGTGACACAAACTGGACTTTATACAGATGATGTCTTGCTCCCCCTGCCCCCCCCAAAATACAAAGTACCTGTTGATTGTATCAGGAATGTCATCAGTTCTGTGGGTGAAATGTCATTCTTCTTATAGAATTATTCTGTTTAACAGTAAAATATTATATTTCACAGGATATGTCCTTTTACAATACATAGTCTTTTAAAAATTTACACTCAACATACTTATAAATTACTTTAAATCCATTAAAATAATATAATACTAATCTGGAGCACACACCTTTCCCCTAGTAAATACAATTACTTGGTTCCAAAGGTGTCACTTTTCTATGACCTAAGAGGGCTGATAAATAGGTAATAAGTAAGGGTGGATAACAAGGAGATAGACCCCTTGGTGGGGCTTTTTAAAAAAACAGTTTCAACCAAGAAGACCTAACAGATCTATGTCCCATCACCATTCTGCTGTTACCTTTTAACACCAAATCAAGTGGGGGAGGGGTTCCAGAGAAAAGTGGTTCTAAGTATTTTAGGGGCACAGAGACAGACAGGACTCACAAATACCAAGGGATTTCAGCATCAAGGCGAGCGCATGGTGTTGTGGGGACGGTGCTGGGGAGTTGTCGCAAAATTTTGGGTAGACGTAACAGATTTGTCAACGCAGTGATGCGTGCCCCATGTCCAGCTCCCCAAGGGAAAAAAAGTGGGGGAAAGAAGGATAAGGAAAGCCGTCTGGACTGTTTCTTTTTAAAATTGAAACTCTGAGCTCTGAACACATCCTGATCTCTCTGCCTCACCCGAGTTCCCATGAGGCTCACACATTCATTGTGGCCCACAGGCAGAAAGTGGGCTGTGCCAGGGTCTGGGACGCTCGGATTCTGACAGTGAAAACAGCCCTATGGCGACAGCTCCACTCACCTCCCTGCACGGTAGGAGCTGTAGCTGGTTTCGGAAGCACAAGAAGGCAGGGCTCTGGGGTCCACTCCCTGACCTCAGGTCTGCCTCTGCGAGACTCAGGGAAGGTTGTCTGTCACGGTGTGTTCCCAGAGCCCAGCATGACAAAGTGATTCAAATGGCAGGAAGTACAAAGTGCATTACAAAGTAAATTAAGGTCTCCTCCAAACCCTTCATTTGCTGTTCAAGTCATTTGCCTCACTCTGTGGTACCCAGCGTGGCCCTCAAAACTACATGTCTCTGCCTCCATGACGCCTTCCACGATAAGGGACGTGTTGGCTTTAAAGGGGCGAGTTGAGAACCTGGCCTCGTCTGGGGCTGGGCGCTGTGGTAAGAACAGTGCTCTGCATTTTGGAGGATGGGCCAGGAGGCATCTGAGACCAAAGAAAACAAGCAAAGGAGAAGCAACAGCACACACAGATGTGACACGTAGTCAGGTTAAGTAAGGTTAAGTATCTTAATCGTAGGTGACTGTATTGTGTGCAGCTCACTTAGTGGTGATGGAATGTGAACCAGGGAGAACCCGTTCAGCTCAAATGGAAGGAGATTCAGCCCTTGGTTCTGACAGTTTTTACGAGTTCCGACTCCCAGTCTTTATCAGGCCACACTGCCCATTTCCCTATGAGAACAACAGGCTTCCTTCCCTTCACACAGAGGGGCCCACACTTGATCTCCATTCTTATAATTTCGTGATCTCTTTTCCCCACCACCCTCCATTCTGGCAGCTTGTTAAATGACTGGAAATCCACAAATCTAGCAACTGAAAAACAAATATTTTTTATTTAATTTTATCCAAATTCAGGTTTCAGGTCCCTGAGAAAAATTATAAAGTCTTTTAACATCCATTGTTGAGTTCCTATAAAGTGACTTAAATGAGTAGTTTTTTAATTGTCAAAAACTTATTCTGCAAAAAACAACAACAACACCAAAAAATTCTGTACAGACTTAGGAGACCATGTGCCCAGACGTGCTCTCCAGGCCGTTCATTCCTCAGTGCCGAAGGAACAGGGCCTTGCCTTTTCGCGTGGTACTGAACCAACGTTTGGAGCAAGCGGGAGGGGGCAGTCAGGCCCAGAGCAGACTCTCCCAGGGGCACTGGGCTAGGTTGACGCCTGCCAGGGGCCAGGGCAGCAATCCCCTTGGGACATGCCATGCTGAGGGCCTGGGTGTTCCCCGAGCGGAGTCTCCAGAATTCAGTTTTTTAAAGGCTTCCCATTTATGACTCCTCAGAACAGCACGAACAAGCCGGCCAGTGTTTGTGGGCTATAAAAGCAAACACTTACTCACTAACCATCATCATTCTGGAGATTTGAAAGGATTCCCTTCCCTAGCTTACTGCTGAACCCGGACCAGGGGCGGGTAAGACTCCGGCTTCCCTTAGCTGCCATTCAACCAAGTTCCGAGTTGCACCTCGGGGCTTCACAACAGCCACACAGGCAGTGGCATGAGGCTCCACGCTGTAACAGGAGATGCTCTGCCTTAACACAAGTCTTAGTATTTACTTAACTTCAAATCAAAGAAGCATGAAAAGGAAGAATAACCAAAATTCAGGTTACTGATGGTAACGGCTCTTTTTTAGAACAGTGCATGTGGTAGTTAGACAAGATGCATTTAGTAACTTAAAAAAAATCTTAAAAATAAACATTTCACATACTTATCTCAAGAAAGGGTATCATGTTTCATTTTCCATATATCATAAATAGCAAAAACAGATTTCTAGTCCCACAAATGCTAAGAAGCTTAAAATGCTATTGTAAGTCAGGTGTATGGAGACACCCAGTGGTGAGAGATGGTCTGACTTGTCCCTCAGCCCAGGGACGGGAGGCTGTCACCTCCCAGTCCATGACCATAATCTGGGGGAAGAAATTCCACGGGGAGAAAGGAAGCATAAGGTTAAAAAGAAATATGCATACTATACATATATATTTACAGTAAACTTCAGTAACCAGAACATTAACAAAAATAGCTTCAAGTAGTCCTTGATTTTTAAAAATCTATTTAATACTGATGGTCTGAGGAAAAGAAGATAAAAATTAGATGGGTCATATGAAAAACTTTTCTCTTATTTTTTTGGCAGCTTTCTGTAACACTTATTCATGCAGTATTGTGTGTGAATGTTTTGGGAGAAGTGAATAAATGGTGACATTATCTGTCTGAGTTTGTGGTTGAAATCCACCAGCTGATGAATAATCTATACAAAGAGAAAAGACTCGCTGGACTAGGTTGGAACCCTCTTGTTTAGGGATCACCAAATCTCTGCAACATTAAAAAAAAAAATCAGAGCAACCTGATCCTTGGACCGAGGAATATAAGAACAGTATGGCTACTGAAACTTCAGCCCATGCAATATATTTGGCAGGAAGTAACCAGAAGTTAAACCAGCGCTGATTATTATTACATCAAACATCACGAAAAAAACTAAACATGTACTTGCTTCTTCATGTGTAACCAGGTGTCTGAGACATTCTCTGATGGCTTAATGGAAACAATTGCTTTTTTACTTTCCCCAGAATATAACATGAAGTTTCTTCAAAAATCTTAAAATAGAGGGCTTAGGTATTTTGTTTATAAATCCTTGGAAAAAAAAGTATATTCTACCCCAGCTCCTAACTATCCCAAAATAAACCCAAAGGCTTTTGCTTTCACGGTTAAGAAAGGCTTATATGTTTTCTACGAATGTCAGAAATCAGTGGGTCCCTCAGGCCTACAACGTGGCCCCTAGTCCCACACCCACCTCTGGGAAGGGAAACGAGGATGGAAGAGGCCATCACAGAGACCTCTATCACTGACCCAACCTCCAGGCCCTCGGTGGTTGGTTTAGTGAAATCTCTAGTCCAGTACCGCAGCCAAGGCACAGCTGGCACCACCCCCGCAGGCTTAAGGGGCCTTTCCATTTTGGCAGGAGGCCCAGGAATTCAGCACACAAGGTCTCGGTTCTGTGCCTGGGCAGGAGGCAGGACCACACCTGGGATGGACGCCCGTGGACAAGGTGGTCAGAAGAGAACCCCAGATGAGGTGTGTTCACCACTCTGCAGCCATGAAGGAACACACATCTGCTAGTTCAGACCATAAACTCGTTATTTCCAAAGAGTGTTAGCTGTTGAGCGGAGCTGCAGTCTGGGTCCACAGCTTTCCTGCGGCCAGATACGGTGGTTCCCTCTGGGGTCTCTTTGGTTTTCTGAGGTGAGTTTTTCACATTCTTTAATTTCTGTTTGCCCTTTTCAGGGTTAAAGGTTCCTCTGCTGATGAACTGAGGCCTGTCTTCCACGGATTTGGTCTGGCCCAGCGGCCCTTCCCCTCCCTGGGCCTCACCAGCTGAGGCAGCTCGGTAGAATGGGGATTTGGAATAAATCTGAAATCGTTTTCTGGTCCCATGAGAAGATGCAGTGTTAGATGAACATAAAGAAGAGGCTGAAGAGTCCACCGAATCCAATGAGTCATGCTGCTTTTTTAACTGCTTTCGCAACTTGCTAGAAGGCTCAGACTTGCCAGCTGCCTTCAGGGAGCTAAGGGCTAAGCTTCTCTCTAATGCACAAAAGAGACCAAAGCTGTAAATGACAGCTCCCTCTAACACAAACCATCATGTAAGGAGCGGGGGTCACTGTTCCCAAGTGAACCTGGGTGGGCCCAGCTGCCCTACTTTGCACAGGACGTCCTAACCTGAGAAGCACTGCCATCCATTTCTGTGTCATCATTTCAGAATCAATCCCAGGGAAGCCTGGAGTTGGACTGTGCCACTTGGGGAGGTCTACAGCTGTCACTACATTGAGGAAACTGCCCACCCTGAGAAAATGCATCATGGGTCAGTAAGACAAATTGTTGGGATTACTGGCTTTTCACTGTGGTAAATGCAGAAAACATTACATTACCAAAAATGGCAGCCTTTGTCTAATGAACAATTTATATGGAAGCTTTACAAAGATCATATTTCACCTACTAAGGACTCTGTCATCTTTTCATGTAAGGTCAAGTGGCATTCTAGAAAGGTACTCTGTCTTAGCTTGGGAATCCTTAAACCTCCTTTGCAAAACAAATCTGAAGTCTTTGGTCTACCACGTTCATTTACCTGATTTCTCAGAGATGGCACCTTCAGATTCAATATTCAAATTTTCTGAGCTGTCAGCAGTCCCAATGGAGGCCTCAGACTCAAGTGTTTCATCATCAGAGGCACGGGGTTCCAGCACAAGCATCTCAAATGTTAGCTCCTCCCTGTAAGACAGTCAAGAAATCCATTAGTATTTCATTGGAAGTGGAAGGAAGACAACAGGAGAAATGACCTTCCATGAAAGTCAGGAATTGAAGTAGCAAAAATGGTCCCATTTCTTACTGTTCCCCTTCAGGGTGGCCATATGACCTGTAGGCACAGGAATGGAAGGCTAAATAAAACTTCACAGACTAGAGGACAAATGACAGGCAGCAGAGGCTGGGACCTACCATGGGGCGAAGGGTGAGGTGGGGGAAGATCTGTTAAAATAAAACCAGGAGATGAAGGTTCTAAACTGATTCCTAAGCATCAGAAAAGTCCTTCCCTCTCCCTAGACCTCAGTTTCCTCATCCACAAAACAAAGAGAGTAAACGAGCTAATCTCTGAGGTTCCTTCCAGCTCTTAAACCATTTTCCATGAAACTTTACTAACTGGCTACGGACCATATTCTCTACCTCGACCACAGAGAGACCTCTGGCTGAAGTCAAACACTGATCTTTTCTCTCCTTTGAAGGTGATACCGTCTCCACTTAAAGGACCCTCTACTCCTCCTCACCCATCACCCGCCTACCTCAGTTATGCCCCCTCCCTCATTTCCCTGACGCCTATGGTGCCTGGGTCCTAACCTCGCTGTTCTCACTACTGCTGGACATCACCCAAATCTAACTCAATCAATATCTCTGTAATGGGTCACTTCAGTACCCTCACACCAAGTCCCTTTGTGTCTGCATCTTCAACATTTCCTCATTGTATACAGGCAACTTTCCAGTGGGCAGACCCTGGAAACGCATCAGCTGAACCCAGGGCTCCACTTGTCCACAACTTTATCCTTCCAGCTCCTACTCCCTCTTTCACTAGGCCTCCTCCCTCTCAGAACGCTTTAAGCTTCACTTCCACTCCACCTAGCTTAAGCTATTCATCCCTCAGTACCTTCACTACCTAGCTTGAGATTCACAGGCAATCTTTTCAAGGATAATGTCACCAGAGACTCCTTGCTGCGATACCACTGTCAGAAGCCACATGCATTCACACCTGAGACTGTGCTCATACTTTCCTCTCTCTGTGAAGACTCTCCCATCCTACAGATTCCTACTCATCTTTCAACACCTCAAACCATTTTCCCCAAAGCTGAGTCAGGGCCTCCACTTAGATCATTCTTATGGAATTGGATAGCCTGGTCAAGTACACCATGTTTGCCTTCTCGTGTTCTGCACCACTGAGCCCCTACTGCTTTTTCAGCTTGCCTAAATTCTAGAATCAATACTGACAAGACTCCTATCCCCACATGAACCCAGCTCTCAGATCTGGGATCCTGGAACTCAGAAACAAAAATTCCCTTAAAATTTGAGAGTCATCACTGTCAATTGGAATCCACACATGGCACTTTCAGGGAGAACCAGGGGGTGTTCACGTCACCCCCAGGACGCAGTATTACCCTCCAACCCCCGGCTCCAGTGACAATGGAGGTCACAGAGCCGCTTATCTGTCCATCTCCTAAATTGCCACCAATTTCCCCACCTGGTACTCCTGCACCCACCAGAGTTGCCACCCTTCCCTGACCATCTAGCTGCTGGCCTTGTGGCTCTAATGATC
This sequence comes from Aselliscus stoliczkanus, assembly GCA_033961575.1. Lineage (NCBI taxonomy): Eukaryota > Metazoa > Chordata > Mammalia > Chiroptera > Hipposideridae > Aselliscus > Aselliscus stoliczkanus. The sequence goes on along the minus strand of CM066732.1, from coordinate 60,972,458 downwards.
TTCAGATAAAAACCTTTCTTCACGGAATTCTGAGTAATGCCCATTCTTGGGAGGGTACTTTGTCTTGGCCTGGGCATCCTTCTCTTTCTTCTTCTTTTTTTTTTAAAGCTTTTATTGGGGAGTTGGGAGAGGGGAACAGACAAGTTGCTGTCCTTTTGTTCTTCAGTCTAGTTGTGGAGGACGTTGCTTCACTGGCCCATGGTGGTTTTATCATTGCGCTCTTCTCGGGTGAGGCAGATTAGTTGCGGGCCTCTGGACGGCTGCTCACAGTGGCTCTTGGCAGCTCACACTGGCTGCTAGCCACTCACGCTGGCTGCCGGCCACTCACTGTAGCCTATGGCAGCCCACTGCAGCAGGGGCTGCAGCTATGCCATTCCAGGGACTCACAGCAGCCCAGCTCCAGGTGGAGCTGTTGTTCACCATCTTAGCTGTAGAGGGCAGTGTCACTGGCCCTCATATGTGGGATCCAAACTGGGGCCGCTGGCATCCCAAGCCAGCTCTTAACCAACGCGCCACTCAGCCAGCCCCTTCTCCTTCCTTTTTAAGACAAATCTGTTCACCGAGGTGGTTTCTGACAGACCAGTCTTGCTTAAGACCGACACACACTGCCCCAGTCAGCCTGTTGAGAATTGTCACTGTAGCAGCTTCAGGTCTCACTGCTCATAGAGCTTCCCTCCCAGAGGTGACAATTTTCACACTGTTACCTGAGTGCAGGCAATATGTCTTTGTCATCCCCCATGTTCCCTGCATCACCTGACACAAGGCTTGCCACATAGGAGCTGTTTACCAAGCAAGGTAAAGAAAGGACAGAAGGAAGGAAATGGAAACAGAGGATGCTGGCCACTCACTTCTCCTTCTGCAGGCTCTCGATCTGCTCCGTCAGCACCCTCTCCTCCTGCTGCATAGCCGCCTGCTGCTGCTCTGTGATGTCAGTCTCCATGGCTGCCTCACTGGTCGGCGTCTCTTCTGGGACATCAGACATGGAGGGCAACTGAACTACAACAGGAGAGGATGGGCCTGGATAGTTTCCGCGACGAGGACGCCCCTTTCCCTGCAAAGACAAATCCATGTGAGAAAGTAAACAGAGTGACATCAGTTTTACGTGGCCCACTGAGGATAACAAGTGTATGTCCACCACATCAAGTGAGTGGTAGAAATCAATGGAAACATTCTCCAAGGACTAAGATATTTAGTGAGATACCGTCCATCAAGCACATTTAGGTTATAAATTTCTTGCAAGAGCCCCAGAAAATGGATGCTTCTGTGGGTGGGGCTGAGTGTAAGAACACACGAGTACTGAGATAAGACTCTTCTTTTAATCCAAGCTGCATCCCTTTCAAACTAAATATCCACACAAAGCTATTTAAATTTAAATTAATTAAAATTAAATCAGTAAGAATTTAGCTCTGCATTCACATTGGCCAAGGTGGCTCGTGGTTACACCCTGAGCAGAGCAGGCAGAGCATTCCCACCCTGGCGGAGTGTTCCGGCACACAGCCTGCTCTCTACCTGAAACCCCAGAAAGCACAACCTCTCTAGGAAACTGACAGAAGCATGTCCTGAAACCCAGTTTCATTTTTTAAAAAGTCATTTATGTATCACGGGGTACTAATGATATTCCCTGAGAACAACTCAAGGAACTTTTTTCCTGAGATCAGAGAGAAGAAAAATCTTAGTGCTTTTAAATTGGTTACCAAGTATATAACTTTAGCTCTGATAATGGCTGTCTAGGTATTTCAGATTAAATCAGGACAACTGGACCAAACGTGAAAAACCCAACATACTCTGAAAGGCACTAGGGAGCTGACATTGTGGGCCAATGAGAGACTAGCCTAGCATTTAGGGCTAATCCAAATTTAAGAAGAGGTGACTGAGAGTCTGAGCAGAGTTTCTGTCAGAATACAGCAGGGTCAGCAATCTACAGCCCACAGGCCAAATCTGGCTTCGTGCCTAGTTTTGTAAATAGTTTTATTGGAACACATTTGTGCTCATTAATTCACACATTGTCTTCTGCAGAACAATGGCAACACTGACTGTTGCAACCAAGACTATATGGTTTATAAAGCCTAAAATATTTCCTCTCTGGTCCTTTACAGAAAGAGTATGCCAACCTCTGGGGCACAGAACAAAAGGTGGAGTCCAGACCCACACAAGGGCATGGGCTGCTGCCTCATAAAACCTCCATGCCTGGTGCTAGGATCCCCAAGGTTTGTATCCTAGATATAAAGATAAACTGGAATTATAATAGTCCTTGCAGACACTGTAGCCTAACTTCAAGTCATTTGAATGGTCCAAAAAAATTATAATCCCTAAAATTGGATTAAAGTAAACTCAGGTTGCTAGTGTCCTAGCACCTGGCAGACAAAATTGAAATAACTCTTTGGAGGAAAGTAACATCATCTCAGGCCTCAAAATATTTTTATAAATAATTTTTCAAATACTATGTCAGACACAAAGCATTTGTCAGATACAAAGGTAACCAAGCGCAAAAGGAGACAAGACAATGTAAATGAAAACCAGTAAAAACAACAGAAAACAGAAACCGTCAATGACTCCAGACATTGTGGCTAAGAGACAGACTTAACACTTTGTAAGCGGGCATAAAAAGCTATATGACGAGTTTACTTGTTTCCCACATACAATGTGTTAAAATAACCATGATTAGGGCCGGCTGAGTGGTGCGGTGGTTGGGTGCTGGCTTGGGAAGCCAGCGGCCCCGGTTCAGGTCTCACATATGAGGGCCAGTGACACTGCCCTCAAAAAAAAAAACCCATGATGAAAGACATAGTTGAATTAATGGACCAGAAGTTAGATCAGAAGAAAATATAAAAGAATCAAGCAAGGAAAATACAACACAACATTTTCTAGAAAAATTCAGAAAAGAAGGTGAAAGAGAGGACACAATAAAAAGATCTGCTATGTATAGAAAGGAAGCCAGGAGAGGAGAGAGAGCCTGTAGAATAAATAATGACAAGGTAAGGGGCTACGGCATTTTTCAAACCAGTTAAATGTATCAACCTACTGACTGAAGAAAGCTTTCAGCCTCTGAAAAGGTAAATAAATAGAAGTCCATACACCTAGACAAAACTGCTAAAACTCACGGCAAGAGATAACTTTCAAAGCAGTCAGGAAAAAAAAAATGTACCTGCAACAAAGAATAAAGATGCAAAGCATACTTTTCAACAGATACAATGGAAGGCAGAAAACAATAGACGGTATTTTCAAATGATGAAAGACAAAAGTAACTGCCAACCTAGAATTGTATATGTAGCAAAAACAACCTTCAAGAATGAAGCTCAAATACAGACATTTGCTAGAAAACCTGTCATCAGCAGAGCCGCACTAAAGGAAGCACTAAAAGGCAAATAGAAAATGCCCCAGGAATAAAAGTCAGGGCGGGAGAAGTGAACAGCAACGAAATGGTGAATATGTGAGGAAGTCTAAATGAATACTGACTGAATAAAACATAATAACAACATATTGGATTAAAAATATACAGATAATTAAAAATACAACAACAGCAATTATATTATATAATAACGAAAGCATATTGAAGTCCTTGCATTATCTAAGAAAAAGAGAAAAGTACCAACTAACAGACTTTTGTTGTAATCTTTAGGTTAACTACTAAAAGAAGAGTAAAAGAGTGTAAAAACTTTTAAACTAGCAAAAGAAAAAAAATTGAATAAAAAAGTAAAAAAAAAAAAAAAGTAAAAAAAAAAAAACCAAACACATAATGCAAGAAAGAAACAAAACACCCATCAGATTAAAAAAAACAAAAACACAAAGGGCCAGCCCAGTGGCTCAGTTGGTTAAGAGTTGGTTTAAGAGCAAGAGCTCTGGGCCGCTCGTTCAATTCCCACATGAGCCAGTGACACTGTGCCTGAGCTGAGCTGCCAACAGGTGGCAGGATGGCTCAGCTGGTGTAGCAACAAGATCGCCTGTTCGATCATGGGCTATGCCCACCCGCAACTAAAGACTGAACTCAGCACCTGGAGCTGAGCTGCCACCCGGATGGCTCAGTGGAGAGTGCATGCGCTCTTAACAACAAGGCCGCTGGTTTGACTCCCGCATGGGATGGTGGCTACGCCCACCCGCAACTAAGAGTGAACACAGAACCTCAAGTTGACGACTGGCAGCCAGATGGCGACTGGCGCCCTCCACAACGAAGATTGAAGAACACCTTGGCTGGTCCCCTTCCCCAATTCCCCAACACAGTTCCTCTCCCCCAACTCCCCAATTTAAAAAAAAAAAAAAAAAAAAAGCACATAATACAATAGATTTAAATTGAAATATATCAGTAATTACATTAAATATAAATAAACGCTCTTATGAAAATCTGAAAACTGTCGGACGGTATTAAAAAAAAAATCCAACCATATGAGGTTTACAAGAGGTGCATATAAAACATAATTAAGAAAGGCTGAAATTAAAAGGATAGGAATAAAACATGTACCATGTCTCATCAAAAGAAAACTGGTATAACTATATTAATTCTAGACAAAATGTAAGAAGTGTGATGAAGAGTGATATTTCCCAGTGATAAAAACTCCAATTATTAAGAAATATAACATTTCCAAATTTGTAAGTACCTAAGCTTTTAGAAGTTTCCAGTAAAATACTGACAGAATACTCAAAGAAACAGACGAAGCTGTAATCGGCACTGAGGGAACAAGAGTGTGCACGCAAATCAGTAAAGCTGTGGGGCTGCGCAGCTCCCACCTGAGACAGACACAGAATTCAGTGTCTCACAACTATGGCAGACTCGTTATGTTAGAGCACAGACAGCGAAGACAATACATTTCTTAGGATTGAAATAATTTATGTGACCTTTAAAGTAATTTCAAATAAGTTTTCTGATAGTGCAATTACACAGAGAAAACTAAAGATCTCTATATACAAAAATTTAGAAGTGTATTCACTTCTCACACATACAGCTAAAGAAAAAAGTCATCACAATGGAAATCAGAAAATATTTTGAACGAATAAACAACAATATCAAGGTCTGCGGGACACAGCTTAATTCTTCCTAAAGTTATAGTCTTATATGATACAGCAGAAAAGAAGATTACAAATTAAAGAGGCAAGATTTTTTCCGAAAACTAAATAAAGAACAACAACAACAACAAACCCAAGAAGGGAAAATGTAAGATAAGAGTAAAAAAACACTAGAAAACAGAGGACCACAGCTAAAATGTAGTTCTTTGAAAAGACTAATAAGAAACTTAAAACGCTGGCAATACTGATGAAGATAAAGAGAGAGAATTCACAAATAACCAAAGGCAGAAATGAAAAAGAGATATCACTAAGAATCTTGAAGACATAAAAAGGATAAAGGTTACTATGAATAACTTTATGTCAATAAATCTGAAATTTCATACAAAGTGGAAAAATTTCTACAAAAATCCAAGCAATTAATACTGTCAAAGAAGAAATAAAAGTGAATAATCTTATAAATTGAATCCATATATATGCAAAGTTTTTCTAGAGAGAAAATCTAGGCATAGATGATTTCACTAGCAAACAAGAAGAAATGACACACACATTCTTCCAAGAATTAAAAAAAGGAATAGTCCCCAGCTCATTTTTAGAGGTCAGCATAACTTTGGTATTAAAACATAACAAGGATATTAAATAGAAGAACTATTATGACAATTTTACTCATAAACAGGTGCAAAAATCCTAAACAACATATTATACACTGAGTCAAGCAAGATGTAAGAAGGATATTACCTCATGATTAAGTTGGATATATTGCAGTAATATAATGATGGTTTAACATTAGAAATCACTTGGTGTAATATTCCATAGCAATAAAATAAAAGTCTCATGAACACCTCAACACATGCAGTAAAGGTATTTCATAAAATTCAACACTGAATCACAAGAACTCTTAGAAAACCAGGAATAGAGGGGAACATACTAAATCTCTTAAAGCATCTATAAAAATTCTATAGCGAACATCATATTTAGTGGTAAAGAGTTAAAAGCTTTCCCTTTGAGGTTGGAAAATGCCAAGAATGACCCTATTATCACTTCCTTTCAACACTGTACTGGAGGCTCTAGCTAATGTAAGAAAAATAAAAGGCATAAAGACTATAAAAGAACATGTGAAACTATTGGTACTCATGAACAATATGACTGCAGAGGTAGGAAATCCAAAGAAATCCATAGAATAATTATTACAATAAGTGAGTTCTAAAGGTTGCTGGATACAAGGTGAAAAACACCAAAATCAACTGTATTTTTATTTAATAAGCAACAAACACAATATTAAAAAATTTAAATAACATTTATAATTGCATTAAAATATTAAAATCCTAGTAGTAATTCATACTAAAGATATGTAAATTTCTACACAGAAAATCATAAATTGCTTTTGAGAGGAATTATTGATCTACATGAATGGAGAGATACATCATGTTCATGGATGGGAACAATCAATACTGTAAAAATGTCAACACTCCCTAAAGTGATCTATAAATTCAACGCAACCTCAATAAAAATCCCAAGAGAATTTTTGTGAAGCTGACTCTATAATTTGTATGGCAATATAAAGAGCCAAGAACAGTCAAAACACTGCTGAAGAAGTTAGGATGACTTGTCCTAGCAGATACTGTTAGAAAACTGTAGTAGTTAAAACAGTGGTGTTGGCACAAAGCTAGTGAAAATAGAGAGCCTCGAAACTGACCTACCCATACACAGAATCCCCATTTACAAAAGGGGACTCTGGGCCTATGGAAAGAATCCTTTTCTAAATAAATGGTGCTGGAAAAACTAGCAATCCATGTGCAAATATGAAGACCACATACAAAAACTGTTGCCAGGTGGACTGTATATCTGAATATGAAAGGCAAAACAATAAAGCTTTTAGAAGATAATAAAGATAATCTTCACAACATCAGGTAGTAAAAAATGTCTTAAACATGACCCCAAAAGAACTAGCCCAAAGGAAAAGGCTGATAAATCAGACCACATTATTAAAATTAAGAACTCTGGGTTCATCAAACAACACTTTTACGAGTGTAAGAAATCTGCAACGGAAGTAACCAATTAAGGGCTTACATCCAGAATTCACAAAGAACTCCTACACATCAGAAAAAGACAACCCAGTTAGAAAGATGGGCAGGAGCTTTGAACAGATCCTTCATGAAAAGGCCAATGTACTGATGAAAAGGTGGTTAAGCACATTAGAGTCACAGCACAGAAATGCAAATTAAAACCACAATCACACACCCATTAGAATGACTAAAATTAAGGTATAAGGGAATACAAGTGCTAGAGAGGAGGTAGAGCAATTGGGAACTGATACACTGCTAGTGGAGCACAACCATTTTGGAAAAAAGTTTGGCACTCTGTACTAAAGTCGATGATACACATACCCTGTGACCCAGTAATTCCAGTCCTATATATCCCCAATAAAATACATGTATAAGAACGTTCATAGTAGCATTATTCACAATTCCCTAAAACACAAGCCACGTATCCACCCATGTGAGAATGGTTAAATTGTGGTATATGTACACACTGGAACACTACACAGCAACAAAAATGAGCTACAACTAAACACAATACAGAAATGTCTTGGGCACATAAAGGTGAGTGAAATAAGTCACATATAAAATAATACATGTTAGGGGCTGGCCGAGTCGTTGGTTAAGAGTTGGCTTGGGACGCCAGCTCTGAGCAGCAGGGCCACTGGTTCGGATCCCACATGAGGGCCAGTGATGCTGCACCCTTTACAGCTAAGACGGTGAACAACAGCCCCACCTGGAGCTGGGCAGCAGTGAGTCCATGGCAACAGCACAGGCTGCAGAGGAGCTGCAGTGGGCTGCCATAAGCTACCTTGATTGGCTGGCAGCCAGCATGAGTGGCTGTCCGGTGGCCGGCGACCAATCTGCCTCACCCAGGAAGAGCGCAATGGTGATACCAACATGGGCCAGTGAAGCAACGTCCTCCATAACTAGACTGAAGAACAAAAGGACAGCAACTTGTCTGTTCCCCTTCCCCAATTCCCAACGCTGTTCCCGTCCCCCAATTCCCTAATAAAATCTTAAAACAAAAACAAAAAAACAGTGTTTGTAACTGAACTCAGAGAAACACAGAGTAGACTGGTGGTTGCCAGGGGCTGGGAGGGTGGGGGAAATGGGTGATAATGGTCAAAAAGTACAAATTTCCAGTTATAGGAGGAATAAATTCTGTGGATGTAATGTATAGCATGCTGACTATAGTTCATAATATTAAATACTTGAATGTTGCTAAAAGAATAGGTCTTACATGTTTTCACACACACACAAAAAGGTTAATTATGTGAGGTGGTAAATATGTTAACTAATCTTATTATAAATATACCAAATCATCACATTATACAACTTAAATTTACACAATGTTATATGTCAATTGTATCTCAATAAAACTGGGGGTGGGGTTGGAGAGAAAAAACCCCAAAACACATATTTTTAGAGCTCTAAAAAAGTTACATTTACAAAACTGACTTTTAGATTAATATTTATAGATGAGGAAGCTCTGAATTTATATATCAAATGTTTTATTGATATATCAGAGGTGTCAAAAAAAGGTATACATTTTAAGAAAGGAAAAAACTGCATTAAAATTACGCTGATGGTAACCACCTGAGCACCTCTTGTAATTTCATAAGTCAAATGTGATTTGTATTCACCTTTTGTTATCAGTACATATCGAGCATTTACAATTTTAATTGTTTTGCCTCTTCCACACTGAATATGGCTGAACTGTGTGATTATTGTAGAGATGACAGAGTGTAATTTTTGAGGCCAGGGTATAAGAGACACTGTGTGCTTCCACATAGGTCTCTATCACATCATCTGCTCTAGAAAAGGTCATCCAGACACTCAAGTAGCCCTGTGGAGAGGCCAATGTGGCCAAGAACTAAGCCTTTCTCTGCCAGCAGCAAGCACCAACAAGTATAAGTGAGCATCTGGGAAGCAAATGCTACAGTCCTGGTCAGACCTGGCTGACACTCGGACTACAGCTCATGCGAGGCCCAGCCAGAACCACACAGGTAAGCTGCTGCTGAATTCCTGACCCACAAAAATACGCCGACGAGGTAATAAATATTTACTGTCATTTTCAGTCATTAGGTTTTTGGGTAATTTGTTACTCAGCAATAGCTAACTAAAACAACAGTAGTCTTTTGTGACTGTTAATTTTCACTGTTATCTAGAACTCCTTCCGTATTTCTTATTCGTGAATTTGAGCCTATTCCACTTTAATTATTTGTTTTTCAAGAATTAACTTTTCTTACTCATTAGTTTCACCATTAGTTGTTTTTTTTTCCTTCTTTCACCTTCATTATTTCCTTCTGCTCTCAAGTTTATTTGGTTGTTCTATTTTTAACTTAAGTGAGATGTTTATTTTCATTTTTCTTATAAGTTTTTAAGGCAATAAAAGGGTTTTTTGAACACTGCTTTAGCTATATCTCCCATAGACTCATACATAGTGGTTTTATTGTAATTTTCAAATTACTCAATAATTTCAGTTTAGAATTCCTCTTTGCCTTTGAGGTTTTTCTTGTGGCCTAATTTTCTCCCCCAGATGTTGTATTATTTTCATTATATTTTATACTTAAAGATAATATAAAAATTTGTAAGAATAGTTTCAAAAATAATAAAACAAACACCTGTATAGCCACCACTCAGATTAAGAACTACATCACATATATCACTGAAGTGTTGTAGCCTGATTTTGAGACTATTCCATGGGAAGCCAAAGTGTACATTTTTTTCTCTGTGGGTACAGAATCACATATATACAAGGTCTGACAATTAAGTTCCTGAACTCATCCTGGAAAAAGTGCTACATACCTCATTGCTGCATATCACTATGGTCACCTACGAAGCACTCCCCTTGGGAAGCTATGCACTGACACCAGTGCCTAGTCCACCCTTCAAAGCAACTTTGGAACTCTTTTCCTGGAATGGCCATCAGAACTGTCATTGTATTACCCTTGATGTCCTGAATGCCATCAAAATGTCTTCCTTTCAATATTTTCTTTATCTTCAGGTAAAGAAAGAAGTCATGGGGGCCAGATCAGGTGAGTAGGAAGGGTGTTCCAATACAGTTATTTTTTTACTGGCTAAAAACTCTCTTTGCTTTTGTTCATTGGTGAGATCCTCAGGACCATTTTTGCACACCTCTTTCTCATGCCAAGATTTTCAGTTAAGATTTTCCTGTTTCTCTACCGATGTTCACTTGGTCTGCTATGCTTCTCACAGTCAGCAGACGATTCTGACGTACAATTCAATGAATTTTTTGCAATGTTTTTGTCAGTTCTGTTTGTTACTGGCCACCCTGACCTCTCTTCATCAGTGATGTGTTCTCTCCCCTCGGAAAAACGTTTAATCCATTTGTACAATGCATTTTCTTCATGGCATTATCCCCATAAACTTGGACTAACATGTCCCTGATCTCACTTTCACTCTTGCCAAGTTTAACAAGAAATTCGAGCTCAGACATTTTCGCCACAGCACACAAAAACAAGCAACAACAATAATTAACAGCACTCAGCAAGACACTGACACACGTCAACACAAACACAGCTGTGAGACACTGATACGCCAAGGTTATGAAACCTTACCGAGCTGTTTGTACAGTGCTGCCAATGTAAGCGCAGGGTGGCAAGTTTGTGAAATTAGTTGTCACACGTTGTATACACATTATATCAATCATTAATTATGTTATTTAAGTGTATTCACTTTAAACAATCTTTTGCTGGTACCAACTATTCCCTAAAAATGAGGACATCCTGTGTTTAAAACCAAATTCCCATTGCACCTCACAGGTAACTACCTATACTATGAGACAGAGACAGACCTGTGAGTCCTGGCTCTCCCTCATGGCCTCAGTGCTCATGTCTTAGTGTCAGAACAAAGCCTATTTGACTTAAGGCCTCCATTCTGCACAACCTCACATCTAAGTTCCTAGAAACTGTTAGTTACATAGCTTTTTCCAGAATAAATCTTGTATGCTTTGTACCAGCATGCCAGTTCAGACTCGTCCCTTAAGATCTAGCTCACACATCATCTCTTCTATAGCATTTCCCAGTATTCCTAGGCAGAGTTAAGTACCTCTTCTTAGTACTCTCACCACACAGTACACAGTACTGTTTGATCCCTCCCTCCCTCCTTTTACAACGTTCTTTCTAAAACCCACAAATTTCATCATCTAAACATGTAGATTTGCCATCCTTTGTGAGGAAGCCTACATATAAGTCTACAGTCTCCTTTCCCTAAGAATGAGATTCTGACAGAGATCCTTACTTCTTTGATTTGCTCAGAATTCTGTGAGACCAGTTCATAACAGGCTTCCCTATTAGCCCGTGAGGCCAGTCTGTAAGAAGCTTCCCTGCTGTAACAAAAATGTTGGGAACCAAACGCTTTAATGTGGAAGATCTAAGTGAAGATGCCCTCTTTGATGTAATCCTCAGTTGAGCTCAACATTTCTATTTTCTCCTAAGGCTTAAGAGATAATATAAATGAGTAGAAGGTACACTGAAATGTTAAAATGAGTAAGGCCTATGAGGAGAGTTCTGATTCTTCTGACAATGCTATAAGGCTCATGATAAAGAAAGGACGCAGGAAAGAATAGCAGGCATGGTCAAAGAGGCACAGAGACACTCAGCACTGTGAATCAAAGCAAGCCCATAGCGTTGGAGATAGATGGAGTTAGTGAGATACTCGTGGTGGTGATTAAGGAATAGACAGCACCAGATGCCTACGTAGGGAAAGACATCTATTACCTCCCCAGGGAGTCATTGTACTTTATGAAGATCCAAAAAAAGTATATGCAACTGAGGTTTGTCCATGGGTTGAATATATAAGGAGAAACTGCATCACCTAGACAGCACTGTCTGTAGCTCAAGCACAAATCTCAGAATCGTAATAAAGAAATCACATTCCAAAATAACACTTTGGGACAAGATGGAAGACCACTATTGAGTGTCTTCTGTTAAGTCACAAAAATAGGAAGCAAGGAACTGAATGAGCAGACCACTTCCTGAGGAGTCTACTTTCCTGGTAATGAGAGGTCCTATAACTAAGGTTTTCTAGAAGATGGGCTGTTTTGAACAGTGTTATAATTAGGGAAAGAGGCTTATTCAAAAATCCCAATGCTTGTGGGTTACGATTCCCCAGATAATGAGTATTAGTAAGCACTTTAAACACAGCCAGTATATGTCTGTGTGTACTTATTTCTTACACAGGAAAAGGAATTGTCCTCATTCTGTTTCTGTGCAGTGCAGTGAGCACGCAGAGTTACCTGGGCTGCAGAGCAGTGATTCCAAGGGCAGTCCATGGGTCTTTACAAGGGATAAGAGGGTGTCGCCAAGCCCATTGGAAAGAGTCTATTTTCATAATGATACTAAGATGCCAGTTGTCCTTTCACTTGACATTTGTACTAACTATACAAAAGTCACGAGTATACACTGTTGGCATCTTTGCATACACCAAGGCACCGGTACCAAACTGTTGCAGTAATCATCATGCTCTCTGCTATCATGCATAGTTCAGAACAAAGTCAATTTCATTGCAGACATGAAATCAAGTAGTATAGTTAATTTTATTAATTCTTAACCATTGAGTTCACTATTTTTTAGTTTGTGTATAATAAAAAGATAAGTTTGATACAGAAAAGACCTTTGCTGCATTCTGACTGGTTACCTTAAGAAAGAGTATGTGTGCAATTGTTTGAAATATAAGCTGAGTTAACTGCTTCATTCATGAAATGCTATTTATAATAATCGACAAAGTATGATTATCCAGACTTGGGTATGTGGCAGGTATTTTCTTTAAAAATGTGTGACGGGAGCCCATCATTTCAAATGACATATATGACCACATTTGTTTTCAATGATGAAATTTCAAACTTTTAAACAAATATTAGAATTTTGGAAAACTTCTAAGTGCCCTGTGAGTTTGACAGATGCTTAGTACTTAAAGATTTTCTGAAGAGACTGGTGGGGATATTAACAAAAATCAGATTTTTTGATATTATATAATGAAACATTTGAAAGATCTGCATAACTCAGTGACCCAAGTGACCTACCTATGACATTAAAAGGATATAGGTGAGTAAAAGATCTGTTCAAAGTGTGAAATAACCAATAGATTTTAATGTCACAGAATATGAATTGTTAATTGAGATAGCTTCACATTCTATACTGCAACTGACTTGTAAGAAACTAAACACTGTTGACTAGTGGTGTAGGACCAAAGAGTGTCCCAAATTATCTGAGTGATCAGGTCAAAGTGTATTGCCTACTTCCCTTACTCCAGATACCACAGTTCTAACACAGTCCATTTTAACAGGAATGAATTGGAATCTCTTAATGGTATTTTGAAAAGAGCCACAAGATGATCCCTTTTAATAAAAGCAGAACTGAGGCTCCTTTTCATCTACAAGGCCAACGCCCTGTGAAGGAGAAGGAAACTCAGTTTTGGATCATGAGCAGATGCTGAGCAGGCACATCACAGGAGGAAGAAAGGACTAAGTTGTTTTAGGGGATGTAGGAGGAGAAAACTCTGCTGTCCTAAGCCATCTTCCTGGCCTTGTGAGAAATATCAAAGACTATGACAAACTAAACTACTGGTTCCAGTTAACCCAATCTTCTGTAACAGAATTACATATTATATCTACATCCTTTATGGCCTCGGATTAGGTAACGTGTATTCCCCACTCCTTGATTTGGGGTTTGGTCATGTGACTTGCTCATGGCCAGGTGGATACTAGCAGACATTATGGGAGCAGAAGCATGCACAGCTGAGCTTATCAATTCATTTGACGTAGACACTGTCATGAGAAAAATACATACCAGAAAGTTCACTGGTTCAAGAAGAATAAGAGATGCACAGAACACGGCTGGACCCAACCTGTAGCTTACCCTGAATCAGCTGAACCCCAGCTACCCCACAGGTGTGTAAGTGATAAATACATGATTGTATTAAGATCATGAGTTTTGGGTGTTTTGTTAAAGGTTATCATGAAAGTAGCTAATGACCTTAGACGACCCCATGTATATCTAATAGTCACATTCTGGAAGCTACCATTTGAATAAGCCCATTGTTTTTCCCTAAAGAGGTTTGGCAGTCTTTGGTGATGGGTAAATAGTCTCTGGCTTAAAAACCCTTGACAGTCTCTCAAGGTCTAGAAGGGTCAAATCCGAACTACTGGTCCTGGACTTTAGGAACCCAAACCTTACTTACTCTTCCCGTCCTTAATTCTTCCTAAGAAATCTTGTATTCTAGCCATCAAAGTTTATTCAATTTTCTCAGGTAATGCTAGTCACCCAGCTCTCTATGCCTCTATAGCTTTTGCTCAGACGAGATTTAATAAACTGAACTGCAATGATTTACATCTTTGTTTACTATTTACTAGACTGTTAATTTATCTAAGGCAAAGAGATGTTGTCATTTCTATACCTCCAGCACCTAGCACAGTGCCTGAAAAATGGCCTTTTTTGTTGAAAAGATGAATGAGAATGAATGAAATGGAATGAATAAGCAGGGTTAAAGGACAGGTCTCACCTATACACGAGAATGCATAGGGAAAAAGATGTGCCTAGAGGTACAAAGAGAAGTACCTCTTAAGAAATAAATATTGAAAGTAGTTTCAATTTTACTTAGCAAAACTGTAAACATTTAAAAACATTACATGGAGTTATGATGCTAAATTGAGTTCAAGTTTTATCTCTACAAAAATCTTCCTAAATAAAAGAAACTTAAAACTGAATACCACAGTATTGTCATAACTTCATTAAATATACATAAGGAAAAAATTCAAGGGAAATATATTAAAAAATCTTAAGACGATGTTGATTTTCTTTCTGCCTTTACCCAACGGTTTAAAATTTTCCACAAAGAACATGAAACAAGTATGTGAATGTATCTTTTATGTAGAAATATAAGATCTTAGATTATCAAATGACTAATTTTAAAAGACATTATATACTATAATACAAAGAAATAAATCCAATAATTTGAAAATAATTATTATAAAAGTTTATCTTTCAATTTCAAGTTCTGTGAGAAATCAGAAAATAGTTGCCTTAAAAGCATTTAGTATGTTATTATGCAAAAAGAGCTAGTCTGAAACTTCAACTCTGAATTTTGTTAAAAAGGAGATGTAAGAGTGAACTGAGACTTTTTTAGAAAATAAATGGCGGACGTCTAGGTAAATTCCTTCTAGCAGCAAAAGTAACAGGGAGCCAACATAATTCATTCTTGTCTAGTATTCTGTACTTTTTATTCTCTAAACACATAAGTCCCCTGGATCACTCTACGACTTGTAAAGTCTTCACCTTTTCTTCTCTCATCTATAATCCTATCATCTCAAGACCACAGTAATCCTTGTTATACTGTCTCATCTTACCTTGGTCTTTTATTCCCCCAAACCTAATTAGCAGGCCTCCTGAACAGTCAAGTTCCCTTGTCAGATATTACTGTAGTTCTTCCTCTTTTAGCTACAAGAATTCCCTACATAATTTCTGTTTGTCCCCAGCTGAGAGAATAAGAAGGTTCCAAGGCTTTGATGGGCATGTTTTCTTTTTCAAAAAAGAACACAGATACTGTTCACCTTTTGCCTATTCTCCCCAAAAGGTCCTGTGCCTAATCCTCCTAACCACTGGCTCCTGCATACCTCCTGCACGCACATCTTCAAGTAATGCATTTGCACACCATGATGATCTCTGGAAGGGGGTTAGGAAGAAACAGAAAAAGTAGGGGGTCTTCCCTACTCTTATGGAGTGTTATCAAAGATAACATTGCAAAATTCTCAGCACAAGAAAAACAATTATAACTATGTAAAGTGATGGATGTTAATTGAACTTATTGTGGTAATCATTTTGCAATACATACATATAGCAAATCATTACGTTGTACACCTAAAACTAATACAATGTTATATATCAATTATATATTAAAAAAAAGAAAACACTACAAAAATACCGCTGGTCAGTACCAGAAACAGTAAGGATGCTTCTATATTCTGAGAAGATCTTCATTCTCTGAATCTGATTATTATGTCAAGTCACCTGAATGTGACCAGTAGACTTAGACACAATGCACTAATCTAAGAAAATGGAAGGACCCTTTGCTAGAGTTAAGTCCACACATGGAATATACAGAGGGTGTCAAAAAATGTATACACATTTTAAGAAAGGAAAAACTGTATTCAAATTACACTGATGGGAACCACTTAGAGCACCTCTTGTAATTGCAGATGTCAAACATGACTTGTATTCATCTTTTGTTATCGGTATATATTGAGTATTACAATTTTAATACAGCTTTTTCATCTCTTAAAATGTGAATACTTTTTTTGGGGTACCCTCTGTATGTCTTTTCCCTTGCAGTTCCTTAGAGTTGCCACTTTTCAATTGATTCTTGGCTTTCTAGTTATTAATGCTTAACTTTGGAGGGGCATTTCTTGCTTCTTTTGTTATTTTTGGTTGGTTGTTAGTTTTTTGTGTTTTTTTTTAAAAGATTTTATTGGGGAATTGGGGGAGGGGAACAGCGTTGGGGCATTGGGGAAGGGGAACAGACAAGTTGCTGTCCTTTTGTTCTTCAGGCTAGTTGTGGAGGACGTTGCTTCACTGGTCCATGTTGGTATTGTGATCACTGTATTCTTCCTGGGTGAGGCAGATCGGTCGCAGGCCATTGGACGGCCACTCATGGAGGCTGCTCACAGTAGCTCAAGACAGCCCACTGCAGCCTACGCTGTCATTGACCACTCACTGCAGCCCAGCTCCAGGGGGAGCTGTTGTTCACCATCTTAGCTGTAGAGGGCCTAGTGTCACTGGCCCATGTGGGATCCAAACCGGGGCCCTGCTGCTCAGAGCTGGTGCTCACAAGCTAACTCTTAACCAACATGCCATTCAGCTGGCCCCCTTGCTTCTTTTGGTGTAGACAATTGCAATGCTTAACCCCACAGATCTACTTATCCATATTAATATCGAACTGCAGATATGCCAATTTCTAACAGAGACATGCAGGTAAGTTCTTTAATAAGCCTAGAAGATACAAAATTCACAAGTACTGCCAACCTATAAATGAGCACAGCAGGGATATACTGAAAAGACCTAAAGTAATTTTAAAATTCCAAACTAAGTAAATACAGCAACTGATAGTATTTTAAAAAGTAGGAATGTTTCTAAAATGCCTTTCTTAGAACTCTTGTTCAACTAGATATATTATGAAAAAAAAAAAACACTCCATGGTCAAAGTTTTGGAAGTGCTACACATTACATCCAAATTTGTAAAGGAAAACTTTGTGTATAACAGCTTTTAAGAGGATAATTTGTGAAAGTTTTACAGATCAGTAAACTTTATTTCAAATTATATTCTTCAGGGGCCAACCGAGTGGCTCAGTTGGTTAAGAGCACAAGCTCTGAGCAACAGGGTCACCAGTTTGATTCCCACATGGGCCAGTAAGCTGTGCCCAAGCTGAGCTGCCTTGAATTGCCAATGGGCAGCCAGATGGCTCAGTGGTTAGAGCGTGTGCTCTTAGCAACAAGGTTTCTGCTTTGCCTCTGTGTAGGATGGTGGGCTATGCCCACCTACAACTAAGATTGAACATGGCACCTTGAGCTGAGCAGCTGCAAGCTGCTGACGGGCAGCTGAATGGCAACTGGACTTGGAACTGAGCTAGCTGCGCCCTCCACAACTAAAACCAAGGAAAACAACTTGGCTGTTCCCCTTCCCCAAGTCCTCCAACACTGTTCCCCTTCAGCAATTCCCCAATAAAATCTTTAAAAAAAAAGTAATAAAAAATATTATATTCTTCATATTATATTAGCTTCAATAGTACTAAATCAATATTTATGCTGAGAATGATAGCATAAATAACAAAAAAATTTGTTATAGAAAAGGTATAACAGGATGGATTGTAATTATATCATATTATGAAATCCTGGTCTGAGAATAGTCTAGTCAAAGATTATGTGCCATAAATCTGATTACCACTTTCAGCATGGTGGCAGAAACAGATAGAGCTAATGCTTAAACAACACGGGAGGTAGAGGCGCCAACCACCCACGCAGGTGAAAACCCACATAGAACTTCTGACTCCATAGAAATTTACTACAGTTGTGCCCCAGCATCTGCAGGGTTACTGAGATACCCAAATCAACGGATGCTCAAGTCCCTCATATAAAATGGCGTAGAACAATGCAGGCAGTCAGCCCTTCTCACCTGCCGATTCCCAGCCTGGTGACACAGAGGGCTGACAGTATATTTATTGAAAAAAAAATCAACTTATAAGTGGCCCCGCACAGTTCAAACCTGTGTTGTTCAAGGGTCAACTGTATTTTGAAAATCATTTCAAAATGCAATGATCAGGATTCCACCTATTTTAGTGATGGCAAATAAGATTATTTACAAGTCAAGAGCCTCCTAACCGATATATGGTTGCCAGTATTTCTCATCTCTAATCATTCTTCTTCAGAATGCTACCAGTTTTTCTTCTGAAAGACACACTGATGGTGACATTCCTCTGCTTTTAAACCTTTCTATAGCTATAAAATGCTTCAGAGTAGAACATTCACAATTTTTAATGCTGCACACCTGGTTCTAATCTACTTTTCCCAATTCTTCTGCCACTTCCACACTTCTGTCCAGCCAAATCAAGTAGTATTCATAGATCGTGTTCCATGCTTCCTTGCCTCTGGAATTGGTTTCCCCCTTTTTTTTCCCTCTATTTGCTAAATTACTACTCCTCTTTCAACACCCAACTCAAACGACTTTTCACATTGGCAATAATAAAACATACTTTTCATAAATGCAGTTCGCTCTGCATTTCAGAAAAGTCATGGTACTTAATTATGGACTAGCAATTTTTTATATCTATGAATACGTGAACATTACTGACTTTGATTTATCAGTCTATCTGTAATGGATTCCCTAAAAACTCATATCTCGCCTAGATTCAATTCCACAGATGCTCACTGAACACCAACTATGTCCTCGACAGTCTTGTTCTTAAGACTGGGCCTAAATCTTCTCTACAGCTAAATGCATAAGCAATAGGACATTAAATGGGATTTTTTTTTCCTCTTGGTCCAAAATTGTGGCTAAAGCCCAAAGCTGAGGATAATTAAGCATCCCTTCTTCTAGCTTCAATGAGCCAATGTATTTGGTACCAGTCACTTCTCTCAGAGTTTACTGAAAGGCATCAGTTTATTGAACCAGCCCTATCATCAATATTGTAACACCTTCCCTCAATGTGAGCCTAAAAAGGCTGAAAAGAAAGAGGGCTTTATTCTTTGAGGGGCACGTAAAATTTATGAAAAGAAGATATTCCCTCCCCTCTGTTGGGAAAAAAGTATCTGTCATATATGAATCCAGAGGGTAAGAATCAAAGTTTGAGGTCATCTAAAAAAGGCAGGCTGATATTTCATTCCCTGTTTCGTTATCTGTCTAGGCAAAAGACTTACTGATTTGCCCCTCTGTTATATGCATAGGGTAAAGAGAAATGAAGAGACAGTGTGGTGAGGAAGTATCAGGTAGGAAGGTAGGCAAGACTATCACCCCCACCTTGAGTTCTTGATTCCTAACAGGTAGGAAAATGTAACCTTTCCCCCAGTGGCATGGCAGGTAGATCTCACTGGACAAAGCCTTGCAAAAAAAACAAACCAAACCAAACCAAACCGTATCAGCGTCACAAGGGGTGAATGCCATTAGTCAGGTATAGCCAGAAGATGTGACAGAATCTTGCAAGAGCTTGCCAATGTTAATGGAAATGGGATAGAACTGAGCTAATGGTCAGCAGGCAATTTGGAGGTACCAGTCATCTTCAGTCAGCCTGAATGAGCTTGAATAGGAGTGTGGAACAACCAAGAAAGAGTGCCACACCTCACACTGGGATATCGTGCAGAATTCTACCTCCCCTATCACTCCTGCCAGTTTCATCATCAGAGGAAAAAAAAGAACAAGAGCACCCCAAAATTTTCAGCCCCAGATTAAAGTCCAATTTGTTCTAGGAGGAAATGACAAGAGTAGTACATCAAGTCTGAGACTGAAGTTATAATATGTACGAAGAGAATTAAGTCTTAAATACTGGAATGAAACTAGAGCATTTAAATATTATGGAATGGTGACAAGATGCTGTTAAGGTAGTTGATACCCAGTAGGAAAGGCGGGTTTGGCATGGAAGACTTGGAAGAGAGTTACTAGATAAACAGTAAAGCTGATTGTATTTCTACGCCAGCAAGTTGCGATCCTCCATGAACTGGTTACACATAGTCAGATAGTCTCTGAAATTAGTTTTCATGTATATTGGTGTTCTTACCTTTCTAACTCTCCATTCCTTCTTTATATAATCTATAAAATTCCTTTTTTTTTTTTTTTTTTTGAGGGCAGTGTCACTGGCCCTCATATGTGGGACCCGAACCGGGGCCGCTGGCTTCCAAAGCCAGTGCTTAACCACCACACCACTCGGCCAGCCCTATAATCTATAAAATTCTTGTATGAGCTCTATTATACTGTGGCATTTAAGTCTGGAACCAGTCCATCAATTTGCTTACTATTACTGCTGGTCTGTCTGAAAAATGCTAAGTGGACAGGAGCCACATTTCTACACCTAGGAAGACACCACCAAAGCCACAGATAAGAATGGACAAATAAGCATTAGTAATAATGTAGGATGTTGGAAGTGGTGATAGGTATTTCAAGAAATAAAGTGGAGGAGATTGATGAGAACAAAGCTCAGAAAGCGGAAATTAATTTGATAACTCAGTGCTTTCAATGTTCACCTTTTAATGATCCAACCTCAGAAGAAACCACAAAGAAGCTTTTCTGACAAAGAGAAAAAACCAGTATGTTGTAAATGGAGACTAATCAACTGCAGGACACAGAGGAAGGGAAATGAAGCTTATAAAGAAAGAGAGTAAGAGAAAAGCAAGGGAAGGCTGGTTGGGAAGGGGGACCTGACCATGGCTGAACATGGAGGGTGGACAGGCATGGATGAGAGACAGAGCAGGACAACTCCTCGATGCATGAGACACACTGATGTGACGTGGCCATGACACATCGCAATGTTAATACATACCGAGACTGAACTGCGGGTAATGCTCATAAATCTAACTGCAATTAGTACAGGTTTCTGGATTAGGAAGGACATGAAAAGGAAAGCAGAGGTTAGAATGTACATGTCATTGCTCCATTAAAAGAGAAAGTTTCATTGTTCAATGGATTTCTGCACATCAGCCAAAAAAGCACAGCGAGTTCACCTGCTTCGAAAAGTAGCTTTGCAGTCAAAGGTCCCTCCCTGCCTCCCGGATGGGCCCTGCTAAGTGGGGCCTCTCAGAACTGAGCTCCTGAAAAATCCAAACTACACCAAGGGCTTCGCCTTTAAATGGGGCTTCTGTTTTCTGGGGAAAAGATTTAGATATTGTCCTATGATGCGCTTTATTTAATGCCCTTACTGCCCAGGAACAGCCTCTGTTTGTTTTCAGAACAGACCCTTCTAATGTAATCAACAGGCATTTGTTGACCCTTTGTTCCGTGCTGGTCGGTTTAAACAGTAAAGGAAGAGCAGAGTTATTTTACCACTAATCTCAGGACAAACTCTGAAGACATGGAAGAGAGGCTCCTGAGCCCCTGGGAAAGTGCAGGCATGAGATGGGGAAGCTGCTCCTCTAGAGATCTGCTTGGGGTGCAAGTGGGTGTTCATCATTACAACCTTTGTTTTACAATTGACGGGAAGGGAAGCAAATGGGTAATAATTAAACTTCGATGCAGCAGTTTTTCAGTTGCCCAGATCCTACTGATTATTGGTCCAGTGAGAACTGCAATTATCTCTATAGAGGTCACTGGTTACAAAGAAAGGTATTAAACAGAAAAGTGGCCAAGAGGAGGAAATAAAGGACCATTTTTGCAAGGTTTCTTCCAAAACCCAACAATAAACCCTTTAAGAATCTCTATTTGATAATAGTAGGATCACAGAATTCCATTTCCTTATGAATTATATTCTTGTAATTGATTAAGTTCCCCAGATCCCAGGAGTATTGGCAAGACCACCAAAAGTGACATAATTAAGCATAGTGGAAGGAAATAGAGAAAAAAGTTAGGATAGGGTAAGTTTTCATAGAAAGGAAAGAAAAAGAAAAATAGGGCAGATTATTAAGCCCCAACATTTTATCCAAACACCTGACTTTGAAATTCTACACATTTAACTGCATATATATTCTGTACATACAGTTAAGAGAGCTAAAAAATCAAACATGAGGCATCCATTAGTACCATGAGATTTGGTGATTTTCTTTTTTCTTGATCCATGTGATAAACATTCAGAGAACAGTCTCTCTCCTCATAGCTGCACACGTACAACCCCGGGAAGGCTCCCATTCTCCCGTGGTTCCAGGCCATGTGTCTTACCATTGATCTGCGAATCAGTGACAGTCTGGTTTTGGCCTTATTCTCAGCAAATTCCAGGCTACTGATGTCTTTGAGACGAGCCTTGTATTTATTCATTTGTTCCACAACAATCAGCTCTACACAGCTGAAACGAGGAAAGAAAGAAAACTGTTCAAAGCTGAAGTAAATCAAATAAAGTGAAGCACCTACAGACTGGTTTTCAGCTAAGTGTGGTAGATGGAAAATGAAAGAACAATCAGCATCCCTTACTGCACGAGTTCAGAGGTGGGGTTTAGCATGCGGCTCTCAACTCTGGCTGCACTTCTGTCCCATCTCGGGAGGCCATAAGCCCCAGTGCTCAGGCCACACCCCAGGACAATGAAGTCAGAATAGACTTTTCTGGGAATAGGACACAAAACACCAGTATTTTTTTCAAAGCTCCCTGCAGTCAAGGTTAAAAATTGCCACTCTAGAAGGAAAGCAGAGGCCCATGAAAAAAGGTCAAGGTGATATATGGGAATATTGAAGTACTAAGAACAAAGGGATTCAGAGCCATGAGACCACAGTTAGACTAGATTACAGGAAGAGACAAGATGTACACAATTTGGTAAAATGGAATTTTAAAATATATTTAGAAACTATAAGCATTCCTTAAGAAAAGCTAAATTTAAAAATAAGACTCCACAACAAACGATGCTCAGCTGAATAGAAGCTAAAGGAAGTTTTTCACCTTCAGCTTAAGAAACCCCAAGGAGTCTAGCAATCTTCTTAGAATAACCTGAACTTATGAAAGCTTTCACTACAGCTGGGATCTGGATAGCAACTGCACTGCCCCAAAAGTGCCCGGGGCCTCGCAGGGGTGGGGGCCTGGCCTTACGTGGTTGTCTTACTGATGTCCTGCACGCTTTGCAGTGGGTCAGTGGTGTCAGGGCAGCGGAGGATGCAGGGAGCGAACACAATGGCCAAAGCATTAGCCGACATCCGATTAGTGTCTTCTTGCAGAGCAATCCTAAGGAACAAAAAAACCCAAACGAAACCAAGGATTAAAAGGGAAAATGGTAGGGGTGGGTGGAAGAGAGGAGAGAAAAAAAGGAGACAGCATTAGATGCACAGTGCCAGACTTAACACTTTGTAAGTGGGCATTTGAGCTATATGACGAGTTTACTCGTTTCCCGCAAAAAATGTGATACTCACTCATATCAGGTGAAGGGGGCCCTGCAGGCTTTCCCCAGGGCTGTGCCTGGGCCTCTGGAAAACACACTTGCACTCTGTGCCTTGCCTGAAGCAATCGAGCAGAGAGCTTCTCAAGGGGAATCTGTGACTCAGGCTCCAAGTCCCCATAACTAGATGAACGTGTTTGGAAAATGCAGTGTAGAGACTTCAAGGCACTTTCAAATAGTCTTATTTATCCAAAAAGAAAGATGGCTTTCTTTCCAACTACCGCTGACATTTACACTTGGGGAAAAGAGACTATTCCTGAAGTCTCTTTGGTTAGTCCATTCCTGAGCATCATCTGAACTCACCTCCCATGAATTAGGTTATGTCAACATATACGAACTTTCTAGTTCAGGGCTGAGGTAAGAGGTTAGGCTACACAGAGCCGCCATGAGGCTTAAGTTGTTACTTGGCTCAAGAGGACAAACAAACACCTGCCATGCAGTCTGACTCAGCTGATTTTTGCTCAAAGGAATCCGAACTACCATTTGAGGCACTGGCGTTGTACACAGGAAAAAAAAAAGATCCGTCAGTTTTCCAAAGGGAGGAGCTCTTCATTTATTGAAAAGAATCCAGGAGAAACTGTGATAACATTCACTCTCTTGCTTTTTTTTTTTTAAGGGCATGTCACTGGCCCTCAGATGTGGGATCTGAACCTGGGCCGCTGGCTTCCCAAGCCAGCTCTCAACCAACACGCCACTCGGCCGGCCCCACTCCCTTGCTTTTTGAAGTTACCTGACCAGATGAAAGATGAGGCGTTCCAGTGTATTTAGATGTGTTCGGGAGAGCTGATCAATCACAGAGTACACACCACGGATTGTCTCCTTCCTCTCCTGAAGACCTAAAGACAGTAATAGCAGCAAGTGAGACTGAATATGCCCTCCATGTGCTACAGCGTCCTTCTGGACAGACACTGGGTGGCAGGGAGGCTCGGTCTAAAGTTCTCGAGCTTCAGGTGAGGCCGTTGGAGCTGTGAGACAGAAAACTCAGTTACTACTGATTTCCCATTGCTTGAGTTCTATGTTCACCAAGCAGTCTCATGAGTTTTAATCTGTATTCCTGATTACAGCCAGGGAAAAGGATGCCTTAGTTTTTCAAACCGATTTCCATGAAAATGAATCAATTGCCATCTAGTTTATAAATCAGTCTTATGGGACTTTGAGAAGTCATGCCTCAGGGCCCAAACACTTCTAGGCAGGTCTTCATCCATTGGTTACACATCGATAGCATTGGAAAACTAAACTCTATACTCTGTTAGGGCTGGTGTCAAACAGTTGGCCAGCTTTACACAGTGCGCCCCCAGGTTCACAATTTAAACAAACAGAAGCCAACCCTTAAATCTCCTATTAAATCTTTTGTTTGTAACCCTAGTTTTTTAATCTGTTTGTAAGAAGTAACTAAGTGACTTACTCAGGAAACTTTTACGACACTGACATTTTAATGAGTCTTTAAAGAGTCAAAGTTTGAATAGGTCAGAGGATAGTGGCACTTTTATCTTGACTGTCAAAAGCTTGCTTTTGGCTCTATATGGACTAAACCATGAAAGGATGGCTGAATAATTCATCATGAAGATGGCATTGCTTTCCCAAAGGTAGGCCTTTCCTCAGACCCAGGAAGCCCATGCTTACCCATAGCTCGAAGAAATTCCTCATAGAGTTCAAAGGTCATGAGTGGGTTAGGCAAATCACGAAGCCATTGTTTGAATACACTTGCAATGACGTGTATGTTATAGTCATCCAGGTTTACATTCTCAGCATCTATTTATAGACAAGAGTTAGATAACAAAGATAAAACATGCAAAGAGATTAAAATAATTCACCGTAGAAACTACCACCACCAAAAGAGGGCTTCATATAATCTAATGAATTACATAATCTAATCCCAATGTTTCAGAACAGTACTTCTAACTGTGGTAAAGGAACAGTTTTTGTTGGTGTTCCAAATCTGTTGTGAACTGATTGATGTGTAAAATAAAAGAGCACACGTTTTCAAGTTCAAGATCACTGATAAGGTGCTAAATGCTTGCTCTCACTTTCTGTACTTATCTTGCTGTGGATTAGTCTGTGAACCACACTTTGAATAACAACAATTTAGATGACAAATGGAAAAAAGGCCCAGAGGACATTTTCTAAAAGTAAGGCTGATTTTAAGTCATTCTTAGAGATGAAAGCACAGTAATACTGTAAATGAGCTTAGGAAATGTAAGGAAACACCTTCACTGTTTTACTTATAAACTCCCTAAGGTTATACAGATCAGATGCTTGGAAGGATACAGGATGAATGATTTTTCACTTGTGCTGACTCAAGGTACAACAGGTAGGTTAGCAACTGCCTTTAAGCTGGAGTAGACTGAGAATCTCCTGCTTGAGTTTTATCAGACATTCTGTTTATTATTTCTATACTGATTCATTTTTCACTGATTTGTTCATGAAAAAAACCCACTTGTCTTATTAGGGAGACTACTTCATGGATGATGTAGGTACCTGACCACTGCAGTGTATACCTGAAGTTGAAGCTGAGTAAAAATGGATGTCAACTATAATTTTATTTTTTTTATTTATTTATTTTTTACATTTATTTATTTATTTATTTATTTATTTATTTATTTATTTATGAGGGCAGTGTCACTGGCCCTCATATGTGGGACCCGAAACAGGGCCGCCGGCTTCCCAAGCCAGTGCTTAATCACCGCGCCACTCGGCTGGCCCAACTGTAATTTTATATATATATATATATTCATGGGATGTGAAGTACAGCATAGAGGAATAGCATAAATGGAACTAATAGCTATATACAATGTCAGAGGGGTAGCAGATTGGGGGAGGGGGCCATTACTTTGTGAGGGGTGTAAATGTCCAACTATTATATTGTTTTGTACACCTGAAACTAAAAACCAAAAGCAAACAAACAAACAAAAACTAGAAAGGAAACGCACGTGGGTAGGTTTTTGGCTATGCAAAGACAAGTTTAGTACGTAAGTGTGATTCAAAAAGTCCCAACTGTGGTAAAGAGTAGAAGCTGAGAGTGAAATCAAAGTCAAAATCCTGGATACATTCCAGGACTGTGGCTAGAGACTACACAGTACATGTGCAACCCACTAATTATCTGTCTAAATACTACCTCATCAAGCAGGAGGGCAAGAAGGTACACTGGACAGAGACCACCTGGATCACAATAATGGAGACTGACAGGCAATAGTTCCGATCAGGCGTCCAGAAGACCTGGGGTTAAATCCCAGCTTGGTCACTTACTGGTGATGACTCTCTGGGCAAGACCCTCTGTAAGCCTGTTTCTTTATCTGTAAGCAGGGCTTCTAATCCCTAACTCACAGGATTGCTGTGAAGATCTGCATGAAAACAGCAGCACAGTGCCCTGCACAGCACCAACAGCTCAGGATTTAATTTCCCTGAGCCTATATTTTTCTCTTTGAAAATGACAGATAAATGATCTCATCAGATTTTTAAAAGATTAAATGCCATTTATCTAAAGTACATAATAATGCCTGTACGTACTTTAGATAATGGCACACTCAATATATGTTTGCTGAACTGACCACAGCAAAACAAAGTCTCTTTAGGAAGCCACAAAAACACAAACAAGCACTACAGAAAAG
Organism: Aselliscus stoliczkanus; assembly: GCA_033961575.1. Classification (NCBI taxonomy): domain Eukaryota; kingdom Metazoa; phylum Chordata; class Mammalia; order Chiroptera; family Hipposideridae; genus Aselliscus; species Aselliscus stoliczkanus. Next base: position 60,945,245 of record CM066732.1, on the reverse strand, counting down.
ACCCCATTCTTCTGGCTGCAAGGGAAGGGTCAACATGGAATGAGGACTGTTCAGAGCACAAAATGACCTGTGTAAGTCAAAGCATTTGGTCTTGATTTGGAGGGCACTACCTTACCTGTATCTAGACCTTGTCGAAGCTCCTTGATTTTATTAGTTGAACCAGACTTTCGGTAGATACCCTCGGTGTACAGGCCATGCATTTCGATGTAGTTTATGAGCTTTTCCACCACTAAAGGAACAGTTCGGTCTTCATTGGTCAAACGGGACAATTCGACCCCAAATTGTCGAGACGATAACTCTGGATCATACTAAATGGAAGATAATTGTTTTTAAACATCTTTAAACATGTTTAACCAATTCTTTAAGAGGAATTATTTTTTATTTCCCTGAAGTTTTAGGACTTGTTTTTCATATCACTTGCATCCTTACTGAACTTTTGTCTGTCAGCTATTAAAGCTTTATTAGACTCTTTTAAAGTTATCATTTTTATCTTCCTGATGTGCTGGCCATTATCCCTTTCTTCCTGGACTGCAATTACATTTAAGAACTTTTCGTCCTTTCCTATATGTCGTCCATGGATAATTCTGTATTTCCCCATCCTTTTTGCACTTCACGCTTGGACAGTTCTACTGACTTATCTCTCAGTTCACCAATCTTCTCTTCTCCTACGACCCATATGCCGTTAAACCCATCTTTTGAGTTTATAATTTCAGTTGCATTTTTATTTTTAGAATTTCCATTTGATTCTCTCTCTCTCCATCTATCTACATACAAACATATTTCCACTTTCTCATAAAGAAAAATTTTTCTATCTTTTAATCTATTATTTGAACATATTAGTTAAAAAATTTTAAGTACATGTCTGACAATTTAGTAACTGGGTCATCTATAAGCCTATTAATATTATCTATATTTGTCTTTTTCTTAGTCTCATTTTTTTTTTTTTTAAACTTTATTCGGGAACAGTGTGCTTTTTCCAGGACCCATCAGCTCCAAGTCAAGTTGTTTTCAATCTCACTGTGGAGAGCGCAGCCCACTGGCGCATGTGACTCGAACCGACAACCTTGGTGTTAAGAGCCGGTGCTCTAACCACCTGAGCCAACCAGTCGCCCCTTAGTCTCATTTCTTAAAGTCTGGTATTATATAATATATGAAAAAGTTATAAAGGCTCTGGGTGATGTTATTTCTCTTTAGAGAGGACTCACCCTATTCTCTCTGATGGGTAGCTAGAATAAGGAATAATCATAAATCAATCAAGGACTCCCTCAAAGCTTGTTTTCAGATTTTACAAAGCTCAGTCTATCAGTGGTTCACCCCCTTTCCTAGGGAATAGCTCCTCAGAGGTGTCATTGAGAGAGTCCAGAGTACTGACTAAGGTCCCCCTTTGAAGGTGGGTCATATAATTCTAATTTTCCTCTTCTTAGCACTGTGAGACAGCAGAAAATTCTAATCTGCTTTTCTGGTTAGCTTTTTAGCCTTTTGCCCTCTGCTGCTGAAGAATTCATGTACACTTGAACTTACATATTTTTACTAACCAATGTCACCCAATTAAAAAAAAAAAAAAAGAGCTGGAAGAAAAAAGAATTCAGAAAATGCCTTAAGAGGAAAGTCTCTGGGTTTTAGGCTCACTTCTCTGTATATCTGGATCATGGTTCTCCAGGCACATGGCAATCCTAGGCTCCACCTTTTGTCTCTATAGCCCTATGAGATTCCTAAAAACTGTGCTGAATTCTCTGATTCTTAGATGTGTCCTTCTGCCCAGAATCTTGGTTTCTTGTCCTATAACAAAAACTTGCAATTTCTCATGAGGAGAAAAACATGTCACAGATATAAATTCACCACTCCACAATTCTCTTCTCTAGAATCTGGGCCCCTGAAGTCCAGTTTGCCTGGGCAGCTCTCTGACACTTGGCAACAGACTTTTTGAGTTCTCAGCATAGGTATTAGTCTGCTGCAAGCTCCACCTTAGCTGGAAGCAAATGTCCCACCTTCATTGTATTTTAAGCCTTGAATCAAATTTCTCTTTGTACTTGCCATGATTTATTAAATAGAGACAGGCGCAAATTCTATAAATGGACTGTAAACAACATGCACACACATTTATATTATAGTTCAGATATGGATAGTATTGTTACAACTGTCTGACTGTGACTAATAAGTTAAAAAATTGTGATTATATAGCAACAAAAGCTTGAAATTGTTTTAAAATGGTTGCTTCCTTGAAATGTAAGGTACCAAAGTACATGTTCAGTATCTTTTAGATCTCTGTCTGTATATCTAAATAAAAATATGTAGAAACACCAACTATGCGGTGCATTTTGCTGTTCATGTTAAAATCTTTTATTGTAGCCTACCACTTTCAAGATAATTCCTAGGAAGGCTGATGAGTGTTTAATGAAGTAGAAAACCTTTAAAAGTAGTGTTTTAATAAATTGTTGGTTGTAAATCAGTTTAGTAGCTCCCATCTAGTCAAGGTAAATACAGTTCCAGGAAAATCAATTCAGTCATATATAAACATCCTTCTACGTGTATATGCTGGATCATGACACAGTATTTCTTACTGTGATCTGTGGTCAAAAGTTTGAAAACCATTCATTGCTCTGTAAAACTATGAGAGGCCTAGATTTCTTTCATGAAGCACAAAAACCCAACAGATCTGTTAATTATTCCTCATAGGTGGTAACTTCTTACCTTTTTAGAGCACTTGGCTGTAGTTTTCATACAGCACTTCTTATGGCAAGCATACTTGCATACTGAAAAACAGGTTAAAAATGCAGAATTTTTAGAAGTCTGTACATCAATGACAAGAAGTTTACAAGTTTATTTTGAATATAAATTTTTCCTTTAAATCTGAGACTATTGACAGCTATAACTTTAACTTTGTATGCTATTATAACAAAAAAAATTTAACCCATTTTTTAAATTCGATTTATTTAATCCTTTCTATTTAGAAATAAGAAGTTGAAAACATGACTAAAATTTCTAACTAATGTCTAAAAAAAATTTTTTTTTCATTCAAGACTCCTCGTCCTTCCTCCTTGCCCCTGCCAGAATATTTATCTTTGTGGTTTGATTTGCAAAGTAGTGTTTATGTTCCCCTCATGTATCTGGTCTACAATCTGCTAAAATGCCAGAAATATCTATGAGCAATCACTCCAGTGGGTAAGGAAGGCATTACTGCCACAGTCTCTTACTAAAGTAACAAATTGGGTAGCACATTAAGACATAAGAAAGGTCTTATTTATTATATTAGAAGGCCCAAAATAGAGCTTTGAAGAACCAGAACATAAAGAATATCAGTTGTGACTGGAAAGATGAATAAAGAAAAGGCTCAGAGCAGAAATCATTTCTTGGAGCAGGAGATAACAGGGTGTTTAGGCAGTTGGCAGCTAGGAAGAGACACACTGACAGGAAGATACTGAGAACATACTTGGCCTATTTCATTTTGTTGTACAAGCTCTGGCTCCTGCATATCAATACCTGAGTATCCTTGACCTTCTATAGTATAACATGCAGGGTTTTCAAGGCCAAGATCAAGTAGGGGAGGCCATATCATTGTCCTGGTGAAATCATCAGTATAATCACAAAGAAAGTTAGTAACTCTACTAAGAAATCAAACCAAGCTCACTCAAGTCATAAAAAAGCAGATTCTTTACATTTTTCAGTCTCAAATCACAGAGAATATTATATCAAACCTAGAGGAATCAAGACTAAAATTCAATAGTCAAGTACATGGCAAACTACTTCCTATTTCACTCACTATAATTTTTAATAAAAATTATAAACAAAAGGAAAAAAATTATTGAACCACAGAACAAGTGAACATACCAGCCATAATGGGGAATATGTCTTTTATTCTTGTTGCCTTACTAGACCCAGTTCTTCCTGATGCTTCATTCATTCAATTCTGGCCCTCTAGTAAACAAGCCCTCACTGAATTACTGAAGGCACCAGAGTAGATGCATGGAAGGACAGGGATGGAAGCTAGAGGTGCTCTATAAGCCAGAGCCAAGTTGACCCACAAAGACTCTACTCATATTCTAGGATTTATATATTCTGATGTAAGTATTACAGTTTATATATTCTGATGTAAGTATTACAGTAGAAAACAGTACCTTTTTAATTGTAATCTAAGAATTTGTTTGTTAACTAATCTGTCAATATATAAATCCATCTACCCAACAAGTATTTATTAAAGTGCCGTTCTAGGCCCTAGTGATACAGAAGACAGGTTAAGTTTCCTGATCTTATACAGCATACACTCTAGTGGGACAAACTGACAAACAAGAAAACATATGAATACTTAATATAATTTTGGGGGGTGATAAATGCCATAACAATTTTTAAAGCTGAGTAAGGGGACAGAGAATTGGGAGACAGGATGGCCTTTTAGGTAAGAGAGTAAGAAAAGAGCTTTCTAAGAGGTAATATTTGAGTAGAGGCATGAATTAATTAAAATAGTTAAGTCCTACTAACATCTGGGAGAAGAGTATTTCAGATAGAGTGAGCAGCAAGTACAGTGACCAAAGAATACCAAAATATGTGGTATGGCCCCAGAAAGTAGGTGAAGTGGGGAACAGGGAGAGACAAGGCTAAAGAATTAGGGAGTAATAATTTCTACTTTATGTTAAAGAAGACAGAAGAAAACTTAGGAAACAGAAATGTCAAGTGGTTAAAAAAAATTCCTCCAAGGGCCGGCCAAGTGGCGCGGTGGTTAAGCGCTGGCTTGGGACGCCAGCAGCCCTGGTTCGGGTCCCACATATGAGGGCCAGTGACACTGCCCTCAAAAAAAAAAAAAAATCCCTCCAAGATCTCTTACACTTACATTTGCAAACAGAGGCTCTGTCCATTATCCATATCAAAGAAGAACAGTACTCGCAGTATGTAGGGATGCTATACTGAGTGGCCTTGAAGATGTGACCATTGTGCTCTTCTACCTGCATGAAAACATACAGCTATTTATGTTAAAGCCAACACAGTACATGCTGCCCTAACAAGGTCAGCCAGTAGGAAATCCTTCAACCCCTTGTTAAGTCTTCATTGAGGACTTATTCCAAGAGGAAAATTATGATTGCCTAAGAAATAAAATGAAAGTAAAGTACATGTTCCCTGCTTTCAAAAAGCTAAGAATCTAGTACAGAAACAAGACCAACTTGCATGAAAATCAGAAAGCAATGCCATAAACACTTAAGATCTATCTGTCTTCTGTGACTCTAAATCATGTCAAATTAAAAGCAGCTGTTCTCAAATTTTTATTTTTAACCTTAAGAACCTTTCTCACTTTTAAAAATTATTGATGACCTCAAAGAACTTCTGTTTATGTATTATACCTATTAGTTTTTACTATATTAGAAATTAAAACTGAAAAAAATTTAAGTATCCAACTTATATAAAATTAACACTAAACATATTACGTGATAATATAAATAACATTTTTATGAAAAAATAACTATATCTTTAAAACAAAAAAAGTAATGACAAGAGAGGTACTGTTTTACATTTCTGTAGCTGTTTTTAATATCTGGCTTAATAAAAGATGGCATTGGATGCAGTGGGGCTGGCAGGCAGCTGGTGTGCACTTTCATGAGCTGCCATGAGCCACCCTGAGCAGCCGTCCAATGGCTGGCGAGCAACTGCCTCATCCGGGAAGAGTCCAATGAGGATACCAACATGGGCCAGTGAAGCAACGTTCTCCGCAACTACACTGAAGTACAAAAAGACAGCAACTTGTCTATTCCCCTTTCCTGATTCCCCAACGCTGTTCCCCTCCCCCAATTCTCCAATAAAATCTTAAAAAAAAAAAAAAAGGGCAAAAGATTGAATGGACAATCCATCAAAGACGTACAACTGGCCAAAAGGCACATAACAAGATGCTCAAAATCATTAGTCCTCAGGGAAATGCACATTAAAGCCACGATGAGATATCACTTCATACCCACTAGGATGGCTGTAATTAAAGACAATATTAACTGCTGGGGAGGACACAGAGAGACTGGAGCCCTCAGACATTGCAGGTGGGACAGTAAAAGAGTACAATCATTTGGAAAACACTTTGGCAGTTTTTAAAAATGTTAAACATAGGGCCGGCCGAGTGGCGCGGTGGTTAAGCGCTGGCTTGGGAGGCCAGCGGCCCCGGTTTGGGTCCCATATATGAGGGCCAGTGACACTGTCCTCAAGAAGAAAAAAAAAAAAAAAAAAGTTAAACATATAGTTACCAATTGGCGCAGAAATTCTACTCTTAGGTTTATACCCAAGAAAGCTGAAAGCATATGTTCACACAAAAACCTGTACACAAATGTTTATAGCAGCATGATTCATAATACCACAAAAGAGGAAATAACTCAAATATCCATTAAATAATAAAAGGACCAATAGAATGGGGTGTATTCACACAATGGAGCAGTATCTCAGTGCTAAAAAAGACCAAACTGCTGATATACACAACTTGAATGAAAACTCAAACACATTATGTTAAGAAGCCATGTGCAAAAGACCACACATTGTATGATTCCATTTACATGAAATGATCAGAAAATACAAAAACATAAAAACACAAAGTAGATCCGTAGTTGTCTGGGACTGGAATGGTAAAGAACAATGACTACACGCTGGCACAAAGAATTCTCTTAGAGTAATGTAAATGTTCTAAACTTAGATTGAGGTAATGGTTATAATTGTGTGAATTTACTGAAAATCACTGAAATGTACACTTAGAAGAGATACAATACATTGTAAGTAAATTGACCTCAATAAAGTTCTTTTGAAAATCCTTTTGGTCTAACCTATACTTTAAATGGATTTTTACCTATACATGATTTTATAGTATTATGCATTGGTCACCTGGCAAATACTGGTTCACTGAATTGTGCAGTCCTTCCAAATGTTGACACGTTTCATTATACACTATCAAAAAGTCACATTTCTTCATATTACCACCAATCTCAACAGAAAACCCTTTACAGGAAAGTTGTCACACTCAATGGCAGATAGAAGTTTTCCACAATTCTAATTTTTGCTTGAAAGCTCAAACTTTATCACTGATAACAAATATTGTTAGGTGTTTTCCTTGAAGTGATAGGGTCACCTTGTTCATTTTCAGAAAACATCTACCAAATACCAAAGTCTAAATAAATATAGCTTGTTAATAAAGTAAAAGTGATTTCTATGAAAAATGTGGCATACATTTGACATAAAAACTTGTAAACAAATGTTCATAGTAGCATTACTATAATAACCAAAAAGTGGAAAAACACAGAGGTCCATCAACTGAGGAACGGATAAATAAAATGTAGTTATATCTATACAATGGAATATTATTTGGCTATAAAAAGGAATGAAGTACTGTACATGACACAACATGGATGAGTCTTGAAAACATTATGCTGAGTGAAAAAAGATGGACACAAAAGGCAACCAATATAGTATGATTGTTTTATCAGTATGAAATGTCCATAATACACAAATTCATAGACACAAGAAGTAGAGCAGTGGTTTTCAGGACTGGGGGGAAGAGAGAATGGGGAGTGACTGCTTATTTTTTGGGGGAGTGATGAAAATGTTGTGAAATTACACAGTGGTGACAGCTGCCCAATGTAGTGAATGCAGTCATGCACTGCACAAAACAGGGACGTTCTATGAAATGGGTTGTCTGGTGATTTCATCATTGTGTGAACATCAGAGAGTGCACTTACACACACCTAGATGGTACAGCCCACTACACACCTAGGCTAGATGGTGTAGCCTTTTGCTCCTAGGTTACAAGCCTGTACCATATGTTACTGTACTGAATACTATAAGCAATTATAACACAATGCTAAATATTTGTATACTTAAACATATCTGAATATAGAAAAACTACAGTAAAAATATGGAAAAATTTAAAAATGGCACACCTGTATACAGCTCTTACCATGAATGGAGCTTGCAGGACTGGAAGTTGCTCTGGGTGAGTCAGTGAGTGAGTGGTGAGTGAATGTGAAGGCCTAGGATATGACTGTCCACTACTGTAGGCTTTATAAACACGGCACACTGAGGCTACATTACATTTATACAATAGCAAGATTAAATTAGGCACAAGAGAAAATAATGCCATCAAGAGATGCAGCGAACACAAGATGAGGCACACCTTACTGTTTTGCAGCTTTTTTTGTGTAAGTAGAGAGGGTATACTCTAAAATAACAATAAAGAGTATAGTACAGTAAATGCAGAAGCCAGTAACATAGTCATTTATTATCAAGTATTACGTCCTGTACACAATTGTGTGTGCTAGGCTTTTACATGACTGGCAGTGCAGGAGGTTTGTTTATACCAGCATCACCACAAACACGGGAGTAAGGGGCTGTGCTATGACGTTATAAAAGCTATGATGTCACTGGGTGATAAGAATCAGCTCTATTATAATTTTATGGGACCATCATTGCATACCTGGTTAGTGACTGACTGAAATTTCTTTATGCAGTGCATGACTATATACTAAACCACACTAAATTGTATATTTCAAATGGTCAAAATGGTGAATTTTATGTTATATGGATTTTGTCACAATTTTTTAAAATGCTAGATCAGTTTACAATTCAATTGTAGAAGTGAGTTTTTCTGAGACAACTATCATTTGCAGCTATTGCATATTTCCCATTCCCATTTGGAGACACTGCCTTGATTTGTGGTAAGTTGTCAGCAGTTTTACCCATGATTACTTTTGTGTCAACTCACTGAAAAAGGAAAATAATGTTATTACTATTATGAAAATAGTTTTGATCTTGCAAAATCCCTAAAAATGTCCCAGAAACCCCTGCAGATCACACTTTGAGAACCGCCACATTAAACAGTTTATATAAGTAGAGAGAAGGTATAGAAGGATATACACTATACTATTAACTAATGCGATTATCTCTGCTGAGATAAAACACAGTAATACCTTAGTTTTCAAGCATAATTCATTCCTGAAACAAACTACTGGTAATGCAAGACATCGCTCATTTACCAAGTTAAAATGTATTAGAAATGTTTGCTCATCTTGCAGAACACTTGCAAACCAAGTTACTTGCAAACCAAGTTACTTGCAATACAAGGTTTTACCCAGGAATAGATGTGAAATGAAATAATAAAAGCCTACATAGGGAAAACTTTAAAACTCTCTTGAAGGACACAAGAGCAGACTTGGGAAGATAAAAAGATTCAAAATCATAAAGATATCAGTTTTATGTTAATTTATAAATCTAAGGTAATCTAACAAAAAGTACTAAGATTTTTTTCCCTCCTCAAAATAGACAATTAAATTCAAAGTTCATATGGAAAAATAAGTAAGAATAGCCAGAAAATTTCTAAAAGAGAAAAGAAATTAGGGAGGACATAGGCCTGCCAATTATTACACATAATAAAAGCTCAATAATTAAAGTAGTGTCAAGTTGGCTAATGCATATTCAGACCAACTAATGGAACAGGATAAAAAAAGATCCAAGCATAAAGGGGCATTTGGACTATAAAAAGAGTAACATCTCAAAACAGATGGGTCAAGATGAACTTTTAAATAAATGATGTTGAATTTGGTAAGAGGTAAAACTAGATTCGTGTCTCATACTATATACCAGAATAAACTCCATAAAGTTCAGAATTTAAATGTAAAAAATGTAACCATTAAAATATTAGAAGAAAAAAATTGAGAATTTCTTTTTAACTTTTGGGTGGGGGAAAGCCTAACTGTGACTCCAAATTCAGAGCCTATGAAGGAAAACATTGGTAAATCTAATTTCATAAAAGCAAAAATCTTCCACAGCAAATAATATCCAAAGGCAGGTCAAAAGAAAACTGACAAATTGGGAAAACACTTTCAACTTATATCCCAAACATACTTGCAAATTATGTATCTCATCATGAAATTCCTAAAAATTGAGAAAGAAAAGACCAAAACCCCAATAAAAATATGGGCAACGAACATAAACATACAGGCCATGGTAAAAATAATAAATGGTACTTAAGCGTAAGAAGAGATAAACTCACTGATAGTAAGAGAAAAACAAATTACAACTACATGGAGATACAATATTCCTTATCTATATAAGACTGGCACAAACCTAAAAATTTAACAATCTTCTTGCATATATTATTGTTCAAACTTGAAAATGAGATTATTTCCACAGGGAAATGAAGCAATATTTATCAAAATAACAGATACATTTTGTCTATGACACTGCAATTCTAATTTGAAATCCCCCTCCATTCTTTTACACACACACACACACACACACACACACACACACACACACACACGGTTATTTATTGTGCCATTATTGTTTGAAACAGCAGAAGACTAGAAACAACCCAAAGGTCCAGTAAGGAATATTAGACAGACAGAGGTAAAACAGATGTCCATGGGCTGGCAGAGTGGCTAAGTGGTTAAGTGCTGGCTTGGGAAGCCAGCGGCCCCGGTTCGGGTCCCACATGTGAGGGCCAGTGACACTGCCCTCAAAAAAACAAACAAACAAACAAACAAAAAACCCAGATGTCCATGCATAGCTATTATATATACTTTAGACTGCTAATCTAAAAAATCACTTTTTTATAACATAAAAAAAGATTATGACTTACTAAATCAGTTTCTTTTTTCCTTCGTTTCTTTCTTTCTGTTTTTGGCACCTGGTGGGAAAGAAACACAGAAACTGTGATATAACAAAGATTAACATACTTTCTTATTTCTTCGCAAGTGCTGAGATTTTTGCTCAAAAGGTAACAGAGTAAGCACTCTTTATTCTTTAAAAGAAAACATTAAGGGCTACTAAGCAAATGAGAGAAATTTTGAAGTTTGGTAAAACACAGTGTTCATAAAAGCAACAGAATGGAAGGATACTTGAGAGATTACTGCCTTTTTAAACCCCAGTTCTGTCCAGAAGCCACACTGTAGTAATATAAATGATGATTTTAATCATTCATTAAATGATTACTAATTTTAAAGATGGCACTTTCCATATTTTCGCTCCAGAAAATTCTCTATTTCAGAGCTAAATATAAAAAGCTATCACGTGGGACAAGGAAATGCTCTTTTACATGACATTTTCTGATAGCCTTAGAACAATCAAAGCCTAACCTTTTAAAATTATAAACAAAGGTAGTGTAAATGTAAACCTAATAAGAATCTTCTTCTGCATAACATAAAGACCTTACTCTTGATTTAGAACCAAAGAACTTTCAAGGATTTATTTATATTTGATTACTTCAAAAATGATTTAACATGGTTTGGAAATATAAACACATATAAACTAGAATAACAAAATGAAATGAAACATAATCAACAAAAAGGATTAATAATACTCCTAATACCTAATAATTAGATACCTAATTATTTCGGCTGGGCTACTGAAAGGAAACACTTTGATAACTTTGTCTAAGCCTGATATCTTTTCTGCATTACGGATTTCACAATAGTTATTTAACAAGGCTGAAGCAAGAATTAAAATAAAATATCAAACATCTAGTACAATTTCTGGCACTCAGTAAATAAAGGTTATTACTGTTAAATATATTTCTAGAAACACAAATTTCCCTAAAGCCTGATTCAAGGACAAATATAATTTGTTGGTCCTCACATAAAGGCCACTAGCTAGCTGAGACAGTGAATCACATCTTTAACCAGCTTTACAAAAGGAAATTCAAGGACTGACCTCCAACAAAGCTGAGGGTATAATCTTGAGGGCACAGCATTATATTTTACCTTAGCGAAGAATGTATTAATTTCAGAAGGCTTAACGAATATAGTCTGATGAACTTATAAGACAGAATGGAGTTTGTTAAATATCAAGTAATGCTAAGTTTACATGTTCACTTTAATTTTTTTCTCAAATACGAGATGTCCCAAACAGACTCTTAAGAAGAGTTCATAAATGAATCCTTTTAGAAATGAGAATATATCATATTTACCTTTGTGGGTATACACTCCAAAGTCTTGAATTCGTTCATATATTCATCTAAAAACACTTTAAAAGTGTTGACCCAAACTCTGACTGGAGATTCATTCCAATCACGTTGCTCAAGCCTCATGGTCTTTTCCAGAATCTGCTCAAATAGTGCATAGAGGTCTTTATACCGTATGCTTTTCCCATCATCTATCTAATAAGCAATAAAAAAAGAAACACGAGGTTTTATGAAAGAATTATTTAAATACAGAAGACTGATTCAACTTGCATTGGGCAGTATTCAGAATACAGATTAGGAACCTGAAGTACTTTCTAATGGGCATGCCCATGAACTCATGTGATTTTTGAAAGCCCCACTCCACTGTGAAATGTCTGCAGAATAAAACTTGCTAATTTTACTAAAATACCAACAGTTTATGCAGTAATTTGAAAACATCCTGGAATTTCTCCCATACGTCTGGCTTTTTAACTGTATTTAGCTATAGATTATTTGCATCTCTTTAACTTATCTATCTCTCCAGAAGCGAACCATGTTTAGACAGCTCTACTCTACAATTGAAAGAGTGGAGTGACAGCAGCAGTATGGTGGTTTGCGAGGACTTCCAAGTCTCTCCCTTTGAAGTTACAAGTTGGACAACAAAGTATTCTCTACTACTCACAAACACATCTGAGCATGGCGTAGGGACATAAGAAGGTAGGCATATCCACACGAACAACAGAGACAGGTTCGTTAGGGAGAGGGACAGAGACAGAAACTGGATACAGCCTCACCCCTGCAATGGCCCCAGCAAACAAGATAGTGAAGCCCCCATTAGGTAGACAAGACTGAAGGGGAGGGGGCAGAGACAGCAATCGGGTTGGGTGGCACACTGAGGCTGGAATCAGGGTCAGGGGCACAGAAATGGTGCAAAAAAATCTCAGCACTCCAATGCCTAACAGCATCAAACAAAGGTTCCACAAATAGGGAATCCACCCACTATATGCCTCTGTGGCCCACTGGGCATCAATATCCACAATCAGAAGACTGCAAAAGGGCTAAAACAAAAACATTGAAGCCCAAGTCATCTGTACTCATTGTGGCTAAAACCATGAAGAAGAGAAGAGCCGCACACACAGGAATCTGCTGCCCCCATCATCACCTCCTGGACCCCGTCCACCACCATTGTGGAACAGCCTAGTAGAAACAGCTGGGTCAACTCAGAGAAATCCTGCCTGTGGCTTCTGGCCATAGGATGGTGGTGCCAGGAATACACAGGAGACCTGTAGCCCGCCTCTTCCAAACCATGGGTATGATGTCAGACTGAGGCAACCTGATCGTAAAGGGGAAAACCATGTCCTAGGGAATACCGAGGGTTTCCCATTACCCAGGCAACACCCACGGAGATCCTGTAAGTCCCAGGAGTACAGGTACGAGAAAATAAAAACCCATGCACTTCAGTGCCACCTACTGAAAAATGGAAAGACCTTTACTTACCAACTAAAATTATTTGAAAAAGCGGCTTTCATTTGATGAAAAGATGCCCAAACACAGAAATAATCCATCAGGCACAATGAATAACCAAAACAATAAGGGAGGTCAGAAGGAAAACGAAAACCCTCCAGAAATAAACTTAAAGACATGGACATAGGTAATTTAAATAACAGAGAATTTGAGACTGCAGTTATGAAAAAACTCAAAGAGATACAAGAAAACTTAGAAAAACAATTCAACAAACCCAGAAATAAAATCAATGAAATAAAATAATACTTCATCAAAGAGACTGAAATAATAAAAAATAACCAAACAAATTCTGGAGCTGAAGAACTCAGTAAAAAAGATGAAGAATGAATTAGCAAGCTTAAAGCAGACCAGACAGAGGAAAGAATTAGTGATACAGAAGACAGAAATCTAGAAATGATTCAGGTGGAAGAAAAGAGAGACTTGAGAGTTAAAAGAAATGAAAGAAGTCTACAAGAACTATCTGACTCCACCAGAAAGAGCAATATAAGAATAATGGGTATACCAGAAGGAAGTCTATTCAAACAAATAATGGACGAAAACTTCCCAAGGAAAGGCCAACATCCTTAAATAAAAGAAGCTAACAGAATGCCTACTTATCTCAATCCAAAAAAGCCTTCTCCAAGGCACATTAAAATTGTCCAAAATTAACAACAAAGAAAGAATTCTCAAGGCAGCCAAGGAAAAAGAAGACAGTAACCTATAAAGGAAAGTTCATTAGATTATCATTGGGTTTTTAGGCAGAAACCCTACAAGCTACGAGAGAGCAGAATCAAATATTCAAATTATTAAAAGTGAGAAATAACCAGCTAAGAATAATATATCCAGAAAAGCTATCCTGTAGGTATGAAGGAGAAATAAAGACCTTTCCAGACATACAGGAGGTGAAGAAATTTACTACCACAAGAATTTGTATTACAGGAGATACTGAAGGGTATTCTTCTACCTGAAATGAAAAGATACAAAACTATGAGCAAGATGACTAACAGACAGACAGAAGCCGGAAATGGCAACCCTTGTTCAGAATAGGGCATGAAACACTTGAATATAACATAAAAGTTAAAGGAGGTAAAAGTATTTTTTAAAAAAAGAAGACCACATGACTTGACTCATATGTGGGATATAAAACTGAAAGCAAAAAAGGAATGAGACAAATAGACATAAACTTACAGACACAGACAAGAGTTTCATGGTTACCTGAGGGTAAGGGAGAGTGGGGTGGCAGAAGAGGGTCAAATATATGGTGATGGAAGGAAAACTGACTCTGGATGGTGAACACATAATGCAATATATAGATGATTTATTATAGAATTGTACACTTGAAACCTATGTAGTTTTGTTGACCATTGACGCCCCCAATAAATTTTAATAAAAAAAAAAAAAAGAAGACAATAGCTATTACAGTTTGGAAACAAAACATAATAGGGGAGGGCCGGCTAAGTGGTGCGGTGGTTAAGCAATGGCTTGGGAAGCTGGCAGCCCCGGTTCGGGTCCTACATATGAGGGCCAGTGACACTGCCCTCAAAAAAACCAAAACATAATAGGGGAGGGGTAAAGGACTGAACTTGCACAGTGAATGGAGGTGGAGGTAAGATGCAAGGACTACTATAGGTATAAAATTTTCTTTATACATATAGCATAAGCAAAACTAATCTAGAACTGAAACACATAACAAAAAAGAAGATACAAAGAAGAAGGTCATAGAATATCACCAAAGTAAAACAACAGACAGAAACACAAGGGAAAAGAAACAATGGAGACACCAAGTTATCAAAAAAACAAAGTGGCTGTGGGAAATCCTCATATATCAATAATCACCCTAAATGAAAATGAATTGAACTCACCAATTAAAAGGCACAGTGAAGCAAGTTGGATCAAAAAAGAAAACCCAGTTATACGTGCCTTCAGGGACACATCTCCAGCTACAAGGACAAACAGACTCAAAGTGAAAGGGTGAAAAATGATACTCCAAGCAAATGGCATCCAGAGAAAATCAGGTGTATCCATACTTAAATCAGACAAAATAGATTTCAAGATAAAAAAGATAAAAAGATACACAATTTATAATGATAATGGTGACAATACATCAAGAAGACATAACACTTATCAATATATATGTATCCAACCTGGGAGCACCAAAATTTATAAAGCAACTACTAACAGAATTAAAGGGAAAACTAACAAAAACACAACAATAGTAGGGGAATTAAATATCTCATTGACAGCTATAGATAGATCACCCAAACAGAAAATCAAGGAAATATCTGCCTTAAATGACACATTAGACCAAATGGACATAATCAATATTTACAGTTCTTCATCCCAGAACACCAGAATATACATTATTCTATAGCAAACATGGAACACAGGCCATATGTTGGGGCACAAAATTAACCTCAACAAACTTAATAAGATTGAAATCATATCAAGCAAATTTGCAAGCCACAATGCTTTGAAATTGGAAATCAAATACAAAAAGAAAGAAGGAAAACCCACAAAAACATGGATATTAAACAATATGCTACTAAACAATGGGTCAAAGAAGAAAAAAGGATAGAGACACATGAGAATGATAATACAACATATCAAAATTTGGGGGATACAGCAAAAGTGGTAATTAGAAGGAAGTTTATATCATTACAGGCCTACCTCAAGAAACAAGAAAAATCTCAAGGGAACTGGAAAAAGAACAGCAAAAGAGGCCCAAGGGGAGTACAAGAAAGGAGATAACAAAGACCAGAGCAGAAATAAACAATATAGAGAACAGAAAAACAATTCAAAAGATCAATGAAACCAAGAGCTGGTTTCTTGAGAAGATAAACAAAATTGACAAACCTCTAGCCATGCTCATCAAAAAAAAAAGAGAGAGGACTCAAATTAGCAAAATCAGGAATGAAAGAGGGGAAATGACTACAGACATCACAGAAATACAAAAAATTCTAAGAAATTACTATGAGCAACTATATGCCAACAAATTTGACAATCTGGAAGAAATGGATAATTTTCTAGAAGCATACAACCTTCCAAAGCTAACGCAAGAAGAAACAGAAAATCTAAATTCCCTGATTACTACCCCAAGGAAACTGAATCAGTAATTGACAAGCTCCCAAAAAACAAAAGCCCTGGACCAGATGGCTTCACAAGTGAATTTTATCAAACATTCAAAAAAGAACTATCACCTATTCTTCTCAAACTATTCCAAAAAATCCAGAAGGAGGGAAGGCTCCCAAACTCTTTTTATGAAGCCACTATCACCCTGATTCCAAAACCAGATAAAGACATCACAAAAAAGGAAAACTACAGGCCAGTCTCCCTGATGAATATAGATGCAAAAATTCTCAATAAAATATTAGCAAACAGAATTCAGCAATATATTAAGAAGATCATACATCATGATCAAATGGGATTCATCCCTAGTGCACAAGGCTGGTTCAACATCCGTAAATCAATTAATGTGATACACCACATCAACAAAATGAAGGATAAAGATCACATAGTCATTTCAATAGATGCAGAAAAAGCATTTGACAAAATCCAACAGCCATTTATGTTAAAAACCTTTAGCAAAGTGGGAATACAGGGATCATATCTCAACATAATAAAAGCCATATATGATAAACTTACAGCTAACATCATACTCAATAGGGAAAAGCTAAAACCATTCCCCTTAAGATCAGGAACAAGACAACGCTGTCCACTTTCTCCTCTTTTATTCAACTTAGTGCTGGAAGTTCTCGCCACAGCAATCAGACAACAAAAAGAAATAAAAGGCATCCAAATTGGCAAGGAAGAAGTAAAATTGTCATTATATGCAAATGACATGATACTGTATATAGAGAACCCCAAAGACTCCATCAAAAAACTATTGGAACTGATAGACGAATTCAGTAAAGCAGCAGGATATAAAATCAATGTTCAGAAATCAGTGGCATTTGCATATACCAATAATAAACTAATGGAAACAGAAATTAAGAAAACTGTCCCATTTACAATTGCGTCAAAAACTATAAAATACCTAGGAATAAATTTAAACAAAGAAGTGAAAGATCTGTACTCAGAAAATTATAAGACACTGAAGAAAGAAATCACAGAAGATACAAATAAATGGAAACACCTACCATGCTCATGGATAGAAGAATTAATATAGTTAAAATGTCCATACTGCCTAAAGCAATATATAGATTCAATGCAATTCCTATCAAACTACCAAGGGCATTTTTCACAGAAATAGAAAATATAATCCTAAAATTTATATGGAATCATAAAAGACCCAGAATAGCCTCGGCAATTCTGAGAAATAACAACAAAGTTGGAGGGATCACCCTACCAGACATCAAAACCTACTACAAGGCTACAGTAATCAAGACAGTTTGGTATTGGCATAAAAACAGGCACATCGATCAGTGGAACAGAACAGAGAGCCCAGAAATAAATCCAGGCATTTACGGACAGTTAATCTATGACAAGGGAAGCAAGAATTTACACTGGAGTAAAGATAGTCTATTCAATAAATGGTGCTGGGAAAATTGGACTGACACATGCAAAAAAAAAAAAAACTGGACCACTCCTTACGCCTTATACAAGAACAAATTCAAAATGGATTAAAGACTTAAATGTAAGACCTGAAACCATAACAATCCTAAAAGAAAATATAGGGAGTACATTTGCAGACATTACCCGGAGCAATATTTTTACTGATACATGCCTACGGGCAAGGGAAGTAAAAGAAAAAATGAACATATGGGATTATATCAGACTTAAAAGTTTTTTCACAACAAAGGAAACCATTAATAAAACAAAAAGGAAGCCTACTGAATGGGAGAATATATTTGCCAACGATATATCTGATAAGGGGTTAATATCCAAAATTTATAAAACACTCATGAAACTCAACACCAAAAAAACAAACAACCCAATTAAAAAATGGGCAGAAGATATGAAGAGACATTTCTCTGAAGAGAACATACAGATGGCCAACAGGCATATGAAAAAAAGTTCAACCTCACTGGTCATTACGGAAATGCAAATAAAAACCACCATGAGATACCACCTCACTCCAGTCAGAATGGCTATCATCAATAAATCAACAAACAACAAGTGCTGGCTGGGCTGTGGGGAAAAGGGGACACTGCTGCACTGTTGGTGGGATTGCAGATTGGTGCAGCCACTATGGAAGTCAGTATGGAGGCATCTCAAAGAACTGGAAATAGAGCTACCGTTTGACCCAGCAATTCCACTCCTAGGTATTTATCCTGAATAAACCAAGACACTTATCCAAAAAAAGTTATGCACCCCTATGTTCATAGCAGCACAATTTACAATAGCTAAGACTTGGAAACAACCAAAATGCCCATCAGTAGATGACTGGATTAAGAAACTGTGGTATATTTATACATTGGAGTATTACTCCGCTGTAAAGAAGAATGAAATCGTACCATTTGCAATGATATGGATGGACCTAGAGACTATTATGTTAAGTGAAATAAGTCAGTCAGAGAAAGACAAATACCATATGATCTCACTCATATGTGGAATCTGAAAAACTGTATGAATGAGCAAAGTAAACAGAAACTGTCTCATAGATATAGAGGAAAAATCAGGGTTGCTAATTGGGAGGGGGATGAGGATGAGGGAGAAGGGGAAGGGATTAGACAGCAAAAATAGGCAACTACAATATTGCCACTGGGATATGAAAAACAGTGTGGGGAATATAATTAATAATGTAAATATTCTGTGGAATGTCAGATGGTCATAGGTCTTGTTAGGGAGACCATTTCATGGATGGAGTAGAGGTTTGATCACTGCACTGTAGAACTAAAGCAGAGGTTGTATACCTACTGTAATTGAATATATATAGATAGTCACGGGATGTGGATTATACTGTGGAAGAGAGTCAGAGGAAGAGTAATAGATATATATGATATGGGGGGGCAGTGGGGTGGCGAATTGGGAGTGGGGGGTTGTCACTTTGAGGGGTAAAATATATAATTATTGCACTGTGTTGTACACCTGAAACTAATTAAAAATAAATAAATAAATAAATAAATAAATAAAAGAAACAATAGTCAATACACTAAAAACAAAAAAACAAAAAAAGAAAAATCTCAAATAAATAACCTAACATTTTACCTTAAAGAACTAGAAAAAAAAAAAAACAAGCCCAAAGTCAGTAGAATAAAAATCAGAGCAGAAGTAAATGAAATAAAGAACAAAAATGCAATAGAAAAAAAATAATGCAACAAAGATTTGATTCTTTAAAAAGATTAATAAAACTGACAAACCTCTGGCTAAGGAAAAAAGAGAAAAGACTCAAATAGACAAAATGATAAATGAAAGAGAAGCTACAACAGACACCACAGAAATACAAAGGACTATACAAGAATACTATGAAAGACTATACGCCACCAAATTCAATAATCTAGAAGAAACGGACGTGTTCTTAAAAATATGAAACCGCCCTAGATGGAATTATGACAAACTGGAAAATCTAAATGTACTGATCAACAGTAAGGAAATTGAAACAGTCATCAAAAACCTCCCAAAATGTAAAAATACAGGGCCAGATAGCTTCACTAGTGAATCCTACCAAACATTCAAAGATTTAATACCTATCCTTCTCAAACTCTTCCAAAAAACTGAAAAACAGGCAATACAGCCTAACTCATGTTATGAGGCCAACATTACCCTGATACCAAAACCTGGTAAAAACACACACACAAATTACAGACCAATCTCTTATATAAATACAAAAATCCAAAACAAAATACTAGTAAATCAAATACAATAATACATCACAATCAAGTGGGGTTCATTCAAGGGCATAACAATGGTTCAACATACACAAATCAATCAATGTGATACACCATATTAGCAAAATAAAGAATAAAAATCATACAATATCAATAGATGCAAAAAAGGCATTTGACAAGATACACCATCCTTTTATGATTAAAACACTTCATATAACGGGTATAAAAGGAAAATGCCTCAACATAATAATTGAAGCCATATATCCCAAATTCTCAACTAATACACTGAATTGTGAAAACTGACAGCTTTTCCACTAAGATCAGGAACAAGACAAGGATGCCCACTCTCACCACTGATTCAACACAGTACTAGAAGTCCTAGCCAGAGCAACCAGGCAACAGAAAGAAATAAAAAACATACTAATTTGGAATGAAGAAGTAAAACTGTCACTTTTTGCAGATGACATGATTCTTCATATAGAAAATCCTAAAGACTCCGACAAAAACCTATTAGAAACAATAAGCAAATACAGGAAATTTGCAGGATATAAAAACCAACGTACAAAACCACTGCATAAAATTTCAGAAAAAGAAATGAAAAAAACAATTCCATTTGCAATTGAAACAAAAAAGAAATAAACTTAACAAAGGATAGGAAGACCTATACATTGAAACTAGAAGATATTATTGAAAGAAAGTGAAGAAGACATAAAAAAATGGAAAGATACTCTGTGTTCATGGATTGGAAGAATCAACATAGTTAAAATGGCTGTATTACCCAAAGCAATATACAGATTTAATGCATTCCTCATCCTAATAAAATTTCTCTAAAAAAACAGAACAAAAAAATCATCAAATTTGTATGGAACCACAAAAGGCCCAAATAGCCAAAGCAATCCTAAGAAAAAAGAACAAAGCTGGAGGTTATCACAATCCCTGACTTCAAATTACACGACAAAGATACAATAATCAAAACAGTTTGGTATTGGTAGAAAAACAGATACAAAGACCCATCGAACATAATTGAGAGCTCAGAAATAAACCCACATGTATATGGGCAACTAATTTTTGACAAATGAGCCAACACAAAAAATGGAAAAAAGAAAGCCTCTTTAATAAATGGTGCTGGGTAAGTGGAAAGCCACATGCAAAAGAATGGAACTAGACAGTTATTTAACATCATACATAAAAATTTACTCAAAATGGATCAAAGACCTAAATATAAAACCTGAAAGAGTTAAATACTAGAGGAAAACATAGATACTAAACTTATGGACCTTTGTCTCAGAGAGGATTTTATGAATTTGACCCCAACAGTAAGGGAAGTAAAAACAAAAATAAATGAATGGGACTATATCAAACTAAAAACCTTTTGCACAGCAGCAAACAAAGGAGCAACCAACTAAGGGAGAAGATATTTGCAAACAATACTAAGGGGCTAATATCCAAAATATATAAAGAACTCACGGAACTCAACAACAACAAAAAAACAATCCAATTTAAAAAATGGGCGGAGGACCTGAACAGACACTTTTCCCAAGAAGACACACAAATGACCACCAGATATAAGACGCTCAATTCCACTACCTATAAGGGAAATGCAAATCAAAACCACAATGTGGTATCGCCTCACACCAGTTAGAATGGCTATCATCAACAAGACAAATAACAAGTGTTGGAAGGATGTGGAGAGAAAGGAATCCTCATACACTGCTGGTGGGAATGTAAATTGGTACAGTCACTATGGAAAGCGGTGTGGAGGTTCCTCAAAAAATTAAGAATAGAATTGTCATATGACCCAGCAATCCCACTCCTGGGTATCTATCCCCCAAATTTGAAAACATTTATCTATAAACATATATGTGCTCCAATTTCACTGCAGCTTTATTTACAGTGGCCAAGAAATGGAAACAACCAAAATGTCCTTTGATAGATGACTGGATAAAGATGATGTGGTACATATATACACAATGGAATACTACTCTGCCATAAGAAAGTATGAAATAGTGCCATGTGTGACAAAATGAACGGATCTTGAGATTACTGTGCTAAGCGAAATAAGTCACACAGAAAAAGTCAAGAACCGTATGATTTCACTGATATGTGGGATATAAAACTGAAAGCAACAAAGGAACAAGACAAGTAAGTAAATAAACAAAAATTCATAAACACAGACAACAGTTTAGTGGTTACCAGAGGGTAAGGAGGGAGGAGAGTGGTAGATGAGGGTAAACAAGATCAAATATATGGTGAGGGAAGGAGAACTGACTCTGGTGGTGAGCACGCAATGTGATATATAGATGATGAATTAAAGAATTGAACACTTGAAACCTATGTAATTTTACTGACCATTGGCAACCCAATAAATTTTAATTAAAAAAAGAAACCATACACAATGGAATACGACCCTGCCATAAGAAAAGGTGAAATATTGCCATTTGTGACAACATGGATCTTGAGATTATCATGCTAAGCAAAATAAGTCAGATGAAAAAGGACAAGAATCGGGCCGGCCGAGTGGCGCGGTGGTTAAGCGCTGGCTTAGGAAGCCAGCGGCCCTGGTTCAGGTCCCACATCTGAGAGTCAGTGACACTGCCCTCCAAAAAAAAAAAAGGACAAGAATCACATGATTTCACCCATATGTGGGATATAAAACAGAAAGCAACAAAATAAACAAAAAACCTCATTTATATAGACAACAGTATGGTGATTACTAGAGAGGAAGGGGGTGAGTAAAGGTTGAAGAAGGTAAAGCAGGTAAAGTATATGGTGATGGAAGGAGAACTGACTCTGGGTGGTGAACACACAATGTGATATATAGATGATGTAGTATAACACTGTATACTTGAAACTTACATAATCTCATTAAACAATATTGCCCAAATAAATTTAATTAAAAAAAAAAAAGAGTAACTACTTGAATCCTTGTCTGATGATACATTAGGTAACCTTCTTTATTTTTCCAAAGATGAGTGACGTGCATAGAATAACACCATATTATCTGCGAAGGAGTCTACATGGAATTCCTCTTAACTTACTAAAATGAGGTCTGGAATCTTTATAGGAAAAGAAAGACTTTAAGTGACCAAAAAAGCATTACATCCATTTAAAATTTATTTGTCTTTTAACTCCTCAGAATTAGAAGTTGAACTTTTTGATGCAAAGTTAGAAAATCACTATTAAACTCTGCTGCATAATGTTAGCTCTTCCTATGTGATTCAAAGTGTACTGGAGCATCTAATAACCCTGAGTCCCTAATCTAGAAATACAGGTAGGAAGCATAAATAATTGGGCAGGATTAGAAAAATATGGCAGACACTGGCCCTACCCAAATCTAGTCATTTGCCATACCCTGATCACTAGTTTTTGTGGTCTTGAAATTCAAGTCTTTCAGGCTGTATGGCTCATACTTTTTTTTAAATTAAAGTTTATTGGGGTGACAACTGTTAGTAAAATTACATAGGTTTCAGGTGTACAATTCTGTAATACATCATCTATAAATCACATTGTGTGTTCACCACCCTCATAGTCAGTTCTCCTTCCATCACCATATATTTGATCCTTTTACCCTCACCTATCACGCCCCTCCCCCCTTACCCTCTGATAACCACTAAACTATTGTCTATGAGTTTTCATTTCTTCATTTGTTTGTTTGCTCCTTTGTTGCTTTCAGTTTTATATCCCACATATCAGTGAAGTCACACGATTCTCGACTTTTTCTGTCTGACTTATTTTGTTTAGGATTATAATCTCAAGACCCAACCCTTTTGTTACAAATGGCATTATTTCGTCTTTTTTTTATGGCAGAATAGTATTCTACTGTGTATATATACCACATCATCTTTATCCAATCATCTATCAAAGGGCACTTTGGTTATTTCCATGTTTTGGCCACTGTAAATAAAGCTGCAATGAAATCGGAGCACATATGTGTTTACAGATAAATGTTTTCAGATTTTTGGAGTAGATACCCAGGAGAGGGATTGCTGAGTCATATGGTAATTCTATTCTTAATTTTTTGAGGAACCTCCACACTGCCTTCCATAGTGGTTGCACTAATCTGCATTCCCATCAACAGTGTATGACGCTTCCTTTTTCTCCACAGCCTCTGCAACACTTGTTATTATTTGTCTTGTTGATGATAGCCATTCTACCTGATATGAGGTGATTTCTCATTGTGGTTTTTATTTGCATTTCTCTGATGATTAGTGATGTTGAGCATTTTTTAACATGTCTATTGGCAATTTATATGTCCATCGACAAAATAAAGAGGCACCCAAACAAACTGGAGAAGACTTGTAAACAATGCCTCCGATAAGGGGCTAATATCCAAAATATATAATACAACTCAACAACAAAAAACAAAATCCAATTAAAAAATGGGCAGGTAGGGCCGGCCGAATGGTGCGTTGGTTAAGAGCTGGCTTGAGACACCAGTGGCCCCGGTTCGGATCCCACATATGAGGGCCAATGACACTGCCCTCTACAGCTAACAACAGCTCCACCTGGAGCTGGGCTGCGAGCCCCAGCAATGGTGTAGGCTGCAGCCCCTGCTGCAGTGGGCTGCCATAGATTACAGTGAGTGGCTAGCAGCCAGCATGAGTGGCCAGCAGCTGGAATGAGCTGCCAATAGCCACAGTGAGCGGACATCCAGAGGCCGGCGACTGATCTGCCTCACCTGGGAAGAGCGCAATAACGATAGCAACATGGTCTAGTGAAGCAACGTTCTCCACAACTAGACTGAAGAACAAAATGACAGCAACTTGTCTGTTCCCCTTCCCCAATTCCCCAACGCTGTTCCCCTCCCCCCCATAATTTTTTTTAAATTAAAAAAAATAAAATAAAAAATGGGCAGGTAACCTGAATGGTTACTATTTTTAAAAGGTAAAAAAATCTTATACTGAGAATGAAAACAAAAAGGATACACAGAAAAGTTTTCCTAATTTCTCTTTTCACAATGATCGAACAAAGAAAATATAAATTACTATTTTATAGAATAAAATAATTTGTAGATACTAATAAAGATTTTATACATCAAAGTATTAATTATTATATACTTTAACATCAAAAATAAATTTTCTAAAATACAACCAATACATGACAGTACAAAGTAAACTTGAAAGAGACATCAACTGATATGTAGAAATCAGTGAACAAAATTGCTCTAATTCCACTGGAAAAAAATTGTATAGTAATTCCATACATATAAGCATTAGAATAGGGCTAAATGATTATGAGAAGTTAAAAAAATAGAGAGCCACTGGCTGAAATAGAATCACACCCGAATATCTAAATTCAGTATCTGAAGAAGATGAAAATATACCCATAAGGGGGAAAAGAAAACTACTCAAGTAAATTCAAGCAAGACATTAATCTAAGGTCAGTCAGTATGCTTTTCCTGTCCTATCCCTAAAACAAAAACAAGGAACTAGAGAAATCTCTGTATTATCTTCTACAGCATTGACAAATTTTTCATTTGTTCAACTACTGAATATATTCTAACGCTGTTCAACTTACCGCCAATGCCGACGAATAAAAGCTGAAGATATTCTGCCGAAACTCTTTCAGGGCTTTTTTAAATACTACATCCACTAGTGTGTCTTTTTTGCTGTCTTCATTATCTAAGTCGTTCATCTGGGGACCACAGAAAGAGTTTTTGTACACAATCAACTAACTGAAAAGAGTTGAGTGCAACAGTGGACACATACTGTTTCTGCAACATTGCCTGCCCTGATAGTGCAAGCCACCGCTGTTACGGGACCCAGGTAAAGGCACGGCTAGCTAGCCAAAATTTTATTGCTACTAGGCGATTTCTAATGACCCCTCTAACATTTATGATTCTACAGTTCTGCTACCAGGAAAACAACTTCGAGTGTGCAATTAGCATCACCTTCACATATGGAATATACGAGTATAATGTGACAGTTATAGTAAAATGGAAGTGGACAGTAAAGCCTAAAATCGTAAATCCTGTCTGCCCTGTCCGACTAACGCATATCATGCTAATGCATTTGCACCTTCCATCGAATTTACTGAAGCATGTCACCTTGATCTCGAGGGGCCATATCTGACATCTAGAAGTATTTCATAGTCAAACTGCTCAGGGGCCTGGCTCAGCATGCATAACGTACCTTTTTCAGAAGAAACTCATCCATGCTTTTTAAGTCACTGGCGCTCGTTATGATCTGGACAGAATCATTCTGCCGGTGCACGGACTCCAAGGCCACGCCACTGATCTTCACACTGCGCCTGCGCTTTGCCTTTGGGGAAGGCTCCTTGTTCTCCTTGAACTCCTTCTGGCAACTGCCAGGCAGCTCTGGGCTCAAAGGAGGTGTTGGGTGAGGATGAGCTGATTCTACAATTCAAGACAGAGTAGCCCAAAAAAAAGAAAGAAAAGGAAAAAAATAAATAAATATAGTGAAAATATTGAAATCTCCACATCTTTCTTTTTAAGTTCCTTTAGTAAGTCACTAGGAAACAGGTAAATATCTGTAAAGCAAAATAACATTAATGTTTGAGGTCAGACAGTTAAGTAACAAATCCATATTGCACGTTTATACAGGAAATATATTTAAGAATTACCATTTTTCAGTGGGAAATGGTCTGATATCGAAACCCTGGATGGAAGCGTCTTGTAGAACCAAAGATCAGATACCAGAGACACAATCACATTAGAACGTTAAATGCTGATTGTTAACCCAGTCATAGCTTCATTCTATCTGTGTGAAAAAACATCCAGCTATATAAAAGTCCAACGAACCAGTGAAGTTTAGTAGTTATTATTATTATTTCTTTACTAGGGGCTAAAGCCATAAATGCTTCAGTAATGACACCTGGTGTTAGCCTGACAACCAGCTTAGGGACTCAGGTAATAACCAGCCTCCTCTGCTTGGGTCTCTTGTATTTAGGATTTTCTTATATAGCTCCCAAATAACTGTCTGAATTTCTCAGAAAATTCCTGGAATGAATTGGCTTTGTGTATAAAATTGGAAAGCACAACAGAATTTTTCCGCAATTGTTTACACCAGAGAAACTGGATTCCATGCAGTCCATTACAATCTAGAACTACACTGGATTTGCCAAAACCCTGCTGGGCTTGATGAAAATGTTGGCCCCTTCTCATTTCACATATCTGTTCATTTCCCCCACATATATTCACCTTACTCTCTGTCCAGTGGTATAGTCTTATCCCACCTAAAAGCTAATTCTGATGAGGGGGAAAAAAAGTAGCTTTCTTCCACCTCAGGCAGGAAGTAAGACAAACCCAGTCTCAGTATGGCACCAGAATAAAAATTATAAAGATACAGGATACAAGTATATTCAAATTGGTATCAACTGATTTTAATTCCATTATATAACTAGATATATAAGTATCTAATTATTTCATTTAGCAAAGTCAGTATCTTTCATGTAATAAGAAATAATGGCTACTAAAGAAACTGTCTATAATCCTATTTCACCATTAAAAACAAGGGCTACCTGAATAAATTTCTACCCAAAGGTAAATAAAAAGCTATAGTCTTAATCTTTATACACATATTCTTACGAAGCAAACACATAATGATGTCTGCTAATAATATATGCTTCAGCTAAAGAGCTTTACACTTCTTTCTTGGAAATTAGCAGTGGAGAACATAACTGTGAAACACAAAAAATTTAGAATGCTTAATGTAAATCAGATAAAAGAAACTGATCCTATTCATAATGTAATAAGAAACCCCAAATCTTCCAAACTGAACTTGTAGTATTCATTTAATTCATAACTGGTTTTATCCAGACCAGTTTGCCAATGACAGGAGCAAAGCCACAAGACACAAAAAACAAGGCTCTAACTACATTTCTATCATTTTCCCTGACACACAGGTGCGTCTGGCTCATTCATTCCTATATGAAGCTTCATGATCTTTCCTCCTTGTCCCTTTATCTTATCCTAGATACAGAAGTTTTGTTTACTTACTGTAATTAGGTCTATCTTTCTTTAAGTGCTAATAACTTTCTTCCTAGGACCTCTTTTTATTTTATTCAATACTGAATTATTCAATATTTCAACCACCCACTGGCATTTCACACATTCGTTACCACATACCCACCTCTGATGTATATCCCTGTTGAAGAAGCTGG
Source organism: Aselliscus stoliczkanus (assembly GCA_033961575.1). Classification (NCBI taxonomy): domain Eukaryota; kingdom Metazoa; phylum Chordata; class Mammalia; order Chiroptera; family Hipposideridae; genus Aselliscus; species Aselliscus stoliczkanus. The sequence continues at coordinate 60,916,967 of CM066732.1, read as the reverse complement.
CATCTTTACACAGTAATTAAAAACGCTCATACATGCTTGAGCAAAGGGCTTGGGAAGAACAGGGTAATCTAATAGTGGGCTTACTGGAATCGTTGGTGAGTTCGCAATTCTAGCATTTAGAAAGGCAGGTTTTCTCAAAAGATAAACTAACTGTTGGGGTACTTTCAAATGCGTTACGATTGATGCCCCAAAAGTTAAAATAAGAGCTACCATTGCAAAATCCCAGGCACTGACATATGGTAGGTACTTAATATATAGCATGGTGGTTAAGAACGTTGACTTTAGAGCTAGATAGACTGCCTGGATTCAAATTTCAGTGCTGCCTATTATTGCATAAGTAGGTAATTTCTGTGTGCCTCAGTTTTCTCATCTATAAATTCGGAATAATAATCATACCAGCCTCAAAAAAACTTTTGTGAGGATCAATGAGTTAATGTATACATGCTTAGTACAGTGCCTTGTATGTAGTAAACACTCAAATATTAGCTGCTGTTATCTTATTACTTTTTATTAGTAATACGTATTTGTTAAGTGAGTGCATGATGGTCAAATTTTAACATTTTATTTATTTATGTTCTTCAAATTTTAACACTTTAGAAAACTAAGTCTAACCAAAGATTCACAACCATTCTTGAAGTAGTTGTCGCTTCACCGTTTTACACCGCACTTCCCTGAAACTTCTATTATAGATACAATGTAATTTTAGAACTATCTTTCAGTTAAGGAAAGATTTAACCATCCTGGTCCTATCTCATTAGGATATCTAGCCAATAGGGTTGCCACTATGAATACTAAAGCAAACTTTCAGAAAGAGTAAACAGGAATTATGAAGACAATCTCCATCCTTTGTCTATGTTTACCATCTGGAAATGGCTGAGCTGGAATCGCGTCTGAACTAGGAAAAAGTGCCGAAGCCCCTGACTGGGTGGCAGGTCTCACTCTGGTCGTCTTCTTCTCCCCTTGCTTCCCTTTGGCCCAGAATCTCATCCTAGCTCTCTGAGGCCTATTTAAAATAAAAAATAAGGGTAAAAATGGAAATCAGCACATCCTAGTAATAATATTTGCACATCACTTTAAGCTATATTATAAAGACCTTTCATGTGCATTTCATTTAATCTTCACACATAAATTTAATCATATTTAATTTTCAATTTTACATTTAAACGTCATCTGAGAGGTAAATAGTTTCATCTTGAATACAGACAGAAGAAGACCCAGAGACATTAAATAATTCCCTAAAATAAACGGCTACAAAGCAGTGGAACTAGGATTCCAATTCAGGTTTTCTAATTCCTAAACTGTATCTCTTCATTTTGCCCTCCTTTCAGCTTGGATTTCGTGTATAGACAACTTAACAAGAATGAAAATACTTTTAAAGAAATCACTGATATTCCATCACTCTAAATCATATTAGGTTATAGTTTTTTGGTAATTTCCTTCCAGACTTTATCCATAGCATGCCCACTTTTACATTATTGTAATCATAATGCACGTAACAATTTAAAATCTTTCCATTTACCATTATATGATAAATATTTTACTGTTACTCTTTTATATTCATGAATCATTAGGGTTATTAACAAAAGCCACCACTTATTTGAGTTATCTTGCTTCAGGCATAGTGCTAATTGCTTGTATAGGATTACTTTATTTAATTATAACAAGTTTGCTTTCAAACTATTATAATCATTTTACAGGAAAACTGGAGGCTTAAACATTAGGTAGGGCATTCTCCCAAGTTCATAAAGCCTGTGAGTGACAAAGTTGGGAATCACACCTTAATGCTTATGTACTCTCCCCTATCACATAAATCAAGGAAACACCTTGAGATAATAACAACAGCTCACATTTACTGAGCATATGTCAAATATCCTAATCCCATACTAGGAGGCTTATTTGCACATTAATTTGTTTGGGCCTTCGTATGTTCATTGACCCAATCAAAAAAACACATTTGAACACCTACTAGAAGCAAGGTATTACACCTTATATTATGATATGCTAATTTTCACAACTGCAGCTGACCCTTGAACAATATGGGGGCTAGAGACACCAATTCCCTGCACAGTCGAATATCCGCATATAACTTCTGACTCCCCAAAACTTAACTACTAGTAGCCTACTGTTATCGGCTGCCTTACCGATAACATAAACAGTCAATTAACACATATTTTATATATTATATGTATCATATACTGTATTCTTAAAGTAAGCTAAAGAAAATGTTATTAATAAAATCATCAGGAGGAGAAAATACATTTACTGTATTGTATTTATTGCAAAAAATCTGCATATAAATGCACCCACACAGTTCAAACACATTTTAAGGGTCAATTATACTATGATAAATAGGTATCATTATCTTTACACATGAGCAAACTGAGGCTCAGAAGGCTGATGGAACTGGAAGTTAAATGAGGTCTATCTGGTTTTGAAGTCCATATTATTATTATTATTATTATTATTATTATTAATTATTTTAGTTGAGCCATCCTGCCACCTGTTGGCATGAAGTCCACGGTCTTTTATTCAAAGCTTATTACTAAACTTACATGTCGTATAGGGTAAAGCGATATTTTCTACAAGGCTTATTATAAATAACAGCATCCTTCTGCCATTCTCATTCCTTTTTTGCTCCCTACAGGCAACCCTTTTGAATTGATTTAACTAGTTATTTTAATATTTACTTATATTGCTATCATATTTGTGACCACGGATTAATGATTAAGCATGTTTTATCACTTCTGTTCTGCTGCCTCCACAAACACAGACATGCCCCAACAGAGCCATATCATAATTATAGATAGATCAACATACAGTACATTCTTTTAGTAATATTCACTATTTATTTTTATTATGTAAATATATTCATAACTGAGGCATGTAGTTCCCTGCATAACCTACTTTTTTCTAAAGTTAATAAATGTCATTGTTTTACATTTGCTTACTTTTCTACATACAATTCACCTCCAAGTGTTTTCCCCATTGGTGTGTGGCTCCTCTCAACATGTTCAAACATAGCAGGTACTCTCTATCAGTTTCATGTTCTTGAAACCTCTCCCAGAGCCTTTTACCTGCTCCAATCTGGTGTGGTTTCCCTCAGTGCTTGCTGTACAACTATCATTTGAAAAGCTACTTTCGCCACCATAATGGAGATTCCTTTTGTTACTATTATCTTATAATGACACGTCTTTTGGTATGGTCTATTTTCATCCATTATGTTGGGCACTCACTAGGCCCTTTCAATCTAGAAACTCATGTCCTTTAGTTCTATACAATTTATTTGAATTACTTTATTATGATTTGCTCCCCTCCATTTTCTTTGTTCTGCCTTTCCAGAGCTCGTATCAGTAGGTCACGGGACCTCCTGAACTACCCTAATTTTACCTTTTCTTGTCTCTTCCATCTCTTTACCTATTTGCTCGGTTTTCTGAGATTATCCTCAACTTTCTTTGCAGCTCATCTGAGATGGTTCTTTATGCTATTATAATTTTGATTCTGAAAAGCTCTTTTTATTATGAATGTCTCTGTCATGCACTCAGGTTTCATGGACGTAGTTTATTTATGCAGAAGGTCTGTTGATAGTTGTACTTGTCTCTCTTGAAGTTTTCTTTCCCCTATATAGTTTATTTCTTCTAAGTTGTATTTTACCCATTAGTTTTAGTTTCATATAAGATGCTTCCTCAAATGTGTGTCAATCAAAAATAGGGTTTAAAACAAAAGCTGTTTGAAAGCGCTAGTGTGCATTGGTAGACCTTCCAAACCGTGATCTTACTTGTAGGGTTATCTGGTTGGTCTGTTTTATAGGGAGAGCCTCTAGGTCTTTCCTACAGGGTGAGACAAAAAGTCCCAAAGATTCTTTGAACCACCTGCTTGCAGGGTATGTAAAATATGGAAGCTGAGTCAAGGAAAAAAGCTTAACATTCAGTGATCTTAACATTCAGTATGTAAACATTCACAAATCCTGTGTCTCTTATGTACCCCAGTCCTCAACTGTATCTGGTAACCTTCTAGTGTAAGGAACTTCTGTTTTGTCCTTTCCAGGGAATAAATCTGTTTTCTGCCAGGACTGGGAAAGATCAGTCAACCTGATGCTTCTTTCTCAGCTTTACTTAGTGGGTTTAGGAGTCAGCTTTCTCCTATCAAGACATTTAAAATTTGTCTATTTACTTTTTGGATTCACAGTTTTATTGTTGTCACCTATTGTTTTGTTTTTGTTTTGTTTTTTGTCTTGTATAGGTTTTGTGATTTTGGCAATGTTGGAGGCGGAAGTGAAAATTAAATTTATATATTTAATCTGTTATCTGCAGCTGTTTGTTCTTTCTGTGTTATATCTTGTTAGCCAAAATTTGATCTCCAGGATAATCTGCTCTGGATTTGGGCTACTTTGGGTTATGCCTCTATAGTCACAATCCAAGGAAGTCATCTTTAACAGGGGTATGGGCCAGATAGATTTCAATGTGATCTTCAAGTGTTCAGTGAGGGCCCAATTGACTTATAGAACACAATAAGGGACAAAGATATTTATGTGACAAAAATTCCATTCACTCTATTAAAGAGAACACAGTTATTTCCTAAAAGTTGTTTCCAGTTCAATTTGTAGGATACTTAACTCAGAATAGAATCCAAGTCCAAAGCTGGAAAATTTTTTGAATCTTACTTGATCTAATCTCTTTGACAACAAAACATCACAAATCATATAATGATTTAAAGATTTTGCCCAAAATCTTTTAAAGATACTGCTAAACATATGGAAAGACAAAGCTCATTTTAGATAACTATTATGTGCCTGTCACAGAGTAGGTACTTAATATTTGTTGAAAACAGTTAAATTTCAAAACTAGCTGCTTTACTAATTATGCTTGTAAAAAGAGGCTCAGTATTTAACTCTAGGGAATTAAGAAATAAAATTATATTACCCCTACTAATGCTCAGTGTATATTTTATACCTTATATCCGAATCTGAAGACTTCTGTCTCACTGCCAATTTTGTAATCTCTCCTTGAGACATAGTCTTATGAAGTTTTGCTTCTTCATCAACTGAAGAAAATCGCTGTGACGTCTGTAATAAGTACATATGTGAAAGACTTTAAAACCAAGAAACTACATCATAGCATTGTAATTAAAACTCAGGTGATGGAATTTTTTAATAATTACATCTATTAAAACCATACAGAAACACATTAATATTCTTCAGAGATTCAATGAAATAAAGAATCTAGTAAAAACTCTATTATGAACTTCCTAGAGTAATCTGAAGTAAAGAGAACCTGGGTCAATGAAAGTGCCAACAGGACCTATCAGCTCATGTTTTCTGATAATGTAACAAAAAAAATCTCAAGAGAAAAGTCAAGAAAAAAGTCAAAACTCTAAAGATACAGACAAAAGATCTAGCATCTGATAAATACAAAAAGTGAAATCTTTCAGACCTTCTTTTATTTGTCCCTAAAAGGTGATAATTTTTTTTATATGGCTTAACTTGCTATTATAAATTCTTATTACATCCAATCAAGGGTTTAAGAGAACAAGAACACAGGAAGATAAGAAAAACCAAAGGACCAAAGAATAAAAAATCATCATCACCAGGTTTAAGAGAACAAGAACACAGGAAGATAAGAAAAACCAAAGGACCAAAGAATAAAAAATCATCATCACCACTAATGTAAGTTTAAGTTATAAACAAATACATGGCTATCAAACTGGGACCTGAGTTTCAAATGACAATTCTTGTCCCATTTGTTTATAATGTGCCATTTTAAACACACCCCTATTTGAAGGAGAGCATTTCTTGTTACCTACTTAAGTCATTTCCTATTACTTCATTTTTGTGTAATTACAATATCTTTCTTTATTTAGTCCTTCGGTCTGCTTGACTATGGCCTTATCAACAGAAACTGTCTTGCTTTGTTAATATTTAAAAGAACAAACTTCTGCTTCAGGCGAAGATTGAGTAACAGGGACCTATTTTTAAACTCTTGACAAAATAAAAACCCATACAAAATAAAATGAAACAGCAGTTATCAAGGTGATGGACAGTTGTCCTGAGAGATGGAAAACAAAGGAAGTGAGTCCTACATCGGCCCCAACTCAGGGAATTGAGATAGTTTCCAGGCAGTGACACAGAGAGGGGGAATCCAGGTGAACCTTGGCAGATTCTCGGAGTTGAACACATGAAGCTGAAAGACCAGAGAAATCAAGGTAACTAGAAACCAAAAGACAAGTAATGGATAGGAGACTGATGCCCAAAGAAAGAACTTAGGATGTCTTCAGAGGGCCTCCTCTGAGTATGCAGCTGAGTGCTAGTCAACACTTCTGTTAGACGACTATCCGCGCGCGACACAGGGGTCCCGAGAGGATTAAAAGAGCCAGTGCTTGGTGCTCACACAAGGCCAGCCAACAACAGTGCCTGTGCCCGAGTCAGAGCACATAACTTTAGGATTCTCGGGGCATAACTTTAGGATTCTCGAGGCTTTCGGTGAAGTGCACAGAGAATCTTGCCTCAATAGTCTAGACTATCCACTGCTCTGTTTGAGCCTAACAAATGTTCATTTTATTTAATAAAAATTGTATATATTTAATTTAAGGTGTACAAACATGATTATTTCATTTAGGTATAAATAGTAAAATAATTACTGCAGTCAAGCTAATTAACATATCCTTTCATCACAGTTACCTTTTTTTTCCTTTGGTGGTGAGAGCACCTGAAATCTACTCTCGGCAAATTTCCAGTATTCAGTACAGTAACCCAACAAATCTTAGAAGGAAGACCTAAAAGAACCAAGTTGCTTCAGAACAAAGCTCTGGAGTATTGATAGAATTTAACAGGCTCAAGAATATTAATCAAGTGCAAAAGTACCCAGCATCCAACAAGGCAAAATTCACAAAGTCAGGTATCCAGTGAAAAATAACTAGCCATACAAAGAAGAAAAGAGAATGAGGAGAAAAAAAATCAATCCATCTATAATGACTCAAAACTGAAACAAATGTTACTGAATACTAGTAGATTAGAGAACTGACTAAAGAGAAAGACCTTAAAATGGCCTGTGATTCAAAGTGACATAGAAGCATTGCTTCTGAAGAAAAAGAAGGTAAAAAGGAGGGAAGGGGTACCCTTTGGAGATTGAGCAGTGAAGAGAAAAACAGTAGGAAGGGAAAATTTACAATCCAGTAAGGAAAAAAAGAAACAAAATAATAGAGGACTCAACTGCCTCCACCACCACAAGAACAAACAAACCCAACACAGGCTGTCTGTAAAAGAATCTGAACTTTGCTACACTGACAGGAGAAAGCTCTAGAACTTGTAATCCTATAAACTACCTCAATTGCACAAAACGAATAAATTAAAACATACAAAATCTATACAAGCTACAATAAGAAAACAAATAAAATAAAAACCAAAACAACTCAGTTGATTAACCCCACTTCCCAACCCAACCCCCCAAAAGAACAAGCATGAAGCAGAAAACCATAACTCAAAAAGGAATTAAATATCCTCATATATATGAAACACCAGGAAGAAATGAAAAGAGAGTTGAATGAACTCGGAAAAGAAAAAAGAGATAGCGAAATGAAGACTAATTTATAAGATGCCTAAGCGGGGCAAAAAGTACAAATGGAAATTTAAAGGGGACCAAACAAAGGCAGGAAGATAATGAACAATATAAAGTGATATAAAGAAATAAGTAAAAACTATCAGAGAGAAAGTGGCTGAAATGGAAGACAGGAAATAAGAAAAAAACTTATTTATAATTGGAGTCTCTAAACAAGAAAAAACAAACCAATAGACCACAACTAAAATTTAAAACTATAACCCATGAAAACTTTTCAAAAATATGGCAAGACTAGAATTTACATATTGGCAGAGTCCTGCAATCATTAATCGGTAATGATCAACTTGAAGACATATCCTAAACTTCAAATATAAAGAAAAAGTTCTGAAGGCCTCCAAGTAAAAATATCAAATAACTTATAAGGGCATGAGAATTACACTGGCAATAGATTTACCAAAAACAACAAATCAAGAAAACAATAAATTAGTATTTTCAAAGAACTCAGGGAAAGCAAGTATGAATCAAGAATTGTCTATGTACACTTATTCAAAAAAAGTTATGCACCCCGATGTTCATAGCAGCACAATTTACAATAGCTAAGACTTGGAAACAACCAAAATGCCCGTCAGTAGATGACTGGATTAAAAAACTGTGGTATATTTATACAATGGAGTATTACTCTGCTATAAAGAAGAATGAAATCGTGCCATTTGCAATGATATGGATGGACCTAGAGACTATAATGCTGAGTGAAATAAGTCAGTCAGAGAAGGACAAATACCATATGATCTCACTTATATGTGGAATATGAAAAACTGTATGAATGAGCAAAGTAAACAGAAACTGTCTCATAGATATAGAGGAAAAATCAGGGTTGCTAAGTTGGAGAGGAATGGGGATGAGGGAGAAGGGGAAGGGATTAGACAGCAAAAATAGGCAACTACAATATTGCTACTGGGATAGGAAAAACAGTTTGGGGAATATAATTAATAATGTTGTAAATATTCTGTGGAATGTCAGATGATCATAGGTCTTGTTAGGGAGACCATTTCATGGATGGAGTAGAGGTTTGATCACTGCACTGTATTACTAAAGTGGAGGTGGTATACCTACTGTAATTGAATATATATTGATAGTCACGGGATGTGGATTATACTGTGGAAGAGAGTCAGAGGAAGAGTAACAGATATATATGATATGGGGGGGAAGTGGGGTGGTGTATTGGGGGTGGGGGGTTGTCACTTTGAGGGGTAAAATGTATAACTATTGCACTGTGTTGTACACCTGAAACTAATTAAAAATAAAATAAAATATTAAAAAAAAAAAAAAAAAGAATTGTCTATGTAGCCAAGATGTCCCTTCAAACATAAGCCTTTAAAAACAATAGGGGATTCTGTATCTATGAGCTCTTCATGAATAATCTACTAGGGGAAGAGCTTTACCCAAACAAGAGGTAAACAGGGAAACTTCAGCAAATTATTTAATGTGTAGGGTAAAAGAATAATATGCAAAATTGCATGTTCTGACAAAGTAGAAATCTAAAAAACAAGAGTAGAAGAAGAAAAGTAGAGACTAGATAATTCATAAATTGCTGGGTCACAGAAGGTGAGAATTAAAAGAATATTATTCATTAAAAAATGACTAGGGCAGGCAGAGTGGCACAGTGGTTAAGCGCTGGCTTGGGAAGCCAGCGGCCCCGGTTCGGGTCCCACATATGAGGGTCAGTGACACTGCCCTCTACAGCTAAGATGGTGAACAACAGCTCGACCTGGAGCTGGGCGGCCATGAGTTGCCAGCGATGGCGTAGGCTGCAACCACTGCTGCAATGGGCTGCCATGAGCCACCATGAGTGGCTGGCAGCCAGCGTGAGCTGCCATAAGCGGCCTTAAGCGGTTATCCAATGGCCAGTGAGTTACTGCCTCACCCGGGAAGAGCGCAATGATAATACCAACATGGGCCAGTGAAACAATGTCCTCCACAACTAGACCGAAGAACAAAAAGTCAGCAACTTGTCTGTTCCCCTTCCCTATTACCTCAATGCTGTTCCAATCCCCCAATTCCCCAATAAAATCTTTAAAAAAAATGAGTAGAGAGTAATTGGTTAAATAAAAATAAATTAAAGGCATTTAAAAGAGTTATATACAAAGGTAAACAACCAATAGAACAAGAATACAACCCTTTCTAAATATCAAAAGAAATTAAAAAAATAAAATAATAAACATGTAACAAACACAGCAAATTTAATGCAACATAATAAAAAATTATAAGAGCTGAGACTGAATCTATCAATTATATCAATAAATATAAATAGATTTAACTCATCTATTGAGGGAAAATAAATCTGAATTTGTCTCACAAAGCAGGACCAAACTATACTGCGTACAAAACACACACCTACAACAAACAGATCCCAAAAAGCTAAAAATAAAGAGATGGCCAAAAGTATTCTGGGCAAATAGAAATAATAAGAAAACCGAGGCTGATGTTACTATTTAAGTCGAATTCAAGCAAAAGGCATTGAATGTGACAACAGACATTTTTTAATACTAAAAGTCACAATTCAAAGTGAATAATAGGAGACTTTAAGACAACATTCTGTATAAGAAAGATCAAGTGTAGAAAAAAGGATATAGAAGACCAACAACATAATTAAGAAGGTAGAGATTGTGCATATATATTGAAATTTTACACTCTGAATAGAGAATACACCTTATCAAATGCACATGGTACATTCATAAAAACTGATTATATATATGTTAAGTAAAATAATACTGCCAAATTTGATCAAATAGAAACATTACAAATACTCTTTGAGCACAAAATAATAAAACTAGAAACTAACAAAAATTTAAAAACAAAATGGTTCTTCCTCTGAAAACTAAAAAAAAATTTTATTATATAAGTTTTGGGTAAAAAAGTAATATAAACTGAAATTACATTTTTCTTAAAAAAAATTAAAACTTTACACATTAAGATACATCTGAAGTAGTGATCAGAGGAAAATTCATAGTCTTAAAAACTTGCATCAATATAAATAAATGATTCAAATCCCCAACCCAAAAGCTAGAAAAGAAAGGAAAATAAAAGAAAGGAAATAAAAATGGTAAAAGCAGAAATCGGTAGAGAATGGGGGAAAAGTAGGCATAATAAACAAATCAAAATCTTTCTATTTCAGAAAAAATTAATAAAACATACAAATGACTAGCTAACTTAAAGAAAAATGGAAAAAAACACAAAGCTACAAAATACAAACAGGAAATAACCATTGAAATAAATAATTTTTTTAAATCTTAAGAGCCTCGAAATACTTCCGAGATCTCTATGCAAATAAATCTAAAAAAGTTAGATGAAGTGGATAATTTCATAAGAAAAAAATCTATTTACCAAAATTGACCCCATAGGTAGAAAGCCTAAAAGAATAATTTCCCTAGAAGAACCAGGGACTTCTGAAGGAATTATGAAACCAGAAAGTGCTAATCCCAGATGGTATCACAGGGAAATTCTACCCTATCTTCAAAGAGCAGAGAGTCACAATGCTATACACTGCCCCTGACTTTTGGGAGGAATAAAATGCCTATATAAATACTTAGTGTATTTAACAGTGTGGCTACTATCCAGTGGCCACCAATCCAAACCTCTTAAGTTATAAACTTTGTTCAGTACCAACTGGGTTTCCAACTTGCAATACTCACCTCCAAATCTAGCCTAGGTCCTAAAAATCCTAGAAACATCCTCTTCTGACTTTCCTTTTCTGAGCAGTTACTAAGACCTAATCAAGGTGGATTTTCACTTACTGCAAGTAAAATCAACAGATTTTTCTGGCATTTTTTTTTTTCTGTGTGTGTGTATTGAGTGGACAGTGGAAAGAAGGAAAACTCAACATAGAAAAGGACTGGAGAGTATCTCAGAGAATAAGAAACAGAAGTAGGAATATAGGAAGTGACCACAGTTTTGTGGGGTAAATTAGAAATTTTGTTTTATTTTACTAGAGACAAAGAAGACAAATTCTGGAGAGCTATTTGGGAGTCATACCCATGAAATGAGTGGGTTAAATCTGGGAAATGGTAGAAGAAAGAAGGCAGAGAAACTGATAATGTTACCTATACCAATCTTACAAATAAGGGAGAGGGGTGATTTTACTAACTCACCATTCAGGAGATTGAGAGACTAAAATACTATATGAACGCCACCTTAAAAATACTGCTTAGCAGAACATGTCACCTTTGGGTAAGAGCCAACAGAGTGGGTATAAGAACTGAGTGAGGGCAGCAAACAGAAACTAAACAGTTACTCAAAAGGCAGAGTTAAAGCAGGAAACTTTTTAAACAGCACCAAGGTCTTAATGAGGAAAACTATAACTGTTGTCCTGGTTAAAAAGTGATTAACAACTCATCAACTCAGGAGGTAATAGTTATCAAATCCCCTTCAGGTAATTCATTTAATTCATTTAGAATTCTCTTTGTCCCATTAAATATTTCTTGCAAGATTGAATGACACACTTCTTAGCAAATGTCAATGAAGGGATCACTTTGTCCAGGAAAACACAAAGCAAAACAAAATCTCTCTAGTTTTTAAAAATCCATGTGTGCAGAAATTCAAGCCCATTTAAAATCCTGGTGTTATCTCGATTTTGAGAACTCAGTAGATTCCAGTTAGAAACAATAATCTTCATCTTCACAGTATCAGGTAACAGTAGAACATGGAATATTTTCAAGTTAAACAAACAGAAACACACTTTAAAATTGTTCCTACCCTTCCCACCTCCCAACCCCAATAAGTACCCATCAGCATATTCTAAAAAGCAAAGCTCCTTCATGCAAGTGTCCATCAGAAACAACCACCACCACCTGCTCTTAAAATAGCTAGTGATGAAACCGAAGGACAGTGAGAAAGCTGGCAAGGTGACTGACACACTGTGCAGGGCGCTACAACTACTGGCATGCAGTGACTGTCAAGCAGGTGAACAGAACCACAGGCAGAGGCTACTGGCTAGCACCCGTCAAGGGGCGGAAGGCTTCCAGGGAGCAGAGAGCCCAACTTCCTGCTTCATCTGAGTAAGAGTTCTCAGTGAGAAAGAATCCCACCATCGAAAGGACTGCGGTTTGTGACAAAGGAAACACTCAGGAACCAAACAGCAAAATGCTAAGTTCTTCTACAAATGAAAATGTCTGTATGCTTTAGATAATAAATTAAGTATGCTTCCTATTTACACTAAAAAATGTAAGCAGTACTTTTCCTTAAAATTAGTTTACCTCATAATTTCATCTTTAATTACCAATCATATGATAATAGTTTTGTTATTTGTACTCAAAAACAGGGCACCTCCAAAATGGAGTTATTTTTATCCTACACTGAAAAGAGAGGGCTTTGGCTTTACTTATACATATCACTGGATGTACAGATTGTTTCTAACTGTTATAATTCTACAGTTTGGCTTGGAGTAATGACTCATTTATCTAATCAGAAAACTGGTCATGTACTTTTCGTTGGTTTTTCTTTCTTAGACTGTCAATATTACCATTTAAAACCTGAGTCTGTCTCCAACAAAAGATAAAGATAATGAGGGTATTCTCAAAATTAGCAAAAAATTTTAATCAACTAGATCTTTGGCACAAACAGCAGAAAACAGTTCAAGGATAAAATATTTAATGAGTCAAAAGAAGGCCACTTTAAAATTTTCCTCCTATAACGAACAGATGCTAAAGAAGAACATTAGAGAGCCAACTTAATTAAAGATATGCATAGAAATAGAATGCATATCACTCCACTTCATCAGCGATAATGTTTTAGTATATATTAGGCATACTGGGTCCTTCCTATATTGCATGTTTTCCAGGACAATTCCAAAATCAAACACTTTATATCCACAAATACATTCATAGTTGTCAAACCAAACATACTTAATTTTGGTTGAGATATAACACAGTTATTTTCTTAGTCAAAATAGTGCAGCTTTATTTAAAAACCTAACTCCAAAACTATAATTTGTGACTAATACAAACTCACACTATATACAGCCTTCTACTTGGCTGGGTTGGTCCAGGGAGACATTTTTGGCATGGCTCAATACATTTTTAAAAATTCATGTTTATTTTCTATTATTAAAAAATTAGGGAGGGGAAGCAGCTTTACTGGAACACAGCCATGCCCATTTGCTTACATCTGGGGCTGCGTTCACTCTACAGTGGCAGAATTAAGTAGTTGCAACAGAGTGGAACTGTATGACCCACAAAGTCTAACAGGTTTGTTATCTAGCCCTTTACAGAAAAAAAATTGGAGAACCGCTGCTCTAGACCTTTTAAGACACAATAGAGAATTTCTACCTCGGTGCTACATTCACCCTAATACTGCCTGGTTTATGTTGTGACAGACACTGTTAGTGTAGCGCCCTTTATCTGAGGCCTAGTAAAACACAAGTTCCCTACTTGCTGTGTTCGCTGAGGTTTCCCAAGGACAAACCATCACACGGGAAGAAGCTGTGAAGGTTAGCTGTAGATTAGCAGACTACTTCCATCAGACTTGCTCGTTGCCTGTTTTCTTATATTGCTGTACAATTACCATTTCGGAGTCACTGTGAGAGGCCTGGCCCAGGCTGGGTGCAGGCCCTCGCTCAGAGTGAGGAGGCTGCTCAAGGGACAGAAGGGGCTCAACATTGTCATCGTAATCATCTTCCTCTGTTTCCCCCTCCCCATCGGCCAAAGTACCTCTAGTCAAGAAATCGGAGCGCGTCCGCGCCATTCGAGCTTTCTTTTTATGGGCCGGTCTGGCAACCTGCTTGACCAAATGATAAAACAAATAACACAACAATGTTTTGTTTTGGGTGTTTTGGAGATGATGCCAATGAAAGACATCAGAGAGCTCATGAATGTCTTGAAACACCCCTCCACCCCACCACGCCCTTTCCACTAAATGTGACGAGATGACCACAATCAATCCATATGCATTACGCTGGACAAAAGAGGAGAATGGAAGCTAAATCTACACTGTTCTCCAGAGCCAAGGAAGCCACCTTTCGCTGCCATCACCAGTCACCAAAGTCACTTGCATAAATAGCCTTCTTTTTCTAACTTCTTTTTTTATAAATATAATCTGGGTTTTTAGGCACCGTTCCCTGCCTGAAGTACACCTCCTAACTCATGGTGTAAGACCTAACTCATGGCTTCTTTCTCTACAAACTCTCACTCTATCTACAAGAATAATAATTTCCAGAGTAGTGTGCATCTATTTTACACTGAAGATAGAAAAACAAAATTCAATACTTACCTCTCCTTGGCCCGGCCCAGTTAATTTCACAGGTTTCCAAGTTGGTTCATCTTGTTTATGGAGTTGAGAATTTCCACTATTTAAGGCTTCCTTGTTGACACTTTTAGGATACCAAAAAACAAAAAAACAAACATAAAAAACCACACCAGGATTACATTTCAATTCCCAGTACATATCCCAAGGCAGGAGTCTTCAAGTATAAAATGAAATATAGTCTCACAAGACAGGTCACAGAATTTGAGTAAATTTAATAAATATTTCCAGATTTTTTTCAATTCCTAAAACAATATATCACAATTTTTCTGCCTTCCTACTTACACTATGATCAAGAATTTACATGTATGAATGAATTACTAGAGGCCCTGCCCTCGTAATCACTGGGTATATTCCACTATGATGACATATGTTTAAGAATAGTACCAGCAAGGGCCGGCCGAGTGGCGCAGTGGTTAAGCGCTGCCTTGGGAAGCCAGCGGCCCCGGTTCGGTCCCACATATGAGGGCCAGTGACACTGCCCTCAAAAAAAAAAAAAAGAATAGTAGCAGCAGAATTAGCTCAAGAAACGAAATGGATTTAATGATAAAAAAGGAAACAACCAAATCTCCAAATCTTGACAATTAATCTTAGGTCTTTTATTCCAATCATAAAAACCTGATAAGTAGTCACCCAATGAGGAGGACCTCATTACTTTGTTATACATTAAGATGGTTCCTTATTGGTCAGCAAATTTTCTTTCTGTAATCTTTCTGGAGCTTTCATCTATTGTCTTAATTTTAAAACTTGTTTCTCTCTTTGGAGAATAAACCAAAGGCCAATAGGCTCAACTGTGGCAAGAGAGAGTTTAACAGCCAAAGGGAATCTTTTGGGACAAGCTAGGATGGCTAGGCTTGATCCTGCACTGGTTCAAAAGGGAGAAGAGTCTTACACTTAAAGAGGTGTACTTCAGGCGGGGAACAGTGTCTCAAAACCCAGATTATATTTGCTGAGAAAGAGAAGGCAGTTAGTACAGAATAAAATCAACATTCGCAGGATAAGAAATTGTTATCAAGCTAAAAGAAGTATGCCCGAAACCATACAGATGGTATAGTGTTAGCTTATGAAAACTTAATTTTGCTTGAATAACGACATGATGTGACTGCTTTGTCATTAAATTCTGTGTAGAAACAGATGTCAGTGTCTGATGAAAATCTGAATTGAACCTGCACTTTCATGGCTCCAATTAGGTATATTAACTAAGTACCATGATCTTAAAAATGATCAACAATATGTTGCTAATCTCTAACAGGACTGTAAGCCCATTGAGAATCTTATCTTACCTTCTAGAATACTGCCAAGTTTAAAGCAGACACTAACTTATGAGTTGGCAGACTAATTGTCCTTCCACTCAAAATCTTCCTTTTAATTTTTATAAATGAAGGCCTAGAGGCTGTTAAGAGGTTATCTAGTCCTTTGCCCTAGGTAGTAACCCCTAAACAAACCTAACTAGATGACAAGCTTTCCTAGATAACAGCAGGCAGCTCGGCGATCTCCCTTTTTAACCAGTGCAGGATCAAGCCTAGCCATCCTATCTTGTCCAAAAAGATCCCCTTTTAGCCATTAAAATCTCTCTGGCCACAGTTGAGCTTATTGACCTTAGATTTGTTCTCCAAAGAGAGAACCAATTAATAAGACCTTTGATAGCATCTGACCACCCTAACTTTTAAACTCACAGCATTTTCTTTTGATTTCTCCATCACTTCTTTTTCCCTGTCCCTCCTAAACCAAATGAAGGCTACTAGGTACTGATCACCACTATGGCATAGAAAGAACGCTCATCTAGCAATACTTCCTAATCATGAAACCCAATGCCGACTCTTAATCATGAAAGTCAAGTTCTAGTCCCAGCTTTCTCTAAATGTGTGACCTCAAACAAGTCATTACACCTCTAGGAACCCCAGTGAGCTCATGTGTAATAAGTGATAACTGGACTAGATAAATTTAGTAACACCAACATTTATGATTCTATAAAATGCTAAGGTTTCTATCATTAAGTAATTACAGAACAAGAGAAGACTTGAAGTATGAATTTTACTTAAACTTTCACATAAATAATCTAATTTATAATCGCTTTGAAGACAAGCAGATCTTACTGAGGCAAAGCAAACTAGATGGAGTAAACTTGTTTACTTTGGAAAAATGGTAGAAGTAATTCACAAGGATGATTAGTGGTGTTTTTTGGTGTGTTTTTTTTTTTTTTATGAAATCTACAAGTAAGCCCTCTATAAAATAGATTCATGGATCCAACAGCACTACACAAACACACACACACACATCTCACAACACTAAACTTAATCAGAGTGACAGGAAATAACGTTTTAACACTCTGATGGGCTTATATGCCACACAGAGTCTTTGAACTTCTGGGCAATTTCTAGGCTAATGGGAAGGAATAGAACCTCAAATTATCATTTAGTCCAATTACATTTCACAGTGGAAAAATAAAATATCAATGATCTCTCAAACATATTTACAAAGGGTTTCTATAAAATCTGTGAGAGAAAAAGTTATTTTCATAGTCAATACAAAATTTTATTTTTTAGCCCTAAAATACGGCCATTCTTTCATTTAAAGTGATATCCTCCCACAATAACTGAAAAAAATCCACTGTGCAGAAAGATAATACAAATGTCTTATGTCATCAAATTTGTTTTTATTTTCCACTTAAAAAATGCTTTTCTTGTGGCTACCACTAATTAAGAAAATGTAAAAAGTGTAAGAACTACAAAAGTATAAAACTATAAAACTTAAAAGAATGCCCATTTATACGAGTATCTAATGCAGTCAAAATCAGAAACAGAAAGGAAAAAGGCGGTTTTCAGGGGCGTGGGCTAAGGGTGAAGAGGGAGTTGTTCCATGGGCAATAGGGCTTGTGCATGATGAGAACGTTCTAGAGATCTGCTGCACAAGTGTGCAGTTAACCTACTATACTGTACACTTAAAAATGGTTAAGATGTTCAATTTTATGTTATGTGTTTCTTACCACAAAGAAAGTTATGAAGAGCTTAATGAAGAACAAAAGTCGGCCAACAGAGTGACAAAGCACGTTAACTTTCAGCCTGACTCTAAGAAGCCAGCCAGCTACACCTACCATCCAGCACTGGCTGGATGCCTGCTGTGTTTCCTGACTTTCACAAATGCTCTCGCACTCAATGGGGAGGAACCAAAAACTTTGTATCTGTGCTCAGGTAAAGACTCTATGGCTATAATTCTATCCAGCTTCAGGTGACTGGTAGCATCAACAATTAGGGATTTTTTTACCCAGAGAAAATGGCTAATTTGAGTAGCACTCATACAAACAGCTAAGGTGGATCAAGGCACCTTAACTCAGGCATTTCACAGATGTTCGATTTTTAAAAATTGAAGGCGAGACCCTCCACTAGCAAAAAGATTATGACTCACTTTACTGTGATATTCGCTTTACTGCGGTGGTCTGGGACCGAACCCGCAGTTTCTCTGAGGTGTGCCTGTAAAATTCTCCAAAAAGTTTCCCATTCATACATAAAAATAAACAAACATTTCACTTACAGGGAAATACTCATATTTTCCTTTGGCGTGAAGAAAATGGCCCTAGTAGTTCCATCTCTGGAAGGGTCATTAGCTGTGTGGCCAAAAGACTGAGTTGGCCTAAATTGTTCTCTTTTTGAAATGCGATTATTGGAGAGTTTACAGGCTACATTTGCTTGGCTGCGCATTCTGTTTGTCTTGGATAATTCATTGACAGTGCTAGATGGGCATGGGCCTCCTTTTCTTTCAAAGAACAGGGTGACGGGTTGGTTCCTCGAGGGTAAGTGAACTGAGGGGCTGTCTTTCGGAGCAAGAGCTGCACCTTTTCCAGTTGCTGATGGCGGCCCTGGGACACTGGCGTCTTCCTTATTGGTGGTATTCAGGATGACAGAGGATGGCCTCTCTACTCTTTGCCTTGACTGATGGAAAGAGGGTACTGGGAAAGACTCCCCACTTCTTGGCTTTTCAATTGTCTTGAAAGCTTTACGCTCCCTCTCTAAAATATCTGTTTGCTGACGAATATTTTCCATCATCTCTTTTTCATTCTGCTGCTGCAACTGCTTTTGCCTTACTTCCTTCTCAGTGTTTAGCTTTTCTAACTTCTTCAGCACAGTATTAGAAGAATCTGTATTCAAAGAAGCAACACCTTGATTTTCTCCTGAGAAGTGATACTTTCTGGCTTCCTTGTTGATATCCAAAGTAAGAGCTGGAAGGGTTTCTTCCCTTTCCGTTAGTTTGTTTCTCTGGATACTTGTGTCTAGTCGGGAACTTGTTTTCAGTGGGTCTTGTTGAGGAATATAAAAAAATGTAGGCAGGCTATTTGAAATAAAGGAGTCTCTCGGCTGTGGCTTACACAAAATTGATTGAGAGCTGCAGACCAGGTTTTCCTTTGCAGTCCCATTCTTCAAGTGCACTGAGTCCGAGGGTACCCCCTTCTGAATCCATGAAGAGTCAGTCTCACATGAGGCACTGAGGGCACTGCCCTGTGAATCAGGTTTTGGACTCCTAGATATCTTAGGTGACAGAAACTGCAAGTCTCCTTCATCCAAACTTAAGGACTCTCGTTTGTTCGTTTGGCTTTCCTCACAACTCAAAACTTCCAAGCTTCCTTGAGAGCTTTCACTGTCAGGTGTACCCTGCAGAGACTGAAGGCCCTCAGGCATCAGTTCTGTAGACCACCTCCGTTCTTCTGAAGGAGACACACCACCAAGAGAACGGACTTTCTGCAGTTCCAAGCTAAATATAGCTTGTTCTAGTTCTCTCATTCTCCGACTTTCTCTTTTGGCCCGGCCTACTTTCTTCTGGTGGAGATCCTCCAAAGATTTGGGTCTCTCTCTTACAATCACATCTTCCTGCAAGTCCACGCCACTGTGGCTCCTGGCTCTCTCCTGTCGCTTGTTTGGGGGCTCCTTCATGCAATCCACTGAACTAATTCGATTACTCTCTACCACAGATTTACATTCCTCTATGGCTTTTACTCTGTTGTCAAAGGAACAATCCTCCCATTCTGATGGGTCTGAACCCTGAATTTTCAGAGCTCCATAGGGCTCAATATTCATCAACCCAAGTTCTAGTTTTGTTTCTTTTAGTCTTTGTTCTTTTAAAGCTTTAAATCTACATAAAAATAGAAAAAAAAAAAGTGGGTTAGAGATAGCTCTTGGATACCACTGGAGAGAATATATTTATTGAGAATTTTTAAAAAAAGGAAAGTCTCAAAATTTTCTTTTATAATACCTAAGTATTTTTCAAACTAACTTGGATGCACATTTCATAATTCTACTCCATGAGTGAGATTATATTTCATTAAGTGCTCTGTTCCTAACTGGACATTCTACTTAAAAAAAAAAAATTAAATCAGAAGTAAAGCTCTCATTCAATAATACCCTTATTTTAAGGTAAATCTTAAAAAATGAAATTAAAGTTTCTAAAGATAAAAACAGTTCAATGTGGACATTTTTAAAATTTACTCCTAATGTAAAAGTTGACTTTTAGTAGTTACAACCACAGACCATGTAGATTTTTGTTTGTTTGTTTTTTAAATTTTAATTTTATTCATTGCCTTGAGAGGAGCACTGAGAAAGGGAGAGAGCACAGCTTTGAAGAACTGGCAATTTGGGCTCTCCTCTCCCTGTTTCCTCCCCTCCCCCACTATCTTAGCTATTTGACCCCATAAACAACTTTGGGATGGTAGCCAGATTTCTGTATGCTAATGAGGCCCCTATTCAGGATTTAGTGCGATTTCATCCACCCGGACCTTCCCGACTGCCCAGGGGAAGCCTGGTTCACAGAAATGTCCCAATCTTGTCAGGGGTTCGCCAGTGAGGAGTTCACACTGACTTGAAACACACAGACTCTGAACACCTCGGGTCACATCAGATTATTTATGAGCAAATTCTTTTCACCTTCTGTCTAAAGTAATGAAAGGCTACCCAGAAATCTTTTGTGCTACTCACCAAAAGAAGTTCTGGCAACACCCAGTCTAGGTTCTACAATTTTTGTCTAGATAATTGCATTCCTATTAGCAAAATGTTTCCAAAAGTTTCCTTAAACCTCCCTTATCCAGGTCAGAGCGCTAGGTCCCATTAGACTCTCCAGTCGCCCGGAATCTGATCATTGCAGAAGTTTCAGGGGTGTGTGTGTGTGTGTACAGATGAGGTGGTGGTGGGAAACCATGTGGAGTGACCACCGCGCATTATTACATAACGAAAGCCCTGGCGGCTGGAGAAAGCTGGCTTGACATTGAGACACTCCAGGGGGTGGGGAGTTACTGTCCTGGAGTCGCTAGGAACAGCAAGGCAGTTCCAAGAAATCCAGAGAGGAAGGTGGCCGAGATAAAGAAAACGTTTTGGTAATGAGAATATAAAAAAACCGCAGGACCCAGAGCACTAGCAAATGGCTGGGAACATGTAATAATTTGTTAGAACGGCAGCCTTCCAATTATTGCCCGGGAACAACAGAATTTGCCCTTTGGGGGATTAAAAATGTAATAGCAAAACCAGAAGCTAATGAATGGAGTTCAATCGTTTGTTGAAAATACTTAAATATTTCTGTCTGGGAGCGCAAACTCTCCTGCAGTTACTTAGAAAGCAGGGACTCAAACCAAACCAGAATACTCTCCCATGCGTCTCCACTTTTATCCTATCCGAAAAGGAGCTGCTCACGTGGTACTGCCCCCTTAAGACCTGCTAGCTCTCGGGATCTACAAAAGGGAGTCAACCACGTAGGTTTTCAATCCAATTTAGCTTCTATTATAGACCATACAATGTGGGTTAAAATTGCTAGGAGTTTCACAGTTTAGTGAAAAAGACAAATTGTACCAATTCTAATACAAGTTAGGCAAGTGTTAGAGCAGAGGTATAAACAACATACTTAGGAAAAAAGAAGAAGTAATTATAACAACAAAGATTACCTTTGTCTTGCGCTAAATCCCCTACATATTGACTGCAAAAGGATAATTTTGTTTCTTTGCTCTTGATACGTCTTCCTTTCCCTGTAGCTTTTCCATCTTGCCTGTATGCAGATGGCAGCCATGTGCCTCCGCGTACAGTGCTCCCTCCACCTCTGCTGAATGATGGTGGCTGCAGTCCGCAACTCCCAATACCGCTGCCTCTCTACGTGAGCACGCCAGGAAGCTTGGAGGAGAGTGGCTGCATTGGCCTTAACTAAAGCATCCTGGTGCACAGATGCATGTCTCACTCGCTTCTGGTAATTCCTCCAGAATTGCTGTGGGGAAGACAAAAATAATACAAACTAGTGTCATATCTTTTACACATTTTCACAGAAACAGGAAAAATTAGAAAGTAAGTGGCTAAACAGCTAAATTGTGGGTGATTAAGTTTTCTAGATAAGCTTGGTTAAAACAACTATTTTAGATAACATAACCTTGATAAACTTAATTATAGAACTTAAAATAATTTTAAAATTTTTTATGCTTTCATGCTGTACAAATTATTGGGTTGTTGGAAAAGTCATGATGCATTTTGCAACGAAAAACATAGAAAAAAATACATCATGACTTTTCCGACAACCCAGTAATTTAAACAAATTATATTATATTCTCATGCTACAATTTGCTAATATTAATGGGTTTAAGGTCAACATGCACACTTTTCAAATTTCAGATATGAAAGACTTCCCCGTACAAATAGAAAAGGTCCTGTGGAAACAGCCATCATATAAATCAATGAGGGAGAAAATAAGGTACCTGTAATCCAAGATGAGTACATAACAACAATGTATGAAAACTCTCAAATATCATGCAAAAAATTATTAAATAAAAATAACTATGTGAATAAAAACTAGGCACATGACTCCTTTGCCCCTAGTCATAACTCACAAGCCATTATAACTATAAATTCAATTTAATTTAAATTCAGCTCCATCAACAGTCTACTATTACATGCCAGTTAATTTGCTGGGTGCTATCAATATTTCAAAAATGAATAGGACACATTCTCATCTTTGAGTAAGTTTACATTTTATTTATGTTTCACAGCAAAATACTTCTGGTTACCAAAACAAAGGCCAAATAAACTAGCCAACGTCATGCAAGGTATCGCTTGCTCCCTACCTGGATAATAACGGACGCCTGTCTCAGACGGAGCAGGTGCTGCCTGCACAGCAGGGCCCGGAACCATCGCTGCAGCAGCACGATTCTGCGGAGCACCTCCTGGTGAAGCAAGTCCTGCACGTGCTGCCGTTCCTGCTCTTTCAGGAACACCTACCAGGAGCAAGTAAGGTAAGGAATGCAGTGTAAGAAGTGAGAAATTTATTCCACGAATCATCCTTTCTGTAAGAAGCTTTTTTAGACGAGAACAAATACAGTGGCAGATGTGTAAAAGCAGTACCAATAAATACATCTGCTGATTTATCCAAAGTAGTCATTCTCAAATTCGAAAGGAGACATTAGAACCCAGAAGGGGAAATGGGATGGTAAGTATAAATACAAAAATCCCAGTGCCAGAGACTAAATTGATACATTATTCCCTTCCCTTGAGAAATTCACCCCTATGATGAGCCAATGTGCTGCTGATAGCATGTCATATTTTTCAAGGATGTTGGGAAGGGGAAAAAAGTTGAGAATCATAGATCTTCAAGTTTGATCACAACACAAATACACCAATAATGAGTCTTTTTCAAACCCAGTATGCATCAAAGGCTTGTTGCTGCCCAGAGCTACTAATCAGTTTATTTACTCCTTCATTCCATTAAAAAAACTTTAGTGGGCTGGCCGAGTGGTGCGTTGGTTAGGAGCTGGCTTGGGATGCCACCTCTGAGCAGCAGGGCCCTGGTTCGGATCCCACATATGAGAGCCAGTGACACTACCCTCTACAGCTAAGATGGTGAACTGCTGTGAGTTCCCGGGACGGCATAGCTGCAGCCCCTGCTGCAGTGGGCTGCCATAAGCTACAGTAGTGGCCCGGAGCCAGCGTGAGCGGCCAGCAGCTGGTGTGAGCTGCCAAGAGCGACCGTGAGCGGCCGTCCAGAGGCCGGAGATAGATAGGCCTCACCGGGAAGAGCGCATGATAATACCAACATGGGCCAGTGAAGCAATGTCCTCCACAATTAGACTGAAAAACAAAAAAAAGACAGCAACTTGTCTGTTCCCCTTCCCTGATTCCCCAATGCTGTTCTCCTCCCCCAACTCCCCAATAAAAATCCTTTAAAAAAAAGTTAGTATGACAAATGAAATAGTGCTTGAATAAAATTAAAAAAACAAAACAAAAAACTTTAGGGATTTAAGGGGCTACAAAGATAACTTAGACATAGTCCCTTAGGAAACAGGATTTGCACTCACCTTTACGAGCAGGTCAATATTAAAAATTGTATATATTTAAGGTATACAATGTGATATTTTAATGTATGTATACATTGTGAAATGATTACCACAGTCAAACTAACATATCTATCACCTCCCATTTTTGTCAAAATCAAAAAATTTTTTTTAGGAAGAGAACACAGATACTGGACACACAAAGAGGAAAACAGTAAACTAATACAGGCATGAGATAGAGGACCCCATCTGAGCAAAACATGGGGTTGGAAATAATGGTAAAGACACATACAGGGGACAGTGAAACCATCTTCATAGTGAAGATATTAAATAGTGTAAAATCACAATATGGAGGTTCTTGAAAAAGAGAAAGATATTTGAATTTAATGAGGAGGTTATCGGGAGATTACTACTGAGCAGGGAGCTAACACAAAGAAAAAAGTATAATAAGATTATTTTGATATGATGGGTAGAGTGAGCTACAAGGAATGACAAATAGACGGCAACCAGATGAGGGATCTGTTTACTGTAAGAGAAATATAAGTGAGAGCTAAAAAACAGAACTAATATGGAAACAGTATAAGTGGAGAAAAAGGGAGAGATGTGAGAATCATTTGTAAGGAAAAATAAACAAAACTCTGTAAAGAATTAAAGTGAAGGGTAAGCCAAATAAGATTATAGTTTCCAGCCTAAGATACTAAAAGAATGACAGAAAGAGTAGGTGACAAATTAAGGACAGTAAGGGAATCAGGATAAGGTGATTTTGGGCAAGGAGAGTTGGAAATTACAGTAGAACACTAGAGAGAGATGAGTTTTAGGCAGTTAAAATTATAGGCAGAACTAAAGAATCGGCCAGAAGCTTTTTGATTAATATTGACTATATTATTAAGTAAAATTTCTTGGCCTAATTGATTTTTTCATGACATCTGTTATACTATGTTTTTTCATACAACATTCTCATAGGCTAAAATTGTCATTATTATTTAAACACAAAAATACACTCAATTTTGACAAGGGCTATAAATATATTTACCATAGATTTTCCAACTTGATAATTATTTGGATTAAGATTTATTTTCCTGAAGAAATTTTGAATGTTCACTTTGGATGGAATAATATTTCGAGGAAGAAGTACATGGAAGTGGCTCACAAAATCCTGAAAAATGAAAGAAAATGTTATAAAATCACTAGAGAATCATATGAACACAAGATCCTAAACTTAACTAACTGTCCTTTTATTAATCCTTTTCTTATTCATTTAAACAGGGCAAAACCAAGAAAGTACTTGTTAACTTAAAATATTACAAAAAGTTAATTTGTAAAAAGGGGAGGGTTGAATTCTACACAGTATCCAAGGGGAATGGAAGGGAAAAAAGGACAGAAACCATCCATTTTGAGAGATCTGTATTAAATGCCAAAGAAAAATTTATTTAATGAGAATCAGAAATTTTTAGCACAAACATAAGCAAAGGTGGCAGCTATACAGGGTATAACTAAGAACGAAGCTTTCTCTCTGGTAACAGCAAAGACTTGCTCAGCTGCTGTGGAGCCTATCAGACAGTTTCCTATGAAAGAAAATCCTGCTGAAAATCTTTAGCAAAAAATCAAACGGAATCCTTTCTTTTGAACTAAAAAGTCCTGATAGAACGATTTCAATTACTAGAATAATCAGTGTGAAGAATTGCAACGTTATGAGTAAACTTAATATTAGTAAACATTCAGATCACATGAGAATAGCCAAGTACTGGTTCTACTACAACAAAAGCTAATGAGGTTGCTGTTCTTCCATGGAAGTGAGTCCCCTCAACGTCTTTAATTCTGTATACAAAAGATAGAATGGGAAGGAAGAATTAAAGAGAAATAAACAAGTGAGCCCCAAATAAAAAATAAGCAAGACAGGAATAATTTACTTGGTGTGCATATATATGCAAAGATCTCTAAAATGTATAACCTGGAAAGAGTATTTGCAACTGTATCCTGACTGGCGAATTCGCACTGTCTCCAGCATCCCGGTGTACCGAAGCTGTCGAAGCACCAAGGCGTCACTGAACCTCAATGGTAGCTAAAACAAAGCAAACAGAGAAAGAATAACCTAGGAGAATAGAGGTCCAAATTAATATTTGTCCTATAAGTACGGTTAACTTTTGAATATCTAGGAAGTGACTGAAAGTTGTCCATTTCAGACATAGTAGAGGCGATAGGATACTCTCACGTTCCCAGCTGGTAACTTCAGAAAAGTTCTGACTGCCTGACCCCAGGGAAAAAGAGAAACCAAGCTTCCAGGCTTCTCTAATCACAGTGGGAGAGAACCTTCAAAGCTCAAAAGGAATGTAGTTGCCCACAGAGGAGGCCATATTATAAAATATGTAACATGATTAGCCTATTTAAATATAGTCAAGAATGTCCATATTTTTAATTCAGATTTTATCTAGAATCTCACTCAGAAACCACCTGCCCCACTCTACCAATTGTCTTGGTTAACTGAGAGCTGACAGATTCTTCTTCTAATGACTAGTACAAGGTTAAGAGAAGTTCATTTCCCTAAATACTTTCTGCTAATGACACACTGAAAAACAAAAAATTCCTATAGTCCCTGACAATTGATGATCTCACTGTGTAGGTAGGCAACGATAGGGAAGAGGCTAATGAAGGTGCTCACTCCTCAGCAGGCACAATATCGTCGCACCTAGGGATCTCAGTAGGCATGCTTTTAGACATTCAAAAGATGTATGTGGAGCTTCTGCTACTTCTCCCTATTCTCTAAATACTATTTTCAATAATCCCTTAAGGCAGTCCCAAACATTTTCCTGCAGACAGATGGAGCACACCAGCTGTCAAGGAAAAAATGTCAGATGGGCAACTTATGTTAAATAATAATAGTTAACATTTATTGAGTACTTAGTCTGTACCCTGAAAAACTTCATTAATTGAAATCTTAGCACAGCAAGTTCTCAATTAACAAAAAGGACTCAAACTTCTATTTAACTGTAAATAAAATGGTTCCCTTTTTAGTCACTGGAAAAGAGTAGCTAACATTTACTAACCACTTAGCACGAGCCAGAAACATTCTAACTATGTTACAGGTATTGACTCAAATATGCTCACAAAACACTATGCAGATGGTCCTGTAATTACAGTGTATTCTTACACGAATAAAAATATTTAAGCACAGAAAGGTTAACTTGTCTGAGGTCACAAAGCTTACAAGTAGCAGAGTTGGAGACTGCTTCTCAAGGATTAAGAAAGCTGAACATAATTCCTAAAATTCCTACATTTTAGCTGTTCAGGCTGGGAACTAATTTCTCCCATGATGACCATGAAGATGACAAATGTTCACAATTATTAGATGAATTTTGCAAAGCTCTAATTAGCTGTCATGGAAAACAGGAGCTGCCATGGAAAACGGAAAGGAATCAAGATGTCCACAGTATCTTCCCTATTTTACAAAGACAAGAATCTCTAAACATGTAAAATGCCAAGCAAGTTCTTTAAAAGTGATGTTTATAGCCAAACAAGAGAGAGATTAATCTTGGGACAATAAAACTTGCATAAAACTTTTTTATGATGCAATTTCAGAGATATTTGTTTCTCAAAATTCTAGGAAATGCTAAGTCAACAGCATATAAGTACCTCACAGGCAGGTAAGTGTAAAAATTACAAAGATAGCCATAGAAAATAGAGAATATGGTTTTCCTTCAAAGATTATGGTCCATTTAATCTCCCTAGAATTTAAAGCTCAGTTTGAAGTAAGCTCAGCTAGAAGCACTCATTTACAGGACATCTTTACCTTTTCGGCATTAGAGCGAATGCATTTGACAAAATATGGTTCTGCCTGACCGAGCGTCTCCATCAGTTTGTTTAATGAGGCCTGCAATACAAAGTAATATAATTATCATTTTCTTCTCTTCCAAACTGGCAACAAGTGATTTATAAATATAAATAGTAATGTTGGCAAAACATGCAAAAAACAAGTGGCATATGAGAAATAGGTTTATTTCTGGGAGGGATGGGGAGAGGGGGAGAATGACCATTACAGCATGGCTTTTTAGTCACGTGACTCATATGCCATTGAGGTACCTTGCAGATTATTTTGGCCTTTCAATGCTCATCTGAACGAAACAGATTCCTCTTTATTAAAAGTAAAATAGGAAATAACCTGAAACTGGGCACTGATGCTGGGAGGTTTCTTCTTCTTGTGCAAATGAAGAAGAGACTTGGTAATGCGATCCTGTAGGGTCAGTCTCGTCAGGTGTTTTAAAGAATTTACCTCTAGCAAGTGCTGAAAAAAAGGGGGAAAAATCAAATTCTTCACATAAATTAATCTAAAAATAGGAAAAACAAAATTATAAGCCAGTTTTCATTGTTTCCTGTGTATAATGACTGTGGTGAATATGGGAGATTGATATTCAACATCCATCTGCCTTCCTCCTTCCTGCACATGCTTTCCAGTGAAAATGAAAAACTCCTTTTTCCAAACTCTCTTGCAAATCAGGTTCTGTATTAGAATCTATAAAATTGTATTTGAATCTATAAAACACACTAAAATAAACAAAAATTAGCTACATTTAATTTAAAAAAAGAGAAATAGATGGGATTCCTGTCGTTAATGACTGAATGGAATTAATTACTTCAGATATATCCAACATATTTATGTTGGTTGTCATATGAAGTTTAAGAAGTTATCCACTTGAGGAGAGTGAAAAGACAGTACAAATGCTAGACGTGCCATTCAAAATACTAAAAGACTACAGAGAGTAAAAGAAACAGAAAAACAAATGAACAGGTACAGATGTTTGATAGCAAATGTGGTGTCCTCCCTTTTTTTCTACATAAAATCTATTAATGATAAGAACATCATTACAAGCCACTTACATGAATTTCTTTTGTTTTGCAGTTTAAAACAATAGTCACCACTACCAGAAACCACATCAGCAGTGCATTACATTTTCTTTGGAAACCTAAGGTAACTTAGGTAGAAGGAATAATAAAGACAGATTCATTTTCTTGTTTCTTAAACTAGAGAACTGCAAGAATAAATAGCTCTTTTTCAGTTCTTTCAAAATTTTGGAATTAGGTTCATTAACAAGGTTACAAGTGACACAGGTCCTTCTTTAGGAGGGTACAAGAGAATGAAACACTCAGTAAGATTTTTCTATCTTCAGTAAATTGAATAAATATTTTTGGAATGCCTTCTCTGCATTAACAATGTATATCAGAGTAGGCTAATCAGCCCAAGGGCCAAATCCTTCCTATTGTTTTTAAATGGTTTATATGGTTGGAAAATATCAAAATAGTAATGGCATGAGAAAAATTATATAAAACTGAAACTTCATTGTCCATAAATAAAGTTTTATTGGAATACATTCACATTCCATTACGTATTGTCTACAGTTCCATTTGTGCTATAACAGCAGAGCTAATCAGTTACAACAGAGACCACAGGCCTGCAAGCATATCTGGACCTTTACAGAAAAAACTTGGCTAACTAGTGCTGATGATAATGAGCGTTACATAAGCACTAATAAGAAATTATTTAAAAATCAGCTAAACTTCAAAATTTGATTTTAATCTGGTCCAAGAAGAAATTTTAAAATCTCATGTAAAGAAGCAATTATTCAACAAAAATTTACATTTAGATTCAGAACCTTTTCAAACACTAGAAAATGGGATATATCACAAATAAATATCTACTTGAACCTTTAAACTTGGCCATTTTATAACATCCAGTCTTATTTCTAAAACAGATGTAAGTGAATGTACACAATCCCTATTTTGGGTATAAATAAGTTATTTCTTGTCATTGATCTATAAAGATTGTCTGCATGAGTAAAAAAAAAAATAATTATGAAATAGGGTACCAATGGAAAAAAGATTTTTCATAATACCCACCTTTGGAAGGCCAGGCTTGGATTTCAAGTTTTTGTTTCTCCTAAAGAGACAAATCAGACATTAGAAAAAACTACAGATCTGAGTACATCTAACTGATTCCCAGGTCTCTGTTGAAACAACAAATTATTGGGTTGTCAGAAAAGTCAGGATGCATTTTTGCAACGAAAAACATAGGAAAAAATACATCATGACTTTTCTGACTACCCAATATATACTCATTTCCAAGACATGGTCATCTATATAGAAGCAGTTTGATTCAATTAAGCATACACTTTTGGGAAGGAGAAGAAGCAGGGAAAAGGGAACAAGGAAAAAGATGCCTGTCCT
The DNA here is from genome assembly GCA_033961575.1 of Aselliscus stoliczkanus. Classification (NCBI taxonomy): domain Eukaryota; kingdom Metazoa; phylum Chordata; class Mammalia; order Chiroptera; family Hipposideridae; genus Aselliscus; species Aselliscus stoliczkanus. Next base: position 60,886,622 of record CM066732.1, on the reverse strand, counting down.
GTAATGCAGGTATGTATTCACAGACGTAAACCTGATGATGGTAACATAACACTGCACATTCAAAGCTAAAGTTTCATTTTCTTTTGGAGGTTAATGGGGCTCTAATTTCTTTTCATTATGAAGTCATTTCAGGACTTTAAATAGATGCTTAATTTCATGAATTTTTTTAAACTAAAACTTAAGATCTTCCACTTTTGGAAATTAAAATCTCTCTTCTGCTCTTTTTTCATTATTCGTAACTCAAAATCATACTTATGTCAAGAGTTTTTGTTTTGTTTTGTTTTGTTTTGAGGGCAGTGCCACTGGCCCTCACATGTGGGGCTGAAACGGGGCTGCTGGCTTCCCAAGCCAGACCTTAACCACTGCGCCACCACGCCACTCAGCTGGCCCAAGACTTTTTTTATTATGGCTACAGAAAGAAAGGGAATAAAGGCCAATACTTAATGAACATGGGTTGGGGAGCCAAAAGACCTGGGCTTGAATCTACCTACCCTCTATCACCTACTAAGGTGTGATTTTTAACCTGTAGAACCCTTGGTTTTATCATGTAATATTGTAAAATGAGGATGATAATACCATCAACCTCAAGAGTTGTGAGGATTAAATGAATTAATTCACAATTCTGGAGTATAGCAAGACTTATATAAATTGAGCCTATTAACAGTTAAGCAATGACTTCAGGATTAAGGAATCCAATTCAATCAGTCATACCTCTAGTTAGCGGTCAAACACTATGCTTTGGAAGTGTCTGAAATATGTTCATATAGGTAACTAAACGCTGTTTACTGATTTACCATGCATGGTTATACCTATGTCCTCAAAGCAGTTCTAGGACCAGGTAATAAGGAATGGCAGGCTTGGATGAGTGTTTATATATCACTATATACAGCTCCATTCAACATTTCACAGGGGATTTTCCTGCCCAATTTTTTAGGCCTGCCAGAATCAAGGGACAATTAAAGTTAAAGAGCAAGAATCCGGGCTGGCAGAGTGGCGTGGTGGATAAGAGCTGGCTTGGGAAGCCAGCGGCCCCGGTTCGGATACCACATATGAGGGCCAGTGACACTGCCCTCTAAAAAAAAAGGAAGACCAATCCAAAAAAGAGGTAAGAGTTTTTTCTCTCTCTGGATATAGGGTCCAACAAAGAGCAACAAAGGATAATTTCTATACTGAATATAATGAATTATGATTTTCCTGTCAAGATGAAAACAAAGAACAAATAAACAAAAAAACCATCAGCTTAATAATGCATGAGATTCCTAACTCTAAATGCTGACTACTTTTGAATCTTGTTTCACTCCAAATTCTACTCATGAAATAGTATCACTATCACCTTTTCGTTTTTTCGTCCAGAAATTTTAAATCACTCATAAAAAGCAATCCACATTACTGATTAATACTAACGTGAGAATTCCATGGGCTCTTTCCAAGAGTTTGCTGCTAGCTGAATTAGCAAATATACCATCTTTGTCAAGCAAGGAGGTGTTACTTGATAGTTTGCTCTGGCGAATCCCAGTTCTGCCATTCCAGGAAATATCAAATGCATCACTGTAAAAATAAAATGCAGTACAATTTGCTTTGGTTAATTCAGACCTCTCTAATTCACACTCTCTAAATTGCTTAAATACATAAAATAAAACTTTAAACACTTCAGTTAAAATTTAGAAAAGATGCTAAACCAGCAGCAAATGGTTTTATGAGACAGATTTTTTCAATCAATCTGGACTAACGTTTTACTCATTCAGAACAAAAAATTTCTAAGGATTCTGACATATTCACATACAAGTGTACATGTAGATGAGTACATCGTACAGCTGGCTAAATATGTGGTTAAATACATTGTTAACCATTTAACAATCAGTAAATGTATTATAATATAAATAGTGGCTTTGTCTTTGTTAGATTTTAGAAATTCCACATGCTACTGAAGGAATTTCCAATCATAACAGGCAATCCCACTTTATGAATATTTAATTTCCTCCTGGGAGGTTTATTCACACACTCACTATTCAAACACACCCACCAAAGGTACTAAGCTACTTCTATGGGCTGAGCACTATTTTAGGCACTGAAGGTATAGGAATGAAAAAAACAGATAAAATTATCAGTGATTACAATAGGGGGCTTTCCAAGTAAACACAGTAAATTGCATACATATTTGGATTCTTCCAGAAACCCATAAAAACATTAATAAAATAAGTTTCAAGGGAACAAACACTTAGGAATGAAGAGAATATACTAAGAAATAACAATGACACATTTTTGAAATATGGAAAGCTGAAAAATATACCAAGTAGATTGCTTTCTCAGTAGTAAACCTTAAATTAGCTGTGGGGAAAGATAAGAAGCATCCCTATTTACTCTGTACAACTCCCAAAAAGCTCCAGAGTTGGTGGTGCCAAGTACCTCCGGAAGTGGTGGGAAAGGTAGGTTAAAAATGGGAGCGCTAGCTGCAAGTCAGTTTAAGAAGCACTTGGAGGGCCAGCCGGGTGGCGCAGTGGTTAAGCGATAGCTTGGGAGGCCAGTGGTCCCGGTTTGGGACCCACATATGAGGGCCAGTGACACTGCCCTCAAAAAAAAGAGGGCCAGCCGAGTGGCACGATGGTTTAAGTGCTGGCTTGGGAAGCCAGCAGGCGATTCTGTCCCACATATGAGGGCCAGTGACACTGCTCTCAAAAAAAAAAAAAAAAAAAAAAAAAGCAGCACTTGGAACTTCATGCAACCTGATGACCAGGCACAACTGAGGATGAGTTTATAGACGTCCAAGGAAATAGTGAAAATAGAAATTCTTAGTCCTCTTACCCACCTGGCTCCAGGATGCTGACAGCGGGGTTACAGCTGACCCTTGAACAACACGGGTTTGAACTGCCCAGGTCCACTTATATACAAATTTTTACATTAAATTTATTGGGGTGAAACTGGTTAGTAAAATTACATATGTTTCAAGTATACAATTCTATAATACATCATTTATACACTGCATTGTGTGTTCACCACCCAGAGTCAGTTCTCCTTCAGTCACCATATATTTTACCCCCTTTTCTCATTTCTATTAATCCGTTCCCTCCCTTTCCCTCTGGTAATGACTAAACTTTTGCCTGTGTCTATGAGTTTTTGTTTCTTTGTCTTGTTCGTTTGTTGCTTTCAGTTTTATATCCCACATATGAGTGAAGTCATATAGCTCTCGACTTTTTCTATCTGGCTTATTTCGCTTAGCATGATAATCTCAAGATCCATCCACATTGTCGCAAATGGCAAATCTTTTCTTAGGGCTGAGTAGTATTCCATTGTATATATGTACCACATCTTCTTTACCCAATCGACTATCTAAGATTTATTTCCATGTCTTGGCCACTGTGAATAATGCTATATGGAACATAGGGGTACACATATCTTTAAAGATAAATGTTTTCAAGTTTTTGGGATAGAAATCATAAGAGGGATTGCCGGGTCATATGGTAATTCTATTCTTAATTTTTTTTAGGAAACTCCACACTGCCTTCCATAGTGGCTGTACCAACTTACATTCCCACCAACAATGTATGAGGGTTCCCTTTTCTCCAGAGCCCCTCCAATACTTGTTATTACTTGTCTTGTTGATAACAGCCATTTTCACAAGTGTGAGGGGGTATCGCATTGTGGTTTTGATTTGCATTTCTCTAATAGGTATTGAAGTCGAGCATTTTTTCATATATCTGTTGGCCATTTGTATGTCTTCTTGGGAGAAGTGTCTGTTCAGGTCCTTTGCTCATTTTTCACTTAGTCTGTTTTTTCCTTATTGAGTTGTACGAGTTTTTTATATAATTTGGAAATTAGCCCTTTATCGGGGGTGGTGTTTACAAATATCTTCTCTCATTTGGTTAGTTGCCTCTGTTTTGTTGATGGTTTCTTTTGCGATGCAGAAGCTTTTAAATTTGATATAGGCCCATTCATTTATTTTGCTAATGTTTTTCACTAAATGTATTTTCTCTTCCTTATGATTTTCTTATTAACACTTTCTTTTCTCTGGCTTATTTTAAGAATACAGTAATAATACATATGCAAAATATGTTAATCAACTGTTTATGTAAGGCTCCCAGTCAACAGGCTATATGTAGAAGTTTTTTTAGGGAATCAAAAGTTATACATGTATTTTCAGATGCACAGGGGCCCCTAACCCTCACATTGTTGAAGGATCAAATGTATATCATCCAGACAGAAAATTAGAATGAAATTTTGTGTAAAATCTAGTCCAAGAGGAAAGACCTAAAGATATTGATATGTTACAGAGACTGACAATACACCAATATACCCAATTAATTGGAGATTCCAATTAGCTTTTCAGTGTCTCAATCCTAAATATGAATGGCTGACCCAGGTTCGCTAAACATCGGAGGAAAATCCTTAGCAAGAAACACAGAAACCAAAATAAACAATCATGACATAAACAACTTGAAGAAAAAAAAGACTAGGCAGGGAAAAGAAAGCTTTTTAAAAAACTATCACTGATATCCTAAGAGAGAAGAGAGAAAATATTCCATCTTTAAAAAAAGAAGCTGTACAAAATAAGCATTGAGAAAACAAAATTAATAACAAAAAGCTCCCCAGAATTAAAAATGTGACACTAATGAAAACACAGTAAAATATGAGATGTGATCAAAAACTACGGTGAATGTTTAAATTTAAAAATTTATTACACTAGGGCCGGCTGAGTGGTGCAGTGGTTAAGAGCTGGCTTGGGATGCCAGCGGCCCTGGTTAGGATCCCACATGAGAGGCCAGTGACACTGCCCTCTTAAAAAAAAAAAAAAATTTATTACACTAAAAGTCACATTGCCATTAAACCTCCTCAAAATACTCTTTCTCACTTGCCACTTACTGAAGCAGTTCTGGAAGATCTCTTTCAGGAGTGTCCTTAGTTGAATTATCATGGCTGCCTCGATGTCCTGAATCATTTTGACTTTGGGGAAGAGCCAGAAATTGCATGGTGCCAGATCCGGTGAATAAGGTGGATGAGGACACATTGTAATGTTTTTATTTGAAAGAAATTGCCGTACCAGAAGTGATGTGTGACATGGAGTATTGTCATGACAGAAGATGATTTACGACACACTTTATTTTTTTTTATTTATTTATTTTTTTTGAGGGCAGTGTCACTGGCCCTCAAATGTGGGACCGAACCAGGGCCGCTGGCTTCCAAGCCAGCGCTAACCACCGCGCCACTCGGCCAGCCCACAACACACTTTAAAGCAAACGTTCTCTCAACCATAGCTCACATCCGACTGACTGCACCGAAGAAGCTGAAACTTGTCACACACTGTTACTAAGGTTTGACGTGTCACTATGCTATCCGTATTGAAGATCCTGCTTTTCCATTGGATGGCACTCGGCAGCAGCATTCAAACCATATTTGTTGATCACACCTCTTTTACAAGCCCAGGAAACAGAGATTCCCAAACAAGATGAACCCAAAGAGGCCCACACCAAGACACATCATAATTCAAATGCCAAAGGTTAAAGACAAAGAGAGCAACTTAAAAGCAGCAAGAGAAAAGCAGTTAGTTACCTACAAGGGAGCTCCCATATGACTGTCAGCTGATTTCTCAACAGAAACTTTGCAACCAAGAAGGGAGTGGCAGGGAATATTCAAAGTGATGAAAACCAGACTTACAACCAAGATTACTCTTCCAAGGCAAGCTATAATTTAGAATCAAAGGACAGATAAAGAGCTTCCCAGGCAAGAAAAAGCTAAAGGAGTTCATCACCACCAAACCAATATTATAAGAAATGTTAGAGGGACTCCTTTAAGATTAAAAACATATCAAAAATATGAATAATAAAATGGCAATAACTACATATCAATAATTACTTTCAATGTAAATGGATTAAATGCTCCAAGCAAAAGACAGAATAGCTGAATGGATAAGAAAACAAGACCTTTATATATGCTGCCTACAAGAGGCTCACTTCAGATCAAAAGACACACAGACTGAAAATAAAGGAATGGGAAAAAGGTATTTCATGAAAGTGGAAATTTAAAAAAAACAAACAAACCTGTGCTAGCAATGATTATACCAGACAAACTCGATTTTAAAACAAAGGCTATAACAAGGGACAATGAAGGACCTACTAATCCCACTTCAGGGTATTTATTCTAAGAAACCCAAAACACTATTTTGAGGGGGCGTGTGCATCTATATGTTCATTGCAGCATTATTTACAATTTACAATGGCCAAGATGTGGAAGCAGCCTGGATGTCCGTTGATGACATCCAGAAGAATGGATAAAGTGGAGGTGTTTTTTATACACACACACACACACACACACACACACACACACACACACACACACACACACAATGGAATATTGCTGGAAAGGAATGGGTTCTCGCCATCTGCAGCTGCATGGATGGGCCTGAAGAGTACTGTGCTGAGTGGAGTATGTCAGACAACAAAAGACAGATGCAATGTAACTTACTCATATGTGGAATCTAAGAACAAAATAAACAAAACAAACTCATAGATACAGAGAACATTTTGATGATTGCCATACAGGAGGGGAGTTGGGAATAGGTGAAAATGGGAAGGGATGAAGAAGTACAAATTGGTTGTTACAAGACAGTCATGGGGATGTAGGGCATAGCATAAATAATACATTACAGTCAATCATACTGTAATAACTAAGCATGGTGTCAGATGGTGTTAGATTTATTGGGGTGTTAGATGGGAGGGGGAGTTGGGGAACAGGGTGAAAAGGTGAAGGCATTAAGAAGTTCAAATTGGTAGTACAAAATAGTCATGGGAATGTAAAGTACAGCATAGGGAATATAGTCAATAATATGGTAATAATTATACATAGTGCCAGGTGAGTACTAGACTAGTCAGGGGAATCACTTCATAAATTATATAAATATCTAACCAGTATGCTGTACACCTGAAATTAATATAAAATAATATTGAATGTAAAAATAAAAGGTGAAAGAACGACCCCTATACTGAGAGAAATATTTTCAAATCATATATCTAATAAGGGACCTGTATCTGGCATATAAAAATATACCACTCAAAAATAAGACAACCCTATTTAAAAATAGGAAAATTTACTCAGAAATAGAAAGGAATGAACTACTGATATATTTAACAACTTGACAGACTAGGCATCCCGCTTAGTGAAAAGAGTTAATCTCAAAATCTTATGAAAGGGTTTATAATGTTACCCCAAAATATGTTACTTTGGTATAAGGATTATTCTGAGCTGAAGAGAACTGAAAAATCAACAGATAACAGAAGGCAGGGCATAAAATTTCCTTTTGTGTAGGTGTGCCTCTCTGCCATAGAAAAAAGAAAGGGGCAACTCATATCACCTGAGACATAGAATAGGCACTGAGATGAGTTTACATAAATAAACCTCACTAAAATAACTCATCTTCCATTCACTCCTCTATATATTTTGTACTCACTTCCCCAAATTGAATCATCCCTTGAAGCCCAAACATCCTTAACATTGTACAAAGGGTATATATATATAAGCCCCCAAGTATAACTTCTTAAGTTTCACTTTTCTGTAAACTCATACATGTAAACTATTAATAAAAATTGTATGCTTTTTCTCCTATCAATCTGTCTTTCATTAGTTTAATTCACAGGCTCCAAGCCTGTAGAGGAAACGTTTTTGCTCCCTAACAATTTTATACTACGTGATTCTATTTATATAAATCCTCAAAATCGAACTATAAAAATATACACATGCAGATTTTTTTAAAATGGTAAAAACTGTAGTCTAGTTAATATTAATATACTAATGTAAATGTCCTAATTTTGATAAAGTACTACTACTATGTAAGATGTCACTGAAGGAAAATTGAGTGAAGAGTACGTAAGACCCAATGAACCACTTTTTTTTTATACTATTTTCGAAACTTCCTGTTTTGAAAAATGGAATATAACCTTAAAGATTATTTTCCTATAAGTTCTTTTTTTAAAACACATTTTTTATTAGTTTCAGGTGCACGAAAAAACACAGTGATTAGACATTTATATACTTCACTATGTGATAACCTCAATTAAGTCTATTATTCTACGACACTGTACATAGTTATTGTATTATTGGCTATATTCCCTATGCTGTACTTTATATCTCCATGACTATTGTTTTTATACCTGACACTCAATATTATTTTATATTAATTTCAGTTGCATAGTGTCAGACATTTATATAATTTATGAAGTGATCCCTCAATAAGTCTACTGCCCATCAGGCACTATACATAGTTTTTATAATATTACTGACTACATTCCCCATATTGTACATCCCCAGGACTATATCATAACTACCAATTTGTAGTTCTTAATCCCTTCACCTTTCTCACCCAACCCCATCCCTCTTCCATCTGATAAACATCAGTTTGTTCTATGTATCTATGCATCCATTTCCATTTTGTTTATTTTGTTCTTTAGATTTCACATATAAGTGAGATACATGGTATTATTTCTCATTCTGACTTATTTCACTTAGCATAATACCCTCTAGGTCCATCCATATTATCACAAACAGTAAGATTTCATTTTTTTTTTATGACAGAGTAATAATCCATTGTGTGTGTGTGTGTGTGTGTGTGTGTGTGTGTGTGTGTGTGAGAGAGAGAGAGAGAGAGAGAGAGAGAGAGAGAAAGACAATTTCTTGATCCAGTTGTTTATTGATGGGCATTTCTGTGGTTTCCATTATCTTGGCTATTGTAAATAACATTGCAGTAAACATAGGGGTGCATGTATCTTTTCAAATTAGTGTTTTGGATTTCTTTGGATAAATACCCAGGAGTGGAATTGCTGAGTCATAAGGTACTTCTGTTTCCATTTTTTTAAAGGAAACTCCATACTGTTTTCCATAGTGGCTGCACCAATTTGCAATCCCACCAACAGTGCACCAGGTTCCCTTTTCTCCACATCCTCGCCAACCCTTATTGTTTGTTGATTTATTGATGATGGCCATTCTGAAAGGTGTGAGGTGGTAGCTCATTGAAGTTTTTATTTGCATTTCTCTGATTATTAGTGACACTGAGCATCTTTTCATGTCTATTAGTCATCTGTCTGTCCTCTTTGGAGAAATGTCTATTCTGGTCCTCTGCCCAGAATTATTAATTGTTAATTGCATTGTTTGTTTTTTGGTGTTGAGTTGTATGAGTTTTTTTATAAATTTTGGACATTAATCCTTTATCATATGTATCATTGGCGAGAATCTTCTCTCATTCAGTATGATGCCTTTTCGTTTTTTTGATCGTTTCCTTTGCTGTGAAAATCTTTTTAGTTTGATGTAGTCCCACTGGTTTATTTTTTTCTTTTGTTTCCTTTGCCCGAGGAGATATATATCAGTAAAAATATTACTATGGATAATGTAGAGTTTACTGAGAGTTTACTTCATATATTTTCTTCTGGAAGTGTTATGGTTTCAGGTCTTACATTTAAGTCTTAATCCATTTGAGTTTATTAATGTATATGGACTAAGAAGGTGGTCCAGTTTCTTTTCTTCTTTCTTTCTTTCTTTTTAAATTTCTGCTCTTACCTTTCCTTTCTCTACTTACTTTAGACTTTGTTTGCCGTTCTTTTTCCAGTTCCCTTAAGTGTAAAGTTGGATTGTTTGAGATTTTTCTACTTTCTAGAGGTAGGCCTGCATTGACTAAATTTCCCCATTACGACTGCTTTTGCTGTGTCCCACAGATTTAGGGTCATTGTGTTTTCATTTTTGTTTGTCTCAGGTATCTTGATTTCTCCTTGATCTCATTGTTGATCCATTCATTTTTCAGTTCCATGTTATTCAGCCTCCATGTGTTTCTGTGTTTTCCAGTAATTTTTCTTGTAGTTGATTTTTTGTTTCACACCATGTAGTCAGAGAAAATGCCTGATATGAGTACAATCTCCTTAAATTCATTGAGACTTGTTTTGTGGCCTAACATGTGGTCTACTTAGAAAAACGTTCCAGTTGCACTGGAAAATAATTCATATTCTGGGCCAGTCGAGTGGCGCATTGGTTAAGAGCTGGCTTGGGACGCCAGCAGCCCCAGTTCGGATCCCACATATGAGGGCCAGTGACACTGCCCTTTACAGCTAAGATGGTGAACAACAGCTCCACCTGGAGCTGGGCTGCTGTGAGTCCCCGGGATGGCATAGCTGCAGCCCCTGCTGCAGTGGGCTGCCATAGGCTACAGTGAGTGGCCGGCAGCCAGTATGAGCAGCTGGTGGCTGGTGTGAGCTGCCAATAGCCGATGTGAGCGGCCGTCCAGAGGCCGGCGATCTGCCTCACCCGGGAAGTGCACAATGATGATACCAACATAGGCCAGTGAAGCAACGTCCTCCACAACTAGACTGAAGAACAAAAGGACAACAACTTGTCTGTTCCCCTCCCCCAGTTCCCCAACACTGTTCCCTGCCCCCAATTCCCCAATAAAATCTTTAAAAGAAAAAAAGAATGTATATTCTGCTGTTTTAAGATAAAATGCTCTAAAAAGGTTAAATCCACCATCTTATCTACAGTATCATTTAAGCCCAATGTTTCCTTGTTGATTTTCTGTCTGGAGGATCTGTCCATTGGTGTCAATAGGGTGTTGAAGTCCCCTACTATGACTGTATTATTGTTAATCTCTGCCTTTATGTCAGTCAATATTTATATATTTAGGAGCTCCTATGTTGGGTGCATAGATGTTTACTAGGGTTATGTCCTCTTGTTGGACTGATATCTTTTTCATTATGTAATGTCCTTTGTCTCTTATAATAGTCTTCATTTTAAAGTGTATTTTTTCCGATGTAAATATTGCTACTGCAGCTTTTTTCTCATTTCCATTTGCATGAAATATTTTATTCCATCCCTTTACTTTCAATCTATGTGCGTCTTTCAATCTGAAGTGGGTCACTTATAGACAACATATATAGGTCTTGTTTTCTTAACCATTCAGATACCCTATGTCTTTTGATTGGACTATTTAATCTATTTGCATTTAAAGTGATTGATAGTTACTTAGTTATTGCCATTGTATTATTCATATTTTTTATCTTCTTTTATCTGTTTCCCCCATTCTTCTTAAAGAAGTACCTTTAACATTTCTTGTAATACTGGCTTGGTGGTAATGAATTCTTTTAGCTTTTTCTTGTAAGGGAAGCTCTTTATCTGTCCTTCAATTTTTAATGATAGCCTTGCTGAGTACAGTGGTCTTGGTTGTAGGCCCTTGTTTTTCATCACTTTGAATATTTCCTGCCAATCCCTCTGGCCTGCAAATTATCTGTTAAGAAATCAGCTGACAATCTTATGGGAGCTCCCTTGTAAGTAGCTAGTTCTTCTCTTGCTCTTTTTAAGATTCTCTCTTAGTCTTTAACATTGGCATTTTAATTATAATGTATCTTGGCGTGGGCCTCTTTGGGTTCATCTTATTTGGGACTCTGCACTTCTTGGCTTTGTGTGTCTATTTCCTTCCTCAGGTTAGGAAAGTTTTCTGTCATTTCTTCAATTAGGTTTTCAATACCCTCTCACTCTCATGTCCTTCTGGTACTCCTATGATGCAATTGTTGTTATGCTGGATGTTGTCCCAGAGGTCCCTTAAACTATCTTCATTTTTTTTTAAAATTCGTTTTTCTTTTTGTTGTTCTGATTGGGTGTTTTTTCTGCTACCTTGTCTTCTAAATTGCTGATTCGATCCTTTGCTTCATCTAATTTGTTGATCCCTTCTAGTGTATTCTTCATTTCAATTATTGTATTCTTTATTTCTGACTGGCTCTATTTTATGGTTTCTATGTCCTTCTTTATGCCCACTGTCTCTTTGCTGAAGTTCTCAGTAAGTTCCTGAAGCATTCTTATAGCCAGTGTTTTAAAATGTCTCTGGTAGGTTGGTTGCCTCCATTTTGTTTAGTTCTTTTTCTGGAGTATTGTCCTGCTCTTTTTATCTGGGACATATTTGTTTCCTCATTCTGGCTGCCTCTCTGTGTTTGCTTCTCTGTATTAGGTAGATTTCCTATGTCTCTCAGTCTTTGCCAGGTAGTCTTATATAGTAGGTGTTCTGTGTGGTTCAGAGGCACAGTCTCCCTAATCACCTGTGCATGTGCTCCAGGAGTGTCCCTTGTGTGTTGAATGTATTCTCTTGTTGTAGTTGAGCCTTGATTGTTTTTGATGCATCAGTGGGTGGGATGGGATTGGCTCTCAGGCTGACTGGCTGTAAGGATTGGCTATGAGCTGCTGTGTGGGTCTGACCCCTCAGAGGGAAAAATCTAGAGGTACAGATATTTGGAATTCACCAAATAAATTGTGGGTCCTCAATAAATTACACAATATATCTCTAACCCAAATGCTATTTGACTGATATCTGTGTATCCCAAAATTTATTCTATATTTCTTGATAGATGCTCTGAGGAACCTCAAGGTACCACATCCATGCTGAAACTTTCATTCTCCCTTCAAAACTGCAAGACTGTTGCTCCTACCATATTCCCTATCTAAGCACTAAGCCAGAAATCTAGAAACTATCTTTTTTTTTAAAGATTTTATTGGGGAATTGGGGGAGGGGAACACACATGTTGCTGTCCCTTTCACTCCTCAGTCTAGCTGTGGAGGACGTTGCTTCACTGGCCAATGTCAGTATTATTGTGCTCTTATGGGGCGAGGCAGTCGCTTAATGACCACCAGACGGCCACTCATGGCGGCCTATGGCAGCTCACGAAAGCTCCACCCACTGCCAAGCAGCCCCACTGCAGCCTACATCTTTGCCAGTGACCCGCAACAGCCCAGCTCCAGGTCGAGCTGCCATTCACCATCTTAGTTGTAGAGGGCGCAGCATCATTGGCCCAAATGTGGGACCCGAACCAGGGCCCCACTGCTCAGAGCCGGCATCCCATGCCAACTCCCAACCAATGCGCCACTTAGCCGGACCTAAAAACTATCTTTAATTATTCCATATCCTCACCCAATGTATTCCAAAAATTTTATATAGACACATAGATGCATTCTCTCTCTCTCTCCCGCCTTCTCTCTCTACTCCCCTCTTCTCCTTTCCCTCTCACTCCCCCTCTCCCTCTCTCTGAAACAAAGACATACCGGAATTACAATCACAGATTAAGAAGATAAGCTTGGCCAAGAACAAATTTTGTTAACTCCCAAAGCAGTTCTTTTCCTCCTACATGCTATGGAAAGGTCTACGGAAAAACAGGTAAGTTTTACTAATATATCATATTAGATTTAACAAGAAGAGTCCCAGCATTAGAATGGCAGGATCAATGGTGATGAAGCAGAATACTGGAAGTGAAAGAAAAAAAAAAATTGGCTGTGCCACAGAAAATGAGATAAATGCACTACTAGGGAAAACAGAGAACCTCTGTGTGCACTTAAAAATCTTTGCACCTAGGGCCGGCCGAGTGGCGCGGTGGTTAAGCGCTGGCTTGGGAAGCCAGCGGCCCTGGTTCGGTCCCACATATGAGGGCTAGTGACACTGCCCTCAAAAAAAAAAAAAAAAATCTTTGCACCTTGGGGCCGGCCGAGTGGCACAGTGGTTAAGCGCTGGCTTGGGAAGCCAGCGGCCCCGGTTTGGGTCCCACATATGAGGGCCAGTGACACTGCTCTCAAAAAAAAAAAAATCTTTGTACCATTTGGTTGTTTCAATGAAATGATGACATAGGTATTTGTTTCATATTTTCGAGAGTTAAGCATTTCAGAGTCTCCCTTAGCTTAGCATACTGCTACTAAGACTGATGGCATACACAATGTCTTTTTTCTCTATGTATACTCATTCCTCATATTCATTAGATCACAGTTATATATTTATTGTATACACATAGAAATTATTTGTATAGAGGTAATCCAATATATCTTTCTCATAAACTCTGAATCCTCATGAAATAAGGTGAGGGACATACAGATTCTCTCTTAATTGTCCTTAGTTAAGGTTCACAGCAATGTACACCCACCAGCACCCAGTCCAAGCCATCATCTCTTGGCAGACTGTATCCAGTCTAGCCCCTCACCAAATCATTCTCCATAAATCAACCAGAGAGATTCTTCTGAAATGTCAGTCAGTCCCCTGCTTAAAAGCATTAAATAACTTCTATTACACTGATGATGAAGGCCATTCTCTCCAACATGGCTAACAAAGCCCTATATGAACTAGCCTATGACTATTTTTTTTTCTAGAGTCAACTCTCATCACTTTTCTTTTCATACTCACATTCTTTTAATTCTTTGTATCATGCTCTCTAGAAAGAGCTCTGTCTCTCTTTTTGTTCCTGGACCTTCATATAGGTTGCTCCTCTGCCTGGAAGGCATCACCACCATCCCCCTCCCTCTTTATAGGACTCAATGTTCTCTCAGACGAGTTTAAAACATTCTTTTTCTGAAAAAGCCTTTCTGATGCCTCTGCCCCCTGTTGGACTCACTTTATTGTGATATTTGCTTTACTGCACTGGTCTAGAACCAAACATGCAGGGTATGTCTATACTGTCAATAGACTAAATTGAAGGTACACAGGTCACCAGATTAATGATAAATTTGTTCTTAGGTAAAATTTAATATGCAAATACGGCTGTGGATTTCATCATTAGTCAAGTTATCACTGTAAAGAAAACAAAATGCATACACTATAAAGATAGCAAATAGCTCAATCTGTTGGCACTTAAGTTAAATATACTTGAGATTAGGTACTTGGACCACGACAGCTCTTGCATGTGAGACTAGATTTCTTTTAACAAACAACAAAGACTTACTAAAAATTTACTGGGAAAAAAAAACAAAAACAACTAAGTGGAAATTTTGGCCGGCCGAGTGGCACAGTGGTTAAGCGCTGGCTTGGGAAGCCAGCGGCCCCAGTTCAAGTCCCATATATGAGGGGCAGTGACACTGCCCTCAAAAAAAAAAAAAAATTTACTGAGCAGAGGAGAGAAATGTACTATATACATTAGAAAGATATAGTAATTGAATTTGGAAAAAATGATCAATAAAGTTATACTTTAATTTTACTGAGAGACCATCCTTATTACCAAGGCACCAAGAAGCTCAATTCTCTTGATGATGTTTACCGTTTTTGTTTTTTTTTGTTTTTTTGAGGGCAGTGTCACTGGCCCTCATATGTGGGACCTGAACCGGGGCCACTGGCTTCCTAGGCCAGCGCTTAACCTCTGCGCCACTCGGCTGGCCCTCTTGATGATATTTAAAATATAGACAGCAGACTCTAGACACTCAACAATGTTTTGCTCATATAAAGTACAATCTTTACAAAATAGTATATGTAAAGAGCAAAGTAACTTTATTTCCAAACTCAGAAAATTATTTATACTTCTTCCTTTCAAATTATACTCAAGAATTTATTAAAAATGGTTAAAAGGTAAGCTCTGATTATCACACTCATGAAGAAAAGGCAGTCAAGGTTTGATGTAAATCAAACTACTCAATTATTACTTACTGGTAAGATTTCTCCACAGAAAGCAGAAGAATAATTTCACAAAAGAACATAAAATGCAAGACTGGTCTCGGAAATTAAAACAGATGCACTCATTTTAAATTATTTTGTTTTTCACTGTACAACCAGTTTACCAGAACAATCTTAGGTAATTCAGTCCTAATAGTTTTATTAACTCTAACATTAACTTATTACACCATTTATAAAAGATTTAAGCAATAAGAAGCAAACTCTGCGTCATTTTCTTCACATTTTTTAAGACACAAAAGTATTGCGGTCATGGCCGGCCGAGTGGCACAGTGGTTAAGAGCTGGCTTTGGACACCCGCGGCCCCGGTTCAGATCCCACATATGAGGGTCAGTGAAACTGCCCTCAAAAAAAAAAAAGAAAAAAAAAGTATTGGGGTCAAATATATGGTGATGGAAGGAGAACTGACTCTGGGAGCACACAATGTGATATATAGATAATGTATTATAGACTTGTACACTTCAAAACCTGCATAATTTTACTAACCATTGTCACCCCAATAAATTTAATTAAGATAAAGTATTAATAAGTGTTCTAATTATTTCTTCTATATGTCCTTGGAAACATAAACCAAACATACTTACTGTTGGTGCTTTTCATTTAGAGTATTCATGCCCTGGAGATCAGAAAGAGGACTCCTGGGATTTTTCCGGGTTATACCTGCATATAAAAAGCAGAAATTTTGAAATCAATGCTAAGATAAACCAAATATGAAACAATATTTCTAAGGACAAATGATATTAACGTGCTTTGATAGTAAATATGTGCTAAATATGTCAGAAACATCTAAATGACTTGAACCAAGTCCCATGACTTACAAATCTGACTTAGCCAACAATGAACTCAATTAGGAATTTAGTAATAAATTCTTTTATTTCTTTTCTAATTTAAACATTATCAGGAAATATAAGGGTAACTAGGCTGAAAGTCTCAAAGCATACAAGCGCATGTCTTATTTTAATATTTTAAAAATTCCTAAAGATTTCTTAGCATCATTTTTCAACAATAAATATATTGCTGACATGGACTATAGATTTTAAAGATCAATTAATCTTACATATAGAAACACAGACAATCAAAGATGACAAATTGCTTCCTTAAGAATTACCAACATTTTTTAAGTTAGAATTTTCTTCAAACTATATAATAAACATTGTAGCTCAATAAGCATAAGGCTATCAATTTTCATAATATACACATGCACACACAGACATTTACTATAGGTAAGAAACACTGGAAAGGAAGAAATAAAAGTATCTCTATTTGAGATAACAATCTTATATGTAGAAAATCCTAATTAATCCACAAAAAACTATTAGGGCTAATAAGTGAGTTTAGTAAAATTACAAGATATAAGATCAATATTTAAAAATCAATTCTATTTCTATACAATTGCAATAAACAATCAGAAAATAAAATTAAGAAAACAATCCATTAATAATAACATTCAAGTAATATGAAAGGAATAAGTTTAACAAAAAAGTATAAAATGTCTGTACTGAAAACTACATCATTAAAAGAAATTAAAGAATATCTAAATAAATGGAATGCCATCCATGCTATGCTCATGGACTGGAAAAGTTAATAGTATCAAGAGGGAAATTCTTCCCAAAGTGATCTACAGACATATGCAATCTCTACTAAAATTCTAACTGCCTTTTTTTGCAACATGAATAAACTGACCCTACAATTAAGATGTATCTGCAAGGGACCTAGGATAGCCAAAATAACATTGAAAAGGGAGAGTGGTTGGAGGTCTCACTTCCAGAATTCAAAACTTACTACAAAGAAACAGTACCTGAGACAGTATGGTACTGGCATAACAATAGAAAAAGAAATCAATGGAAAAGAACTCAGAGTAGAGAAATAAACCTTTACATTTATGATCAACTAAATTGTGATAAAGGTGCTAAGACAATTCAATGGGAAAAGAATAATCTTTTCAATAAATAGTGCTGGAAAAACTAGATATCCACATGCAAAAGAATGAAAATAGATCAAAGAGCAAAATTTAAGTGTTAAATGTATAAAACTCTTACAAGAAAACAAAGGAGAAATCTTTCTAACACTGGAATAGGCTGTAGTTACTTAGATATGACACTAAAAGGAAAGCAACCAAAGGAGAAAATGGATAAACTGAATATCATCACAATTTAAAATTTTCATGCTTCAAAGGATACTATATCAGAAAGTAAAAAGACAATCAATCCACAGGATGGTAGAAAATGTTTGCAAATCAAGTATCTGATAAGAAACTTAAATCCAAATATAAAAAGAACTCTCGCAATTGAAAAATAAAAAGACAACCAAATTTTAAAATGAAAAAGGAATATATATTTTGAACCAAAGATCAGATATTTTTCCAAAGATACGCAAATAGGTCATAAGCTCATGAAAAGATGCTCAACATCATTAGTCATCAGAGAAATGAAAATCAAACCACAAAGAGATACCAGCTCACACCCACTAGGATAGCTATAATAAAAAGAACAGTAAGTGTTGGCAAGGACATAGAAAATATGGAACCTTTCATACAGTGCTGAATGTGAAACAATACAGTCACTGTGTAAAACAATCTAGCAGTTCATCAAAAATTAAACATAGTTACTACAGGACCCAGCAATTCCACTAAGTATATACCTAAAATAATTGAAGACACATATCCACACCAACATAAAAACTGTTATTGGAAATATATGTCTTGTGATCCACAAATTCAGTTAGGACTTTAAAGAACTTTTTTTTATATATCTGAATGCATTTTTTTTTTCATTTTATTTACTCAGTTCCTAAGTCACGGTCACCAATTTCCCAATGACAGACAAATTATCACTTTCTATCCTTCATATCTATTCTTTTCTTCTGTGTATTGAATCATCATCTCAGGCCTTTCCCCAATATTAGAAATTTAATTTTCAGCTGTTTCCTCTATTTCTTGAGTTCACACATATGTTGTTTACAACTCTGCTTGTTTTAGTAGCTAAATACCTATTTTCAATATCATACTGATATTTTATAGCCTCAAATCTGTGCTGTTGCTTTACTGAATTCATGTTCTTAAATTCTTCTATACTACAAAGTGCTCACAGGGACACTTGTTCTCTTTCTTGGGAGTATCTTCCCAGCAAACACCATAGGGTGTGTTTTTTTGGGTGGTTCTTTTATAGATATCATTTTGCTTCCTTTTTTCTGTCTATGTAATGATTTTAATTTAACCTCAATTATTAAATATTTTAAAACACTAAAAAGCCATAAGGAATAGTACAGTCAACACTCGCAAGTAATCTCTCAGGTTAGAAAATGGAAACTGGCATCTCTTTGACCCCATTCCAAGAGCATCAAATCCCAACATTGCCTACTTGTTCAAATTATCATAAAAGGACTTAAAGTAGTTATTATACTGTTTAATGATTTCAGATCTTCTTACTGAGTTAATGAATAGGAAATCTCAGGAAAGAAATGGAAACTATGAAAAGGAACCACATAAATATTCTGGTACTAAAACCTGAAATTTTGTGAAATGAAAAGTTCATTCTATGGTTTTAAGAGGAGACTTGAAACAGCATAAGGAACTTGAAATCAGATAAATAAAAATTATCCAATCTAAAAAACAGAAGGCAAAAATAGAAGAAAAATGAACAGAGTATGAGGACTGTGTGAGACAGTATCAAATAGTGTAAGAGCATGCAACTCATGTCTCAGAAGGAAAAGAGAAATTGCAGCAGAAAATTTTTTTGAAAAAATATTGGTCTAAAATTTCCTAAATTTAATGAAAAACAATGAAGCACAGGTTTAAAAGGTACAGCAAATCCCAAACAAAATAAATACTTAGGTACATCACAAGTTGCTGAAAACCAAAGAATAAAAAGAAAACCTTGAAGCACCAAGAGGAAAAAAGGTGATTTCAATATGAAAGAATGACAATAGGATATCTGTTTATTATCACAAATAATGTAGGAAAGAAGAAAATGGAAAAATATCCTTAAAAGGCCAAAAGTTTGACAGTTCCTAATTACGTTAAACATATGTTTACTTTATGACACACTAACTTCACTGATAAGTTTTGACCAAGGAATTAAAATATAGGTACAGCGGGCAGCTTCCAGTCAAGATGGCAGAATAGGTAAAAGCTGTGCTTGCCTCCTCTCACGAACACAACGAAATTACAACTAAATTACAGAACAACCAACATTGCAAATTGCCTGAAGTCTAGCTGAACAGAAGTCCTAGAACAGGATATACAGACAAAGCCATGTCAAGACTAATAGAATGGGTGATGACACAGAACAGGCTGGTCCCATAACCATGAGTGGAGGTTAAAAATCGGGAGGGGTATTTCAGCTGCTGAGGTTCCCCCACAAGGAATGAGGAGTCCCAGCCCCCACACCAGCCAGGCTCCCCAGCCCAGTGTTCCAGTGCTGGGAAGAGAAATCCCCAGAACTTCTGGATATGAAAACCAGGAGAGATTGTGGCTGAATGACAGAGGGCCACTACTCTCCCAGGCATTCCTCTTAAAAGGCCTGCTCAGGCTTCCTCGCTTACCACCTTGCTCGTTCTAAGCTCCAGCACTGTGGCAGCAGCTGGAAAAGAACTGAATTATCTGGGTTCAGAAAAAGGGCTAGAGGGACAGCTTTCTCCCACACCGAAGTGCTAGCAGGTAACACTGCTCCTTTGTTGAGCCCTCCCCGATCTCAATGTTCATATGCCAGCTGGGCCCATATCTGAGTCTCCACCAACCTGGCTAACACCCTTTGCCCCACCCTAGTGATTCTGAGACCTCGCCCCACCCAATTTTAGGGCACGCAGAAGCCACTTCCACTGGCATTTCCATGCAAATGGCCTGTCTTGGCTCATGCTGTGGCAGGCACCAGAGCCCTGCTAAAAAGGGAACCCTGCTCCAGAGGATCAGCCCCTGCACATCAACTTCTCCACTGTAGTCATAGCCAGTCCTCACATGTCACTCATGTATTTGGTGGCAAGCCTTAGTGATTGTTGGCTAGAGGTGTCAGTTTTATTTTTTAATAAGGCTACTCACAAATGGCAGTTTTCTTCTCTCAGAGACAGTGATCAGAGTGGGAGCTAACAAGCAAGACATTACCTAAGATGGAAACTGCAGTCCTTCATAACTTAAGTTTCAGAAGTCACATATTATTACTTCTGCCATGTCCTTAGCACCTTCTTCTTAGCACTTTCTATATAGATGATCGTGCTGTCTACATTTTTCTTTTCAATCTGTGTACCTTTTATTTCTATTTGTTGCCTTATTGCACTATCTATGACTTCAGTACAATGTTAAATTGAGTGGTAAAAGCAGACATCTTTGCCTTGTTCTCAGTATCAAAGAAGTATTCAGTCTTTCGCCATGAAATATGAAATCTGCTGTAGGATTTTCATGTGTATTCTCTATAAAGTTGAAACGGCTGCCTTCTATTCCTAGGCCACTAAAAGTTTTTTAAATAGGAATGTGTATAGAATTGTGACAAATTCTTTTTATCCATCTACTGAAATAATCATAGGTTAGGTTTTTTTTCTTTGTCAGATGATTAATATGTTGAGTTACATTGATTGAATTCCTATTATAAAACAACCTTTCATTCCTGGAATAAATTCCACTTAGCCTTCATGTATTACCCTTTAATACATTCCTGAATTCCTGCTTTTATTCAGGATTTCTACATCTATTATTGTGAGGAATGTTGGTTTGCAGTTTTCCTACAACGTTTTTGTCTGGTTTTGTCAGCAAGGTGAAAGCAGTTAGGTGTACCAAGCCTAAAGCACTTTTCTAACCCTTCATCTTTTTCATGAACATCACAATCTCCATTGTCCCAAGGCTAGACTGAAGGTCAAAAGTATGAGTTCAAATTGAAGTTCTTTTAGTCTATTCTCTTTTTCTTCATCCTATCATCTTATTCCTTCTCCTTTCCAGGATTCCTAACCTTTGCAGAAGTGGGGCTGCAGCTCATATTCCCATGAAACCCTATTTTCCCCCACTCCTCTAATTTCCTTCCTGCCAAATCTCAGAGAATAGTCACCACAGAAAGGTGGGAGGACCAGAAATGGAAAGGAGGAAGAGCCACAATACCTTGTATGTTTTAATCTTGAATGTTACACTGTCACTTCTGCCATATTCCATTTGTTAGAAGTGAGTCATTATGTACAGTACATGCATTTTAAAGGAAGAGTATCAAAGAATTTGTGGACACATTTTAAACCAGAAGAACAATGTAATAATTTTTACTTTAGTCATATATTTTTTTAATAAAAAGAAGAAAATGTGTACAGTCATTTGTTTTTATGCATATTTACTATTTCTGGTTTTTTATTCCTTGCAATATTCATGGATCAGCAAACCAGTGTCCATGGGCTAAATCAAACCCACTACCTGTTTTTGTATGGGCTGAGAACTAAGAGTGGCTTTTACATTTTTAAATGTTTCAGGGGGGGAAAAAAAAATCAATGGAATAATACTTTTGTGACATTTGAAAATTATATGATATTTAAAGTTCAGTGTTCGTAATAAAGTTCTCCTGGAACACAGCCATGACCATTTGTTTATATATTATTTATGACTCTATGGCTACAGCAGAACTGAGTTGTTTCAACAGAGACCACCGAACCCACAAAGCCTAAAATGTTTACTATCTAGCCCTTTGCAGAAAAAGTTTACCAATTTCTATTCCATATCCAGGCCACCATGTGGTGTCATTTCCCTTTAGCCTAAAGAATTTCCATTATTGTTTCTATGTATTTGGCAACAAATTCTCTGATTCTGTTTATCTGAAAACATCTTTATTTTGGTTTTCTTTTTGAAGGATACTTTTATTAACTGATAATTGGACACTGTGGATAATACATTACAGCAACAATGGATTCTGTTATGTTCTTCTGAAGACTGTTGCTATTTTTTTCTAACAGAGAGTTAGCTTGTATGGTCCCAAACTACAAATATAAAAATTTTGCCTGAAAGTTGTTTTGGTTTTGGGGTTTCATTTTGTGTTGCTTTTATTTTAATTATGATTTCTACATGTCTTTCAGCATCTACCGCTTTAATGAGGAGTCAGGTGTTAATTGCATCATTATTCCCCTGTATTTAATGTGTTATATTTTTCTCTTAGCTGCTTTCAAGATTTTTGCTTTATCTCTGGCCTTTAGCAATTTGCCCATAATGTGTCTAGTTGTGGCTTTCTTTTTCTATTTATTCTACTTGAAGGTCACTGATCTCTAAGCTATTTTTTTAATCAAACATGAACAGTTTCAGCCACGATTTCTTTAAATACTCTTCTGCCTCTTTCTCTCTCTCCTCTATTTATGGGATTCCAATTCCAAGGCAGTAAGTATTCAGATTTCTTCCTACAGGAGCTATGCACAGATACAAAAAGACCTTGGTCAGGAAACAACAAACTTGCAAATATCACCTAACGAACGTAGTTGGGTCTTTCAAAGGTAATCTTTTTGGGTTGGCAGTGGTTTTTGACAGGTCTCCTACAGTCTTTTCTGAATACTCACAGCAGTCAGCCAGGTACGGTTGGCAGAATTCACACTCTAACTTTGGGTTTTAGTCATTTGCCAGATAGCTCTCTCGGTTCCGTGATTTTCCTCCTAAATTCCAAGCTGCTCGCCAGTACTCAACTTTGTCCTGTGATACCTCAAGTCAGTATGGTTATGGTTTTCTCTCTCTAGAGCTATGAGAGTCGGAAACTACCTTGTGCAAAAAGCCACATATCCACAATTCTTACCCACTACTCTACTTAAAGAATGACTCTCTTCTAGTTTCTGCTTCTTTTTGGTCTTTTAGTCTTCTTGAGTCTTTTTCCAGTGCTTTCAAATCGTTTATCATTGTTACCTAAGGGAGGAGTCATTCACATCACCAATTCACCATTACCTAAAGCTGGTAGTCCCCTGATTTTTTAAAAACAATCTCCTGAACTTGAATTTATAACTTCACATATTATAAATTTCTAATTATTGTAGTACTATAATGGAAAATGGAATAACCTACCTAAAATAATGGAAAAGTTCAAAATTCCACAAATGTAGAAATAAATTTACATGTGAACACAGATAAATGTACAATTTCCTCATGCAGCCTATGCTAAAATTGGTACCTTCCTATTCTGGATCCATATACACCAAGCTGGGGTACAATCAAGCCTAGGGTTGTCATGGAAAACAACAAAGCAAATAAACCATTTGCTACTATTTTAAAGTTAAAAAGAATTAATGTAATTGCCCCCAAGAGATTTCTAGACTGTTTTAAACAATGTCTCCCGTTCTAATTAAAGATTTAGAAAAGGGAGATAGATAATGGGAATAAGGACTTGTATATCTTTTAGAAATAATAGCAATACACAATGGAATACTATTCTGCCATAAGAAAAGACGAAATAGTGTCATTTGCGACATGGATAGATCTTGAGATTATGCTAAACGAAGTAAGTCAGACAAAAAAACGTTGAGAACCGTATCGTTTTACTGGCATGTGGCATATAAAATAGAAAGTATCAAAGGAACAAGACAAACAAATAAAGAAACAAAAACTCATAGACATAGACAATGGGTTTAGTGGTTACCAAAGGGTAAGGGGATGGGGGATGGTAGATGAGGGTAAAGGGGTTCAAATATATGGTGATGGAAGGAGAACTGACTGGGTGATGAACACACAATGTGATCTATAGATGATATATTACAGAACTGTATACTTCAAACCTATGTAACTTTACTAACCATTGTCACCCCAATAAACTTTAATTAAAAAAAAACATGTTAACACTCAATACATACCAACAGCAAAAGATGAAAAAATAAATAAAGAAAAACACCAATGGTCATCATTTTTGGTATGTTACTGTATCTAAGTATACATAAAAAATAAAAGCTTCAAGATTCTTTATTATTAAAAATAATAAAATAAAAATAGCAATAATTAAGAGTAACATTTAAGGTGTCTTTTTTAAATGAAATACTTACCTGTTCATTCTAAAATGAGAAAATATTTTAAATACTATTTTTCAATATGCATTCCACATTTCCTTATACCACGACAGCAAAAGTAAGAAGAACTAAAGAAAAAACCCACATTTGCTTTTAGGAATTGTATTTATTATACTCACTGATAATTGGATACTAAAATTTCATGGAATTTCAATCACAGACTGAAATTAGCAAAGTATCATCTGTGGTGATTTGCAAAAAAACTGAGAACAGAATATGTAAGTAATTTAGGTCAATGATATGCAAATTTCTGAATTAAGCTTCAAATGCTCTGTAGTATCTATCCCTTTATTCTGCCTATAGCAATAGTCAAATAACCACAACAGGCAAATAGCCACAACAGGCAAAAGAACCCATATTCATGCAGAATGAGTATAACATAAAACAGGAGGAAATGGAGACCAAGGGCATCTTTTTACACCTATTAAAAAAAAACAACACCCGCTTTGATCCTATCATTTTTCCTTAGGCCAAAATATTAACATGATGGCTTTGCTCTAAATAGAACATACGAAAGTCTGATAGGGAGGACCGCATGTAATCAAACAAGGTGATTTACCAATGATACACAAAAGCAACACTGCTGATGTTGAAATTCAAGCATAAGCAAGCATAAAAATCAGCCAGAATTAGAAAGGGCAGAGGAAACTTTTGGCAGTGTTGGATATATTAATTATCTTGATTATAGTGATTTCATAGGTCCATATATATGTAAAAACTTACCAAACTCTATGCTTTTGCATGCAGTTTACCTCAATTAGTTTTCAATAAAGCTTTAAAGAAAAAATCAGCAGGAAAAAAATCATTATTCATTTTTACCTATCACTCGGCTACTTTAAAGCCAAAAATGAAAACCAATTCAGAGTCTGTAACCAAGTGTAATTAACAACTCAAGGCTCACAGGCAAATAGTCATCAAAGTTAAAAGAACAGGTCTATCAACTTTCTTAAGACAAAAAACTGAAGTTTCAATGAAAATATCTTGAGATCGACTGGTCAAAGGGTTACAGAGGTCTCACTGCCTATGCAATTATGTCCCACCCTGGTGTAGAATGTGCCTGGTTTCCATTTCCAAGTGGGTATGTGATGACACAGAGTTTATCAGGATTTGCAGCCTTACTGTACTTCTCTTCCTTGCACCTCTGCAGAATCTCTAAGCTCCTCTGGTGGACTGGGTGTTGGAGAAAGCTAAAACTATCCATACTTTTCAAAATTGCACATGGCGCTGTATCATCATGTCCTTAGGAAGCAAAAGAAAAACAAAAAATGGAGAAAAGAGAAAGACATTATATAAGCCCAAACCAACAGAGAATCAAGGGCAATGCTGCCAACTATCTTAAGAGTATATAAAAATATATCAAGTAATAGGGGTTAAATGCAAATGATTTTTCCAAATTATCTGAGGAAATTACACAACAACAGGAAAATATAAAGGTCATTGCCAGGTATTCAAAATATCCTCTTCAGTACTCCAAGTGTTGTGAGTTAGTTAACACCATACTAAAAATTTCTAATTTAAAATACTAGGAAAACTTCAAAATCAATTTTTGTGGCTTAGTTCGTTTGTTTGAATAGACTTATTTTTATCAGGTCTGAAATGTAATTAGCATATAGTTGGCAACAATGCAAGGAACACTGATGAACCCCAAAGAGAAATTTACCCAAAACAATTTACCAAAAGTCAACCAATTCTTTCACAAATCTTGCAATTAACAACACTTGCAGGAAGTCTAACAAGTGTGTCAATGTTGAAAGAGTAAAAGAAAGCACCACAGAGCAGGAAAACCCAGCAGCATTTCTGTATTTATAAATCTAAAAAGAAAGCTGAAAAATCTGTATCTCACCACCACTTTAGTAAAGTGAGACAGAATCAAGTGGTAGGAAAGGGAAGAGAGAACTTTCAAGTAAGGACCAAAGCCCCCGATTAGTGCTACTGAAAACAGTAATCACTCAAGCAGTAAGGGAGAGGCGGGGAAGGAGTGTGGGGAGGAGCAGGGGGTACCAGGTATTAGCAATACAACAAATAGATTTTAAAGAGAATATAGGTCTTCTAGGTTTAGGGGAACTTGAGTATCATTTACTCAGAGAACAATCTCTAGAGTTAGGACGTTAAGTTCAAATTTATATATATTTGCCTTTAAAAAACAAAAGCGAATAGTTAACAATAGAGGCAAATTAAGCAACACACGAACAATGAACTAAAGTTTTGTTTGTGCATATTTACTGTATAATTAGAATGAGATACAATCTGTGAATAGTTCTCAATGTAGAATCTTTTAAAAAGTTAAACAGAGGCAGATTACTTCAAAGGTTTGCAAAGCATGGTTCAGTCTAACTGTAATTCCTTAAACTGGATTTCTATATCCAGAGAATAGGCATGTACACTTTAGCTCAGGAGATGGAATCTCCATAACATCAAATAATAACACACATACAAATACCAGGCTTTTAAAACTAAAATGAATTTGAAAATTTTTTTCATATCCAATAATAAAAATATAAACTAATAAAACACTATCTCATATATATCCAATATGAAGGCTCATATAGTTGCAAATGTTCAATGTTTCAAGAAGAAACAACTACTGCCTACTTACATGTCATTTCTTAGTCAAAAGATACCTCAGTAAAAATGTTCTACTACTCTCATTATTATATCACTAATCTCTGCTTCGATGGGCTGCTTGGAAAAAGAATGTTTACTCAGACTAGCCTCCACTTAGTTAGCTGAGGGAGAGAGAGCAGTTGAGGGGGGCCATTTGAGAAAAAAAAAAAAAAGCCTCGTGAGTTCCACACATACTCCATCCAAATTGTAATTTTAGAAAGTTATCACCGGATATTCAGGCCTTCCTTCCATAGCTAACTTGATAATCTGCTGGTCAGAATTATGATTAGGGTATTGAAGTTTTACATAAAAGTACAGGATATTAAATATGCTAAATTATTATCTAGTTTTAAGAAATCACTCGACACTACCACAGCCACTGTACCCTATTTTCAATTTTATGTAACAGACTGTGGCAACGCCATTTGGGTATGGGTAATTTTATATCTGTGACTGTTTTATGTCTCACCATTATGCCTTGTTTTTTGTTGTTTTGTTTTAATTTCCATTCTGTTCTTTCATTCTACTTTCTATGCCTTCTTCTAACTCCCAGATTTACACAGTGTTTTACAGACTATACCACTACTTCCAAACCTTAAAGTGATATTCCTTTCATTTGCTTTGTGTACAAACGTCTTGTCAAGGTGGTTTGATTTCCCAAGGTAGTTTATAAGTAGGGGTTTGTTTTCAGTAGGGGTTATTTTCTAAGAAGTTTCACAAAGTTTTAAAAGAGGTTTATTTCGTGTTTGCTCCTGCTAGTTCCTGATCTGCTTTTGATCAGTTCATAGTTTGGGATTATGCACAAAACACACAGCATAAATTCAGACCCCCACTCATGCATGATGAAGATGTGGGGCACTGATTTTTTTTTTAAAGGCTTCACACATACCGCTAAGGTTCTTTCTCTAGGCAAGGCCAAGAGAAAAAATTTTGCAATCATCTTTTCAGTGACTTAAGCTCTTTGAAGCTCCTGACCACTTACTGGAGGCTTAATCCTAGCTCCACTGTATCATTCAAATCAGAAACCATGTCTCTGATCCTGTAAAGGTTTCTGCAATGCCAGCTCAGGCCTTAGGGCTATTTTTGAAGGTATATTTCACACACAGTAAAATCCAACAATCTCAAGTATAGTTTGATGAGCTTTAACAAATGTTTACACCAATGTAATCCTCAATCAAGATGTAAAACATTTCCATCACCTCAGCAAGTTATTTTATTCCCGTCCAATCACCACCACCCTTGCCCCTCCTAGAGGCAGTCAAGTCATGATTTATATCACTATACAGTATATTACTTTGCCTACTGTTAAACTAAATAAAATCATACACTATGTATTCTTTTGAGAAATATGTGACTAATTCATTATGATTATCAGTAGTTTGCTCCTTTTTATTGCTGAATAATGTCACATGGCAGGAATGTATCACAACTTGACCATCCATTCTTTCACTGATGGACATTTTGGTGTTTCAAGCTGGGGTTATTATGAGTAAAGCCATTATAAACATTTCTGTGTTTGTGTATAATAGCTTCACTGAAATATAATTCACATACCATACAATTCACCTATTTAAAGTGTACAGTTCAATGGTTTTTAGTATAATTTCCAAAGCTGTTTAACCATCACCACAATCAATTTTAGACTTTCTCCATCAGACCAAAGAGAACTCTATACGCTATAACTCCCCACATCATCTCCCAGACTGCCCATACCAGCCCTAGGAAAACACTAATCTACATTCTGTCTCTACAGATTTGCCTATTCTAGACATTTCCTATAGATGAAATCATACAGTATGTGGCCTTTTGTGGCTGACTTCTTTCACTTAGCAAAACTCGTTCAAGGTGCATCCATGTTGTGTCATGTATTAGTACTTCATTCCTGTATAAAGCAGAATGACATTCCACTGTATGGATGTACCACATCTGCTTTATTCATTCACTAGTTAACGAGCATTTGGGTTGTCGCCACCCTTTGGGTACTATGTATAATGTTGCTAAGGACATCGTGTATAAGTTTTAGTTTGAACACCTATTTTTATTTCTTTTGGGTATCTTAAGAGTGGAATTGCTGGTAAATTGTAACGACCAGGCTGCTTTATAAAATGGCTAGTTTTTACATTTCCACCAGTGACATGTGAGGTTTCCAAATTCACCACGTCCTCACCAACATTTGTTATTAACTGTCTTTTTTATTGTAGCAATCCTAGTATGTGTGAAGTGGTACTGCACTGTGGTTTCAATTTGCATTTCCATGATGACCAATAATGTTAAGCATTTTTTCATGTTTATTGACTATTTGCATATCTTCTTTGGAGAAATGTCTTTTCAGACCCTTTGCCCATTTTAATTGGGCCATTAGTTTATTATCACTGAGTTGTAAGAATTCTGTATACATGCTAGATACTAATTCTTTATCAGATGTATAATTTACAGATATTTTCTATTATTTGTGAGTTGTCATCTCATTTTCTTAATAGTGTCCTGTGAGGCACAAAAGTTTTTAAATTTGATGAAGTCTAATTTATCCATTTTTACTTTGGTTGCTTGTGCTCTGGGTGTCATATCGAAGAATTATTGACTAATCCAAACTGGGAAATGTGAGTCTTCCAATTTTGTGAGTCTTTCAATTTGTTCCTACATTTCTGGATCCCTTTACACATCAATTTTAGAATTAGCTTGTCAATTTCTGCATAAAGGTAGCTAGGTTTATATATAACAAAGTATTGTCATCTACCTACATTAAGCCTTCCAGTGCACAAAAATAGAAAATCTTGCTATTTATTTAGGCATTCTTTAAGTTTTTCAATGTTTTATAGTTTTCACTGAACAAGTCTTACAATTCTTTTGTTAATTATTAATAAGGATTTTATACTTATTGGTGCTCTTGTAATTGGAGCTTAATTTCATTTTCAGGTTGTTCAACACCAGTATGTAGAAAAATACAACCAATTTTCCACAGTGATTCTGTGTCCTGCAACCTGATGGACATTTTTGTGGATTCTTAAGGGTATTCTATATATAATATGTCACCTGCAAACAAAATGGTTTCTTCCTTTCCTATCTGGATGGCTTTTCTTTTTCCTGCCTAACTGCTCTTTATCAGAACCTCCATGTTAAATAGAGGCGGTGAAAGCAAGCATCCTTGTCTTATTTCTCATCATAGGGGAAAAGCATTTCACCATCAAGTATGATGCAAGCTTTGGGTCTAACACAGATCCCCTTATCTGGCTGAAGAAACCCCTTTCTATTCCTTGTTTGTTCAGTGGTTTTAATAATGAAAAATATGAAAAGGTGTTGGCTTTTGTTAAGTGCTTTTTCTGTGTCTACTGAGGTGATGGTGGGATTCTTGTTTTTTATTCTATTAATGTGGTATATTACTTTGATTTCATTTTTGTAAGTTAAACCAACCTTGCATTGCTGGGTAAATTCCACTAGGTTATCGTGTATAATGTAGAACGCTTTTAACATAGTGCTGGATTCAGTTTGCTAAGACTTTGTTGAGGAATATTGGTTTGTGATTTGCATTTTTGTGATGTCTTGTTTGGTATCCAGGCAATACTGACCCCACAGAATGAGAATAAAAGTATTCCCTCATACTCCATTTTTTGGAAGAGTTTATAAAGAATTGGTGTGAATTCTTCTTTAAGTATTTGATAAAATTCATCCGTAAATTCACTGTTCCTTCACTTTGCTTTGTGGGTAGCTTTCAATACTCTCTATCTCTGGACAGTTTAATTATGACATAACTAAGTTTGTATCTTTTTTAATTCACCCTCCTTGTAGTTTGTTGAACATCTTGGTATATAGTTTTTTGAGCTTCTTGGGTTTGTACATTAATTTTCTCACCAAATATGAGGAGTTTGAGCCATTATTTCTTGAAATAAATATTCTTTCTGCCCCTTCCTCTCCTTTCCTTCTGTATTCCCAGAAGTTGGTATGCTATATTGGTGTCCGACAGGTCTAGAAGCTCTGTTCATTTTTCTGCATTTTCTTTCTGTTCCTTAGACCTGATAATCTCAACTGATCTGTTTTCAAGTTCATCAATTCTGACTTCTGCCTGTTCAAATCTGCTGTTAAACTCTTCTAGAGCATTTTTCATGTCAGTTATTGTACTTTTTTTCCCACTTCAAAATTTATATGTATTTGATATTCTCTATTTGGTTAGACAGGTTCTCAAACTTTCCTTTAATTCTTCAGATTTGGTTGCCTTACGTCTTTGAACATATTTAAAAATAGTTTTTTTGTCTAGTCAGTTCAGTGTCTGGCTTTCCTCAGGAACAGTTTCTATTGATTTCTTCATCCCCATGTATAGGTCTTATTTTCTTGTTTCTTTCCATGTCTCATAATTTTGTGTACACCACCAGACATTTTAAATAATATAACATGGAGACTCTGGAAATCAGGTTTTCCCTTTTCCCCAGGATATGCTATTGTTGCTGTTTCTTGTAGTTGTTGTTATTTGTTTAGGACTTCCTGAACTAATTCGGTAAAGTTGTATTTTTTATCATGTGACCATGGAAATCTCTGCTCAGTTAGCTTAGTGGTCAGCTAATGATTGCAGACAGATATCTTTACATGCCTGAAACCAATAAATCTCCCAATCTTTGTCAAAGGTCACTGTGTGTATGTTGGGACACACCTTCAACACTCAGCTAGGCAGTTTACCACTCCGCCATGTCCTTTACCTCCTTACACAGTATCTGAAGGTTATCCAGAGATGGGCGGTCAGAATTTTCTCAGGTCTTTTCTGAGTATGTGAACATCCCCAGACATGCACATGGCCCTATGCATGTTTATAGGTATCTAGATTCCCATAAACGTATGGGAACTTTTCAAAGCCATTATGAAAATGTCATTCCCAGCTTTTCCTTTTAAATATTTTGTTTAGCTTTTGCCCCAACTAATGTCTATTGCATCAGACAGTTGCAATGTTCAACAATTGCTTCTGTTTGTTTTTGGACAATATCCCAAGGCAAAAGGCTGTTCACACTGGGCAAGTACAGAGTCAGGTTAAAAACAGCCTTGCATGCGGAGTTTCTAGGAAACCACCCAATAGACTGAACAGTGAAAATTCTCTGGGAATGGGGCTTTGAAGGAGCTCCAATACCCTTCTACTCCCCCTTGTGGTTGCCACACTGCTGGTTTTCACTGTGCTCCAGGCTGTGGTTTTCAAGGCTATAGTGGAGCTAGGAAGGGAGGAATGCAAATAGTGCAAATTAAAACACTACAAAGTGCACTGTCTTTACCAATATTCAGCCTTTTTTCCCCTTGTACAAACACTTCCCAAATTGCAGGACTTTGATGAATTTTCTGAGTTCTGACAAAGTTATCCTGACACTTAGGCAAGTGTTCTTGTTGTTTTTATGAGAAGAGAGAATTTTCAGGGATCCTTATTCCACCACTTCACTTACATTAAAAAAATAAACCCTTATTCTGTAACCACCACACTATAGTGCCTGGTATAGAAGTGATTTATAAATAATGGACAGGGCTTTATTTGTTAACATCCACGTAACTGTCTTAAGTATTGGGTAAAATTGTGTAGAAAGTACTGACTAGAGATCCTAGACCCCTGATGATACCCAAATCAGTTTTAGTACCTAGTCATTTCTGGAAATAGATGGTCACTGGAACCCTTCACCCACTTGCAGAAACAAGCAGGGGCCCCTTAGCATCATACAGTCCATTGAGTCGGGTAGGGAAGAGGGGCAGGTTAAGTTGGAACCATTAAAGCTCTCAACCTGCAGACACTGTATGAACGGCTTCAGTTTCTCTCCTTGTAGATGAAGAAACTGCCTCTTTGATTTCTCTTGTTCTTGCCTCTTATCCCAATGCCAGAGCTGAATTCCCCATCTCTGTCTAGTCTTTTAGATGATTAAAGTTCCTCTTTGGCTATGTTTATGGTAACTCCAAAAGAACTAAATAAAGCATGACTGCACTCACTCTACATACTATATAATTCAGAGTCAAGTTATTATCTCCCCTGTATGCTCTGATCCAGGCTCTTTCTTATTCAGGAGGGTAAATCAGAGGCAAAGCAGGTGATACCACTGGAATATTTGGTTCTCCAATACCTCACTCCTGACCAGACAAACACTACTATTTCTCATTCTACCTCCCAGCAGAGCCAACATGTAGCTTCCCTCAGACTGCCTACCTGTATGATGCCACTAGGAACAATTTGGTTTCCTGATCAACATAATATACATTCCACAACTGTAACACATTTATTCTTTAGAAGAATAGCTAAATTGAATTAATTTGATTTAAGGGCCTTGAATGGCATTGTGTCCTTTAATTTGGAAGTCTATAAAAAAATAACAGTTAAAAGTAGATTTTTATATTCTCATTTGTGCTCAGTTGGTTTGACAAAGAAAAAGATGTCAGAGAATTCCTTAAGAAAATCCATGATTTTTTGGATTACCATAAGGATATATGTTGACAATTAGCTAGAGTCCATTGAAATTTTTTACAAAGATACTCACAAAAGAAGTGATATTGTACTTCTGCAGTCTACATCCTCTTTCTTCATTAGAAGTATTATCTTTAACCTCTTATTCTCATTCAAGATCTGAACTTAGTTACCTTCGGCCGTCCATACACTCTGCTTCTGCTTAAATAATCTCCAATTCCTGTTTCCCTATGATATGTTTGCAGACTATTTACTGTCATAAATGTTCTGAATCTACTACTTAATCCATTTTCAGTTATTCTATTAGTTTTCTTTTTTTTTTTAGCTGAGCCATCCTGCCACCTGTTGGCAGCTCAGCGGCAGCTCAGCTCGGGCTGGGCATCGAACTGCTGTTGCTCAGAGCTCAGCTCACACTCTTGAGCGAGCTCTTAATCAACTGAGCCACTCGGCCAGCCCCTTAGTTTTCATATTGCAGTGCTACAATTTCTAACTTTATGGTATCCTTTTATCCCAAATCTACTAGAAAATAGTAGGTGATGAGTGGTGTGGAAGGAGCAAAACTGCTAAATGCTGGCACTGAAACTAAATGCTGTAATAAAAACAATTATTCTCTGTAACCTATCTGCTCAGTTATTGCCTCAAAATGCAAATGAACCACAGTTGTTCTTTTCCTTGATGAAAAGTAAAATTTAAAACGTTTATCCAAGGGGTACTTCTAGGGTGTTGGTAATATTCTTTTTCTTAATCTAGGTGGTAGTTACAGGAATGTTTTTACTTTTTGATAATTCACTAAACTATACATTTTCTTCTGTGCACTTTTCTGTATGCATGTTATATGCCAGAGTAAGAGATTTTTCAAAAAGAGTATATTATATGGAAGCTCTATGTGGGCCAGAAAGAAAAACTAGATTAGAAAACAAGAAGAATCCAGAAGTTATCAAAGTAGAAATAATACAGGCTTAGTGGGTTGATCATTAATAACATTGTGTGCCTTTGTATAAACTGATTATTATACACATATATCCAGCTTCCACAAGTATTTTAAATGCCAAAGGAGCATTTTGAATGCCAAAGGAGCACAATATGAATAATCTTTATAGAAGAGGATATACTTAATAGCAAATATAAGAATAAGTTTATTCTCTTAGTTATATCTTAGCACGATACTTATCACTTTCAAAATTTTCAAAATTGGTAAGTGCATTGTAATAAATAAGAATGTATCTTAAATTAACAGAAAAAAAAATCTTTTCCTTATAGCTTTTTGCAAAGATAGCCTCTTAGGAATAATTTTGTAAAAAGCAAAGCAGGTTTAAGATATTCCTCTTACTTTTTAAAAAAACTCTTTAATTCTCCCTATGTACAATGGCCAGTTTACATACATTAAAATCTGAAAAACAGAAATTCAATTCAATTAGTTTTTGCCTCTCATTTTAAAAATATAACTTCCCAAATATATTTATTCATTTGAAATATATCAAAGCTGAATTTAAACTTTTACTGCTAGTGCACATGCCAAAAAGCCATATACATCTGGAAGCCCTAAATGCACTTCTACTGGAGCTTCTCAGCGCAGATAATTTATTTTAAACAACTACGTATAGCCATGTATTAGAAAATCCTCCCGATGCAGCAGTGGTCTAGCTAAGGCTAGAGCTACAGCAAGCAACAGTGTGATTCCAGCAGGTACAAGAGCTTCTGAAGATGCCCTCCCTCAGAACAGGAAATGGGACAGTTTATGATTTAAGGGGGAGGCGCACTGAAAAAGGGACCTGCTTTAATTAGTTCTCAATTTCAAAGTAAAATTCAATGAGCTGAGTTAAGGGGAAAATGAAATTAACACTTTATCAACTGATACTTTACATGTATTATCTGGCTTTGCCTCATAATTTTGAAGGCAGTATTAACACTCCAAGAAAAACTTCTAGTAGTTGCAAATCAGTCAAGAGTAGAGATAACACTTAACTGATTACTGAAACCAGGTTATTTCCACTATACTACACTACTTCTATCCTAATTTTTCTGTCTCCTGATTTATGCTTCCACATTAAATTATGTCTTATTTCTAATAAAAAACTATGGCATAAGAAGAAAACAGAGGAAGGTATCAATAGTAAATTCTATATAATTAAATGATAATTACATTTCACTTTTTGTTTAAAAATCATACCAATGTCTTACTGAGTGCCTACTAAATTCCAGGTGCTTTACACTCATTATTCCTATCAGTATGTATTAATAAAAATGTACCAATACATATATACATACATACACCATATATTTGTTTAATTCAATCATATAAAGTTCACTAGAACAAACTACATCTGAACCATGATGTTAAGGTATGGTAAGAAAACACAACAGAATAAAATTGTTATATGTCTACTCCTTAGAGAGGTAAAAAATTAAAAGATGAAGCATGGTAGAATGCTAATACTACTGCTTACCAGTTTTCCTCTGAATGTGTCTTTTCCCAGCGTCCCTGAAAGCAACTGCGGCTCTGAAAAAAGCTCGGAGAACTGCCCATCGGAAAACAGCTACAGGATCAATTCCAATCATCCCAGAGATAAATGCATTCTTGCTACTTCTTAGAAGCGCTACAATGTCAGGGCGCATATGATCTGTATTTTTTTCCCGGAAATCCTACATAAAAAAAGTACCAGTGTTATTTTTGAAAAAACTTATTAAACCAAGAAGATAATGGGTAACATGTCTGAACAGTGGTTGACGAAGGACTATAGAAGTGATTTCTGTTCTAGGTAGCTCACTGGGCCAGACATCTTCTCTAGCATCTCATCCTACCCTAAAACTATTAGATTCTATACTACATTTAAATTAGAAAGAACATTTCACAGTTTTATTGCAACTTGTTAAACACAGGTCAGGGAGAGCCTCCCTGAAAGGATATCACAAAAAACCGACAAGAGCTGAATAATAAAAAGGAGCCAGACATAAGACAGTCAGGAACAGCATTCCAAGCAAAGGGAACACCTACTACCTCTAGGTGGTGATGAACTGGACAAGTAAGAAGAAAAGCAGAATGCTGGGGCATTCTGGGGGAAGATTTAACAAAGAAATAGGCTAGATAGGCTATATAAGCCTGAGTTTGATCCAGATTGTATTCAAGTGTAAAGGAAAGTCACCGGAAGGGTAATGACATGAGCTAACTAGTGTTTTCTAAACACCACTGGTTGCTGTGGAGCGAATGAATTGTACAAAGAGGGGAATTAATTTTACCAAGAATAGAAAAAGAAAGACCAGATATTGCAATATTCCAGATAACAGCTGACAATGGCTTGGATTAGGCTGGCAGTAAGAGTGGAAAGGGAAAATAGTGATCATCTTTGGTGTATGTTTTAAAGGTCAGGACAAAAGAAAGACTTGATTGCGGATGGAGGAGGGCAAGGTGAGAGAAGGAGGGAATTAGGTTAACACCTGTATTTTGGGTTTGAGTAATGAGGTAAATGAAGGTGCTATATGCTGATATGGAGAAAACTAGAGAAAAGAGGTTTGGAGACAGGAAATGAGGATTGAGAGATCAACTCTGGCCATGTTCAGCTGAGATGGTGAGGATGTGATAATAGCAAGTAACGTTTATTAAGAGGTTACCATGTGTGTTGGCACTTTTCTAAGCATTTTACATGTGCTGTCTATTTAAGCTCATTTCATTCTCCTAAAACTCCTTGAAGGAGACACTGTTATTCCTATTTTACAGATAAGAAAACTGACATTAGAGAGATTAATTATCTTGGCCCCTATCACACAGTAAGTGAAAGAACAGAGGTTCAAACACAACCCTTCATAACCACTACACAAAGTCTGCATACAGATATCAAGTAGACAATAGATATATGTGTCTAGAGTCCTACAGAGGTTTCAGAAAATATATTTGGGTATCATCAGCATGTAGATTTCTTTAAAGCTGATTAAGATTACCTAAGGACTGTAAATAGGCAGTAAACAACCCTGCTAAAGCATGGTTTTACAAGAAAATGGGTTAAAATACCCCACAGAAAGATAGGGCGGGCAAGAAGCTTAGACCTCTGGAAGAAGGAGCCAAACTGACGTGTGCAGCCCAGGCATTTGGCTATACCCACACCCAGCTGAAGCACGGGCGCTTGGTAAGGAAATCGGTCCAAGTTAGAGCTACAAAATAGCTCTAACCCAGAATTTTGAGGAGCATGCCCAGTACGATGCCATCAACCCTCACGTCCAGAAGGCAGCTGGACTCATCCTGCTACCTTCAGGGCTTTCCTTTCCTAACTCTTCTTTCTTTGCCCGAGAACAAGGAAAAGGGGTAAACAAACCAGAAGCCTTGGTCCCTAAATACCCTTTAAGCAAATATATATCATATTATAAAAGTTAGTAAAACTGAGTAAGAATTTTCAAATCCAAATTACCTCCACCACCACCACCACCATCACCATATCCTCAGCTAATACCTCCTGAGGGCAGACAAGATGTCAGGCACTAAGTTAAGCACTGTACATAATGTATCCAATTCTATCAATTATTCAATAAAGTAGATCAATCATAAGCCATCCCTCATTGACAAGTAAACAGAAAGGTACAAAAAGTACAAAGGTGAAACATAGCAAGTACCAGTATAAGGACTGAAACACCCGCCTGCCCTACCGAAAAGACCACTGCATCCTATTAATATAACTACACTGCACAACCTAAAACTCCAGATTCTTTTCCATGATGACTGTCAAATGTTGATGGAGCCCTTCTTTTCCAAACGTAATACTCTTGTCTCTGTCTTCGTATTTCTAAATTTCTAAGTACATTTCATAAACAAGCTGCATCATTCTTCTTGAAACTCTTAGTTTCTGTACCAACACATTTTGTGATTCACTACTGACCTCTTGTGCTGCCCTTCTGGGTTTAATCGTGTGTACTCTTGTATTTTTCACTCAATATCTTGTATTAGGGATCTCAACCTTAATACTGGCTACCTCTATGATGAGGCCCAAATCTGTATTCCAGCTCAGATCTTTCTTTTTAAGTCTAAGATCCATTTACAGATCTTAAAGGCAGGTCAAATTCGAAAGAGAATACATTCACCAGTAAAATGATGGGGGCCTGGAATTTCTTTTGTGGGCAAGTTTCAAACTACTGATTCAAATTATTTCACAGACATGGGATTTTCAGGTTTTCCTGTATTTTCTGGTGTCAGTTTTGATAATGTGTGTTTTTTATGGAACTTTACAATTTATCTGTGGTCAAATCTGTTGGCAAAATATGTTCATATCCTTTTAATATCTAAGTATGTTGTTAAATCTCTTTTTTCATTTCTGATATATGTAACCTTGAGTCTCTTTATTTCTATTATTAGTTATTTTCTATTACCTTTTACTTATATTATTTTCTGTTACCTTCTCAAGGAACTGATTTTTGGCTTTGACGATTTCTCCAAAGCATGTCTGTACTCTATTGCATTGATCTCTGTTGTTCCCTTTATTATTTCCTTATTATAATTTTGGGGATTTAATTTGCTGTTCTTTTCTTTGTTTCTTGACATGGAAGCTTAGATAATTACTATTCAATCATTCTCTTTAATATATTCATTTAAAGTTATACATCATTATGTCAAATGCATCCTATAAATTTTGATGATATATTTTCACTCTGTTATCATTTTGGACGGCTGGACAGCTCAGTTGGTAGGAGCGTGAGCTCTGAACAACAGGGCTGCCTGTTCAATTCCCACATGAGGGCCAGTGAGCTGCGCCCACTACAGCTATGACTGTGAACAACGGCTCGACCTGGAGCTGGGCTACTGTGTGTGGCCCATGGCCAGCATGAGCTGCCATGAGCTACCATGAGTCGAGCTGCAGGCAGTAGCCAGTGTGAGTGGCCAGCAGCCAGCGTGAGCTGCCATGAGCAGCAGGCCAATGGACGGCAACCAACTGTCTCAGTCAAGTAGAGCACAATGATCATAATACCAACATGAGACAGTGAGCAGCGTCCTCCACAACTAGACTGAGAACAATGGCTCAGAGGTGGGAGAGGGTGGGAGGCAATAAAATAAAATAAAATATTATCATTTTATTGTGATTTCTTTTTTGACTCATGGGTTATTATATATAGAAGAATTTTGCTTAATTTCGTAATACCCAAAGACTGTCTGGCTATCTTACACTCTGTCAATTATGTCAGTTGTTTGAGAGTGCTCTTCCATTTTTGTTTTTATTGATTTTGTGTTTACTTATTTTGTTAGACACTGAGACACATGTGTTAAAAACTACAACTATGATGATGGACTTGTCTAGTTCTACTTTTGTTCTCCTTTTGGTTTATATGTATATTGAAATGAAGTCATTAGGAACATACAACTTTTGATGACTATGTCTACCTGTTGAACTGGCCCCTTTTATTGTTATAAAATGTGCCTCTTTATCTCTAATAATACTTTTTGCCTCAAAGTCTACTTTGTATAATAATAATAATATAATTGAACGACCTTTCTTTTAATTAGGGTTCGCATGGTGTATCTTTTTCCCATCTTTTTACTTTCAATGTGATAATGTGGATGAATAACCACAGATACAAATGTATTGCTGTATGCTTCCATTTATCTGAAATGTAGTAACAAGTAAAATTAAGGACAAAAAATGAGGGTAGTGGTTCCTCTGGGTGGGGAGAATGAGCTGGGAAGGGGCATGAAAGAAATCCATACACTTGAGCTTTATACACTTTATGTACCTTACTATAAGATTTTATAGCTCAAGGTGTTTTTGTTTTAAAGTGCATTTTTACAATCTTTTTTAAATTAAGGTATAACTGGCATATAACATTGTGTAAGGTATACAACACGCTGATTTGATACATTTATATGTTGCAATGTCATGACCACCACAGTAGTGCTATCTCTTAACCACTCTGCAGACTATACACAATCACAACGTTAACTATAATCACAATGCCGTGTGTTAAATCTCTAGAACTTACCTTCTAACTGTAAGTTTGAATCTTTTGTCCAGCGTCATCTCAATTCCCCTACCCTCTAGCCTCTGGTAACCCCCCTTCTACTCTGTGTTATTCTTAATGTTCTAAAATCTGTTCCTTCCTATCTTTTCCATCTGAAAAAAAAACTAGCATCTCCCATTCACCCATCAGCTATAACCAGAAGTCGCTTACCCAGAATACATCAATAAGGTCTACTGATTACACCTCCAAAATGCATCTCATAATCATCTCAATCTCCAACTCCACTGCCACCCCATGCTTCAATTTATTTTTTTTTTTTTTGAGGATAGTGTCACTGGCCCTCATATGTGGGACCAAACCCGGGGCCGCTGGTTTCCAAGGCCAGCACTTAACCACCGTGCCACTCGGCCGGCCCTAATTTATTTTAACATTTCATGTCCACAATTTTGAAAAATTACCTAATTTTGATCTCCCAGCTTCTGCTCCCATCTTCTGCTATTCCTTCTCCTCAAAGTAATCAATTGCTTAAAAACACAAACCACATCCTCAGCTTTAAAATCTTTTCAGAGCTCCCCATAATGATTTCAACAAAAACCAAGCTCCTTAAACTTGGTCTAGAAGCCCTAAAGAATTAACTTGCTGTCCATTCTCTGAATGCATTTCATGCCACTGTCTCCACTGCTCACTATAATCTAGTAACAAATACAGGCCTGTTTTGAACTATTTTAACATAGCAAGTTCTTTCCTATTTCATGCCCTAGAATACTCATCATTTACTTCAGGTCATCTCTCAAAATTTGAGTTTCTCAGAGAGGTGTTCATGGGTCTACAAATTCAAAATCCAGTATTTCACTAGTATCTCCCATAGAACCTGTTTATTGCTTTACAGCATATGGCCCATTGTATTATACATATACACACAGAGATATAGGTACATGTGTATATGTACACATATGTATATATATATATATATGTATATGCAGAGCCAGGAACATATCTGTTTTATCACTGGATCATTCCAAACACCAAGCACAGGGTCTGACACATGCTCTGTTTTTCATTAGCACACCCTGAGTAAGTGAATCATTAATGAATCAGTGAGTCATCTTTATGGTAACTCTCATCTCAGACCCAGGAGTACACGTATTGCTCCACTGTCTCCACATTTTCACCGCCTTGCCTGGGACATTGCCTTAAACAGCAGGCTTCAACATCCAGTGGTGGGAAGGTAACGGCTCACCACTCACAACCAAGAGATGGACACAATTATGAAGCTTTCCTTCCACAGGAGTCAGAGCTTGTAATGTACTCATGAGGAGGGCAAGCTCACAACACCTGGTGCATTGAGGCATGCAGCCTCAGGCAGGCCTCGCAGGTACAGAGGAGAAAAACTCAACAAACTACACACCTGAGCTAGTGCGTTTCAGACATGCTGATGCTACCTGTCCTTTCAGACCTAAAAAGTCTATAGGAATGGACTGACATCACATTCATCTGTAGGAGGACACCAAGAGAAACACCACCGACTGTAATATATTACAAAGGAGACTCTGAATTTTAGCAGAATCCCTATAAAAATGTCTCCAGCTATTACCGATCAAGAGCCTCCATAAAACTACAAAGAGGGCAGGTAGTGTGACAGGAATGTGAAATGTACACTTGAAGCCTATGTCATTTTACTAACCAATATCACCCCAATTAGTTAACTAATTAAACTAAAACAGAATAAAAAGGAACACACCTCCAACCTAAAGGCATATTCAATGAGAAATTGACTGACCTTTACCCCATACTTTACTTTCCCGGCATAATGCTTTATGATGAAAGCAGGCTCCATCACAGCTGGAAATTCAATGTAAGAATTCTCTTCATGTTGATGCTTGAATTTGTCTAACAATGTTTGATTTGTAGCCTGTGGAAAGCTGAATTAAAAACAAAAATACTAAACAAAAGTGCAGCAGTTAATAATCGTTTTTTAAAAATACATTAGAATCACATTGCCATCTAACACATTTAGCAAATTACAAAGAGCTTTCACTTATATAATCTAATCTGGATCTCCTAACAAGTTAAAAAGCGTGTAAAACAAGAATTGCTGTTCCTATTTTATAGATGAGAGGTCAAAAGTTGTGATTTGCCCAAACTCATACTTGGAAAGTAGCAGAACTGAGAATTGAACTCATGTGGTTGGATATTTAGCTTAGGCTGCACTATGCTACAAGACCCTAAAACCTGCAAGACAATAAAAACCAAATCATGCATTGTTTGGAGCCAAGAACTTCCAAAAAGGGAATGATCTCTCATTTGGATAGGTCCTTTAAATCTATAGTCATTTTTTTGTTTTCCTATTTCTTCATGTATAAATTAAGTAGTAATTTTCTTACCCATACCAGTTATTACATATTTTTATGTAACAACTGTTACTTCAAACATATATCAATAGGATTGTACTCACTGATGAGCATTTCACATCCGGGAATTATTCAAGTAATATTTATTATGAAGTAATTACATAACTGATGGTAAAGGCTGGGGAGGAGCTTCTAACAGTAAATATTACTCACAGAGGTGAGACCAAGGATCTGTCAGAGAATAGTAGTTGAAATAATGAGAAATGTGACATGAGGTTGTAAAGATGCTGAATACAAGAATTAATGTGTAAACATGATTCCAAAATTACAACAAAACTGGTTAATTATGTAGTATGTATTGGAATCAGGAAGCGAAAACAGAGGGCAACAGAGGGGGGCAGGGAGTCTGCATGGAGCCTCCCCTCCAGCTCAGCAGCCCAGGAACAATGATGGGAGGAGCCCAGAAAGAATGCCAGACCACAGAGATTGTGATCAATAAGCCTAAGGGTATCAATCAGAAGTTTCCAGGTAATTTTCTGAAATAGGGAACTGGGACAGAGGACATCGAGCCCAAGCCTCAGGGGGATGATCTTTTGTTAAGCTAAAAAGGTGAAGTCTGGGACTTGCGAGGCCTCTACTACAGGGGTCCCAACAGGCCCTCACCCTGTCTTTTATTCATTTTGTTTCTATAAAATTAGTATGGTTGCAAGGATAGGGGACAATGACCATTCTTGGCTGCTACCTGCAGAGTGGGCATCATCCCTGCCTATGGGAATCTATCATAGCCCGTAGGAGACTGTGGCAGTCAGAGGGGCTGGTGTTCCTAACTGTTACATGAGAAAAATTTTACAGTAACAGGTTTGATTCAAGGGAAGTGGGCCTAGCCACTGACTCTGCAGCCTGACATCAGTTGTGGTGCTGGGAAGAAGTGCTAAGGGTCCCCTCCATTTAGGCTTCTAATAATACTTGGTCCTGGTATTACAGGGCTATAACAGGCAGAGGGGCCGGCCTGAGGGAGGTGCTGGTCCCTTATTTCTTAAGTGCCTGCTGAACCTTTCCCAAGTTAACACGTTTTTTGCGGGAAACGAGTAAAC
This sequence comes from Aselliscus stoliczkanus, assembly GCA_033961575.1. Lineage (NCBI taxonomy): Eukaryota > Metazoa > Chordata > Mammalia > Chiroptera > Hipposideridae > Aselliscus > Aselliscus stoliczkanus. The sequence continues at coordinate 60,842,807 of CM066732.1, read as the reverse complement.
TCGTCATAGAGCTCAAATGCCCGCTTACAAAGTGTTAATAATATAGGAAATAACAGAATTGTGGTTAAAATTGAAAGCAGTGGGCAGCAATTAAAAGCCAAGGCTTAGAGGTCTCCAGACAAAACTTTTCCAGAATCTTTTTTAAACTCTGATTTGCTCGTTTTACTTTTCCTCTAAGGTATAGGCCAATGGTAAGGAACAGGCTGAGTAAAATGAGCCCAAATCTGGGGGCTCTATTTATCCCCACAACCAAGCAAGTTTCAGCGGTCCCAAGTGAGTGGTCGAGACAGCATAAATGGCTCCCATATCAATCAGGAAACTAACAGCCTTACCTGCCACGTCAAGGGTCACCTGCAGTTCCTCCCCTGTAATGACAATGGCCTTTTACTATTTGGGAGCCCCGCTGGGAACCTCAGGCACATCAGTCAATTTTAGCGATTTGCAGGGAAGAATTTGCTCCATGCTCCCTTCAGAACAGGGAATAATCCCTGTTCCAGTGCTCTTTAGCATGGCTTTTCTGGAGGATCAGGACACTCCTTACTCCAGTGGTCTGGGCTTCCACATCTAAAGCAGGCTCCTTTCCCTGGTGTTCCTCTTCTGGGGTTATTGGGGTGACCCTGACGTGGCTTTGGGTTTGGCCTATCTATAATTGCAGCCAAAAATCTGGCTTGTCTCTGGCCTCATCTCCGGTCTCGCTGTTCCTTTCTTTCCTCGTCTTCTCTGTCTCGGTTGTTAAAGACATTCGAACGAACTCCCTGGCCTTCTCTAGGATCTGCGTGCCAGGATAGGGCAACCATCAGGCCAAGCTTCCTCATATTGGCCTATATATCTGACATCGAGAAGGGCACATGAATGCTAGTAGCCCCGAAACACAGAAGTTCACATAATTATTTGCAAAACTTAGTTCTTACTATTATGGAAATTTAGTTCCCTTAAGTAACCAAGGACCTGATTAAGACAATATAAAACATAGAAAATATTCTGATGATACATATAATCTTTTCCTTTTTCAGGCAAAAATCTTTTTCATAATATTAGGAGCAAACTTTGTCTTACTTCGCAGAGAGAAAAAACGTAACTCCAATTTTGCACCAGCTGACTTCTGATATTTAAATTTACTTAATTAAAATTAATCAAATTTAGCTTAACCATAAAAATTCTCAAGATTTTTCTTCACAAAGGTTCTAACAACTTTCCTAGAACCCCTTAGTTTGATTCTTCTGACTCATTCAGAAATAACCATCTTTAGGACACTTATTTTTCTTTCAGTCCCTTCAAAAATGTATACCTTACACCTCCCTTGAAAACATACATCATTTCCTTTCATATTAATTAGAGTCCATAACCTTCAAAACCTTAATTTTTATTGACAACTAAAAGCAAGCAATCCGCATTTCCATTGACTAAACCAGGAACATATTTTGCAACCTTCAAAACCATAGGCTTTCCTCTGTGAGGGCCATCCAGAGGCTGGGCGACTGATCTGCCTCACCCGAGAAGAGCCCAATGATACTACCAACATGGGCCAGTGAAGCAACGTCCTCTACAACTAGACTGAAGAACAAAAGGACAGCAACTTGTCTGTTCCTCTTCCCCAGTTCCCCAACGCTGTTGCCCTCCCCCAATTCCCCAATAAAATCTTAAAAAAAAAAAAAACCATAGGCTTTTGTAATAAAATATAAGATGTGTTTATGAACAGATCTTATTCTATCTTTAAAGTTCCTGTGACAAGACACCAGAACATGTGAACTCAGACCTATCTAATAATTAATATTTCAGTATTTGATTATTTTGAAATACCTAAATATACAATAATTTTTATCATTTAACATAAGTTAGCAAAACTAAAATCTTAAGTTACCAACAGATGCTGGGAAACTACGTCCAACCGTCCACATCATATAATTATTACTGAAAAGTTTCATCTAAAATCTTTAGTTACTTATTAGTCCTTAACTCTTATGAGGTTTTAAAGTTAATTATTACCCAAGCTATTTTCTTGACAAATTTTGTAACAGAGATAACATGAATCATATTTAATGTTAATAACCTTAAAAGACATGTCTATTTAACCAAAAGTTACGCCAGCCTTAATATCAAATATTTTCTTAGATCATGTGATCCTGGAAAGTACTGGGGTCAGTTTTCATTATTTATTTTTAATTTATGTAAGCGCTTAAAATTTTATTTTAAGCCAACTAAATATTATAATCTGGTAATACCATCTGGTGGCAAAAACAATATATTATACATAAAACACAGACAAGCATAGATATCAGGGGTTATATACATAAACTGAACTACTAACAATTGTAAAGAGGAACTAAGATCTTTCAATTGCCCCAAAAGGACAGTTTCAAAGAGGCTGAAACAAAAGTGGGGAGGCCTGGCTTGAGAGACCAGCCTCTTGTTTTTAAAAATGCCTTTTTTCCTTCAGTTACCTCAGCCTCAAGCAGCAGTAGCTGTGTTTACCCTTCGGATTATCTGCAAGATCTTAAAAGTTACTGAGAGTAAGAAAAACCTTACAAGACTTTTACTTTTAACCAAGTTTCTAAACATACAGTTAGTGTCCAATTATAAGTGAATTAGGACATGGGTGGATTCCCTCTTTCTCTGGAACTAAACCATCAATTTACTTCCCTTCTTTTCAGAGTCTATCATAAAGGCTTATAAATAAGAAATTTCATCCTACTTCCCAGACCTTACAGAACAATTCCAGAGGCAAAATAGTATAATTCAATGAACTATTGAGCGACCAGTGCTCTCTAGGATCTAATATATACATTGGCCACGCAAAAATGCAATAGAGCATTAATTTCTTTTTGATTAATGGCTCGTAGCCGTAATTTTACCAATGACCCAATTTTCTGCCAAACAGGCTCCCAGCCGGGACTGAAATCTTAGATCCCATTATGGAGCTGGAATAAATGGGGCCACGCTTAACACAGACTTAAGAACAGAGACAGATCCAAGTATTCCCTGGATCAGACAAATGCAAAAAAAAAAAACAGATTTGGATCCAAATACCAGATACAGAAACCAGACGTAGCTAGGTGACAGATTTGGACATGACATCATCTTACTCCATATACGAGGTGTAAACAAAAACTACGGTGAATGTTTAAATTGAAAAGAAATTTATTACAGTAAAAGACATATTGCCATTAATTCCCCTCAAAATACTCCCTGTCACTTCAAACACACTTATCCCATCATTCTTGCCATTTTTCTGAAGCAGTTTTGGAAGTCCTCTTTCATGAGTGTCTTTAGTTGCACTGTCGTGGCTGCCTCAGTGTCCTGAATTTATTGAAAATGTTTACCTTTCATGGTCATTTTTATTTTAGGGAAGAGCCAGAAGTAGCATGGTGCCAGATCCGATGAACAGGTGGACAAGGACACACCGTAATATTTTTATTTGGCAGAAATTGCTGTATACCAGAAGGTCTGTGTGACACAGAGTGTTGTCATGATGGAGGATGAAGTAAAGACACTCATGAAAGAGGACTTCCAGAACTGCTTCAGAAAGTGGCAAGAACGATGGGATAAGAGTGTTTGAAGCCAGGGGGAGTATTTTGAAGGGGATTAATGGAAATGTGTCTTTTACTGTAATAAATTTTTTAATTTGAACATTCACCTTATTTGTTGATCACACCTCATAGGTGGTCTGTTGACCATCAGACAACCAAACAGTGGGTTAAAACCAGAAAACAGATGTAGACTTAAGACCACCAGATGCCCAAAAGCTGAAACCAGGCGTGGTGGCTTTTAGAGTTTAACAGATGGGCCCCACCTCCCAGGGAACAATGTTGCCAACCACAAGCATACCTCCAAGACCAAAGCAAACTTATAACCAGAGCCCCTTACTGGTGGGATTATTACGCTTTGTCAGATATTGCAGCCTCACCTATTGTCACCAATGGGTCATTTCGACCCCCCACATGGCCCTCAAGGAGGAGCCCCGGATGATGAGTACAAAATCCTCCAGCTGCATACACCGGGGCCACCCTGCTTTCTGAACCAGTAATTAAAGGAAAAGGTCAGAACTGAAGAGACAGGTAAACACAGCAAACGCTTATTCTATCCCAACTGAGCAGAAAGGCTTCCATGACAGGCGGGCCCTGGCACAAAGCACACCTTGACAAGCAAAATCATTTGGCAGCTGCTTCCAGAGGTCAGTCTTATGCCAAGGAATCCTCACAGTCCCAGGCAGCCCCAGAGGCCCTCCACAAGCAGAAAGACTTACCAGAGAGGAACCCTGTGGCTGTCCTGCCCCAGAGTCACCAGAAACTGAAACCGGAGGGCAACCAAGTCCGATGCTCGTGCTGCCTGCGCAACTCAGTCAATAGATGGACACAAGAGTTGGGTCATAGAATAAGCGTTTATTATCAGAGCACAGGTGGTCTGAGAAGGCAGCAGGTTAACACCTCCAAAAACTGCCTTACCATTCTCAGACCAGCTTAGGGTTTTTAAGGGAAAATCTGGGTTTTCCTCCTGAGTCTACATAAGAGTTGGGGGAGGGGGATCTGCATGGAGCCTTCCCTCTGGCAATGTGATTTTATGATGGCGTCAGCAACCCAGGAACAATGATGGGAATAGCCTGGCAAGAATGCCAGACCATAGAGATAGTGATCAATAAGCCTAAGGGTATGAATCCTAAATTTCCAGGTAATTTTCTGAAACAGGGACCTGGAACAGGGGACATTCCAAGCCAAAGCTACAAAGGGATGATCTATTGTTAAGCTATTAAGGTGAGGCCAGGATCATTGCTTCAGAAAGAAAATAGCCTTTAGTGTCAGATCATCACAGTCAGAGTTAAAGTTCCATTTCTGTCTGTGACCTTGGGCTAGGTAACTTTCTTTAAGGTTAATCCTGAATCCATAAAACAAGTAAAATGAGGTAGCACAGTGCTAAGTAGAATTAAATACCACTAGGAAAACATCAAACACTAGCTGGCATCCTATAGGGATGACATCATTGTTACCTAATTTTTTATGTTGCCAAAACTGCCATTTTCCTACTCGCCTAGGCCTACTTTTACAAATACTGTCGCTTCCTCAAAACATCTCCACCATCTATCTAGCTCTTCCTTTCCATTTCAGAACTCTAAGGCCATTCTAGAAAGGATTACACTGTTATCATTTCAAACAGAGAGTACAGCAACAGGCTCAGTAATAGTTTCAGTGACTCTAACCTGTTTAAAGTCACCAAATCAAGATTCAAAATTAATTTTCCAGGGCCGGCCGAGTGGCACGGTGATAAAGCGCTGGCTTGGGAAGCCAGTGGCCCCGGTTCGGTCCCACATGTGAGGGCCAGTGACACTGCCCTCAAAAAAAAAAAAAAAAAAAAAAAAAAAAAAATTAATTTTCCTACAATAGTGCTTTCGTCACGTGCCTATCCTACTCAGGAAAATGTATGGATCACCAGGGCACAGGGATGAAATCTGAGCTCCTACACCTGGACCAGCCCAACCTCTGCCAACGCATGTGTCATTGGTCCATGACAGAATGCTCTCTTCAGGAAAGACGCTCACCTCACTGTCTCTAGGTAAGGGTTTACTTACCTCCTAATCCTCTGAGTAATCAAAAAGCCTGTAATTTATTTTTCTCATCCTTTTAAATGGAGGAAAAAATTTTCAAAGAAAGGTCAGACAGAACAGTTTTTACTCCAAACAAGGGAAGATGGAAAGCAAAGCTCTGTACATGTCCAACATTCAACAAACATCTGTGGATACACAAACTACATTGTCAAGCAAAAGAACCTGGAACAGAAACAAATCAGACATTGCTACTCATTTCAAAGCTCCTCCATCCAGTGCTCCCCAAAGGCTGTCTGCAAGGGCAGCCTTAGTGTTTCTATGCGCACAGGAAGTATCCCTGGAGTTTTCAAAAATACCAACGCCTGGACCCCACTTCCTGTGATTCGACTAAACTGAAGCGAGGTGGTGATACATCAGTACTGTCTGTGGGCCCCTCAGGTCATTCTTCTGAGCAGGCAAGACTGACAAAATGCTGTCCTAAATGAAGGCTCTGATCTTAACTGCAGTTTGTTAAGATGCAGACTCTGATTCAAGAAGTCTGGGCTGAAAGTCTGACATTCTGCATTTCTAAGAAGCTTCCAGGTGCTGCCAGTGTTGCTGTTCACACTGTGAGTCCTGTAGGAAAGACTGACCATCACACTCGTAACAACCTACTCATACCTAACTTTGTTTAAACTCCTCCTCCTCCTTTCTAAATTCCACACTGTATCCTTTATAACATGGCTTAAATAACTGGCCCAAGGTCAAATTGCCAGTACACAGCAGAGACAAGATTAAACAAGACTTCTGACTTCAAATGCATGCACCTAAAGCACTGCAAACACACTGAATGAAGAAGGAATACAACTGAGGATTGCTTTCATGTTTTGGAAGTTACATAGGTTTCAGGTGTACCATTCTGTAACACATCATCTATATGTCACATTGAGTGTTCACCACCAGAGTCAGTTCTCCTTCCATCGCCATATATTTGACCCCCGTACCCTTTTCTAGAATCCCCTGTCTCCTTCCCCTCTGGTATCCACTAAACTGTTGTCTGTGTCTATCAGTTTTTGTTTCTTTGTCTTGTTCCTTTGTTGCTTTCAGTTTTATATCCCACATATCAGCAAAGTCATATGGTTCTCAACTTCTTCTGACTCATTCACTTAATAATATCAAGATCCATCCATGTTGTAGCAAAAGGCACTATTTCATCTTTTCTTATGGCAGAGTAGTATTTCATTGTGCATATATGGACAACATCTTCTTTATCCAATCATCTATCGAAGGACAATTTGGTTGTTTTCATGTCTTGGCCACCGTAAATAAAGCTGCAATGAACATTGGAGCACATGTATCTTTACAGATAAATGTTTTCAGATTTTCTGGGTAGATACCCAGGAGAAGGATTGCTGGGTCGTATGGTAATTCTATTCATTTTTTGAGGAACCTCCATACTGTTTTCTATAGTGGCTGCACCAATCTACATTCCCACCAGCAGTGTATGAGTGTTCCTTTTTCTCCACAGCCTCTCCAACACTTGTTATTACTTGTCTTGTTGATAACAGCCATTTGAACAGGTGTGAGGGGGGGTATCTCATTGTGGTTTTAATTTGCATTTCCCTAAAAGCTAGTAAAGCTGAGCGTTTCTTTATGTATCTGTTGGCCACATGTATGTCTTCTTGGGAGAAGTATCTGTTCATGTCCTCCGCTCATTTTTTCCTTAGACTCTTGGTGTTAAGTTGTATAAGTTCCTTATATATTTTGGATATTGGCCCCTTACTGGAGGTGTTGTTTACAAATAACTTCTCCCATTTGGTTGGTTGCCTCTTTGTTTTGTCAATGGTTTCTTTTGTTGTCAGAAGCTTTTTGGTTTGATATAGTCCCATTCATTTATTTTACCTTTTACTTCCCTTGCCTTTGAAATTCAAGTCACAAAATCCTCTCTGAACACAAGATTCATAAGTTTAGTACCTATGCTTTCTTCTATGCAGTTTATTGTTTTAGGTCTGATGTTTAGGTCTTTGATCCATTTAGAGTTAATTTTGGTATATGTACAGGAGTGGGTTCTACAGCAGGTTGACATGAAGAGGTCTTTCTTTTGCTTTCCAGTAGGTGTTGCTGGAATGTTTTATTTTCTTTCCCACTACAGCCTTTTATTTTCTCTCACACTGTAGCATTTTAATTCTCTCGTGTTGTTTCCGCTTCTCAGGCGATGGTGGGGGGTTTCCTGAAGGTAGGCTTCTTTTCTGTAAGAAGGTCCCTGGGTCTCAGGACACTGCCTCCATGGGAAAATGTGGAGGGCAACAGAGTTCTGAGTTTCTGAAATCCCAATGCAGGCCCTGCAGTCCGATGTAGAGCCTGTGTGTCTCAGTAGCTCTGTTTGCCCCCACTGGGATCCACCCAGAAAGATAGGGGCAGGGTCGGCTGTGAGAGGTGGTTGGTGAGTTCATGGCTCCAAGCAATGGCAACTACCAGGCCACAGCTGTCTCGTCCCTATGGCTCTTTCCCTATCACTAGAATTAGTCATTCATACTGTGGGTCAGTGGCTGCAGGGACTGTTGCCCCAGTTCTCAGGGTTGTAGATCCTGTTCATTAATCTAATACTGCTACCATTTCTTCTGGAGCCCGCTTCTAACACTGGGAGGGTGGGGATGAGACAAGCTCTTGGTGGTGGGAGGAGTCAACCAGGCTCTATGTACGTTTTCTGTTTTCTGCTGGGCAGTGAGGGCTGAAACAACAGCTCTCACTCAAGGTCTCAGCTCCTAATGCTGTGTTCAGATGTATTATATGCTGATCCCTCAGGCAGGACTTTGGACCACAGGAAGCATACCTGCAGGCTGGATTCTTCCCTCTCCCAAGACCACAGTAAGCTCTGGACTATGTCCTGCATGCAGCCCACAGCTCTCATCTCTGCACTCCCCCATCCCTTTTCCCCTGATCACCTGATTTGCCCACCTTCAGGTGATTCAGTGTGTGGGTCTCTGAGACATGCTTGTGTGTTGCTTAAGTTATCCTTTGTTGAATTACAGCTGTTCAGTTTGTTGTAACTTCCAGGGGAGATTTCAAGAAGTACTGCTCGTGCCACAATTTCTGTGACATAATCCATAATTTTTTTGACAGAAATTGCCATGCCAGAAGTGATGTGTGAATCTTTCCATTGTGATCAACAAATACGATGAATGTTGCTACCATGCACCATCCAAAGGAAAGGCAGGATCTTCAATATGGGAAGTGACATGTTGAACCTTAGAAACACTGTGTGACAAGTTTCAACTTATTCAGTGCAGTCAGTCAGGTGTGAGCTACAGTTGAGACAAGTTGTGTTTTTTTGTTTGTTTGTTTTTGTTTTTTTTAAGATTTTATTGGGGAATTGGCGGAGGGGAACAGCGCTGGAAAATCGGGGAAGGGGAACAGACAAGTTGCTGTCTTTTTGTTCTTCAGTTTAGTTGCGGAGGATGTTGCTTCACTGTTGGTATCGTCATTGCGCTCTTCCCGGATGAGGCAGATCGGTCGCTGGCCTCTGGATGTCGCTCACCGCGGCTATTGGCAGCTCACGCTTGGCTGCCAGCCACTCACGCTGGCTGCGGGCCACTCACTATAGCCTATGGCAGCCCACTGCAGCAGGGGCTGCAGCCCACACCATCACCGGGGCTCGCACAGCCCAGCTCCAGGTGGAGCTGTTGTTAGCTGTAGAGGGCAGTGTCACTGGCCCTCATGTGGGATCCGAACCGGGGCCGCTGGCATCCCAAAACCAGCGCTTAACCAATACGCCACTCGGCCGGCCCAGAGAAGTTGTGTTTTAAAGTGTGCCATAAATCAATCTCCATTATGACAATGCTCCATGTCACACATCTGGTATACAGAAATTTCTGTCAAATAAAAAGATGATGGTATCCCCTCATCCACTTTATTCACCGAATCAGGCACCGTGAGACTTCTTGCTCTTTTCCAAAATCAAAATGATTCAGAACATCAAGGCAGACATGACAGTGCAACTGAAGACACTCATGAAAGAGGACTCCCAAAACTGCTTCAAAAAGTGGTAAGAATGATGAGATAAGTGTGTTCGAAAAGTGGGGGAGTACTTTGAGCAGGATTAAGGGCAATGTATCTTTTACTGTCTAATTCTCTTACTGTAATAATTTTTTTATTTAAACATTCATCATATTGTTTGATCACACCTCATATAGCAGACAACATTATCATTTGTCATCATTTCCATTTTGCAAGCCAGAAAACTGAGGACCAAAGATATTAAGAGATTTGCCAAAGGTAGTTAATATACATGGGCTACAACCCTGAAATTCTAACTCTACAGCCTAGCTATTAATAGAAAGCAATATAGGACAATACATTAAAGCACAAGACAATTAGTGAGAAATATCTGGAGAGTCTGAATCTTAAGTCCATCCTTTAGTAACTATATGATCTGTTTCTCAAATTGCTTATACATTTTTGTTCTTTTTGTTACCAAAAAATACCTCAAACAAAAAGAACTGCTTATCATTTCCTATCAACCATAATGTCTCTCAACACTTAATACCAAAACTGCCTATGAAGCTTTCCAAAATGAAATACATAAGAAGTAAGGCACTCAAAGACGGTAAAGAACTACTATTCTTGGGCCAAATGAGTGGCACATTGGTTAAGAGCTGGCTTAGGGATGCCAGTGGCCCAGTTCACATCCCACATATAAGGGCCAGTGACACTGCCCTCTACAGCTAAGATGGTGAACAACAGCTCCACCTGGAGCTGGGCTGCACGAGTCCCCGCGACGGTGTAGGCTGCAGCCCCTGCTGCAGTGGGCTGCCATAGGCTACAGTGAGTGGCCGGCAGCCAGCGTGAGGGGCTGGCAGCAGGTGTGAGCTGCCGTCCAGAAGCCAGCGACTGATCTGCCTCACCTGAAAAGAGCGCAACGACGACACCAACATGGTCCAGTGAATCCTAGTCCTCCACAACTAGACTGAAGAACAAAAGGACAGCAACTTGTCTGTTCCTCTTCCCCAGTTTCCCAATGCTCTTCCCCTCCCCCAATTCCCCAATAAAATCTTAAAAAAAAAAAAAAAAAAAGAACTACTATTCAAATTTGTAAGAGAGGGCCGGCCGAGTGGCACAGTGGTTAAGCGCTGGCTTGGGAAGCCAGCGGCCCTGGTTCGGTCCTACTATGAGGGCCAGTGACACTGCCCTCAAAAAAAAAAAAACAAAAATAAATTTGTAAGAGCATATAGATCAAAACAAGAACCTTGTACACAACAGTGGTCATAAAATTAAAATATTTTTGGTGTTAACTGTATTTCATTCATTTAGATTAAAGGAAATTGGCTAGTGATAGACTGCGTAGATGTAACTGTTAGCAGTCTTCAATACATTTTGCATTCTGCCACATTAATAGGGTGACAAAACTTATCATACAAACCAGGATATTCTGAGAGTAAAAGCTGGCATTATAATAACTAATCTGGACAAGTCATAATGTTAGTTTGTCCCACACAAACATGATGTATGAATATCCTACCTATAATAGTAAATCCTCATTATTTTATATCCTAATTTAATGAGTACAATATTAAGCTAGTTATCAGGTGATCTAATTCAATTTCTAAGTATTCTACAAAAGAGTCATAGAAAACCCACACACTCTCTATCACTTCAGTTTCTCCAAATCTAGATTTGCCGTCCTTTAGGATAACTTAAGAATAAATAATACTTCATAGAACACTGAGAACATTCTGGAGGATGCTACATAAAAGCTTTTATTTCTGAAGCTTATACATAAGTTTGGTATATTGAACAGTGTTGACACGGGATGGTAAATATTTGGCAAATGTTGCCACTTACCACCTGAGGAGCCGTGGCAGCATCACTAATCTATTGTGATATGCTTTTCTGCTAAACACGAGACTAGCAAACACATCACACATATAAAACTCAATTCAAGAAGAGAGGAACACACAACAGCAAAATAAATTAATGCCAAAAAATTTAACGTCCAAGTGACTCTGTAAAAGAAATCTGGAAGAAAAAAAATTTTTAATGAGTTCAATCATGAAATCTTTCCAATTTTCCTAGAAACACATGAAAAAATGCATATAAAGGAAACTTTGGCTCTTTTTTTGATAATGTAAAAGAAAGCTTAGGACTTAAAACGACATGAAAAACCCAAATAGTCAGTAAGAAAATTGAAAAGAATCATACTCACTTGCTTTCTTCATCCAGAAGGTGGAGCAGTCCTGTTGGTTTCTTGCTAATAAGATTTATGCAACAGGTGTTATCAATATAATCTATATTGTGCCAGCTGATACCTTCAGTTCTATATTCCTCCTAGGAAATAACAAATTAACAATTTATTCATCAAAGACTGAAAAGCTTCTACCAGGCTTAGAAGAACAGTGTAAACCTTTCTCTTTTTTTTTTGAGGGCAGTGTCACTGGCCCTCTTATATGGGATCCGAACCGAGGCCGCTGGCTTCCCAAACCAGCGCTTAACTACGGCGCCACTCGGCGGGTCCTAAACCTTTTTCTTTTAAATCACTAATCCACACAACGGAAGCATGTACGATTTCAGTTGTATAAAATCTTGATCTGTGTATGTCTGTTTTCTTTAAAAAGTACATGCAACCAAACTTTTTGGTTAGAATACTATTTGTGATACCACTCAGATCAAAATTTAGGGCTGGATTTGGTTTAGCCACACTATCTGATGACTGCATTAAGAAAAAATATAAAACAAGGAAGTCTAATTTCTCCCTCATGACTCTAACTCAAATAAAAATTATTCAAATAAAAAAGGAAAAGGACCAATTATTTGTTCCATCATCAACAATGAATTTCATAAAACAATATCTGGGGAAGTGGAGAATCATCACCTCCAGTGATCTCTGATATAAGTTATATAGAATTCATACACTTAACTTGGGCAAAAATAAAACCCTTTTCAAAAAAAAAGGTTTCAAATTCCAAGCTTTAAAAACTGGAGCAACATTATTTCAGAACCCTCTTATGAAGCCCCCATATTCCTTACAATTTCTCTATACTTGGAAACATTGTTTTACTTATCCCTGTGACACTTTTACTTTTAGACTGTTTTTCAGAAAGATTTCCTTAAAATCTAAAGGAGGTAAGTTTCTGTACTGCAGTGTTTTAGGCACCAAGTAAATATCCTGTTCACCTGACGGTTTTAGTATTCCCTGGTAACACTTGCACACTTCTCTGCAAATATGTGGTTTTGCAAAATAATGATTTTATATTTTTGTCATTCCTTCTGTATTATCATCATCTTGTAAAAAAAAAATGGCCCTAATATACACTAATAGTTATTCTAATTGGGAAAGATAAATGCTTAATTATATCCTTTTTATTAAAAATTTCACAAGTAATTGCTATATAAAAGTCACCTTGAAGCAGTGCTAAGAAATTTTTTTCTTTTCCCCATTTCTTCTTTTTCATACCATGGGTAACAAGTGTACTTGGTAGTACAAGCACCTGCATTTTTATAGACATTACTAGCGATCTAAAATTCTTCCTCATCCTCTCTTCCCAATGACAATTCAGACCCTCTTGCCTAAAGTTAACTATTATCCTAATTTCTGATACCACTGGCAAGATTTACCTGTTTAAAAATATTATAAAAATATGTTTTTATCTGGATCCAAGATGACAGAATAGATAAACACGGTACCTGCTACCTTCCGTGAAGACATTAAAATTACAACTAAATTATAGAACAATCAACCTGGAGAACCATCTGAAGTCTGGCTGAACAGAAGTTTTATAATTAAGGATATAAAGAAGAAGCATGTTGAGACTGATCAGAGGGGTGGAGATGCAAAATGGGCTGACCCCAAACTCTGTGTGGCGGTTGAGAATCAAAAGGGATATTTCGGTTATAGAGGTTCCCATAGGAGGAGCAAGGGGCTCCAGCCCCATACCTGGCTCACCAGACCAGAGTACTGGTGCCAGGAAGAGGAGCCCCACAACAACTGGCTGTGAAAAACAGCAGGGATTCAAGACATCCAGGTGGGATGGAGGGCTGCGGGAAACCCAGACATTCTCTGAATTGACATGCGCACAAACACACTCACAGACACTCAGATTGGCCTCCTGAGGAAGGACAGCAACTCAGTGGGTGTTAGAGGCATTTGGGGGGAAGACTGAGATGTGTGGTTCTGGGGCAAGAGGTGGAAGACAGTCACCATTTTCCCTGTGTGGTGTTCTGCTCCCCTGCAGCCTCAGGTAGGTGTGATCTTTCCTGTGCTAAGCCCTCCCCCACAGGCCAAATCTGAACTTGAATTGGTCTGGTGAGCTCCGCTGCTCCTCCCCTGCTGACTCACTGGGACCCCACCCCATCCAATTTCCCAAAGCCCAGAGGCACTTTCTTGGCGAACAAGCCAGCGCGACCCACACTGCACTCTTTCTTGGAAAACTATTGAAATCCACGTAGCCCAGATGGGTGGCAACTGGCCTCGGTGTGCTCTGAGATGTTTGCTGATAACTCCAGGCTCAGCACTGGCACCAAACTGGAATCTACATTAAACCAGTGAGCACAACTCTTCCTACTGTAGTGATTCCATGAGACTCTGTCTCACCCAACTTGAGTACCACATGAGGCTTTATTAGTAGCTGAACCTTAAGGAAAATGGAAAATGGCAGGAGGACTGGAGGTGTCCTGGCTTTTGCAGAGCTACCCCAGCCCTGGTACTTGTGGCAGACATCCTCGGTTCACAACATGGCCTCTCCCACGTACCTCCAGGTTTCCCACAGAGAACAATAAACTGTGGATCACTTTGTAGCTCCTACCAGGTGGTCCCCCAACTGGTCACAGGCAGTAGGTTACCTGGGCCTGCACCTTCCAAGAGGCCCCAGAACCAACCTACTTGGAGGCTGGCTTCAGACCACGACACAACACCACCTATTTAGCCCCACAAGAGGCACACACAAAAACTGGTCACAACAGGCACCAGAGCCCATGGGGTGAATTCTGCTGGGGCAAACCCCACTGAGTGGGGTAAGCCTCCCGCACAGCAGCCCGTAAGCTGTGGACATGGCCAAACCCCACAGCCAATCAGCCTGAGGGTAACAACCCACCCACTGACGTGCCAACATAAATCAAGGCTCAACTATAACAGGAGGGCACATAAGAGGCACTTGTGAAGCACTCAGAGAATAGGTAACCAGAGAGACTGTTCCAGGACACCTATTATGTAAGGCCATCTGGCCAAGACTGAGAGACATAGCAGATCTACCCAAAACATAGAAATAAACACAGAGAGACAGCCAAAATGAGGAAACAAGGAAACATGTCTCAAATGAAAGAACAGAAGAATCTAGAAAAATAAGTAAATGAAATGGAGGCAAGCAACCTACCAAAGTTCAAAACAATGGTTATAGTGAGAACTTCAACAGAGAGATAGCAAGCACAAAAAAAGGGCACAGAAACCATTAAAAACAAAACAAAACAAAGCAGAAGTGAAGAAGACAATTACTGAAATGAAAAATGCACTAAAAAGAATCACCAGCAAACTAAATGAGGCAGAGAATTGAATCAGTCATTTGGAAGACAAGTTTAAAGAAAAAGCCCAATCAGAACAGCAAAAAGAAAGAAGAACCCTCTGGGACAACATCAAGCATAACAACATTCACATCACAGGGGTACCAGAAGAAGAAGAGAGCAAGGGATTGAGAACGCATTTGAAGAAATAATAAATGAAAACTTTCCTAACCTGACAAAACAAATAGACATAAAAGTCCAGGTAGCACAGGGAGTCCCAAACAAGATGAACCCAAAGAGGCCTTCACTAAGAATCATTATAATTAAAATGGCAAAGGTTAAACACAAAGAGAGACTCCTAAGAGCAGCAAAAAAAAGGCAACTAGTAACTTATAAGGGAGTTCCCATAAGACTGTCAGCTGATTTCTAAACAGAAACTTTGCGGGCCAGAAGGGATTGGCACAAAATATTCAATGTGATGCAATGTAGGGACCTACAACCAATGGTACTCTACCCAGCAAGACTATCATTGAAAATTAAAGGACAAATAAAGAGCTTCCTAGACAAGAAAAGCTAAAGGAGTTCATCACCACCATACCAGTATCACTAGGAATGTTAGAGAAACTTCTTTAAGATGGGGGGGGGGGGAATTAAAAATATTAATAAACTGGCAATAGCTGTATGTCTATCAACAATTATTTTCTTTTTTTTTTTTTTAAGGATTTTATTGGGGAATTGGCGGAGAAGAACAGCGTTGGGGAAACGGGGAAGGGGAACAGACAAGTTGCCGTCTTTTTGTTCTTCAGTCCAGTTGCGGAGGACATTGCTTCACTGGCCCATGTTGGTATCGTCAATGCGTTCTTCCTGGATGAGGCAGATCTGTCGCCGGCCTCTGGATGGTCGCTCACGGCGGCTATTGGCAGCTCATGCTGGCTGCCAGCCTCTCACTGTAGCCTATGGCAGCCCACTGCAGCAGAGGCTGCAGCCTACTCGCAAAGCCCAGCTCCAGGTGGAGCTGTTGTTAGCTGTGGAGGGCAGTGTCACTGGCCCTCACATGTGGGATCCGAACCAGGGCCGCTGGCATCCCAAAACCAGCTCTTAACCAATGCACCACTCGGCCGGCCCTATCAACAATTATTTTCAATGTAAATGGATTAAATGCTCCAACCAAAAGATATAGCAGGGCTGAATGATTAAGAAAACAAGACACTTACAAATACTGTCTACAAGAGACTCACTTCAAATTGGAAGACACACACAGACAAAAAATAAAGAGATGGAAAAAGATATTTCATGAAAATGGAAACAAACAAACAAAAAAATAGGATACTAATACTTATACCAGACAAAACAGACTTGAAAACAAAGGCTATGAGAAGAGACAATGAAGGACCCAGGAATCCCACTTCAGGTAAGAAGAAACCCAAAACACTACTTCGAGGGGATGTGTGCATCCACATGTTCATTGCAGCGTTGTTTACAATGGCCAAGATATGGAGTCAGCCGGAGTGTCTGTCGACAGAAGAATGGATGAAGAGGAGGTGGTACATACATACAATGAACATTGCCTGGCCATGGAAGGGAATGGGTTCTTGCCATCTGCAGCAGCATGGATGGACCTGGAGGGTATTGTGCTGAATGGAGTATGTCAGACAAAGACAGATGCAATGTAATTTCACTTATATGTGGAATTTAAAGAACAAAATAAAAAGGGCCAGCTAAGTGGCTCAGTTGATTAAGAGCTCACTCAAGAATGAGAGCATTTGGGCCCGCCGAGAGGCTCTCTTGGTTAAGAGCTCACTCAAGAGTGCGAGCTGAGCTCTGAGCAACAGAAGTTTGATGCCCAGCCTGAGCTGAGCTGCTGCTAAGCTGCCAACAGGTGGCAGGATGGATCAGCTAAAAACAAAGCAAAAGAAAAAGAACGCAAGCTCTGAGCAACAGGGTTGCTGGTTTTATTCCCACGTGGGCCTGAGTTGAGCTGCCACAGAGCTGCCAACAGATGATAGAATGGCTAAACTTTAAATAAATAAATAAATAAATAAATAAATAAATAAATAAATAAATAAATAAATAAAATAAAGAAACAAACTCACAGATACATTTTGATGGTTGCCAGATGGGAGGGGGATTAGGGATATGGTTGAAAAAAGCGGATGGGATTTAAGAAATACAAATTGGTAGTTACAAAATACTCATGGTGATGTAAGTAAAGCATAGGGAGTATAATCAATAATATGGTAATAACTGTGTACATTGCCAGGTGGGTACTAGACTAGTCAGGGGGGATCATTGCCTAAATTACACAAATGTCTAGCCACTATAATATACACCTGAAATTAATATAAAATAATATTAAATGACAACTGTAATTGAAAAATTAAAAAGGGGGTAAAGGTGAAGAGACAAAAGAGGTTCAAATTTCCAAGTATGAAACAAATAAGTCATGGGGCTGTAATGTACAGCACGGGGGAATATAATCAATAATATTGTGATAGCGTGTACAGTGTCAGCTGGTTCCTAGACTTATCATGGTGATCACATCTTTAGGTATATAAAACAACTATGATGTATCCCCAAAACTAAGTAAGTATAGGATGGGGCCCAATACTTACATTTCTAACAAGTTCATCAGTGATCCTGATGCTATCAGTAGGGGTAAAGGGAAGGAAAAAACATTTAGAACCAGTGCTGTCGAGTAATACAATTTATTCGCTCATTGTACTATTGATAGGCATTACAGTTATTCCTAATTTGGGGCCATTAAAAATAATGCCATTATGAACATTTCTACACAAAACTTTGGTGTGCATTTATACACACTTTGACAGTGGAAACTACACATGTGCAACCTAAATAGATACTGCCAAACAACTTTCTAAAGTGGTTGTACCAATTTATACACCCACCACCAGTGCTTGGGACTTTCCCGTGCATGGTACCTCTTTAATACTTGTATTATCAGCCTTTTTCATTTTAGTCATTTCGGTGAATGCCTAGAGGTATATCATTGTGGTTTTTTAATTTCCCTGATGACTAATAAGTAAAAAAATCTTTTCCATGTTCATTGCCCATTTGGATATCCTCACATGCCTATGTTCATGAAAAAAAGAAACTCTTAGGAAACACCCTTGCCTTGTTCTCAATCTTAGGGAGAAAGCATTCAGTCTGTTTCAATTAACTATCATATTCCTTGTTAAGTTTTTTGTAAATACCCTTTATCAGGACGTTCCCTTCTATATCTAGTTTGCTAAGGATTTTTTTCTTAACATGAATAGATATGTAATTTTATCAAATGCTTTTTATACTTCTATTGAGATCACTGTCAGGTTTTATTCTTTGTTTTGTTAAAACATGAATTACACATTGATTGCTGGTTAGATGTTAACACACATCAGAAAAGAACTCCACTTTTTCTGATGTATTTATCAATCATTTTATGTGTCTTGCTTGAATTTGGGTTGCTAACATTTGTTTAAAACTTTTGAGTCTATTAGTGAAATTGACTTTAATTTTCACTTCTAAAATCTTTAACA
This sequence comes from Aselliscus stoliczkanus, assembly GCA_033961575.1. Lineage (NCBI taxonomy): Eukaryota > Metazoa > Chordata > Mammalia > Chiroptera > Hipposideridae > Aselliscus > Aselliscus stoliczkanus. The sequence continues at coordinate 60,824,270 of CM066732.1, read as the reverse complement.
TATTTGGATATCAATGTTATCCTGGATTTCTAAAATGCATTGAAAATTGACCCTTTTTTCCTTTTTCACACAAGGATTGACCTCAAACTGATATTATTTCTTCTTTCAATGCTGGTTGAGTTCACCAGTGGAGCCATCTTGGCTTACAATGTTCTTTATGGAAAGGTTTTTAATTACATATTCAATTTCTGTAATAGTTATAGAATCAGATTTTGTATTTCTTATGTCAGTTTTGGAAGGTTTTTTGTTCATTTGTTTGTTTGTTTTTTCAGATTATTTGATAAGTCTACTTATAAACTTAAAGTTGTTTTAACTATTAGGGTCTCGGCCTAAAGCCTGTGGAGGTTGTCAGGGGGACTCCTCCTTGCTTTTGAACCTGGAAAATGGAAAAAAACCTTTTCAGCTTCTTGGACTCTTAAGCCTGACTTTTTCAGAGAATCAGCATCCCTCTATCAGAATAGAAAAGTATCTCTAGGAACAAAGCAGTCCCCAAATGCTGGCGTCCTCTTCTTACAGATGAGGAAGGAAACCCTTCTTACAGATCTAAGCCCTATAAAACTTTACTTATTTGAAAGTAGTCAAATACCGTCAAATACATTTTGTTGTTTTTTTAGGTGTTCTTCAAGACAAGTTTGTCAAAATTTCTAGTCTAACATCCCCAGAAGTGGAATAGACAAAAGAAAAACTCACTAAACCATGATATCCTCAAATAAGATCCTTGCACTCTAAATTTTCTATCTTTAATGCCTAGCACAGTGCCTAACACACAATTGTTATTCAATTTACTGATGAATCAATGACCTGAAGGATAACTGTGAACAAGTAAAGGAAATAAGAAGACAGCAGTATTACAAATGACAACAGGAAATATATTTTCAGGTCACAGAAGCCTCATTTGGTCTGTCTCTTATTCCCCATTATCCTTACTGAAACCTTGATTCAGGACTGAATCACTCAACCACACTACTTCAGCTGGCTCCCAAATTAGGTCCTGGGCTCCAGTTCACCTCTTTTCAGTCCACCTTTCACAGTTCTAATTCAAATCCTCTGCTAAATACACTTCAAATGACGACTCCTTCTCTAAAAGAAAAATTCTAATCTCTTCATGATATATAAGGCCCACAACTATCTGATCCTTGGCTATTTCATCAAACTTATCTTTCTTCCTGCCCGCATCCTTATATCCTATAATTTAACTATAATGAACTATTTTCAGTTCATGAGAAGTGCCAACCACGTTATGCCTCACAGTTTAAAGGATACGGTCACCTTTGTTTAAAATATCTTTTCTTCATTGACAATGTTGTGAGCTCAACCTTCAATTCAAAACTATATTCCAGAATCACCCCTGGGAAATCTTTGCAGACTTTCTGAAAGTTCTAATCAACTTCATCCTTTCTATCACTACTTTGACTTATATCCGATTATAGCACTTATTATCCTGCATGACAACTATTATATCCTATGTGCCTATGTACTACTTTCAGACAAAATTGAGAGGTGAACTTCAAGATTTTCAAGATGTTTCCTCCCAAAGAATCTTTGATACTTTTTTATTTCTGTCTTAATTTTCAAAAACTTTTATCTACTTAACTGATTTTGTATTCAACTGAAATTAACAAATATCACCAGGTACACCCATCTCATACTAGGTTCCACTGAAACACAAATAAATGAAACACTTAATATTTAAAATGCCTTAAATATCTTATTCTCAGAAAATCCATTTTAAGTGGAAAAACATGAGGAAGAGAAAGGAAGAATAAAAGAGAGGAGATGGCAGAGAGGTGTAAGATTTCTAAACTTTCCAGAACTATACCCATTACATCACAAATTACGGAAGAGAATACTGAGACTTGAAACAAGAAAAACAAAATGCCTTAGAATCTAAGTCTTCTGATCCAACATTCTACCACACTGCCCAAAATTATGACATTCAGAGTAGTAAATCAATGAGAATCACCCACCCACCCCCAAGTAGTTTTGAACACATTGTCCATGAACTGTAAGATTTTACTTTTACAGGTGTTTTGAGGTAAGGCATTTCTTGTGGCTCCTCCATGTCTAATCTAGACTTCTGGAAAAGGTAAGAAAATTTCAGTTTACAACAGAATACATTTATTCTTCAGAAGCAATTTAACCAGTTCGGTTTAATGAGCCACAGAGCAAGTGACGCTTTGCTTTGTAAATACACAACACAGTCAATAAAATGAATCACTCCACCCTTCTGACACATACACAAGAATTCTCATGGAAATTGATGGCACGCTCTTTCTACACTAAATCAATTTGAGCTTCTCTCAAGAAATATCTAGTTAGCCATTTTTGTCTCTACATTGTCCTGTTTCCTTGTATCTACACTCTGAGTTGATCTGAGATTCTATCAGTAAGCTCCTCTATCCCATTCTGGGACTAAGAAACCAAAGCAACCAAACAAGCACACTTAGCATTTTACACAGTGATCAAGCCGAGGTAAGCAATTAAAAATCAACAACACGGGGTCGGCCAAGTGGCACATTAGTTAAGCGTTGGCTTGCGATGCCAGCTCTGAGCAGCAGGACCCTGGTTCGGATCCCACATGAGGACCAGTGACGCTGAGCCCTCTACAGCTAAGATGGTGAACAACAACTCGACCTGGAGCTGCGCTGCCTTGAGTAGCCAGCGAAGGCGTAGGCTGCAGTGGAGCTGCAGTGGGTTGCCATGAGCTACAGTGAGTGGCTGGCAGCCAGTGTGAGGGGCCAGCAGCCGGCATGAAATGCCAAGAGCCACCATGAGCAGCCGTCCAGAGGCCGGTGACCAATCTGTCTCACCCGAGAAGAGCGCAATGATGATACCAACATGGGCCAGTGAAGCAACGTCCTCCACGACTAGACTGAAGAACAAAAAGACAGCAACTTGTCTGTTCCCCTTCCCCGATTCCCCAATGCTGTCCCCCTCCCCCAATTCCCCAATAAAATCTTCAAAAAAAAAAAAAAAAAAATCAACATGCCCAGGAACACAAAATAAACTCATCCATTTTCATTCACAGGTGCACTCACACAAACGCAAATTATTGAATCTACTTGGGGCCTATTAAAAAAAAGAAAACACTGTAAGACATGGCTTAAAACATATGCTCTGATATGCCATTTGTGTACACTGAAATTAAGACCACAATATCTACATTGAAATACAAGATTTAAAATACTTATCGTGAATATGAATCCAAAATTTCTGTGTTTATTTAAAGACATCAAAAAGAAACAGGTATAACTCTATTAAACCTTAAATATCCCCGCCCCCACCAAAAAAATGTATGTCTGTGTATGTGTGTGTGAAGATGGAGGGGTGAAGGAGGAGCAGGGGAGGAAGCATACATGAATTTGGGTACTTACTTGCTCCAGTTTAAAGATATGCTGATTAAAGTAGTGTTGTAAACGTTCATTAGCAAAATTAATACAGAACTGTTCAAAGCTGTTGTTTTCATAATCTTCAAATCCAAAAATATCAAGAACGCCAATTGACAAAGTCTATAAAACAGGAAAAAATTATGGTTAAAAAATGATGTTCCATTTTATGTTATGAATATCTACCATAAGAAACAAAATGCTCTAAATTCTTCTACAGCAGTGGAGAGATTTTGCAGGGCCAATGCTGAAACAAATATATACGACAAATAAAAAGCACTTTAGTTCTTTTTATCTTCATCTTTTTTTTAATTCTAATTATTTTTTAAAAATCTAAAAATTTTTAACCCATTGGATTGATTACTCTACAGAAATGTACAAAGCAGGGTTAGTGGCCTCTTATCTCAATCTCAGAAATCCCTAAACTCCCAGAGACAAGAGAATGGGAATAACATGGTATGGGGAAGTCAAAAGGTTATTTTAGGAAAACTAGGTTACTCCTGCCATGCCTACTTATACCAAGAGGACCATGCAATGTTTCCTATTTGGACTTCTATATCCCAATAGAATTCTGCTTTAAGAACCAAGCTAACAAGTATGTTTAATCAGCCTTGTGTGGAAGCTAAAAATAAAACTGGATATCAGAATACGTGATTTCTTGAAGTTAAGATTTTTTAAATTTTTATCAAAAAAAATTGTACAAGAGGGCTGGCCGAATGGCTCAGTTGGTTAAGAGCTCGCTCAAGAGTGCGAGTTGAGCTCTGAGCAACAGCAGTTCGATGCCCAGCCCGAGCTGAGCAACCACTGAGCTGCCGACAGATGGCAGGAGCGCTCAGCAAAAAAAAAAAAAAAAAAAAAGTGTACAAGGTTTGTAATGTTAAATATTTCTAAAAGAATTATAACAAAAAACAACAATCCCTTCCTCCTCAATTTCTGCTTCCTAAAATCAACAACAGTCAAATCTTTTAGCTGTTTGGTATGGTATGGTATGGTATGGTATGGTATGGTATGGTATGGTATGGTATGGTATGGTATGGTATGGTATGGTATGGTATAGAGAAGTACAGAGAAATACAGAGTAGTACAGAGTAGCATAGAGTAGTACAGAGTGGAACAGTACAGTATAGTATAGTATAGTATAGTAACTATTCAAATGTTTATTCTTCTATTTCTTGATATTTTACTTGTAGAAATTATGGTCTAACTTCTTACTATAGATGATAGGGATTCAGTTTTAATAATCCCAAACCAACATTCTTCTCACCATCCCACCTCACTCTCGAAATACAGCTGCACAGCAATTGTAGTTAAATGCAAACAATTTTTCTCCACTGGTGCTAAGAGATACTGGGCAAACTGATGTAATTTATGATAAATAAAAATAAGAGTTTTTTTAACGTCTCCATTAAGAGTATTTTCTGATTAACTCTGCTGGCTAAATCGTAAGCCCTTATGAAAAACAGTGAAAATAATGACCTTCAAAAACAAGTCAGTTTGGTTAGATTACAATTAAAACTAATATTCTAACTGTGGGCTTACTTAAAGCATAAAAAGCTCCTTTAAGAGCAATTTTACATTTAAGATAAACGAGTAAAGTAATACAGATAACATTTCTTATCAGCCTAAATAGGTCGACTGTCCCATAAAAACTGCTGAGAAATAAAAATGAATTTGAAATTATTAAAGTTACATATCTAAAATCTGCCATATTAAAAATAAATTCCAACTGGAAAAAAGGCCTGAACATACAAAATTATATTCTAAAAGTATGAGAATAAATATTTTTATAATCTTGGGCTGAAAGAGGCCCAAGAAAAATATATAAATATACATAAATAAAACCCAGGACAGAGAAAAGGAAAAGAATCATAGAATTAACTGCACAAACATTTAAGACATATGGGCTCAAAACCACAGCATAAATAAATTTGTAAAGTTAAGAAAAAATATTTGCAACATATATCAAACTATTATTCTTTGCAATATCTACAATGACTCCTAAAAAGGAATAAGAAAAAGACAAAATGAACAACATAAAAACAGCAAAAATATATAAAGAAATAACACTGAGAAAACACTGGCCATAAAATGGGATAGTCCTTATCAGATTAGCGGTGAAAATACTGACAATATCTGTTGTAAGTAAAGGTGTAGGGAAATTGGCACTTTCATACTCTACTGGAAGAGTCGTCTTTTTTGAAAAGCAATTTAGCAGTAGCTACCAAAATTTTAAAACATATATATCCCTGAATCCAGTGATTCATTTTAAGAATTTTGTCCTAGAGAAATGTGCACAAAGAATATTTGTTACATTATCATTTATAACAATAAAACAAGTGTAATATATTTAATGGGGAAATTTGTGGCACTATACAATATAATACCACATACTATATAATAGTACAAAATTGTTAAAAATAATGAGGTCTAGATATATTTCAAGACATAGTAGATTAGAAAAAATATACAAGTTGTAAAAGCAATAAAGATAGTGTGGATGAAAAAGGGCTTCCACAGGAAGTAAACCTCATAGGGTGATGGGATCATAAATTCCTAACTGGGAAGGTCATGGTTGGAAGTCACATCCTGGGCCTCTAATTTCTTTAGTGAAAGGCTTTAAACCAGCCCTGCCCATTGTTTTTGTGCATCTAGGTTAACACATCTTTGAAATACCAGAAGTGATACCCCTGAAGAGTACTAACCCTCAAGAGGGTAAATAATCTTGTTAACAATCCTGTAATCCAATCCCTCCCACCTTTATGTAATCTTCCTTAGTCCCCTCCTTAATTTCAAATGCATAAAAGAAACTGCAAAACTATTATTCTCCATAGCATCTGAGGTCTTGCTCCCTGGCATATTTTGTCAATTTGGCTCAAAAGAACTCATAAAAATTCTCTACAGGTTTGGACATTTCTATGTTTAAAAGCAATCTGTAGATGTACATCTATAGGAATATAAGCACATAAGAAAAAAGGACTGAAAAGACATAAAATAACAGGGTAATAAAAACAGAAATAAGGAGGGAACAGTAAGGAATACAGATAAAAGATGATTACTATAACTTTTATATAATTCTGTCTTTCTAGATTTCACATATGAACCAAATTACTGAAAAAATTTTCTAGGAAAAATACATAATCAATGTATGTCTACCTTGGTATTTTGCTCCAAATCTTTACTATTCAAAAGTGCATGATTAATCCGAAAAACTATCCAGTCAAAAAGGGCACTATATAAAGACTTGGCCATGGAGTTCCTCACTGTCACAGCCTAAAAAAAAAAAAAAAAAAAGAACAAAGTTAGAAGTACAAGTGAAATTGACAATAATCTGACTAAAATACTATAACGAAGTGTATTTTGCTCTCATTCAAGAAAGAAACCTTACTATCATGAATAAGAAATTCATTTTTCTCTCAATATAAATAGCCTATAATTGAAGTTTTATATATACAGTCATTAATTTAGTCTGAGTCAGAGAATCTAGGCTAAAACTGCCTTGAAAGATAGGGGAAAATGTAGGTCACAAAGTTCAAAATAGTTTTACTGAAAATTAGGGTATATATATTTCACCTGGTAAAGAAAGTATAACAGGAAGTTTGCAAACAAATGAACCTGCCAGTTCAAGTGGGTAAGAGAATTCCAGGTAGAGCAATAGTCCGTTAGCAAAAGGCATCAGTAATCTGCGGAATCCTAGTCAGGCTCTTAAAACATAATCATGATACCACCACAATTACATTCCTGGTTGTCTTCAGCTTGTCATCGACAGTAACCTCTAGAATTTCTCCATCCCTAGACAGAGCAACAATTCCTTCATTATAGTTATGCAATTTATTTTTTTTTTCCTTCATTTCAAGCTTTCCCTAGCTTATGGAAACTTTCTGTACCATCTGCTCAATTTTTCTGTAAATCTGAAATTGTTCTAAAACATAAAATCTATTAGTTAACGCAAATTCAACATTCAAAAAAATACTACATTTTGGGCCAGCCGAGTGGCTCAGTTGGTAAAGAGCTGGCTCAAGAGTGTGAGCTGAGCTCTGAGCATAAGCAGTTCGATGCCCAGCCCGAGCTGAGCTGCCGTTGAGCTGCCAACAGGTGGCAGGATGGCTCAGCTTTAAAAAAAAAAAAATACTACATTTCAAGGGCACGTATCTTAAGAGAATTGAGTCCTAATACTTAGAAGAATATAAATCCTAATAATTTATATATTTATCATCTAGAGACTTACTTCGAAGCATGTATATTCAGGTATATATTTATATCTCAGTTCTGAGGTTTAGAGGAAGTAGAGAGTAACGATTAACAACTTGACTATCTTCCAAACCCAGTTTATCTAGCATTGTGACCGCAGTCAAGATACTTAAACTCTCAGGCTATAGCTTACATATTTTCTTTTTTTACCTGAGCCATCCTGCCACCTGTTGGCAGGCTCAGCAGCAGCTCAGCTCGGGGCTGGGCATCGAACTGCTGTTGCTCAGAGCTCAGCTCGCACTCTTGAGCAAGCTCTTCACCAACTGAGCCACTAAGCCAGCCCCAGCTAACATATTTTCAAAATGGAGATAATACTACCATTTACCACATAGATGATGAATAAATTTCTGAATTTCAGTGGGAAAAAAATGAAAGTTGAAAGTTTCTAGACGAAAACATTAGTACCTAAACTATTACCAATGATAAGGCAGATATCAAATTCTCTATCTTTAACATGAGCAACTTGAAAATAATTGGAAAATGTTTACAAGTTCTGAGAAGAAAAGGAATGTGCCCTAGAATTCCATACTTAGGCAAGTTATCAACAACGTATCTTTAAAATATCAATAAAATCATACTAAAATATATAGAAGGAATTGCCATTCTATTTTTCCCCGGGGAGAAAAAAAAGGAATGAAGATAATCAGATCAAATTCAGCAAAAATAAAATATTTTACAACTAAATAAACAACTATAAGCCACAAAAAACAAACAATAAAAAAATACATTGGGGGCCGGCCAAGTGGCGCGGTGGTTAAGCGCTGGCTTGGTTCATTCCCACATATGAGGGCCAATGACACAGCTCTCAAAAAAAAAAAAAAATACATTGGTTATCACAATAAATATAAAAGAGTTGAATTAAAAACTAAAACGCACCTATTTATAGTTTGTAGTAACTACTATTTTCATCAAATATTATAGTCAGGTAGAATTTAGATTTACCAAAATATACTAATACTTATTTATAGCATAACTCCCAATATTATACTTTCAGCCTCTTTTCTCTGAAATGCAGTCCTGCCTATCACAGTTTAACCTCAATAAGCCCAAATACCAATTAACATTTTCCCACCCAAACAAGATCTCATTTTGTGCTTCCTAACTTACTGAATAGTACTAATATTCTTACAGTTGTGTAAACCAGAATATTAGGATTTATCTTTGACACTCCTTCCTCCTTGCTTCCCATTAAGCAAATCATTGCCAGATCCTGTTGATTTTACCACCTAAATTTCTTTCTAAATATATTTATTTCTCCCTATCAATATGTCACCATTCTAGACAATGCAGCAAACATCTTGCTCCTCAAGAGTACTACAGCCTCCAAACTCATCTTTCCACATTCACTCTTGCCCTTTGTATTAGAATCCCAAGATGGTCCCCCAATATTCCCATCTCCTGGTGTACATATTCTATATAACATATACAGAACTTAAGTGTGGACAGGACTGTAAATATGATGGATTTCACTCCTCTGTCTTATGTTATATGACAAAGGTAAAGGGATTTTGAAGATATAATCATGGCCCCAAATCAGCTGACTTTTTCAGTTAAGCAAGGGGAGATTATCCTGAGTAGAACTGACTTAATCAGAGAAAGCTCTTAAAGGGGGCTGATCCTTTTCATCAGGGATTCTCCTGTTAGCCTTAAAGAAACAAACTGCCATGCTGTGGAAAGAACCAAATGGCAGGAAATGGCAAGTAGACTCTAGCTGCTGAGAATGGCCCGTTACAGCCAACAAGAAATTAGAGGTCTCAGTCCTACAACTCAAGGAGCTGAATCCTGTCAACAACCTGGGAACCTGGAAGAGGACATGGAGTCTTAGATGAGATCACAGCCTTCAAAGACATCTTGACTTCAGTCTGGTGAAACCCTGAGCAGAGGACCCAGCTAACCAGTGCCCTGACTGATGATCCATGGAAACTCTCAGATAATAAATCAGTGTTGTATTAAATGGCTAAGAGAAAACAGCTAGACAAAACTAATATATAATATACTCTCTTCCAAATGATTCTTCACATTGCTGCCAGAGTGATTCTTTAAAAGAAAATCTAAGATACCTTTTTTGCTTCAAACATTTTAAGAGCTTTCCATTGCTCTTCAATAAAATACTAAAATCTTTAAGAACTGCTCATTTTAAACTTAATGCCCAGCACATTTCTGGGCACAAAGGTTATCAAATATTCACTAAACAAATAAAGACACTAAAATATAACACAATAATAAAGCAGAAGCTATAAAAATAATATCAGAAAGATAAATTTGAAGTTAAAAATGTAAATAAATATAAATATTTTATAATGAAAAAGTTATAAAAGAAAAATATAAAAGCAGCGAACCTTTATGTAAAAGAAGGGCGAAACTCTTTAAAGGCTTGGCTTTCTCTATTATTTGGAAAGGAGTTCTCAAAGCTGGAGGCTATAAAATGTCACGTAAGATACCTGACATAATGAAGAAATGTAGACTTCTAGGTACAGTTAGGAGGGACCCACGAATGGCAGAAATGGGTCAGAGTCTGTCCAGAAAGCATTCTCTACAGTTTAATCACTACTTACCCACCTTCATGTCTTCTAATCTCATATTACTGTCCTATTTTTATAATTGTCATAGTTTGATTTCTTATCACTTTCATAAAATTACACTATAACTTTCTTACTCTTATACAATGGAATAGTATAATAATAATAGTAATGGCTTGCTATGGCAATAAATCTCACCTGAAAGCATCATTGTACAGCTATTTAAAGCCATGAGACTGGGGAAATAACCTAGATAAAGAATACAGACAGGAAAAGACACAGACACCCCATCTTTCAAAGGTGAGGGAGAAAGAAAAAGCAAACAAAAGGACTGCACAGCGGTGACCAAAAATGAAAAAAAATCAGCCAGGAAAGTATCAGGTGCCGAAAATAAGAAACTGCCTCAAGAAGGAAAAATTCCATTAGGTCAAATACTGCTCATTTATAATTCTACCTACCATGTATTCACCCCATATTAGTAATATACAACTTAACAATGGTGAAAAGATTAAGATCCTTGGAGAAAAATGTAAGCCTATTGCTTAAAAATCACATTCAACTTGAAGTTTCCAAGTTGATGGCAAGTTCACAATCAAATTTTAAGGGCCCAGAAAATACTTCAGTCAACGCTCTCTGTTGTTGTGATTTTCATTCTGTTAAGAGAAAAAAAAACACAAACCCAAACTTCTAAAACCTGTTCAGAGTACTTTGATTTCAGAGAAAATCTATTCATACCTCTGCCAGCTTGTATGGTAAAATAAGCTTTTCTCCCACGGTCACAGTCTTCCTCGTAACTAATGCTTCAAATAGCATCTCTTCTTTAACCTATAAAGTAGAAAAGTAAATTCAATATGTAAGATTTATGACAATAAGTTGAATTATTGATTTATTTATTGAAAAGACATTTAGAGAAAAACTTAATGAGATTAGCAAATATACAACAGAGAAAAACAAAGACAATACACTGGGAAATTTTAATATTGGCCAAAGTGGGATATAAGTTTCCCATTCACCCCATTTCCAAAGAAAGAAAAGAAAAGAAACGAAGAAAGGAAGAAAAGAAGGAAGAAAGGAAAAAAGAAGTTAAAGGGGATCAAATATATGACGATGGAACTGATGGAAGGAGAACTGACTCTGGGTGGTGAAAACAGGTACACACTTGAAATTTATATAATTTTTTACTATTATTAGTTTCAGGTGTACAAAACAACATAATGATTAGGCATTTACACCCCTCACCAAGTCATAACCCTAATCAGTCTGCTACCACTCTGATAGCATACATAGCTATTACAATAGCATTGACTATATTCCATATGCTGTCCTTTACATCTCGTGACTATATATACATATATTTTAACTATAGTTGATATTCCATATTATATTATATTAGTTTCAGGTGTACAGCACAGTGATTAGGCATTTATATAATTTATGAAGTGATCCCCCCCGGTGAGTCTAGTACTCATCTGACACCCTACATAGTCTTCACATTATTGATTATACTCCCCATACTGTATTTCGCATTCCCGTGACAATTTTGTGACTACCAATTTGTACTTCCTAATCTCTTCACCTTTCTCACCCATCCCCTTGAAATCTATATAATTTGACTGGCCAATGTAACCCCCATTAATTTAATTTTTAAAAACGAAAGAAAACAAAGGGTAAATAAGACAAATGGGTCTTTTCTTTCTGATCATAATGAGAGAAAATGTTTCTTTGTACAGAATATGGAAAGTATGGAATAGTACAAAAAAACATTTAAGACGATCAACCATAATCCCACAACCAGGACAAAAGGACTGAAAAGTAACAACATTTCTTGAATTCCAGACTATTACAATGGGTACTAATTTATGTTTCAGATGTTCATTTTTATTTACAGATGTTAATCTTTAAGATAAAGTTGATGCTACCTTTGTTCTCACTCTCTAGAAACCAATACTATCATGAATTTGGTATGTATAGTTTCAGTTCGTGTATTTATACATAGGAGTATTAGATATATTCATAAACACTATATTATATTGTCTAGTATATTTAACACTTATCTGTATGGTATCACACAGTCCCATACGTTTTTGAAATCTAGCTATGTTGATAATTTATGTCAAGCGTATTCATTTTAACTGCTATATAGCATCCCAGTATATAAATCACCACTGTATGTAATCCATTTACACTATTTACAACTTTGCACTATTAGAAAATAAACTATACTGAATATTACTACATGTGAGTTCAAGAGTTTCTCCGAAGTATATACCTAAAAGTGGGATTACCAAGTTATAGTGTATATTTTCAGTTTTATACGATATTCTGAAACTCCTATACACAGTTTTGTACAGAAACTTTACAGTGGCAAATTTATCAATCTGCTCTCTCAGCAGCAGCACTGAGAGCTTCTATTTCCTCAAACCTTGACTATAATTGAAATATCCGATTTTTGATTTGGCCACACTGATGAGCATGAAACGGTAAAACACGGGTATCTTGTAAAAGTATCCATACATAATAAAGACAGAATTTTCATAAAACTTTATGTAGACAATAGGATATAAATATAACATATATAAAAAAGATTACACTACAAGGAGAAAGTAAGTTATGAAACAATAGAATGAGGCATTATCCTGACACCAGCAATTCATGACAGATCAATCATTTTTTATAGATGATTATACCATAAAGAAAATATACCTTCTTCAGGAGTATCCACTGCTCAATTCTCAAATTCCAAAAAATTAAAACTTTACCTTCATAAAATGTAGTAAAATTAAAAAGGAATAGCCAAAGATTGAACATAAAACCTTAACCTTTCAGATATAATTAAAATATTTTGAAGAATAAATATAAGGCTGCACAAAAATGATAAAAGAAAACATGTATATAATTAAAAAAAGAAACAGTTAAATTATGAGGTATATTTCTACATTTAAGCAATTTTTAAAGTGAACATTTAAAAATAAATACTCTGTGTAGTAGACTCAAAAAATTTTTTTATTTTTTTTTTGAGGGCAGTGTTACTGGCCCTCATATGTGGGATCCGAACGGGGGCCACTGGCGTCCCAAGCCAGCTCTTAACCACTGCACCACTTGGCCAGCCCTCAAAAATTTTTTTAAAGGAACAAATGTAAGCTGGCAACAATATGGAGCAAAGGTTACCCCCAGACACTTGTATAAATTGGTACAACCACTGTACAGAGTCGTTTGTCAGTTTCAGTAAAGCTCAGTTATGTGTGTATATATCACAACACAAAAATTCTACTCCTTGGACTATGCCCTTGAATAATTATCATACATGTGAACAAGGAGACATGTACGAGAATGCCTATCATAGTGCTATCTATATATAAATGGAAAATATACAAACAACCTCAATCCTCACTAAAACAGATAAATTATGTTTTATTCATATACTGGAATTTTAGATAGCAGCTAAAAAGAACTCAGAATATATAAACAGGTATTTAAATATCTGGAGGCCAGCCAAGTGGCTCAGTTGGTTGAGTTGGCTTAGAGCACAAGCTCTGAGCAACAGGGTTACCAGTTTGATTCCCATCTGGGCCAGTGAACGCTGCGCCCCAGCTGAGCTGTCGCTGAGCTGCCAACAGGTGGCAGGATGGCTCAGCTGGTGTAACAACAAGATTGCCTGTTCGAGGGTGGGCTACGCCTACCCACAACTAAGACTGAACTTGGCACCTTGAGCTGAGCTGCCGCCCGGACGGCTCCGTGGATACAGCATGCGCTCTTAACAATAAGGCTGCTGGTTCAACTCCGGCATGGGATGATGGCTATGCCCCCTCTCCCGCAACTAAGATTGAACACAGCACCTTGAGCTTAGAGGCCATGAGTTGCTGGCGGGAAGCCAGATGGCGACTGGAGTCCTCCACAGCTGAGACTGAAGAACAACCACTTGGCTGGTCCCCTCCCCCGATTCCCCAACATTGTTCCCCTCCCCTAATTCCTCAATAAAATTATTTAAAAAAAAAAATCTGGAAAACATAATATGGAATAGAAAAGTCAAGTTTTAGGGCCAGCTGAGTGGCTCAGTTGGTTAAGAGCTCACTCAAGAGTGTGAGCTGAGCTCTGAGCAACAGCAGTTCAATGCCCATTCTGAGCTTAAGCTGCCGCTGAGCTGCCAACAGGTGGCAGGATGGCTCAGCTAAAAAGAAATCAAGTGTTAGAATGTTAAGAACACTGTAACATTTATATAAAGTCTGAAAAAAATGCAGCACAAAATTACATATTCTTTATGGGAACATCTATCAATTCTGAAAATATAAAAATAAGAATGGGAATGATAAACACCAAATTCAAAACAGTGTTTACTTCAGGAGGGGGCACAGCACACAGTGGGCTTCAATTTTGTGCAGTATTTTATTACTTATGTGGGGTTATAAGTAGGCAGGTGTTAAATATATTGTTTTCTGTATGTATCGTGTGCTGAAAACACTTCATAATGTAATGGGGGAAAAAAGAATACATTAAAACGGACATTAATAGATAGGGAAAATGGTAGAATGAAGAATACATCTAAAGGCCAATTATTTGAAAGTAAGAAATGAAAGACCAATCTCTCCCAAATCAAAAGAAAAGAAAAAGGAAGAAACACAAACAGAAAGCTAACACCATAAAGAAAAACTTTTAAACCTTAACAGAATATTGACAAAGAACAGAAATAATAATTTTTTTTTTTTTTTTTGAGGGCAGTGTCACTGGCCCTCATATGTGGGACCCAAACCGGGGCCGCTGGCTTCCAAAGCCAGCGCTTAACCACTGTGCCACTCGCAGAAATAATAAATTTTAAACATTTAAATCAATACATGGCTTCCTAGAAAAACACAAATTATCAACATTAACTCAGGCCAGGTTTGAAAATCCTAAAAATTCACCTAATACGCAACAAACTGAAAGGACAACAAATATGGTTGGTCACAAAACTGATCTCTCTCCAATTTTTATGGAACATAATATTCTCTGCTAATGATTTTTCTTTTCAATGCAAAAAAAACTGTAGAAGGATAAAAAGCAACCCAACGCATTTTAAGGAGTTGGCTTAAGGCTGGCACTCAAATCTGACAATGACCACACACAGATCTCCACATAAACACACAATCATACAAGACAAAACTCATCTTGCTTCTATTTGATAAATATCCTAAAGAAAATGTCACTAAATTCACAATATCTTAATAAGCTACTTCTATAATTTTCCAAATATTATTGGTTGTACATACGACTTTTGAAATAAAAAAAATAAACTTTATTAATAAAACATAATAAGCTACATACTCAATATCCAATCTACAATATTTCTCATAATCACCTAATTAAGAAACTAATACATATGTTTAAGAAAACCCATTCTTCATATTGTTTCAGCAAATATTAAAATATACTAAAAATGCATATCTGCTAAAAACTGACCAGATTTTGGTAATGGTGATAATTCTAACATCTCACAACAAAAACATGGCCCACAATTACCCACAATTAACCTATTGAAGTTTGTTTGCCTTTCAATCATTTCACAACTGTATGTCCGAAATAGAATTTAGTAAACAGAACACTTCAAAACATTCACTGCTACCTGAGGTAACGACAAAAAGTAATTGGAAAAATAAAATTAATCCATTATTTTTAAAACATTTGTTCTTAAAAATCTAAATCTTTACTTATCACTGAATTCAATCACTTTCGGAAGGGGGAGAATTAAATCTTAACTAAAAAGTTTACATTTTAATTAAACCAGATACTGTGTCTACCTTTTAATTGTATCTCAACAAAAGCCTTAAGGCTGCAATTAATAAAATCAATTGTAACAAATTAGAGAATTGGTTACAATTGCCTGAATCACTCTTCCCAGTCTCTCACCAAAGAAGGAATACGGAACTGGAACCAGAAACCCCGGTACTCGCTGAATGCCTGAACTTATGGGTAATATTACCATAATACCAAAATGTTTGACTAAAACATCACCTGAAATATCTGACTGAAAGACCACCTGTTTTTTGACCATCATGATCTTGAAAATTACAACCTTTAGATACCACACCCAACATCCTGGAACTGCTTTGCAATGAGTGAATCTAGTTCCAATTTAAGGCACTCCCTTCTCCTGTCCTTTCGTCAAGGTTAACTCATTCCATTAATGTTAATAAGCAACACCCAGGCATGTACAATATAATAAACACTATAAAAAGTTAGATGAAGAAAACAGAGGCATCCACTGCTTTCAAAGAGCACTGCCGCCTTACAATGGACACAAACCACTAAACAATTAACTCTGCTACAAAACCAACATTAAATTATGCTAAGTTGAAATTGACAGAGTCAGTTTAGACCATTTAATAAGGTTAAACCCTATGAAGCGGAACAAAAACCAAGATTGGAAAGATGGGTAATATTTTACTACAAAAAAAGCAGGCTATTCATAATAACAAAAAACTGGAAACCACCAAGATGTCCTTTAGTAGGTGGATGGATAAACAAACTGTGGCCCATCCAGACAATGGAATATGACCGAGCAATAAAGAGAAATGAGCTATCAAGCCTCGAAAAGACTTGAATCTTAAACGCACATTGCTAAGTTAAACAAGTCAATCTGAAACTGCTACATACTATATGATTCCAATTTTGTCACTTTCTGGAAAAGGCAAAGATAGAGTTAGTAAAGACATGAGTGGTTGTCAGGCATTTGGATAGAGAAGCTGAATTGGTAAAGGACATTTTTGAGGGCAGTGAAACTAATTTAGCATGATACGGTAACAAAGGATACATGACATTATGCCTTTGTCAGAACCCATATAGCACAAAGAGTGAATCTTAATGCAGACACAGTTTCTAAAATCTATTTAAGATGTTGGAGGATCCCAGGAAAGAATGGAGACCATGACAAGAGAATCTACCTGTATATGACAAACATATGACACCACCTCAATGAAGAGGCTGGGGAGAAAAGATACTGACCTAACTATTCTGGAAATGAAGACGTCTGCAGAAGTAAAGGCAAAAGTGAGAGAAGATGTTTGCAAATGATACTGCTAATAAGGGGTTAATATCCAAAATTTATTAAAAAACTCATTCAATTCAATACCAAAAAACCAAACAACGCTATTAAAAAATGCAGAGGAGGGCTGGCCGAGTGGCGCAGTGGTTAAGCACTGGCTTGGAAAGCCAGCAGCCCCGGTTCGGGTCCCACATATGAGGGCCAGTGACACTGACCTCAAAAAAAAACAAAAAAAAAACGCAGAGGACACGAAGAGACATTTCTCTCAAGAGGAGATCTAGACAGCCAAGAGACAAATGAAAAAATGTTCAACATCAATAATCATTAGAGAAATGCAAATAAAAACCACAATGGGATATCACTTCACACCTTTCAAAATGGCCATCATCAATAAATCAACAAACAAGTGCTGGTGAGGATGTGGAGGAAAGGGAACCCTCGTGCACTGTTGGTGGGATTGCAAATTAGTGCAGCCACTATGGAAATCAGTATGGAAGTATCTCAAAAAACTGGAAACGGAACTAACCTTATGACCCAGCAATTCCACTCCTGGGTATCTATCCAAAGAAACACAAAACACTAATTCAAAACAATATGTGGGGCTGGTCGACTGGCGCACTGGTTAAGAGCTGGCTTGGGACGCCAACAGCCCTGGTTCGGATCCCACATATGAGGGCCAGTGACACTGCCCTCTACAGCTAAGATGGTGAACAACAGCTCCACCTGGAGCTGGGCTGTGCAAGCCCCGATGATGCTGTAGGCTGCAGCCCCTGCTGCAGAGGGTTGCCATAGGTTACAGTGAATGGCCAGCAGCCAGCGTGAGCTGCCAATAGCCGCGGTGAGTGACCATCCAGAAGCTGGAGACTGATCTGCCTCATCCGCGAAGAGCGCAATGACGATACCAACATGGGCCAGTGAAGCAACGTCCTCTGCAACTAGACTGAAGAACAAAAGGACAGCAACTTGTCTGTTCCCCTTCACCTATTCCCCAACGCTGTTCCCCTCCCCCAATTCCCCAATAAAATCTTTACAAAAAAAAAAAAAAATAAGGCACCCCTATGTTTATTTTGCAGCGCTATTCACAATAGCCAAGACATGGAAACAACCAAAATGCCCACTGATAGATGACTGGATAACGATACTATGGTACATTTATACAATGGGGTATTAGCCATAAAAAAGAATGAAATCTTACCATTTGCAACAGCATGAATGGACCTAGAGAACATTATGCTAAGAGAAACAAGTCAGACTGAAAAAGACAAATACCATGTGATCTCACTTAGAATCTAAAGAACAGAACAAATGAGCAAACTAAACAGACTCAGAGATATACTGAGTTGTTGGAAAAGTCATGACGCATTTTTGCAATGAAAAACAGAAAAAAATACATATAACTTTTCCAAAAACCCAATAGAAAAAAAAAAATGTTGGTTGCTAGATGGGAAGGGGGAAGGGCTGGGGGAGATGGTGAAGGGATTAGAAAGTGCACATTAGTAGACACAATACAGCCATGGGGATGTGAAATACAGTATGGGGGATACAATAAAAAATGTTGTAAAAACTATGTAAGATGCTAGATGGGCAATGGACTTATCAGAGGGATCATGTCATAGACTGTGTAGATGCATGACCAATGCACTATACACACGAAGCTGAAGTAGAATAATATTGTATGTCAATTATAATATATACAAGGCTTGACAATTAAGTTCGCGAACTTGCCACCGTGCACTTACATTGGCAACACTGTACAAACAGCTCAGTAAGGTTTCATAACATTGGTATACCAGGGCCTCACAGCTGTGTTCGTGTCAACATGTGGCCGTGTTTTGCTGAGTGGCATTCGTTATTGTTGTTGCGTGTTTTAGTGTGCCATCACTAGAATGTCTGAGCTTGAATTGGAGAAATGAACAAACATTCAATTACTTATTAAACTTGGCAAGAGTGGAAGTGAAATCAGGGACATGTTAGCCCACGTTTATGGGGATAATGCCATGAAGAAAACGGCAGTGTACAAAGGGATTAAATTTTTTTTTCTGAAGGGATATAACGCATCACGGATAAAGAGAGGTCAGGGAGGCAGTAACGAGCAGAACTGATGAAAACATTACAAAAAAATTCATCAAGTTGTGCGTCAAAATCATCGGCTAACTGAGAAGCATACCAGACCAAGTAAACATCGATAGAGAAACAGTTAGGAAAATCTTAACAGAAAATCTTGGCATGAGAAAGGTGTGTGCAAAAATGGTCCCGAAGGAGCTCACTGATGAACAAAAGCAAAGTGAGTTTTTAGACAGTAAACCAATTACTGTATTGGAACACCCTCCCTACTCACCCCAGTGATCTGGCCCCCAGTGACTTCTTCCTTTACCCAAAGATAAAGAAAATATTGAAAGGAAGATATTTTGATGACATTCAGGACATCAAGGGTAATATGACAACAGCTCTGATAGCCATTCCAGAAAAAGACTTCCAAAATTGCTTTGAAGGGTGAACTAGGCACTGGTGTCAGTGCATAGCTTCCCAAGGCGGGTACTTCAAAGGATACCATACTGATATTCAGCAATGAGGTATGTAGCACTTTTTCTAGGATGAATTCATGAATTTAACTGTCCAACCTTGTGAGAGTGTGTGTGTGTGTATCCTTATGTAGTATAGCATAAGGAAGATAGTCAATGGTATTGTAACAGCTATGTTAACACTTTGTAAGCGGGCATAAAAAGCTATATGACGAGTTTACTCGTTTCCCGCAAAAAATGTGTTAAGATGTCAGAGGGGTAGTAGCTTGGGGGAGGGGGATATCACTTTGTGAGGGGTGTAAATATCTAACTATTACCTTGCTTTGTACACCTGCAACTAATAAAAAAAAAAATGGTCCGTTAAAAAAACAACAACAACACTAAAGGCAAAAGGTACTACACGTGAACAGTCTCCTCTAGTCAATAGAGTCATTTCCCATGGGGGTATGGGTTAACAATTCTAATACTGCTATACATGTATATTAGAATTGAATAATTAAGTAAATGAATGGAAGCTGATGCGAGGCAGCTTCCTAATGGTTAGAGTGGGAATTTACAGATAGGTAGGGGAGAGGACTAGAATGATACATGTGATAATGAATTAGTTAAAAACATCAGCATGACCTCATATCTTTACATATAGATGGCACACAGAAATATCTGTAGATGTATGAATACATCCAAGTTAGTCTACACACGTATTTCTCTACTCTGTCAGAGAAAGACGGCCTATAAAAAATGATACCCCCCCTTAAGATGAATCTGATCAAGGTGAAAAGTTAGCTGGGCAAACATGAGAAGTCATCACTCCACAAAGAAAGAATAAGGTAATAAATACCATGATATAGAAAGAATTATGGTAGGAGATGATAACTTCTGGTTCCTATTTAGCCATGAAGAAAGAAAAATTATTACCCTTTCCTCCCCACCCATCCAGATACCCAATCTTCAAATAAAATAATCTATCCAATATCTTAGTATGAGAAGAAATCTCAAATATAGAAGAAGAAAACCTGGCATAGGCCTAGAATATTACATAGTCTAGAGGGAAATATTCATCCTCTCCAGCAAATTGAGGGATGATGGATATCTGGGGCAAGGGGAAACAGGAAAGAAATCCCAAACCTTCTAAAGATGATGGCACACTCAACAAGCAAAAGTTCATCATTTGGAGAAACACTATCAATGAAAAACATTAATCCATCTACCCCTACAAAATGGTTACACAAAATAAAAACTGAGAAGTTACCCAGTATTTGAAATGACAAATGAGAATGTAATCACTTACTTCTAATAATTCTGAGACAATAGGCAGAACTTCAGGATTACAGATATCTATGGAGTCATCCCGGTATGTCTTCTTTTTATAACAGATATTACCCAAATGTAGTATTGCTGAGAGAAGAGAGAAAATCCTGCAAAAATAAAACAACAAATTATCGCTTGCTTGTGTGTATTCTCTGAAGCTTACTTCAACCCAAAAATGCGAATCAAGCAAATGACCCAGTAAAATATGAAGCATTTAGTCTTTAGAAAGTAAGAAATATAGAAATCACTAAAATTTATGGAGTGCTTACTATGTCAGGCACTGTGCAAAAGGCTTTATACAACCTTAATTTCAGTACTATACCACTTATCAGAAACAGTTATTTAAATGGACTACTTGCTGGTGTCTGAATCTTGTACCACTTGTCAGATAAAGTTTGAAAGGGATTTCCTGCTATTTTGTCTGTAGTAGTTTCTGTACTACTATTTGTGTATAGAATCTGCTGTAGTGTTTCTGAAGTCCATGCCTTTCTAAATGTTTTTCATTGTAAATGGAATGCCCTTTCCCCACACTATCTATTTCAGATCTACTGAATCAGAATCTTTAAGGGAAAGGCCCTGGAATCTGTATTTTTTAACCAAGCTTAGGTGATTTTTTTATCAGTAGCTATTTTCAGGAAATGCTTTCCCACATCATATTGTGGTACCCCTTGATAAATGTTTTTTAAAAACAGTCTGAGGCCCCTGGGGTGTATTACCTAATATCAGGAGCCTAGTGACCCTGTTTCGTCCTTCCCTCCTGTCTCAGGGGAACGAACGCATGCCCCTCTTCCAGTCAACACTAATCCCTCCACATGTGCTCTCCATCCCATGAATTCCAGTTTACTCGGGAACATCATTACCTTTTTCCTGTCTCGCACCTGAACCTACAAGAACTTTCTATCAAAATAATCTCATGTTCACTTCTCTCTTACTTTTAAAACACCCGCCTTAGATCCCACATCTTCTCCTTCACTTCACAAACAAGCTTATTGAAATGTTAACTTATACTCTTTGTCTTCAGTTTGTCATTCCCTATTTACCACCACATTCTGGCATCTGCTTCCCACTAAACTGTCTCATAGAGGTTACCAAGGACCTCCATTAACTAAGAAAAGTGTCTTATGTCCTGTAGTTACCTGACATCTCAAAGGTATTTAACACAACTGAACACTCTATCTAAAAGCCATTCCTGGAAATCCATGTATACACACATCTTTGTGCCTTGTCCAATTATTTCCTTTGGATGAATGTGTTTACTTAGTAAATTTTAAATATGTAGCTTCCTAAAATTAGGAAATATTCTAAATAAAATGAAGATTTACTTTAGGATCCATTACTTTCAGAGGTCCTGAATCAACATCTAATTCATAGACCTAATTAAATAATTAAAATTCTTTTATTATTAAAATTCTTTAGAAGTTTGAATCATTAATATGACTCAAAATGCACGTAAATTGTAAAGAAAAAAAATCATAAAAATATTCTGCATTAAAGAGGAAACTCAGTATCAACTGAAAATTATAAAAACTAATGGAAGCCAAAAGACAAAAACACAAGTTCCTGAGCCATTTTTAAAAAACTATTTTTAGCAGTAGTTTATATGGCTGCTAATTATATCGTTTCAGAATTTGGGGTTCAAAAATCAGCACATTAATGTTTTCTCACACACAAACCACAAATATGTGATGCACACATAGTCTCCAACAATAATATCGTATAAACAATCAATATACTATACATAATTCAATATAAAAAAGATTAATAAATATGAACAAGAATCCCTGTTCTCAAAAGGCTTATATTATACTCTTGCATGAGGAGATAACAATAAATACCACAGGGCAGGACGTCTTAAAATACAGAAGGTAGAAACAATGCAGTTAGGAAAAATTTCATTAAAAAGGTAGTACTCTAAAGCAAACAAGTTTCAATTCACATGCCAAACTTTCGCTGCCTGCAAGGCTGTATTTGGAGGGATTCTGGGATAGAGCTGAATGCAGTAGAAAAGAATGTTTTGATTTATTAGCAGAGTAATCACAGTCCAGGAGAGGGAAACAGCAGCACACATGATATGCCCTCTATCCAGAAAACTGAACATATCTGAATGAGTGACAAAGACATGAACATCATTCCTTCATGGAATGGAGAAAATAGTAAATATACAGAATACAACATAATGTTTTAGACTATACCATCAGTCTTGTTAAAATGCAAAACTTGTGTTAGGGAATATCCGATGATAATGAAGTGATACAGATGGTCTACTAAGGAACACAGTATTTCCAGTGGTTACCAAGATGGGATACTGTCACATCAAAAAATGTCATATCAAAAAATATAAAAGACACCCCTTGGTATGTGAAAGTAAAATTGTGTTTCCAACTTATGTTATCTATCTTACGTTATCTTTAAAAAATGAAATTGTTTCACTGTTATTTAATATATAGATTGACACTTTAGTCAATCAGTCAGGTGTCCTATGAGATAAATGCAGTAATCCTGAGAGAAGAATGTAAGTAATAAAGCATGAAGGAATTAATAGGGTCCTCTCATTTATTTAGTAATGTTCAAGTAAATTTCAGTTTATGTCACCAATTAAATAGGTTTGCATGTTTACATATTATTATATTATTTTGTTTTAACTTGTCTCTCATAAAAAGATTCTGGTAAATAATCTGCTAATTGAAGATTAATTCCAATAATGTAATCAAAAGCACACAAGAAAATGGCAGAGCTGATATCTTTCTACTCCTAGTATGAGATTCAAAATTGACAATATACTCAGACCTGGCATATTTATTAACACTAATTTCCTCCCCAAAAGAATAGTTATGTTGCTATTTTTTTCTCGTGAGAGTCAAGGCTATTTGTGTTTAATTTTAAATAGTTTATTTTATTTTAAAAATAATGTACTTCATCTTTAACTCAACCTTTTTATAGTTCTATTTTGTTTATATTTAGTAAAATGAACAAAATATGTTTAGTACAATAGTAGTCATAAATTTACAGGGGAAAATTATGTTTTACTTAAGGTCCCCTTAATAACATAGAAAACAAGAAACTACAAAAACAATGCTATAAAGCACCAGTTTTTAAGTAAGGTCCATGGAGGGCTTCAGGGGCTCCATGGACCATTCAAATTATATGGATGTATATGGATGTATATTTTACAGGAAAACAGCTCCAGCTTTCAACCGCTTCTCAAAAAAATCTCAAAGAACATATGACCAAAAAAAGCAATTCAAAATAAGTCTTTTAGAAAAAATAATTTTCTAAGCAACAGATGGAAGAGGCACTAGATTAGGGATATAATAAAACTGTTTCAAAGGATCAAGGAAAAGGAATTTTTGAATTCATAATTTGTTTTCTACTGAGGGTATAAGGATATAACAAATAAACTCACTGTCTTCGTGTCTTGGGAAGAAATCCTACCATTTCCATGGCCAGTTGTAAGCGTTCAAAATCATGCCTCAAATCTTCCCCCTCCACTGTGAAGCAATCCTGCTTATTTAAGAAAAAAGGGGAGGAATCAAGATTACCTACTGGAAACTAACATAAGCCACTAAGAAACACAGTAATTTTAGATAAGTATACCTATGTATAAAAAATTAGAGCTGATGAAATATTTAGAGACAATCAAATTTATTAGACCTCTTCTCTTATTGTAGGTATGCAAACTAAACACATATCTACCAAAATACCAGTAAGTTACCTTTTTTCTCCTTTTCACAGTCACCAAGGCAAGTTTCTCAAAAGTAACATACTATACCAATTTTAATTCTGAGTGGTTTTGAAGAGTTTTGCAGGCACAAAGCACTCAAGGGAGCTAACTTGCACAAACAAGTGTCATTTATTCAACAAATATTTAATAAATGCCTATGCATACCGTCATTGAACTAGATCCTGTGACACAAAAATAAATTTTAGAAGAGGCAGTAATGTAGTTGAGAAGTGGAACCTAGATTTGTATTATATAAAGATGTTTATGTTATACTGATATTGGGTATAAATAGTTCCTACTGAAATAATACAAACAACATGTAATCAAATCAGCAAAAGAAACAAGTATATGTTAAAGTATAAAAACCTGCAAAGAATATACATCATATGAGTCAGTATAAAAGTTGTGGAGTACCAGATTAAAAAATATTACTTTTTTATAGTAACCCTTCTGTTTCAGCTCCCAAAAAAGTGAAATATTAACACTGTACACATAAGTCTTTAAATCCCTTTGCTTATGTTCTCACAATCCATTACTTACATTTTCAAAAACCTCCTCACACATATTTACTTTTGTTAATGCCTATCCTCCTACAGAATGTTTTATCAAGTATTCAATAAATGCATGAACTGCTATCTGTTGTAGTCACTGCAGATCTCCAGCATCGAGTCAGTGCCAAGAAATAGGTAATTATTGAAGTAAATACATAATCACTGAATTACTGAGTAAGTATAGAAAGGAATGCAACATTCCTTTTTGAGAAATAAATGCTCATTTATTTTTCAAAAAGTATTTATCAATCATCTACCATGTACAACTTGTTTCAGACACTGTAAGAATGCGGTAATGAATGTATCTCTATAGCTTAAAATTAAATATTAAGGTTTAGAATGCTGTTAAAAATGTTTATTCTCTATATGGAAAGGTACACACACATAATTGAAAATTCTAAATTCACTTCAAGAATTCCTTCTGAGAATCCATGCATTGAATTGTCTGCCTATAAAATTTTTGGTAAGCAATTTTAAGACACATTTCTACAACCAAGACCATGTCCTACTCACTAAAAAAATTAACATATTTTTTACATACAGTTAAGCTTTTTAAAATGCTCTTGCTTCTCTTCCCCCCAAACTACAGTTCATTCATTTTATGACTTAGTAAACATTTTTCTGTAACAAATAAGTGGCAGGGGGGAGAGCTATGCCTCCACTTGTGTAAACTCAATGATCTATCAATGATTCTCATAACTGATAGTGTTATCTGCTCCCCAAATGAATATAACAATGTATACATAATACAGAGAAAGTAAACTGGTAAATTTAAAAGAATAAGGCAGCGTACTAATCCACAACTGTTACAACCAGTTCCACTGAAAAAAGGTAGCTGATTCCTCTCATCCAATTCAGCTCAAGCTTACTTGGTAACATGCCACTGCATACTCCCCCCACACACACACACACAAAACTGTTCTCTCATGCTATCAGCCTTTGTTCCCTTTGTATGGGATGATGGGAAGCCTTTCTCACTTACAAGTACCCATGATAAACCCAGCATGCAGTAGACATTAATGTGGGAATGTGGGAGAGAAAGTGGAGGACATAATCAAATGAAACATTTTTTTTCTATGTTGTCTATATTTTTTAGAATGATGTTTGGAAAATCATACTTTTTAAAACTACCAGTTGATAGTGCAGGGCATATATCACAATAATTGACTTTGAGAACTAGTAAAGATACACGTGATTATTTAGGAAACTAAAAAAAAAAAAAAAAATATATATATATATATATATATATATATATATATATATATATATATATAAAAAAATAACCTGACTGGAATCCCAGTTCCACTAACTTGCTTCATCATCATGGGGGGAGTCACTTAAATTCTGAGCTACCGTTGCTTTTCATGTGAAAGGTAATCATACTAACTACTACCAGAAGATTTTATAAGGATCCAATATAATATGGATATTAAAGTGGTTTTTAAATGGAAAAAAAATAGTTGTGCAGCAAGACCTTACATGGACTGGCAGCAGATGAGGAGTAATGCCAGAAAAATAGCATTTGAGGAAGTGTCCACAAGCTTACAAACTGTCAGGGAGGGAATGGCACAGGAGTCTTTATGCTGTAGAAATATTTCAAACACTACAGATTCAAGGGATCCTGCCCGCATTGCATCAGGGCCCACCTGCACTGCAGCAGGTCTATGCCATGGGGAAATGGGCTGCCAGGTATTACACAGATGTCTGGATTCCAATAAAGGTAGTAAGGACCAGGGTGTGACCTTGGTCTCACCAATACAGTAAACTCTAATCCCTCTGCAGCGTGGTGGACATGACTGACTCCTGAGACTTATTATGGCAATTCTCATTAAAACTCTGCCGGATAGTTGGACCCTAAAATCACTCAAAGCGTGGTTCAGAAAAATAAAAAAATTAGGTGATCCAGCCCTTTACATTGAAGTTATTCAATACCAGCTTTAATGTAGAACTATTAAAATAGATTACCATGTAAAGAAGGAAATTAGCATTTACTAAGTATCTTCCACTTATGGGAGTCACTATGAGAGTCACCTAACATATATAATCTCACTAAATCCTGAAACACAAGGAAATAATTATGGGCATGTATATATAATTGTATGAACATTTGTAAGGGAGAAAACAGACTCGGAAGGTAAAAAAACTCACCTAAATGACTGAGTTGGCCAAACCAAAATCCACCCAGTTCTAAATCCTCTGTTCTGTCCCATGTAACACTAATTGCTTGAGCTTATTTAACAGGGTAATCCTTAAAAGGAATTAAATCACCATACATGGGCAACACCAGGTCCCCTGTTAAAAGCAATTTTCTCACTATAGTTCCCCTTGGAGTCATTTATACAATCCCACAAAATGTATGATAAGTAACATAACACAAGTGGAGGCACAGTCCTTAACAATCCTCTCTCCCTATAATGCTAGTCACGCAAGTTCTAACAACTCAGAGGGAAATGAAGTTTAGTTCGCCCTAAAATACACTAAGAGAAGGAGCTAAGAGAAAAGATCACACCACAAGATCCTCAGGTTGCTTGCTTGCATTAATTAACATGTGAGAAAAAGCAACAGAAATTAAAGTTCAAATTATAATAGCTTTGAAAACACAATAATTAGGAGGGTAGTAATGAAAGTGATCTTAAGGGAGTAGGAGAGTATGGCTACAGTCTTTCTAAAAGGAAAAGATGTGTAATGATGGTTCCAGTGGTGGCAGCAATGGTGGAAACATTTACTGTGCACTTACTAAGTATTAAACAAGTTGTTTAGAGACACTGTCTAATTTAATACTCACAGAAGTACAGATAAAGACCATTATCTGTACAGGCAATCAAGTCTCATATTGGCCATGCGTTTCCAGGTCTCCTACCTACTTCCTAATGAAGCTAGTCATTTGGTGTACTAAGTAATAGATCAACAGTGGCAAAACAGCATAAAATTTTTCTACCAAAATTGATCAGAATCTATAAATTTAAATGGCTAAAATTTATTTTCCAAAGTGTTAAATCTGAAACCATAAATTACTTGATTTATTATAAAATGGTAACGCAATTAAACTTCGTCCAAAGAAAAAAAATTAATGTCCATAATTACTGATCTTTTTCAACTCTGAAACAGACTAGTTTTATAATTAGTGGAGTTTGTAATCACATGCAGTTAAGAATTAGTCATGGTTAAAGCAAAGACTAAGATGCTGTGTTTCCAGAATGACTAGTTAATAAATTAATTCGTTAGTTAATTAATAGATACAGGTGAGTGCTTGTTTACAGCCATTTACATCTGACCTAACTGCAAAATGAAGGGAAGGAAAAGAGATTTTTTTGTGCTTTTTTTTTTTGAGGGCAGTGACACTGGCCCTCATATGTGGGACCCGAACCGGGTTTTGTGCTCTTTTTATGATTATGTATTTGTCCTTATAAAATATAACAAATAAATCTAAATTTACCTAGTCATTTTATATCACATTATACTCATATATGCCCTTAAATCACTCACTTTGAAATGTAAAATAATCTTATTTATACAAATTTCAATTCTAAATTTTTGAAAAATTACATAAAGGCTGTAGCTTCTCTTGCTATTACAAAATTCAAAGAAAAACTATATACGTATTCAGTATATAAAAGACTGTTAACTGACACATAAAACAGGAAGGATGTAACTTTTAAAATTAAAGAATGAGGAGCCAGCCAAGTGGCGTGGTGGTTGAGCGCTGGCTTGGGAGGCCAGCGGCCTCCCACATATGAGGGCCAATGACACTGTCCTCAAAAAAAAAAAAAGAATGAATACTACTCGTGTGAGTAATGAAACCACTAAAAAATAATTGAAAAAAATAAATGTCAAGAGAAAAAACCTATAGGTTCATAAGGATCCACATCAACGCTGAAATCAGAAATGCAATCAATTCATTATTTGTCAAATAAATAACTGAATACAGCCTAAATATTAGCAGAAAAACAGTCCAAAAAAATGGAAATTGACTGGTTTTTCATCAACAAACCATACACAGGCACATCAATTCAAAGAAATTAAACACTGATTTATCTTCTTTCCTAGACTGTTTTGTATGTCAGCTGCTTTTCTTTCTAAGTCACAAGATAGATGCAAATGAGCAAGGGGAGGGTCCTTTAACAGGAACACAGAGTATTTAGGTGCTTGTACTGACCGGCTCAGAATCATAGCAATAATCATCCCAGCTCTGTCTGAGGGGTTTCTTTGTTATCTGAAAGTAAGGCAGATTAGTTAGCTAGAAGTAATGGTTATTATACTTGGCTAATTATCTCTTAAATATAGCGATCAGGTATCACTGCTGCTATCCAAAGAAAGTTATTTTGTATAGTTGCATAAAACAATGAGGTAAACATTCGCATTCTCAGAGATTATATATCAGAACCAATCCATGCTTGCTACTGTCCAGTGACTCTGAGATTTTTATTAACTGCTAAGTCTAGTATTCTATAAATACTGACCTTATGACAAGAATATGTATGATATGGACACTGATTACAAAAAGATCTGGTTTACAGTAATAAACTTGGAATTTCTCTAATATTAACACTTTGTAAGCGGGCATAAAAAGCTATATGACGAGTTTACTCATTTCCCGCAAAAAATGCGTTAAGAACTATCAGTTCACTATGGGCAATTACTACTTTATAAAAATGAAAATATGTAATCACCCAAATATAATGCAAATAGTTTAAACAGGGAAGGGAAAAAACTCAGAAGCCAAATCAACGTTTTTTTATATATTAAAAAAAAAAGCCTACTTAATTCTATACAGTACAATGTCTAGTATTATATCAGAAAATGATGTTTCAAATAATTTTGAAATTCTCAAAATACTAACACATCAGGACACAATAAGACACATAAATATTGGGATGTACAGACAATAGAATACATAGGCACTGGGACAGAAATACACACACACACACACACACACACACACACGGGCTTACAGAAACACCAGGAAAACACAGACCCTGAGATATAATCATCAGGAAATATACAACACTGGAACATACAGACAATAAGCTAAACAGACACTGGGAAACAGTCATTAGTATATATAGAGAGACAATAGGACACTTTGGGACACACAAACACATGCATAGGTGGTCAACAGGACACAGAAACGTAATATACACAGACAATGGGACACACAGATACTGGAACAAACAGAGGCTAGGACAGTCATTGGAACACACACAGACCCTGAAACACACAGATGCTAGGAAACAGATACTGAAACGTATAGCCACTGGGACATACTGAAATTGGAAAAACAAAGACACTGAGATATAAACAACTTCTAAGACACATGAACACTGTTCAAACAGTTATTGGGACATGTACGGACACCGGGGCACAGCAACAGTGGCACCTGCACAGAGCACTAATTACCAACACCAGGAAATACAGATGCCAGGATATACAAACACTGATCTTGGGACACACAAACATCTAGTCATTGGGATATTCAAACACTGGAACACAAAGACACTAGGCCATGAAGACATTAGGACACACAAAAGCTAAAACATACTGACACTTGGATACACTGTCACTGGGATATATACAAACACTGTGACACTCAGATATTATTAGGATACAAAGACACGATATACGAACAATGGGACATATAGACCAGACAGTGGAATGAATACACACACACACACTAATACAAAGTAATGTTCGCTTATATAAATATGTTGTTTCAAAATTATAAAACATCAGTTATACAGCATGCTGTGTATCTTGGGAAAAGTCTTTAAATATTACTTTCATAACCCTAAAATACATACTACAATCTTTGAGCCATGTAACTCGGCTTATGAAAACTTCATAAGGGTTTTTTAATTACCATAAAGTAATTTTTTCCAAAGACATTATATCTTGCCTCAATTAAAAATATGAGACAATTTGTTATGCAAATGATCTACTGTTATACCAATTCCATTAATACTGGTTCTAGAACTTTTGCTAATATGAGGAATAATAAACTTAGAGAAATCAATGTAATGAACAGTTGTGATAATTATATCTTATTATGGAAGTACTGTGAGTATCAAGGAAAGATACAAATTCCCTTAAGGCATTTCCTTTGATGAAGTTCATATTGAGGTTTTAATAAGATCATTCACTAAATTATAAAAATAATCATACTAAGTCAGTATCACAGTTATCATGCAAAGAGGTGTATGTATTAGACTTCAAAGCATGCAAATAAGGTTTCAAGTAATGCTTTGAAAAGGACAAACATTAAACATTAGTAACATTTAACATGCTTGGTCTGTAAAAGGTAAATCACTTTGGAAAGAGTACAACATTCTTCTAACATGGAGATACCTATAAATATTTTATTATTCTCTTAAGGAGTCTCACAAAAGGCAAAAGGCAAACACATAACTAATCTTTTAAAACTCATGAGAGTAACAATAATTTTTAACTTTGAGAACTGCATCACACAAATATTTAGATTGCATGTATGAAAATGCTAGTTAATATCCACTGCCAGATTTGGAGGGAAAAGTACTAGGAAAAAAACTTTTCTCAAGAGCTAAAATTTAATAATGCCCTACATGTCAAAATGCTTTTCATGAACTCTTACCTGATTGAGATAATGATATTCTTCTGGTTGTTTAAGATGGAATGCTAATCTCTCTTCTTCACTTGCTCCTGCCAGGAGGTAATAGAATACATGATAGTTCCTGTTGGAACAAAGAGGTATGGCTTTATAATGAACATGATCTGAGGTTATCATTTAACAGGAAAAAATTCTTTAAATTTTTTTTAGTCAAATGTTTCAGCTTTGCTTCATTTTTTTTAAATACAGAAGTGATAAATTCAATAATTAAGTACTATAAAATAATACAATGCTTTGGATGCTGAATTGAAAAGGGAAGTGAAGGCAGCAATATGACAAAATTACGACCTCTGAAAATTCCCTCCTCTAAAAACCAGTTAGAAAATGAGTCAACTTGTCAACATCAACTTTTTAGAACTCTGGAAATTAACTAAAAGCTTACAGCAATGCAGAGGTGCTTTCATAAGAAAAACAGCTGATTTCTCAGTAAAAACGATAAGCTTTGTGGCCTTTTAACTTGTCCTAGTCCATCTCCTGCTCACCAGATCCATTGTAGCCTTCAATACCAACAGCTTACAATCGTGGTGAACACCAGAAGCCTGACAGTCTCCAAAAGAGGACAGAATGGGGATGGGGCTCATTCAGAGACTCATTCCCTGAAAAATATCATCGTTTGAACTGTCTGGTGATTCCTTGGAAGAAGCCATGTTCAAAGTTGTCTTTATCTGACCTGACCCAAAGTTAGCCCAGTGTGAAAATCTTTCCCCCAGGGCGATTGTAGAAAACAATTATAGGCTTTTTTTTTTTTTAACATGTTGTTGTCTGAAACAGTAGGTAAATGTTGGGGGAAACTATAGGCTAACCAAAAACTTAAAGGAAAAAGCTGGGAGGTGAGATCACACAGGCTTTGAAAAGCTCCAATACATTCCTGGGAATCCAGGTGGCCATGTGCATGCATAAGGCTGTGCACATGCCCAGGACTGCTTCCCAACTTGACCAAGACCAGAGGAGCTACCAAGCTCTGACTTCTGGCTAACTATGAAGGTCTGCACAAGCAGAAAGTAAAAGCTATGGCAGAATTAGAAAATGCCTGCCTGAGCGTGAAAGGCCTGGCCCAATACACACGCAAAGCCCAGCGTCAAAGACTAAGAAACTTGCTGTTTCTAAGCATTTAAAGAAATCTCTGTTTAATCATTAGCTAACCAAGCAGATACACTTCAGTGGTCATACTTCAAAAAGAATACTGAGTTAACGAAGTTATTTCAGAAAAGTCAAAAACTAGCAGGAACAAAAACAACCACCACAAATCATGAGAGAGGGAGAATCTCATCTCCAGAACTGCCCACAAGATTACTAAAAATGTCCAATTTTCAACAAAAATTTATGAGGCAGCCAGAGAAACAAGAAAGTATAGCACACAAAAAGGATAAAAATCAATAGTAATTGTCCTTGAGGAAGCCCAGACATTACTTACTAGACAAGACTTTTCAGCAACTATATTAAATATATCCAAAAAATTAAAGTAAACCATATTCAAAGGACTAAAGGAAAATATGAAATGATGTCTCATCAAATAGACTGCCAGTAAATATATAGAATTTAACGAAAAAATCAAAAAGGAAATTTAAAGTTGAAAAATACATAGTTATAAAATGAAAAACTAGAGGAGCTCAACATCAGATCTCAACAGACAGAAGAAGGAATCAGTGAACATGAAGATAGGTCAGTTGAGACTAGTCTGAGGAACAGAAAGAAAAATGAACAGAGTATCAGGGATCTGTGGAACACCATTAAGTAGACACCAACACATGCATAATGAAAACTCCCCAAATTTGATGAGTAACATTAATCTGCACATCCTAGAAAATCAACAAATTCCAGGGAAGAAAATTCAAAGAGATCAAAACCTAGAAAAATCAAGACTAAACAAAGACAAAATTTCTAAACACCATGAAAGAAATGCTTTAAGGAATTCTAATATAATATTACCAAATGATTTGTCATCAAGAATCATGATAGAAAAATAACAAATTCAAAGTACCGAGCAGAAAAATCTATTGATCAAGAATTATATACACAGGGTGAAAAGGATAACAATTGAATTGTTTTGTACACCTGAAACCAATAATAAAAAAACAAATTAAAAAAAAAGAATTATATACCCAGCAAAACTACCCCTTATAAAATAAAGGAGAAATTAGGACACTGTCAGATAAACAAAACCTAAGAGACCTCAGAGCTAGCACATAAGCCCTACAAGAAATACTTAAAAGGAGTTTTTCTCACTGTAATGAAAGGAGATTAAGCAAGATTCAATTAAACATGAAAAAATAAACAGCCCTAGTAAAGGTAACTACATAAACAAATATGAAAAAAGTATAAATTTATTTTTTGTAACATTTTTTCCTAATTAAATTTTAAGCACATCTGCAAAAAGCAATCATAAATCTGCATTGATGGGTCTACTATTATAAAAATGTAATTTATAGGACAACAGCACAAAGAAGGGGGAAAGAAACAGAATTACACATCAGCAAAGTTATTTGTATACTATGAAAAATTGAGTTGTTATAAATCTAAGGCAAACTGTGAAAAAGTTAACTGTAACTGCCAGGGCAACCGCTAAGAAAATAACTCAAGAAACATACAGCTGACCTTTGAACAACATGGAAGTTAGAAGCAACAACCCACCACATAGTCGAAAATCCATGTATAACTCTTGACTCCCCAAAACCTTAACTTCTGACAGCCTACTGTTGACTGGAAGCCTTATCAATAACATAAAAAGTCAATTAACACATATTTTGTATATGTGTTATGAAATCTGACAATTAAGTACGTGAACTCATCCTAGAAAAAGTACTACATACCTCATTGCTGAATATCACTATGATCACCTTCAGAGTACTCCCCTTGCGGAGCTTTGCACCAATGCCAGTACCTAGTCCACCCTTCAAAGCAATTTTGGAACTCTTTTTCTGGAATGGCCATCAGAGCTGTCATTGTATTATTACCCTTGATGTCCTGAATGTCTTCCTTTCAATATTTTCTTTATCTTCGGGTAAAGAAAGAAGTCATGGGGGCCAGATAAGGTGAGAACAGAGAGTGTTTCGATACAGTTATTTGTTTACTGGCTAAAAACTCTCTCACAGACAGTGCCTTGTGAGCTGGTGCATTGTCATGATACAAGAGCTATGAATTGTTGGCGAAAAGTTCTAGTTGTTTTTGTCTGTTTTTTTCACGCAGCCTTTTCAGCACTTCGAAACAGTAAACTTGGGTTAATTGTTTATCCAGTTAGTACAAATTCATAATGAATAATCCCCCTGATACCAAAAAAAGTTAGCAACATCATTTTGACCTTTGAATTGGACAGGACGTTTTTGGTCATGGAGAATTGGATGACTGCCATTGTGCACTTTGATGCTTTGTTTCAGGATCGTATTGGTACACCCATATTTCATCAGCAGTGATAACACAGCCCAAAACATCATCTAGCCTCTCCAAAAGGTCTTGGCAAACTTCAACTCTCCTTTGCTTTTGTTCATCAGTGAGATCCTCTGGACCATTTTTGTACACACCTTTCTCATGCCAACATTTTCAGTTAAGATTTTCCTGTTTCTCTAATGATGTTTACTTGGTCTGCTATGCTTCTCACAGTCAGCTGGTGATTTTGATGCATAATTCGACAAATTTTTGCAACGTTTTTCATCAGTTCTGCTCATTACTGGCTCCCTGGACCTCTCTTCATCAGTGACGCGTTCTCTCCCCTCAGAAAAATGTTTAATCCATTGGTACACACCATTTTCTTCATGGCATCATCCGTCATAAACTTGGACTAACATGTCCCTGATTTCACTTCCACTCTTGCCAAGTTTAACAAGAAATGTAATGTTTGTTCGTTGCTCTAATTTAAGCTCACACATTCTCACAACAGCACATAAAAACACACAGCAATAAAAATGAACGCCACTTGGCAAGACACCGCCACACACATCGACACGAACACAGCTGAAAGACACTGATACACCAAGGTTAAGAACCCTTACCAAGCTGTTTGTACAGTGCTGCCAATGTATGCAATGTTTGCAAAGATACAAACAATATCCAAAAGAAAGTTGGAAGTGTCTACACTTATCAGATAAAACAGACTTGAAGACCAAAATTTTTACTAGTGCAAAGGCCATTTTATAATGACAAAAGGGCCAATTCATCAAGAAGATATATCAATTCTCAACATAAATACATTTCGACACAGAGCCCCAAAATACATGAAGCAGAAACTAAAAGAACTGAAGGAAGAAATAAGCAATTCAAAAGACTGAGGTATTTCAACTGCCCCCCATCACTTTCAATAATGAACAGAACAACTAGACACAAGGTCAACAAGGAAAAAGAGAACTTGGAAAAGATTAAATGCCAACTAGACCTAACAGACATCTATAGAATACTCCAACAATGGTAGGATATATATATTTTTTAAATACCAATGGAATATTCTTCAGAGTAGACAATGTTAAACTAAAAAAACAAGTCTCAATAAATTTAAGGGGACTGAAATCATTCAATGTATGTTCTCTGACAATCTTAAAATATTATTAGAAATCAATAACAGAAATTTCCAAAATTCACAAATATGTGGACATTCAACCACACAACTCCTAAAAAACTAACAGGTCAAAGAAAAAAATCACATAGGAAATTAGAAAATACATTGAGTATTTTTTCATATATCTGTTGGCCATTTGTATGTCTTCTTGGGAGAAGTGTCTGTTCAGGTCCTCTGCCCTTTTTTATTGGGGAATTGGAGAGGGAACAGTGTTGGGGAATTGGGGGAAGGGAACAGACAAGTTGCTGTCCTTTTCTTCTTCAGTCTAGTTGTGGAGGACATCGCTTCACTGGCTCATGTTGGTATTATCATTGCGCTCTTCCCGGGTGAGACAGTCGCTCGCTGGCCATTGGATGGCTGTTCACCTCTGCGCATTTTTTAATTGGATTGTTTGTTTTTTGTTGAGTTGTATGAGTTCCTTATATATTTTGGATATCAGCCCTTTATCAAAGGTGTGCTTTCCAAATACCTTCTCCCATTCAGTTGGTTGCCTCTTTTGTTTTCTTGATGGTATCGTTTGCTGTGCACAAGTTTTTTAGTTTGATAAAGTCTCATTCATTTACTTTTGCTTTTACTTCCCTTGCCTTTCAGGTCAAATTCATAAAATCCTCTCTGAAACCAAGGACCATAAGTTTAGTACCTATGCTTTCTTCTATGCAGTTTATTGTTTCAGATCTTATGTTTAGGTCTTTGATCCATTTTGAGTTATTTTGGTACACAGTGACAGACAGCAGTCTAGTTTCATTCTTTGCACATGGCTTTCCAATTTTCCCAGCACCATTTATTGAAGAGGCTTCCTTTTCTCCATTGTATGTTCTTGGTTCATTTGTCAAAAATTATCTGCCCATATATATGTGGGTTTATTTCTGGGTTTTCAATTCTGTTCCATTGGTCTGTGTGCCTGTTCTTCTGCCAATACCACACTGTTTTGATTATTGTCACTTTGTACTACAAGCTGAAGTCAGGGAATGTGATACCTCCAGCCTTGTTCTTTTTTCTCAGGATTGCTTTGGCTATTTGTGGTCTTTTGTGATTTCATACAAATCTGATGGGTTTTTGTTCTACTTCTTTTGAAAATGCCTTTGGGATTTTGATGGGTATTGCATTAAATTTGTATATAGCTATGGGTAATATGGCCATTCACTAGCTATTAGGAAAATGCAAATCAAAACCACAATGAGATACCATTTCACACCTGTTAGAAAGGCTGTTATCAATAAGACAAGTAATAACAAGTGTTACAGAGGATGTAAAGATAAAGGAACCTACGCAAGCACACAATGCTGGAGGGAATGTAAAATGGTACTGCCACTATGGAAACCAGTATGGAGGTTCCTCAAAAAATTAAGACTAATAGTACCATATAACCCAGCAATCCCTCTCCTGGGTATCTACCCAAAAAATCTGAGAACATTTATCCGTAAAAGATATATTGAGTCGTCGGAAAAGTCATAACGCATTTTTGCAACGAAAAACAGAAAAATAAGTCATGACTTCCGACGACCCAATATATACCCCTATGTTCATTGCAGCGTTATTCACAGTGGCCAAGACATGGAAACAACCAATGTGTCCTTCAATAGGTAACTGAATAAAAAAGATGTGGTACATATATACAATGGAATATTACTTGACCATAAGAAAACATGAAATACTGCCATTTGCAACAACATGGATGGATTTTGAGATTATTGTGCTAAGTGAATAAATGAGACAGAAAAAAATTGAGAACCCTATGATTTCACTCATACATGGGATATAAAACTGAAAGCAACAAACAAACAAGACAAATAAACTAACAAAAACTCAGACACAGACAACAGTTTAGTGGCTGCCACAGGGTAGGGGGGGACAATGGTGGTACAGCAGGGTAAAGGGGGTCAAATATTCAGTGACAGAAGGAGAATTGATTCTGGATGATGAACACACAATGGATTATATAGATGATGTAGTATAGAAATGTTCACTTGAAACCTATATGCCATTACTAACCAATGTCACTCCAATAAATTTAATAAAAATAAATCAAATAAAGTACGCTCATAATGTTATTAACCAATATTACCATAATAAATTTAATTTTAAAAAGTAAAAAAAAAAATAAAGAAAACACTGAGTTGCATAAAAATAAAAATACAACATACTGAAAAATGAGAAACAGCTGAAGCTGTGTTCAGTGGGACTTTATAGCTATCAACCCATATTTAGAAAGATCTCAAATCTATAACCTGACCATCCACTTTAAGAAACTATAAAAGAAAAAAACAAAACAAACAAAAAAAAACACTAAACCCAAATCAAGCAAAAGGAAGTAATAAGCATGAGAGCAGAAATAAAATTGAGAATAAGATAGAAAGAAAAAAAAAAAGAGAGAAAAATCAATGAAACCAGAACTCAGCCCTTAAAAAGATCATCAAAATTGACAAATTTATCTAAACTGACTCAAAAGAGGGTAGAGGTTTCTATCGTCTGAATATGTGCCTCTCAAATTTCTATGTTGATATCCTAATTCCAAAAGGTGATGGTATTAGGCGGTGGGCCCTTTGGAGGTGATTAGGCCAGGAGGGTGGAAACCTCAAGAATGGGATCAGTGCTGTTTATAAAAGATCCCACAGGGCTCCCTATCCCCTTCCTTCCAACTAGTGAGGACCCAGGAAGAGGACTCTTACCAGAATGCGACCAGGCTGGTGCCTTGATCTCAGACTTCCCAGCCTCCAGAACTGTGAGAAATACATTTCTGTTGTTTATAAGCTATCCCGCCTGTGGTGTTTTGTTATAACAGCCTAAAGAAGCTAAGACCAGGTTAAACCTCAAATTAAGGAATGAAAAGAAGGACATAACTACTAATCTTACGGAAACAAAAAAATATTATACGGGAATACTATAAACAATATATTTGCCAACAAATCAGATAACCTAGATGAAATGGACAAATTCCTAGAAAGACAAAAACTACCAAATCTGACTAAAGAAGAAACTGAAAATCTGAGGAGACCTATGACAACTAAAGTGTTTCGATTACTAATCAAAAATTCCCACAAATAAAAAACCATAACCAGATGGCTTCACTGGTGAATTCTACCCAACATTTAAAGAAGAATTACCCAATCCTTCACAAATTCTTCTTATTCTATGAGCTAGTATTACCATGATATCAAAACCAGACAAAGAAATCAGGAGTTTCCCAAAAAAAAAAAAAAATATATATATATATATAGCAATATCCCTTATGAATAGACACACAAAAATCCTCAAAATGCTAGCAAGCCAAATCTGGCAGCATTTAATAACGATTATATATACATCTGCAAGTCAAATCCAGCAATGTAACAGAGAATCAGGTTATAAGCTCTGGATCTTCGCCTCCAATTCATTCTTCAAAACCAAGGAAACCAGGCTTATCTCACTACCACTCAGTCCATTAAAAGGAGTTAGAAAAAGTAACTAACAACCTTCTACCTGTTATCTCTGCAAGTCTTTATGAAGCTATTCTCTTCTTCAAACTCTTTCCTTCATTTTGAAACACCTCGAATTCCTATTTTCTCATCTGCTAGCCACAAAAAATTTCACAGAAAAGTCTGAGTTCTAGTTCTAACCTTGCAGGTAATTCATTATGATAAGGTTAGTTAATTATTTAACTTTTATTATATATAAGGACCACACTAAGCATTTTATAAAAGTTATTTAATTCAATCCTCGAAACAACTCTAGGACAGTATTCAATCTGTAAAAGGAAAAGAAAAATCTAAGAAGCAGAGAAGTTAAATGAGATGCCAATGGCATATTCAATATTTGAATACGTAGATCTATTTAACTTCAAACTCTGGCTCTTCATTTTGTCTCCCTGTAACATGAAGCAAACCATTCACCTCTTCAGTATCTGGTTTCTCATCTGAAGGTTACACATATCATCTGTGAAGTCCCATACACCTCAAATATTATAATAAAATTAGGAGCTTTATTAAAAACTTTTCTCAAGTTAGAGAAAGAACCCTAAGACATGGAAAAAGGTACAAAGGCACAACGCTCACAAAGAGCACAAAAATACCAGTTTTCTTGTTCTGATAGTTTGCCTAGAATGTAGAAAGGGCAACAGTTCTGTACACCATTAAAAAATCTCCTAGCAGGCCGGCCAAGTGGCGCAGTGGTTAAGTGCTGGCTTGGGAAGCCAACGGCCCCGGTTCAGTCCCACATATGAGGGCCAGTGACACTGCCCTCAAAAAAAAAAAAATATCTCCTAGCAACCTCAGAAAAAGTACACTGCTCTGCCATGACAGAAATAGCAATTATATGTAAACCTTTGCGTGATATAAACTGAATTAAAGGTGATAAAATACAAAGATCCTAAAAGCCAGTCTGCATGATACAAATGTTTAACTTGATCTAATCATATGAATGAAAATATGTACCGTTCATTATGCTCCTGATAAACGAGTCTGGACTTCTCCAGTAGGTATTTTTCAACATAGGCACTAGAAGAAAAATAAAATTGGTTGATATAAATAACAAGCTTAATATAAGGTAGACCAATATTTTTTCAGAGAAAATGGAAAAGTATAAAGAATTTTATCCTGATCATTTTAGTACATTTAACATTATAACTGTGTAATGGACACTGTTATAGTGCTATCCATGTTAAATTCATGAACTCATAAGTCTTTTTCTGTGTAGTTTTATTTGCTTTCAATAAAGCAAAATAAAGTCAGAAGTTCAAAACAAAGCACAGCACACAAGCACCTCCTATGACGTAAGACTACTTTCATTCCAGGTTCATATACACATTATACATTCTTTCAGATACTGTACTTCAGCCAGATTACTAAACGAGACTCTAACATATACTGTACATATTCATGCCATTGCCACATTCTGGAATCAATTTATTTATTATTTACTGATTTACTCCATAAGTATTCGTTAATTGTGCACTCTGTTAAGCACTGTGCAAATACAGAAATAAGTGATACACTGCCTGTTCTCAAGGGGCTTACAAACTAGTATAAACCAGTGTAAACACAGGTAAACCAGCAGCTGTTATACTGAGTTGACAGGGTTTATACAGCAATGACCAGGGTATTATAGATGTACCAAGAGAAACACGTAAGATTCAATCCAAGAAGGAAAAGGATGTAAGGAAGAATTTCCACAGAGGGTGAGTAAACAGCACATAATAAACATTCATCACACATCTCTAGTAAGTAGCTGAGTAAATGACTCTGAAATCTGAAAGACTGAGCAGAATAAGGCAAGGAGAGCTGCCTTTATGTAAAGGCACAGAAGAAGGAAGGTGCTTATCAACTTCAGGGAAGATAATTAGTTAACAGAGAATGAGATAGGCAGGTAGACTAGATCAAGAAGGACCAATATACCATGTGCCAGAAGAACTGACTTTACCCTGAAGGAAGAAGGAACTGAAACATGAATTGTATTCCTGATATTATTGTTTTTATCCAGTCTGTACCCTTCAAGTCTCCAATATCGCTTACCCAAATTGGAGCAATCAGATAGCTCTAACAACAGGAAGAGGTTCTGTAAATTTAACAGCTGTACTATTGAATCCAAATGACTTCACACAAACCTCTCTGGGGTAAAAATCGGACTCTTGAGCTTTAATTTCCCTCAGTTCCCTCCCCCTGCATGTTCTGTATTTCAGTTACTCCCACATACAAGCTATTCCCTCAAGCATGACATTCACTCCTCATTGTATCGTTCATGGTCTTCCCTCCACTTCTAATTCTGCCGTCTCTTTCCACTCTCCATCCAGTAGATTCCATTTGTTCATTAAAATGAAAATCAAATGTGCCATCTTTGCAAACTTATTGTGACTACTACCATCAGTAACTGAAATTTATCACTTCTTAATTACCATTATAACCTCTAGACTAAATTACTCAGATAGGATCTTACCTGTCTAAAATGGGAGAA
The DNA here is from genome assembly GCA_033961575.1 of Aselliscus stoliczkanus. NCBI lineage: Eukaryota > Metazoa > Chordata > Mammalia > Chiroptera > Hipposideridae > Aselliscus > Aselliscus stoliczkanus. The sequence goes on along the minus strand of CM066732.1, from coordinate 60,781,889 downwards.
AGGAACTAACACAGTGTGTTAAATTCTAGCACTCACCATGCATGGCAAATATCACTGCCTCTATTTTACAAGTGGAGAAACTGATATTCAAAGATATTATCAACAGTCTCATAGATATAGAGGAAAAACAGGGTTGCTAGCTGGAAGGGGGGTGGGGATGAGGGAGAAGGTGAAGGGATTAGACAGCATAAATAGATAACTACAGTATTGCCACAGGGATATGAAAGTCAGTTCGGGGAATATAATTAATAATGTTGTAAATATTTTGTGGGGTGTCAGATGGTCACATGTCTTGTTAGGGAGACCATTTCATGGATGGAGTAGAGGCTTGATCACTGCCCTGTACACCTGAAGCTGATGTTGTATAATATTGTACGCCAACTGTAACTGAATATATAGATAGTCACGGGATGTGGATTATACTGTGAAAAGGAGTCAGAGGAAGTGTAATAGATATATATGATATGGGGGGGAGGAGTGGGGTGGCGAATTGGGGTAGGGGGGTTGTCACTTTGAGGGGCAAAAAGTATAACTATTGCACTGTGTTGTACACATGAAACTAATTTTTTTAAAAATTTAAAAATTAAAAAAAAAAGATATTATCATGCAGCTCGTAAAACAGAACTGGGATTTGAACCCAGGTCCATTTTAACTTCAATGGCTCTCTCAACTACATCAGCAGACTCCTGCATATCTCTCTTTCCTCCCCTTTAATCCATGAGTTATACAAGAGTTACCTACCTATAAAATAAGGTCTACTCATGTTATTCCTCTGCTTTCACTTGCTCCTTATACTGAAGTACATCGGGGTCAATTACATTATGTCCATCTGGGATGGTTTTTTAAAATACATTGGCATTGAAAAAGATAAGGGATGAGAAAATACGGCAAAATTAAATAACTACTGAATCTGGGTGGGAGTTCCTTGTACTATCCTCTTTACTTTTGCATGGGTTTGATATTTTTTATAGTAATTTTTTATTCTCCTTCCCAGTGTCAAGAGGATAAATTATAAACACTGGGGCTTTATTCACATTGTGAAACCATCTCTGTGCCCATAATAGGTAGCCACTGAACCTACCTCCTCAAGTACACCATGATTCCCTTCATGCTAATGCCAGTTCCTCAATCTATAAAGTGATTTCCCACTTTTTCTACGTGACCAATTTGCAAGATCCCAGCTAAAAATCACTTTTTGTGTGAACTCCTCCAGACTCATACAATCATTGTACTTATCTCATTTACTGAAATCAGCTTATATAAATTATCTGTCTTCCCAAAGAGACTGAGAACTTTAAGGGCAGGAACATGTCTACATGTTTTTATATCCTCAAACTTAGTACAGTATCTGGTACTCAAACTGAATTCCATAAATGCTTGCTTAATGAATGATAAAGTGAAAAATAAAAATGTGCAACATATACAAGGTGTGATCAACAAATACGTTGACTGTTTGAATTTTAAAAATTTATTACGTAAGACACATTGCCATTAATCCAATTCAAAATACTCCCCCTCGCTTCGAACACACAAATCCCATAACTTTTGCCACTTTCTGAAGCACTTCTAGAAGTCCTCTTTCATGAGTGTCTTTACTTCATCCCCATCATAACGCTCCGTGTTGCTTCTGGTACGGCAATTTCTGTCAAATATGTCTTTTACTGTAATAAACTTCAAAAATTTAAACATTCATCATATTTTTTTGATCACACCTCATATTTGTTGACTTAATGTTAAAGTTTAAAGTGTTCAATATGTATTTGTTGATTTAACTACTCAAAGTGAAGATTTTTGCTCATTGCTGATATAAGACAAAGTTTAACTTTTTAAGGTACTCACTTAACTATGAGAGACTGAATTTCATTCATAAAGTGGAAAAATAAACATCTGCCATCCCCAAGGCATTAAACTGTCTTAAGAATCAATGAATATACAATCTGTAAAAGTTATAACTATATGATTCCAACTACATGACATTCTGGAAAAAAGTAAAACTGTGGAAACAGTAAAAAAGATAGGTGGTTACCAAAGGTTACTGAGTGCGAAGAGATGAACAAGAGAAGCACAGAGGATTTTCAGGGCAATGGCACTATTCCGTATGACTCTGTGAGGGTGAACATGTGTCTTTCTACATTTGTCAAAGCTCACAGAATATACAACACAAATGGAACACTAATGCAAATATTATTAATACGGAGAACTGCGGGACGGTGAAGTTCTACTATATTTTCTACTTACTTCATCATGAACCTAAAGCTGCTCTAAAAATAAAGCCTATTAGTTAAAAACAAGTTATAAAGAATATTCCTGGCACAACCAGAAGATTCTGATCATAAACTGTACAATAAGAAGTAGTGTAACAAAATTAAATTTCTTGAGTATAATTAATAGTATTATGTAGGAAAATGTGGCTGGGATTGCCTTAGGAAATAAAGTAATTACGGGGTCAAGTTATATGCCCAATTTATTCAAAAACGATTTCAAACAATGAATGTATGAATAATATAGAGAGATAAATCAAAGGCAGCAAGTAAATTGTTAAAAATTTATAAATCTAAGTTAAGGGTGTATGAGTGTTACATTCGTCTTAGAACTTGTCTCAATTTGAACTTTCCCAAAAGAAAAAAAAGTTGAGAAGAAAAAAATGTAATGCAGATATCACTGTCACTATTCTCAGTGAAGAGCAAATGAACAATCTATGGCTTATAAAAGAAATATAAACATGCTCTAAACCCCACTATTGCCACTTACCCAAGTACAGTGCCTGTTTCTTGGTAATTTACTTGAATAAACTTGCCAAAACGACTTGAATTGTTATTATGAGCTGTCTTTGCATTTCCAAAGGCCTGTCAAAATAAACAGTTCTCATTAATTTCTTTTTTTTTAAATCGAAAATCCTACTTAGATCAGCTCAAGAGACAAAATACAAGAGAGATAGCAGAAAAGCAATTCACTAATACCTTCAGACTCATATAGTTCAGGTAAAGGAAAGCAACTAATAATTGAAATAAAACCAAGTAGGCAGTATTTTATGCAATTCATTAAAATAAAACTTAATTTTAAAAACTTAATGTTCATTAAAATTCAGATTTCAATTTCACATTCTGAAGTCAGGAAATTTCTTAACAATTATACATGATTTTTTTTTAATCTTTCCAAACTGAAATAAAAAGGTGCTAGGTAAAAAATAATTACATCAAAATAATTACAATTTTAGAATAACATAAATGAAATTTCATTATATAATGTACTGTACTTTATGGCAACAACTTAAAGCAAAGCTACAGTGCTATTTTTGAAAGAATAAAAACATATAAACTTCTTCGATTGTTACCTAAAGTATAACCATGCAATGAAATATTATCCAGCAAAAAAAGATGAACTACTGGTACAGACAACAGCATTGGTCAAGGCTGCTGGTTCAGGTCCCTCATGGGATGGTGCTATGCCATCTAATTAAACTAAATGAACACAGCACCTTGAGCTGAGCGACGTGACTGGGCTTGGGAGCTTAGCCTGCTGCGCCCTCCACAACCAAAACTGAAGGACAACTTGGCTGTTCCCCCCACCAAATTCCCCAATAAAATCTTTAAAAAAAAGATAAGGAATAATTTGAGGGAGTTTTATGGTTACTGGAACTGGGACTATTCTGTACCAAGGTTGTATATAAATGATTATAGAAATTAACGTTTCAAAATTCCTAGAATTTTTCTGCAAGGTTATTTCTTTTAATTTTAATATTTTTAAAAGTTAATCATTAGTAAATGAAGACAAAACAAAGACAATTTCAGATCTATAAATCTGAAAATATTCATCATAAGCTAAACAATGCTACAGGAAACATAGTCCTTCATGAAGGAAAATGATATCATATTCAAATATGAATCAACAGAGGGAATTGAAAACAGCAGAAATGGTAGCCACATGAGTAAATACATATTTTTTTAATACTTCAATCTCTTGAAAAGAACATTGAGAATGCGGTCAAAAAAAATGATACAGTAAAAATCTCTGAAAAGCCTTTCCCATACATAAATAAGACTAACAAAAATTTTGAAAATCAGCTTTTTGATGACTCTGGAAATTAACCAAAGGTTTGAAATAATCCTTTGTAGAGGAACAGTTAATCGAAAAACATAGCTGAGGACTTCCGGTAAAATGGCGTAATAGACAGACACTGTGCTAACTACCTACCTCCCAGGATCACACCAAAATTACAAACAATGTTATACAACATTGAACCCCGGAAGTCCCCGGAACACTAGATGAACAGAACCACTAAACGAAGAACTTAAAGAGGAGGCCATGTCGGGTCTGGTAGGACGGGTGGAGACGAGAGAGGGTGAGCCCTGTGAGGGACGCCTCAGCCTTGGGAAGGCTTCTCCAGTTGGGTGAGAGACCCTCTGACCCCACACCGAGCTCACCAGCCCAGAGTAGCTTTGCCGGGAAGAGGAGTTCTAAGATAGCTGGCAGTAATTAGTGAGGACTCTCTTTGCGCACCTCCATGAGGCTGAGGGAGGCTAGAGAATCAGTGGGGCCAGTGAGCACTCATCCGGTTCCTGTTGGAGGGAGTAGCTGTGTGAGCGGGGCCCAGGAGCCTGCGGGGACGGACTGAACTGAGCACCTGGTGCAAAGGCTGGAGGTTTTTGGACTCTTGTTACCTTGGTGTGGAGCCTGCACGCGAGTGGTGTACAGGACGGTGCAATTTTGTCAGGGTTGGACTCTCCCACGGAGGGTCAGGTCCGGGACCTCATTGGTCTGGTGGAATTGGCGCAGAAATCCATGTGTGCGTGAGTGCGTGCGCATGCGGCCTTGGATCCCCACCCTTCGCCCAGCTTATACTGCGTTGCCAGGGAAACACTGGGCGGGTGCCCTCTGGCTCCAACAGGCTGCTCACTCAGATGCAGGAGTGCGCTAGCCGCTTCAGGTCCCTGCTGTCCGCACTGTGCTTGCAGAGTTGCCAGGCTGGTGATTGGTGGTTGGGCTGCTCGGCCTGATCTGTGGGCGGCTGATTGGGACAGGCTGAGACTGGGAGTTTTCCTCGGAGTGCTGGGACATGAGCTGTGTGCCTGCATGATCCAGCCAGGACATTTTCCAAGATAGACCACGTTACGCCAGAAAACAAGTCTCAGTAAATTTAAGAAGATTGAAATCATATCAAGCAGACATAACGGAAAAACTGATGGTTGCTGGCTGGGAGGGAGTGGGGATGAGGGAGAGGGGGAAGGTTTTGGACAGCGTAGGTGGGTGACTACAATGTCAGTCGGAGAAGGACAGGTACCATGTGATCTCACTTCGGTGTGGAGTCTGAAGAGCTGAGTGAATGATCAAAGTAGACCCGTAGATGTAGAGGAAAAACTGAGGGTTGCTATTTGGGAGGGGGGTGGGGATGGGGGGGGAAGGGATGGGATTAGACAGCATAAATAGACAACTACAATATTGCCACAGGGATATGAAACACAGTTTGGGGAATATAATAATGTAAAAATTCTGTGGCGTGTCAGATAGTCACATGTCTTGTTAGGGAGACCACTTCATGGATGGAGTAGAGGCTTGATCACTGCACTGTACACCTGAAGCTGAAGTTGTATAGTATTGTATGACAACTGCAACTGAATATGTCGATAGTCATGGGATGTGGAGTATACTGTGGAGGGGAGTCAGGAGAGTTGTGATAGATATGTATGATATGGGGGGCGAGTGGGGTGGCAAACTGGAGGAGGGGGATTTTCACTTTGGGGGGTAAAGAGTGTAACTATTGCATTGTATTGTACACCTGAAACTAATAAAAAAAAATTTAAAGGGATATTTACCAAAATATGAACAGTAATTATCTCCAAGTGGATTATAAGTGACTCATTTTGTCAGAGCTAGCCTTGCACCTAACAGATTTGGGCAGTGTCAGAGAACAAATATGTCTTTGTTGAATGCTTTGTTGATTGCTATCATAGGACACACTTATGGCTTTCTACCGCACATCCATTTCTCTTTCCCTCCTTCCTGGAAACTCCAGTTTTATTCAGGTGCCCACATTCTTCTAAGAAGACTTATGGTTTGGGGAGGCTAGCCCTAGTCCCATTTCCAGCAGTAATCCCTGATTGGAATAAGGCTTAGACTCTAAGCTAATCAGAGTTACACTTTTAAAGGTGGTCATGTGATCCAGTTCTAGTCTGAGATATGAGAGGTCTACAGAAGAGAGGAAAGGTTTCTAGCAATTTTTTTCGACTTGTGGATCTTGTTATGTCAGGATGTGAAACCTAAAACTGCCCAAGTCATCTTGGGTCATGAGGAGAACCAATCTTAGAAGGAGGTCACTGAAGATGACAGAGTGGAGAGTTGGAAGACATCTAGGTCTTTGATGACATCATTAAGCAAGTGACTGTACTATTATTCCCAGAGACTCCTTATTTCTTGATTTGTTGTTGTTGTTATTGTAAGATAATAAACTTCCTTACTGTTCAAAAAACAAAAAAAAAGAGGACACCAAAAGAGCAAAAAGGACAGAATATTTCAACATAAGAATGGCCAAAAACATCCCAAATTTCATGAAAAAAAAATCTACACATCCAAGAAGCTCAATAAATGCCAAGTACAATGAATTCAAAAAGATCTGCACTCAGACAAATCATGATCAAACTGTTGAAAACAAAGAACAAACCTCACAAACTGCCAGAGAAAAGCAACACATGCCATACATACAAAGGATCCTCAATAAGATTACACCTAATTTCTCAGCAGAAACCATTAAGGATAGAAGACAGTGGAATTACATATTCAAAGCACTGAGAATCAGGCAATCAGGAAACAAAAAGGATAAAAAAGAATCCAGACAAAAGTAGTAAAACTATCTAAATTAATAGATAACATAACCTTAAACATACTAAATATGAAGTTATCAACAAAAATGATTAGTGCTAATAAACAAATTCAACAAAGCTGCAGGATATACAAGCAAAATACAAAAAAATCAATTATATTCTATATACTAGCAATGAGAATCAGAAAATAAAATTAAGAAAAGAATTTCATATATGGTAACATCAAGAACTAAAATACTTAGGATTAATTTAATAAAAGAGGTGCAAGACATGTACACTAAAAATTTTTAACTATTGTTGAAGGAAATTAAAGAATACCAACACAAACGGAAAGACATCCAGTGTTCGTGGGTTAAAAGCCTTGATATGTTGAGATCTACAGATTTAATACAATCCGAATCACAATCTAAGGTACTTTTTTGGAAGAAATTGACAAGCCAATTCTAAAAATAACAATGGAAAGTCAAGGGATTCAAAATGCTCAAACAATCTTTAGGGAGAAGAACTTTGGAGGCTTCACACTTCTGATTTTGAAAATTACTACAAAGCTATTGTAATTAAGACCATGTAATACTAGTATGCAGATAAACATATAGATCAATGAGTTGGGACTAAGATTATGAAATAAATCCTTGCATTAATGGTCAACTGATTTTCAACAAGGATACCAGACAATTCAAAGAGGACAAATTATCTTTTCAACACTGGGATATCCACATGCAAAAGAATGAAGCTGAACTCCTACCTCACATCATATGAAAATTAATTCAGAATGAACCAAAGATCAAAATATTACCTAAAAGTATAAAACTCTTAAGAGAAACCATAGGTGTAAATCTTCATGACCTTGGATTTAGTAATGATTTCTTAAAATGACACCACAAATACAAGAAACTTAAGAAAATAAAATTGCACTTCAACAATTTTAAAACTTTTTGTGCTTCAAAGGAACCAATGAAGAAAATGAAATGACAATCCCCGGAATGAGAGAAAATATTTGCAAATCATATATCTGATCCACATCTAGAATATATAAAAAAAATTCTTACAATTCAATAGTGAAAAAGACAATCCAATTTAAAATGAGCAAAGAATTGGAATACACATTTCTCCAGACAATATACAAATGGCCAAAAGCACATGGAAAACATTCTCAACATCATTAATCATTAGGTAAATGCAAATCAAAGCCCAATGAGATACCACTTCACACACATTAAGATGATTATAATCAATAACAAGTGTTGGTGAGGATATTGAATCCTCATACATTACTAGTAGGAATGTAAAATGGTGTAGCCAATTCGCAAAACAGTTTGACAGCTCCTCAATCAGTTAAACACAGCTATAACATGACATAACAATTCCATTCCTAGGTATATTACCCAAGAGAACTGAAAGTATATGTCCCCACCAAATTTTCTATATGAATGCTCCTAACAACATTATTCATATACTCAAAACATGAAAACAACCAAATGTCCATCAACACATGAATGGATAAACAACATGTAATATGTCTATACAATTAAATATGATTCAGCCATAAAAAGATATTAAGTACTAACACATACTATATGAGTGTACCTTATAAACACTATGCTAAGTGAAAGAAGTCAGACACAAAACAATATATATTGTATGATTCCATTTATATGAAATATCTGGAATAGGTAATTCCATAGAGGCAGAAAGCAGGTTGGTGGTTGCCAAAGGCTGGGGGGAGGGCAGAATGGGAAGTGACTGATTAATGGCTCTGGGGTCTTCCTTTAGAATGAAACCATGCAACGTTTGGAAACTAGACAGAGATAGTGGTTGCATAACAATGTGAATATACTAAATGCCACTGAACAATACTTTATTTTTTATTTATTTTATTTTTTTTATTAAAGAGGGCAGTGTCACTGGCCCTCATATGTGGGATCCGAACCAGGGTCACTGGCGTCCCAAGCCAGCTCTTAACCACTGCGTCACTCAGCCGGCCCCTGAACTATATTTTAAGTAGTTAATTTTATGCTATATAAAATTTCACCTTTAAAAAACAAAAGAAGGGCGCGCCCAGTGGCGCCGTGGTTCGGGTCCCACATATGAGGGCTAATGACACTGCCCTCAAAACAAAAAAACAAAAAAACAAGAGGAGGCAAAAAAAGATAAATGGAAGAAGGAATATATGGAATAGGAAAAAATATAAAAAGACTCAAACTTAACCATATTAGGACTCTTATTAAATGTAAATGTATAAAGAGCCCAATTAAAGGCAGAGGTGGTCATTAAAAAAGCAAGACCCCGGGCCGGCCGAGTGGCGCATTGGATAAGCGCTGGTTTTGGGATGCCAGCGGCCCTGGTTCGGATCCCACATGAGGGCCAGTGACACTGCCCTCTACAGCTAACAACAGGTCCACGTGGAGCTGGGCTGTGCAAGCCCCGGCGATGGTGTTGGCTGCAGCCCCTGCTGCAGTGGGCTGCCAGAGGCTACAGTGAGTGGCCCGCAGCCAGCGTGAGCGGCTGGCAGCCAAGAGTGAGCTGCCAATAGCCGCGGTGAGCGACATCCAGAGGCCAGCGACCAATCTGCCTCATCCTGGGAAGAGCGCAATGACGATACCAACAGTGAAGCAACATCCTCCGCAACTAAACAGAAGAACAAAAAGACAGCAACTTGTCTGTTCCCCTTCCCCGATTCCCCAACGCTGTTCCCCTCCGCCAATTCCCCAATAAAATCTTTAAAAAAAAAAAAAAAAAGCAAGACCCAACCATAAGCTGTTTCTTTAAATATAAAGAAATAAATAAGCTAAAAGAAAAGGATTTTTTTTAAAGATATCTTGCTAATATAGTCAAAAGAAAGCTAGAGTGACTACATTAATATCAGACAATGTAGACTGCAGAGTAAAGAATATTACCAAGAAAAAGAGTTACTTCATATTGATAAAAGGTCCAATTAATCAAAAGCAAGCATCTATTATCATTAATGTTTATACACCAACAAGAGAGTTTCACATACAAGATGCAAAACCTGACAGAGCTTACAGGAATAATGGACAAATCTCCAAGTATACCTGGAGGTATCAAGACCTCTCCCAGTAATTGATAGAAAAAATGTGAAGAAAATCAGCAAGGATGTGTTAGACTTCAACAACACTATCAACCAAATCAACAGGATTGACACATTAAATCAATCATCCCAATAACAACAGAATACACATTCATCTTAAATGCACATGGAATGTTTACCAAGAAAGACAATAGTCAATAAACAAAAGGATTCCAGTCTTACAATGTAACATTACCTAACCACAATTAAATTACAAATAAAAGATAGGATCTAAATATTTGTAAACTAAATACCAGAACAAATCTAACCAATGATTCAAAGAAATCAAAAGGAAAATTAGCAAATATTTTTAACTAAATGAAAATGAAAACACAATATATCAGAATTTGTGGGATGCCACTAAAGTAGGACTTAGGGCAAACATACCACTACATGACTTTATTAGAAGAAGGACAGGTCTCAAATCAGTGACCTCAGATACCACAGTAAAAAACTAAAAACAAGTAAATGTAATGTAAAGAAAAAAATAATAAAGATAAAGGCTAAAATTAATGAAATATAAAACAGCAAAACAACAACAACAACAACAATCCATGAAACCAAAAGCTGGTCCTTTGTATAATAAAGAGAACATTATATAAAACATGATGCCAATAAATTTGACAATTTAGCAATTTCCTAGAAAAACACAAAGTACCACAAAACTCACCCAAGAAGAATAGCACAAATAGCTTTGTTTATACTACAAAAATTGAAACTTTGTTTTAAAACACACATCAAAGAAAAACCCAGGTCCTCATTACTTCATTAAAAATTTCTAACTCTCTGGGGCCGGCCGAGTGGTGCGGTGGTTAAGCACTGGCTTGGGACGCCAGCGGCCCCGGTTCGGGTCCCACATATGAGGACCAGTGACACTGCCCTACACAGCTAACCTGGAGCTGCGCTGCGCGAGTCCCGGTGACAGTGTGAGCTGGCACCTGCTGCAGTAGGCTGCCATAGGCTACAGTGAGTGGCCGGCAGCCAGCGTGAGCAGCTGGCAGCTGGTGTGAGCTGCCAATAGCCACGGTGAGCGGCCATCCAGAGGCCGGCGACCGATCTGCCTCATCCACGAAAAGCACAATGACGATACCAACATCGACCAGTGAAGCAACGCCCTCCGCAACTAGACTGAAGAACAAAAAGACAGCAACTTGTCTGTTCCTCTTCCCCAATTTCCCAACACTGTTCCCCTCTAACACTGATAGTAGGAAAAAAATACCAGTTTTACACAAACTCTTCTAAAAAACATAAAAGAACACTTAACAAACTCATTCCCATGGGGCCTGCATTATCCTGATATAAAAAGAAGACATTAAAGAAAATATTTCTCATGACTACAGTTACAAAAATTATATAACGAATTTTAGCAAACCAAAACCAGAAATATATTAAAGGATAATACATCATGACCAAGTGGTGTTTGTCCCAAGAAGGCTGAGCTGGTTTAGCATACAAAAATCCATCAATGTAATTCACCATATTAATCAACTATTTACCAAAAAACCATATGAGGGCCGGTCGAGTGGCGCATTGGTTAAGAGCTGGCTTGGGACGCCACTGGCCCCGGTTCGGATCCCACATATGAGGGCCAGTGACACTGCCCTCTACAGCTAAGATGGTGAACAACAGCTCCACCTGCAGTTGGGCTGCCGGGACGGCATAGCTGCAGCCCCTGCTGCAGTGGGATGCCATAGGCTGCAGTGAGTGGCTGGCAGCCAGCATGAGCGGCTGGCAGCCAGCGCAAGCTGTCAATAGCCGCGCCGACTAATCTGCCTCATCCGGGAAGAGCGCAATGACGATACCAACATGGGCAAGTGAAGCAACATCCTCCGAAACTAGACTGAAGAAAAGAAGGACAGCAATTTGTCTGTTCCCCTTCCCCGGTTCCCCAACGCTATTCCCCTCCCCCAACCCCCCCCAATAAAATATTTAAAAAAAAAACATATGAGCATCTCAATAGACACAGAAAAATCATTAGACAAAAAAATCCAACATCCATTGCTGATAACACTCTAAACAAAAAAAGGAATAAACGGGGACAGCCTCAATCTAGTGGGTCTTCTGAAAGTTCATGACATATTTTTTCTATGCTGTTCAAAGGTCATTTATTTATATAAAGAACAAAGATCAATCAATGATACATTGCTCATTTTGTTCGATAACCTTTTGCTATCTTTCAGTGAGCTTCATAATTCCTCGTTCACAGAAGGACCTGTCTTTCTTTGCAAACAACTGAACAAAATGCTGATTTACAGCCTCATCTGAATTGAACGTTACCCCACGCAAGTTTTGAAGAAAGCAAAACAACTGGAAGTCTGACAGCACAAGGTCAGTCGAGTATGGTGGGTGTGGCAACACATGCCATCTAAGCTCCAATCATTTTTGATTGGTGATCAAATTCGTGTGTGGTCTCGCGTTGTTGCGATGAAACACAACCCCTTTAAAATGAACAAACTCTGGACGTTTCTAGATGATGGATTCATTCAAACTGTCCAATTGCCGACAGTGCACATTCGAATTGATTGTTTGGTTCCTTGGTAGGAGTTTGAAAGACACGACACCTTTAAAATCCCACCACACTAAAAGCATAACCTTCCTCTGATGAATGTCTGCTTTCGATGACGTTTGAGGTGAATCATCACATCGGGACCAAGACCATTTGTGCACCACATTGTTGTAAACAATCCACTTCTCATCACCAGTTATCAGTAACTTCAAAAAATGATCATTTTCACGGGCCGAGTGGCGCAATGGTTAAGCACTGGCTTGGGAAGCCGGAGGCCCCGGTTGGGGTCCCACATATGAGGGCCACTGACACTACCCTCAAAAAAATTAATTAATTAATTTAAAAAATGATCATTTTCCTCACATTTAATGAGCATATTGCAGATGTTTATGCCTGCCATCCAATGAAGTTCTTTGAGTTCATGTGGAACCCAAATATCGAGCTTGCTTCCGTATCCCAGATTCTTCAGGTGGTTGTGAACGCTTGAATGATGGATGTTCAATGTGTCTGCAATGTCTCGTGTCGTGTAACGTGGGTTTGACTCAATCAATGCTTTTATTTTGTTGTCATCAACCTCGGTGGGCCTCCCTGACCAAGGAGTGTTATTGAGATCAAAATCACCAGCACAGAATTTCATGAACCATCACTGGAACTGACGTTCTTATAGAGCATTGTCACCATAAACTTTATGCAACTTTTCACAAGCTTGACACACGTTCTTCTCTTTATAGAAATCAGTAAAATATGGCAAAAATGCAGTTTGGTCTTCCATCTTCAACTTGTTTTAAAAATCTCCAAAACTCAACCAAATCGCTCAATTTTTTTTTAGAATGAAGCTAGAACAGTCAGCTGTCAAATGACATAGCAATAACACAGATGCAAATGACTCTAGTACTTCCAAAAATGAACTAGTGCCATCTGTTGCAAACATGCATCCTGCCTTTTCCTAAGACCCAATAATATCTACACCAAACAAACAGCTATCATCACACTTAGCACTTAAATATTGAATGCTTTCCGTCTCAGGCAAGGATGTTGCTTTCACCACTTTTTTTTTTTCCCCACCACTTCTATTCAACATTATACTGGAGTAGTCAGTGAAATCTACAAGGAAAATAAGATATTCAGGTTGGAAAGGAATAAAACTGTCCTTATATTCACAAATATGATTCCCTACATGCAAAATCCAATGAAGGACCAGCTGAATGGCTCAGTTGGTTAAGAGCTCGTTCAAGAGTGCAAGCTGAGCTCTGAGCAACAGCAGTTCGATGCCCAGCCCAAGCTGAGCTGCCCACAGGTGGCAGGATGGCTCAGCTGAAAAAAAAAAAAAAAAGAAAAACAATCAAATAGAAACTACAAAAACATATCAGAATATCTGCATCTAACCAGGTTGTAGAATACCACATCGATATAGGAATATCAACTGTCTTTCTATATACTAGAAAGTAACTGTTGAAAATTTTTAAATACCATTCATAAAAAATTGAAATACATCATACCAAAAATGTATTTGGTATGTACAATGACCTGTACAATGAAAACAATAAAAGACTGCTGGGAATAAATACATTTGTTCATGGGTCACGTGACCTGATATTGTTGCCATGTTAATTCCCCAAATTGAACTACCGATTCAACACTATCTTAATCAAATCCCAAAAGGCTTTTATAGGGAAATGGACAATTTAGTTCTAAAATTCATGTGGAAATGCTAAGAACCTAAAATATCCAAACAACACTGCAAAAGGACAAAACTGGAGAATTAATACTACCTCCAGTATTACAATAATTGTAAAGCTATTGTAATGCTATATAATGAAAACAGTGTGGCACTGGCATAAAGGCAGACAAACAAATCAATGGGACAGAAGAAAGAATCCAGAAATAAACCCACATATACATGAACAAATGATTTTTTTGGACAAAAAGGTAGTAAGGTGAAGAAAAAACAGTCTTGAAACAAATGGATATCCACAGGTAAACACTGGATCTATACCTTGCACTGTACTAAAATGAACTCAAAATGGACTACAGGGCCGGCCGAGTGGCGCGGTGTTTAAGCGCTGGCTTGGGAAGCCAGCGGCCCCGGTTCGGTCCCACATACGAGGGCCAGTGACACTGCCCTCAAAAAAAAAAAAAAAAAAAGTGGACTACAGACCTAAATGCAAAATCTGCAACTATAAAACTAATGGGGGAAAAAAAAAAAAACAACAAGAAAATCTTTGCAACCATATGGTTAGGCAAAGTTTTCTTAAATACAACACTCAAAAGCACAATCCATGGAAAAAAAAACAAAAAAGGCTAAATTGGACTTTACCAAATTTAAAATTCTCCTCTTCAAAAGGTACTATTAAGAGAGCTAAATCTGGAAGAAATTTCACCCAAGCAAGTAAAAGGTCTGTATAATGAAAACGATAAGACATTAATGAAAGAAACTAAAGAAATCACAAATAAATGGAAAGATACTTTTGGCACATGGATTGTAAGAATTAGTATTGTTAAATGCCCATCCTACCCAAAGAAATCTACAGATTCATTGCAATTCCATTCAAAATTCCAATGGCATTTTTCACCAAAATAGAAAAAAAAAATCCTAAAATTTGTATGGAGTCACAAAAGACCATGAACAGTTAAAGTAATCTTGAGAAGGAACAAGATTTAAATTATAATATAATTTAAAGTCAGGAAGGCATCACACTTCCTGACTTTAAATTATATTATAAAGCTGTAGTAGTCAAAACAGTATGGTATTGGCATATAAACAGAATTACAGATCAATGGACTAGAACAGAGAGGCCAGAAATAAACACATACATGTATGGCCAATTAATTCATGACAAAAGAGGCAAGAATATACAATGGGGAAAAGGCAGTCTATTCAAGAAATGGTAAGGGCTGGCCGAGTGGCGTGGTGGTTAAGCACTGGCTTGGGAAGCCAGTGGCCCGGTTCGGTCCCACATATGAGGGCCAGTAACACTGCCCTCAAAAAGAAAAAAAAAGGAAAAGAAATGGTGTTGGGGCCCGGCTGAGTGGCTCGGTTGGTTAATAGCGTGAGCTCTGAGCAACAGGGTCGCCGATTCAAATCCCACATAGGCCAGTGAGCTGCGCCAAAGGTGAGCTGCCGTTGAGCTGCCAACAGATGGCAGGATGGCTCAGCTGGTAAGAGCACACGCTCCTATCAATAAGGTTGCTGGTTCGACTCCCACATGGGATGGTGGACTATGCCCACTCGCAACTAAATCTGAACACAGCACCTTGAGCTGAGCGACCCTGAGCTGCCAGATGGCGACCAGACTTTGAGCTGAGCTAGCTGCGCCCTCCACAACTAAAACTGAAGGACAACAACTTGGCTGTTACCCTTCCCCAATTCCACAATAAAATCTTTAAAAAAGAAAAAAAAAGAAAAAGAAATGGTGCTGGGAAACCTGAAGACCCATATGCAAAAGACTGAAACTAAACCCACATCTAACACCACACACAAAAAATCAACTCAAAATGGATTAACAACTTGAATTCAAGACCTGTACCATAAACCTCTAGAAGAAAACATGAGGGTAAAACATAGGTCTTGGCAATGATTTCTTAGATTTGACACCAAAAGCAAAAATAAAAAGTGAGACTACACCAAACCAAAAAGCTTCTGCACAGCAAAGGAAATCATCAACAAAATGAAAACACAACCTACCAAATGAGAGCAAAACTATCTGCAAATCATGTATCTAATAAGAAGTTAATATCCAAAATATAATAAGAACTCATGCAACTCAACTGCAAAAAAACAAACAACCCAATAAAAAAATGGGCAGAGGAACTGAATAGACATTTTTTTTTTCATAGAAGACCTACATACAGATTTAGCCATCTATGATCCAGCAACTGTACTTCTGGGTAAATCTCTGAAGGAAACGAAATACTACCTGGAAGAACTACCTGCGCTCCCATGTTCACTACAGCATTACACAGTCACCAAGACAAGGAACAGTCCAAGTGTCCATCCACAGATGAATGCATAAAGAAAATGTAGCATATAAAGAATGGTCCTATCAAGGATATGGAGTAACTGGAGCTGTCACACGCTGGTTGGTGGGAATATATTGTACAATGGCACATACAAATACTCTTGGAAAGTTTGGCAATGTCTTAAAAAGCTAAACACATACCTATCATAAGATCCAGCAATTCCATTCTAGGTATTTACCCAAGAAAAAGGAAAAGTGTATGTCCGCACAAAGAACTTGCATATAGCTTTATGGGTTGTGGAAAGCCGACAGCCCCCCAGTGTCTGACAAGGCCACATTGCCCTGCTCAGCACTGGATATTAGGGGTGCTGCCTTATGGTTGGTCATGTAATATCTCCTGCCTCTAAAAACCCATGTGCCTTTCCTCCTATAGGAGACAATATACTCACTGCATTTATGACAAGTTCCTGTATACCCCAATAAGCTAACTACACAGCCAAAGACGGGTAAGATCTCCTAAAAGAGGGGAGACAACCTAAGCCAGGCGGTAGTTCCGTGGGGAACCCCTAAATTGAGATATTGGGGACTCAAGCCCCTTTGGAAACGGAGACATAAGCCTTTGGCTACATAGGCCTAAAAAAGCCAGTCTGTGAGAAACAGACAGCCTCTGTGAAAAACTGGTGCTATCGTTCGTCCTTGCCTGTGTAGCTGTAAAAGGTTTCCTTGGAGACCAGGAGACCAAGGTCTCTCAGCCATGAAAGTTCTGATAAGAGACAACTCACTGACCATAAGTTATTTTAATTAACGGCCTTGGTTTAGTGCCTTGTTGAAACAACAGATACTAAAGCTTTGACTAAAAAACAGATGTTACCCTCTATTACAAAAACATACAGCTCTTTGTAAGATAAAAAAAGTTTAAAACTCCCTTTTGCTATAATCACATAGATATAGTTTCTTGCCTAAACTCTTGACAATAGTTCAAGTATATGCCCTGTAAGGTGGCCATGGTAACCACTCTTTAGATGATAAGTAAAATCCTTAAACAGGTTAAAATCTCTCAATAAAAGCTATGCGCTGACCCGATTCGGGACTCAGTCTTCCTTGGCTGAGTCCCTTGGGCTCAGTCATCTTTGGCTGAGTCCCTTGGTCTCGCTTTTATCTTAATTCTGTCTCTTGTTTTTCCTTAATCTGCGTCGCCCCTCTCGTGTCCCACTTGCCCTTGCCACGCAGGACGTGACAATGGGTAATAACCAAAAATTGCCAACAACCTAAATGTCCATCAATAGTTGAATGGATAAACAAAGTGTGACATATACATACAACAGAATACTACCTTATCAAAGGGAATGAATTATTGACACGTGAGCGTACAACAACATGGATGAGTCTCAAAATAATTATACCAAGAGAAGTCTAGCATAAAAGAGTACATACTATATAATTTCATTTAAACAAAACTGTAGAAAATACAAACTAATCTATACTGACAGAAAGCACGTAAGTGGTTTCTTGTAGATGTGTAGGTTGGAAGGGGTGTGAGAGAGGGATTACAAAGAGCTATGAGGAAATTTTGGGGCTAATGGAGATATTCAGCATCTTACTGTGGTGGTGGTTTAATGGATATATATATATGTCAAAATTCATCAAACTGTACACTTCAAATATGTACAGTTCACTGTAACTCAGTTATACCTCACAAAATGTCTCTTAAAAAACCAACGAAGAGGCCAGCTTAGTGGCTCGTTGATTAAGAGCTGGTTTGGGAACACGAGCTGACCAGCAGGGGCGCTGGTTCGGATCCCACATATGAGGGACAGTGGTGCTGCGCCCTCTAAAGCTAAGATTGTGAACAACAGCTCCATCTGGAGCGGGGCTGCCACGAATCGCCGGCGACAGCGTAGGCTGCAGTGGGGCTGCAGTGGACTGCCATGAACTACCATGAGTGGCCGACAGCCAGCGTGAGCAGCTATTCAATGGCAGGCGAGTTACGGCCTCAGCCGGGAAAAGCTCAATGATCACAATATCAACATGGGCCAGTGAAGCAACGTCCTCCACAACTAGACTGAAGAACAAAGGACAGCAACTTTTCTGTTCCCCTTCCCTAATACCCCAACGCTGTTCCCTCCCCCAATTCCCCAATAAAATCTTTAAAAAAAAAAAAAAAAAAGAGTAAGAAAAGTATTGTACACACCTCAAGAACTGGTCCAGCTCCAAGAATAATTTGTTCCACGCCACTGGCAAATCCTTTCTGACTGAGAGCAGTAAGGTGATGAATAAGAAAATTTGTGCTTTGAGTCTTCCCAGAACCACTCTCTCCCGAAATCACGATGCACTGATTCTTTTTGCGCTGAAGCATGGCGTGATAAGCCACATCAGCCACAGCATAAATGTGGGGCTCAAGTTTTCCCAATTGGTGGTTATCATACATTTTGACATATATGGGGTTATAAATAGGAAGAAACTTGAATGGGTTAATAACTATGAGAATACTGCCAACATAGGTATAGATTTTTTCATGTTTGAAGCGACTTCGTAGGTTTTCTAAGAGAGTTTTCTCATTCAAATCAGGTAAGTTACATAAATCATCAAAGTCTTTCTGCTGAGGCTGTGGAAGAAAACCCCGTTCCATCATCCTGCGCCGTTCTTCTGTGACCTGCAGCCATGACTGAAGACTACCATAATGGATTGACCCATCAAGGTTTTTTTCTCTCAGAAGAAAGCGGTAGTCCTCGCCACTCACGCGATTTTCCAGAGCCATTCGGGGCCACAACATCATTCGTTGAACTGGACAGTCTGTTGGATTGAGTATCCATTCTTCTCCACCAAATTCCTTTACCTCTGCTAGAACGTAACATTTTGTTTTGTCAAGATGAAGTTTGTTAATAAGAGAGTCAATCACCTCAGCAGCTGTGGAATTTTTTCTGGCAGGAACTGGACAGTAGATTGTCCCTTCTGAAATTTTCCCAGGATATATATGTAATGTGTGCTCATTATCCTCAAAGCGTCGTCTTCCTCCATCATTTATATTCATATTGGATCCTGTCCCATCAGCATGGATAGTACATGTTCAAGATTGTGTAAACCATTTTCGTGGCAAAAGAACTGTAACATAAAAGATGTGAAACAGTTAGAAGTCATATTTCACAATCATTGCTTTCTGATGCTCAAGAAAAAAAAAGGCTTAACAGTGATATTGACCTCATCTTTTAGAACACAAATCCTAACTCTTCTCTTAGTACAGGAAATCTTACAAGATCTAATTGGCTTTTTTAAGCAATTCATTAATTGGGCAGCATCCCATCCAGCAACTAGAAGGAAGCTCAGGAGAAACAGTCTTAAAAACAGTCTGGGGCCAGCCAAGTGGAGCGTTGGTTAGGAGCTGGCTTGAGACACCAGGTCTGAGCAGCAGGGCCCCGGTTCAGATCCCACACGAGGGCCAGTGACACTGCCCTCTATAGCTAACATGGTGAACAACAGCTCCACCTGGAGCTGGGCCGCCGTGAGTCATCCATGATGACATAGCTACAGTCCCTGCTGCAGTGGGCTGCCATAGGCTAAAGTGAGTGGCCGGCAGCCAGCGTGAGCGGCTGGCAGCCGCCGTGACCGATCTGCCTCACCTGGGAACCACGGGATGATGATACCAAAATGGGCCAGTGAAGCAACATCCTCCACAACTAGATTGAAGAACAAAAGGACAGCAACTTTTCTGTTCCCCTTCCCCGATTCCCCAATAAAATCTTAAAAAAATAACAAAAGTTTGAGGGGCCGGCTGAGTGGCTCAGTTGGTTAAGAGTCAGCTTAAGAGGGCGAGCTCTGAGCAACAGGGTCGCCAGTTCCATTTCCACATGGGCCAGTGAGCTGCGCCTGAGCTGAGCTGCCACTGAGATGCCAACAAGTGGCAGCATGGCTCAGCTGGTGAGAGCACACGCTTCTAACAAGGTTGCCAGCTCAACTCCTGAATGGGATGGTGGACTGCGCACCCCCACACAACTAAGATTGAACATGGCACCTTGAGCTGAGTGGCCGCGAACTGCCGACGGGCAGCTGAATGGCGACTGGACTTGGAGCTGAGCTACCTGCGCCCTTCACAACTAAGATCAAAGGTAAACAACTTGGCTGTTCCCCTTTCCTAATTCCCCAATAAAATCTTAAAAAAAGAAAAAAAAAGAAAAAAAAAACAGTCTGAGACTACGTGATATTACATTTTATTGTCCAAATGTGGATACTTTCTAAAACAGCAACTTGCCAGAAATGTTTTTCAATATTTTATTATATTAATAATTCAAGATCCAAAGAGCACAAATAAAAATTCTTTTGTCTTCTACTATCTCAAATGTTTCTCAAGTACCTGAGATTACAATCAGGTTCCTTCTTTATATTTGAGGAGCCTCTCTGAAGACCTATTAAGATAGACAAAATAATCACACAAATCGAATCACCCTACACTGGAAAGCTCTTACAGATAAAGCAAAAACAAGAAAAAATGCCATCAACGAAGCCAAAATTTTGTGAAATTAAAAATAGTAAGAAGAGCAAAGAGAGAAATTATTTTAATTTAACTAACCAGAGATGAGAGAAACGTGCTATAAAACAGACATATTTTCAAGGACTTCTAGACTCTGACTCTCCACCTCCTCTAAGATGGAGAGATGAAGGGGGCACAAAAAGATCCTACCCCAGGCTTGATGAACAAAGCTGACAAAATTATACAACTAGGCGCCGTGCAAATTTTACTCCACCTTCCCGAATTTTCATCCTTTACACAAGTATCCTGCATATCTTTTCAATCTTCTCAAACCCCAGATACATCATGCCTCTCGAAAAATGATTTCAACTTTTATACTGTACTGAGAAAATAGCAATTTCCTTTAAATGACTTTTCCAACTCAAAATGCATTCCTATTTTCATCTCATCTTTGTTTTTTTGACTCCTGTCTACAAAGAAAATATGTGCCTCATCCTTTCCAAAGCTTGTAAAGTCCATTTCTTATCTCCATCAGTAACTTGCTCCGGCAAAAAAACACTCTCAGAAGTGACTGGGTGGTGAACACACAATGCACTATACAGATGATGTATTGTAGAATTGTACACTTAAAATCTATATAATTTTTACTAACCACTGTTACCCCTAATAAATACAATTGAAAAAAAAAAAAAACTCTCGGGCCAACTACGTGACACAGTGGCTAAGAGCTGGTTTTGGGATGTCAGTGGCCCCGGTTCAGATCCCACATGAGGGCCAGTGACACTGCCCTCTACAGCTAACAACAGCTCCACCTGGAGCTGGGCTGTGCGAGCCCCGGCAATGGTGTAGGCTGCAGCCCCTGCGGCAGTGGGCTGCCATAGGCTACAGTGAGTGGCCGGCAGACAGCGTGAGCGGCCGGCGGCCAGCATGAGTTGCCAATAGCCGCAGTGAACAACCATGCAGAGGCCGGTGACCAATCTGCCTCATCCAGGAAGAGTGCAATGACAACGCCAACAACGGGCCAGTGAAGCAACGTCCTCTGCTACTAGACTGAAGAACAAAAAACAGCAACTTGTCTGTTCCCCTTCCCTGATTCCCCAGCGCTGTTCTCCTCCCCCAGTTCCCCAATAAAATCTTTAAAATAAAATAATAAAAAACACTCTCATGTGTTATCAATCTTTTTCTTTTTACTATTTCATCCTTTAACATATAAAGACGCTGTATTATTTTTTAAGTACCTTTAGTTACTTCTCTCATACTACAAATAAACTGTTTTTTATCTTTTTCCTAAATGATCTTTCAAATGTAGAGATTATAAAACATAAAAAAATAGCTATATATCTACCACCCAAATTAATCAAATTTGAAAATTGCTATAATTGCTCCAGATAATTTTGTAAACATAATATTAAAGGCATGGTTAAAGTTCTTTTACAGAGGTAAGCACAATCCTGAGGATGGTATTATTCCCAAACATGCTTTTATATTTTAATAACATGTGTGGGTCTTCAGAAATTAGATAGTACTGTTTTATTTCTTTAAGCTTTAAAGAAAAATAGTGTCATCCTAATTAGTCTACATCTCACTTTACCTTAATATTGTATTTTCTATTTATAAATGCTCGTGCACGTAAAGTTCATTAATTGCCAAATAAAATGCCACTGTACGTAAGTGTATTAACTGAAACAAAGTACCACTCCCCCGGTGGGGAAGGTTCATAATGGGGGAGGCTGTGTGTGGGACTCAGGGGGCAGGCAGCGGGTATATGGCAAATCCTGTACCTTCTGCTCAATTTTGCTGTGAACCTAAAACTGCTCTAAAAAAAAGTTTATTTTTTTAAATCCCATTGTATGCTTTTTCACAATTTATCTATCTACTGTCCTTCTACTGAATACTTAGAATGTTTCCAATATCACATATTAAAACAATGCTGTAATTCTCATACATGTCTTTTCATGTGCCTTTGCCAGAATTTCTCTGGGCTTTGTACCTCTAAGTACTTTGCTGGCTTTTAAGCATCTTCACCTTTATTAGATACGAACAAAAAGTTCTCCAAAGTAGCTGTACCAGCTATTTCACAGCCTGTGTAGGAAAAGCTCACGCTTCTCCGCCTTTTCACCAATACAAGTATTGTCAGACTTGAGTTTCTGCCAATATAATAAGTGTAAAAAGGGATCTCATTACTTTAATTTGCATTTCTAGTGAGGATGGCTAACACTTATCCTATCCCTTGCCATTTAAGCTATGTTACTTACTCATTTTCCCTTTTGAAGTTGATTTTCCTTATTGGTTTGAATTCGTTTTTCATATATCCTGAACCTCCTACCATTCAGTGGCTTATCTATTTTTTTTACATTGGCTTTTCTTGCAGAAAAGTTTTTAACCATCAAATCTATCAGTTCTTTACAGGTATGATTTATTCTTTTTCTAAAAAACAACATTAACGACAATTAAAGTTAACTCTTTTTGGGTGCTCACTTGTATTAGTCATTTTTCTATTTAATTTAATCCCCACAATTCCTCCCTGAGGGTTGTTTTTTTATCATCATCCTCATTTTACAAATGAGAAAACACAGCAAGATTATATAACTTATACGTCATAACTATTGTAGAATGTGATAAAGGTTTAGTTTTTAAAAATCCTCCCATATCCTGAGAATATAGTTAATTTCCTGTATTTTCTTCTAAAAGGCCTAAGTTTTGCTTTTCTCATTCAGGTCTTTAATCCGTATCGAATTTATTTTCATGTATGCTGTGAGAGGGATCTCTTAGCTATTTTCACACCAATTCAGATTAACAACTAAACCAGCACCACAATGAAGGGACTAATCTTTCCCAAGTAATTTATAAAGCCATCTTTGTCATGTAGCAAATTCAAAAAAAAAAAAAATCAATTTGTTCTGTGCTCTGCATTCTGTTCCACTAGTCTATTGGTCCATCCCTGAGCCTATCTTAATTATTATAGCTCTATAATAAATTTTGATAATTGGAAGGCATATCACCTCTATTTGTTTTGTTGTTGTTGTTGTTTTAAGATTTTATTGGGGAATCGGGGGAGGAGAACAGCGTTGGGGAATTGGGGAAGGGGAACAGACAAGTTGCTGTCTTTTTGTTCTTCAGTCTAGTTGCGGAGGACGTTGCTTCACTGGCCCATGTTGGTATCGTCATTTCGCTCTTCCCGGATGAGGCAGATCGGTCGCTGGCCTCTGGATGGTCGCTCACAGCAGCTCTTGGCAGCTCACGCTGGCTGCCAGCCACTCACTGTAGCCTATGGCAGCCCACTGTAGCAGGGGCTGCTGTTTACACCACACCAGGGCTCGTACAGCCCAGCTCCAGGTAGAGCTGTTGTTAGCTGTAGAAGGCAGTGTCACCGGTCCTCATATGTGGGATCCGAACCGGGACCGCTGGCATCCCAAAACCAGCTCTTAATCAATGCGCCACTCAGCCGGCCCACCTCTATTTGTTCTTTAATGTTACTTTGGCTCTATTCTACCATAAGAATTTTAAGAACAACAGGTCAACTACCATGAAGTAACATGTTGGCAATTTGATATTTAATTGATTTTATAGATTAATATTGGAAAAAACTGACATCCTATTGACTGACCATTCATAAACACCATGTTTGTTTTGTTCATTTGTTTTTGGTTTTGTTTTTAAGATTTTATTGGGGAATCGGTGAAGGGGAACAGACAAGTTGCTGTCCTTTTGTTCTTCGGTCTAGTTGTGAAGGACATTGCTTCACTGGCCCATGCTGGTATTGTGATCCTTGCGCTCTTCCCGGCTGAGGCGGTAGGTCGCCGATCATTGGACACGGCGGTTCAAGGCAGCTCTTGGCAGTTCACACCCTCTGCCAGCCACTCACAGTAGCTCACGGCAGCCCACTGCAACAGGGACTGCAGCCTACACTGTCACCGGGGACTCACAGCAGCCCAGCTCCAGGTCAAGCGGTTGTTCACCATCTTAGCTGTAGAGGGCGCAGCATCACGGGCCCTCATGTGGGATCCAAACCAGGACCCTGCTGCTCAGAGCTGACGTCCCAAGCCAGCTCCTAACCAACACGCCACTTGGCCAGCCCATTATCTTTTTTTAATTACACTATTTTTCACTTCTAAGGTTTCTGTCATTTGATAGCCACCTGAGCTTTTCTCTCCCTATTTAAGTTTCATAATTGTTTTACTTGAAGGGGCATTACTTGCTCACTTATCTCCTTGAAAATCCTAAAAGTATAATTTGATATTTTTCAAACTAATATTTTAATGTCATCTAGAGTGAACTATTCTTCTGATTATTAATTTTATTTTGTATCTTTCTCAACATAGGTGGCTTAATTTGTTTTGAGAATTTACCTTGGCAGGTGTACTTTCTGATGGAAGGCTGTTTTTGTCTTTCATACCTTTACTGAGAACCTACTATTTACTACTTTTTAAACACAACCATAATACCATTAACCACACCTTTAAAAATCAACAATTTTTAATATTACTAGTCAGTGTTCAATTTCCCCAGTTATAAATATTTTTCTTACAGTTGATCTATTTAAATCAGGAGACCTGCCTTCAAGTAACAGTAAGGAGATGCTCTAAGATGGCAGGTTCCTAGCTATAAAGTTATGTTTGTGTTCTCCTGAATCCCTAGGTTTATGACCTCAAACAAATTGTGGTCTCTAGCTCCAGTCAGCAGGAAAGCTACTCCTTACCATTAGGCAGGCTGTGCCTGCACCACTCCAGGAGATGCCCTGGGTAAGCACTGCCTGATCTCCACAGGGTACAATATGGCTGCCCTAGAACTAAACTCAGAAGTAGCTTTTCAACACAGAAGCCCTACCTATCCTGGTTTCCAACAATGAGACCAATTACAATGACACTTCCCATTTACCTCAAAGAAGCCAAACCTCAGCTGCTTTACCTGCAGGTTCCCAGCCATAGCCTCACTCACTGCTCTTCTGTGTTCTATTCCCTTTTCTGAGACATAAAAATGTTTATCTTTTCTGAGCCCCATTTGTGTAAGTTTGACTTTCTCTTTTTGTTATTTTGTCAACCATTACTTTGTGTTTAGAAAAAAGGGGTTGCCTCAAAATATCATTCACAAATACAACTTCACAGCAAACATTAAGTGTTTATCAGAATCATCTGGGGAACATTTTTAAAATACACGTTTCTAGGCCCAATAATGTTTGAGGTTGGGAAATCTAGGCAATTCTGTTGTTGCTGGTCCAGAGCATAGTATTTGGGAATCAATGGTCTGTATCAGGGGTCGGCAAACTATGGCTCACGAGCCACATGCAGCTCTTTGGGTACATTCCGGCTCAAAAGTTTGCCGACCCCTAGTCTATATGTCCATTCCCCACTCCCTTACAACTCTTCCCACATAGCAAGCTACTGCCAATGTTATTTGAAAATGTCACCAATTACTCTCAAGTTGCCAAATCCAAAAAAAAAAAAAAGCCTCTTCTCAACCGTCATCCTAAAACACTACATAACATTTCAATGAGGTGGCCATCTTCTCCTTCTTGAAACTGCCCTCATATGATAATTATTTTTCTTGTAATCTTCTGATGGGCTCCCTCTTTCTGACTCACTCTTAACAACTTTTCCACTACCTCACTTGAACAACAAAAACAGACTCCCAGTTTCTGGACTCAACCCAGTGCCCTTCTATCTGGATGATTTGCCCTCGTTCCTTTATCTATAATGTATACCGTTACGGATTCTCTACGGGAGCTTTTCCACTACAATGGCAGAGCTGACAGAGACCACATGATCCACAAAGCCAAAAACATTCACTATGTAGCTTTAAAAAAAAAACTTTGCTAACCCCTATTCTAGGGTAACTACTAAAAAATAGGGGGGGGAGTATAACTTCCCAACTATTAGAGTAAAAAATGGAATAAAAAATAATCAATTCCAAAAAAAGCAAGATGGGGGGGCGGGGGGAGGGAGGTGGTTAGAACAGATATTAGAAATGGAAAGCAAACTAAATATATCAGTAATGGAAAGAGAACTGACTCTGGATGGTGAACACACAATGTGATACGTAGATGATGTATTACAGAACTGTACACCTGGAACCTATGTAACTTTACTAACCATTGTCACCCCAACCAACTTTAATTTAAAATTTACATATATATTAAATGTAATGCTCCAACTAAAAGACAAGGATTGTCAGAATGGATTTTTCAAAACCAACTATATGCTGTTTTCAACAGACACACACCTATAATATGAGGATACAGAATCTGAAAAAAAGAGAAGATATACAATGTAAATTCTAGCCAAAAGAACATTGGTATAATCCAAAATAACATCAAGCAAAATAGAAAACGAAAGCTGAGTTAAATACCTCTTAGGTCCCTGTTAGCCCTTACATACTATAATTCTAGGTTTAGACCTGAGACAAAGGTCTCTGGATATCTTTGGTGATCCTCAAAAGTAGGAAACAGAAAAAGACTATAAATTAAGGAGGAAGTAACAGACTGGTAAGTAAGTAGACCAGTGGGTATTGATCAAATCTGCTATAAAAAAAAAAAGACATATAAGTGAACTGTTTATTAGTTTGGGGCTTGAGAGCACATCCTGTATGATTATAAATAGAACCAAACAGAGAAGCAGAAACTGAAAATTTAAGAAAAAGAAGATCTAACTGATAAGCCAGGTTCTTTGGTAAGCAAGACTAAATGGGATTTCGGTCAAAAGCAGACAGGTGTCTCTGTCAAAAAGGAAAAAGACACTAGTTCTTTTTTTGAAAGAATAAAAGAAAAAGGCGTTCAAAAACAGCTTTTCAGGTAACATGTGACAAGGGTACGTGTTAGGTGGTCTTCATCACTAGACAGGATATAGGAGCCCCCTTTTACTTACAATAAGTCAATGCCAAGTAAAAGCCAAATTGGGTGCTGAAAGAAAAAACATTTTGCAGTACTTCAACGAAAGAAAAGGTGACAGAAGATACAAGTTACCATATGACACACTATAGTAAAGGTACGTGGACAGCTAGCAATGTAGTCTGCCCAGTAGGTAATCTAGTACCTTCTTCTGGTGAGGGTACTGGGTTTTCATTTAAAGAACTACTGCTCCCTTGACACCTGACACAATTGAAACGGGCCAAACTCATTCCCCAAGCGGGATAGAAGGGTGGTATTAGGTGTGACCCAGGCCCACTCAGTTTATTCCATTCCCCCTACCAACAGTGGCTGCTCGCTATACTGGAACTTTGCGGCAACTATTAAGAAAGAAATGCTTTTTCTACTAGGGCTGCTAATCTAGAAAGAGGTCCAGCCCAACTGGAGTTTCACTTTCCTTGGTTTCAGTTAGCGCAGTCAACCGCTGTCCAAAACTATTAAACAAAAAATTCCAGAAATAAACAATTCATAAGTTTTAAATTCTGCGCCATTCTGAGTAATGTGATGAAATTTTACACCATTCCCCTCCATCTAGCTCAGGTTGTGAATCATCCCTTTGTCCAGTGTATCCATGCTCTGAATAAGCTACTCAACCATTTGTCACTTAGTAGCATGTCATGGCTCGATTATCCAGGATCACCCAAAGCAAATGATCCTCCTCCTTTTTCTAAGATTTTTACTTAAATATAGCTAACATACAATAATATATTGGTTTCAGGTGTACATCATAGTTACTCAACAGTACCCACCTGGCACTACACAGACTGATTACTGCATTATTGATTATATCCCTATGCTAAAGAAGTGCTCACCAGGGTAAGTCCAGCAACCACCGGACACCGTACCACACTATCGCAATCTGACAACCTGGATGGACAAAGACGGTATTGTGCCGAGTGTAGTAAGTCAGACAGAGAAAGACAAATGATCCTCCTACTGATGTAGGGTCAATAGTAGCCTAACACTATGTCACAATGCCTACGTAATTCACGTCACTTCATCTCATCACGAAGACACTATCATCTCACATCATAAGAAAAGGTCTGAGAGAGAGGAGCCACATTCAAATAACTTTTATTACAGTATTTTTTATATTTTTCTATTAGTTATGATTGTTAATCTCTTACTGTGCCTAATTCATAAATTAAACTTTATCATAAGTATATGTGTATGAGAAAAAACAGCATATATAGGGTTGGGTACTATCAGTGGTTTCAAGCATCCACTGGGGGTCTTGGAACATATCTCCCAGAGAAAAGGGGGCACCACTGTAAGCCTAGAGCTGTGGGCAGCCATCTTCCCTGAATGCATAAAAGAAGTCTCTCTGCAGTAAAAAAGAATGAGCTAACACACACAGTAAAGCCTTATCAATGCTGTTTGGGCCACTGAACCCAACAGAGCCTCAAATAAACTCAACCACTGAGTTTCCTTAGTAAGGGTGCCAATCAATTCCCTTTTATGCCCTGAGCCACTTTGAGTTGGGTTTCTGTTCTCTGTAATCAAAAGAACCCAGTGCAATAGGTAGCATTTCAGTGCAATACCCTTTTGAGAATTTGTTATCCAAATTCCTGATAGCTAAAAATCTCACAATCTAAATTCAGGAACCAAATATTTTTTAATAAAACTTTTAGATACTTCCTTCAGTATCATGCTATTTGCTATGCAAACTTGCGAAACCAAATAGATTTAAATAAGGTAATACCCCCATCCCCGCCATCCAAATTCACTATCCAAAACGAACAATTAAACAGATAGTGAAAGATACTTGTAATGCCAGCCATGCAGAAAAATGGCAAGGGATGTACAATATGTCAACTGAAAACACATAAAATATAAAATTGTATATAAAGCTATACATATGTAAAAAGGACAAAAATATTAGGCTTTTGGGAAATCTTCAAATTTTCCTTTTAGAGTTTTCACCAAAAGTAAGTCTGTCACGCATTACACCTCACTTGAGTTGAATAACAATTCTCTGAGATGGGGAACAAACCTTCCAAATCAGAAAATTAAGGCTTAAAGAGCAAAAAAGACTATGAAACTTATGATAAAGATGGCATTTCAAATCAGCAGGGAAGGGCCGGCCGAGTGGCGCATTGGTTAAGCGCTGGTTTTGGGATGCCAGTGGCCCTGGTTCGGATCCCACATGAGGGCCAGTGACACTGCCCTCTACAGCTAACAACAGCTCCACCTGGAGCTGGGCTGTGCGAGCCCCGGTGATGGTGTGGGCTGCAGCCCCTGCTGCAGTGGGCTGCCATAGGCTACAGTGAGTGGCCCGCAGCCAGCGTGAGCGGCTGGCAGCCTAGCGTGAGCTGCCAATAGCCGCGGTGAGCGACATCCAGAGGCCAGCGACCGATCTGCCTCATCCGGGAAGAGCGCAATGACGATACCAACAGTGAAGCAACATCCTCCGCAACTAGACTGAAGAACAAAAAGACAGCAACTTGTCTGTTCCCCTTCCCCGATTCCCCAACGCTGTTCCCCTCCGCCAATTCCCTAATAAAAAAAAAAAATCTTTATAAAAAAAAAAAAAAAAAAAAAAAAATCAGCAGGGAAAAGGGAGATTATTCAATAAAAATGTGGGATTAAATGACTAAGAATAAAACTATGCACATACAGAATTAGCACTTGTATTGCGATCAGACATTGCTGTATCTTTAATAAAGACAATTAATATTTTTTTTAATTCTCTATCCCCAAGCAGTTATTTCAAAAGTATATGCTAACAGAGGGAAGCAATGTGGTAGACAGTTGCTGTGGTCAGTCGGGTGTGGTTCTGAATAAGCCATCTTATGATGTTATTCACTGGACTGAGTTAGAAGAGACTAATTATAGAGAAAAACTGTGGTGAAGAAAGAAACGAATTTAGAAAATACAGTGTTTCCTTTCAATTAGAAGTTCAGTCAAAAAGATGAAATAACTAAAGATTTTTAAGGCAGTGTTTTACATCTGTGTGCTAATAAAATTTAATTTTCAAAAAATATATATTGTTCTTTTACTTTCTTATCAAGTTCTTAAGTTACTTTCCAAGATGACAAAAGAAGTATCCTTTCTCTTTACATTTGCTTTATCATAGGGATCTATTAATGAACATTAGGAAGCAGAATCACACATTAGCATTCAGTAACAAGAGCAGAAGGGTAGAATCAGGCAAATGTATGTCCAAAAAATAAAAATCTAGATTTATTGCAGAAAAAAATCACTCAGGCAAAGGCCTCACCAGTATATACGAGTATTAAAAGGAGAACATTCTACTATCAAGGCAGGGTCCATTTATGGAAACAACAGTAATTTATATACAGCTGTAAATTCCATGGGGAGAGAGCTATTAAACATTTTGAACTTATTTTAGAAAAATAACTCTAGGAAAGTGGTGTTCAAGAGCTAATATTCATGTTTCTTCATTTTTTCAGTACTTACAATTCAAAAGTTCTACAAATAAATATAGTTATTACCATAATAATGTGTAATCACATATATAAACATATGCAACTTATTTAGATATGGAAATATTTATATTTTTATTTGTAAACCTTGCAATATATGTGTTTTGTAATCATTTGTTTTTTCGGAGGTCCCCAAATACTCTTACAAACCCATTTTCTCCTAGATGGTAAACACAGCTAGACGGTATTTCCCAACCTTCCTTGCAGTTATTACATATGACCGTGTGACCAAGTCCAAAGCCAATGAATGGTATGTAGGCAGTGATGAGTGCCTCCTTCAGGCTGAGCTAATCAAAGCCCCTAAAAAAGGGTCTGTCTTCCCTTGTTTGCTGGGAGAATGTAGGGATCCAGGGAAAAGCTTCAAGGTCCAATGGGATACAGAGGCACCAGACAGAAGGACTCTAGGCCCCAAAGAACCACACGGAGAAGAACACCCACCATCACCACACCTCCATTCACCTACATTGGACTATGATGTAAGTAAGAAATAAAATTTTACTATGCAGAGCCACTGATATTTGGGGGTTGTTTAGTGAACACGATTAACCTACCCTGACTAATGCATTATAAAATCTTCCCAACGCCAGCCCTGAGAAGAGTTCTGTAAGGAAATTCCTCTTATATATGTATTTTTTAATTCCTCTTATATTCAATCCATCTGTAAATACTGGTCTGTCTTTAAAATAAATCCTGAATCTAACCATTTTTTACCATTCCTACCTCTACCACCTAGTTCAAGCCCACTATCATTCTCTCACCTGAATTAGTGAAAGAATGCAATGTCCTTGCTTCTGTCATTGCTCCTTTACAGTCTATTGTATACAAAACGAGCAGAATCACCCTTTTTAAAGGTAAATCAGATCATGTCACTCTCCTCTTCATAACCTGAATAGCTCTCCATAACCCAACTAAATAAAACTGAAACCTAACTTCCTCTCTCCCTCACTCCGCTTCACGCCAACCTCTCTGGTCCTTTCTCTGCGTGGAAGCTCATTGCTGCTTCGGGACCTTCACACTTCCTTCCTTCCTGCTCACTCTGCCTGGACTTTCTGTCACATCACAGAGGTCCCCACTCAGATGCCAGCTCCTCAGAGAGGCTTTTCCTTACTACCCTACCCAAAATAACCCTCTTTCACCACTCTAATCTCCTTATCCTGATATATATATATATATATATATATATATATATATATGTATAGTTTTTTAAAGATTTTATTGGGGAATTGGGGGAGGGAAACAGCATTGGGGAATCGGGGAAGGGGAACAGACAAGTTGCTGTCCTTTTGTTCTTCAGTTTAGTTGCAGAAGACATTGCTTCACTGGCCCATGTTGGTATCGTCATTGTGCTCTTCCTGGATGAGGCAGATCAGACGCCGGCCTCTGGATGGTCGCTCACCCTGGCTATTGACAGCTCACACTGGCTGCCGGCCACTCACTGTAGCCTATGGCAGCCCACTGCAGCAGGGGCTGCAGCCTATACCATTGCCGGGGCTCACACAGCCCAGCTCCAGGAGGAGTTGTTAGCTGTAGAGGGCAGTGTCACTGGCTCTCATATGTGGGATCCGAACCAGGGCCACTGGCATCCCAAAACCAGCTCTTAACCAATGCGCCACTCAGCCGGCCCTATCCTGATATATTTTTAATCAAAGAACTTGATGCACTACCTAGGATGATATTATTTGGTTTTTTTGGTATATTGTCTGACTTCCCCACTAACAGTAAAAGACTCATCCTTTTCCTCAGAGGTATCCACAGCTTTTTTCCTTTTCCTACTGACTTTTCTCACCTATTTTCACCATTTGACTTCCTTAATAGCTTTCAACAATAATTTGATAATGTCTGACTTTAAAAATGAGCAAGCAAGCAAGGCTGAGTGGCGCGTTGGTTAAGAGCTAGCTTGGAACGCCAGTGGCCCCAGTTCGGATCCACATATGAGGGCCAGTGACACTGCCCTCTACAGCTAAGATGGTGAACAACAGCTCCACCTGGAGCTGGGCTGCTGTGAGTCCCCGGGACAGCATAGCTGCAGCCCCTGCTGCAGTGAGCTGCCATAGGCTACCGTGAGTGGCCGGCAGCCAGCGTGAGCGGCCAGTAGCCGGTGTGAGCTGCCAATAGCTGCCGTGAGCGGCCGTCCAGAGGCCGGAGACCGATCTGCCTCATCCGGGAAGAGCGCAATGACGATACCAAAATGGGCCAGTGAAGCAATGTCCTCCACAGAACATAGACAGAAGAACAAAAAGACAGCAACTTGTCTGTTCCCCTTCCCCAATTCCCCAATAAAACTTTAAAAAAAAAAAAATGAGCAAGCAATCCAAGTCCTTTCCTAAGGAGGTAATTACTGTTGCTGATACAGTAAGCATGCCTAGCAATATACATGGACGAGTGACTCTTAAGAAACAAGGATATCTAAATGGCAAAAAAAGGATACGAAAAAGAATTCAACATCTGTGGTAGATTAGATTATTCAAAAATACTTGGGTCCGCCGAGTGGTGCGGTGATTAAGAGCTGGCTTGGGACGCCAGCAGCCCGGGTTTGGATCCCACATATGAGGGCCAGTGACACTGCCCTCTTAAAAAAAAATTTTTTTTAAATAAAAAATACTACCTACCCTCATGCCTGTTAGAGAAGTATACCTCCCCACCCAGTGAACCTGGCTGGCCTACGATATTATGACTCAGTTTAGAGAGTGGAGGTCAGCAGCCATAATGTAAATAAGGTCTTGAAATATGCCTGGCCAGCTAGGTATGCCTTCTCACATGGGTGTCACCACCAGTAGAACATGCCTTGTCTAGCCTACTTGTCCCAGTAGGAAGGTGAGATACACAGAGCACAACTCTCCCACTGACCCACAAAATCATGACCAACAAATAAACACTATTGTTGTACAGCACTGGTGATTTTCAGGTTGTCTTTGTTAAGCAATAATGGCTGGCTAATACAATATCATTAGTCATCAGAGATATATAAAACAAAATCACAATGGGATACTACCAAACCTCCAGCAAATGGCTTATATCCACTAGAAGATATGTACAAGAATGTTCATTGCCATGTCATTAATAAAATAGCCAAAAAAAATGAAAATAATGAAAATGTCCATCATCAATAAAACTAATAAATGGAATACAATCTAGCATTAAAAAAGCACACACTGCTGACACACACAACATGCATTTCACAGACATAATGTTGGGGCAAAGGCCTGACACAAAAAAAGATACATGCTAAATTATCCCCTTCACATGAAGCTCACAAACAGACAAAATAAATCTATAAACTTCAGAAGCATGATTCCCTTTAGAGGCGGGTGAGGGGTATGGAGGCAGTGCACACAAAAGGGAGTCTTATGGAGTTTTATAAACATTTATGTCTTGATCTGGAAGCGGGTAAGAGGTATAAACACATAAGTTTTAAACTGTGAATAATGAAGACTTGTGCACTTTATCGTATATCTCAATAAAAAGGGAAAAACTTCAGCATAACTGAGATTGGTTATTTGAAGTTAAAATGGTATTATTCCATGTAATAAATGTTGATTATCAGTCTAATATTGCAATTATTACTATATAAGTTAGACATATCTCAAAATTACTCTTTAATCACTAAATACCAGGGAAAGTACAATAATAAGCATCCAGTTTAAATAATATTCTAAAGATTTACTTTTAAAATATTACATTATTTTAACAGTTTCAAAATAAACTGACCTTTTGCCATTCTACTGGGACACCACATTGACTATATAGCCAAAACATGAATCTCAAACAACTTAAAATCTCTCCCTCTACAGGATATATTTCCATTGCTTTTAAAATGAGATTTTTTTCTTAATATACCAATATAACATGGATGGAATACTAATGAAGTTCTTGTGCTTTTATCTATTTAATTAATAAAATTCCAGAAGCTTCAAAATATTTTACTCTTTCAAATAAAGACTATAAAAATTTTCATATTATTTTAATCAGCAAATTTTCCACTCTGTAGAAACCCCTAAAATTTACTCATAATTAAAATAAAATGCATTGTTTGACAGAAAAGCTAAGAATTCGACAATTCTTTAAATTCTTAATACAAATACAAAAATTCTATTTGTAACCAGAAAAGAAAATCATAAATGATTTTTTCCAGGTCATTTATTCTGAGGTTGCCTTTTACTAGCTCCACCAGATTTGCCTACCAGACCATCGAATCACCCTTCCACAGCACTCAGGTTAAGAAAACGCCTTCAAACAGCTTTCTCCGTCAGCTCCCACTCTCCATCTAAATCAATGTATTAAGTGAGCAAGCATTTCGGGACTCCTACCAGCTCAGGAATGTGCTACATCTCAGCAGTACTTCACTTTTCTGAAATTCTGTAACAGTTTATTTCCTTCATAGCTTTAAGAAAAATATCTCCTATTTATTGAGAATATATAGAAACTGTGCTGCGTGCTTCGTATTACTTCATTTAATAAGAAATGTGTGTTATTGTCCTTATTTACAGATGAAGAAACCAATTCCAGGGAGGTTATGTGATGTTCCCAAGATAATATAAACAGTATGTGGATGATCTGGGGTTAGAAACCACGTCCCAATTTCTTAGCCAATATGCTACTCTTAGCACAAATTAGAAACATGATAATAATTAACAATATTAGCAACAAACACTCATCTAGTGTTTTCTATGGGCTTAGATCATTTAATCCTCATAACAATCCTAATTAAATGTGTACTATTATCCCTGTTTCACAAATCAAGTAGTTGAGGCACACGGAGCTTGCCACTTGGCTAAGATTACAGACCAGTAAATGGCATAGCCAGGACTCAGTGGTCTAGCCCTAAAATTTGGGTTCTTAACTACCATCTACTTTGTCTTTCATACACTGCCTTATATTATAGCTGATAAAGTACATGTTCCATTTCCTCTATGAAACAATAAGCTTTTAGAGAGCAAAGATCAAGTCTTCTGACCCACAACACCTCAGCATCAGGTTTTCTCTTCAACAGAGCTGGTAAATAACAAGGGGAGACTAGGGGCCCACTGCAGCCCTAAGAAGGCTTCTTGGCAGTAGGAATGCTGGAGCTCTGCCTTGCCACTGAACTCCTAAACGTGGATCTAATTGCTTAGTGCGATCTGATGGTCTCCATACTAGCCTACAGGCTTGATGAGGGCAGAGGATTTGTCTTCATAACTGCTGCACAACCAAAAAAAATGTTTGTAGAAACTCAAAAAATGTTTGCTGAATAAATACATGAAACTCCTATTACAAAGGGTTGAACCTCACAATCCCACTATCAACAGAATGTTGATCAATAATGTAAAGAAGTTTATAAGCAATTATATAATTTGTGATAACCACCTATCAGGCTGTTGAAATAGAGAGGAGGGTAGGGAAAGAGTTGACAGACAGTAGACCCATGTATTACTTATATCCAACAGTAAATACGGGAGCAAAGCAAAACAAACCAGAGACTTCTTTTTCTTAATTTACATATTCATAAACTTTTACTCCAGTTTTTTTCACAGTACCCTTCATTTGGGCACCTCTTCCTTTGATTTCCAGTAAGAATCAGAGACTAGGGGAGTTCACCTATGGGTTGAGTTCCATAAATGTCTGCATATTAGGTCTTGCTGACAAGATAGATACTCCATGACTATAAAGTGCACATTCAAACCCTGAGACTCAGCATCACTTTCCACATTCTTAAGCTGCACAACAATAAGACAGCACTTATTTATAAGCATGGCCTAGGAACATCTTTCAACTCTACCACTTTGTTTAGGGAGCACATGCTTCCATAATATGACATCTTTCAGGTACTTAGTGGATTTTCAGGCGTGCATACTCAGTCACCTGAATAGTTTCACAGGGACATTTTCAACTCAGATTTCCATCCTCCACGTGAATGGTTCTGATGGGCTTTCAGAGTCATGTGAGCAGTAGGTCCTTTTTTTTTTTTTTTTTTTTTAGGGCAGTGTCACTGGCCCTCATATGTGGGACCCGAACCAGGGCCGCTGGCTTCCCAAACCAGCGCTTAACCACTGCGCCACTCGGGGGGGCCCAGCAGTAGGTCCTTTTAACAGACCATCTCTTGTCTACTTTGGGACAAGTCCCACAGACTCTGTAGTCTTTGTCCCTACTACATTTTTTATCTGTCCTGCTTTTCTATCCTCTTAACAATGATTCTAATGTTCCTTTTATTAATTGTTGTTGCTTAACTTCCTTCATTCCAGAGATCTTAACCAATGTTCCAAAACTCTTCAACAATTAAGCATTCTAAGAACAAAAAAATACCAAGGAACAAACGAACAAAGTAATTTTGGATAGCCGTAAGTTCTCTCTCTGTAAAGGGCCAGAGAGTAAATATTTTAGGCTTTGTGGGTCACATAACGCCTCTGTCACATATTCAGTTTTTTGTGTGTTGTTTTACTCTTTTAAATGTTTGAAAATCTGAAAACCAATTTTAGCTCTCAGACAGTACAAAAAAAACAGGTGACCTGCCGGATTTGGCTTGTGGGCAGCAGCTTGTCTATCATTATACTGGAGAGGTTAGGTATGCTTATTTTGGTTATCAGCAGCACTCAGTGAGGCCTCTGGGAGGCGGAGAGAGGCAGATAGCAAGCAGGACACAAAGGAGCAAACTATGCTAACACTTGAGTGAAATTCTCCAGGCTAAGAGGAATAGGTAGTGTGCAATGTCTGAATCAGAAACAAACTTGGATTGGTTGTGCAATGAACCGAAAGGAGGTTAGTGTGGCTGAAGCAAAGTATTCAAAGAGGAAAATGGTGAAAGATGAGATCAGAGGTAGGAAGGGGTTGGACTGTGTACCTTGTAATCTGGCATTTTATTCTAAATGTAATAGAAAGCCTCTGGGTATTTGTTTTGTTTTGTTTTGATAAACAAGGAATAATATAATCTGATTTATATTTTTTTGAGATTACTCTAATTGCCTGAAAGAGAATGGATTAGAGGCAGGGAGGGAGGGAAAGAGAGAGGGGTAGCAGCAGGAAGGCCAGTTAGGAGGTTGTGGAAGTTGTCCAGGCCAAAGACAATGGTTGTTGCATAGACTAGTAGCAGTGGAGACAGAAAGAAGTGGACAGATTAAGTGTGGATTCCAACTCACCGAAATACTCTAGTAAATTTATTCCACAGAGCCAACTCAGATTAGATACGGGAACAAATGTAACGCCTAAGTTTATCTGACTGAAAGCAACTGGGTAAATGGCTCTATTTACTAACACAGGAAGAGGAAAAACAGGTTTGTTTATGTTCATTTGTAGGTGTTTTTGTTGTTGTTTGGGAGGGAGGGGAGAACTTGGCTGAGTATGCCTTTAGCCATATTAAGTATAAAGTACCTGCAGAATATGCAAATGGAAACTCATGTAAGCGGCTGGATATAGAAGTGTAAAAAACAGGGCCGGCCGAGTGGCGCATTGGTTAAGCGCTGGTTTTGGGATGCCAGCGGCCCCGGTTCGGATCCCACATGAGGGCCAGTGACACTGCCCTCTACAGCTAACAACAGCTCCACCTGGAGCTGGGCTGTGCGAGCCCCGGTGACGGTGTAGGCTGCAGCCCCTGCTGCAGTGGGCTGCCATAGGCTACAGTGAGTGGCCCGCAGCCAGCGTGAGCGACTGGCAGCCAAGCGTGAGCTGCCAATAGCCGCGATGAGCGACATCCAGAGGCCAGCGACCGATCTGCCTCATCCGGGAAGAGCGCAATGACGATACCAACAGTGAAGCAACATCCTCCGCAACTAAAACTGAAGAACAAGAAGACAGCAACTTGTCTGTTCCCCTTCCCCGATTCCCCAATGCTGTTCCCCTCCACCAATTCCCCAATAAAATCTTTAAAAAAAAAAAAAAAAAAAAAAAGTGTAAAAAACAAACGAGGCAAGGGCTAAAGATGCTGCACATCTGGTCATCATCAGCATGCGGATGGCATTTTAAGCAATCAGATTACATGAACTCACATACAAAGAGACTGCAGATAAAGAACTATGACCAAGCTCGGCAGGTTGCCAATGTTTAGTGGTTCTGGAGAGAAAGACGGAAAGTCAAAAATAGAGCAGCTAATGACTTAAGCGGTGGTAGTGGCGGTGGCGGTGGTGGTGGTGGTGGTGGTGATGGTGGTAGTAATGGTTAACCCTTAAAATAGTTACTATGTGCCAAACTATTCATTTAAGTCATTAAATCTTAGCACAACTTTGGAAGGTAAGGGCTATTATCACCATTTTCAAATGAAGAATCTGAAGAACAGAGGATTAACAGCCTGCTCCAGATGACACATCAAAGCAAAGGAAAACCACCAGACAAATGAAGGGTCATAAAAGAGAGATATTTCAAGAAATTGCACATGAAGTCAGATAAGGATAGAGAAATGACCTGTGGATTTACAACCATGGAAATCATTTGTGACCATTTCTGTGTCTGATTTATGATTGTAGCTGGTTGACTCTGGGTACTTACCTCAATTTCCTCATCGGGTTAGTGTGAGAGATAAAAAAGTTAACACAGGCAAAGATTTTAAAACAATATCTGGCACATAGTAAGCAGTTGATAAGTGCTGACAGGTTATAGTTGTAGTAGTAGTATTGGGTATTCTATTACCTACCTACAAGGAGATCTTATCTTTTCTATTATAAACCATTCATGGTTAGTAATCTATTTTTATAGTACCATCCTCTATTAATATGAATATTTATGACACTATAGAGATATAGCAAACCATTTGTTCCCAGAAGTTAAAACTAAGCCACTGCTAACCACCTGTCAAGTATGACCTTCTTTTACTTACGGAATTTATAATATTCCAAGTATTTATTTTTAAAGATCATAAGACCTATACCAAGATCAACAACTTGCAACATTCGCTTCAGATACTTAAAAAGCACTTAAGTGGCCCCTATGACTAGGATGCATGGGAAAGTGTACCTACCTCAAGCAACTACCACTGCAATTATCAAAGTCAATGGAACATAAAAAAATCATAACCAAGTAATACACTTGGCAACAAACATTAAACCTAGGCACACCCCCTGCTCTAGTAAATTTATTCCATGGAGCCAACTTATCACTTTGTTCTAAATTAAAGCATCAGTGACAGTCTCATAAGAAGAGAAGAAATTTAGATTAGAAAGAGCCACACTTTGACTGAAACAAACAAATACATAAACTATAGCTTTGATTAGCTGTTTAGCGATGGTTCACCCAATTAAGATTGTATAGCAAAAGCCCACTGGGGAATTAAAAAAAAAAAAAAACAGTACTGATATACAATAATCTTCCCGTATTTGGATAACTTTTACAGATGAAATTAAGGTGTGTACTAATAGAAAGCAACCAACAGTAAATGCCAACAATGACAAGTAATATGTAAATTTCATA
The DNA here is from genome assembly GCA_033961575.1 of Aselliscus stoliczkanus. Lineage (NCBI taxonomy): Eukaryota > Metazoa > Chordata > Mammalia > Chiroptera > Hipposideridae > Aselliscus > Aselliscus stoliczkanus. The sequence goes on along the minus strand of CM066732.1, from coordinate 60,741,337 downwards.
CCGCAGTCTACTAAAATTAAAAGACTCTCCATAAATTCTGAAAAACAGATGGCCCAAGTGAAGTGGCTGTGTGACCTGGAACAAGTTATTTAACTTTCAGTACTGGTCTACTGCAGGGGTTGGCAAACTTTTTCTGTAAAGGGCCAGAAAGTAAATATGTGAAGCTTTGCAAGTCATATGATCTCTTTCCCACCTACTCAACTCTGCCCTTGTAGCAGGAAAACAACCATGAACAAAAACTTATCCTCACAGCACCTGCCTTTTACTCCTAAAAGCTGATATCCAGGGGGAAAAAAAAAAAAACAGATGAAAAAGTAGATTTAACAAGGCATTCCTATGCTATAATAAAAAATTAATCGTGCTCCATATAACTTATATTGAATGAGAAGGAAAGCAAAGATTTAATCACTTGGGCATGCCAGCAAATTTGTTAATGCTATTAAGATATTAACAGATCACCTTTTCCATCTGTATAAATGAATACATTAATACAATTTGTAACTAATTTTTAACTCAACTAATAAAATAACGACATGCTGAGAATTCTCCTTCCGTTTAGAATATATAAAGTCACAAGACAGAATCACTACCACTATAAAAACAAGAAAAGGCTGGACAAGCTACAAAATCAATTTTTTAAACCTATAAAAGAGCTGAGAACACAAAGAAGTCTAAAGAGACTCAACCTATAGAGGGACAAACTCTTTCTAGGTAGGGACAAGTGACCACTTTCAACGCTAAGCCCATGGTGAGCAAAGGGGCAAATAACCCTATCGCCCCATGTGATAAGACTGAAATCTGGAGCAGCCCCAGAAGCAGTGTTAACCAATGCAATATAAAAATTCACCCCCAAAGAGAATACACAGAGTATGCAGCGGTGTGCATACATCTAGAGGTAGAAGGAAGACATAGTGAAATTTCCTGGGGAGTGGAAAGCTAAGTGCAAGTTATATGGAAATCTCTATCATCTAGCTGTACTTAAATCCCGTGCTGTGTTATAGGGTGGAGATTGAATCCATACTCAAAACACTGGAAACCAAATTAACTATAGCTGTAACCCAACCCAGGTTATAATTCAATTCTATGTCAGAATGAAAACATCAGCCCCTACCCTAATCTTTTTGGTAAGTCTGAGGAGTTAGCATGCCTTTTTCCAGGAGGAGGCAGTTACAAGCTTCATTCTCACTGTTCTTTGTATTTATAATATTCACATACAATAAAAATTACAAGGTATTTAAAGTATCATGAAGATGTGAAGTTTAAAAAACAATACCATTTATAATAGAATCAAATAACAATAAACGGACTTAGCAATAAAGTTAGCAAAAAGATATAAAAGACTTCTAAACTGAAAACCATGAAACTTTGCCAAGAGAAATTAAAGACAATATCAATAAATATAAAGATATATATACCATGTTCCAAAATAAGAAGACTCAATATTATCAAGATGCAAACTTTCCCTGAGTTGATCTATAGATTCAACACAATCCCAATTAGAATCCCAGCCAGTTATTTTGTGGATATTGACATACTGATTATCAAGTTTATTTGGAAAGGCAAAAGGCCCAGAATAGGCAACATAATATTGAAGGAGAAAAACGAGGTTGGAGAACCAAACTACAAGATTTCTGAGACTTATTATAAAGCTACAGTAATCAAGACAGTTGGTACTGCCAAAAGACTAGACAAACAGATCAACGGAACAGAAAAGGGGACACCAGAAACAGACGCACACAAATACAGTCAACAGGTCTTTGATAAAGGAGCAATGGCAATTCAATAGAGAAAGGACAGTCTTTACAACAAATTTGTGTTACAACAACTTCTACATTAAAAATAAATAAATAAATAAATATAGATATAAAATTTACACCTTTCACAAAAATTAACTCAAAACGGATCAGACCTAAATGTAAAACAAAAACTGTAACATGCCTAGAAGGTGGCATCGGGGAAAATCTAGATAACCTTGGGTTTGGTAATGACTTTTTAAATCAAACACCAAAAGTAAAAACCATGAAAAAAAAAATTAAGTTGGACTTCATTAAAATAAAATTCTGCTCTGCAAAAGACACTGCTAATAAAATGAAAAGAAAGGCTACAGACTGGGAGAAAATCTTTGCAAAACACATATCTGATAAAGGAATGGTATTGAAATTATACAAAAAACTCTCAAAACTTAACAGTAAAGAAACAAACAACCAAATAAAAATGGGGAAAAGATCTGGACACGTCACAAAGATAGTATACAGATGGCAAATTAAGCATATGAAATGATGCTCGACAACGTATGTCCTCAGAGAACTGAAAAACAACAGTGAGACAGCCCTACACATCTGTTTGAACAATAAAAAACCAGAATAATACCAGCACCAAATGCTGGTGAATATCCAGAGCAACAAGAATTCTCCTTCATCGCTGGTGGGAATGCAAAATAGCACAGCCACTTTGGAAGACAGTTCGGCAGTTTCTTACAAACTAAACATACTCTTATCATACAATCCAGCAATCTCACTCCTTGGTATTTACCCAAGGAATTGAAAACTTATGTCCACACAAAAATCTGTACACCAATGCTCACAGCAGCTTTATTCATAATTGCCAAAACCTACAAGCAACCAAGATGTGCTGCAAACAGTGAATGGATAAACAAACCATAGTACCCATATAATGCTGACAAAGAGAAATGAGCTATCAAGACATGAAAATATATGGAGGAAACTTCCAATTACATGACATTCTGGAAAAGCAAAAAAATATGAAGACAGTAAAAAGATCAGTGCTGCCAGAGGTTCAGAGGAGGAATGGAAGGATGACTAGGTGAAGCACAGATTTCAGGAAAGTGAAACCACAACCATAGAGACATGTCTTTATACATTTGTCAAAAAACACTGGATGTGTAACACAAAATGAACCCTAATTAATAAGGTATCACTTACTGGCTCACCATTTCTAACAAAGAGACCACACTAACGCAAGATGTAAATAACAGAGGAAACTGGAGGAATGGAGTGAAGAGGTATATGGGAACTCTCTGAACTTTGTTTATAATTTTTCTGTAAACCTAAAATTGCTTTTTAAAAAAAATGTCTAGGGGCTGGCTCAGTGGCACGTTGGTTAAGAGCTAGCGTCCCAGGTTCTCATTTGGGGCCCGGTTCAGATCCCACATGAGCCAGTGACGCTGCACCCTCTACAGCTAAGATGGTGAACAACAGCTCAACCGGGAGCTGGGCTGCCGAAAGTGGCCGGCGACAGCGTAGGCTGCAGTGAGTAGCTAGCATGCGTGGCTGGCAGCCAGTGTGAGCTGCCAAGAGCCACCATGAGCGGTCGTCCAGAGGCCAGCGACCGATCTGCCTCACCCGGGAAGAGCACAATGACGATACCAACATGGGCCAGTGAAGTGATGTCCTTCACAACTAGACTGAAGAACAAAAGGGCAGCAACTTGTCTGTTCCCCTTCCCTGGTTCCCCAACACTGTTCCCCTCCCCCAATTCCCCAATAAAATCTTTAAAAAATAAAAGTCTACTAATCAAAAATAAATTTTTAACATTTTTATATTCATAAACTTGTAAACTCTTAAGATTTAGGCATTTTTACTATATGTAAGTTATACCTTAATTTTCAAAAATGAAATACTAAACAATGGTTCTTTAGATCTTTTATTTGAAAATGAATATAGAACAAAAGATGTAAGTTTATGTTCTTTAAAACAGGATGATAGGGCCGGCCGAGTGGCGCGGTGGTTAAGTGCTGGCTTGGAAAGCCAGCGGCCCCGGTTCGGATCCCACATGTGAGGGCCAGTAACACTGCCCTCAAAAAAAAACAGGATGATATATATTCGACATATGTATACCAGTAACCGCACAGATAACTATCTGAAAAGCTACGTAACAATCTGGAAAAACAGCACCACCTGAAGGAAACAGGATCAGGGACAAGGTGGGGGTGACACCTAACCTGTATGTCTTAATGTGTCGGGAGCATCTACATAAATTTTTTAAGTTGGCTATTTCTAGGTTTTAAACACAAGCTTCAGAATTTGAAGACTATCTCAAAATGTTTTCTAAACCTTTAAGAATAAACAGTGTTGGCATAAATTCACATTGGACAGACCTTTCTCTGTAAATACTTCCCACACTTACAAGGAATCTGAAATCACTTAATTGTGATTGACCAGGCAAGGAACAAGTGCTACTTGCTGATTCCCAGTTTATCAATAATTCCATCCCTACAATGATTATGGTATTTCCGTTGCACACTCCTCTTTCATTACTTAGCTGACTCCTAGACTCCCCTCCGCCCCACAAAAAACCTAGTGTAGAGTCCGACACCCTAATAACTATTATAATAGTGAAGTTGTAATACAACATTAAACAGCATCCATTATTTCAGAATATGCAAGAATTGATCAGAGATACGCTATTATGACATGGACAAGCTATCAAAACTATCCCATGCTTGTCTTTTCTTTCTTTCCACTATGCCTTTCTCTAGACAAAATTTAGCTTTTATTCTGTTCAACTGTTGGGGTTTACACTACTGCTGTTATGGACTGAAGAGTGTCTCCCCAAAATTCAGATGTTGAAGCCCTAATCCCAAATGTATTTGGAGACTGGATCTTTAAAGAGGTAATTATGGTTAAATGAGGTCACAAGGGCAGGATATGAATCCAGTAGGACTGGTGACCTTATAAAAATAGGAAGAGACATCAGGGATGCACAAGCAGAGAGAAAAGGCCATGTGAGGACACAAGCCAAGGAGAAGCCCCAGGAGAAACCAAACTTGGCAACACCTTGATCTTGGACTTTCAGCCTCTAAGCTGTGTGAGAAAAGTTTTCGTTGTTTAAGCTGTGGTATTTTGTTACAGCAGCCCTAGCAAGCTAATACAGCTACACAGCAGTCTTTGGTACACTTGTTAATACACCTTCCTTTGACATTGTGTTATAATGAATTCTACAGGATACTAACTCTAGTTTTCTGCAATTGCCCAAGAAATACAATGCCCTCTGTGCCTAGTGACATATGTATGGCCTTTTTTTCCCAACAGAGCTTCAAATACTATATCCAAGTTCCTTTCTCGTCCATCCCTTCAACTGTGATCATCTCTGTTCTCTGCTCTTAGTTTTTACCATTATCAGAGGTCTGTCTTCCAACACTCTCAAATTTGTAATCTGACATAGTTGCCACTTGCCACTCTGACACCTTTTTCTCCTTCACTCATTCCAGTACCAGCTGCCTCATCTTTACTTCTCATTCTTGGCAATGTTGACAATTAGGCATTTAGAAGCATCACCAACCAATGAGAGCACTTCTGGTTAGCAAACAAAGCAATAACATGCTGGTTTCTGTCAATTACCTTACTGCTCACACCAGTAGGCTATTTTTTTCTGACGCTTCCATCTGTTCCTTGAGCTAAGAAAATTCAAATGTTAACTCGATGTACCTTATTAAAATGAAAAACACTGCTCTTCAAAGACTATCAAGAGAGTACAGCTTTGTTGACTACCATCAACAAAGCATGTGCAAAGAGTTGATTTCTCTACTTACATTGATGCCTCTGTGCTCATTTATCCAGCCATCCTCTACCTTCTCTGACCAATGATATGCATTTTTCACAGCAAAAGCCTTCCAAATGTAGGTGTATGATCAGAGAACAGAGCATCCCTTCCAAGCTTACTCAAGAATAAAGCCTAAAATTCTGTTCTCGTTAGAGCAGCACAGCAAACAACTAAGTTATGCTTCAAAATGATCATCGAACATTGCCTTACTGCCTCAAGAGTCAAAATATTATGGACAATCAATCATTTTATTCCTTCAAGATCTTGATCTCATCAACAGCAACATTGCCAGACCACTTACAGAAAAGTTCAATCTTAAAGTTTTCTTGGGTTTTGGTCCTTATAAAAAAGCGCCATCATTCACTCTGTGTCAAAAATTGTATTAGTCCAATGGCTTCAAATGGGATTGTAAATAATCTTACCTGTTTTCTTAAGCTGTGAGATAACAGTGCTAAATTAATAACTTATAAAGAATGAGTATCCATGAAAAGAAGTTACTAGTCTTATATAAAATAAAAGTGCAAGTTAATCATTATTTTGTAACATGGTAATCACTATTTTACTGCATAGAATCAGATAACCAAGAAGTCACAAATTACTTATCAGCACACATTTACTTATTAGTAAAATTTCAGCTCTTCTAAAATTTTAGAAGTCATTCTAGAAATCCAAGTTTTCCAACGAACTGGAATTTCAGCTCTTTAAGCATCAGAAGTTGTTGTTTACAAATACTCTGGCTGACATTATTTCTACAACATATTTCAAAGTTTGTATCTTTTAAAGCAGAGTATACTGAATACAATTCATGTATTTCTTAAGAATTTGGAAAATTGCAATATATGTCAATTTTTCTATGACAATGGCATTCATAGAAACTACTGATAAATGTAAGGTTGTCTGTCCCATCCTCAATATCACCAGATTAGCTCCCTTTTAGTTTATAGAAAAGCTTTTCATACTGTAAGCATAACAACCTACAAATGCCCCTCTGTTCTCATTGCTGCCTCTAATCCATGTGACCTTAGAAACCAAATACTTATTTGAATTGTCTAAAATAAGACTAACCTCTAAATGAAAGCCTGAGGGATTCTCATATAAGTATAGAAATGTTAACCATATATTTTCATAAAACTTCCATTGACCATTTAGAGACTTTTTTTTTTTTTGCAATATAATTTTATGGAGAAAACATGGGCTTTGTAGTCACATGGGTTCAAATCCTACTTTTAGCAATTAGCTATGAATTCATCGGTAAATAATGAACCATCTTCCTTAAATGTCTGCATACTTTATTATAAGAAATCACCATCATCACTTCACTCACAGTCGCTATGAAATTAAATGTGATCCTGTACATAAAAAACAATGAATGCTACAAAGTAGGTGCACAATAAAGGTCTACTTTGTATAGTTAACATGGCAAATTTACTGAATTTTACTGTCTTTTATACAGTCAGCAGAATTTTCCACTTCTTTTTCGACATTTTTTAGCTCTCAAGTACCTACATATGATGTTAGTTTTCCTTGCCAAATAAATCGCTTTTGAGTATTTTAAGCCTTTCTTGTCCTCTGTAACTGAGAGACTTCTCTTACCGGACCCAAACGGCAGAAATCCTTAAGATTATACTAGGAACATGAGAATGAATGTGCAACCCTAATTGTTCACATTATAGATCATAAATAATTTCCCTAGAGTCAAAGGCTCTCTCTGTCTGCGACTTACTTCTAACTTTCGGGCAAGCTACTCTATCTCTCTGAGCCTTAATTTCTTCATATTCAAAAAGAATATCAATAATATAATCAATTACTTAGCACAAAACACCCACTGAGATTTTTAAAACTAAATAAAATAGAAAACATATATTCTTAAAAGTATCAAAGGGATGACCAGATAGTAAGGAATTGTAAGGCCAAAACATAAATCCAAGAGGTTAATCAGAGTGCCGAAGCCAGATTAGCCCAACGGAGCCAAACTTGGGCTTTGGTTTTCACCGTCTTGAAGATAAAAAGCCAAGCCCAGGCCGGCTGAGTGGCGCGGTGGTTAAGCGCTGGCTTGGGAGGCCAGCGGCTCCGGTTCGGGTCCCACATGTGAGGGCCAGTGACACTGCCCTAAAATAAAAAAAATAAAAAAGCCAAGCCCAAGACCCATCCTAGGTAATGAGTCTGAAAGGGGACCCTATACCATACGACTGGAATCCATAAAATGAACCAAAGTAAACGTATCCCATTCTAAGCTATCCCCGCCTAAGAACTGTGAGGAAAGTTGCTTTGGCACTGAGCTGTAAAAGCAAAGGGGAAAGGAGAGTTCCTGACAAGTTATAGCTTTTTCTGTAAAGGGACAGATATAAATACTTTAGGCTTTGGAGGCCATACAATCTCCGCTGCAACCACTCAACTCTATCATGGCAGCATGAAAACAGCCAAAGGTAGTACAGAAACAAATAAGCAGGGCTGAGTTCCAACAAAACTATTTATGGGCACTGAAATTTGAGTTTCATGTTGCAAAATACTATCCTTTTTTCCCCAAGTATTTAAAAATGTAAAAATCATTCTTAGCTTACGACCTCACAAAAACAGGTGGTACGGGCCACAGTCTGCCTTGAGTTCAAACAAGACACACACCACCACCTCTGCTACCACCACTCTGTGTGCGCACGCGCACACACACACACACACACACACACACACACACACAGAGAGACTTGTGACCCTAATCCACATCACCCAAATAACACAAAAAATCCAGGTGATAAGACATCTAGAAGATGCATGTGTAAATGTCACAAATAATGTCCCAAGAAAAGGCATTATTTAGAACAAGCAAGAAGGAAACAATGCACCATGGAAGGATAAAAACAGACAAGCAAAAACTTCAGATATAGGAAATGATCATACACAAAATATAAAATAACTGTTTACTAATGCTTAAAGCAATAAACAAAACTGAAATTATCTGAAAACGACAAGAACCACAAAAAGTTACCTGGAAAATTTGAAAAAGAACTTTAAAAAAAAAAAACTTGTAAAATTGTAAAATACAACAACTGAAATTAAAAATAAAGTGGAAAAGTTGAAGAGAAATTAGTGAACTAAAAGATAGCTCAAGAAACTACCCATAAAATTACTCAGTGAAAGAAAAATATTTTAAAAAGCAAGGTTAAGAAACATGTAAGGGAGAAAATCTAATATATATGTAAATTAGAGATCCAGAAAAAGAAAAGAAAGAGCACAGAAGTCATAACATCGTAATCTTTGAAAACAAGTAAAAATTGGTAACAAAAAGATGAGTAGGAACAGCAAATGGTATCTTTCAGAACACCAATACATATCCCAACCCACATACACTTCTCCAATGTGAGGTTGACACTTTTCCCTAAGTTCTCTCCCCCTTGAACTTGGATGAACCTTTGTAACTGTCTGAACCAAAAGAATGCAGCAAAGTGAGGCTGAGTGAATTCTGAGGCTAGGTCATAAACAGCAAACAGCAGCATGGCTTCTACCTGGCACTTTCTCCCTCAGGAATTTCAGTGGTCATATGGTAACAACACTTACAAAGCTCCGTGGAAAAATCCACATGGAAAGGAACTGAGGCAGAACTCCAAACTGAACCGCTCTTGGTTTCCTGACCCACAAAAACTGTAAACAATAAAGATCCACTAAGTTTGGGGCTTAACTTATGCTGTAATAGATAACTAACATACTGGAAAATGCTCACATAGTTGTAAATCTTAAAATATAATAAAAATAATCCATGTGACAAATAAGTAAGTAGAAAATATCTTGAACTATAACAAAAAATACTTGTGAGATGCAGCTAAAGCAATACTTTACAGGAAAATTTATAAACTTAAATAGGTAGAATAGAAAAAAAAATTAGGACACTGTCTATTCAAGAATATAGAAAAAGAATAAAGAAATAAACCAAGGACAAGTAAAGGGAATTAACAGAAATAGAAAAAGAAAACATATAATAGAAAGAACAAAAAAAGCCAAAAGTTGGGTCTTTGAAAAAGATATAAATTGGAAAACCTCCGGAAAGAATGATGAGGAAAAAAAAGAAAGGGATTAGAAAAGAAAAAGGGGACAAGAAGTATTAATACTGCAAACATTACAATGGTAAGAGGATTTTTTACTTTAGATGAAACTGAATAAAATATGTAATTTAGCAAAACTTATTCAAGAAGACACAGAAAACCTGAATGGTCCTGTTTAAAAAAAATAAACTTAATGACTCTAATAAAAAAATCTTCCCACAAAGAAACCTCCAGAGCCACACTGCTTTACCAGCAAGTTCTTCCAAATACTCAAGAAATAAATAATCCAATCTTAAGTAAATTCTTCCCAGCTCTTTATATGAAGCTGGCATAACTCTGAAACCAAAAAATCTGGCAGGAACCAGACAAGAAAGAAAAATTACAAGCTCATCTTATTCCTGAATGAATGAAAAACTTCCAAACAAGTATTAGCAAATAAAATCCACCCAGCAATATAAGATAAGGATAATATACTATAATCAAGTTAGGTATATCCCAGGAAAGCAAAGATAAATCTGATAATAATCAGAAGGCCAATTAATATAATCAAACATATTTAAGAAATCCATAAAAATTCATTGTTTGTTAATCTCTTAGCAAATTAGGAATAGAAGGAAACTCCCTTAATTTGATTAAAAGGTACCTACAAAAACCTACAGATTACTTAATGGAGAAAGGCTGAACATTTTCCTTTGAGGTCAGGAACAAGACTAAGGTGGCCCCTATCTACCTCTATCAATATTATACTGCCGATCCCAGGCAGCATAAAAAAGCAAGAAAAAAAAATAATAAAAGGTATTAAGGATTAGAAACAAGAAACAAAACTGTTATTATCTGCATATGACTTAACTGTGTATATAAAAAATATGGAAAAATCTCTTATTCTAGAATTTAACAGATACAAGTTGATATTAGTTTTAGATCTCTCTATACCAGCAACAATTAGAAAATAATTTTTTAAAGATATATCACTACTTACAACTGCATCAGAAAATACAAAGTGCTCAAAAATAAATCTAACAAATAATATACAAAATCTCCACCGAAAAAATGAGACTTTATTATGTATGAATCATTACAGAAATGAAAAGATATCCATGTTCATAGATTGAAAGACTCAATGTTGGAAAAATGTCAGTTTTCCCCAAATTCATCAAAAACCAAATCTATCTCAATAAAAATCCCAAATGTTGCTTTTTTATGTTGAATTATTTGGGGTATTTCCTGTGGGGTTTGACACAAGGATTCTAAAATACATATGAAAATACAATGGGGCAAAACCAGCGAAGAACCAGCCAAGAACAACACAGGTGGGAAGATTTGCCTTACTAGATATCATAACTTACAAAATTGTAAGTAGATGGTGTGTTACTAGTACAGGAATAAACAGAGAGACCAATAAAACAGGAGAAAGTTCAAAAACAAAAGTACACAACTATGAATACTTGATGTATAGCAGGTGTGGCATTGCAAACCAGCATCAAAATTGATGCTGAGACAATCAAGTATCTATTTGGGGTGAAAGAAAATGAAACTGGATCTCACGCTATCCATAACATCTATTCCAGGTAAACACCAAATTTGTGAAAGGTTAAACTTTAAAAGGTCTTACAAGATAACATAGGAGAACATTCTTACCTCCAACTAGGAAAGGGTTTCTTTAAAAGGATTCAAAAAGCACTGCACAAAGTTGACCAGTTCAACTACATTAAAACTCAGAAATTCTGTTGGTCAACAGGCACCACAGAGTGAAATAACAACCCCAAAACAGAAGATACTTCTAACACGTATAACTGAAAGACCAGTATCCAAAACACACACCAAATTTCTAAAAATCAGTTAAGAAAAGCACAGACCACATCATAGAAAAAAAATTAGACGAAGAACTTGTACAGGCATGGCATGAGAACAAAACTCAATGATTATGAAACAATGCTCAACTTCATTAGTAATCATGGCAATGAAAACAAAAATCACGAGACTACGTATCACACCCTTCAGATTGGCAACAATTAGAGTCTGGCAATACCATGTGTTGAGAAAGTAGAGCAATGGGAACTCTCATATGCTGTTGTTGGTGGAAATATAAATTGAAACAATTCTGAAAAGTACTTTGCCATTATCAGACTTAATATGTGCATACCTTGCATCCCAGCAATTCCACTCCTAGGAATTCTAAAGAAGTATGTGCGTGCGCACCAGTAAACATAAAACAGGTACAAGAGCACTCACCACCAAATTGTTTGTATAACAGCAAGAAACTGAAATCAATTCAAATGTCCATCAAAACTAGAAAGAATAAACTGTAGCATAATCACATAATGGAATACTTTACCACAATGAAATTTAATGAACTATTATGGCTAACTACAATAACCTGGAATTAATTTCACAAATGCTGAATTAAATTCTTAAAATCACATAAAAAGAAAAACTCATTGAAGTTCAATAACGAGGAAAACTAAACTATATTGTTTAAGAATATATAACATGGAATTTAAAATTATGAAGCAAAGCAAGAAAATGATAGTCACAAAGGTCAGGATAACAGTTAACGTGCACAGGAGACATGTTGACAAGGGCAAAGGGGGAGAGGCAATGCGGAGGCAATTCTGGTTTGCTGGCCCAGACAACATAAATAGTAATAATTTTCTTGAAACTGCACTTTAAAAAAAAAAAAAAAAAAAGATTGTATTGGGGAATTGGAGGAGGGGAACAGTGTTGGGGAATCAGGGAAGGGGAACAGACAAGTTGCTGTCCTTTTGGTCTTCAGTCTAGTTGTGGAGGACGTCGCTTCATTGGCCCCTGTTGGTATCGTCATTGTGCTCTTCCCAGGTGAGGCAGTCACTAGCCAGCCATTGGACGGCCGTTCATGCTGGCTACTAGCCATTCACGGTAGCTCATGGCAGCCCCATTGCAGCCTACACCGTCGCCGGTGACTCACGGCAGCCCAGCTCTGGGTCGAGCTGTTGTTCACCATCTTAGCTGTGGAGGGCGCAGCGTTACTGGCCCTCACATGTGGAATCCCAACCGGGGCCCTGCTGCTCAGAGCTGGCGTCCCAAGTCAACTCTTAACCAACACGCCACTCAGCCGGCCCCGAAACTGCACATTTCATTCACTCTCCTGTATATATGAATAAAAAGGAAAAGTCACAACTGCATATACCTGCTATGGTAGCTATGCAATAAAGCATCCTATGTAACCCTGGTACCTAATGTGCATTTAAAAAAAAAAAAAAAGGCTACTAAAACTACATAAACTTTTTGTATCTTCCAAAGTACCCAATCACAACAAGGTGCTCATAATAGATGCTTAAATATTTTGTTCAATACATGAAACAAATTCCTATCAATGGAGTAAATGGCAATTTAGATCTGACTGGTTAGGTTCCCTAACTTCCAATTTCTATTTCACAAGCCCGGCGCTTGAGTTCCTTGTATCCTAACAGCTCCCTTTCCCTCTCCTCTCCCTTTAGTATTCCTCAGCTCTTATTCCTAACACTCACATGCACATCTTATCTGCCTTACTCTTGTAGATTGGAAGTAGCTGTCCACTGAATGCTTGGAACGCTATAGCCTGAAAGGTTTAAGGCAGAAAAAGACAAAAAACAATGAGGACAGAACTTAAAAACACCCAGGACTTAGGTTTTTAGTTCCAACGCTTCAAGGAGCCAGGAATCACAGGGAGAAAGAGCAGGTAAATCACCTATTGTCACTGGTACATAAAACAAAGCTGATTAACAGTTACTGATATCAATCACCTTGTATGTCCCAAAATATATCTGAAATTCTTTTAATAAAAAAAAAAAATCACAACAAAGCCGCCTTAGACTATAAGTCTCTCTGAAACAAATCAACTCCTTCTCAGTTACGTGGGGAAGAAACTTTATTTTTTAATTAATTTATTTAACATGTATTACTTATTCACAGTTCAAAAGATTAAACACATATGTACACAGATCCAGACCCATTAATAAAATTATGATATATCAACACAACAGAGTATTATGCCTCCATAAAAAAGAATGAGGGCTGGCCGAGTGGCTCAGCTGGTTAAGAGTTGGCTTGAGAGCAAGCTCTGAGCAACAGGGTCCCCAGTTCGAGTCCTACACGGGCCTGTGATGCTGAGCTGAAGTTGAGCTGTCACTGAGTTGCCAACAGGTGGCAGGATGGCTCAGCTGGTGTAACAACAAGACTGCCTGTTCAATGGTGGGCTACGCCTGCCAGCAACTAAGACTGAACTCGGCACCTTGAGCTGAGCTGCCGCCTGGATGGCTCAGTGGGTAGAGCGTGCGCTCTTAACAACAAGGCTGCTGGTTCAACTCCCACATGGGATGGTGGCTACGCCCACCAGCACTGAGACTGAACACAGCACGTTGAGCTTAGAGGCCAGGAGCTGCCGATGGGAAGCCAGATGGCGACTGGCACCCTCCACAATGAAGACTGAAGAACAACACCTTTGAGGGTCCCTTTCCCCAATTCCCCATCACTGTTCCCTCCCCCAATTCCTCAATAAAATCTTTAAAAAAAAATAAAAAGAATAAAAGACCTGTACATACAAAGTTCTATATGTACCAATATGGAGGGCTCTCCAGAATACACTGTTAAGTGAAAAAGAAAAACGAGAGAAGAGGTACAGAACAGTATATATAGTACGTGACCTTGGATGTATGAAAAGAGAATACATACGTTTTGTTTTTGAGAGAAAAAAACACGGGACTGACTGATCAGAAACTTACAAAACTGGCTACATACAGGGGAGTAAGGAGGAAACAGAGTAGAGGGATGGGGATGTGAATAAGATTTCTACAAATACCTGTTCATTTGGTATCTCCTTTAGAACTATGGAAGTGTTTTACATGTTCAAAGGATAACATTAAATCAAAAAACAGGAAGCAAACCCTAAAATGAAAAACAAATAAAGCTAACTACATACAAAATTGGTAAAACCACACGGAGAAAATAATAATTTCAAATAACTTTTGAATATAGTACTAACAATAAGTATACCCTTAGTGGGATACATTCTAAGGTCAAATGAAATGCAAAGAAAACTTAAACTTAACTGAAAAGTTTTATTTATTTTGAAACTACTTTAGGTATACTTAAAAAAATACATATATCAATGTTAATCAAAATTAAGATTTTCAATGCAAAGATTAAAACTAAAGTAACTTTTTCAAAAAAGATCAAGAAACCTGCAATGTTAGATTTGAATGAAGAATTATCAATATGACCTCATGTTTTTTTTCCCTCCTGACAAGGCCTAAAAGTAATGACAGCCCCATAACAAGGAGCACACTTAGCATCCAAATATTGATTTCTAAATATCATGCTTGGGCCGGCCGAGTGGCGCAGTGGTTAAGAGCTGGCTTGGGACACCAGCGGCCCCGGTTCGGATCCCACATGAGGGCCAGTGACACTGCCCTCTAAAAAAATAAATAAATAACAAAAAATAAGTATATATCATCCTCTACAAGAAGGAGACAGAAGTCCATGGAGAGATTGCTGATTCTAGTCTCAGGCAACAAAAGTCACAGTGAGTCAAGATATCTTGCAGCCAAAAGTAAGGAAATCACTCAGACTAATCGTGGGTTTCCGCAAAAAGAACTCAGGAGTCCCCTGAAGGGTCTCCCAATGTCCTTATTTGAGATCATTTGAGCATCAAAAACAACGTCTGCATTATTAATTATAATACAACAAATAAAATCCAAGACCACAAAACAGTCATTTGTTGCCAATGTAGATGATTATTAGACCAACTCCTCACTCTAAAAATTAGATGGCGGGCAGGCCGAGTGGCGTGATGGTTAAGCGCTGACTTGGGAAGCCAGCGGCCCTGGTTCAGGTCCCACATAGGAGGGCCAGTGACACTGCCCTCAAAAAAAAAAAAAAATAGATGGCAAAGAATTAAGCATTCATTTACTCAATCTCAGTTGATGAAGGTTATAAAGCTCTTGTTAACTGAAAAATGACAGCTAATAATATAAATGAACTACAGAATTAGAAAAATCACCATTATCAACCTTAAGTTAAATAACTGATTTGCCTAAGGCTCAACGAAGGATGGTTAAATTATTAGGTAAAAAAATATTGAAGAATGGAATGGTGCCAAAGTATGGTACCAAAGTATCACCCCCACAGATTACTGTACTCAATGATCATAGGAGGAAAAAATACACTTTTACAATGGAGAAATAAACAGTACCATAAACCTCATAAAGCTTACATCACTAATAGTGATATTACGTACCTCCAATAGAATGTAACATCACACATTAAGTATTCTTGCCAAACTTTTTAACATGGATCTAATCAAGTCTTTAAAGTATAACATCAATTTATAAGACATACAGGGTACAGAGGAACAAGTTAAACAAAAGCACAAAGAAACATTCAAATAACTCTTAGACAACAGGCCATTTTACAAGATATGGCCTCGTCAAAAAAATCTGAATATCTTTTCTAGATTAAAAGAGACTAAAAAGATAGTCAAATGCAATGCAAAATCTTTACGAAATTCTGATTTTTAAAAATCATTTCAGGGCGGGCCAAGTGGCACATTGGTTAAGAGCTGGCTTGGGACACCAGTGGCCCCAGTTCGGATACCACATATGAGGGCCAGTGACACTGCCCTCGACAGCTAAGATGGTGAACAAAAGCTCCACCTGGAGCTGGGCTGTGCAAGCCCCGGTGACAGTGTAGGCTGCAGCCCCTGCTGCAGTGGGCTGCCATAGGCTACAGTGAGTGGCCGGCAGCCAGCGTGAGTGGCGGGCAGCCAGCATGAACGGCTGACAGCTGGTGTGAGATGCCAAGAGCCACTGTGAGCGGCCGTCCAGAGGCCGGCAACCGATCTGCCTCACCCGAGAAGAGCGCAATGATGATACCAACATGGGCCAGTGAAGCAAAATCCTCCACAAGACTGAAGAACAAAAGGACAGCAACTTGTCTGTTCCCCTCACCCAATTTCCCAATAAAAACTCCTTTAAAAAATTATTTTATAGGACAATTGAGAATATTTAAATACAGAGTGAATATCAAATATTATTAGGAAATTGTTATTTTTCTTAGGTGTTGGTAATGGCACTGTGGTAATATGGAGAATACCTATTTTCTCAGGAGATATATGCTCAAGTATTTTAAGGTAAATGTCACAATATTCTCCACTTTCCAAAGGTTCAGTAAAAGTATATATACACACATCCATATAGAGAATCATAAAGCAAAATATGGATGGAGAATTGTTAACTTCTGAATCTAGGTGGCAAATATAGCAATGCTCTTTGTTTTATTCTTTCAACTTTTCAGTATTTTCTAAGTTTTATAATAAAACAGCAGGAGGTGGGCAGGAAGAAGACTAAAATAGAGTTACAAAAGCAAGATAAGAAAAATATATGACCTAAAAAATCATTTATAAATAAATATGCACAATCACCTGAAGACCTTTCACCCTTACATTAAAACAAAAAAATCCCGCGATTACTCAGCCTACTATCATTTGATCAATATAAGCAAACAGATCTCAAACAAATACTTACACACTACAAACAGCAATAGCATTACAATCTGTCAATGATTTAAGGAATGTTTGTCATTGGCAAACAGAACACTTTGTTGATACCTCCATACTGAATCAAAATACATTCTAACATCCATTAATCTTATATACTAAGACATAAAGAAAAGCAATTTTTTGAATTGAAAAATATGATCACACGTGAAGGACAGCTAGCAGACTATCCTTCTGTTTACTTCTAATAGCAACAACCTTTGATTAGCCATTTAATTCCAAATGCCATACAACGAAATTCTTTAAATTCTTGATCTCATTTAAACAGAACAAGAAATAAAGGGCCGGCCGAGTGGCGCGATGGTTAAGCGCTGGCTTGGGAAGCCAGCGGCCCTGGTTCAGTCCCACATATGAGGGCCAATGACACTGTCCTCAAAAAAAAAAAAAAAAAAGAAAAAGAAAATCAGTAAACAGAACAAGAAATAGACATATTCGAGGGGGAAAAGGTTGACTTGAGTATCAACTATGTGCCTATTCCTTTATATAAAGTATTTAATGATTAATTTTCTGAGGTAAATATTTCCATTCAGAGGTGAACATTCTTGAAGATCAGAAAAGTTAACTGACTCTCCCACAAATGACAGCTCCTAAGTGATGAGGCTGGAAACTGAATTGAGGGCTACTGGAAATCTGGGTTTGAAAGTCCATATGCCTTCCACTTAATTGGCCTTAATGTATTTAATATTTACAGACAGAAAATCCCATCTATGGAAAACGTATGTTTAAAACAATACCTTCATATTCAAAGAGCTACATAATCTTAAAAGTTTAAGAAAAATCAAAACTGAGAAAAAGTACACTCTAAAAATTACTGCTAGTTGCAAAAAAGAACTAATTCTTAGCAAGCCAGCTGTCTATGAGATAGGACAGCTAGTGCTTTCCTCACGGTACATGTAAAATTACACTCCAGTTGCCCGTTGGATGACCCCACTGCCAAAATATGCTAGCAACATAATTCACATTAAAACCCAGAGGCCAACCACCACTTGAAAAGTGCTTTACATGTTTACTATACCCATCTCAAGCATGTTCACCACTCAAAACAGGTTATTTTCAGCAAATATTCTTTGCTCTATCATATCTTTTTCTGCCATTCTAAAATATTAAATAAACAACAAAGTCTACTTAAATAACATCCCACAACTGAATATCAGAGTATTAGTATTATGTGATTTTGAATTTGTCTACTGCATAAAAGTATGCCAAAATTACATTTCCATAACATAATATAAATTATATAGGTTCTTTCTACAGGATCAAAATTGCAATACCTATGCCTCTTGTATGTCTAAAGATATAGGCAAAGTATGTAGAGAAATCTTCATGTTAAAGAGTTTTCCCATTTAAAATTAAATCCTCTTTGACGTGGATTAGTAACTAGAAGAGGCCACGAGGTGCATTATGGAGTTGTAATAATATTCTCTCTTGACGTGGGTACTGGTTACACTGGTGTGTTTGCTTGGTGAAAATTCACTCATCTGTGTACTTTTTGTATAAGTTATAAAAAGCTTACGTATTTTTTTAAATCCTCAATCTAAAAACCTGCTGATTATATTGCTCTGATACCAAAGAAGTTAAAGCCCGGTGAAGAAAATCAAGTGATTAAGAATTTCATTAGAGAGCTACGACAGAAGCAAGCACTGCAGGAGCACACAGGAGGGGCACCTAACTTAACCTGGAGGAGGTAGAGGAAAGCTTCCTGAAGATACACTTGAACTGAGATCTTGAAATTCAGAGAGCAGCCCACCAAGCAAAGGAAGGGGAAAGGGAAAGTCAGGAAAGGGAACTCAGAGTGCAAAGACAGGAGAGAAAAAGCCTAAGTTCAATAAGAGTGGACCAAAAAATTTAAGGCAGACAGCAATGGAGGAAAGCCTAGAGAATTAAGAGTCACATTATGAAGGATCTCATATACATGCCATGCTATAGTTTCAGCTTTATCCTAAAGGCAATGATAAAGCACTGAAGATCTTTAAACAGGATAGGACATAATTAGATTTGCATTTGTATCATAAATGTCAATTATTGTGCCTGCCATGTTTGCAATCCCATTTTGTGAGAAATTGGCCTATACCCTGGCCATGCTTTTCACCATTAAGTTCCTGCTCCACACCCAAAAGCGCAAATAAACACAGCCAATACTAAATGGCCAAGAATGGTCACATGACCAAAGTAGACACTCTGGCTAGCAGTCTATGAGCAAAAAGCCTGAGCCAGAGATTGTTTCTTGGGTATTCCAACCAGAAGATCCTAGGGAGCAGGAAGAAGTTCACAGCAGGAGCTCAAGTCAAAAAGACAAGCAGGCAGGAGGGAAGATGCTGGCATGGGAATGACACAGTAGTTATAAGGAGGCACAAATTAAGAATAAATGGAAGGTATGAGATTGGGGGAGGGGGGGAGTGGAGTAGAGAGAAAAAGTAAGCCAAAAAGAAATAGGAAGAGTAGCTGAGACAACTTAACAGAAGACCACTAGAGTGAAATCTGTCTTTTCATGCTTCTAGGCTTATTTATTATGCTCCTGTTCTTGAGACCAAATTGTTTAACTTTTCCTGGGTTCCCTTGTTTCCTGGGTTTCTTTTCACTAAGCACTCCACTACTTAAGGTAACCTGAGTCTCTCCCTTGCAAATGAAAGAGACTAAACTAAAAGAGCACTTTAGAACACTTACTTTGGCAGTGATGCAGAAAACAAACTGGACGGTATGGCATAACAAGAGGCAGAAGAGACAAGGCAAGACAACCACGTAGTGCGCATTACAGAAACCCAATGGATATTCTGGTTTAAATGAAATAGAGACAACAAAATTAGCACTAAGGAATGATATGAAGTATCCTGAGGGAGAATGTGCAGGTCTCAGTGATGTTGGTAGTCAGATACAGAGTGGAGTGGATGGCAATTCCCAGGTTCCTAAAGGCTTCATTCACCAAGGTAGAAAATAAAAAAAAAAAAATCTTGTTACAGTTTGTCTCATTCTACCAAACCTTATTGTGGGGGAAACACAGAGAAGAGTTTTATTTTGTATATGTTTAAAGTGCTTGTGAAATATGAATGCAAACGGAGATGTCCATTAGCAGTGATTCACAGGGGTAGAGGCAAGAGCGCTACACAGCTCTAGACTTAGGAATAAATACATTAAGTAGATACTATGGTTTTAAAACGACCAAAAATTCTTTGACTAATATTTATTATAAATTAATATAACTAAAAATCATGCAAACTAACAACTTAGTATTCTTGACAACCAAAATTCAAACCTCCTGCACTTCTCTGCAAACACTGGAAATTAAACTTCTATAATAGTATAATCCAAATGATTAGGAAAGATGGAATTTATTGGGTTGTCGGAAAAGTCATGACACATTTTTGCAATGAAAAACATAGAAAAAATACATCATGACTTCAATATATCACTAATTTCTACTGAGGTTTTCCTGTTTTTTTAAAAATCTAAGTTTGCTCCATTTCCCTCATGAAATGTACACCACTGATGTTAATTAATGTGAAAAAAAATGTTTAAAAAGTCACAGGTGTGGAATATAGTGTGGGGATGGAGTCAATGGAATTGTAATAGATATGTATGATATGGGGGGAGACTGAAGAGGGAGGAGGGGGAATCACTTTGTAAGGAGTGAAAAGGATAACTATTGCATTGTTTTGTACATCTGTAACTAATAATAATAATAATAATAATAATAATAATAATAATAAAAAGTTAAAAAAAACAGTCACAGGATGCGGTTGGCCAGGTGACACAGTTGGTTAAAAGCACGAGCTCTGAGCAACAGGGTCGCTGGTTCGATTCCCACGTGGGCCAATGAGCTGCACCCAAGCTGAGCTGCCAATGGGCAGCCGGGTGGCTCAGCTGGTGAGAGCACATGCTCTTAACAAGGTTGCCGGTTCAACTCCCACATGGGATGGTGAGCGACACATGCATGCATACTACACACACACACACACACACACACACACACACACACACACCCAACTAGATTGAAAACAGCAACTGGACTTGGAGCTAAGCTGCGCTCTCCACAACTAAGACTGAAGGACAACAGCTTGACTTGGAGCTGATGGATCCTGGGAAAACATGATGTTCCCCTCCGCCAATTCCCCAATACTGTTCTCTTCCCCAATTCCCCAGTAAAATCTTTAAAAAAAAAAAAAAAAGTCACTGCACAGTGAACCTCACTATTGATGTTTAAACTATAACAACATTTCTTAAAGACTTAATCACATAATTTCCTACCTTAGACATTCAACTGCACCTATACTGCAAATGTCGGGTTTCTGTCCTACCATCTTTTTTCTTCTTATCTACCCTTTGCCACAAAAATCTATTACTACAAACCCAGAACTTGATAATGAGCTTAAGCCACAAATCCAGCTGCCTTCTAGCCATCAACAACTGAGATGTATAATCACCCAAATTCAACTTGTCACAAATTGAATTCCTCTTCTTTTTTTTTTTTCTTTCTTTTTTTTTGAGGGCAGTGTCACTGGCCCTCATATGTGGGACCCGAACCAGGACCGCTGGCCTCCCAAGCCAGCGCTTAACCACCGCACCACTCGGCCGGCCCTGAATTCCTCTTTCTTGACAAAAATAAAAATCCTGCTCTTCCCTCATATGGATCCCACTTCAGTGAAAGGCACAAGCTAGAACCTAGATCTTATCCCCTCTCCCTAATCCCAGATCCACTGAAATCACCAAGTCCTGTCTACTTCCAGTACCCAAATCCAGACCCACTATCATCGTTTGCCTGGATTGCCTTTTTGATATTCTTACCCTTAAGCCTTAGTCTGCCCTTCAATCCACCCTCCTCGCTGCAGCCAGAGTGACCTTTCAAAAATGCAAATCTCGGGCCGACTGAGAGTGGTGAGGTGGTTAAGCGCTGGCTTGGGAAGCCAGCTGCCCGGTTGGTCCCACATGTGACGGGGTTCGGTCCCACATGTGACGGCCAGTGACACTGCCCTCAAAAAAAAAAAAAAAAATGCAAATCTGACCATTTCAGCCTGCTACTTTAATCTTTCAATTATTTGATAAATGTTATAATCACCATCAAAGCTAGTTACTCCATGGAGGCTCAGTTCAATGAAATTTACTTTAGTTATATCTTTTTTGTAGGTTCCACACAAAAGAATCATCAGGAAATTTTTTCAAATCCTGAAAATTACTTACAACATACATATAACAGCTGATAACATTTAAAAGAAAAGCATGGAGGACAGTTTATAAAAGCAAAGACTGAAAATACCTGAAGACAACCAAAATGGAACACTATCCAGCCAGTAAATGAGGCACTACCATATGTACTGTTGTTGCATGATCTCTAGGATCTATTATTAACTGGGGAAAAAAGCTATATACAAAGTGTACAGTATGCAAGCATTTGTCGGTAGCGTTTTAGGAATACAAATGTATAGCCTTATAGGTGCTAGAAATATCACAGAAGGACGCAGTGATGGAAAGAAATAGTGGTTGCCTCTGAAGAGGGAAAATGGGTGGATGATAAACAGAAATTTTTTACTGCATTTTATTTTTTTTTTTTTTGAGGGCAGTGTCACTGGCCCTCATATATGGGACCTGAACCGGGGCCGCTGGCGTCCCAAGCCAGCGCTTAACCACCACGCCACTCGGCCGGCCCTACTGCACATTCTTTTGAATCTTCTGACTTTTATAGTATGTCTAGTTATTACCTATATAAGTTTAATATGTCCCCCTCCTCAGTTCCACACACACAAAATAAAAATTTCAAATGTACTAACTGCAAAAACCTCTCTGTACTTCATCCCTATACCAATGTTAAAATTACGCACTCATCATTTGGTGTAACATGTCCTGCTTGACAGCTCATGAGTTCAACTTCAACAAACAACATTTTATTCAATATTTTACTACTTCTGAGAAGGCCCTTGGTAATGACACCAGGGACTATTGCATGATAACTGTACCTGCACCAAATCTTACTTTTCCAGGACATTCAAAAAGAGCAGATCAAAATAAAAGTGCGCAGTATCCTCCAAAAACAGTGCAAAAGATTTGCAAAAAGCTGCAAAAAGGTGAAGCAAATGATACCACATGGAGAATGCAGTTATACCCATTAGTAGAACATGATTTAATCCTTACAGAGGTTCCTAAAATGTCAGATCTAAACTACCTCACACGTTCAAGAGAAGAGACGAGAAGCCGGCTTAACAGCACACACACACCCTGCCCTGGGCTTCCCCTCTTCCCTCTCCCTCCCTTCTTTAGCCACCAGACTAAACCCTCCGAACACGGGTGTCGTCAGTTGGTCCTTCTAAACCCCATGCGGGGGGAATACACTAGGCTAGGCAAACATCCCTTCAGGATTTCATGGCAAAGCCCTTTCAACCAGAGAAAGGATGGCGACCAGGAAGATCCACGGTCCGGCCGAGTGGAGAAGGTCTGTGGGGGAGGGGAGGGGAGCGAGGCCTCTGCCCCGTGCGGCCCGAAGAGGGGCTCCCGGCGGGTCGCCTGGGAGGCGCGCGCCTCGCGAAACAGACCATCTGAAAGCCCCGCTGGGCGGAGACAGAGCCAGCCGGCTGGCGGTGAGCGAGCCGGGTGGGCAGCAATGGACCTGCCCTGGGGCGGGGGGCGCAATGGGTCACGCGGCAGCGGTAACCCGGTCTCAGAGGCACTGTGATCGGCTCAGCTCACGGGATGTAACGGAGTCTGGAGGCTCCATTAAGAGTCCTAAGAAAGAGTCCGAGGGAGGCTCTAATGGGGTGTCCTGGGGGAGGAGGCCGTGACAGAAGCGCCGGGGCGGCTGAAGGGCCAAGATGCTATCCGGCCAATGGAGATACGAAGGGCAGGGTCTGCTGGGACCCCCGGCAGGGATCGGGCGTCGGGGAGGCTCCGGCGCGGACCCGCTCGCGGGCGTCTCCGCTGGGGCGGGGCCAGGGGGCCCGGCCGGAGCCCAACGCTAGACTGAGACGTGGGCCGGGCCGGGCTGCAGGGCCGCTGGGCGGCTAGGGCGGGTCTTACCTCGGGCTCCGCCGCGGGGGCCACCACAGCCCCCTCCTCTCAGGCGGAAGCTGCCTCCCACCCGCAGCCCCAGGGTCCGGCCGCAGGAGTCGGCAGCGGCCGAGGCCAGCGAGGGTCGGACGGTTCCGGGAGGGTGGGCCCAGCAGCCTCAGGGTCCGGGCGAGCGGCCGCTGCGCATCCCCCGCCCTGTCAGAAAGACTCCGCCCGGCCTGGGCAGGCACATCCCCCGCCGCACCCCGCCCAGAGAGCACGCGTTGGAACGCCGCCTCGACCGCTGTCGCTGTCGCTGCCTCTGCGGGTGCCGCGGATGCCGCCGCCACCGCTGCCGCCGCCGCCGCTTCTCAAGGTCCTGGCTCGACTTTCAGCAGCCACCAACCACCGCCGCCAGCTCTCTGGTCGGCTCCGGCCCGCGCGCACCCAACGCCGCACACGCGGCCCCGCCCCGCGCGACTCCTCGGCTGCAGACGAGCAGGCGCGCGCGCACTCACCTCCCACGCCCTCTACAGCCTGCGCGAGTCGGCCCGCCCGGCCGGCCCCGCCCCCGCACGTGACGCCTCCAGAGACTGCAGGACGCGCTTGCGCGGGCACGCCCCATTTTGCCCGCCCCAGGCGGCCCCGCCCAAACTTTTCTTCCTCACCTTACGGCAGACTTGGGAACTCTGCCTTAGAGTCTCCC
Source organism: Aselliscus stoliczkanus (assembly GCA_033961575.1). Taxonomy (NCBI): domain Eukaryota; kingdom Metazoa; phylum Chordata; class Mammalia; order Chiroptera; family Hipposideridae; genus Aselliscus; species Aselliscus stoliczkanus. The sequence continues at coordinate 60,716,496 of CM066732.1, read as the reverse complement.
TGTACTACAGAGCATTGTCGCAAGGTTAGGGTAAAAAAAAAAAAAAAAAACTCTAGGTTTGCGACCGTAGCTCTCGCTTTCCGGCCAGTACCGAGGTGCCTGAAGGCCGGTTGGGGCGGTGAGGCTCGAGGCAGGTAAGAAGTCGCCTCCCCACTTCGGTTTCTGTGTCAGTGTGTTCGGGCAAAGGACCGCTTTGCTGCCCTTGCAGATCTAGCGTAGCCGTGCCGCCTCCCTAATTCTGGCGCAGGGTTCTCGGCGCCGCCCCTCTTAGCCCCCGCCCCTTTTCACACACACGCTCCCCCTGTGCCCGCCCTTCCCCGCCCCCGACCTCCTATTCCTTCCTCTCCTTTCCATTCATTCCTCAGGCTTTTCACTGAGTGGTTTCCATGCGTGGGTCTCCAGAAAGTCAGGAGCGAATAAAATGGTTTCAGCTTTAAGAAGTGCTGTGTTATGTGGGAGACGATGAGAGAATCCGCAGTTTGGTAAAATAAAATTATAATAGAAAAAAAAGCACAGGATACTCTCTCTGCATAAAAGAAGGGCCCCTGATTGTATAGAAGGTCGTGAGGAAACCCTTTCAAGACGCTCTTTGGGTCACTCATAACTTGTAAAAGGCTAGTGAGCAGTAGCTGGTCGAAGAAATAGAAGCAGAGCTAGTTGACAGACACAAAAGCATATGACAGTATTGATCTGGAATGGTAAAAAATTAGAGGAATACAATATAAGCTGGTGAAAACCATACTGGTGTAACCTACACTTGAAGGAAGCATCATTGTGAAGGGTGAGTGAGAGAGATGAGCGAGAATGTGCTGCAAGAATGTTTTCTTTAAAGATGGAAGACTCATAAACATAAAAGTGCACCATGAAACCCAGAAGTGGACCAGTTCGTGGGTGAGGCATCCAATTTGTAGGATCAAGAACGCTAATGGAACTCAACTTTGTATGCACGTTAGAATCATATGGGAACCTTTTTTCAAAACAAAACCACTGTTGTTGCTCCTTTCAAAACCAATTAAACTAGGATTAGGACCCAGGCATTTGTATTTTCTCCTACAGTGACGAATGCTGAGGGTCCAGAACCACTAAACTATGTAAAAGGAAAGGATGGGAAGTAGGGAAGGACAGGAAAGTGATGGAGTTGGCTCTACAACACTAAGATGGGAGTCATTTGATGAGGGAGAGTTGGGGTGGAATACGGAGCTCGAGCAGAGCAGAGTGATGACGGTTTTGAATATCTGCCCTGGGAAATGGGAGAGGCCATTCCTGCCTTTCCCTTCAGCATATTTCCAATCCTCAATCCTAATCAGATCCACCTCAATTATGGCTCTCTTCCTTTCCCTTCCATTCCAAGATTTACCAGTTGAGGATCCAGCCTTAGAGCCCAAGGATATCCTCATTTCTATTCCCAAAAAGATCAGAGCTAAGTCAATTTTTGAAATTCAGAGACTAACTTCACTTCTCAGTGCCTTGCCCATTTAAGAACCTGTCTTCTGTTATTCATGTCATTATTCATTTGAATTAGGAATAAGATATAAAGATATTTAAGATACAGCCCTATTAGGATCAGCCAGTATTAGGGAAAACAAACCTTTAAAAGAAGAAGGGTTCACTCTGGCTAACAGGGAAGGGCTGTAAAGCAAAGCCCAAGCTAGTGCAGGGCTACCGTCTATTAACTAGGGTTAATCCAAAAACCTGTCTCTCTGCCTCCAGATAAGAGGGAGTCACTGTTGTCTGGTATAACTAGAGCATAGTATGGAAAGTAGGGGTGGGACAGAGATAAAGATGATAAAGCGGGTGTAAACAGATTAAGGAGGCTTGGATTCCATGCTAAAACATTTAGATTATATACTATAAGAAATAGATAGGAAAAAAAAAAAGAAATAGATAGGTGTAAATAACAAAGGTAAAAATAAAATAACCTCCTGTACACCAGGGACCTCTTTGGCCACCTGGCCTGTGGTCCCTGTCTCAGAATGTTTTTACTTTTATTTATTTATTTATTTATTTATTCATTTATTTGCTATTAGTTTCAGATGTCAGAATGTTTTTAAATGTATAAAATAAAATACGTTAAAAAATGAAATCAATTTTATTTCAAGTTTTAAAAATTATTAGAACAACTATGTGATGTAGTTATTTAAGAGTATGTGCTTCCTTATGCATTAAATAACATCTGACAGCAGGTCTAGTTGTGGAATTTCAAAATAATGAGTAAAATTATATTTTGAGATACCTGCAACAACTTTAATATGATGTGAAAATATCCTATTTCTGTTAGTGGCAAAATACATAGGGACTGCTAATACTATGAATTTATATTATCCACACTTATTGAAGAAAATGCCAAATTTCAGCTAGAGATTATTGAAAATACAAATGCAATTTTATTTCACAACCCAAGTCCATGGAACTCTTAAATTCTAGCCACATCCTGGCCCATGGATCCTAAATTTATAAAAAGCTCACTGTCATGGTTTTAAGCAAGAGCATGACAGATCAAATCTGTGGTTCAGAAAGTTGCTAGAGTAGTGTTCACTTCCCCACTTCTCTGTTGGTGCTGGAGTGTGGAATTGGCTCTTTTCTTCTCCTCCAATCAGTGCCTTAGGGGCAGCAACCAGTACTAATCCATTGTTGCCTAAGAATTTGGGTCTGCCAGAGAACTGAGCTTGTGTCTATATATGTAGGAGCATTACTAGGAAATAAATTGGGAAAAATAGATTGGGGCTATTTTTGTGGAAACCCTTGAATGCCAGGCTGTAATCTGTGCTTGTTTTGGCAGATAATGGAGAAAGATGAAAAAATTTGGAGTAGAATAATTAGAGTTGTGTTTGAAAAATTAATCTGGCAGTAATGTATAGGTTAGATCATCAAAAGAATATAGGAATGAAGAGACTAGACCTATTAAATAAGTAAATGCTTTTTAACTAAATTTTATCATAAAGTGATCTCTAAAGAGTCAGCTAAGTTACTTTATTTCCCCAATATGACTGGCTAGTCTAAAGAAACAGATACTGGAATAAATTGCATGCCTTTCAACAGGGACGTGTACACCAGTTGGAAGTCAATAGCATTTTATGTGATCAAGAGGCTATTGCACTCTTTTCTATTATAAAATGATAATGTTAGTACTTCTGATAAGCAATGGCTTTACCGCACATACCAGTTCCCAGATGTTGCTAAAGTCTTCCTTGGTTAAATTTCATCTACACCTGTAAATCATACATTTCTGACTTTTTAAGGTCAAGACTCCTTGCCAATCCCTTAAACCTCTTAGATGAGTACAATGTATTAGCAAACAGAAAGGAATTCCTCAAGGCCTAGGTAACCCATCTCTTTGGAAACTGATCAGTATCAGGCTATGTAAAACTTACTGCCCAAATCCCAGTTAGTCCCCAAATTGTACACTTTTTAAAACATATTATTCAAAAAAATTGAATTTGGGGTCCAAGTATTACTAATCCAAATGAGTAATGTAAAGTCACTTAGCTTTCTGCACCGGATTCTCAGAGACACTGCCTTCTTCAGCATGACTAGCCTGTATTGACTTTCTGTCCATTTAACTATTGGATACCATGTGGGTGGTGATATGGTTCAATACAAACCAAAAATCAGGTTTATGCAGAGGCTGAGGTTCAGCTCTCTGTCCCCTTTTTGAGGGAAGGGGAACCGGTCTACCTTAAAGCAGAGAGAATACTTGAAACTTATGAGGATTTTAAGAATTTTTATTGCAGAAAAATCTCTAAAAGTCTCTTTCTCGGATTCCCAATTAAATTCCATTTTCATGAAATATCTTTTTCCATCCCTTTGTACATTCATCTCCAGAATACAGCTTAATGTAAAAAATTTGTCATGATTATAGTTATTATTTTTGAACATCTATATTATAAGCTTAAAAACCTTAGGCCTGCCTTCCCTGATGGCCAACAAATAAATACTCTCTCAGAGTAGTGTGATAAGTTAAATTCCATCAAAACAATAGCTTGGGGATTTCTGGCCTTATTTGGTTCTAGTCTTCTCACTACTGTTTATTGCAGTAACTTGGCACTTTAGCAGCTAAAATAAATAGTTCCTGGAAATGTTTAGCCCTACTTAATATTGTATAGTATAATTCAAACTTGATCAGTTAACTCACAAGTATTCATGTTAATTAACATTTAAAGACAAGTTGCAAGCAGGAAATTCTATACATTATAATTGGGTCCCATCAGACCCTCTTTTTCTATCAGCACAGTACAGTAAAACACAACATCATATTTTTAATTCACTCATTAAATATTTATTGAGGCTCGCTATGTTCCAAGCACATATTTGAAACCCATTAATTAGGAGTTTGTACTAACAATTTACTTCTTAACTATCTATGAAGAAAATAACTTACCAGGCTTTGAAATAAATCTACAGGACAAATTAGGTTACAAGATGATGGCTTTTTCATACTCTTTCCAACAGTGTGTTTGTGTGTAGCTACTATGTGATGAACACAATGGTTATTTATAAAATCTAACAGATTATAACTTTAGCTCAACCACATCTTATCAGCATTTATTATCATATATGTTAAAATAAAATTCTGTCCACTTCTTTATTAAATATGTTCTTACTCAGGCATCTCTTTAAATCTGATGGCCTCCCCCTAGACTGTCTTTACAGCCCTAATCATTTCAAATTTTGCAATTGTGTGAAATCATTTTTTAGAAAATTTTAAGTAAAACAAAGTCAGTTTAAGAAAGGGCTGGTGTGTGGCCACATAATTGTTAGACTAAAAGGAAATGCTTAAAAATAAAAATTATGGCTTTTGGGAATATTTTTTAAAAAATTTTTTTTTAATTTAAAAAAAGAAAGGGCTAGTGTTTGCACCAAGTTTTTTTTTTTTTTTGAGGGCGGTGTCACTGACCCTCACATGTGGGATCCGAACCGGGGCCACTAGCATCCCAAGCCAGCTCTTAACCATCACAGCACTCGGCCGGCCCTGCACCAAGTTTATAGTAAGGACAACAATGGTGACATAATTATAGAAGGAACCCTTGAGATAGAAATGACAGACTGAGAATGAAATTCTTTTCATGCTCAATGACACCTTAGCCATTCATAACTATGCCTAGTAAATGAAGAGTCTTGGTTCCAGAAGAAGTCCTATGAGCTCACCTCATCTGTCTGTCTCCTTGGCCCAAAGCAGGACCAAATGGAATTCATGGCAGTAGAGTTACCAGGTGGCATCATCATCATACCAAGTGATTTTTCTTCTTTGAGAGCTGAATTCCTCTATTTGTGAAATGTTGATAAAGGGATATTGTTCAAATTTATAAATAATTTACAAACTTGAGAAATTTTCCCATGTTTATAACAATTTTGTAATTTTTAAGTTTTCAAAATATTTCATTTCTGTATTTTGTTCAAGAAAATCATTTATTTATAAAACTTCTGTAGTTTGTCAAGCACAGAAGATAACAGGAATGAGTAAAATCTAATCTCTGCCTTCAAGAGAGATATATAAATCTGAGTAATTTTTACATGCCTCTTTATACAAATCTCCAAATGCTTTAGGCTACATTAAAAGGAAACGTTTAATTGGGGGAAATTGAAACCAAAAAAAAGGCTTCAACTTCCTTCCTGAAAATTTTTCTGCTTCTGCTGCCATGAAACACACATTTGATCTTGGATATGATTCTTTTTGTGAAATTGCAAATGGAATCATACATTAGAAAGTTGGATATAATCTGATTTTAGAAAACATCAGATTATTTTTAAATCTTTGTGTTTGAAGGTTTATAGAAGAGAGATCAGACTTACTCTTTTTTTTCCAGAGGACAGAAGTGAGACCAGTGAGTTGAAGAAAGACATATTTTAGGTCAGTGTAAGTGTGGGAGGTGGTACACCTTTTTTTCTGATGAGAAATAGGTGTATTTACTAGTTATGTACTCATTATAAAAAGAAAGGGGAAAAAATAAAGCAGATAATATCAAAATATAGAAGGACAAAAATTATCCTATTTTTTATTTTTTTTATTTTTTTTTAATTACAGTTGACATACAATAGTATATTATTTTCAGGTGTACAATGTAGTGATTAGATTTTTATAAAACTTACAAAGTGATCACCTTGTTAAATCTAGTACCCAGCTGACACCATACATAGTTATTACCATATTATTGACCATATTCCTGTGCTATGCCCTGCATCTCCAGAACTACTTTGTAACAACCAATTTCTACTTCTTAATCCCTTTCCCTTTTTCACTCAACTCCCCAATCCCCCTATCATCTGGCAACCATCAAAATGTTGTCTGTATCTATGAGTTTGATTTGCTTTGTTTGTTTGTTTGTTTGTTTATTTTAGGTTCCAGATATAAGTGAAATCATATGGTATTTGTTTTTCTCTGTCCTACTTATTTTACTTACCATAACACATTCCAGGGCCATCCATGCCATTGCAGATGGCAAGATTTCATTCTTCTTTTAATGGCTGACTAATATTCCAGTGTTTGTGTGTGTGTGTCACTTCTTTATCCATTCATCTATTGATGGACACCCAGGTGACCCCTACATCCTGGCCATTGTAAACAATGCTGCAATGAGCCTATGGATGCACATATCTTTTCAAATTAATGTTTTGAGTTTCTTAGGATAAATACCCAGAAGTGGAATTACTGAGTCTTTTTCTGTCTCTTGTTATAGCCTTTTTTTTAAAGTCTATTTTGTCTGATGTAAGTATTGCTACCCCCCAGCTTTTTTGTTGTTGTTGTTTCCATTTTCATGAAATATCTTTTTCCATCCCTTTACTTTCAGTCTGTGTGTGTCTTTCAATCTTAAGTGAGTCTCTTGTAGGCAGCATATGTTAAGGGTCTTGTTTTCCATTCAGCCATCCTATGTCTTTTGATTGGAGCATTTAAACCATTTACATTGAAAGTAATTGTTGATAGATATGTAATTATTGCCATTTTATTATTCATATTTTTTATCTTTTTTTTACTTTTCTTAAAGAAGCTCCTTAAAAATTTCATGTATTGGGTCGTTGGAAAAGTCATGATGCAGTTTTGCATAGAAAACAGAAAAAATACATTATGACTTTTCCGACAACCCAATAGTACTGGTTTAGTGGTGATGAACTCTTTTAGCTTTTTCTTGTCTGGGAAGCTCTTTATCTGTCCTTCAATTCTAAATGATAGCTTTGCTGGGTAGAGTAGTCTTGGTTGTAGGTCCTTGCTTTTCATCACATTGAATATTTCCTGCCAATGGCTTCTGACCTGCAAAGTGTGTGTTGAAAAATCAGCTAACAGTCTTATGGGAGCTCCCTTGTAGGTAACTAACTGCTTTTCTCTTGCTGCTTTTCAGATTCTCTCTTTGTCTTTGACCTTTGCCAGTTTAATTATGATGTGCGTTAGTGTGGGCCTCTTTAGGTTCATCTTGTTTGGGACTCTAGATTCCTGGGCTTATATGTCTATTACTTTCACCAGGTTAAGGAAATTTTCCATCATTATTTCTTCAAATATGTTTTCAATTCCTTACTCTCTCTCTTCTTCTGGTAGCCCTGTGATATGAATGTTGGTACACTTGATGTTGTCTCAGAGGCTCCTTAAGCTAGCCTCATTTTTTCTTTTTGTTATTCTGATTGGGTGTTTTCTGTTACCTTATCTTCCAAATTGCTGATTTCGATCCTCTGCTTCATCTAATCTACTGTTGATTCTCTTAAATGCATTCTTTATTTCAGTTACTGTATTCTTTTTTCCATTTTTTTTTAATGTTTCCTCTCTGTTCAAGTTCTCCCTGAGATCACAGAGCATCCTGATAACCAGCGTTTTGAACTCTGTATCAATAGCTTGCTTGTCTCCATTTTGTTTACTTCTTTTTCAGGAGTTTTATTCTTTCACTTGGGATATGTCTCTTTGTTTCCTCATTTTGGCTGCCTCCTAATGTTTGTTCCTATGTTTGTTCCTATGTATTGGGTAGGGCTGCTGTGTCTCCCTGTCTTAGTTGAGTAGCCTTATGTAGTAGGTGTTCTATTGGGCCAAGTGGTGTTCTATTGGGCCAAGTGGCTCAGCCTCCCTAGTCAACTGAGCCGTGTGCTCCAGGTGTGTCCCTTGTATGGGTTGTGTGTGCCCTCCTGTTATAGTTGAGCCTTGGTTGCTGTGGGCACATCAGTGGGAAGGATTGCCCCTCAGGCTGATTTGTTGTGAGGACTGGCAGTGACTACAGTGGAGGAGCTGTTGTGCAGGGGCTGACCCTACAGAGCAGGGTTCACCTTAGTAGGACCCTGGTGCCTGCCGAGTCTGGCCTTTGGATGTGACGTTTGTGGGGATGGTTGCATGGTGCTCTGGTGTAGTCTGAAGATGGACACCTGGTGTGTTGGTTCTGGGGCTCTGTGAGAGAGGCTCTATTGCACGCCAAGTTCAGCTGCTGCCTGTGCCCTGCTCAGGGCCACTTGGTATGAGCTATAAAGTGATCTTCAGATGGTTGCCACTTGTGTTAGACTTGGAGATGCCTGGGAGAGACTACGCTGTGAACTGAGGCCAGAAGCTGCTAGTGCCGGGCTGGGGCTGCTGAGCAAGAGATACAGGGCACACCGAAGTCAGATGCTGTTGTTGGGGCTTGTGAACCTTTGAGAAATTTTAGGAAAGTCAACAGCATGAACCAAGGCAGGCCGTTTGTATGCAAAAACCACTTGGGTGGGCCTGCAAGTTGTGTGGGGCAAGGTGTCAGAATCACCAGGGCCTGGTGAATGGTGTTAGCCAAATTGATGGAGACTCAGATATGGTGCCTATCTGTGGGTACAGGCTGGGTGGGCGTGCGGGGGGCTCAACTAAGGAACAGTGTTTTCTGCCATTACTTCTGTCTGGGAGAAAGCTGCCCCTTCAGCCCTCTCCCAGGACCCAGACAACTCAGTTCCTCCCAGTATGTCCCTGGTGCCTTTTGAGCTGCTGCCTCAGCACTGGAGCTCAGAACGAACGAGTCTGTCAGTGAGTAAACCCAGGAGCAGGCCTTTTAAGAGGAGTACCTGGGACTCCAGCAGCCCTTAGTCTCACTCAGCCACAACCTCCGCCGGTTTTCACAGCCAGAAGTTATGGGGAGTTTTTCTCCCTGCACTATAACCCTGGGCTGGGACCCCGCACTCCTCAGAGGGAACCTCTACAGCTGAGATATCCCTCCCGATTTTTTTTTTTTTTTGAGGGCAGTATCACTGGCCCTCATATGTAAGCCCAAACCGGGGCCACTGGCTTCCCAAGCCAGCGCTTAACCACCGCTCCACTCGGCCGGCCCTCCCTCCCGATTTCTAACTACCACTCGTGGGAGTGGAACCAGCCCATTCCTCATCTCTACGTCCCCACCAGTCTTGAGGTGGCTGCTTCTGTATGTTCTTAGTTACAGGACTTCTGTTCAGCTAGACTTCAGGCAGCTCTTAATGATGGTTGTTCTGTACTTCAGTTGTAATTTTGATGTGGTACTGGGAGGAGGTGAGCACAGCGTTTACTTGGCCATCTTAACCAGAACTTAATAATCCTGTTCTTAAAGAAAACTGCATCTAAACTTTTGATAGCTATCATTCTTGATTATTTTTGTGTATAATTTTCTTGTACAAATTTTTATATAACCATTCTTTTCATAGCATACCATGAACATCTTTCTATGTCAATAAAGTTATATCTACAGCATTATTTTTTAATGGCTAAAAAATAATCCATTGTGTGGAAGCCCTATTATTTAAATGTACCAGTCCTCTTTTGAACTTTCAGCTTGTTTACAGTTTTTCTGTTGCTGTAGTGAACATCCTTGTTAAATTTTTGCACATATCCTTAAGGTTTCCCTTAAGATAATACTTTTCTAAAAGTATAATGCCTACATCTACACATTTTTTAAGAATGAAAATGGCAAATTATTCTTCAAAAAGCTCACATTTGTTTACCCTCCTGTCAACAATGAGAATGCCCATTTTCCCATAGTCAGCAATACTGGGTATTACCAGTTTTCCTTTTCTTTGCTAATTTAATACGTGAAAAAAGACATCTTACTTTAACTTGCATTTCTTTCATTACTAGTAAGGTGTTGAGTGTCTACTCCTCTGTTTATTGGTCAGTCATATAAGTGTATTAAGCTCTATTTTCTTCTAATATTTTTGTTTCATTTTTTAATATTTAAATTTTACTCCATCTAAAATATAGTAATTGGATATAAGGTATGAGGTAAGGATCAAATTTCTTTTTTATTAAATGATTAACAAACTATCCCATCTCCCTGATGAATATAGATGCAAAAATTCTCAATAAAATATTAGCAAACAGAATTCAGCAATATATTAAGAAGATCATACATCATGATCAAGTGGGATTCATCCCTAGTGCGCAAGGCTGGTTCAACATCCGTAAATCAATTAATGTGGTACACCACATCAACAAAATGAAGGATAAAGATCACATGGTCATTTCAATAGATGCAGAAAAAGCATTTGACAAAATCCAACAGCCATTTATGTTAAAAACCCTTAGCAAAGTGGGAATACAGGGATCATATCTCAACATAATAAAAGCCATATATGATAAACCTACAGCTAACATCATACTCAATGGGGAAAAGCTAAAACCATTCCCCTTAAGATCAGGAACAAGACAAGGCTGTCCACTTTCTCCTCTTTTATTCAACATAGTGCTGGAAGTTCTAGCCACAGCAATCAGACAACAAAAAGAAATAAAAGGCATCCAAATTGGCAATGAAGAAGTAAAATTGTCATTATATGCAGATGATATGATACTGTATATAGAGAACCCCAAAGACTCCATCAAAAAACTATTGGAACTGATAGACGAATTCAGTAAAGTAGCAGGATATAAAATCAATGTTCAGAAATCGGTGGCATTTGCATATACCAATAATAAACTAATGGAAAGAGAAATTAAGAAAACTGTCCCATTTACAATTGCCTCAAGAACTATAAAATACCTAGGAATAAATTTAACCAAAGAAGTGAAAGATCTGTACTCAGAAAATTATAAGACACTGAAGAAAGAAATCATAGAAGATACAAATAAATGGAAACACCTACCATGCTCATGGATAGGAAGAATTAATATAGTTAAAATGTCCATACTGCCTAAAGCCATATATAGATTCAATGCAATTCCTATCAAACTACCAAGGGCATTTTTCACAGAAATAGAAAATATAATCCTAAAGTTTATATGGAATCATAAAAGACCCAGAATAGCCTCAGCAATTCTGAGGAATAAAAACAAAGTCGGGGGGATCACGCTACCAGACATCAAAACCTACTACAAGGCCACAGTAATCAAGACAGTTTGGTATTGGCATAAAAACAGGCACATCGATCAGTGGAACAGAACAGAGAGCCCAGAAATAAATCCAAGCATTTACGGACAGTTAATCTATGACAAGGGAAGCAAGAATTTACAGTGGAGTAAAGATAGTCTATTCAATAAATGGTGCTGGGAAAATTGGACTGACATATGCAAAATAATGAAACTGGATCATCTCCTTACGCCATATACAAGAACAAATTCAAAATGGATTAAAGACTTAAATGTAAGACCTGAAACCATAAAAATCCTAAAAGAAAATATAGGGAGTACATTTGCAGACATTACCCGGAGCAATATTTTTACTGATACATCCCTACGGGCAAGGGAAGTAAAAGAAAAAATGAACATATGGGATTATATCAGACTTAAAAGTTTTTTCACAACAAAGGAAACCATTAATAAAACAAAAAGGAAGCCTACTGAATGGGAGAATATATTTGCCAACGATATATCTGATAAGGGGTTAATATCCAAAATTTATAAAACACTCATGAAACTCAACACCAAAAAAACAAACAACCCAATTAAAAAATGGGCAGAAGATATGAAGAGACATTTCTCTAAAGAGGACATACAGATGGCCAACAGGCATATGAAAAAAAGTTCAACCTCACTGGTCATTAGGGAAATGCAAATAAAAACCACCATGAGATACCACCTCACTCCAGTCAGAATGGCTATCATCAACAAATCAACAAACAACAAGTGCTGGTGGGGCTGTGGGGAAAAGGGGACCCTGTTGCACTGTTGGTGGGACTGCAGATTGGTGCAGCCACTATGGAAGTCAGTATGGAGGTATCTCAAAGAACTGGAAATAGAGCTACCGTTTGACCCAGCAATTCCACTCCTAGGTATTTATCCTGAAAAAACCAAGACACTTATTCAAAAAAAGTTATGCACCCCGATGTTCATAGCAGCACAATTTACAATAGCTAAGACTTGGAAACAACCAAAATGCCCGTCAGTAGATGACTGGATTAAGAAACTGTGGTATATTTATACAATGGAGTATTACTCCGCTATAAAGAAGAATGAAATCGTGCCATTTGCAATGATATGGATGGACCTAGAGACTATAATGTTGAGTGAAATAAGTCAGTCAGAGAAGGACAAATACCATATGATCTCACTTATATGTGGAATATGAAAAACTGTATGAATGAGCAAAGTAAACAGAAACTGTCTCATAGATATAGAGGAAAAATCAGGGTTGCTAATTTGGAGAGGAATGGGGATGAGGGAGAAGGGGAAGGGATTAGACAGCAAAAATAGGCAACTACAATATTGCTACTGGGATAGGAAAAACAGTTTGGGGAATATAATTAATAATGTTGTAAATATTCTGTGGAATGTCAGATGATCATAGGTCTTGTTAGGGAGACCATTTCATGGATGGAGTAGAGGTTTGATCACTGCACTGTATTACTAAAGTGGAGGTGGTATACCTACTGTAATTGAATATATATAGGTAGTCACGGGATGTGGATTATACTGTGGAAGAGAGTCAGAGGAAGAGTAATAGATATATGATATGTGGGGGGAGTGGGGTGGTGTATTGGGGGTGGGGGGTTGTCACTTTGAGGGGTAAAATGTATAACTATTGCACTGTGTTGTACACCTGAAACTAATTAAAAATAAAATAAAATTAAATTAAAAAAAAAAAAACTATCCCGATGCCATCAAATAACTCAAACTTCACTGCACAGGCAGTAAGGTGTGTTAATAGTCTACAAAAAATAAAAAGATAAAGTATTTCATAGTCAAAAGAGTTTGGGGGAAAAAAAAATCAGACCAAGAAAAGTTAAATGTCTTTATTGCAGAATTTACCGGAGGGGTCAGTAGCGGAAGTACGGAGACCTGTTAGACTAGGTCAAGACAAGAAATGATAATAGGGGCCGGCCGAGTGGCGCATTGGTTAAGCGCTGGTTTTGGGATGCCAGCGGCCCCGGTTCGGATCCCACATGAGGGCCAGTGACACTGCCCTCTACAGCTAACAACAGCTCCACCTGGAGCTGGGCTGTGCGAGCCCCGGTGATGGTGTGGGCTGCAGTCCCTGCTGCAGTGGGCTGCCATAGGCTACAGTGAGTGGCCCGCAGCCAGCGTGAGCGGCTGGCAGCCAGCATGAGCTGCCAATAGCCGCGATGAGCGACATCCAGAGGCCAGCGACCGATCTGCCTCATCCAGGAAGAGCGCAATGACGATACCAACAGTGAAGCAACATCCTCCGCAACTAAACTGAAGAACAAAAAGACAGCAACTTGTCTGTTCCCCTTCCCCGATTCCCCAACGCTGTTCCCCTCCGCCAATTCCCCAATAAAATCTTTAAAAAAAAAAAAAAAAAAAAAAAAAGAAATGATAATAGATTTGACTAAGGTGATAGTAGTGAAGATGGAATGCATTGGACTCATTCGGAGTATTTTGGCTATAGAATCAACAGGACTTATTTTCAACTGGATGTAAGGTATGGAAAAAAACAGAAAACTCTGGGATGGTGTCTGTATTTCATTATAAAGTACTAGGTTTCTGGGCTGGCCGAGTGGCGCGGTGGTTAAGCCCTGGCTCAGGAAGCCAGCAGCCCCGGTTCGGGTCCCACATATGAGGGCCAGTGACACTGCCCTCACAAAAAAATAAATAAATAAATAAAGTGCTAGGTTTCATTTCTGTTCATTATTACAGGGAAAATTGGCACACAGAAAACACCTGTAAATATATTTTTGCCAGATGAATAAATTTGCTTTAAATAGATATCTTGCTCCTACACACATTTAAGTTATTAAAGCATAAGCTTGTACTCATGCCTTTATTAATGATTAGAGAATCTGCTTCCTAATTATTAGGGGCTTATGTTACAGGCTTATCAGCTATGGACAATAATTAGACTGTTCCCCTGAGGTTGCCAAGCCAGCAGAATAGAGTGAATGACGCAAAGAAAATTGCCTACCACAGGTGCAAAAGTTCTCTGGGAATCTCTTACTTTATTTTAAAAATCCATGCTGATTTGCATTTTAGGCTATAATATGTCCTTGTTTATGTTAATAATTAAGATATATCAAATTACCAATTAAAATATTGTATGTCAACAATTAAATTGCTTCGTTCATTTCCTACAAAGCTAGTGAAATTGATGCTCTAGGAAGATGCACTGTGGGCTGGTCGAGTGGCGTGGTGGTTAAGCACGGGCCTGGGAAGCCAGCGGCCCTGGTTCGGGTCCCACATATGAGGGCCAGTGACACTGCTCTCAAAAAAAAAAAAAAAAAAAAAGATGCACTGTGATTAGCCTGTGTTTATATTTTGGTGTGTTTGTTTATTGATACCTGCTGCACATAGCCATGTATCCAGTTATAGAAGCCAATCTCCTTTGTGAGCATCTGCAGTTTGATACAATTTGAAATAAACACCAAAGGGAGTGAAAAAGGGAACTGCATTAATGAACTACTAACTTTTATAACCTTAACTTAAAATGAGTAGGACAGCTGCACTTGGCACTTTGTACTATTTTTAAAAACATAACCAAATGAGGCTATTTTTGTTTGGGGGTTTGTTTGTTAATTTAATAATTAGGGGGAAGATGAGTAAAGGTCACAATTCTGGGATGGTATGTTTTCTTGTTGGGCTCTAAGGTAAAAGAAATTTATCTGGATCATTATTTCATCAACAGCCACAGGCGTATTTTCCCAGAAGTTATGAGAATTGCATATACCTTATGAAATGCTTGTTAATTAAGATCCTCATGTGTATTTTTGATCTTATAAAATAAATATTTCATTACACATCTATAAATTAGACAATTCTTATTTATATCCACTGTAATTAGTATTTTTAAACATTTCCTAATCAAAAGTCCAGATTGAAAGAGCAGTAACACCTCTAGCTAAAGGTTGTTAATCTACCTGGAAACTGTCTTTATGTATTTTAATAAATAGCTCTAATGCTTTATTAAACTTTTAAAAGCTCTTAAAATTAATTTAACCTAGACCCTTGCAGTAGATTATATAAGAGTGATCTATAACAGAGATTGGCAGTTTTTCTCAAAGAGGCCAAACAGTAAATATTTTAGTTTTTGCAGGACACTCAGCTCTTATAGCTCAAAAGCAGCCACAGACAACATGTAAATAAATGAGCGTGACTTTCTTTCAGTAAAACTTTATTTACAGAAACAGGCAGTGGGCCACATTTAATCTGTGGGCTGTCCCTTGGACAAGAAAACGAAAATTTTTAAAAGAGGATGACAAATTTAAACTTGATAAAGAGCTTAGAATTGTAGAAACCATGAATCACTTGGAAACATCTTAAAAATACAGGTACCCAGACCCTACCCCAAGAAGTAGATCATGTTTGCTCTTTAAAAACCTCATAGATGATTCTGATGTGTACTTCCTGCAGAACCACATTTATCTGGTCCAAACCCCAGTGTTTAGATGATGGAGCTGAGACCCAGAAGTTGAATGATTTCTCCAGAATCAAACAACTGGTTCCCTGAAGACCTGACTCCCAGTCTAGTTTTTTTCTCCTCTGAACCAGCAGCTTCTTCCCTTACTCACATCAACAGGAAATCAGAATGGCTCCTACTGAATTGTAAACTTTCCTTTTAGGTTAGTTTTTATTACTTTTTATTTAATTACCCTATTTTTATAACACAAAAATATTCAAGTAGTATGCATTGTTAAGAATTTTAAGATTAATATGAAAAAATAGTCTCTTTTGTCAAAATTAAACCAATGAATTCAGCATTAGTTTAATTTCGCTAAAGAGGTTGGAAGATATAATAAACCAAACCCTGTCTTCGCAGGGTTTGTATATACTGATAACACATTAACATCACTGCTTCACTCGGAGGTGGAGAGAATAGTTTTCTCTGGAGTTAGCATTCACTCTTCTTAAGCCAAAGGTCGAGCTCAAGAGCACGGAGCTATGCCCTGGCCATGACTTGGTGGCTTTATGTAAAGAGACAAACAAATGCTTTATTTTCAAGAACTCTTTAAGGTCCATTATCACCGCCCCAAATATAGGAAACCCGGAAGGAATCAGAGCCTGCTGTATACCAGACACTGTACAGACTGTTTCTCATGCTTTTCATTCGTGTAACAACCCTGTGAGGCGGGTCTTGTTAGAACCTCATTTTACAGATGAGGAAAAGGAGGCCCCGAAAGAGGCTGAATAACTTGCCCAAGGTCACATAGATAGCAACTGGCAAAGTCAGAGCCTAGACCCAAAGCCTCCCTGCCCCAAAACATAGAACTATAATATATTTTGTAGGATTTTACAAGAAAAACTGAGGAGGTCATTGTCTTCCCAGTTCACTCCCCGATATTCTTTACCATCCACTGAAACCAAGTACAGTAAGTCCCCGACTTACAAACGAGTTCCGTTCTGGGAAAACGTTCATAAGTCGGATTCGATCGTTAAGTCCAACAAAGTGAGTCTTCTGCACCTTTGACATAAATATACAATGTAAAGCCAGTGGTTGAATGATTCATGTTATAAGAACAAGCGATGCCTACCGTCTTTTCTCCTCAGTCCAATCTCTTAATTGTTTTCAATTTTGTTTCCATGCTTATTGCTTTGCACTTCCTAGCAGCCCTCTCCACATCCCCACTGCTTTTCCTCTTGCTTCCGGACATCCTGGGCTCTGATTGAGCCCTGTACTACTACTGTCCAACATCGCACTGCACAGTAAGCACACAGCAGCACAGCTGTGACAATGTCCGGCAGACACGTGAGCTACTGCTGCGATTTGTTCGCATCTACAAATGTTCATAATGCGAGGTCCGTTCGTTTCTGTCAAAGTTCGCAACTCGAATGTTCGTAAGTTGGGGACTTACTGTACATAGGTCTTTTAATTCTGAAGGAATTTAGTATTAATGAACAGAGGGAAACAGACAAAACACAAAACCAAAGTAAAAATGAGGATGTTACAGACAATCCAAAAATCTTCAGAGGCCTTGTTTCTCTTTTTTTCCTCCCTAATCTATTTTCTGGCTCCCTTTTATAAATGTCTCATTCGTCTGGCAAATATTTATTGTACCTCAGATATGCCAGGCACAGTGCTCACTTTATAAAAGGAAATATTCCTAGGATGGCTCTAGACGCCTCTTGGTTCTTTTGCTAGGTCCTCTTCCATCATCTTTTCCCTACCCCATTAATAATGGGGTCATCGTCCTCCCAGTATCAACAACTAAAACCCCCAGATCATTTCTTAATTCTTTTTTCTCTTAGCCACCCTCCTCTGATCACTTAGCGATTCTCTGTCTACAATATGTTTTCTTCCTTGCCTCTCCATTCCTTTTACCTTGTTCAGGTCATGTCCTCCTACCCTTACTTTCAATAAAAATCCAATTTGTCTCCCTACCAACTAACTCCATATGCTGTGGCTGAGGATTCATTTTCCTAAAGCACTCACCTAGGCATTAATGGCTCCCCTTTCCTGCAGTGTAAATTCCAAACTCTTCCACCTGGAATTCAGTCTGTCATCACTTAACTTCTATTAATCTTTCTCTAACCTTCACCTTCATCCCTACTCTCACCTCATTCCAGCCAGACGGCTACACAGTTCAAGGCACCTCTCTGCCTTCTTAATGCCCTTCTCAATGCCTGCAGCTATACCTGCCTTTCAGGAGCCCACTTTTGTGCCACTTTCTCCTTGAAGTCTTTCTTGATCTGAGCTCTCCTTCCCTTTTACCCTCTTAGCCAGGAATGATTGTTCCCTCTTCTGAATTCCCATTATTTGTGCCTTATGGATTTCTTCTCACTGAGTGTAAGCCACCTATACATCTTTGTATCTCCCACAGTACCTAACATTAAGTACTCAGTAGGTGTTACTTGACTAAAAGAAGTACATATATTCATTATGTGTTCATTATAACATAATAGGCTTAAGCTCAGTAAGGGTGGGAGGTAGGACTGTTTAATTCTTCTTCTGATTTTCCAGTTCCTACCACATCGGAAACACCCAATAAACGGTTTAAATACATCACAGTTACCAATTATTGAGAGATAAATTTCTTGATGACACAATAGATTTCTGGAAATACTACTTTATGTTATATATTTTTTTAAATTTTAGTTACCTATGTTTCTTCATTTTACCTTGACAAATAACCAGTGATAAAGGTCATGAACTAATATCCTCACTTTACAGGAGAGGAAACTAAGGTTTAAAGAAATTAAGTAGTTTATTTATCATCACAGAACTGTATGAGAAACTGAACTGAGTCTAAAATTCAAGTCTTCACATTTGAAATTGAGAGTTATTTTTCTTGGCCAAGGGTGGTTAGGCCAACGGATAGTTTGGTTCCATTTGCTTTAGAATTGTTGGGGTTGAACTATTAACAGTCATGCTGTAGAGAATAGAATTAAGTCCTCGACAGACCCATGTCTGTGTGTTGGATGTTTTCAAAATGAAACCGACAAAACACAAAAACTCTTCCTGAACGAAGTCTTGGCCCTGCCTGTGGATCCTCCCTCCCAGGTGAGATGCCTGTCTGTTCGGGCACTCTTCTTGTGGGCTCCTATCCCTCGTTGGGCTGGCTGTTAAGATGTGGGTCTGATTTCAGCTGGCAGCATAAGCAACAGGTTTCCAGGGATTTGCCAGGCCGTACAGTCTGGCAGTCAGCACTGCGTAGTGTTTGTGGAGGGCACAGGGAGTGACAGAGGGAGTGACAGAGGGAGCCTTGCTTGATACACAAGCAGCCACTCTCTTTCCATATTCATATCCTCTGAGACTAAGTAGGTCAGCCTTCATAGCTTTGTTCTTACTGGATTGCTGTTTGCTCGTTGGCCATCAGGCTGGATATTAAGCATCATTAGAAGAAACAATCTTCTGAAACTATTTCATCAATTATAAGGACATTGTGGGACATTATTCATTATGATACACTGCATCTTTATGAAAATTTCTTGAGAGAAAACTGTCTGAGTAATACAAAGGAAGTTTTCACCTCTCCTCAAAAATTGCTTTCACCTGATGGAACTTGTGAATGTTTAACTTAATGCCCTCTGGTTAGCTGCCAAACAGCTTAGAGCCAAATGTGTGGCCTGCCCGTAACAAATGTGCTCTATGCCTCGTTAACTTTGTTCCTGGCTCCAGTTTATGTCTCTGTGTAAGTTATTC
Source organism: Aselliscus stoliczkanus (assembly GCA_033961575.1). Taxonomy (NCBI): domain Eukaryota; kingdom Metazoa; phylum Chordata; class Mammalia; order Chiroptera; family Hipposideridae; genus Aselliscus; species Aselliscus stoliczkanus. The sequence goes on along the minus strand of CM066732.1, from coordinate 60,697,081 downwards.
TTTCTTCTTAAGAAAATCTTCATTCATGCCATCTTATTGTATATAAAGATAGATGGATGGATGGATGGATGGATGGATGGACGGACTCATAAACAGCCATATATTGTTTCTGAAATAGTTCATATTGTAACATGCTGTAGCACATAAAACCTCCTTCGGTTCTTCTTAGTTACCTCATTTACTTCAGCTTTTTTCCTTTGAGGGTACATTTATTTTTTTATGTAAGTTTTTGCAGGGTTTTGAATACATGAAAATAGTTGTGCCAGAAAATGTAGTTGTTTTAATAGCGTAACCAACTGGTAAAATACCTGGCCCTGTGGCCAGAATTGATTAAATTGATGTCATAATTCTAGCCCAGCCTGTCACAGCAGCGTTATCATTTTCTTACAATGTGCTTTGCTTTGCAGTCTCAATCTGCATGTGATAGTTTGTTGCATTGTGATTTTTAGAAATAGTTATGCTGCCAAGTCTGTCTGTTGGGTGCAAATATTGTATTAGCTTACCACACTTAATCAGAATTAGAGTCTTTGTTAGCCCCTCACCACAGGTGATCGCAAGATATTAATCTCATCATAGGACTTGTCTTGCTCCTACTCTAAGTTAGGCTTTTGTTTGGTCAAATTCCGTTGATACATATTCCGTTGTTACAGATAACAAAAATGAGCACAGAATCACTTAGATGAAGCTCAAGAGGATACCAGCAAATCAGGACAGAACCCAGGCTGGACCCCGGTCTCCCGATTCCATATTACTACTTATCAACACCAAAGGAAGTCCTGCCTTACATTGTAAACATTACATAGTCGTCATCTTACCCCTGGGGGTGAAAGATGGGAAATAGGAAAAGAGTTGTTAGTTACATCACTCACGCTCCTGGCTGGGCAGAATCAGGAATCAATGTCATCTGTGTTGCTCTCATGATTTTTCTGTTCTTGAAATTGCAGTTCCTTTAAACTACAACTACAATCACTGTCCCTTTCCATTATGGAATGAGGAAGCAATATTTTATTTTATCTTATCTCTTGAAAATTAATGTTGAAATGAAAACTATTTCCCTTGGTAATTAGTAACATTTTTCTGTAGACTCTGGAAAGTCATCTTTAATATAGAAATAATTTGTCATTGTTATCATGCATATTCATTAAAGGGCCAAATGTATGGTTAACGCCATGGAGTTCGGTGAAACACTAGTTATAATTTTAACCAATCCCTGTGTTTAAAGAAGAAATTAGAAATCTGCTTACTATTTCAGCATGGAAAATTTCCAAACTGTTCACTCTTTTAACGTAAAGCACTTAGGCTAGACTCTCCTGAATGCTTACTCTTAGTCAGACATTGCTGCTAAAGGATTTACAATTATGTTTAATCTTTACCAAAGCCCTGTATGAGTGGCTATTACTTAGAGTCCGCCTTTAACAGCCAGATATCATATTCAGCAGTAAATACGGTCTCTGCCTCTCTTCCAGCTCCTGGGATTTCTGAGAGCCTGGCCAGGACAAGATGGACCCAGTTGTCCTGAGTTACATGGACAGCCTACTGCGGCAGTCAGATGTGTCACTCTTGGACCCCCCGGGCTGGCTCAATGACCACATCATTGGATTTGCCTTTGAGTATTTTGCCAACAGTCAGTTTCATGACTGCTCTGACGACATCTGCTTCATCAGCCCCGAAGTCACCCAGTTCATCAAGTGCACCAGCAACCCAGCAGAGATCACCATGTTCCTTGAACCCCTGAACCTCCCTGACAAGAGAGTTGTATTTTTAGCCATCAATGATAATTCCAACCAGGCAGCTGGGGGAACCCATTGGAGTTTGCTGGTTTATCTCCAAGATAAAAATAGCTTTTTTCATTATGATTCCCACAGCGGGAGCAACTCAGTGCATGCAAAGCAGGTAGCAGAGAAGTTGGAGGCTTTCTTAGGCAGAAAAGGGGACAAACTGACTTTTGTGGAAGAGAAAACCCCTGCTCAACAAAACAGCTATGACTGTGGGATGTACGTGATCTGTAACACGGAGGCCTTGTGTCATCACTTCTTCAGGCAACAGCCACAATCCCTGTTGCAGCTCCTCACTCCTGCTTACATCACAAAGAAGAGGGAAGAGTGGAAAGGTCGCATTGCCAGACTGGCCAAGAATTAGCTACTGATGTGTATTGTGACTTTGGAAGTCTCCTCTTCCTGCCTGTCCCCATTTATTGGATGGCTGCAGCCTTGGTGCCTGAGGGAGGATGCCTGGTAGAGGGAACTTAGGATTCTTACTTTTTTCTGAAAGAATGTCACTTCTTGTATTATCCTAATGGAAGGTTTCTTCTGACTGGAGAACAATATGTTCTGTGAAAGGTCTTGAAGTTATGCACCAAAACCTTAAAACCATGCCATCTTAACATTTATTAATTCCTTGCTGGTCTCCCTCTGCCACATTGGCTTATTCCAAAGGAAAAGCAGTGATCTGTAAAACAAATAAAAAAATATGTAAAATCTAGAGGAACACACGAAGAAAACTATAGAAGAACCAAAAATGTATTGCACAGCCCACTGGCCAGAAGCAGATTAAGACCTAACCTAATTTAAGATCTAAATATTATACGAATCAGTTATTCAGTTCTGTGATATTGCTTCCATTCACCATACAAAGCTTTCCTAGCCATTTGCAAAGATTTGATAAAGATGATGTTAGCCCATCTTCCCCCGTCTGATTCCTGGAATGCTTTCAGAAAGGGGGATCTGAGTTGCTCTATTAAATTCGATGGCTGTGGTAGACCTCTCTTAGTTTGCTCAGTGAGTAGGTCGGTTTGCTCCTCTGGATTAATAGCTTCCCTTCACCTTATCTATTAGCTGTGCACACTCCTTCCTTATATCCAAAGTTCTGTGGTTTTAAAACTTATAGCTAGTAACTTCCCAAGGTTATCTGTAATTTCAGATAAATATTTCTGCTTTCTGATAGTCATAGTTTTTCCGTTCCCCTCCTTAATCTGGCAGAATTATTTTCAGTTATACTGTGGTGATTTCAGGACTATTATTGTATCTGAAACTTAGTCTAAAAGTTGGTTTGTTTTTAAGATATAAAGGAGAAAAAGTGACCTTTCTCAACCCTTCACTTAATTCAAAATGCAAACAATGTAATTTTTTAAATGTGGAACCAAGAGTAAAAAGAAATGCTATCCCTCCTAAATCACTGATGTGTTTTTTTTCAGAGTTGATTCAAATATTTAATAACCAGATGATATGTTGGGTACACACATTAATTCTAATCCTAATGAGAATTAGATTGCAATGCATATGAATGAGACTTGAAAACCAAAGATTAGCTTCAGCCTGAAATTGATTTCAGCCGACTCCAGAGCCTAACCTTGCCTCCACCCTTGTGGCCCAAAATAACCTGACCACTCAATGACCACAGAGGCAGTAACTCAGTTCCTTTTAGCCGGGGAGGGAAAACACAGTAAGTGTAAATAAGTACCGGTTACATAGCAGGCCTTAGTGATAGCAGGCCTGAGTGAACACAAATTGAAACCAAAATTCAAAGAGAAAGCTACAAAAAAAGTTTCCATTTCAATAAGTTTCAGATCGAAAGGAGACCTCATGGAAGATGGGGGCCGAAAATAATATTAGAAGTTGGTAATCAGTCATAGAGGTCAAATAGCGGGGAGGGATAGCAAGAGGAATAGTAGGTTGCTAAGGCCATGCGTGTACATGATAGTAAAAAAGCAGTATTATAATATTTCAGTAATTGTGGACTTCCGCATCTAATCTAGACTATGAAAGAGTCAAATCCTCGCTGTGAAAAGTTGTCTTTCTGACAATGCAAATATTGTCTGTTTCTCAGATTGTCTCTCTCTTTACAGTTAACATGTAGGAGAGCAATCTTTCCTAACTCTCTAAGATTTGTTCCACAAATTATTTTTTAACTAAACTAGTAAGTCTTAAAAAAAAAAAAGTTTAATCTGAGGTCTCTTTTTCCGAATGCATAACACTATCACACTGTGCCACCGGTTAGTCTACTTCTATAAAACTTGGAGTACACCATTTGTAAATGTTAGCGCATAAATGGTAGGAGAATTTAAGGGTTCAATTGTAACATTTCACCAGATACTATAACAACCCATAAGCTACAGCACCTACCTGACCACACGCCATGGATGTTACGTGATATGAAATAGGAAAAAGACCTTTTGCTGGTACTGTGTTCCCTTTTCTCTTAGAGTCAGAAGGATTCAGTGTGCAAAATTCAGTTTCAAAATATGCAAAAGAAAAGCATGTTATTCAAAATTGGGTTGAGTAATTATCACACTGAACTACCCTGCTGCCAGATATCCTGTTGTATTTATCCATAAGTACATTCACACTGTCCAACCTGTCTCATACGGAATCTAGAAAGATCACCATATGTAACCCAGCTGTAGATGGCAGTCAAAAATAAAAATAAGTATCAAGGGCTTTTCTATTTAATACTGTCCAAATTATAAATATTTCTGTCCTTTAGCTAAATAACTGTTGAAGTTCCTTAAGCACTGGCCCTATTTGGATCAGAATAATTAGAAAATCATAAGGGGATTATATTTTTGATATGCACCTTATTTTTACCACACTATAACTTTTACCATATCCATATTGACCATATGTCTTAATAATAGTTATTCTATTGAAATGGTAAAGTGTAACTTCTCAGTCACATGATTATTTACTGTTATGGAAAGTTTTTCTTCCAGCGCTTAAAATAGAAAAGGGGAAAAGATTTACAGAAATTTACATGTGGTGGTGTGGGAAAGAGGGTAAATGTTGATCAAATCAAAGCCCTGTCAGTTATAAATTTATAGCCTCAGGAAAGTTTGAGATTCAGCCCTTATCTGCAGAATGAAGATGGTCTCTTTAAGCAGGTACTGTAAGGATTAAATACCATTGGAAAGCATATGATAGACACTCAGATACACCTATTTCCTTTCTGTCCTACTACCCAGCTCCATTTTAAGACTAGCAGCAAGTTTCAAAGCTTAGTTTTATATTGCAGTTAAACAGCTGCATAAATATGACCTGATAAATACTGTTACATACAAAAGAGAAAACTTATTCAAGGACAGTAAATGACAACAAATCTTTGTATCACTCTATATGTGCAAGATACTTTATGTTATATGTAATTATATATAGGTAAACAGTTGACCCTTGAACAACACAACATGGGTTTGAACTGTAGGGATCCACTTATACGTGAATTTTTTTCCAAAAAATATACAGTCAGCCCTCCACAGCCCCACATTTTGGAACCTCACATTAAACCAACTGCAGATCAAAACAGCCTTTTTGATCCACGGATTTTGGTAGTTACACCTATGGGCAGGCAGGGATGGGGGGGTCCTGGAACCAGTCTCCTGTGGATACTGCGGGAGAACTGGAGTTAAGTTTTGGGGGAGTCAAGGTTATATGCAAGTGTCAGCCTAGTGGCGCGGTGGTTAAGTGCTGGCTTGGGAAGCCAGCGGCCCCAGTTCGGTTCCACCTATGAGGGCCAGTGACACTGCCCTCAAAAAAAAAAAAAAGTTATATGCAGATAGATTTTTCGACTGAGGCTAAGGGGAGTGAGAGGGGTCAGGGTCTCTAAACCCACTTGTTCAGGGGTCAACTGTAATCTCATTTAATTGTCATTATTTTCCCAGGTATTATTCTAATTCTACAGATAAGAAATTCAGAGAAGCTCTGTCACAGATTGAAAGTGACGGTGCCAACTGGCCTGGTCTACCTCAGTATCAGATTGTGTGCTCAGTCCAGCACCAGGGGGAAACGGGACAATTGGGTGGCCTATATGAACCCAATAGCAATGGCCAGATCAAGGGGTCCAGTCCAGTCTTCAGGGCCAACGATCCAAGATTATCTGAATCAACCAAGGCCTACCTGGGAAGAAATGAAAGAACAACTAGAAAAGAAAAAGAAAGGCTCTAAGGCATTGGCCGAGTTTGAAGAAAAAATGAATGAGAACTGGAAGAAAGAACTAGAAAAACACAGAAATTATTAAGTGGAAGTGAGAGCTCATCCAAAAAAAAGACAGAGAAAGAAAAAAGAAAAGAAATCTAGTAGGTGTTCATCATCTTCATCAAGCTCTGATTCTTCCAGCAGTTCCTCAGATTCTGAAGAAGAGGATAAGAAACAAAAGAAAAAAGAAAAAGAAGAACCATTCCCATAGATCTTCTGAAAGCTCCGTGTCAGACACTGATTCAGACAGTAAGGATAGCTTAAAAAAGAAAAAGAAGTTAAAGGATGCAACTGAGAAAGAAAAGGACGTTAAAAGACTCGGTAAAAAGAGAAAGATGTATCCTGAAGATAAACCTTTATCATCTGAGCCCTTATCAGAATCAGATTATATTGAGGAGGTCTGAGCAAAAAAGAAGAAAAGCAGTGAAGAACGAGAAAAAGCAACAGAAAAAACAAGAAAGAAAAAGAAGCATAAGAAACACCTTAAGAAAAAGAAAAAGAAGGCTGCTAGTTCAAGTCCTGGCTCACTGTAATGTTAAGAAAAATCAGGATTCTCTTATAAAGGAAGTGCAATGTCTGAGGAGATTTCAACTGTGAAAATTATGGCATATTTACTAAAATGCATGAATTTTCTTGTTTTTAGAATTATTCCTGGACTGTTCAGTAGCCATTCAGATACCACTGTGTGAAAGGGCCATAATAGTTGCCTGCTGCTTGAATATCTGTCTTTTTCTCTTCCATTGCTTAATAACTCTGGGAGATAATACACTGCAGTCGTACTAGTGGTTCATATTTGGGAATAAAGTTAATATTTTTGACTAGAAAAAAAAAAAAAAGGGACAGTGCCAAGACTCAAATGCAGGGCCTCCACCACCACGCCCCACTACCTTCTTTCCACCTATTCCTTTCAGAAAATGGTAGCAAGAGCTCCTTGCTTCAATATTTTAATGTAATCTCTCCTCACTTTATAAATTTCATAAATTTAGCTGGTATATTACAGAAGCCCATAGTGAAAAATTGTCATCTCAATTAACTGCTAGATAATAGAACCTCTGTAACATCTGGCTTTGTTTTATATATTAGATCATATTTGGTTCAGCTCCTGCCATGGACCTCCTGCCCTAAGGTATTTTAAAAGCCTTGCGTTGTACTTCCTTTCAGGTGCCTTGTGTGTGAACAGCCTGGGGGATCTTATTAAAAAAAAAGGGGGGGCTTAAAGAAATTAGATCAAATAAATAGAGCCAAGCAAATATGGAGTCGTCTGTACAAAAGTGGGAAGATTGGTCACCAAGTTCCAAAATGAGGCAAATGAAATTCCACTATGGAAAAATCAAACACTCAATGCATTTAAATGAAGTTTTCTTATGTAGGGGGAAAAAATAACATGTCAAAGGAAGTGGTAGCCAATTTCAATGTCAGTAGCTTGGCAGTTCTTACTCTGGACTAAATCTTAGGTCCTGCAGTTTGAGTTAAAAGGCAAGAAGAATTACTTCCTGGCTCTTTTCCCTCCTGCACCCAAATGGAGCAACCTGTTTTTAGAAGAAAACCCTTTCCCCGTGACAAGACCTGGGACAAGGTTTTCTGCATTCAGCTATGCTTCCCTAGACAGCTTACACTCGAGCTCTCAGCCACTGCTCCCTCAGTCCTCATTCTTCAACCTGCAAAGCCCTCAACTCCTCCATATTTTCTGACTTCAGCAAAAAGAGAGAAACTACCATGAACTCCTTCAACTTTCCTGACACCAAATCTACAAAGCTGCCTGTATCTGTACCCAACTTTAAACCTTCTTCACTTCTGTTGCATCAAACTCAGCTAAGGTCACCTGTGCATGGGGATCTTGTGCCAACAGTTCCTTCACATACTCATCATCATTCTCGCTCCACTGTCTCCTTTTCGTCAGCATTCTGATGTATAGATGTATTTCATCTCATCATCTTTACAAATAAATAAAAGTAGGACCTCATGTCAGCCTCTAGATATTGACCTTTTGCTTTCCCCCTTACAGCTGCTCTAACGTGTCACAATTCTTCACCTCCCTCCCACTTCTCAACCCACTTCAATCTACATTCTGTTCTCACCACTCTACAAAAATTCTCAACTTTACTAGTCGTCCTAGCAACATCAAATCCTCCTTTTCAAACCACTCTTCCTTTAACTGCTGTGATACCTAATTTTTCTAGTACTTCTCTGACCACTCTTACTTGCAAGTTTCTTCTCCACTTACTGTAGATTCTCAAGAGTTTTGTCCCCAAAGCCCTCTTCTCATTCTGTACACACTTCCTAGTCTCTCCCCTCTATGCCCCAGGCCAGCGATAGATTTGTGCGCCAAAGACCTGTACTTCATCTCCTGAACTCTCCCAAACTTTTACCTGTATATCCATTTACCAGTGTACTAGACATCTCCCCTTGGATATTCCAAAGGCAACTCAAACCCAACAAATCCTAGAGCTCAAATCATCTTCCCCCATCAAACCTGCTCTAACAGTATTCCCTACCTTGGGAAGGGGCACCACTGCCTTCACCACCCCCAGTTCTAGCCAGAAATCTAGGAGTCATCCTTAACTTGTTTCTCTCTCACACACTTCACATCTATCAATATCCTAATTGTGTTCATTCTACATCTTAAACATCCTTTAAATCCATGTATTTCTATCGCCAATGCCACCACTCTAGTCCAAACAACCATCGTCTCTAATCTAAATAGCCACAACAGCTTCTAAAGTACACTTCCAGTATTCACACATACTCTTCACTCCCTAGTCAATTTTATATTCTGCCTATATCTTTAATAAAGCCGTAATCTCACCCCTTCCTGCTTCTCTTGCCTCTTGACAAGCTAGACCACTCTTGCCCTAGTTTAATGAGCCCCACCTCTGCAGACCTTTTAGTTCCTCCAATGCAACACATTCTTTTCTCCCTGTAAAGCCTTCGCAGCACTTGATGTTCTCCCTCCTCCATCTCCCACACTCTTCATGAGGGGAACTCCTGTGTAATCGCTGCCTCAGGGAAATCTTCCCTGATGCCCCAGACTACCTTGCTTTCTTTGTTAAACAATTCCCTAGAATCATGAATCTTTTCTGTTCAGTTTTGGGTGTTGTACACTAAACTGTAAAAGCCCTAGAGGCCAGGCACCATGTCTGATTTGTTGACCATTGAATCCCTACTGCTTAATATAGTGCCTGGCACATAGACACTGGTTATTTGTTGAACGAATACATGCAAATATAGAAGCAATTCATTTAAAAAAAACATGCAGTAGAAAAATGCTGTGTTTGCTCCATCCCATGAACACACAGGATTACAACTAAAAGAACAATCAACATGAAGAACCATCTAAAGTCTAGCTGAACAGAAGTTTTGTAACTAAGGATATAAAGAAGCAGCCACATTGAGACTAATGGGAGGGGTGGAGATGCGAAACAGGCCAGCCCCAAACCTCCCACTGGGGCGAATCCCATTCCATGTAGTAAGTCTCACTCAGAGCAGCCCATAAACTGCAAACGTGGCCAAAATCCCACAGCCAGTCAATCTGAGGGTCAATCTCATCTACTGACGTGCCAATAAAAGCTCACATATAACAGAAGGGCACACACAACCCACAACTTGGTGGTTGAGAACCAGGAGGGATGTCTTGGCCATAGAGGTTCCCCACAGAGTAGCAAGGGACCCCAACCCCACACCAAGACCCCAACCCAGAGTACTGGCACTGGGAAGAGGAGCTTTCGCAACAACTGGCTGTGAAAACCAGTGGGGACTCTGACCATCCAGGTGGGATAGAAGGCTGCAGGAAACCCAGATATCCTCTTAAAGGACCTGCACACAGACTCACTCGCAAGCACTCACCCTGTACTATGGTTGAGGGTCAGCGACTCAGGGGGCCTTGGAGACAAACAATAGGCAGACTGAAGTGTGTGTCTTTGAGTGAGGGCTGGAAGATAGTCCCCATTTTCCCTGTGTGGTGGTCCTCCTCCCATGCAGCTGGCAGACTGGAGCTATCTTTCCTGTGTTGAACCTGTCCCCACAGGCCAAATCTGAATCTGATTGGCCTGTTGAGCTCTGCTCGCTCCACCCTGCTGACTCACTGAGAACCCCACTACACCAAACTCTGTATTGCACAAGGCTTTATCAGCACCTGAGCCTTACAGGAGCTGACAGGTAGCAGCAGGCCTTGGTGTGTCCTGATTTTTTACGGAGCTACCCAAGACCCAATACTGGTGGCAGCCATCCTCAGTTCAGAGTGTGGCCTCATGTGCCTCCAGGTCCAGCACAGGCAGCAACCAATTGTGGATCACTTTATAGCTTCTACCAGGTACTCCCCGGCCAGCAACAGGCAGTGACTGACCTGGGCCTGCACCACAGCCCTTCCTAAGAGGACCCAGAACCAACATACTTGAAGGTTGGGTTCAGACCACAGCAGAGCACTACCCAATTAGCCCCACAAGTGGCACACCCACGTGGGCGATCTCATTAGGCACCACAGCCCACTGACAAATCCCACTCCAGGCAATAAGGCCCCCTGCACAACAGCCCATAAGCTGTGGAGATGGCCAAACCCCACAGCCAGTCACCCTGAGGGTCAATCTCACCCATTGATGTGCCAATAGCAATCAAGGCTCAACTATACCAGGAGGGCACACACAACCCACACAAGGGACACTTCTGGAGCACCCAGTGCAGGTGACAAGGGAGACTATGCACTTACAGGACACCTACAGATAAGGCCACCTGACCAAGATTGGGAGACACAGCAGCACTACCTAATACATAGAAACAAACACCGAGAGAGGCAGCCAAAATGAAGAAACAAAGAAATATATCCCAACTGAAAGAACAGGAGCAAAGTCCAGAAAAAGAACTAAATGAAATGTAAGCAAGCAACCTACCACAGACAGACTTGTTATAAGGATGCTCTATTATCTCAAGGAGAATTCTAACAAATAGGAAACATAAAAATTGAGACAGAAAACACAAAAAGAACCACTCAGAAATAGAGAATACAATAACTGAAATGAAGAATACATTAGAGGGGTTTGCTACTCGAGTGGCTCAGTGTGCAACAAGGTTGCCAGTTCGACTCCTGCATGGGATTGTGGACTACACCCCCTTCCTCCCTCCCCTGAAACTAGATCAAATGCGGCTACTGGACTTAGAGTTGAGCTTGTGCCCTCCACAACTAAGATTGAAGGACAACAACTTGACTTGGAGTCGATGGGTCCTGGAAAAACACAATGTCCTCCTTCCCCAATTCTCCAATTAAAAAAAAATCAATCTAAAAAAAAATAATACATTAGAGGGAATCAACAGTAGGTTAGATGCAGAGGATTGAATCAGCAATTTGGAAGATAAGGTAGCAGAAAACACCCAATTAGAACAACAAAAAGAAAAAAGAATTTTTAAAAAATGAGGATAGTTTAAGGGGCCTCTGGGACAACACCAAGTGTACAAACATTCACATCATAGGAGTACCAGAAGAAGACAGAGAGCAAGGGACTGAAACCTATTTGAAGGAATAGTGACTGAAAACTTTCCTAATCTGGCAAAGGAAATAGATATACAAGCCCAGGAAGAGCAGAGAGTCCCAAACAAGATGAACCCAAAGAGGCCCACATGAAGACACATCATAATTAAAATGCCAAAGGTTAAAGACAAAGAGAGAATCTTAAAAGCAACAAGAGCAAGGCAACTAGTAACTTATAAGGGAGCTTATTAGATTGTCAGTTGATTTTTCAACAGAAACTCTGTAGGCCAGAAGTGATTGGCAGGTGATTCAAGGTGATGAAAAGCAAGGATCTACAACCAAGCTTACTCTACCCAACAAGGCTATCATTTAAAATTGAAGGACACATAAAGAGCTTCCCAGACAAGGAAAAGCTAAAGGAGTTCCTCACCACCAAACCAGTTTTACAAGGAATCTTAGAGGGACTTCTTTAAGTGAGATAGATAGATAGATAGATAGATAGATAGATAGATAGATAGATAGATAGATATAGATAGATAGATAGATGATAGATATAATAAAATGGCAATAATACATGTCTATCAACAATTACTTTAAATGTAAATGGATTAAATCCTCCAATCAAAAACATAGGGTGGATGAATGGATAAGAAAACAAGACCGTTACATATGCTGCCTACAAAAGTTTCTCTTCAGGGCCAGCCGAGTGGCGTGGTGGTTAAGCACTGGCTTGGGAAGCCAGCGGCCCTGGTTCGGATCCCACATATAAGGGCCAGTTACACTACCCTCAAAAAAAAAAAAAGAATTTCACTTCAGATTGAAAGACACACAGACTAAAAGTAAAGGGACGGAAAAAGTTTTTTCATGAAAATGGAAAAACAAAAAAGCTGGGGTACCAATATTTATGCCAGACAAAATAGATTTTAAAACAAAGGCTGTAACCAGAAACAAAAAAAGGACCCAGTAATCTCACTTCTGTGTATTTATCCAAAGACACCCAAAATGTCACTTTGAGGGGACATGTGCATCCGTCTGTTCACTGCAGCATTATTTACAATGACCAAGATGTGGAGGCAGCCTGGTTATTCACCAATAGAAGAATGGAGAAAGAGGAGGGGGTAAATATATACAGTGGGATATTGCTTTGCCATGGAAGGGAATGGGTTCTTGCCATCTGCAGCAGCATGGATGGCCCTGGAGGGTATTGTGCTGAGTGGAGTGTGTCAGACAGAGAAAGACAGATGCAATGTGATTTTGCTTATATGTAAAACCTAAAGAACAAAATAAAACAGAAACCTCATAGAATCAGAGAACATTTTGATTGTTGCCAGATGGGAGAGGGCTTGTGGGGATAAGTGAAAAAGTGGAAAGGATTAAGAAGTACAAATTGGTTGTTACACAGTATCCATGGGGATGTAGGGTATAGCATAAGGAATATAGTCAATAATATTGTAATAACTATGTATGGTATCAGATGGGTACTAGATTTAACAGGGTGATAGATGGGAGGGTGCTTGGCAGACAGTGTCAAAAAGAAAAAGGAATTAAGAAGTACAAATTGGGGCCGGCCGACTGGCTCATTGGTTAAGAGTTGGCTTGGGAGCCCGAGCTCTGAGCAGCAGGGCCACCAGTTCGGATCCCACATGGGCCAGTGACACTGACCTTTATAGCTAAGATGGTGAACAACAGCTCGACCAGGATCTGGGCTGCTGTGAGTCACCGGTGACAGTGTAGGCTGCAGCGGGGCTGCAATGGGCTGCCGTAAGCTACCGTGAGTGGTCAACAGCCTTCTTGAGCTGCCGTGAGCCGCTGTGAGTGGCCATCCAATGGCCGGTGACCGATCTGCCTCAGCTGGGAAGAGCGCAATGATCACAATACCAACATGGGCCAGTGAAACGATGTCCTTCACAACTAGACTGAAGAACAAAAGGACAGCAACTTGTGTGTTCACCTTCCCCGATTCCCTAATGCTGTTCCCTCCCCCAATTCCCCAATAAAATCTCAAAAAAAAAAAAAGGGCCGGCCAAGTGGCACAGTGGTTAGGAGCTGACTTGGGATGCCAGCAGCCCTGGTTCGGATCCCACATATGAGGGCTAGTGACACTGCCCTCAAAAAAAAGAAGTACAAATTGGTAGTTACAAAATAGTTATTGGAATATAAAGTAAAGCATAGCAAACTGTTAATGATATGGTAAAAACTATGTATAATGCCAGGTGGGTACTAAACTAGTCAGGAGGATCCACTATTTTTTTAGCTGAGCCATCCTGCCAACTGTTGGCAGCTCAGTGACAGCTAAACTCAGGCTGGGCATCGAACTGCTGTTGTTCAGAGCTCAGCTAGCACTCTTGAGTGAGCTCTTAACCAACTGAGCCATTTGGTCGGCCGTTGTTGTTTTTTTCTTAATCTTGATTTTTCTTTTTCTTTTTAAGATTTATTGGGGAATCGGGGAAGGGGAACACACAAGTTCTTCAGTCTAGTTATAGAGGACATTGCTTCACTGGCCCATGTTGGTATTGTGATCATTGCGTTCTTCCCAGGTGAGGCAGTCACTTGTTGGCCATTGAACGGCTGCTCACGGCGGCTCACACCAGCTGCTGGCCACTCACACTGGCTGCCAGCCACTCACGGTAGCTTATGGCAACCCACTGCAGCAGGGGCTGCAGCCTATGCCGTCACTGGCAACTCATGGCAGCCCAGCTCCAGGTCAAGCTGTTGTTCACCATCTTAGTTGTAGAGGGCGCAGGTCACTGGCCCTCATATGTGGGATCCGAACCGGGGCCCAGCTGATCAGAGCTGGCATCCCAAGCCAACTCTTAACCAACACACCACTCGGCCAGCCTAGGAGGATCAATTCTTAAATTATACAAATGTTATATGCTGTATACCTGAAATTAATATAAACTAATATTTAATGTTAACTATAATTGAAAAATTAAAAAGGGAGAGGGAAGGGGAAGAGGAATAAGAGGTCTAAATCTCCAGGTAAAAAAGTCATGCAGCTGTAACATACAACATGGGGAATATAGTCAATAATATTGTGATATGATATGGTGTCAGATGGCTGCTGGGCTTATCATGGTGATCACTGCTTTAGGTACATAAATGTTGAAAAATTATGGTGTACACCTAAAACCAATATAATGTTGTATGTTAGCTATATTTTTAAATAAAAGTCTTAAAAAAACCAGGCCATCATCTTTCCACGGCATTGCAACAGAAATCAAAATGTCATGTTAATATTAGTAAGCATAATATTTCATGCTTGCATGAGAGCAAGCTATCATAGGGGAAGGATTTGATGAACTTAAGCAACCTGACAGAAAATAAGGAACTTACAAAACATGCAACTCTAACTATGGACATCTCTTCAACTTATCTGCTGATTTCTTGAGACTTTTTTTTATATTTTACATAGTTGTAAGCACTATTTTAATTCTGCTTTTTATGAATTTCCATACTCTTTGTACACTTGGTACATTTAAAGGTAACATGGGGTTACATCAAGTTACTAGATCATGATTTTCTTATGCATTTCCCCACTGTTAGGCTTTTTGGTTAGTTCTGATGTTGTTATAATGGTGCTGCAAAGAATGACCCCTAAACATTAAGTTGTTAGAAATTATCCCCCTTGGAAACTTCTGGGTTGCATTCAAGTGAGAAAGAAATTTTGTTGAGTCACAGTAAAAAGTTTGATTTATTAGCAGCATTTTGTCAGTCTCCTTGATACGTGGTATTAGTTTCCAGAACACCAAACACTTCCATTTCTCTCCCTGCCTCATCAGGCACGCCTCAGTTTCCTTTGCTTGTTCCTCCTTTCCTTCCTGATCTCTGGTTAATGGTGTACCTTGGGGCTCAGGCCTGCATCATCTCTACAAACAGACACTCAGGCCTTTGGTGAGCTCGGCCAGTTTCATGCTTTTAAATACCATCCATATGTCGATGGTTTTGAAATTGATTATCTCCCAGACTTCTCTCCCAAACTTCAAACCCATATAGTCTGTTACCCACTTGACATCCCCAATTAGATGTCTAAAACTCATCTCAGATTTAACATGTCCAATGTTATATTTCTGATCTCCCAAGAACTGCATCACTCATGGCTTTCTCCATCTCAGCTGATGGCAACTCTAGCCATCCTTTGAAGCCAAAAAAAAATGGAGTAATCGTTTATGACTTTTTCTCTACTCCATCTCTAATTTGACAGGAAATCCTATTATTTTTACCATCAGAGTATATCCAGAATCTTCCCTTTTCCACCATCTCCACTTCTACCACTCTAGTCAGAGCCACTATCGCCTCTCACTTGGATTGCCAGAAAAGTCTCCTTACTGGTGTCCCTGCTTCCGCCTTTCCCTCCCTAGCAGCCAAGGGGGGTCCTATTAAAACCTGAATAATTAAAGCTTATTCACTCCTCTGCTTCCTACTTTATCTAGAGTAAAAACCAAAGTTCTCATAGTAGTCCTATATGGTCTCCCCATTGCGCGCCATCTATGCCGCCCACTGTCTGACCTCATTTCCTGGTCCTGTCCCCTCGTTCTCTCTCTTTAGCTACACCTGTGTCCTGGCCTTTCCTGAACAAGCCAGGCGCCCTTCCACCTTAGACCTTCACTCTGCCTAAAATGCCCCACAGAGTTATTCTCTGACTTCATAAAATATTCTTGATCAGACCATCCTCTTTTTTTTTTTTTTAAAGATTTTATTGGGGAACTGAGGGAAGGGAAAAGCGTTGGGAAATCGGGGAAGAGGAACAGACAAGTTGCTGTCCTTTTGTCCTTCAGTCCAGTTGTGGAAGACGTTGCTTCACTGGCCCATGTTGGTATCATCATTGCGCTCTTCCTGGGTGAGGGAGATCGGTTGTCGGCCTCTAGACAGCCGCTCAATGAGGCTCTTGGCAGCTCACACAGGCTGCTGGCCACTCACTGTAGCCTATGGCAGCCCACTGCTGCAGGCACTGCAGTCTACGACGTCCCAGGGACTCACAGCAGCCCAGCTCCACATCAAGCTGTTGTTCCCATCTTAGCTGTAGAGGGCAGTGTCACTGGCCCTCATATGTGGGATCTGAACCGGGGCCCTGCTGCCCAGAGCTGGCGTCCCAAGCCAGCTCTTAACCAACACGCCACTCAGACCATCTTCATTTAGCTGTGCTATCTCATCAGCGTTGCCAATCAACCTTTCTTTTGCTCAACATTTTTCTTTTGCCCTTAGCACTTAACACATTCTAACATACTATATAATTTATTATCTTTATTGCTTATTGTCTTATCTCCCTTTCCTCACTACTGGACTATGTAACCCCCTTGAAGACAAAGATCGTTATCTGCTTGGTTCACTAATGTACCCAAGCACTTAGCACAGGGCCTAGCCCATAGTAGGGACTCCATGATAATTATTAAAATGGAAACAAATGAAAATCTGTCATCCCCAGCAACAGAATGAGAACCTGAGTTCACAATTTCCTACAACACAGGCATTTTTCCTTTAGACTGGGGACCAGAAAACTTTTCCGTAAAGGGCCAGAGGTTTATGGGAAATACGGTCTCTGCTGTAACTGGTCAGGGCTCCCTTTGGAGCTCCAGCAGCCAGGTTACATAAATAAGCGGGCATGGCTGTGTTCCAGTAAAACTATTTACAAAAACAAGCGGGTGGCAGCAGGCTGTCCTTCATTGATTTCTGCTTTAGACAAAGACTCATCGTGGTAAATCATGGCTCTTCACTGGCAAGCCGGGCTCCATCCCTCCACTCCACCACCTGCCAAAATCAGAATTTTAGAAAGGTGAGTGCAAACCTAGCAAAATCACAGATCAGTAGCTTGTCTGCCTGCAGACAGACTGGGCATTCCTTACTCAAAGTGGCCGTTAATTAAGATGTGACTTGGGGGTGGGGGGCAGGGAGAGATATCCTGATATCAGCCTCTTTCTTGCTAATGAGTCTAGAGCTCATTGTCTGTAGCTTTGGAGTGTCCTCCAGAGGCTTCGAATATACAGAATAATCTATACTTCGGGAAGCCTCTTTCCTCCAGGTCATTAAGTTTTAGGCACTGATGACGGATTTCCTGTGGTGAGGAAACCATTTTTACTTTTGTCAGCTATTTTAAAAATCAGTAGATTGATACAATTAGTTATGAAACTACCTGCCAGTATTCTGAGGCCCAAGCCCTAACCTCCCGCCATTTAGACCAGTGATTCTCCGTCAGAGGTGGTGTTCCTCCTTGGGGGACATTTGGCAGTGTCTGGAGACGTGTTTTGGTTGTCACAACCAGGGATGGGGGCGGGGGGTTGCTATTGGCCTCAGGTGGGCAGAGGCGAAGAATGTGTTGAAGCGTCCACAATGCCCTGGATGACACCACCACCACCTCCCCATCTCCGGTAATAAAGAATTATGCAGACCAAAACGTCAGCAGTGCTGAGGTGGAGAGACTGATGGAGACTAGTCTGCTGGACTTTGAATTGGCCTGGCACTCCACTGCCAAAACAGTATTCCTAAACCATCAAATTTATCCATCACTCCTGAGCTCCCACAGCTCCAGTAGCTCCTGACTGCCCAGAAGATCAAGTCTCTTCTTCTCATCCTGGCGTGTAGATCTGGAGGGACCTTGCCCACTTACAAATCGCTCCCCAGCAGGGATTCTACTTTTCCCAAGCTTTCATCTGGACCATCCTCCATACCACCATCGGTTCACCAATGTTCTCATCGTGTGAGGATCCTCCCCACATCTCTGTTCTGATCCAAATCTTACTCATCCTTTGAAGCCCACACATGCTGCATACTCTCTGCCACTGAGTCCATCTCTACCACTCCCGTTTGTGCTTATCATGGGCTCACATGTCTTACACAGTTACATGGCTAGTCCCTCTATTTTGTCTCCTTAAGAAACTCCCTTGGCCAGCCGAGTAGCGCGGTGGTTAAGAGCTGGCTTGGGACGCCAGTGGCCCCAGTTCGGATCCCACATGTGAGGGCCAATGACGCTGCCCTCTAAAAAAAAAAAAAAGAAAAGAAAAGAAACTCCCTAAAGGGGTCCATATTGTGTTTCTAGCCTTTTGGTCTCAGTTTCCACAGCATTAAGGTGTGAAAACCATATTGCTGTATTGAGAGTTTCCTATATTGAGAGTCAAATGAGATGAGTATGAAAAACACCTTATATAGGGCTGGTACCCAGCGAAGTGCTCTGAATATTACAGGATCATAGTACCTATAGAAGCATACATTCCAGAGGCCGTAGAAAGTGCTTAATAAATAATTTAAACGTGGTTACATTCTGGAGAGAACATGCCAACTAGGCTGGTATTTGGAATTAACTGCAAAGAAAAACTTCCATCAGGAATCCTACACCAATTAACACGCCTTCATGCTAGAGTGAATCCAGCAGCAGTGGGTGTCACGTTCTCCCAAAGTGGTGCCTATGCCAGCCTTTCTGCATTTAGCCAGTTAATGAACAGCTTGTGAATGACACTATGCCCACTCTGGTCCAATTTGGAAGGCTACCAATAGGATAAGACATCAATACGCCACACTCTGCTTTGCCGAGGTCCCAGCTGTGTCCGCCCTAAGTGCTTTTGCTCTCGGGCACTGTCTGATGTCCCCAGAGAAGTCAGCACCAGTGGGGTGAGGCTGCAGTAAGGGCCTGGCCTTTCCCCAATCGGAAAAGAGAGCCTTGTCTCAGATCCTGTGAGAGAAATGAGTGGGACATGGTATTCCGAGCAGCCCAGGTCTGGCTTTGGGCCAGGCACTGAGTGGCAAACAAGAAGGAACACATTCCAGGAAGGCAAGGAACCCTGCCAACTCAAAGGCGGCCTGGCAAGAAGGGCCTGCAGGGCGGGCGCCAGGTGCTTCTTGGCTCTATGGAGGTCAGACACGCAGGGGGATGGACTCCGGTTTCTCCGGATTGTCATTTCAGAGGCTTAACCTCCTCCCCGCCTTTCACTTTCAGTGGACCAAGTATATGCAACCATTACATTTGAATCCCCTCTGCTCTGGGGTCCAGCCCCTTATGTCTAAATGAAGGAGGAGGAGAGAGTTGCTGCCTCTTGAAATCACACTTTGCTGAGCCAGGTTTCTGTAATTCTGTGCCCTGAGTAAAAGGAGATGCTATTGACAATTAGGGCAGGTCAGGGTGAAAGCCCGAGATTTCTGTGCCCTTGTGGGAAGAGACACTGAGCTCCCACCCTGCTTCTGATCCCACCTTCCGCCCCCAAACACAAACACACACATTTGCTCTTCACTTTCATCAGCTCTGCCTTCCTACCGGCCTGACCTTCAGAAGGTCTGGAGAGCCCTTGGGAACGAATGCTTTTCTTTCAGAATCACCTCAGGCCTTTCCACAGGCCGCAGAAGAAGAGGGAAGAGAAGAAGATAAAGGACCAAAGGGGACAGAGAAGAAATGGCCACGTCAGCCTGCTGCCTAGGCAGTGCAGTGGACTTGGACCAGGCCTGGGCCCATTTTCACCCCAAAAGGGGACAGCGGGGGTGAGTTTTGTTGTTTTGTTTTTGTAAGAAGAATAAAGTCTGTTCCTCACCTCCTGGGCTCCAGTTCCTGCTAGACTTTGCTGCCACCTAGTGGCCCTGTTGGCATCCTTTCCCCTCAAAGAGAGACCAGTCCAGGGATTTGGCCTCAGCCCAGGCTTGAGGCAAACCAGAGAGCCTTCTCTGAGAAGCTTCTCTACCCTGATTCTGTGTCCCAGCAGCTAGTAGAGAGGAGCCGCACAGATTCACGACCTCATCCAGCTTGATAAGTGTCCTAATGCCAATGCCAGCAGGTAGGAGTGCCAAGGCTGACTGGCTGAGCGCCTGGGAGTGGGTAGTAAGCATGGGTGCAGTTTCTTGCTCCCAGGATGTCTTCAGTGAAATGAAGTTTTCCCAGAGCTCTTCCTGAATGCCCTTTTCACTAGATCTCCTGCCCCTCTCACGGCCTTTCCTCACATCTGGCTACATCCCATGTTGCAAAACAGGTTCCTGCAATATAGTATATATATATATATATATATATATATATATATATATATATATATATATTTGTCGGAAAAGTCATCACATATTTTAATCTATGTTTTTCAAAGGTATTTATTTATATAAAGAACAAAGATCAGGACCGGCCGAGTGGCGCGGTGGTTAAGCGCTGACTTGGGAAGCCAGCAGCCCTGGTTCAGATCTCACATATGAGGGCCAGTAATACTGCCCTCAAAAAAAAACAAAAAAAAAAACAGTTGTCTCAAATAAAAACGAGATATGCAATTGTTAAAAAAAAAAAACAAAGATCAATCAATGATATATTTCACATTTTGTTCGATAACCTTTTGCTATCTTTCAGTGAGCTTCATAATTCCTCGCTCATAGAAGAACCTGTCTTTATTTGCAAAAAACTGAACAAGGTGCTGATTTACAGCCTCATCTGAATCGAATGTTATATCATGCAAGGAGTTTTGAAGAGGGCGAAACAAGTGGAAGTCTGATGGCACAAGGTCAGGTGAGTATGGCGGGTGTGGCAACACATCCCATCCAAGCTCTAATCATTTTTGACGGGTGATCAAACTTGTGTGTGGTCTTGCGTTGTTGCAATGAAACACAACTCCTTTACAATTAACAATCTCTGGACATTTCTGGATGATGGATTCATTCAAACTGTCCAACTGCCGACAGTACACATTCGAATTGATTGTTTGGTTCCTTGGTAGGAACTCAAAAAGCATGACATCTTTAAAATGCCACCACACTAAGAGCATAACCTTCCTCTGATGAATGTCTGCTTTTGATGTCATTAGAGGTGAATCACCATGTAGGGACCAAGACCGTTTGCACACCACATTGTTGTAAACAATCCACTTCTCATCACCAGTTATCAGTCGCTTCAAAAAAAGATCATTTTTTGGGCCAGCCGAGTGGCGTGGTGATCAAGCGCTGGCTTGGGAAGCCAGCGGCCCTGGTTTGGGTCCCACATATGAGGGCCAGTAACACTGCCCTCAAAAAAAAAAAAAAAAAGGATCATTTTCCTCATGTTTAATGAACATATTGCAGATGTTTATATGCACCGTCAAATGAACTTCTTTGAGTTCATGCGGAACCTAAATATTGGGCTTGTTTACATATCCCAGTTTCTTCAGGTGGTCATGCATGCTTGAATGATAGATTTCAATATTTCTGCAATTTCTCGTCCGTGTTAACGTGGGTTTGACTCGATCAATGCCTTTATTTTGTCTTCAGAAACGGTGGGCCTCCCTGAGCGAGGAGCGTCGTTGAGATCAAAATCTCCAGCACGGAATTTCATGAACCATTGTTGGCACTGATGTTCTTGTAGAGCATTGTCATCATAAACTTTATGCAACTTTTCACAAGCTTGATGCACATTCTTCCTTTTATGGAAGTAAAACAATAAAATATAGCAAAAATGCACAGTTTGGTCTTCCATCCTCAACTTGTAGAATCTCCAAAATTCAACCAAATCGCTCAATTTTTTTTAGAACAGAAGTAGAACTGTCAGCTGTCAAATGACATAGCAATAACATAGATGTGAATGACTCTAGTACTTCCAAAAATGAATTAGTGCCATCTGTTGCAAATATGTGTCATGACTTTTCTGACAACCCAATATGTCAGAGGGTGCCAAAAAAATGTGTACACATTTTAAGGAAGGACGAAACTATTAAAATTGAAATACTCAATATGTACCTATAACAAAAGATGAACACAAGTCACATTTTGACTTCTGCAATTACAAGAGATGCTCAAAGACACTTCTGATTACAGTGAACTACTGCTTGAGCAACGTTGACCAAAGTGTCTACTTGTATACATTTTTCTGGCCCCCCAGTCTAGTACCCACCTATCACTATACATATTTATTAACATATTATTGACTATATTCTCTATGCTGTAGGTTACATCCGCTTGTCGATTTTGTAACTACCATTTTGTACTTTGGGTTTTTTTAAAGATTTTATTGGGGAATCGGGGAAGGGGAACAGACAAGTTGCTGTCCTTTTGTTCTTCAGTCTAGTTGTGGAGGACATCGCTTCACTGGCCCATGTTGGTATTATCATTGTGCTCTTCCCGGGTGAGGTAGTCACTTGCCAGCCATTGAACGGCCACTCACAGCAGCTCACAAAAGCACATGCCAGCTGCCAGCCAACCCCACTGCAGCCTACGCCATCATCGGTGACTCATGGCAGCTCAGCTCCAGGTCAAGCTATTGTACACCATCTTAGCTTTAGAGGGCGCAGTGTCACTGGCCCACATGTGGGATCCGAACCAGGACCCTGGTTTAGAGTTGGATTGGCGCCCCAATCCAACTCAACCAACACTCCACTCAGCCAGCCCCAGTTTGTACTTCTTAATCCCTTCTCCCTTTTCTCTCATCCCCAACCTCCCTCCCATCTGGCAACTATCAAAATGTTCCTCTATATCTATGAGGTTGTTTCTGTTTTGTTTGTTGTGTTCTTCAGATTCCACATATAAGTGAAATCACATTGCATCTGTCTTCGTCTGTCTAACATACTCCACTCAGCACAGTACCCTACAGGTCCATCCATGCCACTGAAGGTGGCAAGAACCCATTCCCTTCCATGGTGGAGCAATATTCTATTGCATGTACCACCCTCTCTTTATCCATTCATCCATCAACAGACACCCAGGCTGCCTCCACATCTTGGCCATTGTGACAATACTGCAATGAACATATGGGTGCAATCATCCCCTCAAAATAGCAAATTAGGGTTTCTTCAGATAAATACCCAGAAGTGGGATTACTGAGTTCTTCCTTTGTCTCCTGTTATAGCCTTTGTGTTTTTGTGTTGTTTTTTTAAGATTTTTATTGGGGAATTGGCGGAGGGGAACAGCATTGGGGAATTGGGGAAGGGGAACAGACAAGTTGCTGTCTTTTTGTTCTTCAGTTTAGTTGCGGAGGATGTTGCTTCACTGTTGGTATCATCATTGTGCTCTTCCCGGATGAGGCAGATCGGTCGCTGGCCTCTGGATGTCGCTCACCGCGGCTATTGGCAGCTCATGCTTGGCTGCCAGCCGCTCACGCTGGCTGCGGGCCACTCACTGTAGCCTATGACAGCCCACTGCAGCAGGGGCTGCAGCCCACACCATCTCCGGGGCTCGCACAGCCCAGCTCCAGGTGGAGCTGTTGTTAGCTGTAGAGGGCAGTGTCACTGGCCCTTATGTGGGATCCGAACCGGGGCCGCTGGCATCCCAAAACCAGCGCTTAACCAATGCGCCACTCGGCCGGCCTAGCCTTTGTTTTAAAGTCTATATTGTCTGGTATGAGTATTACTACCTCAACTTTGTTTGTTTGTTTCCAGTTTCATGAAATATCTTTTATTCCATCCCTTTATTTTCAGTATGTGTGTATCTTTCTATCTGAAGTGAGTCTCTTGTACGCAGCATATGTAAGGGTCTTGTTTTCTTCTCCATTCAGCCCTCCTGTGTCTTTTTTTTTTTAATTCTTTTATTGTGAAATAAACATTTTTTTAAATTAGTTTCAGGTGTACAACACAGTGCAATAGTTATACTTTTTACCCCTCAAAATGAAAACCCCCCTCCCCTGTTCGCCACCCCACTCCCCCCCATATCATACGTATCTATTACAATTCCTTTGACTCCCTTCTATAGTATACTCCACATTCCATGAATATCTATATATTCAATTACAATTGGCATACAATATTATTCAACATCAGCTTCAGGTGTACAGTGCAGTGATCAAGCCTCTACTCCATCCATGAAGTGGTCTTCCTAACAAGGCATATGACCATCTGACACGCCACAAAATTTTTGCAACATTATTATATTCCCCAAACTGTGTTTCATATCCCTGTGGCAATATTGTAGTTGCCTATTTATGCTGTCTAATCCCTTCCCCTTCTCCCTTATCCCCACTCTCCTCCCAACTGGCAACCCTCAGTTTTTCCTCTATATCTATGAGTCTGTTTCTGTTTACTTTGCTTGTTCATTCAATTTTTCAGATTCCACATATAAGTGAGATCATATGGCATTTGTCTTTCTCCAACTGACTTATTTCACTTAACATAGTAGTCTCTTCACAACACTATCAATTACATTCCCAGAATTGCCCCCCATATCCCTGCAGCAACATTGTAGTCACCTACCTACGCTGTCCAAAACCTTCCCCCTCTCCCTCATCCCCATCCCCTCCCAGCCAGCAACCATCAGTTTTTCCTTTATATCTGCTTGATATGATTTCAATCTTCTTAAATTTACTGAGACTTGTTTTGTGGCCTAACATGTGGTCTATCTTGGAAAACGTCCCATGTACACTTGAGAAGAATGTATGTTCTGTTGTTTCAGGGTGAAATGCTCTAAAAATATTGATGAAGTCCAGCTAGTCTAAAGTGTCATTTAAGGCCACTCTTTCCATGTTGATTTTCTGTCTAGAGGATCTGTCCATTGGTGACAATGGGGTGTTGAAGTCCCCTACTACGATAGTGTTACTGTTGATCTCTGTCTTTATGTCTGTTAAAATCTGTTGTATATAATTAGGAGCTCCTATGTTGGGTGCATAGATGTTTATTAGGGTTATAGTGCCCTTCTTTGTCTTTTATTGCAGTCTTCATTTTAAAGTCTATTTTGTCCAAAATAACTACTGCTACTCCAGCTTTTTTTCCTCATTTCCATTTGCATGAAATATCTTATTCCATCTGTAAACAGTATATATATAGGTCCTATTTTCTTATCCACTCAGCAATTCTCTGTCTTTTGATTGGAGTATTTAGCCCATTCACATTTAAAATGATTATTGATAGGTACATATGGATTGCCATTTTGTTATTTGTATTCCTGGTCTTCCTGGGTTAGCTTGTTTACCCCTTCCTTTTGTTTAAAAAAGCCCTTTTAACATTTCTTGCAATGCTGGCTTGGTGGTAATGAATTCCTTAAGCTTATTCTTTTCTGAGCAGCTCTTTATTTCTCCTTCAATTTTAAGTGATAGCTGTGCTGGGTAGAGCAATCTTGGTTGTAGGCCTTTATTTTGCGTCACTTTGAATATCTCCTGCCACTCCCTTCTGGCCTGCAGAGTTTCTGTAGACAAGCCAGCTGTTAGTCTAATAGGAGTTCCTTTGTATGTAACCTGCTGTCTTTCTCTTGCAGCCTCTAGGATTCTGTCTCTGTCTTTAACCTTTGCCATTTTAACTATGATGTGTCTTGGTGAGGACCTGTTTGGGTTCAGCTTGTTTGGAACCCTCCGCACTTCCTGGGCATGTATGTCGATTTCCTTCACCATGGTAGAGAAATTTTCAGTCATTATTTTTTCAAATACATTCTCGACCGCTTGCTTCTTCTCTTCTCCTTCTGGTATTCCTATGAGTCAAGGGTGGTTGCACTTCATCTTGTCCCATAGGGCTCTTAAACTACTTGCATTGTTTTTTATTTTTTTGTCTTTTTGTTGTTCCAACTGGGTGATTTCTGCTATTTTGTCTTCCAAATCGCTGATCCGATTCTCTGCTTCATCTACTCTACTGGTGATTCCTTCGAGTGTGTTCTTCATTTCAGTTATTGTATTCTTTAGTTCTAACTGGTTGTTTTTTATGATTTTCCTATCCTTCTTTATGTCCTCACTATGTTTGTTAAACATTCTTATCATCAGTGTTCTAAACTCTGTCTCTGAAAGGTTGGATCCCTCTGTTTCATTTAGTTCCATTTCTGGAGGTTTCCTCTGATCTTTTACTTGTGACATGTTTCTTTGTTTCCTCATTCTGGCTGTCGCTCTGGGATTCCTTTGATGTAATAGATAGATCCCCAGAAAAGCCCTGGCTGGATCATGCAGGCACACAACTCATGGCCCAACACTCCGAGGAAAATTCCCAGTCTCAGCGTGTCCCAATCAGCCGCTCACAGATCAGGCCAAGCAGACCGACAACCAATCTTCAGCCTAGCTACTTTGCATGTGCAATGTGGAGAGTGGGGACCCGAGGTGGTTCGCGTACCTCTGGGTCTCAGTGCCCTCTGTTGGAGCAGGAGGGCACCTACACAGCGTTTCCCTGGCAACGCAGTATAAGCCAGGCGGAGGGTGGGGATCCAAGGCTGCATGCATGTGCGCACGCACACACACGCACTCCTGCGCCAATTCCCCCAGACCAATGCAGTCCCAGACCTGACCCTCTGTGGGAGGGCCCAAGCCCGACAAAATGGCGCCCTCCCTACACCACTCGTGTGCAGGGTCCACACCAGGAGAACAATAGTCCAAAAACCTCGAGCTTCTGCATCAAAGGTGCTCAGTTCAGTCTGTCCCTGCAGGCTCCCGGGTCCGGCTCACACAGCCACTCCCTCCACCAGGAACCAGGTAAGTGCTCACCGGCGAGCAAGTCCATGCGCCGGCCCCACTGATTCTCCAGCTGCTCTCAGCCTCACCGAGCTGGGCAAAGAGAGTCCTCACTAATTTACTGCCAGCTATCGTGGAACTCCTGGCAAAGGAACTCTGGGCTGGTGAGCTTGGTGTGCGACCGGAGGGTCTCTCCCCCAACCAGAGAAGCCTCCCCACAGCTGGGGCGTCCCTCACGGGGCTCGCCCTCTCTCGTCTCCGCCCGTCCTACCAGACCCGACGTGGCCTCCTCTTTAAGTTCTTCGTTTAGAGGTTCTGTTCATCTAGTGTTCCGGGGACCTCCAGGGTTGAATGTTGTATAAATTATTTGTAATTTTGGTGTTATCCTGGGAGGCAGTTAGCACAGCGTCTGTCTATTCTGCCATTTTACTGGAAGTCCCCTCCTGTGTCTTTTGATTAGAGCATTTAATCCATTTATATTGAAAGTAATTGTTGATATGTGGTTATTTCCATTTTATTATTTATCTTTTTGTTTTTTTCATCTTAAAGAACTCCCTTTAACATTTCTTGTAATACTGGTTTGGTGATGATGAATTCCTTTATTTTTTTCTTGTCTGGGAAGTTCTTTATCTGTCCTTTGTAAATGATAGCCTTACTAGGTAGAGTAGTCTTGGTTGTAGATCCTTGCTTTTCATCACTTTGAGTATTTCCTGCCAATCCCTTCTGGCCTACAATGTTTCTGGCAGGCCAAGTTCAGCCACAGCCTGTTGAGAAATCAGCTGACAGTCTTATGAGCTCCCTTGGAGGTAACTGACTGCTTTTCTTTTGCTGCTTTTAAGATTCTCTTTTTGTTTTTAACCTTTGGCATTTTAATTATAACATATTTTGGTGTGGGCCTGTTTGGGTTCATCTTGTTTGGGGCTCTGAACTTCCTGAGCTTGTATGTGTATTTCATTTGCCAGGTTAGGGAAGTTTTCAGTCATTATTTCTTCAAATAGGTTCTCAATTCCTTGCTCTCTCTCTTCTCCTTCTGGTATGCTTAATGTTGTCCCAGAGGCCCCTTAAACTCTCCTCATTTTTTTGCCTTCTTTCTTCTTTTTGCTGTTCTGATTGGGTGTTTTCTGCTACCTTATCTTCCAAATCGCAGATTCAATCCTCCACTTCATCTAATCTGCTGTTGATTCCCTCTACTGTATTCTTCATTTCAGTTATTGTATTCTTTCTCTTTTTGTTTTTTAAAGATTTTATTGAGGAATTGAGGGAGGGAAACAGCATTGGGAAATCGGGGAAGGGGAACAGACAAGTTGCTGTCCTTTTTGTTCTTCAGACTAGTTGTGGAGGACGTTGCTTCAGTGGCCCATGTTGGTATTATCATTGCGCTCTTCTCGGGTGAGGCAGTTGCTCGCCTCTGGACGGCCCCTCACAGTCGCTCTCAACAGCTGACGCTGGCTGCTGGCCGCTCACGCTGGTTGCTGGCCACTCATGGTAGTTCACGGCAGCCCACTGCAGCCCCACTGCAGCCTATGCCATCACCAGCAACTCACAGCATCCCAGCTCCAGGTCAAGCTGTTGTTCACCATCTTTGCTGTAGAGGGCGCAGTGTCACTGGTCTGCATGTGGGATCCGAACCGGGGCCCTGCTACTCAGAGCTGGCGTCCCAAGCCAACTCTTTTTTTTTTTTTTTTTAGCTGAGCCATCCTGCCACCTGTTGGCAGCTCAGCGGTAGCTCAGCTCAGGCTGGGGATTGAACTGCTGTTGCTCAGAGCTCAGTTCACACTCTTGAGTGGGCTCTTAACCAACTGAGCCACTCGGCCAGCCCCCAAGCCAACTCTTAACCAACACTCAGCCAGCCCTGTAGTCTTTATTTCTGACTGGTTCTTTTTTATGTTTTCTGTCTCCATTTTTATTTTTCCTATTTGTTGGAGTTGTCCCTGAGATCATAGAGGACCTTATAATGAGTGTTGTGAACTCTGCATCTGGTAAATTGCTTGTCTCCATTTTGTTTAGTTCTTTTCCTGGAGCTTTGTCTTGTTCTTTTATCTAGTACATGTTTCTTAGTCTCCCCATTTTGGCTGCCTCTCTGTTTCTATGTATTAGATAGAGCTGCTATGCCTCCCAGTCTTGGTAGAGTGGCCATTTGTAGTAGTGGTCCTGTGGGGCCTAATGATACATTCTCCCTGGTCACCAGAGCCAGGTGTTCCAGTTGTGTCTCCTGTGTGTGTTGTGTGTATCTTCCTGTTGTAGTTGAACCTTTGTTGCTGTTTGCATGTCAATAGGAGGGATTGACCCTCAGGCTGATTGGTTGCGAGGAAGGACTGGCCATGACTACAGTGGAGGAGTTGTTGTGCAGGGGCTGACCCTACAGAGCAGGGTTCACTTTAGTGGTGCTCTGCTTCCTGCCCAGTGTGCTCTTTGGATGTGTTGTCCTTGAAAGTGGCCATGTGATGCTGTGGCTTTGCCTGAAGCTAGCCACCAGGCATGCCAGCCCTGGGACCTCCTGGGAGGGACCCCACTGTAGGCCAAGTTCAACTGCAGCCTGTGTCCTGCCTAGGGCCACCTGGCATCAACCACAGAGCAATCTACAGATAGTCACCACTCACACTGTGCTTGGAGGTGCCTTGATAGGCCAAGCCATGAACCAAGGCAGGCTGTCACTAGTGCCAGGCTTAGGGCAGCTCAACCAGAGTTACAGGACATGCTGAAGCCAGATGCTATTTGTTTGGGGTTTATGAACCTTTGAGAGATCTTGGAAGAGTCCTCAGCATGAGCCAAGACAGGCCATTTGTACAGAAAAGCCACTGGAAGAGGCTTGTATGGGCCCACAAGTTGAGGGAGCAGGGTCTCAGGGAATCACCAGGATGAGGTGGAGGGCTTAACAAAGGTGTTAGCCAGTTTGATGGAGATTCAGTTATGAAGGCTGCCTGCGTCTGCACACAAGGATGGGAAAGGGCTTAACAATGAAACAATGGCTTCTGCCAGCTTCTCCCTCCAAGACAAAGCTACCCCTCCAGCCCTTGCCCCAAAGCTGGACAACTCAGTTCCTCCCTGTTTGTCTCTGGTGCCTCACCCCCACCCCCGAGCCATAGCCCCAGCACTGGAACCCAGAATAAGTCAGTCCTTCCATGAGTAAGTCCATGCATTGATCTCTTATTAGAAAAATCTGGGATTGCAGCAGCCCTAGTCTCACTCAGCCACAATCTCCTCTGGTTTTCACAGCCAGAAGTTATGGAGATTTGTCTCCCCAGCACTGGAACTCTGGGCTGGGAGCCTGCTGTGGGTCTGGGATCCCTCGCTCCTCCAGGGGGGACCTCTCCAGCTGAGATATCCCCATTTTTAATGGTCACATGTGGGTGTGGGACCAGCCCATTCAGTGTCTCCAACCCTCCTACCAGTCTCGAGGTGGCTTCTT
Source organism: Aselliscus stoliczkanus (assembly GCA_033961575.1). Taxonomy (NCBI): domain Eukaryota; kingdom Metazoa; phylum Chordata; class Mammalia; order Chiroptera; family Hipposideridae; genus Aselliscus; species Aselliscus stoliczkanus. The sequence continues at coordinate 60,666,983 of CM066732.1, read as the reverse complement.
CTGTATGTCTTTAGATGTAGGGCTTCCTATCTTAGCATATCCATTTTTAAGTGTGTAGTTCCATGGTGTGAAGTACATTCATGCTGTTGTACAACTATTACTGCCATCCATCTCCAGAACTCATTTAATCTTGCAAAACTGAAACTCTATGCCTGTTAAACAATAATTCTCCATTCCCCTCCCCAGCCCCTGGCAACCTCCATTCTACTTTCTGTCTCTATGAGTTTGATTACCCGAGGTACTTCATATAAGTGGAATCATACAATATCTGTCTATGTCTGGCTTATTTCATTTAGCATAATTATCCTCATGGTTCATCCATGTTGTAGCATATGATGGAATGTCCTTCCTTTTTAAGGCTGAATAATATTCCATTGTATGTTTATACCACATTTGTTTATCCATTCATTTGTCAATAGACACTTGGGTTGCTTCCACCTTTTGACTATTGTGAATAATGCTGCAATGAACATGGATGTACGGATCGCTCTCTGAGACTCTGTTTTCAATTCTTGGGGGGTATATGCCTAGAAGTGGGATTACCAGATCATATGGTAGTTCTATATATTTTTTTCTTTTTTTAAAGATTTTATTGGGGAATTGGGGGAGGGGAACAGACAAGTTGCTGTCCTTTTGTTCTTCAGTCTAGTTGTGGAGGACATTGCTTTACTGGCCCATGTTGGTATTGTGATCATTGCACTCTTCCTGGCTGAGACAGATAGGTCACCGGCCATTGGACTGCTGCTAACAGCAGCTCTCGACAGCTCACGCCAACTGCTGGCCACTCACACTGGCTGCCAGCTGCTCAGGCCAGCCCCACTGCAGCCTACACCAAAGCCGGCGACTCACAGCAGCCCAGCTCCAGGTCGAGATATTGTTCACCATCTTAGCTATAGAGGGCGCAGAGTCACTGGCCCTCATGTGGCATCCAAACCGGGGCCCTGCTGCTCAGAGCTGGCACTCCCAAGCCAACTCTTAACCAATGCGCCACTCAGCCGGCCCTATTTTTTTTTTTTTTTTTTGAAGGCAGTGTCACTGGCCCTCATATGTGGGACCTGAACCTGGGCCACTGGCTTCCCAAGCCAGTGCTCAACCACTGCGTGACTCGGCCGGCCCCAGCCGGCCCTATTTTTAATGTTTTGAAGAACTGCTATGCTGTTTCCACAGTGGCTGCACCATTTTACATTCCCACCTACAGAACATAAGGGCTGCAAGTCTCCACATCCTCACCAACACTTGTTCTCTGTTTTTTTGATAGTAGCCATCCTAATGGGAGTGAGGTGTATTTGGTTGTGGCTTTGATTTGCATTTCCCAAATGATTAGTGATATTGAGCATCTTTTCAATGTGCTTGTTCAACATTTATACATCTTTTTTGGAGAAATGTCTACTCAAGTCCTTTACCAATTTTTAAATAGGTAAAGTTGTTTTTGTCGAGTTGGCTTCTTCAACCTCTTTTCATGTCAGTCTCCCACTTGATTAATATCCTAGAGTCATGCAGATGGTCTCTCTATTCCTCAGAGATATATGCACTCTTTCCTACGTTTTGCAGTTGCTGAGCCATTTACCAGGAAGGATCTTTTCCTGGCTCTTCCCAATGACTGGCTTCTGATCCTTTAGGCACCAGCTTAAATGTCACTTCAGAGAACCTTTCTTGTCTACCTATCCAAAGTCCTCTCCCTATTTATCTCCTATCACTGCTTCTTTCCTGCACAGAACTTAATCACAAGCTGCAATTTCCTTGTTTGTTTACATACTTACTTGGACCTTACATTTAAATGGAACCCAAGTGCCATGGAGATGGAGAGATGCTACCTTACATGGTCACGGCTACAGCCCCAGTGCCTAGCATAGTACCTGGCACATAGTCTGGGATCAATATTTACTTAATGAATGAATCCCTACTAGAGAGGCCATCTAGGGAGAAAGCAAGGTGATGTGGTCCAAACTGGAATTTAACCTGCCAGATCATCTAGGCTTGATGTTATAGAAAAAGTTACAGGAGTTTTCTGGTGCTGAGCTCTGGACTTTACTTCCTGAATCAGAAACACAGTACTGTTAAAACCAGAGACAATGTATTAGCGTGCCCAGGAGAAATGGGAAAGCATTCTCAGTGTTCCCCCACCAGAGACAGAAGGCTGTGGTGGTTTGCTGTGGCCATCCTTCCTCTTTGCCATATGCCTGAAGTATGAGTCAGCTCAGCCAAAGTCCTGTGAGATTTGCAGAATACTTGGCATTCTGGGAATGCCTTGGGCTCCCTCAGTCTCCTTGGTGCCAGATATGTCAGTAAGAGTACCTTAAGTGAGTAGTCAAAAAGTAAAAATGAACTCTCCATACCACAGGACACTAGAAAAATTTCTTTTTTATTTAAAAATATTTTCAAAGGCTAATGCCATAGCGGGACAACCCGATAGTTGAACCAAACTCTCAGGGAATTAGAGGAGCATCAGCCAATGCAAGCAGGTCTGAATAAATACACATAGTTTATAAATGAGCACAGCAGAAGGTACACTGGCCGCAGAGGACCAGGCTAGGGGACAAAAGGGGGAAACAGAGAGCAGACCCTCCAGAGGGACAGACGCACCCGTACCACTCAAAGCTCTGGACCCTAAGAGGGCCTCCAAAGCCACCGACCCTACAGCTGCCTCCTGCCCTTTCTGAGCCTGGGGCATGGCTGGACACTACATTCATCAGCATTTGGCACAGTCACCCATAACTTGGCACCTCTCCTGGCCTCTGGCTCAACTTAGCAAGGCTCAGAGAATGGGTCTGTTCTCCCTACTCTTTAGCAAGGACCAGGGAGGGGAGGCTCTGGGGCAAGGAGGATTATTTCCCTGAAAACATCATGGAAAGCAGTGACGAAGGGAGCTGGTTCCCAAAAAGGATGGGTATTCAACCAGTGTGGCACTCTAGGGAGAATAGAACAGTGAGTTTCACCTGAGACATACAGATTTGGTGCAAGCAACCCACAAGGTCAGGCTCTAAACATAATCCTGGAAGCTGGCAAGGGGAGGGGATGAAGAGACCCCCAGTCTGAGCTTAGGGAGTTGTCACCTACTGTCAGTCTCCTCAATCCTCTTTTGGGTTTTGTCATAAACAGGACAGACAATCATGGCTCCATGATAAATAATTTTCTCCTGGATTTCTCCCCACTTAACCACTCAAGTGTTTGAAGAGGGGAAAACAGTGGCTATTCTGACACCACCCACCCCATCACCAGTGCCTCTCCCTGATACCACTGGCCTCCTTATTAAGGCCTTTCCAGAAACTCCAAAGGCACTGTCTTAACAGATAGGAGTCCCGGGTAGGGCAGGCCAGAGTTCTGAGGCATGGAAAAGCTTTTCAGAATAGAGACTTTGACAGAGAAGGAGGAATCTCTAAAGCAAAGCCACCACTGTATCTACCCTTCCAACCCCCTACCTCTCCTGTCCCCAAAGATATCAGACAGAACCCCCAGCTTGGCCCTGCACTGTACCATACCCACTGTGGACACCTCCACCTTATTGATGGAACAGCTGCTGGTGACAAGAGTGAACTCTGCCCTATGGTGGCCGAACACCATCATGCCTATCTACCCAGCCAAACCCCTCTGCCCAGCTGCTGTTGGCCATATCTGAGATCTAAGCAGTCAGGCAGGGAGCACAAAGCAAGACCTCAGATCAAAGCCACCACCCTCATCAGACTTACTTTACACCTGTGGCTCCTTGAAAATGTTTGGGCACACCAGGGGGAGATGCAGTACCCATCTGTGATCAAAGACCATGCTCCCCATTTCACTAGGAAGTGGCAGCTGAGGATATATGCAACGCTAGGCCTCTGTTCTCCTTCGCAGCCCTCACCACTGTCCCCTGCTGCAGAAGCGTCCTCCCAGATTCAGCCAGCCTCCTCATAAGGGGCCGGAACAGAGCCTCAGCACAGCGCATCAACACTCCTCTCTTGCTGGTATGCTGGTCACCAGCCTTCCTTGCCTCATTCGTAGCTTGCCCCCACCTCCCTCGAAGCTGCCCTTGGCCTGACAGGTAGGTGCCCAGATCTCTGCAGAGCAGTCCTGTGGGCCCCAGAACAGAGACGCTGAGCACATGGCAGTAGAGCAGAGCCGCACTGGTGGTTTGGGTTCTGGCCTCGGTCCCACCACTGGAGTGAGCCATGTGACAGTCAGAGGGCTGCGTTCCATGGCCTTTGTCCCATGGAGGGGGCCCTCGTGCTCTGTCTGTGCGCCAGAACTGTTTCCAAGGAGCGAGTTAATTTGTTTTTTCATTTATGTGGTTGCTGAAGCTTAGTGTACAGAATTCCTTAGCTGGTTCCAAAAATCTGGCTTTTTGCCTGCGTCCAAAAATTGTAGGAGCTTTGTAAACAGGTACTTCAGACCACTCATTGGAAGAGGGAGAAGAGTTGGGGGAGGAGGAGGGATCTGGAATATTTTCCTTCCTAGTCAGTCCCAGCACAGCAGCAGCATAAATCCAACAGGGCCTTTGACAGAACCTAGCACCCAGAGCATTCTTCTTGGAGGAATGGACACAAGGGCCCAGTGGCTGTTACCTGCACACAGAGAGATACCCAGGTCAGAGAAAGGGCCTGATGGGTCAGTGAAGCCGTTCCCCGCTTCAGAGTGGGTCAGCATGGGATCTGGGTACCCTGCATACCCTGCTGGACCTTACTGTGGTACATCAAGCCAGGTTGTCAAGGGCAGGGCCAAGTCCAGCCAGGGCAACATGTAGCCTGGTTGTAGGTTTTGGTCCCTGTCCTTAACCCTGAATCCCAAAGGCATTGGGAAGAGAAAGGGCATCACCTGTGCCCAGGGACTAGGCCATCCCAACTCAGGGAGCATAACTGCTGTTCCAGCTGGGAGATGCGGAATGCCAGGTAGGACGAGGACATGACCAAGAGGCAGATCCTGGAGAAAAGGGGACAAGAGGAGTTGAATCTCTCTTCCAGAAAAGGGCATTTTTAGAGGCTCCCCAAAAGTAGCACTGGGAACTAAGCTACTCCTGCAACTGGAGGAACTGAAGAACCCTTCACCCTGCAGCCATGTTCAAGCCTAGGCATCTTCCATCCCAAAGGCCACGTGGGGGTCCTGAGACTCATCTCCACATGGTCACCTTGAAGACCAGCAGGAGTTCTGGGTTCTTCAGCTGAGCCCACCTTCCCTCCGACCAGCCACCTTAGTCTGGCACCTCCCCTGGGAGGACACTAAGATTACCCCCTAAGGCAGTAGGCCCATTCCCCCAGCAAGTGCTGAGGTCGACAGTCAAAACCCAGCCAGCAGACCCAGAGGAAAGGTGGTGGTGGTGGGGGAGGGAAAGCCAGGCACTGGCTGTTCATGGGCCAACCCACCATGCTTTCTATCCACTGGTCCTTGGGCAGAGTCACAGACAAGTCTGGGGCCCCAGAAACTACCCTAATGGTGGGCAGCAAGGTCATGGCTTTCCCCTAGTCCATCTGATGGCCTCCTCCAATTTTGCTGGCCTTCCCCAGTCCTGTGCAACCCTTCATTTTCTCAACACTTTCATATCCTGCCCCTCCTCATCGCATAGCGTTAACCCCAAATTACAGGATTGTTAAAATAAAAATGAGATACTTTGTCTCGGTACAGAAGGGCCTGCCATGTGGTTTCCAGACACCACCCAGGGGCTTGCAGTAGACTCGGAATCTCCCCCTCGCTAAGGACAGTGACCTCCCTGCACACCAAGACCCCTGCTCCAAAGGCCACCCTGATACCTGGGTGGTCTGCCCCTCCCCCACTCCAGTCACCTACAGCAGGAAGAAAACCTTGAGGAGCCGGTAATCCCACAGCCTGGACTCTTCATCACCCCTGGGCTCCTCCTCCAGCGTCTCCTCACAGACAGCATCCTCTGCAATAAGAGAGCAGTCAGGCATCTCCCTGGGGCAGGCAGGACCCCAGCACAGGGCATGCCCACTGCCCGCCATTCTCTAAAGCTGTTTGGGCCCTTGGCTGTCCCTTATGGATTTGGGATCCCTGTGGGCTGAGAGCCCTGCTGGTGGGGTCATCCCTTTCCACAGAAGTGGGCGAAGGAAAAGCCTGGTCTTTGCATGCAGTCGTCATGGACAAGCCCCCTGAACTCACCAGGCCCTGGAGGTTTCCTGGAAGGGAAGAAGCCATCCATGGAGCCCATGGATGCCCGAGGGATACAAGGGATGTTGGCTTGGAGGGACAGGGACCTGGAGGCAGGGCACACTTTTCTCCACTTCATCTCGGGGATGAGGACTTCCTGCAGAGAAGGCAGGGGAGCTGTCTCACCACCGCCCTTGGGATCCTACTTTCCTTAGGGGCCCACACCAGGTTTAGCAAAGCTTTCTCCACATAGTCCCAACACGGATGCCTAGCAAGGCATGGAAGCAGGTGCCCGAGGAGGGGAACCCATGGCCATAGCCACCACGTGTCTCTCCTATGGGCTCCCTTGCCAGGACCAGCTCCTCCTCTAGGGAACATCTCTGAAGATTGCTAGTGTAGAACCACTGTGGGATCCAAGACGGGAACCAACCCAGATATGTGCTCAGATAAGCTGATTCCAAGAAAGCTCAGCACAACCTGTCTTAGATGGGATGTCATGACTCTTTCTAATCTAGGCTCTAACCCTGAGCGTGTCACTGATCTTGGCAGGGGGTACTTAAGGTCCCCATCCACAAAAATGGGAACATCGCCTACTAGCTCCCTACATGGTATTGTGCATACTGCATGCTTCGTTAATCACGTAATCGTTCCCAAAGGAGGCTTCAAACACCCTGGAGTCATTTCCATCCTCCATCCCTATTCTAGAAACTCAGCTCTGCCTACCCAGAAGCCCAGCTGCCAAGGAAACAGTCGGCAAATCTAAAGTGAGTCTGTCTGGGATCTATTTAATCGCCTTTGGAGTTCTTCTCCTGGGATGTCTCCACCCCCTTAAAGGAACTCTGCTGAAGGAAAAAGGCTGGGTCACTGGCCCTGTGCCCTACAGGTGTGGGATCCAGGGGTGGACAGTGTTCTGGGGGCTGGGCCTCTGTTCTGCTCATAACATCAGCAGATCTCCCAGGACCTGGCGGGTCTGGGGGACCCCCTGACACAGCATGGCCACGGGCTCGGGAAGCTGGCGCCTGAGTTCTGCGTGGTAGATCCCTGCCTGGGAGGCCCTGAAGCCTCAGCCACGAGCCATCTCAGGCCAGCAGCTCTCACTCCTGGTCTCAGCTCTCACCAGAGACTCGCACTCAGGTTCCTCTGGAAATTCTCTTACACTCAGACTCTTCTTGCTGGAAGGCTGAGGAGGAAAGGGAACAGGGGTCATTTGTCCATTTCGAACAGCCAAGGTCAGGCATGGGGAGGCATTAGCGTTCTCTAAGGGAGCTTGACCCCTATTCCGGGTCAGAGGGAGTCTAGCTCCCAAGTTTACAGGGGTGCCCTGTTTAATGCTGGAGCAGAGAGGCAAGTCTAAGGCAACCTACTCTCCCATGCTGCTGTCCCTCCCCTTCCTCACCACAGGCCCAAGAGAGCTGCAGGCACCCTGGGAAGCTGCCCCGAGCTCCTGTCTGTCTTACACTGAGGAAGCACAAGTGAGGGCAGATACACAAGGGCCCACAGGTCTCTTAGAGACATGGAGAGTCTCTGACACCCTGAGCCTGTTACTCCCCTCTCCCTGCCCATTTCCTGTGATGAGGAGATGGGCAACCTCCCCCAACAGCTGAGACCTCCGTCCAGGCCTGATCAGCCTGCCTGGCCTACCTCCTACTCGAGCTCCATACCTGTAGGTGAGTGCAGACCCTCCTCAGCATGTCATATACACTGTCCCGGGACATCAGTGACACAAAAATATACTGGGACATGGAAAGAAAACAGACAGGAAAGAAAACATACTCCTAAGTAAAGACTTAGGAGTATGCTGGAGTCAGGAGGTGGGCTGCGATGGGGAGGCTGACCAGGGAGTGCAGTCCAGAGTCACTGACCTTCTGGTTGGTGTTGGTGGTGATGGCCAGGCCATTGGGAAGGAGCCGTGCCAATCTGTGTTTTTTGATCATTTGCACAGACACCAGAGGAATGACCACCTGAGGGGAGAGAGGCGTGCTTCTGTGAGGGCTCGTTCCCAATGACACTGTCCCTTTGCTCCTGGCACGGGGCCCCAGTCACAGCATGTAGTGAGCCAAGCCCAGGGACCATGGAGAAGCCTGGGCCCATGTGGGAGAGTACCGGAACCTCCCCCTTTGCATGCAGGCTCCCCTTCCAGTTATCCCCACCACCCTGTCAGCCTTGGCAGCACACGCCACTCCAGGCTTTCACCCTGTTATCCAGCAGGCCAAGGTTTCTCTGTGAATCCTATCCTCTAGGAATGGGGTGCCCTGACCTACCTCCTGAACACACTTATGGCTCCCCCTAACTGTGATATCCCACTCTGATTCTGAAGGCATTTCGGAGGCAGAATAATTTGGCTGTGAACTGCTCAGGCCAACTCAGTCCAGATGTGGAGCCTAAGTTCGGGCCCCTGTTTTGGAAGGGGCAGTGTTGAAACCGGGCAGGGTGCCTCACAGCTAGCTGCTCCTCCAAACCAGTGAGGGGCCTCACTGACGGACAGAGGGACAGATGTGACTCAGGCATGCTCACAGGGCAGGGGACTGTCTCTTCCCTGGGCTGGGGTAGCCCTTACCACTCATTACTACCTTGATATCCTTGCCAAAGAGGCTGGCGTGGAAGCAGAGCCAGTTGGGGGAGATGTAGAGCCGGCCCTGGAGAAGGAGGTCCCTCTGGAGAGCACAGGAGCATACTGGGAAGTCACAGGAGAGAAGATGCCATGAGCAAGGTCACCTGGAGGGCCCCAGGGACGGGGTCCTCACACGCGGGAGTCCAGAGTCCAGCCTCAGGGGCTGTCTTCCTCAGAACCCTACTTCTCAAACAACCCACCCCAGCACCCCGAGTCCTTTCTAGAGAATCCTGACCGCCCCAAGCCCACCACATAAGACTACAAGATGTTTCCTTTTCCTCCATCTATGCCTCCAAGAGTCCAGGCATGTGTCCGCCCTGGTCCCCCAAGCCTGGACTCTCACACGCTCAGGCAGGATCCCTGCCCTGCAGAGGGGGCCTTGATTGTGCAAACGCTCCCACATTCTCAGTGAGAGGTCTCAGCAGGAAAGAATAGACACTGGTAAGAGCGGAACAGGAAATAACATTTCCTGGAGAAAACCTTCACAAATTCAGCTTCATATCCCAAACCAGCCCAGTCTTCTCACACTTTTGAAGAAAAAGGGACCAGCCACATCCAAAGGGCAGCCTGTTCACATTTCTAAATTGCACCTTAGAGGCTCGAGGACAGGACCTGGGCCTTAGGCACTACAGGGACCTGTCCAGGCATGCCAGGCCAGAGAGACAGCTCACCTTTGAGAACCACCTCCTCCAAGGGGATGTCCTTGAACAGCTTGTGGTACTGCTGGTTGTATTTACTCAGTAGTGTCTGCAAACACATGGGCTGGGGCTGAGAAGTCCTGGGAGATCAGACCACCAAAGGGGCCCTGACCCAGCCACCAGGAAATAACGCCATGAGCCCCCGCTTGAAGCAGCAGGTAAACAGCCAGTGGGTGGAGAGGGCTGAGTTCTGAGCACAGCTTGTCACTTAGTGATGCTGGGTCCCGACGGGTAGTCTATGTCTAGAGGGGGACATACCACTCCCACCCAGGAGGGAGCACCCACTCAGGTTTCCTGGTGGCCAAGGAGCCAACAGTCACTGAATTCAGGCAGCCCTGGGCCCCTCCCTTGCTGCGCAGCCTCCACCTACTTACCCCTTCTCGGCTGCACTTCGTTATCTCTTCGCCCTTCAAGCCTTGTGGCCACTGCAGACTGCAAAGGAGACATTCCATTCCAGGAAAGAGGAACCCGCAAGTGCTGCCCGTGTATCCTCAGGGCCAATTCTGCGCTAGCTTCAAGCCAGAAGCTTGGAGCAGAGGCTGGAGGGGCATCCTTCCAGAGCCCCAGCTCAGTGATAAGCACAGTGAGCAAACAGCTCGACCCTGGGAAAGGGCACCATTGGATGCACGAAGGGCCATGCAGAGGGGTCACAGCTGTGAGCAGCGGGCCCCCACCCTCCCGGAGGTATGCTCAGCCTGAGCCTAGATCTCGGGAGATGCTCAGGAGCCGCCTACCCCTGGATGTCAAAAAGCCTTCCCCATTTCTCTGGCCCAAGGGCAAGCAGAGGGGCAGACTCGAGAGTAAATGAGAAGAGGCACAGGGATGAGGACCAGTTTGGGGAGTGGGTGAGATGGAGGTGTGAGACTCACGGCTCCGGGGCCTGGCCATGGGCCATGCTCCTGGCAGGACTGCCCTCCTAGCAGCCTCCTCCCAGTAGGTAGCCCGGAGCTCAGCAGTGACGACTCAGCAGACTCCCCTGACCTGACAAGGCTATGGAGGCTGGGGAAAGGGGTGGTGCTGAAGCACAAACCTTTGTCCTAGCCAAGTTGGCCTGAGGACAGGTGGGCAGGGGAGGAGGCTGGTAACCTGAGAAGCTTGGACTCTGCTAGGTCCCAGTGCACTGGGACAGGCCTGGGAGTGGGAGGAAGAGGCCCCGGGCGCCTGTGCTAGACCTAACGCCCTGACTCAGCCTTAAGGTTCCCTTTCTAACAGGTCTCTCCTGAGGGCTCCCCTCCCGCCACATGTACATCTGAGTTGGCAGAGCCTCACCTGGAGTTCAGGGGTGTCTGAACCCCATCTAGCTTCTCTGTGCAGGACACAGGGCTCTTCAGAGAAGCCGTCTTTCCATGCATCTGTTGGTTGCTAAGAAGAAACAGGCCCACATCAGGAAGGGGGTGGTTCATGGGGACACCTTTCCCTACCAGCTCCACCATACCCAGGGCAGTTGCCTCTGCCCACCACCCTAGATGGGCCCTGCTTTTCAGGGTGAGGCCAAAGATATCACAGTTCAGAGGCAGCAGCTCAGGCAGTGGGGCTCTGGGGCAGCTGACAGGTGGGAGTCTCACAAGCTATCATTCCTATAAGCCGAAGTTCAATGTGTGCCTGGGCTGGAAGAAAACCAATCTACCTCATCCAAGGCTGCTGGCCCCACCCTTAAGAAGGCACACTGGGAGGGAGGGCTCTGAGAGCTGCTCCCAGCTGAAAGCAAGTTTCTGAGGTGCCCAGGCAGCATTATGGTCAGGTTCTGGGAAAGGGCGCTCAGCACAGGAGGCCTAATCAGGGCTGGTGTGGGAGTGCGCGGCATGGGAGGGGCTGGCCCACACCCGGAAGTCGCCATCGATTGCCTGTGGACACTCAGCGGAGCCCAGCCTTGGAGCCAAACCATCTCAAAAATGTCCCCAAGAGAGGGCCCTGGAAGAAGGAGACACTGTCTTCCTGGGCATGGGCGAGGGGCCTCCTCAGTGGCCTCTGAGTTCATGCCTCCACTAAACAGATGCACACAATAGGGTTCCCCGCTTTCTGCCCCTCCAGGGAAGACAGGCTTGAATAAATGAATAAAGCCTGAGCAGTCAAACTAGCCCTCCACTCAGTGGGCCCAGGGGCTGACGGGAAGAGGGGTGGCCAAGAAGCAGAGCCAAGGCAGGGCAGCGCAAGGGCAGGAATAAGAAGCAAGATCCCAAGCAGTGATCTCTCAGCAGATAAGGCTCTGGAACCTGGAGTCTGCAAACCCTAGTCGCTGTCAGCTCTGGGACTCAAAGTTCTCTTCTTCAAGAACAGTTACAGACTCAGCAGAGATCTGCCAGGACTCTCAGAGATTATTTAGCCCGCCCCCTCCCATCATACTGTACAGATTAGGAAACTGAGACCTACCAGGGGACAGACTGTACCCAACGTCACGCAGAGAAGAGGCAGGTGACCTCACCCACCAAATCAGCTCAGCCACAGCCATGTAGCCTCTGCCTCAGCCTTATGGAGGCTGGTGGTATGTACATCAGCATAGATTTTCTGAATCTTGCAGTGACAGGTTGTACTAGTGATTTGACCCTTTGAAAGTTAATTTCTGGATTTATTTGGTTCTATCATTTCACATGTCACAGAGGATTCGCCCCTCCCCCCACTCTCTTGGGTTAGTTTTTTTCCCCCCTCATTTTAGGAAATATGAGAAATATAAAATATATAAATATGATGATCAAAATCACCTATAAGAAAAAAATTTCCCCCAAATCACCCAAAGATATAGTTATGATAAACATATAACTTATGTGAGTGGGATTATATATCACATCGTTTGTAAGCCCTGTTTTTGTTGCTTATCATGCTTTTATGAGAAATTCCCCATGTCAATATCCATTCCTAAGATTCTCAAAACTGAAATTAGTGGATTGAAAACAAATATTTCTCAGGCTCTTTAGACCCACTTCTAAAATGCTTTCCAGATGCTATACCAATTGACAAGCTCTCAGTACTGTGTGAAGGTCCCCATGTCCTTACATCCAAACCCTACACTGGGTAGTATCTTTTTCTCACCTTTGAAAATTTGATAGGAGAGAATATATTGTTTTCATTTCCATTTCTACTTACTGGTATGTTGAACATTTTTTCCCCCCAATATATTAACCATTGAGTTGTCATCTGTGAATTTTCTATAAGGATCTTCATGTTTTTTCTTATGATTTGTATAAATTCTTTTTTTAATTATTTTATTTATTTATTTATTTATTTATTTATTTATTTATTTATTTATTTATTTATTTTAGCTCAGCCATCCTGCCACCTATTGGCAGCTCAGCTCGGGCTGAGCATTGAACTGCTGTTGCTCAGAGCTCAGCTCGCACTCTTGAGTGAGCTCTTAACCAACTGAGCCACTCGGCCACCCCTATAAATTCTTAATTGAGAATATTAATCCTTGGTTTATCGTTCCTGCAAGTATTTTCCCCAGGATGTCATTTGCCTTTTAGTTTTGTCTGGTATCATTGCTGTACTTGTTTAATTTTTGTGTGGCAGGTCCCATCCATCTCTTCCATCTCTCTGTTCCTCACTTGCTTTGATAGGAAGACGCCCCTACGGTAGAGCATGTACAAGTCAAACCACTGAGCCCTTAAAGAGCGTGAGCCCTGCAGTCCATGAGCTCACTGGGCCTGCAGGGACGAGAAGGGCATGGGCCCCACTCTAGGAAACAAGCCCTCCAGCCTGGAGACCAGGGGTAAAACGGAACCCCAAGGAGAAGGAAAAGGAGCTTGGCCCGCAGTTTCAGAGGCAGGCAGGACGTTCCTCAGGCCCTGGAGAGTGTGATTTGAGGTGCCAGGGCTGCAGAAACTTAGATCCCTGTGGAATGAGTTACAAAACGGCTTCTTGAGAAAAGAAAACTGAACCTCACCAAAGGCGCAGGACTAGCATCTTGCATGGATTTCATAATCTAACCTTGCGTGGATAATCATTCCTTTGCATGGACTCCAAACCACTCATCTTAGGTCCAAATGTGACTTTTTCAGGAAGGGGAGCCTTCCCTTGGCCCTCGCCCAGCCTACGGAGGAAACCCTGCTGGGGTACCCACAGCACTCTGCTGCCAGTGAGCTCTAAGTGTCCACCTCCAGGGGCTCCGGAACATCAGAGACTCTGCCTCCTCCACCACTGAACCCCCTGAGCTTGAACACCAGTGTGCCACAGGTACTCGCGACACGTGTGAGGAAGGACAGGGAGGAGGCTGTGTAAGTGAGGTGAAGATCAGAGGCCGGGGGAGCGAGGGACCAGGCGAGAACAAAAGAAGGCTGTGCACATTCCCACAGCATCTCCATGAACAAAAGCATGGCAAGAAACGGGGGTCCCGTACTTTCAAATATCTTCACACTGAAAGCAGCCCCTTTGCTTGTGATCGGTAGCGTAGTTACAAGCCATTCCTCCATGTGCATCCATTAGATCAGCCCCTCAGCTGTCCTGATAAGGATCCAGGGACCCTGCTGTGGTTGAAACGCACTGCTTAACGCACTGCTTTCAAAATTATCTTCAATTCAGACTTTCTACTAATTAGTCTTCTCCCCTATAGCGTTAGTTTGTTTGGATGCATGAAAATAAAGAAATGGGAGCACCCCAGGACCACCTGGGCCCCATCTACAGAGCCACAAAGGAGCTGGAGAGTAGGGAACTACCTTGGTCCCCCGACCCTGAGGCAGCCTCTGCCCATCCCTGCATAGATGTCCTCCAGCCAGTCGCTCTTATCCGTGGGCTGTGGACGACACCCCCTGCCCATCCACCTCCATCTGACCTCCACGTGCAGACTGTGGAGTTAATAATACCAGGGGTCCTCAAATCCATATGTAATTTTTCAATCAAAGCCACGAAAAATATTATTGTCATGAGGGGGATGGAGCAGGGAAAGCCTGGTATTTTGGACATTAAATGGGGTAGAGAAGGTTGTAAACCTCCTCAAATGGGGCCCTTTCACCCTGCGGAGCCTAGATGCCTGCTCTGCCCTCCAGCCTCACTAGCCAGCATGGGAGCTCAGGCCACCTGCCCGTTCCTTTTGCAAACACTTTTTTTTTTTTTTTAAGATTTTTATTGGGGAATTGGGGGAGGAGAACAGTGTTGGGAAATTGGGGAAGGGGACCGGCAAAGTTGTTGTTCTTCAATCTTCATTGTGGAGGGCACCAGTTGCCATCTGGCTGTCGGTCGCAGCTCGTGGCCTCTAAGCTCAAGGTGCTGTGTTCACTCTTAGTTGCGGGTGGGCATAGCCACCATCCCATGCAGGAGTCGAACCAGCAGCCTTTGTTATCAAGAGTGCACGCCCTATCCACTGAGCCATCCGGGCGGCAGCTCAGCTCAAGGTACTGAGTTCAGTCTTAGTTGCAGGCAGGCGTAGCCCACCATTGAACAGGCAATCTTGTTACACCAGCTGAGCCATCCTGCCACCTGTTGGCAGTTCAGCGACAGCTCAGCTAAGGCGCAGCGTTCCCTGGCCCATGTGGGAATCGAATGGGCAGCCCTGTTGCTCAGAGCATGCGCTCTAAGCCAACTCTTTTTTTTTTTACAGGACAGTGTCACTGGCCCTCATATGTGGGATCTGAACCGGAGCCGCTGGCGTCCCAAGCCAGCTCTTAACCACCGCGCCACTCGGCCGGCCCACTAAGACAACTCTTAACCAACTGAGCCACTCAGCCAACCCCTGCAAACACTTACTGAGCTTATCACACTGCAGAGAGGGCAGGGATGGACAGGAGATGCCAGGAGGGGAGCCAGACCTGTCAAGAAAGGGGAGAGGAGACAGAGAAGGGGTAGGAGAGGGAGCAAGGTGGTGAGCAGGGAACCCAGAGATGAAGTCAAGCCGCCTCCTGCAGACCTCATGGACCAGGCCGTCACCCCACCCTCCACCCCAACATCCAACACATACACTCCGCTCTGGATGCGTCTCCATACAGACGCCCACATTTACACTCTAACCCTGACACCTCGGCCCTGCCATCTAGGCATATCGAACCTGCTCACTGAGCACCCGGTTTCCCCGAAAAGCTCCATCCTCCACAGTCTCCCGCTCCTTCCTCTTCCCACTGCCCAACCAACCAAACCCGAAGGCCCCAGAGACTTCCCACTGCTTCACCCACAATACCCTCTGCTTTCTCAAGCCCCGGCCATCATCGTCTTTTCCTTCCTAACTGAACCTGCCACAACGCTGCCCTTACACACCTGCCCTCTGCGGCACCCACACTGCCAACAGAGCCATCTGGAGCCCGATCTGATCAGGCCCCTCTCCTGCTGAGTTTCCTTCTTTAGTTCCTTCTTGCCTCTTCAGCTGGCCTTCATGATCTTCCTGCTTCCCTTTCCAGGCTCAGCCCTGCAGCTCTGCTGGGCCCATCTGCTTCCTCCCACAGTAGCCCTTCACACCTGTATGTTCACTACCTGTTTATCTACCTGGGGAATTCCCTAGTTCAAAGGTTCCCTCCTTTGTGAAGCCTTCCCTGGTTTCCCTCTGCAGAGCTAGCTGGTCAGTCCCTCCTCTGGGGTCCCTTGCCCCAATTTCATGCTGCTGCCCCAGCACTTACCACACCAGACTATGCTTGTCTTTTTATACACCTGTGTCCCCCAGTGGGCTAGGAGGTCCCCCAGGGGCATGTCTTCAACATCTCTGTCTCCCTAGCACACAGCAGGAACCCAGCGTTTATTATATAAATGAGTGAAGGAAAAACAGAGAAAGGGAGACGATGACACACTAAGAGGGAGGACAAGAGGAAACACCAAGGCAGTCAGAGTGAAGGGGCACAGAGAATGGCTGACACCCAGCAGGAAGGGGGAGGGGGGACAGGGGTCACACACAGGTGGGCCCCTCCCTCTAGGAGCGCTGGCCCAGCACCACCAGGCACTCAATCCACGTGGCTGACTGACCAAAGGGGGAGCTTGGGTGGGAGGCAGATGACATAGAAGACGATCACGTGGCCCAGACAGGATGGTAGGGGGTATTTGGGGGAAAGCACAGCCTGGGCCCCTGGGCCCCCACAGTACTGTTCACGTGGCGGCACTCCCCTGGGCTCTGGCACATCCAGGCGACACTCCTCCAGCTTACTCAGCCTCCAGCCCCCCGCCTAACCCTTCCTAACCACAGGGCGGAACGCCCTCCGAGGCTCCTCCAGACCTCTGGCAGAAGCAGTGCCCAGTGCCATGGCTGATGCTGAAGCAGAAAGCAGGGCCAGGCCTCGCAGCCTGAGCCAGCTGGGCCTTTGCGGTCACATGGGGGTTCCCTTGGGCATCTGCTCCTCCAGGGAGATGCCTACACTCTCCCAAGGACTTCTTGTGGACATGTGAGATGCTAGAGCCTCCGGCGGGTCCTGCCAGCCCTTCCCAAGGACAGCCCAAGGACAGCTCCACCTTCGCCCGCAGCCAGCCAGGACACTGGGCCCCAGGGAGCTCCAAGGAGAGACCTTCTCTTCCAAACAAGAAACACGTCTTCGTGTAGGCGCCAGAGAGCACAAGCCCAGAGACCATGGAAACAGCCATCTAGGGGCAGGGAGCCAAGTGGACACCTGTCCTGGAAGGAACTGGGGCTCAGTGGCCTGGACTCGGAGCTGCTCCAAGTCTCCCCGACCCTAGTTCTGCCTGCCTCACCCACCTCTGCTTCTCACTCAGCACACAACTTACCATCTGCTTCCCAGAAAAGAGACCGTTCTGTCAACTCTAATGTGTGGCCTGCTGGGGACACGTTAAAATCACTTGTAGAGCTTTTTAAAGAAATAAAAATGTGATTCCTGAGCTGTGTCTCAGACCAATTAAATCAGAAGCTCTGGGGGTAGCATGTAGATGACTATGTATTTTTAATTTGTTATTGGAAGTGCAATTTACATTTAGAAAAGTACACAGAAAGTAAGTGTACAATTCGATGTATTTCACAAATGGGACATGCCTGGAGACCAGCTCCCGAAGCCCCTCCTGCTTCTTCCAGTCTCACTGTCCACCCCCATGCCCACCCTCGAGAAGGACCATCAGCACGGACGGCCTTTGCCTCCTGAGGACTTCCTTTGAATGGAGTCAGACCGTACGTGCTCTTTTTTGCTTTTTTTGTGGCTTCTTTCACTCGATAACTGGGTGACATTCACCAGTGTTGCACGTAATCTTAAAATGCATTTCACTAGGGTTTAGGATTCCATTCTATGGACATACTACAACTGATTTATTCATTTTACTATTGATAGGCATCTGGGCAGTGTCCAGTTTCTGCCTGTTGCAAAAGTGCTGCTATGAACAGTCTAGTGCCTGTCTTGTGGACACAGGTATTCATTTCTGTGGGCAAACACTTGGGATTGGAATTGCTGGGTCATAAACTGGGCATATGTTCAGCTTCAGGCTTTTAAAGGCTCTCAGGTGACTGGTCATCAACCCACAGCCAGTATTAAGAAACCACTGATGGGAGGGCCGGCTGAGTGGTTCAGTTGGTTAAGAGTTAGCTTAAGAGCACGAGCTCCGAGCAACAGGGCCGCTGGTTCAATACTCACATGGGCCAGTGATGCTGCGCCCAAGCTGAGCTGCCTGCTGGTAAGAGCACATGCTCCTAACAACAAGACTGCCTGTTCAGTGGTGGGCTACACCCACCTACAACTAAGACTGAACTCGGCACCTTGAGCTGAGCTGCCACCCAGATGGCTCAGTGGATAGGGCGTGCGCTCTTAACAACAAGGCTGCTGGTTCGACTCCCACATGGGATGGTGGCTATACCCACCCGTAACTAAGATTGAACTCAGCACCTTGAGCTTAGAGGCCACAAGCTGCCAACAGGCAGCCGGATGGCGACTAGCGCCCTCCACAACTAAGACCTTAGAACAACACCTTGGCCTGTCCCCTCCCCCAATAAAGAAAACAAAGAAATCACTGATGACCTCTGCCCTCACCCCTCCCTTCCTTGTGGCTCCTGGTCCCCGGGGCCAACCCTCCCACCTGGCCTCTGGATCCAGGACCCCGATCCTCCTGTGCCTTCACCCTGCCCCTCTACAGTTCCAGGGACATCTTTGGTAAGACAGGGAATCACAGTGTTAAGAGATTTCCTTCATCTGTTAAGGTCACAGAGCAAATTTGCTAAGTTGTTCCAAGGAAGTAAGAAACCAGCTGTCCTTGTGGTCCAAGGCCGGCTCTGAGCCACACTGGGTCCCTTCCGGGGGCCCCTGTGTTCTCTCAGGGCCATGGTTCCAACAGGCCTCCCAGAAACCGAAGAGACCTCTCCCAAAGGGAAACTGGCATCATGTGGCTCGAGTCAGGCTCATTGTCAGTTCGCTGAAACTTGAAGAAAAAAGGAAATCTTCTTTTGCAAAAAATAATTCTAATAGTTCTTACATAGGAGCTGCACCTCACTTTTTATTTTCTAAGTTAGTATGCCAAATCGAGGACAACTGCTTTGCCCTTTCTATTAATTACAAATAAGGCTCGGTGAGCTGATGCAGCTGTGTAGTTCACCAACCCCGGCAAAGGGCGCGGGGCACAGCCACACGCCTACTTCTGTGGTCTGAGAACACCTGGGCCAGGAATGTGCTCATTTCCCTTTACGACCTGTGGCATCTTTGAAATGAAGGGGAATGTGGAGTGCCAGAGGTCCTGCTTCCCTAGATATCACAGTTTGTACCAACTGACACTGGCACAGCCGATGGAGCCACAGGTGTGCCCCAGACCCATGGCAAGCAGACCAGCAGGTCCATCAGATTCCCTTTCTAATGAGTCCTAACTGGGCAATGTGAGACATGTAGGTGTGAAGCCAGAGGCCGTGCCCAGGCATGATGGAGCAGATTCTCCGGATATACCCAAGGATTGGGTCTAGGGTGAGGGGGAAGAGGGGGCAGAGAGAAGCAGGGGCATGGGCCACGCTGTCAATCTGGGGGCAGCAAAGACGGTCTGCTCCCTGTGGTTGCCCATTAACTTTGAATTCTGCTTCCAGTGCCCCAACACTTGCAGCTATACAAGAAACACTCACACGGGGTTTGCCCAAAGACTGCAAACCAGGGCACACAAGTGATGTCATTAGCCCGTTAATGAGGGGCAGGTGATACTTCTTCCACTTCATGGATGGAGAACAAAGGCTCAGCTGAGTTCAGTAACTTACCCACACACAGTCAATGGCAGGGTGAGGGCTCCATGGAGGTCTGCCACCCAAGCCTGGGTGGTACCACACCTCCTCCCACTCCAGTGCTCCAACTAAGCCAAGTCCTATTAGCTGAGGGAGCCCCTGGGGAAAAGGGGGGGTGAACAGATCTGGCTCATGATCTCCTCTAATCCTCAGTTCTGCTCTAGTTCTGTAAGGGAGGTGGCATCATCCCCATCATACAGATGAGGAAACTGAGGCCCAGAGAGATAAAGCACCTTGCTCCTGACCACATAATTGGAAAGTAGTGGAGCTTGAATTCAAACTCCAGTCTGGCTGAAAGTGTACACTCTCCCTAACATGGCACAGAGTCAGGAGGGCTCTGGAATTCCGCCCTCTCCTACAGCTTTCCCTGGATGCAGGGACAGGCCCCAGCTTTCCCCAAAGGGCTCAGCAGACGGGGTTTGGGAGAGACAGAGGGAGGTCTCTTGGGCTGTGATGACTATGCAAGGGCCCCTCTGGGGGGTGGGGTTCCCTAAATCAACCCCCCCACCCCAAGTCTTTATCTCCTTTACTCAAAGAACCAAACGAACTGGGAGAGCTAGTTGTTCAGGAGACGTGGGCTAGCCCAGCCCTCTGGGGGTGGCTGGATCCAGCCAGAACAAGGACCCCTTTGAGCTCTAGTGCTAATAAGAACTTCTACCTACAGGGATCTCAGAAACCCTGGATTCTCTCACCTAGTGGGAGTTGGGAGGGCTGAGAGCAAGGCTGGCCCCATCTCCTACTCTCAGCAGCCAAGACGCTGACCGTTGCCCAGGTCTCTCAGTGGAGCCCAGAGCTGCTCAGCCAAACCCTTAGCTGCTTGGCTGACTGGACCAGCCAAGGGCCCCAGACCCCCTTTCCCACCTGGCTTGGCTTCCATCAGCTAGGAAGGCCTAGCTCCTCATGGGGATGGAATTCAAGAGCAAAGCTCCCAGGTGAGATGTGCTAATGAGGCGCCTCTCCCAGCTCTGCCTGGGCCCAGCATCTCTCTCCTCCTGCCCAAGGTGGAGTCCCTCTTGTTCCATCTCCCAGGACCTCTCCTCCCTGAAGCCTGGCCAGCCTGTCCCTCCAGGGAAAGCAGGCCTCTCCCTGCCTGTGTCCACACCCCATCTGCTCAGATACCTTCATTGGCTGCACTGCCTGTTTATGGAGCCATCTCCCCACCAGACTGTCTTATTCGTCTCTTACCCCAGGGCCTCGCACAGCTTTGGGTATGCAGTAAGTGCTCAATAACTATTTATTGAATAAACAAATGCCTCCTGCAAAAGCTCCTCTGTGTTTGTTTAGCAGCAGTGAGACTTTCGGAGACAAACACAAGACCTGTAGCAAGAGCAGCTCACTCAAGTTTGCTCCTGGCTTGTCCTGACCCTCTGGGTGATCCTCTATAAATGGGGAAAATCCCCTCCTTGACCTGTAGATCTCCAGGGCTGCTGTGAAGATTTGAGAGGTCACAGCCCAGTCCTGGGGAGGGGGCCAGTTCTCACAGCTTTGCCCATTGAGCTGCACACCCCTGACCAGCACCACATGAGTCCCATCATGTCCTTTGAAGGATGCCTTCTAAGGATCCCCATGGGAAGCAGAGGTGGAGGCCCCACTGGGCCCCACACTGCGCCCACAAAGCTCCATACATTCCTGCATGACTAAACTTTCCCCTGGGAGCAGGGCCCTCTCCATACCTGGGCCACACCCAGTGACTGCCTCCCACCCCTCCTGGGCCCCAGGCACTCCCACAGCTCCGGCCCAGTGTGCTCAGGACCCCACCCACTCTTTTCCCTCCACTAGAGGTCTGAGGTCAGCAATTGCTGCCCCTTTCCTGGCCAGAGCTCACAGGCCCACAGAGCGGGAACAGTTACCAGGGAGATAGAAGGGACAAACAGCTGACACCCAGAAGCTTTGCCCCTGGGAATACCCAGGATTTCCTAGGAAGGCCAGGCTACACCATGGGGCAGACGGTTGGTTCTGCAGAGACCAGCCTGTTGCTGGCCCTGGCCCGTAGTGCCTACTGCTGTAGCAGCATCTGGTTAAGCTGGCACCCTGGACCTGGTCACAGACCACTTTTTCTTGGCAGGCCACTTGGGGCCCGGCCGTTTCCAGACAAGAAGCTGGTCATTCAGGTCTAAAAACAGACTTGCATTCAGTAAGAAACAGAGCACCCCTGTGCTCCGGTGGCCACCCTCTGCCGGGCTGGCCGAGGGGGGCCACAGACAGCCTCAGCCTCTCAGATGCCCCCACTCAAGGCTGCCAGAAGGTGTGGCTATTCTGGGGACAAGTCAGCTCTGTCCATCCATGGATACCAGCCAGTGTTCCCTACTCTAGTCACCATGTGGCACCCACCTCAGAGTCGCTGGTCTCAGGACACAAACAGGTTGAAGGCATCCCAAGGTCCTGAAGAGCCTGAATGCAGGGAGGCAGGCCTGGAAGTACCTCTCACTGCGGAGGGGCCTGGGGAAGCCACTCTCTCTTTCTGGGCCTCAGTTACTCCTCTGCAAAGGGGCAAGAAAGTCTCAGCCCAGGAGAGAAAGCAAATGTCAGAGGGAAAAACAAAGCAGAGACGGGCACTGGGTGGACTGCCGATGGCCACTGGCCCTCTGTGGTCAGAATAACCCCTGTCCCAGGAGAAGCTGGCAGGAGCGCAGTTCTCAAAGGGCAGCCAGCCTCTCTGCCTCCCTCCTACAAACACCAGCTGACTGCTGCTATTCACTCAGTTCTGTGTATGTGCTGGGTATGCTGAGAGGGATAAGGCAAGCTACTATCCCCAAACCACCTGGTGGGTGGGGCAGACATGAGACAAATATTTATATAAATCAATACACAACTCATTATAACTGTGAAATATGTTATAAAGGAAAAGCAGTATCCTAGGAGGGCCTCTGTCATGGGGAGTAGAGGAGGCTTCCCTGAAGAAACAGCAGCACTTCAGGTGACAGCCAATAGATGCTAATCAGATGGGGTCAGGGGTGGTTGCAGGGAGTTGGAGAGTGGTCAGTGCAGAGGCTTATGATGTGCCGAGGTCCTGAGGCCAGAGTGTGGCATGTCTGAGGAACACAAACAGCCTTTGTGTTTGAAAGGTAGAGACGAATAGTGAAGAGGTGAGCAATGAGGCTGGAGGGGTTGGCAGAGCTAAATCATGCAAGGCCCTGTGGGCTCCAGGAAGGGTTTTCCTCATTTTCTTAAAAGCAATGAAGGGATTTAAACAGAGAAATACACCATCAACTTTGTGTGTTAAAGAGATCACTCTGATACACACATTTGCTTCAAAGGAATCCAAAGGAGGTGGGGCAGGGGGAGTAGAGGATGAATATTGATGAAACAGGGACAACCTTATGTGGGTGGTTACTGTAGCTGGGTGATGGATACATGGGGGTCACCCTACAACTGTCTCCTCTTTCGTGTGTTTAAAATTTTCCAGGGACACAGGTCAGTTAGGAGACTGTATTTTGGCAAAGAAATGATCTCAGACTTGG
The DNA here is from genome assembly GCA_033961575.1 of Aselliscus stoliczkanus. Classification (NCBI taxonomy): domain Eukaryota; kingdom Metazoa; phylum Chordata; class Mammalia; order Chiroptera; family Hipposideridae; genus Aselliscus; species Aselliscus stoliczkanus. The sequence goes on along the minus strand of CM066732.1, from coordinate 60,644,051 downwards.
TGGCAGTGATGATGGAGGGCCAGGGATGGATTCAGGATAAATATATATCTCGAAATAGAATCAACCTGACTTGGTGATCAATTGGATGTGGGGGCATAAGGGGAAAAGTGTTAAATATGACTCTAGATTTCGGTTTAAGCAAGTAGGATACTGCTCTGTTTCGCTGAGACAAAACAAGGGGAAATGTACTGGAAAAAAAACGCCTTTGAGGGAAACAATCATTAGTTCAGTCTTGAACATGTGTGAGGAATATTTAAGTGGAGATCTCAAGCTATCTATGGGTGAAAAGCTCAGATGAAAGATCCGGGCTGGAGGGATATCTTTCTGAGTTATGGGTCCATGGATGGGTATAAGAACCAGAGAAAATGGGTGCATAGAGAAGAAAAGCTATCAACAAGGGTGCCAAGACCAATTCAATGGGGGAAAGAATAGTCTTTTCAACAAATGATGCTAGGACAACTGGATATCCACATGCAAAAGAATTCAGTTGGACCCCAATCTCACACCATATACAAAAATTAACTCAAAAATGTCAGAGTTACAAACTATTAAACTCTTAGAAGAAAACAGGTGTAAATCTTTGGGACCTTCGTTAGATAATGGTCTCTTAAGATATGACACCAGGGCCGGCCGAGTGGCGCGGTGGTTAAGAGCTGGCTTGGGACGCCAGCGGCCCTGGTTCAGATCCCACATATGAGACTGCCCTCTTAAAAAAAAAAAAAAAAAGAAATTACATCAAAATGACAAGAAACAGAAAAAAAAAAATTGAAATTCATCAAAATTAGAAACTTTTGTGCTGCTAACGATATCATCAAGAAAGTGAAAAGACAGCCTACAGATGGGAGAAAATTGCAAATCATATATTTGATAAGAGACTAGTTAGTATCCAGAATATACAAAGAACTCTTACAACCTTGAAGATATTACACTAAGTGAACCACACCAGTCACAAAAAGACAAACACTGTCTGATTCCACTTATATGATGTATCTAGAATAGTCAAATTCATAGAAAAAGAAAGTAGAACGGTGGTTGCCAGGGGTGGAGAGAGGAGAAACGGAAAGTTATTTAAAGAGTATAGAGTTTCAGTTTTGCAAGTTCAGCTTTGAAAAAGTTCTGGAGATGGATTGCGCAACAATGTAAATATACTTAGCACAACTGTACCATACCAATGAACTTAGAAATGGTGAAGAAGGTAATTTATTTATTTATTTATTTTTTAGAGGGCAGTGTCACTGGCCCTCATATGTGGGATCTGAACCGGGGCCACTGGCATCCCAGGCCAGCTCTTAACCACCGCGCCACTCTGCCAGCCCAAAAAGGTAATTTTTATGCTATGTGTTTTTCTTAACCACAATTAAAACCTTTGTTTAATAATAAAAGGACTCTTAAAACTGAATAAAAAGACAAATAATCCAGCTAAAATGGGCAAATGTTTGAATAAATATTTTTCCAAAGAAGATATCAAAGACCAATAAATACATGAAAAGATGCTCAACCTCTTTAGTCATCGGGGAAATTCAAATCAAAACCACAATGAGATACCGCTTCACACTCACTTGGAGGCTACACTCAATATCAGGTGTTGGTGAGGCTGAGGAGAAATCGGAACCCTCATACATTGCTGGTACAGGTGCTTTGGAAAACAGTTTGGTGGTCCCTCAAATGGTTACAGAGTTACTACCTGACCCTACAATTCTACTCCTAGAGAACTGAAAACATGTGCACACAAAATCTATACAAGAATGCTCATAGCATTACAATTGTTATTATCATAATAGCCAAAAATGTAAACAGCCCAAATACCCATCAACTGATGAATAGATAAACAAAATGTGGTCTAGCCATACAGTGGAATATAATTCAACCACAAAAAGATATTAACTACTGATACATGTTACAGCATGAATGAACCTTAAAAACATTATACTAAGTGAAAGAAGCCAGTCACAAAAGAGCAAATATTGTATGATTCCATGTACAGGAAATATCCAGAATTGGCAAACACATATAGACAGAAAGTAGATTAGTAGTTGCCGGGGCCTGAGGGGAGAGGGATATGGGAAGTGACTAATGGGCATATGGTTTTTGGGGTGGTGTTGAAACTGTTCAGGAATTAGTGATGGTGGTTGCACAACTTTGTGAATACACTAAAAGACACTGAATTGTACACTTTAAAGTGATGAATTTTAAGGTGTGTGAATTGTATAGTGGTCCCTCGGTATCAGAGAGGGGATTTGTTCCAGGCCCCCACCTCCCAGCGATACCAAAATCCAAGGATGCTCAAGTCCCTTGTATAAAATGCTGTCCTATTTGCACATCACCTATGTCTGCATATGGACCACAGCAGGGTACACCTACACACCAACTTATTCACGTGCGTTCAGAGTAGTGCTGCCTGTGTGGCAAATTCAAGTTTTTCTTTTGGAAGTTTCTGGAATTCCCCCCCCCTCCCCCCAATATGTTCCACCCTAGTTGACTGAGTTCCCGGATATGAAGCCGGAGGATCCGGGATAGGGAAGGCCGACTGTATCTCCAGGAGGGGGAGGGGCAAGCGACAAGTCTGGGACCTCAAGAATCACCACGCTCCACACAAGATCGTAGCCCAAGGAGATCAGCAGAGAGGGGCGGGAGGGGTAGAAAGAAAACTGGTGTCCAGGCCGTGGTGAATGCCCAAGGAGCGTTTCAAAGAGGAGGAATGGGAGACCAGTGCAGTTTGCTGAGAGGCCCAGTAGGAGAAAGCTGAAAGGCAGTCACTAAGTTTAGCAACCAGTAGGGGATGGTAACTTTAGCCAGGACAATTTCGGGGCGGTAGGGGGCGGAGTATGAACCCAGACTGGGGTGCTCAAGGCCTGCTCCTCCTTCCACCTTCCCAGGCCAGCATCCCAGAGATGGACAGTGGGGACGGGCCTCTGAGCACAAGTGAGGACGCTGCTGAACGCAGCTGAAAATTCAGGTCACCGGCCAGCTCAGCATCACAGCAGCCCTGGGGCCCGCCTTCCTCCCCGTGAAAGAGCACAGACACTGGAGGACGAGGAAGGGGGATTGGGCGTTCCTCTCCAGGTTCCCTGAGCGGAGGGAGAAGGTGCTGTTCCCGCCCGCAGCCTCACTGCCGGGACCACCCTCCCCCAGCCATCCTCCCCTGACGCTCTTCTACCCCTGGGTTCCATGTGTCGCAGCCCGGGAACCACAAGTCCATTTTCTGCGCCGAGAGGGCAGCCACACCCAGAATTCCAGCGCTGCCCCGGCGCCAAGATCCCGCCCGCGCGTCCGCTGGGCCCACCCGATGCTGGGGGCTGCTGGGTCCTCAGGAATAAGAGCTGGCACAGACTGGGGGTGCTGAGGGGAACACAGCAGCTGCGCCCACACCTCCCGGCCTCCCTGCAAAGGGAGCCCGCGCCCCATCAGGGAACCCCTCTTGGATCAGAGCCTAACACCAAACCAGGCAGCTGGCTGGGATTTGGGACACCCAAGCAGGCCCCCGCTCCGCGCCCTGCCGCAGGCTCCAGCCGGCTCGGCTCCCCGAAACTGGGCTGCCGCTGAGGGTTCAGATTCCTGAGTGATGACCTAGTGTTCAGGAGCGTGCTGGGCACTGGGACCTCCTCCCCACGGTGAACCCCAGCTTGTCTAAGTGGTGGAAAGCGCTAGGAATGCCTGCTCTCACCACCATTATTCAGCATCGTTCTGGAGGCTCTACCATTGCACAAAGGTTAGAAAAAGAAGTGAAAGGTTTATGTATTACAAAGAGGCTTATTATTTGAAAGATGGTAAGATAAACTAACTAGAGAACATATAACCAACTGAAAAACATAAGAGAGTGGCCCGTATATTCTTATATTTGGGCACTGGGCTAGACAGAGCGGTGTCTGGGATAGACCCATAATGAAATCTTACAGAGTTGATTATTATTATAGTGGTTACAAGATCGACATAAAAATCAGTAGTTTCTCTGTAGACCAACAGCAATAAACTGTTATAAAATATATTTGGGAAAAATGATTCTATTCAGATGTCCACAATCATATAAGATACCCAAGAGTAAACTTTTAAAATGTAAAAAAAATAAATCAGAAGAAAACCACAAATATTTTTAAGGTGACTTAAAAGGAGACGAATAAATGGAGAGAGAAACTCTATTCTTGAGTTTTAAGGTTCAAAGTTTTAAAGAAGTAAATTTATCCCAAATTTAATGCAAGAGTTTTGCCCTACCAAATGTCAGGACAAACAACAAAGCTACAGCAATTAAACTAACATGGTATTTACTGGTCTAAGAGAGATTAATAGAGCAATAGAACATTAGAGGGAGTCCAGAACATGATCTATGGGTATCTGAGAATTTAGTATATAATTAAGAAGGTATTTCAAATGATTAAGAGTAGAATGAATTGTCCAATTAATGGTGTTGGGACAATTGGCTATCTCACACCATTCACAAAAATAAATTCCAAGTAGATTAAACATCCAAATATTTTCTAAATCAATAAAGAAATAAAAATGGAGAATATTAAAATATCAGGAAAAGTCTTTCTAAGCAAGATACAAAACCCAGAACACATAAAAGAAAAAATTTAATCACATAAAAATAAAAAAATTTTTATGTCAAAATTTAAACTGATGATTGGTCTTTTTTAACATATAATGAGCTCATCTAAGTCAATAAGAAAAAGGTAAACAATCTAATAGAAAAGTGAGTAAAAAATATGAACAGGTAAGTCACAAAAGAATAAATCACTTTCTTACCTATCTTGTTGGTAAACATTAAAAAAATTATAGTGCTCAGTATAACCAAGAATCTGCAAAATAAGCATTCTTTATACCCTACTTAGACTGAAAACTGAGTTAACCTTTCTGACATATATCGAACGCCTTAAGAAATATTGTACAGGGGCCGGCCGAGTGGCGCATTCATTAAGAGCTGGTTTTGGGATGCCAGCGGCTCCAGTTCGGATCCCACATGTGAGGGCCAGTGACACTGCCCTCTACAGCTAACAACAGCTCCATCTGGAGCTGCGCTGTGCGAGCCCCAGCGACAGTGTAGGCTGCAGCCCCTGCTGCAGTGGGCTGCCATAGACTACAGTGAGTGGCCCGCAGCCAGCGTGAGCTGCCAACAGCCGCGGTGAGCAACCATCCAGAGGACGGTGACAGATCTGCCTCACCCGGGAAGAGCGCAATGACAATACCAACATGGGCCAGTGAAGCAACGTCCTCCCCAACTAGACTGAAGAACAAAAAAAAAAAAAGACAGCAACTTGTCTGTTCCCCTTCCCTGATTCCCCAACGCTGTTCCCCTCCCCCAATTCCCCAATAAAAATCTTAAAAAAAAAAAAAAAAGAAATATTGTACAAATCCTTTGATCCAACAACTCCATTTCACAGAACTTGGTATAAGAAAATGAATGGACAAGTAGGCAAAAATGTATACTCATATGGTTAACAATTATGGGGGGAAATGGAAATACCAAAATCATATTTTATCAATATAATAGATTCCTATGCAATTGACTAAAAGAATGAGTATAGCTACATATGCTAATATGGAAAAAGTCCAAAATGTGTTATTTAGTGAAAAGTCATACAGGTTAATAAGTAAGATATAATCATTTATAAAATTTTTAAAAATCTTTATTTAATGATATATATCAAACAATAGTGATTATGTCTCGGGGACAATTATGGGGTGATTTTCACTCTATAATTTCTGTTTTGTTTAAACTTATTATAACAGGCATTCAATCCTTTTAAAATCAGCAAAAACAATAAAGATATTTAAAAATATAATGAAGTATAGAAATGATATCTTTTTTACTTTTTAAATTTCAAAGGCTTACAAGTTTAATAATATCTCCTGTTGATTGACATGTTGGTGAAGGGCAGACTCACACACTACTGTGTGTAGGGCAGTATGAGAAGGTTATGTACATTTTATATTGTAGATACCTGTCAGACCCATAAATTCCACTTCTAAGAATTTATTCTAAGAAAATAATTGGACACAAATTTAAATGTATAAGAATGTTCATGGGGCCAGCTGAGTGGCTCAGTGGTTAAGAGCTGGCTTGGCACGCCTGCGGCCCCAGTTCAGATCCCACATATGATGGCCAGTGACACTGCCCTCTTAAAAAAAAAAAAAAAAAAAAGAAAAAGAATGTTCACTGAAGTGTAGTTAGAAGAGAAAAAAAAACAATAGGGCATGAACAAATTATGGTTTACACATAAACTGGAAGGCTATGGAACTATTAAAATTATATTTTCAAGTTATTTATTAAAAATAAGTCTATAGGGCCGGCCGAGTGGCGCATTGGTTAAGCGCTGGTTTTGGGATGCCAGCGGCCCCGGTTCGGATCCCACATGAGGGCCAGTGACACTGCCCTCTACAGCTAACAACAGCTCCACCTGGAGCTGGGCTGTGCGAGCCCCGGTGATGGTGTGGGCTGCCATAGGCTACAGTGAGTGGCCCGCAGCCAGCGTGAGCGGCTGGCAGCCAAGAGTGAGCTGCCAATAGCCGCCGTGAGCGACATCCAGAGGCCAGCGACCGATCTGCCTCATCCGGGAAGAGCGCAATGACGATACCAACAGTGAAGCAACATCCTCCGCAACTAAACTGAAGAACAAAAAGACAGCAACTTGTCTGTTCCCCTTCCCCGATTTCCCAACGCTGTTCCCCTCTGCCAATTCCCCAATAAAATCTTTAAAAAAAATAAAAAAAATAAAAAAAATAAATAAAAATAAGTCTATATTACCATGGAAATATAATATATATTACCGTGGAAGTATAAATAAGTCTATATAACCGTGGAAGGATAGCATTATATAACCTTGGAAAAAGCATTATATAGAACAGTATGTATAATAAAACATGTGGGAAGGACGCTTACCAAAATTCTAACAATATTTTCCTCCACGAGTTAGGATTTTAGGTGTTTTTAATTTTCTTCTTTATACTTTTCCATATACTTTGTTTGAATTTTATGATCACAATAAACAAATGATTTTCATTTGATGAAAAGAATGAGGAGGAGAAGGATGCAGCAACAAAAAAACGTGTTCCCAGGATACAGCCATGTTACCTAAGAGATGCCACTGAAATTCCAAATTCCTAAAACCTCATTCTTCTGTCATGAAAACCCTCAGAACCCAAAAGAAAAAGAGACATTGATTTCACATATGAATTTTGCCAAATCCTCAAATGTGATAAAATGGCACAAAACTAAACACACGCGCACACACGCGCGCGCGCATGTAAAACTGGAAATCTGAACAAAGTCAATGGATTATATCAATGTCAACTCTGGTTGTGCTATTGGACTATTGTACAACGTGACCACAGGGAGAAGGTGAGTGAAAAGTACATGAGACCTCTGTATTATTTTATACTATTGTATGTGAGTCTATGGTTATCTCAAAATACTTTATTTTAAAAAAAAATGAACTTTGCACCTTGAAAAGGAAAACAGATCAAGCTCTTCTTAAAGCTGGACCTGAGTTATTTGACAGAGCTGGTCTCAGATTTTGGAAGCTGGAGGCACACAAGGGAAACTAACTCTTGGTGAGCACCTCCTGTGTACCAGGTGGTGACACAACCAGAGAACCTTCAAGTAGGCCACATGTGATTCTGTTTTATAGATGAAGAAAGGGAGGCTCTGAGCCAGGAGTAGCTCAGCATTAATGTGTGCAGCAAGGTTTGGATCCAGGGCTTTCTGAAAGCTCAGTCATTATATCACAATGACTACATCTGAGGATGATTTAAAGAAAAAAAAAAAGACTTGTTCAGTGTTATCCATATCAAGAAACTTGGTGTAAGGAATTAAATATTCGAGTGGGTGAAAAAAAGGTGGAGTTGCAATTAGGCACAAGGAATTTCAAAATATGAGCCTACATGTGAGTATCATCCAAGTATACTGCTGCAGCCCTGATCATTAGAAAATTCTTTCCAACACCCAAATGGACCTCACTCTATATAGTGATCTATCACTAAGGAACAAACCTTCGTCACCATGTTGCTTCCTTGATAAAACCAGATCTACGTTGTTGGTGTGACCAGTGCAGAGAGTCTGGGCCATGGCGAATATCTCTTCTCCTGGGTCTGATATACCCACTAGCTTTCCCATTGCTGCTTTCACATGCCAACTGGCTATTTCCAGACCTCCCAAGTCCTCCTCCATCTTTAGGGACACCGGTTGACAGTTTAATGGACCCCGGAGTCCAGGCCAGTGTTACAGGATAGGTCTGTGAACTCCTGGAATTTGGGCAAAATTGTGTCTGAACAAAGGGGCCTGTTTCTGGAAAGAGAGCATTTCACTTTTATCAGATTTTTAATATAGCCTAGAACTCCCAAAATGATAGGAAATACAACTTCAATTTGATCAGCAACAAAATGGATTTAAAATATAAACTTCAAAACTGATTACTTTAAAAAATAAACTCAGCTAACAACAAACATCCTTGATGCTTAGTTTGAGGTCTCTAAATACCATTTTCCACTAAAAGGAACCAGCGTTCCTTGGAAAAATGGCTGATTCCAGATTTGGGGCAGGAAATGCACCAATGAGCATAAAATATCTAATCATACCAGAAAGCAAGGAAGCCATCAAACTGAGGTCATGACACAAGGACTCAAGAGCCACCTTGAAGATAGGACAATGATGGGACAATTTGAGCATCACAATGAATGGAAACACATCAAATCTGTTTAAATCCATGAGATTATAATAATACAAAAATAACTTATTGGTCACCTTCGTGAATACTAGAGACCCATCTTTTCATTTTGAAACTTGTAAATAAAAGTAAGAGTTAAGTTTTTAATTCTGCCTTTCTAGTAGCAGCTCTACCTCAGGGGAACCACCAAATAGTTGAAGAGGGGATATTTGTTTTTATAGAAAGATTCAAGCTAATAAAGGATGAAAGAGTGATAGAATTTAGAGTAATACCATTTTGCAATCCCTAATGAAACAATGAGTCCAAATGAAATAATCATCAGTGGCTGCCTAACATCCTCTAAAGAAAATAACCAGACCTTATGTTGCTTCCTCAAGTGCTCAAAACCTCTTGACTCTGAGCAACTTCTAGATCCAACTCTCTATTTACAGGATATACAGGAGTCAGAGGAATCCTTTAAATAACATCAACAAACTGGGAAATGGTATAGGACAAACAATCCTGTTTCTTCAACAAATAAATTTCGACAACAACAAAGAAGAAGAAATGGAGGGGAAACTTTAAGATTACAAGAGATTATAGAGATATAGATATATAAACTCAACATGCCAACCAATTGGATCCTCATTTGGATCCTTATTAAAATAAATAAATGGTACAAAACATTCATGAGATGATGGGGAACTTTAAATACTGACTAGATAGATGATGATTTTTAAGGAGTTACTATTTTTTAGGTGTGAAAATGGTATTGTAGTTAGAATTTTAAAAATATAAACATTTTCAACTTGTTTGGTAATCAAGGAAGCCCAGTATGAATGTCAACTCTGAGGTATTGTTGCTGAGTTATTTTAAAATAAAATTTTGGGTAGTCCTTCCAAATTCAAAATTCAAAAATTATTTTAAAATAGCATTTTATGTGGCCCTGATGATTATGAGCAAGTTTTGAGTAATGTTTGATTAATGTTAACGCATGTCAAAAATATTTAATTTTTTTTTTTTCTATAGAAGAAACAGAAAAACATTCCTAGAATCAATCACAGTTGTTTGCTCAGGCATATCACTCATGCTGCTGCTCTGACCCTAAGTCAGAGAAAAAAGGGACACCAATGAATAAAATACCAGTGAGATTTTGAGAATTATCTAATATATCACTGATGTGCCATGTCAACACATTAGGAGGAAATGCTATTCATGTTTGATTTAAACAAATTCTTTATGTGTGTTTTATTTCATATTTTAAAAAATAATGGGGGGCGGGCCGAGTGGCGCGTTCGTTAAGAGCTGGTTTTGGGATGCCAGCGGCTCTGGTTCGGATCCCACATATGAGGGCCAGTGACACTGCCCTCTACAGCTATCAACAGCTTCATCTGGAGCTGGGCTGTGCAAGCCCCGGCGAAGGTGTAGGCTGCAGCCCCTGCTGCAGTGGGTTGCCACAGGCTACAGTGAGTGGCCGGCAGCCAGCGTGAGCGGCTGGCAGCCAGTGTGAGCTGCCAATAGCCACAGTGAGCGACCAGCCAGAGGCCGGAGACCGATCTGCCTCATCCGGGAAAAGCACAATGACCATACCAACATGGGCCAGTGAAGCAACGTCCTCCACAACTAGACTGAAGAACAAAAAGACAGCAACTTGTCTGTTCCCCTTCCCCGATTCCCCAATGCTGTTCCCCTCCCCCAATTCCCCAATAAAAAATCTTTTAAAAAAAAATAACAATGGGGCCGGCCAAGTGGCTCAGTTGGTTAAGAGTTGGTTTAGAGGGCCGGCCAAGTGGCGCATTGGTTAAGAACTGGCTTGGGATGCCAGCGGCCCCGGTTTGGATCCCACATGAGGGCCAGTGACACTGCCCTCTTAAAAAAAAAAAAGTTGGTTTACAGTGAGAGCTCTGAGCAATAGTGCTGCCGGTTCGATTCCCACATGGTCCAGTGATTGTTGCGCCCTATCTAACCTGTCGCTGAGCTGCCAACAGGTGGCAGATGGCTCAGCTGGTGTAACAAGATTTGCCTGTTCAGTGGTGGGCTACGAACACCTGCAACTAAAGACTGAATTCTGCACCTTGAGCTGAGCTGCTGCCCGGATGGCTCAGAGGACAGAGCGTGGGCTCTTAACAACAAGGCTGCTGGTTCGACTCCCACATGGGATGGTGGCTACCCCCACCTGCAGCTAAGATTGAGCTTAGAGGCCGAAAGCTGCCGTGGGGAAGCAAGATGGCGACTAGGGCCCTCCACAATGAAGACTGAAAAACAATTTGGCTGGTCCCCTTCCCCAATTCCCCAACATTGTTCCCCTCCCCCAATTCCCCAATAAAATCTTTAAAAAAATAATGGCAGCCAAAAACTTATGTCCATTTAAAAAATTAACAATGTGATTTTCTAGTGGATTTTAAACATCACTTGAGGAAACATTAATTTAGAACAAGGACTCAAAGCTTGATTCAGCCTCCACAGGTTATTGAAACACTCCAGTTCTAAATTACAACCAAGCTCTCCTAGACTAATAAAAAGGTGCAGTTGTGGGGGAGAAAGGAGGAACCAGTTTGCCCTGGAGAGGCTTATATTCTGGGGAATGACACCTTCCTTCCGCCTCCATGCAGCAGCAAGCAGGTCCTCCCTGGGGAGGCATCTCCTTCTGAATTCCCCAGAAGCTCCATGCCCGGGGGCTTCTGCCCTCCCCATCCTCCTTCCTGCCCTACGTTGGTAAACAGCCAGGGAATTAATCAAAGCTTCAAAGGTTGGTGATAACAGGTGGTGACTGATCAATGCCCTGAGGCCCAGGTAAATAGCAGCACAGCGGCCAAGATGGACTTCATGCCAAAAATGATTTTCACTTCTCAGGAGAGGAGAAAAACAAATGATTTTCTGGTGTCCTGACTTAAGACACTGGACACCAAAGAAGAAATGATGTAAAGAAATAAAAGACCTTCAGAAATTGAGGGGAAACAGGCTAGGTAGCAGAATCACTGAATGACTGCATGGAGAAGGACTGTAGGGGGCCTATAGTCCAATAGCCTTACCTTATAATGACAAAGGAGGCTCAGGGAAGAGACGTGATTTGTCCCCAAGTCACAGCAAAATAGGAACAGGATGTAGGCTGAGAACTCACGCGTGGTTCCCGGAGAGGCTCTTCACGCTGTTCTGATAAATATGGTATGTGGCATTCAAGGGCCAAAACCACTGCTGAACCAGGTTAAGGACTGGGCGGAGCCACCCTCAGGCCCAGGGAAGAGCTTCAGGGAAGCTGGCTGGCATAAAGGCATCTTGAGTATTGTTGACCTCAACCTCCGGGGGCATCCTAGGTGGATGAATTGGCACACGGATCTTTCTGGTCTGCAGTGAGGCTTAGAGGACTTGCCTGAGCTCAGATATGTGAAAGCAACCAGTAACATCAAGGCATGGATAGGACCTGGGCTGTCCCCTCGAAGCTCTTCAGAGCACTCTTCCAAAAGCAAGTCAGGAAGGAGAACTCTGATTTGGCCCTGGCAGAAACTCTCCTGGAAGCTCAGTGGTAGCCTGTCAACTTTGCCCTCTAGACAGCCCATTTGCTCCAGAGATGCTCACTGTTTAACTGGCCCTGTCTGCCAGTGTGGACTGGACTGGACTCCAGCCAGTGTGATCTGAGAACTGTGGAGGGGGCATACTGCCCCCCTCACTGCAGGATGAGCGGGACCCCTCTACCCACCTCTTTCTGCGACCCCAGAAGTCTTTGCTCTCACAGGAGCTGGACTTCAAGGCCCGCTGGAGGTATACATGGGGCAAAGACATCATAGAGGTCAGGGCGCTCTCTCTCATTCCCTAGGAGCCTGATGCCTGTAGGATGGCGCGCTTAAAGAATCATGGGGGGGGGGGGACGGGGGCGGAAGCAAGCAAAGCAAAGGGCAAATGACAGCTAGATGGAACCCCACCAGTCTCTTGAGGACAGAACAGAGGGAACCTGGAAGCATTCCCCCAGCTCCACATACCTGTGTGAAGTGGGCACAGGACTCACACATTCACCCCACCTGCCCCACACCTAGCTGACCAGGGGTGCCAGGCTGCCCTCCAAAGCTCAGACTCTGGGACCTGGGATCTGGGCAAGAGCAGGAACTTACAGCCTCATCCACTGGCTCTGTCTACCCCCAAATAATCCCACTCCCAGGGCTCCCAGACCTTAGGGGGCAGAGGCCACAATTCTTGATGTGACCTGAAACGCCACCTCCCGCCTGCCCTGCCTCCTTGCCTCTTCCCCAGCTGCAAGAACTTTCTTTCTTCCCAGGGCGACTTTGGATCAGATCTTGAAGCTGAGAGACCGGCCCCAGCCCGCCCGACCGGGACGAGCCTGACGCACGGGTGCGGCCGAGTCGTGCCGGGACAGCTCCACGCTGCCTCCTGGGCCTCCGCGGGCCGCTACAACTACAGACCCCTCTGGGAGGGGAGAAAGACAGGCTGACACCCTTCCCTCCACCCGGGGGCCAGCAGGGAAGCGCCAGCCTTTGTATGGGGGCAGTCAGGACTGGGGGTAGATATGGCTGGGGAATGAATGAATGAATGCATGCATGAATGAATGAAGGAATATATGAATGAATGGACAACGATGGTGGCGAGGGGGTGGGGTATGGACCACTGGAGGCGTCCCCACTGATAGTGCCTTCCGCCGCCCGTATGCCTCCCGGACGTTCCTCATCCCCAAGGTCCCGACACTTTGAGCGGAGGCAGACCGACCGGACAATGTGCCCGAGCGCGAACACTCCGCAGCCCCCGAAGGGCCAGGGCCAGCGCGGCGCAGCTCTGGAGCGGAGCCCGCATTCCGGAGCCGGGGAAGTGCCTGCCCAGGGGCAGAAGGCGCCCAGGCGCAGCGCGCCCCGCCCCGCCCCTGGCGGCAGCCTCGCCCGACCTGAGGGCCGCAGCCCCTTACCTGCCCGCCTCGGCGGCTTCGCCCAAGCTCAGAGCGGTCATCCCGGAGCCTCCAGCGAGCGCCAGGGACCGACCGCGGGTCGGAGCGCCTGTGCGTCCCAGCCAGCTGAGGGCCCGCCTCCTCCCGTCCATTGGCTGCCCGAGTGGGACGGGCCTTGCCATTGGCGGGTTCTTCCCCGCGCCACACACAGGTGGGGCCCAAACGCCGCGCAGAGCACACTGCTCATTACTCCAGACTGGAAAGTCTGGACCAAGGCCAAGGCCTGGGTTTGCACGGCCTGCCCCTCACAGCGAGAGCCCTGCCCCTCGTTTCTCTCTTCAGCCCTTCCAGTTTCGGGACTCGGGGATGGGTGCTCTGTGCAGCAACCGATTCCTGATCTCCAATCCCTCCCAACACTCAGCATCCACGGTAGCTTTCAATTTTTCTCCACACCAGATTAGTGAGAACATGAGTAGGTAACACCCAGGGGATGTTGAACGCGACAGTCTGATAGCCTGGGAACTAGAATGCTGCCATGAACTTTTACCAGACTTGGAAACTTCAGTGTTTCTTAGGCAAAAAGCTTTTGGAAGAGTCTGGGAAAGACTGAAGGTGGAAATCAAGAATGAGCAAACGCAAGCGGAAGGGCTGAGATTGATGGGGATGTGACAACGAACTGACCTTGGGAATGGGACCCAACTCAGGTTCCCCTTTCCTTCCTACCCGCACCAGGTAAGGCTTGGTCCTTGAGTGGTCAGGAGAGGGGGAAGGTGCAAGCCAGATTGGGTTCCATTCCTAACCCTCTCCCACCTCCCTGATCCAGCTGTATCATGGGAGGGCATCAGCAAACAGGAGGGCACAGAGGGAGCCTGGTCCGCAGTTGTTCTGGGCATCAGGAGCAGAAGCTGGCCTCAGGAGCCAGCGCTCATCCTAAATCGCCTTTAGGGGGGTTCTCCACTGCTTGAAGACCTAACCGCAGGGCAGGGTCCACTTCACTTCTGGTTTACCCACCACAGCAGGGGGAGGGGCCCTTGTTGTCTTATCTTTGGTTCAAACAAGCCCTTAAAATTCCCAGGTGCAGGTCCTCTTCGTCAGTTGCTACATGTCCCCAGTGCTGAAAGGAGTAACCTGTCCTCAAGATAGTCAACCACCTCTTGCCCAGCACCTCTGCACCCTGGAGATGGACAAGATGGCAGGTGGCCTGCCTGCCAGGAGCCACAAGACTCTTGCCTATTCAGAGAGCAGGGCTCCCCCACAGAAAAAGAGAGGCAACAGGTGCTTCAGCTGCTGTTTATTGACATACAGGTAGGCTCTATAGCAACACACCTGGAGGTGGCCGCAGGAGTGGGGAAAATGCAGGTGGAGGGTGGAGTGTTTGTCTGCAGCGACGCTGAGCAGAGTGCAGGAACACAAGTGCACATCGAGGTGGGAGCGGGGCAGGCTGAGGGGCCTGGAGAAGCGAGTGAAGGCCAGGGCCAGTCGGCTGAAGCTGGAACCACTGCCCCAGGCCCAGAGGCCCCTCTCTTGCTGGCTGTCTCCTGACCCCAGCCCAGGATTGCGGGTTCTCTGAGTATCCATTTCTACAGGAACTGAACGGAGTACACAAAGGAGAAGCAGGAGCTGTTGCCCTGTGTTAAGCTCTGGAGCCTCCAGTCCTGCACCCTGGCTTGTCTCTTGCTTAGGTGGGGCCATAAGATGGGCAGCCTGGCTCAGGGATACCCTACTGAGCAGGCTCTTAAAAATCGCCATGTTTCATAAAGGCATTCATCTTCTTCCCTGGTGTCCCACTGCACCAGTGTCACACTACAGCCCCACGTGAGCACTACAAGCATTGCTGGCCTAATGGATGGGTTGGGGGAAGGGGATGGGATGGATGGGGCTGGAGGAGGGGCCCTGGGGCCCAATCATGGCACAGGTACTACACGCATGGTGTTGGTGAAGCCAGAGCCAGGGCGCCAGCCAGTCAGCACGATGACCACATCTCCCTTCTTGAAGAAGCCTCGGGCCTTGCCTGGAGAGAGAAGGGAGGTGGGTGAGTAAATGCCAAGTCAGGCAGGTATGCAAGGAGGGACACTGCCCCATAGCCAGACATAGCAAGCCGGGCTGGCTGACCATTACTTCCTTAAACCACAAGGTGGCGCAAGCACCACAGCCCAGGCAGAAGGGGTGAGATTCCCTTATCACTCAGATGGCAGTTGGCATGGACCTTTGGACATCATTAGTTAATACTCTGGAGTGGAGAGCCTTGCCCAAGGTCAGAGCCAGCTGCTTCATCTCATCCCATGGCATCCTACACTTATATAGGGACAAAGGCCACATCAGTACATAATCTGTGTGTGCCACTCCACAGTGCAGGTGTACTCTCTGGCCACATTTATAAATACCACCTCAGTAAAGAGCAGATGCAAGAGAATGGACAACAGTGATTACCCAGGATCCTTTGCTCCGGGCTCTAGACTGGATGAGTGAGGAGAGGAACTGGGCTGCTGAGCAGGACTCAAGGAAGGGGATGGAGGTGTCAGAACATTGCCAGTGAGGGCGGTCAGGGCTCTTGCACCCTAAGGTGTGCATGGTCCCCTTTCCACAGGGCCCCAGAGAGCCCAGCAGTCGAGCACCCCCGCCCCAGGCTCTAGTCCTTGCTCCCAGCCACGCACCAACATTCATGGCCAAGTTCACCCGGAGGTCCACGTCCTCGGCCCAGGCCGACTGCACTGGGTCCTTACACACCACAGGGAAGATGCCGCGGTACAGGTGGGCCTGGCGAGCCGTCTGGGGGTTCCGGGTCACAGCAATGATCGGGGCGCGGGGGCGGTACCTGGCCACCTGGTGAGCAGACCTGAGAAGGGATAGGGGACAGGCAGAAGTGACTATTCAACAGTATCCCAGGAAACCCCCACGGCCTTCAGCAACAGTTTAATCCTCTAATCCAACTCACTATGCTAGCCTGAGGCTCAGGCCATTTCATTTCAGCATCTGCTCCCTGGGCTCCCCTACAGGAGTGGGGAGCTGCCTCCTACAGCTGGGGCAGTCCCTCTTCTTGTATCCCCCACATGGCACACAACTTTCCTTCGTAGCTATGCGACCCCTTTGCTCTCCGCCCGTCCCCACCGGCCAGGGCCCCAGGATCCTACTGACGCATGATCGGTCTCACCCACTTTCCCCACGTGGCCCAGAGCTGGCAGAACCCCACTCTGAACTTTTTCATTCTGGCATAGAGGCAGCCCTGGCCCAACCTCACCAGCACCCACTCCCCTTGCTGTTAGCAACAGCTACAAACAAGCCAAGCAGCATGTGAATAGCACCTGACTTGACATCTGCCAACAACAGGAACAGAGCCCAACCAAGCCTTCCCTACTGCTGGGCCCTCTCCCCACTCCATGTGGCCCCCAGGTCCCTGAAACAGTCCCAGCAACTGACTGAGCTTGAGAGACCGAGTCAAACCTGAGTGAGGCAGGCCTAGAAATCTGGGTACTACCCAGGAGGCGAGGCCAGGAGATGAAATAAGTGTGGAAGGCTCTGCCTGTGAAGGCTCTCCTGGAAGGGAGGGGACCCCTTTGAAGCCCCAGTGCTTCCTTGAACACTGACACGTACACTCGTTGTTGCAGATGTGTCTCGGGAATTGGGGAAGAGCGTGCAGGCGAGACTGTGCCCCAGAAGGCAAGCTATGAGGACACTCAACGGGTGTCAAGGAAACTTAAGCCGTCACAGCACCGAGTGCACTGCTTAAGGCCTGGCCTCCATACAACGCTTTCAGAGGGAAGCAACTGCTAAAGTCAGGACAGGCTGGAGTGAAATCCCAGAAGACTGGGGCTAAAAATAGCCAGACAGCAAAGCCGGGACCTTTTCATAAAGGTCAGCACTGATGGTCAGAGCTCCGTATCCTGAGCCCTCTGCTGAGGGAATAGAGCTGCGTCGAGGCCGCCCCACCTGCTGTTCGTGGAGCCCGGAGCCTACCTGTCTGTGTCTCTTCCAGGAAAGCCTCGCCGCCCTGTGGGCAGGGACAAGGAACACACCCCACACCAAGGAGTTAAGGATGACAGCTCAATGTCCAGGACTAGGAAAGGATCCCAAGTCCGAGGCTGAACACAGGCCTCAGCTTGGCTGCATGGCACCGGAGTGACCTTTCCGGGTCCAGAACCCAATTGTCTTAGGAGCTCAGGCACAGACAGGGACGTGTGCACCAACCGAGGAGCATGTCGTGAAGAGAACTAATTTTCCAAACTGAACCTTTAAAGAACGCATAGTAACCAGCATACGCAAAGCTGGTGGTCTTTTACCATTTTAAGGACCAGCTTTGAAATACCAAGCAGTCAGTTTTTCTGTAGTTATGCAGTGCGGTCTCTAGTTCATCCTAAAGGTGTAAACTTGCTTTGGCTCCACCGGCTCCCCTGCCTGGAGTCCTCTGGGCCCAGGGTCGGGTTCAGCTCATTCCTGGGTCCTGGCCTGGGGGCTGAGGGGCTCCTTCCCTGCAGGGTCCAGTGGCAGGCAGGGGTCTTACCTTGGCTCACTGCCATCTGAGCACCGCTCAATGCACTGCTCCCAGGACCCCCAGGGAAAGGGGCCACTGAGCAGGGCATTCCCAGGGAGCGGCTGCCACTCCTACCTGCCAGACTTGGTGAGGACGATTATGGCCCCACTGCAGCACTTGAAGGAAGCCTCCACGGCACCCACGGCGGCAGCTTCTGTGGGGTCGCTGGTAATGGGCGCCAGGCGGCGGAGTTCCTCAAATAATTGCAAGTGGTAGATGGCGGCCTCTGCCTCACGGGCAATCTAGGGGAGCAACATCCGTCCAGAGGGACGACGGGACAGAGCTGTCAGAGCTGTGTCACAGTGGAGAGGGAGGGGAGGGTCGCACAGAGAGCTGGTGAGGAACGAGTCCCTGGGTGCAAAGGCCAAGAGGAGCCCAATCACTGAGGTTCTGAGCTGAGCAAGGTCAAGACTCACAGGAACCAGTCCTTCACCAGGTACCTGTGACACCGCCTGTGCCTACCGAGCTGATGGGCCCTTTGGCCCTGCCCTGCCCTGAGCTCCCTGGCTGGCTTCCTGAAGATGAGAAAAGAGGCTGAGGCCAGGCCTCAGGTGCAGGGCTCGCTCCTGGCTGTCTTCAAGAGCAGCTGGAGTAAGAAACTGGTTATCCTACAGAGTTACCTGCCCTTAGGGCCCTACCTGCCAGACTCCGTCAGAACTATCAAAGCTGCGGCTAAACACTTATAAGAAGCCTGCACGCTGCCCATAGCCATGGCTTCCATAGGGTCTGTGGAGTGACTGGAGACTCGCACCAGTTCTTCAAACAGCTGGCGGTGGAACATGGCTGCCTCAGCCTCACGAGCTATCTGTAAGGTGTAGGGGGGAAGGAGGCAAAGAGGGAAGAAGGAGGGAAAAAAACGAGAGACAACAACATGGAAAGACAGAATGGGGAATTAATCAGAGAAGGTAACCTTAGGTTAATTGACTACATCTATCCTTCAGGCAGATGCAAAGAGGCAGGGTGATGCAAGCCTGCTCAGGGATGTGGGGAGAATTTCCAGCATCATCGCTGCTGCTTCCCCACCAACAGAGGGGAAACTGATTCTTCCATTCTGGACAGACTTTGTGATTGGGGGTGGTGTGGAGGGAGACAATATGGCGGCAGGCTCTGGAACCTTAGCATGGAAACATGCCTAGGCTGGGCCCATGCCACTCCCTGGCAGGACTTGGTCACACTGCCTCACGACACAGCTTACAGGAAGGAATAGGTCCCCGCCCTCACATGGCTGTCTGCCTCCATACACTCACAGAGTGCTTGGCTTGGCTTCAGGCACAGGGGTGCTACAAGTCTTTCCAATGGCCCGCCATGGAAATGCACTGAGCAGCCTGGAAAGCTGGGGTCAGACAAAGCCAAAGCCATGTGGCTTAACCGCATTCTAAACTGGAGCGTGGAAAAAACTGGTGACCTTTGGAGGGTGCACTGAACAGCCATGTGGAGACAGATGCCTGTGGAAGCATGCAGGTAAGTTTAACAAGACATCTGATTAAAATCAAATGATTAAAAGTCATGAGAAAGCCACTGAGTTATTTATAGACCACCTGCTCTGAAAACACCAAGAATTAGAAAGAAAATTTAAGCTTTAGAGAAATACAAAGTAATTACCAGCATCTTAAGAGAATGATGGGTGAGGGAAGAATCACTAACATCATCTCATTAATTTGACAGTACAAGCAGATATGTGGCAGGGCTTACTAGGTTAGAGGGTTTCTTTCTGCAAGAACGGAATGCATGCAGCCCAAAGGACAGAGGACAGGAACAGGAACTGAACCATACCTGGTACTGCCTAGCCCTGAGTTACAGACATTAACTGCATCAGTTAGACAGGAGAGAGCAGTGAGCTGTTAAGAGAAGCTGCCAGCCAGGTTAACTAGGGACGTGGAAAGGAGAGGCCTGGACCCCGTACTTATCTTCTGAGCAGGGCCATGCCATCCAAGCCCTACAGCTCTAAGGTGTCCGTCTGGTATAAGAAAGACGGGGCATGAAAAAATGGACATGCAAGTTGAGAGCCCAAAGCTGGGTCCTTCCCTGACCCCAGTTCAGGCCCCAGATGGACACCCCAGATGCTGAACAAAGTGCAGGGTTCAGGACAGAACCCAGCAGGTCTGGGCTCAAACTCAGGATTCATTATCATGTAACCCTCACCTAGCAATTGGGGCAACATCTCTCTCACTGAAGGGTACATCAAACTACACAGGGACTTATCGGACATTTAATAACAGCAGTCTATAATTAAACATGTCCCCACGCAATTCATTGCAGAGAGAGGCTTTGAGAAGCTAAGTGATTTGCCCAGAGACGCATTTAAGTCCCTCCAGTCTTCATGGTTGCGTGGTTCAGGAAGTCAGGTCAGGGCTGCCCTCCCACCTGAGGCCAGACATCCAAGGCAATCAGTAAGAGGAGATGTGTGGAGAAGCCCATAGATGTACCAGCAGCCACTCTAGAGGTGACTGGTTCAAGGACAACGGTCTCCCGGGAGAGACAGTTCCTTCCCACCACTGGGGCCGTTGTGAGAAGGAGCTCAGGTGGCACATTTGCCAGGGCCAGGGTACAATTGCCTCAGGACAGGACTGGGCTCTACCAACTTCATCATGAGGGACTCCATGGAGGATGCTGAGGGCAGCCCAGAAGACATCTTTAGTCAAGATGTCTCAGTTCACCAGTAAAAAAGTGTTACACGATAAATTACATGTCTTCTCCAGAAGCCATTTAAGCCTAATAATTTATCACATAGAGAGTGAAGGAGGAAAGAAAGATATCTAGGCTCGAAGTTCTTTTTTTTTTTTAAGAGGGCAGTGTCACTGACCCTCATATGTGGGATCCGAACCGGGGCCGCTGGCTTCCCAAGCCAGTGCTTAACCACCGCGCCACTCGGCCGGCCCAGGCTCGAAGTTCTTTTGGGGGTGCTGTTTTAAATCTGAGTGAGTGTAGGGGAGGAGGTGTCACATAAAGGGCATGGTGTCCTTTGTTGACTGAAAGGGAACACAAGGGTTAAAGGAAAACCATTTCAGGATAAGAGACGAGTTCAGTGAGCTACACATTATCAACAATGACCTAGGATGATTGTGGGGAGGTTAATTTGTAGCCCTCATTTTCCCGGGCCTAAGTAACCCTGACAAGCTGACCCTTGTGCACTCTTTAGTAATCTCTGGAGCAGGAGCAGACAGGGCAGACGAGCTCAGCCTCAAGCCCTAAGAAGCAGCCAGGCACGGGGATATGGCCGAACGCAAGGGCCCTGAAAAGCTAACTTGCTCCATGGGGGAGAAAGAAGCGCTGTGTCCAGGGCTCCTCCAGATGCTCTCACACCAGGTCCAGCCAAGACCAGCCACCCTCCCACCTGTCTCTATTTGTGAACCTGTCACCTGTTACTTAAACCCCACTTTTTAGTCTAGAACGAGTACAACAGCTCAGCGTGGCAGTCCCAGCTGTAGGCACCATGCAAGGCACTCAGTCAACTCAGTGCGGGCGTCAGCCTCTCATGCAGGCCCAGAGGCCCCTGTCTGTGGGCAGGTGGGGAGCCAAAACGGAC
Source organism: Aselliscus stoliczkanus (assembly GCA_033961575.1). Lineage (NCBI taxonomy): Eukaryota > Metazoa > Chordata > Mammalia > Chiroptera > Hipposideridae > Aselliscus > Aselliscus stoliczkanus. The sequence goes on along the minus strand of CM066732.1, from coordinate 60,622,473 downwards.
CCCAAACGAAGAGGATGGCGGGAGAGGGGTCCTTGGCTTTTTCCACAGTAGGGCAAAGGTACCCCGGTCCTCTAGACTGTCCGGAGGAACAGGGAACAAGTAAACCAAGGGAGGGAGCCAGAAGTGAATTAGGCTACATCAGATGGAGGAGGATGCCCCCAGAACAGAAGGAAATCGGAGAGGGAGTGTGGGCAGGGAAGGCAGGGGAGAAAAAAACTACACACACCCCCATCCCCACTCCACGGCAAACACCTCCTAGTTCTCGGTGTGATTTGGAAGAGGATAACAGGTGTGGGTGCAGAAGCCTAGAAGGCGTCCCTCAACCCGAGTGTGCCTGCGGCTGAGCCGGAGCCCGGGCTGGCCCCAAGGACTCACCAGGTGCTGCATGCGCACGGCCTCCAGGGGGTAGTCCCCCTTGGCCGTCTCTCCAGACAGCATGATGCAGTCGGCTCCGTCCAGGACGGCATTGGCCACGTCACTGCCCTCAGCCCGGGTGGGACGGGGCTTCTTGATCATGCTCTCCAGCATCTGGAAGGGGACAGAGCAGCAGTGAGGCGTGGCCTGGGCTGTCTTTAGACAAATGGCTGCAAGCTGACTCCCTGGATGGTGTGTCTGCAGAGTGCGGCTTTGTGTAGGTGCATGGAGGGAAGTGGGTGTATGTGTGACATGGGGAAGGGTTCATGGGACGAGACCGGGCAGCCTCCAAGCCTCCCGCACAAGCATGTGTGCGTGAGGATGGGCACATGCCTGCGTGGCACAGATGACAGGCTTCCCAGCTCGATTGCAGCGCCCGATCATCATCTTCTGAGCCAGAAAGACCTTCTCTGCAGGAATCTCAATGCCTAGATCACCCCGGGCCACCATGATCCCATCGCTGGCTTCCAGGATCTCATCAAACCTGACAGACAAGGTGGAAAGAGAGGTTATGGGAACGGGCCACCAGTAGTGATGCCAAGGAACTCATCATGGGATTCTGACTCGGCTGTTGCAAGGACAGGACAGACAACAACATGATGTCACCTTGGGTGCATGGAGATGGTGGGGTGCTGCAGCTACCTCAGTCCCCCAAAGTGGCCTGAGTTCAGCCTGCTGGGTTTCTTCAGCGCTAGTATGGGTACTTCACTGGGGAGGTCTCCTCTCAAGCCCCACAGGCTCATTTCTCCTCCACCTGTCTCTTAGGAGAACCCTCCTGAGCTCTCACTGCTATCTCTACTCCAGCCAACACTTTCAAGGCAGAAGGGGAACCTGAGGCCTGCTGACAGCTTGCGTCAAAGGTCATGGCCTCTTCCAGCCAAGGACACCTGAGGGCTGCTCCTTGAGGCAGCCCCCTCCAACTTGCTGAAGGCGAGAGGACACATGGCTCTGCCTGGCCTGAGGCCAAGGTCAGCTGGCTTATCAAGACGGCAGAGGGAGGACCCCAAGCTGCCTGATACACAAAGCCAAGGACAGCAAGATCACAACTGTGGGTAGGGCTGCTCCTCCTGCCCCCGACAAGTACATGTCTAATCCACACGAGTAGGTCTGGGGTTTTAGCTGCGCTGGTTGTGTTTTTAGTAGGGAGCCAAAGAGGAACAGATGTCACCAAGATGGCCACAAGCACTTGGCGCTAACTGGTGACTGGTGAGCAATGGAGAGGTGGTGAAGCTGAGCTGGGACAATCTGAGCTGGGAGAGCCGCATGTGCCCCTCCGCGAAGCTGACACCATCCAGAGCTGGCATTGGTCATCAAGCCAGCTGCTTTCTCAGTCAAGACCAGGAGGCCGCCACCTGGCAGGGCCAGAGCTTCCACGTGGCTCCCTAGCGAGGGGCTAAAAGGAGCCCTTTCCCAAGAGCCTGCTGCCTCCCCTGCGGTAAAACCCCCATTGCAGCCCACACGGGCAGTGGGCCCAAAGGAGTACAGCACAGTAGCTCCCGACCCTGTCCTCTCCAAAGACAGTCCCTGGGCCTCTGGGACAAGGTCAAGATGCTGGCACCCCAATTACCTGGCAAGCTTTAAAAAAAAAATACCAATGGGAAACAAAACAAAACAAAAAAACAATGCCTTCACCTACTCTCCTTAGGATACTCTGGTTCGGTGGGTCTGGACCTGGCTAGGGCGTTTGCATTCAGAGGGTGGGGTTGGGGCTGAAGTAGGCGGGGTACAGGCGCTGGGGACGCTTACCTCCGAACTCCCTCGTGATTCTCGATTTTGCTGATTATCTTGATGTTCTTTCCTTTTTCCCCCAGGACCTTCCTGACTTCGTGGACATCGGCGGCCTTGCGGATGAAAGATGCGAACACCATATCTACGTCCTGTTCTACCCCGAACTTCAGGTCCTGGATGTCCTTTTCTGACACGGCAGGCAGGTCCACAGCAGCCCCGGGGAGGTTCACACCCTTCTTGCTGCCCAAGGAGCCACCATTCTCCACCTCCGTCACCAGGAAGTCAGCACCTGTGCAAAATGGAGTCGGTGGGGAGGCAGAGCGACGAGTTAAGTGTTCTCAACAGGAAGGGAAGAGGCGGGAAGTTGTTGCCGCTCCCCTTTTTACAGTGAACTGTGTGAGGCAGCTGCAGCCATGCTGCCAGGTCAAATCCCACCCCACTAACTGTGTGACCTTGGGCAAGTCAATTAAACTCTCTGTGCCTGTTTCCTCACTTGTTAAATAGGGATAATGCCTACACATAAGGTTGTTTTAAAATGTAAACAAATGATCACGTGCAATGCTTAGAATAATGTCGGGCACTTAAATATGAGGTATCACTCCCAGACACACTGGAGTCCTTACATACTCGTGTCCTACTGAGGAATGGAGGAAGGAAGCAGAAAGCCCAAAGTAGTGGGGACAAATGCAAAGAAATCTTATATGCTCCACAAGAGCATGACTAAGCAGGACTGAAGTCTGTTTTTGAGGATAAGGAGTTATAAAGGAATTCCTGAGAATACAGACTCAATCTTGCTGCCAAACAGACTTCCTCCCCTCCTTGTGTCCAGGAAATTAGAGATGGGAGCCAGTTGTAGACATACCTTTTTCCTTCACCTGCAGGGAAATAAGCCCATCGTCTACATAGATCTTGCTGCCCACTTCCACCACCTTGCAAATGTTCTTATAGTCCAGCCATAGGGTGTTCTCGTCACATTTTTCCATGTAGGCATCATCCAACGTGATCTTGAGTGTGGCGCCTTTCTTCAGCTCCACCTCTGCAGTGCCACTCTGCAAATGAGAGAAAGCCACGTGTCCAAACTGCAGAAGCCAGGCCCCCCTGGCAGGAAAAGAAATGCTTTCCTCCAGGGAACAACGCTCAGACCTCAGCTGCAAAAAAGAAAGCTTTTTCCTTCAGGAATAAATGATCATATTATCTAACTCAGTATATTTCAAAAGGAAATAATAACCCAAGAAAAACCCGCAATGTTTTAGTTACACTATTTTAAATGATTTGGGAAAGGAGACAAATTTCTCCCCAAGGGCAGAGAGGTTTGAAGTAGTTTAGAGTAAAAAGTTTCCTATGTGGTATTTTTTCTTAGTGAAGCAGATTAAATCAGTTTTTTGTGTTTTTTTTAGCTGAGCCATCCTGCCATCTGTTGGCAGCTCAGCGGCTGCTCAGCTCAGGCCGGGAATCCAACCGGCAACCCTGTTGCTTAGAGCTCACACTCTTGAGCCAGCTCTTAACCAACTGAGCCATTCGGCCAGTCCTAATCAGCAGTTTGTTTTGTTTTTTTAAAGATTTTATTGGGGAATTGGGGGAGGGGAACAGTGTTGGGAATCAGGGAAGAGGAACAGACAAGTTGCTGTCCTTTTGTTCTTCAGCCTAGTTATGTCACTTCACTGGCCCATGTTGGTATTATGATCATTGCACTCTTCCTGGGTGAGGCAGTCACTCGCTGGCCATTGGACGGCCCCTCACAGTGGCTCACGGCAGCTCATGAAAGCGCACGCCAGCTGCCTGCCGGCCAGCCCCGCTGCAGTCTACACTGTCACTGGCGACTCATGGCAGCCCAGCTCCAGGTCGAGCTGTTGTCCACCATCTTAGCTGTAGAGGGCGCAGAGTCACTGGCCCATGTGGGAACCGAACCGGGGCCCTGCTGCTCAGCTGGCATGCCAAGCCAACTCCTACCCAACGCACCACTTGGCCGGCTCTAAATTAGCCTTTTTTTACAGTGATGAATAAGACCCTCATTGACAGACCTAAACTAAGGGGCGTGGCTTCCAGCAGGGCAGAGGCTGCCCAGCTTGCTTGCCTCTGGGGCTCCCGCCTCCTGTACCTTCCTTCTGGCTTCTCCCCGGATACTCACGCCCTTGATGAGCCCAGTTCGGATCTCAGGTCCTTTGGTGTCCAGAGCCACAGCAACTGGCCGATAGAGGATGGGGTCAGAGGCAAAGCTTTCCGTTGCTGCGCGCACGTTCTTGATGGTCCCTGCATGGTACTGGGGAAAGGAGGGAGGACGGTAAGCACCCTCCCATCCACTAGGACCTAGCGCTAGGCTAAAGCGGACCACTCAGGAAAGACCTCCACCACAGTCTAGCCTCGACGCCATCCCCACACTGAGCACTCTGCCTGCTTGTCTCTATTTCCTTGGCCTCACCCACTCTTCTCATAGCACTAATGCATTCTGAGGGCAAATCTTGGAAACTCTCTAGAGTACTCCCACCAAAAACCAGGAAAGGTATGAGTGTGAACAAATCTCAACAGAAAAGAAGCCTGTGTCCCTTCAGCTGTTCTCTTTTTCCCAGGCCTCATTAAACAAAGCAGACAACAGGAAAGGCAGGCCCCCGGCTTGGGTTTCGGTAATACATGTCTGGCAGTCAGTGTCAGATGCTGATAGATTTGGTAATTCTGAGCCTTTTCTCTATTGATTCCAGCTACAATTCAAACTCAAGGCTATTTACTTACGCTAACAGTGGCCAAAGCTAAATCAACAAGGGCCTGCCTTGCTAAGGTCGAGCAGGCCTGTTTATTTTCACAATTACTTTCGAGAGTCTGATCAGAGACAGAAGTAGATCAGGGAAAGAGGGAAATGTGCCTTTCTCTGAACTAACTGCCCTTTGTTATGTCTCAATTGCCACAAATCCTGACTTCCATCTTCTCTCTTAAGTCCTTTCTCTTTTTCTATTTGCCATTATTGTTCAACTGAAAGCCAAGATGTCAAAAGTTTTAAACAGTGTAATCAATATGACATTGCTGATAACAGAGGCACCCAATTCGGCTTTGTGGGCCTTGTCCTTTCACTACCTCTGTCCAGAAGAACAGCCCCCAAGGAGGAGGCCGGAGGGGAGCTGAGCCAGAGCTTGCATGCTTGCCGTGTCCATGCATGGCGCTGCCTGAAGCTTATGTCTGAAGATCTCAGGTTCTAATTCAGGCATGCTCTATAATGAGGGCCGCTGCCTTGCTTTTTTGAGGTAGAGGACCTTACTGTAAGTTATGAAAATTTCTTTGTACTGCTGATTTGCAATAAAAACAGTATGAAATAGAACATAGAAATAGTTTAAGGGACTGAGTACTGAATACTGTCAAATGCCTTTTCCTCCGAGTTGATGTGAGCAAAAGAATACATGAAGTAGTTAGAACAGAGACTGGGACATAGTAATTACGTAATAAATGTTACCTATTATCATCATCTTACCTTACAGCAACCACTATTTAATCCCAGTATGAGCTATGTGTTCCTAGGATAAAAAATTTACTTGGTCCTGGGTCATAACTTTAATAATTTAGATTTAGACTTTTAAATTTTACTCACGCTTTCTGCATCCTTCTAGTGAGACTGGTCTGGTGTACTAACCTTTAGTGCTAAGCTGTCTGGTTTTGGTACTGTCCTCATCTCATCTTTTTTTTTTTTTTTTTTTTTTTAAAGATTTTATTGGGGAATTGGCGGAGGGGAACAGCGTTGGGAAATCGGGGAAGGGGAACAGACAAGTTGCTGTCTTTTTGTTCTTCAGTTTAGTTGCGGAGGATGTTCACTGTTGGTATCGTCATTGCGCTCTTCCCGGATGAGGCAGATGGGTCGCTGGCCTCTGTATGTCGCTCACTGCGGCTATTGGCAGCTCATGCTTGGCTGCCAGCCGCTCACGCTGGCTGCGGGCCACTCACTGTAGCCTATGGCAGCCCACTGCAGCAGGGGCTGCAGCCCACACCATCACCGGGGCTCGCACAGCCCAGCTCCAGGTGGAGCTGTTGTTAGCTGTAGAGGGCAGTGTCACTGGCTCTCATGTGGGATCCGAACCGGGGCCGCTGGCATCCCAAAACCAGCGCTTAACCAATGCGCCACTCGGCCGGCCCTCATCTCATCTTAAGTGTCAAGGTATGCTGGTTGCAAAGAACAAATGGGGAAGATTCTATGCTTTTCTAGGTGCTGGAACCAGAATACCAAAGGACTTAACTCTTCCTTGATGGAAAGACATAATTCAGCCAGCAAAATGATTTGGGCCTGGTGTTATAAGTGGAGGTAGGTCTTATAGTCACTTTTCATTTTCTTAAGCTGTTACTTTATTATTTTGTACTTCTTGGAAAATATTCAATTTCATTTCAATTTAAAGAAATTAAGGTATGAAATTATGACTTAAACTTTCTTCTATGTATAGGAAATATCCCCCTTTTCTATTCAGTCTTGATTATGCATCCTTGTTCTTGACCAGGCTTTCCACTAGTTTCTGCTTTACTCCAATTTGTTTTTTGTACCCCCAAAACCAACTAACTCCTAGCTTAATTTGTCAAATACCCTTTTAAATCAATGCTGTTCCTTCACCCTTGTAAGGTTATTTTAGGTTTCTTCCCCTAGTGTTTTGAGTTAAACATGTATTTATTTGACTTACTTTCAGACTTTTGCTTTCTGAGAATTGTATTTAAGTCTGTAAGTTTTCTGATTACTGTGTTAGGCTGTGTTCTCAATTTCCATGAAAAATAAGTCAGAGAATGTGGTCTATATATTTTCTCCTTTACGAAACTTGAGGGTTTTATGTGGCTCAATATATTTTTGAAACATTAGCGTTTTAAATAAGCACACGTTTTTAGTCTTGGAGACATAAAATCATATACACACACCAGTTAGGACTATTAGGTATTCTATTACTCAAATCCTCTATATTGTCATCTTTCGGTATTTCTGGGAGGTGTGCTCAAATCTTCCATTATGCCTGTGGTCTTGCTGGATGTCACCAAGCAGTAAAGAATTCCATCAATCGATGCTGCCCTTGTGGGAGGTTCTAAACTTGGTAAGTCAGTAAGTCAGTGTTTCTGGCCAGCATGGCATTATGGGACCACACGTGCAGTAAAAACACATCTTGTCTGTGAACTGACTAAGTGGGGGCTAGAGACATTGTGGTGAAGCTGTCAAAGAATCAGCTGGAGGCAGTGAATATTCCTCTGTCCTAGTGAGGGAGTGAGAAGCAATTTCAGTATTCCGCTTAAGTGTTTAAAATTGTCAAGAACTCTAAAAGCCACTGGTCCAGAGCCCTGACATAGGGTCACACTAAAATATCACATTATATAATATTAGAATCATTTCAGATCAGTTTCCAAAAGCCAGATCCCAGCGGCAACCTCATCCTGGTCAAAAAAGCTCAAAATAAACCTACCAGACGGACTTGGGTGGTTTTTTTTCCTTGTTTTTTAAACCCCAAGCCCACCCTGGGAATATGAGTTAAAGCACAGGTTATCTCCAAATGCCTCTGTAGTTTAAAAAGACCCAAATCCCTGAGCCGGTGCCCCCGGCAGGTGCAGCAGACATCACGTGCCCTTCCCTTGCCATTTCGGAGCTGTGCGGTGTTACTTTACTGAATGGTAGAGGCGATAAAGCCTAGTTAAAGGTCAATTTCTTCAAATCTATTCCTGCTCCTTCCCCTGCACACAGGAGACCCTGGCACACTGCAGCGGCAGGAAGCAATAGTGACCCCATCTTTAGTGATGTCTTTGGCTAGCTCTTTGGGCTAAGCTAACACTTGCAGGAATTCCTGGTGACTCCTGCCGAGGACCCCCTGCCTTTGGAAAATTACCGAGTATCATTACGGACGTGTCTAAACCTGCCTGAGGTGCCTGCGGAGCAATTTCTCCGAACTTGGTCAGGCCCCCATGACATTTGGTGGCTGGTCACCTGCCAGGCCATAGGCTGTTTATGGAAAATGGGTTAGGGAACTTATGAAGAGTCTCATGTTTCCAGAAAGGAGGAATTCACCTCTTACACAGCACTTCCTGAGGCTTTATTTTTAGTCTAAACACCAACTTCCAAATGCGAGAGGGCAACCCCTTACCACCTGCCCTTACAGGATGGCATTTCTTTAGTCTGATCAGGAAGTGCGGATTCAAAAAGTTTGACTCATCCATTCCTCCTCTGTCAATGCCAGTGTGAAATCCCAGGGCCTATGGTTCAGCCTAAAGGTTTTTAAAAGGCACTTTCCCCTCAGGGAGCCCCCCCCCACACACACACACACACTCCTCAAAATGAGTTTGTTCTGAACTTGGGAACAGAAATAGGAACAGAAGACTTCCCAATAGCTTCCACCTGGTCCCTGGGTAAGTTCTCTGTCCACAAGTCAAGTCAGCTAGTAAACGGCCCAGCACTAATATATTCCTACCAGGCTTTTGGGGAAGTGTTGACTTTTAGTTTATCTTGATGTACCAGCACCCCTGGGAAGGGAGGCTGGGAACACAATGCTGATGAAGTAGGGCGTTAAATGCCAGAGAGCGTTAGTACATGAAGCTCAGTCCTTAACTTGCCATAGTGGAAACCCTTCTCCTGGACCTGCCCAGTTACCGTGGGTCTAGATGAGGCCAGAATCAATCTGCAGGGCGACCTTCTGGTTCATCAATGCAATAAGAGCTGCTACAGAAACCCAGGGGCGGGCGTATCAAGGCCTAAGGCCAGGACACCGCATGGCTTCGAGGGGTTTCCAGTAGAACCCTCCCACTGTCTTTGGTGGGGCGAACAGTAGCACAGGTGTGCGGAAAAGCCATGGTTGGCGACAAAGGTTTTCTTTGCTGAGGGAGACTTAGTTGAAATGGCAAGCGAGGGGGAAAGGAGAGCAGGCAGAGGGTAGTGACAGCAATCTTCCCACTGGCTGCAAACCCGGCTCTTTCTTGCCTGGTCCACTGTGGCTGCATCCCCACCATTTCCTATAAGCCATCCTCGTGGCCCAACGGGACACCAGAGGCTCACCTCGTGAGTTCCATGAGAGAAGTTCAGACGAGCCACATTCATTCCAGACTTAATCATCTCCTTCAACATCTCCACTGATCGGGAAGCTGGGCCTGGTAAAAAAGTTTAAAGCCCTACATGTTAATAGTCAAAGTAGGATTAACACTTTAAATGTGCTTAAGTTTAAAGAAAGAACTCTTGGTGTATATTTTTTTCCCCTACACTTTTCTCCCTTAAACAGCTCAAAATCCTTTCAAAAGCCATATACACAACTACTCTTCGGGTAGCCCACTTTCTTGATTTAGGGGAACACTTCTATTTCTTTCCAATTCTACAGGCTCCCATCTTGTCAGGAAAGCCTAGGTAAGGTTTTGACCAGCCCTCTTTGCTCTCCCTGAAGCCCAGCCACATGTCCCACTATAAAATTTTATTGCACAGAGCATGTTATAAGGATCTTTCGTAAGTCTCTGATATGCTCCTAGAAAGATGGGCTAAGGAAGACGCCCTCTGAATTCAGCCTTAAGCAGAAAACATGAAGCATACTGATTCTCCATGGCAGCTTCCTCTGAGTTCCCATAAGAATCTGTGCAGAGTCCTCCTCAGCACCCCGCTTTGCTACATTTAGTCCTTTAAGGAGAAAAAGGTTCACTGTCACGTGAAGTCCCTGCTCTGGGGCCGGGGCGCAGCTACTCACCGATGGTGCAGATGATGCCTGTGTTGCGGGCGGTGATGGGTGCCGAGTCGATGTCCAGACGGCACATGTGCTCCAGGAACGTGTCGGCCATGGCTGCGTGCAGCTGCTGGGTCTGAATGAAGGCAGTGCCAACATCACTGTGGGGCTTTGACATGGCTTCTGAGGTTCTGCGTCCAGGGGAATTGAAGACAGTGATCAGCCTGAGGAGCCCGGGAGGTTAAGACACCGCATAGCACAGGAGGCCGTTTCCTGCTTCCACGTGAGCTCAGTAAGCACACTTTGGGCACAAGCCACAGGCAGCCCCGCACGCTCGGGCTACGTGGCTGCTCCTCGGGTCGGGCAAAGGGCTCACAGGACTGTGAGCAAGTGGGAAGGACCTTCAAGAACAAGTTAAAACCTCCTACCTAATGCATGTGCTTCCCAGGCATCCACTGTCAGCTGGCCTCCCTCACACTGCGCTCATTTCTACCTTGACAGCTTTTCAGCTAATCCTATAAATAACATCACTTTACATGCACTAAAGGAGCTTCCTCAAAAGGAAGTTGTAACCATCTTCCAGAGATACAAACAACTGACTCCTAGTTTAGAACCTCGGTAAATCCACATCTTTGTTTGAAAAGTTGTCACAAAGCTACCAACATCTGCTATGGAGTGAATGTGGCACCCATATTGCCTCTGAACAATCCTCACCCAAACCCAAAGTGATGTCCTGGTGTGAAGACATGCAGTCCTCCTCGCTCCAGAGTCCTTGGTTTTCACTAACCCAAAGCACCACATAAATTCAATCCTCTACTCACCTTAGGCCAGAGTAGGTCCCACCCACTGACGGGCAATAAAAACCCAGTCCTTGGACATGAAGCAAAGTCCAACTGGAACCCTAAATACAAAATATTGCATCCCAGGAGTCTGTATGTAAAACCACACCTGCTTTTAATCGAGAGAACTTCAGGATGTGCAAAACATGATGCATAAAGAGAGGACAGCCACAATGGCACTGGTGTGGTTCTAAATGATCACAATTCCATCTGCAGCCTGAGGACAGCAAGGTTGCTTATTGAATCTTTCCAACTGATTTCCCGATGCACCATCCCGACTCCCTTTCTAAGTCTGACAAGCACACCACCCCCAGTGACAAAGACCATCCGTTCCAGGTAATTAACCAGCTCGGGTCACAATCTTGACTACTGTCCTGACCTTTACTTTTCTTCTTTACTGACTTGCAACTAAAACTCACTCAGCCGGTTAGTTAGCTGATTTGAGCGAAATAAATGAGAAGCTTCTAGCCAGTGCTTTGAAAGAACTGTCAGGTCAGGATGTGAGCAGAAGCTTGACACTCCACATCAGAGGGCTGTCCCTTTCCTCAAGTTCTCAAGCCAAAGGCTAGTCCTTCTAAAACACTTGAACCTAAACGCTGCGGCCCAGGCTCAGGGACAAACCTTGCGTTAGCACTGTCCCACCTCCTCCTAAGTCTTGGGGCACCAAATCATACAATCCTTACCCCTGACTTTGTGGCCTCTCTGGGTGGCTCGAGTAAGCATGTATTGAAACCCATCTCTGCCATCTTCAAGAAGTCTGGTAGGAATCCAAGAAGCTTTGTGAAGAGGTATGAGCAAACCTCGTCAGCTATTGAACACTGATGGCTACAAGTCCTCAACTACAGAATCTAAAACTTTTTAAATGGGGAAATAAGATACCGCCTCACTATTCCACATGGCAAGTGCACAGTTCCTTCCAATATGCATTCCCTAACTCCCAGAGACAGATCAGGTCCCAAAATGACGTCAACCCTCTCCTCTGTGACCTATTTGGCTCAGTGGCTCTTAGCACCTAGCACTTGGAGGTATTCCAGCGTTTGTGAAATGACCTTTCAGGGTATCTTACTGTCTGTCAGAATCAGAGTTGTGCCTCCAGTCCCCGCTCCCCAAATGTGAGAACTTCTGAATCACCGGCAGGGTGGCCATTACCGGCACTCCAAACTTGCATGCCTCAGAGCACCCAGCCGGGGCTCTTAGGGGAACATGGCTGAGGAGATAGCACAGGTGGCACACGAAGCCAACGGGAACACCGAGGCCTTGCTGCGGCCTCCAGGAAGAGAGCCGTCCAACCCGAGGGCTGTGTTGTGAACCAAGTAAGAACTGAATAAGTGGGTAGTGGAGTAACTAACCCACTCTTCTTAAAAATCATCAGCAGGCTCTTTATTAGACCTGAGACATTAGGGTCCCCTTGCAAAGACCTGACTGAGGCCACTGATTATCAGGTCATACCTTACATTCTCTGGGCTTGGGCCTCCGGTGACATAGTGCTTTTTTGGCTCAGGATGGCTCCTTGGCCCCACTTGCAAAGACTGCTCGGAGCTGAGTAAGGTTTTCCCTGCAGAGCTGTACAAGGATTAAGGTAAAAGCGGAGTGTAACTAAAGCTCTTTGGGGGTATGGAAAAGTTACCTTAATACCAGGTATCCAGGCGGTAGCTGTTCCTAGAGATTAAGCTGTTACAAAGAAAAACACAGGGGTCTCCCAAGGAAATGCCAAGAAACTGGTCACAGAAAATCCACAGGTAAAAGTGAGTTCTTACTGGCGCCTGTCCAAAGCGTTATTGCCCCCCTGACACCCAAAGACTGCCTTCTGTCTAGAGTCTCTTTAAACCTGTGGTTCACTAACATTTCACTATGCTATGTAAGAATCTGATCGCTCCCCTTTTTTAGGTGGAAGGGACACTAAATTAAACATACATAAAAGGACTGGAAGGCTATCCCCTAAAATATTAACAGCTGTTATCTGGGTGGTAGGATTACAGCAAATTTTTTTCTTCTTTACTAATGAATTTACATGAAATTGGGCAATTGGGGGAGGGGACCAGTGTTGGGGAATTGGGGAAGGGGACCAGACAAGTTGTTGTTCTTCAATTTTCGTTGTGGCAGGCGCCAGTCGCCATCTGGCTTCCCTTTGGCAGCTTGTGGTCTCTAAGCTCAAGGTGTTGTGCTCAGTCTTAGTTGCGGGTGGGCGTAGCCACCATCCCATCGGGACTGGAACCAGCAACCTTGTTGTTAAGAGCGCAAACTCTATCCACTGAGACATCCAGGCGGCAGCTCAGCTCCAGGTGCAGAGTTCAGTCTTAGTTGCGGGTGTAGCCACCATCGAACAGGCAATCTTGTTACACCAGCTGAGCCATCCTGCCACCTGTTGGCAGCTCAGCGACAGGTCAGCTAGGGCGCAGCATCACTGGCCCATGTGGGAATCGAACTGGCGGCCTTGCTGCTCAGAGCTTGCACTTCAAGCCAACTCCTAACCAACTGAGCCACTCAGCCGGCCCCTGAAATACTTTTATAGTAAGAAAAATTACAAATATACCTCTTCCAGGAAATGATATATTTATAAGCATCCTGGTAAAAGTGTTGAAATCAAAACCTATGTGACTCTCCCAGTTCCAATAAGCAACTGCTGCTTCATGTACTTCAGGAACACTCTCTAAACGTGGCAGAGGTGAGACAACTCATCTTAGGGGAGTTTCAATGGCTTAAGAAAGTCAACCTTGATGCATTCAGAACCTCAAAGCAATCAATCAAGGACAATTCACAGTCCTTGGACAATTCAGTGCCATAAACCTCTTAGCTGTGTGCCCAAATCCAGCAAACTTTTTTTCCTATTTAGTCTGTCCTCTGGCTTCCCAGTAAAATCTTTGCAACAAGGGGGCTTTGGGACATTAAGAGCTGCCTCCAGGACCAGGAGATGCCACCAGCAGATACAATTATATTGGGCTCAAACACTAACCCTAAATCACCATCTCAAATTAAATCTGAGATTTACAAGTTCTGATGTTGTGTCAACCCAGGCTGTTCAGTACAGAAATAACTAATGAAAATGTTTGGCATTTGAGTGGAAATACACACAATCAAAAGCAGCTTGCTTGTCAGCAAGTCGGTCCAGACCGCTACATGGTCTCAGCAAGTCCTTCAGGCCCTCCAAACCTGAGATCTCATGTTTCATCCCTGGGTTATCAACTGGTCTCTCCTGCCTGTCTCCCAGGTCTTCCATGAGCCTCTTTTCCTGAGCATAAGCTGCCCATCCCACCGACCACCTACCCAGAGTTCTGCCTAAGACACCCTCTGGACTCTCCCCTGCCCCAGCACAGCAGCCTCAGCCCTGGATTGTCAGGGCGGGCCTCTGGGAAGAGCTGCCCTCCCTCTGGCTAGCCATTTGGACACTGCCTGCCAGGACATGCAACCTGACTCGCTACTGCACCCTCCCCTCCCCCTCGGGAGGCACAGGCATGCAGAGCCAACCTCCGGCCAGCAGAGGAAGCCCGGCGTGTCCACTGATGGCGGAAAACACCATGCCCAGGTCCAGGTGCCTTATTCTTGAGCCTGAGCCCCTGCAGGAAGATCTTCCTCAGAGCCATGTCTCCTCTGTGAGAAACGAGACAGAGGCCTCAGTGCAGCTGACAGGCTGTCACAGCTCAGCTCCAGGTACCCTCATTCTCACCTTCTCATCTCAAGTGGCTCCTGGCTCTCTTAAACTATTGTTTCTTTTGTGTCACTCTTCAGAAACCAGTGGGGGGTGAGGGGACTCATAAAAAATACCTGACACACCACTTTAGAGGCTGCACTGTTGGCCCGATGTTCTGGGAAAGGTTCACGCGTCACTGCACCAATTCTTTCACAAAGGCCCAGATCATTCTGCCCCGGTAACCCAGCCTGTCCTAGGGGCCTGTGTGTGCACAAACCAATTTTTTTTTTTTTAAAAGTAACATCTCATTTTTTTTTTTTTTTTTTTTTTTTTTTAAGATTTTATTGGGGAATTGGTGGAGGGGAACAGCGTTGGGGAATCGGGGAAGGGGGACAGACAAGCTGCTGTCTTCTTGTTCTTCAGTTTAGTTGCGGAGGATGTCGCTTCACTGTTGGTATCATCATTGCGCTCTTCCCGGATGAGGCAGATCGGTCGCTGGCCTCTGGATGTCGCTCACCGCGGCTATTGGCAGCTCATGCTTGGCTGCCAGCCGCTCACGCTGGCTGCGGGCCACTCACTGTAGCCTATGGCAGCCCACTGCAGCAGGGGCTCCAGCCCACACCATCACCGGGGCTCGCACAGCCCAGCTCCAGGTGGAGCTGTTGTTAGCTGTAGAGGGCAGTGTCACTGGCCCTCATGTGGGATCCGAACCAGGGCCGCTGGCATCCCAAAACCAGCGCTTAACCAATGCGCCACTCGGCCGGCCCACAAAAATTTTTTAATCAGCCAGGGCTCTGATGCCAACCTCACCACACAGACTAACCCAATGATGGCCACGGTTGTATTCCTTGTTCTGACATCCATTTGGTACTTTGGTCTCCAAGCCAGCCAGCATGAAAGCCTTTCAATTCCCAAATCTTCAGGTCAGCATCCATCAGAAAGTTTACATCACAATATGCTGGACAAGACACTCAGGCCAGACTGCTTCCTAGGCGCTCTCTTCCGAGATGGTGGAGCAGGGAAATGTAATTTCAAAGACTGGCCTCAGCTGGCTGATCAAAACGAAATCAAAGCAGCCACAGAACGTGGGAGGGTCTGGAGTGAATGGCTGCATGCTGATGTACAGTTAAGAGTAATAACGTGGTGTACTGGCATACGGAGTGGGGTATGGATGCAGGATGAGCAACTATGCACCAAGGTGTGAATCTGAGGGCCACTGCACCCTCAGCAGACCTCGTAACACAAAGCAAAGTCTGGGTTACCTGGTAACACAAGGCAAAAAGAGCCCATCTGTAGGTCCAAGTAAAATCCCCTTGCGCTTTTATTTATTCAGGACTACAAGTAAGTGACGTACACCGTACAAGCAGGATCCTAAGATCCCATTTCAAACCAGAGTGTGGAAGAGGACACAAAGCTGATACTGAATGGACCTGCCCCCCCGAAGGACCAGTCACCTCCAGGGCAGGAAGTGCCCAGTCAGAGAATCCTCAGGTGCCAGACTTCCTGGTTTGATGGCAGATGCTCAGAGCATAGAGCTGGTTTCAACCTGAAGGAGGAAGTCTGGAGGAAGCTTTTGTTGTGTTGTGCTATGGTGCCTCCTTACTAGGCTTAAAACAATGAGGCATTGCTTCTGGGCATGATATACTCTGGAGGCAGCAGAGGACCTGGGACCCTGGTTTAGGGCCCTTCCAAGTCAGGTACCAGCAGGCTGGCAGATGGTCTCAGCAAAGTGAGGCTTTGGCTCAGCATTTAAAGGAGGAGACGCCCTGCACCACAACTTGAGGGAGAGGAGGGGATTGGAGGGAGAAAGGGCAGTGCCAGCTCACCGAGAGCACTGGCCTAGTTAGTCTGCCTGGTTTTCCTACAGTGACCTTCATAGGTTTGCGCCTCTTGCTTTGAACTAAAAAAAGAAATCTTAACACCTGTATTTCCACCACCATAACTGACCATCAACTTTTAGGCAGATTTTTTTTTTAAGACTTAAAAAAAAAAAAAAAAACTACAATTTTATACAGTTTATTTTTTTCTCCACCCCAGGCCCCTTCAAGAACTCTGACACCCAACCACTGTCATAAATTTTGTAGCCTTCCAGTTCATTTAAGTGTGTCCATATTTATTCTGAACTTTATGGTATAGTGTTTTCCAAAATGCCCCAAAATATCATTAAACAACTTGCATTTCCATTTAGCACCTTTAAGATCTATCCAGTTGATATATATACAGATCTAGTTAATTCATATGAACTGCTGCACCAGTCTGCTGCACAACTAGACCATTTATTTTCGTATTCCCTACTGGTTGGCCACCCCCCACCATTAAATCACTTTTCCTCCAATTTCCAATACTCTCCTAGTACATGTCTCCTTGTGTAGGTGTGTTGCTAGAAATCCAGAAATAGGATTCTTAGGCCACAGGCTATGCTTGCTTTCTATTTTACTAAACATCACTGCATTGCTCTCCAAAGTGGTTATATCCATTTATAACCAAGCAGTAATGTCAGCTCTTGCCTTCCACCTCTTTGCCAACACTTCATCCTGGCCGACTTTTGAAACATTTGCTCATCTGACGGATGACCTTTGTGAATCTGCACTCTGAAGTCGTAAGAGGGATCGTAAGAGGGATACCGGCGAGCAGGTCTCTACCTCCTTACCTCTTAACTACATCAAAGTTCCAGGGCACCTCCAAAGTGCACGTGTTTTTGTCTCATAACATGACCGAATCAGCCGACCCATCACCCCAGAGGGGAGACACCAGTTGTCTGAAGTTAAATAAATATGATCTATCTGTAGGTTGATTAAAGGTGTTTGGAAAGGATGGGCTCCTTTCAGAGAATTCTGTGGCCTGCATCAGCTAAGCTGGCCCGTGCTCTGAAATGCTGCGACCAGCAACCTCACTGCCCTATATCTGAGGGTCTTGGCATCTCCCCCAGCACAGCCCCTGCCTGATTTCCACACGCCAGCGCACTTGCTGGCGTCAGAAAAGAGGCTTAGAGCTCTGCCTGTGGTCACAAGAGGGGGAGCAGAGTCTCAGAGGCCACCAGAGGTACTGCAGCGCCGCTCTCCTACGTGCAGACTGGCACAAACCACTGCAGGGGTGGGGCAGCACCGCTTGATGGCCCAGCTAGCCTCCCCTTTGAGCTGAGCAGTCGCACCAGGATGCCAAAAGGCCTCCTGGCTGCACAGCACAAACCACCCACCCTGGCTCACCTTCCCCAAAACAGCTTCTTTGTTTGACAAAGGCCGCAGAATCAGAGTATTCATTTGTCTAGTCAAAGGATCAGGCTATTCATTTATCTAGTCGAAGGCTGGTTCTCGAGAAACACACACGTTCCCAGAAAGCATGGTGGTATTAAGAATGGTCTTTATGTTGCTCTATTCCTGCCTGTACCAGAAGTTGATGCTTAAAGTGAGGACTCAAGGTCCCATAAGACCTTTAACCAAATAAATCACTTGTACTTCTCACAAAATTCTCCACAAGGTCACAAGAAAACTCTGCTCCCGTGGGCAACTCATTCTTGTGGTGTACCAGTTAACTGGGATTTGACTGCAGACACTCACGATGATTCAGAAATAACGATAATGTCAAATGACTCACTTTCCCCTACCTTGGCCTGTCTTAGCTCCTAGCCAGGATAACGCATCCTGACATGCCTTCATAAAAACTGAAGCAAATTAAAACCTATGCAGTGTGAGTCTGTAGTGCAAGAGCTGCATTTTTTCTACCTTCCTCTGCTCACAGCCGTTTCCTCATTTCTTCCACTGCCTCAACATTAAGAAATAAAACAGCTTTAAGAAATGAAAATTGCTTTTCCTATGACTCCACATCGATGTCACAACATTCAAGGCACAGAAGCAACTCCTATAAGGTTCTAGTTCTGTTTGGAGTCACAGCCACCGAATTTGTCAAGTCACCAGGGGCACATTTCTTAAAGATGCAATAACACTCTTGGTTAAACTCTGAATTCAACACAAATTATTTACTCCTAATACAGTGCTTACAATGAGAGCAGCTGTACTAGACTGCAAGAAACTAATTACCCATATATTTTGGCTCAAATCTAGTAACTCAGAAGCGAGTACATAGATACTTTTTCAGTCCTTATTCGTGTCCACTCCAGCCCTTTTCCCATGAGGCTGCCATGCCCATTGCAGAAGGCACAGGAATGCAGGTGCACAGGCTGCATTACCTGGGTGTAGGGCTCTGCCACACCACACCTCAGCTCGTCAGGCATACAGAGTGCCTGGGGGCCTGGACCAAACATGTTTTACTTAGTTGTGACATTTTTAACTGGGGGAAATACATGCTTTATTAGTTGACTCCCTGAAAGGGAAGAGGGGATTTTTTTAAAGCTGCAAAGATTACAAGTTGTCCACTCACCTAACAAAGAGAAGTCTCTCAAAAGCAGATAAGTTGAAAGGTTCAGTCATCCTTCCCACAGACCTGGTGATGGGTTACTACCTAGCCCCTCCAATCAGCACCCCTGCATTCCCAGCAGCATCCCCAAACCAGAGGGCAAATTATTTGCTAACAATGCTGCAGAGTGCGAGTCTGACCTAGGCCTTCCTGTTACCCTAGGGAGTGGCCTAGTCCTCAGTACAGCCAAGATGGGGCTAGTGCCCTACAAGCCAGTCCTAACTTCACCCTTACCAGATGGCTGAGGATCCCCTAGAACACAGCTGGTGGGTATGGAATGTGAAGATTTCAGTCTTGGGGTTGCAAGTTCATTTCTGCTTAGAGCCAAACACCAAAGATTGAAATGCCCTCCCTTTCCTTTGTCTACAAGTCCCCCTTCTCAGGAGACCTCTTTGAAGTGGAGTTTCAAAGTCACATTATTAGTTGCTTTGTAAACACTGTTAACAGGATCTCTGAGGGAACTGGTTTCCAGGAGATTGGTGTTTAGAGAGCCTGTCTCCCCCAAAACAACTATGAGTGGTTGGGGATAGCAAGATTAGCCTTCTTGCTGAGTTACCTATTAATTGTGCTCAGTGACTAAAAGAATACATTTAGAGGCATTTCTTCTGGACATCTCACCACAAATTAGACAATGCACTGACTAGTTAACATACAGACACCTAGGTGTGTGCATAGAGACTAACCCTTTCAACAAGCATGAGGAAAATGTTCCTTGGTTTACACATGGCAGAGAGGCCCTGAGGCTGAATTCATCAGTACATGAGTCAAGCGTGATTCTAAAAGCCTGTTGACAACCTCCCAATACCTCTATCCACCACACATACTGTCACCTATCAGGCTCCCTTGTACAGGAAAGGATCAATGTCCTGGGTTTGAAGGACACGGATAAGAAGCCAAGGGTGCCTTTAAATAACCTTCAGACTTGTGCAAGTACTTTCCTGCTCCTTCAAACCCAGTGTGATGCTATCTTGTGAGGCCATCTCTCACCAACCCCTCCCCAAGCAGGAAGGGCGTACCTGCCTCATCACACTCACTAACCAGTGTTAACTTCTGTGTTCCTTCTCTGAGATGGTGAGCTCTGTGGGCTATGACCGGTATGGTCATCCGGGTCTCCATCCCCCTCCCACAAACCGGTTAAAGAACAGTTTTTACTGAGTGAAGGTAGTACATGGCACCAAGTTCTCGACCTACTTGTCCTCTACCCACACCTGCTCCCACCCACCCCGTGGCCTCCGCGGTCTACAATCTGGGCGTATCTGTGAAGTAACGTGAAGCAGAGGCGAGGCCTCCGAGGCTGGCGGGCCCGGGCGACAATGGGCCTGCAGGCCAGTCGTCCGGCGGGGCGGGGCAGGGCCCAGACGCCGGCTGCTACGTGCAAACCCACCGCGGCGGGATGGAGCCCCGCGACGCGTGTCTCTCGGAGCGAGCGCAGCGCCGGGACCCCCCCATCGAACCCGGAGCGCTTAGGTGCAACCGCCCCCCTTCTTCCCCTGCAGCCGGGAAGGCCCAGGGTTACGTAACCAGGGCCACCGCTGCATCCCCGGCCGCACCCGAACCCGCCCGCAGACCACTGCACTCGGCGGTGACCCCGCAACAGGGGTTCCGGGCTCCAGGATTCGGAGACTGGAGGCGTGATGGAGATGGGGGTGCAGGAGTTGGCGGGGGACAGTGGGACGTGACCAAATGGGCGGGGGAGGGGGCGTGAACGTGATCACAACCGAGTGGGAGGGGCGAGGACGGCAATGCAAGGGAAGGATGCGGAGGAGCCGACGTGACCGGCATGGAGGGGGAGGGGCGCAGCCAGCGCATGAATGGGGTAGCAGTCTGCACGAGGGCCCGGGGACCTGAGTGGGGGAGGGGAGCGGTTACAAGGGAAGCCTCAGAAGGAGGGGGACACGGGCAGGTGGGAAACATAAGGCGAAGGGAATAGTATTAAGGGGCAAGCGGAGGAGGCGAGCAAGGGGGTTGGGAGGAGAGGAAAGGCGATCAGGAGGGCATGTGGGAAGGGAGGCGAGGATGGGACCAGACCTGGGGGAGGGACTGGGGCAGGAGAGGGTCTGGCTGAGTCATCCGGAAGAAACAGGAGCTGGGGGCCTGGAAGAGCAGCAGGCCCTACGCGCGAGCGGCTCTCCTCGCTCCCGACCCCAACCCGGTACAAGATGCCCAGGATGCCGCGCCGCCCCGCAATGGGTGCCTCGCGTGCGCAGACGGGCCAGGACTCCGCACCAGCAGGGCGGATGGAGCCCAGATGGGGACGGAGGGCCCAGCCTCTCTCCCTCCCGCTCACCTCCGGAGTGGTCACGCGCGGGCTGTCGGGGCACTGCAGAGAGGTCCGGAGGCTATGGGCGCGCCGCTCCTGTGTGGAGCCGGCTGCTTCAGCCTCAAGGTTAACCCGACTGCAGGGCGGCCGCGATCCCTCCGCCGCCCCGCCCCCCGCCCAATCCTGGCTGCCCCGCTCGCCCGGCCCGCCCCCTGCGTCCTCGCGGGGAGCAGCGCTTCTGGAGGAAGTGCCGCGGGGCCGGAACGGGCAGTCAGCTTGCCCTTTGGAGAGGACTATATGCCGTGGCGGAAGGATACGGTACAGAAAAATGAATACCGCATCCGTGAAAGCCAATGGGGAAGCGAGGAGACGGCAAGGCCCGCCCTCGGAGCCTGGAGCCCTTTCCTCCCAGACCCCCAGGCGCCTAGGCCACCTGTTGCGACTGACTGGGGACGGTGGAAGAGGGCTGTACTCTTGAGCCTCGGCCCAGGCCACCCCAGCTGCCCTGGCCGATTCGGGCGGTGCCCAGATTTATGGGTCCTCGGGCAGCATTCCCCCAGCGCCGCCTACGGGTGCCCGCCCCAGCGCACACCTCGGGGACTGAGCCGAACCGGAGGTTGGGGAACACGAGATGGGGTCAGAGAAGGTGGGGAGGATGAAGATTCGTGGGACGGTTGGAGGTCGGGCTGGGAGTGGGGGTGGGGAGAACTAGGGAGGGCGGAATGTGCTTGGAGCGCGCGGCCTTTGTTCTTAGGGCCAGAACAAGGAAGCACAAGTTGGGGCCATGGGAATACTTGAGTAGGGGCTGGAATCCTGCAGAGCAAGTGCCTGACAATAGAAAGCGAAGAGAAAGTTAATATTGTGCAGAACTGACCGTCAAGAAATACTCCGAACTTGAGGGCCGATTATCAACTGGAGTCAGCACTTCAGTTTTCAATCTTGTGTATTTAAATCAGTATTGTTTTCTTACGTTTTCTCCAAGGCATTTTTCCAATTTCTCAGTAATTAGCCAACAACTGGTAACAACAGTAGTTATCAATGAAACAACTGTTAACCCTTCATTCAGCCAAGTTTTGAGAGCAGATACGATGTTGCTTCATTAAAAATCGTGAAGACTGGACCGGCCGAGTGGCGCCGTGGTTAAGCGCTGGCTTGGGAAGCCAGCGACCCCGGTTCGGGTCCCACATATGAGGGCCAGTGACACTGCCCTCAAAAAAAAAAAAAAATCCTGAAGACTTTCCTTTTCCTGGAAGAGACCAATGGGTGTGACCTGCGCAGACACGCTGCGGGCCGCTGAATCACAGGTCTTCATTATGCTTTCCTCCAGCCCAGATAAGCTGGGAGGAGCAAGTGACAGCGTAAAAGTCAACGTCTGTTTGAGATAAAATGTTTAATTTCTTCTATGAGTCTTCTCTGGTCTCCTTAGTTGTAGCTAGGAGTAAATACTTGTTCATTGAGGTAGTGAGAGCACACGAAGTTGTTGAGAGGAAAAAAGGCCATACCCTACCAGGGAGAATGAGATTCCTCCCTACCCAGAGAAAAAGGACTAGCATAATTATGGGCCCTCTCTGACCGCTGAGCTAAGGATGAGCTGAGTATAGTGGTGGACAGCACTGGTGGGGGAGGGGGAATGATCTTGCCAATGCTGTACTATGTTGTATTTTAAAGTTCCAACTAGATATAGTCCCCAAATTGAAATGCACATGTATTAAACTGATGAATTGGCAACAAACTATTGCCCCTCCATTACAGATGTTGGTCAGCAGTTATAAAAATGCTGTCCACGAATCTGGCAGAGGCAGACCCAGCATATCCTGCTCACATGAGATGCATAATGAACATTTGTCACATTGAATTTAAGGTATTGTGTTACTGAAAAGCAACGTGGTATAGAAGA
The DNA here is from genome assembly GCA_033961575.1 of Aselliscus stoliczkanus. Lineage (NCBI taxonomy): Eukaryota > Metazoa > Chordata > Mammalia > Chiroptera > Hipposideridae > Aselliscus > Aselliscus stoliczkanus. The sequence continues at coordinate 60,599,660 of CM066732.1, read as the reverse complement.
AAGCTTAGGTTCCATCATATCTTGGTTCCAATTCCACTCATTAGTCCCTGTGACTGTGCCCTATAATGTGTGAGTCCAGTTCCTTGCAAGTCAATTGAAGACAATTACTGTTTCACAGGGTAGGGTTTGATCAGATGATGTGAATGAGTACAGCACAGGGACCAACAGGCATCCGCTTTCTTTGGGAATTGACTAGTCCTGGAGAGCTGTCCTTGTACCTAGGGTGAAAACGTCTTTCTGAACTCAAGTAACTCGGTTTGCCTTTCTCTTGGCCATCCTCCTGAATCTTCACTTTCTTGACCCAGCAACAAGTAACGCCTGGAGTACAGGAACCTGGGGAAGGCTGAGGGAGGCTGAGGGATTCTCCTGGAGGCCAGGCTGCTCCCCATGGAGCCTTTGTGCTCACTGGTGGGGCTGGATTAGAGAGGTGGCTGCCAGGTTCACTGGGCTGCCCTGTGAGTGAGGGTGTAAACAGCCCTGTTATGTGTGGGTTCTGGGCCACAGAACCACAGAATCTGGAGTTTAATGGCTTCATTCTCGAAGGTCACTTGGAGTCACTTGGAGTCCCTGGTGGGGTAGGTGTGTCAGTAAACAACACAGGACCCAGTCTTGCAGTCCAGAGATGAGTTTTGGCCCTGGTTACTGACTTGACCAGCACATGATCTCTTGGCCTCTGCCCAAAACAGCAGTGTTATTTCTCTCAGGACAATCCAGATTTCCAGGGCAGCCCACAGGCCCTGAGTGTCAGGTTTAAAGCAGAAGTGCTTATCACATTGGACTTTATATGCCCTTCCCAGAGCCAGACCAAGTAGACCTTTAAACTTATGGGCCGGCCGAGTGGCGCGGTGGTTAAGCGCTGGCTTGGGAAGCCAGTGGCCCCGGTTCGGTCCCACATATGAGGGCCAGTGACACTGCCCTCAAAAAAGCAAACAAAAAAAAAAAAAAAAAAAAAAAAAAAAACCCCCAAATAAACTTATTCTGTGCCTTCCTTCAGACTCCCAAGATCTCTTCAGGCACACCAGGGTGGCACAAAATCTTAATTCCAGAGTCCCCCCACCCCCCAGAAAAATTCTGGAAGTAAGAGGAAGTATTTTGGAGTTAAGGATAACAAAAGAACAGTCTGTTTGTGTGGGAAAGGGAAGGCTTCACAGAGGAGGAGACATGGAGGGTTGGTTAGGATAGAACTGGGTATGGGAAGGCCATTCCAGGGAAAAGGAACAGTGAAGAATGTTTTCTGAATGCAACTTTGTATCCAGGACACCCTCCTGAGGAAATGCCCCATCAGCACTTAGGAGGAGGAGGAAGAAGCTCAAGGAATCCTTGTTCATTTCAGTGGAAGTATGGCCTCAGCCAGGGTGACCCTGTCAGCTGATGTGCCCTCCCCAAACCTTTCTCAAGCCCAGGACTGCTAGGGCTCCCAGAAAAAGCCTCCTTAGGGTGGGTTAGTCCTGTCCACCAAACCTCTCTGTTGGAGGCCCTGTGCTTTCTCCCTTTTCCAGAGATCAGGCTCCTTAAGATGCAAATGCAAGCAGATGCTATCCCCCACAAAGTCATCAAAATTTGGAAGACCTAGAAAGGCATCGGTGAGCAATGGGTCCAGTGCCCCCTTCCTCAGAGACCTCTTGCCGCATGCAGTTCACCAGTCTGCTTTGTGCTTGGCACCATGCTTCTAATCTCCCCCTCTGTGTTCACTGGCTACCAGCTAACTTGACCCACTTATTCCCGAAAGAACAGCTAGGACTAAAGAGACCTTGGTCTCTCTCCTAGGTAAAATAATGTTGGTGGGCAATGCTTTAACTTAAAGGTGGCATGTCTGGCCCTGTTGCAGGGGGGTTCTCAATTACTTACGTAAAGTCCTATACTCCAGAGAGAATGATGCCCCTTCAAATGAATCGAAACCTACTTTATTCCCGCCCCTTTGGGGGAGGAGGACTCTGAGGGAATTGTGTGACTCATGAATTCCTTCCCACCACTTCCCAATTGGGCCCAGAAGCTGAGAGGGCTTCCAAAACTCCATCTCAGAATCGACCCTGTGAGAAGTTGGTAAGTAACCCGGTTAATGACTCAGCACCACACTCCTCCCTCTCCCCACTCCCCCCCCCCCCCGCCGGAACAATGGCAGAATCAAGCAGAAGGCTCTTCCCTATGGATGGCCAGATCCTCCCCACAAACGGGGGTCAGGCCACACACTGCACACATGGAAAATTACCATAAGAGGGAAGGGGAAAGTTCAACTCCCACGGGGGTTTTGAGTTCTCAACCCAGAAATCACAGCCGTCTACTCTCCACCTGGAACTAAGTGCGGTAAATAGTTCTTTTCCTGGCCCTAACGAAGCAGTCAGGCTGCTGGTAGCCAGGACTAAATGAGAAGAGGCCACTGTCCACCTCTGCATGCAGGATGTGTAATAGCCTTGGCCAATGGAAGGAGGGTGAGCTCTTGCTCAGACCTGGTTTTCACAGCCCTCACCTCCCCACCTCCAAGGTAGCCAGGTCTCCCAACTCCCCCTGCAGGATGTGGGAGAATTCCTCCCCAGCTCAGGGCCCACCCTGCAAGCTTCTCTGCAATGGAGGCATTCTTGTTATAGGGTTTTCATTAGATATGTTTTATACCATATATGTGTATATTTTTAATTTTTTCAGATGTGATTATGTATGACTTTCAAACATCTCAGAGTCCTGTTGCTTTTACATGGAACACTGTAAAATGAGGTTCAGTAAGTCCTCAGTGTCATGGTAGCTTTGTGACCTTAAGTGAAACAGTGCATAACTGGACTGATTTTATTATAGGCTAATTGATATAAAGCATTACAGGCGGCTGGTTACCTCAGATGGTTAGAGCGCAGGCTCATAACAGCAAGTTACTGGTTCGATCCCCACATGGGCCACTGAGGTGCGCCCTCCACAACTAGATTGAAACAACTACTTGACTTGGAGCTGATGGGTCCTGGAAAAAAACACTGTTCCCCAATAAAAGTTAAAAAAAAAAAAGTTTTTCCCTTGGCCTCTCATCAACATTATAAAGGAGGACCTGCTGTATTTAATTTCATTACACTTATTGGCATAAAAAAAGACCATTATAAATATGTTCTAACAAAAATGACACCCATGAGACTAGCTCAGGTATTTGAATTTTTCTGGTAATATCCACCTGTTCATTAATTCTTGTTCCATCATTTACTAGCACTTATGTCATCTGCGACTGATAAAAATTATAAGAAATGCTTACAACTGAAAAAAACCCATTAACGATTTCTGAAACTAGAGCAAAAATGTTGATACCATTTCAGTAGTTAAACACCTGGTTTCATTTGCTGGACCATCAGTGGGAACAGTTTGAGAACCTCTGGGGAAGTAAAAGAATGGCTCAGAGCTCAAGTCCTAGAGGGGGCAGATCTGGTTAAAAACCCAGGAGTGCCACTAACCAGCTGAGATCCTAGACACAGTATTTAAAATCTCTAAGGAAAACCCATCTTCCACCTTTTGTTGTTGGGATTAAATGAAAACACTAGTGAAATTAGAAAGGCTATATATAGAGCACAGAACCAGAACAGCAGCTCTGCAATCGGGCTGCCTGTCAGTTGCTAGCAATTCACTAGCCTATGTGCTTGTTTTCTCATCGTTGTAAGAATTATATTAGTCAATATATGCAGAGACCTGACAACAATGCCAAGCACATACTAAGCCAAAGTGTTAGCAAATTATTAAAGCGCTCAGTATAATGCCTAACACCTACCTAGTAAGGCCTAAAAGATGTTAACGGTCTCTGACACAGGTAAGCTGCAAGGGTCCTCCCAGGAGGCAGGAATTGCAGTTAGGGTGGGCTCCCTGATGGAGTCATTTTTTGTGAGGACTTCTGCTCGACCTGAAACCAGAATGGGGCAGAGCCTTAGGAGGTTTGTAGAGTCAAGAGTGTCATAGTCTTGATCGAGAACAAGTACGGAAGTTAAACAGCTCCTAGGGGGATGGACCTTAAGAATGGTACTTTTAAGGTAAGGCAAATCAGGAACTACAAAGCAGGTAAGGTACCCACGCAGAGGTTATCTCCAAAGCAGGGCGAAGGTAATGCAAGAAAATACCTGGTCTCGTGCAGGCTAGTAGATTAAAAAGCTATGACAGAATGAAAACACCTACACAGGCATACCTAGTTTTATGGTGCTTCACGTTACTGTGCTTCACCAATAACTATATTTTTTATAAACCGAAAGCAAGACTCTCCAAAAAGAGTACAACCTGCCTCTTGTGAGACTTGCTTTATTGGGGTAGTGTGACGGAATCCACAGTACCTCCAAGGTCTGCCTGTACTTGAAAAGCCAGCCTTGTTAAATGCCGTTTTTTAATTTTTTTGTGCTTATATTCCTGTTTTTTTTATTAATATTTCATAAACTATTTCATTAATATTTCAAGGTCCAACGTGTCTCTTACAACTGACTTAGGGTTTTAGGTACATGGAGCATGCCTGGAAGGCTAGCAAAGGTTGGCAGTGGGAAGGAATTTCAACAGGGAGATGGATTTCACCGGAAGTTAGATCTAGAAACAGCCGTCTTCTTTCACCTTGCTAGCCTTGGAGAACGTGGACTTTGCTTTATTATGGGAGGCTGTATTTCCTTAGGATATCTTTATAGATTTCAAGTTAGAGACCAACCCAACTTCCTACAGCTGCGGGCTCTCCAGCGACCTTGCTATCCCAGCCCCTGAGGCAGAACAAGGGAGAGCGGCTAGGTTTTGTGCAGAAAGCAGAGCTCCTAATCTGACCTAATTTCTAGAGGTAGGAAATCTGACCTGCTTTGGCCTCAGTGATCCTTTTCAATCTTGAGGAACAGTTCGTCAGTGGTATTCTATATCCTTCTCAGTTTGTGTCATCTGCATAACTGTTACATTTCCCTTCATCTAATCCGTTGACAAAAATACTGACAGGTCTGTAGTACACTACACTAGATGGACTCAGCTTTGACTCCACCCAACAAACAGTTCCAGCCCTCATGACAGTCCACGCTCCCCACCCTCCCCACTCCCCCACCCCCATTTGGAGGCTTGGGGCAGGTGCTTGGCCAAGGCCAGTCAGACCACAGTGATCATATCCAGTCCACAGCACCTTCCATTTTATTGTTTTATTTACAAACAGGGTAAAATCAACTGGGAAAATTAGGAGTAGGGAGTCAGTCTGGGCCATCCACACGTGGAGTGGTTCCTGGGTCAAGTCTCCACCAGGAAGGCCGCCTCTTCTGTCCTTTTCCTGCCCCTTGGTAATGGCCCCTTGATTCCTCAGGGCAGCCTTGCCTGCAGCTCCTGAGCCCTTCAATGAGGGCAGATGGATCCTGGGGGAACGGGGTGGTACGAGGGCTGGGGCCCCCTCAGTTTGTGTAAACCTGAGTTCCGATCACACGCATGATTTCCTTCTGTATCTTGGGGTCCTGAGTATTAATGTTGGCATCGCCCACCTGACCATCCTCATATCTGCCAAACACAGAGCAAGTGTGAGCGTAAGGGTGAACAATACCAGGATAATGTCAGCCAGTGGAACTGTTTTTGGAGGTGTGGCCAGCCCAGCCCAGAAGTAAAAACCCTTTCTTGCTACTGTTTGGATGGAAGAGAGTCAGCTTATCTGGCTTTCTTATCCAGACTCTGATCTATAGCCATCCCCAGCCTCTGAGGGAAAGTCCCAGTGTCCCTCCACTCAGGGAGCCAGGGACAAGTCTCAGATAACAGACTTGGTGATACAGCGGTGAGGATACTGGTAAAACAGAAACACTCCCCGGAGTCACATGCCACCATCCCTCCCACCCCAACCCCTCCAAGTCATTCCCAAGGTACCCGCCTAGACTTACACAAAGAAGAACCGTGTGCAGACATGGTCGGACACAGGGCACACCCAGATGTTCCCATGCTTCTGGAGGTCTTTTGATGTGATCACTGGGAAGAAGGGCCAGAAGTTACAAAGAGAACCTTTCAGTCACAGTCTAGGCACAATGCTTCCACAGCATCCTTCCCTGGGTCATGTGCCAACAGTGGCACCAGAAATAAAGGTTGGGGACCCAGAAAAACAGACCGGGTTAGCTACCTACCTTCACAAAGTGCTATACAATTTAGATTCCGACTCTGCAGGAACCTCGACTGAATGGACCGGGTCTGGAAGAGAAAGAGCAGGCCAAGCACTGTTACAGTGTATCCCTGAGAGGCTGGTTAGCTGGCAATGGTTGGGGGTGAGGTCAGGGACATCCTGGGCTCCTGGCTGCCCACCCCCGCCCATTTTGCTTTCCCATAACCGGTCTGGCTGAATCCACAGCTTCCATTTTTACATTTTTCATGTCACTGCATTTAAACTCCGTCTCTGCTTTCATACTCCTGACTGAGGCCACATATGACTGTGGAAGTGTGTTCATCTTGGGATGTACCTGATTCCTTCAAATGATCTTCAAACCACCCACCTCCCCCACCATTGTTTCCTCATCGGTCTTTGCGGCCTAAAGCTAGCCCAGGGATGAGTCCTACCTCACTGGGGCAGGGCCACTAGTAATACCTGGGGGATGGTATTCATCCTGTTATATCTCTGGACCAGCTCATCCTTGGAGGGCATCCTGTGCTGTCCTTTTCCCATTCCTGTCACAGAACAACAAACCCAGTTCATTCCCCCATTTCTTTAGCAAACATTTACTCAAGTGTCTACTAAGTGCCAGGCACTGAGCTAGACACCTGGCGACACAGCGTTGAGAATAAAACAAACAAGCTATCTGCTCTTACAAAATTTAGTCTGGGGGAGATTACAAGCAAAGAACAAGTAATCACAACACAGTATGGTGAGGGCTGTGATGGGAGAATATGGAGCCCCATGAGCCAGAGGGAGCCAGAGGAGGCGGCGGCGGAGCCTAGCCCAAGGGTCTGAAGGCGGCTTCCCGGTGACAGCAGGCTGAGAACTCAGGATGAGAGCTAGTTATACAGCAGGGCAGTGTCCTGGGCAGAGGTGACAGGACGAAGCCCAGAGGGAGCAGCAGCGTGCCTGGGCTTGTTGGGGGCATGGCCCCTGGCAGAGGCCTGAGACCACGTGTGAGAGCTGGGCTACGGTCAGGTCAGGCAGGCCTACAGACCCTGTAAGACAACTAGAGCTCACCCTGAGAGCATCAGGGAATCACTGAAGGGTTCTCCAGGGAAGTAACACAGGAAATGAGACAGGCAGGAGGGGCCCAAGAAAGGAGTGACGTCAACACCTGGGCTCCAGACCAGGCTGAGTGAAGTGGGTGATGAGGAAGCAAGCAGAGTAAGTCAGATCTGCTCCAGTCTCAGCGTTACCTACAGCTGTGACCAGAGCCAGCAAAAAGCAAGAACGCACCGCAGCCGTTCAATGAGAATTGCCCACAGCTAACTACCAAGGCAACAACCCTGAAGAGCCCTGCTTCCTTCGGAAAGTCTCCCCAGGCTTTAGGAAGCGGTGCCAATTCCCTCCTTCCCACCCTGTCTAAATCCGTAAATCTCCCACCACCCTCACTTCTCACGGAATAGCCCTGTTTTATGACACTTACAGGCTCCATCTGAGTTTCTCTGATTTAGATATGAAACTGCTGTGCGCCCCTCTCCCTTCCTGGCCTGTGATGGGGCCCTCAGTCTTTGTCCTCAGAGTACACAGGCTCAGCCTTGCCAGTTGGGGATAAGACTCTGTGTGTGTATGAGACTGAGAGGAGATGGATGAAGAGGGGAAGTGATGCTATCGCTGCAGGTCCTGCGCAGGGTCCCTATCTCCCCACTCCACCCTTTCTATGATTACTAACCACAGCTTCCATGTTTGGGCCTGAGACAGCCGTGCTGTAGTGTGTGTGTGTGTGGGGGGGCGTGGGGGAGTTGATACCCACTGGACTGACATTCTTCAGGCTCAGACTGTCAGTTCATCACGCACCCACACTCAAGTCCCATGCCTGAACGAAACTCGGGGCACTGAGAGCCTGACTAGAGCTGCTCCTCTTTTCCTCCTAGGACACTCACCACCCCGTTCCCACCTTCTCCATTAGCCTTGACTAGGGTTAGCTCTGCACTCAAACCTCATGACCTTCTCAGCCTGGGTATTCCAGAGCAAGACTCTGAGTGAAAGTCTCCTTCAGGTTCTGCCCCAGAGGCTAGAACAGTCTGATTCCTATGACTGATCTTAGAGATGGTCATTACAATACCAATCTTGCCCATCCCAATCCTGTTGCTGGCCCAGTGATCTTCTGTCAGTTTCCCAAGACCAGACCCCGAGAACATGGTGGCTAGAATGATCTCTGGATGCTTTGTGTCCAAAGTACATACTGATCAAAAGTTTCTAAACAGGACTAAACAAACAGTTTACCATCTCCTTTATCACTGGCCCCCATTTTAACCTGCACGCTCTGGCCAAGTCATCAGAGGCTCTGATAGTCAAATGGATGGTGTCTACACACCCCCAGAGGGCACCCAAGGCCACTAGGCTAAGAATACCTTGAGAAAGAACAGAAAAGCAGAGCAGAATAGAGTGGAAAGAAACATACAAGACGACAATGGCCAAATGCTAGAGCTGAACACAATGAGCTGGACACTTGCACACATCCCAGCCGGTACTACAGACCCCCAGATCTATGGGGCCCTCAGAGAGTCAATCCCTGAAGCAAAGCCGACCCTGTCAGTCCACACAATGGGAGGAACTTTGTCCTAGAAGTCAGGAGCTCTGGTTTCCCGTCTTAGCGCTGCTACTCATAGCTGTGACCCCAAAGTCATTTACTTCTCTGATTTCCCGCTTTCTTATCTTTAAAGTAACACAGGATTGGATGAGATGATCAGTAACTCTAACAGTAAAATCCTATGGTATTTTGTACCTATAATCAATTGACCTTTTCGAGGAGAAGGATAGTATCATATGATGTTTTTACATAATCAGTAAAGTGATGAAGAAAGATAAGACATCAATAGAGACTCCTGACTCCATCTTAACTAAAGGTATTCAGGCACTTAGTGGTAAAAAAGGCCAGTGAGAGAGGAGAGAGGGGGGAAATAGGAAGAGAGAAGCGTGTAGGCACCAGGAGAATCTCACTATCTGAAATATAATAAGAGCTTAATTAGAGGGACACTCAGGCTGGGACAAAGACAAAAATTGAGGAACCTAGACAAAGAAGCCAGGAAGACTGCCCCAGCCCCATCCTACTTTGGACCCCAAGCAGGATGAGTAGATGCATTCACACATTCAATATATATTTATAGGGCATTTACCCTGTGCTGATTCACAGTAACATTCGGTTCATGACACACTGTCATTTATTTAATAGGACAACGAATACCTACAGATCCAACCTAAGAACTAAGTCCAAGAACTAAAACACTACCAGTGACTTACATCCAACTATGTGCTCCTACCCTATCGAAACTATCTGCTTCCCCTTGGGAGGTAACCACCATCCTAAATTTTTTTTTTTTTTAAGATTTTATTGGGGAAGGGGAACAGCATTGGTGAATCGGGGAAGGGGAACAGACAAGTTGCTGTCCTTTTGTTCTTCAGTCTAGTTGTGGAGGACGGAGATTCACTGGCCCATGTTGGTATAATCATTGCACTCTTCCCGGATGAGGCAGATAGGTCTCTGGCCATTGGAGAGCTGCTCATGGCAGCTCACGAAAGCGCACACCCGCTGCCGGCCAGCCCCACTGCAGACTACGCCGTTGCCGGCAACTCATGGCAGCCCAGCTCCAGGTCTAGCTATTGTTCATCATCTTAGCTGTAGAGGGCGCAGTGTCACTGTTCCTCTATGTGGGATCTGAACCGGGTCCCTGCTGCTCAGAGCTGGCGTCCCAAGCCAGCTCTTAACCAATACACCACTTGGCCGGGCCCTCGAAATTTCTTTAGTTTCATCACACAGACACACGCATACAGACACACACACGCACATGCAGGCACACCTAAATAATGCTGAGTTTTGTTGGCTTTTGAACAATATAAAAAAGGCAGGATAGAGTAGTCTTCCAGGCTTGCTTTCTTAAGTTATTACTAAGATTTTTCCATGTTGTTGAGTGCCAGTGTTTGTTCATTTTCATTGCCGAATAATCATCCATTGTGAGAATATATTAAAATGTATCCATTTTCCTGATGATCAGCATTTGGGTTTCCAGGATTTGCTGTTGCAAACAGTGTTGCTTTCAACATTCATGTAACATTTTTGGGTGCACATATACATAAATAAAAATGCTGGGTAACGGATAAGATTTCTCAGCTTTATGAAATTAAACACCAAATTGTTATCTAATTTACTTGTGTATCTCCATGAGCAATAAGAGGGCCTCATGATGTACAACCTCCGGAGACATCCAACGGTGTTATCAGATTTTTTTTTTCCTAGCTGAGCCATCCTGCCACCTGTTGGCAGCTCAGCGGCAGCTCAGCTCAGGGTGGGCATTGAATTGTTGTTGCTCAGAGCTCAGCTCGCACTCTTGAGCGAGCTCGTAACCAAGTGAGCCACTTGGCCAGCCCTTAGATTTCTTAATGTTTGCCAATAAACAAGTGCTAAATGGTAAGTCATTTGGGTCCTCATTTTACTACCTTGATTAATGTGGTTGAACAACTTTTCATATTTTTTGGTCATTTCTTCAGTGACATGGCTATTCATGTCACTTGCGTATTTTCTGTTGGGTTCTTTTTCTTATTGATTTGTAAGAATTTTTTGAATATATTTTTATTGCTAATCTTTTGTGCTTACAGTATTAAAAATGTCATCTCCTGGGGCCGGCCGAGTGGCGCGGTGGTTAAGCGCTGGCCTGGGAAGCCAGCGGCCCCGGTTCGGTCCCACATATGAGGGCCAGTGACACGGCCCTCAAAAAAAAAAAAAAAAAGTCATCTCCTGATTTGTAGCTTGTCTTTTTACTTTCTTAAGGTGTCTTGATGAACAGAAGTTTTTAGTTTTAATAAAGTCAAATTTAGCAATCTTTTATGATTTGTAATTTCATCTTTCTCTATTCTCTGGATGATTTTGTATAAAACTGTCATAATTTCTTCTTTGAAAGTTTAAGACACATGAAAACTATCTGAGTTAGGTGGTGTTTTATATGTGTTTAAAATTTTAAACTACTATTTCAATGTATTTTATAGTTCTAGGGCTATTTACGCTTTTTATTTCTTGAATCAGTTTCAAGTTATATTTTTCTAGGAATTTATCCATTTTGTCAAAGTTTTCAAAGTAGTCACTTAAAGGTGATAGAATTCTCCCATTAGCTTTTTAAATTTTGTAAAGGAAAGCAGAATGTTTTATCATGATTTTGCTTCAGCAACTTTGGGACAAATTAAAAGTCCTAAACTGGTTAAAAAAAAAAAAAATTGGGGAATTGGGGGAGGGGAACAGTATTGAGGAATGGGGAAGGGGACCGGCCAAGGTGTTGTTCTTCAGTCTTCGTTGTGGAGGGTGCCAGTCAACATCTGGCTTCTTGTCGGCATCTCGTGGCCTCTAAGCTCAAGGTGCTGTGTTCAGTCTTAGTTGCGGATGGGCATAGCCACCATCCCATGTGGGAGTCCAACCAGCAGACTTGTTAAGAGCGCATGCTCTACTTACTGAGCCATCCAGGTGGCAGGCAGCTCAGGTCAAGGTACCGAGTTCAGTCTTAGTTGCGGGCAGGCATAGCCCACCATTGAACAGGCAATCTTGTTGTTACACCAGCTGAGCCATCCTGCCACCTGTTGGCAACTCAGCGACAGTTCAGCTCGGGCGCAGCATCACTGGCCCATGTGGGTGGCCCAGTTGCTCAAAGCTCGCATTCTTAAGCCAACTCTTAACCAACTACCTCCCTCGGCCAGCCCCATTCATCTTCTTCATCAACCTAAGCAGCTTTATCTGTTTTAGTTCTTTTTTTTTTTTATTTTTTTTTTTTTTTTTTGAGGGCAGTGTCACTGGCCCTCATATGTGGGACCGAACCGGGGCCGCTGGCTTTCCAAGCCAGCGCTTAACCATCGCGCCACTCGGCCGGCCCTGTTTTAGTTCTTTAAAAGCATCATCTTTTCGCCTTTTTGGTCTTATCTATTATACCTGTTTTTATATGGTTGATATCTCTTTCCTTCTACTTTGGTTTATTTTGTTGTTAGGGACTTTTCTAGTTCCGAGCCTCTGTTTTCTTACCTTTATAAGTTATAATTACTGGAGAATACTAAATGATCATCTATAAATACTTTAGCACTGTCCCCTTCAGATGGTAGACATGGAACTATATGGTGGCTCTCCTTTATACAGAGATTATACAGAACACGAACAAAAGAAGACTGAAAAGAAACTATGACATGAACCTGGAACACTGAGTTTTAAGTCAGAATCATTTTCTGAGCAGAACAAAGCTGGACTCATCTCCTGGCTAGAATTTGGACCTCATTCGTGCCTTATCTTTGGAATAAAATGCTTTCTCTTGCATTCAATGTGACTAATATCATAGTGTGTAGTTATACACTATGGCAGTCTACATTTTAAAAGGTGGTTGACAGGGAGAAGAACAGTGTCTTCAAAAATGTAAGCCAATAGAAGGGACTCAAGCCTTCAAGTGTATTCAGATAAACTCACAAGCACATGCTCGCACACACAATTTATAATGACAGGCTACTACCAACACAAAAATGTAGTATACAAAAGCCTAGTATCATCTCTCAGTTATTCCCTAACCTGTTTCCAGCGCCAAGCACCTACAATGACTAAAACCATCCCCGTGGAGAAGCGGACTAGCTAAGAAAAAGGAAGATAACTGGCCTCACCTTGTAAGGAATCTAAATTTCTAATGAGAGAAAGTAGAGAAAGACAGACTACGCGTGTCCATGACTGGGGAGAGAGCCGGTATAGACCAAGCACCCATGATGGAGGAGGAGACACACAGATCATGTATTCACAAAATGGATGCAATGTAAACAGAGTCAAGGTGGCCAGACAGTATTTCTTACCTGAGTATCCAAAGGAAATACTGGAGATGGGGCTCAGGTAGATGCCTTTGCCATAGGCTGCTCCATGCAGCTTGCAGGGAAACACCAGGATGAGCAATATGAGCCTGGGCCCTCCCGGGGCTGTATATCAGGCAGCCACAGGCTTACCCAGCCCTCTGTCCCTCCATTCACCTTCTCTTTCATTCAGAGAACTTTAGGCACCTACTCTTGAAAAGCTGATTGGCTGAAAACTGGATCCAGGTTAACCCCTTTGCCTATGAAATACTAGATATTGATACCTGGGAGAGTGAGGAATGGCAGAGCCACTGAGTCGGTCCCTCAGAATCCATGCTCCTGTCCCCAGGCTTTGATACATACGCAGATTCCAAAAAAAAGAGGAATGGCGGAATATGTAGCCAGGAGGAGGGACAAACCATTCCTTGGAGTCTCACAGGGCAAAGCAATAAGTCTTCTAATTTCAACTCTCTGAACAAACAGTCACATAAATTGAAATGTTCTAATAGGTAATTCATCTAACGGCTGTGATCAGCAATTCATAATCCTACCTGCAGCTACTACACTCCTGTTCCCACACAGCATGGGGCCAAATACACAACAGCCACATTCATTCTATACGCACAGTTCCAACTTCCTCCCTAGGGAAGCCGCAGGGCAGGTGAGCTTTGAGGATGCTGAGGCAAGAACAGCTGCGTGCTCTAGGGCAGCCTTCCCCCAAACTGAGCGGGCAGGGAGGGACTAGAGAGAGGGGAAGGGGCACAGCCTCACCTGCAGTTTGGTGTAGGATGCATTGACCAGCCCATTGCGCAGGATCGAATGCCAGTTCTCAATGTGGGACCCACTGTAAGGCAGGGTAGAACACATGTCTCCTCATGGTAGGAGGTTCCCGTAGTGCTTCCGAGACTGTCATCCCACCCATCCTCACCCACACAGGACATGAAGATGGACAGACAGACCTAGCGATGGGACATGCACATGGATAGTCACAGGCATGCAAGGTGTGTGTGTGGGGCTGACCCCACGTCTTCATTTCTAGCCCCATCTTCTCTTCTGTGCTTTAGCTACTCCCATTGTAGATCCTCAACTGCTTGGTTCAGTCTTTTCATTTGCCTGTTCTATATTTCAAATTAAATTCTTCTCAAACTCAATAGATTTATCACTGATTCCAAACATGGCTCCAGTCCTGAATTGATCTCTATTTTGAGAAAAGGGGTCCAACATTCCTTTTAGGTTAATCCATCACTCTCTTTTTTTTTCTCTCCCCCCCCCCACAGTTAGGCATCAATCGCTGATTTCCTTCAAAGTAGATTTCAAATCTATTCCCTACAATCTGTTCCTTCAACCATGCCTTTTTATATGTAAATGTCATTTCTCCTCAACTATGTTTTAAGTAGCCTGAGAGTAAAGACCCTATCGTGTATTTTTTTTTTATTTTTTAGCTGAGCCATCCTGCCACCTGGTGGCAGCACAGTGGCAGCTCAGCTCGGGCTGGCATCGAACTGCTGTTGCTCAGGCTCAGCTTGCACTCTTGAGCAAGCTCTTAACCAACTGAGCCACTCGGCAGGCCCTTCGTATGATCTTTTTATCCTCTATAACAACTAGCACAATAAATATTTGCTGACCAACTGGTTGATGGACGTAAGTAACACAAACTCATATATACCTCTTGTGAGCTTGCCCTCCCACTTCCCTGCATTGTTGCTGCCTCCCACACCCCCTCCCGCCTCCACCCTCCTCACTGGAAGGCAAAGGTGCTGCCGTAGAGCTTCTTGGCGGTCCGGAACCGAGCCTCCTTGGCAGGAGGGCTGCTCAGCAGGAGGAACTGGTGTGAGGTGTGCATGAACTTCAGCTGCTGCCCAGGGTGGGGTGGAGTCAGGAAAACAGAGCAGAAATGGAGATCAGGGAGGGAAGGATTGGGGATAGGGAGCAAATCAGGCTTGTAATGACCCCTAATACGGGAAATGTGCTTAGGTCCAAAGACTACTGTTGATGGACAGAACCAACCAGGTGAGGCTAGGACCAAGGCTTGGTGGCTTTGGAGCCCCTCCCTGCCCCCACCAGCAAGTCAGAGTTCAGAGGGAGAAAAGTCACTTACCCTGCTGAGAGGTAGTTTGACAATATGTGACCTGTTGCTAGAAATGATCCTAGGACAACACAGAGAAAAAAGGAAAAGGACAGAATAAGTGTGTAGTTAGGCCATCTTGAACACAGCAGCGGCCTTGCCGTGCCCCTGGGAGAACAAGCAAGGATTCCAGGGCTGTCAGTTGTGTGGAATATCCGGATAACTATCCGGGTCACTATTCCTATGGGTAGTAATGCTTGTGCATAAAGATGTACAAGGGAAGCTACCGACCAGAGACCACTAGATGCTGGTCTTAAACAATGGAGGAAAGAGGAGCACAGAGGTCAATTAAAAAAAAACAACAAAAAATTAGAAAGGAGGAGGTCTGTATTAGGCTGGTGACAATTTATTCTTGGGATTCAGAAATTTAGAATTGGGGCTCAGAAGTAATCCTGCCTGAAGGTTCTCAGCGATGGAGAGAAATGAATAGAAAGTTACTATTGATACTGGAGAAAGAACCAGAAGAAACTAGAACAAATTTCCTGAAGATTCAGGGATAGACCAGGCTGTACATAGGCTGTACTCAGAGGCCAGGAGAGAACAAGGGCACAAAACACTGAGGCTCTCAGCAAGGGAGCATCATCTCCTGTAGTGGATTCGGTCTGGTTTTGGTGCTTCACCCCTGTACTTGCGATGTCCTCCCGGATGGTCTGTGCCTGGTCATTCCTCATACTAAGAAGGAGCATGCTGCATTGAGAAAGTACTGATGTCAAAGGCTGACTAAGGAGAGACGGGAAAGCTGTGTTGGGAAAACAGATCAGGGAGGAAGGGAGGGCAAGGGGTGGAGGGCAGTAGAGAATGATCAAAAATCTTTGCTAGAAGGGAATAATGATGCCTCCAGGCACTGGACAGTCTACATCATCAGGGAAGGCCTTAGACAGGGAAAGGGAGTAGAAGAGGGACAGATTCTCTGGACGCATAGAAATGTATTTGAAATGAACAGTGTTAATTCCTACATGCAAAGGAGACTCAAAAACCTATTCGTAACCAAGAACCCTCTAAAGAGAAGTTAAGACATGATCTCATAATCTGGACTCTCTGCAGGATTTGAGTTCTTGTCAAGGCCAGGTGTATCAATAAACCCCAAGGAGAAGCAGCCAGAATATCTATAACCTCAGAAAGGAAGCCTCAATGAGAAGGTCCAGGCTCTGTGTCTAATACCATGTCCCTGCCCCCACTCTGGGAAGGACTCTATCCATACCACTGCAGGAGAGGATGGGCCAGGGGGTCCAGCTTGTCCATCTGCTTCTTGATTTCCAGGTATGAGCCCTGTTAAGACAATAGCCAGAAGGTTATCTTCCAGGAGCGGAGGGAGCCCTCCCACTTTCCATAGACTCTCAGGGCCCCGGGCAAGGTGGGTACTGACGGCCACACAAAGGCAAGAGGAGATGGGGCTCCCACCCCCAAGGAGCCCAGTCAGATCAGGAAGACTCATAAATAAATATGGAAATGACTGAAGATGCTTACAAAACAACATGCAGGTGGGTCTCCCTCATTTTATGCAATTCCTACAGCCCTAAAAAGTTGATTGTAAATCAAAAAATAAATAAAATCAATGTCCAGAAAGAACAGGCTAAGGAATCCTGTGGTACAACTTTACATAAAGCAGAGTCCTTCTGACAGTATATCATCCCTCCTTGGTGTATCTTATGTGTAATCTGAGCTGTGATATATAGGATTTGCTGAGAAGAGGCCCACCTGTAAATGAGTACAAATGAATGTCTATTCATGCAGAGACTGCAGACGAGGGGAGGGGAAGTCTGGTGGGGGACAGCCTTGAGTCAAAGGATGGTCACTGCTCCATGTGGCTGCCCCACCCCTGGAAGGACAGAAGATGTAGGCCCTGGGTCTACTTCCTGACCTCCAAGCCCCCCTCCTCAGCCTCCCAACCCTGAGCAGACATCTTTCCCTCACTTCTCTAATTCCCTAAGAATTATGGGGGGAACATTATATACGAGCAACTTGTGAAGAAATTCACAGCAAAGGTAAAGGCTGAGAGAGACATTAGGATTGAGAAAGAGGAGTAATAGGGCTGATGGGACAGAGCAGGGCTGGGGAGGCTAACGAGGGAAGACTGAAGGAAACAGTGAGGAGTCTGAGTAGCCTCTCTAAGTCTTCACTCCACTCTCATGGGTTCCAAGCAGAACAGGGCACTTGAGCAGCACAGGCAGAGGTCAGGGGACAGGCAAAGGGCAGAGTACCTGGGTCATCTCCCTGATGGACATCACACTATCCAGAGCTTTCTGAAGTCGCTCGTAATTCTTCTTCTGTGGGGAATTAATGGGAAGAGAAGAACTACATGAAGAGAAGTGGAGAGCCACATGTCTGGGCCCCAGGAAACCAGTAGAATGTCATGGAGAGAACACAGATTTAATGTCAGACAGTACCGGAATCACATGCTAGTTCTCTTTTACCAGCTGGGAATAACAGGCTAAGTTACTTATCCTCTTAGAACCTCAATATCCTGTGTGTAAATGAACATAAAAATTCCCACTATCCTCACAGAGATGTTCTGAGAGTTAAATAGCATGTGTAAAGAACCCAGTATAAGGGCCGGATGAGTGACTCAGTTGGTTAAGAGCTCGCTCAAGAGTGTGAGCTGAGCTCTGAGCAACAGCAGTTCGATGCCCAGCCCGAGCTGAGCTGCCAACAGGTGGCAGAATGGCTCAGCTTAACAACAACAAAAAAGAACTCGGTAATAGTATATACTGCACGATAACGAGTGTAATAGTGAGACACTGTGCTGGGTACTTGCAATGGTTAATTTTGTCAGTGGCTAATTGTGTCAATTTGACTGGGCCATGGAGCACCCAAACAATTCGGTAAAACAGTATTCTCGGTGCATCTGTGAAGTTCTACAAGAGATTAACCCTTGAATCAGTAAACTGAATAAAGTACATTACCCTCTCTAATTTAAGTGGGCCTCAGCCAATCAATTGAAGGCCTGAAAAGCACAAAAAGGCAGAGTAAGAGGAAACTCCTCCTGCCATTGGACTTGGCTCTGGAGACCGCAGGCTTTTGGACTCGAACTTACACCTTTGGCTCTCCTGGGTCTCCAGCTTGCCGACTGCAGATCCTGGGACATCTCGGCCTCCACACTCATAGGAGCGGATTCCTTATAACAAGTCTCTTCTTATACATCTAGATTCTACTGGTTCTGTTTCTCGGGAGAACCCTGACCAATTCCCCTCATTTTTATAACAATCCACAAGGTAGACAGATGTTATCCCCTTTTTACAGAGAAGGAAGCTGAGGTTCACAAAGGTTAAGTGACTTGCTGACACCATTCAGCTGGGGAACAGCAAAGTCTCACATGGAACCCAGGTCTGTAGAGCTCGAAAGTCTACACTCTTCCCTTTCATGACAGAAATAATTTTAACCCTTCTCCCCTTCTTCTGACAAACTCAGTTATTTATTCACTGAAACAGCTCAAGCTTAGGGCTCAAGAGTTCCCAAGAAACAAGTGCTCCCTTGCTTCTGACCCTTACTCCAAGCCGCGGCGTCCACTAGCATGACAGCCACATTCTCCACCACCTTTTCCTGTCTCCGTTCCATGGCCCTGACTTCCTTTCCCAGCAACTGTACCTTAGGGTTAAAGGCCAGGGTCTTGGGGTCAGTGGGGTCCACCACAGAGGGATAAGGCTCAAAGATGATGCTCTTTCTTGGGGACTCCAAAGCTGCCCTACACATGGCCACCAGCAGATCCACCACCTTAGGGGAAAGGAAAGAGAGGGCTAAGTGACTGCCCAGTGTTGGGAGGCACATGAGGTCCTGGAGAGGGGCTGCCTTTGGGAGTCAGCATTTCTCTCTACTGTTCTTTTCAAAAGCAAATGTTTATGGTTTGTTTTCATTAGAAATAATATAAATTCATTATAAAAATTCAAGTAACAATGACTTAAAAAGTGATGAAAAAAAAAGATAAAAATCATCCCTCTGCCCCCAAAACAAATCTCATTCCTCACAGGTAATTATTACTGTTTGATGTATATACTTTCAGATAGTTTTCCTATGGAAGTAGTTATTTTATTATGTAGGCAATTTAACAAATTGTACTCTGCATACTGTTATATTTTCTTACGTGTTATAATTTTCTATCCATAATAGCTGTATAGTATTTTTACTATAAGAACATACCATAATTTCTTTAAATGGACCCCCTACAGGTGTAGTTGTATCCATTTTTTTTTTTTTTTTTACTGTTACAAACAATACTCTCATGAGCATCCTTACACAGGAAAGCTTTCCTGGAGGCTACGTTCGAGGAGTGGAACTGCTAGCTTCCCCAGCCTTTCTTGATCCCAGTCCCCGCTCCTTTGCCCTCTCCGTACCTCTGCTCCAGTGGCCACCTCCTCTGCAGCTCCGGACATGACCCCCAGTGTGTAGAAGGAGAAAACGCAGAGTTCACGAGTACAGACGGCTGGCTACATGGATAGATTAAGCAGACAGTGGTGGTAAGGGCTGTGCAGTAGGGAGGAGTTGTAGGGGGAGAGTCAGTCCTGACCTCAGACAACTCTAGAATGGCTGGGAATGTGGGGTCCTCTGCCAGAAGACTAAATAAGGGGAGTCTAATTCAAAGGCCTTTCAGATGAGTTTGAGAATTAATGCTGTCTCCTCCAGGACGCCTTCCAGGACCTCCCCAGGTAGTTAGATGCTCTCTCTTCAGAGCATCTATAATCCTGTTCATATCTCCCCTATACACTTAAGAGTGACCGGTCTGTCTACCCACCTAGACTTGGAGTCATCATGGACAGCATCTTATCCAATCATTTTGGTTGATACCTGATCCCTATTTTTAAATACTGAGTGGGGATTATATCTTCAAAATATTCACATAACCTCATCTTTCCAAACAGGACTGCTGAGAGGTTTTTTCTTTTTTTTCTTTTTTTTTTTTTTTTTTGAGGGCAGTGTCACTGGCCCTCATATGTGGGACTGAACCGGGGCCGCTGGCTTCCCAAGCCAGCGCTTAACCACTGCGCCACTCGGTCGGCCTTGAGAGTTGTTTTTTGAGACAAGCAGTTATTTCTAGAGTCTCAGGGAGTATGGACAGAATTCTGTCTTTATGAGAGACCCAGAAAGAAAACAATAAAAGTGGGCTAAGGGTCTGAGGAAGAGCATCCCAGAACAAAACAGGGCATGTACCTTGAGCATGGACCCATTCTGGAAGACATGCTGCTCATCACACACCACGCAGTACTCATTCAACGTCGGGATCCTCTGCTCTGCGTACTTCATGATCTGGGGCAGGAAGAGATTCTACTGCGTCTTTCGAAAGCACACGCACAGATAGGGCATAATCTGAGCATCCTTCCCACATACTCTCCTCCCTCCCAGCCCCGCACCTAAGGTAGACTCCCTGTCTGGGTCCTGCACTTAGTTAAATTGACGGCCTGACTCTTGAGCTAAGGCTATCTGTTAGAGTAAAAATAAGACCAGCCACGGTAAGAGACCTGGGTTCAGATTCCCCCTTTCACTTCTTAAAACCATATACAACTGTGGGCAAGTCAGTTCACCTGAGCCTTGGTTTCTTCATTTATAAAGTGAGACATTATTCATCTCATAGAGGTATTGAGAGTAATGACATGATTCTGTGTAAGTATTTCATAAACATTAACAGGTGTTAATCAAACTATTAACATTAGTTGTAGTAATTATGGATGTCTTTCTGGGATAGATGAGTATTGAGTCCATGATCGGATGGCAGAGGGGCCTGAGAAGCCATCTCAGCTACCTAGAACCATCAGCCTATCTACTGGTCCCAAGCACAGACAGCTCTGCGTTGGGAAGAGGGCACCAATCTGAGCTCCTACAGCAACAGCCTAGTTTTTTTATAACACTTTGTTTTAACGTGGCTTTTTCAACCAGGCATATTTTGTATATTAATCAAGTTGTTTCCATTTCACTACTTTGGGGCTGGTAAAGGAACAGGCAAGGTCTTTTATTCATTCATATTTATTGAATGAATACTATGTACCCAGCTCAGTGAAAAGTCTCCTTGATTGTACAATAATATAAAAAGATCGTCTTCTCAGGCCCTGTGCCGCAATGGGAAAGATGTGGTATGTATACAAATAATTACAACTCAAGGCAGCATATGGCACGTGACACAATGGTGCCATATGAAACAAAAAGCATCATGAGTTCAGTGAGAGGAGACATCAATTCCAGCTAATTAATACAGTTGCAGTAATGGAGATTTTATGGAAAAGGTGGCATTGAGCCTTGAATGCAATAGGCAGAAACAGGGAGGAAGATCAATGGAGGGAATGACATGAACAAAAGTAACAGAGATGCAAAAATGAAAGCATGTCCAAGGAATAAAATGATTTAAAAAAGAAGAAAAGACCAGTAATGGCTGAGCAGTGCGAGAGGTCTGCCAAGGAAACTGCAGACCATGTGAGCGAGGCTCCTGGGAACCCTAAGGAAATCACTCATCTTGACACCCAGGCACCTAAAGTTTGCAGTGCATCATGCGGCACTTCATCATACGTGCTCTGTAAGCGCTGTCTACCCAACAATGCTGTGAGCTTGAGGATGGGAACTATCCATTCCGAGGATGGGAACTATACCTGCTTTTCTCCTATCTACATGACACTCAGCATAACTCCGAGGGCAAAGCAACTCTGGAAATAATTGACTGAGGAGCTGGGAGATATTAGGGGATCAGATGGGTCAGGTAACAGGGGAAAGGCTTTGGAATGAGGCTTTGGGCTTTACTTACCTGCACAAGGAATCCATATTCCAGGGTGGGGATGTTCTTGCAGTGACCACTGACCTGATGAGAGTAAAAGGACAAACCTCGTGAGCCTCCTATGATGCTGGTGCCTCGACAGACCTCCCTCACGCGCATTACCTAGGATTCTCCCCAAGCAGCTAAGCCCTAGCTCCCATCAGCCTAAGGAATCCCAAAGCTGGAGAGAAGGCCTTTAGATAGTTTTGCCAAAGGTTCTTGAAAAGGGCTCATCCATTCTTAACCTTCTTCAAGGTTCGGTGGAATAGGTTAGTACAGCAACTGATTACTAAGTCTTAATAACTTAATAACCACAACCTAATACAAGCATATGACGTTTTTGGGAATCCCACCCCGAACTCTTCATGGCCTACTATTAGAGAAGCTTTCCTAACAGTTTAGATCTAAGTGTTCAACTATTAAAAAAAATGTGTTCCGTTCCACCCACTCAGGTCCATGCCCAAGTTTGAGTTCCGATGCCTGAAAAGCCACACTTCCACCCCATCTGAGAAGCTATCTTCCCACAGTTCCACTCCCACCCGCCTGACACACCAGTCACACCCTCCCCAGGCCATGTACCAAAGGAGAGGTCCGTGCTGGGGGAGGGAGGCCCACGTGCTGGGGGCACAGGAGACCTGCCTGGGGGCTGGGAGGGTAGCCAAACACCTCCACCTTGGGGTTCTTCATGGTGCAGGAGATGGAGCGGTTCATGAGGCGCCCAACCCGAAGCTCGGGTACAGCGAGTTTGCCTTTCAGCATGGAGTCCTGTATGATGGGGAAACTGGGCGACCTGGAGAGAGCAAGGAGAAGAGGCCACACTGGGCATTCAGTACGAGCCCTAGAAGAGGTGTGGAGACAAGTGGGTCCTTGGCCAGGATCAATGAAGTGACCGCAGCCAAAGAGGAACTCACATATGAGGAAAGTTCCATGGGCTAAACACTGCTAAACAAGTAGATCACACATCAGAATTGGTTTCTTGTCACTACCGGTGGGTGTTCTCTGACTGGAACACAGAGGGGAGGCAGAGGCAAAGCCTAGGTCACTCTCTACGGCATCTAGGCCAGGTATGGAATGGTCTTTGAAGAAGATGTCTGTTTCATTTACTCAATGTGTGTGTGTTTGTGTGTGTGTGTGTACTTATACACATATAATTAAGTGCTAAACACTGCACTAGGCAAGAATAGTTTCATCCCAAAGAGCGAGATGTCTGACTGTCCACAATAGTGCCAGGGAAGCTACAAATCTGGGTCTGTATTTGCCTCTGGGAAGATCAAAAAGCACTGGGGTTTGGGGTAGGGGTGGGGCTGGAATGTAGGCCAAAAGTCAAAGAATGGAGCAATATTTATTTTTATAGCTACATTTAAAAAAAAAATCAATGTACCCTTACATAAGAGCAAGGAGTTGGTGCCTGTTCTCTGACTTTGCCTCCTTAGGATAGGGAATAAGGATGAGGGTGAAATAAAGGAAAGATGAAGTGATTAGCATACTTTTCTCCAAATACATACCATGAGTTAAGTGTCATGTTTTACATAAAGGACAAGGTATGAATACCGGGGTCAGTAGGGAAAGGAAATTTAGGTAATCAAGAAGGTAGGGTGGGACTTAGCTAAGATTAAGGTGATTATTGATGAGTAGCTCCTGAGGAAGCACTTACTTGGGGATGGGTGAGAAGATGCTGAGGCCAGCTCGAAACTTCTTGATGGTACCACTTGCCTTGAACCAACTGTGCCTCTTCTCCTGCTGGGTCTTCAAGAAATCGTTGCTTAAGTGTTTCCATTGTTGGGATGTGAACATACTCAGGATTCTAAGGAATCAAAAAAAAAGGCTTAGGAAAGCTCAGGCAGGAGAATAAGTCAAGAAATAGGACTATGAAAAGCAACTAATCCATATAAATAAATAAAAATACATTTTTAAAGAAAAGCAGCTCATCTAAAATTCAGACCCAGGGACTGCAAAGCTAGTTGTGGTAGGGGAATGTGTCAGAATACCTCCCCTCCACCCACATGACCTTAGTACACGGAAATGTACCTCCTCAAGTACCTCTTTCCCCTAGGGGGTAACTACCCACTCCCATTGCCTAGTCTAATGGACCAAAAAAAAATTCTGAGATGCTTTGCCTTTAGAGGCAGATCTCAAGGGCGAGTCTTCAAAAGTTGTGAACCTTGGAATTTATTGCCAAGAATGACTATACTTGAGGGTGAAACAGAAATAGTGAGATGGGGGTGAGTACCACCCTCTGCCTTGTGAATAGTGAGGAAGAGACCTAGGGAAATGAGGGGTACTGACATTGCTGGGTGAAAAATTACATCCCCAAATTTATGGTGTCCGACTTGAGCTGGGCCCTCAGCTAGTCTGGTCAATCCTGTCACTTCCCCTTGATCAGTTCTCTCTGGCATTACTTTAAGCTATTATTCTAAATCCTTATCACCTTCTTTAAACAACTTCACTACAACCAATAACCTAACTTCCCTCTTAATAGAGAAAACTGAAGCCATCAGATATCAGTTCCCCTAATTTTCCAAGCCTACTACAAAATCTGTTTCCATTTCCACCCTTACCTTAATCCCTCCATTCTCTGGAGACAAGGTATGGCTCCTATTACCTCTATCTGTGCTTGGAATCTCAGCCCCTTCTTGCCTCTTCAGGGACCTTGATCCATGGATCATCCATCCCCCTCTCCTGTCAATTCCTTTCCCAAAGTCTACAAAAAGTTTCAAGTTCATGTTCCTTGTCTAGCTACCTCTCCCTCTTCCCCTCCTATCCACATCCAAATTTCTCAATCCACACTTACTGTGTCTACTTCATTGTCACTCACTTTTCAGCACATTCTACCTTCACCACTGCACTCCGATTGTTCTCACCTTGATGCTAATTCCAACAGAAACTCCTAAGTTCTCCTCTTGCTTTTCCTCTCTGGTTCTGGCCCGCCTTGTAGAAACTCTCATCCTTGCCGTCTATGACACCATTCTCTTGCCATTCTTCTCCAACTTCTCTGAACTACCTTTAGTGTTTCTTCTTCCTCTGCCAACCCTGCTAATTTCTTGGGTATTTTGTCTGGGTGATAAAGGGTGGGTGTTTTGCCCTTGATCCTATTTTCTTCTCACTCTATCATGCTCTCCCTTAGCAATCTCCTATTTTCCCTGTGTGAAAATACCTATCAGTGTAATTTTACTCATACACTGATATATGTTCAACCCTAACGTCTCCTGTAGGTACCAAATCTCCATATCTATTCATTATGCATCTCCTCTTGAATATCCCAAGATTACCTTTAAACAACATGTCTAAAATGGAACTTATTATCTATCCTCATCTCACAAACCTGCTCCTCTTCTTACATCCCTACTTAAACTGGTAGTATTACAATTTACCCAGACATCTAGGATGGAAAACCAGGAGTAACTTCCCACTACTCCTTGGCTTATGACCATATACAGTATATCCAAACCAATCGCCATGTCTTAATGATTTTACGCCCCGTATATCTCTCTAGTCTCTCTATCATCTCTAATCTCACCTACTGTCATGCTTTCATTCAGGCCCTCATCATCTCAGGTCTGGTCTTCTACAAAAACCTCCTACTAAACTAGCTCTGGTCTCTTGTCTCAAACCCTCCTACCCATTTTGCACAATGCTACCACAACGGTTGTTCTAAAGCTAAATAGACCACGTTCTTTCTTTGCCTAAAATCCTCCAATGCTCCCACTGCCTACAATATCAAGGCCCAGGATCCTCTGTGATGTGGACCCCTTCCTACTTCTCTGGCTTCGGCTCCTACCACACTTCCCTTGAGTTTTACTAGCAATATTTAACTACCTGAAGTTTCCTGCATACATGCTGCTTCATATGACTGTGCCCTAGCAAATGTTAATCACTCTCAGAGTCTGTCTACATGGGTAACTCCTATCCATCCTTGAAAATCATCTCCCATTAATCATCTCCCATTAATCCATTAATCATCTCCCATTCATCATTCACAGCCCTCCACCTCCCACCAGATGAATCACACCTGTGTTCATTCTAAAACTTACGTATTCACTTACGTATTAGGATATGTATTCACTGGACTCTATCAGAACTTCACTAAGGGTAGAATCTGTAATTCATGTCTCTTTGTATACCAAATACTTAGCAAAGTGCTCAACACGTTCAATAAATTAGAACTGTCTGAGCTCCTGCAGCCCCACTCTGAGGAAATGACAATAGGAAATGTGAAGAGCATGGCTCCAATTCCAGGGCTGTACTTTGCCTTAAACACTAAATGCTGCAGAGACTTCTCCTCTCACCTCCAAGAAGTCTCAATGCCAGATACCCAGAACCACAGGCTCCTCTGCCTAACCATAAATTTGGCTCCCAATGTATTTTAGTCTTTCTTGGGCATAACTCACAAAGACATTTAAGGAAGGAAACATTCCATACAAGAGTTTGTCTGTCCATCCATATATGTCCATCTCTCTTTCCCTCATATGTCCATCACCAGAAAGATCAAAGTTCTTACTTTTTCAACTGAAGACCCAGCCCAAACCCTTCCTTATTCGATGGCTGGAAAACCTCAATTGATGGTTCTGCAAAGAGAAAAGAAAGCTCCTAGTATGGACATGCCTTTATCCTCCTGGGAGTCCAAAGCCCCAGTTCAGTGGCCCAGCTTCCTCAGATACTAGAGATACTCAAAACCATGGTGGAGAAGGAAAACATTGGCGGCAGAGGGCAGATTCTGGGAGCTGACTGACATATTTCAATTATACCGACTTCTATGAGGAAATTGAGAGGAAGGGGAGGAATAAATGATACCTGGGAACCAGACAAAGCAACTTCATTAACCAAGAAGGATTTGTAGGGATTGTTGTCAGGTGATAGGGAATAAAGACACCAATAAGAGGAAACCAAACAGTCCCTACAATGGCCTGCAGATGACACCTGGGAGGGCCTGGAGCCTAGTTTTCCTCTGTTTCACGTAACTCAGGACTTTGGATTAGATCACACTCGGAGAACACACCTGCCCAAAGCCACTCCCTTTACCTGGTCCATCGAGGTACTGGGACAGAGAAAATCGCAGCCGCAACACGATAGGTTCTGTCCGGAGGACCTTCCAGGCTGTGGAGACTTCCTCCTAAAGGAGTAAGAGAAATAGTTTCTAATTTAGCAACAAAGAGGAACAGGCTTGAAGCTTCCCCTGTATGACATATAAGTGCGCACCACTGTCTGCTGATGGTCTAGGAAGGAGGGATGGAAAATACATGCTCCAAACACAGCACTTAAGAGACACACCTCGGGGCCTATACAAGGTCCCCAAGCCCAGCTAGATAAGCTGGAAACACTTAAGCAGCACTTACGTCGAGGAAGCTGATGTTGATATGAAGGTCAATGTCCACATCGTCAATAGTTCCATATTCTCTACAGAAACACAGGGAAACACCGGTGAGACTCATTAGGGAGAAAGAAGGGGACAGAGACAGAGGTCGGGGAAGGCCTGGGCCTGGGCCAGGGCCATGAAAGGTAGAAGGCAGCTCTGTTATTGGCTCTCAGCTACAGCCTCAAGCACTAACATGACCAGGGCCTTTTCCGGGCCGGAAGCCCTTCTTACCCCAAAGGGCAAACGACCAGCCTAGAAGGGTCTTGCATAGGAGGGATTTCTAAGGAAAGTGGCTACACTGCCCTACTTACTCCTGTCAACCAAGCTCAAGTACTCTGAGCAACTGTCACTATCACCAAGCTCATAATGTACCCATGTCCCTAGACCCCTTGTTATACCATGGAAAGGAAAAACCTCTAGCCTTCTAACAGCTCAGAGGTGGCCTGCTGCCCTGCCACCTCTGCCACCCGTGCCATGGAGTCCCACCTGATGGATACAGAGTTTTCACTGTAGATCTCCTTCACGGCTTCAATGTCGGCATCAAGCTGTGGGTGTCGATACAAGTCAGCTGCACAGCTCCCCTGAGTCAGCAAATGCAGCCGGGGGCAGGGAGAAAGACGGACGGGGAGAGAGAGGTGAAAAATCAGGACACAAAGAAGCTCCAGGACCAGGGACATCCAACAACAGCAGGATATATAGGCAAAATGCTGTATGAAGGGGGTCTTGGGGATGGGCTAGCAGTGATTTCAGTGACAGCCCAGTCTCCCTCTGTCCCCACTCAGAAGTCCACCTGCAGGCTTTGTTTAAGGAGTTCACATCATTAAGTCTCCAGCTTTTCCTCTCAGACCCCAACCAGGACACGGGTGTCCCTTCTTTGAGAGCTCAGAACAGACTGAAGAATACAGAATTGAACGCCGATTGGTTCCGTCCGAAGAGCCCAACATGCCTGCGCAGGACCACGCCCTGGATAGTCATAGTGTTAGCAATCTCTGACAGGGAACTTTTTTTTTTTTTCCTTAAATTTGACTCTAATGGTTGAAATGACCCCACTGGCTAGTGAGGGAAGAATCCAAAAAGAATTATTTCCAACTAAGAACACAGGGGTAGCCTACGTACAGAGCATGTAGTTTACTTGGGGAAAGGTATGAGTCCCGGGCAAGAGCAAGGCTGTATCTGCTGTGACAAGAATTAATGAGGGGCCAGCTGAGTGGCTCAGTTCGTTAAGAGCAAGAGCTCTGAGCAACAGGGTCGCCGGTTTGATTCCCACACGGGCCAGTGAGCTGCGCCCAAGCTGAACTGCCGCTGAGCTGCCAACAGGTGGCAGGATGGCTCAGCGGTGAGAGCACGTTCTCCTAACAACAAGGTTTCCGGTTCAATTACTGCATTGGAAGGTGGCTATGCCCACCCACAACTAAGATTGAACACAGCACCCCTTGAGATGAGTGACAGCGAGCTGCCGATGGATGGCCAGGTGGTGACTGGACTTGGAGCTGAGCTAATGTGTCCTCCACAACTAAGATTGAAGGACAACTTGTCTGTCCCCCTTCCCGATTCCCCAACACTGTTCCCCTTCCCAAATTCCCCAATAAAATCTTTTAAAAACATAAATAAAAAAAGAAATTAATGCTCAGACCACACCAATATTCCATCTCTGGTCCTAAATCGTCTTTCACTCCTGATGTATCCAGAGAGAAGCACACATTTCTACAGTCCAACATGGATCTTAGGAACTGTAATCTCACCTGAACTCCATAGAGAAATTCCTCTGATTCATTATCTCCCTCCGAATCATCATCATTCCAGAACTGGCCTTTGATGTCCTAGTAAAGAGAAATAAGAGAACAATTCTGTTGGTCCCTGTTACCCCATGGAATGATCTGGGGTGACAGCATGGGAAACAGACCCTCAAAAAGAATGGGAGAAGGTCCCACGAAACAGCATGAGCCCCTAATCCCTTTATTCCCTTCACCTCAGCCTCTGGGAGCATCTTGGTCTCTTCCTGAATCTAGTCATACCCATAGCCTAGTTCTGACTTGGTGTGATGGAGAGAAACACAAGTATGATTGAGGGTCTGGCAGCCAGTGGGGGAGGGATACAGAAGAATTCAATGTCAAGGTTGGCTCAGAGGCATATCTAGGTTCTAGTACAAGCTGGCCTCTTTAGCATCATCTAGGGACCCAAGGCAGCTCCAACATACCTAAGCTCCCTGGCCTCGTCACTCCCTTTCTACCCCTTTCCTTCCCAAGAATCCACCAATACACACACCAAGTAGTATTGTTTCCATGTCCCTTCTCTTTCCTTTAACTTCAAATACTCCCTCTACCTTCCAAAAGGGTGGGAGGGGAACTACCAGGAAAAACTGAGGTCTGCACTTTGTTCCATCCACCCCCTGGATGATCAGTTGCAGAGGGGGCAGTCAGTTCTCACCATTGGGTCAGTGGGTCACACACACTCCCAGGTCAGTGCTAGGCAGCACCCCTCCATACCACCAGCTGAACCCAGGCCAACGAGATGGGCATTTAGGAGGCCACAAGGGAGACAAGGAAGGGGGTGATGTCAGGGGCTGACTGGAGATGGGCTGGGGTGGCAGGCTCTGTTGTGGTGGTGGTAACAAGTCACTGTCCTGTGGAAAGTAGACAACAGCTGGTTTCATCACCACTTAAAGGCTAGGAGGTAAACACAGGCACGTGTTTACAGATACACTTTTATTATACTTATATACAGGCACTTGTACATAAAGAAACATACTTGCATGCACATATATACACTTGTACACATAGTTCTTTAAAGATTATGAACCATGAAAGCACTATAGAAACATAAGACACTACTGTTCCATGTAAGCTGGAGTGTTAGAAGTAGAGCAAGTCCCTGCTCTAACTCATAATGCTGTTGAACCCTGAAGCCAGAAGTAATGGCGGCCGGACCAGAGGCTATGCTACTCTGTCATGGCAGTTCACGTGGAACATTCTTCACAGTACCCACTCCCCTCGGGGTCAGATTCTTTGGGGAGTTTTTACCTTTAGTCACTTCTCCAAATTGAGTTGTTATCTCTTCTTACACAGCCGTATCCCTAAAAGCTTTTCTTTTCTTTTTTTTTTTTTTTTTTTAGCTGAGCCATCCTGCCACCTGTTGGCAGCTCAACGGCAACTCAGCTTGGGCTGGCATCGAACCGCCGTTGCTCAGAGCTCAGCTCGCACTCTTGAGCGAGCTCTTTACCAACTGAGCCACTTGGCAGGCCCTCCCTAGAAGCTTTTTTTTTTTTTTTTTGAGGGGAGGGCAGTGTCACTGGCCCTCATATGTGGGACCCGAACCAGGGCCGCTGGCTTCCGAAGCCAACGCTTAACCACCGCGCCACTTGGCCGGCCCCCTAGCTTTTATATGACAACCACAGTTAAGTTAAAAGTCCTCAACAATGAACATCCTCTGGTAGATCTGGTCAGAGTTGTCATGGCCAAAACAATGCCCTGGACTCACCCTGCAGCCTACTCTGCAAATAAAAATGCATGATTTCCAGGCCCGGCCGAGTGGCGTGGTGGTTAATTGCTGGCTTAGGAAGCCAGCGGCCCTGGTTCGGTCCCACATACGAGGGCCAATAACACTGCCCTCAAAAAAAAAAAAAAAAAAAGAATTAAAAAGAAAATAATGCAATGATTCCCAACAAATGCTTAGAAAAACCCTAGTCTTTTCACAAAAGTTAGAACCACTCTTCTAGGCCTTCCTGGCTCTGCATACATCTCAGTATCACCCAATTCAACTTTAAACAGAGATGCTCCTGGTCTCAATGGTTCTGTTAAACCTTAGGTTTCTAGATCAGAGGTTCTCAAATGGGCTTTGTAGATCTGTAGTATCAGCATCACCAGGGAAGTTGTTAAAAATGTAAAGTCGCGGACCCCTCCTGAGACCTACTGAATTAGAAACTCCAGAGATGCGGTCTAGTGATCTGTGTTTTAGCAAGCCCTCCACATTATTCTGATACATTAACAAATTTGAGAACCACTGTGGTAAATCCTTGTGTGTTCAAAGGGCCTGTGGTCTGTTCCTCAGGTACCAAGTTAAACCTGGTAACTGACCCAAAGTGGGCACATAAGGCACAAACCCAGGGCAAACAGCACAGCAGTCCCTCAGTTGACAGCGCTACCTGACCAATTAAAAACGATATGCAAAAGGAAACTGCCTGTGATATTCTTAGAGATGACATAGCTGATATCTGAGATTTGCTTTAAAACACTACACCAACACAAAAAAAGGACGGGGAGGGGATAGATGAAATAAATATGGCAAAATGCTAATTGTTGATGAAGCTGAGTGACGGGTACATGAGGGTTTCTTGTACTCTCTATCTTTGTGTATTGTTGGAAACTTTTGTAATAAAAAGTTAAACAAAAATCAGAGGCTACTCTTGGACTCTTGAGGTGATGTGGTTAGAATTAATTAAAGTCAACTCCAAATGTGAATAGGAAGATTACCCCTGAGACTCCACAATGGCCTCCTTGCTGTACTTCAAACATAGTAAGCATCCCCCTTCTTGGAATGCTTTTCCCCCAAATATCCACATGGCTTGCTCCTTCACTCTTTCAGATCTCTGCTCTAAGGTCAGCTTGACCATCCTGTATAAAATAGCAAAACCCCAACACACACGTACTAGCACTTCTATCCCCCTTTCCCGCTTTATTTTGTCCACAGTACTTACCGTGCTCTGACACGCAAATGTTTATCTCCCACCAGAAAGTAGGCTCTGTGGTGGCACAGGCTTTGACTGTTTTCACTGCCTATTTTGTTAGTCCCTCAACACATATTTATTAAATGAGTGAATGAATGAATGTATGAACCATCTGCTGGATATCTAAGGCAAAGGGCAGATACAAGAACCTAAATGCATCTACACACAGGCAAAAATCATACAGAAATGATTTCAAAAAGCAAGACTCCATTTACCTTCAAGAGCAGCTGAGAACCAGAATATGAAGATCTGGGGGCTGGGTTTGTGAGGCTTGAAAATCAACAGTCAGGCGATGATCTGAATGATCACAGAGGAACAGAGAGGGAGGCACTAATGTCCAGCCCAGGCTGTCTTGGGCTGGGTGGCAGGATGATGGCAGCGTAGACCGGAGTACCAGCTTTCTTGAGGTCTTTGTCACTGTAGAAGTCAAGAAACACTTAGCCTCTCTCCAAGGGTTGTTGTGGCTTGGTTTCTCTGTGATCACAAGGAGAAAAAGGTAGTTGAGAGAGAATTTTTCTTGCCCAGGGAAGAGACAATTCAGAGACCACCATCTTTTTCAAACCAGGCTGTTACAGTGAACGGGACTCCCACTTTCCATCCTCAATGCCCCTTCCTCTGATGAGATGGAGAATGGATTTACAAAGTGGAGAGTGAAAAAGGGGAGTGGCGAGTCATGAAATCCATAGAAGCATAGACATTTTCAGGAGGAATAAGCCTGAAGGATGACCTATTTCCAAGCTTTCATGTTATACATAGCATGCTCAAGTGTAGGGACGTCAAGCAACTTGCTTAGGAGCATCATACAACTGGGACCGAAGCACATTTGACAGATCCTAACTACATCCTGTCTTCACGTGATGTGGTTAGAACTAATTAAAGAAGTTGTTCATGAATTAAGCAAGAAAGACCTGGCTTATCTAAAGGAGATGAAGGAGGGGACCTTTCCAGAGAAGCGAGGCCAAACACAGACTGTGAAGAGTGCCCAGGGAGGTGTGTTGTTCAGCTCAGCGTTTAGTTTGGAGGAGGACAACCAATATAGAACGCTGCACGAATTTTCATTGGAAGAGGCCACATGTAAATAAGCCGCAAGTCTGGATCACAAAGGTCTTTCACTAGGTCCACGGGGCGCTTCTCGATATGACAACTTTACACCTAGTCAAAGATCTCCACGTTTAAACTCTGGGTTTGACGCCAAGCTCTGGTCCCGGGAAAGGAGGCTACTCTGCTCCGGTCCGAGTGCTCCTTTCTCAGAAAGACGGGGCGGCTGGAAACGGGGCAGAGCCCACCAAGGGGCGATTCGCACAGTCCAGCGCTGTCGCGGGCACCCGGCGGAGGGAGAGGACGGGGCTTGCCCCCAAACACTGGCTGCCACCCGCGCTGCCAGCACAGGCCCTGAGACCTCCCTCGGGGAAGCAGTCAGAGCTCCTCTCCGGCTGCCCCCGGAGACCCCAAAGACACCCAGCACCTGCCTCCCGGGAGAGGAGCTCTGTGCCGGATCTGGATGGCCAGCCGCCCGGCCTTGAACGGAGCCGGTCAAGCCTAAGAGGGCGGGTCGCAGCCACCCGCTTTAAGCCCCTTAGTGCATCCACCCCGGCAGAGACGGGGCGGGCCCCGCACCCTCCCCGCGGCCCGGCCGCCCCGCCCCGTCCCCGTGGCGAACGCCCCAGAGGCCGGCCTCGCGAGTACTCACGGCGACCCCGGGCCGCGCGCGGCCGCCGCTGAGGGGACGAGCGGCCCGGGACGCCCCGCGGGGGCGGAGCGGCAGGCCAAGGGGCGGGGGCCGGGCCGGGCAAGCGAGGTCGCGCTCCCCCACGCCTCGTCTCTCCGTCACGGGCGCGCTGAGCCACTCTGCGCAGGCGCGCACGGCGTCGCCGTGGCCACGTGGCCTGCTCCGGACCAACCGCCCCGCGGCCTGCTCCTGGGCCCCGCTGGTGCCCCCGACGTCACGCTCGGGGCGCCTGCGCGGTAGTGGCTGCTTGGGAGGCGGGGCATGGAGCGGGGGTGGCCCCGCTCGCTGAGGTTGGAGGCGGGTACGTGGAGAAACAAGAGGGGCTCTGCGGGTACAGGGAGCGCCCTCGGAAAGAGAGCGCCGGCGCTTGGCGCCTCGTGTGGTTGGGAGGAATGATCAGGGACGGCAATCCCCGGGTGCCTCTCCGCATTAGAGGACCGGCGGGGCGGGTGGAGTTTGAGAAGGGCCTTCTGAGAGGGTGCCGATTCCAAGATTCGCTGGTTTGCAGAGGGAGTCGAACACCTCAGGGTCTTTTCATTCCTGAATTTAACATATTTGCTCCCTTGGCATCTGTGTTGTGTTGGAAAGCACCTTGACTTTCTATTCAGACAAGGGACGTGAAAGAAAGGGGCAGCATAGTAGAGCTGATAAGCTCCGGGGGCTAAGTGGCAGCCCTGGCAACCCCACGGGCTGCTCTCAGCATAAATTCCTCATTGGTGGGTAATGGCAGGTAGTCATATCCCAGGCCTACAACTTCTTAGCAAAGGTCAGTCTTTACCTTAAGTGAGCCCAGTCCGTTGTTCTTATGCATTTTGGATAACATACCCTTGAAATGCCAAAGTAGCTTTCTTCTCCAGGCCTCTCGAAGGCATAACCGCTGGCCCCATAGCACAAGACCACTAGAGCAGGAGCCCCTGACTGACACTCCTTGTTGCCACGTATCATCTCTTTTTTTCTTTTTTTCCATATGTGGGAACCGAACCGGGGCCGCTGGCTTCCCAGGCCAGCGCTTAACCACCGTGCCACTCAGCCGGCTCTGTATCATCTCTATTCACTGTAAATGTTAATTATCCTGTACCTACCAATGTAAAAGAAGTACGTATCTCTCCACCTTACTTTCTATCCAATCCTCCCCGCTTAGCTTTCGCTTTCCTCCCCAATCTACCACCAATAGATTTCAATGTAACCTTCCTTACATTTTCTCCCTTGATTCTAAATGTATAAAACAAACTGCAAAACTGCCATTGTCCAGAGCATTTTCTAAATCTATTGAGAACTTGCTTCTAGGCGTGTCCTCAAAATCTTGACTCAAATAAATTCTTATAAAGTATTCTACAGGTTTGGATGTACCTTCGTTGACAGGGTTCAAAGCTTGGTTTCAGCATTCACTGACTCTTCACCCTCATTTCTTTTTTTTTTTTTAAAGATTTTATTGGGGAATTGGTGGAGGGGAACAGCATTGGGGAATCGGGGAAGGGGAACAGACAAGTTGCTGTCTTTTTGTTCTTCAGTTTAGTTGCGGAGGATGTTGCTTCACTGTTGGTATCGTCATTGCTCTCTTCCCGGATGAGGCAGATTGGTTGCTGGCCTCTGGATGTCGGTCACCGTGGCTATTGGCAGCTCACGCTTGGCTGCCAGCCGCTCACGCTAGCTGTGGGCCACTCACTGTAGCCTATGGCAGCCCGCTGCAGCAGGGGCTGCAGCCCACACCATCACCGGGGCTCGCACAGCCCAGCTCCAGGTGGAGCTGTTGTTAGCTGTAGAGGGCAGTGTCACTGGCCCTCATGTGGGATCCGAACCGGGGCCGCTGGCATCCCAAAACCAGCGCTTAACCAATGCGCCACTCGGCTGGCCCCCACCCTCATTTCTGAGTCTTAGTTTTCTTGTCTGTAAAGTGGGGACAATAATACCTATTTAATGGATCTGTTGTGGAGGATGAAATGAGATGGTAAGTTGAACCATATGCAAGTGCCGTTTTGTAAGCTATAATGAGGGCCGGCCGAGTGGCGCAGTGGTTAAGCGCTGGCTTGGGAAGCCAGTGGCCCCAGTTCGGTTCCCACATATGAGGGCCTGTCACACTGCCCTCAAAAAAAAAAAAAGATATAATAAGTTAAATACCTGCAATTTTGTGTGGTTCTAATTAATACAGTTGACCCTTGAACAATGCAGGGGTTAGGGGGACCCCCAGTCAAATATCCACATGTAGCTTGACTCCCCCAAAACTTAACTACAGTCATCCCTCGGTATCCATCAGGGATTGGTTCCAGGCCCCCGCAAATACCAAAATCCGCGGATGCCCAAGTCGCTTATGTAAAATGGTGCACAACAATGCATACAGTCAGCCCTCTGCTCCACAAATTCCCCACTGTGAATCAAAAATCCTGTTTTCCATCTGATGTTGGCTAAATCTGCAGATACAAAACCTGGGGTTACAAAGGGCCAACTGTGTATTTTTTTATAAAAATCTGCATATTAAGTGAACCCGAGCAGTTCAAGCCCATGCTGTTCAAGGGCCAACTGTACACATAAAAGTAACCAGCAGAGTACCTGAGACTATGAAGTACCGCAAGTCCTCAGATAACCTTGTTTCATTCAATGTCATTTTGTTATAACATTGATGAAAAAAAATTTTTGATCTCCAGCCGGGTCACTGTCTGTGTGGAGTCTGCATGTTCTCCCCATGTCTGTGTGGGTTTACTCTGCGGACTTCGGTTTCTTTCCACATTCCAGAGATGTGCATGTGAGGTGAACTGGTGTGTCTCCATTGTCCGAGTGTGAGTGAGTGTGAGTGCGAGTGGCCCTGGAATGGAAGGGCGTCCTGTCCAGGGTGGGTCCTGCCTTGTGCCCTGAGCTGCCGGGAGAGGCTCCCGCCACCCGTGATCCTGAACTAGAATAAACAGGTTGGAAAATAATTATCTTGTTTTTATTAATCTTTCTTAAATGTAAGTATAGCTCACATTTATGTCACTGTTTAATATCAGAAGGGTTTTGGGTCTTTATTTAGAAGTTTGGTGATGTTTTGTGACCAGAAATATGTCATAGGAGCTTAACTCATATTGATATCAATTAGCCTGTGGTCAGATTGGTTCCATTTTACATTGTTTCACTTAAAGTCACATTTCCAAGAACCAATGGACTTACTGTAGTCCATAAATGGATGCTGTAATCATAGTTATTACAGTTACTAACTTCAGCCATGGCCAGACCTCATCCTTATCAGAAATGGGTGTCTTGGGGCTACCACATGCCCCTCTTTTCTATCAGTACTAATAGGAAAAGGCTTATCTTAGATCTACTTTCCTTCCTCACTCCCTTTTTAGCTGGACACAGCACACACAAGGAAGGCTTTGGCTCTGAGTAATATAAACACATGTTGTCTCTATCCCTCCTGAGCTGACCTCAGTGGGAATTTTCCCAGTGACATTTTTACATTTGAATATCCTTGGCATCTCCTTTCTGACTCCTTCCCTTTTTTTGTCTGTCTTTTTTTTTTAAAGATTTTTATTGGGGAATTGGGTGAGGGGAACAGCGTTGGGGAATCAGGGAAGGGGAACAGACAAGGTGCTGTCCTTTTGTTCTTCAGTCTATTTGTGGAGGATGTCGCTTCACTGGCCCATGTTGGTACTGTGATCATTGCAATGTTCCTGGGTGAGGCAGTCGGTCGCCGGCCATTGGAAGGCTGCTCATGGCTGTTCATGGTAGTTCACGAAAGCACATGCCAGCTGCCAGCCAGCCCCACTGCAGCCTACGCCGTCGCCGGCGACTCTCGGCAGCCCAGCTCCAGGTTGTGCTGTTGTTCACCATCTTAGCTGTAGAGGGCGCAGCATCACTGGCCCTCATGTGGGATCCGAACTGGGGCCCTGCTGCTCGGAGCTGGCGTCCCAAGCCAACTCTTAACCAACGCACCACTCGGCGGACCTTCCTTCCCTTTTTTGATGCCCTCCTCTTCTCAATTTGCCACTCAGCATGGGCCACAACACTGTCTCAGTATTAGTTTGTAATACCCATTGCTAATAATACCTGAAAAAAGTGAGAGATATAAAATAACAGGACTCAGCCTCAGAGAGCAGAAATTCAGAATGGTTGGGGAATGAGAGGGTTCTGCTCCCTAAAACAGCACACCAGCAAGGGCCCCATAACAACTTTTGAAGAGGCAGAAACCAGATATGGTGAGACTGTTCTTTGGTTTCTGGAAGGTCCCCAGGCTCTTCCTGAGGCACCCATCCTTGGGATCTATGAGTCACCATTATCTACAATAAATTTCTTACATTAACTTGTACTCAATACAGAGCTACTACGAATTCAGTATCCTTAGCTGGGCCTCAGTGTCCCCAACAGTCCTTCCACACTTCTGCCACCATTCCCCATTTTGCTTCACAGAGAAAATAAAGGCTATGGGGAAAACACTCTTAATTTTCAGCATCCTACAAACATTTGAATTTTTCCCACTCTTTCTTTCTCAGATGTAGAGAGGTCTCCCTTCAAATCCAAGGTTAATCATTTCACTGTGACGTGTATTTCATTCCCTTTCCTCCTTCACTTATGCCTCTCCATGGATATCCCACTTTTTCCTCTTCCCTACTCTTTTTTTTTTTAAGATTTTATTGGGGAATTTGGGAAGGGGAACAGTGTTGGGGAATTAGGGAAAGGGAACAGCGAAGTTATCCTTCAATCTTAGTTGTGGAGGGCGCAGCTAGCTCAGCTCCAAGTCCAGTCGCCATCTGGCTGCCCGTCGGCAGCTCACGGCAGCTCAGCTCCAGGTGCCATGTTCAATCTTAGTTGCGGGTCGGCATAGCCACCATCTCATGCGGTAGTCGAACAGGAAACCTTGTTAGGAGCACGTGCTCTCACCAGCTGAGCCATCCTACCACCTGTTGGCAGCTCAGCGGTAGCTCAGCTCAGGCGCAGTTCACTGGCCCATGTGGGAATCGAACCAGGAACGCTGTTGCTCAGAGCTCGTGCTCTTAACCATCTGAGCCACTTGGCCGGCCCTCCCTTGCTCTTTGATCTCAGCACATAAACTTGATCAACTAACTCAAGCTTTTAAAAAAAATCCAGTTTTATTACCACACACTATTGGCTATTGCACATTTTTTTCTTCCTTGCAACCAAACTTCTAGGTAGCAGTTGCCACTTTCTATCTCCACTTCACCTTCCACTTAAATCTAGTGCCATTTGACCTCTCCCCCAAATCTCTACTGAAAACACTTTCACCTAAGTTACAAATGACTTCCAAACTGCCAAATCCATTGGAAAATTTCAGGCTAAACTTATTTGGCCACATGATGTCATTTGGCATTGTTGAGACCCTGCACCCCTTTCCTCTGTTGGCTCCTGTGGGCTATGCTCTTCCAGTTTCCTCCTACACCTCACATGGCTTCTTCATAGCATCCTTAATAGACTGCTCTTCTGTCATTCACTATTTAAACTTAAAAAAACAAAAATCAAAATCCAGCTCAATCCATATTCATTTCTGCCCTCACTGTTCCCAGTGACCTCATTAGCACCCAGCTGAAGCAAACCTTGGTAATTTGGGGATGTGTAGAATGTCAATCCCCTTTCTATGTTACAAAGTCTTGGAGGTAAGCAGAACCCACCTTCCATGACAGACATCAAAAAGGCTGGGTCTGGGCCGGCCGAGTGGTGCACTGGTTGGGTGCTGGCTTGGGAAGCCAGCGGCCCAGGTTTGGGTCCCACATGTGAGGGCCAGTGACACTGCCCTCAAAAAAAAAAAAAAGGCTGGGTCTTTGCTTTGCCAGCTTTTTGGCAGCTAAAACAGAGGAATGTGACCCAGCCATGGCCAAGTAGTCCCCAGAAATGTTGATTCTGGAGTAAATGATTCAGATATAGAACCATGGATAATTCATCCTGGTGGCTGTGGCCACAGTAGGGTCAGCTTGATCTCATGCCAGAGGGTTGTAGTGGTGTGGGTACTGGTCATGGTGACATTCAGTGTCCAATGATAGTGACAGTGGCAGTGTTGTTGCTGGGCTGGTTCAGGCACCTGAGTTTGGCTTTTGCTCTGTTGGGTTGGCCTCCCATTGCTCCTGCTTATATTACAAGCTTGCGCTCCTGCTTGGCAATCCTGTGACCCACCCAGTAACCTCTCAACAGATGCTTTTCTGCTTAAATCAGCCTGTGTGACACACTGACTGCAAGTGACTAGGACTCCCAAATCTACATCTCCATCTTTTACCTCTTGAGTTTCAAGTTGCCTTTTGCATAAATTGCCTTTTAGAAAACTTGACTTGTGTGACTCACAGACAAACACATCTTCATCTCAGTCTGCATCTCCTTCATGTTCCTAGCTTAGTAAATAACACCTATGACATGTTTAGTCTGAACCCTGAGAAGGAAGCATCTTAAGACTTTTCTCACCCTCACTTAAACTGAACCAATTTCACCTTTTAAACATCTTAAATTTTACCCCATCATACATCTTAAATAAATCCTTCCTTTATATTCCTATGCCCTCAACAAAACCATTGTTCTAGCCTCCTAACTAAACCTCCTGTCCCAGTATCTACTCCAATGGATTCTCTACTTAGCTGCCTAAGGTAATCTTTCTAAAACCCAAATCTGATCATGTCACTCCTCTATGGAAATCCTTCCATGGCTCCCTACTGCCCCCAGGAGAAAGCATACTCTTTCTTAGGATCTGCCTCCTACTTGCCTTTGACCACTCCCTCACCTGCATCCTACACTCCATCTAGGCCAAGACGCATCCTTCCAGACCATGAAGGACATGTCTTTACACTCCATAAGTACTTGGTGGGGCTGATAGTCACAATGCCACTTCTGCCCCCTCCCCTCTTCCACCCCACAGAATGGATACATGACCGGTCAGACCAGGCAGGGGACTCCGTCACCCTGACCAAAGTGATTCATTTAAGTATGGGCTTGTAGCCTAAGTAGAGCCAATCATAATCTTCCCCTCAAAGCTCTCTTGCCTTTGAGGCTATGGTGCTAGGAGCATATGAGATTGAAGCTACTGGCACTTAGTTCCTCTCCGCCACATGGAGTAAGTGTGTCTATGGCAGGAAAGAGAATGGGACCAAGGCACAAAGCAAAGCAGAGCCCTAAGAGATGGAATGGGAGAGAAGTGGTTTTTGGTTTGAGCCCTGAATCCAGGCCTGCCTGAGCCCAGTAATACCACTACACAGTTACCTTCTTGTTAAGTCTGGTTTGTGTGGGTTCCTATTACTTGTAATTAAACAGAAATGGAATGGAGTGTGCAAAATGACAGGCTCTAGAATGTGGAGTTGGCAGAACTAAAATGAAATGGAGGCAGTGAGGATCTGGTGACCCCTGGCTGAGAAGTTGAAAAACCCTGTTATGTCGTGTCAAATCAGCTGGTTAGACGGTCTTCTGTCTTGAGATTCGGGTCATATATCCATCATAGGCGGAGGTTTCAGGGACACACTGGGTAGTTGTCTGAATGTTGGAGTATGCTGGCCTCTTCTCAAGGTTTTCAATAAGGTTCTGCAGTTCAGCTTTCTTCCATGCTAGCAGAACCATACTCAGCTTTGTGTAGAGTTGCCTTTTCTGCCTGTGGCCAGCAAGCTAGACTGCCAAG
The DNA here is from genome assembly GCA_033961575.1 of Aselliscus stoliczkanus. Taxonomy (NCBI): domain Eukaryota; kingdom Metazoa; phylum Chordata; class Mammalia; order Chiroptera; family Hipposideridae; genus Aselliscus; species Aselliscus stoliczkanus. The sequence continues at coordinate 60,558,538 of CM066732.1, read as the reverse complement.
GGTCAGATAATCATGTGTCTTATAGATTATGGAAGCCAGGTCTCCTTCCCCTAGCTAAAGTGAGTGAGAACAAAGGCATACAGGTAGGCGATCCAACAGGAGATACTGGAGCTTAGGGCCTGGGAAGTTCTAGAGGAAAGCCTAGTCCTCCAAGTCACACCCGAATGCTTCTTTAGTTTCTCCCCAAATTATTATTATTATTTTTTTAAAGATTTTATTGGGGAATTGGTGGAGGGGAACAGCGTTGGGGAACCGGGGAAGGGGAACAGACAAGATGCCGTCTTCTTGTTCTTCAGTTTAGTTGCGGAGGATGTTGCTTCACTGTTGGTATCGTCATTGCGCTCTTCCTGGATGAGGCAGATCGGTCGCTGGCCTCTGGATGTCGCTCATCGCGGCTATTGGCAGCTCACGCTTGGCTGCCAGCCACTCACGCTGGCTGCGGGCCACTCACTGTAGCCTATGGCAGCCCACTGCAGCAGCGGCTGCAGCTCACACCATCACCGGGACTCGCACAGCCCAGCTCCAGGTGGAGCTGTTGTTAGCTGTAGAGGGCAGTGTCACTGGCCCTCATGTGGGATCCAAACCGGGGCCGCTGGCATCCCAAAACCAGCACTTAACCAATGCGCCACTCAGCCGGCCCTCCCCAAATTAAATAATATTTATTTCACTTAGCATTCAGACAGTGCTGAGGGTTCTGGTGCCTGGAAGCCTTGGCTATGAATCCTGTGGAAGAGAGCGAGATGTGTTGGTCACAAACCTCATGCTCTTTATTGGACTCCCTGGGCCACCTCCTCCTTTCTCTGTCTTGGTTGGCACCCCACCAGGGCTGAGGGTAGTCCCTCCATTTCCACATCAGTGGTAGAAATGCCACCTGGCAGGCTATGGTTCTGACTTCCCAAGAAGACGCACAGAGGGCAATGAGGCAGCTCAGAAGTGGAGTTAGCACTCTGTGGGGTGCACCTTGGCTAGCGGAAAATGGGAGACAAGGGAACAGGTAGATAAATTCCCTCTCAATTCTCTTCTTGGTGAACTGCTCCAAGGTGCATTTTCTCCTTGCAAACACCATAAGCTTAGCAAACAACCCTGTCAGGTGACCTTCTCTGTCACCCCTGGCTCATGAGAAGCAGATGGCCAACACAGTAATGCATCATCTTACATTCCCTCACGTCTTCCCTCTCCTCAAATCTCTTCTCCCCTCTCACCATGCTGGGCTTTCATCTCCCAAAAATGTGTTAGCACTTTACTCCTTGCCTTAGAGTCTGCTTTCTAGAGTGCTTAAGAACATTGGTCCAATCGATGCCCCCATCCCAACATTGGTCCCATCAGTAACAAGAAGGTCCTGAGGACACAACTGATTTTTCCTCTTCAATTGCAGGGAATCTAGCCCAGGCTGCTAGCTTCCTGTAATGGTGCAGTGCCAAAGGCACTGTGTCAGGGCATTCCATTATCTATGGAAGATAAAGCCCATTTCACAGGCTCTCTTCACGGTTCCCTGCATTTTCTTCTGGGCATCTAAGACATCTCTTGGGAAGTCAGACCCACACTTGCATCCTGCTCTGCCTTCAGGATCTCTGTGCTCTTTGGCAACTATAGGGCAAGATTCCAGAGCGTGGAAGTTCCAAGTCCCCTCTACAGATGGCCAGTCAAAGGCTCTGATCAGTCCAGGATGCTAGAGGATAGAGAACATTGTAATAGTAATGACAGAATCCGGGGCTGGGGAGAAAGAGTGGCGCCTGGCACAGACATGGTCACCTCTTTGCAGACCACACCTGGCTCAGGCTGCAAGGCCAACTGCATGGCCTGCATTGGCTCCAAGCTCCCTGAGTCTGGGAGGTTTCTTCCTTTGTGGGTTCTTCCAAAGAACAGAGGGCTGTGTAACATAGTTGTGCAAATGTATCGACTGTGAGGGGAGGCCCAGAGGCCCAAAAGTAGCCTCTGAGTCCCTTGTCATGATGCAGTCAGGAAAGCAAGATGCCCAAAGATTACAACCAAAGCTGGAAAAGATCAAGAGAGATTCTGTGATCCCCATGTGCTTAGCACCCCCTTTTGAGGGTATTGCATGCATGTCCTGTTCCACTGGGGCAGAGGCGAGTCTCCAGGTCTGGTCAGAGCACACAGCAGATCCAGCGTGGATTCCAAGGTCAGAGCTCATGAGTCCCATCTCAGACCAAAGGCCACTATATCTAAGACACCCAGAGAGAGAAATTCCAGGGGCCCTGCTGAAGGCTGAAGACTCTGCCCACAGTCTTCAAGTTGTACAGGTTCTCAAAAGGCCCCCAAATTTGGTGTCCACTGGCAGACTTCCTTCAGGAGTGCTTTGGTGATGTGGCCTCAGTGGAATAATGGGCCATAGCCAGAGGGTGAGGAGTGGAGCCAGCTGCAGTTTAGCCAGAATGAGTGTTTGTGTGGTTGTCTTACTCCTGTCCTAAGCATCTCCTTGGGGCTGAGACCTAGGAGCGACTGCCACTCAGGGATTTTGACTCTCTGCTCAGGGTCCCTGGGGCATAAGCCAGCCAAATGTTGGGTAGGTAATCTCTCTCTGGGGGCACTGAGCAGATTAAGGTTGACTTATCACTATAGATAGGCTTTTAGGGAAGCCATGAAGCTGAGGGGGAGAGAAATGGGCAAAGTGTGACCTGTTGCTAGAGACGGAAACTACAAGGGCCAGGGCCAGACTCAAAGACAAGGACACAGCAAGATTCTTGATGATGGTTATGAGCTCACGGAGAGCCCAGGAATCAAATCAATCAGTTTGAAAGGCACTGTATGACCAGAGAACCTGCACACTTGGCAAACAGGATCTGGGAATACGTAAATTCTAAGGCATCTTTAGGCCCAAAGTTAGGTCTAAAGGAAAGAGCGATGCCTCAATTCCAGAAGGGTCATCCTCTCAGGGATATTCATAAAGGACAATGCATAAAGAAGATAATTTCCAGAGGAAAGGACTAAAAGCAATCAGTTTTGTTGACCAAGAAACTTACTCCACTGTCCAGAAGGATATGCTGTAAGCTATACATTAGTGACCATTGTTTTCTCTTCTCCCCTGTTCCAAATGGAAGGTGTGTTTTTTCTAAAAAATCGTTATCTCTAGAGAATGCAAGAAAGCATTTAAAAAGTATTAATTCTACAAAATCTTAAAGATTATTGTTAAATAATTGGAAAATAATATATGTAGTATGATACCATTTTGTGTTAAAAATAAAAAGCAAACTATACAAAAAAAAGGTTATCCTATTTTCCTCCACTCTTTCATATTGGTTATGTAGGTATAACTAAGTTTATCTTTTAGCCATAAATTGCAAAATCATAAGAAGTTGTATCCAGACCTGATCAAGAATTGCACATCACAAAGGGACTTTGGACTAAGGACTCAATAAAGCTACCAGCCATGATTCTGTTTTGTCTTCCATTGGGAAGTGGGTGTGTTTTTTGTTGGGCTTAGCTAGGATTATTGCATTGTTAGGGAGGCACACTTTTGAAATTGTATGAGTATGCTTGTCAAGAAAAGTATAAGTATATGCTGAGCAATAAAAGTGTAGAATATAGTGGATGCATATTGCTTATTTATCCATCATCCCTTCCTTTGGAGACCCATTTCTCCCCTCCATACAGTCCTGGGGAAGTTGTCAATTATTGTAGACTGCTCTTCCACCCTGGAGGTAGGCACATGTCCATTCTGCCCAAAGTGTTCCCTAGGACTTTAGAACTAGAGCTAGGAAGGCCAAAATAAAGAAGGAAACAGCCAAGAGATGGAGACATCATCATTTGAACCTCTAGATCCAGTCATGCCTGAAGGCAGATACATCCTTTGACTGCCAGTTATGTAAGCCAATTGATTTCCTATTGGCTTAAACATGTTTGAGTTGGGTTTTTGACATTTGCAGCTGAAAAGGTTCAGACTAACACATGCACACACAACAGACACACAAACACAATGTTGTTCAAGCTCCTTAGACATTCTACAATCTTTCATGAGCTTATAGGAGTCAGCAAACTTTTTGTCTAAAGGATCAGATAAAAACTTCAGGCATTGTGGGCCACATATGGTCTCAGTCTCATATTCCCTTTGTTTTATTTTTACAATCCTTCAAAAATGTAACAACCATTTAGTTTGTAGCCCATACAAAAACAGACTGCAGGCCAGAGTTGCCCACAGGCCATAGCTTGCTAACCCCTGATCTTGACCTTGCCAATCCCTGTAGTATTGGCATAGTCTTCCAGTCCCTAACTATGAAGCAAAATATTTTTAAATGCCATTTTGGTTCAAGTGTCTTAACATGGCTTGGTAATGAGTTAAGGCTCAGGTAGTGTTAGGAACGGGAAAAGGGTCTCGGTACCCACTACCTGCCACATAAGAGGCACTGAATAAATGGTAATCATGATTACTTCTTGGCAATAGAGATGACTTCTCAAAATGATGCAGCTGTCCAAATGGCTTTGTCCAAATGTCCAAGTTCATCCTCAAAGACCCCCTCCCTCCTTTCATTTCATTCAGTAAAACTTCCTCTGATCTCCAGTCAAGTCTGAATTACCAATCTGAATTAGGTACTTTCCTTCTTGCTATCACAGACCCTGTGTGGTCCTCCATTATAACCACATGACTGGTCTGTCTTTCCTCCTAACTTTGAGTCTGATGCCCTAGCTCCTAGCATGGTGCTTAGCGCCTAGCACCAAGGGGCCTCTACACCTCCATGTGATATCTGCTTGAATGTGCATGTGCTATATAGCTCCATCTTTGTCCAGGTCTGTGTGTCAGCACTGTGCTGATGTACAGATGTCCTTGACACTCGTTCCTTTCTCTGTTGGAAATTATTAGTTGATATACATCGTACCTTACATGGTAATGTTATTATCGGATCTATTTTTCATCCCATTCCCTCCAAAAACGAGTCAAAGACAGAGGAACAGGTGGCAACAAGTTTTCTTAGAAACTGTTATGAAGGAGGAACCCTCCGACCCCACCCCCACATCCTTACTGGCTGATGTGCTATCAGATCCAAGGCCTCCAGCCTCAATCACATCTGGGGGTCAGAGTGCCCCCCACGTGGCTGGGACCCCAGACTAGTTTGATCCATGTCTACGGGATAGAGAAGAAATTGTCCTCTGGGGAAAAATATGTGCAAGGCCCTGCAGGCCCAGAAAAGACTGACCAAGGCAAGGTGAGTCATGGTGTTCTAAGCTGAAATCTTTTGCCCATCTCACAGAAGCAGGCAGAAAGCACCACCATTGACCAGCTTTATATGGCACCCACTGTGTACAACGGACAGACAAAGACAGACAAACAGAGCACACACCATTTCTAAGCTGAACACTGCTCACCATCTAGAAGCACCTTGGATAAGCACATGTGAGACACTTTGCATAGGAAAGATGTACTTTTTAAAGGAATGAAGAAGTATTTTGGCAAAACATCTACTTCCCTCCCAGGTCCTGGGTAAAGAGGGACCTCTAAATTCTGAAGCTTCTACATATTGAAAATTATCCCCTTCTCAATGGCAGTATATACAGTAGCAAGCCTTCCAAGTCTGTTGTCAAAGCACTCTCCACATATCCTGAATCTACTTTACAGGTGGGCAAACTTAGACTTAGAGACAGAAGGTAGCCTGTAGTGAGGGGACACTGGGGCTTGCTCAAGGTGAGGGGGGCACAGGAGGTGTCTCGGCTCAGCCAAAGGCAGAGCCTCCGTCTATCTGGAAGGGGAAGGGAAAGCTAGGGTGGCCCCAAGTCCCTCTTTCTTCCTGCCTGGGGAAGCAGTGGTTCCACGGGAAAGGCTGGAAAGGTGGGTTTCCGCTCCTGCTGGTTGGGGGGCCTGTCTGTGTGGCAGAGGCCACAGTGGCCAGTGCTCCCCCCGAGGCCTCCTCAGGGACACTCACAGATTTTGGGAATTGTGGGTTCACTGCTTCCGTAACTCTCTTGTTACCTGCATCTGAGCCTAGACCTCAAGTCCTTAATTATCTTCAAAAGGCAAGGTGGGGAGATGGTTTAAGAGAGAATGAGACACAGGACAATCTTTCCACAGCACCCTTCTGCCTAGGCTGGGACTTTTAAAGGTCTTCTTCACCCTGTCTCCTAGCAATAGTTAAAGGCAGCTTTTATGAGACGCTATACTGTCTTTTGTGAGTTTTTGTTTGTTTTTTTCTTTGTTTTAATTTATATAGATATATATATATATATTCTTAAAAAAGCAATAGTCCTTTGGTCCCTAAACTCTAAGGAATGATATGATTTTGAAAGAAGTAAATCTGGGCTTCCCTTGCGGAGAAGCCCTTGGCACCCCCAAGGGCCCCTGCTGGTTCCCCTAGACAGTCAGTCCTCAGCCAGCCCCAGCTGCCTCGCCACATGGAGCTCTATGCCACAGGCATAGAACAACCCACTTGATGAAAACAATCCTTCAAGTGGCCTGAGCCCCAGGCGCCGGCTTTGGGTCCAAATCACCTCCGGCTGCGGCTGCTCCTTCAAGAAGGGCTGCTCAAGCGCTTCTGTGCTTTTCCTTCCCTTTCTTCTCACTCTTCAGTATCTGTTGTTGGTATTAATTGATAAAGGGGTGGGGGGAGGCAAAAATCACTCTGGAGGGCAAGACAAGAGCAGCTTGCCCCATCAATGACATCTTAGGTGAGTGGCTGGGCCTCTTTTCCAGGGGAGCAGAGCTATGGCAGGGCCAAGGCAGCAGCCTGATCCACTGATGCCAGACTGAGTCCTCAGCAGATGACCTTAGCCCAGAACCCACCCCAGAGGGCTCCCGGGGTAGTTCGAGTGAGGCAGGCCCACGAGGACCTTCCGAGATAGCAAATCTCTAAAAGGCTCAGGTGTCTCCCTCCCCGTCACCCACCAGGCCCTGCAGGTCCTGCTTCTTCAGCATACTTGTGTCTCTCTTCATCTCCATGCTCACTGCCACCACCCAGCCCTTACACCGTGTCCCTTCTTCGCCTAAACTCTTCATGGTTCTCTACCACCTTCAGAATAAAGTCCAAACTCATGGCCTTTGAGATCCTTCACAAGCTGGCCTAAACCTACTTTTCTAGTCTCATCCTCCATCCCTCTGCCCTCTCTCAACACAAATTCTTGATTCCCACTCCTCCTGTGGCTATTTCAGGAGTAGAACTAACTGGTTGGATCTTGCTGTTGTCTCTCCCAGAGTATGGGGACACTAACGTTGCCTAATTTATCTCAGTCCTTGGATTGAAGAAAAAACAGTCTCCAACTAAGGGTTCCTCCTAAACTCCTGGCTCGTCTCTCCCAGACTTTTTCAGAGATGGGTGCCCCATTGTCGCAAAAAGAGCATCAAAGGGGAGAGGGCCTCTATCACTCAGGCCCCATCTGCCTGGGGTCCACCAAGGACTCACCTTTCTGTGGCTGGTCAGTGAGAGCAGATCAGTAAGGCCGGTTGGCATCCTTGGGCCTCTTTAGTTGGACCTTGAGCCTCTTCATGCCAATTTGAAAGCCATTCATGGCCTGAATAGCTGTCTGGGCACTGGTTGGATTGTCAAAGCTAACAAACCCTGGGGGGTGTGGGCAGAGGTTAGCTGGGAATTCTGCTTGGCAGGGCCCGCTTTCTCTCTGACCAGCCCCCTCTTCTCCCTGTCTGCTCAGGTCAGCTCCATCAAACATACATCCTTCCACCTTTGCCTGTGCACACACACACACGGACAACATGCTCATACTTACATGGACAAATGGCCTGAGTTTCCTAAAAGTGTGATTCTTGGAAGGCCAGGAAGCAATTCTGGGTTTGTGTATTGTTTGGGGAGTTCCCCTGTCTTTCTATAGCATGAGTTGACTCCCTCCCTCCACAGCTCCCATTCTGGTCCTCTGAATTGCAGTTGGAGCTGGAGGGCATCTCTGGTCCCAGATCCAGACTCCTCCTGCCTTGGCTAGACTCTAAAGCCTGACCTGATCAAACATCTTTCAGACACCTGACCTTCCCAGGTGATCCTAAACTAGACTTGTTCCTGGTCTGGGCTGAGCCTCATCAGTGGTCTGTGACCCTGCTTTGTGTCATATACTCAGTCTCTGGGAATCATTGACTTATGGAGGGGCAATCTTAGGGTCTGTAGGGAATCTCAAAATTGGGGATGGGAGAGGCCCAGGGCTGGGGCACAGCTCACCAAAACACTTGCTCTGGTTGGTGGCTCGATCCACAAAGACTTTGGCAGAGACGACGGCTCCAAAGGGCAGGAATGTTTGTATGAGTTCTGCATCACCAAACTCCTGAGGCAGGTGATAGATGAAGAGGTTACAGCCTTCGGGGCCTGCAGGAACAGTAGCAGGTTGGTTCATGGGAAGGCACCCTTAGTCCAGCCCCACCAGGCTCTGATCTCCAGCCCCCTGTCCCTCACCTTCTCTTTGCTGCTGGGGCAGGGCTGAAGGCTGCTGGGGAAAAGCTGTGCTCACTGGGGCATAGGCCGACGGATAGGCTGCTGGAGACAGAGGTGGGAGTGGGCAGTGAACCCCAGGAGCCATCTCCCAAGCAGGGCCCCATCTGCCTGGCCACTTTGACCAATTCAGTCCAGTCCATGGTAACCCTCACCCCTAGAGAGGTCGTTCTGGGTCCAGGGGTAAAAGGAAAAGAGGGTCAACTCCTCAGAAGAAAGCTTACATCCCCCCGCCCCCCAAATTCCCTAGTCCTTTCTGGGGCCCTTCAACCCCCACCCAAGGCCACATAGCGCCCAGTGAAACCTGCGTAGTGGTGCATCCCAGCGTAGGCCTGCTGCAGGGGGTCAGCCACGCCAGGGCTCTGGGCTGGGGAGAGAGGGGCACGAGGCCACGGTGAAGGCAGGCTGGCAGGCAGGGTCGAGTGAGAGGCAGCAGGGAGCAAGGAGAAGTTCCTTCCCAGGGAATCCGCCCCCCCCAACCCCCCTAAACCCCCCCCCCCCCCGCTCCCCACTCCATTTCAGAGAGATTTGGGCGGAGCGGGGAGGCCCACCTGGGTAAGGGGAGAGCCCGCTATTGTAGAGAGTGTCGGAACCCGGCTGCCCGTTGGTCTGGGGGGTCAGGGGGCCGAATCCATTGACCCCGATGGGCGCCGGGAGACCCGGAAGCGTGCCAGGGCCACCGCCCGGAGGGGAGTTGGCTGCTGGTGGCGGAGGAGGTTGCAGAGTCAGGACACGGCCCCACTCCAGGCCCCAACCCCGCCAGCCCCGCCCCTGCGCGCAGTACCTGCGGCGGGCAGCAGCGGCGCCGCTACTAGGCTGAAGGCCGCCACGTGCTGCATTTGTGCCGCCACTGCGGCCACCGGGCCTAGACCCGGGCCCTGTGCCGCCGCCAGCAGGGCCGCCTGGTGCTGCAGGATCTTTGAGAGGGGAGAAGGGCGGGTGTGGAGGGCCCAGCGGCGGGTAGCTGCGCCGGCTCCCGATCCCCTGCCTGGTCCACCCGCCTGCCCGCCGCGCCCGCGGAGGCCCGGCACCTACCGCCGTGGTGTAGGCTCCGCAGGCCCCGAGCGGCAGTGGCGCCGGGTGGAAAGCACCCAACTGTCCCGCCATCTGCTGCATCCGCCGCAGCGCGCGCTCCCTGTCGGTGTCCGCCAGCTTGACCACGAGGCTGGACGAGGCGCCCTGGGTAGGGCAGGGGAAGCCACCGTGACCGGTCCAGACCCCAGCCCTAGCCCCGGGCTGAGCACCTTGCCCATCAGGCCCTTTCCTGGGGCACTGATCTTATGTGCGGAGGAGGAACCCATCCCCACCCTCGGCCCCCGTGCCCGCCCTCACCGCCATGGTCCGGCTGCCGTGCAGACTCTGGATGGCCGCCTGAGCTTCCCCCTGACTCCCAAACTTCACAAAGGCACAGCCTGGGTCAGGATAGAGGGATTGGGTGGCTCAGGCCACAGGGGCCAAAGGGTCATGTAGCCCAGAGTGAGGCAGGGGCACCAGGAGATCCCAGGGTCAGCTCAAGTCACCTTTACTGGTGCCATCCGGGCTCCGCAAGACAGTGCACTCCTCGATATGGCCGAAAGGCTGGAACAGGCGTCTGACGTCCTCCTCACCCTGCTGCTTCCCCAGCATTCCCACAAACAGTTTTCGGTCCTCTGGGGACAAATCCAGGAGTGACCTGGGGGCCTCTTGGACTCCCCAGAGTAGCCAGAGGGAACTTAAGAAGGTAGCGCACCGCAGTCTAGCTTTGAGAAGAGATTTAGGGAGAGAGAAGGTCCTGGGGCTACAAGAATGGGTTTCTTCCAGGGGCAGGACCACCTACAGACAGATCTGGAGAAAAGGAACTCAACCAGATTTTCATCAAGAAAACCCGGATCCTGGAAAAACCAAGAAAGACCCACTGCTGTTCTGTGGAAAGTGATTCAGTGATATCTTTGGTTGGAGGTATCTATCTGGGGGTCCTCAGAGAAGGCCTTCGTATTCAGACTAGGTCTGGAGAAGAGAAGTACACCCTCGCTAGCCAGCATGATGGCAGTGGCTAGAATCAATGCCCCTTCCTGCTCAAATCAAGAAGTATTCTGTGTCAAAAAGCAGCACCGGAAACAATTGTCTCAGCATACTGCCTCATCCCCAGACACTGAGCTCTAGAATGATGACTCCCCACCCCTAGCACCAAACTCAACTTGGGTGTCCCTCACCCCCCAAAGGCTGAAAGAGGGCAGAAAGCTTGGGTTCCTGAGCCTTCAGCATTAGCATTTTTCCCACTACACCTGCTGAATCCCCAACACCTTTCCTTACCTCCCACCTCCACCACCTCCTTCCCTCATTGAGCTGCCAGGGCCCTCACTGAGCCCTGCTGCCCCCTTTTCTGACTTCCCCTGCCCTAATCCTTCTCCAGGTGTTCATGCGATGGGAGAACAAGTTCTGCCTGTAGACCTGGAAGGCCACCTGAGAACAAGTGTGATCCCTCAATGTGTCCACCCTTCCTCTGGGAGTGGCAGAGATTCCAGGCAAGGGGCTGCAAGCTGGGCCTGTGTCCTTTGGAGAAAGCTGGAGAGCTGGGGCTGGAGACCAGGGCTCAGCTGCACATGCAGCAAGTTGGGCCTCAGGAGCACTATCCAAGAGCCTGGGGTAGAGGGGCCCAGCCCACAGGGCCTGCTGGCAAAGCCCTGCTCCTTTCTGTACCAAGGTGAGTCTCTGAATTCGGTATGGGGCTTTAGCTGGGTGATACAAGTTTGGAGAGAAGTGGATGGGAATCTGACTTCAGGCTTCACCTTTGAGATCCTGGAGCCAAAGAAAACCCATCCCAAACTTTGTTTTACTCCTTTATAAGCTTGGTTAGGCCGATGGGGGATCTTGGATCCTGAGTGCAATGGATCCTGGTAAGGGTCATGGACTGAAGCCTGGGTGACAATGAAAAGGAAGGACAGACTGTCCGAAGTTAGTAGTGGAGGGAATCTCAAACAAGGCTATGTGTGTGTCCATATTTCACCTGGATGGTGTGGGGCTCAGCCTAGGCTGCCCTGGGTACCCTGAGGTGTCTGTCTGTCAATGCTGTGTCTGTGTGGGGTGCGGGGCTGCAGTTTATATGGGACGGGCATAGTGTGTTTCAGCAGAATCTATTCAGAGGATTACTGCCCAGCAATCCTGAGGGAGGAAGGATGGGTAATGTACTTGTGGCCAGAATTCTAGAGGAGGTGTCGACCTTTTGTGGTGGGAACACAACCCGGTGGGTGTGCTTCACTTCTTGGAGTGTTAGCCATAGAATAGTGCCCTTGGAACAGATCATTGGTGTCCCAACCTTTAAAAAAAGCTGTGGAATCCATTGTTCTCACAAAAATACTAGGGTGAAGCTGAAAATGTAAGAGAAAGGCAGAATTGCTCTGACCGAAGTCAGTGAAGTATGGGGTGTGTGTGCTGAAGTTCCTCTTGCTTCATCTGCCCCTGGAAGCCCCTCGATGGGGCTCCAAGGAAAGTCTTTTGTAAAGCACTGACCTAAAAGATAGGGAATAGAGTTTCAGAAGGTGTATGAAGAGGGATCTGAGATCATCCTGTTCAGGAACCTGAGAAGACAGGAAAGGTCTTTCATGAGTCTCTTGACTAGTATGATGGTGGCTTTACCTTGACATTGGAGGACAGACCTCATTTGGTCAGGGAATCAAACCCAGAAGACTGTGTCATTGTTCTGAGCTATGACACTAAAGAATGTCCACATGGCTGCAGAAAGCCCAAGAGGAGCTGGAGAAGATCCTACGGCCTCCAGAGTCCCAAGGCTTAAAAGGGGCTTCATGGTACCCTAATTTATAGTGCAGCTGTGTCATCACAAGATAGTGATGGTACCTAGGTAAGATGTCATGCCACATGGACCAGCATCCAGGTAGCCCTAGGTAGGAAGATAGATGTCAAAGCTGAGATAATGCCCGCAGGATGGAAAACAGGGTTGTGTAGACAGTGGTCTGACCCTTCATCTGCTCTTCCTCTTGTTGCTCTTTTGTGCTGATGCTTGTCAGTTCAAGGTCATGTCACAAACCATGAAATTCTGTGATCCTTCTTTTGCGGTGAGAATCTTTCAAGTTATGAATTTCCATTTCCATGATAAGGCATGGACCTACGGTCCTGGGCTACAGGGCCGTATAGAATTTGAAGCTGAAATGAGGCCAGGGTGTAGGCTGGTCTCTGTGCTGCCCATTTCCCAGGTATCACCTTGAGTCCTGGTATCCTCTTTGCCATTGTACATGGACCTTAATGGTGTTTGACAAGAGGATGACCTGGGTCACAGTGTCAGGTGATACAGAAGTGGTGGGATACATTTCTTAAGAGACCCGGTGAAAGAGAAGTATAGGCTAGATCCCTGAGAATAACCCCCAAATCCACAGCCCCAAATATTTGGAGGGCTGATCAATTGTCCCCAGGGAGAGAGGATGATGGGATTTAGTTCAGGTAATTCAATTTCCTATGGGTCAAACTCTACTAGTTTGGTAAAAAAGAGGAGTCTGTAAGAGGTAGGTCAGAAATGTCTAAATAAAAGCATCCCATGGGTGGTGAGTGGGTCCCTAGAAATATGGGACTATCAAACAGGGAGGTTCAACCTTCCTGACGTGGGAGGAATTGGAAGATAGCATCAGTGTGGCATTAAGACATAGCAGGAAAGACACAGTTGAACAATATAACTGCATTTCTTTGTTGGCAACCAATGTGTACTCCTTGTTCTTCTACCAAGTGTTTTTTTTTTTTTTGATCCAAACCAAGTTGTTTGGGCCCCGGAGGCCAGTATCTATGAAGCTGCCATGTGCACCTGGTCATACAGGTGAGGGATGCTAATGCTGCAAATGATGAGGTTGAGAGCTCAGAGTCAGAGTCAGTCCACTTCATCTTCCCCATGAATGGCACCAAGATGCTATTCAAGAAAGGAGTCTCTGACTCAAGCTGGCCCAGAGGGATTCTTGAGGTACTCAAGTTTCTGGCTTCTAGGTCATTCCCACCCACTCACCTCAATGTTGGTGGGATGCTATGATTATAGGAACAGTGTAGAGGCAAGGTTTCAGCACTGGAGTACCAACCACTAAACACATCCTCAAAATACTGGACCATGTTTCCTCCAAATACCAACCCAGGAGGTCCTGCCAGTGGCAGTGTTTGGAGCAAAGCATCTCTACCCTGATGTTCTTAGTGATGCCTGAAGCATAAAGATCCAAGGAAGACTGGGTACTTGAATGAAGCTAATATCCAGGGTAAACAGTCTCCTGGCCAGGTACGATGAACTTCAGAAAGGGCTTTAATCACACACACACACACACACACACACACACACACACACACACACACACCTGTTAGAACTAATAAACATATTCAGTGAATTTGCAGAACGTAAAATCAACAAACTAAAGTTGGTTGTGTTTCTATACACTAGCAGTGAACAACCTGAAATGGAAATTAAGAAAATAATTTCCCTTATAATAGCATCAAAGTAAAATGAAATATTTAGGAACAAACTTAACTAAGGAGGCAAAAGAAACTACAAAACAATGCTGAAAGAAATTAAAGAAGACACAGATAAATGGAAGACATCAGGTTCATGCATTCAAAGACTTAATATCGTTAGGTGTCCATACTACCCAAAGCAATCTATAGATTTAATGGAATTCTTATCAAAATCCCAATGGCATATCTTGCAGAAAAAGAAAAAAAAACATTCTAAAATTCACGTGGTATCTCAAGAGACCCTGAATAGCGAAAATAATCTTGAAAAAGAACAAAGTTGGAGGTCTCACACTTCCTAACTTTAAAACTTATTACAAAGCTACAGTAATCAAACTGTGTGGTACTGGCATAAAGAGACATACAGATCAGTGAAATAGACTAGAGAGCCCAGAAATAAGCCCTCATACATATGATCAAATGATTTTTGACAAGAATACCAGTCTTTTCAAGAAATGGTGCTGAGAAAGCTGAATATCTACATGCAAAAAAATGAAGTTGGGCATTTACCTCAAATCATATATAAAAATTAACTGAAAATGGGTCAAGGGCCGGCCGAGTGGCGCATTGGTTGAGCGCTGGTTTTGGGATGCCAGCGGCCCCGGTTCGGATCCCACATGAGGGCCAGTGACGCTGCCCTCTACAGCTAACAACGGCTCCACCTGGAGCTGGGCTGTGCGAGCCCCTGTGATGGTGTGGGCTGCAGCCCCTGCTGCAGTGGGCTGCCATAGGCTACAATGAGTGGCCCGCAGCCAGCGTGAGCGGCTGGCAGCCAAGCGTGAGCTGCCAATAGCCGCGGTGAGCGACATCCAGAGGCCAGCGACCGATCTGCCTCATCCGGGAAGAGCGCAATGACGATACCAACAGTGAAGCAACGTCCTCCGCAACTAGGCTGAAGAACAAAAAGGCAGCAACTTGTCTGTTCCCCTTCCCCGATTCCCCAACGCTGTTCCCCTCCGCCAATCCCCCAATAAAAATCTTAAAAAAAAAAAATAAAAAAAAAAATAAAAAAAATAAAAAAAAAAGAAAATGGGTCAAAGACATAAACATAAGTGCTAAAGCTATAAAACCCTTAGAAGCAAACATAGGGGGAAAATTTCATGACCTTCCATTTGGACGTGATTTCTTGGATATGGCACCAAAAGCATAGGCAACAAAAGTAAACATTAATAAATTGGATTACATCAAAATTAAAAACTCTGTGCATCAAAGGACACAATCAGAGTGAAAGGACAACCTACAGAATGGGAGAAAATGTTTGCAAATCATATATCTGATAAGGGGTTTGTATCCAGAATATACATATAAAGTGCTCTTGCAACTCAATGACAACAACAATAAACCAAATAGGCTGATCTAAAAATAAGCAAAGGACTCAAATAGACATTTCTCCAAAGAAGATATACAAAGGGCCAACAAACATAGGAAAAGATGTTCAACAAGACTAAGAAGTGCAACTCAAAAACCACAGTGAGGTAGCACCTCACACCCATTAGGATGATTGTTACCCAAAAACAAAACAAAACAAAAAACAAATGAAAAAAACCCAGAAAATAACTAGTGTTGTTGACAAGGATGTAGAGAAATTGGAACCCTTGTACACTGTTGATAGGAATGTAAAATGGTATAGCCACTACGGAAAACAGCATGGTAATTATCAAAAAATTAAAAATACAATTATCATGTCATCCAGCAATACCAGTTCAGAGTGTATATCCAAAAGAATGGAAATCAAGGTCTCAAAGGGATAGTTGTGCACTCATGTCCAGAGTAACATTATCCATAACAGCCAAAAGGCAGAGGCAACACATATGTCTATCAACCAATGAATGGATAAATAAAATGTGGTCTATACAATGAAATAGTATTCCGCCTTTAAAAGGAAGGAAATTTTGACGCATACTACAACGTGGATGAAACTTGAGGACATTATGCTAAATGAAATGAGCTAGACACAAAGACAAATCCTGCATGATTTCCCTTATATTTGGCATCCAGGGTAGTCAAACTCATAGACACAGAAAGTAGACTGCTGGTTACCAAAGCTGGAGGGAGGGATAAGTGGGGAATTATTGTTTAATGGGTACAGAGTTTGAGTTTTGTAAGATGAAAAAGTTCTGGAGATTGGTTGTACCACAATATAAATGTACTTAACACTAATGAACTATACACTTAGAAATGGTAAAGATGGGGGCCGGCCGAGTGGCGCGGTGGTTAAGAGCTGGCTTGGGACGCCAGCGGTCCTGATTCGGATCCCACATATGAGGGCCAGTGACACTACCCTCAAAAAAAGTAAGAAAAAAGAAATGGTAAAGATGATAAAGTTTGTTATGCTATTTTACCACAATTAAAAATAAATAAATAAAGAGGGCTTTAAGGATAGTTGAAAAAATAGGGGATTAGACCAAGAAAGAACTGTGTCTTTATCCTGACCCAGGAAAGCCAGGAGGTAAGAAATGTAAACCAAGCCCGGGCTTCCAGGTTCCCTTAAAAGAGAAGAATTTCAGCCTCCCGAGGTGCCTCTTCTTTTTGCAAGGTGTACACCTCTACCTGAGGAGCTCGTCAGAGGGTCAGTCATGCCCATGGCCTAAGCCAGGGGTCGGCAAACTGCCGCTGGTGAGCCACATGTGGTTCTTTGGGTACGTTCTGTCTCAAAAGTTTGCAGACCTCTGGAAGAGCCAATTCTGTCCCTCACAACAATTTAAAAATTACTCGAGAGCCATAAATATATTTTTACACAATCACCTTTATGTGAATAATATCTTTTAAAAATTTTATAAACTAAACTATGATAGTTTTATTTTCATTTCAATTTTACTTCAGAGCCTGCGGCTCACAAGCCACAGTTTGCTGACCCCTGATGGCTCTTCCATCTCAAAAGTTTGCCGACCCCTAGCCTAAGTGATCAGCTTTCGGTGATCCGCTCTGAGCCAAACTGCAGGCAAGCAGCTCTCTTTTCCTTCATAGGTAGAATGTATTTCAGGAAGTGAAACATTAACTTGAGTAACACCTTAAGCAGTACTTTGAAATATATCCAGTCAGTTGGAAGAACACTTTTTAGAATTAAATAACTACTTAATCAAAGACAGATATGAATGTCAATTGACTGATACAATAGTTGTTGCGAAGGTCCATTTTTGATTTTGGTCAGAGGATATGTCCCACTTTTATGAAATTCTAAAAATTCTAGCTCAAAATTTAACTTTAACTCAAAGTTTAGTTGTTAAACATTGAATAAAATAGAATCCTAGAAAAATTTTGGAAAAGATGGTTCACCTAGTTAGGTAGTAATACATGTTTATTACTCAAAACACAGGCTAACATTTAACCAAACCTTTGAAAATTCAGGCAGAAATTACTTAAGCAATTATAGGATGGGGATAGGAGGGTTTATATGAAAACTGATAATTGGATTTTAAAATGGGGTTAAACGAAACTTTAAGACTATAAAACAGATGCCTCACCTCAGAGAATGTTTTCGATTTTAGAGTTAAAAAAATAAAGTGAAAAGAGTGCATGGATTGATTACTTAACCTATTTCTGTACCTTAGTCATTTTAGATACATAGATATTTGCTGAATAAAAAAATAAAGCAAATTTGGGGAATGGAGCAAGCAGAGCAATCATCATTGTGATTTATGAATTTATTGATTTTATGTTATAAAATTTGAAAGAGAGGAAAGAATACACAGGATTTCAATGATTTTGAAGATTTTGCCTTAGACTAAAAAATGCTTTTCCTATATGGTTGGTACTTACAGTTTCACTTATTTTTAATGCTTCCATAGTAGAGATAATGTAAGTTAGGAAATATCAACCACAATCTCCATGCTGAAGAGCAAATAAAATAGACCTATTCAGTTACCATAGTCTGAGGGATTTGGGGATCTCTAGCTCTGGCCTCATACAATTTGTGGTTAACATTTTGAAATACATGAACCTTAAATATTTGTCCAGGCAAATATTTTAGTGTTCAAATTCAAATAAATCTAAATGCTGAAGGAAAAGTTTTTGGCACTATGTATATTTAATGTATGAGGTGTGATCAAAAACTATGGTGACTATTTAAATAAAAAAAAATGATTGCAGCAAAAGACACATTGCCATTAATACCCGTCAAAATACTCTCCTTGCTTTGAATGCACTCATCCCATAGTTCTTGCCACTTTCTGAAGCAGTTCTGTAAGCCCTCTTTTTTTTTTCAAATTAATTTCAGGTGTACAACACAGTGCAATAGTTCTACTTTTTACCCCTCAAAGTGACAACCCCTCTCCCCAATCTGCCGTCCTACTCCCCCCGCCCCCGATATCATACATATCTATTACAATTCCATTGACTCCACTCCCACACTATACTCCACATCCTGTGGAGATATATATATATATATAATATAATATATATATTATATATATATATTATATATATATAATATATATATATTATATATATATTATATATATATTATATATATTATATATTATATATATAATATATATATTCAATTATAGTTGACATACAATATTATACAACATCAGCTTTGTAAGCCCTCTTTTGTAAGTGTCTTTAGTTGCACTGTCATGGCTGCCTCCATGTCCTGAATTGATTCAAAACATTTATTTTTCATGGTCATTTTTACTTTGGGGAAGAGCCAGAAGTCACATGGTGCCAGATCCGGGAATAAGGTGGATGAGGACACACCGTAATGTTTTTAATTGACAGAAATGGCCATACCAGAAGTGATATGTGACAGGGAGCCTTTCTCTGGTGATCAGAAAATACGGTGAATGCTGCTGCCAAGTGCCATTTGACAGAAAGGCAGGAATCTTCAATATGGGAAGGGGTGTGTCAAACTTTAGTAACAGTGTGTGACAAGTTTCAACTTATTTGGTGCAGTCAGTCAGGTGTGAGGTAAAATTGAGAGAAGGTGTGTTTTAAAGTGTGCCATAAATCATCCTGCATCATGACAACACTTCGTGTCGCTTCTGGTACAGCAGTTTCTGTCAAATAAAAACATTAAAGTGTGTCCTCATCCACCTTGTTCACCGGATCTGGCACCGTGCGACTTCTGGCTTTTCCCCAAAGTCACAATGATTCAGGACATCGAGGCAGCCACGACAGTGCAACTAAAGATACTCATGAAAGAGGACTTTCAGAACTGCTTCAGAAAGTGGCAAGAACGATGGGATAAGTGTGTTCAAAGTGAGGGGGAATATTTAGAGGGGGATTAATGGCAATGTGTCTTTTACTGTAATAATTTTTCTATTTAAACTTTCACTGTATTGTTGGATCATACCTCATATGTAGTGTCTTTAATATATTAGCAGATAATTTTATTTTGGAAAATTAGAAGCATTTTTTTCTTAAGAGTATACTGCTCAATGCCCCAGATGTAAAATATAGGTACGGAGTATGGAATATATGAACAGTATGAATTTAGCTGTGGAATATGGGAACTGGCTGGGATACATTCAAAGGCTGCTATAATATAGTACATGAAGACCTGGATGCCCATCTGGCATTCCGAGTGTCACAAAGGCTGCAGGGCATGGCCATGGAAGAAGAGGAGCTTATGCCTCCTATCAGGCAGATCCTGTTGTGTTGCTACTGTTATTGCATTGCAAGCATTGAATGCATGTGTTACCCATAACTCTAAAAGTAATACAATATACAGTGTGTTCAAAATATAGGTTATTTCAACCACAAATCGAATGTCTATTGAATAAAAAATAAGAGGAATACTACCCTGTTGCACTGGCATCAAAATTCAAGAGACAAAGGGCCGGCCGAGTGGCGCAGTGGTTAAGCGCTGGCCTGGGAAGCCAGCGGCCCCGGTTCGGTCCCACATATGAGGGCCAGTGACACTGCCCTCAAAAAAAAAAAAAAAAAAGTGAAAAAAAAAAAAAATTCAAGAGACAGAATGGAAAGTAACTACTTTTGTCTAAAAGCTCATGTGTGCACAGTAGAATACTCCTGTATGGCAGATGAAACAAATGGAAGTCTTTGGACCAAAGAAGCAAATCTGATAGGTTTAGTTAGACTCTCATATGTGGCTCTACTTAAAAAATTGAATTAATCCAACATTTAATATAATTAAAATGTAAATTTTTTATTAAATCATGACAGTCTGTCTCACCCATTTAGGGTTACTTACCTGACTCCTATAGAATTTGAGTTGCTGATACCTATTTTATGGGAAGACAAATCTAATAATCCCTTCCAAAAGAAAATGGCAGAATTTTGGAAGATTATATTTGCCATGATAACCCTTGGATTACATCTGCATTGATACTAGCATTCTTATCAGATATAGAATCATTATTAATTAGCTATAAACTAAGGGATTTAATTTCAGGAATAAAAACCATGCTGGCTCACAAGCTTAAATATATCAGGACAGGTGTGACCATGAACTCTGAAGGTTTACAGAATGTTTTGGATCACAGAGATAAGATTTAAATGGGACACGATGTCCCACATTAGTGTCAACTGTTACATTTCAAAAGCAAAATCCAACACCATATTAAAAGTTAGGCTTCTAAAGCATTAGTTTGAGTTAAAATTCAGCCAAGAGCTGAACTCACTTTGGAAGAGAGTATGATAACATGGAAGAAAAGGAAAACATTTTGATTTATAACAAGATTATCTAATGTAGATCAGTTGGTAGTAAAATACTTATAAATTATAAAGGCCCAAATGTTCTCCAAGAGTTAGTATATGTACACCTCCTCTCTCTCAAATATGTAGCAGGGAACACCTGGTGACTCTGAGTGGGAGCAGGGCAGAATTGAGAAATCATGGCATCCAAAGTGGCAAGAAGGATTATCCATGGATGTATTTGGAGTATATGCTCCTTAAGAGCCATCACTTGTCAAAAAATATCTGTGTAACACATTATTACTAAAATTATGAATTCTGCTGTCAGGCAGACTTCTTTTCAGCTAGATTCACTTTTCCTGCTCTGTTGAGCTGCTCTGAATATAAACAGGTATTGAGGTGAGATGCCATATGCACAGAATTTGCCAATGATGTGACACCTGAAAAACCTGTACAAGATGAAAGAGAAAAATGATAAAACTCAGTCTGGTGCCACTGGTGGGGGCCCAGATGACCAGGACATATGGACCAGACCAAGCAGAAGCATTATCAGCCTGGAAGCTTCCTTTGTGCAGGTTGGACAAGATGTGTTGGACCCCAACCAGCAGGGGTGCCCACAGCACTGCAGACTTAGTTCCTAAACCAGACTCCAAGTTGCATCATGTTCTTCTGAGCTCTGTACCTGAAACACTTTCTCCTCCTTACTATTTTTTTTGTTTTGCTACTTTTTACTCATCCTAGAGATCTCAACTTAAATATTTCTACCTCTGGGAGTCCACCTTGACCTCCCAGACTAAGCTAGGTGCCCCTTGTTTGTGTCCCGACAGTCCCCTTAGGACTTAAAAAGCACTGATCACACTGAATTGTAACCCCTTGTTGACTTGTCTATATCATCTCATAGCTGCAGAGCTCCATGAGGCCAGGGGCCAGGTCTGCCATGCTCACACCTGCGTTCCTAATGTGGAGTAAGTTACTCAGAAGATGTTGGTTGGATGGCTGAATAAACAGCATCTCAACCTGTCTGCTTCTTAGCTCACTCTGGTACTTTCAGCAGACCTCTCAGCTGTGGGGCTGTTTAGAGTTTGTGGTTGGGACATAGAAGATGACCAACAAAGGCCTTGATGCCTAACAGTTTCCCAATATGCAGAAATTCTTGGGACAGATGATCCAGAGGTTTGGTATGCAGCCTGAAATTCTCACAAATGGAAAGAATGAGATGGGAAAGAAGGATGTGTATGTGGAGGGGAAGGAGGAAACTTAGAAATATCCCTTCAAGGCAAAGTAGAGCAGGTAACATCTTGATCAGAAATTAAGAATCAGACACCAGAGGTCAGAGAATCCATAAGGATGAAAGAATGGCATTTTGGAGGAAAGAACTTCACAATGGAACCAGGAAGCTATCAGAGCCCCTCGTCCTGAGCGTGATATCTGAGAGGGTGTGCAGAATTAGTAGGGTTAATAAATGTCTGTCAGTTGGGTTCCATTGTCTCCATGATATTGGGCATTCTTTCACCTAACAAAATGATGGCTGATCTTGGGTAAGCCAGGGAGAATCTTATCCAAGGGAGAGAGTCAGTAGACATCAGGGAGGGCAACAGGCAACATAAGACCCAAAGGTGAGAAGGACACCAAAAATTGATGCCAGGAGCTGGCACTGCTTTTCCAGCATGGAAGCAGCCAGAGTGTAGCTGGTTGTCCAAAAGCATAAGCCCTCAACCCGTCCTGTTCTTAAGGAGCTTTGGTCTTTGTGAACCAGGAAACAATGCAGCTCAAAAACTTTCAGTCTTTCTATGGTCTTCAGCCTAGAGTCAATCCTTAATATGGCCCACAGAGTCTGTCGTACCAGCTGCATCTTTGACCAGGAGTAGCCAGGCAATTGCAACGAAGGAATGAGTGGCCTCAACCTAGAGAGAACTAGGTGCTCTGTAATCAGAAGGATCAGGAAAAGGAGAATAACTCTAGCCTTGTTCTTCAAACAAAGAAGAACCTGGAAAAACAGGAATTAACTCTCTCCAGGGGCAAGGTGGCAAGAGCTCCCTTTCTCTATACCCCCAGCATCTGCTTAAGTTCTTCCTGCCTCTTCTGGGTCTGGGGATCCTGGGACCCCATCCCTTCTTAGTTTGAGCGGGGATGGCTTAGCTGTTTCTGGTGCTGGGACATCACTTGTCCCCCTGACCCAGGGAGTCTCTAGTAATAAACCATGGGTAGGACTGATTCCAGGAGTGGGCCCACCATCCCCTACATTGGTGATATGCTGAGGTTCATCAGGCAGGGAAGTTACCTCCTCGGCCCTCACTGGCAGCCGGCTTCACTTGGATTGGACGATTCATCTGAAAGACATCAGACCAACACACCCAGTCAGCATGACTGCCTGAGCCTAGGGACCTCCAACTTCTCCACCCCTGGACTCTGCAGAATCTAAGCCCTGGGACCTCTGAACTCTAGACTTTACCCCTCTCACACTGGGATTACACATTTTCTCCAGGATTCCTGCCTTAAATCCAGGAATTTAGGAGGTGCTGAAAACTAAAGGGTCGGGTGTAGGAAGCTCAGTGTCAAGTACAGGATGGACTGTGGAGGCTAAAGAGGTTTTCTTGCCTGGGACTCCGGGCAGGGGCCATGTGAGGCCTGGGACTCCAGCTCCTGGACTTCCTTAAAGGCTTTGCATGAGAGGAATTGGGTGGGAATGTCAATGTGGCATTGCAGATTTGTGTTTTGTGCCTCAAATTGAGAATATAATTCTATGTGTCATTTAGATTAAACAATCTGGGAATCAGACTTAGTGTTGTCTATGCCCGACTCTGCCATTTAATGGTTTTATGACTTCCAATAAGCCATCCTCTCTCAGATTTGATTTGTTAAATTGGGAAAAACTTCCCCCAAGCTCCTGTGTCACCATAGTTTCTAGCCCTCAGTCCCCTCCCTGGGTCCCCTTCCCATGTGGATGTTGGGGTTCTCCAGCACATCTTTCTCAGCCCGGCTCATTCTGCTCCTTCTATTCTTCCTGGATAATCTCACCCACAGCATCAGCTACTGTCCCCACAGGGATGACTCAGACCTCTGAATCTCCAGCCCTCCCTCCCCTCTGAGCTTTAGACCCAAGTGCCCAGCTGGATACTTGCTGGACATCCCGACTAGAAAGGCCCACTGGCACCTTCCACTTGACACACCCAAACCAGAGTTCATGTTTTTGCCTGAACTTGATCCTGCTAGTCATCCAAGATATAAACCTCAAAAGCAGCTTGACTCCTTCCCGCCTCCTCCCCAACCAACCAGTTTCGTCTTTTAATTTGGGGGTTCCCTGATCAGGAGTGGATAAGAATTACCTGGAAACCGTATCAGTCTCTCAAGCTGGGGGATTGAATTTGTAAAAGCTCTTAGGTGTTGTCAATATACACCCCACACATTCCCATCCCCCAACCACCCTAAGAGAATTCATGATTGAATCCCCATCTCACCTTCCTCTCATGGGTGTTGTGGGGATCACATGAGATAATGGGGACGCAAAAGGTCTTTGTAAACTGCCAAGAGCTGGGTGCGTAGGATGTGAGGAATTATTGTTGAGGGGCAGACAGCTGAGTGCCGGGAGGAAAGAACAGCGGCCTTCCTGGTCATGGAGAAGGGGTACTGATGCCCATCTGGCCTGAGAAGGTGATGATCTGACCCCCTCCCCTCAGGAAATGCACTGCTTCTGCACCAATCACAGGCCACTCCATCCTCTACCAATGTGCTCGTTGCCAAGACAACAGGCAGCTTCCTGTTACCATAGCCACAAGTGCTACCCAGTAACCATGGTAACGCCCTGGCAGTCACAGTTGAGCAATTTCCTTTGAATCAAATTTGGGAGTGGGGGAGTGGGGAAGGTTTACGGAAAAAAAAGGAAGGAAGGAAGGAAAGAAGGAAGGAAGGGAGGGAGGAAGGAAGGAAGGAAGGAAGGAAGGAAGGAAGGAAGGAAGGAAGGAAAACAGGCCAAGCCTGAATCTCTGCAATTTCCCTCCCACCCAAAACTCAGGCTCTTAAA
This sequence comes from Aselliscus stoliczkanus, assembly GCA_033961575.1. Taxonomy (NCBI): domain Eukaryota; kingdom Metazoa; phylum Chordata; class Mammalia; order Chiroptera; family Hipposideridae; genus Aselliscus; species Aselliscus stoliczkanus. Next base: position 60,534,079 of record CM066732.1, on the reverse strand, counting down.
AGCTCTGACACACCCACCCGCTGGTGGTGAAGCACCTGCAGTGTACCAGGCTGTGGGTGGGGGTCGAGACACCGACAGGACTCAGGCTGCAGTCTAGAGGGGATGACAGATCAATCCAAGCAGATCAGGGCGAGCTGGACAGGTCTGGGCTGGCCTGGACCAGGGACCAAGAGGACAGGACCCGTCCCTGAGCATGGCCACCTGCGATTGTGGAGGAGAGACCAAGAGACAGAGCCACAGAGAGCAGAGACACAGGGAGAGAAGAGATACAGGAAGACAGAAATGATGAGAGACTGTAAGAGACAGATCTAGAAAGGGGCAATAAAAGCGAAAGACTGGTGGAGATGGGAAGGAAACGAGGGGATAACGGGCCAGGAAGGGGATGCAAGGAAGGCAGGGAGGAGTGGAGGGGGAGAAGGGAAGAGGGATAGAAGCCTGGGGTTGGGGGCAGTGAGGGTGAGCAAGACCATCATTATTTTATTAGTTCTTAAATAGATCCTGAGAATTTCTCTCTGGAGCTTAGAGTGATGAACACATGTGACAGCAGTGGTTTCCATGGCAGCTGCCTCCCGGCTGGGTTTCTGGGGAGATGGAGCTCATTGGTGCTTGGGAGGATGCCCCTTTCCTCCCCCCGCCACCCTTTGGTGAAGAGTGGGCATTAGGTGGTACATACATGTTCCCTATGGACCTCAGAGGCTGGGCACCTAGGCTTCCCACCACTGGGGCATGCTGCCAGCATTTCCTGAACTCTGTGAAGATCCCCAGGCTGGGCCCTTCAGAGGAGACAGTGATGACCCTGGGGACTCTGTCCTCAAAGACTCACAGAGAAGATAACGCCATCATTTCCTGAGAACTTAGGATGCACCAGACCCTTCCTGGAGCACTTGACATACATTGTTTCCAAATTCCTTCCAACCGCACTGCAAGGTAACACCATTGTCCCCATAGCATAGATGAGAAGGCTGAAGCTGAGGGAGGATAATCACTTGTCCAGGAACGCATGGTGGGTAAGTGGTTGAGCTGGAATTTCCCACCAGTTCTTTCTGACATTGAAGTCCATGACTTTTGCGCTGCTCTGCCTGACTCTATTCTTCAGACATCAACACAAGTAATGGGGCACAGTGGGACCAGGGCCTCAGGAGGAGTATAATGTGCTCTGGGAGAGGACTGTCTCCAGCTGGAGAGGCTGACTTGGGTGGAAGCTTTATGGGGGAGGCAGATTCGACCTGGGGGGTCATTTGTAGGACTGGGGTCATGGGACCATGTGAAAATAATGGGAGAGGTGGGGCTGGAGGCTGAACACTCCAGATGCCAATCTGAAGGAGCAAGGGTTCTGGTGGGCACCTGGCACAGAGGTAGCCCGGGTATAACAAATTACTTGAGTCAGATAGACGTGGATTTAAATTCTGGCTCCATCACTGGCAACTTCTCTAAAGTCTCTGAGCCTCAACATACACATTCGTAAAAAAGGAGAATCATGGTCTTACCTTGCAGGGTTGTGGTGAAAATGACAATGGCTAGATCTTAGCAGGAACACCAGTTGTAGTACAGGTTGTTTAATGGAAGGGTATGAAACTGAAAGGTGGGCAGGGGCTGGATCAGGGAAGGTTGTGAATACCATGACAAGGAATTTGACTTTGTTGTATTCCAAAGGCAATAGGGATCCAGGGAAGGGTTTTAAGTAGGGGAATAATCTAGTCCTTTTTGTCTGATGAAAGATCCCCCAAGCTGTCACCATGCAAAGAAAAGATTGGAAAGGGAAAGATTAGAGGCAGGAAAATCAATCAGTGATACAGGAAAGGGGCAATGGTGACCTGGACCAGGGCAGATGGAAATGGACAGATTCAAGAGATGTTTAGGAAGAATTAACTGGACTAAAATCCTAGTGGATGTGGGACTGAGGCAGAGGCAGCAGTGTTCACTGACTCTCAGGTGTATGGCTTTGGTGTTGGGGAGGTTGGCAGTTTGGGAGTTTGGAGGTGCAGAAGAAGTACCCCAGGAAGGAGCCCAAGAGGACAAGGACAGAACTGGGGAGAACAGTGCTGGGACGTAGTTAGGGAGCACACCTGGGATTTAGGTATGCTCTGTGTGACTGGAGGAGAAAGAGGAGAAAGAAAGTTGCCCACATAAGCTGCCTGGGCAACCAGACCCTGCTTCATTCCTGCCACAGCCAGGGGAGGGACGTGGAAGTGGGCTGAGGTAACCATGGCTCCCCTTTGAAGAAAAGAAGGCATTGCTTCCTTGGCCAAGAGTGTGTCATGGGACCTCAGGTGAGCTCTTGCCTTTGGCTGAGCACCTATTCCCATGAGAGTTTCCTAGGTGGAGTACAGGCTCATCTCTGCTTCATAGCCCAGCCCAGGAGGGGAAATCAAGGGACAGAATGTTAGAGGAGAGAACAACCTACTCTAGGCAGAGGAGCGGGGAAGGTGGGAGGCAGCATATATGTGTGCCAGGCCCTGGTCCTTCTGCCCCCATCAGCAGAGGGAAGGCAAGACCCCAGCCCTTCTCCCTGCTTGACTTGCCTAAAATTCCTGCCCTTAGGCTCAGCATCGCCCTCTTTAGACTCTTCTTTCCCGATGTCAACTTCTTCCTCCACTCTGCACTCATGCTCTCAGCCCCTTCCCCCACCACGGGAAGAGTGCTTCAGAACCTCTCCAAAGAAGGGACACTGGTGGGTTTAGAGACGTCATCGGTGCAGGCAAGAGTGGAGCAGAGGAAAAGCAAACTTCACCATTTCCAGCACTTTGCTTTACTTCACCCTCTCCTCTAATTCAGCCAAGTGCCATTGGTTCTAGAATCCATATGCATATCCTAAATATCTCTCCAGTCCATTCCCTCCTCATTCCTGCCCCATCCCCAGCTCCAGACCAGCAGCATCATTCAACTGGGCTCAAACAGCAGTGTCCTAAAGGGTCACCTTGCCTCCGGTGATGCCTCCTCTCAAGCCAAGCTTCAGCAGGGTGATCTTTTAAGGCCAGTCCCTCACTCTTCCCTCTTTAAAATCCACTCATGGCAAGCCTCCGAGGAAATGCAAAGATCCCAACTGGCAGTCAAAACTTGTGAGTCCTGCCGCCCCTGCTGCCCAATCCACACGATACTCTCCATTCACATAGAGCCTTAGCTGCCTCTGCTGGTCATCTTCCCTGCCAGTTCTCACACTGTCCCCAGATTTCCAGAAGTGGCCTTTGTTTTTTAGGTTTCGAAGACCTTCAAACACGATGACTTATGATCATGGTTCAGCTCTGACAGCATCTCCTCTGTGAAGTTTCTCCCCCTCTTTACTCCTGCTGCTGCTTTTACGTGCCCAGATGTAAACCCCACTGAGATGCAATGAGCTATTTCTGGAAGCTCCTTGAGGCCAAAGGCTCCGACTGGCTCATTGGACATCTTCTAGCACATACCGTGCCTTTGTGTGAGTTAGAAAAAACATGCCCCTTGCTCTGAGCTGACACAACCTGGTGATAATGTGCATGGAGTGGTCAGTAGAGCATGGCTGGATTTAGCCCCCATTTGCCCTTTCCACTAAAGCTGTTTTGTGCAGGGCACAACTGCAAGAGCAAATGTACTCAGTCTGTCCGTGTTTAAAGGAATGGATGCCCAAAGGAAAGGAAGTCACAAGCAGGGAGAGACACAAGTAAGGGGGCACCGTCTGAATCCCAGGGGTGGGGCTGAGGTGGCTTCACCTCCTTCAGGTGGATTCTGGGGCCTAATGTGGGGCTGAAGGAGGTGGCTCCAGCTTCATAGGGAAGATGCTGAAGAGGATGGGACACAGCCCTGAGGTCTGAAGGAGGAAGTCCTGAGGAGGGAGCCAAGCTTTGACAGGTGACAGAAATAGGCACAGGGCAGGTGGAGGAGGACCAAAGGTAGGTTCCAGTGCAGCTGTTCCCATGAAATGTCCCAAGGGGGCCCAACACTTCCCCCTGGGAGTTGGCCTGGCAGTGACAGTCCTGCCTGTCTCCAGAAGCAGCCAGACTGACCTTTTTTCTGCTTCTCCAGAAGATGGCAGCTGTGTCCAGGACCCAGCGCTGAGAGAAAGCTGGGCACCCTCCTCCCACCATTCTGGTGGGCCTGAAGCCAGGTGAATAGAGCTGCCGCTGCCCCTGGCAGGCCCAGAGGAAAGATGGATGGCATGGACATTGCTGGGGCTGGCCAACAGAGCCATCAATTTTCATTTAGGAGAATAATTAAATATTAATTTTCACTTTGTTAAGCTGGGGAGGGTGAATAAAGCCAATCCTGGCAGTGACCAAGAAAACCAGGCCATGTTGGAAGACTGTAGATGAAAGGGTGGGAGGGGGCAGCTATATCTGGTCACCAACGCCCCCCCAAAAAAACTTTAGACCCCACTCTGTCACCATTTTGGTTCAGATAACAGAGAATGAGTTCTGGAGCCAGACTCCCTGGACTCAAAGCCCATATTTTCCCATTAGTAGCTACATAACCTTGGGCAGGTCCCTTGTTTTCTATGACTCAGTTTCTTCATCGGTAAAATGGGAATGCCCCTAACAATACCGTCTTTATAGAGGATTAAATGACTTTGAATATGTAAAGTTCTGGAATCCATAAATGTTACTTATTATTGTTTCTCTTTTCTCCCCCATAAATTATCACAGTAGTTTAGGGCTTCACAGCCTTTATATCAGGCACTCTTAGCCTCATAGAGTCTTCCACATACCTCTTATCTTGTGGAGCCCTATGGCTGGTTAAGGAGGGGTTTTATTCTCCCAAAGTTCTTAATTTTTTCAGTGCCTTTTAGTTGCTTTCAGAATAGAGTCCAAACTCCTCAGCCTGGCATCCAAAGTTTCCTCTCCAACCACCGCCCCTGTGGATTCTCTGCAGCCTGGCCCACACTCACGTGAGTCCTCCCCCACACTTCCAGCCCCGTTTCACACCCATCCTGCTCCTTCTGTCTCTGCACCTCTACCATGCTGTTTCCCACATGGAATGTTACAGTTTGTCTCAGTGACACTGAATTCTAATTCTAGCCACAGAAGTCATTTACTCCCATGGTTGGATGAATGACTTCTATTCCTCCTACTAATGCTGCTGTTACTATTACTACTACTATCATCACCAGCTAACCTGTATTGAGTGATTATTGTCTACCCAAATCTGTGCTCAGCCCTATATATGACTTAGTTCGTTTAATTCTTTTTTTTTTTTGAGGGTAATGTCACCAGGTGTCACCAGCCCTCACATGTGGGATCCGAACCGGGGCCACTGGTGTCCCAAGCGAGCTCCCAACCAATGGGCCACTTCGGCCAGCCTTAGTTCATTTAATTCTTACAACAGCCCTATGAGTTTGATTTTACAGACGAGAAGCTTAGGTTTAGGGAGGTGACAACTTGCCCAGTGTCACAGAGTTAGTGAGTGGTGAGGTCTGGACTCACGCCCCGGTCTGCCTGACTCCAGAGCCTGCATACAGAGGACTGGTGAAGGTGATAAGTTGGTGTTAGTTGACACTGAATCTTCAAGAGTGAAGCTTCAATTACTAGGGTTCGTTCTAGGATATGACACCCCATTAACAGCTTGCTCTGCTCTAGGCAAAGTTTGTCCCATTGCTGGACAGCTCCAATTCAAAGAGACAACTTCTTTAGACTGAGCTGAATGAAGCTAGTGTTTCTGTTCTTTACGAGGTCAGACATGTAAGTTCACGAACTCATCCTAGAAAAAGTGCTACATACCTCATTACTAATATCACTATGGTTACCGTTGAAGTACTCCCCTTGGGTAGCTATGCACCGATGTCAGCACCTAGTCCATCCTTCAAATCAATTTTGGAACTCCTGTTCTGGAATCGCCATCAGAGCTGTTGTTGTATTACCCTTGATGTCCTAAATGTCATCAAAATGTCTTCCTTTCAATATTTCCTTTATCTTTGGGTAAAGAAAGAAGTCACTGGGGGCCAGATCAGGTGAGTAGGGAGGGTGTTCCAATACAGTTATTTGTTTACTGGCTAAAAACTCCCTCACAGACAGTGCCGTGTGAGCTGGTGCATTGTTGTGATGCAAGAGCCATGAATTGTTGGTGAAAAGTTCAAGTAGTTTTCTTCTAACTTTCTCACGCAGCCTTTTCAGCACTTCTAAATAGTAAATTTGGTTAACTGTTTGTCCAGTTGGTACAAATTCATAATGTATAATCCCTCTGATATAAAAAAAAGGTTAATAACATTGTTGCAACAAGTTCGTGAACTTAATTGTCATACTCGTATACCCACTGATCCTGATTCTTTCCTCTGGGCCATCCATAGAAAACCAAATCCCTCTTCAGAAGGTGGCTATACCCAGCCCCAACAATAATATTTATTGAGATCTTACTCTGTGCCAGGCACTTGCTAAGCCTCAGTTAATCCTCATGACAGCCCAGTGAGCTAAGTGTTAGTATAACCCACTCCTTATAGATGAGAAATGTATCCAGAGACACAGAACTGGTAAATGGCAGAGCTGGGATTCAAATCCAGGTCTGTGAGACTCGAAAACTAACACTCTTAATTATTATATTAGGATGCCTCCCTAGTAAAGCCCCCACTAAATCCTACCTTCTCCAGCTAACTAGCTCCAGTTTCTTCAAATTGTCATCATACATATATGTTATGTCCCCATCTCATCATGGTCTCTTTCTGGTAGGCTAATGACCTTCTTAAATCTGAGGCCTTGGACTGGATGTAATCCCAGGGTTAGCCTGTCCAGGACATTTGAATAGTGCTCTTGTTCTAGACACATCACTCCTTGGACAAGAGAACATGAAGATGGGTAGCATGACTTGCTTTTGGTGAACTCAAGCTAGTTCCTAACAATCACCACTTTCTTCCTGCCACATGGTCAATGGGTCCCTCTTTGCCTTTTGCCCAGTGATTAGCCATTAGCCAAGGCCATACTAGGTGTCACTGATAGATAATGGCCTAGCAGCCTGTAGAATCAGGTCTCTCTTAACTTCAATCAAGTGTTTGAGGTGTAGAGGGAAGGCAATCTTGATGAGTCAAGGTGCCTCCAAAAAACATTACAGAAAGAGGACCAGAGGGACATATCATCAAGGACCTGAGAACTGGAGAAAATGGGATACCAGCCCAGCAGAGCCCTAAGCCATGTATCCACATACGTGCCCACACCAGTGACAAACGACACCTGAAACCATGATTTTAGCCAAGGTGGACAAATTCTAGTGTAGTCCACAACACTGATGCCTCTCCTCAAAGACGGTATGGAACCAAGGGTCTTGAGCCCGTTTCTTGGAGCCAGAAGAAGAACCTATAGCAGCGGTTCAGGGCACAGGTAAGCCCTCTCCTAAAAAGATGGTTCTGCTGCTAGTTCCTGGTTTCAGCCCAGCTCCTACATGCTGCTTTGGCATGCATGTAGGGCAGGTCCCCAGCCTGAGGTGATTCCCACCCCCCAACCCTGGCAGACTTACCCCTGGCAGGGTCTTCTGCTCGTGCAGTGCGCTCTGGGCCTTGAGAGCAGAGTCCCGGGCGCAGTAGGTGAGGAAGGCACAGCCTGGGGAGGAAGAGGCTGGCTCAGGGGGTTTCCTGAAACCCCCAAATACTCTTCCTGGAAACACTCCATTAAGCTGACAAACTCAAGGCCGCTTTCCTTTAAACAAGGACACTGCTTTTTCTCTGCCTCCTACCCTCTCTGAAAGGAGGGGCTTCATGTGCCTGTGTCCATGGCTCTGGTTCCCTCTCATACCTCCTGCCTAGGGAACAGGTGTACCCACACCCAGTCACAAGCTCATACAAGCCCACATCTCTCCTCCCCACTCCAGCCATAAGTCCTGTTGGGGTTAAACCTCCTTAAGCGGCTTTGCCTCCAGCTTTAACCCCAGCCTGCTCCTTCCTTTTTGGATTTATACTCACAGAGTCCCAGAATCAGCCTTGATTCCTTTCCAACTCAGTTTCAGATGGGAGGGGCAGAAGAGGAGAAGGAGGGTTGGGATCCAAGTCCAGGACCCCACAGCTCCTTCCTAACACTTCCCTCCTCCAAGTGTGAAGCTGAGAAATGGGATAATTTGTGGCTTAGAAGATAGGGCTGGCCTAAGGGCTTCCTGTAAGTGGGTGCTTCCAGGACCTCCACTCCTATCCAAGGAGGTTGACCTGTCAACTTTCCCAGAGTTTTAAGATAGAGCCTCTTAAGGGATATTTTGCCCCATATCTGGCTCCTCTAAAAGAGCTAGTAGATTACAGGGCAGAGGAGTCTAGGTTGAACCAAAGGGTCAGTCCTATCCCTTTTTGTTCAGTCTACTAGGAAACACTGAGGCAGGGATCTCTTCCTCCCCAGTGGTCATTGAGCACTCACTCATTCAGAAATCATTTATGAATACTTACTTATGGTGGGGCATTATGATGGGCAGACACATTCTCTGCCCTCATGTGGATTACATAAAGGATCACGAGGGGCATGTCTTTGAGTCCAAAGGGTTAAGCAATGTCTAAAAGAACCCACCGGGTCCACAATAACAAAAAGGGTTTAACCAGGTGACAAGAAGGGTTGTGGTTATTTCAAGAGAGGGAATACCACATATGAAGGCTGAGTCAAGAATTCAGTGTGTTGAGGAAGTGGATGGGAAGCTAGTATGGTTGGAGATTGGTGAATGGAGGCGGATGGCCAGTGAGGTGTGCAGGTATAAGGTCACCTGTTGTCTTGTACACCTCAGTCTGAATTTTGAACTTTTTCCTAAGAACCATGTAGAGCCACTGTAAGGTTTTAAACAGGGTTGTGGCATGATAAGATCTGCGTTTTCAAAAAGAGCCTGTTGAGTATAGGAAGGAGAAAGACTGAAGGGAGAAAAAGTGGGTGTGGGCAGCCTTTAGGAGCTTGGTGCAGTTTTCCACTTACACCTCAGCAGACTAGAAAGGCAAATTGGAACATTTTCTCCCTTACACTGGGTGTATATTTGCCATTCATTGTCCCATTCACCTTACAGAGCTCCTGGGACAAACTCTTATCATATCAATAGTGAAACTGAAGCCCAGAGAGTGTCAGTGGCAGGATAGGGTTTATAATCTCTTAACTCCTAGGCTGAGGTTTTCAAAGCACTGTGTCTGCCTCCCTCAGCACCCAGCCATCGAAAGGAAAACGAGTCACTGGCTTTTGGATGTCATTGTTGCTGGGGCAAGGGTGGGAAAGATGTTGACTTGGAGACCCTCCTTGATCATCTTGCAAGGCAATCCTGCCTTGGAGAGTTGCAGATTGTTTTGGGGCTAAATGACCAAACACCTGATTCCGCTTCCATCTCTGTTCCATCTTCTGCCACCAAACCACATCAAAACTGGGCAGGGCTGGGGCTCTGAAAGGCTCAGGGGCCCAGTTGCTACCTAAAGAAACCAGTGTGCACTACCTGGGATAGGGGGTGCAAGAATGAAGGGATGGAAAGACACAGAAGCATGGCTTGACGGATAGATGAATGAAAAAAAAAACAGGAAAATTTGGAACTAAATGGAGAGAGAGAATATGAGGAAACAGTTCAGAGACTCTGATGGTGTTTGAGTGAGAATTAAAGGTATCCTATACACTTCCCTTAATGTAAAGATGATCTCCAAAATTATTAGCTTCTATTTACATACTGAAATACATGTCTAGAAAATAAGAAAATAAATTGCTATTGATGGATGGATAGCAAAAAGGCCAGACTGCGTTAGAAGGAACCTGGATATTATTCTCCTGTCCTTTCATGCCCCATTTAAAATAACCCCACCCCAAAGGGTAGAAGATGCTACCTACTTGGTCCCAGATCCTCTATGGGCATTTATTTTCCTGAAGACCCTATGAACTCCCCAAGGCTTCCCAACTGAAAAGAGGTGGCAGCCTGATTATAGCTCCCTTAGGGAAATACTTTTAGCTGTTATCCAGGGCCCACCACTTCTCTCCTAGGAAGATCAAGGAGGATCTTCCCTCCTCCAAATCCTGAAACCACAGCTTGGTGAAGGTAGGGAGAGATAAAGTGTTTCTCCTCAAATTATTTCCTTCTCCCATCCATGTGTGACATGTGACTCTGGCTCTCTTGCTCCAGCCCAGCCTGGACAGACTTTTCTGCATGTAAACAAGCCTCCTCCCTCTCTCTACAGGAAGAAAGGGGTGTGGCTGGATAGGACTGTGATGCTTCTGTCTCTCCAGCAGGGGCAGGGAGAAGACCCCATTTATGCTTCTTCAACCTGACCCACCCTAAGTCTCTGGTCCACAGACTCTGGTCCAGGACCAGCCCATGAGGGAAGGAAAGCAGGAGACCATAAGGAAGACTGGAGAGGGGCAAAGTTGAGGCACAGGATTGGGGAGATTAGGGGATGAAAAAAAGTGCAGGATCAGCTGAGAGGAAACCTGAGATGATGGGGCATAAGTTGGCAAGAGTTCCAAGCTGAGGTTAGGGTTCTGGGCTCAAATCAGAGGTAGACAGTGTTGGGATTCTGCAAGGGGTAGGAGAGATTGGGGTTACCTTTAAACATGAGGGTGGAATTTGAGCTGAGAGCTCCCTGGGCAGGGAATTGGAGTTTGTGAGTTAGCTAGGCCTGGATTCTGAAGAAGGAGAGAGTTTGGGTCTGTGGCATTTTAAGTTGGCAGTCTAAGATTCAAAAGAAGAAGACTCTGGAGGTTGGCTGGGCTTGGAGGCCAGAAGGAGGGGTGCAAGTTCAAGATGTATGTGGGGGTGGTTAGGCTTAAGTGGGGTGGCATCAGATGGGGGTGTTCAGGAATGATTGGGTCCAGCATTTGGGAGACTGAGGGTATTGGAGACCTAGAAGGTGGAATAAGTTTCCAAATCCTAAGCTTTGGGATGTCTGATGGGAGGCATGGAGGGAGGTCCCACTGAAAGGCAGGGGCTGTTGGGGTGTGAGAGGTGAAGAGTAGGAAGTTTGAGAACATGTCAGAGGACCAGAGTGATGAGCAGAGGGAGGACAACAGAGAAAATTCTGGGTTAGGAGCTCTGTGATCTGGGGAGGATAGTGGGCTGAAGTGCAGCTGGTATTGGACTGGTGTTGGACTGACTCTAGGTAGGGCTTGGGCTGGGGCTGCGGTTGAGGCTGGAGTTTGGGTTGGGCCGCACTCTAATCGGATTGGGGCTGGGCAGGGCTGGGCTGGGCAGGGCTGGGCAGACATGGGCAGGGCTGGGCAGGGCTGGGCTGGACTGGGCTGACCCCGCGCACCTTTGTGGAGGCCGGTGAGTCGGTCCTTCAGCACCGTCAGCTCGTAGATTCGGCCGAACTCCTCGAACAGCGGCTTGAGGTCCTGCTCGTCCAAGCCCCGCGGGATCTGCCCCACGAAGAGCTTGATGGCGTCGTGGTCCTTCATGGGCACGGGAGGACCTGGATTTAGCCCGCTCATGCCGATGCCGCTGTCCGCGGTGCTGAAACCCAGGCGCGGACCGGGGCCGGCGGGCGGTGCAGACCCTCCGGGCGCCGCGGCCATATCCCCGCCCGGTCCGCCCTCCTGCCTGTCCCACTGGTCTCTCCTGTCCCGCCGTCCCCTCCCTGGACCCGGTGGCGAGGGCCAGAAGGGAGGGGGCGGGGCCCGTGCAGGGAGGGCGGGGGGCTGCACAGGGGGCGGGGTCCCTGGTGGAGGGGCGTAAAGGGGGAGGGGCGGGCTGGAAAGAGGCGGGCCCGGGGGCGGGGCAGGCCCGGGCCGAGCCTGCGGGACGCTGGGGTCTGGCTTCAGGTCCCCGCTCCGCTCTCTCTGGGCTCCCGCCGGAGCTCTCCCGGAGCCGAGCCCTGAGCCCCAGCCCCCGTGCTTGGTGACGTCAGGCAGCTGGCCGCCGAGTCTACGCAAATGATTTGCATAATGAGGAAGCAGCGGCCAATCAGCACTGGAGTTGACCGGGCTCGGCCAGGGGCGGAGGGGCGGCTTGGCTCACGCGCTCCTGCTCGCCATGGCAACCGGACCTTCGGGTGCCTTGTGAGTGTCGAGTGTGTGCGGGCGTGGCCGTGAATCGCGCTCGTGCGCCTTAGACCGCGTGAGGGGAAGTAGCTTCGTCATGCGTCTGCGGGAGTCAGAGCAACCCCCCGCCTCACACACAGGCACACCCAGGCACACGCACCTCCAATCACAGGAGCCTTTCCCGAGGGGGTAGATGGGGATTCCGCTCCCTTTCACACTCCCGAAGCCTGTTCCTCCGAGCCATCCTTCCCCGCCCCATCACACACCTCTCTTCCGTGTCTTCAACACAGCCTTACCCACGAGCCTCAAACACGTTCGTCTTCCTTGCACTCCCTCTTTTTTTTTAATTTGAAAGAAAGAAAAAAAGAATAAAACAAAAAAACTCCAAAACACTCCTTAAACACGGATTCCTCCTCAGAAGAGTCAGGGACTTCATTAGCCACATTTGCTCAGATACCTGGTTCATCCCAATTCCGTGAGCTCAAGGGTGTTATCCACTTCTTCTGGAAAACGAAGCTGAGTGTCTGAGTGTCTGCGGTTAGGACCAGGACCGCCCCTAACATCTGCTGGGCCCATGGCAAGGGAAGAAATGGAAAGAGACAAATCGTGTATCTATGTATTTAAAAGGTGTAAAATAAGTTAAAATTTGTCAAATAAAATATGTTTGCCTCTCATTTTCACAAATACACTTTCATAATGAAAATATATGTAAATCTGTTTTTCATGATTGAATGTTGGCAAAATATCAGAGCTGATGGAATTTTATTACTCTTGCTTATGTCTGAGTATTCCCTTGATGGGTCAGTGATGTTTGGACAGAGGAGTAATACAATAAAGATAAATAATTCAGCAATTATATATTTATTTTATAAAACTTTTTCTTGTTTTCTTTCAAGTAAAATTGCTAACCTGTGTCCACCGACTATTCTAAGAAGCTCTCAAGAGCAGCAATTGCAACTGCAATCAACAAAATATTATTCAGAAATAAACTGTGATTTTTATAAAAAAGTTATTTTTTAACTGTTAATGAAAGTTACTCCTTGTAATTACCTGATTATGGTATGGGTTACTAGGACATTTTACTTTCATTCAGTTCGATGTATTTTTAAATTTCCTTTGACCCATGGATCATTTATAAGTGTATTGATTAGTTTTCAAACGTTTGGAGTTTTTCCTGTTATCTTTTTGTCGTTGATTTCTACTTTGAGTCCATTATGGTCAGAGGACATACTTTATATGATTTCACTTTTACATTTGTTTAGATTTTGTGACCCTCAGAATATGATGTGTCTTGGTAAATGTTTTGTTGGTATTTGAAAAGAATGTATATTCTGCTGTTGTTGGGTGGAGTGTTCTACAAAAGCTGATTAGATCCTGTCAGTTGATGGTGTTGTTGAGTTCTTCTATATCCTTGCTGACTTTATGTCTAGTTGTTTTATCAATTGTTAAGACAGGGGTGTTGAAGTCTCCAACTACAATTGTGAATTTATCTATTTCTCCTTTTAGTTACATTACTTTTTTTCCTGAAAAAAGTTTTATTGTTTCAATTTGATCCATGGCATCGGAGAGGGTTCCAGCGTGGTTAGAAGCCTGCCTAATAGTTGCAGGGAGAGGCTCGGGCAGAAGTCCAACACCAGGGGGATGCAGAGGGGCCCCTCAAAGCCCTCTGAACTCTAAACTGTCCTATTCGTGCTTGAGGGTGAGCCTTTCAAAGAAATAATTGCCCAGCCCAGCCTGGGGGCCAGCAAGCCTGTGGAGGTTAGTTAGGTGGTTGCCCATCTTCTTGATGACTTTTACCTCCTCATCCAAGAAGTAGCTATCCAGGAAATCATAGAGATGGGGGTCTGTGTGGGCAGAACACAGGGCATGCAGGTCCAAAAGGATCTGGCTCAGGTTCTTCTCCATGACCATGGCAGCTGCCATGGCATCCTGAGTTTTACTCCTCGTCTTGGGAAGGCTTTTGTAGGTCCTGGAAGAGGGTACAGCAGCCACGCTGGTTTTGTATCTTAAAGAGTTGCTCAGCACCTTCGTGCTTCTCCTCGGCCAAGTCACAGAAGTGACCCATGCCCTCCAGAGCCACACTGGTGTGGTCGAAATAGAAGACCAGAGAGGTGTGTGTGTAGGAGGCCTGCAGATGTGGGCTGCCCAAGAGGTTGATGGGGCCTCCACCTCGGTGGAATAATTTTGTCAAACTTGGGAGCTCAGCATTGCTCAGCAATAAGGGGTTAAGCCAAAAAATGATGTTGGCTGGTCTTGGAGGCTGAGGATGGCTGAAATGCTTCTGAAGGTTGTGACTGGAAAAGAGGTTGGAGGGTGGTTGGGGGCTGGAAGAGGGGGCGTCCCTGGGTCTGTTCCGTCCAAACACTGTTGAAGCTAGAGACAGAGCCAAGTGACTGCAGGGGGCACTGTCCAGCTATATTAGTTTTTGTTCACGTATTTTGCAGCTCTGTTGGTTGGTGCATACACATTTATGATTGCTGTCTTCTTTTATAATGTCAGTCTGTGTTCTTGATAAATTTCTTGCTCCAAGATCTACTTTATCTGATATCATAAAGCCAACTCTGATTTCTTTTGGTTAATGTTTGCATAGTCCATCTTTTTGCATCCTTTTATTTTATTTTATTTTATTTTATTTTTTTGAGGGCAGTGTCACTGGCCCTCTAATGTGGGACCTGAACCAGGGCCTCTGGCTTCCCAAGCCAGTGCTTAACCACTGCGCCACTCTGCCAGCCTGCATCCTTTTATCTTTGATATACCTATACTACTATATTTGAAGTGAGTTTTTTGTAGACAGCATATAATTGGGTCATTAAAAAAATAGGGCCACTAATCTTTGTCTTTTAATTGCTGTATTTTCACCATTTACATTTAATGTAATTATCAACATGTTAGGGCTTAGTTTATTGCCACTTAATTTTTTTGTTTTATTTTCATTCCCTCTGTTCTTTATTTCTCTGTTTTGTTTTGTTTTTTCCCTACCTACCTATGGGTTACTTGTTTCTTATTTTAGGTACATTAAACATACATATCTTAACATAGTCTGCTGGTGTTCATATTTTACTGGTTCAAGTAAAATGTAGAAAAGTTACTTACCTTAAAGTTCCTTTATCTTCCCTCATTTATAATATAATTGCCTTAACTATGTCCTTTACATACTTTGCGAACCAATTCAGACAATGTTATTCAAAAAGAATTTGGAAAGCTCAAGAGGAGCAGTAAAGTCTATAATATTTATCTATATTTTTTCTTCTTTACATTGTTCTTTCCCCCTTCCAGATAGTCCAAGATTTCTTCTTTTATCATTTCCTTTACGTTTTAAGAACTTCTTTAGTCATTCTTTTAAGGTAGTTCTGCTGGTAACAAATTCTCTAAGTTTCCATTTCCTGAAAATGTCAATTTCCCCTTCATTCCTGAAGGATATTTTTTGCTGGATATAGAATTCTGGTTTGTCAGTTCGTTTATTTCAGCATTGGAAAATGTTGTGCCACTTCTTTATGGCCTCCATAGTTTCTGATGAGATAATTATTTTCCTTTTGTAGGTAAGGTTTCTCTTTCTGCTTTCACAATTGTATCTTGTCTTTAGTTTTCAGAAGTTTGACTATGATGTGTTTGATGTGGATTTCTTTGGCTTTATCCTGTTTGGGATTTGCTCTGCTTCTTTAATCTGTAGATTTATGTCTTTTGCTAAATGAGGTAGTTTTCAGTCAATACTTCTTTGAATACTTTTTCAGCCATTTCTTTCTCCTTTTTCTCCATGATTATGATGACAGGAATGTTAGATCATTTTTTATAATCTCATAGGTCCCTGAGGCTCTGTTAAAATTTTTAAAATTTATTTTCTCTCTGTTGTTCAGATTGGGTGAGTTCTATTCTACCTTCAAGTTTACTAACTCTTTTCTCTGTCATCTACATTCTGATGTTGAACCCATCCAGAAAGTTTTTCATTTTGGTTGTAATTTTCTAAAATTTTCATTTGGTTTTTATTTATATCTTCTATTTATTTGCTGAGATTTTTTATTTTTTCATTGTTTCAAGTGTATTTGTAATTGTTTGTTAAAGCATTTTATGATGGCTACTTTAAAATCTTCAACAATTCTGACATTAGTGTCATATAGTGTTGATGCCTATTATGAGATGTTGGATATTTAAATTTTCTATTTTAGCAGGGCTCCCTTGACCTTACAGTAGTTGGGAAACAGGGACACTGGCAGGTGATGGTTGAAATTCAGGTTTCTTACTAGGTCTGCTGAAACCACCCTGAATGGGAGGGAAGGGGGTCTCATTACTATTGGATGGAGGTGGAAACTTCCACCTAGGACCCTTTAACACCATTCCAGCAAGGAGGGAGAGGGGTCCTATGTGGCTTCCATTGAACCCACAGAAAAGGAACTTGTTAATGGTAGGTGGGAATGAAAGTCGTAGCTTCCCGTTTGACCTTCTCTGACACCACCTTGGTGTTGGGGACGAGAAGGTGTACCTTGTTACAGTGACTAGCCTAGAGTGATTGAATTGTAATTGCTGGGTAGGACCTAAGTATGAGTATGTCTTAAAGCCCCTTTGTTGATTCCAGTGGGCTTACAAACAAGATTAAGAACTACTGCTTTAGAAATTCCTTTAGTGAGGAGGCTGTTGGTGATAGACTCTACTATGCTTATCTGGAAATTATTTTGTCTCACTTTTTTTTTTTTTTAGAATTTGATAATATCTTTATTTTTATAATTCTTTTATTGTGAAATAAACATTTTTTAAAAATTAGTTTCAGGTGTACAACACAGTGCAATAGTTATACTTTTTACCCCTCAAAGTGACAACCCCTCTCCCCCAGTTCGCCACCCTACTCCTCCCCCCCAATATCATACATATCTATTATAATTCCTTTGACTCCCTTCCACAGTATACTCCACATCTCCTGACTATCTATATATTCAACTACAGTTGGCATACAATATTATACAACATCAGCTTCAGGTGTACAGTGCAGTGATCAAGCCTCTACTCCATCCATGAAGTGGTCTCCCTAACAAGACATGTGACCATCTGACACGCGACAAAATTTTTGCAACATTATTATATTCCCCAAACTGTGTTTCATATCCCTGTGGCAATATTGCAGTTGCCTATTTATGCTGTCTAATCCCTTCCCCTTCTCCCTTGTCCCCATCCCCCTCCCAACTAGCAACCCTCAGTTTTCCCTCTATATCTATGAGTCTGTTTCTGTTTACTTTGCTCGTTCATTTTTTGTTCGTTTGTTTGTTTTTTTGAGGGCAGTGTCACTGGCCCTCATATGTGGGACCGCCTGGGGCCACTGGCTTCCCAAGCCAGCGCTTAACCACTGCGCCACTCGGCAGGACCTACTTTGCTCGTTCATTCAATTTTTCAGATTCCACATATAAGTGAGATCATATGGTATTTGTCTTTCTCCGACTGACTTATTTCACTTAACATAATAGTCTCTTCACAACATTATCAATTACATTCCCAGAACTGCCCGCCATATCCCTGTGGCAACATTGTAATCACCCGCCTACGCTGTCCCAAACCTTCTCCCTCTCCCTCATCCCCACCTCCTCCCAGCCAGCAACCATCAGTTTTTCCTTTATATCTGCTTGATATGATTTCAATCTTCTTAAATGTACTGAGACTTGTTTTGTGGCCTAACATGTGGTCTACCTTCGAAAACGTCCCATGAACACTTGAGAAGAATGTATATTCTGTTGTTTCGGGGTGAAATGCTCTAAAAATATCGACGAAGTCCAGCTAGTCTAAAGTGTCATTTAAGACCACTCTTTCCATGTTGATTTTCTGTCTAGAGGATCTGTCCATTGGTGACAATGGGGTGTTGAAGTCCCTTACTACGATAGTGTTACTGTTGCTCTCTGTCTTTATGCCTGTCAAAATCTGTTGTATATAATTAGAAACTCCTATGTTGGGTGCATAGATGTTTATTAGGGTTATAGTGCCCTTCTTTGTCTTTTATTGTAGTCTTCATTTTAAAGTCTATTTTATCCTAAATAAGGGCTGCTAATCCAAATTTTTTTCTCATTTCCATTTGCATGAAATATCTTACTACATCTGTAAACAGCATATACATGTGTACTATTTTCTTATCCACTCAGCCACTCTCTGTCTTTTGATTGGAGCATTTAGCCCATTCACATTTAAAATGATTATTGATAGGTGCATATGTATTGCCATTTTGTTATTTGTATTCCTGGTCTTCCTAGGTTAGTTTGTTTACCCCTTTCTTTTGTTTAAAAAAGCCCTTTTAACATTTCTTGCAATGCTGGATTGGTGGTAATGAATTCCTTAAGCTTATTCTTTTCTGAGAAGCTCTTTATTTCTCTTTCAATTTTAAGTGATAGCCATGATGGGTAGAGCAATCTTGGTTGAGGCCTTTATTTTGCATCACTTTGAATATCTCCTGCCACTCCCTTCTGGCCTGCAGAGTTTCTGTAGACAAGTCAGCTGTTAGTTTAATAGGAGTTCCTTTGTATGTAACCTGCTGTCTTTCTCTTGCTGCTTTTAGGATTCTGTCTCTGTCTTTAACCTTTGCCATTTTAACTATGATGTGTCTTGGTGTGGACCTGTTTGGGTTCAGCTTGTTTGGAACCCTCTGCACTTCCTGGGCATGTATGCCGATTTCCTTCACCATGGTAGGGAAATTTTCAGTCATTATTTTTTCAAATACATTCTCGACCCCTTGCTTCTTCTCTTCTCCTTCTGGTATTCCTATGAGTCAAAGCTGGTTGCGTTTCACCTTGTCCCATAGGGCTCTTAAACTATTTTCATTCTTTTTTATTCTTTGGTCTTTTTGTTGTTCCAACTGGGTGATTTTTGCTATTTTATCTTCCAAATCGCTGATCCGCTCCTCTGCTTCATCTACTCTACTGGTGATTCCTTCGAGTGTGTTCTTCATTTCAGTTATTGTATACTTTAGTTCTAACTGGTTGTTTTTTATGATTTCTCTATCCTTCCTTATGTCTTCACTAAGTTTGTTAAACATTCTTATCATCAGTGTTCTAAACTCTGTCTCTGAAAGGTTGGATCCCTCTGTTTCGTTTAGTTCCATTTCTAGAGGTTTCTTCTGATCTTTTACTTGTGACATGTTTCTTTGTTACCCCATTCTGGCTGTTGCTCTGGGATTGCTTTGATGCATTAGATAGATCACCAGTAGAGCCCTGCTTGGATCACGCAGGCACATAGCTCACAGCCCAACAGTCCCAGGAAAACTCCCAGTCTCAGCCTGTTCCAATCAGCCGCTTGCAGATCAGGCCTAGCAGCCCAACAACCAATCATCAGCCTGGCAACTCTGCACGTGCAGTGTGGAGAGCAGGGACCCAAGGCGGCTTGCACACTCCCGAGTCTCAGTGAGCAGCCTGTTGGAGCCGGAGTACACCCACCAGGCGTTTCCCTGGCAACGCAGTATAAGCTGGGCAGAGGGTGGGGATCCAAGGCTGCATGCGCGCGCACGCATGCACTTCTGCGCCAATTCCCCCAGGCCAATGAGATCCCGGACCTAACCCTCTGTGGGAGGGCCCAACCGTGACAAAATGGCGCCCTCCTGTATACCACTCGCATGCAAGCTCCACACCAGGGGAACAATAGTCCCACAACCTCCAGCTTCTGCACCAAAGGCGCTCAGTTCAGTCCGTCCCCGCAGGCTCCTGGGCCTGGCTCACACATCCAGTCCCTCCACCTGGAACCGGGTGAGTGCTCACTGGCGAGCAAGCCTGTGTGCGGGCCCATTGATTCTCTAGCCACCCTCAGCCTCACTGAGCTGGGCAGAGAGTCCTCACTAATTTCTACCGCCCGCTATCGTGGAACTCCTCTTCCTGGCAAAGTAACTCTTAGCTGGTGAGCTCGGTGTGGGGTTGGAGGGTCTCTCCCCCAACCGGTGAAGCCTCCCCATGGCTGAGGTGTCCCTCATGGGGCTCGCCCTCTCTCATCTCCGCCTGTCCTACCAGACTTGACATGGCCTCCTCTTTAATTTCTTTGTTTAGAGGTTCTGTTCATCTAGTGTTCCGGGGACTTCCGGGATTGAATGTTGTATGAATTATTTGTAATTGTGGTGTGATCCTGAGAGATAGTTAGCACAGAGTCTGTCTATTCCACCATTTTACCAGAAGTCTTTTCCCACTTCTTGCATGCTAGCTTAGTTAATTACAGTTAGTTTCTTTCAACATTTTGAAGATATTATTTCACCATCCTTTGGTTTCCATTTTTGCTTATGAGAAGTCAACTTGTCATTTCTCTGCAGGTAATTGGCTTTTCTCTATAATCTTAAGATCTTTTCTTTTTCTTTCTTTTTTGTTTCTTTTTCTTTTCGTAATCTTGTGTTTAAGTGTATAATTATTTTTATATAAATTGCTTGAAACTTCTTTTTTTTTTAACAATTTAAATGCTTGTTTTATTTATTTATTTATTTATTTATTTTTTAAAGTTTTATTTTATTTTATTAGTTTCAGGTGTACAACACAATGCAATAGTTATACTCTTTACCCCCCAAAGTGAAAACCACCCTCCCCCAGTTCGCCACCCCACTCCCCCCCATATCATATATATCCATCACAACTCCCCTGACTCCCCTCCACAGTATACTCCAAATCCTGTGACCATCCACATATTCAGTTGCAGTTGGCATACAATACTATACAACATCAGCTTCAGGTGTACAGTACAGTGATCAAGCCTCTACTCCATCCAGGAAGTGGTCTCCCTAACAAGACATGTGACTATCTGACACGCCACAAAATTTTTACAACATTATTATATTCCCCGAACTGTGTTTCATATCCCTGTGGCAATATTGTAGTTGTCTATTTATGCTGTCTAATCCCTTCCCCTTCCCCCACATCCCCACCTGCTTCCCAACTAGCAACCCTCAGTTTTTCCTCTACATCTACGAGTCTGTTGACTTTGATCATTCACTCAGCTCTTCAGACTCCACACACAAGTGAGATCACATGGTACCTGTCCTTCTCCGACTGACTTATTTCTCACAACATAATAGTCTCTTCACAACATTATCAATTACATTCCCAGAACTGCCCCCATATCCCTGCAGCAACATTGTAGTCCCACATACACTGTCCAAAACCTTCCCCCTCTTCCTCTTCCCCACTCCCTCCCAGCCAGCAACCATCAGTTTTTCCTTTATATATGCTTGATATGACTTCAATCTTCTTAAATTGTCTTTCTGGGTTAGCTTGTTTACCCCTTTCTTTTGTTTAAAAAAGCCCTTTTAACATTTCTTGCAATGTTGGCTTGGTGGTAATGAATTCCTTAAGCTTGTTGTTTTCTGAGAAGCTCTTTATTTCTCCTTCAATTTTAAGTGATAGCTGTGCTGGGTAGAGCAATCTTGGTTGTAGGCCTTTATTTTGTGTCACTTTGAGTATCTCCTGCCACTCCCTTCTGGCCTGCAGAGTTTCTGTAGACAAGTCAGCTGTTAGTCTAACAGGAGTTCCTTTGTATGTAACCTGCTGTCTTTCTCTTGCTGCTTTTAGGATTCTGTCTCTGTCTTTAACCTTTGCCATTTTAACTATGATGTGTCTTGGTGTGGACCTGTTTGGGTTCAGCTTGTTTGGAACCCTCTGCACTTCCTGGGCATGTATGTTGATTTCCTTCACCAGGGTAGGGAAGTTTTCAGTCATTATTTGTTCAAATACATTTTTGACCCCTTGCCTCTTCTCTTCTCCTTCTGGTATCCCTATGATTCGAAGGTGGTTGCGCTTCACCTTGTCCCATAGGGCTCTTAAACTATTTTCATTGTTTTTTATTCTTTGGTCTTTTTGCTGTGCCAACTGGGTGAGTTCTGCTATTTTATCTTCCAAATTGCTGATCCGCTCCTCTGCTTCATCTACTCTACTGGTGATTCCTTCAAGTGTGTTCTTCATTTCAGTTATTGTATTCTTTAGTTCTAACAGGTTGTTTTTTATGGTTTCCCTATCCTTCTTTATGTCCTCGCTAAGTTCCTTAAACATTCTTATCATCAGTGTTCTAAACTCTGCCTCTGAAAGGTTGGATCCCTCTGTTTCATTTGGTTCCATTTCTGGAGGTTTCTTCTGATCTTTTACTTGTGACATGTTTCTTTGTTTCCCCATTCTGGCTGTCGCTCTGAGATTGCTTTGATGTATTAGATAGATCACCAGGAGAGCCCTGGTTGGTTCACGCAGGCACACAGCTCACGGCCCAACACTCCCAGGAAAACTCCCAGTCTCAGCCTGTCCCAATCTGCCGCTCGCAGATCAGGCCAAGCAGCCCAACAACCAATCACCAGCCTGGCAACTCTGCAAGCGGAGTGGGGAGAGCAGAGACCGGAGGCGGCTTGCGCGCTCCCGCGTCTCAGTGAACAGCCTGTTGGAGCTGGATCACTCCCACTAGGCGTTTCCCTGGCAACGCAGCACAAGCCAAGTGGAGGGTGGGGATCCGAGGCGGCTCGTGCACTCCGGGTTCTCAGTGAGCTGCCTGTTGGAGCCAGAGGGCACCCGCCCTGCGTTTCCCTGGCAATGCAGTATAATTCGGGCGGAGGGTGGGGATCCAAGGCCGCAGGCGCACACGCACGCACACACGCACTTCTGCGCCAATTCCTCCAGACCAATGAGGTCTCAGACCTGATCCTTCGTGGGAGGGCCCAAGCCCGACAAAATGGCGTCCTGCCTACACCACTCGCATGCAAGCCCCGCACCATGGGAACAATAGTCCAAAAACCTCCAGCCTTTGCACCAAAGGTGCTCAGTTCAGTCCGTCCCCGCAGGCTCCCGGCTCACACAGCCACTCCCTCCACCAGGAGCCAGGTAAGTGCTCACCGGCGAGCAAGCCCAGGCTCCAGCCCCACTGATTCTCAGCCGCTCCCAGCCTCACCGAGCTGAGCAAAGAGAGTCCTCACTAATTTACTGCCAGCTATCTTAGAACTCCTCTTCCCGGCAAAGGAGCTCTGGGCTGGTGAGCTTGGGGTGCGGCCGGAGGGTCTCTCCCCCAACCAGACAAGCTTCCCACGGCTGGGGCTTCCCTCACGGGGCTCGCCCTCTCTCGTCTCCGCCCGCTACCAGACCCGACGTGGCCTCCTCTCTAAGTTCTTTGTTCAGTGGCTCTGTTTGTCCAGTGCTCCGGGGACCTCCAGGGTTGAATGCTGTATAATTTTCTTGTAATTTTGGTGTGATCCTGGGAGGCAGTTAGCACAGCGTCTGTCTATTGTGCCATTTTACCGGAAGTCCTTGAAATTTCTTGTGCTTCCAAAATGTGCATATTTTTCTTCAATTCTGGAGAATCCTCAGTCATTGTCTCCCCAGTGAGTGTCTTTCTCCCATGTAGTGTGATGTGCTGCCGAGAGCCCCTTCCCTCCCCTTTGGTGAAGGATCTGTTCTTGTAGCTGCTGGGAGCATTGGGGGCAGAAAGCCTTCAGCTGTCAGCTCCTTCAGAAATTGCCTCAAGGTCACGTACATTTCCAGGGTGGTTCACATCCAATAACTGATTAATATCTAATTATAAAGGCCTGTCTATCTCAACTCCAATCAGAACAATTCTGAAAGCCAGCAGGGCTTCCTGTGGGGTCAGCTGTAGCTGTTGTTGGCTCAACTTTCCCTTCTATCTATTCTTACTTCCTCTCACTCCCTTCTGTGGGGATTGCTTCCAAAAGAATTCCTTAATAAACTTCCTACATGCTAAACTTGGTCTAAGATACAGCTTACCAAGGAACCAATCCTGCAGTACACCACTCTTTCTAGTCATGCCTGAAGCTCTGATTAGAAATGTCAGGTTCTTTCACTTTGCCTCCCTATCTCTGCCTCTTTCAGTTTCCATCACCTTGACTTCCTGAGATACATTTTAGGTAATTTTCTAAGAGCTACCATTTTAGATTAACTTATTTATTTATTTATTTTTAAAAAGATTTTATTGGGGAATCGGGGAAGGGGAACAGACAAGTTGCTGTCTTTTTGTTCTTCAGTCTAGTTGCAGAGGACGTTGCTTCACTGGCCCATGTTGGTATTGTCATTGCGCTCTTCCTGGATGAGGCAGATCAGCCGCCGGCCTCTGGACGGCCACTCACCGCGGCTATTGGCAGCTCATGCTGGCTGCCAGTGTAGCCTATGGCAGCCCACTGCAGCAGGGGCTGCAGCCTACACCATTGCCGGGGCTCGCACAGCCCAGCTCCAGGTGAAGCTGTTGTTAGCTGTAGAGGGTAGTGTCACTGGCCCCCATACGTGGAATCCGAACCCGGGCTGCTGGCATCCCAAGCCAGCTCTTAACCACTGTGCCACTCGGCTGGCCCTAGATTAACTTATTAATTTTCTCCTTAGCTATATTTTATTATGAATCATTCTTTTAATATATTACTTTACAAAATTTACTAGCACCACATTGCTTCGGGAAACTGTAATAAAACATGTTCTAGAAAAAAAATAAAACTTCTATTTTAAAAAATTTGTGGGGACTGGCTGAGTGGCTCAGTTGGTTAAGAGCTCGCTGAAGAGTGGGAGCTGAACTCTGAGCAACAGCAGTTCGATGCCCAGCCTGAGCTGAGCAGCTGCTGAGCTGCCAACAGGTAGCAGGATGGCTCAGCTAAAAAATAAATAAATAAATAAATAAAATAAAAAATTTGTGAAACTTTCCTTGAAGGTTTGGTGTATCTCTTCCACACAAATATCTGGTACCACACATATATCCTCAAACATATTCATGAGTCAATTTTGGTAATTCGTATATTTCTTAAAAGACTAATTGTATTGCAGCATTAAATGTATACTTTAATTGATACTTTTTTCTCAATTTTTCATCTTCTCTATTTTTGCTACTAATCTTGTTTTTAATTCTTAAAGTTTTTTCTTCTCTTTCCTTGATCATGGTTGACTACAGCTTGGATTTTCCAAACGGTCATCTTTTTGTGTTATTGATTAACTGTTGCATTTTTTCTGTTTCATTAACTTCTGCATTCATCTTTATTGCATCTTCTACTGCTAGCTTCTTGGAGGAAGGTAGGAAAAGATTCTCTGAAGCAACTACTCTGATTTTACTTGTATAGCTGATATTATGCTGATTTTACCCTATATATCTACTCCTTAAGATACCCTTATTTCAATATCTCACTTATTTCAATAATGTTTAGGGGGTAAAGGCTTCATCTTTAATTCTATCTGATATAATTTCTGATTTAGAGAAATTACTCATAATTTTTACCCAATTCTTTTATCTATTCCAATTACAAAGTATATGTGATAATATTTCTATGATTTGGGACATGGGAACGAAGCTGTGTTTAGTTTGCCAACCTGATAAAAAGTTGATTCTCTGGTTCTGGGGTATAAAGTTCTACTGATATGCATTAATTCAGCTGTAATTTGCACATCCTCTGTATCCTACATTCTTTACATGAAGTAGCATTGTAAGAGAGGTGAGTTACATTCTCCAATAACTCACCTAACACCTGTTTGCCATACATGCATATATTTATCTTTTCTACCAGTTTTTGTGTTCCATTTTTTGATGCTAAGTTATGCTGAATTTTAAGATTTATATAAATTATATCTTCATTGAGAGTTTACTGTTACAACATAAAATTATCCTCACAATCAGGTCTCAAGTTGTTTGCATTTAATTCTAATTTGTATTGTTTAACTACCCACACTCTCTTTTTACTTGGCAGACATATTTTTGACCTATCTTATTACCTGTGACAAACATAAAATGGAGTGAAACACTAATATTGACTAGAAAGTAATTAGAGCTCACTATTCATAAATCAATGTGACTGTCTCTCTGGGGACTTTGAACAGTGGTAGAATCAACCCCTGAAACAAAGAGAGGGAAGTGACCAGTAACAAGAGCCCAAGTTGAACGAGGAATTTTGTGCCTCACTTACTCATCCATTTCTGTAATTGTGCTATTAACTGTGTGCCAAAATATAGTAATACTCAACCTCACCCTTGGGTAATATCTCATGATGGTGAGGACAGCTCGTGTCCAGGGAGGGAGACTGAGAGCCAGGAGGAGAATGCATAATCCTGTTGGTGATGCCTCCAATTAAACCCTGGGGAACCCAGCATGGTTTCTGTAGAGCCCAGCTAGCATAATAATCAGGAATACTTGCCTGTAGTGAATTTGAAAGATTTCAGGGTTGATCAATGTAAAAGATATGACCACAGCTTGGTGATGGCACACAGTAAATTTTATTTGGATGATGTTTTGACAGGTTTGCAAGGCAGGGGGCAGTAAGATGTCTCTCACAGCAGGAGACTTGCTCAGGGCAACTGTATAGGGGCCACTACTTAGAAGGGAAGGAGGGCAAGAGATCCCTGGGGAGAAAAGACCAAAGAGGGGGCTTACATGTCATGTGTAGGTGATGTTGCACAGCAGCACAGCAGGGAGTCTCTCGGTTAGAGAACTCCAAAAGGCAGCAGTTGCCTGGGGTCTTTATAGTTCTAGCATTTATCTTATCCATGGCTTGCAGATGTTGGGTTCAGTTTCACAAGGTATGCAAAGCAAGCAGGTTGTAAATGGCTAAAAATCTGTTTATTAGGGGCTATATTTAAAATAATTCAGTGTGGGGCCGGCCTAGTGGCGCGGTGGTTAAGCACTGGTTTGGGAAGCCAGAGGCCCCGGTTCGGGTCCCACATATGAGGGCCAGTGACACTGCCCTCAAAAAAAAAAAAATATATATATATATATATTTTTTACACACACACACACACACACACACACACACACACACACACACACATAAAATAATTCAGTGTGTACAACTGTTGCCAGGTGGCTTTTGAGTTAATGGGCGCATCTATGTGAAGACGTGAATAACATAGGAGTAATATACAGAGACCATCTTTGGCTAATTAATAAAACAGGGCCCTAGCACTGGCACTGCAGATGTGTGTCATCAGCTCGGCAGGTGTTGGTCAATCTGGGTTTGTTCTTCCAGGTACATGTGTGTCCCTTCAACCTATAGTTTTTATTTCCAAAAATATTTATTAAAATATAGTTTTAGGGCTGACTGGTTAGCTCAGTTGGTTAGAGCCTGGTGCTAACACCAAGGTTGCTGGTTCGATCCCCGCATGGGCCACTGTGAGCTGTGCCCTCCCTAAGAGTCAACTATGCCATTGTAGTGTGAAAGCAATGTGTAAACAATGACCATAGCTGTTCCCCAATGAAAAACAATTCATATATATATATATATATATATGGTTTTTCCTCTTCAGTAAGTCGTATCATACATATGTTAGATCTTCTTTAACTTTTCTATCACTTTCTCTCAAATCCACTTTTTATCTTTTTCTTCTCTCTTTTAAAAAAGTTTTCCATTTAATCTTTGTCTGAAGATATTATCCATTGTCATTTTTCTCTTGTGTTCCTTCTAGTTTAGTTTCATTTCAGAAATAACTTTTAGTTTATTCTCTTTTCTGAGTTCTGTAATCTTACCTTTTAAAATCTTAATTTTTTTCAATCATTATATTTCTGAATTTTTCTAATTCTTATACTAATTATTTTTCATTTTGTTTTTAAATTTCTGGGTAAGTCTATTATGCTTTCGTTGTCAATAGGGACTTTATTGTATTACTTATTCCCTTTCTTTTTATAATGACCATGGATGTGATCAACTGAGATAGGATTCATTTGCTCATATTTAAGTGCAATTAGTTTTTCTGTTTACAAGGAGCCATGGGAAGACCATCTTTTCTAGTTTCAAAGCTTTAGAGTTTTCCTTTTTTTTCTTTAAAGAAGTGATAAAAAATATGACCTCTGATTTCTGAGATCTGCATCCTCAACTGTCCCACCCACTTTTATCAAGATCTTCTCTTTTTTTTGCCCGTACTGTCCCTGTTTAGCTTCATTTGGATACTACTCCCATCAGTTTCTCTTCAGTTTGGGCTATGTCCTGAAAGGGTTTGATTTGTTAGTATCAAGATATTAAAGGGCTCAGACCACTTGAACATCTCCAGAACTTACTGAGGTTCCTTTTTATTCATTTGCAAATTGAGTCTGCATGACTTCCTCTCAGTTTTGGTGCTATTCTCAGATTGTACTTACTATTTACTTCCTGTCAGTGATTTTGGGGTTCTCCTATTCTCAGGGATATTAGACCCCTCATTGCCTTCCCTTTGCTTTCTCCTGAACAGATACTGAATGCATACTGGTTTTGTAGGCATTAATTACTCATCCCCAAGTGTTAGTATTTTGGGGTTTATAGGACAATACCTTCTTTTAAAACAGCTTTATTGAGGCATGATTGAATGCAATAAAATGCACATATTTAAAGTATATAATTTAATAAATTTTGACATATGAACCCATGAAATCATTGTAATCAAGATAGTAAGTAGATTGGGCTGGCTGAGTGGTGCGTTGGTTAAGAGTTGACTTGGGACACCAGCTCTGAGCAGCAGGGCCCTGGTTCAGATCCCACATAGAGGGCCAGTGATGCTGCGCCCTCTACAGCTAAGATGGTGAACAACAGCTCGACCTGGAGCTGGGCTGCCAGGAGTCGTCCGTGATGGTCTAGGCTGCAGTGGGGTTGTCTGGTAGCTGGTGTGGGCTTTCATGGGCTGCTGTGAGCCACGTGAGCGGCCATTAAATGGCCGGTGAGCAACTGCTTCACCCGGGAAGAGTTCAATGATAATACCAACATGGGCCAGTGAAGCAATGTCCTCCACAACTAGGCTGAAGAACAAAAGGCCAGTAACTTGTCTATTCTCCTTCCCTGATTCCCCAACACTGTTCCCCTCTCCCAATTACCCAATAAAATCCTTTTTTTAAAAAAAGATAGTGAGTAGATCCATCTCTTTCAAAAGTTTAATTGTACTCCCATATAATTTTTACCCCCTGCTCCTCCCTGCCTCTCCCCTCCCCAAGATACCACTGATATATTTTTTTGCCACTATATATTAGTTTGAAGTTTCTTAAGTTTTATATAAACAGAATCATACAGTGGGTGGTCTTTTTCTGTCGTTTTTTACTTAGCAAATTAGTTTTAGATTGATTCATGTTGTGTGCATCCTTTACACTGCTGAGTAGTGTTTCATTGTATGTACTATATACCAGTATTCATTCATCTATTCACCTTTTTTTTTTTTTCAAGGGCAGTGTCACTGGCCCTCATATGTGGGACCTGAACTGGGGCCACTGGCTTCCCAAGCCAGCGCTTAACCACTTCGCCACTCGGCTGGCCCCTCATCTATTCACCTTTTGATGGACATTTGAGTTGTTTCCAGTTTTTGGCTATTACAAGTAAAGCTGACATGAACACTCCCATACACATCTTTTTATGGACATATATTTCCTTTTCTCTTGAGTCAATACTAAAGAGTGGAATGGCTGGATCATGTCATAGGTGTATGTTTAGCTTCTAAAGAAATTTTCAAACTGTTTTCCAAAAGGTTGTTACATTTTACATTCTCACCTGTAATGTTTAAGGGTTCAAGTTCCTCCACAGTCTTGCCTATACTTGTTATAGTCAGTCTTTTTAATTTTAGCCATTCTAATGGTGTGTAGTGGTATATCATCATGGTTCTAATTTCCAGTTCCTTCATGATTAATGTTGAGAATATTTTCATGTGCTTATTTACCATCTATTGAAAGCTTTTCCACATTAAAAAATTTGTATTGTTTGTTTTTTGTTTTGTTTTGTTTTTTTTTTGTTTTTTTTTTGAGGGCAGTGTCACTGGCCCTCATATGTGGGACCCGAACCAGGGCCGCTGGCTTCCCAGGCCAGCGCTTAACCACCGCGCCACTCGGCTGGCCCTATTGTTTGTTTTTTTACTGTTACATTTTGGGATTTTTTTTAGATATTCCAGTTCCAACTCTTTTGTCAGATTTATGCTTTGCCAGTATTTTTCTCCTAGACTATGGCTTATGTTTTCAGTTTTTAATTTTAATTTTTATGAACATAGATTTATCAATTTGTTATTTAATGGATTATACTGTTGATAGTATATCTAGAAAATCTTTGCCTAACACAAAAATTTTCCCCTATGTTTTCTTTTAGAAGTTTTACAGTGTTAAGTTTTGTATTTAGTTCCATGAATCACTTTTAGTTAATTTTCTTGTATGGTGTCAGGTATGAATTTAGTTTATTAAAAAAATAAATTATTGGGCCGGCCGAGTGGCGCGGTGGTTGGGCAGCTGGCTTGGGAGGCCAGCGGCCCGGTTCGGGTCCCACATGTGAGGGCCAGTGACACTGCCCTCAAGGGAAAAAAAAAAATAAAATAAAATAAATAAATAAATAAATTATTGGGTCGGCCAAGTGATGGTTAAGAGCTGGCTTGGGAAGCCAGCGGCTCTGGTTTGGTCCCACATATGAGGGCCAGTGACACTGCCCTCAAAAAAAAATAAAAATAAAAATAAATTATTATTTTTTTGCAGACTGAGATCCACTTATGCTAGCACCATTTGTTGAGAAAGGCTACTCTTTCTCCACTGAACTGCCTTTGTAAAAGAAATCAGTAGAATCCCATATATGATCATTATAAAAAGGATGGGAATAAGGAATACAGTAAAGTCCCCATTGAAAATGAAAGCATAATAGATTTACCCAGAAATTTTAAAACAAAATGGAAAATAATTAGTATAAGAATGAGAAAAATTCAGAATGGCACAGTAGGTAAACACTGTACTTACCATCTCTCACGACCACATCAAAATTACAACTAAACTACAAAACAGCCATCACTGAGAATCATATGAAATCTTGCTGAATCGAGGCCTTACAACTAAAGCCATACAGAAGAAGCCATCTCAAGACTGGTAGGAGAGGCAGAGATGTAGAACAGGTTAGTCTCACACCCCCGTGTGAC
The DNA here is from genome assembly GCA_033961575.1 of Aselliscus stoliczkanus. Lineage (NCBI taxonomy): Eukaryota > Metazoa > Chordata > Mammalia > Chiroptera > Hipposideridae > Aselliscus > Aselliscus stoliczkanus. The sequence continues at coordinate 60,503,445 of CM066732.1, read as the reverse complement.
TCTTAAAACTCGGGGGGGATCTCTCAGCTCCCTCTACCCCTGAAGGAACAAGGCCACACCAGGCTCCTCCGCCCAGGGTTCCAGTGCCAGGGAGAGAAATCCCCATAATTCTTGGCTGTGAAAACCAACAGAGATTGTGGCTGAGTGAGACGGAGAGCAACTGGAGCCCCAGGCACTCCTCTTAAAGGGACCCGCATGGACTTACCAACGGAACCACTGGCTCTGAGCTCCAGCACTGGGTCAGCAGCTGGAGAGGTGACAGGTACATACAGGGGGAACTGAATTGTCTGGCTTCAGGACAAGGGCTGGAGGGGCAGCTTTCCCCCAGACTGAGGAGCTGTCAGAAGCCATTGTTTCTTTGTTGAGCCATCCCCACCTGGTGTGCAGATACAGGTGACCACCATATCTGAGTTTCCATCAAGCTGGCTGACATCATTTGTTGGTCACACCCTGGTGATTCTAAGACCCAGCCCCACCCAACTTTCGGGCACACCCAAGCTGCTTCAAGTGACTTTTTTGTACAAACCACCTGCCTCTGAATTTCTATGTTTGAATACCTTCTCTTTCATATAGATTACCCAGATACCCCTGATATACTCTCTTACTCGTATTCAGTAGCACACCAGCATAGCACAGACCTGCCCCATTTCCCAGCCCATGTCTGCCAGCTGGTCTCTCTCTCTCTCTCTCTCTCCTCTTCTTCTCTCTCTCACACACAAACACACACACCCCTTATTTGAGTGACTTCCCAAATACCCTAATTTGCTGTAAAGTGAACCATAAAGTATTTATTAACAATGAAGAGAAATCACAGCTAAGTATCAGATATTCAAGAGGAAATGAGATTTAAAATAAATTCTAGATCATGGTTATTTTGGGGGAGAAAGGGACTAGGACTGGGATGGGAACATATATCTTAACTAAAAAATAATCTGAAGCAAATGCAACTATTAAGCTGTGATACAGCTGTGTGGTGTTTACATTTTTGTTTGAAATATTTTAAATCATTACAAAATAAAAGTACTACGGAAGGGAAGACAACATAGATGTGATTAGAGTGCAATAATTACTGTGAAAATAAGCAAGGTTCACAGACATTTTCATTTTAAAAATCTCATTGAGAAATGCAGGAAAACACACACACAAGGACTGCTTCGAAAGGGATTTAAAAAAGGGATAAAAAAATAATTGTGAAGGGGCCAGCCAGGTAGCTCAGTCCTCCCCCAATTCCCCAATGTTGTTCCCCTCCCCTAATTCCCCCCCAAAAAAAAAATAATTGTGAGGACTGTGAAGATTTATATGGAGAATGAATAGTAATGAAAAAATTCAACAAGTAAACATTTCACTGAAATTAGTTAATATGTATTTATGTTATACATATTTATTAATAATCGGTATAAAAGAAGACTAACTTTCAAACTTTCAGAGTTTATTTATTTATACAGAAAAAAACCCAGAATTATTTTAATAGGCAAAGCACCCAATTCCTACTTATCTTCTTTCTTAGGGGAAAAAAAAGTATACGATAAACAATTGTCATGGCATGTATGGATTAGTCTTACAAATGACATTGACAAAAACGATAAACATCTAAACTTTAGAATGTTAATGTTGCCAGCAGGCATAGATATCTCCAGCTATATAAATTAAATTCAGTCTATACCCATATAATCCTTTCCCACCCTTTCTCAGTATCATTGTGCTTTCATCATCCCCTCGCTGGCTCCATCTCTAGTGTTGGGAAGCACTGTGCCCAAGTCTTTTGCCATCCATTCCTATGCTAGTCCATTGAGGTGAACCTGAAAACACGATTCTGAGAAAGGAGCGGATACCTGGCTGGCCTCAACTCCTACCACGGAGACTGGAGGGAGGGTAGTGGGGTTGGTTGAATGTCCTCCCAGCCTTCATTCACTCCTTCACTTTTTTGTCCACATTAGGCTTGCTTTACATCCATCCGTAGGAGTCACAGAAGAGCAGGGGCGGACTGTGTGCCCTAAGATGACTGGAGCCAGGAAATCAGTCTGGCACTTCCCTGCCCCCTGGTGGTGCCCAGAGAACACAGGCCGGCTAGAGGAGGGTGGCCCTGCGAAGGGCGAGGCACCAAATCCACAGCCCAGGGGAAGTGAGCCGGGTGGGGAAGCAGTGATTCTGCACATTGGAACAGAGTGGGGGTCGTTGTGGTCAGCAGTTCGAGGTCTGATGATCAGTGGGCTAAGGGGGCAGAGTGGGATGGGAACAGCACATCCCACCACTGAAGGTCTCGATCGGGCCACATACATATCTACAGTAATACCTTGGTTTGTGAGCATAATTTGTTCCTGAAACAAACTACCCGTATTGCAAGGCATCGCTCGTTTCCCACATTAAAATGTAGTAGAAATGTTTGTTCATCTTGTGGAACACTCGCAAACCACGCTACTCGCAACCCAAGGTTTTACTGTATATATTTTAATTGTACAAATAGCATTAAAGAAAACGTTTATGACAACAATAAGAAATCACAGAACTTTACTGCTTTAACACAAGTGTTTTCATGGTTTCTTCCTTCATTGACTTGAGACTTCCAACTTAGTAGCTGGTTTTTAAAATTTACCATTATCCCAAACAATAGCAATGTTACAGTTATGATCCATTGAAGTGTAGCAGCATTTCTGCAGGGTCTTTGCTTGGGACCCCCCCAAAAGGATTCTCTGAGTGATGGAGGTGAGGGGGCTCCTTTGGTGGGTGCAGTTGGTAGAGCCCTGGGCTTGGCTCCTCTGGGCTGAAAACCCGTCCCCAAGAGAGCTCTGCAGGTAGGAGCCCACCCTGTCCCTATAGAAACAGTGTAAGAAGGCAGTGCTGGTGTACCTTCAACCGGGTCCCCGAAGGAGTGAGACCAGGGACTGAAGGATGACATTTAAGGACCAAATTTTACTCAGATCGCTTCTCAGGCCCGCCTTCCACCTTACTGGAAACTTTCTGAAAGAAATGTCTAGGAACCTCTCCACCCCAGAGCCAGGTAAAAGAACTTAAATAATGACCGTAGAAACCCCCATCTGAAACAGCTGTCCATGTTGTCTCAGCCTCTGGGCAGCACTGTTACTTTTGAACATGACACCACCAGGGGGCAGCCTGGGCCCACGATGGGCTACTCCGCCACAGGTTCACCTCCCGGACCCCGGATGCTTTCCTCTCATGGTCCCAGCTGTGCCATCGATTCTCTGAAAAGATACTACTGGGTTGAAAGTGGGTGCGAAGAGTGGGGGTGGAAGTTGCTGGCATTTGGGGGAACTGAGCAGGGCCTCTGGGGAAAAGTCCTTCAAATTCAACCCCTACCACAGTGCCAAGACCACAGTATGCATTCCATAATATTAAATAATGGTTGCGTGAAACTGAAGCAAAAGAAAAGCTCTAGGGGACGGAAGTGCGTGAGCATGCCTGGAGGAGGGGCTACCCTTTGACCAGGTTGGGTCTGGGGCCCTTGCCACCGCCTAGCACTTCTTGGAACACCGATAATGTCTTCCGTATATGGAATACTTGGATGTCTGAGTGACCCTTCCCCCACTTGGAGGGAAGTGACTGGAGGATTGGGGGTATGTGTCTGGGCTGTGTGGGGTGGGAGAGGCGACTTGAAACTCAGGGGCTGCACAGGGCAGCACAAAGGCTGTGGGTTTCATTCCCAGTCTTCGACTTATAAGAGGCCTCCAGGGGCGATACTGATATTGAGCCCACCCTGGCTGGGCCCTGCTGAGCCCATCACTCTGAGGGGCACGAGGCCAGGCCTGGCGGCTCCCCTCCCTGAAGGCCACTCACTTTTTTTACACAGGTGATCCATGTTCATTGTAGAAAAATGCCACATCACTCTTTATTGAACACCAGCACTAGCACCAGCCCCCTTGTCTCCAGGCACAGGGGCAGGTGGGCAAGGGGCTTGGTCCCCCGGCTGGGATGCAGTGGAATCCTGGCCTCACTACCACTCTTCCAAGGCCAGCGCCCTCCTGGATGCCTGGGGCTGCTTGCTCAGGTTTGTTCAAACTCCTGTTCACAGTAGCCTACGCTGAGGGGCTGCGCCTGGACACCTCGCCTGCAGGAGGACATGAAAAAACAGCATGAGATGAGCCACTCAGAACAGGGTCGGTCTTAGGCTCAGCAACACCTTTACCACAACCAACAGTCTCCCCTTCCCCTATTTCAGTGGGTCACAAACTGTGACTGTATACCAAAATGACTGGGGATCTCACTTCCAGAGACTCTCACTTGAGGTGGGGCCATGTTGGCAAGAATCTACATTCTCAACAGGTGGCCCAGGTGATTTCGATATAGGGACCCCAGGAACTTCGGGGGGCATTGCCCTATTTCTAACCTGCCTGTCTCTGTAACCCAGCCCCCAATACTCAGTCCCTTTAGAAAAGCGGTAGAGCCTGAGGGGTGCCCAGTGCTCTTGGCCCACTGAGCCCCCCTTTAATGGCTCCAAAAGGCTATAAATGAGGTGGCGGTGGGGGACTGTCCATCCATGCAGACAGAAAATCCTGTCCTTAGGTCTCAGCCTCACCTCTAGGCATGCCTCCTTTATTATCCAAGTAAGCAGTGTGCTCAGAGATGGTAAGGAACTAGCTCGGAGGCACCCAGTGAGTTACAGGCAGCTGAGGTTTGGATGCACCATGTTGGGCTCTCAGCCTGGGACTCTACTCTGTGCTAGGCTAGGCTGTGTCTCTCAGGTCCTCAAGGCCTGGGCAGTGGATGAATCATGGAAATGACCATCTTCTATAGTTCTATCCCCAGCAGGGGCACAGGTGTCACGAGAACCCATGGCCATGGCTGAGTACAGACTCTGAATTTGGACTGGTTCAAATCCTGGTTCTAAGTGACTTTGAGTATGTTACTTAACTTCTATGTGCCTCAGTTGCCTATCTCTGAAATGGAGATAAAACTACCTACTATATAGAGTTGTGGTGAAGACTCAATGAAATAATGCCTAAAGGGCTAAGCATAGCGCTTGCCCCACAGGAAGCCTGTAAGTGTTATTTACTTCTTTTCCTGTTAGTGAGTTGTCACAAGCCCCTGGCCTTCCCATTTCCAACCTACCTTAGCAGCTCACAGCGGAAGTGTGACAAACGCTTAAAGGCAAAGTCCAAATTAGTCACCGCCTTATTGCTCCATAGCCTCTCGGCAACAGCTCCTGCTCTGGGCCTGGAGGAAAGGGGGCACATACCAGGTTGGACCCAGGATTCCCTGCAAGGGATTGGCACACCCACAGGCCACTGCCTCTCCTTTACGCTCAGGGCCAAGGGATGTGACCAACACCTTATTCAGAGTGACAGCCTGGCTGGAGGGCTTGCAGGAACCTCAAGGACTCAGCTCCATCTTCATTAAAATGTGGGGTGACCAGTTAGCTCAGTTGGTTAGAATGTGGTGCTGATAACACCAAGGTTGCTAGTTCGATCCCCACTGTGAGCTGCGCCCTCCATGCCATTGAGCAGGAAAGCAATGTATAACCAATGACCATGGCTGTTCCCCAACTAAAAAAAAAAAAGGAATTTAAATTGTGGACAGTGATCCCACACACATGGGAAGCAAAGTCTTAAGGGCATCATGACCTGTTACTGACGGGAGCATCAGCAGCAGGTGTTCTCATGACGTAGGCTTCGCTCCCCGCCCCCAGGCTTGGTGAGGCTATTGAAGAGACAGCCTAGGAAGTCTCACTGGAGGAATCATGGACCTCAGGGTTGGATCCTGAGCATGTCATCTGTGCTCCCCAGGCCTCATTATCTGTGCAGTGAGGCTAACAGCCTCTCTCCTACACACCTAGTGGGTTGTTGGGGAAGCAGAGACAGAAGTCGGAGGGGAGGTGAATATGACATACGAACTGAAGGATTGCTACTATGCCCCTTCTCTTGCAGGCCTGAAGGAGGGCACTGTCTGGGGGTGGCTGGATGGGATTGAGTCTGGAAGGGAGGCCCCGTGCCCAAAGCCCACCCCTCCGCCTTCAGAAAACCCTTACCAGAGCCTGGGAACCAGGTTTGTGATGTCCACATACTCTCCCCACATGCAGGCCTCTCCACCAATCACCAGGGCCTTCTGTTCCACGCTCCCTAAGGGAGACCAGGCAACTCTAGGGCGCCCCTTCACCCTCCTTCTCCTCAAACAGCTGGTCTCACCTCCTAAGGTGAGATATCCAGCCCAGAGCCCCGCCTCCCACCCGGTGCCCCTGCCCAGCTTCCTTTGGTCAGCATGGAGAGCACCCTGCTTTCACCTTCAAACGCCAGGGGATCCACCATGTAGTACTCTTTCCAATCAGGGCCGTAACTTATGCGGTTCAGGTACCAGGGGGCAGAGAGCAGGGCCCGGAAGCCGGCACTAGTGATCAGTGCCACCTCCTTCAGATAGTGTATTGGTAACTCTTCTCGCCAAACCTGGATGACTGTGTCTGGCCGAACCTGTTACAAAGGTCAAATGGCAGCAATGGTACACAGCTGACAAGATTCCTGGGCCACATTATGATGCAGGCATCCCAGGTCAACGGGCGTGAATCCCCTCTGTTCCCTGGCAGCAGCGAGGCATTTCTCTGTGACCTCTGGCCACTGAGCTCCTAGCCTGGTGCCGGGGTCAAGGGCACCACAGGCCATAGGAGAGCGCCCTGCTGTTTCATCCCTCCGTCCTCCCGCAGCCCCTCGTGTCCACACTGAGATGTGATGCTGGCTGTGAGCTAAGGGAGGCAAGAGGAGGAGCCCAGGAGACTCCCCAGGAGCCCGCATGTCCAAGAGTCTCCAGATGGTTCTGAGGATGGGACAAGGTTCCTGCAGAGCCCCTGCATGTGGCAGGACGCCAGGATCTTACTGGTCAACAATGAAGAAGGAAACCCTCCTCCCACAGGCCTGCAAAACCCAAGTCTATGACTCAGGATGGAAAACCCAACCCATGTGTGAGTCTCGGGAAGCCCAAGTCACTGAGCAGCAGAAATGAGTCTTGATTTGTTTCCTCCCTACGAGTCTTCCCTCTGTAGTGAGGGAAGGCAGACCCAGACCTCTGCGACCTTTCTGAAGGGGAATGGACAGACGGTCCCAGTGTCCTGAACGTTAGAGCCTAATCCAAATAGGGAGGACCGGTCCGTACAGAGATGAGAAGGGCTGGGGGACCAGTGGGGGCCACTGAGGGTGACTCCCTGTCTCTCTGTCCCTGGCTCACCTTTACTTTATTATCAAACACCTCCTGCCACACCACGTAGCCCTTGCCCAGGGCAGAGACGATGTCGAGTAGCCTGGGGAGTAAAGACAGGGTCTGCTCAGTTCAGACAGGCTCCAGGCTGTTGGTGCCCGTGCTCCAGGGGTGAGCCCGCCTACGGGCCCGTTCCTCACTGAGCAGTGCCTCCCCCACTCGGGAACTGACCATTCCAAACCTGAAAACACAGGACAAGGCACCCCTTTCAGGGACCCAGAGAGTGGTCAAGCAGGGCCTGGCCCTGGTATGGAGAGTGAGGACGCCCGAGGAGGTGTCAAGGGACCCAGCCCACCCTCCTTCCTTCCTCACGTCTGGATGTAGTAGGACTCCAGCTGTTTGAAGTCATCACCAAAGCCCTTCTTCTTCATAAAGGCCTGGATATCTGGGTTGGACTTCCTGAATTCCAAGAGAAAATGAAGATTGTTTCAACATCCTCAAAACCCAAAGCCAGGGGATCCACTATGTATAATACTACTAACTGGGGATTAGTCAAGTGGCCTCCCACAACTTCCTTTTTTCACCTAGAAAAACAATCACCTGAGGATCTGAGGCCCCAGATACGGAAAGCGTGGCTGAACAAAGCTGCATGGAGGGGCCCGGACGTAGGCTGGGAAAGTTGGAGCTGGAAGCTCTACTCCCAGAGAGAACACGCATGAGTGTCCCTGGGCGGCGCCCGTGGCCCTGAGGTTGGGCCTGGGGCTGCGGTGCGCTGGGTCCGGCTGTTCTAACCCCCGCCGGGCACGTTCCGCAGCTCCCTTAAATTGGTCCCTTATTCCAGCGGGACACAAGCACTGTGCAACTCCCTGCCCCACAATGTCTGTGTTTTGCTTGCATTTCCTCCTGGGATGTTTTCCCCTCCTCCATGTCTGAAAAAAGCCAAACTATTTCCCCAGATTCAGCTCCCACTTCTTTGAGGGCAGTGTCACTGGCCCTCACATGTGGGGCCCAAACCGGGGCCGCTGGCTTCCCAAGCCAGCGCTTATCAACCGCACCACTCTGTCGGCCAGCTCCCACTACTTGAAGGAGCCCGTCCGCCTTTTTGAGCTAAGTAGATCCTAAGGTTTGGATCTTACAGTTTAATACTAAGTGGACACGGCTGTATATTAGTCTCAAATTCATCTGTGTCTTGACTCTTCCACCAGACTACTTTAAACCTTCAAAAGCAGGGATTATTTTTTCTCTATCCTAGATTTTTTCAGATAATTCTGTGCCCAGCGCTGGTTTTTCCATAAGTAACTTAAGGATATGACAAGAAGGGAGAGTTTGAATTCACAGCATTGCCAACATCAGATAGGACCTCTCTATAGCTGAAGCGAGGAAAGGCCCAGCCCTGAGCCACCTGCACGGAGACAGAATTCTCTGGAAGTTAGCCCCTGGGGAGCACCTCTGCCAGACAGCCTGTCATGGGCTAATCTCTATTCTGAGTAAGCATTCATCAGGATGGGATGGGAAGACCAAAGGGCTCGTACCAGCAGGAGAAATCAACCTCATCTCCTCCAAGGTGAAGATAAAAATCCGGGAAGACAGAGCTGACCTCCAAGAAGAACGTACTCATGAACTCATAGGTGCTGTTGACAACGGGATTCACTGGTCCAAAGGTGCCAGACGGCTGAGACCCAGAGTAGCAAGGAGTCAGTAATCCAGAGACACCTAAGCCAGTAGAGAACCCCACACAAGTATCACAAACACACAGAATCAAGCGCAGTCATACACACAGCATTAAGGCGCTCAGAGTAAGGCAGTGGCATTCATAAACACTACACATACACAGGCAGAAATATGCTGGAGTCACAGACACTGGTAATCGTGAGTGTTTAATCAAAGAAACACAAATACATCCACAATTGTAGACACTCAGAGGCTGGGTAACAGCCAGACAACCGGCAGCACATGCACTCTTGCCTTGACATGCTGCTTCCAGCAGGGGTCACCCTTGCTCCTGATGTCTGTTTTGCTCACACTGCCGATAGGCAGAAAAGCAGAGAGCACTGTTCAGCCAAATGGGCACAATCTTTCTTCCATTCCTGGGCACAACACCCTGCAAGCGCATCATTAAGACGAGGCCACATGAGAAGAATTTGCCCATATTTTAATAGTAAGACGTGGCCTCCTTCACCCAGAGCAAGTTCTGCCTATCTACATTCCCAGGTGGAAGAGGCTGATGGTGGGGGCATGCCACATCCAAGTGCCAGTGCCCTAACACCCCCGGAGGGGGCTCAAGAGACTTCCTCCTACCTCTGACATTTTTTTTACCTGGTCCCCAGGACAGAGTGTGGCCAGGAGTGTCAAATTCTGCCAACACACGGATACCCCGAAGCCGTGCATATTCAATCACTTCCTTCACATCCTGTGCTGTGTAGATGTGGGTGGCAGGGTTGTAGGACCCCTGGAAGGGACAAGACATGCTTAGGGATCTCATTTCCCGAAGGCGAGCAGAGAGGATGCTCAACATGCCTCCAGGACTCCCCAGATATCGGAAAATCTACCCACAGACTTTTGGCATCAGGGACTATCTTTAAGGAACTTAATAGAACTTCTCACAAACCATCACATCTATTGTTTTATCTGCATGTCAGGATGCCAGTGAGATGAACAAGGTAGGTATTATGCCCATCTAATAGAATATAAATAAACAAATAAAAAAAAAAAAGAGAGCCAGAGAGGTTATCTCCTGAAGGTCACACAGCAAATTCATGGCAAACTCTGGACTTGAACTTGGAGTCAGGTCCAGTGTCGGCGTGTCCCTAACACTGGCTGGTTAGGAGGAGAGCTGGTGTCCTTGTCAGTGGGGCTACAGCCAGGTTCAGACATCGACCCATAAACTTGCTCAGGGCGAAACCAAGACATACCTTTCTGCTGAGTTCTGGAAAGCTGAAGCTCTCATACGGAAAGGAAGGGTCATCCACCAGGTGCCAGTGGAACACGTTGAATTTATTGTATGCCATGACGTCCTGCAGGGCAGAGCACACACTGTGAACCCATCGCAGGCATTCCAGCTTCAGCCTCAGGCTGGGGAAGCGGGGAGACTTCCAGGCTGCACCACAGACCCCACAGACCCAGCATGCCCAGCTTCCTGTTGTGTTTACAGGGTCTGTCAAACCTCCCCTCTGGGAGAGGCTGACAGGCAGGGGAGACCCAGCACACTTCTTTCCCCAGGGCACATTCAATCGCCTCCTTCACATGCCGTGCTGTGTATAATAGATGTGGGTGGCAGGGTGGGAGGGCCCCTGTAGGACCCCCATCCAAAGGGGGCTGACAGAAGCGGTGTCTCCTCTTTACGAGATGAGTTCTAGCTACATTGAGTGGAGGGTTGCAGCTATGTGGTACCCTGGAGTCTTCCAAAGGCCCCCCAATACCCTGAAGACTAACACTTCCTCCTGCCATTTGTTTTGGGTAGCCTGACTCATGTTAATCCAGACTGTGAGGGGTGTTGTGAATTTAGTAGCCCCATAACCCCTAAATCTCAGAAGCCAAGACTGGGAGCTGTCTCCACTCCTTTGGTTCCACCAGAGCAGGGGTCGGCAAACTTTTGAGACAGCAGAGCCTCCAGGGGTCAGCAAACTGTGGCTTGCGGGTCACAAGCTCCGAAGTAAAATTGAAAATGAAAATAAAACTATCATAGTTTCATTCATAACATTTTTACAGGATATTATTCACATAATGGTGATTATATAAAAATATATTTATGGCTCTCGAATAATTTTTAAATTGTTGTGAGGGACAGGATTGGCTCTTCCAGGGGTCGGCAAACTTTTGAGACGGAACGTACCCAAAGAGCTGCAGTTTGCCGACCCCTGCACCAGAGGAACAAAGAAAAGAACAGACTCTACAGCTGAAGCAGCAACTGTCCGATCGGCCTGATGACTGAATGCAGGATAGGAATGTCCCCAGGTAAGGCTTGGGAACATCTTTCCCACGACCTTGTCCTAAGTAAACTAGAGTGAGCTCTACTGCTCAAAGAAGCCAATCCGTAAACTACCTTCTGCATCCCTCCAGACAGCCTGGAATGGGTCCCCAGGAGCCGGGAGGAGATTTAAATCATTCTCGTTACTGTTTTAAGTTGTGGGGCAAGTCATCCTTCACATTGTTCCTAGGTGCTCAGGAAGTTACTTACCTCTCTCTGTCACTCTCTAGGAAGATGGCAGCCAGGCTACCCCTTGCCCCATCACCCCAGAACCCTACGGGTAAAGAAGGCCATAAGGCCTGAGTACCAGAGTGTCCAGGATGCTAGGCAGTGGCAGATAATGGCGAGATGTATCCAACAACAAGCCCCGGTGAGGGAAGCGGGGAAAGTCCTCAATCTCCGTCTTGTTGATAAAGAGCTGTGTGGATCAAACATTGACCATGTCAGGGCTCAAAGGGAACTCATTGTGGGGGTGGGGGGGTGGGGGATGAGGAAAATGTCTCCCGAGATTCCTGAAATGCTAACCTATTGGTAGCTGTCTCCCCCAAACACCCCACACCTCCATCTCAATGGTCATAAGTAGGAACCTGTCCCACCCTAGCCAAACACAGCTGTCCCCCACACCACTAACTTACAGATTCTGGGTTTTTACTGTTAACATGTTTGCTTTTTTCAAAGCAGTGTGGTCTCAAGGTCATTACTAAATAATGATTCAGGGAGCTAAATTACAGTGTTTCCAAACAGGCCAAGTCTACCTAACTAGTTTCCACCCAAGTGCCCTTGTATACCCTTGTTGGGGCCATCGCAAGCCACCAGAGCTCGAAGGCAAAATAAGATATTCTCAGGACTCTCAACGGGGGGAGCCAGCCCTAGAGACTTCAAAGGAACCCTCTGAGGGCCCACACTCACCGTGCCTTCAGGGGCTCTCCAGACAAGTTGGCTAAAAGTCTCCAGACCTCCAGGGAAATAGAGAGGCAGAGTCAAGATTCAGGAAGGTAGGGAAAGACACACATCCACCTGGGAGGTTCCCACTGTGCCAGAGGAGAATGCGTCAGCACACAGCAAAAGTGGCCATAGTGGGGGCTTGAGGATTCTCAGCAGCATGAAGGGGGGGGGGTACCAGGAAGCTGGCGTCGAGTTTTGCTGTGTATTTTACTTTGGGAGGGGGTAGTGTAAGGGGTTTTGGTGACCCTCCTTGGAACACACTAACCCCCAAAAACCACATACCTCTTAGCCATATTTCTAAAGCCGTGAGAATATTGAGAGGCCCAGACATGTGCCTGTGAGGCCAGGTGTAGGGACAATCAGCCTGCACAGGGATAAAGCTTTTCAAGGACAATACCCATTGGAGCTAAGGGAGCGGAGAAAAGGGTCCCCAGTCTGCTGCCCCTTCACTCCTCCCAGGCTGAACTGTGAAAAAGTAATCACAGCTTGAGTTCTAGGTCCACAGCTGGACCTCCAAGACAAAGAATCACCCACTTTTCCTCTTTGGAGCTTGACAGGAGACCCAGCTATAGAGGGCTGAACAACAGCAGGCAGCAGCTGGCCCAGGACTGGCCCAGTCCACAGGACACAGGCTCCTAGATTCCACCAGGCCCAAGGGCAGTCCAGAGCTTTGTATGTTCTCAACTGCTGGAGCCACACCCCTGAAAACCCAGCAGAAGCCCCAGGAAGGATTCCCAGGGTCCCAAATTTTCAGAATGAAAGAATCCATCAGAACTTAGTAGCCTCTCATCACCTAATTCAAGACAAACCACTAGGATACTGTTTGGCTCATCTCCCCTCTGACGCCCAGCATTCCGGTTGCAGATTTCCCCCTTATCCAACCAGACTAATCATTAGCACTTGCACAAAAGGTACGAGGGGGCAGAAAGGGGAGGTGGCATGCCGTTTCTCCAAAACACAGGAGAGGGGAGAGGAGGGGCAAGGGAATAACGACAAACCAAACCAAGGTTTGGAGTTCTGTGAGAATTTCCCTCATCCTTCACCTGCAGAAGTTTTACCAAAAGCAGGTATTTGGCTAAGTCTGTACCTAGGGACCAAGTACCTTTCCGGGAAATCAAGAGGAAAGGCACAGTCCTCTCACCTGGTATCTCGTCAAAGCCTTGTTTTCTCCCAAATAACAAAATTCTACACATTTTACTACTACTTACCTCTTCTTTTGACATTTATCTATTTCTTTTGATGTAGTTTTCCTTTTTAATGAAACCTGGCCAATTAGTGTCTTTAGTGAGAGCTGAATGGACAGTTCCTGTGGCGGAGCTGGCCCTGCCCCGCCGACACCAGCAGCAGCAGCCTGCAAGGTCTCCTGCTGCTTCCCCAGAGTGCCTGCCCAGGAGGACTGCTGCCAGCGCCCAGACAAAACCTGTCAGCTTCCAGGGAGGCTGTAAGGGAGCACTCCTTCCAGGGGGCTGGGGAACACTCCACTTGGTTTCCATAAAGAAAGCTTCCTAAAGTGGGGGCACTGCTGGGCCCCCAGTCCTGTCCTCCTGCCCCTACAATGCCAACTGCCCCCATCATCCTTCGGTCTCTCTCCCAGCATCAGCCCCACCTTGTTACCTCGGAGAGCTCCCCAGACGGTCTCAGCGAGAAGGAAACACTGCTCATCACTTACAGTCAGGGTGTCTGGAATGACAGCAATGACCCGATCTGGTTAAGGATTTCTACTCTCAGATTACAGACCACATGTTTTGGATAAATCCTTGGATTAAAAAAACAATAGCAAGGGCCGGCTGAGTGGCTCGTTGTTTAAGAGTTGGCGTGGGACGCCAGCTCTGAGCAGCAGGGCCCCCAATTCGGATCCCACATATGAGGGCCAGTGATGCTGCGCCCTCTACAGCTAAGATGGTGAACAACAGCTCCACCTGGAGCTGGGCTGCTGTGAGTCCCCGGGACAGCGTAGGCTGCAGCCCCTGCTGCAGTGGGCTGCCGTGAGCGGCAGTTCAATGGCCGGTGAGCGACTGCCTCAGCCGGGAATAACACAATGATAACACCAACATGGGCGAGTGAAGTGACGTCCTCCACAACTAGACTGAAGAACAAAAGGACAGCAACTTGTCTGTTCCCCTTCCCCAGTTCCCCAACGTTGTTTTTTTTTTTTTTTTTTAAAGATTTTATTGGGGAATTGGCGGAGGGGAACAGCGTTGGGGAATCGGGGAAGGGGAACAGACAAGTTGCCGTCTTCTTGTTCTTCAGTTTAGTTGCAGAGGATGTTGCTTCACTGTTGGTATCGTCATTGCGCTCTTCCCGGATGAGGCAGATCGGTCGCTGGCCTCTGGATGTCGCTCATCACGGCTATTGGCAGCTCACGCTTGGCTGCCAGCCGCTCACGCTGGCTGCGGGCCACTCACTGTAGCCTACGGCAGCCCACTGCAGCAGGGGCTGCAGCCCACACCATCACCGGGGCTCGCACAGCCCAGCTCCAGGTGGAGCTGTTGTTAGCTGTAAAGGGCAGTGTCACTGGCCCTCATGTGGGATCCGAACCGGGGCCGCTGGCATCCCAAAACCAGCGCTTAACCAATGCGCCACTCGGCCGGCCCCCCCAACGTTGTTCCTTTCCCCAATTCCCCACTAAAATCTTTAAAAAAGAAAAAAGAACAGCAAGATCACAATTTATTTTTCTTTCAAAGAGGAGACATCCCCAGAGCAGGGCAGCTGCAGGTCAGCCAGGTCTGGGCCAGAGGGACAGGTGGTCACCCAGGAGCTGCAGGCCCTAGAAGATGATGTGTGATGAGGGTTAAGCCAGAATAGAGTTGTCTCTGAAGTACCACCCACCTTGTGGGTCAGTTTCTCCCCCAAGAAACATGAATCCCCGCCAGCCTTCAGCTGAAAGTATGAAGCGTCCTACAGGCAAAGGGGCGGGTGATGCTGGGAGGGTGGGTCCAGGTCTCCACGGTCCCAGGACCTCTATAAGTATCTCCTTTGCCTTTTCCCCCAGGCTTCAGCTGCCGCACCCGGGAATGGGAGGAAGAAGCCAAGACTTGATGTTCACTCTGCAGACTGGGAAATCCCCAAATGCTGCCACCCAGGGATGCCAGGAGGCAGTCACCGGACTTGACCTCATCTCAGCACAAATGACCAAAAACTCCTGCTCTCCCCAGGGCAGGATTTCTTAAAGAAAATCAGCAAAGTGTACACATTCCTAAAATGACACTGGAATTATGCTCAGTGCAGAGGGTGGTGTCCTGTGGGACACAGTGAGCAGCCAGCGTGACGGTCCAGTCTGCCTGTGGGCTCTGACAGTACATAGGAAAAATGCACCTTCTATGGCCCTTGGCTTTGGTGGCCCTTGGTGCCCACAGTCACAGAGGGCTCCAGGCAGGTGCTTGCTCTTCTAGGACTGAAACAGGGTGGTACTTACAATTCTCCACTGACTCCAAAGAAGGAAGCTCATCGCATCCAGGAGTAACCACAAGGACAACCAACGAAGTCTTCTCCGATGTTTGCTGTTCTCCTGCAAGGACAGTGGAAACTGGGTGTGGCTGACTGGCCACTGCAAGTTAACGGGCAAAACCAAAGCCCCTCAGGACGGCCCCTAGCTCTAGGCCTTCAGATCACATGTGTCATGAAGGAAAGGAGGACAGGGCACATGCCCTCACAGGCACTGCCTAGACATCGGTCCACCTTGACCTTCGCTTGTGCTCCCCTTTCCCCAGTACCCGCCTGGCCATGGAGGAATGATCAGGTGGCAGCCATTTGTAATCAGGACTGTATTTCTGGTTTGGTACAGTCAAAGCACCAGACTCCAAGACCTCAGCAACTGCTTGAAACTAAAGGCAGCTCTAGAGCGTTGTTGCTTAAAGTGTGGTCTGTGGATTAGATGCATCTGTAAACAGTGTCACTGGCTGGTCACCAGACAGGAAGTTTGGCTGGTGCCAGAATGTAAATCAATTATGCCAGAATGAACACATTGTTTAGTTCTAACATTTTCCCCCACAAGGTCTTCTTGATGAAGGGGACAGTTTTCCATTCTGGTGTGCAGTGCTTCTCCCCTCACTGCAGACTGGTGCCTGAAGGAGCACTGCTCCTGAGAAAGCCCAGGAGCTCAGGTGAGCGCATGCAGCAGATGACAGGGGTGTCCTACGTGAGGGAGGCCTGAGATGATCGGGCTGGTGCCCCAGTGAAGGCACATGGTCACTAGCCCATCCTGCTTCCTTCCCTCCTCTTCCCAAACAGTGTCTCTGTCCAAGACTTCCCCCAACAGTGGAAAGCCACCCTGTCTGCGCCAACATACCATCTTACACAGCCCCACAGACCCCGGTCTGTGCTGGGAAAAAGCCCCAGTACCAATGCACTGTCTTCCCACCCTGCTGCCGGCCCTTCTCTGTGACCTTCAGGTGGTTGTGACTGTGCTGTCTCAGCCTAAACCTCAGTGAACTCCCTCTCTCTCCTCTTTCTGGAGCCACATGTGTCCCCACTGGCACCACACCGTCCATGACTTCCTACAGAGCTACAGAGGCAGGGACAGGAGGGCCTGGCACAAGGCTGGGACAGAGGATTGAGAACCAAACCGGAACCCTACATGTTACCCACCTCAGTGGAAGGAATCCAGGAGCCTTGAGCCATCTCAGGGAAGCCTGCCCACCCCTCCCGAGTAGGGCCTCCTGGCTGCAGCCCAGCTCTCAGCTCTGCCAAGAAGGAATATTAAGGGGCCCTTTCCTATCATCCTGAACAACTACTCTTTCCCTTCCCAGTAAACACGCTGTGTCCTCACTCTAATTCATGCCTAAACCTTGCAGGAAGAAGGGAATTTGAGGCTCATCTGGGCCAAGCCGCTCACTGCTACATTGTATACCCTAAAAGCTCATCCCCATAACACAGAAGGACAACCAGCCTTCCGGGGCAGGGAACCTCTCAAAGCAGAACCTATAGGGTCATCCCAAGCCCCCCAGACAGACAGACATCTCTGCAAAAACAAAGAGCAGGGAGGATTTACAATGGTGCTCATTCTTTGGCAGAGGGAATGTCATCAATAGTGCAGCAAGAAGTCTGTGTAGTGCCAGGTGGGTACTGTTGACTAACTATGATGTACACCTGAAACTAATATAATACTGTCTGTTAGCTATATTTTAATAAAAATATTTTTTAAAAAAGAGCAAGAAGGACTTAACTGAGGAGTGAGGGTCCAGAAAAGTGTAAAAGAATATCCCTCCTTCAACGATGCCTTCTCTCCCACCTCCCTGTCCCCACTCCATCCCCACATCGCAGAGCCAGGGGAACACTGTGTGGAGGCTGTGTGCGTGTCTATGCAGACAGCCGGCTCAGCCGTCCCAGACAGGACAAGAGTGCAGAGCCTCAGGGCTGGGCCTTGGGGCCTCGCTGCTCGTCTGGCACCTGAGGAGGAAGCAGGACTAATGCACATGCCGCTGCCCCTGTCACTGTCCTGGTGACAAGAGAGGCTGCACAAACCCCAGATTTCTCTGAACTATTACTTGGAAGAGAAGAAAACAACTAATTTTTGCAATTATTTCTATTACATCTTATTTTTCTAAAACTCACCCATGCTCCACTCTCTAAATCTATAGTCTTTTAGAGGGCAGGGTCAGAGACTCCTTTGAAGTGCTAATGAAAATAAAAGGACTATTTCCCCCTTAGAACAATGCCCCTAATTTAAGGGCTCGTCCCTCCACACCTGCCACCAACCTTATGGGAAAGAATCACTGTCCTCAGTGTGCCCAGTGACTCATCCGGGTTTGGGCTGCTGCTTAAACACACACTGAGGGGGACAGTCTGGGGGAGGTGGTGATGTGAGAGCTGGCAAAACAGGGGGGACACTCAGTCCCTTAAAAGGATGCAGACAGAGGATCACTGGCTTTCTACCTCCCAAACTGGTCCTCTGAAGAGAGCAGGAAACAGGCAGGGGCCAAGCCTGCCACCTCTGCACAGCACGCGCCTGCTGCTCTGAGACGCCCTGAGGTGTGGGAGGCACCAGAGTCAGGAGCCCATCAGGCAGCTGTCTCCTCGGCACACTCACAACACACCTGCCTGGCGGGACAGCTGGACATTCTGAAGCCTCAGGAAGCAGCATGATAAACAGAGCACTGAGCTGGCAAGTCAGGAAAGGTTGGTTCTGGCTCTGGTTCTGCCGGTGCAAAGCCAGGCGAGTCTCAGGCTCCCCCGTCCTCCCCTGTAAACAGCGGTAAAGTGGGACTGATCCAGGCCACCCGTCGTTGTCCTCCGAGCTGACACCATGGCTCCACACAGTACAGATCGTCTACTCCCTGCATGACCACTGCTTCCTATCTCCCAGCTCCCTCATCTCCCTGCTTTCATGGGAACTTGATCTTTTTGGGGTCACTGAAAAGTTTTTTTTCGTTTGTTTGTTTTTTTAATTTAAAAAGTTGAAAAAATTCAAACAGAATTTAGGTATCCCTCCTTTACCCCCTCTCTGAAGAGATAACCACTGTTAGTTTTCTACCCTTGTGTCTCCCTCTTAGCATGGTTAGCGTTATTCATCAGACAGGTCAGCCGGCCAGGAAACCCAGAGAACGGCTAGCACCAAAGTCCCACTGCTGAACCTCCTCCAGATGCCAGAGCCGGGACTCTTCCATTTCCTTTCTTTTTTTTTTTTTTTTTTGAGGGCAGTGTCACTGGCCCTCATATGTGGGATCCGAACCGGAGCCGCAGGCTTCCCAAGCCAGCACTTAACCACAGCGCCACTCGGCCGGCCTTTCCATTTCCTTTCTGTTGTCCGTCCTCTCCCACCTTCGTTTCCTTCCCTGCTGCCCCAGATGTGGTCCGTCACCTCCGACCCAAGCGAGCCAGTACTTTCAACAACATCTCTTTTTTTCTCCTGTGGCATCCAGTGGGCAAAACTCTCGATCCTAAATCAATCTAACATCTCCCTTCTGTGCACTGAATCCTGGCTACTTCTCTCTCCACTGGAGGGAAGGGGAAAAGTCACATAACAGTGGGATTGGGCCACTGATAAAATCATGGTCTTGCTGGCCCTTGATACTGCCCTGAAAATCTATCACCACTATTGCTTTTTCCCTAACTCTGCAACAGCTATTTCAAACTTCTACCACTTTCTTCATGTCTATAGCTTGGTCACCACCTTCCTTACTCTTGGCAGGCAATTGGAACTCCCATCTGTCCCTACCTACCTTCCCCTTCCTCTCTGACAAAATTCTTTACAGCACACACCTGGCCTTTAGCATCTCCTCCTCCCACCTTGGTGGAAGGGGTTTCCTTCCACCTGGCTCTGGGCCTCTCCTCAGGCTCCTCCTGTATAATTTACTTCCCTTTTCCCCAAAGTCTTCAAATTATTTCTTTCTGGCGATTCTTTCCCATCAGCATTAAAATATTCCCAAGTCTCAACTGGATGTCATCTCATTTTTTTCTTTTTTGCGTTTTTTCTTCATTTTCCCACCACCTTCTTCTATGTGTGTTCTTTTTGCGTTTTTTCTTCATTTTTTCTACCACCTTCTTCTATGTGTGTTCTCTTTTTGCGTTTTTTCTTCATTTTTCCACCACCTTCTTCTATGTGTGTTCTCTTTTCGTGTTTTTTCTTGATTTTTTGGATGTCATCTCAAACAGTCACCCTTTCACTTGCCTGCCAGTTACACAGAAGATCTCGAGGAAATGTAACCTGAGCAGAGTCTAGTAGGTCTGGGTTCAAATCTTGGTTCTTTCTAACACGGGGCGCTAGCTGTGGGACCCTGGGCATGGTATTTTCCCTCTCCCAGCTGCAGTTTCCTCATCTGTAAAGTGGGGATGGTGGCAGTACCCACCTTCTGGGCTGCTGGGAAGATGAAAAGAGTTAATGCACGTGAAATGCTCAGCTCAGTGCCCAGCACATGCGTGCTGGTGGAGTTGGCCATCTTTCGTCCTCTTTGTAGCCACTTCCTGACATCCTACCTACTTGTCAGTCTGCTGTAATCTGGCTTCCTTCCGCCACTCTGAAAATGCCTTCCCTGAGGTCCTGTGGCTGTAACTAAATTCAGGGACCCTTTTCCATTCATTCAGTCACTCAACAGTGATTTATCGAGCACTACCATGAACCAGGTGTTCTAAGTGCTGGGGATGCAGCAGTGATCAAAACAGATGAAACCGTTAAGCGCTGGCTTGGGAAGGCAGTGGCCCTGGTTCGGTCCCACATATGAGGGCCAGTGACACTGCCCTCAGAAAACAAAACAATAACAAAACAAAAAAAAAAAACAGACGAAACCCCCTGCTGTCACAGGGCTGATATTCGAGTGCTCACTCACTCCTTCTGAGGACTCTTGGCAGCATCTGACATCCCAGGTCTCCTTGAAACTAAACTCCCCTGGCTTAGGGAACACTGCTCTCTCTTGGTTTTCCTTGTAACTCCTTAAATAGGCTTCCTCATTCTCCATTCCCTTCACTAGCCCCTATGCGCTGGTGTTCCCCGGGGGTCGCAAACTTCTCTTTTTCTCCTCACTTACTCTCTCTCTCGACAATGTCCTCCACTCCCTCTTAGGCTGATGACTCTCAGATCTAACTTTTCATGCCAACTCTTCTGGAGTTTTAGACTCATACACCTCCCTTCAAATGTCTCAAAAGCACCTCAAATCTTAAATACAAAACTGAACCAACTCTTCATTCCTCTTCACAGCCGATCTCTCTCAGTTGGATTATATCCCATCTATTGATTTACCCAGACGAGAAACTTCCTCCTTCTCCCATCTTTCTGAGTAGATCACAAATTAATTCACTTAATATTTATTGACAGTATTTATTGACTGTCTACTATGTGTCAAACACTGCCAAGCACTGAGATTACAACAGTAAAAAAGAAAAACCTAATTAAGTCTTATAACTACAAAACTCTTATTAACTCTTAACATCATCACCATTTCTGCACTCCCATTGGTCAATGCCTTAATTCAGCATCTACCAGTTGGTCTCTTCCTGCCTCCATATGTACTCCATTCAAATCTACTATCCTTTGTGATCTTTCACTATGAAAATTAGATAATGACAATCTCTGCTCAGAGTGCTCCAGTGGCTGCGTCTAGGTTTCAGGAGAAAGTCCAGAATCCACTGGATGATTATAAGAACTCAAGCCTTGTTTTACTCTGCTTCTGAGTAGGAACTGTCACAGTAGCACAATAAACTCTTTACAGAATCCTGAAAATGCCACATTTTATCCATACTTTTCTTTGCACATACTGCTTCCTTCAATGGAAACAAAATTTGCATTGCTTCCACATCTCAGCTGATTAAGAAACAGCTCTGGTTTTCATTTTATAAAACTTTGCTGTATGCCCCCACCCTTTCCTAAGAGACCTTCCTATGTGATCATGAAGGAACACATTCAAACATTTTTCATAACATTTATTTTTAATATACATTGCTTGTCTATCTCCTCACTGAGGCTGTAAGTTCCTCAACAGCAGGGACCAATCTCAGTGTCTTTGTTTCCCAGTGCCTGACACACCGTAGTCATTCAATAAATGTTTGCTGAAAAAATAAATGATGCTAGAATTTAAAAAAATGCATATTTAATGGTATGTATGCATAATGATTGAGGTACATGATAATCAGGCATAAATGGCATAAAGTTAATGTAGAGGTTACTTTTCTATATCCAAACCTTGTATTTCTGAAGTCCTGGGATTGGGTGGGGATGGTAAGAAGACACCCAGACATACAGAAAGTGCCTTTTCAGACACTATTCTGAAGACCTCTAGGTCTGTAACTAAGGGTTCAGGTCTTTCCACTTCTCTGGAAGGGACGACTCATTGCTGATTTGGGTACCCGGAAACTATGTCTTTACCTCAGTGAATAGCCTCTCCCTCCACCAGCCCTGTTCCTCCTCAAATCAAAACATTTCTACCATATATATCAATGTGTTTAGGTCACAGAATCTTAGCAGCACGGAGAAAACACATTTGTTTGGTTATAACACGCCATTTGGTTTGGTTTCTGGAGTAGAAACTAGAAAAGTCAACCCAGCCTCTGGTAGCGCCCCACTACCAACCAGGTCTGCCTGGCCATGTGTCCTGGAACTCCCTGGGCTGGGGCCAGCTGCGGTTCTCTACTCCCGCTGTGTCCCCTTCCCTAGCCCTCTTTTGTATACATCACATTGGGGCTTCCTCTCTCCATACCCAGCCTAATAAAAACCCTTGAAATCATGCATTTCCCACTCATTTCTTCATTCCACCCAAGATATATTGAACACTTGCTGTGTACAGGAACTGTGTGCTAAGTGCTAAGGCAGTTAGAAAGCAAGAGGCCCTGGTCCCTGCCCTTGAGGAGCTCACAGTCTAGTGGGAAAGACAAACACCAACGACAATTATGAGACAGCCTAATAAGGGCTACAGTGCATATTATAGCTACCTCCAGAAAGAGAGGCAGGCTTAACCTCGGAGACCTCTGAGCAGAACCGTGAGCCCTGAGTTGGTGGTTGCCAGGCTACCAAGAGGGGCAAAGCAGTCAGTGCCCAAGTACACTGGGGTGGCGAGGGGAAGAGGAAGGCACCCCTGTCAAGCTTCTTATTCGAATAAAGCCGGGTCTGAGAACCCAGCTGCCCACGCCTGGAGCCTGGAGCCCGGAGCCCCTCTGTAGCACTGCTGAATTCAGTTGGGACCATGGTATCCCACAAGTCCCAAGAGTTTTCATCCTCCAGAGACGACTAATACATACTCAGAAGTGCAACTGATCCAGCCCAGACATAAACCCTGAATGCTCCCCCTTCAATATACTTTTGTAAAAGTTGTAGTTAAAAGTTTTCTTTTTTTCCGTTCCTTTTAAAACTTGATATAGTCTCCTTTCCTCCTGCACTCCCACTGGAAAGAAAACATCTCCCTACATCTCGAGTAGATCCCGAGAGAGAACCTTGGTTAACATTTTGCACAGTCTTTCCATTTTTTTGTAAATACACAAATTTGTTATCAATTTTTAAAACAAAAATGAGACCCTAATACATATCAGTTGGTAACTTTTTTCCACTTATCAGAACGATCTGCAGATCTTTTAATGCCAATATATACAGACTATATCATTTATAAGTGTTAAACAGAATTCCGTTTTTGAGATACACGTTAACTTTAAAGAGTTGAAAGTCCTAACTCTCTCCTCTTTTTTGACATTTAAGAATACTTCTTTTTGATATTATAAACAATGTTCTAGTAATAGTCATATATGAGTACATATATATGTGTATATATACATATACATATATGTTGTGAGAGTTTTTTTTTAAAGCAATTATGAGAGATTTCTGTAGAAAAATTCTAAGAGGTGGATAGGCCTAGCCAAAGATGAAAACTTTGGGTTTTGACACTGCAGAATTACTCTTCCAAATTATTGCACTGATTTTCATCTGAACCAACATACATACACTGGCTAATCTCTCCACATCCTTCTAAAACTAGTTCATCTCAATTCTTTTTCATCAATGCTGATGAAGAAATATACCATTGTTTTAATTTGCATTTCTTTAATAATGAATGGATTTGAGCATTGCTTTACATTTACTGGCTATATTCTTTGTACTTCTTTTTTTTTTTGTCAATATTCTTTTATTGATTTGTAGAGCTCCCTCTAGATTTTAAACTTGTCTTTTAAGGATGCAAATATTTGCCCTATTTTGTCCTTTATTTTTAAACCTTATGGGCTCTTTTGCTTTACTTTTTTTTTTTTGAGGGCAGTGTCACTGGCCTTCCTATGTGGGACCTGAACCGGGGCTGTTGGTGTCCCAAGCCGGCCCTTTGCTTTACTTTTTATGCAGTGAAATCTGTTGGCTTCTTTCCCTATGGTTTCCTTTATTTGCTGGCTTAAAACAGGCCTCCTCTACTCCTAGGTATAATTTCCTTTATTTCTTTCTAATATTTTTATGGCACATCTTTTATCTTTAAATCTTTAATCCATCTGGAATTTTGTGATCGATATGAGGTAAAGATTTATTTTTTTGTTGTTTTTGTTTTATTTTTTTGTTTTTTTGAGGGCAGTGTCCCTGGCCCTCGTATGTGGGACCGAACCAGGGCCGCTGGCTTCTCAAGCCAGCGCTTAACCACTGCGCCACTCAGCCGGCCCTTGAGGTAAAGATTTAATTCAAATCTTTTCCAAATAGATAACAAGCCATCCCTACCCATTTATTGACTAATATATCTTTTCACTTTTGATGTGAAATGCTTCATCATATATTAAATTCTCATGTGTATATGAATTCTTGCTTCTCTCTGGAACTTGTTTTCCTGGCAATCTCATAGTCAGAGAAATCTACAGTGTCATATTTCTATCATCTTTTGTCACTCTGCCCAATACATAAACACCTCTGCTCATTTCTGGACCCACGCTCCCATTTCTGTAAGTGTTTCCTCTCCTCCACAAACCACCTGTACTGTAAGCCACCCACCCCCACAAGCCCTCTGGAATCTTGTTCTGTGGTTATTTAACTATCAAAATCCTCAGTCTCTTCTACTTCCTCCTTGACTGACGCCTGACTCTCCCCAGGGGCGCTGCTTCCCCTAAACCTTGCTCTGAGAGGCAGCTTCTTCTGTGGCTCATGTTATCCAGCTGTAAAATCTTGAGCCTCTCCTTGTCACAACACTCTGTAACTTCCTGGTCACTTCTTTATTTACCCAAGCCTGGATCCTGGTTGCCAGTATTCTTCGCCAGCCCAAGGCTGGCTATCATCCTAGACAATTTCAACACTCAAGAGGAAGAACTAACCCACATCCTGGCTTATCAGTTATTCGAGGACATCTGTCTCTTACTCAACACCCTCCCACGGTCACCTTTTGGACCTTCTTGGCCCTGGAAGTGGTCCACCTCATTCCCTCAAGCTTCAGTACCATATAGCTAACTGTTTGCTATACCTCACACTCACAGGTCCAAGATCAAACTGACTTTTTATAATTCTCACTCCACCTCTAACCTCTCTCTTTCTCTCTTCACTCCATCCTTCCCTCCCTTCGCTTCCTCTCCTGCTTTTGTTCCTATCTTTGTGAATGGCAGCAGAATACATCCAAATTGCTAAATCGTAAATTTGCAGTCACCCCCCAGAGGACTTGGATCTACTATCTCTCCAGTGTCAGAGCTTGCTGACCCAACGTAGTGCTGTCCGCTTCGGCCATATGAACCTTGGCTTCCTTGAATATGGCATGGAGGCTCCTTCCCCGAAGGCCTTTCCCACATGAAGCTCTTGCTACATGGGTCACCACCTCCATATCCACCAACTCCTACTTTCAGACATGACTAGACAGCTCTTTATGGGAGCCTCTCAAAATGCACCCTGGTACACACACACACACACACACACACACACACACACACACACACTTGGGTCAAGTGCTCGCAAAGCACTTTATACTTCAACTACCAGCAAAAATCACAGTTTACTGTATGTCTGTATTTATATTTCCAGAGACTGTAAATTCTTTAAGGACGGGGGCAGTTCAATTAACATTCTTTGGACCAGCGCTATTGACAAATTATAATTACTTAATACTTACTACTCGTACTAAGGATGGATGAGAAGTAGCCAGTCAGAAACACTACTGGAATCTGATAACAATGGGCCGGTTATCAAAATATTCATAACCTGAGTGCTATTGATTAAGCAATTATATGTTAGAAGTTACTAAATATTTAAAGTAATTAACACTAAAGTGTGATCAGGGCTTAATCTTACCAGAGGCCAGTAATTTCCAAATCGCTAATTGGTGTAATGGTCGAAGAAGATACTTATCTTCAAGATTGCACAATAAAAAGAGCAAAATCTCTTGCCAACAGGTGGCAGGATGGCTCAGCTAAAAAAAAAAAAAAAAAAAAAAAAAGAGCAAAATCTCTGTAGCCAAACAGACCTGTTGGGAGCTTCTGCTCCACCACTGCCGGCTGTGTAACCCTGGCCAGGTTATTTAGCCTCTGTGAGTCTCAGTTCTGAAAGATGGGGCAACACCAAGCTCCCAGAGCTATTATTTAGATTAAAGGGCATAACATATAGCAAGTGCCAGACACTCCATTTTCTACTTCCCTTTTCCTATGAAGCCAGTTTTGCCACTTGGCTGGAGGAGCCCAGGGGCTGCAGCTTTGTGGAATAAACACCACAGGCACAGCCCCCTCGAGGCTTTCCATGAGCTTCTGGAAGGAGCCTGGAGGCTCCACCACTGTGGGGTGCCATCCTGGTTGGCAAACAGGCTGACACTCAAACATATAAAAGGGACATAAGCTTGAAACTCTGAATCTGCTTCAAACTAGGACTACGGCAGTCAAAAGACCAAAGCCACTAATGTGGGGTCCTAGGACTAGTTAACACCAGGACAAGGTCGATGGGACAGAATTTAAACTTTTCATCAAATGGACCTACTAAGCTATCTCCCTTCCGATCCCAAAGTTTCACAAAAGAAGGGGAGGTTGCTTACTAACACCGGAGCACCCAAACGTCTTGTATCTGAGCACACAGTTCCAGAGGAAAGAGCTCTGCACCATAGCCAAACCCCAACCAACTTCCGATGTGGACACAGATAGTAAGTACATCACTTTAACTAGAGATCAGGGCTGAGTGCGTGGGCAGAAAGCTTACGCAATTTAATAGAAGCTTAAAGCAAAAGGGAAGGAAATGAAAGAGAGAAGTTCCTGACCCCATAATGGGCCTTATTCACTACAGCCAGGATAGAGAAGAAAAGCAAATCCATTTCTCTATTACAATGGACTACAGAACTATAAACCTTAAGACAAATCACAGAAACCCCTTCACACACACACACCTTTCTCACCTCTACAGACACAACCTCCTCTCTTTAGCTGATCTTGCTCTCGGTGGCCCCACAAGGTAGGAGAAAGGTCCTACCTAATCTAACAGGTTTAACCTCTTGCGGATGCACATGAACTCTATTCTTATCACTTATTTCCAGGATCAGCAGAGGAAATTTTCAAAAATGCAGAAACATAATAGTGACCTCCTCCATTTCTAAAAGTAGTAGAGGTTAGGCAGTAAAACTTTCCTTCTGTATAATCAACAGGAAAAGAATTGAGTTTTATGCCTCTGACAGTCAAGAAACCAACAACATGCCCAGCAAGAGACTGTGTAGCTGCGAGAAGAAAAAAAGCCCACAACTGCTATTAAATACAAAAACAGAAACAAAAGGGCCGCCGGGTGGCACGTTGGTTAAGAGTTGGCTTGGTACGCCAGCTCTGAGCAGCAGGACCCCGGTTCGGATCCCACATATGAGAGCCAGTGACGCTGCGCCTTCTACCGCTAAGATGGTGAACAACAGCTCGTCCTGGAACTGGGCTGCAGGGAGTGCCGGCGACGGTGTAGGTGTAGGCTGCAGTGGGGCTGGTAGGCAGCGGGCGTGTGCTTTCGTGAGCTGTCATTAGCCACTGTGAGCTGCCGTCCAGTGGCCAGTGACCCTCTGCCTCACCCAGGAAGGGCGCAATGACGATACCAACATGGGCCAGTGAAGCAATGTCCTTCACAACTAGACTGAAGAACAAAAGGACAGCAACTTGTCTGTTTCCCTTCCCCCAATTACCAATAAACTCTTTAAAATAAATAAAAACCAAAAAAGAAGGTATCAACAGGCAAAAACCTATAATGCCCTGCTTCACTTTTCTGTTTGGCGATGAGGAAGTGGGAGGAGCAGGTGGAGGAACATGGGAGGAAGGACGCCATTGGGGCTCAGGCTTTTAATTTTTATCGTTTAATGTTTTAAATCACCAAGTTCTTCCTGCTACATACCCTCCTGCAAAGATTGTAAAGACATTCATCACCATCTCCTTGTTATCTTCAGAAATGCTTGGAATACAGAGAGATTTTTTTTTTTAAAAAAAAAGCAGCAGCAGCTGTTTGGAAATTAGGCAGTTTGCCTGGGGCACATAGTTAGCCAGTGACTAACACAGGCTCTGTGGTTTCTCCTGAATAAGCCAGGCTCCCACCCTGAGTTCCCCATTGTACACGGCCTTCCACTGGAATATCCAAGGCAGGGGAGCAACAATAGCTCAAGGAAATAAGACTTGAATTTTTCATAAACCAGGCCCAGACTATCCACACACACCTTGATTAAACTGAACTTCTTGGGCTCAGTACCATCTAAGGCTAGTGCAAAAGCATTACAATTTTGTAATAAAGAAGGAAACAGGATTGTGAGAGGAAAGATTGACTGAGCCCAGCAGGTCCAGCTCATCTAGGCCCTGGATTCAACATGGAACACAATTACTTTGGCCCTCACTGAAAACAAGCTCCTGCTCCCTATCTCCTTCCCAAATCTTTGTATTTCCCTTCCTTCTGCATCCCTCTGTTCTCTACATACCGCCCCACACAAGAAAAATAATTCTGCTACGGAACGCTCTTCCTGTGTTGTTTTTTTCCTCTTTGCTTTAAAACAATAAATGGGGCAATCAAGTCTTCTGCAAGAATGTGCCCTGTCCTTGTCATGGGAAAGGTTAAAGTACAAACAGCCACCAGTCCAATTAGCGGAGAGAACTAACCAGCATTATTACTCTTTCTGTGCAGCCCAGCTGCCCAGCCTTATCTGCTTCCCTCCTACAACTCCCTCCAAGCATTCCCAGTGCTTCTCCACCTCTGTGATGAGATACAATCAACATGAGTTGGGACCACAGCATAGTGCGATTCCTGGAATCATATGCTAATATGCCAAGTTTGAAACCTGAAAGGAAACACAATCAATTCTAAACGAAACCTGCAAAGCATCTCCATTATGATGATCTTAGAAATTCACAAAAGCATGAAGCCTTCTTAAAATCTTTTATACAAAGTAGCCCTTTTAAGTTAATATAGCCAACAAATAACTACTATGTTTCAGGCACAGTTATAGAAGGGCTAGCCAGAGGGAGTATTTTAGGAGATTCATATTATAATGAATTACACCACTTATTAACTCAGTCACTTGTTTACTATCTGAGGACATGCAAATCAAATATTGATGATGACTGTGGAAGAATCCAGACACTCATATAATAATCTTCCTTCCATTCTAGAATTAGAGGGCTGGGGAAAGGGTGGGGGTTATTCTGTTCAGGGATGACGGTATCCTAAGTAACTCACAGGGATGTTTATGTGGACATCAGAACAGGATGGGAACTTATAATAGCCATTAAGTACTATGACTTCAATCAACTAGTTTCAGGAAAAGCAAAGAAGAATGCAGTCAAATGACATAATCAGATTTAGTCACTTGACCTGAAAAGTTAGGGCTTTATCAGCTCCATCAAGCACTCAAAAAGTATTTGGGCCACATTAGGTGGGTGCCATCCCAAATGATCAACTCTTTGATTTGCAAACAGGATGTGGCTTAATAATCCAAACAGAGAGCCAGGTCCATTCAACTGTCTAGAGCCTAAAATAACTCCATTTAACAGGTTTAACAACATGTAACACACACCCTCCAGTTGGCAGAAATACCTCTCAATGACCAAGACAGGTAGCAAATAAACACCATAGACCATGTAGTGACTGGTGGGACTATGGCTAAACCTTGAAGGTGAATTCAGAATAAACCTCAGTACTACACTTATTTTTCAGGAACGGAAAATATGAATTCCAGGTTCAGATCAAAACCAGAAGTTGTGCTGCATTAAGAAAAACTCTGGCCCAGAGCCTACAAGGAAGTTACTTTGAGGAAGGGACGAAAAGCTGTTAGCTGAAATTTAACTGGTATGTGTTGTTTTCTTTACTAAAATCAGCCCCATAGAGAAATATACCCTGGTTTGGGCCTTGTTGATGTTGCTTTCCCTTCTGTCGATTCATCCATTTGTTTGTTTGCTTGTTTTGCAGAAATAGGGTTATAGTTTAGTCATTTGAAAGCCTCCCCAGAAAACTGTGTTCCAAAGGGAAGGCTTCATGGGAAGAACAACAGAGAAGGAAGTTATTCGTACGTCTTTGGTAGCATTCACCCAAACCAGTTTCCATTCTCTTTCAATGGACAAAAATCCCTCAACAGAGCAAATTCACTCACAGGAAGATAATAAATTGAAATAAACATCTTATTTAGTTTCTTATCTGTCTCTAAATCGTTCATGAGGCATGTATAGCAGCACCCCACTGCCACATAGCACCCCACTGCCACATAGCTACCCCATTTCTATTTTCTTGATTAAACTAGTAGTCCTATAGCAATGGAGGTAAAGGCTTAATTTAGAAGTATAGGCATTATCCTCATTTGTACAATAGCAGTAAACATTCTAATTATCTTTTAAGCATTTTATAATTGTGTATTTTTGCTTCATATTCCCCCCCTCCCCATTAGACTGCAAAGCTTGGGCCTAGGTCTTATACTTTTCTTGTAACCTCCAGAGCACCCAACACTGGCTAGGCACAGACCAATTAGACGATAAATTTATTTTTTTGCACAAGTCAGGCCCTACCTGTTCTCTACCAAAATAAACATATTCTGAGCGTCAATCAGGTATACGGTATTCTATTATTTGTCATGAAGGATTCAGAGAAACATGTGATCTACCACACACAATAACAGGCCTTCTGTCTTCGCAGCCTAATACATTTTACCACTTAAGAACTACCTTGGGCTGGCCGAGTGGCGCGGCAGTTAAGCACTGGCTTGGGAAGCCAGCAGCCCCGGTTCAGTCCCACATGTGAGGGCCAGTGACACTGCCCTCAAAAAAAAAAAAAAGAACTACCTTGATGGATGCTGAGACTCTCTGTCACTCTTCAAGTGCTGAGAACATTCGTGAAAGTAATTTAAGCAGTTGAACCATCATACAAACTGTTATCATATGGCCCGACCATAAATATGGCTTCCACTCATAAACAACTACACATCATAACCAGAGAACTAGATTCCAGATTTTCAAGAAAACTCCACCAAGTACGAGAATTTCATTCTTTTGTGTTGCTGACTAAACTTATCAATTTGCTTTGAAATAAAAATCCTCAAACACAATTTTTCAGCAGCTGCCTTAAAGAACATTGCCAGCCCCTGCTAATTTAGATGAAACCAGTATCCCAAGCACTCTCAGCTTTTCATTTAATCCCACCCTCATCACACACATCAGCTCTGCACTTTGAGCTCACTCACAACCCTGTGTGCCTCTGCTCAAGGCTTGTATCCTTCCTGGAATACCTTTTCAGTCCTGGCCTATTCTATTCTCCACCTCCCTGGAAGTGGCTGCTCAAAACTCATTTCCTTATGGAAAGTGTTCTACGATTTCTCTCAGTTTCAACATTTACTGAACACCCTATGTGTCAGATACGTTCATGTAACTGCGTAAGTCACTCTTATTTCTCACGTTTTGTCTCCGCAGTTTTGGATGCCAGCTCTCATCTATCCAGCCCTGGTCAGTTTCTTTGGGGCCCTGCGACACTTGAACACATAAGAAGGATCATCCTAGAAGCCTATTGGCACAGTATCTTCATTAATTAGATATCCTGATTGAACTGCAGCCTTATCCCAGGCATTTTGGGTGAAATATATATATATATATATATATATATATATATATATAGCCCGAGGACAGGATTCCAGGGAAATCCTGGTCCCCATGCTCAGCTCCGGGCAGTGAATGGCGGTCGGGGTCTAACCCCTGGGGAGGCTGAGACAACAGCTGGAATAAAAGGGCCAAGGGAAGGAGACAGAAGGTGGGGCAAGGCCAAACGAAGGGCGTCGCAGGAAGCCTGGGGAGTTGTCCCAGAGCCCGGAACGCGGCGGGGCACGTCCGGCTCACCTGGGCGGGCAGGACCGGGCCAAAACTCGGAACCGAAGAGCAGGTCACGGTAGCGGTGGAAAGCCTCGTCCAGGACGGAGCAGCCCTGCTGAGCCGCCGAACTGACGTGGTACTTGAATTGGAAGCTGTGCGGGGAGATGGTGTAGTGCCAGTAGGAGGTCTGGATGTACTGGGGCCAAGGCCACAGAGCCAGGGCCCGCCCAGCGAACGCTGCCGCCAGCAGCAGCGAAACCCAGAGCCTGCAGCCGGCCATGGCCCGCCGGTCTCCCCCGTCCCAGTGGGCCGGGTCACGTGACCGCCTGGTCAGGTGAGCGGCGCCCGCGTGACAACCGGCGGGTCACGTGACCGTCACGGCTGCGCGCCCGCGACTCCGGAGCACAGACCTCCCGACCCAGCGTGAGCCTGGGGCTCCTGTGGCGTGGGGCCGGGGGTGCAGGGCGTTGGCGAGGGCTCCGGTGCAGGCCGCCTGGGGGCCTAGCAGCTCGTGCACCCCGCGGACGCCATGCCTGCCAGCACAGAGCTGTGAGCGCACCCGATTGTAGAAGCGCTCCGTGAGGAGGGGACAAGTCCCCAGACTAAGGGCTTCTAGGCTGAATCTTGGCCGAGAAAGAAGAGTTCGCCAGGCCTACCTGGGAGTCCCAGGCCCAGGGACTGTCAGAAGCAGAAAAGAGGAGGATTAAAACAGCAGGTGGTCGTGATGTGACATGCTGTGGGGCCCAAAGGGGCTGCAAGTAGGGAGACTGACTCTCCCAGCGAGGGCATTACGAGATCCCCAAAATGTGATCTACTTATGACTGGGGGAAAAATGTGTACTTTCAGAGCAAGCTTAAGGTTTCTCAATCCACGCTTCCGGTGTGGGCTCTTCCCTTGATGGTTGATAATCTTATAGCAACTGACCCCAAATCCTAGACCCTGAGACAAAAACTTCACGAAATGGGATATGTACTTACTGCAAATAGTAAAACATTTGTTGGACTTTGAGTGCAGCTTGGAGAATGCCCAGCAATAAGACGAGGCTTGGTCCTGCAGGGGCTTACATATGAATAGAAGTCCAAGGTCAGAACTTTATGCTGTACGCAATTGAAAATCATCCCAAATATTTGCATTTTTGAAATCTCATGTTGAATAGGTAGGTCTTTTTTTATTGGAAGAGGAAGATAATGAGAACTTGAACTACAGCAGCGGGGAAGGAAGAGAGCTGTAGATCCAGGAAATGGTGAGTATCCAGAAGCACAGGGGTTTATATGAGAGAGTCTTGAGAGCTGATCAATGAGAACTCCACAGATACTTGAGGCAAGGACCCTTTCTTCCTTGTTTACCACTGTATTATCAGGGAGTAGTTGAATCCCTGACTGCAAAAGGAGGTAAAAATAATGCTATTGGGCAGCATTATTTGGCTAGTAGGTAATTTTTTAAATCATTAAATTGCATTTTAGTATCAGGAAAATTAATTTTTTTAAATAAAAGCATCTTAAAAATAATGGTAATTTAAATTTAGGTTCCTAATTTAATCATATATACATGGTTCATAATGGGAAATCAGATAAAGAAGCATGATCTTTCACTTCTGTTAACTTCCCGGGATTCATCAATTTTCTCTTAGAAGGCTGATTATGCTAGAATGGAGCTTGTAGCAAAAAAGTAAAAATTAGATCTCACAATCACAGTTTCAGATCCTAAGATTGCATATTTACACTAACTCCTATATTGTCTAAATCTAAATTTTCATCAGCATCAATAAGTGTCTGGGTACTCCCTCAGCTGGGAGATACATTACCCAAGGTACCAAGGGAGAGAATCCAAGAATCATTGTCAGAAAAGCCAAGTTTATAATCAGGCTTCTGTCCCACAAGACTTATAGTTTTGGGAGGGTTCAGAGCAGGTTCAAAGGTGAGAGCAATAGGTCAAAGTAGGATTTCAAGACTGAGCATGTGCCCAGGTACCTCTTCATGTGATGCTCAACATTTACCAGTGGAAAGGAGTCATTTACTTAAGTCATAAAATGAAGGAACTGGGCCCGAATTAAGAGACTGTAAAAATTACTAATGAAAATTCTTTGAGATTTTTTTTTTTTGAGGGCAGCAGTCACTGGCCCTCATATATGGGACCCGAACCGGGGCCGCTGGTTTCCCAAGCCAGCACGCTTAACCACTGCACCACTCGGCTGGCCCAGATGAGAGACTATTCCATACTATTCCAGTTATCCTTTCCCTGACCAGTATATCAGATAATCAGAAAAGTAATGAATGGCCATTAAATGTTGTAAAAAATCACCATAATCCAAATAAATGTTCAGAGACTAGCATAGATAGTAACAAAGTTTAAAATGAAACACAACAATATGAATTCTTTAAATAAATATACACAACATTACCATCAATTCTGAGGGTAGATAAATAACAAAAATAATGAATTTGGTTGTTTTCTCTTTTTCCTTTTATTAAAGAGCCTATGAAATGAATAAAACATGATTTAATTCCCATATCTATAGCTTCTAATAAATTAGTGTACATATCAGAAAAAGAATTCACCGTCAGACAATGTGTCATCATGTGGATGCAGAGTGGAGGGAATGACAAATTTTCTTGGGGAAGTCTTTCACAAAGGAGATGACAGTCAGGGAAGAGGATCATGGGCAAAACACAGGTGTGAAAGAAGATGATATAGTGAGCGTAGGGTTTATGGGCAAAGTACCATGGTTATCTCACTTCTACCACAGTCCCTTCTCCCTGGAATGCCTTTCTTACCTACACTTCCACTCCTACCTCTCTTCTCCCAGTTAACATCTACTTATCCTTTAGGTCTTAGCCCAAACCAGACCAACAACAAGTACACTGGGAATGGAGTACAGATGTGCTGAGACAGTGATCCCCTCAATCCTTAGGGTGCCCAGGCAGAGCCTAGGCAGCTAAACATCCTGGCCAGTCACCTCCAGCCAAGAGCAATCTCCTAAATGTGCTGTGATGTGAGAAAAATTGAGGAGCATTTATACATCACCTCCTCTGGGTGCTTCTTCATAACACCATCATTTAGCCTCTTTACTTGTCCATGTTCTCCACAGATGATATGCTGAATGAATGGTATCTTGTTTCACAGTTATATCCTTACTGCCTGAGCCAGGACTCAGCACACAGTCCAACAAGTATTTGGTTTTTTTGTTTTTGTTTTTGTTTTTTTTTAATATTTTATTGGGGAATTGGTGGAGGGGAACAGCATTGGGGAATCGGGGAAGGGGAACAGACAAGTTGCCGTCTTCTTGTTCTTCAGTTTTAGTTGCAGAGGATGTTGCTTCACTGTTGGTATCATCATTGCGCTCTTCCCAGATGAGGCAGATCGGTCGCTGGCCTCTGGATGTCGCTCATCGCGGCTATTGGCAGCTCACGCTTGGCTGCCAGCTGCTCACGCTGGCTGCGGGCCACTCACTGCAGCCTATGGCAGCCCACTGCAGCCGGGGCTGCAGCCCACACCATCACCGGGGCTCGCACAGCCCAGCTCCAGGTGGAGCTGTTGTTAGCTGTAGAGGGCAGTGTCACTGGCCCTCATGAGGGATCCGAACCGGGGCCACTGGCATCCCAAAACCAGCGCTTAACCAATGTGCCACTCGGCCGGCCCTGTTTTGTTTTTTTAACTCTTCCTATGCACTTAGGTACTTTTCTTTTTTTTTTTTTAATTAAAGATTTTATTGGGGAATTGGAGTAGGGGAACAGCGTTGGGGAACCAGGGAAGGAGAACAGACAAGTTGTTGTCCTTTTGTTCTTCAGTCTAGTTGTGGAGGACATTGCTTCACTGGCCCATGTTGGTGTCATCATTGCGCTCTTCTCGGGTGAGGCAGATTGGTCACCGGCCTCTGGACGGCTGCTCACAGCGGCTCTTGGCAGCTCACACTGGCTGCCAGCTGCTCACACTGGCTGCCGGCCACTCACTATAGCCTATGGCAGCCCACTGCAGCAGGGGCTGCAGCTATGCCATCCTGGGGACTCACAGCAGCCCAGCTCCAGGTCAAACTATTGTTTACCATCTTAGCTGTAGAGGGCAGTGTCACTGGCCCTCACATGTGGGATCCGAACCAGGGCCCCTGGCGTCCCAAACCAGCTCTTAACCAACGTGCCACTCGGTCGGCCCTTGTATTACAATTTTAAAGACAGTCAGAATTTCGATTTGTGGAGGAAAAGAGCAGTCCATGGAGAAGGACTACAAATCAGAAGGAGCCTCCATCTAACTTGTTCACTTTAGGATCCACAGATCCTAGAAGAGTGTCTGACACACAAAAAATGAATCTTTTACAATGAATAGAATGAAACAGCAAATGAACCTTGGCACAGATCTCTGAAGAATCTGGAGTTATGCCAGGGAAGTGGGTGATTCTATTTGTCTAGAACCAATAGTACATGAGAAATGCAGAAAGAAGTCATGTTAATATCCCCCTTACCATAAGAGCTGTTTAATTAAGGCTCTTTCCTACTTTAAGTTTACATCTATGTCAGATAAACTCAGGAAAACATCAGAAATCCTATCCAGGGTTAGACCATCAGTCCAAGGCCTTTGATGCTGGGATTTTTAGACCAAAAAAGAGAAAATTTATATAGTTAGGACACTTATGTGTGTTTAAGGCCCTTTTAATAGGGGCCCCTTTTGGTTAAACTACATCCTACTCCAGACACCCTGATGGCTGCTCTGACTAGGATTAGCTTGGCTCTAGTCTGATGTCCTAGGCTTTCATGCCTATAGCCTTAGTGGTTATAAAGTCTCATGCTGGCCAAACCACAGACATAATCTGAAACCCCTTAAGGGAGACAGGACATCAATGAAACCTTAATCTGAGTATATGAGTAAGCCCTTTATGGAAAATCATTCAGGCCCTGCATTATTGCCCCTAGAATTCCCCTGTTGGCCCAGAAAGATTTACCACTCACTTCTTGCCTTCCTCCCATTCTCTTCCTGCCTGGGCCCTCCATACTTATTTTACTTCCTTAACTAATAGTGAGGCCTCTAGGGACACTAGAGCACAGATTCCTTCAGCTTTTTTGTCCTTTGGCCATCTTAACATTTGGCTTCAGGAAACATTAGTGGCACATTACTGTGATACAGGTTTCCAAAATGTCCAACTTCACTGGTGCTACAGGTGGACCTCTTGGTGCTAAGAGCACCAGTTAAAATGTCTTAATTCTGTTGGTAGCACCTTTTATTTTTTATTTTTATTTTTATTTTTTTAAAAGATTTTATTGGGGAATTGGCGGAGGGGAACAGCGTTGGGGAATCGGGGAAGGGGAACAGACAAGTTGCTGTCTTTTTGTTCTTCAGTTTAGTTGCGGAGGATGTTGCTTCACTGTTGGTATAGTCATTGCGCTCTTCCCGGATGAGGCAGATCGGTCACTGGCCTCTGGATGTCGCTCACCGCGGCTATTGGCAGCTCACGCTTGGCTGCCAGCCGCTCACGCTGGCTGCGGGCCACTCACTGTAGCCTATGGCAGCCACTGCAGCAGGGGCTGCAGCCCACACCATCACCGGGGCTCGCACAGCCCAGCTCCAGGTGGAGCTGTTGTTAGCTGTAGAGGGCAGTGTCACTGGCCCCCATGTGGGATCCGAACCGGGGCCGCTGGCATCCCAAAACCAGCGGTTAACCAATGCGCCACTCGGCCGGCCCTGTTGGTAGCACCTTTTAGATCTTCTTCCTGGATTTCTTTTCTTCATGTTGGGATTGATTGTTCCTCCTTCAATTTGTTTCCCATGTGAGTATCAAAGAAAATGTCCTGGAGCTTCCTCCCACTTGGGAGAGGAGGCAGGAGGCATCTAGAAGAAGCGGGGCTGGAGCAGGATGTAGTCGAGGCATAAGGAGTCCCTCTGGCACCCAGGGTGGTGATGCCTAGCTCACCCTACACAGTATTCATTTGAGGTTGGGGACAAGGCCTCAGCTATGAGGTGTGGTCAAACAATACGGTGAATGTTTAAGTTTTTAAAAATATATTACAGTAGAAAACACACTGCCATTTATCCCCCTCTAAAATCCCCCTCTAAATACTCCCCCTCACTTTGAACACACTTATCCCATCATTCTTGTCACTTTCTGAAGCAGCTCTGGAAGTCCTCTTTTGTGAGTATCTTTAGTTGCCTTGTCATGGCGGCCTCAATGTCCTGAAGCATTTTGAATTTGGGGAAGAGCCAGAAGTCACATGGTGCCAGATCCAGTGAATAAGGTGGAAGAGGATACTCTGTAATTTCTTTTTTTTAGAGGGCAGTGTCACTGGCCCTCATGTGGGATCCGAACTGGGGCCACTG
Organism: Aselliscus stoliczkanus; assembly: GCA_033961575.1. Taxonomy (NCBI): domain Eukaryota; kingdom Metazoa; phylum Chordata; class Mammalia; order Chiroptera; family Hipposideridae; genus Aselliscus; species Aselliscus stoliczkanus. The sequence continues at coordinate 60,465,455 of CM066732.1, read as the reverse complement.
GCACCCCAGGCCAGCTCTTAACCACCACACCACTCGGCCGGCCCTGTAATGTTTTTATTTGACAGAAATTGCCATATACCAGAAGTCATGTGTGACACAGAGCACTGTCATGATGGGGGATGATTTACGGCATACTTTAGCCCTTGTTGCACACTTTAAAACACACCTTCTCTCAATTGTAGCTCACACCCAGCTGTCTGCACCAAACAAGTTGAAACTTGTCACATACTATAACTAAGGTTTGAGGTGCCGCTTTCTGATTGAAGATCCAAAGAGTGCGTTTCCATTGGATGGCACTCGCCACCCACTTTCACCATATTTTGTGATCACAATGGAAAGGCTCCGTGTCACACATCACTTCTGGTATATGCTGTTTGTAATGTATGTTTGAAAACTTTGTTTAATCCTCTATTGTAAACTGCTTGAACTAAAACAACAACAAACCATCATCACCCTCCCCTCAAAAGGGTACAAAAATCTAGGGGAAATTTTTGAGAATCATATGAGCATAGACCTAGATGTGATCTTAGAAATTATCTAGTTCACTTCTCACATTTAAGATAAGAGAACTGAGAACCAGAGAAGTGAAGTGCGTTTCTCAAAAGCAAGAATAGGATATTATTCATTGTGATACTTCCAGCATCGAGCGTAGTGCCAGGTACATACATAGTGGGTGCTTGATAAATGCTTGTCAAATGACTAAAATTCCTTGCTACACATAGCACAGTGCTTTGCATGCAGTAGGCACACCAATACATTTTGACATTGAAATTATTCAACCAAGTGTGACTATAGCCAGAGAGAGGAAAGGCTGAAAATAGACCATAGATGTGTGGCCTTCCTGACTGGAGGTTTTCCTGTCTCACTTGATTGTGCGTCTGGATATGCCTGCAGTCATCTAGTTTCCTTGAGATTGATCATGAGTTTGATCGTGGAACCCAGTGGGCCTACGTCTTGTTCTTAGCCCACTGACTTATTCTGTTGTAGAAAGGAATGATCGCAGGATTTGAAAGTGCATGACCACTTTCAATTAACTTTAGAACTACAAAGAAGCAATGATGCAAATAATCTAAAAGTCACTGTGTTTGGCTGCTGCTTTTCTCCCTTGGCAGTAGCTGACTAATCTTCCTAAAGAAATTTTGCTTAGGAAACTTAAAATCCGTTAACCTTCCTTGAGTCCACATCAGCCAGATAGTGGCAGAAGGTTGGTAGAAGGATAAAGAATTGTTCAGCGCCAACAAGTGAACAGACAGGTAATTATGAGGTAATTCGAGCTCTAACTATGGAGACAAAAGTCAAAGAAATAGTGATCTTCCCGTCACTTTGAGTGATGGTATGTAATATAAGAATGCTTCAGAAATTAAAAAGATCCTTCATGTTCTAGGTGCAAAAGGTTAAACACTTGATATTCTTGTCAGACACATTTTAGTTGCTAGGAAGAGAATCCCAAGTAGCTTCAAGAGTGGAGAGTTTATCATCTTCACAAGCATCTAGTCATAAGAAGCTAATTATAGCCAGGGTCAAGTGGGCTGGGATATCTATTAGGAATCAAGGTTACGCCTTAGTCTTTCATCCCCACCCCTGCATCTGCTTCATTCTCTTGCTCTTCCTGATTTAGTCCCTTAGTATCCCAGTTTCAGATTCTCCACAGAGAGAATGATTGATCCAGCTAAGAAAAGATGCAACAGGTGCTAGTGAGGGAATGGATTCACTTAGAAGGGAATATGCGGGCAGGCAATGGCTGCCATTTCTTTATTATAAAAGCAATACATATCGGATTTCAAAAAATCAGAGAACACAATTTTGTGTGTATGACGCTCAATTCACAAACTTGACTATACAGGAATTGCAACTTTGTTTTCCAAAATAATCTATTTTCTAGTTCTATGACCCAAGTCCCCAATCTGCTGAATTTACAAGTAAATGTCACCATCGTCATTTCTGATGTTTACACCCTTCCCTGGGCTTACTTCACACTTTTGAGCCCTTTTCAGTGCCAAGGGACCACATAAAAGCAGAAAGATAGAATACTGGGATTTTAGCACATATTTCTATACATATATACAATGTATGTATGACATAGTATGTATGGTCATTTCTGTGTATGACCATTGTCAATATACACACATCTATAATCTTTAACAACAAAAATTTAGAGCATGAAATAACCACTATCCTGCAAATTTTTCAGCTAACGATATATTGTGTAAAAGAGTTAATATTCTATTCCAGTTTTATAAAGATATAATACACATACAGCACTGTGCAAGTTTAGGTTGTACAGCATAATGATTTGTCTTACATATATCACACAATGATTACCACAATAAATTTAGTTAACATGCATCATCTCATATAGATACATATAGATACATACACTGGGGGTGCCAACAAAATGTATACAAGTGGACACTTTGGTCAACCTTGCTCAAGCAGTAGTTCACCATAATCAGAAGTGTCTGGACACTGATGATAACCACTTTGAGCATCTCCTGCAATTGCAGTCAAATGTGACTTGTGTTGATCTTTTGTTACTGGTATATATTATTACAATTTTAATACAGTTTTCCTTTCTTAAAATGTGTACACATTTTTTGGCACCCACTGTATATTTCCTTGTGTCTGGACTCTTAGAATCTACTCTTAACAACTTTCATGTACATCATACAGCAGTGTTAGCTGTAGTCATCATGTTGTACATTACATCCCTAGTACTTATTTATCTTGTAACTGAAAGTCTCTGCAATTTTTTTTTTAATTGGACAATTGGGGGCAGGGGAACAGCATTGGGGAACTGGAGAAGGGGAACAGACATGTTGCTGTCCTTTTGTTCTTCAGTCTAGTTGTGGAGGACATTGCTTCACTGGCCCATGTTGGTATTATCACTGCACTCTTCTCGGGTGAGGCAGATCGGTCGCTGGCCTCTGGATGGCCACTCACAGCAGCTATTGGCAGCTCATTTTGGCTGCCAGTCACTCACGCTGGCTGTCGACCACTCACTGTAGCCTATGGCAGCCCACTGCAGCAAGGGCTGCAGCCTACACTGTCGCCTGGACTCGTGCAGCCCAGCTCCAGGTGGAGCTGTTGTTGTCCACCATCTTAGCTGTAGTGGGCAGTATCATTGGCCCTCATATGTGGGATCCAAACCGGGGCCGCTGGTGTACCAAGCCAGCTCTTAACCAACATGCCACTCGGCCAGCCCGAAAGTTTCTGCCTTTTGACCACCTTCCTCCTATCTCCCCTCCAACTCCCATATAATATTCTGCTTTTAAAAGCTGAATAACAATAACAATAGTGATAGCTAACATTTTTTGTGCACTTATCATGTGCCAGATACTATTATAAGGTCTCTACCTATGTTAATTTATTTAAGCCTCACAATAAATTTGTGATTGATATAGGTGCTATTGTTATTTCCATTTATTAGATAATAGAAAATCAGAATCGAGGGGTTAACTAACTTGTCCCAAGATTACATAGAGAGCTGGAATAGTGTGGATGTTCTGTCTTTTATTTACCCAGTTCCCTATTAATACACATTTCGGTTGCTTCGAAATTTTCTCAGTAATAAACAATGCTACAATGACCATTATAGAGGATATTGGTTGCCACAGTAGCATCTGTTTTTGTCCCTTCTCACCATTGATACCTTGGTTTTCACTTGGAAATTTCAGCATTTAGTTTTATAGCTTGGATGAGATTGACCACAGCCACAGGCCCTCCTTGGCTTAAGCCATGTAATCAGGGCTACTTTCCTCACCCATTCATTTTAAATACTTGGAAACATGGGATAAAAATTTACATTCCCACCATAATGTGTGAAAATGTCCATTTCATTACTCTCCTTCGACATTAGTATTATCTTTTTTTAAAATTTTTATTGGGTAACAGTATGGTTTTTCCAGGACCCATCAGCTCCAAGTCAAGTCATTGTCCTTCAATCTAGTTGTGGAGGGTGCATCTCAGCTCCAAGTCCAGTCGCCATATTCAATCTAGTTGCAGGGAGCAGGGCGGCAGGGGGCTGGGTGGGATGACAGCCATGTGGGAATCGAACCAGCAGCTTTGTTGTTAAGAGCACACACTCTAACCAACTGAGCCACTCATCCATCCCAGTATTATCTTTTTTGTTGCTACTATTGATGCCTTGAAATTAATTTTTAAAAAGTTATATCTAGCGGCCAGCTGAATGGCTCAGTTGGGTAAGAGTTAGCTTGGGAGCGCAAGCTCTGAGCAACAGGGCTGTGGGTTCAGTTCCCACATGAGCCAGTGACGCTGCACTCTCTACAGCTAAGATGGTGAACAACAACCTGAGCTGGGCTGCTGTGAGTGGCCGGCGATGGTGTGGACTACAGCAGGGCTGCAGTGGGCTGCCGTGAGCTACCATGAGTGGCTGGCAGCAAGCATGAGTGGCAGCAGCCGATGAGAGCTGCCGTGAACCACCATGAGTGGCCGTCCAATAGCCGGCAAGTGACTACCTCAGCTGGGTAAAGCACCATGATCATAATATCAACATGGGCCAGTGAAGAGGCATACTTCACAACTAGACTGAAGAACAAAAGGACAGCAACTTGTCTGTTCCCTTTCCCTGATTCCCCAGTGCTGTTCCCCTCCCCCAATTCCCCAATAAAATCTTAAAAAAAAGAAGTTATATCTAATAAAATTGATGCATAGGCTCTAGCAAGATAGAAAGAGAATACATGATCTCCACATCATTATATTGGGTTGTAGGAAAAGTCATGACACATTTTTGCAACAAAAAACATTGAAAAAATATATTATGACTTTTTCTACATCCCAATAGAAGAAGAAAAGGACCAAAAAAAACTGGATCATTCTTATAAAATAAGAGGGAGAGGAGAGGAAGCAACAAGAATATGTAATTAACAGGAAATATGGAGAATAGGAGCATACGAATAAGCCCAGTCTATCTGAATTATCACACTACATGTAAATAGGTAAATTCCCCCATTAAAAGACAAAGACTGTCAGATTGAGCAAAGAATAGTCTAAATGTTGTTGATTTAAAAAAAGACACCTATAGGGCCGGCCGAGTGGCGCGGTGGTTAAGCGCTGGCTTGGGAAGCCAGCAGTCCCGGTTTGGGGCCCACATGTGAGGGCCAGTGACACTACCCTCAAAAAAAAAAAAAGATACCTATAATAGTACCAAATGATGATAGTAAAAGAATGGTGTATCAAAGACATACCAGGAGAATGCAAACAAAAACCGAGCAATGGAAGCATTTATTAACATCTGGCAGAAACCAAGAAAAAAAATTATGAGGAACAAAGATGAATATTTTTAATGATAAAAGGTACAATTCACAAAGGGGATAGATATCCTGAACCATTACCCACCTAACAACAAAGAAACAAATATATGTGTTAAAGCAAAAATTGGAAGAAATGTAAGGGAAAAGAAAAATTTATAATCACAGTGAAAAATGTTAACATTTCTCTGAGAATATTTTATCAAGTGCAGAAAAATAAATAAGAAAAGGAACATCTTGCATAATGTAATTAATAATTTGAATATAATAGATTTATAATCTTATATCCTACACAAATATATTTTAAAACTTTAAATACAGTGTTTTCAAATGCCCATGGGACATTGAGAAAAATTGGAAAAAGACAAATATTCCTAAATCCCAAAATATAAACATTTCTTTTTATTAAGGTATAATTGACATAGAATATTCTATTAGTTTCATGTGCAAAATATAATGATTCAATACTTGTGTATACAGCAATATCTTGGTTTGTGAGCATAATTGATTCTGGAAACAAACTACTCATATTGCAAAACATCACTCATTTACCACGTTAAAATGTATTAGAAATGTTTGTTCATCTTGAAGAACACTCTCAAGCCACACAATACTTGGAATCCAAGGTTTTACTGTATTACAAAACGATCACCACAATAATCCTGTTAACATCCATCATGATACGTAGTTACAAAATTATTTTTTCGTGCGATGAGAAGCAAAAAGTAGAGTTCTTAGAGGACATTTTTTTACTATAATTATCAAAACTGGAAAAAAAATCTAAATATGTGTGTAAATTTTTAAAATTCTACATAATTTGTGGGTCAATGTAAGGTAGAAATGGCAGATTAGAACTTCATTTCCCATTTTTAATCTAGAAAAGCTGTCGTTAATTCTCAGATGTCAGACCCCAGGCGTTTTGAGAGCTAGCAGGAGCAGCCTCCTGAATGGTGCGTTCTCTCGATACAGCGAGCTTTGCTTTTTAGTGAAAAGCCTCCATTCCCAGTCCTCAGTCTTAAAACTTAGTTTCATTACTGATGGATTTAACAGACTCTTATTTCAACAAATGTAGTCCAATTGCCAGTACCAAAAATTAAATTTAGAAAATAATAAAATTGCATCATGAAGACTAATTACTCAAGTAATTTCCAATTGATATCCACATGTCTGATCCAAGTAAGACCTTTCTGAATGTATTTTATACTTCCTAATGAAATAGGGAATATGCCATCAGTGTAATCACTTTGACTCAGTCTCTTCTCATTCGAAAACCGGACTCACGCCTCTTGAATTAGACATTCCAGCTGGGAGAGAAAACGTCATGTTAAAACAACAGCAACTGCCATGTCTTAGTTTCGCTGCTGAGTAGGACTTCTAGGAAAGGGAGAACAGAGCTTCATTTGAAGCTCAAATGTTACCATTTTTCTCTATTGGTGATTCTAACAAAAGGTTTGATAAAAGAGACTATGACTGGGGCCAGCGGAGTAGCGCATTGGTTAAGAGTTGGCGTGGGATGCCAGCGGCCCCGGTTCGGATCCCACATATGAGGCCCAATGCCACTGCCCTCTACAGCTAAGATGGTGAACAACAGCTCCACCTGGAGCTGGGTTGTTGTGAGTCCCTGGGACGGCATAGCTGCAGGTCCTGTTGCAGTGGGCTGCCATAGGCTAGAGTGAGTGGCTGGCAGCCAGCGTGAGCGGCTGGCAACTGGTGTGAGTTGCCAAAACCTGCTGTGTTTTGTTTTTTGTTTTGTTTTTTGTTTTGTTTTTTGAGGGCAGTGTCACTGGCCCTCACATGTGGGACCAAACCGGGGCTGCTGGCTTCCCAAGCCAGCGCTTAACCACCACGCCACTCGGCCGGCCCGCCAAAAGCTACTGTGAGTGGCTGTCCAGAGGCCGGCGACCGATCTGCCTCACCAGAGAAGAGCGCAATGATGATACCAACATGGGCCAGTGAAGCGACGTTCTCCACAACTAGACTGAAGAACAAAACGACAGCAACATGTCTGTTCCCCTTCCCCGGTTCCCCAACGTTGTTCCCTTCCCCCAATTCCCCAATAAAACCTTTAAAAATAAATAAATAAATAAATAAAATAAAATAAAAATTGTATGTTTGTAACAAAGCATGCAAAAAAGTGAAAATAAATAAATAAATAAATAAATTCTTGGGTCAACTATAAATACAAATATTCCTATCAATATATCAGAAGAATAAATGTATCCCCTCCAAATATATTTCATCACAGGAATGCAAAATTAGATAAACATTAGCAAATGTATTAGGGCAACGTTTGCTTTAAATAGATTAAAGGAGTAAGCCCATATTCTAGAGGTTAGAAAGGCATTTGATACAGCCATTCTAAATTTAAAATCCTGATAAAACAGAAATAGTAAGAAACTTCTTTAACACGAAAATGACTATACATATGAAACAAAAAGCAATAGAGGCAGTCAAGTGACCAAATAAAAGAGAAATACATAGAAAAAATAGCTTATTTAGCAGTAACAAATTAGAAAATGAAATGGAAAAATTTGATTCACGAAAGCAAGTTAATGTATGTAAAACACCTAGCACAATTCCCAGTAGATAAGAGGTTATATAAATAAGCTATAATAATAATACTGATTTTATAGGTAACTAGAGGTGAAATTACGGAGATAAAGGATACATTTTTAAGATTCTTGATTTATATATCCAAGTTATTCTTTTAACTTTTTATTAAATTATAATATAGAACTCTGGTAATCAGTGCCTAGATCAAGAAACAACACATCCAGCAGCCCAAAAGCCCCTATATGTCCCCTCCCAATCTTTAGTCATCTCCTCCCAAGGGTATCTCTGACTTCTGCCAACACAGATTGGTTTTTCCTGTTTTGTGCTCCACATGAATGGAATTATGCACACGTACTCTTTTGTGTCTGGCTTCTTTGGCTCAGCATTATGTTTATGAGATTCATCCATATTGCTAGTGTGCTTGTAGATTTTACATACTGTTGTCTAGTATTTCGTCGTATGAATGTACCACAATTTTCCATTCTTCTGTTGATGGGCAATTGGGTAGTTTCCAATTTGGGGCTATTATGAAAAGTGCTGATGTGAGCATTGTAATAAATGCTTTTTGGTGGACATGTGGACACTTTTCTATTTACTCATTTTTCTATCAGGTTGTCTCTCCTATTGATTCATAAGAGTTCTTTATATATTCTTGCTACAAGTCCTTTGTTAGATACACATATTACAAATATCTTACCCCATTCTGTGGATTGCTTTTTTATCCTCTCAATGGAATCTTCTGGTGAACAGTTCTGTTATAAAAAAAATCTTGGTCTACTTCAAGGTCACAAACACTACTCTATGTTTTCCTTTTCTTCTAACCAAATTGTTTTTATTCCCAGTGCCATGAAATTATTTTAATATCTTTTTCTCCATGACCGAATATACACAGATAATGGAAGTAGTGTCTTCTGCTGTAAAGATGAATGGACTCTATCAAAATCCACTTGTTGAATTTTCTTTAGGGACAAGTGTGCCTCGCTAGCTAGCAATAACATATATTGGGCCTCTCACATTTTATTTTGGTTATTCTGTAGAAAATCATTTTGTGAAATACCTTGTGTTGTATTTGTCAAACATACAAATATCCCAGGGAAGAAACAATCTTCTGCTACTGTGATAGGGCGTGGCTCTTTGGCATGTGACAATGCCTCATGCTTTCCCAGTGTGACTTGTGTCATCATCTGCAGGAAGGTCCTTTATATCCAATATTTCTAGTGTTAAAGAAAGAAGAGTTCTGTGTGTTTTCAGCATAATTTTCCAGCTCCTAGATATTAGGATCTACTTTGTCATCCAATATTTTTCTGCTTCATCAATGATTTTCATAAGCCAACTTTTAGTCAGATTATATTTTTTGACAGTGGTTTACCATTCACTTTTTCTTCCCAATCCCCTGCACAGGAGGGAGGGGGCATGGCTTCCCATCCTCCCTGAGAATGTCAATCTGGGGCCTAGAAACAGGGCCAGTCTTTTGGGGGTGTGCAGACCTCCCGTAGTTCCATGACCAGAAGCTGACATGATGTATTGTTACAGGATATATTGTCCACCTTTTTTTTCCTAAATTGCAATCGCATCAGTTCAGTTGTTTTCTTAGAGATGGAATCCTTACCCAGCCTGAGGCAGTTCCACATTGGAGGCAGTTCCACATCGGAGGCAGTTCCACATTGAAGGGCCTCAGAGCAGAGGCAGAGCCCTGGAACTCTGCAGGGAGCATAAATAGCCTTCGCAATCTCGTTTTCGCAGCAGCTCCAGGTAGTGTCGGCTCAGCGCTGGAGGTGCTGGGTCACTGCACAGGCCGGGGACCCCACATTGCTTTGTACAGTGGGTGAGTGGCAATATACACAACTACCAGGTATGAATAAATGCTTGTGTTGTCACACGCATCACAGATCAGGACCTAGCAAGTTCCCAGAAGGCCAGAACATCCTTCCCACCCTTTGGTAGGTCTGAGAGTTGAATGGTGCCTGATCTGTTCCTTTAATAGCTAGAGGGTTACATCATGTATCAAATCAGACACTGTTCACAAAGTGACCTGTTACCCCTCATTATGACATCCCCACATACTTTGGTACAAAAATGTAATGTACTTTGATAATGTACTTGTTCGGTGCCACTAATGAAGAGGTAACACATCCTTTCCATGAACATTAGTATTTTATCTGTCTCAAGATGGCCTGTACTAAGGCCTAGCTGAAGCAAACTTGGAAAGAGAGTTTTTCAATAATAATACATAGTATTTACTGAGCACTTATTAATTGGTTGATATAAATAACATATTTATCAATAATATCAATACCCATCAATAATATAATTTATTGAGTACTTAAGGCACTGTGTTAAGAGCTTTACGTGTATTATCTTTTTTTTTTTTTTTAAGATTTTATTGGGGAATTGGCGGAGGGGAACAGCGTTGGGGAATCAGGGAAGGGGAACAGACAAGTTGCTGTCCTTTTGTTCTTCGGTTTAGTTGCGGAGGATGTTGCTTCACTGTTGGTATCGTCATAGCGCTCTTCCCGGATGAGGCAGATCAGTCGCTGGCCTCTGGATGTTGCTCACCACGGCTATTGGCAGCTCAAGCTTGGCTGCCAGCTGCTCACGCTGGCTGCGGGCCACTCACTGTAGCCTATGGCAGCCCACTGCAGCAGGGGCTGCAGCCCACACCATCACCGGGGCTCGCACAGCCCAGCTCCAGGTGGAGCTGTTGTTAGCTGTAGAGGGCAGTGTCACTGGCCCTCATGTGGGATCCGAACCGGGGCCGCTGGCATCCCAAAACCAGCGCTTAACCAATGCGCCACTCGGCCGGCCCTACGTGTATTATCTTACTTAATTTTCACAAAACTTCTATGGGGCAGGAATGGTTATTATCCCAGTTTAGAGATGAAGAAACTGAGGGTCAGTGAGATTAAGGAACTTTCCCAAAGGAACCTAGCTAGTAAGTGTTGAAACTAAGTAAGCATTAGAACCAAGATTGAAATGCTGGCCTCCCTACTCAAAGTCCACAACCAACATGTGCATCTAATCATGCTGTGCAAGGTAGTTTCCTGCAATCATGCCAGCAGGACTGGAGTATTTCAGCAATTGAACTTCACGTAGTAATCGCACAGCTTGGCATAAAAGACCCTTTATGATCGAGCCCTTGCCTTTATCGGCAGCCCTCAGCCCTTCCCTTTGATTTTTGTGCCTAGCAGAACCACGCTGCTTCCCATGCCCTGAGAGCCTCATGCAGTTCATGGCTTCCTGCCTGACACATACATATTCTCTCTGCCTCAGGTGTCTTCCACCTCGATTACCTGGCAGATTACTTTAAAATAGGGCCAAGACATCACCTCTTCCAGTAAAGCTTCCCTAATTTTCCTCTGACAATGTTAACCATTCTGCCCTTTGTATCAACCTTTGTACTTTCTATAAAAATGTATTGTTCACTCATTCATTCAACAGCAAATACTATTTTTACCAGGCACTAGGCTAAGTATGAAGAGACGGAGGGTTAAATACCATTTTGCAGAAGCAGGACTACATAGACTTTGGACTTCCAGTAGTTCCCACCACTGGAATAAAGAGTAGGTTTCAAGTTGGGGTGGGTGGGGGTAGGAGTATGCCAGCAAAATGTGATGGGGTATTCTGATTCAGCCCACACTTCGGAATCAAAGCTTATGTGTTTGTGAAAAACGAGCTGGTGATCCAGCTGGGCATTTATCTGAATCAACGTTGATGCTGTGGAACAGGATGACATCTGTTCAGCATCTTAGATTGATTTTGAGCCCTTGTAGGGACAGGAGTTAGGACCAACTCTGAGAGAGCTGTTTGGAAAAGAGGCTTTCAGGTACTCTGCACTAGTTGCGCTGGCTGTGGAAGCAGCGAAGGCTGTTCTCACTTCCACAGAACCCAACATGCTGCAGTGTCTTTCGTTTTTTTAAAGATTTTATTGGGGAATTGGGGGAGGGGAACAGCGTTGGGGAACCCGGGAAGGTCACGCTGCAGTGTCTTGCACGGTAGCTTTCAGTGCATTGGCTAGTAGCCCCTGGGCTAGGGATACTGGCATTTTCACAGTGGGCAGTGGCAGTGGCAGTGGGGGGTGCGGAGCGGGGGGACGGCTGGCACCCTTAAATGGCTTCACAAACACAGGGCATTTAAGAAAGGGAACCAGAAAAGGGTGAATGTTGCATGAAGGACTATGGCTGACATGGTTTACGAGCCTGTTGAGATACACCTAGGGCTTTGCAACTAGAGCTGGGGCAAGAGCCTGAATTATGGGCTACTGGTGTGTGTGTGTGTGTGTGTGTGTGTGTGTGTGTGTGTGTGTGTGTACACATCAATAAATCAAGATCAAATATAATGTTTTTTACTTTTTCAGATTAAATTTATTGGGTGACAATGGCTAGTAAAATTATATAGGTTTCAAGTGTACAATTCTAGAATATATCATCTATATATCACATTGTGTGCTTACCACCCAGACTCAGTTCTCTTTCCATCACCATATATTTGATCCCCTTTTCCCTCTTCTACCACCCATGTATAATCTTAACTATAACCACAAGCTAGTGAATCCTGGAGACATATGAGTTACTCTTTTTTATTTGCTGTTAAGGAACTGTGTCTTATTCGTCTTTATGTCCCTGGATCTAACACAAAGCCTGACACAAAATACTTGTGGATTTACTTAATAAAAGGATTGGGAGGAGTCAGAGGAAGGAGGGTGGGGAGCCTCCCATCTACAGGTACATGCTTAAAGTGTAAAGATTTCTTCCTGACCTCACCTGACCTGTCCTAGAATATGAAACAGAAATGGGCTCAGTGCCTTGGGTTCTGGCCCCTTTGGATTCTGCCAGCATGTGTGTGGAGGCACTGAGACAAATTCCGTGGCAGTTAGAAGGTGAACTGGCTGCCAAGATGGAGAGGAAGGACCAACTAGTCTTGACCTTCTACAATCCTGAGGTTCCCAAACTTAAGGGGAACCGAAAATACCAAAGGGTGAGGAGGTACCTAATTACAGGTCAGATGGGAGGACTTAAGTGAAAGGCAGGCCCAGACAGAGTGTCATAAGGATAGAGAAAAGATCCCCCTTTTGTATTTTATAGAAGGGGTCGGAATACATATCTACAAATGAAAGCCACATGGAGACACTCAAGGTAGATAAGAGTAGGCAACCCTGGGGACCAAGAGTTATGTTTTTGGCTAGGCAATATCTCCCTCATTCTTGTAGCCTACCCTCCCCACCAACAAACATCCGAGTGCCTCGATGCCACCCCAGAGGCGGCAGCAGCATGTGGACCAGACACACACCTACATCCGAATGTTCTCTGGCAGCCTGTGTGGTTTTAGCCTCCTAACGATGATCTGCGTGACCCCACTGAATTGGGTGCAGTTCCTGGTGACCAAGAATGGCCTTGAACTCTACGCAGGACTCTGGATCTCATGCAGCCATGAGCTCTGCTGGAGCCACACACCCAAACCACCCTGTGAGTGCCACTAAAATGCCACAGGCCCCACAGTTGCAGAGCTTTCTGCCACACTGGCCTTCACCTTTCTTCCTCCAAGATCTTTTGACCCTCATGTCCCCAAGTCCAGGATGGATCTCGGTCAGACTATAAATATAGCCATTCTTTTCTTTGGGGTCGTTGGTGTTCCCTTTCTCCCTCCTATTCCAGGTTGTTTCCTCCCCCGTATTATGAGGTGGTACTCTCTGGGAAGAACTCTTTTGTCATTTGCAAGCTGTTATTGTGAAGCAATGTGATTGGTATTCTAATGCAGAAATAGAAAAGAAGTGATTGATCACAGCTGGGAGATAAAGCTAAGTGTCTCAACCTCCATCAGACTTAACTTTCAAGGTCAACTTGTATTGGTCTGCTAATAGTAGAAGAGAGCTTAAATGCATGTCAGATATGTAGTTTAACAAATGCCAGCTATTTACAGTAAGTTATTAATGTCAAATGTTATGTGAATTTAAGTAAACTGAAAATGCAACACAGAATATTTAAAAATAAGCTTCTAGGCTAGAAGATACCATATGCATGAGTTTTTCAATCAGAACCAAGACTGAGAGGAAAGACATAAGTACACGAAACACTTTCCCTCTATTTACAAGAGATACATTTACACAAAGAAACAGATATTGTGAAAGAAAACATACATGAGTAAAGAATCTATTTCTCCTCAGAGAAGGAGCGGCCCCAGATGCTGGAGCAAGGGGTGGGTACTTGGGCCCAACCCTGAGGTGAAGCTTCAGTTATTTGGCCATGGGCTGGGCATTTGGAACTAAGGGGCAGAACTATACAGCAAGATCTTGGGTAGAAACTAAAATCAAAGGCAGGCAAACAAGTCAACTGCATCTTCAACTGAAAAGAAAAACTAGAAAAAAACATTTGCAACAAATATGAAACATAAAAGCTTAATGCTATTGATATATATAAAAATGTATACAAATTATTAGAAAAAGATAAATACCCAAATAATTTGTAAACAGACAATTCACAAAACAGAAACAACAAATGTCTAATGAACATAAGAAAAACAATTTTAACCTCAATCATTAAAGAAAGGCAAATTAAAGGACAACGAGATAGAATTTTTCAACGATGACATTAACAGAGATTTTTAAATGGTAATATACAATGCTTCACCCTTCCATCCATACTGGGGACCATGTATATAGGTATAAGCCAAGCAATATGATTAAGTGTCTCCAGAGATTTACACTCACTAATTCTAGACTTAGGCATAAAGTTAAGCTACAATTATATTTATGTAAACTCTATTCCTGGGCTGAAGCTCAGGATTTGAGATTATTATGTAAATCTTAGAGTCAGAATATTGAAATTTTTTCAATTAAAGTAGCAAATAGTTTATTTTTTGGAGCCTTGAATTCACCTATAAGGCCAACTGTTAATGGTTTAGAGCAGGCAATGGCAAACTGTGGCTTGCGAGCCACACACAACTCTTTGGGTATGTACATGTGGCTCTGAAGCAAAATTGAAAATGAAAATAAAACTATCATAGTTTCATTTATAAAAATTTTAAAGGAGGGCCGGCCGAGTGGCTCAGTTGGTTAAGATTTGGCTTAGAGGGGCCGGCCAAGTGGCGCGGTGGTTAGGCGCTGGCTTGGGAAGCCAGCGGCCCCGGTTCGGGTCCCACACATGAGGGCCAGTGAAACTGACCTCAAAAAAAAAATAAAAGAAGAAAAAAGAAGAGTTGGCTTAGAGCATGTGCTCTGAGCAACAGGGCCGCCCGTTCGATTCTTACGTGGGCCAGTGACGCTGCACCAGAGCTGAGCTGTTGCTGAGCTGCCAACAGCTGGCAGGACGGCTCAGCTGGTGTAACAACAAGATTGCCCGTTCAATGGTGAGCTATTCCCGCCCGCAACTAAGACTGAACTTGAGCTGAGCTGCTGCCCAGATGGCTCAGAGGATAGAGCATGCACTCTTAACAACAAGGCTGCTGGTTCAACTCCTGCATGGGATGGTGGCTATGCCCACCTGCAACTAAAATTGAACACAGCACCTTGAGCTTAGAGGCCAGGAGCTGCCGAAGAGAAACCAGATGACAACTGGCGCCCTCCACAACACAGATTGAAGAACAACTTGGCTGATCCCCTCCCCCAATTCCCCAACACTGTTCCCCTTTCCCAATAAAATCTTTAAAAAAAAAAATTTAACGGATACTATTCACATAATGGTGATTTCATTTGCTTTATGGCTCTTGAATAATTTTTAAACTGTTGTGAGGGATAGGATTGGCTCTCAAAAGTTTGCTGACCCCTGGTTTAGAGAAAGTCTGCTAGGTGAGTCCCCTACATACACAAATATAAGGTAAGTACCCACCCAATTGCCAATTAACTGGTCCTAGTTCTAGGTCCAGTAATCAGTCTGTAATACAGATCTCATAAGGAATTCCCAAATTG
This sequence comes from Aselliscus stoliczkanus, assembly GCA_033961575.1. NCBI lineage: Eukaryota > Metazoa > Chordata > Mammalia > Chiroptera > Hipposideridae > Aselliscus > Aselliscus stoliczkanus. Next base: position 60,449,735 of record CM066732.1, on the reverse strand, counting down.
GAATCAGTAAGTACAGGCTTTATCAGCCTGTGACAATAATAGATTATTAATGTCCAAATTCAAGAACTTTAAACTTTTATTTACTGGATTGCAAGAATTTCGGCCTAGCTTGTATGCTATCCCCAGTCATTTCTGAGAGTTTCACAGGGGCTTGTCTCAGGTGGGCTCAAGAATGTGTGTGCTCAGGTTCTTCTATCCTGGACCCACTCCAGACCACTGTGCCCCTGTCTCTGACTTCACCTTGCTCTAGATGACCGATGGCCACTCTGTGGTAGCTGTTGATGATGGGATGAAGAAGGAATAGAAGACACCACCCTTCTCTTTTATTACTAGGTCTCAAGTATGGAGTGGACCCTTCTGTAATTCCCTCATAGCATAGGTGATATCAGAATGTCATGTAAAGGAATGTGTTTCCAGCAGAGTAGCTTGATCTATTTTGCAGTGGGTGGAGAAGAAAAGGTAGGTCTTTTATTCCAGACATTGGGCACTCCAGAGACAGGGCCCCGGGAACCACCACTCATTAAACTTCACAAGTCGTGGGAAGTGCTTTATTCTGACACTACAACTGGGTCACCAGAGAACCCAACTACTAAGCAGATTTCACTGCTTCCTCTCCAGGGTGCCGTGTCTCCATCCGGGATCTTTTCCATTTCCAAACCATCTCCTGTGTGCACTTCCCCTGAGTGTGAGGCACTGTTGCCTTGGCTTTGTGTGCCTGGAACGAAGGCACAAGGGCAACAGCATGGAGGTTTAGATTTGGCTGAATAAGTGGGCTACCGTATTTTGCCATGTATAATGTGCTCCCGTGTATAACGCGCACCCATGTTTTTGGCCCAAACTTTCAGGGGAAAAAAATCTTTCGTTTTAATTTTTGAATTCAAGTTTGTATTTGTTTACATTTAGGTACTTGCTTTTTTTGTATTATAAAGGAATTTTAGCATTTATTTTTTTAACATATTATGGTACAAGAAATTTTATGTAACAAATAATTACAAAATACAAGAACTGATACACGGTAAAAGAAATGTTATGTTCCGGTAACAAATCTACAATATTTACGCATCATATTTTGTCATCATTGCAAGTTCCTTGTAAGTTCAACAAAACTGATTATTGTATTCCAGGGTATTATTTTGCATACGGATATCGTTATTGATTTCTAGAGTTACACTTTTTTTTTTTGGCTGAGCCATCCTGCCACCTTTTGGCTACTCAACTCGGGCTGGGCATCGAACTGCTGTTGCTCAGAGCTCAGTTCGCACTCTTGAGCGCGCTCTTAACCAACTGAGCCACTCGGCTGGCCCTTAGAGTTACACTTTTAACACATAAGCATAAATAAAATAATTAAAACATTTATATAGATATGGAATTAGTACTACCCATGTATAATGTGCATCCTTAACTTTCCCTCACAAATTTGGGCAAGAAAGCGCACATACTACGGCAAAATATGGTAATTCCCCAGCTTGTCTCCAAGCAGTACTATCTTCATCCTCAAAATCGATCTCCATACCCCACGCCCATCTACTCAGCCTAGTTCCTTCACACTTAGAAGGGCTAGATCCTTTTGGAGCACTGCCTCCCTAGCCTGACTGTGATTTTTGCTAAAGGACATACGGTGTGTTGAAGGAGTCCCACCACCACATCTCTTTGGAACAGCTGAGTACCAGGTGCTGGCTTTTCTCCTCTCATGGCTTCTTTCTTCTCGTGTCATCTCGGCTTCCAACTGCTTCCTTGCAGGGCGCCAACAGCTAAAATGGAGAAGAGCATCTACTGTGAACTGAGCCTATTTGTTCACAAGAGCGGATGGGTTACAGCCCCGCCCCCTCACTTTCCAAAACCTCCCAGGCAAAGTTTTACTTTCTTGGCAGTAGGAGATCCTTCCCATCAGTGACAAATTGCCAAATGGTGAGAGTTCTTATCTCTCTGAGAAGCACTATGGCCTTCTGGTTGGGTAGTGTCCATCCCAGGCTTGGTAACGTTTACCTCCTACCTGATGGCTCTGGAGTGCAGAATTACTGAATGCAACGATCCTGAGAATGCCAGAAAGGATCTTGCCACATTTGTCAAATGATTTGGACTTCTTCCTCTTCCCATTGAAAGTGACAGCCCCTCTCTTCCCAGGGTGTTAGCTTCATCGCCTTTAGTAAACTGGGAGGCTTACCTTGCTATTCCTGCAACCAAAGTCCTCATCACAGCATATCATTAAGGAAAGCTTCAGAAATATTTGGATACAGGTGACCCACACAAATGTTCCTTGCATCTGGCGTACTTCTCTCTCCCTGGACCCAGGCTTTTTACTGCCATGTACAAGCAGAGCCTTTGGTAACTTAGGTCCTAAAATTTTTGAAACTTTGATGGGTAAGCTGCTGTGAACGCTGTCATTTAAAAGCTTATATCAGCTTTTTTGTCTTTCAGGTTTTTTGTCTTACAGGAGATAGAAGTTTGAATTCAGCTTTGGGAACTTTTTGTTAAAGTGAATTTTTAGAAACTATGAAGGTAACCAAATGCAGCTGTTTTACTCTGACTCTAAGTGTTTAATTTGGCATTCATTGTGTATGGTTATGACCAGTAGCATGGTTCCTTTGAGAAGTTAGACTGTTCTGTGTATGAATGTTTAGCTGTTTATTTGGAGTTGTGAGCTATCTTGTTTATGTAGTTTTTCAGGAGACGAGGAGCTAAGACAGTAGCTATGGTACAAAGAACTTGAAGGTCTTCTACTTTCAGAGTAGAAGAAAGATTGGACTGTAACATACCTGAGCCAGGACTTGGACCGGCTATCTTAGAGAGTGCACTTCTGCGTTTTAAATATCAGAACCAACTTGAACTAGCACCAGCTAAAGAGTAAATTTATTTATAAAGATTCAGGAGTATCTCATAGACTCCCAGAGGCAAAAAGTTTGTTGGACCTTTGAGGATTCCAGAGGAGGCTGTGATCAAGCCCAAGTCACTTGGTGTCTCTAGATTTGCTTTGTCACATCTTTGTTTCAGCTTTGTTTTATCTCTACAGCTCAGTTTTTCCTGCTTATTAGTGTGTAAGTGCCCCAAAAGTGACATCCCAGTCTAGCTTTGTATCTTCTTGGTTCAAGCAAGCAAAAGGGACATCCATCAGTTCCAAATCCAAAATTTCAACCTTAGAATCAAATTGGTCCAGCAAGGGTCAGATCCCCTTCATTGGTCCGATCAGCTATAGTCCAGGGCTAAAGACAAGGGCTGCTGGGGCCTGTAGGGGACTGTGGGCTAAGATACCCATCACACTTAGCTTCCTACTGGGCTGGTGGTTTTTATTAACTACATATATTGCTAATTCTGAATGACCCAGTTTTCATAAAATGTGCTGTTCTTGGGTTATTATGTTTTAGTGTCACCTCTGTGACTAGGGGTGTGGTTTCATGGACATTACTATTATTGATGGTGTTAATTACTAGTAAGCTCTAGAGAACAAAATAAAACTTCAGAGGCAGATCTTCACCTGGGATAACATTGGTACATAATTTTGTCTCTCTGTATAACTTGGAAGCTGGATTGGGATTCTTGGGCACACAAGTGCTTAGAGAACTTTCAGTGGTGGAAATGAGCTGCCCCCTGCTATACAGAGACAGGAAAGATGTTAGACAAGGAGGCACCCTTTCAAGGATGGTTGAAGAAATTGCTGAGTCTGTGGTAGCTCAGAAAGCCGTATCAACTTGCAATTATAAGTTAGCCTCTCTACTTCTTGAAACATTGCTGGGAAATCAAGAAGGATTTGTTTCATGTTAGGGATGTGGTAGCAAAAAGTAAGGGTTAGCATGGCCCCTCTTCTCTCTTACCAACATCCAGAGCCAAAGAGAGCAGAGATCGGGAGCCAAGAGATGCAGGAGGAAGGAGTTTATGGCATGTGCGTAAAGGCTTTGGAGCAAACAAACTTTAGCAGACCTCTCCTTGAACAATTGTGAGATAGGACACTGAGGGAATTTCAGGGGAAAAACAGGAGATGCTTCTGGGGTGTTAAACCACTGCAATCCAGTAAATTGAGGGCTTGAAATCATTACAGTATAGGAGTTAAAGTAAATGTGACTTCATTTTGTAGCCACAGGCTGACAAAGCCTACACATGCCAGATACATTTGAAAGAGACAAAAACAGAAACAAACTCCAAGTCCAGCAATGGTTTAATCATTAAGCAAAGTATGCCAACATACTGTTTTATAGCCATTAAAAATGATGTCTACAGTATGTGATCTGGGAAACAGCTTACCATATAATCTTAAGAAAAAAAAATCACATGATATTGAGTATCATATCTACTATGTACAGAAGATAGGAAAATTCTAGAAAGAAATAAAATAAAATGTTAGCAATGGTTGCCTCTGGGTAGTGGGATTGTGGTGGACTTTCTTCTTGCTTCTTGGTGCTTTTGTAGTGTTTCCAATGCTTACATTGAACATGTATTACTTATTAAAATTAGAATTGGTACAAGAAAAAATTTGAATCTGTGTTGTGATGTTAGAGTCATACCTCTTACAAGCTACTTTACATCTACGTTAATATGTTAACGTACCTAGAACTTTTGGTATATTATCTTTGGTTTACAGTAAAGGCTTTGACTTCATAGTAAAGAAATCCCAGGTATCAATGATGATCCTTATTTGTGCCCTGGATACAACATAGCAAGTTCAGCTTCATCCTTTTTAGTCTTCACTCCCTTCTTGGAGACTCTATCTGGTTTTCTTGAGAGAGGTTCCCCGCTGGGCTAACCAAGCCTTTCCTTTCTCCTTCTCCTTGGCAGATTATCTCCAATATTCTAGGGCCTTGTACCTCATCTCTGTCCTCACCATACTCATCAGCCTCAGCTGGCTCTTCAGCTCTTGCCTCCCTAGAAGAGGAAGCATGACCACCAACTTGGATCTGAAGGTCTCCGTGCTCAGTTTCATCTCAGGTACAAACATGGACTGGCAGGGTGATGCCAGGGTAAAATTGTCAAGGGAACAAAGTGTCTCTGTGGGGCTTTCATCTTATTTTTTTGTCACTTTTCTTTAGTATCACATCAAGTTGCCAGTTACCTGCCAGTTTTATTGTATAAAACTCACTTTAGATGACTTAGTCCAGGGGAGAGGTAAAAGCCCGTTTCTCTCTCCCTTCTTGGTCAATCCCCACAAATTGATCCTGCTATATATATGGCATCTGGAAGCAGAAGAAGAGTTGGGGGTGGTAGTCAAAGCAGACTAAAGACACTGATGGGTCATGAATCTTTTCTTTTGGTTCTAGCCATCTGCTTGCTCCTCTGCCTCATCCTATTTCTGGCACAGGTTCACTGGCATACCAGGGATGCCATGCAGTCAGCTCTCCTATGGGCCTATCATATTAACTGGTGGAGTGACTTCTTATACATATTATCTGGTGAGTCAGTCCCTTGCCTTATGCTAGAAGGATGGAAGGGGAATCACTTCTTGAAAGGGAGGCAGAATCTAGGAGAAATAAAAACATTGACTGTAGCTGGGTAGAACATTTAAACATCAAGAGGGAGTATGGTATGACATGGACAACCTGGTATTTGTAATCTGTTCTACCACTAACTGAGCCACAGATAGCTTGGGTGACTCGCCTAAAACCACACAGGAAGTAGTGGAGCTGTGATTTGAATCCAGGAAGTTCAGGCTTTGTCCTAACCATGTGAGAAATACTATTATATAATGGAATGGGAGCACAGAAGGGTGAAGTAACTCTGTTGGGAGAGAGGAGGATTGGCTTCATTGAAAAGATGCATTTTGAACTGAGTATTTAAAGGATGAGTAAGAATTTTAAAGCCAAAGACTATGTGCCTATTGAAACACCTGAAATTCCTCTCGTTCCCTAGGGATCATCTCCTTCGTCAACTACATAACTTTCAGATCTCCTCCCCTTGATCAAAATGTCACTGTGATTCCCATAGAGCGGTCAAGGCTAGGGATTGGTCCAGTGACTACAGTATCACCTGCTGAAGATGAAGGGTCAAGGTCTGAGATGGAACCCACAAGTGGCAGAGAGGAGAATCTACCAGATGCAGACCTACCAGGTGCAGACCCACTAAATGCAGACCTACCAGATGCAGACCTACCAAATGCAGAAATGTGATGGTGATAGGAAAACTCAACTATTGCTTGTCTTAAAAACAGGGGAGAAGCTAACTGAGTTGGGAATGATTGTGCAGATTCTAAAAAACCTCTCCTAATATCATGTCAATATTACTGAAGGAGATAGCATTAAAGCTGATGAAATGTCCTTTGTGTGTGTTGGATCCAAAATATGTATGATAGTCATAAAAAAAGTAATGAAAACTCAGTGAGGAAAAAAATTCTATAAGAAAACATCAATATTTAGGGTCATGACTGAAAGAAACTAGCAATAGGTGCAGCATGTGGATCAGAGATCTCTTTGGGCAACAGGAACCTGATGGTCCATGGAGAAAAATGCCACCTAATTCTGTTTGATATTTCCTTTGTTACATGTGCATGGAAGGTACTTGGACAATATTGCTCAATGAATTGGAGATCATTACTACAAATGGAATGAACACCAGTGGAGATAATACCTATCACCCAAAGGTGCTGAGAGGTCCTGGGGATGCCATGAGGTCCCATTTCCTTTGAGGACTGGTAATTTGAAAACTGTACAGCCTATCCTGTACTTCTCCCTTGGCTGGGAGATACCTTTACAAGACACCCACAAACACCCTGAAATTCTATACAAAACTTGTATTTGCACTTTTCTGTGAAGAGGGCCATAGCTTCCGTCAGATACTTGACAAGCCTGTGACTCTTGATTCCTTAGGCATCCAATTATGTTTTACTGAGCCACATGAGGCTAAAGGGCTTTCTTCAGCCTAAGTACATACGTGGACCAAGTTGAAAGATTTTTCCACGTTTTACACACCCTGTAAGACTAAGTGAGTGGGGGAAGGGGAAGGGTTTTGGCAATCTCAAAGATCTTTTTTTTTTTTTTAAAGATTTTATTGGGGAATCGGGGAAGGGGAACAGACAAGTTGCTGTCCCTTTGTTCCTCAGTCTAGTTGTGGAGGACATAACTTCACAGGCCCATGCTGCACTCTTCCCGGGTGAGGCAGTCGTTTGCTGGCCATTAGACAGCCACTTACGGCAACTAACAGCGGCTCACGCTGGCTGCCGGCCACTCACGGCAGCCTATGGCATCCCACTGCCACCCCATTCCAGCCCACACTATCAACTGCCGCTCATGGCAGCCCAGCTCCAGGTCGAGCTGTTGTTCACCATCTTAGCTGTAGAGGGTGCAGCATCACTGTCCTATGTGGGATTTGAACCAGGGTCCTGCTGCTCAGAGCTGGCATCCCAAACCAACTCTTAACCAGTGTGTCACTCAGCCTGCCCTCATAGATCTTTCGATGGCTAAAGATCCCTTTCAAACCCAGGCCAGACTCCATGCAGAAGGTCCCTGACATTTACTTTCCCCTTTACTCCTTTAGTAGCTGCCACTACTACTGTATTGGTTGAGGTCCATTCTCCTCCTCCCCATGCCTGGCAATGGAATGGGCTACAGTGCCCAGATTCAGCCCTTGGGTCTTTTTGGTTTAAATAGAGTCACTGGTAACCTTTGTAGAAAACAGACAAAACAGACATGGAGCAATTATGTAGTTCTTATAACCCCGGTCCCTGATTAGAAATTCCCAAACATTTCCTGATGGTCACTGGAAGCCCAATAGATGGATACCTCTGCTTTTATTCGTGAGGGGGGAGGTTAGCAGCACAAGCACATGTGCACCCATGCACGGGGCCTCACATATATGCATGCACTTCGTTTGGCTCTGCTCTAGAAAACCCTCTTCCCCATGTTGGCTCCTCATCGTAGCAGGTGATCCAAGTCAAGGCAGCATGACTGCTGCCTCCTTACTCCAAGTGGCCTCATTTCAGAGGCTCTGCTGGCTGTTCCTGGGCCTTTGTCTGGTTGTAAGAATAGACATGTAGTCAAGTTTAACTTCCTCTCCTCTTGTCACCACTCACACATGAAGTGTACCCCACATACTGACTAATTAAGCACTCACTGGGTTCACAAGCTTTATTTATAACTCAGTTTGAATATTTTAATTATATGACTAATTTGATGGGGAGCTGAGTACTGATGACTCTTCAGGGAATGCAAGTTTTTTTTTTTTTGAGGGCAGTGTCACTGGCCCTCATATGTGGGACCCGAACCGGGGCCGCTGGCTTCCCAAGCCAGCGTTTAACCACCACGCCACTCGGCCGGCCCAGGGAATGCAAGTTTTAAGTGGGCTGTGAAGGAAGCAGGTCTAAGTGAGAGTAGAAGATGCTAGATAATGAGGAAGTAATAATAAAGACCCTAGCTATTAGGGGAGAACAGGCAGTAATTATAACTAAGTTTTCTACTTTACTAGCAGAGAATGATCTTACAAGCAGAGACAACCTTTCATTGCTCCCTTAGAAACCGAATGCTCTCTCCATTTTCTTCTTTCTCTGTCTTTTCTCATAGAGAATTCCTTAAAAAGCTGAGGTGTATTTCCAATAAGACAGTTCAGTAAATGACCTTTTGATACATCCCCTTTGCCCCAAATACAGTGCATGATAGGTGAAGTGAAGGAGAGGGGGTGAATATTAAATTAATCCACGTCAAAACAAGGCAAGCATTTTCACTGACCAGAAAAATCACCAAAACAACAAAAACTTTAAAAGTCTATGATTCAAGGTAAGCCATAGACTTAATGGGCTCTAAGTGAAAAGGCAAGGGGAGGTGAACAGAAGATAGCTCCTGGGGTGGAAAGGACTAATAGTGTTTCTCAAGACATAGATTAGACCCAGCTTCACATCTGTAGTTCATACTAGGGACTTATGAAAATAAATGGAACAAAAACTACTGCCAAGCACTGATTGGGATCGTGGCTTATTTGGAACTACAGATCCAAAGGAGACAAATACAACCTTGTTTAACTAAGCATCCCACTGATGCATTAACTGAGTCTGTGACAGCATATACTGTCCCTGACAGCATAACTCAATGGGAAATCTGAAATACCATATTGTGAGACCTGACCCTGGACTGGGGCCTTTGGCCAAAGTAAAGAAACCCCAAGACTACCAGATGGAATAAGAAGAGAGGGAAGGAAACAAAAAAGGCAACAACAAAAAAAGTCTGTGCCTGTAAATTGGAATTCAAAACATGTTTAAAAAAACGTTCAGAAAAAAACTCAAAGTCAACAATCAGAAAACAATTTTATTTCAGATTTTTTGGGCTACAGTATGATAAAGACTTTATGTATTCTTGGGATGCACAAAGAGATATATGATGGAATCATAGATTACAAAAAAAACAACACCCAAAATTATGAAACAAAAACAGAAACAAGAAAATGTTCAAAGTTAAGAGCTGGTTTTGGGATGCCAGCGGCCCGGGTTCGGATCCCACATATGAGGGCCAGTGACACTGCCCTCTGCAGCTTACAACGGCTCCACCTGGAGCTGGGATGTGCGAGCCCTGGCGACGGTGTAGGCTGCAGCCCCTGCTGCAGTGGGCTGCCATAGGCTACAGTGAGTGGCCGGCAGCCAGCGTGAGCTGCCAATAGCCGCAATGAGCGACCATCCAGAGGCCGGTGACTGATCTGCCTCATCCGGGAAGAGTGCAATGATGACACCAACATGGGCCAGTGAGGCAGCGTCCTCCACAGCTAGACTGAGGAGCGGAAGGACAGCAACTTGTCTGTTCCCCTTCCCTGATTCCCCAACTCTGTTCCCCTCCCCCAATTCCCCAATTAAAAAAAAAAAAAGAACCAATTAGGGCCGGCCGAGCGGTGTGGTGGTTAAGCACTGGCTTGGGAAGCCAGCAGCCCCGGTTCGGGTCCCACATATGAGGGCCAGTGACACTGCCCTCGAGAGAAAAAAATAAATAAATAAAAAGAACCAATTAGAAATCATGGAAATAAAAAATACAATTGTCATAGGGAATATAGTCAATAATATATTAATAACTATGTGTGGTATCAGATCGGTACCAGACTTATTGGGGTGATCATTTCATAAGTTATATAAATGTCTAATCATTATGCTGTACACCTGAAACTAATATAATATTGTATGTCAACTATAATTGAAAAATATGAAAATTATTTTAAAAATTTATAGCCATTACAATAAAAATACAATAGATAGGATAAAATCTAGATAGTACACTCAACACAAAGAGAAAATATTTTGTTTTCAGATATACCTAGAATATTTGCAAAAATTGACCAAATATTAAGTCTGTTAAGAAAGTTTCAATAAACTCAAAAAGTTTCAATAAAGGCTCTCAATCAGCCTGTGTTTCTTGACCACAATGAAATTAAATTAGAATTCAACAAAAAGAGAACAATTTTTAAAACTTCTTTATATTTTTGAGAACTAAAAAGTGCTCCCTAAAATTCATGGGCAAAAAGGAAATGACCAAATATTTGGAACTGAACAACAACAGAACAACTGCAATAATCAAATTCCACAGGTGCATTTATTGAAAACAAAACAAATGACAAAAGTAGTTTAAAATAAATGATTATGCATTGAATTCATGAATCTGAGAAAGAATAACAAGATAAACCAAAAGGAGAAGAAAGAAAAAGTTTAAAATAAACATTAATAAGATATGAAAAATTTTTAGGTCCACAATAACCAAAAAAGGAACTGTATTAAAATTGTAATACAATGAATGATGCTAGCATTCATTTGATTAATGCCATCTTTTGAGCGAATGTCATATTACACATTGCTGCCATAATTCAATTCTACTTTGAAAAGTAATATATAGATAACATCTCTTAAAATGAGTACATTTTTTTGGTACCCCCGACATATGTATGTATGCTATTCGAGCATATTTTGCTATTTAAATTTTGTGTTTCTTTACTACTCTTTATTTGTGTTATGTTTTCTCTGTTAAAATCGCCCATGATGACTTTAGATTTTCCCATTTTTTTCTTGTACTCTTATTCAGTGTCTACTTAATATTTTGAGTCAATAAGATATCAAATTTCCAAATTAATCTGTGGATTCAATGCAATTCCAAACAAATCTGACAGTTTTCTTTTGTTTGGTTTGTTTTTTTGTGGAGAATGACAAGCAGGTCTTAAAATTTAGGACAATTCATTCTTTTCTCTTTGCAAAGGGCCAAAAGAGCTAACATAATTTTGAAAAATAAGAAGATGGAGACATTTACCTTAACTGATATGGAGTTGACTTGTCAAGCTATTGTAATCAAAACAGTGTGATAGTGACACAGGTTTAAACAAACAAATGTAACAGAATAGAAAACCTAAAATAGTCATGTGCATATTTGGAAATTTGATGTATGATAGTGGTAACATTAAAAAAATTAAGAAACTATGAACTGTTCAACTAGTAGGACTAGTTCGTATATTTGGTTAAATAAGGAAAAAAGATTCTTGTTCCAAGATCATATTTGAAAAAAGACAAATCCACATAGATTAAAGACCTACATGTGAAAAGCAAAAAACTCTAGAGACCTCCACTTGCCCATTTGGAGGAAATTGGTTAAGAGTTGGTTTGGGACACCAGCTCTGAGCAGCAGGGCCCTGGTTCGGATCCCACATATGAGGGCCAGTGACACTGCGCCCTCTACACCTAAAATGGTGAACAACAGCTTGACCTGGAGTTTGGCTGCCGTGAGTCACCAGCAATGGTGTAGGCTGCAGTGGGGCTGGCAGGCAGCTGGGGTGAACTTTCATGAGCCACTGTGAGCGGCTGTCTAATGGCCGGTGAGCGACTGCCTCAGCCAGGAAGAGTGCAATGATAATGCCAACATGGGCAGGTGAAGTGACGTCCTCCTCAACTAGACTGAAGAACAAAAGGACAGCAACTTGTCTTTTCCCCTTCCCCGATTCCCCAATAAAATCTTTCTTTAAAAAAAAGAGGATGACAGCAATGAATTGTAACACTTCGAATTTTAAAAATATCCATGAGAGTGTATGACACTCAGCAAAAGAGAGAAACAGTGAAAGCGGAAAAAAAACAAGAGGCAGTTTTTCTTTGTAGAAGAATGCCAACTAATAAATATGGAAGGGATGTAGACATTGAAAATCATTATTTTTAAAATCCCCAATATAATTCAGGCAAGGATCACCAGAATATCATCATTGAGTGAAAGATAATTGGAAAACAGGGTATCAGATTATCCCTCCATTGAGCACTTATTAATTCCAAAAGGGAAATGTAGCTTTACAATGGAAAGATTTGGCAATGACAACCTTAAGTAGCCAAGCTTGGCATTGTCCGCAGAATGGTTTAACATCACGTGCTTCCCGATGTGATGCAGTGGGAGGTAGACACCATCATCCTATGATGTTTTTGTTAGGAATGCTTGGCTTGAGTCTAATTGTAAAGAATCACACTAATCCAGATGTGGGGCTTTCTACACAACAACTGGTGCTCACTGCTCAAGGAACCGAGGGAGGTGGCAGGATTGGTCTGGCTAAAGAAGACTGAAGACATAAAACAGTCAGATGAAATAATTGATTCTGGAATTTTTTAGAATGTATAAACATTTTTTGACGATTTGGGAAATTTGAATAGAGAGAATATATTGGGGTTGTATTGATTTCATGTCGTTTTTCTCAGGTATAGTAATTATGCTGCAGATATGTAAGAGAATATACTTGTTTCTTGGGAGATACACTGAAATATTTAAAGTGGAGCATCATAATTTTTATACTTTCAGATGATTATTCAAAAAGGAAATACGTATATATATATGAAGACAAAAAGTAAAATAAATCTATCATGATGTTAATAGTTGGCAAATATAGGTGAAGGATATTTTACTATTCATCAACTTTTCTCTGGTTTCAAGATTTAGCAAAATTAAAAGATTAATTTTTTAAATTAAAGTTTATGGGGGTGACAATTGTTAGTAAAGTTACATAGGTTTCAGTTGTACAGTTTTGTAATACATTATCTATATATCGGGCCGTGTGATCACCACCCAGAGTCAGTTCTCGTTTCATCACCATATATCCTGTTTAACCTAATCTACCACCCCCTTCCCCCCTCCCCTCTGGTAACCCCTAAACTATTGTCTGTGTCTTTGAGTTTTTGTTTCTTTATTTGTTTGTCTTGTTCCTTTGTTGCTTTCAATTTCATATCCCACATATCAGTGAAATCATATGGTTATCAACATTTTTTGTCTGATTTATTTTGCTTAGCATAATAATCTTTAGGATTAATATTTTTAAAAGCAAACACTTAAAGAAAAATATAAAAATAGTTTTATGACTTTGGGAGTTCTTAAGATAAAAACATAAGCCACAAAGAAAAATCTTGATAAATTTGACTGTTTTATACACAGCAATACTAGAATGTTATTATAATACTTCTAACACATATTATGATAGCATCATTAATATAATGCTGTTGTAGTATAAAATGTATAATTAAATTCCAAAATAAAAATTTTTAGATTAAAAAGTCTGACATTATCAACTGCTAATTGGAATTTTATGCACTGCTGGGGGGAGTGTAAATTGGTTAAAAATGCTTTGGAAAGCTGTTTGTTGACACTTCCTAAACTGGAAGATATGTGCACCCAGTAATTGTATTGCTAGATATAAACCCTAAAGAAAGATTTTATCATATGCATAAGGAGGCCTCTATAAGGATAGTCAGTATTGCACTTTTGTTACAGTGAAAAATTAGAAACAATTTAAATATTAATTGGCAGAAGAATGGGTATCATTTTATAGTATGTTCCCTCTTGCTTATTCCATCGGGCCACTAGGGCAGTTTCTTGATCTCTTCAACCAAGTGCGCTCCTTGGGCGCCCACTTTTCATTCACTGCTCTCTTTTCCCAGAATGTTCTCACCCCAGAAATCCACTACCGTTTTTCTTCACTTCCTATAGAATGCTGCTCAAATGTCACCTTTGCACAAAAGCCTTCCTCAACCATCATATCTAAAAGGTTCATTCTTGATGCCCTCAACTTGCTGTATATATTTGATATACATTTATTTACTTTCTGTCTCCTACCCCTCCTTATGGTAGATTGGATCATCATTTTCAATTCTTTAAGGCCTCCTGACAATGTGACTGCAAAGCCTCATACTACTCTGCTCCATTGGGTGTAGCAGGTGGCATGCTTTGGCTAATGGAATGTAAACAGAGGTGACTGTGGCAATCCTGAGTTGACTTAAAAGGCATTATTTATTTTTACTCACTCTCTTTTGCTTCTGTTATCCACCACGGGAAGAATGTGGCTCAGGCAAGCGATTTGTCCCAGAATGGTGAGGACATATAAAGCAGACCTGAACTTGACCTGAAGCCTGGCTCCAGCCTAGCCCAGCCAAACATAGGCAAACCCAGTGAAAAGCAGCCAATTTCATTTGATCTGCAGAGAATCCGTTGTTGAGAGCCATTGAGAACATTGGGAGTGTTTATTGTGTGGTATTGTTGCTGGAAGGGCTGGCCGATAGACCCCTCCAGAACACACACTTCATCATAGCAGGATTTTGTCAGTTTTCTTCACTGCTGTATGCAAAGTGACTAGTACAGTGCCTCACTTCATAGATGTTTAATAAATATTTGTTGAATAAATTAATTAATGCATTTGTACTAAAGCTATAAAACTATTGGTGATCCCAAAGCACGAGGCAAGTATTAGAGTATACAAAGAAGTAATTGTAACTGGCTCTGTTATAAAAGTTGTCGGTCAGAAGTTAACACCAAAGTGTAGTGAATGCCGCCTACAATCAAATAAACAAGAAGCTTCTTAAATTAGATACATATGAGACCAAAGGATGGTTGATGAAAGGATCATAAGTGGAAGGTCCTGGAAGGACTTCAATAAAATATCTACTCAAGGGCCAGCCCAGTGGCATGTTGGTTAAGAGTTGGCTTGGGACGCCAGCTCTGAGCAGCAGGGCCGGGGTTCAGATCCCACATGGGCCAGTGATGCTGTTCCCCCTACATCTGAGATGTGAACAACAGCTCAACCTGGGTCTGGGCTGCCGTCCAATGGCTGGTAACCGACTGCCTCACCCGGGAAGAGCACAATGATGATATCAACATGGGCCAGTGAAGTGACGTCCTCCACAACTAGACTGAAGAACAACAGGACAGCAACTTGTCTGGATTCCCCAATGCTGTTCCCCTCCATATATATATATATATATACTCAAATATTAGTATTGCCTCAATTGGAGGCTGTTTTCAGGAAGGCAAGGGGCACCAGCTCAGGGTCCCACAGAAAACGTAAAATGGTCATTTATGAGTTGGCCTGTGGCAAAAATAAAAGTCAGAGAGGCCTTATGAAAGAGCCCTGTGCATATAGATAGATTAAAAAATATATATTAAAGGGAATGGGGCAAAATATTAATAAGTGAATTTAGATAAAGATATGGGGTATTGTTTTACTATGCTTACAACTTTTTTCCAAGTTTTAAGTTATTTCCATTTTTTTAAAAAAAAAAAGAAAAATGGGTTGTTCCAGTATATGCAGTAAGACAGAGAATATGACTAATCCTGAATATGACCACTTCTGTTGTCTTGAATGACTTAGCAGCCTGGTTTTTTTACACGGGACAATATTGTTAGAACGGCCAGGTGCCTGCTTCCTCCTTTTGGAAATGACCTTCTCCTGCATCTGCTGTGCATGCGTTCTCTTGCCATACCTGGAAGTGTCTTGAGGACACCATTTCTCTTGGAAGTTTGTCTTCGCCCTCAGGTATGTCGAGGTTGACAACCATTACAGTTCTGAGCAAGCAGTAGATTCTGCCTCTTTAGCTGGGTGCCTAGCGTGCCACCTATCTTAGTTTGAATCCCCCCAGAAGTCAATTTGAGACAAAGATTCAAGTACAAGTAGGTTATTTGGAAGGGACACATGGAATGTTGGGAGGAGCTGATGGAACATTTGGGTCATCTTGAAGTCGGTTTCTTTTGACTGATTTTTTTCTTGAGTATGATTATATTTTCCTGTTTCTTCTCACATTTAGTGATTCTTTTGTTGACTATTCAACATTATGTTTTATACATTGTAGCACCTGTGGTCGCTATTATTTTCCTCTGAAGAAATGTTATTTTCATGTCGTTTGCCCATTTTAAAATCGATTTATTTGTTTTCTTTCTTTTTAAAAATTTGTTTAGTTTTAAGAGTTCTTTGTATGTTTTGGAAAACAGTCCTTTATGAGGTGTGTCTTTTGCAAATATTTTCTCCCAGTCTGTGGTTTGTCTTCTCATTTTTTTTTTAAAGATTTTATTGGGGAATTGGGGGAGGGGAACAGCATTGGGGAAAGGGGGAAGGGGAACAGACAAGTTGCTGTCCTTTTGTTCTTCAGTCTAGTTGCTTCAATGGCCTATGTTGGTATGGTCACTGCGCTCTTCCTGGATGAGGCAGATTGGTCGCCGGCCTCTGGATGTCGCTCACCGCGGCTATTGGCAGCTCACTCTGGCTGCCAGCCGCTCAGGCTGGCTGCCGGCCACTCACTGTAGCCTATGGCAGCCCACTGCAGCAGGACCTGCCGCCTACACCGTTGCCGGGGCTCGCACAGCCCAGCTCCAGGTGGAGCTGTCGTTAGCTGTAGAGGGCAGTGTCACTGGCCCTCATATGTGGGATCCGAACCGGGGCCGCTGGCATCCCAAAACCAGCTCTTCACCAATACGCCATTCAGCTGGCCCTGTCTTCTCATTTTTTGACTATGTCTTTGCAGACCAGAAGGTTTTAATTTTAATGGTCAAGTTTATCAATTATTTCTTCTTTTTCTTTTTTTTAATCAATTATTTCTTTAATGGATTGTGCTGTTGGTGTTGTATCAAAAAGTCATTGTCATACCCCAATGTCACCTATTTTCTGTATATTATCTTCCAGAGGTTTTATAGTTTTGTGTTTTGCATTTAGGTCTTTGCCCCATTTTGAGTTAACCTTTGGGAAGGGCATGAGGTATATGTCTAGATTCATTTGGTTTTACATGAGGATGCTCTTTGCTCCTGCATTTGTTCTGTGTAATAATGAGTTGACTGTATTTTTGTAGGGTCTTTTTCTGGGATCTTTATTCTGTTTTGTTGATCTATTTGTCTTCTCTTTCTCCAGTACCAACTGTCTTGATTACTGTAGCTTTATAGTAAGTCTTGAAGTTAGGTAGTGTCATTCCTTTGACTTTGTTCTTCAACTTCAATAGTGCATTTTCCCAAAAATAAAACACAGGCAAAGAATAATCCATAGCATGATTCCTCCAGGATATGGAGAGCACGCACCCTTCACATGAGGGTTTTATGACCTGTTTCAGGGAGAAGGGTGCCTTTTCAACAAACTCCTTCAGCTTAAAATATTCAGTATGCCAAGGTGCCATATTTTAGCACCTAAAATCATGCAAGGGTTTATTTTCCAGCGAGGTCTTATTTTCAGGGAAACAGGGTATTATGTTAGCGATTCTGGATTTTTTACCTCTTCATATAAACATTAGAATATCCACAAAATAAGTTTCTGGCATTTTGATTGGATTGTGTTGAATCTATAAATCAAGTAGGGAAGAACTGACATCTTGATAATATTGAGTCTTCTATCCATGAACATGGACTATCTCTCCATTTATTTAATTCTTCATTTTCTTCCATCAGAGTTTTGTATTCTTTCTTATACAGATCTTCATACCTAAGTATTTCATTTTTGGAGAGGGGGTGTTAATGAAAGTGATATTGTGTTTTTAATTTTAAATTCCACTTGTTCATTACGGGTATATAGGAAAGTGATTGACTTTTGTGTGTTAGCTTTGTGTCTTGCAACCTTACTATAATCACATATTGTTTCCAGGAGGTTTTTTGGTTCTTTTGGATTTTCTACACAATCACATCTTCTGGAAACAAAGACAGTTTTATTTCTTCCTTCCCAATTTCTATACCTTTTCTTTTCTTTTCTTGTATTATTGTATTCCAATATGATTTTGAAAAGGAGTGGTGAGAAGGAACATCCTTGCCTTGTTTCTGGTCTTAGTGGGAAAGCTTCTAGGTGCTCACCATTAAATATGATGTTAGCTATAGGGATTTTTTGTAGATTTAAAAAAAAATCAAGTTAAGGAAGTTCCTCTCTATTCCTAGTTTGCTGAGAATTTTTATCATGAATGGTTGTGGGACTGTGTCAAATGCTTTTTTTCTGCATTTACTGATATGGTCATGAGATTCTCTTCTGTTTTTTTCTCCTACTATTGTGATAAATTACATTAATTGACTTTTTAATGTTCAACCAGCCTTTCATACTTGGCATAAACCCCATTGGCCATGGTTTACAATTCTTTTTATACATTATTAAATTCAATTCACTAACATTTTGTTGAGAATTTTTGCATCTATGTTCATGAGAGAGATTGGTCTGCTGTTTTCTTTTCTTGTGATGCCTTTGTCTGGTTTTGATATTAGGGTAATGCAGCCCTCATGGAATGAATTAGGAAGCCTTCTGCTTCTATCTTCTGGAAGAGATTGTAGAAAATTGGTATAATTTCTTCCTTAAATGTATGGTAGAACTTACCAGTGAACCTATCTAGGCTTGGAGCTTTCTGATTTGGAAGGTTATCAATTGTTGATTCAATTTTAAAAATAGATATAGACCTATTCAGATGGTCTATTTCTTCTTGTTGATCTTGGGCCAATTTTGTCTTTCAAGGAATTGGTCTGTTGCATCTAATTAATGAAATTGGGGACATAGAGTCTATCTGTTTTAATTTAGAATTCACAGTACAGAGCTCTGTATTTATCAATACAGTATATGATAGCTTCTTATCCTATACTGACACCACAGAACTTCCCCGGAGAACAAATCTGTTGTTGGCATAAACGGTAGCCATTGCAGCATTCTCTGATAGAATATTCTGGATGTGGAGAACCTCAGATGAAAGAGGATTGTTTGGGTAATAAATGAAGAACTTCTTGCTATGAGGATGACCTACCAAGATGTCCCTGAGGAAGGCTCGATAGAAAAATTATCCACCAGTGTATCCATCCTAAGTACCTTCAGTTGAGTTAAATTCATAGTAGGATGTCCACTTATCTCTGGACCTCTTGTCTTCAGCCCATGTCTGCCATTGGTCAAGCCTAACCAGATGCTGAACAGCAAGGGAGCCCACTGATGTAGCCCATAATGTCAGCCTTCTTGAGCAAGGACACCGAGTGGCTCCAGAAGGACACGTGGAAGATGCCCAGCACATTACTGCACCCTCAGTACCTAACACAACACCTGGCACGGAGGAAGTACTGAATGATTGAATGACACTGATTAGACAAGCAGAAACCCAGTCTTGCTGGGTTTAACCCATTCATGCTATCACATTAGAACTTTACCTCACAGCAGTGGGGTGCAATCAAAGTCTTTTATGCAGATGAGAAACAAAATCAGGTTTGTGTTTTCGAGGCATCAATCTCCGCCACTTTATGTAGAATCAACTGAAGGAGAGCAAGCCTTGTAGCAGAGAGACCAGGTAAAAAGCTGTTGTAGAAATCCAGGGCAGAGATGATGACAAAGCAATGTTATAAGGAAGTGGACACAGAAATACAAGATTCGCTTGGGACCATTAAAGAGGTGGAAGTGGCAGGATACGTTGTGAGGAACTGGTGGGGACTAAGAAAAGAGCAGAGAATGGGGGTGCAGGATGGAGAGAAAGAGGACTATGTTGAAGACCTCTTGGGTGTGGCGAATTGTGAGAAACCCAGGTTAGGCTGGCAGGTGTCTCTAAGTGTCTGGGGCTCAGCAGAGACCTGGTCTGGAGAAAGGGATTGGACCAGATCTAGACACTGTGCCCATGTTTTGTGTTCTGACTTCTTTGGGTTCTAGCCTCTGTGGTGGGGGGAGGGGCAGGAAAGGGTGTTAGGGTAGAGGGGGTTGGGTTCCACAGCAGCTGAGAAGAGCGGCGAGCCAGAAGCTAAGATGGAAAGAAAGGAAGGAAACACTATGACCTTCGACAGTGTTTACAATGCAGCCACACGGGGCTGCACAACACACAGGGAGGGAAAGCCTTCTGTGGGCTGCGGGGAGCGGGTAGTCCCTTTTGGAGGAAGCAGCTTGTGTATGATACAGGGGAAATGCCAAGATGGGAGAAGCAAAGGTCACCCCAGTTTTCAAAACAACAACAACCTGGGAATATATTTTTAAAAGTTAATATTAAAAAATGAAAACCTGCGGGAGGCTCTGGTGTCGGAGGAGAAAAAGACCTGAGTATGGAGGCAGGAGGGGTTCCCCCAGGAGAGGACCCAGGGCTTGTCTTTTCTCTGAGTGGAGATGGAGACACGTGAGACAAGATTCCTTGCATGATGCCTCCTGCCTTCTCCCCCACAGCCAGATCCCCCCGCCGCCCTCACGCACTGCGCCGGCTCACCAGCAGCAGCTCTGGCGGAGGACCCGCGCGGTGCGTCGCCTGTTCTGCCTCGGCCTTTGGGCTTCAGCCTGCTCCCGCTGCTCTGCTGGTCCCATTTGCCCTGGGTGCAGCTCATTGTGCGGAAAGACAGGAAGAGGCTTTGGGCGGATCTCTGGACATAGGGCCACAGTGGTCTCTGCTGGGCCATACACCAGAGGTGCCCTGGGAGCGCTTCCCAAATCCTAGAGCCCCCTCCTCTGGTAGGCCTGCTCGGATCCCCCACAGCTCCCCACTTGCCGGTTTTCCTCCCCCGCCCCTTCTTTTCTCTTCTAACTCGCAAGCATGTGAGAACAGCTCCTCCAAACCGGGTAAATTTGTCCAAGTTTGTCTTGACTAGACTCCTCCAATGACTTAAAAGCCACAGTCCCGGGCCGGCCGAGTGGCGCGGTGGTTAAGCGCTGGCTTTGGAAGCCAGCGGCCCTGGTTCGGTCCCACACGTGAGGGCCCGTGACACTGCCCTCAAAAGAAAAAAAAAAAAAAAGCACCACTCCCTTAATTATTGGAAGCCAATGCCTAGTGACCTTGTGCTATTTCTTATTTTTTTCGCACTCACAAACTTTCCTCAGAAAAAGAAATATTGGTCATTTACACCTTAATATGAAAGTTACCTCCTAATATACCAGTCAAGGTTATAGCTATAATTTCCACTTTCCTCTCATTGTGGAATAAATTATTTCTTTCTTGTAAAAGTAATTCTACATGTCAATGAGGAGCTGGAAGAGGGTCCTTACTGGTGCCTGTGAGGCCACCCACTTGGTGACTCCTTACTCTGACTCCATCACATCTAAGATAAGCCCTGATTCCATCCTCCTTTGTCCCTCACTCGCTTCCCTAGACCCTGTGTAGCCCTCTCTGCCCCAGCCAACTTTTTCCCCTCCCCTTGCAGACTAACTCCAATACTCCAGGGCCTTGTTCCTCATCTCTTTCCTCATCATCTTCATTATTATTACGTGGTTCAGCATCTCTCTCACCCAGGGGCCCAGAGACAAAACCTACATACATCTGGGCATGTCCATCTTCTGTTTCATCTCAGGTACAACATGATGAGGTTGGAAAGTTTGTCCCCGGAGTCCCTATATTTCTTCCCCTTCTGCGCCATTTCTCCTTCCTTTACCGAGTTGCACCCCCACCACACACACACACCTCACAGGAAAACTGCTATCAAAGAACCCTTGTCTCTTCCCAAAGGGAGGAAAGCTTTTGATAAACTTTCACTCTTTATAGGGCTATTGCCTCTTAAGGAAGGGAAACTAAAGAGATAGTGCTTAACCCAATAGAAACATCTCTAAGAGTTGCTATCTGATGGGCTAGTGGAGAGATTTTATAGGCCATTCTGGCACACAGAAAATTACTATGTAGCTCGCTAGCTGACTATCCTGTCCGTCTTATCTATAGGCTCCCCGTATTTCAGTCAAAACAGAAGCCCTTCATGCTTTCGTCTTGGTTAATTGCTACATGGCTCTTCCCATGGTCACTGCCATGGAAGAGACTCCATAGCACAATTGAGATGGCTGAGGGTGACAAGGATGTGCAAAGAGAGGGAGGAGGATGGCACGGGAGGAAGGGCAGAAGGAGAGTTACGATGGCTTGTGACAGCTTTTATTGTGATTCCAAGCACCTCTGCTCCTCTGCCTCACTTGGTTCCTTATGCAAGTGAAACAGTACAGTGAGAATGCCTTGGAGCCCCATTTCCTGTTAGCCTGCCTCCTCAATTGGCAGGGCAGCATCTTCTCCATGATGGTTGGTGAGTTAATGCTACTGTTAAATAGTGACGGCCCAGAAAAGGCAATTCTACAGGGCCCCAGCCCTTTACTCTCTCTTGTTTTTTTCCTTTTGGTTGTTTGTTTGGTATATTAGAATCTTGTAATTTGGAAGGTCATTTCTGTGTGAGTGAGCAATCCTTAATATCAAGTGCTTCCTATTTTTCAAAAACATTTTTTCTCTAATGATACCTGACTCTGCTCAGACAGACACAAGATTCAGAACACAGAGGAAGAAAGCAAAGACATAAATGAATTGTTTGTAGTTCTTCTGTCCTTCCAAAGAAGGTTCCTAAATTCTTCTCTCTTTTTTTCCTTCTTCATCATATCATCCTCTTCATCTTTATGGATCTCCAAGAAAAGAAAAAAAAAGATCAACATATGTTTCTCTGTAATATGTGGATGAAAAGGGGGCCACATAGTACACCTGACAAGCTCAGGGGAGGCCTGCATGGCAGACCCTACAAACTGAGAGATGGGTCAAACCACACAGGATGGTCTGAACACAAAAATTCCTAACTAAAAACTGATAGTCTCTTCCTTGGCCTGTAGCTTCCTTGACAAAGGTCAATCTTTACCTTAAGTGAGCCTGTCTATTGTCTTTTTGCTCTAAGATAACATATCCTTGGAATGTCAGAGTCATCCCTTTTTCCACAGAACCCCTGAATATTATTCTTGTCCTCTGATTACTCCTTCTATGTGCTTTAAAATGCTAACTGTTAACTATCCTGTACCCACCAATGTAAAAGAAGTACCTGTTTCTCCAATTCCCTTTTTATCCAGTCCCAGAGATTTCCCTGCTTTGCTTTCTCCTGCCCCTTAATCTACCACCAATGGATTTCATGTAACCCTCCTTCTGTGATTCTAATGTATAAAATAAGTTGCAAAACTGCCATTTTCCAGAGCATTTTTCTCAATCCATTAAGACTTCGTTTCCCAGCAATTGTCATCAGTTTGGATCAAATAAACTCATTCAGCTTCTCTAGAGGTTTGGACATTTTTTACATCAACATATATTACCAATATTAAGCAGAGCAATAACATATGAGGTCTGGCAATTAAGTTTGCAACTCATCCTAGAAAAAGTGCTACATACATCATTGCTGAATATTACTACAGTCACCTTTGAAGTACCCTCCTTGGGAAGCTATGCACTGATGCCAGCGCCTAGTCTACCCTTGAAGACAATTTTGGAACTCTTTTTCTGGAATGGCCATCAGAGCTGTCATTCTATTACCCTTGATGTCCTGAATGTCATCAAACTATCTTCCTTTCAATATTTCCTTTATCTTTGGGTAAAGAAAGAAGTCATTGGGGCCAGATCAGGTTAGTAAGGAGGGTGCTCCAATACAGTTATTTGTTTACTGGCTAAAAACTCCCTTACAGACAGTGCCTTGTGAGCTGGTACATTGTCGTGATGCTGCAAGAGCCATGAATTGTTGGCAAATGGTTCAGGTCGTCTAACTGTTTCACGCAGCCTTTTCAGCACTTCCAAATAGTCAACTTGGTTAACTGTTTGTCCAGT
The DNA here is from genome assembly GCA_033961575.1 of Aselliscus stoliczkanus. Lineage (NCBI taxonomy): Eukaryota > Metazoa > Chordata > Mammalia > Chiroptera > Hipposideridae > Aselliscus > Aselliscus stoliczkanus. Next base: position 60,426,076 of record CM066732.1, on the reverse strand, counting down.
TGGTACAAATTCATAATGAATAATCCCTCTGATATATAAAAAAAGTAACATCATTGAAACAAGTTCGCAAATTTAATTGTCAGACCACATAACTTTGCCTGTATATACTTCTCCATTAATCCTTCTAAGCCACATACTTATTTTTATTAATTAACTACAACAGTGGTCTCCAAACCATTGCATCTCACATCCTATTAGTAAAACACTTTTTTGAAAGCATTCCAAAATATATACACTTATTTATAAAATATGTACATGTGTTATGTCACTAATACTTTCATTACATTGTAAAATATACTCAGTTATGGAATTTAAAACAATTTGCCAAAAATACAAGAAGAAACTACTATTTTCTTCCTTTCCGCAATGAATTGGCTTGCATACCCCCTGGAAAACACTACAGAAAAGCTGGGGTGAATGTTTTAAATCCCAGGCCCCTAAAGATAATGAATAGGATATTCAGAAATGGATTGTTAATCAAATTCCGTTATAATTAAGCCAGTGCTACTCTTCAGGGTGTTGGATGACTTCAAGTTTTATCTATTACTAATTGACAGTGCTGACCCTGAGCTTTTCTTTTTCTCTTAGAGTTCTTCTCTGGATGTAATCACATAAGATCTCCAGTTTCAGAACAAAATCTCTTTGTGATCTCTATCTCAAAGACAAGGATAGGAAATTTAGCCACAGTGAAACTGTGTCTAACTGAGACAATGTAGATGTTTCTCCACGGATGAGTTAGGCACCAGAAAGGCAGTGAAGTTCAGGGGCACAATCAAGAACCCAAACAGGCTGGGGCCCACACAACAGCGAGAGACTCAGGGCCAGAGATCCCCAAAGTGCTAGAAATTCAGGCAGAACCAAAGGCCCAGGCTGAGTGAAAGACTCAGGCAGAGCCACAGATAGGAAATGAATCTGTAGTAAGGGATGGGTTAATAACTCAGGCAGGTTAGCTACTGAGATAAAACCAGTTGACACACGTATCAAGCAGATATAAAGGAAAAACTGATGGTTGCTGGCTGGGAGGGAGTGGGGAAGAGGGAGAGGGGGAAGGTTTTGGACAGTGTATGTGGGACTACAATGTTGCCGCAGGGATATGGGGGCAGTTCTGGGAATGTAATCGATAATGTTGTGAAGAGACTATTATGTTGCGAGAAATAAGTCAGTCGGAGAAGGACAGGTACCATGTGATCTCACTTGTGTGTGGAGTCTGAAGTGCTGAGTGAACGATCAAAGTAAACAGACTCATAGATGTAGAGGAAAAACTGAGGGTTGCTAGTTGGGAGAGGGGTGGGGATGGGGGGGAAAGGGAAGGTATTAGACAGCATAAATAGACAACTACAATATTGCCACAGGGATATGAAACACAGTTCGGGGAATATAATAATGTTGTAAAAATTTTGTGGCGTGTCAGATAGTCACATGTCTTGTTAGGGAGACCACTTCATGGATGGAGTAGAGGCTTGATCACTGCACTGTACACCTGAAGCTGATGTTGTATAGTATTGTATGCCAACTGCAACTGAATATGTGGATGGTCACGGGATGTGGAGTATACTGTGGAGGGGAGTCAGGGGAGTTGTGATGGATATGTCTGATATGGGGGGGGAGTGGGGTGGCGAACTGGGGGAGGGGGGTTTTCACTTTGGGGGTAAAGAGTATAACTATTGCATTGTGTTGTACACCTGAAACTAATAAAAAAAAAACAGTTGACAAGACCAACATTAATCTTAGATATTAGGTAATAGAGGGGGAAAAAAAAAAGCCTAGCAGAGAGGTTTCCCAGAGAGGGCTGAAGATGTTTTGTGGGTCTGTATGAAGAGTAGTAAGAGAATCAGAGGTAATCCTGAGATGACAGAAGAATAACTCTGTGGAACCCTTTCTAGACATGCCTCATTTATATAACAAGTCAATATTATGGAGGAAAGAAAGTCATTTGTATGGTTTAGGTCAAGGCACCAACAACTTTAGAATCACAGGAAACTGATGGAAGGTTACTTATTAAAAGAAGTTTCCACATGAGTTTTGTGTGCTGTGACTGAGAAAATCAGATGGGGTGTCCAGGCCACCAAGCCTTTCCCAATTTTTCATGATCACACCATGAAACATCTCAGCAGAATGGAAAGAGCATTGAGTTTGGAAACTAAACTCATATTTGGTCCTCAGTTCTTTAATGAGGTTGACTTCTGACAGACATTTAACTTTCTTGGGCCTAAGATCCTTCATTGACCAGCTCGACTCAGATTTCCTCTAGTGCTGTTTCTGGCCATATATGATGAACAATAGAGACGTTACTCCTATTGGCCCACACAACCTCAGATTATTTTAGTAGGCAACTTAATCTAGTCAGAGTAAGTAAATTCATTTCTCTACCTATAATGCTGCTTTTGGCAAATCACTTCTTATTTTTTATTTAGATATCTCATAAAAGAATGTAGGCTATTCTCACTGTTTTAAGCTATTTTGGGGAACTAGAAAGGAAGGAAAAGGATAAAAGAAAAAGGACCCAGATGCTCTGAGAGAGAGTTTACCATATAGACTCAGGGAATTACTGCGAGGCCTTAAACGGTTTCACAAAAGGGCCGTTTGACACCAGAAGTTAGTTTTTCTGGTGGCTTTTGACACCAGAAGTTAGTTTTTTGGTTGACCATAAGAGTAGTTCACCATGAAAATCCACTCTTAGTTCCTTAAACAATCACCTCTAAAGTTAGACAAATTCTCTGGTCTTTTTTTTTTTTTAAAGATTTTATTGGGGAATTGGTGGAGGGGAACAGCGTTGGGGAATTGGGGAAGGGGAACAGACAAGTTGCTGTCTTTTTGTTCTTCAGTTTAGTTGCGGAGGATGTTGCTTCACTGTTGGTATCGTCATTGCGCTCTTCCCGGATGAGGCAGATGGGTCGCTGGCCTCTGGATGTCGCTCACCACGGCTATTGGCAGCTCAAGCTTGGCTGCCAGCTGCTCACGCTGGCTGCGGGCCACTCACTGTAGCCTATGGCAGCCCACTGCAGCAGGGGCTGCAGCCCACACCATCACCGGGGCTCGCACAGCCCAGCTCCAGGTGGAGCTGTTGTTAGCTGTAGAGGGCAGTGTCACTGGCCCTCATGTGGGATCCGAACCGGGTCCCCTGGCATCCCAAAACCAGCGCTTAACCAATGCGCCACTCGGCCGGCCCTCTGGTCTTTAATTTTATCATCTTAAAAAATTGTTTCAACAAACTCAACACCGAAAAAAACAAACAACCCAATTAAAAAATGGGCAGAAGATATGAAGAGACATTTCTCTAAAGAGGACATACAGATGGCCAACAGGCATATGAAAAAAAGTTCAACCGCACTGGTCATTAGGGAAATGCAAATAAAAACCACCATGAGATACCACCTCACCCCAGTCAGAATGGCTATCATCAACAAATCAACAAACAACAAGTGCTGGCGGGGCTGTGGGGAAAAGGGGACCCTGCTGCACTGTTGGTGGGACTGCAGATTGGTGCAGCCACTATGGAAGTCAGTATGGAGGTATCTCAAAGAACTGGAAATAGAGCTACCGTTTGACCCAGCAATTCCACTCCTAGGTATTTATCCTGAAAAAACCAAGACACTTATTCAAAAAAAGTTATGCACTCCTATGTTCATAGCAGCACAATTTACAATAGCTAAGACTTGGAAACAACCAATATGCCCATCAGTAGATGACTGGATTAAGAAACTGTGGTATATTTATACAATGGAGTATTACTCCGCTATAAGGAAGAATGAAATCGTGCCATTTGCAATGATATGGATGGACCTAGAGACTATAATGTTGAGTGAAATAAGTCAGTCAGAGAAGGACAAATACCATATGATCTCACTCATATGTGGAATCTGAAAAACTGTATGAATGAGCAAAGTAAACAGAAACTGTCTCATAGATATAGAGGAAAAATCAGGGTTGCTAATTTGGAGAGGAATGGGGATGAGGGATAAGGGGAAGGGATTAGACAGCAAAAATAGGCAACTACAATATTGCTACTGGGATAGGAAAAACAGTTTGGGGAATATAATTAATAATGTTGTAAATATTCTGTGGAATGTCAGATGATCATAGGTCTTGTTAGGGAGACCATTTCATGTATGGAGTAGAGGTTTGATCACTGCACTGTATTACTAAAGCGGAGGTGGTATACCTACTGTAATTGAATATATATATAGATAGTCACGGGATGTGGATTATACTGTGGAAGAGAGTCAGAGGAAGAGTAATAGATATATATGATATGGGGGGGGGAGTGGGGTGGTGTATTGGGGGTGGGGGGTTGTCACTTTGAGGGGTAAAATGTATAACTATTGCACTGTGTTGTACACCTGAAACTAAATAAATAAATAAATAAATAAATAAATAAAAAGAAAAAAAATTGTTTCAACAAATGATATCATCTCCATTACACGTATTATACTTTCTGGAATGTTAGATAAGGAACCAAGAGACAGGGCAGGAAGCATTAAAAGGCATTCCTCACTAAATATGAATTAACAGGTGTATTTTTAAAGTACAAATTTTCTAAGGGGATAGTTAAAATTTTAGTCATACCTTCATTTAGATAACTTAAATTGGTCAGATAATTACGTAGTCAAATACTACTAAGTAGATGCTTTGACAGTAGGGAGAGGAAACAGAAGAAGTAACTGCAACTGGAAGGTCTAGATGGCAGGAGAATTTTGAGAGTTTTCAGGCAGGATGCAGGGGCTGATTCCCTGGAGGTCAGGGATACTGTGAGAGTAGGAAGAAATGTGGAAGATTGATAAAGACAAAGCTCAACTCCCTAATAAATTTGCCAAAAATCATGGAGGCAACAGATATTTGACTGGTTTGGAAATCTGTACCCTCCATTTTGTCCTATTCATTCCCATCTTCCCAGGAATCATCCATCCATCAAACATTAAACAGCTTTAGGGAATGTTAACAAGTAATTTCGAGAGTGGGGGGGATAAAGACAATAAGAGAAAAGTAAAGTGAAGGTTGAGGAGTTCTGATAGCACACAAAAGGCAGGGCACACCCAGCTCAGTCCAGGGGCTTAAGAGAAAAACACTCATATGTGGTAAAATGCAAATGAGCTTGACAAGGAGGAAATGATAACGAACAAGTAAACTTGATCTAGGAGAAAAATCACTAAGTCTTTGCTGAAGTCTGGGAAACAAAATAATAACTACAACACAATAGCTTAAAATTGTATTTAAATAAACTTGTTCTCATATTTTGATATTTGCCACATGGAAGCACGGTTGGGGTGGTGGGTGAAAAAGGGGAAGGGATTAAGAAGTACAAACTGCTAGTTACAAAGTAGTCATAAGGATGTAAAGTATAGCATAAAGAATATAGTTAATAATATTGTAATAATTATGTAGGGTGTTAGATGGGGACTAGACTTATTGGGGTGATCACCTTGAAAGTTATATAAATGTCTAATCACTAAGTTGTACACCTAAAACTAATATAATATTGTATGTCAACTGTAATTGAAAAGTAAAACATTATTTAAAAAATAAAATAGGGCTGGCCGAGTGGCGTGTTGGTTAAGAGCTGGCTTGGGATGCCAGCGGCCCTGGTTCAAATCCCACATATAAGGGCCCTACAGCTAAGATGGTAAACAACAGCTCCACCTGGAGCTGGGCTGCTGTGAGTCCCTGGTATGGCATAGCTGCAGCCCCCACTGCAGTGGGCTGCCATAGGCTACAGTGAGTGGCTGGCAGTCGGTGTGAGCTGCCAAGAGCCACTGTGAGAGGCTGTCCAGAGGCCAGCAACCGATTTGCCTCACCCGAGAAGAGCACAATGATGATACCAACATGGGCCAGTGAAGCAATGTCCTTCACAACTAGACTGAAGAACAAAAGGACAGCAACTTGTCTGTTCCCCTTTCCCAGTTCCCCAACACTGTTCCCCTCCCCCAATTACCCAATTTAAAAAAAATCTTAAAAACTAAATAAAATAAATAAAAATAAAGTGATGTTTAAATAAATAAACAAATTTGTTCTTAAAAAGTAAAAAGCACAATAAAAACAAAACTTCCTCAGTCAATTTTCTCCTTGAAGTCTAGCCTTTTGTCATACACTCTTGGCTTTCCTATTTCCCTCCTTTCCATTGTCCTCTTTTACTTTCTGCTGCCCCATTCTTTATCAGCAGTATCCATTTTCCTCACATTTTTTTATACACAGAAATTTCACCGTTTTCCAATCCTTACTTTCAATATTATCTCTGGGTCTCCCTGTGGAGATCCAAGGGCTCATCTAATTATTTGAAAACATTGTTTTTAAAACTGTAGTTTTTAGAAAAGGTCCATCCCCTAGTATTAGAGAAGAGGTTCATTTAGTTTTCTCAGTTACATTTTCTCTTTGCAGTATTTTGCAAAGGGGTTCCTTTTGCAACAGTGGATGAAGACAAGACAAAACACAATATTTAATTGTGATTCTCTGGGCAGCCAGTTAGCTCAGGTGGTTAGAGCACAGGCTATTAACACCAATGTTGCCGGTTCGATTCCCACATGGGCCAGTGAACTGCGCTCTCCACAACTAGATTGAAAGACAACAGCTTAACTTGGAGCTGAGCTGCTGGTGGGTGCCGGTTGGCTCAGTTGGTTAGAGCATGGTGTTTGTAACACCAAGGTTGCTGGTTCGATTCCCACATGGGCAAGTGAGCTGCACCCTCCACAACTAGATTGAAGACAATGACTTGACCTGAAGCTCAGCTGTGACCTCCATAAATAGATTGAAAACAAGGACTTTGGGCCGGCTGAGTGGCGCGGTGGTTAAGCACTGGCTTGGGAAGTCAGCGGCCCCAGTTCGGTCCCACATATGAGGGCCAGTGACATTGCCCTCAAAAAAAAAAGAAAACAAGGACTTGACTTGGAGCTGATGGGTCCTGGGAAAAAACACACTGTTCCCCAATAAAGTTAACAACAAAATCGTAATACTCTTCTATCTCATTCTTCTTGGAAATCACTAAAGCTTTTATACCTTTAGATTGGGTATTTGCTCCACGGCTTTCTTGATCAAGGTGTGCCCTTGGATTCTCCCCAGACCTTTCCAAATAGTTAAGTAGTTCGAGGTCCTGCATTTGGAGTAAAGTCTAAGCAAGAAGCACCCCTGTTGCCTCATTTCAGAGTGTCAGTTGTTCCATTCTCCTCTTCCTCCTTACTGTCCCAACTTGCCATCAGAACTAATAAAAAAAATTCAGTTATATGGATGAATAAAAGAGCAACATTCAGAGGCCAGCCGAGTGGCGCGGTTGTTAAGTGCTGGCTTGGTAAACGAGCGGCCCCGGTTCAGATCCCACATATGAGGGCCAGTGGCACTTCCCTCAAAATAAATAAATAAATAAATAAACAAACAAATAAATAAATAAATAAATAAATAAATAAAATGGCATTCTTTTTTTTTTTTAAAAAAGAGAAACATTCAAAAATCAACAGCTGGTGCAAGCTGAGGACTTCCGGTAAAATGGCGCAATAGACAGACGCTGTGCTAACTGCCTCTCAGGATCGCACCAAAATTGCAAACAAATTATACGGCATTCAGCCCTGGAGGTCCCCGGAACACTGAAGAGATGGAACCACTGAACGAGGAACTTGGAGAGGAGGCCACGTCGGGTCTGGTGGGACAGGCGGAGATAGGAGAGGGCAAACCCTGTGAGGGAAGCCCCAGCCGTGGGAAGCTTGTCTGGTTGTGGGAGAGACCCTCCGGCCACACGCCAAGCTCACCAGCCCAGAGCTCCTTTGCCAGAAAGAGAAGTTCTAAGATAGCTGGCAGTAAATTAGTGAGGACTCTCTTTGCTCAGCTCCGTGAGGCTGGGAGTGGCTGGAGAATCAGTGGGGCCGGTGCCTGGGCTTGCTCGCCGGTCAGCACTTGCCTGGTTCCTGGTGGAGGGAGTGGCTGTGTGAGCCAGGAGCCTGCGGGGAAGGACTGAACTGAAGACCTTTGGTGCAAAGGCTGGTGGTTTTTGAACTGTTGTTCCCGTGGTGCGGAGCCTGCACGCGAGTGGTGTAGGGAGGGTGCCATTTTTTCAGGCTTGGGCCCTCCCACGAAGGATCAGGTCCGAGACCTAATTGGTCTGGTGGAATTGGTGCAGAAGTGCATGTGTGCAAACGCGCGCACGCCTGCGGCCTTGGATCCCCACCCTCCGCTCAGCTTGTGCTGCGTTGCCAGGGAAACGCCTAGTGGGAGTGATCCGGCTCCAACAGGCTGCTCACTGAGACGCGGGAGTGCGCAAGCCGTCTCCTGTCCCCACTTTCCGCACTCCGCTTGCAGAGTTGCCAGGCTGGTGATTGGTTGTAAGGCTGCTCGGCCTGATCTGCGAGCGGCTGATTGGGACAGGCTGAGACTGGGAGTTTTCCTGGGAGTGTTGGGCCATGAGCTGTGTGCCTGCATGATCCAGCCAGGGCTCTCCTGGTGATCTATCTAATACATCAAAGCAATCCCAGAGCAACAGCTAGAATGGGGAAACAAAGAAACATGTCACAAGTAAAAGATCAGAAGTAACCTCCAGAAATGGAACCAGATGAAACAGAGGGATCCATCCTTTCAGAGACACAGTTTAGAACACTGATGATAAGAATGTTTAAGGAACTTAGCAAGGACATAAAGAAGGATAGGGAAACCATAAAAAACAACCTGTTAGAACTAAAGAATACAATAACTGAAATGAAGAACACACTTGAAGGAATCACCAGTAGAGTAGATGAAGCAGAGGAGCGGATCAGCAATTTGGAAGACAAAATAGCAGAAATCACCCAGTTGGCACAGCAAAAAGACCAAAGAATAAAAAACAATGAAAATAGTTTAAGAGCCCTATGGGACAAGGTGAAACGCAACCACCTTCGAATCATAGGGATACCAGAAGGAGAAGAGAAGAAGCAAGGGATCGAAAATGTATTTGAAAAAATAATGACTGAAAACGTCCCTACGCTGGTGAAGGAAATCAACATACATGCCCAGGAAGTGCAGAGGGTTCCAAACAAGCTGAACCCAAACAGGTCCACACCAAGACACATCATGGTTAAAATGGAAAAGGTTAAAGACAGAGACAGAATCCTAGAGGCTGCAAGAGAAAGACAGCAGGTTACATACAAAGGAACTCCTGTTAGACTAAGAGCTGACTTGTCTACAGAAACTCTGCAGGCCAGAAGGGAGTGGCAGGAGATACTCAAAGTGACACAAAATAAAGGCCTCCAACCAAGATTGCTCTACCCAGCACGGCTATCACTTAAAATTGAAGGAGAAATAAAGAGCTTCTCAGAAAAGAATAAACTTAAGGAATTCATTACCACCAAGCCAGCATTGCAAGAAATGTTAAAAGGGCTTTTTTAAACAAAAGAAAGGGGTAAACAAGCTAACCCAGAGAGACAATTTAAGAAGATTGAAGTCATATCAAGCAGATATAAAGGAAAAACTGATGGTTGCTGGCTGGGAGGGAAGAGGGAGAGGGGGAAGGTTTTGGACAGTGTATGTGGGACTACAATGTTGCCTCAGGGATATGGGGGCAGTTGTAATTGATAATGTTGTGAAGAGACTATTATGTTGCGAGAAATAAGTCAGTCGGAGAAGGACAGGTACCATGTGATCTCACTTGTGGGGAGTCTGAAGAGCTGAGTGAACGATCAAAGTAAACAGACTCATAGATGTAGAGGAAAAACTGAGGGTTGCTAGTTGGGAGGGGGGTGGGGATGGAGGGAAAGGGGAAGGGATTAGACAGCATAAATAGACAACTACAATATTGCCACAGGGATATGAAACACATTTCAGGGAATATAATAATGTTGTAAAAATTTTGTGGTGTGTCAGATAGTCACATGTCTTGTTAGAGAGACCACTTCATGGATGGAGTAGAGGCTTGATCACTGCACTGTACACCTGAAGCTGATGTTGTATAGTATTGTATGCCAACTGCAACTGAATATGTGGATGGTCACGGGATGTGGAGTATACTGTGGAGGGGAGTTGTGATGGATATGTATGATATGGGGGGAGTGGGGTGGTGAACTGTGGGAGGGGGGTTTTCACTTTGGGGGGTAAAGAGTATAACTATTGCATTGTGTTGTACACCTGAAACTAATAAATAAAAAAAAATCAACAGCTAATTTTACAATAGCAATATAACCAATTAGGAAGTGTAACAAAGTACATTCTAATAGTAAAGAATAATAAAATACCAAAGAATAAACAAAAATAAAACCTGAAAAAGAAAAAGTGGGAGGAATCAGTACTCTACATAATATTAAGGCTTGCTGCAGAGCTACATAATAAAGGCGGTATGGTATTGGTGGAAGGATAGCTGCATAGATCAATGAAACAGAATAGAAAAAACGGATACCAATGCACACAAATACATCCAATTAAAGTGCAAAGACAATTTAAGCAAGGAAGGCTAGCCATTTCAACAAATGGTCCTGGAGCCATTGGACATCTCATAGGCAAAGAAATGAACCTTAACCTAAATTATACACTTTATACAAAAATTGTCCCAAAATGGGTCACAGACTTAAATGCAAACTGTAAAACTATAGCTTTTAGGATAGAAACTAGGAGAAAATCTTCATGACCTAGGGTTAGGTGAAGAGTTCTTAGATATGACACCAAAAGCATCAATAAAGGAAAGATTGATAAATTGGATCTCATGAAAATTAAAAAACTTTTGCTCTGTGAATGACCCCATTAACAAGAGGAAAAACAAAACAAGCTACAGATGGCTTGGAGAAAATATTTACAAACCACATATATGACAAAGGACTAGCATCTATAATATAGAACTCTTAAAATTCACAATTAAAAAAATGCAGAGACAGGAGCCGGCTGAGTGGGTCAGTTGGTTAAGAGTGCAAGCTCTGAGCAACAGGGTCACCAGTTCGATTCCCACATGGGCCAGTAAGCTGAGTCCTCTACAGCTAAGATTGTGAATAACAGCCCGACCTGGAGCTGGGCTGCTTTGAGCTGCCATGAGCGGCCGGCCGTTGGCCGGTGAACGACTGCCTCAGCTGGGTAGAGCTCAATGCTCATAATACCAATATGGACCAGTGAGCTGCGTCCTCCACAACTAGACAGAGAACAACAGCTTGACTCGAAGGTTGGGGGAGGGGGAAACACACACACACACACACACACACATCACAGAACAGTCCAATTAGAAAATATACAAACCACATGAACAAGCATTTCACCAAAGAGGATATACAGATAGCAAATAAGCGTATGGAAAGACATTCAACATCATTAGACATTAGGAAAATGCATGTTAAAAACCAGAATGAGATATCACTACCTACCCACTAGAATGGCTAAAATAAAAGATAATGAGGGCTGGCCGAGTGGCACAGTGGTTAAGTGCTGGCTTGGGAAGCCAGCGGCCCCGGTTCAGGTCCCACATATGAGGGCCAGTGACACTGCCCTCAAAAAAACAAAAACAAAAAAACATAATGATATTCCCAAATGCTGTTGAGGATAAAGAGAAACCAGATCACACATATATCACTGGTGAGAAGATAAAATGGTACAACCACTCTGGAAAACAGCTTGGCAGTTCCTTAAAATACTAAATATGCAATTACCATGTGACGTAGCTGCTGCACTCTAGGACATTTATGCTAGAGAAATGGAAACTTATATTCACACAAAAACATGTGCGTGAACGGTTGTAGCAGTTTTATTCATAATAGCCCCAAACTGGAAACAATCCAATGTCCCCCAATGAGGAAATGATTATACTGCAGTATATAAATACCATCGAATATTACTGAGCGATAAGAAGGAATAAATGATTCATACAACAAGTTGGAAGCATCTCAAGGGAATTATGGGGGGAAAACAACCACAAAAGTAATATATTAAATGATTCTATTTACATAAAATTCTTGAAATGATGAAATTTTAGAGATGGAGAAAAAAATTAGTGGTTACCAAGGGTTAAGAATGGGGGTGGATACAGGAAAAAAGGGTGTTGTGGTTGTTAAAGGATAACGGAAGGAATCTGATGGAACTGTTCTGTATCTTGACTATTGCAGTGTGTACATGGAGCTAAACATGTGATAAAATTGAATAGAACTGAATACAATAAAGCTTCCAGGAGAAAACGTGAGAGAATAAATATCTCCATGACATCAAGGTAGGAAAAGATTTCTTGACCAGGACACACACAAAAATACTACTAACAATAAAAGTGGATACATTAGATTTCATTTACATTAAGCACTTCTGTTCATCAAAAGGCAATGCTAAGAAGGTAAAATCCAAGCCACAACTAGGACAAAATCACAAAAGTCTTGAACTATAATGAAGGAGATTGGTTTGCAGTTTTCTCATTTTCTGTGTGTGCTGTTCTCTAACTGAGCAATCCTATTCCTAGATTTTCAGCAGAAATGAATGCATGTGTTCACCAAAAGTGATGTACTTGCAGCAGTTTTATTCGTAAAAGCCGCTAACCAGAACAACCCATATGTCCACCAAAAGACAAATGGATCAATATATTGTGGTATATTCATACAGATAGAGCACTACAAAGCAGTTGAAAAGTAAGAACCACTGATACATGCAGCAACATGGATGAATCTCACAGACGATATGCTGAGCAAAAGAAGACACACAAAAGATTGCCTAGGGGGCCAACCATGTGGTGCGTTAGTTAGCAGTTGGCTTGGGAGCACTGTCTCTGAGCAGCAGGGCCCCGGTTCAGATCCCAATTGAGGGCCAGTGATGCTGGCCTCTACAGCTAAGATGGTGAACAACAGCTCGACCTGGAGCTGGGCTGCCGTGAGTTGCAGGCAACAGCGTGGGCTGCAGCAGGGCTGCAATGGACTGCCAAGAGCTACCTTGAGTGGCTAGCAGCCAGCGTGAACAGCCAGCAGCTGGCATGAGCTGCTGTGAGCCACTGTGAGAGCCATCCAGAGGCCGGCAATTGATTGACTCACCCGGGAAGAGCACAATGATAATACCAACAGGGCCAGTGAAGCGACGTCCTCCACAACTAGACTGAAGAACAAAAGGACAGCAACTTGTCTGGTTCCCTTCCCTGATTCCCCAATGTTGTTCCCCTCCTCCAATTCCCCAATAAAATCTTTAAAAAATAAATAAATAAAGATTACCTAGGTATGAGTGCATTATATGAAATTAAAGAACAAGCAAAATGAATCAACAGTGATAAAAGTAAGAACAGTGGTTATCTTTCGGGCAGGTCCAGTAATGATGGGGTCTTGGAAATGTACTACATTGTTATTTTGCTGGGGATTACATGGGTGTATCTATATGTAAAATTCATCAAACTAATAAATGAGTTCCTCAAGTTACAGGATGTGAGATCAATATTTTAAAAAATCAATTGTATCTTTATATGCTAGCAATGAATATTATGAAAATAAAATTAAGAAAACAATTCCATTTGCAAAAGTACCAAGAAGAATAAAATACTTAGGTATAAATTTAACAAAAGAAGTGCAGTACTTGTATACAGAAAACTATAAAACATTGTTGAAAGAAATTAAAGATATAAATAAACGCCACAGCATTCCATGTTCATGGATTGAAAGACAATATTGTTTAAATGGCCATCTTAGCCAAATTGATCTACAGTTTCAACACAATACTTATAAAAAAATCAGCTTGCAAAATGTACAAGTCTATTATAAAATTCATATGGAAACACATGCTACCTAGAACAGCCAAAAACAACTTGAAAAAGAAGAATAAAATTGGAGGGCTCACAGTTCCTAATTTCAAATCTTAGTACAAAGCTACAGCAATCAAGACAGTTGTGGTACTGGCAGAAGGACAGACATAAGAGTCCAGAAATAAATGCATACATTTATACCATACAAAGAAATTAACTCCAAATAGGTTATAGACCTAAATATAAGAGATAAAACTATGAAACTCTTAGAAAACATAGGAGTAAATCTTTGTGATCTTAAGTTAGGCAATGGCTTTTTAGATATGATACCACAAGCACAAATGATATAAGAAAAAAATAGATAAATTGGACTACATCAAAATTAACAACTTTTGTGCTACAAACAATATCATCAAGAAAGTAAAAAGATAATTCATATAATTGCAAATCCCTCACAAAAAATGAGATCCAAACAGTTTCTGAATATATTAAAAGATGCTCAACCTCACCAACAACATGCTACTATTTTCATCTATCAGACAGGCAAATGTTAAAAATTTGATACCACTCTCTTACAGTGGAAAATGTAAATTGGACTACCTCAATGGAGGGCAATTTAGCAGTAACAGTGAAAGTGTTTAAAATGCACTTCTTTCTTTTGACCAAGCAATTCAATTCCTAGGAATTTAATCCTACACATACATAAGGGAAGTGATTTACATATGCAGTCATTTATTGTAGGACCACATATTGGTAAAAGTAATCTGTAAATAATTTAAATGTCTATCATAGCTACTGAAACATAAATGATGATTTATTCAGTCAATGGAATACCATTAAGCTGTTAAAAAGAATAAGGAAACTCGCCATGAATCGGTAGGGAATTGTGTCAAAGACAAAAAATTTTTAAAGGTGAATAAAGAATTACATATATTGGGCCGGCCCAGTGGCGCGTCGGTTTAAGCGCTGGCTTGGGAAGCCAGCGGCCCCGGTTCGGGTCCCACTTATGAGGGCCAGGGACACTGTCCTCAAAAAAAAAAAAGAATTACATGTATTATTATATATGTAGAATTATATAGTTCTCATACATATAATGTATACACACATATAAAGCAAACTATATATGAATATACATATATATTTTAAAGGTAAAAAAGAGGGGCCAACCAAATGGCTCAGTTGGTTAAGAGTTGGCTTGGAAGCACGAGCTCTGAGCAGCAGGGCCGCCAGTTTGGATCCCACATGGGCCAGTGACACTGCGCCCTCTACAGCTAAGATGGTGAACACCAGCTCGACCTAGAGCTACTGGGAGTCGCTGGTGATGGTGTAGGCTGTTAGAGGAGATGCAGTAGGCTGCCGTGAGCTAATGTGAATGGCTGGCAGTCAGTGTGAGCGGCCAGCAGCTGGTGTGAGCTGTGAGCCGCAGTGAGCGACCGTCCAATGGCCGGCGAATGACTGCCTCAGCAGGGAAGAGCGCAATGATAATACCAACGTGTGTCAGTGAAGCAATGTCCTCCACAACTAGACTGAAGAACAAAAGGACAGCAACTTGTCTGTTCCCCTTCCCCAATTCCCCAATAAAATCTTTAAAAATAAATAAATAAAATAAAGGTAAAAAAGAATTATGCATATATAAATTCTATATACATATGTAAATTTTTTAAAGATGAAAGTAAATTGTGTCTATATAAAACAAATTATACATACATAAACACTTTCAATTAAAAGGAAGAGAGAAACCTATTCCCTTACTTCAGACCCTGTTCTCGCCAATTCATACTGCATGCCACTAGATTACATTCCACATTCCTCAAATGCCAGCCTTCATCTGTTTATTAAAATGAAAATCCCTGATTCAGTAGCTTCTGGGGATATGAGGTTCTGCAATTTTAACAGCTCCTGGGGGGTGCTTTTGTTGGTGTTGCATGAACCACAGTTTGAGTTGCAAATAGCTATAATGTACAGACTGAATCCACACTTTACTATACGCAGCTTAGTTTTACAGTGTGCCTTTGTTTTGTAGTGTGAATATCTTGCCTACTCAACTGCATTTTACATTCCAAGAGAGCTTTTAGCAGCACTTGAATGGCTGCTTATTCTTTCCTTCTCAAAACAATTTTTTCCTCTTTCTTCCTTGACATTACAGTCCACAAGTTTCACTTGTACCTCAATGGCCCCACCTTTCAGTTCTTGCACAGTAAATGCTAAATCAATAACCAAATATTCTATACAGATCCATTACCTATTGGTAAGTAGATACTAATGTAAACACTATGCCCTAGCTGCTGAACAGGGTTAGAAAGACTTTCTCAGGCTGTGCCCCCAACAAAAGTTTAAAATTTGTGTGGGTAGGACAACAGCCATGTGAAAGAAGACTCTAGGTTACATACTCATTGATTAGATTATCAAATATAATTTTGTTATGGTTTGAGGGTTTAGAGCAGGTCACATTATTTTAAACAAAATGTTTGGCAGGGGGAATGGTAGAAGGGGATTAAGGGAGTCAAATATATGGTGATGGAAGGAGAGCTGACTGGATGGTGAGCACACAATCTGATATATAGATAATGCATTATAGAATTGAAACCTATGTAGTTTCGTTGATCATTGCCATCCCAATAAATTTAATTTAAAAAAACCAAACACCAAAATGTTTGTTATGCTGAACATATAATATTTTTTATGTATGGAGAGTTAGGATATTTTTAGCTACATATAATGAATGATACTTCACGCACTCAGGCTCAAACAATATGAAATTTTATTATCTCACAAAACAGAAAGTGTAGTGGTTAGGGTCTCTCTAGGTATTGTGTAACCATGTTCTGGCCCTGCTTCTATGCAATTCTCACAGCTCTGCCCTTCTATCTGTTGGGTTCATCCTCAAGTGAATTCCCTCTTGGTCACATGATGATTTCCAGCAACAGTAGTGATACCATATATCCTTATTCACTTATAGGCAAAGAGAGAAAGGAAACTTCTCACCTACTATGGAATGTATTGTATTTTGCCAAGTATAATACACTCCCATGTATAATGGGCATGCATGTTTTTGGCCCAAACTTTCAGGGGAAAAAATATTTCATTTTAATTTTTTTAATTCAAATTTTTATTTGCTTACATTTAGGTATTTGTTTTTTGTATTATAAAGGAATTTTAGCGTTTATTTTTTAACATATTATGGTACAAGAAATTGTTTGTAACAAATAATTACAAAACAGAAGAACAGATGCAAGATACCAGAAATTTTACATACCGGTAACAAATTTAAAATATTTATGCATCATGGAAGGCCAAGAACTCTTCATTGTTGCAAGTCCATCGTAAGTTTAACAAAACCAATTATCATATTCTGGGGTATTATTTTGCATATGGATGTCGTTACTGATTTCTAGAGTTACACTTTTAACTCATAAGCATAAATAAAATAATTAAGAACACTTGTATATAGGTATGGAATTAGTACTACTCGTGTATAATGCATATCCTTATTTTTCCTTCACGAATTTGTGCAAAAAGTGCACATTATACGTGACAAACTGAAGTCTTTACCTTCAGTTTGATTGGATGAGTTTAGGTCAACCCAGACCAATAAGAATCACCACGAGAATGGTATGTGTTGACTGCCTTAAACCTGGTGCTGGAGCAATAACTAAGGATTAAATTAGCTTCAAAAAATCATATATACAGAATTTATGGGGGAGAAAGGAATAGTTACACAAAAAGTAAGGTTACTTAGGAAGGAGAAGTGGTGAGTAAACTACAATTAATATCTATATTAATTGTAATAGTACAATAGCTTTTATAATAAATTTGTTGCTTCATTTCTATGCATCTAGCCTCAGAATGCTGTATACATGGATATATTTAATAGTAAAACCTTAATTCTAAGTGCCAAGAAGTATGAGTTCGGCTGATTTTGGACACAGGATTTGTTTATGGAAAAGTATCAAGTCCAGCTTCCTGGGTTCTACAATTGAATTCAACTGATTGTCTGCCTCTTTTCATGTTTTCATTAATACAGCCCCAATTTATGTGAACTGACACCTGTGCCCAATTGATTGTTCATATAAGGAGAATTCCTGTTTCTCTGCCTAAACTTTCATTGAGTTTTTAAAAGTTTAAAACCTAAACCCCATTCTCGTATTCCTCTGCTTAGGCATCCAGGACTTGTTTATACAATGGACTTTATATTAGAGGTATTCAAGCAGAAGTTGTATGAATGGATTGGTGGGGTGGTGTATCTGATGAAAGGCTGGGCCACACTTCCTAGGAATGGAAGAGGAAGAGAATCAACTGGGTAGCTTCTAACAATACAGATTCCATATCCTGATCATACTGAATTAGAATCCTAGAAATGGGGCCCATTCTGTAAGAAGCACTACTAATAATATTTTACAGACAACCTAGCATCAGTTCCTAGGAAGTATTTCAGAATCTGGAGATCATTTTTTTAAACCAATTTAAATATAGAAGTTACTAATCCATCAGAGTTGAAAGAGCATTGTACTAGAAGTTAGGCAAGTGCCACTCTAGAGCCAGCTCTGCTACTGGTCACTTAGGTAAGGCACAAATCAGTTTTTTCTGTTGAGTCTCAGTTTCTCCTTCTGTAAAATGAGGGACTTCTCAAGTCCCATCCAGCTCCAAACCCAGTGAATTCTATTTGTTTGGAGATTCTGAGGAACTGAGAGCATATTATAAAAATTCTAATTTCCAGTACTCTTTGCTCTTTAAGAGAGATTACGCATATAGACCACTGTCATCACAGAAGAAAGTTCTCGATGGGGTCCATAGAACTCTTAGGAGTGCTGTTACTGTTATGTTAACTTTGAACAAATCTCTTTGGAAAAAGTGGTGACAGAAACACCATAAACATTTAGACAAAAGCCTCTGTTTACCAATGGTAAACAGGTGTGCCTGCATCTACCACCTGAAACTGCGCTCTGACTCCAGGACCAAATTTCCTGGCGTTTAACTGTTTGATAGGGTGTCATAAACCATATCATACTTAGGCTAGCTTTTTAAGGGTATAATTAGCTTTTTTAAAAATAATTAATAGTTATAGGAGGATTTGTCTTAGAGTGTTTCTTAGTTCTCTACATTTATTGTTCAGTGTCTTTGCCTCATTGCTTCTGTGCACCCATCAGTCTCTCTTCTGCTTAGGTTTCCCAAAAGGAGCTAAATAGTTCTTCTTAACCCCTTGCCATTTCTACCCACAATTCAGATTTCAGCTCTTTTCTTCAGTTGCCCTGGGCAGACAAGTATATAAAGCTGGCGCTCTCTCTCTCACCTTGTCTCAGGGAATGTGGTCTTTGAAGCCTGTTTCTCCCAAGACCCTACGGCTGCCAATTCCACCATAGCCCAACCGTTATGGAGACTTTGGTCCATTATTTGTTTGTTTGTTTTTTAAGAGGGCAGTGTCACTGGCCCTCATATGTGGGATCCGAACTGGGGCCACTGGCGTCCCAAGCCAGCTCTTAACCACTGCGCCACTTGGCCAGCCCCCCATTATTTGTTTAAAGTTCCCCTATGACTCAGTTTCCTTCAGGTTATCTTGTTCTAACTCAATGTTAGTGTGTTTCCTGGCTTATAATTTTCCTGCTCCACCCCATGCCTTTTTTCTCCTTTTCCCATTGCCAAAAACAAATTCAACTTCTTTGACCCCATTGTTCTACAATATTTTAGTCGCACTTACGCCTCTCAAGTTATTATTTAAGAACTGTATTTATATTGAATAATAAATAGCTAATGTTTATTTAATGCTTACTATGTGCCAGGGACTTTATTAAGCAATTAGCATATTAATATATCAGTCTCTATTGGCTCCTAAGAAGTAAATTTTGTTAGTTCTTCCATTTTATAGATGAGATTCAGAAAGATTAATAATTGACTTACTCAAGATTACATAGCTAAGTTAGATGGTGACCCAGGATTTGAAACCAAACACTGATTTCAGAGCCGCTATTATACTGCCTCATATATGAACAAGGATTTTTTAAAAAGCAGTAGATTAAGAAGAAAAAAATAAGGGTTTAGATTTAAGCTTTTTGACACTAACTAGCTAATAATACCACCACAGGCAAACCATACTCCTTCTAATGTTCTCATTCATAAAATAAAGAGATTGAAGTAGAGATAACTAGTATCTCATTTCACAATATTCTGTGATCCTACTTTGTGAAAAATGTATCTTTGGATCTTATTTTTTCCTGACATGTAAGGCTTTGGCATTTCACCCTCTTCTTCCATATTTTCATATTTATTCCAGCACAGGCTTAAATGCTTACAGTGAAACACAGGTACTTATATGTTCAATTTCTATTTCTGAAAAGTAAAATGTGTATGGGTGGGATAGACTTCAGAAATTTCAAATCTCATCCCTGTCTTTAGGGCATTTTTAGATCTGATCTCTCAATGATGGCATAAGATGTTTAAAGGTGGAAAATTATTCAGTTTTGTCCCCAAAGTCGGTGTTTACTTGGTACATATTCTATAGTTTCCATAGCTGTAACAACTGGTTATTACATGTTGATCTTTCAGAAAGCAATATATTCCATTACTTTTTTTTCCTGATTCCATGTTTCTATCATTTCTTGAATTCATTTTTCCTTATGTTTATCAAGCCTGATTCCATTTACTTTTAAGAATTAAGGCTGAATTAGAAATGTTTATGGCTCCAGGACTAAAACTGCTTATTCCTTTCAGCTGAAATATGTTGAGGATCAGCAAGGTCAGAGAGAAAGAGGGCAGGTGGGGATAAAAGAGTAAAGCCCTTTTGCAAATAGGCACACATACAAACTGAAAGCAGGTCCTTCAATCTCTGTGTTTTCAATCTCTCTATAAGAATTAATGTGCCTTAGCTTGCTACCTTTTTTGTTCTTTGGGAATCCTTTTAACTACTATTATAATTATTTTGGTATTTCATATTTTGCCTCTTTTTTTTGTTTTGAGAAATCAGTAGTAAAGGAGGAATTTAACTTCAAAAATTACCAGTTATAGGGCCGGCCGAGTGGCGCGTTGGTTAAGAGCTGGCTTGGGACACCAGCGGCCCTGGTTCGGATCCCACATGTGGGGACAAGTGACACTGCCCTCTACAGCTAAGATGGTGAACAACAGCTTCACCTGGAGCTGGGCTGTGAGTCCCCGGGACAGTGTAGCTGCAGCCCCTGCTGCAGTGGGCTGCCATAGGCTACAGTGAGTGGCCGGCAGTCAGCGTGAGTGGCTGGCAGCCAGCGTGAGCTGCCAAGAGCCGCGGTGAGCGGCCGTCCAGAGGCCAGTGACTGATCTGCCTCACCCGGGAAGAGCACAATGATAATACCAACATGGGCCAGTGAAACAATGTCCTCCATAACTAGACTGAAGAACAAAAGGACAGCAACTTGTCTGTTCCCCTTCCCCGGTTCCCCAACACTGTTCCCCTCCACCAATTCCCCAATAAAATCTTTAAAAAAAAAAATTACCAGTTATAGACTGGGTCAAAGAAGAAATAAAAGGAGAGATCAAAAGATACATAGAAACAAATGAAAATGAAAATACAACATATCAAAATTATAGGGATGCTGTGAAAGCAGTAATAAGAGGGAAATTTATATCTTTATAGGCCTATCTCAAGAAACGAGAAAAGTCCCAAATAAAAAAATCTAACATTACATCTTAAAGAACTAGAGAAAGAAGAACAAATGAAACCCAAAGTCAGCAGAAGGAAGGAAATATAGAAATTCGTGTAGAATTAAATTAGAGAAAAAGATGATAGAAAAAATTAGTGCAAAAAAGAGCTTGTTCTTTGAAAAGACTAATGAAATTGCCAAACCTCTGATTAGACTCATTAGGGAAAAAAAAAAGAAAGGACACAAATAAACAAAATCAGAAATAAGAGGAGAAATTATGATGGATAACACAGAAATACAAAGGACCATACAAAAATACAATGAAAGAATATACACCACCAAATTCAATAACCTAGTAGAAATGGACAAATTCTTAGAAATATATATAACCTTCCTAGACTGAATCACAAAGAGCTGGAAAATCTAAATAGACCAATCAACAGTAAGGAAATTAATCACACAAAACTTCCCCAACAGCAAAAGTCCAGGACCAGATGGCTTCATTAATGAATTCTACCAAACATTGGAAGATGATTTTAATACCTGTCCTTCTCAAATTCTTCCAAAAAAAATTGAAGAAGGGGCAAAACTTCCTAACTCATTTTATGAACACACACACACACACACACACACACACACACACACAAAACTACAGACCAAATCTCTGATCGATAGATGTAAAAATACTGGACTTCCGGTAAAATGGCGCAATAGACAGACGCTGTGCTAACTACCTCCCAGGATCACACCAAAATTACAAACAAATTATACAGCATTCAACCCTGGAGGTCCCTGGAACACTAGATGAACAGAATCACTAAACGAAGAACTTAAAGAGGAGGCCACGTCGGGTCTGGTAGGACGGGCGGAGATGAGAGTGGGCAAGTCCCGTGAGGGAAGCCCCAGCTGTGGGGAGGCTTCTCTGTTTGGGGGAGAGACCCTCCGGTCGCACACCAAGCTCACCAGCCCATAGTTCCTTTGCCGGGAAGAGGAGTTCTAAGATAGCTGGCAGTAAATTAGTGAGGACTCTCTTTGCTCAGCTCGATGAGGCTAAGAGCGGCTGAGAATCAGTGGGGCCGGCGCCCGGGCTTGCTCGCCAGTGAGCACTTACCTGGTTCCTGGTGGAGGGAGTAGCTGTGTGAGCCGGACCCGGGAGCCTGCATGGACGGACTGAACTGAACACCTTTGGTGCAAAGGCTGGAGGTTTTTGGACTATTGTTCCCGTGGTGTGGAGCCTGCATGCGAGTGGTGTAGGGCGGGCGCCGTTTTGTCAGGCTTGGGCCCTCTCACAGAGGGTCAGGTCCGAGACCTCATTGGTCTGGTGGAATTGGTGCAGAAGTGCATGTGTCCATGCGCGTGCGCATGCGGCCTTGGATCCCCTTGGATCCCCACCCTCCACCTGGCTTATACTGCGTTGCCAGGGAAACGCTCGGCAGGTGCCCTCCGGCTCCAACAGGCTGCTCACTGAGATGCGGGAGTGCGCAAGCCGCCTCGTGTCCCCGCTCTCCACACTGCGCTTGCAGAGTTACCAGGCTGGTGATTGTTTGTCAGGCAGCTCGGCCTGATCTGCGGGCAGCTGATTGGGACAGGCTGAGACTGGGAGTTTTCCTGGGAGTGTTGGGCCGTGAGCTGTGTGCCTGCATGATCCAGCCAGGCCTCTCCTGGTGATCTATCTAATACATCAAAGCAATCCCAGAGCAACAGCCAGAATGGGGTAACAAAGAAACATGTCACAAGTAAAAGATCAGAAGAAACCTCTAGAAATGGAACTAAATGAAACAGAGGGATCCAACCTTTCAGAGACAGAGTTTAGAACACTGATGATAAGAATGTTTAAGGAACTTAGCGAGGACATAAAGAAGGATAGGGAAACCATAAAAAACAACCTGTTAGAACTAAAGAATACAATAACTGAAATGAAGAACACACTCGAAGGAATCACTAGTAGAGTAGATGAAGCAGAGGAGTGGATCAGCGATTTGGAAGATAAAATAGCAGAAATCACCCAGCTTGCACAGCAAAAAGACCAAAGAATAAAAAACAATGAAAATAGTTTAAGAGCCCTATGGAACAAGGTGAAACGCAACCACCTTTGACTCATAGGAATACCAGAAGGAGAAGAGAAGAAGCAAGGGGTTGAGAATGTATTTGAAAAAATAATGACTGAAAACTTTCCTGCCCTGGTGAAGGAAATCAACATACATGCCCAGGAAGTGCAGCGGGTTCCAAACAAGCTGAACCCAAATAGGTCCACACCAAGACACATCATGGTTAAAATGACAAAGGTTAAAGACAGAGACAGAATCCTAGAGGCTGCAAGAGAAAGACAGCAGGTTACATACAAAGGAACTCCTGTTTGACTAACAGCTGACTTGTCTACAGAAACTCTGTAGGCCAGAAGGGAGTGGCAGGAGATACTCAAAGTGACACAAAATAAAGGCCTACAACCAAGATTGCTCTACCCAGCACGGCTATCACTTAAAATTGAAGGAGAAATAAAGAGCTTCTCAGAAAAGAATAAGCTTAAGGAATTCATTACCACCAAGACAGCATTGGAAGAAATGTTAAAAGGGCTTTTTTAAACAAAAGGAAGGGGTAAACAAGCTAACCCAGGGAGACCAGGAATACAAATAACAAAATGGCAATACATATGCACCTATCAATAATCATTTTAAATGTGAATGGGCTAAATGCTGCAATCAAAAGACAGAGAGTGGCTGAGTGGATAAGAAATAGGACACCTGTGTATGCTGTTTACAGATGGAATAAGATATTTCATGCAAATGGAAATGAGGAAAAAAAAAGCTGGAGTGACAATACTTATTTTGGACAAAATAGACTTTAAAATGACTACAATGAACGACAAAGAAGGGCACTATAACCCTAATAAACATCTATGCACCCAACATAGGAACTCCTAATTACATATAACAGATTTTGACAGACATAAAGACAGAGATCAACAGTAACACTATCATAGTAGGGGACTTCAACACCATTGTCACCAATGGACAGACCCTTTACACAGAAAATGAACATAGAAAGAGGGGCCTTAAATGATACTTTAGACCAGCTGGACTTTGTTGATATTTTTAGAGCATTTCACCCTGAAAAAACAGAATATACATTCCTGTCAAGTACACATGGGACATTTTCCAAGATAGACCATGTTAGGCCACAAAACAAGTCTCAGTAAATTTAAGAAGACTGAAGTCATATCAAACAGATATAAAGGAAAAACTGATGGTTGCTGGCTGGGAGGGAGTAGGGAAAAGGGAGAGGGGGAAGGTTTTGTACAACGTAGGTGGGACTACAATGTTGCTACAGGGATAGGGGGCAGTTCTGGGAATGTAATTAATAATGTTGTGAAGAGACTATTATGTTAAGTGAAATAAGTCAGTCGGAGAAGGACAGGTACCATGTGATCTCACTTATGTGTGGAGTCTGAAGAGCTGAGTGAACGATCAAAGTAAACAGACTCGTAGATGTAGAGGGAAAACTGAGGGTTGCTAGTTGGAAGGGACGTGGGGATGGGGGGGAAGGGGAAGGGATTAGACAGCATAAATAGACAACTACAATATTGCCACAGGGATATGAAACACAGTTCGGGGAATATAGTCATGTTGTAAAAATTTTGTGGCATGTCAGATAGTCACATGTCTTGTTAGGGAGACAACTTCATGGATGGAGTAGAGGCTTGATCACTGCACTGTACACCTGAAGCTGATGTTGTATAACATTGTAAGCCGACTGTAATTGAATATGTGGATGGTCACGGGATGTGGAGTATACTGTGGAGGGGAGTCAGGGGAGTTGTGATAGATATGTATGATACGGGGTGGGGAGTGGGGTGGCGAACTGGGGGAGGGGGGTTTTCATTTTGGGGGGTGAAGAGTATAACTATTGCACTGTGTTGTACACCTGAAACTAATAAAAAAATCCTAAGCAAAATACTAGCAAATTGAATACAACAATATGTTAAAAAGATTATAGATCACGATCAAGTGGGGTTCATTCCAGGAGCACAAGGATGGCTCAACATACACAAATCGATCAATATGATATACTGCATAAACAAAATAAAGGATAAAAATCACATGATGATATCAATAAATGCAGAAAAAGCATTTGACAGCAAGATAAAACATTCATTCATGATTAAAACACTTAATAAAATGGGTATAGAAGAAAAGTATCTTAACATACTAAAGGCCTTATGTGACAAACCCTCAGCTAATATCATACTTAATGGTGAAAAACTGAAAGCTTTTCCTCTAAGATCAGCAACAATTAGGGATGCCCCCATCACCACTGTTATTCAAAACTGCATTGGAAGTCCTAGCCAGAGCAATCAGGCAAGAGAAAGAAATAAAAGGGCATCCAAATTGGGAATGAAGAATTCAAACTGTCACTTTTTGTAGATAACATGATTCTTTATACAGAAAATCCTAAAGACTTCACCAAAAAACTTTTATAAACAATAAACAAATAAAGTTGCAGAATACAAAATCAATCTACAAAAATCCATTGTGTTCCTATATACTAACAATATAATTTCAGGGAAAAAAAGAAAAAAAAATTCCTTTTGCAATTGCAACAAAAAGAACAAAATGCCTAGGAATAAACGTAGCAAAGGATGTAAAGAACCTATACACTGAAAATTATAAGACATTATTAAAAGAAATTGAAGAAGACACAAAGAAATGGAGAGATATTCTGTGTTCATGGATTGGAAGAATGAACAGAGTAAAAATGGCCATATTACCCAAAGTAATATACAGATTGAATGCAATCCCCATCAAAATCGCAATGGCATTTTTTAAGGAAATTGAACAAACAAACAAAAATCATCAGATTTGTTTGGAATCACAAAAGATGCTGAATAGCCAAAGCAGTCCTGGTAAAAAGTATAAAGCCAGAGGTATCACACTTCCTGACGTCAGCTTGTACAACAGGGCAACAATAATCAAAACAGCGTGGTATTGGCAGAAAAACAGGCACACAGACCAATGGAATAGAATTGAAAACCCAGAAATAAACCCACATAAATATGGACAGGTAATTTTTGACAAAGAAGCAAAAACATACAATGGAAAAAAAAAGAAAGCCTCTTCAGTAAATGGTGCAGAGAAAATTGGAAAGCCATGTGCAAAAGAATGAAACCAGGCTACTATCTGTCACCATATATCAAAATTAACTGAAAATGGATCAAAGACCTAAAAACAGGCCCTGAAACAATAAACTGCATAAAAGAAAGCATAGGTACTAAACTTATGGACCTCAGGTTTAGAGAGGATCTTATGAATTTGACCTCAAAGACAAGGGAATTAAAAGCAAACACAAATGAATGGGACTTTATCAAACTAAAAAGCTTCTGCACAGCAAAAGAAACTGTCAACAAAGAGGCAACAAACCAAATGGGAGAAGATATGAATTTGCAAACAACACCTCTGATGAGGGGCTAATATGGAAAACTTATAAAGAACTCATACAACTCAACAACAAAAAAACAAACAATCCATTTCAAAAGTGGGCAGAGGACACGTCTCCCAAGAAGACATACAAACAGCTAACAGACATATGAAAAAAATGCTTAACTTCGCTGCTATTTGGGAAATGCAAATCAAATCTATAATGAGATACCACTTCACACCTGTTAGACTAATTATTATCAAGAAGACAAGTAACAATTGCTGGAGAAGTTGTGAAGAAAAAGGAACCCAACACTGCTGGTGGGAATATAACTTGATACAGTCACTATGGAAAACAGTATGGAGGTTCCTCAAAAAATTAAGGATAGAATTACCATACCATCCAGCAATTCCTTTTCTGGGTTTCTACCCAAAAATTCTAAAAACGTTTATCTGTAAAGATATATATATATATATATATATATATATATATATATATATATATATATATATATATCCCACGTTCACTGCAGCATTACTCACGGTGTCCAAGTCATGGAAACAACCAAAGCATCCTTTGTTAGATGATTGGATAAAGATGTGGCACATATATACAATGGAATATTACTTGGCCATAAGAAAAGATAAAATACTGCCATTTGGATGGATCTTGAGATTATCATGCTAAGAAAAATAAGTCAGACAGAAAAAGTTTAGAACTGTATGATTTCACTCAGATGTGGGATATAAAACTGAAGGCAACAAACGAATAAGACAAACAAACAAGAACTCATAAACACAGACAAACAGTTTAGTGGTTACCAGAGGGTGACGGAGGAGGGGGTGGTAGAAGAGGGTAAAGGGTACAAATATATGGTAAGGGAAGGAGAACTGACTCTGGGCAAGGGTCTAATTTGGTAGAAAGAATCAAGGAGGAAACAAATTAAGTTCTATCTGTACCTTATGTATTGTATGCCTTCCGGGTATTGAAATCTGTGTTATATATGTAGTCTATAGTATGAACATGAGAGGAACAGCGTGTAATTTACCAATTCGGGGAGCAGACAGGTATTAAACAAGTCTGACGAATGTTATGAAGAAGTGCTGAGTTAGTAGGCAGAATCTGACCAATTATTTTGGCACCAATTGAACAATTGATCACTTAAAAGGAGATATTTTGGTTGGAGTGAAGGAGAGTGCAATTTTACACAACAACAAATATTATCTCAGAGTTTCTGTGGGTCAGAATCTGGGTGTGGCTTAGCTGGGTCCTTGTCTCAGGATCTCAGGTGTTGACCAGGGCTGCTGTCCCACCTGAGTGCTTCACCACAGGTAGCTTCACCTCCAAGCTCACTCATGTGGCTGTTGGCAGGTCTTAGCCACTCATGGCTTTTGGAGCAGGGCTTTCAGTTCCTTGCCAAGGATTCAGTTTCTCACTGGCTGTTGGCTGGAGACCCCCCTCAGTTCCTTGGCTTATAGGTCAGGGGAATTCACCTTTCTCCTGCGGGGGGGGGGGACTTCAGCTTTGATAAGCTGATTTGTAAAGAATGTCTATATGGAGTGAAAATTAGCATAGCGTTTGTAATCTTAATTCTAGGTTGAGGACTAAAATGAATGTGTATACCCTGTGAATTTTCTGGTTGGCCTATACTTCTGGCCTGTATATAAATTAATATATGAGTGTGTGAAGCATTCACAGAGAATTAATTACATATTGTGGAGGACAGTAACATAACTGTACAGGACAGGAATGTCAGGAACAGTTTAAGATGATTAGAGTGGGCTGAAGTGGAAATAAATTATGAACCTGAGTTTCTCTTTCAGCCATATCATGGTTATCGCTTCAAATTATTTTCCATCCTCCCAGTCCCAGCACACAGACTATATCGTGAATGTACTCCCCTTGCACAGCGTGGCAACCCTGAGCTCAGCCACATACATATGAGTGTACATAATTATTTTGTGTTTTGATCTAATGCCATGGGTTTGATTTTTAACTCAGGAAATTTAACTTTTTTTTTTTATTTTATTTTTTAAGATTTTATTGGGGAATTGGCGGAGGGGAACAGCGTTGGGGAATCGGGGAAGGGGAACAGACAAGTTGCTGTCTTTTTGTTCTTCAGTTTAGTTGCAGAGGATGTGGCTTCACTGTTGGTATCATCATTGCGCTCTTCCCGGATGAGGCAGATCGGTCGCTGGCCTCTGGATGTCGCTCACCGCGGCTATTGGCAGCTCAAGCTTGGCTGCCAGCCGCTCACGCTGGCTGCGGGCATCTCACTGTAGCCTATGGCAGCCCACTGCAGCAGGGGCTGCAGCCCACACCATCACCGGGGCTCGCACAGCCCAGCTCCAGGTGGAGCTGTTGTTAGCTGTAGAGGGCAGTGTCACTGGCCCTCATGTGGGATCCGAACCGGGGCCGCTGGCATCCCAAAACCAGCGCTTAACCAATGCACCACTCGGCCGGCCCAGGAAATTTAACTTTTAAATTATATTCAATCTTTGGTAGATATTGCCAAAATTCTGAGGCTAGGATTTGATTTTGAAAGTGATAGCCAAGCCCAGTGTATACATTCTCAACATGAGTAATATTGCCTTCTACAGGGCAAAAATTGGTTCTTGGGGGTGTGCGTGGAAAAAATTTACTCTTTTTTTGTATGAAGCACAGATCTACATACAGCATGTAAATATATATACAGTATATCTGTGGTCTTAAAATTTCATGGAGGAAGCGAGTAGGGTGAAAAACTCTAAAAAGGTTCCCTAGAGGCTGATAATGAAAAAAACGTTGAGAACTGCTCCACTAGTGTGAAGCTTAACAGACAGCTGTTACATGAGCTGTCTTGCATTTGAGTTTTTCCTGTATCATTTTCCGTATTAGATTGTAAGCTTCTTAAGGATAAGAAATCTAACTTGCTTCATATTTTCAATAATACCTATTACAATGGTTTATGTCCAGTTGCATTCAGAAAATGTATATTTAATTGAATTAATGTAGAACACATCTTCCCCTCCTTGCACACATCCTATTGTCGCATATAATCTAAATGCAATCATCAAAATTAGTTCAGTAAAGCAAATAACCTGGCATAGTCTCTCTCACAAAAATCCTAGGAAAATAATGACAAACTTCATTAAAAGAGTGGAAAATCTTCAAAGTAGCATTGAAGGAGAAGGACACACTCTGGAGACAGAGAGATGAATCAGGGCTTTGATTTCTAACTCTACTATTTGCAAGCTTTAGCCAAGTTACTTGAAGAGGAAGGGGAGAGAGGATAAAAAAAAAATGGGAAAAGAGAAAGGAATATGGGAAGCATACAGAGAAGGGACAAGGGCATTTCTAATAGTCTCATATACACCCTAAATTTCAGGCATGTTCCCCAAACAGGTCATGGTTCAAATATGCCATATTCTTTCATATTTATGCACATGCATACTCCCTCTTTCCAGAACATCATTTATTTTTCCTTCAATACCACTCAGCTTAGGCCACACCTCCCTCAGCACACTTCCATGATACCCTGTTTGCCTCCCACACTGGGATTCCTATCTTCTTGCTCCCCGAATATTCAGCATCATACTTCATTGTATTATGTATTATATTACAATGTAATTAATGGTTAGATATTTCCCTCATTAGTCTCTGAACATCTTGAGAGCTGAAATGGCTTTATTTATCTTCTTATTCTCAACATTTAGCACAGTGCCTGACATACTCTTGGTGAATAATCAACTTGTTGAATTAACTAATAAAAATTCAGGCATATAAGAAGAGCACAGCAACATTTTCAACTATTTGACAAGTGAATAATGGCTGTACCCTTCAAAGGCCACTGCTTTAAAAGTGACTGAATAATCATCTTTGTATATTGTTTAAAACAAAACATTGTACTTTTTCTGTGTCCAATAAAGTAGTGAGTCCTTTCCATTAAGTCCATTAATTGTTACAATCCAATGAGGAAAATGCTATTATTATTCCTATTTTTTTTGTAGAGTGGGAATCAGGCTCTTAAAAGGTTAGGTAACTTGCTTAAGGTCATATAATGTTACTTAGTAAGTGGGGCTTCTAGCCCTGGAACCTATGGTGTGACACACCACAGTGCCTCTCAAAGGTAGCTGAGTAAGAATAGTCACTTGTGTACAACATTGAACATTCCTCTGTCTGACCCTCTCTATCCGCAACCTCCCACATACTCACCTAGAAGAAAACAACAGCTCTCATAGTTCACCCATGCAGTTTACTATTCGTCACGAAAAATGTATCTGCATATACCTGGCTTTGCTTTATGCAAAAAAATGTACCAATCAATAACTAAGGTATCACCCTTTGGGGCTATTCCATTTTAATAACATTTGGATACAATGTAATGATTTTAATTATTTTTTGTATCCTTTCAAACTCTTTAAAATGGGAACTCTGTTCAGTGCTTCAGACTTTGAGTCTGTCATCCCATGCATCCAACGTGTTACATTATCTTTTCGTGAAAGCAACATGTGAAGCAGCTCATACCTAATTCTGAGCAAGAAGTCCTGCGTCACGAGTCCTCCACTGTTACCTTACTGATGATGTCTCTGAAGGAGCAAGAAGTCACGCAGCACGAGTCCTCCATTGTTACCTTACTGATGATGTCTCTGAAGGTAGAGTTGGAAAGACACAATTGAAAAACCAGTTCTTGCCACATTGCAAAATAACTGTAAGGAGTGGCATATGGTTCCTGGAGGTGGAAAATGTGAGTATGCCTTTTAAATCATGGTAGTGTCTCAAACAAAATAGATGAGAGAGAGAGAGGGAGAAGGAGAAGGGAGAGGGAGAGGGAGAGAGAGAATTTTCAAAAATGAAAAGCTGGGCCGGCCCAGTGGCGTGTTGGTTAAGAGCTGGCTTGGGACGCCAGCGGCCCTGGTTTGGATCCTACATATGAGGGCCAGTGACACTGCCGTCTACAGCTAAGATGGTGAACAACAGCTCCACCTGGAGCTGGGCTGCTGGGAATCCCCGGGGAAGGCATAGCTGTAGCCCCTGCTGCAGTGGGCTGCCATAGGCTACAGTGAGTGGCCGGCAGCCAATGCGAGTGGCTGGCAGCTGGTGTCAGCTGCCAAGAGCCACTGTGAATGGCTGTCCAGAGGCCAGCGACCAATCTGCCTCACCCGAGAAGAGCGCAATGATGATACCAACATGGGCCAGTGAAGCGACGTCCTCCACAACTAGAATGAAGAACAAAAGGACAGCAACTTGTCTGTTCCCCTCCCCCAATTCCCCAATTTAAAAAAATCTTTACCAAAAAAAAAAAAAAAAAGAAAAGCTTTTCCATTTCTGAAAACTTTGGGCCTTGGTGGACCTCAGGTGCTGCTGTTTCTGGGTCCCCTTGGCTACTCTGATATTCAGGTTGTTAAGGAATTTATTATTTATTTTTTTTGCTCCTTGCTGCAGTCTTTTACTTATTCATAACCAGGCTGCATCGTACCAGTTGTGACCAACCCATTGAATTCCAATATCAATCCTCTCTTGACATGAAGTATTAAAAGCTGAGGTATCACTGGGGGTTTGGGAGGTGAGATGGACATTTGCTCTATAGAAACCCTAGAAGAGGTGCCATGGAGCACAAGGAGCTGTTGTCCAGATTGGCAGTGAGTGCGTTGAATTTACTCCTTCTGATCTTGTGAAGTTGGAATTCTTTTGTTGTTTTTTTTTAAACTCATGATGCATTTTTTTCTTTTTTTTTCTTTATTATAACAAACTTCTTTTTTTTTAAACTTTATTTATTTTTTTAATTGGGAAATTGGGGAGGAGGACCAGCCAAGTTGTTGTTCTTCAGTCTTCGTTGTGGAGGGAGCCAGTCGCCATCTGGCTGCCCATCAGCAGCTCGTGGCCTCTAAGCTCAAGGTGCTGAGTTCAGTCTTAGTTGCAGGTAGGCGTAGCCACCATCCCATGCAGGAGTTGAACCAGCAGCCTTGTTGTTAGGAGTGTATGCCCTATCCACTGAGCCATCTGGGCTGCAGCTCAGCTCAAGGTGCCGAGTTCAATTTTTAGTTGCAGGTAGGCGTAGCCCACCATTGAACAGGCAATCTTGTTGTTACACCAGCTGAGCCATCTTGACACCTGTGGGCAGCTCAGCGACAGTTCAACTAGGGCGCAGTGTTCACTGGCCCATGTGGGAATCAAACCAGTGGCCCTGTTGCTCAGAGCACGCGCTCTAATCCAATTCTTTTTTTTTTATTTATTTATTTTTTTAAAAGATTTTATTGGGGAATTGGCGGAGGGGAACAGCGTTGGGGAATCGGGGAAGGGGAACAGACAAGTTGCTGTCTTTTTGTTCTTCAGTCTAGTTGCGGAGGACGTTGCTTCACTGTTGGTATCGTCATTGCGCTCTTCCCGGATGAGGCAGATCGGTCGCTGGCCTCTGGATGTCGCTCACCGCGGCTATTGGCAGCTCACGCTTGGCTGCCAGCTGCTCATGCTGGCTGCGGGCCACTCACTGTAGCCTATGGCAGCCCACTGCAGCAGGGGCTGCAGCCCACACCATCACCGGGGCTCGCACAGCCCAGCTCCAGGTGGAGCTGTTGTTAGCTGTAGAGGGCAGTGTCACTGGCCCTCATGTGGGATCCGAACCGGGGCCGCTGGCATCCCAAAACCAGCTCTTAACCAATGCGCCACTCGGCCGGCCCTCTAATCCAATTCTTAACCAACTGAGCCACTCGGCCGGTCCCTGAAGTTGGAATTCTTAACCTTATCTTATAGAGGAAGAAAAAGGCTCAAAGATGAAAAGCAATTTGTCAAAGTCCACAAGCTTTGATTCAAATCCAGGTTTTTAGAGTTCAACCTCACTGTTTGGAAGAAGGCCCCTTCCCTCCTCCACACAACCTTCATGTTTTCATGGAGACCTAGAAGGATTGACAGGTAAGAACACCAATGTTGATATAAGGTTGGCAAGATTCAACACACTCTGAAGTAAGAAGACAATAAATGCCTATTGGTTTACATTTTTAGGTTTATATTAACTCATTCCGACATTATCAAGTCTTGGAAGTTTGTTAGGAATGGAAGATACAGACGATTCATTTTCTAGGCCTTAAGCGCCAGGTTTGGAATGGCTTAAAAAAACCAGTAGTCATGAAGCATATGGAATAATTGGGGGTACCGAGTGGTTGGGAGGCCAACTAAGTGGCGCGTAAGATGATGAACAACAATTCGAATTGGAGCTGGGCTGCGGTGAGTCGCCGGCGACGGTGTAGACTGCAGTGGGGCTGGCCAGCAGCTGGTGTGTGTTTTTGTGAGCCGCCGTCCAGTGGCTGGCGAGTGACTGCCTCAGCCGGGAAGAGAGCAATGATCACAATACCAACATGGGCCAGTGAAGTGACATCCTCCAGAACTAGACTGAAGAACAAAAGGACAGCAACTTCTCTGTTCCCCTGCCCCAAGTCCCCAATAAAAAAAATCTTAAAAAACAAAAGCAAAAACAAAAAGAGTGGTTGGGAAGGGTGTGAGACAGAGGGAAGAGCAAATGCAAAGACATGGAGGCAGGAGAGAGTCCAGCATACAAAGCTTTCCTACAACACCCCAATCTAGTGACTCGTCTCCTGTAAACTCCTCTAGCACTTACCATGTGCCATTCTTCTTGGTTTGTGACACTCTTTTTTTCTTTTTTTTGAGGGCAGTGTCACTGGCCCTCACATGTGGGACCTGAACCGGGGCCGCTGGCTTCCCAAGCCAGCGCTTAACCACCGCGCCACTCGGCGGGCCCAGGTTTGTGACACTCTTCAATGTTCAGTTTTTATAGTAAACTTTTCCTTTTACTTTAAATAAATTAGGATTTCTGAGATAGCAGGGGCTAGAAATGGGCTTTGCACTGAGTAGACACTAATAAATAACTATTGATTGGTTGATCAACAAGAATCGTGACTTGCATATTTTAAGTTTTCATTAAAAATGCTAAGATTGTATCTACAGGAATAAAGTTGGACGATTTGAGTGAGGATAACATATCCATTTATTCACTGTTCTATTTTTATTACCTATTTCCAGGAGGAACAAACATTGCAGTCAATGTTTATGCTGCCAACCTGGACAACAGTAGACTTAATAGCAATTACTCCATGATAACAAATACAAAGGCACATGGGAATAAGAATAAGATCTTATTACCATTTCTGAGAACTGTGTGGTAAGAACAGTGAGGTTGAACTCTAAAAACCTGGATTTGAATCAAAGCTCTGTCACCTGTTGTGGACTTTGGCAAATTACTTTTCATCTTTGAGGCTTTTTCCTCATCTATAAAATGAGGTCAAGAATTCCAACTTCAAAAGGTCAGAAGGAGTAAATTAAACATACACTCATCTACTCTGGCATAGAAACTCAAGAATACGTTTGCTCACTTTTTGCCCATTCATTCAAATACATCCATAAGGCAACATGATAAACTAGACACATTGTGAACTACAGAGAAGTGTTTCTTTTGCAACCTTTTCTTGAAAAAAAAAAAAAGATACTTTTTTTCAAGTGGCTAAGTCATTAAAACAAACATATGTTCATTTTTGCGTGGGGAGGGGGGTAATTATTTGCTAGTTTTTGTTTGGGGCATAAGCACACATTTAGGCCTAACAAATGTGTTTTGTAATTTATGTAGAACAGAGACATTTGTTTTGTACCTTTGTCTCATTATACGAAGGCATGTACTCTATGTCTAGTTCCAGCATTATCTTACCACATACTAAGATAATTACCTGTATAACACCTCAGGTTTAATAATAAAGTCTATAGACACTATTTTCTAGAAGAAAGATAGTAGAGGATATCTTAGAGAAAGGGTTGCAGTCAGGAATATTGGGTTCTATTTTTGGTTATTACTGTTGTATTTCTACTGACTTCTAATGAGGCATACATATAACCTCAGTACCTCTAAGCCTTATTATTATTTACCACATATAATAGAACTGGTGTGATAAGATCTACCTCTGAACAATGGTGTAACACTTAATTGTTGTTTGTAACAAAATTTGAAGTACACAGCCAGATGTTTTTAAATGCAAACTACTCAATTAGGTTATCAGAATCTCTCTTTGCACTTTTGCTAAAATGTAATTTTAAATTGAATTTATATTAAAATTAAAATGTCTTACTTTCTGTGGGGGACAACACAGGAACAACATAAACAGTTTTTTAAAAAGCAAAACATGCTGCATGCATTAAAACAAACTTTATAAACAAAATGACAAAATGTGATCTTTCCACTTAGTTTTGGAAAGGCTGTTTTAATTACATTACACAGGAATTTTTGGTGGGGTATCCTGTAAGGTGACCAGCCGCCCCCATCTGCCTGCAATTTCTGTTTTAGCACTGAAAATTCCACATACCAGGAAAGTCCTGTTCTGTGCCAACTGGGATGGTTGGTCACTCTGTGCCCTGCCATTACTAGAGGCTTTTCCGCAATTTACAGCTCCATTATCTACCCTCAGGAAAAATTCCAGCTCTATTTTAATTTCTATTTATCTGAAAAGCACTTGCATATTCTTCCTGTTGGAATTTCGTTCATAACCATTTGGTGAGCATATAAACATTTATGGAGTTTTGCCCAATTAGTAGATATTTAATAAATATGTACTCATTTCTTTTTGCTTTTATAGGACATAGGGACAATGGCAGTACCTAATTACCAACAGGGATTCTTTTGGTACCAAGGAAATATTAATTTGCCTCTTCTGTTTTTTAAGGACCTTGTCTTGTTGTTTACAGACTACTTCCTTTTGTTTACAGTAGTTCTACCCCGTAATCACCATAGCTGATACCTTTACAATCAAGTCATTTAGAAAAACACTGTATGTGGGTCATCCCTTGGCCAATTTGGGGCCAGAGGGAAGTTGTCATACTGGTTTCCTTAAATAGCACTATAACCTAATCTGATTCTAAGACAACATCCAAAATATCAATGGGATGAGTGTTGCTAAAAAAAAAAAATCTGGTTATGAAGGTTTATCTATGAATAGAAGATCCGAAAACTCAGAAGCACTATGACAGTTCCCATGATATTGACCAAAAAGGAAATCATGAGACAATGGAAAAGTTTCTGAGAATGAAGCAGACCAATTTTCTGCCCTAGAAAACGGGGATGACACAGGCTGGGTAGATATGTGCATAATTAAAATCAAATCAATTAAGAGATTATAAATCCAATTGGTATAGTTTTCCCCACAAGATGCAAGGTGATATAGGACACTTTTTTTTTTTTTTGAGGGCAGTGTCACTGGCCCTCATATGTGGGACCTGAACCGGGGCCCCTGGCTTTCCAAACCAGCGCTTAACCACTTGTGCCACTCTGCCGGCCCTGGGACACTTTTTTTAAAGTTCTAGTTTTTTGAGCTATGTGCCAGACACTGTGTCAAGTGCTTTAAATACATTATTTCACTCGATGCTCACAAATAATCCAATTGGAATGGGAATTCTAATCCTCCAAAGTGAAGCTCAGAGAGGTTCAGTCATTTGCTCAAGGTTATAAACAGCAACTGGAGGTGCAGAGGCAAATTCAGCTCTGTCTTCTCCAAATCCTAAACTCTTAGCCTTTAGCCTATACTTCTTCTCCACATTGTTGATACAAACCCTGGTGAAGTTCTATCTCCAGCCCTAACTTCTCCTGACCTTCATCCAGTCTTGTATATTAGTATAGTATTCAACACCTCTACCTTGATGTCTAAAATCATTTCAAATTTAACATGTTTCAGTAAATGGCATCACCATTCACTCAGTTATTCAAGCCCCAAATCTAGTAGGCAACCTTGATTCTTCTATCAACCCTACAGTCAAGCCATCAGCAAATCAGGCTGTTGGTTCTATTTTCAAACTATACATGAATCTGACCACTTCTCATCATCTGCACTGTTACAGCCTGAGCCCAAGCCATTATCATTCACTTGGACTGCTGAGGCAGGTTCATAATTGGTCCCTGCTTTCAGTCCATTCTCCACAAAGCAGACATAGTTATTTAAAAAAAAAAAAAAAACAGAGATCCATCATATTGTTTCATTCTTCGGCTAAAAACACTTCAATGCTTCCCATTGCAATGATGAAAACTTCTTAAGATGGCCTACAAGGCCCTACTGGCTCCCTGCTGTGATCTGCCTTCTCTGACTATATTCCCTTACCACTCTGTTTTGCATGCTTCAATCACATTGGTCCTTATGATTTCCACTTTGTCTGTGATATAAAGCCATCTACTTTGAGAGGATTTGGATAAGCAAGGTTGGGGGTTTGAGAAAGCTGGTGAAGGTATGAAAGAGTTCCCTAGTGTGGGAGAATAATTCTGAAAAATTTAACAGGATTGCCGGGTGGTGTTGGGAATTCAGTTGTGCTTGGTGATTGCAACTTAGTAATAGAATGCAGGCCGTTATACAAATTTCTCCAATAGTGATCAGTGGCTCCAGTACGAAAAGGGAGGATAGGAATGGTAGGGTTCATTCAAGGTAGGGGTACGATGAAAAAAAGAGGGCAAATGACTTTAGGATACTGATAAGTGCTACTGATTTTTTTCTGTAGGTATATAACAATGGGGATGGGGTGGAGAGAAGGGTTGCTAGTGTCCTTAGCTTGCTACAGTTGTGGCAGCAAACTAGAATTGCTAAATAGAAACAGAATCAAAGGACCAAGATTTGCCAGCATTGATGCTAAAAGCTTTAATTTGCAAATCCTGAGATTATTTTAGGAAATGTGATTATTTAAAAACTCACAAAATGGATAAATTAGAGGTTATTTACATTAGAAAGAAATTTTTAACTTTTCAAAATCAATTTCCAAAGGGAAGCTGAGGTCGAACAGTAAGATTTATCAATGTTAGGGATTCAGATTTGAAAAGATTTTTAATCTGACCAGTCCTTCAAGTCATCCCAAGAGGGAGCTTTCTTATGCCTCTCCTTCCTTCAGAACACTTTTTTTGGCTCTCTTGTCCTACTTGCAAAGATTTAAGTCCAGTCTTAGAATGGCATAAAATACTCTTCCTGACCTGGCCCCTAACTTGCCCAGTATCTTGCCATTTACCCTCCTTCACTTTAAACTCCCCAAACTAAACTACTTAACTCCTGCTGGGCTTGCCTTCTGTTAATCCCTGAGGTTAGGACATCTTCCCCACCTTCCCTGCTAAACTCCTAGGATAGGTCAATGCTCAGCTCACACATTTCCAGATAAGAGACAAGCACTATCTTTCTGCTCTATTTGGTCCTTGTAGATGTTTCTATTATTGCCTGCATTGTGTTGTATTAAAATGCATTTTACATACTCTGTAGTATATAATACATACTACGCATTATAAAGCATTTTTATATTTTGGGTCATCCAGGGGCTAAAATGGGGCAAACGTCCCGTGGCCTTTCCGACGGTATAGAATGGGTGCTGTGGCTCCGTGAAGATGAGAACTAATACATGTAATGCCCTGCCACGGAACTCAATTGGTACTCCTTGAGCAGAGTTCAGGAAAAGCTTCTTTAAAATGACGTCACTGTAGGCGACTTGAAAACCACGGCACGTCTGTCTGTAGCAGAGTACGGAATCAAACGAACTAGTACTTAGCATGAGGTTCACCTGTCACACAGGTTAGAGGTTCTGCATAAAACGGATTTTCATTGAGTAGCCTGGGAAACAGGAATTTCAGTGCAACAGCGGAGATCTTCCCAGAATTACTTTAGGGTGGTTGGGAAGGCCGCTTCCT
The DNA here is from genome assembly GCA_033961575.1 of Aselliscus stoliczkanus. Lineage (NCBI taxonomy): Eukaryota > Metazoa > Chordata > Mammalia > Chiroptera > Hipposideridae > Aselliscus > Aselliscus stoliczkanus. Next base: position 60,386,754 of record CM066732.1, on the reverse strand, counting down.
CACCGGATTGAGGGAGAGGGCTGGATCCCTACGGCCTGCGGCAGAAACCACTACCTGGGCGGTCCAGAGGCCCCTCTCGTGGGGGCGAGGAAACCCGTTCTCGGCCCCCGGAGCTACCACAGTCGGGACCGAAAAGGCGACCCTGGTGGTGCCGCGCTCCGAAAAGCAGGCCGGGCCGTGGGGTCTCCCCGCACTCCACGCAGGGGCGGCGGGGCGGGGTGCGGTGACGCCAAGGGGAATGACGCGCGACGCAGCGCGACGCGGTGACGCACGCCCCTTTGTTGGCTCAGTAGCGGTAGCAGCGGCCGTGGAGGTGGCGCTGGGGACTGTTTTCTCTCGGAGGCCGGAGCGAAGCCGCGTCTGACTGAGGCGGGCGGCAAACGGCCCCCTCGCTCCCTCCCTCCCTCCTCCGTGCCCTCCCCGCCGCCGCCAGCCGCCAACCGCCAACCGCCGCGCCCGGGGAGGAGCCGCGGCCCGCGGGGCCGGAGCCAGGCCTGCGTCCGGACATCAGCCGGAGCCGGAGCGAGAGCCGGGGCCTCGGCGTCCCCGCCCTCTCCCCGCCTCAGGGCCAGCGTCCGCCGGGCCCCCGCGCGTCGCACCATGGACTCGGACGAGGGCTACAACTACGAGTTCGACGAGGACGAAGAGTGCAGCGAGGAGGACAGCGGCGCGGAGGAGGACGAGGACGAGGACGAGCCGGACGATGATAACCTGGATCTGGGCGAGGTGGAGCTGGTGGGGCCCGGGCTGGGCGTCGGCGGGGAGCGGGACGGACTGCTGTGCGTGGAGACGGGCGGCGGCGGCGGCAGCGCTCTGGGGCCCGGCGGCGGCGGCGGCGGCGGCGGCGGCGGGCCGGGGCACGAGCAGGAGGAGGATTACCGCTACGAGGTGCTCACGGCCGAGCAGATCCTGCAACACATGGTGGAGTGTATCCGGGAGGTCAATGAGGTCATCCAGGTGAGGGTGGCCGCCCTGCCGGCTTGACCGGGCCTGACCGGGGAGCAGACTCGGGCGGCCCCGAGGGGCAGGCCTGGGCCTGGTGCGCAGCCCAGCCCGGTGCCTCCCGGCCCTGTCTTCTCCGCCGCCTCTGTTGGAGATGGAGGCTGTCGAAAGCAGACATTCGCCGGGTAGCCGGGCGTGGGGAGGCGCGCCGGGGGCGGTGCTTTCCAAGGCCTGCCATGGCGGAGGCCTCTGGCCGCCTGGGACTTCTCTTGCGGGCGATTTCTGCCTGTCCCTGGGCCCGGTGTCCTTCCCCTGGCCGGTGGAGTGCCTACAGGGGCGGGGCGGAAGGGGTGGTGGTGGCCAAGAGCAGGAAGAGCGGGGCTCCTAAGAGGGCTACCCCGGCCTTCAGTCTCACTGGAGCACTTTTGGAAAGGGGTAGAGTAGGCCTGAGAGCAGCTTGGTGTACGGTTGCCCCAAGTGGGCACCCGTTAATAAAGAAATGGATCTGCTTGGCAGCCTTAAGTGCCTACTTAAAGGTGGGGGAAGGGCACTATTTCTCGGAAGAGGTGCTGATGGGCCGCCTTTACCGACGGTGAGGCTTCTCCTCGCATCTTTTTACGTCTTTGCTGTTTGGGACCTAACTGTTACTTTTCCCAGTAGTAAGTAGCATGTGACTTGAAGGTGTTGGAAGAGTTACTGCAGATTGTATACCCATCCTTGCAGCTAAAACAACAAAACGCAGTGTTACTGCCCAATACTGGACAAGACTCTATTGTGAGTTAGAAAGTAGAGGGTTGATTTTTTTTTTTTTTTACTTCTGGACTCCTTTCTCTGGTTATTTCTATTTTGTGGTCATTAAGTTAGGCTTGGTTTAAGTTGATAAACCACATTTTAGTTAACCTTCTTGTGGATCAGATTTTGCATTTTTTTGAGCTTTAGGAAATAAAAAATACATAACTATTTTTGTATTTGGAAAAAATAGTTATGAGGGGTCAAGTATACGATTGAAGAATAAAAATGAAGTCGATTCAGTGTAACTTTAGAAAACAGTAGTTACTTGAAAGGCAGCTGCTAATAGACATTAACAGCAAGTTACCATTGCTGTCTTGTATGTCAGTCATTACATTTTTTTTCTCCTTAAAATTGGTTTACTAATACTCATTGGCAGATTAGCAGTATGTCACTGCCTGCTCATTGAGTTTGCATGATTAACAGATTTTTACAGTATTGGCTAGCAAACAATACTTTGTTTTGAAAATTAAACCATCTATTTAGGCCCCTTTGTAGACTGTTTTTGAATAATACTAAAAAAATCTTGCTATCTGGTGGTAAACAGTGGAAATCTCAACTTTCATGTAGATAATGCAGTCTAAGGAAATTGAAGGGTTGTAGAAGAAAGATAAGTTTTACTTTTGTTTTTCTGAACCCCAAAATAGGACAGTTGACTTCTTAGGCCACTAATTGAGAAATTTTTCTTTTTTTGAGGATACTTTGTTAAAAGAATTCACAGTAAAATGTTGAATTCTTTTCACTTATTTGCAACTATAAAATCTGATGTTTTCAGACTTATTACCTAGCTTGTTGGCATTTCAATTAGCTTAAAAAACACATGGATATTATTTCCTTTTTTAACATATTGTTCCCCCCGCGCCCCTTTGTTTCTTCATTTGTTTTGTTTTTAGTGTTTCATGGTCTGTTTTCATGTAGTTAAAATCTCATCCCGCTTCCTCAGCTCTTAGGTGTGTTTTGATCACTGAGACTAAAACCTAACAAGTTCTTTATGTTACTTTTGGAACAGAGATGTTGCTAATGCATATGACATCATTCTTTCTTTGTTACATTAGGGAATAGAGAATAAACACGGATGAACTGAACTAAAAAACCTACAAAATACTAGGGATTTTTTTTAGGTGTCCTATTTTGACCATGTTTCTGTGCCTGATTTTTGAAAACTCTTTTACTCTAGTCTGTGTTAAGGATGCTTTTTAAATAGCTGAATATATAAATTTCTATCCCTTGTTAAAAGTTCATATTTATCAATATCAGTAAACCAAAGGATAGGATTTATCCCAGATCATCTTTTCTCCAAATGGCATACTTACTAAATCTAAACTAGGCTCTGGTATAGTATTGATTATTTATGTTAATAGATTTAAACTTAAAAAGTTACATAGGTAAGAAAAAACTGATTAGGCCAGAAAAAAAGACACATAATAAGCTTGCCACTCAGAGAGCTACACCAAAATTCAAACTGTAGTCCTTTCCAGATCCTCTGGGTAAGCTATACATATTTTTAATAACAGATCCATACTGTATGTTCTGTTTATGTTTTCAGTAGGAAAAAAGAAGGAATCTCAACTTTCTCCTGTCAGTAAATATTTTTTAGGGCTTACATGGTCACAGATCTAAACTATATTATTTAATCAACCTGTTATTATTGGCCTTTTTATTTTCTATTTTCTTGCTTTTATAAACCTCACTGGGAATACCATCATAGATAAATCTTTGAATGTTTTCTTATTTTCTTAGGATAAATTGAATTGCTGAGTCAGAGGATTTGCTTATTTTCAAGGCAAAACATTACCACCTTGCTTTCAGAAAGGTTAGCCTAGTTTTCTCGCATCAGTTGGTACTTGATTCGTGTAAATTGTAAAATTTGGTTAAAAAAATGAGATTGAACTTTCAACCTGTTTATTAGGCATTGAGATTTATTTGTAAATTGTCCTTTATATTTGCTCACATTACTTCCTTTGGGGCATTTACCTTTTATTGGTTTATAGGACCTCTTTGTATTCATAGAAACTTTAAATATCAGTCTAAGTTTTTCAGTTAAAAATGGTGTTTAATGTGACACTAAGTTTTAAGTTTATCAAGGTAAAAACCGTTGTTTTACTTAGTTCACATTAGAGTGTTGTTAATTCTAAAAAATTAAATGCCCTGCTCCCCAGTGCTACTTTTCAGTATGAAATCAGATATGTTATTAGTGAATTTGAAAATAAATTTGCAGGGGAAAAGGAGTGATATGTAAAGGATCTCCAAGTTGATCTTTCCTTGGGAATTTGATTACCTTTTCTCAGAGAGTAGTTCTGGGCAACAACAGATAGATACTACTTTTATTTGTTGATACTTGCATATTCTAGTCTTCAGTCAAATAGGTCAGCACTTTTTCTTTTAGAAAACTCTTGGTTTTCTGGCTTTCTGTAACTCTCTTGTTATAGTTTAATTTGGTCTTGTTTTATTTAAATCTTTTGTGGCTACCCTAACTTATCTTTCCTACTTTTAAGAAAATATTAGGGATTTTCTTTAGCCTTAACCTATACCAATGATAACAGAAGGTAAGAATAAGTTAGGTAATAAAAAACACTACATAATTCTGCAATTGAAGGATGTTCAAACTTGTCATTTTGTGTTTCCACAACAACCTTTCTCAAATGTTGGCTGTGCCTTGTGTTCCAGTTAGCGTGTTAAATAGAGGGCATAGTTTTTGCCTTAGGAGCACAGAGGTGGGGAACATAGAGGTCCTTGGGCTCCATTCTCAGAGATTGTTATTCACTAGTTAAGTCTGAGTTGGAGCCTGAACATCTTTATATTTTTAGCCACTCCAGTGATAGTTCTGAACCACTAGAATAGTCATAGTTCATGCACTGTCATGATTTTTGACTCTCAGGGAGAATGAGGAGAGTGAGGGCAGGTAACCTTTAGGAATACTGCGTTTAAAGGGTGTGTTGAGGGAGGGGATATGGGGGCTGTTGGATGTGAGTGGTCAGAGAGGTGGGTGTGTTGCTATTACAAGATTTATTATGCTAAGTAACTTTTCAAAACCACTGTAGCCATCTAACCCTTAGTGGGGGAAGTTTTCTGTTGGCTGTTGATTTGAAAAGTTTACTTTTATTTCACCTGTTTAATTAAAAGATTTAATTTTAAGAACTTCTAAGGTGAGGTTTTAATCATAAATTGAGAGGCAGTGTATTCCAGCTTATTGTGCACTGATTGGGAGTCAGTTCTAGCCCTGGTTTTCCTCTAACTGGCAAGTTAATTTACATCTCAGAATATTCAGTTTTTGTTTTGCCTTTTTTTTTAAATCTAGGAAATCGAGAGTTGAACTACTTTTGATCTATCTTTTTTACATTAATGCTTTGTTTGTTTAACATCCTTAATTGGAGTGCTCATTGTTTCCAACAAGTTGAATTCTAGTGTGCGCATCTAGATGAACAATTGTTTGGGTGGAGTGTAGTGGGTGGTTAAGAGGGAGAGGAAGGGGAGAGAGATTGTGAGAGTGTGTGGATGTGTGTTTTGAAGCTGTTAAAGTTTTGGTATAGTTTTCTCCTCTTGAACTTTTATCTTTTCCCAGCTGATCTCCTTGAGCTGTAAGCTTTATGGCAATAGGCCTAGGAATCAGAAACTCAGGTGGGTCCAGCAGTCTGATTTCACACACATTCCAGGTGAGGCTGAAGCAAGCTAAAGTTTGAGAACCACTGATGTGGTTCAAATTTATTTATTTATTTAAAGATTTTATTGGGGGAAAGGGAACAGACAAGTTGCTGTCTTTTTGTTCTTCAGTCTAGTTGCGGAGGACGTTGCTTCACTGGCCCATGTTAGTATTGTCATTGCGGTCTTCCCGGATGAGGCAGATCGGTCGCCAGCCTCTGGATGGTTGCTCACTGCGGCTATTGGCAGCTCACGCTTGCTGCCAGCCGCTCACACTGGCTGCCGGCCACTCACTGTAGCCCATGGCAGCCCACTGCAGCAGGGGCTGCACCCTACACCGTTGCTGGGGCTCATACAGCCCAGCTCCAGGTGGAGCTGTTGTTAGGTGTAGAGGGCAGTGTTACTGGCCCTCATATATGGGATCCGAACCGGGGCCGCTGGCATCCCAAAACCAGCTCTTAACCAATGCGCCACTCAGCCGGCCCTCAAATTTATTATAGCAGCAGTATTTCTCCATATGTATAGCTAGTTGTAAATTACTACAGAGGTGGGTTAATGATGGAAGGCAAGCTGTTTAAGAAAGTAATCAAAAGAAAATTTCAAGATCCTGGACAACATTTACTAGGTTCATCATAGAGTTGAAAGGGATTTATCATCATTACTGGTATTCTTCAAATAAGTCGGTCTTGACTCAGTTATTTCAAATGTGCAAACCAAACTAGTGACATCTCACATTCTCTGTTGGAAAACTTTGAATTTCCTTCCATCTTTCGCCACTTCTTGGTTTTTATTTTTGTTTTGTTTTTTAAACAAAAACTTTAGTATACTGGAAAGTATATATATGTGTGTGTGTATATCTATGTATATAAAGACTTGGATACTGTAAAGGGTGCTCAGCACTGCACTAAGTAGTGATGAAAATATGAGAAAATTTATTCTGAAGTAGTCATGATCTCTTTGAATTTAGACAGAGTTATTAGGTCAGTAAGTAGTTTTAGCCAAGTGCTAAGTGGATAGTAATAGATATTCAGATCTGGAAGATGGCTAGGATTTGGATGGATAGAAAGGAGGAATAGAAAGCCATACTAAGAAATTGAATGAAGTGAGAATGAAGGTGACCGGCTAATGGTGAGGTCAGCTAAAGCAAAAGTGTTAATTAATTGTTGATGATAATGTTGTAGAAGGTTGGACATTTCATACTATGAAGAAAGGTAGGCAGAAATCATCAGATTATGTTCCTTTTTTTGGGTTTGACCTCTGGTAGCTACATGAATTAGTTCTTTAGCACTGTATTACCCCAAAACTTAGTGGCTTAAAAACAACAAACCTTTATCACAGTTTCTGTGAGTCATGATTCTGGGTGCAGCTTAGCTGGATGCCTCTGGCTCAGGGTCTCTTCATATAATGCCACAACCAAGGTATCAAGAAGGATTGCAGTTCTCAAGGTTTGACTGGGGAGGATCCCCTTCCAAGGTCACTTCTGTGGCTGTTGGCAGGCCTCAGATTTTCACTGGCTGGTTGTTGGCCAGTGACATTAGTTCTTTGCCATGAGGCTTCTCCATAAAGTGACTTATAACACAGCAGCTTATTTCCTTCAGAGCAAGGAGTCTGAAAGAGCCCCAAGATGAAAGCCAGTCTTTTTTTTGTTGTTGAGGGCAGTGTCACTGGTCCTCATATATGGGACCCTAACCAGGGTGGCTGGCTTCCGAAGCCAGTGCTTAACCACCGCGCCACTCGGTTGGCCTGAAAGCCAGTCTTTTTATAACTTCGTCTCAGAAGTGACACCCCATACACCCCATCACTTTGCCATATTGTACTTGTTACGAGCAACTAACTCCAGCTGATACTCAAGAGGAGGGGATTACTCAAAAGTGTGGAGTAGTTACTCAAAAGACCTGGAGGCAGGAATCCTTGGTGCCACATTAACATGTGTATGTCTGGCTCAGTGGAGAGATGAATTGACAACTATTATACAATGCTTATCTATCCAGTCAATTTCTATACTAACGGGAGGGCATAGTAGTATGGATTTTTTATTTTGGATTAACCATAAATTGTTTGTATTTGGCTTTGCAAACATTATTATACCTTTAAATGATAAGCATTCCTAATTACCTTTTCGGTGGCTAAGATTAAACAGTAGTTTGCCGTCTGTTAAATTTGGCAGGAATTTGAGATTCTCCAGTCCACAGATTTTTTTTTAAATTTTATTTTTATTTTTATTTTTAATTTTTTTTAACTTTAGCTGTATAGCAGAATCACCTGAGGGTTTGTCATCAAACTTTTTATTTTGAAATAATTACAGATTCACATTTAGTTGCAAGAAATAATGCAGAGAGGTCCCACATATCCTTGACTGATTTTTCTGCAGTGTTAAAGACTTGCAAAACGATAGCATAATATCATAAACAATATGTTGACATTGACACAATTTTCTTATTCAGATTTCTTGACCTGAGGATTTTTAAAAATACAGGTACTGGGCCGGCCGAATGGCGCATTGGTTAAGCGCTGGTTTTGGGATGCCAGCGGCCCCGGTTCGGATCCCATATATGAGGGCCAGTGACACTGCCCTCTACAGCTAGCGGCGGCTCCACCTGGAGCTGGGCTGTGCGAGCCCCGGTGATGGTGTGGGCTGCAGCCCCTGCTGCAGTGGGCTGCCATAGGCTACAGTGAGTGGCCTGCAGCCAGCATGAGCGGCTGGCAGCCAAGCATGAGCTGCCAATGGCCGCGATGAGCGACATCCAGAGGCCAGCGACCGATCTGCCTCATCCGGGAAGAGCGCAATGATGATACCAACAGTGAAGCAACATCCTCCGCAACTAAACTGAAGAACAAAAAGACAGCAACTTGTCTGTTCCCCTTCCCCGATTCCCCAACGCTGTTCCCCTCCACCAATTCCCCAATAAAATCTTTAAAAAAAAAAAAAAAATACAGGTACTTACTCCCCACCCCAGACTAAAGATGGGTCTCTGGCGGTTTGGACCAGGCATTGTCATTAAACAAAAATCTTTGCTTCCTTGGATTATTTTAATGCACAGGCCCTTTTCTTGCCTAATGACTCTAAAGAATCCTCTGTGTAACATTCCAGTCTCTGCTTAAGTACAATAAAAATAAATGACAGTGAGCTATTTTATAATATAGTTCATTCCAGTGTTTAATTCTTTTTTATTTTGAGGGCAGTGTCACTGGCCCTCATATGTGGGACCCAAACCGGGGCCGCTGGCATCCCAAGCCAGCTCTTCACCGCTGCGTCACTTGGCCGGCCCCCAATGTTTAATTCTTGATTTTTCTTTTTAATGGAATTAAAGTTTGCCTGCATGTTCACTTATACGCATTGTTTCTAGGGTGGCCGTTTGGATGAAAAAAGTTTTTTAAAACGTAATTTTTGTTTTGAAGCTTGAATGAAAACTTTTCTTCCTGAAGTTAATCAATCTCCCTTCCTCCATTTCTTTCATGACAGTGAACCTATATCTTTAATTATGCACGATGCCTACTTCTCTGTTTAACATTAGGTACTGTCTGTCTTTAATAGGCACCTTGTCACAGGCCATCACTTTGCTTGGACCTTGACTACACACACGTCATCTTTTGATCTTGACACGTGTAACTTTATTTATTTTTTTTGAGAGCAGCATCACTGGCCCTCGTATGTGGGACCGAACCGGGGTGGCTGGCTTCCTAAGCCAGCGCTTAACCACCGCGCCACTCGGCCAGTCCTAGACACGTGTAACTTTATAAATAGCTTAATTATTCTCCTTAAATAGTGGGATAAGAAGAAGGATGAGCATTTACTTAGGCTGACGATTGAAAATCACTTACTAGGTGAGTGAATGATCTATACTCAGACTTCTAATCTGGGATGACTGGATCCTTTGGGGCCCATAGAGATAGTAGTGGAAGTCCTTGCCTTATTTTCAGTGTTTTAAAAGCTGAATGTATTTAAAATAAAGCAAAGCAAAATTACCCAAGCTAATTAAAATGTGGGCCAATGTTGAATCTTCCATTCCAAAAGAACAGTGCATTTTATAGAATCCGTAGATTTCTACAGTCATGTATAATTTAAATTTCTTCCTAAATTTATGCTTTCTTCCTAAATTCTCATTCATCCAGTTATATGTGGTCATCAGCTTGATCTTGGATAATGTCACATTTTTTGATATATCACAGTACATAGTAGGTGCTCAATTGGTAGTTTGGTGTCCCGGAGGCAGCTTAAAAAATTCTTATTGAGCTAGCAGTTGCTCTGGCAGATTAACTTTTCAGAGCCCTACTTATTTTCATTTTTAAAAATGGGAAAGCTGGTATTAAGGCCAATTGTCTGTGAGGATTTAAATGAGAAATGCCAAATACTGTGCTGTGAGTTTTCCCATGTAATTTTTAAAAAGCTATAAACATTGCTCAGTAGCATTTTTCCTTTTCGCTATGTTCCACTTAAAAGAAGTGTCACAATTGACCTGACACTTAATACATTTTGGCAGAAAGTACAGCAGATAATGAAGTATTAGGTAACATTTCCTTAGTACTAAAACATTTGTTTAGACAATGCTAAGAATAGCTATAATCCTAGTCACTTCTCCCCGGGCTTGCTTTGCTATGTCCTTTGAAACTATTACTAAGTCTAGTCCAGATTCCTTAATAGGGCATTCATGCTTCCCTATCTTGATGTTAGCTAATTTTTTCAATCTCATTTGCTGCTTTTCCGGATTCTCCTACCCCCCTCATTGCACTAATTATAATTCCTTCATATATAGTACACTTGTGTGTTTTCCAATTTTTGTTCAAGCTGGTCCTTCTTGTGATATTATTCTCTTTCTAACTACCTGATGCACTCCTATTCAGACCCTGCTCAGATATGACCATATCTTTTTCTAGGCCCCTCTTCTCTACCTTTCCAGTGCTTCCTTATCTGTTTGCATAGCATTTCATACGATATTTGAGATTGTGATATAGCCATCCCAGCACCTAAGTGTCTAGCTAGCTGGAGATGAGGGTTGTGAGGGATGAGGACTGAGTCTTCATCCATAGCATGTGGCACACTGACAGTCTCTGGCATAGCAGAAACTCAGCAAATGCTTGCTGAAGTTTGTCCTTGTCCAGTAAATGCTTGCTGCTTTCTTTTCCTTACCTGTTAACTAAAGGGAGACAGACAAAATTTTCTTCTGGCACTAATAAATTGTTTTATTTGTAGATAATGCCACAGTAAATAGTATAAGAAGATGACAAGAAAAAGTTTAAATTTCACGAGGACAAACTTTTTAAGGCCTTTGAACTTATGCGACCTGATTATTTTCACTTATGAAGTTTTAATGAAAACAATAAAATACAGAAACACCAGATTCTCATTTTAAAGTAAAATTGACAGCATTTTCCAGAACTTTCTTAGTACTGCACCATTCTTATTACTATAGGAAAAAAAAAAAAAACCAACGTCCAGATCCAAAATAATTAATGAACTTGCCAGTAAACATTCTTCTCGTGGTTCTAGTTGTTTTTCTAAAATTTACATTAGCACATTTTCAACAATGAGTAGTTTAAAAAAAAAAAAAAGTTGACTGGTATTTATGAGAACTGGACTGACTTTTTTTTTTTGAGGGCAGTGTCACTGGCCCTCATATGTGGGACCCAAACCAGCGCCGTTGGCTTCCCAAGCCAGCGCTTAACCACTGGGCCACTCGGCCGGCCCTCTTTCTTCATTTTAATAACAAAAAACTCAACCGTGTATACCCTGCTGAAACTTAGAGGAAATATGTTATTTGTTCATCAAAGCTCACCTACTTTAGATAATTTTTTCTCTTTACATTTAGCATAGAAAGCCAGTGTTTGATCCCATGCTGCAAAAGCTGTACAAAATGAAAAGACCTATTATAACTTTAGGGAAAACCTTAAGGCGAAAGCAAAAAGCTTTATGCTACAAAAGAAAAAGTCGAAACATGGAGACTATAGAGTCAGCTTACAGGGATAAGCAGCACAAGGATGAAGAAGACAGGTTTTTTTGTTGTTGTTTTTTTAAACATTTCATTAGGGAATTGGGGGAGGGGAACAGACAAGTTGCTGTCCTCTTTTGTTCTTCAGTCTAGTTGCGGAGGACGTTGCTTCACTGGCCCATGTTGGTATCGTCATTGCGTTCTTCCCGGATGAGGCAGATCAGTCGCCGGCCTCTGGATGGCCGCTCACCGTGGCTTTTGGCAGCTCACACTGGCTGCTAGCCGCTCACGCTGGCTGCGGGCCACTCACTGTAGCCTATGGCAGTCCACTGCAGCAGGGGCTGCAGCTATGCTGTCCCTGGGGACTCACAGCAGCCCAGCTCCAGGTGGAGCTGTTGTTCACCATCTTAGCTGTAGAGGGCAGTGTCACTGGCCCTCATGTGGGATCTGAACTTGGCGTCCTAAGTCAGCTCCTAACCAACGCGCCACCCGGCCAGCCCAAGAAGACAGTTTTTGTATAAACATATGCAAGAAGTTTAAAAGGAGCATTAAACATCCATTTTCCTTTAGAAATAATTGTCATGTCGGGTAGCTTGATGAAACAAGTTCTGTCTGGATCAACAGAATCTTAATTCTCGCCTATATTTACCAGTAGTGTCAGAGCCTTATTTAGGAGCTTGTCTTTCCTTCTTTTCATTGTACAGGCCTTTGATCAGAGGCCTGCCCAATAATTCCAGAGGAGACAATGTGTTTGGGTCTTTGGGAAAGCTGACACCTTCCCTTCCACCCGAATACTAGGACTAACTCCAAATTCTGGGCAATCATTTCATGTTTTTTTGAGTTATATTAGAAAAAGTCTTTTTTTAAGCATGGTTTGTAGCCTTAAAGGCTACAGACTTTGCAAGCTGGTCTCATTAAAAATTATCTAAAGGCAAGAGTTTTTCAAATGGCGTGAGTCAGACACTTGCAGATTTCAGCAGGATACAGTTTACATTCATCTCTAAATCTGACATTAAGAAACTATTAGCTGGTTTCTACCTGGTTTCAACACTAGTTTGCAGTTCGAATAGTTTCACTGTGTAGACATCAGATATTTTGTTTAAATATTAAACACTTAATCTTTTCCTGACCATCCAGACAGAAATAGAGAAGGAGCAAAAGGCAAGAGCAGAACCGGTCCAGTTAACAGACTTGTGACTCCTATGCCATCTGTAATGGGGAGAGATTTCAGCATGGGTTTAAAAATGCTTGGGAACTAGTTTCTAAAAAGTTACCTCTACTTTGGCATAAACATTTTTACCCCGTACACAAGGTATCTGATTCCTACAAAGGGGGAAGAAACACAGAAAACAGAAAGAACTGGGATGGTCTCCTGTTGTGTGGTGAAAGATCCAGAATTACACTATTACATTCATTAATTTAATAAGTTACAGGGGATATTCTGTAGCACTGAAGGAATGGTCTTTTACTTTTCACTGCCGAGCCCCTGCCACCAGAAGAGTTCTTTCTGAGAGAGAAAAACTTCAATCCTGGCGATCCCCAAATGACAGCTGCAGCCGGTTTAGGTCCTCAATGAAGAGTCCCTGCTAGCAGGAAGCTATTCTCTACTAACTTTTAGGCTACTGCACAATAGTTGAAGCACTAGGCAAATAAATTGGCTATTTCAGTAAATCTCAACGTTGCCTGCCCCTTTGTTCTCGGTTAATTATTCAGTCATTGCTTTCTAAATTAATATTAAAAACAACTAGCTAATACAGGCACAACCTTAACCTTCTTTTTAACTACAGAAGTTTTCAACGCTGGGCTTAGTTGACAGCACTTCCTCAGGATTACCTAAGGGATGCACATAGGTCACTTCAAAATCTTTTAAACCATCACTCAAAGTTAATTAAGTTGTAAACATTACTGAGTAGCTGGCCTTACGAAGTATGCAGGAGAAACCAAGGAGCAACAGTAGCACAAGGCAAAAACGTCTCAAAGAAAGACCCTTTTCTTTGTATTTTCATTGCATTTTCAGAGGTAAGCAACAATACTACTGGCTATTTAATCAACATACACTGAATTGATAATACACAAGTTTCAGAATCTCTATTAAATTTCTTAACAACAGGCTTAAGCTACTGCTTTTTTCCCTCCTTCTCCCCAATCATGAATAGTCACCACTGTAAACAGAGCTCCTATCTGCAAGATGAAGTTATGACTCATCTGTCAGCAAATGGTTGCAGTAGGAGTATCCTTCCTTAATGCATGTTTTTCTTTTATTATTATCTATTTTATTTTTTCATTGGGGTTTTGGGGGAGGGGAACAGAGAAGTTGCTGTCCTTTGTTCTTCAGTCTAGTTGTGGAGGGCGTCGCTTCACTGGCCCATGTTGGTATTATCGTGTGCTCTTCCCGGGTGAGGCAGTCACTTACCGGCCACTGGACGGTCGCTCATGACCTCGCACACCAACTGCCTGCCAGCCCCACTGCAGCCTACGCCATTGCCGGCTACTCACAGCAGCCCAGCTCCAGGCCGAGCTGTTGTTCACTATCTTAGCTGTAGAGGGCAGCATCACTGTCCCACATGTGGAATCTGAACTGGGGCCCTGCTGCCCAGAGCTGGCGTCCCAAGCCAACTCCTAACCAATGCGCCACTCTGCCGGCCTTAATGCATGTTTTTCAACTCAAGTGTCTGAGTCTTCTCCGAAGTATATGAATGGTGTAGACAATGTGACATGATTGAAGTAACCCTTACACATAAAGCTTCTATACCTGCTTTTGCAGACTGTAATCTCACATTAATAATCCCTCTAGAAACAGCTTTCCCCTTGAGAAGCTTCCTTGGCAAAAACTTGAATTCAGGAAATGGCTACCCAAAATGAGATCCATCTCCCCTCCACCCCTGCTCCATCACAGGCAGAAATATTATTTCACCCGCTTCATAAAACTTTCAAGTCCCTGTAGTATATAAGTATGCTTGCGACTGAACACATGAGCCTTCCAAAATTTGACAACTTTAGTATAGAAACAGGTTTCTAGAGCTCCACCTAGTCTGTTTTGAAGTAGCTATCTCCAGACTATTGTGAACAGGTATCCCTGTTTGCCGAGGTTCCAAGAACAGTTCAGTTCTCCTCGGAAAGGCCACACCGGCAGTGGCCTGCTTAGTTTGGCTCTTTCCTGTGTAGCTCTTAGCATTAGGTGGTGGCTCTGGCTTATCAGGAGTTCAGGGAGAGGTTTCCAGAGCACAAGCTCCATGGAAGGATGGCTCATGAACTCATTCATTTTCTTTGTAGACTTGACCACATTCCTTCTTCAAACCTGTTTTGATGGTATCTGAAAGGACAAGACTGGGGAGGTGGTTATTCTGTCAGCTTCAACAACTTCATCTTCGTCAATTATCCTGTCCTCAATTTCCTGAAGCCTCCTGGCAACTTCACACTGGTTCTCCCGTTGTCTGTCTGATCCATTTCTTCATAGCTAACATGGCAGGTGCAGAAGTGCCGTAGTGCATGGATTTACCCATGACCCAATACCTCCTGATGTGTGTGCACAAAACCCAGTCATTAGGACCAGCACAGAGCCTTTTCTTAATGGACAGCCATCATCCTCCTGTTGTAGCTTGTGTTTCTTTTTACAGGGAACTGAAACACGCCTGCCTGGGCTGCTCTGGGTGGAGTGGGATCCTGGCCGGCCACCCGGGACGTAGGCGGGGAGGCTGGGCTGGGGGAGGCCTGCGGCAGTCTGAGGAGGCCGCTTGGGGAGGCTGCTGAAGGGCCAGCCGAGTGCTCCCTGGCCCGGGAGACATGGAGGCTGCTCCTGTCCATCCCCAGGCCTGACAGTTGCAGCTACAGTGACTGCCAACAGCCCATGCCTGAGGTGCCCGCCTCTCATGTGGTGACCTTTTTAGATTAAACTTTATTTATAATGTGCTACATGTAATTCCCTGGCATTTTACATAAACTGACAGTGATGTTAAAAACAATTGAGCCATTCTAATACAATAGTTTTCAAAGTATGGTCCATGAAAGTAAAACTACTTTATGATGCTAGGACATTTGCCTTTTTTAACGTGCTGACATTTGTATAGATGTTACAGAAGCTGTGGGTGGGTAAAACCACAGGAACCTTAGCATAGATCAAACAGCACCAAACTATACTAGTTGTCATTGTATTCTTCACTGCCACACACTCACAAAAAAATCAGTTTTACTTATTGTACTGGATGAAGCTTTAAAAATTACTAGTTTTATATCCTATCCATTAAGCACATATCTTAATAGCTTATTGGCAAAATTGGAGGTATGCATAAAGCACTGCTTGCATACGCAAGTACGCATGGTTGTCTCAGAAAAACATTTGTACAGTTGTTTGAGAGCTGAACAAGCTGCTTGTTTGGTAGAACACCATTTTTACAAATGAAAGAATGACATGCTGGTTATTTAGACAAATGGCAAATAAACATGGTAAATGTTTCTTCAAATGAAGGAAATACACCTGTTATTTCAAGGGAACCTGCTGATGGTATTTGGTATCAATGATAACATTTTTAAAGTTTCTAAGTGAAAATTTGAATTTTGGAAAACATAGCTTCCTAGTACTTAAAAACTTCTGATGAGATTGTATAATAAACTATTTTAATATTTAGAAGATCTGCATGACATAATGAACCAAAATTTTTCAAACGACCAATTTTCCAGTGACCAGTTGTGATATTTTACAAGCATGCATTGGTAAATGATCCATTCAAAGCACAAGATAAACCATTGGATTTTAATATAACGAGCATGAGAAGTTCTTTGATATTGTTTCAGATTCTGCCTTGGACCTAGCCTTTAAAAAACTGCTGCTTTTTATGATTTTTATGTAGTATCAAAAGAAATCCATAATTATTTGAAAAGGCTATGAAAGTACTGCTTTTTCCAACAACGTATCTTTGTGAGGCCATGTTTTCTTTATTCTTCAAACAAAACAACATATCCAAGAGGTTTAATGCAGAAACAGATATGAGAATCCTGTTGTTTTCTAGTTAGCTAGGTATCAAAGACTTTTCAAATAATGTAAAATAGTACACTTTTCATTAAATTTTTGTTTTAGAATATATACTTTATTTTCATAAAAATGTTTTTGTATTAACAATGGGGTTTATTTCTGTTTTTAATGAATTTAAATATTTTTAAATTCTCAGTTTTAGTATCTAATATGATAAATATTGATAGTTATAACTCACTTAAACAAAACTCTTTGTCATCCTCAATAATTTTTAAGATGAAAAGGGTTCTGAGACCAAATAGGTGGAGAATAGCTGCTCTGGTGTTTTGAATCGTTAAAGAAATGTAATGTAGCCTTGCAAAGCAGGAGATGTGACTAATCACACTATAGGAGTTTACTATAAATCAGCAATGGGTTATAAACTACAAATTAAGAAGTATTACTGATTAAGTAGAAACATTTATATATAAGCTGTATTAGATGATGAGGGGGTGTTAGCAGAAATATTAGGCTCTGTACCTAAATAAAATCTAGGAATATGAATCATAAGATATGACCAATTGGGGAGCGATGAGTGGAAGCTTAATTTTTTTCAGGGAGGGACTAGCAGAGATACCACCAGACATATTCCATTTCGTTTATATTAAGATTTATTACAGTAAGATGAACATTATGTCCAACTAAAAAGGAAAAAAAAGATGAAAGCTCTATGAGAGCAGGGGTTGTGTTTTATTTATATCTGTATTCCCAGTGCCCAGAACAACACCTGGCAGGCACATAGTAGGCACTTAGTAAACATTTTGTGTGTAAATATTTTTATTTCACTTTCTTTTTGAAGAATATTTTTTATTCATATAATTTTAGGTTGGTAGTTCTCTTTCTGCACTTTAAAGATATTTGGGTTTTCTGGATTCCATTGTTTGTGGTGGGATGAAGCTAATGAGCCCTTAATCTGGATGCCTGTGAGTTTTTTGGGTTTTTTTGAGGGCAGTGTCACTGGTCCTCACATGTGGGATCTGAACCCCGGGCTGCTGGCCTCCCAAGCCAGCTCTCAACCACTGTGCCCCTCTGCCGGCCCCATGCCTTTGAGATTCTTTTACTTTGTCTTTGAAAGACTGATAGAAAATTATTAATATGTCTAGTCATGGTTTACTTTGTGGTTATATTGTTTTGGGTTTTCAGATCCCTTTGAATATGTGGGCTGATGTCTTTTTTTTATCCATTTTGAAAAGTCTCAGTTCTGCCTTCTTTATCTCCATTCCTTCCGAGACTCCAGTTTTACCCCTGTTAGAGCTTCTTATGTTTCATGCATCCATACTTTTTTGTCTATCTTACATCCTCTTTTCTCTGTGCTTCATTCTGGATATTTTCTGTTGATTTATCGCTGGGTCTCCAGGTCTGTCTTCTCTGTGTCTGATCTGTTGTTGAACACCTCTTGATTAATTCTTAATTTCAGATATTGTATGTTTCAACTCTAGAGTTTTCATTTAATTTTTTTTTTATAGATGCTAATATTGTGGTGATTTTTTTTTTTTTAAGATTTTATTTTGATGCAGTAATGGCATTGTGGTTTTGATTTTATTTTATTTTATTTATTTTATTTATTTTTTTTAAACATTCTTTGGGGAATTGGGGGTGGGGAACAGCGTTGGGGAACGGGAACAGACAAGTTGTTGTCCTTTTGTTCTTCAGTCTAGTTGTGGAGGACGTTGCTTCACTGGCCCATGTTGGTATCATCATTGCGCTCTTCTCAGGTGAGACAGATCGGTCACCAGCCTCTGAACGGCTGCTCACAGCCACTCTTGGCAACTGATACTGGCTGCCCGCCGCTCACTGTAGCCTATGGTAGCCCACTGCAGCAGGGACTGCAGCTATACTGTTCCTGGGACTCACAGCAGCCCAGATCTAGATGGAGCTGTTGTTCACCATCCCAGCTGTAGAGGGTAGTGTCACTGGCGTTCATGTGGAATCCGAACCAGGGCCGCTTGGTTGGCCCTGGTGATTTCTTTTTTATGTTTTCCATCTTTTGCTCTATTTCTCCAGCATATTAATCATATATTCCTTTTTTTGTTTTGTTTTAAAGATTTTATTAGGGAATTGGGGGAGTGGAATAGTGTTGGGGAATTGGGGAAGGGGACCGGCCAAGTTTTCTTCAGTCTTAATTGTGGAGGGCGCCAGTCTCCATCTGGCTTCCCCATCGGTAGCTCATGGCCTCTTAAGCTCAAGGTGCTGTGTTCAATCTTAGTTGCTGGTGGGTGTAGCCACCAGTGGGAGTCGAACCCAGCAGCCTTGTTGTTGAAAGCGCACACTCTATCCACTGAGCCATCTGGGTGGCAGCTCAGCTCAAGGGGCCAAGTTCAGTCTTAGTTTCGGGTGGGCATAGCCCATGATCGAACAGGCAATCTTGTTACACCAGCTGAGCCATCCTGCCACCTGTTGGCAGCTCAGTGATAGCTCAGCTTGGGCACAGCGTTCACTGGCTCTGTCAGAATCGAACCAGCGGCCCTGTTGCTCAGAGCTCACACTCTAAGCCAACTCTCAACCAACTGAGCCACTCGGCCTAATCATATATTCTTTTTTTTTTTTTTTTTTTTTAAGAGGGCAGTGTCACTGGCCCTCACATGCGGGATCTGAACCGGGGCCGCCGGCTTCCCAAGCCAGCGCTTAACCACCGCGCCACTCGGCCAACCCTAATCATATATTCTTAAAAGTTTATCAACCAACTGCAGTAATCAAATTATGTTAGTCTCTTCATATTTTTTTCTCTCTCTCTCAATTTTCAGTCATGTGTTCCTGTCATTTGGCTTACTTTTGATTACAATACCATACATTGTGTATAAAATATTTTAGAGATTCTGGATAATGATAGATTCCTCCAGAGAGGATTTTCATTTTCTGTTTGGTTGTAAATGGTCACCTTGATCTAAGAAGGCTTGAGTTCTGGCTAGCCCTGTTCATTTTTATTGTGTTGGTGATCTGCAGCTGGCTCTTTAGATTCTTCAACTAAGAACCTGCTGTCTTCTCAGCAGTCCCTCCCTTAGGGGGTCCGGAACCTTAACCATTTCTTTCCTGGACTGCTGGAATCATAACTCTGCTTTTCAGAGGCTTTTACTTTAGATTGTTAGTCTTGGCCCATACAGTCCCTGGATTCAGCAAATGTCCTGAGGGGAAAGACTGACCATTCTATGAGATACCCTTTCAAGTCTCAGTATTCTTTACTCCAATCTTTAAAACGTCACGCTTTCTAGCTGGAATCCAAGTTCAGAAATGCATCCTACAGTCCACAAAGTGGCTGCTTGCTCCCACAGAATGCATGCTTCAAAAATTCCAAAACATAACCCATGGACTAAGGGTATTCGATGATTTTTAAAATATTTATCATCTCCCTTCCAGGTAGGCTAGAGTAGCTAAGAGGTAAGCCAGGATTCCCATCTAGAACTAAAAAAGCCAGATAATGTCCAGAAATCATCTGTCTGAAGGCAAAGGAGAGCTGCTGAGACAAGAACTAGAGGAGCTGGTGATCTTAGAACAGAAGTGGCTTTTACCCTGGGACACTTGCACATTCTGAGAGCATGCAGGAGACTGAAGATAATACACCACAGGGGGGTGCTAGTGGGAGACAAAGTAGTGACCCCCTCCAACAATAATCACATCCTAATACTTGGAACCTGTGAATGTTATGTTACATGATAAGAAAGAATTAACATTGCAGATGGAATTAAGGTTGCTTCATCAGCTGACCTTAACAATAAAGATTATCCTGATTATCTAGGTGAACCCAGTGTATCAAAGGGTCTGAGCGAAAGTAGAGGTCAGAGTCAGAGAGATTTGAAGATGCTATACTGCTGGCTTTGAAGATAGAATAAAAAACCATAAGCCAAGGAACGCAGGCAACCTCTAGAAGTCAAAAAGGTAACAGATTCCCCCCTCGAGCCTCCAGAAGAAACACAGCCGGCCAACACCTTGATTTTAGCCCAGTGAGTGCACTTTGGACTTCTAACTTTCAAAACTGTAAGGTAATTAATTTGTGTTGTTCTAGGTCAGTAAATTTTTGATAACTTATGGCAACAAAAGACTTTTTCCTTTGCTTCAAATGCTTTTTCCCTGATAAACTCATTTATACTTCAGATACACTTTAAATATCACTTCTTTTTTGAATCCTTCCCTGTGAGTGAGCGCAGAATTTTGTACATTTATTTTTTTAAAAACTGTTATCTCTATTATTTACTGTCCCACTAAATAGACTCCGAAATCCGTATCTCCAATTACCAGAACAGTCCCTGGAACATAGCTGATAAGCAAACTTTGAACAGTTAACATTAAATATGAGTGAGTTTTCTTATTGATTTTTATTATTGATAAAAATAACTCTTAGTTCTATCCCTGGTTTTATCATTTGTGAATTGTTCACATTCCTCTTCTGTTGACTTCACTAACTTCTTTCATTCTATAAAATACTTTTTTTTTTTTTTTGCTCCTAACCAGCTATTTAAGGGAATCTTAGTCATCACAATTAATCTCTGAGGTAGATAGTATTTTTACTATATTATGGATAAGGAAATTGAGACTAAGAGGAATTAATGTGCCCAGATTTTATAGCTGGGGTCAGAACTCTGTTTTATATCATTGAATATAAATAAAGCATATGTCAGTGGTACTGTCTTTTGTGCTGGGTATTTTCTGTTTGTCTCTCTGGATCCACTCTACCTTTCTCTGTCCAGCTCTGTGCCTCAGGAGATGGATTTGTACAGACTTGAGTCACTGAGCTTTGACTTGTGACTTCATTGTTGTGACCTGTGAATCCAAATAAATAGAGTAGACTCAGGAGTCTAATGTAATACATGCCCCATTTACATTTGACATCCTACACACGGACTATTTTCTAGTACAGTGTAAGCATTTTAAAACAAAAAAGTTTTAGCATAAAATAATTCTACTTGATCTTGTTATAATATGCATATATATTTTGTAAAATTCATGATTTATGTATGAAATTACAAACTGAGGCCAGTGGTCCACAACGCCCAGTGCTCTCTCCTTCTGACAGAAGCAGCAGGGATTCGGGAAGAATAGTATTGTGAAATTGCTGTGGATGTGCTGGATAACCAATGCTTGATATGTTTAAAGAGAGAATAACTGACTTACTTTACTAAATATTGAGAAAATGGTTCTTTTATGAAATTCCCAGAGGAGCTTACTACTGATACTCACCATTTAAACTCAGATGTAAGGAAACGTCTTTACCTTTCTACCTACTATTTGTCACTTCAGTTCTTATGGAGCCACAACATAGAGTGCGTCTGGATTGTTATTTAATATGGAAATAATGTTCCTTTGGAAAGAAAGTATATACAGTTGTACTCACCAGTCTGAATTTTTTGTTTGTTTGTTTTAAGGATTTTATTGGGGAATTGGGGGAGAGGAACAGCATTGGGGAATTGGGGAAGGGCAACAGACAAGTTGCTGTCCTTTTGTTCTTCAGTCTAGTTGCGGAGGATGTTGCTTCACTGGCCCATGTTGGTATCATCATTGCACTCTTCCCGGATGAGGCAGATCGGTCGCCGGCCTCTGGACGGCCGCTCACCGCGGCTATTGGCAGCTCACTCCGGCTGCCAGCCACTCACACTGGCTGCCGGCCACTCACTGTAGCCTATGGCAGCCCAGCTACGTCATCCCCAGGGACTCACAGCAGCCCAGCTCCAGGTGGAGCTGTTGTTAGTTGTAGAGGGCAGTGTCACTGGCCCTCATATGTGGGATCTGAACCGGGGCCACTGGCATCCCAAGCCAGCTCTTAACCAACGTGCCACTTGGCCGGCCCCAGTCTGATTTTTTAAATGTAAAAATTCCTTTTCATTGGCCTTAAACATTATGTCTGTTTTATATAATCTGAATTTACATGGTATTAATATATGGCTGGGTCCTTGAAATATATGACAGTGTCTAAAGCTTGATTTACCTTGCATTTTATCCAGCTGTAAAGCCAAAGGGATGAAAATAGGACTTAAATCCTCTAGCCCTCCTTAGGAATGAAAGTAAAATATCTAAACAATACCTGAGGAATTAAGAATGAAATAAACTTGTCTAATCTTTGTTTCATACCAGAGTTAACACAGTTTTTGATTCACATAGAGTCAGATTCACAAAGATGAAAGGGAATTTAAAGGTTATTCTGGCCAACCGCTTACCAAGCTCTGTCTCCTTGTCACGTGGTCCCTGAGCCTGTTCTTAAGCCTCTGCAGTGATGTAACCCCCACGGCAGCTGTAGGAGTGACCGCATTTCACATTTCAACAGCTCTGATTTGGGCGCTTCCATATATTAATATCTGTCTAGCTTTTTACTTGAACCTACGTGGTCTTAACCCTTCTTCATTGTAGTCTTTCTGTATTTTTAAAGATTTGTTTAACATGTTTGGAGACTACCAGTGCATTAAACTATATCCAGGCCAACAGGTGTGTGTGCGCGCACGCATGTGTGCTCGCTCGCACACAGAACCCAGAATGAAGTTTCTGCTTTCTTTCCTTCTTAAGGTTTGTTGATTAGGAAGATATTTTGAACCTGTGCGTGTATGCGCAAGCGAAGTTCCGTAAGGTATAATGCTACAGCAGCACACGTGCACCCAGTTGAGTTAAATAAACGCCAGACGAGTGGAACGTAGACCTGTTCGTTCAAACCCTCAGTGTAGACTTTGGCAGGTGTTGCAGTAACAAGTGAATAGGTAACTCACCTTGATGTCACTGTATTATTAGTACTTTTGGAGTTTTGAGTTCTGTATATTTCTTCTGACTCTGCATTTATAAAAATAAAAGCAGTTGCCAGACAGTGTTAATGAGTTAGCTCTGAATAATAATGTTTTCTTCTACCTTTATTAAGCTCTGGGTCAGATTAAGTGAAGAGTATCCTGAAATTGCAATGCAAACTTCTTGTCTTCGTGAATCCTAATTCTGTGTAACCAAAACAAAATAAATAAGTTGCATGCTGAGGCCAGTATGACTGAACTCTCCTCAGTAATCTCTAATTTTAAAAAAAGTTTTAAACAGCCTTAGTATTCTAACACTGTTGATAAACTTTTTTTAGGATTTAAAAAAATTTATTGTTTGATTATGCATATGTTTTCTTGGCTCAAAGTTTAAAGTACAAAAGATTGAAAAGTAAAAAAGCATCCCACTGTAGTATCTTAACTACCTGGTTCCCTCTCTCAGAGGCAGCCATTATTAATATGTTCATTCTTAATACTTTTCTCTTAAATGTAGAACTTCTACCCTTCCCCTACCCCAATTTTGATCCTCCTTTCCAGACTCTAAATATTATGTAACAATTATTTTATGAATTTCTGAGGTTAATGGGTTAAAAATAACACTTTAGTTTAATTAGGAAAAGTGTATAAGTTGAATACTTGATTTTTTTTTCTTTTAACCAACTAATATTTCTTTAGCTGTTGTCCTGTGCTGCGGGAATACTGATCCTGAACAACTCTTTAAGGAAGCCTGTATAAATAAATTACAGTGCAGTGATATGTGTAACAGAATTACAAGGTCAGGCAAGAAATGTTTAATGCCTTTTTCTGGGAAGGACTGATAATTTCTGGGGGAAATAGGTCTGAAGCTAGTTTGAAAAATGAATAGTAGCTCACTGGGCTACTAGGGGTTGGAGATGGTATTCCGAACAGAGGAAGAGGAACAGAATGTACAAAGGCAGAAGCTGTTAATGGTCTGGTATATTGAAGTGAATATTGCTAAAATTATTGGGAGGTAGTGCGGTTGTAGCCCCTTGGACGAGGTAAGACAACTTTAAACTTCTAAAACAATATGGGACTGGTGTTTAGATGGACCACTTTGCTGATAGTATAGGAAATAAATAAGAACAGATGAGATTAGGAAGCAGGGAGAGCAGTGAGTAGTCTATTAATTATTGGGTTGTCGGAAAAGTCATGACTTATGTTTTTGTTTTTCGTTGCAAAAATGCGTCATGACTTTTCCAACAATCCAAAACAGTAATCTTAGGAAGGAAATATATGATGAGGTTAGCAAGGCTGAAATGGAGAGGAGGGAGTGCGATTCAAGATACTAGGCGGTAGAATTAATGAGATTTGGTGAATTATTTTATTAGGAGACAGAATAGCTTAGTGGTTAAGTCTTTGGCATCATACAGAACTAAGTTCAGATTCAGCTTTGTCTTTCGTCAGCTGTATGTCTGTATCAGCTATTTAATTTTAATATTTTCCTTCATCTGTAAAATAAGTATTATAATAGTGTAGTTGATGTTTGTTTTTTTTAGATAGAAGCCACGTTTGCAAATTCTTTTTTTTTTTTTTTTTAAGATTTTTATTGGGGAATTGGGGGAGGGGAACAGACAAGTTGCTGTCCTTTTGTTCTTCAGTCTAGTAGCGGAGGATGTTGCTTCACTGGCCCATGTTGGTATCGTCATTGCGCTCTTCCCGGATGAGGCAGATCGGTCGCCGGCCTCTGGATGGCCACTCACCACGGCTGTTGGCAGCTCACTCCGGCTGCCAGCCACTCACACTGGCTGCCGGCCACTCACTGTAGCCTATAGCAGCCCACTGCAGCAGGGGCTGTAGCCTGTACCGTCTCTGGGACTCAAGCAGCCCAGCTCCAGGTGGAGCTGTTGTTCACCATCTTAGCTGTAGAGGGCAGTGTCACTGGCCCTCATATGTGGGATCTAAACCAGGACCACTGGCATCCCAAGCCAGCTTTTAACCAACGTGCCACTCGGCTGGCCCTGTAGTTGATGTTTTTAAGCAACCTTCATTTAACTAACTTCCTGGATTAATAGTTCCTCTTCATTCCCTCAGTAAAACAGACCTATTTGAGGTCCATGGCAAACTCTCAGCTTGTTGGCCTTCCTAGATAAGTAAACCAAATAATGAGATTAGCCAGTGGCAATAGGCCTCATACTTACTCTATGATGCCATTTATATGAAATGGCAAATCCATAGAGACAAAAGGTAGATCAGTGGTTGTCAGAGGCTGGGTTGGGTAAGGGGAGAATGGGGAGTGACTGCTAATGGGCCATACCCAGTTAGTATGAGGCCTATTGCCACTGGCTAATCTCATTATTTGGTTTACTTATTTTGGGGTGACGACACAACTCTGTGTCACAACTCTGAATGTAGTCAAAACCACTGAGTTATATACTTTGAAAATGTATTTTATGAGTTATAAACTCATATATGAATTATATCTGAATAAAGTTGTAGAAAAAAATCTGATACACATACCACATCCACATTTCCCCAGTTTTGTCCAATAATGTCTTTTAGTGCTTTTCTTCTTCCAGTCTAGAATTCAGTCACGGGTCATACATTGCTTTTGATTTTCATGTCTTATTATCCAATCTTGTTTTTGAGGGATTATAGTAAGAATGTATAAATGATAAGATCCCCCGGGAAATAAAAGAGGAAACATTTTCCCTCAGTCTTTCTTAAATATGTAGTAGCATGGACCTATATTATTTTAGATGCATGTAAAATAAAATATTTGATTAAATTAAAATGGCATTTACATGGGTGTGAGTTTTGGGTGAAGCTTAAGCCAAGCCAGCATTTTGAGATGTTTTTTAAAAATAACTTTGAGAAGCTACTTGAATACTAGTTTGAAAAGATTTGAGGTAACTGGACAATATCTTTTATTGTCTGTAATTTTGTATATAATGTTCTGCTATGTCTTGGTAATTCACTTAAATGGTACTATTATATATTCTTTTAAGCCCCCAAAGTTATCTAGATGTGGTGCTAGCAACCATTTTTACAGAGACAGGAAGATGTAGAATGATAACATGCTGAAATACGACTTTTATTCAGTGATTTCAAGTGTACTCTAATCACATAGAGCTTGGCATTACAGTGGAAAATTTCTGTATGTAGTAATTGTCATTTTAATTTCAACATAGAAAGCCTTTGAACGTGAGAGTTTCTTGTATATTAAAAGAGCAGCCTCTACTTGAAGAAATTGTGGCATGGTTACAGAAGTATCTGCTATATCTATAGCTGTTGATGATATTAAAAATACTGATTATTTTGCTTATTGTAGTGGTACCATTTCTATTTGAAAGAAGGGGATGATAATATGGAAATCAAGAATAATTTATTTGGTTATGTATATGGGAGGGTGGCAGACAGGAAGTTCAGGTATTTTACTACAGAATATAGGTAGATATGTTTTCTTCAGGTTCCCCCTCCCCTTATATACCTTGATTTTAATTTTTATCAAGTCTTGTCTGGCCTTTGCCGCTGTGGCCCATTGATCTGTCCATCTGTCTGTTACAGTGCATATTGGGTACTTCCAGAAGTATGAATTCAGTGATGCAAAGGACAGGCGGGCTGCCGCAGCAAAGGTAGGACAGAATCATTCCAAAGACAAGTCATTAAAGGACCATAAACACACATCTGCACGCATGCATATTGGCAGCAAGTACCTCATTATTTAAGGTCACACTGTTTATCCTGTAAATGTTTATGGGAAGCCTGTTCTGACAGGACAAATTTAACATAACTATTTATAAAGGACACAGTTTTATTGTTTATTAGACCAGAAGCTTACTTGGCACCTAGGCAACAACATAAATTGGCATTTACCACTCACTATCTTTTCATAAAATGCTGAATGATAGAAGAAATGCTTAAATCTACGATATTAATGGTGTTTGCTTGATTCATGGACCTGGTTGATTTCAGAAACTATGGTGACAAAGGATCCCATGTATAAAACTGGGAGAAGCAGCAGAAAATATTTAAACATTTGTATCATTTATGTAGATATTTGTATCCATTTATTTGTTAAATGATAGCAATTACAATAGCAATTCCTGGCTTTTTTTAAATGCTCGGTTAAAATGAGAGCAGTAATGGCATTTTTATGCTGAACCCTAAAACCTAAGTCACAGGAGGTTTAAAAATTTAGGCATTACAATGCAAGAAAATGAAATGAAAGGCTTATATATATAAGGGGTAAAGTGCTAGGTTGTTTATATTACTGTAGTATTGGTTGTAAAGTGAGGGATTATAGGGATAGCTGAATGATGCACATCTTTGCATCATTTTCTTTGCTGATCTAACAGGAAGAGGCTTCATTTTTCCAAATAAGTTAATACAGTGGTTCGTAAGGCTTCCCAAATGAAAAGACAGATAAAAGTTTGTATTTCATTTTCAGTGAAGATTGCCAGGTTTTCAAGTAGGAGCTTAAGTATTCACAGCCTAATTCTGGCCCAAACGACTGATGTGAGTAGTTAACACTTTTAAGAAACTGTATGCTATATTGCAATCTACTGTCTTTTGAATGTGGAAATGGATTTTGAAGTGAAGTTTCATGGTATACCATTGTAGAGGTATTTTGATACAGTAGTCTTAAGATGTTCTGGTGTGTTTTAAGTTGGCCCCTACTTTTTTGTCTTGGAAACCTTTTTGGTTATTCATTTCTTTATTTTTACATTTCACATTTAGCACTTCCAAATGTATTTTAGGTTTTTCATGGTCTAAATAGAGGATAAAAATTTTTTAACCTTTTATAGTGTGACAATATTAAAATGAATATTAGTCATGAATCTATTATTTATTCAAAATTATCAGATCTAGCAGTCCAACTGAATATAAAGCAAAATAGTTCTGAATTTTAGAGATCTACATTGTTCTAATCCTGATTAGCACTATTAACATTTCAAAAGTGACTTCCAACTTTTCAGTTTCTCCTTTTTAAAATGCATGTTGGTGCACCAGTACCTTTACAAAATTTAGTTAATCTGTATCTTTGTAAAAAGGGAATCTTAGTAAGGGGCTGAAAATGGGAACTATTTAAACTGGATTTAAATCTGCTAAGATTCAGTTTTCTTTTTTTTTTTTTTGGACAGTGTCACTGGCCCTCACATGTGGTACCCAAACTGGGGCCACTGGCTCCCGAAGCCAACGCTTAACCACCGCGCCACTTGGCAGGCCCAATTTTTTTTTTTTTTTTTTTTTTACAATTTGCTTTCTTATGTCAATAAATATACAATTGAAATGATTTTAGGAATAAAACGAGTTATATTTGTACTCTTTCCCATTTCCTACTCTAATTCCACTTTACTGTGCAAGTTGCTATTTTTTCCTTCAACAGTATACCGTGGATTTAACAGTCTTTTCTCATAGAGCCGTATCAATTTATCATTTTCCTTGTTGGAAATTTTGTTCATTCTGTATTGTGAGTCTCCTTCCTTTCCTTTTCCTTTATAGACCTAACCTCACCTTGGAAGTGGGCTTGCTGGACTTTGGGTATAGACATTTACAGTTTTTGTAAATAAGATGGTTTTCAAAACAGGTTATTGAGTTTATCTTTACACCCACAGGTGTGTGAACTGTCATTTTCTCTACACCTTTGCTGACATGGCACTATTAAGAATCCTAAAATTTTAATTAGTCTGTTATAGAATATATCACCAGCTTTAACATTTCTCTGCATTGCCTTTTAAATCCTTTGTACCTTTTTCTTTTTTTAAAGATTTTTATTGAAGAATTGGGGGAGGGGAACAGACAAGTTGCTGTCCTTTTGTTCTTCAGTCTAGTTGTGGAGGATGTCGCTTCACTGGCCCATGTTGGTATCATCATTGCACTCTTCCCAGGTGAGGCAGATCGGTCGCCAGCCTCTGGACAGCTGCTCACGGCAACTCTTGGCAGCTCACACTGGCTGCCAGCTGCTCACGCTGGCTGCCGGCCACTCACTGTAGCCTATGGCAGCCCACTGCAGCAGGGACTGCAGCCTACACCGTCGCCTGAGCTCTCACAGCCCAGCTCCAGGTGGAGCCACTGTTCATCATCATAGCTGTAGAGGGCAGTGTCGCTGGTCCTCATATGTGGGATCGGAACCGGGGCTGCTGGTGTCCCAAGCCAGCTCTTAGCCAACGCCCCATTTGGCTGGCCCTGTACCTTTTCTTAATTAGTTCTTAATGTATTATAATTATGATAGCTCTTCTCTGCAATTTGTTCTCTTTTTTTTAAAACCGTAATATATGCATGTGGTAAAAATGTAAAAAGTATTATGTCTTCAAATGAGAGTATATTTATAACTTCAATACACTTCTTTTTTTAAAGTTAATTTATTTATTTTTAATTAGCTTCAGGTGTACAACACAGTGCAATAGTTATACTTTTTACCCCTCAAAATGACAAACCCCCCCCCCCATTTGGCCACCCCACTCCTTCCCCCCATATCATATATATCTATTACACTTCTTCTGACTCCCTTCCACATTACAGTCCACATCCCATGACTATCTATATATTCAATTACAGTTGGTATACAATATTATACAACCTCAGCTTCAGGTGGACAGTGCAGTGATCAAGCCTCTTCTCCATCCATGAAATGGTCTCCCTAACAAGACATATGACCATCTGACACCCCACAAAATATTTACAACATTATTAATTATATTCCCCAAACTGTCTTTCATATCCCTGTGGCAATATTGTAGTTACTTATTTATGCTGTCTAATCCCTTCCCCTTCTCCCTCATCCCCACCCCCCTCCCAACTAGCAACCCTGATTTTTCCTCTATATCTATGAGACAGTTTCTGTTTACTTTGCTCATTCATACAGTTTTTCAGATTCCACATATGAGAGAGATCATATGGTATTTGTCTTTCTCTGACTGGCTTATTTCACTTAACATAATAGTCTCTAGGTCCATCCATATCATTGCAAATGGTACGATTTCATTCTTCTTTATAGCGGAGTAATACTCCATTGTATAAATATACCACAGTTTCTTAATCCAGTCATCTACCGATGGGCATTTTGGTTGTTTCCAAGTCTTAGCTATTGTAAATAGCATGAACATAGGGGTGCATAAATTTTTTTGAATAAGTGTCTTGGGATTTTCAGGATAAATACCTAGGAGTGGAATTGCTATGTCAAAAGGTAGCTCCATTTCCAGTTTTTTGAGATACCTCCATACTGACTTCCATAGTGACTGCACCAATCTGCAATCCCACCAACAGTGTAGTAGGGTTCCCTTTTCCCCACAGCCCCGCCAGCACTTGTTTGTTGATTTATTGATGATAGCCATTCTGACTGGAATGAGGTGGTATCTCATTGTGGTTTTTATTTGCATTACCCTAATGACCAGTGAGGTTGAACATTTTTTCATATGCCTGGTGGCCATCTGTATGTCCTCTTTAGACAAATGTCTCTTCATATCTTCTGCCCATTTTTTAATTGAGTTGGTTGTTTTTTTGGTGTTGAGTTTCATGAGTGTTTTATAAATTTTGGATATTAACCCCTTATCAGATATATCGTTGGCAAATATATTCTTCCATTCAGTAGGCTTCCTTTTTGTTTTATTAAT
Organism: Aselliscus stoliczkanus; assembly: GCA_033961575.1. Classification (NCBI taxonomy): domain Eukaryota; kingdom Metazoa; phylum Chordata; class Mammalia; order Chiroptera; family Hipposideridae; genus Aselliscus; species Aselliscus stoliczkanus. The sequence continues at coordinate 60,356,156 of CM066732.1, read as the reverse complement.
GGTTTCCTTTGTTGTGAAAAAAACTTTTAAGTCTGATATAATCCCATATGTTCATTTTTTCTTTTACTTCCCTTGCCCGTAGGGATGTATCAGTAAAAATATTGCTCCGGGTAATGTCTGCAAATGTACTCCCTATATTTTCTTTTAGGAGTTTTATGGTTTCAGGTCTTACATTTAAGTCTTTAATCCATTTTGAATTTGTTCTTGTATAAGGCGTAAGGAGGTGGTCCAGTTTCATTTTTTTGCATGTGTCAGTCCAATTTTCCCAGCACCATTTATTGAATAGACTATCTTTATTACTCCAGTGTAAATTCTTGTTTCCCTTGTCATAGATTAACACTTCTTTTCTTTTTCATCATTTTTTGACATTATCTCTTTCTTCTCCCTTCTTCCCTCACCTTTGAGAGAACCCCACTTTATACCACCTATATTTTTATGTTATCGAAGTCCTTTTGTCTTGTGCTCAGATAGGCAAGTCTTAATTTAATTTGCTCATAGCTTAAATTTTGAATGTGACACTATTGAACAATGTTTGTGTTTATGATTATAATACCAAAGTCCTGTATAGGATCATAATATCCAAGTAGTGTATTAAGTTGATTATTATTACTTTTTTTTTTTTTAACGGGCCTAATGTCATGCTAAGAATAATGCTTCTAGTATCAAGGTCATTTGGATTGTGTTCCCATCCCTGGAGCCCTCTATCCTGCTCTTCTCTAATTAGGATGCTCTTCCCACTAAGCTGCTTGTATAGCTATCAGCCATGAACTTTGCATCACTGTTCTCCTGGGTCAGAATCTCTGTTTCTTAGAATTATGCCTTTTTCTCGATTTAATCTCTGTTTTGCACTACATCCTTAATTTAACTTCCACATAACTTTTCTTGGGTTATTACATCGTGGCTCTGATACTGTCTTTAGCATGCCTTCAAATTTGGTTGCTAGAGGGGGGCCGGCCGAGTGGCGCGTTGGTTAACAGCTGGCTTGGGACGCCAGTGGCCCCTGTTTGTATCCCACATCTGAGGACCAGTGACACTGCCCTCTACAGCTAAAATGGTGAACAACAGCTCCACCTGGAGCTGGGCTGTGCAAGCCCTGGCGATGGTGTAGGCTGCAGCCCCTGCTGCAGTGGGCTGCCATAGGCTACAGTGAGTGGCCAGCGGCCAGTGTGAGTGGCTGGCAGCCAGTGTGAGCTGCCAAGAGCCGCTGTGAGCGGCCGTCCAGAGACCGGTGAGCGACTGGTGACTGCCTCATCCGGGAAGACCGAAATGATGATGATACCAGCATGGGTCAGTGAAGCAATGTCCTCCACAACTAGACGGAAGAACAAAAGGACAGCAACTCTTCTGTTCCCCTCCCCCAATTCCCCAATAAAATCTTTTAAAAAACCAAAAAAATTTGGTTGCTAGAATTACTAGCTAGGAAACCAGATTGGAATGTTTATGAAAGATTGACTGGTATTACTAATAAGTCCAAAACCAATCTGGTTCTCATTTCTTTATTAGTTTTTCTTAAAGTTTCCGCCTTTTATCTTTAACTTTGGTGTTCTGAAAAGATATGTGTGAATCTTCTGATTAATTGTGTTGGGCCCTTATTGGACTTTTTTTGCCGGAAGACCTGTGTCCTTTCAAAGTTTTGGGAAATTAACTTATAGTTCTGCATTGGTAATTTCCTTCCCTCTCCTCTATTTCTGGAATTCCTGTTAGTTGATTGTTAAAAACAATGGATAGTGGCATAAATAAAAAATGATGATAAAACGATGCAAGAAAGATTGGGCGAAGGGTGCATGTGCGAGTGCTAAACTCTTCACTTTCACATTAGGAAGGTGGTGGTTACGCTTTTTCCATTTTAGGTATTATCTATCTGAGCATAAACATTTATGATAAAAGTAAACACCACAAGGGCTGGCTGAGTGGCTCAGTTGGTTAGGAGCTCGCTGAAGACTGTGAGCTGAGCTCTGAGCAACAGCAGTTCAATGCTCAGCTCAAGCTGAGCTGCCGTTGAGCTGCTCAGCTAAAATAATAATAATAATAATAATAATAATAATAATAAATTTTTTTAAAAAGTAAACACCAGAGAAACAGCTAAAATGGTTGTCTCAGAGAATTCGAAATTAGTGACTGATATGTGGCAAAAAAGTTTGTTAAACCTGGAGGTTACTATTAACTTTAAAACTATGCACATACATTAAATTAAAACAACAACAACAGTGATTTTCAGTACAATACCATCATCAAAGATGTTATCTTCATTCTGTAAAATTCCCTTAGCAAATACACATAGAAGTGTTCTTAGCCCAAGAATTCATTACAAGCCTTGAAGGAAGAGTGTAGTTGTATATGCCACATGTTCCTTTTTCATGATTCTTAATCACTGAGCTGTGTATTTTGAGAATAATTAGCAAGCCGATGTGCTGGAGGTGCACATGTCCTTTACAATTTGGTTATAAAACTTTAAATGGCACAGGAGTATATTTGTGTTTATTTCAAGATCATTTGGGTTTAGGACTACTTTTTCAGCTTTAAAGAAATTTACAATAGCTTTCTTTACAGGGTTTTTCTTAGAAAATAGTTGTGAGATGCAAATTTACATATACCTCCACACTCTTAAAATAAGCTCTATTTTCAAATAATCCCTCTTGTTTTATATTCAAAATTTTTTGTGCATGTAAACATATGAAGTATAAGGTGTAATCCCACAATTCAGTGAATCTTTAAATTAAAAAAATTATTACAGTAAAAGACACATTGCCATTAATCCCCCTCAAAATATTCTCCCTCCCTTCGAACCTGCTCATCCCATCATTCTTGCCAGTTTCTGAAGCAGTTCTGGAAGTCCTCTTTAGTGAGTGTCTTTAGTTGTTCTGTCGTGGCTACCTCGATGTCCTGAATCATTTTGACTTTGGGGAAGAATCAGAAGTCATATGGTGCCAGATCTGGTGAATAAGGTGGATGAGGACACACCATAATGTTTGTATTTGACAGAAATTGCCATTCCAGAAGCAATGTGTGACACGAGGGTTGTTATGATGGAGGATGAAGTAAAGACACTCATGAAAGAGGACTTCCAGAACTGTTTCAGAAAGTGGCAAGAACAATGGGATGAGTGTTCAAAGTGAGGGGGGGATTAATGGCAATGTGTCTTTTACTGTCGTAAATTTTTTTATGTAAGCATTCACCGTATTTGTTGATCAGACCCCGTATTCATTAACAAATTTTGGCACATCAGGATTACATTTGTAATTCAAATGCTTACCTAAGCAAAATTTCAATTAAGTATCATCGATCTACAGAACTTTAGGTAGTTGCTCAAAAACTTGTCAGTGTTAAATTGTATTTTAAAGAATCTCCAAGAGTAGTGAGCCAAAGTGTGAAGTTTTTGCTGAATCTTCCAGGAAGCATCTTCAATGGTAAAGTCTCTCAAGTATATTACACTCAACTTTTTTCCTTTGTCTTTTACTTTCCTTCTCTTGAGAGTAGCTTAGAAATTTTAAAAACTGGAGACTTTGAGGATTGGTTTTTGTTTTTTTTTGCGGGCAGTGTCACTGGCCCTCATATGTGGGACTGAACCGGGGCCACTGGCGCCACTCGGGCAGTCCGAGGATTAGTGTTCTTTAGTTATAAATTTTTTATTTTTTATTGGGGAATCGGGGAAGGGGAACAGACAAGTTGCGGTCCTTTTGTTCTTAAGCCTAGTTGTGGAGGATGTTGCTTCACTGGCCTGTGTTGGTATCATCATGGTGGTCTTTCTGGTTGAGGCAGGTTGCTCACTGGCCATTGGATGGCCGCTAAGGGCGGCTCACGGCGGCTCCCGAAAGTGCATGCCTGCTGCTGGCCAGCCCCACTGCAGCCTACTCTGTCTCCGGCGATTCACAGGAGCCCAGCTCCAGGCCGAGCTGTTGTTCTCCATCTTAGCTGTAGAGAGCATAGCATCATCAGCCCTCAAGTGGGATTTGAGCCAGAGCCCTGTTGCTCAGAGCTGGCATCCCAAGCCAAGTCTTACCTAATGTGCCACCTGGCTGGCCCTAGTTATACATTCTTTTTAAATGCTTATAGTTTTAAAATCACCTGGGAATTCTGTGATTGTCTTCCTCAACCCTCCTAAACATCTCTTAGTATTATTGGGCTAGAGAGCCAAAAACTTTATTTCTCAGACTGTTTGCATTTAGGATTTGGGATGTGAAATAGTAGCTGACAATTAAATATGTGTGTGTGTGTGTGTGAGAGAGAGAGAGAGAGATTTGAAAGGAGTTCATTTTTCTTCTCTTTTCTGTGTCCCCCCATTTCTGCAGTAGCAGAAATGCAAGATTGCATTGTCGATTCTTCACCTTTTTGTGTTATCAAAAGACATTCGTGACAAAGGCAGCAGCTAGACTGTTATTTTGTGTACATCACCTAGCTTTATGGGTATCTAAGTAGTGGTGGCACTAGTGGCTTCCCAATTCCAGCTTTCTAATCCATGGCTCACAGTTGTCTGCCATTTGTTCTTGATTTTAGTGGTTCCATTGGTGAGTTAAGGGTTGAGAGCTCCTGGTGATTCAGTTGTGTAATGTATCATTTCCTGTAGACATAGCTTTGCAATTCCACTCCTCAGTCCTTCCTTTTATTTACTCCCCCTTTGCTCAAAATATTTAGTTAGTGCTTTCCATTACCTGCATCAAATCCTAATTGATCAAATCTAGAGCATCTTTTGGCGACAAGATACTACTGTTCCATTTTGTATATGGTACTGTATGAACTTAGGATACATAAAGAATTTATTGTATGTCCTTAACTAAGCATTAGTTATATTGCAGTCTTTTAGTGACTCTTAGTATAAAGCTCTCAACATACTTATATACCTTTAAAGGGAAGAAAAAATATACCTGAGTTACACATGATAACTTCTTAGAAGGAAATGAAGTATTTTTTGGAAATGAAACTTTTTATAGTTAGTGGAACCAACTTTCACAATGTCACTTCCTATAGCCTATATCAGTGCTTCTCAAACTTTAACGTGGGTACAAATCACCTGAGGAACTTGATGGTCTGATTGAAATGAAGATGTGGGTTGAAACCTAGGATTCTGCATTTCTAACAAACTCTCAGTTGATTGTGATTTTCGTGGACCACACTTTGAGTAGCAAGGCCTATGTTGTTTATAATTAATTTATAAAAGTAATATTTTACATTTCTGTTCATATGTTTATGAAGTAAGAAAAAAGAAAAAAACCCATATCTTTTCGCTCCACTTCCAAACCAGCCCCCCAGGGATGATAACTCTCAGGGACAGCTTGCATATCCTTCTAAAAAAAAAATTTTTTTTTTTTTTGAGGGCAGTGTCACTGGCCCTTATATGTGGGACCTGAACTGGGGCCGCTGGCCTCTCAAGCCAGTGCTCAGCCACCGCACCACTTGGCCGGCCCTAAAAAATTTTTTATTGCAAAATCAATATGTCATAGAAATTTATTTTTTTAAACACATAAGGGCAATATTGTACATTGCTCGATAACTTTTTTTTTTTTTTTTTATTACTCAGTGGTATCTCATGGATGTCCTTAAATGTCAGTACATACATTCCTATTCTATTTTCTTCCTGGTTTATAATGGCTGCACAATACAGAACACCTCAGAGATATTGTGGTTTTAGTTGTAGACCACCACAATAAAGGAATCTCTCAATAAAGTGAGCCACATGAATTTTTTTTTGATTTTCCACATGGCATTGCACACTTAAGAAAAATTATGTTTACACTTAAGTGTGCAATGCCATGTGTCTAAAAAACAATGTACATATCTTAATTAAGAAATACCTTATTGGGCCGGCTGAATGGTGCGTTGGTTAAGAGCTGGCTTGGGACACCAGCTCTGAGCAGCAGGGCCCTGGTTCAGATCTCACATAGAGGGCCAGTGACGCTGCGCCCTCTACAGCTAAGATGGTGAACAACACCTTGGCCTGGAACTAGGCTGCCGTGTGGCCGGTAACAGCATAGGCTGCAGTGGGGCTGGCCGGCAGCCAATACGCGCTTCCATGAGCCACTGTGAGTGGCTATCCAATGGCCGGCGAGCGACTGCCTCATCTGGGAAGAGCACAATGATAATACCAACATGGGCCAGTGAAGCGACATCCTCCACAATTAATCTGAAGAATAATAGGACAGCAACTTGTCTGTTTCCCTTCCATGATTCCACAATGCTGTTCCTCTCCCCCAGTTCCCCAATAAAATCTTAAAAAAAAACAAACTTTACTGCTACATAAAGATTACAATTTACTGAAGGCTGAGATGATGGCTAGCACTTTAGCAGTGTCTCTGTAACAAGCAGCGCTGTTTGATACACTTTTACCACAATAGAACTTCTTTCAAAAGTGGAGTCAATACTCTTCAACTGTACTGCTGCTTTATGAACTAAGTTTATGTAATATTTTAAATCCTTTGTTGTCTTTCAATAGTTTTCACAGCATCTTCAACAGGAGTAGATTCCATCTCAAGGAACCACTTTGTTTGCTCATCCATAAGAAACAACTCCTCATCTGTTAGTATTGTGAGATTGCAATAATTCAGTCACATCCTTAGGCTCCACTTCTAATTCTGGTTTTCTCGGTGTTTCCACCACATCTGCAGTCACTTCTTCCACTGTAGTCTTGAACCTTCAAAGTCATCCATGAGGGTTGGAATCAGCTTCTTCCAAACTCCTGTTAATGTTGGTATTTTGACTTCTTCCCATGAATCACAGATGTTGTTAATGGCATCTAGAATGGTGAATCCTTCCCAGAAAGTTTTTAAATTTACTTTGTCCAGATCCATAAGAGGAATCACTATCTATGGCAGCTATATCCTCACAAAATGTATTTCTTCAATAATAAGACTTGAAAGTCAGAATCACTCCTTGCTGGGCTACAGAATGGGTGCAGTGTTAGCAGGCATGATGGCTGCATTAATCTCGTCCATCTCCATCAGAGCTCTTGGCTGACCCAGGAGCATTGTCAGTGAGCAGTCGTATTTTGAAAGGAATCTCTGAGTAGTAGGTCTCAACAGTGGGCTTCAAATATTCAGTAAACGATGATGAAAACCGATATGCTGTCATCCAGGCTTTGTTGTGCCATTTATAGAGCACAGGCAGAGTAGATTTAGCATAATTCTTAAGGGCCCTAGGATTTTCAGAATAGTAAATGAGCTCCGAGTTCAGATTAAAGTCACCAGCTTCATTACTCCTAACAAGAGAGTCAGCCTGTCCTTTGAAGCTTTGAAGCCAGGCATGGACTTTATCACTTTAGCTATGGAAATGCCAGATGTTATCTTCTAATACAAGGCTGTTCCATCTACATTAAAAATTTGTTGTTTAATGTAGCCACCTTCATTAATTGTCTCGGCTATATCTTCTGGATTACTAGCTACAGCTTCTTCATCACTTGTTGCTTCACCTTGCAATTCTATGTTATGGAGATGGTTGTTTTCCTTAAACCTCATGAACCAACAACCCCTGCTACTTCCAACTGTTTTCCTGCAGGGTCCTCACCTCTCATCCTTCAGAGTTGAAGAGAGTTAGGGCCTCGCTCTGGATAAGGCATTGGCTTAAGGGAATAGTGCAGGTTCTGTTTGGACTAAAACTTTCTGGATATCACCAATAAGGCTGTTTTGCTTTCTTAGTATTCTTGTGTTCACTGGAGTAGCAGTTTTCATTTCCTTTAAGATTTTTTCCTTCGCATTCACAACTTTGTTAACTCTGGTGCAAGAGTCCTAGGTTTTGTGTTGCCTTTCGACATGCCTTCCTCATTATTATTTCTAGCCTTTGATTTAAAGTGAAAGGCTTGTAGCTCTTGAACACTTAGAGGCCATTGCAGGATTATTAATTGGCCTAATTTTAATATTGTGTCTCAGGGAGTAGGGAGGCCCTACAAGAGGGAGAGAGCCAGGGGAAGGGGAGGCAGGCAGCAGAGGGAGAAATGGCCGGTTGGTGAAGCAGTCAGAACATACACGTTTATTGACTACGTCCACCATCTTATATGGGCACAGTTTGTGGTCTGTCAGAAACAATTACAATAGTAACATCAAAGATCACTGATCACCATAGCAAGTATAATAATAATAATAATGGAAAAGTTTGAAATATTGTGAGAATTGGCAAAATGGGACGTAGAGACATAAACTGAGCAAAAACTGTTGGGAAAATGGTGCTGATCGACTTGCTCGGCACACAGGCTTGCCGCAAACCTTCCAGTTTGTTTTTTAAAAAATGCAGCACCTGCAAATCGCAACAAAGTGAGGTATGCTTGTATTATACTAAGTATGGGTGCAGCATAAGTTGTAGGCAGCCTCTTCTTGGGAATATGTAGGCTATTTTTGCTTTATTGTGTTTCCAAATAATTTGCATGTGAAATTTTTCTTTTTTTTTTAATTAGGGAATTGGGGGAGGGGAACAGACAAGTTGCTCTCTTTTTGTTCTTCAGTCTAGTTGTGGAGGACGTAGCTTCACTGGCCCATGTTGGTATCATCATTGTGCTCTTCTCAGGTGAGGCAGATCGGTCGCTGCCTCTGGCTGCCGGCTGCTCACTGTAGCCTATAGCAGCCCACTGCAGCAGGGGCTGCAGCCTACACCGTCACCGGGGCTCGCACAGCCCAGCTCCAGGTGGAGTTGTTAGCTGTAGAGGGCAGTGTCACTGGCCCTCATATGTGGGATCTGAACCGGGGCCGCTGGCGTCCCAAACCAGCTTTTAACCAGTGCGCCACTTGGCCAGCCCCGCATGTGAAATTTCTTATTCTTACCCTTCTACACTAGTATATTTCTGTTGGGTAGGTTCCTAGAAGTGGAATCTCTAGGTCCTAGGTCACATGCATTTTAAATTTTGATCAGTTCTACCAAACTACACTGATAAGTTTTTACCAAAGTTGCCATCACACTAACATGTTGTGGGCCATTTCCCCACACTTTTATCACTGGATCTTAAACCAGTTTTTTAGATCTTAGCCATCGCAGTAGATTTAAAACACTCATTATATTAAGGAGATGGATATTTTCTTGTTTTTCAACCAGCTGTATTGTGTGAATTCATATGCAGACCATTTTTTAATTGGGTTATTTGTCTTTTATAGACATGTATGTTTATTTTTTTATTTTTGGTGTTGCAAATATCTACATAGAAGTTTTGTAGTGTATGGCTTTGGGGTTTCTAATATTGTTTAAGAAAGCACTACAAAACAAGAGTCTATAAATTTCGGCTATCAGCAGCTCTCTTAAGGAGCTAGATAGAAACATAATGTAGAGACTAATTTCTTTTTATTTATTTATTTTTTTGAGGGCAGTATCACTGGCCTTCACATGCGGGACCTGAACTGGGGCTGTCCGCATCTCAAGCCAGCTCCCAACCACCGCTCCACTCGGCTGGCCCAAAACATAATGTAGAAACATGAGCCTGTTCTTGTCTAGGAAATTGTTGAACTGAGTTTTGAGATGAAGTCTATAACCTATTTAATTATATTTTAGATCAAATACTGAGATGAATAAAAAGCTAGGATTTGGAAGCCTTTCTGTGTATGTTAATTTGGGTAAAAAAAAAGAAAATCCCTCCCCTCTTCAGTGTTCTGATATACTTGGCCTGGGGTGTGTCCTGTGCATCAGTGTTTTAAAAGCTCCTCGATGACCCTGATGTGTTACCAAAGTTAAGAGCCACTTGGTCAAAGGAATAGAGGCTGATAGGGCGTTGATATTAAAGCCTCAGCCAGGACATATGCATATGCAGACCCACTTTTTAAAAATGCATATGCAGACCCACTTTTTAAAAATGCACAAGCAGAACTTTCAAAGCATACACTGCTCCTGTAATCCTAGAATGTAATTTTCTTCAAATTACTATAATAATACACTTATTCATGTGAGAGTTCACATGTACTTTACTTTTCAGAGCCTCCACACTGGGCAAATTGTTTAATAGTAGTAGCTCCTGATTCTGGCTGCATATTACTGTTATTTGGGAAACTTTAGGTAAAAACTGTGGGTGAAAAATACAGACATTCATGCCATCCCACCCTAAACAGTTGAATCAGAATTGTTGGTGGTGAAGTCCAAGTATTGGATTTTTTTTTTTTTTTTTTTTTTTTAGGGCAGTGTCACTGGCCCTCATATGTGGGACCGAACCGGGGCCGCTGGCTTCCAAGGCCAGCGCTTAACCGCCGTGCCACTCGACCGGCCCAAGTATTGGAATTTTTAAAGTTCCCCCAGTGAACTTTAAAATGGTGAATCATCATTTTAGAGCTTATTACTAGAGAAGATTTGAGGTTATAGGTTGCTTTATTGTCCCAAAAGGTACTGCTTGCTAGTATTAGTTTTCTATTTATAGTTGTTTTGCTCATTAACTTTTTGTGTGATTTGTTTATATCTTTAAAGAATGAGGAACACCAATAAACAGGATGAAGAGGGTTTTGGATTTTTTTTAACCAAGAGCTTGAATTGACTTTCCATTAAACTAATTTTGAATTTTGGTAGCACAGATAGGTGAATTCCTTTCACCAGGTCCCAACCTAAAGCAATTAAATCAGGATCTTTGAAGATGGTACTACATTAATTTTTATAAATTTCATCTAATATTCAAATTCTGTTTACTTATTTTATTTTGGTTCAAGTCACTTCTAACCTCACCTGTAAAATGTAAATAATATCTGTCTTTCATTAAGTATTGATGGGGGGATTAAATGAAATAATGTTAAGTAAGGTACCTGGCACTAAATAATTGCACATCTATGTGCCTTCTGTTCAGCATTGCCCTTTGACGCTCATACTTTTAACAGTCAGAATCCATTGTAGGTGCGGTAGTGTAGGTTAGATTACTTTTATAATTTAATATTTTAAGTTTATATTTCACTTTACATACAATAAAATGTATATTTTTGGGTATGCAATTCCATGAGTTTTGACAGATGCCTAGAGTCATGTAACTACCACCACAATCAATTTACAGAGCAGTCCATTGTTACCCTATAAAATCCCCTTCCCAGTTTGTTCAAACCCTCCCCAACCCTTACTCCCTGGCAACCAGGGATTTGTACAGCATCCCTACAGTTTTGCCTTTTCTACTGTCATAGAAATGGAATCATAGGATATGTAGCCTTTGCCTCTGGTTTCTTTCACTGAACATTTGCATTTGAGATGATTCATATTGTCATATATAGCAACCGGTCTTTTTATTGCTGAGTAATATTCCACTGTGTGACTATGTACCACAGTTTGTTTTTCCACACCCCAGTTGTGGAACATTTGGATTGTTTTGCCAGGTACAAATAAAGCTGTTTTAAACATTCATGTATAGGTTTTGGAGTGAATGTAAGTTTTCATTTCACTTAGGCCAGTTCCTATTAATGAGATATCAGGGTTGTAGTAACTATATATTTAACTTTATAAGAAACTGCTTAACCCTTCTATTGGCTGTACTATTTTTATTCCCACCAGCGATGTATGAGAGTTCCAGTCGCACCACATACTCTGTAACATTTGGAATTGTCAGATTGGTCCCCCTTATCCCTACCCCCACCTCCTAATAGTCATGTAATGGTACCATGGTGGCTTCAATTTGTGTGTCCTGAATAATTAATGATGTTGAACATCTGTTCATGTACTTTTTTTTATGCCTCTGTGTAGATTTTCTTTGAAATGTCTGTTGAAGTCATTTTCTTATTTTTTAAATTGGGTTTTTGTATTCTTCTGGTTAGATTTTAAGATATTTTTAAAAGATATATTTTAAATACAAGTCCTTTGTCAGATAGTGGTTTGCAAATATTTTCTCCCAGTCTGTGGTGTTTTTTTCATTCTAAGAGCTTTTTGCCTAATCCAGGGTCACAAAGATTTTCTCTTACAAATTTTATAGTCTTAGATTTTACATTTAGTTAAGATCCATTATGAATTTTGTATGAAGTCTGGGGTATAGGTTCAAGTTTATTTTTTAAAATATAGATATCTTAATTATGCCGGCACTGTTTGAAATTAACCCATTGAATTAGCACCTTTGTAATAAATCACTTTTGACATATTTATGTGGATCTACTTCTAGCTTCCATTCCTTTGATCTCTGTTTATCCTTTTGCCAATACTGTAACTTCATAGTATGTTTTAAAATCAGGTCGTAGTCTTTTCAAAATCTCTGTAGGATTTTGATTGGTATTGAATTGAATATATAGATCATTTTGGGAAGAATTAATATTTTAACTACATTGGGCCTTTCATATCCGTGATTTTTGCATCCGCAGATTCAACCAACTGAGGTTTGAAAACAGTATTTTCAATCCACTGTTGGGAATCTGTGGGATGTGGAGGGTCAACTATATGCATTGTTCTACACCAACAATTTGAGCATCCTCAGTTTCCTATCTGTGGGTGGTCTTGTAACCAGTTCCCCACCGACACTGAGAGACGACTTTTATAGAGTCTCCAAATCCACGAAGTTGGTATATCTCTAAATTTATTTAGGTTTTTAAAATTTTCCTTCATCAGTATTTTGCAGTTTACAGATACTTTACATATTTTGTTAAATTCATACCTAAAATATTTCATATTTTGGTGCTATTGTAAATGGTACTTTAATTTTTTTGGCACATTAATTTTTGTGTGATTTTCAGTTATTCATTGTTAGTATATAAAAATACTGTTGTTTTTAAATGATTATTGGTCTTGTATTCTGAGACCTTACTAAACTCAGTAGTTCTAAGGAACTTTTATAGGTCCATGGAATATTCTATATAGACAGTCATGTTACCTGTGACTGGAGACATGTTTATTTTTTCCTTTCTAGTCGATGCCTTCTATTTCTTTTTCAGCTTTATTGCATTTGTAAGATTTCCAATGTGATGTTGAATAGAAGTGGTGAAAATGAACATCGTTGCCTTGTTCCATATCTTAGGGAAAAGCACAGTCATCAGTATTTATGTTAGCTGTAACTTTTTTTGTAGATTACTGAGTTAATTCCCTTCTGTTCCTAATTTGCTGAGAGTTATTATGAATACTCAGTGTTGATTGTCTTTTTCTGCATTCTCTTGATAAGATCTTGCGGTTTTTCTTCTTTAGGCTGTTAATATGGGCAATTAATATTGATTTCAGCCTTCAATTCTGGGATAAACCCCACTTTGTTGTGGTGTAAATTATCCTTTTTATATATTGCTGGATTTCATTTCCTAATATTTTGTTGACAACTTTTACATCTTTCATAGAATAGTTTCTTTTGTCTTTGATTTTTACATCAGGATGATGCTGGTCTTATAATAGAAATTGGGAATTGTTCTTTCTCCATTTTTGGGGGGAGAAGATACTGTGTAGAATTGGTATTGGTAGACTCTACCAGTGAAACCATTTGGGCCTTGAGTTTTCTCTGTGGAAATGTTTTTTCTTTTCCTTTTGGGCTGGGCATCGAACTGCTGTTGCTCAGAGCTCAGCTCGCACTCTTGAGTGAGCTCTTAACCAACTGAGCCACTCGGCCGGCCTTGTGGAAAGGTTTTAACTACACACTTGGTTTGTCTTACAGATTAGGAAATTGATGTTACCTGTTTCTTCGGTGCATTTTAATAGTGTCTTTAAGGAAATTGATTCACCTCGTCTAAGTTGTGAATTAATGAGCAAAGTGTTGTTTGTGGTATTCTCTTATCCTTTTAATGTCCATAGGATCTGTACTGATATTTCCCTGTCATTTCTGATATTGGTGATTTGTGTCTTTTTTATCTTGGTAAGCCTTTGCCATAGTGCTGTTGATTTTAGTACTTGCTTTGGTTTTATTTTCTCTTGTTTTTCTGTTTTCAGTTTCATTGACTCTTCTTTATTACTTCTTCTGAATGTTTAGTTTGCCCTTTAACAAAAACATTTGTGACTTTAATTCTTTTTTTATATAACCATTTAATGTAGTCACTTTCCCCTAAACAATGTTAGCTACATTCCACAAATTTTGATAGATTCTATTTTCACTTTTTTTTTTTTTTTTTAAGATTTTATTGGGGAATTCGGGGAGGGGAACAGCGTTGGGGAATCGGGGAAGGGGAACAGACAAGTTGCTGTCTTTTTGCCCTTCAGTTTAGTTGCAGAGGACGTTGCTTCACTGTTGGTATTGTCATTGTGCTCTTCCTGGACGATGCAGACTGGTCGCCGGCCTCTGGCTGGTCGCTCACCGCGGCTATTGGCAGCTCATGCTGGCTGCCGTCCACTCACTGTAGCCTATGGCAGCTCACTGCAGCAGAGGCTGCAGCCTACACCGTTGCCGGGGCTCGCACAACCCAGCTCCAGGTGGAGCTGCTGTTGGCTGCGGAGGGCAGTGTCACTGGCCCTCATATGTGGGATCCGAACCGGGGCCGCTGGCATCCCAAAACCAGCTCTTAACCAATGTGCCACTCGGCCAGCCCATCACTTTTTTAAATTGAAGATGTTTTCTAAATTCCTTCAAGACTTTTTCCTTGACCCCCTTGTTGTTAGTAGAAGATGATTTAATTTCCAGATAGTGTGTCTACTTGTTCAATGGATCACTGCGAGAGTAGTGGTGAAATCTCCAAGTATAATTGTGCATTTGGTCAATTTTTTTTTTTTTAATATATGTATCAGTTTTTGCTTTATTTATTGTTAGGTTTTGTTGTTAGGTGCAGACATTTACAATTGTTATATTTTCTTGGTGAATTGACCTTTTAGTGTTGTGAGGTTTTTTTCAGTGATAAACTGGTAATTTTTCTTGTTCTGAAGTTTACTTTGATACGAATATAGCCACTGCAGCTTTAATTTGACTAGTGTTTTGCATGATATATATTTTTTTCATCGTTTTACTTTTAAACTCTATCATAACATTGAAAAATGGGTTTTATGAACAATATATAGTTTTGCCTTTTTAAAAAACAATAAGCTGTCTGTATTTAGCAGTATTTCATTTCTTCTTTCATTTTTTTTATTTTTATTTTTTTTGAGAGCAGTGTCACTGGCCCTCATATGTGGGACCGAACCGGGGCCGCTGGCTTCCCAAGCCAGTGCTTAACAACTGTGCCACTCGGCCGGCCCTCATTTCTTTTTTTAAATTGAGGTATAATTGATATATAACATTAGTTTTATGTGTACAACGTAATGACTCAATATTTGTGTATCTTTTTTTACTATTTACACTTAATATAATTGTTGATGTGGTTAGATTTAAGCCTTTTAAAATATTTTTCTTTTTTCTCCCTTTCTGCTTTTTTTGGATTGAAATCTTAAAAATATTCCACTTCATATATCTATTGGCTTTTTAAACCACATCTCTTGGTCTTTTTTGTCTTAGTTGTTGCTCTAAGGTTTGTAACACAAATATTTAAGTCTTCACATCCTATTAATTTAGTTCTAAATTAATATTTTACCAGTACAAGTAAAACGTAGAAGCCTTACAGCTATATCAATGATTTTTCTTCCAGCTCCTTTATATTATAGTTGTCATATGTGTAACATCTATATACATTTAATCCTTACCCCTCACCATGACGTTATAATTTTTTTTTCAACAGTTCTGTATGTTTTTAAGAACTTATGAGGAAAAAAGTCTTCTATAATATTTACCTGTTTACCACTTCTGTTGTTCCACCTTCTTTCCTGAAGTCCCAGGTTTCCTTCTGGTATCATTTTTCTTCCACTTGAGGAACTTCTTTTAGCATTTCCTTTATTTTTTATTTTTTAACGGTTTTATTGGGGAATTGGGGGAGGGGAACAGACAAGTTGCTGTCCTTTTGTTCTTCTGTCTACTTGTGGAGGACATCACTTCACTGGCCCATGTTGGTATTATCACCACGCTCTTCCCGGATGAGGCAGATCGGTCGCCAGCCTCTGGACTGCCACTCACAGCGGCTCCTGGTAGCTCACACCAGCTGTCGGCCACTCACTGTAACCTATGGCAGCCCACTGCAGCAGGGGCTACAGCTACGCCGTCGCCGGAGACTCACAGCAGCCCAGGTCCAGGTGGAGCTGTTGTTCACCATCTTAGCTGTAGAGGGCAGTGTCACTGGCCTTCACATGTGGGATCCAAACCGGGGCTGCTGGCGTCCCAAACCAGCTCTTAATGCGCCACTTGGCCGGCCCATGGATTTCCTTTAGAGCACATCTGCTGGCAATGAGTTCTCTTAGTTTTCTGTAGTCTGAGAATATCTTTACCTTCATTCCTGAACTATACTTTCACTGAATATAGAATTCTAGGCTGGCAACTATTTAGTATTATCCCACAGGGCCTTGAGGGACTGTTCTTTAAACAAAAATTCTTTTTATGCTGTTAGGATTGGATCATTTTCTATTGATATATCTCCTTACGTTCACTGACACCTTTGAGATGTCCTTTCTTCTCTTGAGCCCCTTTCAATGAACTTGTATGTCTTTTAGTTCTAAAATTTCTATTTTGTTCTTTTTTCAAATTTGTGTTTCTTTCCTTAGAATTTCTTTAATTAATTTAAAGGTGTTTACCTTTACTTAACAGGTCATGATTTTAATAGCTGCTTTAAAAGTCTTTGATAATTCTAACATCTGAGTCATCTAAGAGTCTGCTTCTTAATTACCTTCTCCCTTGAGAGTTTGTCAGGGTTTTTAGTTACTGTGTCTGATAATTTTGTATTATGTCTTGGACATTTGGAATATTATGTTGTATTATTCTGCATCCTGTTAAAAATCCTTTAGAGAATGGTGAAGATTTTTTTTAGTTTTGGTAAACAAGCCAACCCAGTTAGGTTATAACTTTTTAAGCCTTTCTCACTTACTGTAAGCAGTGGTTCCATTATCTGTTGATTTTTCAAGGCCTTTGCTATGTTGAATTTGCCTCTCCCACTCCCATTTATGTTGTCTAGCACTTGGGCAGTGATTTATATTATATGTGTAGTTCTGTTCTGAAAGCCTCTCCTGTACTTTCTGGCTGTGTTTCACACATGCATAACTTGCAGGTGATCCCAGGACTTGATCCATACACAAAATTAGGGGTCTACTTCTCCATCTTGCCTCAGTGATATCCCCTGCACTCTCTGGTTCCAGGTGCCATTTTTTTCATTCTTACAGCCACAAGCATGGAGTTCTCTGCGTTTTAGTTTCCTGTCTGTCATGCCTTGAGATGAAGTGGCAAGACGAAAAAAAGAAAAGAATTGGGACTCTTCCATACTCTGCTTTTCATAGGGGCCTTCTTCCTGATTGCTTTATTCAAAGCAGTGATTCTTCTTTTGTGGTTTTTAGTCGCCACTCTGCAGCAGTGTGGTTTCACCTGGCTTCACCACAGGGCAGGGAGAAACAGGAGAAAAAGAAAAAATATTCCCTCACATCCATCAGGAGCCTTTTGCCCTAGTCTTCTTGCCAAAGATAAGCTTCTCTCAGTTTTTGCTGATCATGCCTCTGTCATTCTCTGTTTGGCCCACCCTTGTTTCAAAGCCAGGAAATAAAGGAGAAAAAAAACAGTATACTCACCACTGCCTTATTGGTTGTTCTTCACTTCCCTCCACAGTTTGCATGCTGTTATTTCGTTTTCAGGTCAGTTGTATTTTGTCCAGGAGTTTCAGTTATGATCAGTAGTAGAGAGACACTACAGTGAGTGAGCTTATTACTCATCTTGGCCAAGACCAGAAGTCAGATTGTTTGTTTTTAAATAAATCAGATGTATAATTTTTAATAAGACTAAATGTACCCATTTTAAGTGTATGGTTTGAGTTTTGGTAAATGTTTTCCCTTCTATAATCAACCATTGCATTCAAGAAATGGCACATTTTCAATCCCTCAAAAAGCTCCTTGTGCCTCTTAACGTCCTGCCATCCTCTTTTCATCCTGTTGAATTAATTACCCTTTGATGGAGGATGTAAAGGATGTTTAGACAAATGACTAGGAGTTCAGTGAGATCTGTAATATTCCTTCAGGTTTTACTACATGAAATAATGGAAGGAATATTAGACCCAGATTGTCCTCGGCTAGAATTCGCAGCTATTCCATTTGAGTTGCATGGCATTGGATAATTTTGTAACCTTTTGGAACCTAGTCAGTTTTCTCGTATTTAAAGTAGGATGGATATATATTTTATATATATATATATATATATATATATATATATATATATATCTTAAAGAGTGCTTTCAGAGCTAAATGAGATGTGTAAAGTATAGTTTACAGAGTGTGACATAACAGTGGTAGATGTAGAATAAATATTCCCCCATCACCTTTCCTTACACGCAATGCACAGGAATGATTGGAGCCAGGTGTACTCCCCCATAGCATGGAGCCCTGGCAGAATATATTTTGGCATTATCATGCCATTGTGGTTTAGACAAATTTTTTTCAGTAACATCCTATTGTGAAAAATTTTTGAGCATATATGTCCAATATGGTATGCACATTATTAAACAAACACACAGAAATTTTTAAAGGATGAGGTAAAAAATAGAAAAGTCATGTTTCCTTCACCATGGAGGATCACTGATCTGATTTTCTGAATCCTTTTGGTGATGAGCACATTTGGGGAGGCCCTACCTCAAACCTAATATGTAAAAATATGTAGGTGAAACCTAGGAGTCTGTGTTTTAACAACTTTCCACAGTACTTTTTTTTTAAAAGATTTTATTGGGGAATTGGGGTAGGGGGACACATTGGGGAATTGGGGAAGGGGAACAGACAAGTTGCTTTCCTTTTGTTCTTCAGTCTAGTTGCGGAGGACATTGCTTCACTGGCCCAAGTTGGTATCATCATTGCCCTCTTCCCAGATGAGGCAGATGGGTCGCCGGCCTCTGGATGGTTGCTCACCACAGCTATTGGCAGCTCACACTGGCTGCCAGCCGCTCAGCTGGCTGCCGGCCACTAACTGTAGCCTGTGGCAGCCCACTGCAGCAGGGGCTGCTGCAGCCTACACCGTCGCCGGGACTCACACAGCCCAGCTCCAGGTGGAGCTGTTGTTCACCATCTTAGCTGTAGAGGGCAGTGTTCCTGGCCCTCATATGTGGGATCCGAACCGGGGCTGCTGGCATCCCAAACCAGCTCTTAACTAATGCGCCACTCAGCTGGCCCAAAACTGAGATTTTTTTGAAAAAATTGTTGAATCACATTTGTAAGAAAGAGCTGGGCATGACAATGTTTATATATTCAGTACAATTAAACACATAATTGAGGATGATTTAATAGGTTTCTTTCCACATATTATATCACTTTTGTACATTGTTGGTGTCTGTCTGGAGTGCTGTCTTAGAGGAGGATTCTTGAGGTTCTGGTCCAAGAAGTAAAGAATAGTAATGGATGAGTTAATTGTGCCTGGAGTTGTGGGTGCATGGGAGTTACCATGTATGCATCTTAGGCTTTGGGGGGGTGTATGTGTATGTGTATTTCCTGGGACAAATGGTATTTTTCAGAATAACTGGTACAGATTTCTTTCATGACATAATTTTTGTATAAAGGATTACTTTTTAACTAAATTAGTTAACTAATACTGTAGTCTGTGGTGAAATAAGAGTAGTTTATGCACAGGGACCTTTTTGGAAATGTTATTTGATGTAATAAAATTATACATGAAATTCAAATAAGCTAACTCTGATATTGTAACCAGCTCTAGTATCTTTTTTTTTTCTTTTTTAAAATATTTTCTGGCTTCATTTATGAGTTCGTGGGTTTTGGGGTTTTTATAGATTTTTTGGGGGGGAATTGGGGGAGGGGAACAGACAAGTTGCTGTCCTTTTGTTCTTCAGTCTAGTTGTGGAGAACACCGTTTCGCTGGCCCATGTTGGTATTGTGATCATTTTGCTCTTCCTGGCTGAGGCAGATCGCTGCCAGCCATTCAAAGGTAGCTCACTGCAACCTACGCCTTCGCCTCATGGCAGCCCATCTCCACATTGAGCTATTGTTCACCATCTTAGCTGTAGATGGCAGTGTCACTGGCCCATGTGGGAGTCCAAACCCTGCTGTTCAGAGTTGACACTCCCAAGCCAACTCCTAACCAACGCGCCACTCGGCCGGCCCCCAGCTCTGATATCTTTGAACAAGTTAGTCTTAACTCATCTCTTCGGCCCCATTATATTTTAAGTTAAAATTCTTTACCCAAATAGTAAACTCTCACTAGTTTCATGGGAAATAGAAATATTTGTGACAGTATTGAATAATAGGATAGTAAAGTTTTTATTTCATATTGGCTTTTCCTTCTTGAAATGAAGTAACTACCTAAGATTATAATCCATAAATTATTACACAGTACAGACATTTTGTCATTTTTCATTAAATATCATTGAAGGATCTTCTGTCTTAAAAATGGGATGGAGTCATTTGAACTATGTAGTACCTAAGATGTTAGAAATTTTATAAAGTAATAGTGTGTGGATGTGGCAGCTGTCAAATCTTAATCACAAAAAAAAGGTAATTTTAATTAGTGCTTGATTTAATATAATAATTTTTCATTTAATTCCTTTTTGGCTTATTTTGAATTCTGCTTTAGAATCCTGTGGAAACCTGCCATATTAGTATGGCTTACTATTTTTAAATAATCTTAATCTCATAATTAAAATTTTGTATTTTCTTAGGGGAATAAAGAAATATCTTAAGAAAGGAAATTTGGGTGGGGTGTTATAGACATTTAAATTCAACCTAAAAATTCAGTAAATGTCAATGAAGTGCTGTTACCTTAAAATGACTTTTTTTTCCCCCCCTTCTTTAGAATCCAGCAACTATCACAAGAATACTCCTTAGCCACTTCAATTGGGATAAAGAGAAGCTAATGGAAAGGTAAGGAACTGTCATGTCAGCTTTGTATTTAGAAGTAACACAAAAAGCCCGCTGAACAGAATTTACAAGAAGCAAGTAAGGAATTAATGGTTTATATACCAGTATGTGAACAAATCAATGTGCAAGTGGTATTTGTTTTAATCTCTTGTATTCCCCATCCATAAATTTGCAATAAATTTAGTGTTAAGAGAACTCAGGCTTAATGTTTCTTATTTTATTTGGGAGATGAGGTGGGGGCTGTCCTTCATTATCTCCTACATATACTTTATTTTCCCCTTATTTTTACATATATATCCTTTTGAGTACTGAGAACTAAAAGTAGGTTTTTAAAAAGTATTTGAAACATTCTTGTAGCGTATAAATAAGATCTTTTAATTACTTAAAATTTCTTGGCCGTAAGCCCTCAAATTTGTTAGGCATAGTAATCACTTTTATTCAATAACAACAAAACAAAGAAGTTTATCAGGGTATCCTGCCCACCAAAACAGCTGTTTGCACTGGTTCTGGTTTCAGTGCAAGATTATATTCCATTGGATAGTTTTTGTATTTTCTCTCTGAAAATGTTTCTTGCTCTGAGAGGGAAGAAATTACTGGAACTGGAGAAGGACAGTACTAATGCCATTCAGAATCTTTTTCTCTTCCTTAGATTGGAAATTTGGAGCACTTGTTATGGTGGCAGCGTGACAGCCTCTGTTTATTCTTTCAGCCTAAAAGTAGCAATCCACATTTTAATAAAAAAATTACAACTAGTTAATGGGAACTGAGAACCCAAATATTGTGAGAAATAAATGAAAAACATTTCTCACTTGATTTTAAAACTGTAAAGCACTTTGTAAAAGAGATACTAGAGAGGGCCGGCCGAATGGCTCAATTGGTTAAGAGCTCGCTTAAGAGTGCAAGCTGAGCTCCGAGCAACGGTGGTTCAATGCCAGCCCGAGCTGAGTTGCCGTTGAGCTGCCAACAGGTGGCAGGATGGCTCAGCTAAAAAAAAAAAGAGAGAGAGAGATACTAGATAATACCAAGAGTATTGCCCAGTTTCTCATACCTTGTACCCTAACTATAATAGCGACAATTTTTGAGTCCTCTGTGCCAGGAAGTATTTCATTTTATCTTCTTGATAGCTTTATGGGGCTAGAAACTATTATACCTACTTAATTGATGTGGAAACTAAGGCTTAGAGCTTAATGTATTTACCTCAGTTTGTAACATGAAGAGTTAGCACTGAAACTCAGGTTTGCTGGACTTGAAAGCCTATATTCTTAAACACATACCAACCATACAACTTTCCCAGGGTTCATGAAGAATAAAATGCTCCTTCACCAGTGTAACATTCCCCCCGTCATGGATCTCACCATCTCTTGAAGTCAGTGATATTTCTTAAATTTGGTAACATTTATTTTCATGCTTATTTTATGACACCTCTAGTATTAGGAAAAGATGTTTTCATTGTTTGTATCTGATACTCTTCTAGTGAACTCCAAAGACATTCTGAATTCTATAATACAATTGATACTGTTAAAAGCATTTTTCAAATAAATTTTGTGCTTTAGTGTGGTAAGTATGAATTAAAAAGTAGGCGGTTCCTGGGAAACTTCTGTGAGTGTGTGAACTTTTCAGTTTCCACCTTGTTAATTTCAGGTTTCGTTTTGTATATTCTGAAGATATATTATGGGTACCCATAAATCTTTTAAAGTTAGTGTGTACTGTTTTTGTCTCATTTAATGATTTTCACATAATATGATTACTAATAAGTTTAGATTTAACTACTGCTCCTGTATGTTGTGCTTTATATTTGCTATGTATTTCCTTTGGTTATTTAGTTGCCTTAATCAAGTTTCTCCCCCCTACCCAATAATTTCAAAGTTAGATACTTTATTTTACTGTTTGTAGTGACCATCCTTAAAATTTGTATTTGCATACTTAAAACTATGTTTGTAACAATATTTAATTGTAATGTTTATATCCATGCCTTACACAAAACAAAAATTGTAGCATACTTTTTTTTTTTTTTAGCTGAGCCATCCTGCCACCTGTTGGCAGCTCAATGGCAACTCAGCTCAGGCTGGCATCGAACCGCCGTTGCTCAGAGCTCAGCTCGCACTCTTGAGCGAGCTCTTAACCAACTGAGCCACTCGGCCGGCCCTGTAGCATACTTTTTTTCTTCTCTGTTCTTCCTTCTTCTCACAGTTTGATTAAATTGATATTTGTTTTTTGTTTGTTTGTTTTTGTTGTTTGTTTTTTTGAGGGCAATGTCACTGGCCCTCATATGTGGGACCGAACCAGGGCTGCTGGCTTCCCAAGCCAGCACTTAACCACCGCACCACTTGGGTGGCCCTGATTAAGTTGATATTTGAATTTTTCATTTGGTATTAAGTATTTTTACTTAGTATGTTGAGCTTTTTTTTCTAATTTGTTTCTTACATCCAACTGTTTTCTCCAGATTTACCTTTTTTGTCCCTCTAAGCTATATTCTTAGTCATTTAAGTCAAGTCTCATATGTGTGACAAATTTTTGAGTATTCTAAGAGAAATCCTTAATATTTTGACATTTTTTGGGGTAGGTTTTGAAAACATAGCCTTTGGGCTGTTTTAAGTCAGAGGGCTCATATTTTTGATTTGAGGAAATTCTTAGCTGTTATTTTTTTCAGTGTTACCTACCCTCTCTCCATTCTCGTAATGTTTTTGGAATTTCTGTTTATCACATGTTGAAACTTCTGGATCTCTTTTCCAGGTCTTCTGATTTTTTTCAAAATATTTCTTCTATACGTATCATCTTTGTCTTTCTAGTCTAGTCTGTGAAAGTTCCTCAGGTTTACCTTTAATTCACTAACTTGCTTTTTTTCTTTTTGAACTCATCAAGAATTTTATTCTGATGTGAATATATCATTTTACGGAGAAATTTAAAAACTTCTGAAATTTTTTAAAATTATTTTTTTCAGCTAAGGTGATATTCAATATTACTTTATATTACTTTTCAGGTGTAGACCATAGTGGTTAGACATTTATATAATAATTTATGCAGTGATCCTCCTGATTAGTACCCACTTGGTATTATCTAGAGTTGTTGCAACATTATTCACTGTATTCGCTATGCTGTACTTTACATGCACATGACTATTTATTTTGTAACTACCAATTTGTATTAATCTCTTCACCTTTTTCACCCAGCTCCCCAACCCCCCTTTTCTGGCAACCATCAATTTGTTCTCTGTATCTGTAAATCTGTTTCCATTTTGTTTATTTATTTTCTGCATCCATTCTGCTATGTAGCCATCTTGAATTTTGTATTTCAACAGTATCCAACTTTATTCACTTTAATAAATTTATTCTTGTTTTGTAGGTGCACTCTCCATTATCTCTCATGATATATAACTATTACACTGTTTTCTTTTAGACTGTTTATCAATAAATAAACATAGAATTTAAAATATGTATTGGTATTTGTTATATCCTTCCAAGTATATTATTTTTAAATTGGTCACATTCTAGGCTATAATAAATTCCAAGGAAAACTCATGCATTCTATTCTCACACTTCCAGGTAATTCTTAAAAACCAAAAATGAAATTACTAAAGTAAGATAAAACTAATGAAGATACGTACAAATAAGGAGTGTGGCTGAAGAGGTACAGGGAATTGTACAGTATTAATATTTTTATAAGAAAGGGAAAAAGAGGTAGGAAACAAACTAAATCTTTGAAATAGGAAGTTTGAAAAATATAAAATAAACCCAAAGAAAGTAGACTATTTAAGATAAAGCCAACATTAATGTAATTGAGAACAAAATTAAATAAGTGAAACAAAAAGATAGCTCTTTGAAATGGATTTTAAAAAGGAATTAAAGGAATGAGAAGACAAGTCACAGAAAATATTTGCAAAAGGTATCTAATAAAAGACTGTTATCCAAAATATACAAAGAACTCTTAAAACCCAACAATAGGGAAACAATCCATTTAAAACATGGGCGCAAATCTGAATTAGATGCCTCACCAAAAAGATATACAGATGTCAAATAAGCATAAGAAGAGTGACTCTCCATCTTATACTATTAAGGCATTGCTGATTAAAATGCGGTACCATTATACACCTAGTAGAATGACCAAAACCCAGAACACTGACACCACCAAATGCTGGTGAGGATTGGAGCAACAGGAACTCTTCATTGATTGCTGGAGAGGAATGCAAAATCGTATCACCATTTCGCTTCCAGTTTGGCAGTGTCTTACAAAACTAAACAAATTTTATCCATACAGTCCAGCAGTCAGCCTTCTTGGTATTTATCCAAACAAGTTAAAAAACTTATGTCCACACAAAAACTTGCACACACATATTCATAGCAGCTTTATTCATAATTGCCAAAACTGGGAGCAAAAGATGTCCTTTTGTAGATGAGTGGATGAATAAATTGAACACCTCCAGAAAACGGAATATATTATTCAGTGCTAAGAAGAAATGAACTCTCAAGTCATGAAAAGACACAGAGGAGCCTTAAATGCCTATTACTAAGTGCAAAGAAGCCATTCTGAAAAGGCTGCATATTGTGTGATTCCACCTGTATGACATTCTGGAAAAGGCAAAACTATGAGATAGTAAAAAGTATGTCAATGATTACCAAGGGCTGGTGGAGGGAATGAGTATGCATAGCCAAAAGGGCTGTGAAAATATTTTGTGTGAAATGATTATGGTGGAAAAATGTCACTATACGTTTGTCCAGACACATAGAGTGTACATCACCAAAAGTGGACCCTAATGTAAGTGATGAGCTTTGGTTGATAGTGATGTGTCAGCATAGGTTCATCAGTTGTGTCCAGTGTACCACTATTGGGCAGTGCTGATAAGGGGGTGGGGGGGCAGGGGTATATGGGAACACTACTTTCTACTCAGTTTTGGTGTGAGCTTAAAACTGCTCTAAAAAGGTAAAGTCTATTATGGAAAAGGGGGAATAAACTGCTGGCAAATGTGACGGGAGTGCGGGAAGGCACAAATAAACAATATTGGTAATGCATAATTCCAGATGAGAAATATATTTCAAAATTATAAATGAACACTGTGTACCACTTTTGTCAATATAGAAACATAGCTGCTGAATGAATTTATGGCCTAGTAGGATTTCTCCTAGAAATGGAAGAATAGGTCACCATTGAGGGAAAAAACTCATCTAGAGCATTTACTACTTTAACAGGTTAGTGAAGAGAAACTGAAATAAATAAATGCCAATAATGCATTTAACATTGTTCATTTATCCTTGATATAGAAGAAACAGTTTTTAGCAAACTAAGAAGTTATTTTCTTAGCGTAATAAAGGGCATCAACTAAGAATCCACAGCAAAATTATACTTAATGTTGAAATATTAGAAGTATGCCCATTAAATTAGACGTGGTTACTGTCTGTCACCACCATTTTATTTATTTGTTTGTTTGTTTGCTTATTTATTTATTTATTTTTTGAGGGCAGTGTCATTGGCCCTCATATGCGGGACCGAACCGGGGCCGCTGGCTTCCTAAGCCAGCACTTAACCACCGTGCCACTCGGCCGGCCCTACCACCATTTTAAATGTATTGAAAGTTCTGATAAAATAATACTTGGAGGGCCGGCTGAGTAGCGTGGTGGTTAAGCTCTGGCTTGAGAAGCCAGCGGCCCCGGTTCGGTCCCATGTATGAGGCCCAGTGACACTGCCCTCTGCATCTAAGATGGTGAACAGTGGCTCCACCTGGAGTTGGGCTGTGAGCCCCGGCGACAGTGTAGGCTGCAGCCCCTGCTGCAGTGGGCTACCATAAGCTACAGTGAGTGGCTGGCAGCCAGCGTGAGTGGCCAGCAGCTGGAATGAGCTGCCAAGAGCTGCTGTGAGTGGCCGTCCTGAAGCCAGCGACCAATCTGCCTCACCCTAAAAGAGCGCGGTGATAATACCAACGTTGGCCAGTGAAGCAATGTCCTCCACAACTAGACTGAAGAACAAAAGGACCACAACTTGTCTGTTCCCCTCCCCCAATTCTCCAATAAAAATCTTAAAAAAAGAAATAAAAGGTTACTTCTTTTCATATACTAGAAGGAACCAATTTTCTCATTATATTAAGTGGAGTCAAACCCACTATTGCATGAATCACAAGTAGTTTGTTTCATTTTATTTGCTAAGCTGTGCTGCTCATGTGCAACCAGTGAGCAGGGCAGAGGGTGGACCTCCCTTACATGCACAAATTTGGACAGAGGGCATAGAAGCCATTATCTTCATTTTCTTGCAGGTAAAAAATAGTTTTAAAAAATGATATTGGGGGCTGGCCGAGTGGCACATTGGTTAAGAGCTGGTTTTGGGATGCCAGCGGCCCCGGTTCGTATCCCACATATGAGGGCCAGTGACACTGCCCTTTACAGCTAACAACAGCTCTACCTGTAGCTGAGCTGTGAGCCCCGGCGACAGTGGGGCTGCCATAGGCTACAGTGAGTGGCTGGCAGCCAGCGTGAGCTGCCAATAGCCATGATGAGCGACCATCCAGAGGCAGGCGACTGATCTGCCTCATCCGGGAAGAGCACAATGATACCAACATGGGCCAGTGAAGCAACGTCCTCCGCAACTATACTGAAGAACAAAGGACAGCAACGTGTCTGTTCCCCTTCCCCGATTCCCCAACGCTGTTCCCTCCCCCAATACCCAATAAAATCTTTAAAAAAAAAATGATATTGGTTCTTGTCATTTTGGGGGCTATAGTCTCTTGGGGAAATACTAAAAGTTTTGGCGATTCTGGAGGGGAGAGTGGACATGTGTAAGTAAGTTACAGTGTTTTGGGTACTATACAGTTGTTGAAGTTCCAGGGGCTTCAGGTTAGAAAAATTCGTTAAATTGAAACAATCATAATCAAGCCAGAGAACCTGGGCAACTACCAGTAAAGCTGACATGTCTTGAAGCATGGCTGAAACCCCTGTAAACCAGCATTTGTGTCTTCTGAAGCCCCTAGTGGAGTTCTCTCTAATCCGTTATGAAGGGAGTAGTCATTGGCTTCTTAAAATGTGTGGCATAGTTTCAGATCTACCTTGAAAGTACGTACAACATAAAATCTTATTCTTTAGAAAAGCGCTTTGATTAGCAAAATATTGATAATGGTTATACCTGGATGGTAGGTGAATATATGGGAGTTGAGTAACTGCTCCTTTGGCTCTCCTTTTATCATGGCTCAGAACCAAAAAGGGTAAAGTATAGAGGAACAAATGGCAGAAAGTTTCTCAAATATTATGCAGTAAGATTTTTTGTACTGCAACTTGAAAGTAGTATTACTTAGTAGCTTCTTTGTCAAGTGTTCTTTTGTTAAGCAGTAGGCAAGCTCAGGAGATTTTATCATGCTTTTTTTTTCTAATTAGGTTGAGTTTTTTCCAATAGGAGAAAAATTTTATATCAATCTCAAAAAGTGTTCTACTTTTCCTTAAAAATACATGATCAGTATGTTTATTTATAAAATACATAATACATTAATATTAAAATGTGAACTAAATTTATTGTTTATATTAGCATATAAAATCCCCCAAAACTTGTAAAGCAAGTTCTTTGAAGACTTGTATAAGTCCTCATTTGTTCTTCAGTCTAGTTGTAGAGGACACTGCTTCACTGGCCCAAATTGGTATTGTCATTTCGCTCTTCCTGCGTGAGGCAGTCGCTCTCTAGCCTCTGGACGGCCACTCAAGGTGGCTTTTGGCAGCCCACTGCAGTAGGGGCTGCAGCCTACGCCATCACTGGCAACTCATGGCCGCCCAGCTCCAGGTGGAGCTGTTCACCATTTTAGCTGTAGAGGGCAGTGTCACTGGCTCTCATATGTGGGATCTGAACCAGGGCTGCTGGCATCCCAAACCAGCTCCTAACAAATGCGCCACTCAGCCGTTTCGATTTTTTTATTTATTTATTTTTTTATTTTATTTTTTGTTTTGAGGGCAGTGTCACTGGCCCTCATAAGTGGGACCTAAACTGGTGCCGTGGCTTCCTAAGTCAGCACTTAACCACCGCGCCACTCTGCCGGCCCTCTGATCTTTTTTTTTTAAATGAGAGCCAAAAGTCATCCTTAGGAAAAAAAGATTTTCTATCCCTAAACCCTTAATTTTAGTTCTGTGGAATTGTATAGAGTTTATATGTGCCATCTTAAATAATTTTAGTCCTTCTTTTCAAAGAATAGCTTTAAAAACCACAAAGGTTGCAGTGAATCTTTTAATTTCTATGAAAATTTACATTCTACTTCATGAGCCCTTTAAAAATTGTTATCAAAGCCATACAATTATAGTTTTAAAAAAATCTAATAGTTTTACAAGGGTTATAAATTTAATAAAACAAAAAATAGTGTCCCAGTCTTCCCAAGAAGAGAAGGAAATGTTTACTTCAGTATTTATTAGTAACTTGCTTATGTTACCATACTGTACTATATTTCTGTACTGGCTGCTTTCTGTAGAAAGAGAATTAAGCTCTGAAATTAATGTCTATATGTAAAGACGGGAAAGCCTCTCCTAGTGTTTCCATTTTGCTGTTTTAAGACTGTCATTTTCATTCCTTATCTATTATTTTGGCTTTTTAGAAATATGATGGCAGTTCTTATTCATACGATTTAAATGAACTTAATCTATTTCTTTGCTCCTTTGACATTTTTGCTTAAATATACCTTTTCTAGAAGTGTAAAAAATTACACCATTGGAAGCAGGTTAATGGGGGCAAAAGATAGTTGGAATGGCAAGTCCTAGAAGAGATGCTCTCATATATCTTTTTTACTTCTTTGTCAGAACTATAATGAAGGTATGCAATAATTGTGACTGTTTAGTTGCCATTCGAAATTGAAGTCTGATACCCATAAAAATGCCACATGAGAATGTTGGAAAAAAAATGTTTTGTTATTTAGCAGTAAAAGTATGTATATATGCATGTTTAATGTATATGCATAATGTTTTCTTATAAATTTTCGTGTGTGTGTGTGTGTGTTTGCTCCTTCTCAGGCTTATGGACATGTTGTAAATATGGAATGGAGCATTACACCTATAAGGAGGACTGAACTCTGATAACTTAAGAATATACAATAGAAACTTCCACTATATGACTTTAAATTAGCTTAAATGTTTGCTTTTATGATTCTGTTGTGAAAGTAAGTACTTCAACAGTGGTCTTTTTATGAAGTATGAAGCCCTAGTGGCTTTTAAGTAAACTAATGGCTAAATTAAATATTGATTTTGATGCAAACAATGATTTACAGTCATTCAGAATTCAAAAAGAAACACTAGCTAATGATGTCCACTAGCAGCCATGCTCCCCACGTCCTCCACAACCATTGTTTTTAGGCTGTAGCTGTTCCTGCCTTGAAATTTAATTCAATTCATATTATTTGCTATATTTCTGCCTTGTCTAGCAGTCAAATAAAATGAAAACTTAAGGGCCAGCTGAGTGGTGCATTGGTTAGGAGTTGGCTTGGGACACCACCACTGAGCAGCAGGGCCCCGGTTCAGATCCCACGTGCAGGCCAGTGACGCTGCGCTCTCTACAGCTAAGATGGTGAACAACAGCTCGACCTGGAGCTGGGCTGCCATGGGTTGCCGGCAACGGGGTAGGCTGCAGTGGGGCAGGCCGGCAGCTGGCGTGCGCTTTTGTGAGCTGCCGTGAGCCGCAGTGAGCGGCCATCCAATAGCCATCGAGCGACTGTCTCACCCGGGAAGAGCACAATGATACAATATGGGCCAGTGAAGCGATGTCCTCCACAGCTAGACTGAAGAACAAAAGGACAGCAACTTGTTTCTTCCCCTTCCCCAATTCCCCAATAAAAAAATTTTTTTTTTTTTTTTTCAAAAAAAAAAAGAAAAATTAAGTTCTAGATATTCTGGAAAGTTGGTTGATTAATTGGTAGTTTGCACTGGCTGAACAGAAAGAACCCTTAGAGAAGAGGATTTATTCTCTCTACCGAGAATCCTCTCAAATTGCCCTTCTAATAATCTTCACCTAGAGAATTCTAGGCCATGTGAAAGATGGGGGCGAAGAGATCCCCCCCCCTTCACCCACTGAGGAAAGGCTGGATTGAAGGGAAAACCACAGTGACATTCTGTTTTTTTCATCAATACGATTTTTCAAAAGGATGGGGAGGGGTTGCAGGAATGGAGGGAAGCAGTGTGCCGGGATAAGCTTTACAACTGTTAACCAAAGTCAGTGAAACAGAGAGATTATGTGTGAACTCTAAGGTGCCTGAACTGCAGTGCTTCACACTGAATCAGTCTGCATTTTGGCCTGCTTTTCACAAGGATGTATATTTAGACGCCAGCAAACTAAAGGAACTTTCAAATAGTGACCAGGTAAACAGTGTGTAGGGAGTTAAGAATCCACACGAGTTGTTGAGCATAGTAGTGCTTAATAAAACTATCATACTTGGGGGTGGCAGGGAGGTTTTTTGTTCTCTTACGGAAATTAAATGAAGACTGAGATAAGGGATCAAAGTGAACTGATGAAAACAACACAGTGGAAAGAAAAGCGCACAGAACTAAGAAAAAGATTGTATCATGCTAGATGGATTCTGTTGAATAACTATGATATACACCTGAAACTAATACAATGTATGTTAGCTTTATTTTTTTTTAAATCTTTAAAAACAAAACAAAACAAAAAAGAATAGCAGATTTTAAAGCCACATTAGCAACAGCAAGAAATAGAGCAGATACTATGGAAAATAGAGACATGTGAGACGGGGGGGGGGGGGGAATTAACAGATAGGAAGCACAAGACACATTAACAAAAGATTGGGTTGGATACAAATCAGGTAGGAGGACAGTCTTAATAACTGAGGGATTTTGAAGTAATTAAGACCTGACTGCCATTTCAAAAGAGAAAAGTTAAATGCTAAGATAAACCTTATAGAACTACTAAATTTCAAGAATGAAGCCTATATATGAACCAGTTGAAAAAGGATTTGAATAAAAAAATGAGGAAAATTATTATTTTGACCACAGACTTCAGTAACAACAGGTACCAGAAGAAAATGGATGCTGTCATTATGGAGAATATGGGGGGGAGGGGGTTGGGTAGCGAGGGGGAGATTTGGCTAAAGCAAGGATTTTAATACATTTAAGTGTTTGAATTATGTCTAGGTAATTAGGATAATAAAGTTTAGGAAACAAAGTGTTTTTATCATGTTGAAAAAAGCTATATAGTGTAAAAACAATGTAATTAGTGAAAAAAATATATAAAATTATAATCAACAGGGAAAAGCTCCCGCAAGTTCCAACCAAAACTGGAGAGTTAAGTGTAGATTCATTTCATATAAAGGCAGTCAATATATTATTTAAAGTTGACAAAGTAAGAAATAGTTTTTAAGTATTGATTTTAAGTTATGTTTAGTAAAAATAAATTAGATTTTAGTATTTTCCAAATTACCATTGCATAGCCATTGCTGGGCAGATCAATAAAAGTAAAAACAAATTTTAAAATGTTACATTTTATGTAAAATGGAACTTAATCTAATGAAAGAAAAAAACTAGTAGGCCTACTATGCTCGGTAATATGGGTGGGTTCTTAAGCTCATTCTGTTCACCTGGGCAGTATTTGAAAGTTCTTCGGTAATGTTGCCTACTCTGACGTCCTTGGGTTTCCCGTGATAGAGATTGAGGGGAAACCCCAGAAATGTTTCCAGACATGTTTTATTAAGCTTATGTTCAAGCACGAGGGAGGCAGCACAGAAGAAAGGAAGGACCTCTGAACTGACGCAGCGTCGGGCTCCCTTTGACAGCTGTTGTACACGGGAGACAATCAGGCCTGCGTGAGAAGGCGGGCTTTTGTGCCGCTTCCTCTACCGGCCATGTTGCCTGGCTAACTGTTTGCGCCTGTGCGCTGGGGGCAAGATGGCCGGCAGCTCCTCATCGCCTCCCCAGGAAGGTCTAGTGGGTGAAGCCTGGATCAACTGCGCACAGTAGAGCTCTGTATGGAAGTTAGCCCCTAGAAGGGAAACAATCAGCTGTTTCTGCATTTTTATGTAAGCAGTAATGGAGTGCTGCCGTTCTTGTGGTCAGCTAATTCAGCATTCCTCCTGGCCGTCTAGCATTTTTCGCCCCGGTCCCAAGCCCCTATGCTGCTGTCTCAGTATCTTCCAGCATGGATCAGAAAGCTATAAATTCCAAGATAGGCTATCTTTAAGAACTATACCTAAAGCAAAGGGATTTAGATGTATCACTGTCGTATATCTTTAAAAAGAAATGGAATGCTTACAAGATTCTTCTAGACACTGGGGCTACAACAATAATAAAATAGTCCTCAATAGTTACATTCTTGCAGAGAAAACAAAATATATCGTGATTACAGAGTTAGTAATGTGGTAAGAGTTGGCAGGAGTACACAATACCATGAGGATGTAATACTATGAGCCTTACGTGGTTGGGGGACGGTGGAGGAACTGTCAAAGATTTGAGTGATGTTTAAGCTGAGACCTAAAGGTAGAAGAAACACCCTTCAGTAAATGGTTAGCCATTTGTATTAAAATGAAATGGAATCCCTGCTGTACTCCGTATTACACAAAAATAATTTCCATGTGAATCAACAGTTTAAAGGCCTAAATCAAGGGTGAATTTTTATAGTATTTGAGTAGAGAGATCTTTTAAAACTTGATATGAAATCCAGAAATCACAATGGGGTTGCATGATAATTTGCCTACATAAAAATTGAAAGTGGCAATTAAATACCATTAAAGAAGGATAAAAGGCAAGTTAGAAATGGGAATGAAAGCAATGTATGAGACAAAAGATTACTCTTCCTGTTCACATACTGAACTCATAAAATAGTAAGATCTTAATAACAGAAGCATATGTTCAGCCTCACTAATAAAGAAATGCAAGTTAACTCTAGATATTTTTTTCTCCTATCAGATGGGTCAAGATTTTAATCTAGGATTGTTTATATGTGGGACAGCTAGATGTTCCTCAATGTAAGGTTGGTTAAGTAAATTATAAGACATAACTACAGTGGAATATTACTCAACAATGAAAAATAATGTAGACCTATGTTCATTGACAAAGACGTTAATTTTTCTTTTTTTAGTGAAAAAAGGTTGTAAATCTGGAGTACAACATTTTCATGAAATGATAGACACATATGTCTATTTTGCTGTGTATGCATAGAATGCTGTCTAGAATGTTCACCAGAGTATTAATTAGGAGTCACTAATTTTGTGTAGTCAAGTTTTTGATAACAAGTTTGTCTTGTGAGCATGATTTTTTTTTTTTTAAACATAGAATGGTGTTTAATTCACTTACCTGTTTATATTTAGTGTTAGCTTCATCTGTTTCTGCTTTTCAGATCCTGGCATCTTAGGCTTTCTCAGAGATAAAATTTGTAGGAAAGCATTTGATTTTCTGTTTCATGTATTTTGATTAGCTGACTTATCAAGGACAGCTTTAGCTTTATATGATTTCCCTTTTTATAATGTGTTGACATTTTCATTGATAATTTGATCATTACATTGAAATATACAGTAGTCAAAATACCTATTTATAGAAAGATACTTATTAATCTTAGGAGAGTTTTTCTCATTTGAGTGATTTTTTTGTTTTCCTGGAGAGATAGTAAATGCCTTGACACAAAACCTGAACAAGATCTTCATTAATAATATTGGAAATCTTTTCTGAATATTGATTATTTTTTAACCTGCGAACCTTCTGATTGTTTGTAAAGAACATTATAGTTAATGAAACCTGGTTTTGACAAGTTAAAGAGTAATCAACCAGATTTCACATTAATATTTTTGCTGGTTATATTGTCACAGATTGGAAGATTTTTTTTTAATCTATTGCTTTTCCCTTTAGAATATTAAGATATTTAAGGAGATGAATGCCTATGTCTCAGCTGGATTAATGGGAAATATTATGCTAAGTATTTACCACTATCTTTTGTCAAGAAGTTTGCACTTTAGTTGAAACTATAGGAAGTACTTGGCATACATGCTTCTTGATATCTTAGTTAGTGAACTACTTCTGTATATTTAGATGCATGTTAAGTGAAAAGCTAATACGTATATAGATTATTTGATATAGAAACATTTCAAGATAATCTTTTTTCCTCCTTCCTCCCCTTTTGTCGTAAATTAAAAATTAATTTCAAATAAATATTTAGAAAGCAAGTCTATTTTATAAAATGAAAGTCATAATAGTTTCATTTTTAAATCATTTGGGGGGTGAGGTATGTTTTGTAGGTGGTTTACTTGCTAGTGTATTTAAACTGGTATAACTAAAATTATTAATAAAAGGAGTTTTTTGTAAAAAATAAAACCTAACCTTTTAAAATAGCATTACTCTTCACAAGGTACCACTAGAGATAGTACAACTTTCATCCTTAAATTTTAGTTGTAGCACTATTAAAATACTAATTGCTTAACTTCCCAGGATAAAAATGAAATAAAAAATACCAAAATAGCAACCTATAGCTCGATTTGCTTTCTTCATATGTATATACCTCCGTTTGCTACAATTTTAGCGACACAATTCATTTCCTCTGAGCAAAGAAGGTTATAATCTTGGTTTTTTTTAATTCAATTCATTGCTTTTCCCTATAGAAAATCAGGTTTTGCGAGAGCTCTAATAGTGTGCTATTGCTGGGCTCTCATCCTTTCTGTTTAAATAATGCAGGTACTTTGATGGAAACCTGGAGAAGCTCTTTGCTGAGTGTCATGTAATTAATCCAAGTAAAAAGTCTCGAACACGCCAGATGAATACAAGGTCATCAGCACAGGATATGCCTTGTCAGATCTGCTACTTGAACTACCCTAACTCGGTGAGTATCTGGTAGTTTAAGGCTAGCACAGACTCTGTTTCAGAGGGTCAGTCACCTTTCATTATTTAAACAAAGGAAGGTCTGTGATGGAAATCTGGGATTGTAGTAACCTATCAATATATTAAGGATAAGGAAAGGAAGAGAAAGAAAGATTGTGTTCTATTCCCCTCCCCTCCCCCATTTTTTTTTTAATTGTATTTGTTGTTTGTTTGGTTTTTTTTTGAGGGCAGTATCACTGGCCCTCATATGTGGGACCCGAACCCGAGCCGCTGGCTTTCCAAACCAGCTCTTAACCACCGCACCACTCGGCTGGCCCCTCAATTTGTTTTTTAAAACAGCAACTTGTCCAAGTAGTCGTTACACATCTAAATCTTTTCTGAGTGTATTTTATCACTCGGGGAGAATTGTGTGATAGGTAAGCAGTGAGTGGAATTA
The DNA here is from genome assembly GCA_033961575.1 of Aselliscus stoliczkanus. Taxonomy (NCBI): domain Eukaryota; kingdom Metazoa; phylum Chordata; class Mammalia; order Chiroptera; family Hipposideridae; genus Aselliscus; species Aselliscus stoliczkanus. The sequence goes on along the minus strand of CM066732.1, from coordinate 60,320,306 downwards.
TTTTTCATCCAAATAAAAATAGATTTAGTTTTTAAAATGTATATCCAAAACACTTATAAAATGTCACCAATATTATTTCACTAGGGAGCTTTCAGGATTCTTTACACCTTGAAAAAAACAAAAATTTTTACTTACACAGATCCATTCTAATAGAGATTCTTAAATACAGCAGGTAGTTGGAGCAGATACTGAAGGAAAAGTGTCCCTTTTAAAACCTGTTGAATTTAGATGATTCACTTTGGCGTGTCTAGTAAAGAAATTTTAGGTGTTTAAGTAAACATAATCTTCCTATGAAGGCCTTACTTTATTAGTAACCATAGGAATGTTTGTGGCATAGATAATGTTTAGTTTCTTGGAAATTACCTCTTAAGATGTTTCAAGATACCTAAGAGATAACTTAAATTCTACAATAATTATAACTATTGTGTTCATATTCTCTGTTTTTTTATGGTTAAGCAGCTCTTTCTAGTAATTACTGTATACCAGATTTTTGTCACCATATTATATATTTTAACATATTGAATTGTTTTTCTTTGTTTATCTTAGAGTTTTATTTTTGTATCTTTAACGAGGCCGATTTGAAGGTGACTAATCTGTTCACATATACAAGGGCTTAGAAGAGTTATTAAAAGAAATTTAAGTACACAGAGAATAGAAAAATCAGTGAGTTAAAATAACTTAGTTGATAAAGTGCTGAATTGAATTTCCAGATTCTCAAGTTTTGATCAGAACTCTAACACTAGTTATTTGACTTTGGGTAGTAAATTGTTTAATCTCACTGTTTGTTTGTTCAGGTTGTTTGTTTTCTCTCATATGGGTTGAATAGGATATTCTTTCAAATTCTTCTGCCTGAGAATTGCATCTATTCCCTCTCCTTAAGTCACAATCCTGCTTTGAGTATCTGAAAAACAATCGGGATTAGACAGCACAAATAGGTAACTACAGTATTGCCACAGGGATATAAAAGACAGCTCGGGGAATATAATTAATAATGTTGTAAATATTTTGTGGGGTGTCAGATGGTCACATGTCTTGTTAGGGAGACCATTTCATGGATGGAGTAGAGGCTTGATCACTGCACTGTACACCTGAAGCTGATGTTGTATAATATTGTATACCAACTGTAATTGAATATATAGATAGTCACAGGATGTGGATTCTACTGTAGAAGGGAGTCAGAGGAAGTGTAATAGATATATATGATATGGCGGGGAGGAATGGGGTGGCAAATTGGGGGAGGGGGGTTGTCACTTTGAGGGGTAAAAAGTATAACTTGCACTGTGTTGTACACCTGAAACTAATTAAAAATAAATAAATTAAAAAGAAAAAACAATCAGCACCATTAAAAATACATTAAACTCATGTTTTGACCATTTTATTATTTTTCTTTAACAGATTCTCTTTGCCAGTTGACATTTACATAGTGTTTAGAGTTTATAAATGTCGGTGAAGTAATACTAAGACCCAAATAATTTGTCCTGGGTTTACAAGGTCTCCTTACTCCTAGGCATTTCTCCTTCTGTTCCATTATAGCCATTTTCTCCTTAGTTAAGTCTTAAAGGTAATTTGAGTACTGAAGCTAGCTGCTTGCAAATATCCCCTGTAACTTTCTCAGTGCTGTTGGTACTGTCTAACAGTCTCTGTGGATTAGAACTGAAAATCATGACTGGAGTTTTACAATGTAAATTTTGCTTGAACTTGGAACTGATTGTGGAGAGCCTACTATTCATTCATTGATTCATTCATTCAACCAACACAATAGACACAATTCTAAGTGTTAGAAACACAGTGGAGAATAAAGGTGTAATGTTTGCCTCAGATAATATACAGGTTAGCTGGGCAGATAAGTAAAATGCTATATTCAGAATGGTAAGTGCTTTGATAGGGCATGATGCTCTGGGAACATGTTGGAAAGATACCTGCTGACTCAGTTTTGGGTCAGGCAAGACTTCCCACAGAAATGACATTTGAACAAACCTCAGAAGGTGTGGTAGTTACGAAAATGTAGCAGTACAGAGACATAGGAAGAGAGTACACTGCCAAGAATGATAAAGAGTGCTAAAAACTTCAGTGAAAATAATTGAAAAGTGAATTTGTAATTAACATGAAATTTATTGATGATCTTGGTAAGTTATTTTAAGTAGGGTAAGATGTAAACCACACTACATGGGCTGAAGAATTGTCGTCTTGAAAGGAAGTGAAGGCAGCAAATATAAACAAATCGCTCTTTGAAAAAAACTTAAGCTATGTAAGTGACAGGACACAAAAGCAAACAGAGCAACATGGGTTGGAAAGTAAGTTAAAGAGTTATGGAAACTGTGGCAAGCATTATGGAAAATATAATGAAACTAGAACTCTCCTTATAGTTCTTAGACTGCTATAAAAGAATAATATAACCTCTTCAATTCTGGAACTGAATGTCACCTGAGATTCTTCACTGAAGCTTTATTAATTGGATGGGTGATTTTGTTACTTACATTGTATAACTCCCATGTTTCCATTTCCACTACTCTCTTCAAACACTGATACTTGCCTTTTATTAATATTTATCTTTACTACTCTTCTACTTCTAGAAGGCATCTTTAGCTTCACGTGAAAACAGGATTTTTTACTAAATGCTTCTGATGGCTAGGTTTATATAACACTTTAGAATTAACTATTCTGGGTGGTCTGTTCTTTAAAACCAATTACCTGAAGGGGCCTGCTGAGCGGCTCAGTTGGTGAAGAGCTCGCTCAAGAGTGCAAGCTGAGCTTTGAGCAACAGCAGTTCGATGCCCAGCCCGAGCTGAGCAGCTGCTGTGCTGCCAACAGGTGGCAGGATGGCTCAGCTTATAAATAAATAAATAAATAAATAAATAAACAAATAAAAACAATAACCTGAGACTTTGGAGCACTTCTTAAGTTCACAGATCCCCCACTCTCCATCTAAAGCAACAGTTACTCACTTTATAATGTTGTTCTTAAAGCAGTAAGATCTGGCTGTACTAACCAACCTCTCATTCTACCAGTCTAGCTTGGGCTATAATATCTTCTTTTTCGTTTGTTTGTTTGGTTTTTTTTTTGAGGGCAGTGTCACTGGCCCTCACATGCGGGACCCAAACCGGGGCCGCCGGCTTCCCAAGCCAGCGCTTAACCACTGCGCAACTCGGCCGGCAATATCTTCATTTTTATGAAGTAAAATAAATTTGTATTTTCTGAGAATAAGCTTTGTTAAAGAGATACAGGCAAAGTAGAAGATTGAGAGGATAGCCTACTGTCTGTCCTCCATCCCTGAGGCACCTCTGAGTCTTTTTCTCCTTAATACACCGAATCACCTCATCTGAGTCCAACCCTATCTTCCATTATAACTCATGCCATTTCACAGATGAGGGGACTGATGTTATAAACAAAATGGCTTCAGCTTATATGGGAGATTATTGGGGCAACTTCTGACAGAGGAAAGATAATTCTTAATGTCCTTAGTGCTTTTTGACAGTTGCTACGTATGTAAAATGGAGGAGATAATTGAAACATTTCAGAATGTGTTTTTTCTTCTGGACCATTAATTTTTGTTGTGGGTAATATTTCATACATTTTAGTGTATTCTTGGTCATATTTATTTATGATATAAATAGATAAGTTTGATGAATAGCTAATCTGATCACCCGAGTCAGGGAAAAGCACAGGGAACCAAGTAGGTAAGCACAAGTTAGTAAGGGAACAAATATGTCAAAGGAGGAGAGAGAGGGAAAGACAGACAGGCAGTATGCTACCCAGGTATCATTTTTTATGATAATGACGTGGCTCGAGCACAATGAATATGTCTTTCACCACAGGTTAGTTTTTGCGTTATCTTTAGACATGCATTGGTGATTTATTTTTCTAATGTTTCTTGTTTAGTCTTACCGATTAGAAAAGTTATTGAAAAGAAGTCTTTAAAGAATAAAAAGCTTTCTTTTTATCTTATATGGGCCCTGGTATAGGAGTCCGAAAAATGGAAATGTTACCTGTAGTCATCACTTAATAACCACCGTGACCTTTATTTCTCAGTCTTAAGGATTCTTATTGAAAGAAGAATAGAGCACATAAGGATGCATTTGTTTTTAAATTATGAATAGAACATTTTAGAATTGTTGATGTATTACTCCACTATATTTTGTCTCCTGGATGCTCCTTTTCATTATAGCCTTAAAAATCAAATACTCTCCGTTAGTGATCTGGCAAAAGTTAGTGCCAGATCTCCTTCACTGGTGGGAAGTAATGAGAATAAATTTTGTTTCCCAGATCTTTTTTTAGTGGACAAAAATACTGATTTCCCAAATATTTACTTTCACTTGTTTTGTGAATGAGTTAGAACCATTGTCTGTCGTGTCCAGCACGACAGAGCAGTGGGAGTGGAGAAGGGACGGTGAAAGGTTAAGAAAGAGAGAGACACAAATAAGAGAAAAATGCAGTTAAAAATGCAGTTGGTGCCAGGGGACTCCAGTTTCATGGACTGAGCCCCAAATCGGGCCTGACTGCTCCTTTTATTGTCTCACACATAAGAAAAGATTAATGTAGCTTCCACAGTCTGTGAGTCTCACACCCAAGAATTTAGCTCAGGGCCTAATCTCCTATGCCTGCAAGCTGCCGTTATAGAAGGTCCCATGATGTTATTGTCATACACCTCCTAAGAGACAGAAACTTCCTCTTCCGAGGCTTACTGATAAGAATGCACAGAGGACAGATATTATCATATCAATAGGTCATTTCACATGCAGGCTGCCAGAACCTGAAGCAAGGGGTCTGCATCCTTTTTTCCATGATTCCTCCCATGGCTCCCATGTGACTGTGCCTGGCTTAGGTTGTTCCTCCCTTGAGGGATCTTAGGCGTCATTGACTAACCAGCCATCTTTTGGGGCCAAGTAGGGATACATAAAGTAAGCATAATATTGAAGTAATAATCTGTCTTTATGGAAAGGTGCATGGGGGCAGGCAGGCAGGCAGTGTGAGGACAGTTGTCAATCTGACTAACACCGTACTTTAAACTTGATAAATGTTTTCCATTTCATTTGGTCTGTAAAACCAGTCTCAGAACTGATACATTTTCTTTCATGGTTGCTTTCAGGCATTTTTTATGTAGTCGAAGTGCTATAATGTAGAATTTTTATCTTGACTATTTGCATCTAATACCGTAATCCACATCAGAAATTTAATAAGTATATTTCAAATAACATAATTAGAAAATGTAATGGAATAAAAAATACAAAAAGAATAAAAGAGCTAGGAATAAACTTGGCAAAAAATGTGAAAGAATCTATATGAAGAAAACTTCAAATACTAAGGGAAATAAAAAGATAAGTTGATGTAGGCCGGCCGAGTGGTGCGGTGGTTAAGCACTGGCTTGGGAAGCCAGCAGCCCCGGTTCGGGTCCCACATATGAGGGCTAGTGACACTGCCTTCAAAAAAAAAATAATAATAAATTGAGTATTTGGAAAGATAGAATAATAGTGTAAAACATTGGGAAAGAATAGATTGATAGGGGTTGGGAGCATTAGCCCTACGAAATACAAGAATAGACAGTGCAGTGGAACAGGATGGTAGAGGAGGCATTTCGGATAACGTGGATTATTCAGTAAATCGTGTTGGAACGATTTGCTGGCCATCCGGGGTTGAACTTTAGATTCATTCCTAACGCCTTATATCGAAGTTAATGAATTTAGAAGCCATAAATTTTAAAATTAATACATTTTGCTACAAAATAAAGACCTGCATGGTAACAAAATGTGAACATTCAAAATTGAAATTGGGAGAAAATATTTCCAACACTTATAAATGGCCAATTTTCTAAATAAGTAAAAATCCCCACTCAATCATTAAGAAAAACCCATCAAAAAATGGGCAAAATAGGTAACGAGAATGCACAGAAAAAAATTACAGCTTTAAATCTTTTTTGAGATCTTTAAACTTCACTCATAATTAAAGAAATTAAAATCAAAACTAATGAAATTGGTTCATTTTCATCTGTTCCATTGGCAAACATCAAAGAGTTAGATAGTACGTTATGTTGACATGGGTGTGAGAAACCAAATTGTTTTGAGCTATATCGATTGCTACAACCTCTTTGAACAAAGATTGATAATAATCTATCAAATTGTAAATGTATACTTGTTATAATTTCACTTACACAAATTCATCTTTAGATACATTTGTATGATCACAAAATATATATATATATATATATTCAATGCAGCAGCATAGTAGGCAAAACATAGTCTTCATCTCCATTAAATCTATTGAATAATAATTTTTAAAATCCAAGATACAGGATAGAGTGTGTGGTACTCTTATAGTGCGTACCTGTGTGCATTAGAACATCGCTGAAAGAATATGTAAGCTACTGAAAATAGTGATTACTTCTGGGTAGAGAAGTAGAAAACAACGATGGAGGTGTGGTGAGGGAGACTTATTTTTTCAAACTCATACTATTAAATAATTATTTTTAACCATGAGCCTATATTACTTATTCACTTAGTAATTCAGCAGTAAATATTATAAATATTCTTAAACTAAAATATGGTTATCATTATTTGTCTTTTAAAAATATAGTCCTCTAGACTCTCTAATACTAAAGTACTTAACTTCATATCCCATTACAGGATATAGTATACTTCATTTTACCATCCCTCAAATTAATAGTATTTCAAATGATATCAGTAATATAAGATTAGACCAAAATGTTACTGTTATTCTTAGCTATCTGAATAAATTTTTCGGTTTCCATAAGATTTTATTTTCTAGATTAGCTATATTCCATGCAGCTCCATGAAGTTCTGTATTTGTGTGAGATACTTTTTATAAAGCTTTTTTGAGATATAATTCACATGTCATACAACTCACCAATTTACTGTGGTTTTTGTATAGTCACAGTTATGCAACTATTACCACTGTTAGTTTTAGGCCATTTTCATAACCACAAAATAAAACCCTATATCCTATTACAGTCACTTCCCATTTCTTCCCAACCCCCCAGTCCTAGGCAACCACTAATCTACTTCTACGAATCTACTTTCTCTATGAATTTGCCCATTCTGGACTTTTCATATAAGTGGAATCAAACAGTATGTGATCTTTTGTGACAGGTTTCTTTCACTTAACAAGGTTTTCAAGGTTCACCCACATTATATAGTATGCATTGATACCTTATTCCTTTTCATTACTGAATATCCCATTATATGGATATTCCACATTTTGTTTATCCATTTGTCAGTTGATAGACATTTGGGTTGCTTCCATTTTGGGGCTATTATGGATAATGCTGCAATGAACATGTACAAGTTTTTGTGTACAAACATTTTCATTTCTTTGGGATGTATACCTAGGAATGGAATTACTGCATCGTATGGTAACTCAGTGTTCAATTTTTTGAGAAACTACCAGTGTTTTCCATAGTCCTGCACTGTTTTGCATGGTGTGCGAGGGTTCTAATTTCTCCACATGCTTGCCAACGCCTGTTGTTATCCGTCCTTTTGACTAGCCGTCCTAGTGGGTGTGAAGTTGTTGCAGTGTCATTTTGATTTACATTTTCCTGATGGCTAAGGATATTGAGCATCTTTTCATGTGCTTATTGGTATATGACATATTCTTACATTTAATACAAACTTGTTTGTCTTTACTAAATATAAACATGTACCATAGATGCATTTCTCATTAGGTGTTTTGTGTTCCATGTATTTACATGTCAGCACCTAGAAGTCATTTTAGCAGCCCATCTAGTCCTGTCAAATTGGACATTTTAGCCACTATGAGAAATGTGATCTAATAGAGCTTTATTGCGTCACTATGTATAGTGATTTTTCTGATAGTGTCTTATAAGACCATGTTTTTTTTGTTGCAGTATTTCACTGGCCTTGAGTGTGGACATAAGTTCTGTATGCAGTGCTGGAGTGAATATTTAACTACCAAAATAATGGAGGAAGGCATGGGACAGGTAAAGATGCCATTATTATTTTTATTATTTTTTTATTTTAGTTTTTGTTGAATTTCCTATGGTATTTAGACTCGCACAAATATAAACATATGGATTATGAATTGCTTGGGAAGTTTTCTCTAGATTAAAACAACTAAAAGATAATGGAGGCTTTTTTCTATTTACATTGTGACATTCCAGTTAAAAATTCAATTTAAATAATGTTTTCTCAGTGGGCATTAACATTTGTGTATGTCAGGCTAAACTTTTTGAGCAGTTTTTTCAGATCTCTTGCTTTTGCCTTTCAAGTTCTGTGTTGGAAAGTCAGTTATTCAGGTCAGCAGTCCTTATGGTGACAAACACACTCATGCACATACATTTCCTTTAATAGAAAGGGAACCATTAAGGTCCTATAAATGTTTCGGCATCCTCAGAACCGAGCAAAGTGCCTGGCGATGGTAAGCATTCAGTAAATATTTGTTGAATGAAGACATAGTTTAAATTTCAATCTTTTTCAGACCATTTCGTGTCCTGCTCATGGTTGTGATATCTTAGTGGATGACAACACAGTTATGTAAGTATTTCTGAGAGATTCTGCATGTTGATACTGGCCGGTTGGTTCAACCAAATTAATCTGTGCTCAGCACCTCAAAGGAGGTGACATTTTTAAAGTCTGAAAAGACTTTTCTAATCTACGTTCCTTTGTAGCACAAAAGCCCGTTTGTAATTTGGTTCAATGCGCAATCAGTATTTTGGTAAACTTGGCAATGCATGACAGCTAGATTTCAGTAGACCTTGGAATTGGAGAATAGGATATGTCAGTATGTCAGTTGAGGTCCCCTGGGAAGCAGATGCTAATATAGCATTAAAAGGGAAAGAGATAGATTATGGGAGAGCATCTGTGCGGGATAAGAAGACAGGGAGCAGGAGCAGACAGACCTGGATGCAGGCCTGACACCTGTTAAAGGAGGAAGGAGGATTCAGTAGGAAGAGACTCAGACTGAGAAACATCTGTGAGAGCCTCTGGCAGCCCTGCAGGGAGCCCCACTGCATAGGCTGACCATGGAGGAATGCCTCAATGAGCAGAAATGACCAGGCCCTGGTACCCTTCATGCTCAGTCATGGCCTGCGTGCTACCCAGGGAGAATGTGGCCTTAGCTGGAGGCTATTGGCTAACCAATCTCCTTGTGAAAGTTTCTCTTTTGAAGAGAGAAAGAAACTTGAAGAAATAAGTATGGTTCCTAAATTGGGGGTAAAATCCCAGGGTGCTTAATTCCTCAGTGGTGCTGTTTTCATAACCTTAGGCTGCCTAATTGACTTCACTCTAGGAGGATAAACAGATTGAGGGTCTGAACAAACCACAAACAAATGATATAATTGGTCCGGGATCGTTCTGTCCTTTTAAACCCTGGGATTTGAAGGTAGTAAAGTAAAAGCAGCCATAGGCTGTTATGAACAAATGTCTTAACTTAATAAAGCCATGAATTGACCTCATCAGCACAGTTTAAAGTTCACTGATCCCACTTTAACGTCAGTCTACTTTGGTTTACTAAAACATATTCAACTGTTGTCAGCTCTGTGGTAATGCTGTTTCTGTCATTCAGTAAATATCTTAATCCTTCTAGTTGTCCCCCCCGATACTTTCCAATCCCTTGTATTCTTTCATCAATACATTAATTTCATCAATACACTTCATCAGTATAGGTCACTGTATTTTTTTCATCCATTCCACATTTACTGAGAACTTAATATGTACAGGAGAACAAAAAAATTCAGATAACGTTTCTTTCCTCCAAGAGGTATATAATAATAACTAAAATGCAAAGTTTACATTTTATGTATAAAGTACAGTTAGAAACAAATTACCTGAAGAGTTTCGGGGGACTTGACCTACAGGTAAAATTTTGGGTTGAGGGTAATATTGGTAAAAGAAAGGATGCCAAGTAGTTCATGAACTTCTATTAAGTATTCTATTGTAGCTGGAGCACAGAGTAACAGATTATTAGAAATGAGGATGAAAAGAGTTTGACAATTGATGAGTTTTACCTTAAAAGGTTAAAACTGTGATAATAAGATTTGCATTTTAGAAATACAACTTTGATGATATAGTGAAGAATAGTTTAGAGTGGGGAGGAGTTTGGGTAGTGAGATGTGGTTAAGAAGGCTGTAGCTTCATGAAATTTTATTCGTGGGGAAACAGTGAAAATATTTCCAACACCTAAAACAAATGTGGCTAATACCATAAGGGTTCTGACGAATCAGTAAGAAAATCCTATGAGAGAATACGAACAAGCAGTTTGCAGTGAAAGAAATTTAAATGGTCATAAACATTATCTATCATACCTAATTAAATAAATGTAAAAGAAAATCAAAATTATATAGTCTAACTTTTTAAAAAGTTCTTTTTACATTTCATATTGGTAAAAATTAAAGAATTTGGTAGTATCTATCCAATGTCAGTGAGAATTTAGTTCAATAGAGAGTATAAACTTTTGCAACTTTTTTATAATGCAGTTTGGCAATTTCTACAAATTTATATACTCTTTGGTATTTCATCCAATAGTTTAGTCACTTTGACTATGCCATTCTACTGCTTTCTTGCCTCCATCGTTTCTGATAAGTCAGCTATTAATCATATTGTTGTCTCCTGTTCACTGCTTTCAAGATTTGCTGTCTTAAGCTTAAGGTAGTTTGACTATGACATATCTAGATGTGGTTCTCTTTGTGTTTATCCTGTTGGGGTTTCTTGAGCTCTTTGGATATGCAGCCTAGTATAAGCACAGAAAACTGAAAATATTCATAAGAGAATTTTAATAGTGATATCAGGTGGGGGTTAGAAAGAGGGATTTTAATTTTTCACTTTATATAGTTGTATACTATTGGTATATATCTTCCACTTTCTTTTAAATAAATAATTTATTTTAGAATTTAAAATGTTAGTTAAATCAGAAATGTTGTTTTATAAATGTTTAATCATAAAGTCCAGAAACTGAAATGTGCTTAAAAATTTTTTTCTTAGTGTGAAGGAAACTGAATCCATTTCAATCATGATATTACTGGGTTTTTTTAAATTTCCAATTTGATAGATTAAAACTAGGTTCTTGTTTTAATTTGAATTAAACTTATTTGGAACTTGATTTGAAACGGAAACCTGGTTCTTTCCAGAAGACATATTCCCCTATAACTCTCTCAAGTTGAAACTAGCTATTTTCCCTTTATACTTTATGGTCAGGATGTGAAGTCATTTTCCCCTTCAGTCCCAAATGCTGTATTCAGTGTGTTTACTTCATAGAATCCATAGATCCTTTGAGGCTTGTGGTATCCCGCTATATCACAGCCCTTTGTGCTTTTGTGTGCTTGACTTCTTGGTCACTCCCACTTAATTATTCATAGTGCTCACACATCACTCACTGTCTTTTCTTTCTCAGTGCCCATACGTGTAGTCCATTCTATACGATAACCCTGTAGCTCTCAAAATGTAGTCCCCAGGCCAGCAGCCTCAGATCACTTAGGAACTTGTTAAGAATGCACATTCTGAGGCCCAGTTCCAGACTTACTGAGTTCAGAAACTGTGGGAAGGGGCTCAACAGTCTGAACAAGCTCTCCTAGTTGGTTCTGATGCACCCTTAAGTTTGAGAACGACTGCCATATTTTATTTCCCTCTCTACTGATTCCCAGTAAAACCCCCTGCATCCCAGCCACTTACCTCTAAGCCTGCCGCAGATCTACTGTAATTGACTTTGCAGAGTCATTTTTTTGTGTGCCTCTTACTAAAATATTCCTTCTCAGGTTCTGTCCAACCCACTATTTCTTCTCACTCTCTACACTTTATCCACTATTTCTAGGTGTACATTGGAAATTCCCAAATTTATGTCTCCAGGTCAACTCCCTTTTGAGCGTGGGGCCCATATATCTCCCTGTCTGTCAGGCATCTTCATATGTATAGTCCTCAGACCCTGTCTTGTCTCGCCTCCTACTACTTCCACCACCACCAAACTCACTCATTCTTGCTTCCCACTGTCAAAGAATGGCACTATTAAGTGTTAAAGACTTGCCTAAATTAGAAGCCTTCATGATACATATTCCTGATTCATTTTTTTTCTTGCATTTCCCAGTCTTCTTTGCACCACATTCTTTCAGTTCCACATCCTAATTACCCTCAAATCCATCCATGTCTTTGTTCCTACCGCCATTAAGCTCATCCGGGTCTTTTAGATGCAGCTGGCTGCTAAGTGACCTCTAGACCAACTTCCATCACCCTCCAGTTCTTCACACTTGGTATCCGTTGTCCCTCTTGCTCACCTGCGCAGCTTCATCTTATGTCTTTTTTCCTCTGTTCTGGCCACGTAGAACTTGGTTTCTTGAAAATACTGTGTATTTTATTTGCTGTGGGTTTGATTTGATTTCTTTTACTTTTTTCTCCACTGTCTCTTGACTTTCTTACATGCAGTACCCTCTTCCTGTGTTATTCTTCAGTTCTCTTAACCCACTCATCCTCTTAGCCCTTCTTTAGGCCTTAGTTTAGATTTTCATTTGGTTTGGGCGGACATACAATGTGCTCCTTAGCTTCCCCATATTGCCCTTGCCATACATTTTTGTGATTGCTCATATTCTTAGGCTGTAAGCCGTATGACCCCAGGTACCACAGTTCTTTGCTTACTTCCATTAAGGATGTGTAGCTCTAATCTTGGAAACACAACACTGAAAGTCTTTTTTTCACTGACTTTCAATGCCTCTGAGACTTAAATTTTTAAGATTAGTGATTCAGGGCCGGCCGAGTGGCGTGGTGGTTAAGCGCGGCTTGGGAAGCCAGCAACCCCGGTTCAGGTCCCACATATGAGGGCCAGTCACACAGCCCTCAAAAAAAAAACAAAAAAAAAAACCAGTATTAAAAAAAAAGATTAGTGATTCAATGTATTCACCTTTTTATTCCTTCGTACCGGATATGTATTAGGCATGAATCTTTAACTAAGCGGAAATATATTATTCTCCCTTGCTTACATAAGCATATGCCCTCGTTGCAAACTTCAGTGGTTGATTTGTACTGTGATACCATCAAGACTGTTGGCTAAGTGGGGCTCCCCTACACAAACGGCCTCATATAGTTATACTGTACTTCCAAAATCAGGAAAGTGACAGTTAGTTACTTTGAGAATTTTTCTTTGTCCCAAGACTTGTCCTGATGCTTTCGTGAGATTGATGAAAATTATTTCTCTAAATTTTTTATTGCCTGAGACCAAATAAATGTTCATCTATTTCTGTTCATCCTAGCAGTTGGTTAGTTTTTTTTATGTAGGTGTTTAGGGCCTGAAGTTATTTTACTGTATATAGTCTCTCTAGTAATCTTAGGGATGATAAAAAGATAAACTTGTATTTACTAAGTCTTCAGAGACCTTCAAGTAGTGTATACGTAGTCTCATCCTGACTAATCATTGATAGCGTTAACACACATCAGTAATTGTAATGTTCTGATTCTACATCCTGTGAGGTGTGTCTAAAAACGTATGATTTATTTTTATATGTGGGGGTTTTCGGAACAGAGGTGATGACAGGAACTCATTGTCACTTATTTCTAGCAAAATTATGCCAAATGCTTTTTTTAAAGCTTTCAATGACAGATAAGCTCTTTAAAAATGAATCCTAAATTTATGGTATAGATCATGGATACCTCTACTAGCTAATTCTCCACTTGTCTGAAAAGGGCAGATATTTTATTTTTATTTATTTATTTATTTATTTATGAGGGCAGTGTCACTAGCCCTCATATGTGGGACCCGAACTGGGGCCGCTGGCTTCCCAAGCCAACGCTTAACCACCGCGCCACTCGGCCAGCCCCAGATATTTTATTTTTAAATAGATTGTTTTAACTTAGTTCATATAACTTAAGTGCTATTCTTTAATAGCTTTTTCCTGATCCAACAATTTTAAGCAGTATGTCTTGACTCCTTACTATGTAAGGCGAGGAGATTGGTGCTTTCTTCAGCTTTCTCTCTTCTACCTCCTAATTTCTATTAGATGTATAATTAATTTATGTCGTCAACTTTATAGCTATTCTTTTTTATTCTGGAATAGATTCTTTCATGTTTTGTCAACAGGTCCAATCACAGAATTGTAAGCTAGTGCTTTTATAATGTAACTATGTAGATACAACATAAAACCAACCAAATTGAATGGATCCAGAGAGAAGTAAATGTAATTAATCCTCTAAGCCTGTGTTGCTCCAATAAGAATATTCCGAACACCCAAGGCAGCTGATTATTTTTTACATTCTGTTAGTATCTTAAAAATCAGAAATAGGGTTGTGAAGCTGCCAGAATCCTCACGTGAAGTCATATGGTTTGTACCACCTGAGGCAATAGAAAAACTAAACTTTGATTTTCGTGTTATTGCAGTACAGTAGAGCATCTTTTGCAATGGAAAATCGCCTTCTTTCTTAATTATAGTAGACTCAATTTGCTGTGTATTGATTTTTATTTTTCATTAAGTTCTAAAATACATTCAGTGAAATGTGTAAAGTACTTAGCTTTAAAACTGTGTTTTGTTTCATTAATCACCCAGATCAAGGCATAGGGCTTGGCCAGTACCTAGAACATTCATGCTGTGCCCCTTCCCAGACAGCACCTGTCTCACCTCAGCTACCTGTCATAACTTCTGTTACCATCAGTTAGTTTTGCCTGTTCTTGTACCTTACTTAAATGGAATCATGTAGTATGTATTCTTTTTATGAGTATCTGCTTCAGTTAGCTTCATGTCTTTGAGATATGTGCATGTTGTCAAATATATCTGTGTTTTGGGTTTATTTTTTGTTATTGCTATACATTATTTTATTCCCCCCAATAATAAACATTCAGAGTGTTGGGTTTTTGTTTTTTGTTTCTTTTTCCAAAATTTTATTGGGGAGCAGCCATCGTCATTGTTTATACATTGCTTTCATGCTACAGTGGCATGATTGACTCTTTTAAGGAGGGCGCAGCTCACAGTGGCCCATGTGGGGATCGAATCGGCAACCTTGGTGTTATCAGCACCACCCTCTAAACAACTGAGCTAACTGGTCACCTCCCCTGCCCGCCCCCCCCGAGTTTTTTTATGTGTTTGTTTTTTGTCTACTGTGGAAAAAGCTACCAAGAATATTCCTATATATGTCTTTTGGTCGGCATGCACTGGTTTCTTTGGGGTATGTACTCATAAGTAAGATTTTTAGCTTTAATAGAGAGAGCCAAATGGTTTTCCAAACTAAGTGTCCCTCCATACCTCTTAGTTATGTATGACTGCTGTAGTCCTTGCCCACACTTGCAACGCTATGTTTGTAAATTTTAGTCATTATGGTAGGTGTGTAAGAATATCTCATTGTAGGACCGGCCAAGTGGCTCAGTTGGTTAAGAGCTCGCTCAAGAGTGTGAGCTGAGCTCTGAGCAACAGCAGTTCGATGCCATCCCAAGCTGAGTTGCCTTTGAGCTGCCAACAGGTGGCAGGATGGCTCAGCTAAAAAAAAAAAAAAAAAATATTTCATTGTGCTTTGAATTTGCAATTCTCTAGTGGGTAATGATGTCGAACACTTTTCTATTAGCCATGTGGATATTCCTTTTTATGACATGCCCATTTAGGACACTTGCCTATTCTTAAAACTTTGTTACTTTGTTTGTTAATTAACTTGGTATGAATTCTTTAGATATTTTGATATGAGTCTTGTTAGATACATGTATCACAATTATTTCCTCCATCGTTGGGCTTCCCTTTTCTCTTTCAATGATTTTTGATGAATAAAAGTTTTCATTTATGATTATTGCTGTTTAAGAAATCTTTTCTTACCCCAAGGTTGTATTATTTTTAAGTCAGTTCACAGAGAGTTATGGAAAATGCTTCGAGAACTTGACTTTAGAATTGTTTGTCTCGTATTGAATAAATTGACTGCCCCCTACCTTTCTCCACAATGAAATAGAAAAGCACTACTATTGTATTCTAGGTAGGAAATTGAGCATAAAAGCTATAGAATACTATCTGTTTTAAACTAAATGCATAAGGGATCAGAGCCCAAGTTCATACTGAAATAATTTCCTAGTCTCATTGGAAAGAAAAACGAAATGATTTGTCCAGTTATGGTAGTTAATAAAGCAAAGTATGTAGTAGACAGGAGTAAATTGCTGATAATTATTCAACTTTAAAAAATGTTTTTGGGGCCAGCCGAATGGCTCAGTCGGTTAAGAGCTCACTCAAGAGTGCGAGCTGAGCTCTGAGCAACCGCAGTTGATGCCTGAGCTGAGCTGCCACTGAGCTGCCAACAGGTGGCAGGATGGCTCAGCTAAAAAAAATAATTAAAAAAATGTTTTTGAACTATAGATGTAAACTTATAGATTGAAGGGAGGCAGAGAAGGGATGGGGAGGGATGTATGAAGCTGATTCTGTCAGGGGCCTTCTAGGCCATTGTAAGGTTTCTGGCTTTTATTTTAAGATGTAGCTGGGAGAGGATTTAGCACAGAGGAGTGACATGGTCAGACAGGGTTGCTTACTGCTGGTGTTAAAAGTAGACTGAAGTCGTTGCAGGGAGATTGGGAGTCTGTTGCAGCATTCCTGGTGAGAAGTGGTGTTTTGATCCAGGATGGTAGCAGAGGAGGTAGTGAGACATGGTTGGATTTGGATGTAATTTCAAGGTGGAGTCAGTTATTTATGGGGTCTAAGAGAAAGAGATGAGGCAAAGATGAATCTAAGGTCATTTTGGGGAAGATGGAACACAGTACAGCCATTTAAAAGATTTGTGAAAAAAAAAAAAGATTTGTGAATTACTTAAATGCATTGGAAAATGCCTATAATGATATTAGTGAAAAAAACTAAGGTATAACAGTTTAGGTAGTAAGTTCTCTATTTAAAATTGTATATCATACATTTACCGAAAAGAAAAGAATAAAAAGATCCATATTTATAAAAATGTTGAGTGGTTATTCCTCCTGAGTGATAGAGTTACAGGTGATTTTTAGTTCCTTTCTCATGCTTGTGTGTAATTGGTATGTCACGGGGAAACAAACCTTTTTAAAGAAAATTGTCATTAGTTCAAAATTGAAGCATAACGTTGATTTACTCAAGGTGCTATATAAGCATAAGGCATGGTTCAGTACCTGGCATAGCTAAATATATATATATATATATATATAGTATTTATATATATATTGTATATATATTGTTTGTGTGTGTGTGTGTGTATATATATATATATATATATATATATATATATATAGTATTTAAAGTCACCTGGTTTCATATCACAGCTCTCCAGCTATTTCATTTGTAAAAATGGAGAATTATCCCAAAATGCAAGGGTGGTTAAATGCATCTGACACTGTGCTCAGAATGTATGTAGACATTCATTTGAAATTTAAGTTGTCTACCTTCCCTATGAGAGCTGCCTTCCTTATGAGAGTTGGCATAGTAACTGTTTTCAACATAAATGATGACGGTGGTCTTTGTCAAGGCAATTAACTTATGAATGACCAGGATGAGATTTGCCTTCTTAAGAATGTTTAATTCTCAAGGATGGGAGATCACTTTTTTTTCTTCCCTATCACCAGCTAAATTGTGGCCTAGTAACTAAGACCTGTTAACCTTGGCCTAATAGCTATGGCTGACCTTTGTTCTCACCAGTCCTGGTGGGCCAAGCAAGTGGTAGACTAGGCTACTTAGGCTAGACTCACGTATAAGAAATCATTAGGGGAAAAAAAAAAGTCATTAGAGTTTGTCATATCAGAAAAGCATTATGGGTAATAGAAGTAAGATGTGTTTGGGAATTAGGGCATTTGACTTTGGGTCTGGTTCCTTCCTTATCTTTTTTTGTTTGTTTTTTGGTTTTTGGTTTTTTTAAGGGCAGTGTCACTGGCCCTCACATGTGGGACCCAACCGGGGCCGCTGGCTTCCCAAGCCAGCACTTAACCACCGCGCCACTCAGCCGGCCCTAACGTTTTTGGTTTTTTTTTAAATTCAAAGTATATAATTTTCGTCTGTTCATAATGTGCAACCATCTTCACTATCTAATTCCAGAACATTTTCACCACTCCCAAAAGAAATCCCATGTCCATTAAATAGTTACTTCCCATTCCCTCCTCCCCATAACCCTGACATCCACTCATCTGTGTTCTGTCTGTACAGATTTGCTTATTCTGGATATTTCATTAAATGGAGTCATACAGATGGAGTCATACATTTTTTGCTTCTGGCTTCTTTCACCTAACATAATGTTTTCAAAGTTCATATGTTGTAGCATGTATCAGTACTTTTTTGTGTGTTTGTGGCTAAATATTTCATTATATGGATAGTTCATATTTTGTTTTTCCGTTCATCAGTTCTTGGATATTTGTGTTATTTCCACTTTTTGTGGAAACGTGTTATATCACCATTTCTTGGGAAGTTCTGTTGAACACCTGGTTTTAATTCTCATGGATATATATACCTAAGAATGGAATTAGTGGATCATATTGTAATTCTGTGTTTAACTTTTTGAGGAATCCCCGTATACACTATTTTTAGACATCAGTTTCAACATCTGTGAAATGTGTAGGTTTAGCTCATTTAAAAAATACTTATAGAACTCTTTTCTACAGGCCAGGCAGTCTGTTGGACACAAGGGATCCTTTTATGGAGCTTATTGTTAGTTGGAGACTGGGGAGCAGGAAGGCAGATATTAAAACAAATGATTATATAGACAACTATCTAATACAAATTATGACAAATTCTATAGAGGAGATGCGTATAAGGTGCCCTGAGAACAGAGAGAAGGTTGTCTACATCTAAACTGGGGTGAGGAATTGTCAGAAAAGGCCTTCTTGGGTAACACTATATTTTAGCTGAATGAAGTGAAATAATAATAGTAATAGCATCTAATATTTATTGAGTGCTTACTATTTGCCAGCCACTGTTTTAGTCTCACAACTGTATTTCTACTATCCGTTTTACAGATGAGTAAACTGAAAAACGGAGGGGTCAAAGAACTTACCCTCAGTTCATAGCGCGGAAATTGTAAAGCCAGCTATTCAGACCTAGGCTGTCCTACCTCAGAACCCGCCATGACATTCTTCCCTTTCCTTTCCTAGCAAAAGCCTCTGAGGAGGGGTGGTGCTTACTATTTTGTGAGGGTACAGATGTGACAGGAGTACACTGAGAGTGATACAGGCCTCAGTGGGGGGGGGGGTCTTATTGAAGGAGAGCAGTGAGATAAGCTCAAAAATTAGATCAGGCCAGATGGTACAAAACTTCCTTATTCATTTAAAGATTTTAATAACGAGGTTGGACTGTGTGCATGTTGGATACAGTTCTTACTGACTTTGTTACTGCTTAATCTTTTTCTGCTTTAACACCATTTTTTTTTTTATAACACAGGAGTGTTTACCATTAAAACTAATCAAACTTAAGCTTCGGGGTTCATTACTTTCATGGGTCCCTCTGTTTCCTAGAAATTGTTGTGAATTATAGAGTGTTCTAGATGGACAAGAGACGCCAGGGTGCAATTAGAAAGCATTTCTTATAAATTACCACGAGATTGCAGAAGAAGGCCCTCAAAATTATATACACCAAAATCTGGATCTGTTTCTTAACATTCTGTAACATCTATTTCACACACTGATTTTGGGGGAAGGGGTCTGGGGGAAGGGGTCTGAGGGAAGGTGGGTGAGAATTACCGTCTTAAGGCAAGATACCTAAATTTGGCAATAGTTGGTAAGTCATTAGATCATAATACAAACTGGGTAAAAATAGAAAATTTAGAATATAATAAATATGGGGAAAATGCCTATCAAAATAAAACTATAGAAACTTTGAAATTACTGTTTTGATTACTACAGTTAAATTTATGGATAGTTTGTGTGCAATTTTTTATAATATTTTTAATTTAGGGCAGTTTTATAGCTATAGCATTGAAATTTTATTGTATAAATGTAGGAAATACCCTTGGCTGAAAACTTCCTAATAAACTATTTTTATTCTTGCTTTCAGGCGCCTGATCACAGATTCAAAAGTTAAATTAAAGTATCAGCATTTAATAACAAATAGCTTTGTAGAGGTAAGTGATTTCTCTTAAGTTTTCCTTCTTTAAATAAAAATAATTATTTATTAATAGAAATACTAGTTTTTCTCATATGAAAATACTTGACAATAAGATACACCTTTGCCATAAACGTGGGTGATGGGCTTTATTTATGAAGCATACCAAACACCTTTATTCTCAGAGGAATGTGACAAATCAATAAGTAGCTGTCGCTTCATAAATCTTGAACTTTGATAATAAAATTATTTTTATGGTATTCTTTATTTATCCCTTGCAGGGAATTGTAGCTGATGATTAATTATGTCATATTTAATCATGTTTGGCACTCTAACTCTGCCATATCTCTGCTTGTTTTAGCTTCCATTGCCAGTAAAGTTTGTTAATAAAATGTAATAATTAAGTGTTTTTATCAGAACAGAGGTCTGCAAACCATGGCCTGCCTGGCTTTCCAAATAAAGCTCATTGTTCTGTACGGCTTTGTGCTCCGGCCGCAGAGCTGTGTAGTTGGTATAGAAGCTAGTGAGCATGTGGGGCCAGAACCCTTTACTGTCTGGCTCTTCACAGAAGCTGGCCAGCCCCTGGGTGGGAGCATCAGTGTAACTTGATATTTGAACTTGAGAACATAATTTTCATTTCTATTAGAGATGAAACTGGTTGTCAGGTCTTTTAGAATGTAGTATATTTTAGGAATCATAGTTCTTTTTAATGGTCAGTAAACTTGAATTCTGGTGTACTGTTCATCCATGTTTTATTCCAGAACAAAATGCTTTAAAAGTTGTTTCCTTTTGAAAGAACTAAAATGTATCCTGTGCCATAGTTTAGAAACAGGCTCTTGTTCTTTGTAGAACTCTTTATGGTCAGAAGGAAAAATTACATGTATCCCTTAGCTTGTTTCACACTACTCTATCCCCTAAACACCTTTCCTGAGTTGGAGTGTATCTTGTTTCCCTGCATCTTTGAAAATTGCCCTGAAATTGAACCAGTTCATAAACAAATTGCTACTTGTTAATGATCACATAACGGGTAATTGTTTTTAAAGTTTCTCAGTGGGATTTTGAACATAGAACAAGAGGAACTTATGTATTTTATAAAACCAAGTCTTCAAGGGATCTATAACCTTGGAAAAACGGTACATCCAAAAGCATTGCTGTATAAGACTAGGTAATGGTGGCAGGTTTTTACATGCTTTGCCCCTTGCACGGGGGAAGCAATTAAATAATTGCTTGGTGTACTAGGGAATCTGGAATGGTGGTTTAATTACTGTCATTCTTTATTTTCTTACTTGTGTCTCAGTGCAATCGACTGTTGAAGTGGTGTCCCGCCCCAGATTGCCACCATGTCGTTAAAGTCCAATATCCCGATGCTAAACCTGTTCGCTGCAAATGTGGGCGCCAGTTCTGGTAAGCTAGTGATTGCCGACATTGGAATAGTGCACACAGCTTTTCTGTTCATTCTCGCCAGTAAAAGAGAGACATGGGACAGGAACTCAGTTTCTCTCATTTCTGTTTGACTGCTTATTTTGTCAAGTTATGCTTGGTTCCTTTATGACTCTTGCTCTGTTTTCAAGTTATCTCTTATCGGAAGAAAATACACAGAACTTTTAAATTTTCTTTGCTCTAGTTTAGTCTTATTCCTAGAAAGAAAATGTGCAGATAAATTTGGAAAGAGAAAGTATGGTTGACTAAGCTTTTTAATTAAGTTTTCCTACGGCTCCTCTGGCCCCAGCTTTCTAGGTAACCTGGGTTCTTGGAGCTCTGTTGCATACTTTTCAGCCTTTGAATTCTAGATTTCGACTTACCAGAGAATTTCCAGTAATCCCACATGTTAGAGAGTTAAGATGATCTTCCATTCTTTTGTGGATCTTTTAGGAATGAGAAGCCCGTCAAGCCAAGGGGCTCTGGAGCTAGCAAATAGACATTTTATTGGTATTCCATACCATCCTTTTTTCCTCCAAATATATAGAATTAGACTTACACATGATTAATATTAAATATTTCCAAAAAATATCAGGTAAATGCACAGACGTTATATATGTGTAAAATAAATGCTATTTTGGTAATTATTAAATATACATTATTGTTTCAGAGTTTACCAGGTAGACAGCTGGTGGAGTTTGATTCCATACCTACTTTTAAATGTATTTCTAGTATGAAATAACTCGAATACAGACTAAAGCATAGAGAATAACAGCAATGAGTACTTATGTAGCTACAACCCAGCTTAATCAGAATCAGTATTTTGTTTGCTTTTTTAATTAAGAAATAAAATAGATACATTAGAAACTCCTTGGTTCCCTTCTCCATCCATCCCATTCCTTGTCCGTTTTCCCAGAAGTAATCATTATCCTGACTTCATTTAAATTGATAGCACTTTGTTCCTCTCATGTGCAAAGGATTTTTCGCATTCCTAAATTACTTGATTAGCTAATTTATTAGCCATCCCGTGGTTACTTTTTCATAAACATTGGTGTTTGTTTATTCTTAGTTTATACTTCTTAAACAACTAGTACCTAGAAAACAGAAAGGCATTAGCAATTAGTATATTCTTAGAGAATATTTAGTCACACTCTTGTTTTACATCTTGTTTAGTACAGTTTATCTCTCCTAGTCTGAGGTTCATTTTTTTGTGTCATGCAAAGATGTGGCCTGTTTGTTTCTCAAATTGCTTACTGTGCATTAGTACTAAATTATATATTACCCTACAACATGAGACTTTTACTCTTCATTTTGGATGTTATTGAAAGATTTAATGTATGCTGATTGGTTGAAATTTAAGTTCAAATTGTGAAAATGATTTTAGTTTGGCTTCAGTTAGAGAATGGTTGTAGCAAGGAAACTATACATATTTAAAATGATCAGAAAAACACAGATCTAACTAAACTGACTTTTTTGTGTATCTTAACAGTTTGGTAGCTGTTTAGATAGTCATTTATTATGAAATCAAATGACTCCTCAAAGCATGTCTTCATTCTCATAGTCATTCTTCATTCACACACATATACCCAGTACACTCTGGTCCTAATACTAAATTCTGAATAATTTACTGTAGAATAAAATACACATGATTCCTGCCTGTGTATTTGCCAGTCACTAGAAACTGGTGAAAATATTGAAGAACTGTAAAGCATGAAACAGCTTGCTTGTTTGTTTACATACTTACAGTAACTGGACTTAATTCTTTTAACTCTTCTGTTATTTAACAGCTTTAACTGTGGAGAAAATTGGCATGATCCTGTTAAATGTAAGGTAAGCTTGACTGGCATTTTCATTTTTAAATATTGTAGTAGAGCACTTCTAAGACTTGGTGACTAAAAACCACAGCCTACAATTTTGTCTTTTATCCATTAGTAGATAAAATATTTTATTTTGCCCTTTTTATTTTAGATGATCATTGTGTGTATTCAGGGAGTATTCCTTAGGAATAAACAAGCCAGCTCCTGTTATCAGGATAACTGTGGTTAAGACACCTCCCTCAGCAGGCCTTGTAATTAGCTAAGGGAAGTGACACACCTTGGAGCTGGGCTTCTCATCAAGCTCCAGGTTCCCCTTTCAGCCTCAGCCAGCGAAGGTTGATTTTGTAGACTGGACATGAGAACTACAGGATTTCCTTGATTTAAAAGGAAGTAAACCCAGTGATAATTTGGTCCTTTGACTTTTGTATTTAAGCTTCACTGCATTTAAGAGTTGAAGTAATTTGCTATCCTCCTTCTTAAGTCTTTTGTTGTACCCTAACAGTTGTTGTTTTCAAACAGTGGTTGAAGAAGTGGATTAAAAAGTGTGATGATGACAGTGAAACCTCTAATTGGATTGCAGCCAACACAAAGGTTGGTATTTTCCTTCAGTGAATTCTTGGTACTGAGGAACTGATAATGATAGGTGCATCAGCATTAGCAAAAGCAGTAAGTTTACCTGGTTAAGGGCCTTGTTTTCCCTTTTTCTTGAGTAAGGTTTGTTTTTTGGTTTTTTTCCCCAGAATAATTGCCTATTAATAATTTTTCTTTGTTTTAGTGTTTGAGCTTATTTTATTGAGTACTATACTGTAATATGCACACTACTCTAGAAGTTTTCCTTTTTGGGAAAACATTAGTTTCCTCTAGAAGTAAGGCTGATAATTTTTCTACCCAGGCATTTGATACAATGCCTTTTCATAGGGTTCTTGGCTGGTTTTTAGCATACAAATGTAGACTTTAGGCCTCCTAGCTTGGTTTTACTAGTCTAATTTGCATCTCTGCCTTTAAAAATCCCCAGAGTTTAACTTTTAAGGAATCATTCTTTCAAGCAGCATATAATCAGCATAACTGAGTAACTTTTTATTATGTAACATCTTTAACATATTAAACTTCTATAATATGGTTTATTAAGAGACTTGATTCTTGAGAAATAGAAGTTTGGGGGTAATGTGGGTATCCCTTGGTTTTTTGTTTTTTATTTTTTGAGGTTCATTGTTCAGTATACTGGTTTCAAAATTCAAACTCTTTATGACCATGACTCACTTATTTAACACTAAGCAAGTATCTTACAAATGTGAGTAATCTTGAGTACTCTTGTTTTCTATCACTAAGTAATAAGCAAACATTTGAATCCCAGAAGTGTACCAGCCAATCTCTTAATAGGAAATTGTATAAATATCCAGTTTTTATTTAATTCAGTCTCAGGTTTCATCCATATAGGAAGTGACTTGGGTGATGAATCATAGGGTTATTCGTGGGCTATTCATTTAGTATTGTCTTTCACATGTGAAGATGATGCTTTAAAGAATACAGAGTTGTTTGACCAGTGTTAGTTATAGCTTTGTACTGTTCCATCACTCACTCAGTCACAAAACAGTAAGAATATGGAGTGCTTAACTGATGAAAACACACAATTTTATACCATTAGTACCCTGCTCTACCCAAAAAGAATAAAAAATATGTACTCATTTCTATCTCTCAGAAAGCATTAGCTGTGAAACAGTGAGTCCTGTAACATAGCACAAATGCCCACATCTTTGAGCAACGTATGGTTGAAATTAAATAATATTTTTGTGCTCTCCAAAACCATCATGATAAACATAAGTCATGTCACTTGTGAAAACCTTACTATAATGTCAGGAAGTGGTTACTTTTGTTTTTCCGATCCAAGCCCTCTTTTTTAAAGCCCCAGAATCCTTAAATGTGCTTTGCAAAACTAGTATTTAGAACATGGTAGCTAATTTTCTCTAAGTAGTTTGATTAATCTCTGGCCCTCTTTCTTCATCTAGAGAAATCCCCGAATACTCTAAACCCCCAAGATGTTTAATACGAGTATAGGCTTGGGTATATTTGACTTTGTTTAAAAGATAGATTGTTGAGGAAGAATGAGAATTCGGAATTACTAATTTCTCTACTTGGTAGTTTTGCAGTGAAACGGAAGAGTTTTTCTCTTGAGGTTTCAGAAGCTTGTATTTATTAGCTCCTTAAATAGATTTACACATTGTCAATGGTATTCCAGCATATTGAGAGCTTAATACTATTTGGTTAATTATAACCAAAAAATATAGAGTGAAACAGATATTTTAGGCCTTGAACTTGCTTTTTTGGGAAAACGTAAAACTTCTTAGGAGAGTGATTCCAAAAATTTGATGTAAAATGTATGATTAAAAATTCCCATATTGACCTATTTAAAATTACTGTAATTTATGGGCAGTGTAGTCTGTTTCACAAAGGTTGAATTGTGCAAATAACAGAATAGGTGCTGCTCCCCCCCCATGTGGGAGTTACAGACGTCAAATACAAATACAGCAAAACTATAAGCTTTATATTTTATTTATAGTTTTATTAAAAATAATAAGTTTGATTTTTTGAAAGATAAAAAACAGGCCTGCAGGGTAATAACTTTGACTCACTTGACTCACCAGCAACCAAGAAAATGAAATAGACGGGGGAATAGAAACATGATCTCTGTAGCACAGCGGTAAATGGACAACAGTGAAAATAATTTAAAACAAGGGTATTTGGCAGAAGAGAGCTGAGAAATTCAGTAACCACAAAAAGAATTTACCAGTCCCACTTGCCTGACTCTTGAGATCAAATTGCTTAGGTTTAAATCCTGACTCTACCATTTGCTATCTGTGTGACCTGGACCAGTTACTTTATTATTTTTCTCTCCCTTAGTTTATTCATCTGACCAATAGAAATAGGAATAGCACCACTATAAGGATTATGAGTTAATGCATGTAAAACACTGAGAACAGTGTGGGATACAGAAGGTACTTATTTCTAGGTGACACTAGAGAATATATTTATGTGAACAAAATGTTTACCTCCCATGAAACTATTATTACTATGTGTATGGTTAAAAGCATTTAAAATGTTTTTGTTCTCCAACCCCACTAAAACAAATCCTTAAATTGTTGTATATCTTAAAAGCCAGTAATAATGATAACATCTAATTTTCAGTAGTACTTCTTAAGTGTTCAACACTGTTCTAAGTGCTTTACATGTATTAACCCCATTAAATGTGGTATTTAAAAAAAAGAATCTAAAACTGGCTTCTCCTCAGTGGTAGTAGTACAACCTAGTGTAGCATTGACACCAACTTTATAGTTTCTCTTCATAGGAATGTCCCAAATGCCATGTCACAATTGAGAAGGATGGCGGTTGTAATCACATGGTCTGTCGTAACCAGAACTGTAAAGCAGAGTTTTGCTGGGTGTGTCTTGGCCCTTGGGAACCACATGGATCTGCCTGGTAGGTTGGGGAAATGAAGGGAAGAATATGTTCACATAAGTATGTGCTATATGCCGTTTATCATGAATAAGGTTTCTACCTCACGGAAATCACCATCTAACTGGGGCGCCAGCTAAGTGAATACACTGTGTGATCAGTGTTAGACGTCTATATCAGCTATGCAGAGAGAGGGATTAATTAGGCATATTTCACAGAGGAGGTAATTACTGAGATGAATTGTAAGGAGGATCAAGAGTTCGTTAGTTGAAAAAGTGTTAGGAAAAACATTCAGGGCAAAAGGAGCAGCATGAACAAATGTAGAATGATGGGAACGTATGTGACTTATTCAGAGGAGAGTTGCATTGTCTAATATGTCTCTCTAGGCAATAGCTGAAAACGAAGAGACTTGACAAAACCCACAGTGTGGTTGTGTTTTACTTAAGCTAGCTGCCCACTATCAGACAAAAAATTTGCCCCAAACTTTGAAAATTGCCCAACACAATCCAGATTTTTAGCTTCTCTTTGAAGCAGAAACAGGCCTGCAGTTTCTGCTTGGCAGCAATCACCTGGAATTGATTAGCCCTTTCAATGGGGCCTTTACTTTCTAGCTTGATATGACTCCCCAAGACTGAAGCTTAATGGCATTTGCATGTGTCCTGATGGCACTAACCGCAGTTAGTAGAGATATACATACCTTTGCTCCATGCATCAATTTGGGAAAATGCAAGTTAGACTGAGGATGCCTTGAATTTTGAGAAAACTGGGAGCTAGCACATCTTTTGGTAAAAGTGAAGTATTTCTGAGTGGAGTGTTATAATATGCAAATGGTCCGTTTCACTAATTTGAGTTACCTACCTATCTCCTATTGGCATTTGAGTTTGTGGCCCCTCCTAAGTTGTGGGGAATAGGAAAAGAGAATGTAGACTGGGACCTGAAGTAGTTAGGACGTTATCAGGATTTGAAGGGAGTGACATGATTGGGCCTGTTATGTGGGTGAGAAGGCTCTGTAGTATATTCTTTATGTACGTTATCTCATAACGGGTGCTTTGTAGAGAATGGATGGGAGGGGAAGAAACTGCAGGTTCAAGACAAGGTGAGGAGGGTACTTAAGATAATGGCAGGTCTTCCCTTTTAGTTTCTCATTAGTTTCATTAGTTAGAGGAATAGCATAAGAGATTACTTGTCTGAAGTTAATTCTGAACCAGGTAAAAACTTAATTGGTTAAGTGGAAGTAAAAGAAAGTGATTTTGCCACTGTCAGACCCAAGGAGAAGGGTGTTTGGGTTTTAGCCAGACAGGTATTCTAGATTTTAAGGAGGCAAATTGGAGGATTAGCATTCCCAGAAATTAAGTCCACTCTATTTAAACAAGCAAAGTGAAGGAGAGGGAGTGGGAAAGAAGAGTTATTAAAGAGATGTATTTTTGTGTGTAAGATAATCTCTGGTCACAACTTAAATTTTGAATGAGCTGTAGTAAAAACTGAAAAAGGGCACAAAACGAATGATGGGTACAGAAGAATGAAGAATGGTGGGAGTGTATGAAGCATTGCCTGTGTCTTGCCTTTCCCCGTAGCTAACATTGCAAGTGAGCCCTGCTCTGCTTTCTTTTCTAAATCTGAAAATGCCTCAGAACCTTCAAACTAGCCTTGCAAGTAAAACGACCAGTCATTTGTCCTGAAAATTCTTAATGATGGTGGCAGAGTAAAGCTCAGACTGAGGCTTATAAATACCTAAAAAAGCATCAAAAGGAAAATACTAAGGATGTATCGATAGGAAGAAGAGGTGTTAGTAGTTGACCAGTAGAGGGCAAGGAGAAGCGATCTTTGGCCTAAATGAAGTAATTATTGGTAAGATAGGATTCTAAGCCAGGCTGGGGGAAATGAATAAATCCCCTGACCCGGGTGAATTGTGGCCTGGGTTACTTTAAAAACTTGAAGATGAGATCAGTGAGTCATTGTTGGTTATTTCTGAATAATTTTGGAAAATAGGAACCAAAGACTGGAAGCAGACAAAATGTAATTCCAGATTTTATAATTGATTCCACAAGCTACATATGAACCACATAACCAGAATCAAAAGGTATTATTAGGATGATGAATTAGGGAATGTTTTGTAGATCTCAGCAAGATATTTTGGTGTGGACTGAGCAGTTTGTGGCCTAGGCTATGAATACAGACAGGGAAGGATACTTGGGATTAATTAAAGGATCATTTCTTGGAGTATGGATAATGGATTTGTGTCTTCCTAATGGAATGCTTTAATGTTGTGCTGAAAAGCATTGTCCTTATTTATTTATTTTTACATAAACTATACTGCTTTTCTGGTCAGTTTTATTAATAACATTCATGAACTAATAATATGAGAATCTTGCATGCATTTTGGGGTAACATCAAATAGGGATATTGACTATATAGACCATTAAAATCCTGAAGAACTTGACAAGCTAGAACACTGGATCCAGTTTAACAAGATTTACATTAAAATCAAAATTCTTCCTTTAGTTCTACAAAGATCACTGGTAAAAGATCCTGGCGACATGACTGCAGCATGTGAACAGTATACTCACTGCTTAAGAGCCGGGGACTCAGCTGGCAGACATGCATGAGTTTAATCCAGCTCGGAAACTCTAGTTTTGTGACCTTGAGAATGTTACTTATCTTCTCAAAACCTAGTTCTTCGTCTGCTCAATGAGGATAATAATAATACACATTTTATAAGGTGATTGAGGGGATTAAATGTGACAGTACATTTCAAGTTCTTACTAAGTGTATTGCATATAGTAAGCACTTGGTAAATATTAGCTGCTTCCATGATAGAGGCTCCTTACAGGAAGAGGAAGAATAAGC
The DNA here is from genome assembly GCA_033961575.1 of Aselliscus stoliczkanus. Taxonomy (NCBI): domain Eukaryota; kingdom Metazoa; phylum Chordata; class Mammalia; order Chiroptera; family Hipposideridae; genus Aselliscus; species Aselliscus stoliczkanus. The sequence continues at coordinate 60,290,825 of CM066732.1, read as the reverse complement.
AGGACAGGGACAGGCCCGCCTCAATCATCTCCACTCGGCTGACTTCTCCGGGCAGGCTTCCGTCTGCCCCTCGTTTTGTGTTTCATTCGGATTTTAGTGACGTATAAACTGTATTAGCGTGTAGAGCACATAACACAACGTCTGTTACATGCTTGCCTGTCAGCTGTTAATTGCTCTGGTTTATAAAAGAGAAGAGAAGAAGGTGAGTAACTCTGGAAACATGGGGAGTATTTGGCCTGCATAATAGTTATCCTAGGAGATGAGATGATCTCTTTCTTCAGAAATTGAGTTAGAAGTTCAAACTACAGTCAGTAAATGGAAGTTCTAGGATGACAGTGTTTTGTAATGATTTGAGGTGAGCTGATTTGGAATGGACTGCCTCAGGAGGTGGGAATTCCCTGTTACTGGACAGAGAACTGATAGACTGTTCTAGAGAGGATTCCAGCTCTAAGTATGTGTTAAATTCAACAACAGTGAGTTCCTCCCCTTCAGCCTGGTAACTGTCATTATAATGGTAGAACGTTGGGTATATCAACCCATCAGTGTATCTCTATAAAGGAGAATATTGGTTGTAGGTATTAATCTGGGCTAAAATTCTGTGCTTTGTTCCCTTTTATTTGTTCCCTTTTCATTGATTTATGGCTTTATGGAATCTTCCTTTACTTTAAGGTACAACTGTAATCGCTATAATGAGGATGATGCAAAGGCGGCAAGAGACGCTCAAGAGGTAGGTGCATTTATTGGGGTAACAGTCGAACAGGGTGTGCATTGAATGTTTACTGGGGAATAAACTAGCAGAAGTTTTCAATTTTGAAAGATGTATGAAAATATACTGTAGTGATTACTGGGCATCTACGTAGACTTAGAAAGGGAATCTTATCCAAAATGCCTATCAGGAGCATTCCTATTTATAGGTTTGTTTGCTCTCTTTTTATTAATCTAGTCATGTGTCATGTAGTACAATTCCAGGTTTCAGTAGTCAGGGTGTCAAGATATTCCGTCCCTTGGGCCAGCCGAGTGGTGCGGTGGTTAAGCGCTGGCTTCGGAAGCCAGCGGCCCCGGTTCGGTCTCACATATAAGGGCCAATGAGGCTGCCCTCAAAAAAAAAAGATTTTCTGTCCCCGGCAAGGAGACTAGAGAACAGTATTTGCTAAGTAGCTCTGCTGCTGTTCATGTGCAGCCTCACGTATATTTTAATCCTTTATTGTTTTTTAACCTCATTGTACATCAAGTACTGTAATGACAATAGGTGGGCTCCTTTGGAATGGACTGCCTCAGGAGGCGGAAAATTAATTCCCTGTTTACCTGATAAGGAAACAACCACTGTTATAGAAGGGATTCAAACACTAGGTGTTGATTAGATTGATTAAACAGCACTTCCAGTGCTTTTCAGGATGGTGATTCTGTCGTTGTAGACTCCTGGAATTCCTTACATTCATCCATTCCATACTGAAATTCCCCAGTTGTACCCAAAATATTTTCAAATGGTTTTCCTTGCCAGGATGCAATCCAAAATATGATGGTTCTTCTTGTTCACTTATTAAACATTCCCTTAAAATTTATTTCTAATTAAAATAGCATAAATTTATTTCTAATTTAAAATACCATAAACACAAAAGAATGTCTATAAACCTAGTCTGTTATATTGTTGGAAGTGAAAGTTCTGTATCTCACTTTTTTAAGAGGCTGGAAAATTATATTTTGTATTTATAAATGATGAGTGGTGTTTCACAGACTTTCACAATGAATTCCAATGTTCATTTAAATTATATTCATTATAATATTACTGTTTAAACATAAAACCAGCTATAAACTCTAATGCTTTTGTACAACTATATAACCAAACCAAAAGAAGTATAAAACCAATGAAACTCAAGTTAAATTAATTAGACAGATAAATTGTTTGCTGAAATTAAATTACTGTTGATAGACTGTTATATAGTTGTCTTATTTTTAAATTTAGTGTAATTATACTACTAGTGCTTTGTGATAACCTATCCTCCTACCTGTTTTCTATATCTCAGGATAGCAAACACTTATTCCTACATCACATCATGATTTGATTTGATCAGAATTCACTATTGGTACATTAATTTTGGTTCTGTTACAAGTTCATTCAGAGGGTTCGGTGTTTATGTTTTTTTTAGGTTATTATCAGATTTTTAAATATTTTTAAATTCCACGGTCTTTTTAGACCGGATGATTGATTTGGCACCCTTACCCAACTCACATCTAATATCCTTAGACTCTACTTTGAGGTACATCACCCCATGTAATTTTGATATAAAAGTTCTAAAATCACAGTCATGTTTTTCTAGCTTCCCATTTGGACTTAACCCTACTGTTGCATTTTGTATTTACCTCAGTTTGTCATTGCATCTCCTGTTGTGCTTTTTGTTGTTGTTTTTGTTGTTGTTTTTTTAATCTTAGCTTTTTCTCCCTTATGGCTTTCTTTTTGTTTTAAGCAATTATGGTTGTCTTAGATCATACTGAAGAGACGATAAACTTTCCTAAAACTGTTTTCTAACTTTGATAATTCTTGAGTCCACAGAGAAATGTTCTTTATTCTCTTTTGCCACATTATATTTTTCCTAATTACTGTAGTGAGATTTTAGTTTTTTACTTACCCTGAATGAAGAGTAGTCTAGCTAGATCTAGCCAGATACAGGATTTGCCAATAGAGGGAATGTGTGGGATTGTCCATGGCCTCGCCTGGTTTTCATTTGGGCACTAGTAGAATCCCTTTCTGGGACCTACAGGGAGGGAGGGCAGATTATTGTGTGTAGTTTCTAAGCCAGTTCCTAATTCTTCCTAGATTTTAGATGCTAGAATGCATTAATTTTCTAGTTCACACCTATTGGACTAAATTGGAATTTTCTGATCTTATGGGTGGACAGGGAAAGATTTCATACGGGTGCCTTTGTTTGCCTCTTGAGTAGGAGCCATGCCTTCTAGTAGAGCACACCACTACATACCCACCTGGCCTCTTCTTTTCTTACTTCTTCCACTTCCGTACTCTGGCCTAGTGTGTACTAGGAATTATAGTCTTAAAAAGTACTAGACAGTTGGTACACAGTCCAGAAAGAGCACTGGGGGTACTTTGAGTGCTTGGGAAAGGTGTACCTGTGTTATAGGAAGCTTTTGATGTAATATACTATGCCACAGTGCTGACAGTGGTGGGCATTTGAATTTTCTTATGTTCTAGGCAGAATTGTTGGTCATAGTAAGTCAAGTCCTCTAATATCATACATTTTCATATGGTAATTTAAGTTTTCTATTTCGTCCTGGGAATTTGACAGTCTTAAAAATACTGGTGCTTTTGGCTGGGGTGCGGGGGGATAAAATGCCAAGCAGATTACTTATATTTTTAGATATAATTGCCATAATTTTTATATTATTCATATATATAATAAAATAACAATATTTTAACCTAATAATGATTAGATGTAATTGGCATAATTTTCCAGTGTATAAGCATTGATTTTTTTTTACCTATCTGATTTGAAATAACTTGGCTTGTGTAGGTTTTTGTGATATTTCAATGTTGTAAGATCCTGGATCATGTAATTGGCTAATTCTGTGGTTCAGAGTTAGTATTTCTAAGCAAGACACCAACCACAGGGCGTAGTTTTGTCTGTTTGCAGGCTTTAAGGCATAAGGAGAGGAAGAGGAGGTGATAGTAAAAGAAAAGAACTATGTATGTGGTGAGAAACCCTTTTATAGTGATTGCATTTAATAAGCATTTATTAATCATTTTCTGCATATTAGGTGCTAGAAATAACAAGATCACTTTTTTCAAAGTCCATCTCTTCTAGAGATTTACAGTGTAATGGGAAAGACCTATGTGAATTTTTTTTGCAGTGTGATAAATAATATAAAACAAATGTAGACCAGGTATATTGTTTTGTTGGGGTTTTTTTTTTGGTAATACTTCATGTGTCTTTACCATTATTATGTTTGTATATGTATTTATTATATATTATAACATATTTTATAATTATACATATATATATATATATATTTCTTTTAATTAGCTTCAGGTATACAACACAGTGCAATAGTTATACTTTTTACCCCTCAAAGTGACAACCCCCCTCCCCCAATTCTCCCCCCTACTCTTCCCCCCCATATCATACTATCTATTACAGTTCCCTTGACTCCCACCATATAATCCACATCCCTTGACTATCTATATATTCAATTACAGTTGGCATACAATACTACACAACATCAATTTCAGGTATACAGTGCAGTGATCAAGCCTCTACTCCATCCATGAAGTGGTCTTCCTAAGAAGACATGTGACCATCTGACACGCCACAAAACTTTTACAACATTATTATATTCCCCAACCTGTGTTTCATATCCCTGTGGCAATATTGTAGTTGTCTATTTATGCTGTCTAATCCCTTCCCCTTCCCTCTTATCCCCACCCCACTCCCAACTAGCAACCCTCAGTTTTTCCTCTATATCTATGAGTCTGTTTACTTTGATCGTTCATTCAGTTTTTCAGATTCCACATATAAGTGAGATCATATGGTACTTGTCTTTCTCCGACTGACTTATTTCACTTAACATAATAGTCTCTTCACAACAGTATCAATTACATTCCCAGAACTGCCCCCATATCCCTGCAGCAACATTGTAGTCACCCACCTAAGCTGTCCAAAACCTTCCCCCTCTCCCTCATCCCCACTCCCTCCCAGCCAGCAACCATCAGTTTTTCCTTTATATCTGCTTGATATGACTTCAGTCTTCTTAAATTTACTGAGACTTGTTTTATGGCCTAACGTGGTCTGTCTTGGAAAATGGCCCATGTGTACTTGAGAAGAATGTATATTCTGTTTTTTCAGGGTGAAATGCTCTAAAAATATCAACGAAGTCCAGCTGGTCTAAAGTGCCATTTAAGGCCCCTCTTTCTGTCTTGATTTTCTGTCTAAAGAGTCTGTCCATTGGTGACAATGGGGTGTTGAAGTCCCCTACTATGATAGTGTTACTGTTGATCTCTGTCTTTATGTCTGTCAAGATCTGTTATATGTAATTAGGAGTTCCTATGTTGGGTGCATAGATGTTTATTAGGGTGATAGTGCCCTTCTTTGTCTTTTATTGCAGTCATTTTAAAATGTATTTTGTCCAAAATAAGTACTGGTACTCCAGCTTTTTTTTTTTTTTTCTCATTTCCATTTGCATGAAATAACTTATTCCATCTCTAAACAGCATATACATGGGTCTTATTTTCTTATCCTCTCAGCCACTCTCTGTCTTTTGATTGGAGCATTTAGCCCATTCACATTTAAAATCATTATTGATAGGTGCATATGTATTGCCATTTTGTTGTTTGTATTCCTGGTCTTCCTGGGTTAGCTTGTTTACCCCTTTCTTTTGTTTAAAAAAGCCCTTTTAACATTTCTTGCAATGCTGGATTGGTGGTAATGAATTCCTTAAGCTTATTCTTTTTCTGAGAAGCTCTTTATTTCTCCTTCAATTTTAAGTGAGAGCCGTGCTGGGCAGAACAATCTTGGTTGTAGGCCTTTATTTTGTGTCACTATTTTGTGTCACTTTGAGTATCTCCTGCCACTCCCTTCTGGCCTGCAGAGTTTCTGTAGACAAGTCAGCTGTTAGTCTAACAGGAGTTCCTTTGTATGTAACCTGCTGTCTTTCCCTTGCAGCCTCTAGGATTCTGTCTCTGTCTTTAACCTTTGCCATTTTAACTAGGATGTGTCTTGGTGTGGACCTGTTTAGGTTCAGCTTGTTTGGAACCCTCTGCACTTCCTGGGCATGTATGTTGATTTCCTTCACCAGGGTAGGGAAGTTTTCATTCATTATTTTTTCAAATACATTCTCGACCCCTTGCTTCTTCTCTTCTCCTTCTGGTATTCCTATGAGTCAAAGGTGGTTGTGTTTCACCTTGTCCAATAGGGTTCTTAAACTATTTTCATTGTTTTTTATTCTTTGGTCTTTTTTATTTTCATTGTTTTTTATTCTTTGGTCTTTTTGTTGTGCCAACTGGGTTATTTCTGCTATTTTATCTTCCAAATTGCTGATCCGCTCCTCTGCTTCATCTACTCTACTGGTGATTCCTTCGAGTGTGTTCTTCATTTCAGTTATTGTATTCTTTAATTCTAATAGGTTGTTTTTTATGGTTTCCCTATCCTTTATGTCCTCGCTAAGTTCCTTAAACATTCTTATCATCAGTGTTCTAAACTCTGTCTCTGAAAGGTTGGATCCCTCTGTTTCATTTGGTTCCATTTCTAGAGGTTTCTTCTGATCTTTTACTTGTGACATGTTTCTTTGTTTCCCCATTCTGGCTGTCGCTCTGGGATTGCTTTGATGTATTAGATAGATCACCAGGAGAGCCCTGGCTGGATGACGCAGGCACACAGCTCACGGCCCAACACTCCCAGGAAAACTCCCAGTCTCAGCCTGTCTGAATCAGCCGCTCGCAGATCAGGCCAAGCAGCCCGACAACCAATCACCAGCCTGGCAACTCTGCAACTGCAGTGCAGAGAGCGGGGCCCTGAGTCGGCTTGTGCACTCCCAGGTCTCAGTGAGCAGCCTGTTGGAGCTGGAGCACGCCCACCAGGCATTTCCCTGGCAACGCAGCACAAGCCGTGCGGAGGGTGGGTATCCGAGGAGGCTCGCTACACTCCCAGGTCTCAGTGAGCAGCCTGTTGGAGCTGGAGGGCACCCCCGCCCAGCGTTTCCCTGGAACGCAGTATAAGCCGGGTGGAGGGTGGGGAATCGCAGGCCGTATGCGCGCGCACACACTTCTGCGCCAATTCCACCAGACCAATGAGGTCTCGGACCTGATCCTCTGTGGGTGGGCCCAAGCCTGACAAAATGGTGTCCTCCCTACACCACTCGCGTGCAGGCTCCACACCACGGGAACAAAAGTCCCAAAACCTTCAGCCTCTGCACCAAAGGTGCTCAGTTCAGTCCGTCCCCGCAGGCTCCCGGGTCCGGCCCACACAGCCACTCCCTCTACCAGGAGCCAGGTAAGTGCTCACCGGCGAGCAAGCCCAGGCTCCAGCCCCACTGATTCTCAGCCGCTCCCAGCCTCACCGAGCTGAGCAAAGAGAGTCCTCACTAATTTACTGCCAGCTATCTTAGAACTCCTCTTCCTGGCAAAGGAACTCTAGGCTGGTGAGCTTGGTGTGCGGCTGGAGGTTCTCTCCCCCAACCAGACAAGCTTCCCTCGGCTGGGGCTTCCCTCACGGGGCTCACCCTCTTTCGTCTCCACCCCACCTACCAGACCCGATGTGGCCTCCTCTTAAAGTTCTTCGTTTAGTGGTTCTATTCCTCCAGTGTTCCGGGGACCTCCAGGTTTGAATGCTGTATAATTTGTTTGTAATTTTGGTGTGATCCTGGGAGGCAGTTAGCACAGCGTCTGTCTATTGCGCCATTTTACCGGAAGTCCTACTATATATATTTTGAAAGCATACTTTGTTAATATCATCGACTTGCCAGTGTTTAGATGTCCCCATTTATCTCATGAGTTTTCTTTAATAGTTGGTTTGAATCAGGATCCACACAGGACCACAAATTTGATATTTCTTGATAACAGACCAGTCTCCTCTAATCTTTTGGTTCTTCCTTTCTTTTCTTTTTTCTCCTCTTTTTTCTCTCATTTATTTATTGAAGAAACTAAGTCATTTTGTCCTATAGAATTTTCTACATTCTGGATTTTGCTGATTGCAACTCCCTGGTGTCATTTAATAGGTTCTATCCCTGTATTTCCTGAAACTGGTGGTTAATTCTAGGTACTTGAGTTCAGACTCAGTTTAAGGCAGGGGGCAGGGAGGGGGTGTGGAAAGGACACAGGACACTTAGCTGGTGGGACAGTGTACCTTCTGTTGCAGTATTTCAGGAGTTATATGATATCTGGCTGCTTCTGTTTTCTGTCTTAAAATAGTGCTTCTTACGTATTTACACCCTAGTGTACCCTGTAGAACAGTGATATCTAATAGAACGTTCTGTAATGGTGGAAATGTGCTTTATCACCACTGTCCAATTTGGTAGCTACTGACCACATGTGGCTATTGAGCACTGAGGAACTGAATGTTTCATTTTAATTTAAATAGCTGCATGTTTCTAGTGGCTGCCGTATTGGGAAGTACAGCTGTAGGACATTCAAAGCAGCGTTAAATAACAAAGCTAGCCGAAGATGTCTGTTCCTGATTTTAGCCAAATTCCTAGACTGTTTTATCAGTAAATATGATATCAGCTTTTGTGTATATATTTATGTGACCTTCATCTTTCTTCATGGGACAGCGATCTAGGGCAGCCCTGCAGAGGTACCTGTTCTACTGTAATCGCTATATGAACCACATGCAGAGTCTGCGCTTCGAGCACAAGCTGTACGCTCAGGTGAAGCAGAAGATGGAGGAGATGCAGCAGCACAACATGTCCTGGATCGAGGTGCAGTTCCTGAAGAAAGCAGTCGATGTCCTCTGCCAGTGTCGTGCCACACTCATGTACACTTATGTCTTCGCTTTCTACCTCAAAAAGAATAACCAGTCCATTATCTTTGAGGTAGGAGTAGTGACTGCGTGGGAAAAACCCTCGTGTCATAGGACTGCTTGGTCTTTTCCTACATAAGATATATGCATAAAGTTTTAAAAGCTCCTAACTGCTCAGAAAATGTAGGTTAAAGTGTTAGTATGAGAAAGATACAAGAAAGTAAGACTCCTTGTTCTAAACTATGTTCAAATGCATGTGGTTTAGCCAGTGAGTGAGTATGTGTGCAGGCTCTGGAGTCAGCCCTGACTTTGAATCTTGACTTCATCACTTTTTCTTTTTTTTTTTTTTTTTTTTGGAGGGCAGTGTTCCAGGCCCTCATATGTGGGACCGAACCAGGGCCGCTGGCTTCCCAAGCAGCGCTTAACCTCCGCGCCACTCGGCCGGCCCTGACTTCATCACTTTTTAGCTTTATTGACTTGGCGCATATTACTTAACCTCTTCTCTATCCCTGTTTTAAAATGGACATAATACTTTCCTAGGATGTTCTGAGCTTTTAGTGAGACAATCCATGTCCGTGTCTATTGCTTATGTAGCACCTGGCACATCAGTAGTCCTGAATAAAAGCACTTTATTCAGGCAAAAGTAATATATGGTATTAGAAGTTAATATGGGGCCAGCCGAGTGGTGCGGTGGTTAAGTGCTGGCTTGGGACGCCAGCGGCCCCAATTCGGGTCCCACATATGAGGGCCAGTGACACTGCTCTCAAAAAAAAAGAAGAAGTTAATATAGTGGATACCTTTGGTTGGGGAATAATGACTAAAGGGGGTTTTTTAGCAGTAAACGTGTTTCAGCTAGGGATGCTCATTTTAAATTGATGCATGAAACATTGATGTCGATAGATGACTAGACATAACAGATCAGCAGACGGGAATTTAGATGGGTAAATGATTGGAACTAACCATAGCAATAAAAGATAATAAAATTTTCATCTTCCATACAGTGTCCTCTTATAAGAAGTAGGCACAGCCAGATGTAAGGAAGAATGGGTTTCAGTTTTTTCCTTGAGTTTTAGCAAATAGCAGTTCTCAGAACTATAGAAGATTCCTAAAAACTCTTTAAGTCCTTTCAAATTCTCCTTGATGTTTTTCCAAAGGTTAATGGGTAAATCTTTAGTTCTTTTAATGTTTAACAAATTGTTCTGGAAAAGAGAGGCCAAGCTGTCACAGGCAAAAGCAATAAAGAGCTTTCCAGGTACAATTTAAACTGCCTGCGAAAATTATGGAGTCAGTGTTGAGAGTAGCCAATAGACAAGGAAGCAGTTAAGTTGATACCTTTTAGCTGTCTTTTGAAGCTAAAATTTACTATGTATTCTTCCTCTTGCAGAATAACCAAGCAGACCTAGAAAATGCCACGGAGGTGCTTTCGGGCTACCTTGAACGAGATATTTCCCAAGATTCTCTACAGGATATAAAGCAGAAAGTACAAGATAAGTACAGGTGAGATTTTTAAATTTTATTTTATGGGGAACAGCCATGGTCATTGGTTACACATTGCTTTCATGCTACAATGGCATAGTCGACTGTTTTCTAAGGAGGGTTCAGCCCACAGTGGCCTGTGCGGGGATCGAACTGGCAACCTTGGTGTTATCAGCACCACGCTCTAACCAATTGAGTTATCCGGTCACCACCAAGATTTTTAAAAAATAATTTTTGAGCCAAAGTTTCTGCCGTTGGTGGTCTGATATGCCTTAGTGGTGAAGTTAGGTGACGGTGAAACTTGGGTTTATTCTAGCCAGTAATTGAGCTGCTGCCGTGTTTCTCACAGATTACTTATGTCCTTTGGGCCACAGATTGCAGATGGTAGTGCTAGGTATGCAGAGTAGAGGAACTCAGCCGTGCATCCTGCCAGCTGATTCCTCTGCTTCCTTTCAGCTTCATCTGCTTAGTAGCTGCCCTGCAAGTCTGAGCCTAAAAAGGGCAAGTGGTTGTTAGGGTGAGGAGTGAGATTACAGTGCTGGCTGTAGTCTGGAGACCCCAGAGGTCATCACTGTTGACCAAGTGAGCTACCTGGGCTTGCTTTGCTTTTTATTATACCGTGTTTCCCCCCAAAATAAAACCTAACCAGAATATAAGCCCTAGTATGATTTTCAGGGTGTTTGTAATGTAACCTCTACCCCAAAATAAGCCCCAATTAAGATCGTCAGCCAGACATGACTGTTTTTGAATAAATGTAGATTTTTGTACATGAATAAAATGCATCTTTTGGAGCAAAAATTAGTATAATACCTGGTCTTATTTTCAGGGAAACACATTATGTGCTTTTTATCTAAGGAGAAGTTTACTTTGTCCTGGGGTAGATGATACTTCAAGATAAAAGATTCTTAAGCCAAAGATTCAAATTGTTTGCTTTCTCAGCATGGAGGTCTTTCCCCCAAAGTTGCTTCCTGGCAAATACTAGTATCTTTTTTAGTAGAAGTAAAAACTCTTTAAGAATTTGGGAGACTTGGAGATTTAGTCCTAAATAATATTTGTTTTTCCCTTAGCCAGCTATAGCTACTACATCGTGTTCATAGTTAACAAAGATTTTTAAAATGTGAATAAATAACCCTTGAAATTACTTTATCCTGAGACTGTTTACTTCCATGTAGAATGACAGGATTGAATTATACAATTTTTAAGGCCTGTAAGAATTTTTAACTTTGTATTGCTCTAAAATTAATTCACAGGGAATCATGGGTTTTGAAAAATACCTTTTTAAAATTAAAAACAGTTTCTTGCATCTTTATATTCAACCTGATGATGTGCTATTAAAAACAGGTGCTTAGTTCCAAGTCTAGATAAACTGTAGGATGGCCCTTTAAATGAAGTAAATGCCTTTGGGTTTTTTTTTATTACTGGAGACTTAACAACATTTTTTTTCTCTTTTATTGCAGATACTGTGAGAGTCGGCGAAGGGTTTTGTTACAGCATGTGCATGAAGGCTATGAAAAAGACCTGTGGGAGTACATTGAGGACTGAGAAGGGCCCTGCATAAAATGAACTCTGAAAACTTGACCATCTAGAGTGCTCATGCAATTAAAACACACACAACAAAACAAACACACACAAGGAGGCAGTAAGCCTGTTCTGACACCGCTGGTCTGTAGAACCAGAATTCTGTTTTGTTAACGGAAAGTTTAAGTAAATTATATTGTAATAAAAAAGGTAGATAAACCATTGTACAACAGTATTCTAGGCCGCCAACAAAAGTGTGACAGACACACTAAAAGCCCTCCAACTTTAACTTGTAACGTAGCTTCATTCTCAAAGCTGACTCCTTTTTTTCTTTTTCCTGAGTGTAGTACAGTTAAAATTTAAAACAGGTCCTTGACACTGCTTTTCATGTCCAAATCAGCCATTTTGTTGTACTTTGGTAAAGGACCCCTTCCCCTCCTCCCCTCCACGTACAAATACACAGACACACACAGACAGACTCTCTATCACTCATACCCCAAGGTCATGAGTGAACAATGATTAGTTCCTTGTAAAGAAAATTCTTGGGGCGGGGAAGGGGGTAGGCAGCAAGAGGAATTAAACAACAACAAAAACTTTGTATATGACTTTTAAAACAAGAGGACAACACAGTATTTTTCAAAATTGTATATAGCGCATATGCATGGACAAAGCAAGCGTGGCACGTGTTTGCATAATGTTTAATTACAAAAAATATTTATTCTTTAAAAATCTTCAAGATTATGTCTATTTGCTGTGCATTTTCTTTCAGTTTTCTTTCTCTTTCCAGGGTTGAGGGTTGGGATAAAAAGCGTGTTGGCTTAGCACCTCTGGAAGACACAACTAGAGCTCTTTGATCTCCCTTTGCTGAGATCACTTTTCCCTTCCTGGGTTTGGTGTCTTTTGCTGGCCATGGGCCTCACGCCTTGAATTGGGCCAGAGAGGTCAGGCTGTAAGGCTGCGGCAGTGAGGGCCGCAGCAGGGGCTCAGTGGCTGCGGGTCCACGGGACCTGGCCCCATGGCCTCATGCACCTGTTTACACCTCTGTGTTCATGCACACAGGTGAAGGCTTCCTGAGTCCCCAGTCCCATCCAGAGGAAACATGTCAAGTATTTTTTCCTTTTTTTCCTTTAATTGCTGCTTTGAGCCTTTTAAGATTTTAGTTATGGCTCTTTTCTCACCCCTTCTTTACATTAGGGTGTCAAATAGAATGTTGTTGCTTTAAATATAAATATAAATAAATAGCCATTCACTTAGTTTCAGATTGTGAATTTAAAATGGCAGACCCTGCGATTGCTTGTGTGTGTTGCTGTGGGTTCAGTTTGAAGGCCAGCACCCCTAGGACATGGTACTCCCATCTAATACATTTAACAGAAATCACTGACTTTGCTTCTTTTCTGTTGTCAGCAGATAGGAGAATTAATAATGCATTTTAGCTGTGATGTCCATTTTTATGAGATTTCTACTAAGAGCTATGTTAAAAGTAAAGGATGGTGGTGGTTTTATTAACTATAGCCCTGTTTAGGCGATTCTGGCTGTGGTATTTTTCAGTAGCTCAGCATCCCTAAATCTTTCAGTTTTATACGGGCGTGCAGCGTGAACTAGGCAACTATATTAAGAGGTCTTAGTAGCAAATAGCAGTGTGGGCTGATGACCTCTTTGTCTTCCTTTAAATGTCTGGCGCCTAGGAAGTGTTCACCATTTGTGGGGCAGCTTTGTCCGCCCTTGCATTGTACATCCTTTTACTCCATTGGGAAGTAGGTTCACTTTCCTCGGGCCTTTTGCCTAAGTTAGGCTTTGCTGAATCACCCTACTTTTCCTTTGAGAAAAGGTTGTTCCATGAGATGTACTTGCAACTGTTCTTTTCCCATCAAAAATCAGTGAATGTTTGCCGACTATATTATGCTGCTTCCTTAAACCACTTGTCGCGTTAGGATCAACTTTACCTGTTCCTTTTACCGTCTCTCCCTTGTCACCTCAGCTACACATCTGAACTTCGTGTCTGCTTCTTCTGTATTCTCTTCTCTCTTTTCCCCCCTCATCCATTTGATTTTATTTTAAATGACTGCATTGATCTTAAAAGGCATTTATCAAAACTAAGGAGATTTTTTTTTTTTTTAAAGCTTGAAAAAGTTCCTTTCCCTGGTAACTTTGAAAAGCAGCCAGAGTTGCTATCTAGATATATGTGGCTCCCTTGAAATGTTTTGTGTATGTGTGGTGTTTTTTTAAAAAAAATCTTAACCAGTTAACTGCAGTGTCTAAGTTCGAGTGTCATAAACCCTCTTTACACTCTCCCCTTGCAACACGCATCCAAAAACCATGTGCACTTCGTAACATCAGCCCCAGCCCATGGAAGGACAGTGCTTCTCAGAGATGCTTTCTAGTTTCCTTGTTGGCACATCACCTGAGGGTAGTCAGTTGTGGGTGCATTCCCTAATTTATGTGGATTAAGGTGAACCGGCCTTTTATACTTCCTGGCTTTTAACAACTCTCTCCTTATTTGATGGACTTCCCTGAGTTAATTGCTTTCACTGCTAGTAGCTTCAGTGACTCCAGCTGGGATAGGCAGGCCATATGGTATGATAGCTTCCCCATTTCACTCTCAGTCTTTCTGTTAAGAGGGCTCTGTTCACGGTAGTCACCAGGGTCTCCCTGTCCTCTTGAGGGAGGTTACATTGTCATTTGGAAAATGCATGCTTCATCTGGACAATTCATTGAGCAATAGATGGACTTTAAATTATTTACCATAACATTTTGATCCAAAGCTCAGGACACAAACCACAATGGTAAAACTGAGTAGCATATAACATCAGACTAAATTCTGTGTAATTTACTGCGACCCAGATTGTATGTGTTTTATGTGTGTTTATAAATATATTAAATACACATGTGTATACATACACACATATATAACAGATCCGAGACTGACTTGATTTGACATGGTTGAATCTTCAGCGTAAAATGTGATTCAGCCATAATTAGGAACTGAAATTTAGTACAAGAGACAAAAGGTCTTGATGTAACAAATTCTTTTAGCTGCAAATCCCTAGAGCACTTGGGGGACGGGAGGGGGCGGGTTGGTGAGACAATCAGATCGGTAAAATTGATTAAATGCTCCTAACCCTGTAATTTTGTGCATAGAGCACCCTGTGCTGTGGAAATAACTGTTCTTAGATTTTCATTGTAACTGGACTGTTCAGGTTGCCCAGAGGGAAAGAACATTCCTAATTCTAATAAAATAAACTTTTATTTTGTTATTCCATTAGTTACTTATGTTTATTTTTATAGTTAAAAAGATATACTGGTGATCTCAGTCACTTGTATTATGTGCCTTACTCATTGTTCCTACTTAATATAAAACGTCAAGATTTGATTCAGTTTCTTTGCAGGGAACTGAATGAGACCATCCCCAGCAATTAACTTGGTCAGTGGAGCATTCAGAGCATTTTCTGAAAGCTTTCCAATTTCTGTGTCTTGAACATGGAATTTAGATTGTTGTTTGTGTTGCAACAGTGATACGTATTAGATGCTTAGTAGATCTTTGTGAATTTTTTAAAGATAAAATATTTTAGAAGTCATTCTCAACCTCAAAACTCAACGTAACTTCCATTTAGCTTCCTCTTAGAAGCTGGTATCTCCCATAGGGATGGAGGGAGAGTTGTCTTTAAGAAGGTCCCAGGTTGGAGATCTTTGTCATTGATAGTCTAGCCCAGTCCAGATTTTAGGACTTACTTGGATCTAAAATGATGAGAGTTCATTAATCTTCAAAGCACTTTAACTTATACTACCATCTAAAGTGGGAGTAGAAATTGATCTGTTTTACAAAAGAAAATAAGGCTCAATGAGATTAACTTGCCCAAGATTTTACAATTTCTTCTATCTGGGACTCAAACTCTTCTCTGGGATTTGATCAGCATTGTACTACCTCTTTGGATCATATTTTCTTAATCTGGTCTCAGAATGATCTAGCCTAGCATTCAGTACCAGGAAAGGTGGTTCTTGGCTGTGATGGTGTACTTTTCAACCACATCAAAGACTATATAAATACCTGTCGCTGCTGCTATTGGAGGAATGCTGTAGACTATTCTAATCTTCAATCTAGTGCAGAGTTTGCAACTAATGTTTGCCTAATCCAGAAACCAGGCCTGGATAGAAGAGCCCTTGCCATCTTGTTGATTGGGATAGTCCTCATGAGAAGACCATCACATACAACAGTTGAGACTAAATGGTTCGGCATCATTTGGTTTGATAAATAGTGACCAAGCAGCTTGTTGGTCTAGTTCTTTGTTCAAATGAATTTCCAGTGTAAAGAGTTTCGGATAGTTTCGGAACTTGTTACAGTTTGTTTTATAACTGGTAACGGAACAGCCAATATCCATCTGTTCTCAGTATTTCTCATTGAAACTGGATGACTTTAGAGGGCTTTAAGAAGATATGTGGTGAACATTATGGGGAAATTGTGACTTCAGAAAAAAAGTGTGGGCCCCTCAGGTTTTTTTCAGATTTCTTTGGGGATAAAGTTGATATATTTCTGGCTTAGTGTAGGGAATTTGCTTCACCTAATTACCCAAGATGAAATAGCCAACTTGGAAATGCTCAACTGGAAATAATCAAATTGTGCCTACTATAGGAGTAAACAGTAAAACAACTTCTGAATTGCAATTTTTGTTTTTTGTGGAATTAAATGCAATTTTCAAGGCAACTGTTGGTCTTTCTCTAGTCAGTAGCAGTGTGGGGGAAAATAAGAGATTGTTTTGAAAAGCAGTTTTCAGACTGTGAACCATAAATAAGTGTGTTCAGAGTGGGATCCAATTAGCATATAAGTCAATCACACATTAATATGTAGCAGTTATAACAACGCCAAAAACAACTTTTACAGTAATTCAAGAGTCTCAAACTCAGATGTCTAGAAAAGCCAGGTGAATATTTTATTCAACTTCTCTGGACTAAGTGGGCTCTGAGATGTGTGAATCCTCTCAATTTTGAAATGTTAACAGTTAATTTACAATATTTTTAAATGTGGGTCAGAAGAAAACTCTTGGGCCTGATCATTTTTCAACTTGTGTTAGTCTTGGCTTGCAACTTAATGTCACTATCCATCTGACACACAATGGAATCACTGAGAAGCGTCAACAGAACAAAACAAAAACGAATGCCTCAGTCCCACCCCATAGACATTATGATTTAATTGCTTTGGGTTGTGGCCTGGGTATCAATACTTTTTTAATACTTTTTTAAAGCCCTGTCCCAACCCCGTCCCTGATGATCGTACAGTGCAGTTTAAGACCTGCAGACATGGTTGAGGCCATTTATCAAGACACTTTCATAGTTTCAAAGGGAATATAGGTGAGCATGCTGGGACATATTGGGTAATAGGACTTGTGGCCAATTCACAGGCTCAGGAAAAGGCCTGCCCCCACTGGAGGCACTAGCCGAGGGGTCTGTGGCATGGCACCTTCTATGGGTTTACTGTGAAGTGCCCGCTTTGTCAGCTTTCCAATAAGTGGAGAGAATTCACAAAACCAGAACAACTGTAAAACTAAAATATTCACATCAATTGGCAACGTATTCTCTGCCAAGGGAGAGAAATCTGTCTGGGAACGTAAATTAGTATAGAACCTGAGCCACAGTAGTTGAATGGTTATAAGCAAAGCTGTCATTAAGTGTTTGTGTCAATTCAAAGCACAATTCCACTTGATCACTGCGAGTTAAATTCAGAGCACCTGAGAGTCACAAGTTTCTTATTGTTCCTTTCATTCTTGTGATGATCTTGTGTGTCAAGACTGGCATTTTCAGGGCCCGCCTAGTAGCTCAGTTGGTTAAGAGCTTGCTCAAGAGTGTGAGCTGAGCTCTGAGCAACAGCAGTTCAATGCCCAGCCTGAGCTGAGCTGCCGCTGAGCTGCCAACAGGTGGCAGGATGGCTCAGCTTAAAACTGGAATTTTCTATTTTCATTCCCAGTGTGGTGTAGTGGGAAGACTATCAATATTTCTCTGCCAGTTTTCCCTTTTGTAAAACGGGGATAGTAATAGGAGCTATAATTTGTTGAGTGCTTCTTGTTAGATAGATGCCTTACTTATATTAGCCATATCTTCTAAGCAGCCCTAAAACAGTAGGCATTGCTCTCCTTTATAAATGAGAAAACAGATTCATAAGTTATAATTCAAAAGTTGCAGAGAGTATATGGCAGGGTTGTGCTTGTCTGATCCCATAAGTTCCTTCTATCATACTATATTGTCTATTGTAGGAATATTGTGAGGAGCAAAGAAAATGGGAAAACAAAGCCTAGTTACAAATAAGTATACCAGTACAAATTTGGGCAAAAAATAAGGATGCAGAGCTGTCTCATAGACTCCCAAAGGCAGGACAAGATTGGGACCAGGATCTAATAGAAAGTCGTTTTGGACTCCTGAGCTGGCATTGCAGGCCATCAGTCCATCTACACCATTCTAACAGCTTTTGCTTTTCCTGTAGCTACCCCATAACTCCAGGTGTTACATGTTAACTGTTCCAGACTCAGGCAGAGAGAACCAAACAGCCATGAGAGCAGCTCAGTGGTACCTATGTGGCTCTGGGGGGCTTACCCTTGTGGGTTGGGAGACAGATCATGGAGATCGTGGTTTGTTGGCTGCAATCCCAAAAGGTTTCTTGCCACAAAACTGAAATGCCCTGAAATGAAATAAATGTCAGGAATTACAATATAATAATTATGGCCAACTTAACTAATTTTACTACATGCTTCATGTTCATCTTTTTAAAACTCACAATCCTATGAGACAGTTACCATCTCCATTTTATAAAAGCTCGAAGAGGGTGGGTAATTTCCCCGAGGTCATCCTTGTGTAAATGGCGGGATGAAGATTGAAACCTAGGTTCCTTCAAGTCAACACCCACAGTGACAGGCACGGTTCTGGACACTGAGGGTACAGGAGTGAACAAAAGGGCCTGTTGGTTTGTCTAAAACTCAACCATGGATTGACTGCCCAGGTCACCCAGCCAGTTAATGGCAGTACTGGAGGCACATTGTGACTGCTACGTGTTATTTGTAGCTGCTTCTCAAACAGCCTTTTCAACAGCACCTGCTAAAGTTATTAAGACTTCCAGCCTTAGGTTGCCTTGGAGACTCAATGACCAGTGTTTATTTTTGGCTCTTCTCTGTTGAAAACATGTCTCTTGTTGTTGACCTCAGATACTCTACACAGAAATACCCAATGAATGCCTGTTTCTCCCTCATATTCGACAGCTTCCCTAGCATTTTAATGAGTTAAGAAGTAAGACCTATGTTCCCAAATCCTCTCTAGGCCAATCTTACCTGTTTTGAGCTCATGACTTGGCTTCATACTGCACACAAAGTAACATTTCCTGAATTGGTGTCTTATTTGGCACCTGTAGCTCCCTCCTCACTGACTACACCTGTGTAAAATTTGGTCTTTACTTTTCAAGCTGCCTGCCCTTCTCCATAGTGTATTCAAGGTGGGAATTTGGAAGGTGGTCTTAGAAATAGAAGACAAATTCTTGATAGTCAACAGTTGATTCTCCGGAAAGTTCTGAGGACTTGCTTGTATAGATTTTAGATTTCCTTCTGATGGCTAAAATTGGTTTCTGTGTGCATACTAAAAAAGCAGTGTCCTAGAAGCCATCTCGGTACACATTAAATGGCTGTTTCTTAGAACTGGGACTCGAGCTCGTGCAATGAGGATCTGGCTCCCTGGAATCAACTGGCCAAGTTGGGATTCTTGAGGAGTGAGCGCACGGCAGGATTTCATCCTGTTTTCTGAGGGATCATATCCCAGACACCCCTATTTACTGTGTTTTCCATCTTCCTCTCCATGGGGACTCCCTTTGTGTACTCCCACCTCTGCAGGTCACATCATTTTCTCAGAGGAAGTGTGGCATAAAATGTAACAAACGTTCATGGAGCACCTCTTGCAGACCCACTTACGCCGTAGTTCTAATGGAATGCTTAAGTTTTTGCACCTGCTCTCAAATCATTTGTACCCTATTGCTGGTCTTCTGGTATGAACAAAGTTGTTTGCTTGTTAATAAATTCCTGCCCTATGACCCAATGGACTTGTGGTCCATTTCTATGTAACTGGGGCAAATAACAAAGTGTTTCCTAACAGGAGGAGGCACCGCCTAAAGGTCCACCTGCTTTGGAAAAGATGCCAGCTTTGGATAGGAAATGATGTTTGTATCCAGAAACCCTGCGACTGTTTTGAAGCGTTGTAAAGGCAGCAAATACCAGGGAATGGGTTTCATGAAGAGTGACAGTGTTCTATATGCCTTTGAAGATTTCATTTTAACTCCATTATTTTGACTAGCTTGCAACAGAGTAGGTTAAGTATTGTACAATCTGTTCATGCTAAAATCAGATTAGTACAAGTCAGTGCCTTACAATGGTCAGATGTGTTGCTCACCATTCACTGGAAATAAAATGGCTTCACAGATTTCTAAATGCTATTTCACTGGGACCCTGGATTGTGTGCTTTTTAAGATAAATTCCATCATCAAGTTCCTAGCCCTGAACAGATAAGAACCCAAAGATCACATTGCAGAGAACAGATCAGTAAAGAGTTGGGACAGATGTTCCTGAAATAGAAATCCTCCACTCACCTTTATTTTAAGATGATATATAGAAATCAATACATATATCATGTAATGCACACATCTTAAAGTGTTCAGTTTGATGTTTTGATAATTGTATACACCTTGTGATAACCACACAAAAGATGATATGCAACATTACATTAACCCAGAAAACTCTCTTGTGCATCTTTCAAATCATCCCTGCTCCCTTCCCTACTCCAATGATCATTTGCTGATTTTTATCACTAAAGATTTATTTTGCCTGCTTTTGGACTTTATATAAATGGAGTCATATATGTACTCTTTTGCATCTGGCCTCTTTCACTTATAATGCTTTAAAGACATTCATATTGTATGTATTAGTAAATTATTCTTTATTGCTGAGTTGTATTTTGTTCTAATATACCACAACTTATCCATTCTATTGATGGACTTATAGATTATTTCCTGTTTTGGGCAGTTATGAATAAGGCTGCTATATAAATTCTTACATAAGATTTTGTTTTGTTTTGTGGATATGTGTTTTCATTTCTCTTGGATAAATACTTAAAAGGAGAAAATTGCTGAGTTGTATGGTAACTGTATGTTTAACTTTTAAGAAACTGCTTTCCTGCTCTCTAAAGTGGTTTTACCATTTTGTACTCCCACCAATGATGTGTGAGAGTTCTAGTGGCTCCACGTCTTTGTCAACATTTACCGTTGTCAGTGTTTTTTATATTAGTCATTTTTTTTTTAAAGATTTTATTGGGGAACCGGGGAAGGGGAACAGACAAGTTGCTGTCCTTTTGTTCTACAGTCTAGTTGTGGAGGACATTGCTTCACTGGCCCATGTTGGTATCATCATTGCGCTCATCCCAGGTGAGGCAGATCAGTCCCTGGCCTCTGGATGGCTGCTCACAGCGGCTCTAAGCAGCTCATACCAGCTGCCAGCCACTCACGCTGGCTGCCGGCCACTCACTGTAGCCTATGGCAGCCGACTGCAGCAGGGGCTGCAGCTATGCCCTACTGGGGACTCACAGTAGCCCAGCTCCAGGTGGAAGTGTTGTTCACCATCTTAGCTGTAGAGGGCAGTGTCACTGGCCCTCATATGTGGGATTCTAGCCAGGGCCACTGGCGTCCCAAGCCAGCTCTTAACCAACACGCCACTCGGCCGGCCCTATATTAGTCATTTTTGTGGGAATGAAATAACTGATTTTAATTTACATTACAGTTCCCTGACAATGATGTTGAGTACTGTTCATATGCTTATATTACATTTGTGGCTTTTTTCATGAAGTGTATTTCATGTCTTTTCCAAATTTAAAATTGGATTTTTTTTTTATTGTGGTTATTATCCTGTGAATTCTGGATACAAGTCCTTTGACAAATGTATGAGCTGTGATTATTTATTTATGTACGTATGTATGTATGTATGTATGTATGTATGTATGTATTTTGGTAGCTTATCTATTCACTTTCTTACTGGGATCTTTTGACAAACAAGTTTTTATTTTGATAAGTTCCACCTTATCAATTTTTCCTTTTATGGTTTTATGACCCCCAAGGTCATACAGAACATAGTTTCTTCTAGAAGTTTTGTGGTTTGGGTTTTATAACTATGATGGATCATGGATGGTCTGTGATTTATCTCAGTGGTTTTAGGTTTCACATCAATGTTTTGGAGTTTTAAAATTAGTATCTAATCCATCTAAAATTAATTTTTTTTAAAAGATTTTATTGGGGAATTGGGGGAGGGGAACAGCGTTGGGGAATTGGGGAAGGGGAACAGACAAGTCTCTGTCTTTTTGTTCTTCAGTCTAGTTGCGGAGGACGTTGCTTCACTGGCCCATGTTGGTATCATCATTGCACTCTTCCTGGGTGAGACAGATCAGTCGCCGGCCTCTGGATGGTCGCTCACTGCGGCTATTGGCAGCTCGCGCTGGCTGCCAGCTGCTCACGCTGGTTGCTGGCCACTCACTGTAGCCTATGGCAGCCCACTGCAGCAGGGGCTGCAGCTATGCCGTCCCGGGGACTCACAGCAGCCCAGCTCCAGGTGGAGCTGTTGTTCACCATCTTAGCTGTAGAGGGCAGTGTCACTGGTCCTCATATGTGGGATCCGAACCGGGGCCGCTGGCATCCCAAAACCAGCTCTTAACCAATGCGCCACTCGGCCGGCCCTAAAATTAATTTTTGTATACAGAATGAGGTTTATTTCAACGTGGATATCCAGTTGTTTGAGCAATTTTTATTTAAAAAGTGTTCCCTTTGGGCCGGCCGAGTGGCACATTCATTAAGAGCTGGTTTTGGGATGCCAGCGGCCCCGGTTCGGATCCCACATATGAAGGCCAGTGACACTGCCCTCTACAGCTAACAACAGATCCACCTGGAGCTGGGCTGTGCGAGCCCCGGCAACGGTGTAGGCTGCAGCCCCTGCTGCAGTGGGCTGCTGTAGGCTATGAGCAGCTGGCAGCCAGCGCGAGCTGCCAATAGCCATACTGAGCGATCATCCAGAGGCCGCCAACCAATTTGCCTCATCCAGGAAGAGCGCAATGACGATACCAGTCAAGCAACTTCCTCCATAACTAGACTGAAGAACAAAAAGACAGCAACTTGTCTGTTCCCCTTCCTCATTTCCCCAACGCTGTTTCCCTCCCCGAATTCCCTAATAAAATCTTTAAAAAAAAAAGTATTCCCTTTACCCATTAGATTGACTAACATCTTGGTTGAAAACTGACCATATGTGTATGTAGTTATTTCTAGATTCTCTATTATTCTGTTCCCCACAATACTAAATTACTGTTGCTTTTCTTATGTTTCAGAAAATCACAGTTGCCATCTGGCATGAATTCACTTTGCAGCAATCCTTATAGCATTTATTCTATTGCAGTTTTCTTGAGATGAATTTTCTCAGCTTTTATCTTTCAGATAATATATTTTACTTTAAATTTTGAAGGATATTTTAGTTGAATATAGAGTTCCATGTTGACCTGTTAGTTCTTCTTCCAGTACTTTAAAGGAGTGGTTTATTTGTTCTCAAGTCTCATCTGTTTCTGGTGAAAAGTCATCCATTATTTTTATTTGTTTACCTATTCATAATGGGGTTTTTTTGTTTGTTTTTGTTTTTTTTTCTTTCTCCCTATGGTTACACCTCATTATCTTTGGTTTCCAGTTGATTGACTATGATATGTCTAGACATATTTTCCTTTGTGTGGAGTTTACTGAACCTCATGGATCTGTGTTGATGTCTTTCATTAATATTGGATATTTCCGGACCATTACCTCTTCAAATATTTCTTTTGTTCCATATTCTCTCACTTCTCCTCTCTTTCTGGGACTCCAACTACATATATATTAAATAATTTTATATTATCCTATAGATCTCAGATGATTTTCCCTCATTCTTTTCTCTTTTTGTTTTCAATTTGGATACGTTCCATTCCCCTGTGCTTAAGTTCCCCTGATGCTTTCCTGTTAAACCCATGTAATGAATTCTTTATTTATAGCATTTCATTATGTTTGTATAGTTACCATGTTTCTGCCAAGTGTTTCCATTTCTTCATGCATGTTGTCCGCATTTTCCACTAGACTTTTTTTTAGCATTTCAATCAGAGTTATTTTAATGACCCCAACTGATAATTCCATCAATATCTGGGTCATCTCTAGTTCTGCTTCTGTTGAACCATTCCTCTGTTACCATGGATCTCATTTTCTTGCTTTTGCACATGTCTTGTATATTTGATTGTATGCTAGGCATTTTGTATTAAAAAACAGAGACTGAAGTAAATATCACTTTCCTTCAAAATGGGACATGAGCATTTTTCTTTCAGCCACTCGAATAGTGTTTCAGTCTAGCTGATGTATATTTGACCTAGATCTGGGTTTTATTTCAGCTTTAGTTTGATTCAGTTCACCACTAGCTTCAAATATTTGAAAGCAGAACCACAACTTTCCCTTCAGGGAGGCCTGGGTTTTGGGCATTGGCAAGATATTAGAGATATGATTTTGTTTCATAGCCAAGCTGTCAGCTTTTGGAAATGTGGGAGATCTCTTTCTGCTTTACCGCCTAGCTATTAGGTTTTGGAGTTCAGTGGAATAGAGGGGTGTAAAGGTGTTTTTCTGAGTTCTTGCATGTGCCCTAACCTTAGTCTTTTGAGGATAAATGCCCCAATGCCTGGGTGATGGGTTTGTCAGCTCTCTTGCCCCACTCTTAGCTTTCAAGAGTGTCTCTGATTGATTTCTCAGCATTGCCCCCTTATTTTGAAAGGGTATCTTGTACTTGGGAGAGGTTCTACTCACCTCGAGTGCAGGGGTGGTCTGTCTCACCTCTTCTATTACTCACTCCCTCGCTCTATTGATCTACTCCCTCCCTGTATTTGGTTATAATCTAGTAATAAGATTGGTGAATGGATGCAGGCCTTTTCTGTGAATTTGGGTCCTCAAAATTCTAATACCAGCCTTTATGAGGCTGTTAAAATACTGTTAAATTTCAACTGGGTTCTCTTTACTTTCCTGTGGTGCATTTCTCTCTCTAGCATAGTTCAGCCAGAACTATGAGCAGCCATGGGTCTCTTCTATCCTATGAAGGACTTAGCACTTACCAGAGACTGGTTCATTTTGGTTTCTTTATGTCCTCACCTTTCTAATGAGTTATTTTTTTTTTTTTTTACTTTCTAACTATCCTGGCCTTTTCTTTCTTTCTTTCTTTCTTTCTTTCTTTCTTTCTTTCTTTCTTTCTTTCTTTCTTTCTTTCTTTCTTTCTTTCTTTCTTGCTTGCTTGCTTGCTTGCTTTCTTGCTTTCTTGCTTTCTTGCTTTCTTGCTTTCTTGCTTTCTTGTTTTCTTGCTTTCTTTTTCTTTGCTAGAGTAGGAGCTATACACTTTTCTACATCCAAATCAGAAGTGAATTTTAGGAATGGTTTTATTGGGCCGGCTGAGTGGTGCATTGGTTAAGTTGCCTTAGGACACCAGCTCTGAGCAGCAGGACCCTGGTTTGGATCCCACATAAGGGACAGTGACACTGCGCCCTCTACAGCTAAGATGGTGAGCAACAACCAAACCTGGAGCTGGGCTACTTTGAGTTGCCGGCGACAGTGTAGGATGCAGCCCCTGCTGCAGTGAGCTGCCATGAGCTACCGTGAGTGGCTGGCAGCCAGCATGACTGCCACGAGCCGCTGTGAGTGGCCGTCCAGTGGCCGGTGACCAATCTACCTCACCAGGGAAGAGCACAATGATGATACTAACATGGGCCAGTGAAGCAATATCCTCCACAACTAGATTGAAGAACAAAAGGACAGCAACTTGTCTGTTCCCCTTCCCCGATTCCCCAACACTGTTTCCCTCCCCCAATTCTCCAATAAAAACCTTTAAAAAATGGTTTTATTTACACATTTTATTAATTAGTTTTTAAAATTAAAAATACATGGCTAATAAAAAGTTAAATTTTATAGTATATTAAACAGAGAAAAGCAAGTCATTTTCCCATTCTAGGTCCTCTAGTTCTCTCCACTTCCTGTACAGAGACAATTATCATTACCAGTTTATTCTGATTTCTTTTCAATTTTTTTTTTAATTTTTATTTTTTTGAGCTAAGCCATCCTGCCACCTGTTGGCAATTCATCAGCAGCTCAGCTCAGGCCAGGCATCGAACTGCTGTTGCTCAGAGCTCGCACTCTTGAGTGAGCTCTTAACCAACTGAGCCACTTGGCTGGCCCTTCTCAAATTTTTATTTATACAACGTGTGATTATCTCCCTCCTAGTTTTTAAAATACAAATAGAAACATATTGTATTTTCTACACTTTGCTTTTCTCATATAACTATTTTACTATCTTGAAAAGTCTTTTTTTTTTAAAAAAAGATTTTTTTATTGGGTGATTGGGGGAGGTGAACTGCGTTGGGGAACTGGGGAAGGGGAACAGACAAGTTGCTGTCATTTTTTTTTCTTCAGTCTAGTTGTGGAGGACATTGCTTCACCCGCCCATGTTGATATTGTCATTGTGCTCTTCCCGGATGAGGCAGATCAGCCGCCGGCCTCTGGACGGCCGCTCACCATGGCTCTTGGCAGCTCACGCTGGCTGCCAGCCACTCACGCTGGCTGCCGGCCACTTATGGCAGCCCACTGCAGCGGGAGCTGCAGGTACACTGTCGCTGGAGACTCACGGCAGCCCAGCTCCAGATGGAGCTGTTGTTCACCATCTTAGCTGTAGAGGGCAGTGTCATTGGCCGTCATATGTGGGATGGAACCAAGGCCCTGCTACTCAGAGCCAGCAACCCAAACCAGCTTTTAACCAACATGCCACTCGGCTGGCCCTTGAAAAGTCTTTGAAAGACTACAAAATATGTCTTAGTATGGATGTATTTTGGTTTATTTAAACAATCCCTAGTGATGGACATTTGGGTTGTGTCCAGTATTTTTTCTCACAATGCAGTGTATATGCCTTTGTCCACATTCACTATTGAGTATATTTGTAGTATTGGGAATGGGAAAATTGAAATGCTTCATGAAGGCCCCTAGAGCTTCATATTACTTTTAAAGTGTTTCCCAAGGTGTTGTCTGAGCTCTCAGGAGTTGGTGGTATGGGTTTGGGGGTGGGGGGGCTGGATACCACAAAGAACACATAAGGTGCTAGAGATTGCCTGGCAGATGCTATCAGAACAATGCTGGCGGCAGACCTTATCAGAGTAGGACTGCCATATTGAAATATTCAAAATAGGAACTCAATTGTAATTCCTTATATATATATATATATATATATATATATATATATATATATATATATATATGGTGTTAAAAAGGTACTGATGTCTAATTCTTCTCCTTCTCTCAGCTCCTACCATGGATGGAAAAAAGATAAATGCCATTTTGTTTTGAATGCCTTACCCTTCTGTGTGACTTGAATAATCCTGATAGCAAGATTACTATCAGGGAGGTTTTCTAAGGAAAATTCATGTGTTACACGAGAAACATTGACTATGTGATTCTGGTATTTTCCTGTGAAATGTTATGTTTTTTGAGGGGAGTTTTCTAATTACCTATTTAATCAAAGCACGTTGTTTAGTCATTGCAATTTGAGAAAAAAACATGCTTTCTTGTGGGAAAGGCCTTTGCAAAAAAAAGGGCTCTGTCTTTCTCTTAAAATCTGGGGTTAAAGGAGAGATTTAAAAACATTGATGATGATGATAAGAAGAATAGCTTCTATTTAATAACATAGGCATAAAGAATGCCATTTACTTCTCACACGACCCCTTTCAGGGAGGTTTTGTATATTGGGAAGCACGTTCATAAGCTTTCCACCAACACCTTCTTCCCTAAATCTCTCCATTTCAGTAGTTAACTGTACTATTGATCCAATTGTTTTTAAAGTTAGAAATCTTCCTGTGATTATCTATTATCTATCTATCTATCTATCTATCTATCTATCTATCTATCTATCTATCATCTATCTCTCTCTTTCCCTCATTTCACCATAACCAATTCTTCACCATGAGAGATTTGTTTTGCCTCCTTAATGTTTTGAGAATCCACTCACTTTTTCCTGTCCCGTCTTTCTTTTTGTTTTGTTTTGTTTTTGAGGGCGGTGTCACTGGCCCTCATATGTGGGACCGAACCGGGGCTGCTGGATTCCCAGGCCAGCGCTTAGCCACCGTGCCACTCGGCTGGCCCAAAATATTTTCTGAGGTTTTTTTTTTTTTTTTTTTTTTTGAGGGCAGTGTCACTGGCCCTCTTATGTGGGACCGAACCGGGGCCGCTGGCTTCCCAAGCCAGCGCTTAACCATCACGCCACTCGGCCGGCCCCTGTCCCGTCTTTCTAGTCCAAGTGATCTGCTTCATCATCTCTTGTTTGCAATATCCTTTAATCTCTCCTAGATCATTAATTTTTGTCCCACTCTCAATCCATTCTCTACTCATTATCTAACATGACTTTTTTTTTTTTTGAGGGCAGTGTCACTGGCCCTCATATGTGGGACCCAAACCGGGCCGCTGGCTTCCCAAGACCAGCACCTAACCACCGCTCCACTTGGTCGGCCCTAACATGACTTCTTTCAATGTTCATTCTGACTGTGCTATTTCTGGCTCAAAACTCTCTAGTCCCTTCCCAATGTCCTTAGAATAAAATCCCTCACATGGGCTCTGTGGAGCTGCACTTGTCTCTCCTACCTACCAGTGCGACCAACACTCTTCCCCCCATGTCTCCCACACTGCTCTTTCTGTGTTGCAAACTGGACAAACTTTTCCCATCCTCAGGGCCTTTGCACAAGCTCTTCCTTTGCCTTAGAATTCTTCCTTGGCCTGCTCACTTCCTCAGCCCCCTTCCCCAAGCTAATGCCATAGCCTTTAGGTCTCATTTTAAACATCTCTTACTCAGGGAAACTTGCCTCTGCAAACAAGTCTAGATTGGACCTCCCTGTTATTTGTTCTTACTACTCTATATTTCTCCTTTGCATTTACAACAATTCTAATTATATAGTTATGTTGCTCTTTTTTATTTTTCTCTATTATTGGAATAGATAATACGTCCATATAATTCAAAATTCACATTGCACACATAATATAGAGTAAAAAAATCTCTTCCCTTCCCTGTCCCTCTACCACCCAGTTCTCCTTACAAGTAACCACTTTTGGCTTTGACTATCCTTCCAGAAATAATTTCTAAGTATACCAGCAATTACATATATAATATTCCTCTTTATTTTTTTTTTTTAAAGATTTTATTGGGGAATTAGGGGAAGGGAACAGCGTTGGGGAACCCGGGAAGGGGAACAGACAAATTGCTGTCCTTTTGTTCTTCAGTCCAGTTGTGGAGGACGTTGCTTCACTGGCCCATGTTGGTATTGTCATTGCACTTTTCTTGGGTGAGGTAGATCGTTTACCAGCCTCTGGATGAGTGCTCACAGCGGCTCTTGGCAGCTCACACCGGCTGCCAGCCGCTCATGTTGGCTGCCGGCCACTCACTGTAGCCTATGGCACCCACTGCAGCAGGAGCAGCAGCTATGCCATCCCCGGGACTCACAGCAGCCCAGCTCCAAGTGGAACTGCTGTTCACCATCTTAGCTGTAGAGGGCAGTGTCACTGGCCCTCATATGTGGGATCTGAACTAGGGCCGCTGGCATCCCAAGCCAGCTCTTAACCAACGTGCCACTCCGCCTGCCTTATTTTCACATTTTTTAAAAAATATATTATTTTTTATATAGAGGAGTCTTTTGTTTGTTTGCTTTTTTATTCCTTGATAGATCTTTGGGAAGCAGTGATGGCATTATTATAAGTATTCATCATTCCATCTTCAAAATTAATTACTCTGAAAAAATGTTCTGAGAACTTTGTTTTTTTTTTTTGTTGTTTTTTTTTGAGGGCAATGTCACTGGCCCTCATATGTGGGACCCGAACCGGGGCCGCTGGCTTCCCAGGCCAGCGATTAACCACTGCACCACTTGGCCGGCCCTCACCTTTTTTATTAACACAGATACTACATACACTTTTCTGCACTTGTTTTTATCTGTTATATATCTTGATAATTCCTCTATATCAATATGTTAATAGTTGTGTCTTTCTTTTTCATGACCCATATTGTATGGGCTTATGATAATTTATTTAGCCTCAATTATTCAGCATTTAGGTTGTTTTCAGGCTATCGTCACTACTAACAATGCTGCACTGAATAACTTTGTATGTAAAGTCATTTCCCACATTTATACCTATATAAATTCCTAGAATTGAACTAATTGAGTTAAAGGTCATCTGCATTTTAATTTTGGTAGTGGTTGCCAAACTGGACTCAATGGAGGTCGTACCAACTCACATTCCCACTGGCCACAGATGAAGAATGCATGTTTCCTCACAACTATGTCTGTGAAATTTTTTTGTCCTTTGCCAATAGAAGAGGTGGAAAGTATCTCTTGGAAACTTTAATTTGCATACCTTTTTCTTTCTTGCAAAGTTATGTTTTCATATGTTTAACAACCATTTGTAGTTCTTATTTAGTGAACTCTTTCTTCATAAACTTTGCTTATGTTATTATTTAATGTCTGACTCCCTCGCTACTTTCTAACGTCTGTTCTCCAGGTGCAGAGATCCTGTTATGTTTTGTCCAACACATAGTTCCTGGTACTGGGATGAATGTTGCTCAAAAAAATGACTGGCTCATGTCTTGCAGTAGTCACGTCAAGAACTCACATTTGATCCCAAAGCCGACACATATCCATGATCATCTAGTGGGAAGACCAAGCATTTCATTCACCACACCAGGGGCCAGATGGGGAATGTAAAATGCTGAAGTATGCTGGGAAGTGAGGGCTGGCAAAAAAGGTGAACAAATGCCTATCTACAGTTGCAGTGTTTCAGATCTATTTCTCTGCCTTGGAGGAATGCAGGCCCATTATAGCATCTTTATTTAACTTGAGGCCTGGTTTTTTACTTTCTTGTGAAATCTGATTTTTGTCAGTGTAAGAATGTCTAAAATTGTAGAGAATTTTTATAAAAATTTATTTGCGCCAAATAGAGAATACACACAAGATCTCAACAGACTGAGAGAATTCCCAGAATGACAGTTTGCAACAGCATTTATGCATTTGGAATTAAGGAGGGAACTAAGGAAGATTACATGAAGGTGGGAGAAAGCAAGATGGGGTTGTATTACAGGATAGTTAACAAGATTATGTGCTCTTTTGAGGGTGTTTCTCTTCTGAGGGGTCTGAAAAGAGGCATTTCAAAGGTGTGTTAACCTAGATACACTAAAACAATGCTAAGGCAAAGATAAGCCTTTTACTAAATAAGATATAGGCCTGGGGCGTGACTACCCACCATGACCTGTCCAGTTAGGAATTTATGATCAGATCACCCTGTGAGGGTACTTTCCCTAGAATACTTTCCCTAGAACCCCCTTTTTGTCCACATTTTAATACACTTCCAAATAAAGCAAGACTGCACTCAAATGCAGTCCACCAGCAGTGGGTTTACAAACTTTGGCGTAAACAATAATGGAAGCCTGATGAGGTAAGTATCTCAGTTGGATAGTGACAGCCAAGAAATGAGGATGTTTTATGTGAAAATGAGGTTCTCTGCTCTAGGGCTTGGGCTTGAGGGCCAGGGACTCCTGGAAGGAGGATTGAAGTACAGTCATGCATCACTTAATGATGGGGATAGTTCTGAGAAATGCACTACTAGGCGAATTTGTCATTGTGCGAACATTAGAATGCACTTACACAAACCTAGATAGAATAGCCTACTATACACCTGTGTAGGCCACTCACATGAATGGAGCTTGCAGGACTGGAAGTTGCTCTGGGTGAGTGAGTGAGTGAGTGAGTGAGTGGTGAGTGAATGTGAAGGTCTAGAACATGACTGTCCACTACTGTAGACTTTATAAACACGGCACACTTAGGCTACACTAAATTTATAAAATAACATGAGATAAAATCAAGCACAAGAGAAAAATAATACAATTAAGAGTCACAGTAAACACAAGATGTATGAGGCTGCTGCCAATGTAACACGGCATACTGTTTTATAGCAAATTTTGTTTTATAAGTAGAAAGAGTACACTCTAAAAAAACAATTAAAAGTAAATACATAAGCCTGAAACATAGTTGTTTATTATCATTATCGTGTTATGTACTGTACATAATTGTATGTGTTATACTTTTATATGACTGGCAGTACAGTAGGTTTGTTTACATGAGCATCACCACAAACATGTGAGTAGTGCATTGCATTATGTTTCATTACAATGTTAGGGCAGCTACGATGTCACTAGGTGATAGAAATTTTGTGGCTCCATTACAATCTTATGGCACCTTGGGCCGGCTGGGTGGCACGGTGGTTAGGTGCTGGCTTGGGAAGCCAGCGGCCCCGGTTCGGGTCCCACATATGGGGGCCAGGGACACTGCCCTTAAAAAAAAAAAAAAAAAAATAGAAACAATCTTATGGCACCACCCTCACTGACCAAAAGGTTGTTATCCGGGCCATGATTATAAGCGTAGAGAGGTGTGGGAGCAGGCCAGGCGGGGTCACTTGGAGGGAGCACTAAGCTGCCTTCCCAGGTGTGCTGATTACTGCAGCCGGACCGGCCAGAGGTTTCCCCAGCAGAGTCTTGAGAACAGGTGCGGGATGGTAGGAGTTGCCCTGGGTAAGGGAATGACTGGCTGCGCATTCCCTCATCAGCTCTTTTAATTTCTTTTTTTTTTTGAGGGCAGTGTCACCGGTCCTCATATGTGGGACCGAACCGGGGTCGCTGGCTTCCCAAACCAGCGCTTAACCACCGCGCCACTCGGCCGGCCCTCATCAGCTCTTTTAGAGCCAAACCATCGAGGGGCAGCGCCCAATCCTTCCCTAGTTTCCGGAAGAACCACCATGAACAGCCATGGCGAAGACGCCTGCTCCTCTATTCCCTTCCCTGCCCCCACTCCCCCAATCCCACAACTTCCGTTTGCTCGGTCGTCTGGGAAACCCTTGACTTCCGGCCGCGCTGCAGTGGGCGGAGCCAAGATGGCTGAGGAGAGGCTGCCTTCGGTGAGCGCAGGGATTGTTAGTGCGGGGCTGCAAGTTGGGCCTGGACAGGGCAGCCCCCGGCGGAGCGCAGCGGGCGCTGAGGCGGGCTGGCCGGCTGGAGAAGCGCGCAGCTTGGGGCAGCGGCTCGGGGTGGGCGGGAGGCGCGGGCCCGCTCCGGGGAGCTGGGGGCCTGGAGCGAGGCCGGGTTGCTTGCCTCGCGGCGCCGGTGCTAGGACTCATCCCTTCTGGGGTACACTGCACGGTGGAGGGAAATTTTCATCAGACGGCCCTCTTCCCAGCCCCATCTTCTCTGTCCCATTGGGTTTGGAAAGGCATCACCAGTTTGTGCAGAGACCGCTCCAGTGAATCCGGTTGATACCCTGGGTTGGGAATTACTTACGGCAAAGCCTGGAGGCGAGCTGTCACTGCCTTCTGCCGGTGGGGCGGGACCTTGATTTCTTAGCTGTGATTAAGTTTAGGTGAGGACTCTAGGGATGCCGCCGCGCTTAGTAAGCGTTGATTCAACGCCGCAGAGTTGCCGTTACACAGGAGCCCAGATGAATTCGGGATGACCCAGTAGCAGTCCTGTTTGAGTCGTCTATTCCTAATTGGATATAGTTTCTATAAAGTTCCAAGCGTGAAACTTGGTTTGCCTTATGTTAGTATTGGGTTTCAAAGCATGTTTTGCGCATTTGTTAGAATGACTTTGTTTATTTGGAATGTATTGCCCTTTGAGAAACGCCCTGGAAAACCTCGGAGACAAAAAATAGTAGTCTTTGGCTGATTGTTTTACAATTTAGTTTTGGCTGTTGAGGAGCAAGGGCATCATTATCTGTCAGGGGATCTATTTCTTTTTTTATCCTTTTTATATTTTCCGAGAAATCATTATTTTAGTGTAATCACAAAACTCTTGAGTACAGAGCAGGAGGCCCGAAGCAAAGATTTTTGTTAAGCTACAAATTAAAACAAAATTAAATAGCATGATTAGTGTTACTAGGTTTTACATATTGGAAACATTACCAAAGAAAATATTTCACCTACCTAATCATAAATGTGAGGTATCATGGTAACATAACATTGCTACAAATGTAGCTTATTCTCTACTGCCCATGGGGCCGCAGGGAGAGGTGTCCATGAAGAGAAGGTGAACTTGATTTCTGTGACGGCAGAATTGTCCTGTGCTCTTGAATCTCTGATAGTGTTTTAAAGAGAATGACTTTTTTGTTTTGATAAGACTTGAGCACTTGAGTCTGAAGTTTAATTATTTTCATTATTGTCAAGTTTATTGCTAGCAGTGTTATATTTATAGTAATTTTGTCTTTTCAAGTTACCACTGCATGGAAATTTGAATTTCCATCCTTTTTGGAAATGATCTAGCATCTTGTAATAAAATGACCCCACCATCCTACTCCTAGACCTGCATCCTATTGAAATAAAAGCAAAACATAAGCATGTAATACAAAGGTATTCACTGCAGTATAGTGGCAAAAAGCTGGAAACAAAGTGAGTGCCCATTAGTAGGGTAACGGATGACTGCTGATAGTTCCATATATAGGAATATTATGCAGCCATTCAAAAGAATGTTAGAACTATATATGTTGAGTTGGAGAGATTTCCATGGTATATATTTAAATAAAAGCTAGATGTGAAGTGAGGTATATTGTGTGATCCTAATTTTATGACACAGAAGAAAAAAACATAGATCTGTAGATATGGATATATAGATGTGGAGAAGACAAAGACTTAAAACTCACAGAGAGAACTTTGAACAAATGTATAATTAAAGTTATGAATGGGGCCGGCCGAGTGGCCCTGTGGTTGGGAGCTGGCTTGGGATGCCAGCGGCCCCGGTTTGGGTCCCACATATGAGGGACGGTGACACTGCCCTCAAAAAAAAGTCTATGAATGCCGCAGTAAAGGCCTTGAGGCCGGGAGACATCCCAGCAAAATGGAGTGAAATTGGTCCAATGTGGAGTAGTTTTATTTACTAATAATCCCTAAATAGTTTGGATTATTAGTAGTTCCTTAGGGAGGAAAATTGGGGACTGATACTTATATTTTATTTAAGAATATATAATAAATGGTTTAGAGATCTTTAAAAAAGCTGAGCAGGGCCAGCCGAGTGGCGTGGTGGTTAAGCACTGACTTGGGAAGCCAGCGGCCCCGGTTCGGGTCCCACATACGAGGGCCAGTGATACTGCCCTCAAAAAAGTAAAAATAAAAACACTAATCTTTAAAAAAAAAAAAAACAAAAACTGAGCAAATAGCTTTGGTTTCCATGATCTATACTTACAAAATTTTTTGTAGCGCCCTAATACCCATTATTTGATGTATTTGTATAAACAACACTCTTCCAGTAAAGTTCACAGAACTCAGAACAAAAACTGCACTAGTTGATTTGGTTCACATAGAATGCCTAACATATATCAAGCGTTACATGAATAATCATTAGATGTGTAAGTGATCTATCACAGAACTACATAAAAATGAAGAAAGAACAGCAACTAAAAAAAATTTATTCTACGTAAATCCCAGCTATAAATGAGATCAAGTAGGCTAACAGAATCCTTTCCATCTCAGAATGTTCTGGAGAGTCTTTGGAGAGACTTATCAAAAAAAAAAAAACACCTGTAATTTATTTAAATTCTACTTTGTGTAGGAAGATTTGCTGAAGAAGCTTTTTGAACCTTTAAGATTCCTTACTTATTATGTTCCCCAAAGTTAAAAAAAATAAAAATCCCAGATCGAAGATAGAGTTCTTTTTTTTTTTTTTTTTTTTTAGCTGAGCCATCCTGCCACTCGGGCTGTGAATCAAACCGGCGACCCTGTTGCTCAGAGCTCACACACTTGAGCGAGCTCTTAATCAGCTGAGCCACTCGGCCGGCCCAAAATAGAGTTCTTTTAGCATTTTGAAAACAACTTTGTTGAGGAATAATACACATATCATAAAATTTACCCTTTTTAAGTATACAATTTGATTAATTTTAGTAACTTCATATAGTTGCACAACCATCACCACAACTTATGTCCGTCACTCCAAACAGTGTCCATTTGCAGCCAATCCCTACTCAAAACACCAGCCCACCTTGATCTGCTTTCTGTCTCCATAGTTTTGCCTTTTCTAGCAATTGCATGTAGCAGAACCACACAATATGTGGTCTTATGTGTCTGACTCATTTAGCATGTTTTCTGAGGTTCATCCATATTGTTATATGTAACAATAGTTTGTTCCTTTTTATTTCTAAGCAGTATTCCACTGTATTAATATACACGTTCTGTTTATCCACTGATTGATGGACACTTGGTTTGTTTCTTTGGGCTGTTATGAACAATATTATGAATATTGTCATACAAGTTTATGCATGGATATGTTTTTGTTTCTCTAGGAGTAGAATTGCTGGGTTGTATGGTAAGTGTATGTTTTAAAAAACTGCCAAACTGTTTTCTAAAGTGGCTGTCTACTGTTTTACATTCCCATGAGCAAAGCATGAGGATTTCAGTTTTTCCACATCATTGTCAAAACTTGGTATTATCAGTTTTGTTGATTTTGACTATTTGGATGTGTCCTCATGGTTATTTTGGTTTTAATTTTCTAATGAATAATGATACTGAGCACTTTTTTATATTTAGTGAAGTGTCTACAGATCTTGTGCCCATTTTTAAATGGGTTATTTGTTTTATTAACTTTTCTGTATTTGTTAAATCAAGACAATAAAATAGCTAAAAGAATAAATTACTCTTTTATTTTGAAAATTAATTTTTGTTGTTGTGAAATATATCTCACTTCTAAATGAATAAAAGGTTATATGTACGTTTTCAAGAACAATATAGTGGATAGCAGTTCGATGCCCAGCCCGAGCTGAGCTGCCGCTGATGGCTCAGCTGAAAAAAAAAAAAGAAAAAAAAAAAGGAACAATATAATGAAAACTTGTATTCTCACCTCACAGGTTAAGAAATGGGTCATTAACAATAACTTGGAAACCTCTTAAATGTCTCTTCCCTGCTGCATGTTTCTCCTTCCCCATCAGAAATAATCTCCTTCCTCAATTTTGTTTTCTTTTGCTTTTCGTAATAGTTTTGTCTTATTTAATATGGTTTTTAAAAACGAATGTTTGTTTATTCATTTTTCAATGCTACATATAGTATCCCATTTATAGGAAAATATTACAATTAATTCAGACCACGGTCACACTCACATCTTTACATAGTGTCTATGGTAGCTTTCTCACCACAGCTGCATAGTTGAGTTACTTGAGAGAGACTGTATAGCCCACAAAGTTCAAACTTTCAAAAACAGTGACAAGGGGGCTGGCCAAGTGGCTCAGTTGTTGTCAGACACCAAATTTGAATTTTATATAATTTTCATGTGTTGTAAAATATTATAAAAATTTTTTTTTAACCTTTAAAAAGTGTAAAAACCATTTTTATTTATTTTATTTTATTTTATTTTTATTTTTATTCTTATTTTTTTGAGAGCAGTGTCACTGACCCTCACATGTGGGACCCGAACTGGGGCTGCTGGCCTCCCAAGCCAGCGCTCAACTGCCGCGCCGCTCGACCGGCCCTAAAAAACCATTTTTAGCTTGTAGGCTGTATAAAAAAACAGGCTGGATTTGATCTGAAGTCCAGTTTTTGCGGAGCTTGTGTCTGGATTAACGTTTCTTTTACTTAGCACCGGACTCTAGGGAGCAATTATTCTTGTAATATCTTAGTGTGATACTATCTTTCATTTTTAATTGTTGAGAAGTCAGCTGTCAATCTAATTGTTCTTTCTTTGTAGGTAATGTGGTGAAATGTTTTTCTTTGGTTGCTTTTAAGAACTTAATTGTCTCTGTGCAGGTTCCTGTGATGTGTCTAAGTGTGGATTTATTATTTCATTTAACCTGGTCAGGATTGGTTGAACACAGAATAAATTAATGTCTCTCACTATTTCTGGAAATTTTCAGCCATTGTTTTTGTTCATATCATATCAAACATAGGAAGTAGATATAAAAAAAATCCATATGAAGATTTTCTACAAAGTTATAGTGCAAGATATTATATTATATTATTTTATATTTATTACATGTCGCTTTAAAAAACCCATACTCCCTCCTAGTATTGAGTGCTAGACAATTTCTGTGTAGATGACCTCATAAGCTCCCTCTTATTAAAGTTACCACTTTGGTTTGACTGCTGAGAATTATAGCATTAAGTATAATACTAATATGCACATTTTATCATGTATATAATTATACACTATAAATACACATAAGTATTTATATATTATAAATATGCATTTTACATTATTAATAGTTTGGATAGCAAAAGTACAACTTGACATTTGTTTTTTAAACTATATTCAAAATAATTCTTTGTACTTGTATGCAGTTAATGGATTAATTGCATGATTGGAGAGCTACTGGTGATTGTTATTTGAATACTGCTTCTTTTTTTTTTTTTTTAGCTGAGCCATCCTGCCACCTCTTGGCAGCTCAGCTCGGGCCAGGAATCGAACTGGTGACACTGTTGCTCAGAGCTTACACTCTTAAGTGAGCTCTTAACCAACTGAGCCACTCGGCTGGCCCTTCTTGAATGCTTCTTTAAGTTCACAAGATTTATGATGGTACTCTAACACAGACTTCTTTCATTTCAGAGAACTCAGTTTCCTGTGTCTGCTGAATCTCAGAAACCCCGGCTAAAAAAAGGTGTGTATGCAGTTTCATTGTATGTGTACATTTGCACAGGTTTCTGTCTTACTGTCTCTCTGTTCTAGTCTGTGTGCATTAGAGCTTTTAAAAATGTGATTGTTGGGGCCAGACGAGTTGGTTAAGAGCTGGCTTGGGACGCCAGCCACCCCAGTTTGGATCCCACATATGAGGGTTAGTGACCCTGCCCTCTATAGCTAAAGTGGTGAACAACAGCTCCACCTAGAGCTGGGCTGCTGTGAGTTGCTGGCGGTGGTGTGGGCTGCACCCCCCGCTGCAGTGGGCTGCCATTGGCTACAGTGATTGGCCGGCAGCCAGCGTGAGCTGCCAAGAGCCACTGTGAGCGGCAGTCCAGAGGCCGGTGACCGATCTGCCTCACCCGGGAAGAGTGCAGTGATGATATCAACATGGGCCAGTGAAGCAATGTCTTCCACAACTAGACTGAAGAACAAAAGGACAGCAACTTGTCTGTTCCCCTTCCCAGGTTCCCCAATAAAATCTTTTTTTTTTAAAAAAGTGATTGTTGGCAAAAGCAATATTCATCTAATAGTTCTGCCATATCTAGCTTTTATGTTACGGAGTTGTTAGATGTTAGGGGATTGATTTTTACCTGAAATGTGTTTAAATTGGAGTTTTATTATTATGTACGTATGTACTGATTTTCTACTTGTGGGAAAAAACACTCAAATTCCCATAAGTACATATCAAGCCTCAAATTTCATGTATGTTTTAAATATGAGGTTTTATAAAAATTGAGTGTGGGAAGCCTAACTCAGTGAAGACCTATAGTGTAAAGAGCTGTATTTTACAATCTGATAGAGACATGATATGTATTTTATTTAGAGAAACAGAATTCATTTATGAATCTATAAAGTCTTAGGAGGGTTTGTATCCTGTTGTAGGTGACTCCATATGTTTGATACTCTCCCATGTCTAATGGACTAGGTGTCCTAGCTACTTACCAGGTATTAGAGACCAGCTGAACTTTTTATTTGGCAGAAGAACCATCTATGAGTATTTTGTTACTTATTCATTATTTTCTGGATAAGGAAACCAAGGCTGAGTGGAAGGGGCATGATTTGCTCATGGTCTTGTGTGTAGCTCTTGTCTGCAAACCTGAGTTACAGTCATGAGGCTGTACTTTCTTTCTTTTTTTTTTTTAACTTTATGGGGAACTGTGTGTTCTTCTCAGGACCCACCAGCTCCAGATCAAGTTGTTGTCCTTCAGTCTTAATTGTGGAGGGTGCAGCTCAACTCCAAGTCCAGTTGCCATTTTCAGTCTAGTTGCAGGGGCGCAGCCCACCATCCCATGTGGGGGTCTAACCGGCAACCTTGTTAAGAGCATGCCCTCTAACCAACAGAGCCATCTGGCCTCCTCATGAGTGTGTACTTTCTTTGCAGCATGTGTTTTCTGTTGTCTGCTAAGAATTTTAAAGATGATTTTGTCAATAAATTGTTTAGTTTACTTGGGCATTTCTGTTATGCCTTGAAGTTATAATGCAAGTTGTTAGAAAATACAATTGCTTCTCAGGAATTTATTTTCAAAGAATTTTTCAGGAATACATCTTTCATTGAAATAGCAGTACATCTGTAATTTAGATTATTTGTAAAATTTAGATGTAATTCTGCCAGTATTTAACATAAACATAACATAAAACATGCTGATGTTTTTTTTATACCATCTCTGGGTATGAGAATCATCTTACTGTGATATCTGTCACTTCATTTAATTACCACGATGATTTGCCTACTTAGGTGGGGCTGGTAGATAATGTGACTGTCTGTCCAGTATTTTTTCCACACTTCTTCCAGAGTCAAACCCAGTGGTTCAGTTGATTTCCAGTCCTGGACAACTGTAATTAGCATACACCAGTCAAGAACTGGCGCATGGCCAGTGCAGTCTGAGATACAAAGTTTATAGTTACGGGGAAAGGGGACACATTTGACTTGTTATGCTATAACATTTAGCACTGCTGTAGTGCCCCTTCCAATCCATTCTTTCTCCCTTCCCCACTGCAGAGCATCCACTTTTTGATTTTTATTATTAAAGTTAGTAATAATAAAAGTTTTATTATTAAACTTTTATTATTAAAGTTTCCTGTTATTGAGCCTCTCATAAATATGAGTACTTAC
This sequence comes from Aselliscus stoliczkanus, assembly GCA_033961575.1. NCBI lineage: Eukaryota > Metazoa > Chordata > Mammalia > Chiroptera > Hipposideridae > Aselliscus > Aselliscus stoliczkanus. The sequence goes on along the minus strand of CM066732.1, from coordinate 60,250,512 downwards.
CAGGTTCCAGGACCTGATAAATAGGTGTTTGGAATCCAAAGAGGAATAGGGCATGGATTCTGCCTTCAGGGATTGACAATCTTTAGGGCATACAGAATGTAAGCAAATAATTAAAGTGTAGTGTATGGGCCGGCCGAGTGGCTCAGTTGGTTAAGAGTTGGCTTACAGCGTGTGCTCTGAGTACAGGGCCACCAGTTCGATTCCCACATGGGCCAGTGAACACTGCGCCCTAGCTGAGCTGTCGCTGAGTTGCCAGCAGGTGGCAGGATGGCTCAGCTGGTGTAACAGCAAGATTGCCTGTTCAATGGTGGACTACGCCCGCCTGCAACTAAGACTGAACTCTCCACCTGGAGCTGAGCTGCTGCCCGGATGGCTCAGTGGATAGAGCGTGCGCTCTTAACAACAAGGCTGCTGGTTCAACGCACGCATGGGATGGTGGCTATGGCCACCCGCAACTAAGACTGAACATAGCACCTTGAGCTTAGAAGCCACGAGCTGCTGATGGGAAGCCAGATGGCGACTGGTACCCTCCATAACGAAGACTGAAGAACAACAACTTGGCTGGTCCCCTCCCCCAATTCCTCAACACTGTTCCCCTCCCCCAATTCCACAATAAAAATCTTAAAAAAAAAAAAGTGTAGTGTATGCTTCCTAGGCCTTTCTTCTGAAGGTTAAACATTTGCAGTTGTCTTCAGCTCTTCATGTGAGATACTTGCAACTCTTTGCTATCATTGCTTTGGTCCTCCAGTGAAATGCATTGGCCCTCTTGGAAGTATAGAATTCAGGACTAAATAGAATGTTCCAAGTGTGGTATGAGCAGGGCCACATGGAACATTTTCGAGATAAAATCTCTTTATCTGGTTCTTTTATTTCTGTTAGTCCAGCTCAAGGTTGCATTTCCTTTTGGGCAATGGGATGTCATGTATGTAGCATACGATGGCTGCAGTGTTAAGTGATGTCGTTACACTTGTGCAAGGTGGTGGGTGACACAGGCCCCTAAACTAGACAGGACATGACCTACTCTTCACTTACCCTTAATTCCTGGCTTCCATAACCCATAATTTTATCTATTGATATGGTGGATTACACTGATTGAATTACATTGACTGAGTTGATGCTGTATCAGCCTTGCATTCCTGGGATAAATCTCACATGGTCATGATGTATTAACCTTTTTATGTGTGGCTGGATTCAATTTGCTAATATTTTGTTAAGGACTTTTGCATCTTTGTTTATGAAGGATGTTGATCTATAGTTTTCCTTTTTTGCAGTGCTTTTATCTGTTTTTGCTATCAGGGTTATGCTGGCCTCATATGAGTTAGGAACCATTCCCAAAGGAATCAATATTATTCCTTTTTTAAATGTTGTGACGGTGAAAGTCTGGGCCTAAATTTTTTTTTGTTGTTGGAAGTCTTTTAAGTACAAACTCAATATCTTTAATATATGTGGGACTATTCAGGTTAAATATTTCTTTAGAGAGAGCTTTGGTACTGTTTTTCTTTTTTTTTTTTTTTTAAGGTTTTACTGGGGAATTGGGGGAGGGAAACAGCATTGGGGAATCCAGAAAGAACAGAGAAGTTGCTGTCGTTTTGTTCTTCAGTCTAGTTGTGGAGGACGTCGCTTCACTGGCCCATGTTGGTATTATCATTGCCCTCTTCTCGGGTGAGGCAATCGCTTGCCTGCCATTGGACGGCTGCTCAGGGTGGCTCACGGCAGCTCATGGAAGCGCATGCCAGCTGCCAGCCAACCCCACTGCAGCCTACGCAGTCTCTGGCAACTCACAGCAGCCTAGCTCCAGGTAGAGCTGTTGTTCACCATCTTAGCTGTAGAGGGAGCAGCGTTACTGGCCCTCTATGTGGGATCTGAACTGGGGCCCTGCTGCTCAGAGCTGGCCTCCCAAGCCAACTCCTAACGAATGCGCCACTCGGCCGCCCCTGGTACTGTTTTTCTTTCAAAGAAATTTGTTCATTTCATCTCAGTTATCAAATATATTGGCACAAAGTTCATAATACTCCTATATTCTCCTTTTAATATCTGTAGGATATTAACTGATGTTCCCTCTGTTGTTTTTGGTAATTTATGTTTCTCTTTATTGATCATTCTTGCTAGAGGTTTATACGTTTTATTGATCTTTTCAAAGAACCAGCTTTTGATTTTACTGTTTTTTTCTATTGTTTTTTTGTTTCAATTTCATTGATTTATGATCTTTTTTTTTTTTTTTTTTTTGAGGGCAGTGTCACTGGCCCTCACATGTGGGATCCAAACCAGGGCCGCTGGTGTCCCAAGACAGCTCTCAACCACCGCGCCATTCGGCCGGCCCTAATTTATGCTCTTAAATATTTTCTTGTGTTTAATTTGCTTCCCTTTTTTCAGTGTTTTAAGGTAGCAACTTAGATCATTGATTTGAGAACTTTTTTTTACATTTTATTTATTTTGACATTCAATATTATTTTATATTAATTTTAGGTGTACACCATCGTGGTTAGATATTTATATAATTTAAGAAGTGATCCTTCTGACTAGTACTACTCACCTGGCACTATACATAGCTATTACCATATTGTTAACTCTATTCTCTATGCTTTACTTTACATCCCCATGACTATTTTGTAACTACCAATTTGTACTTCTTAATCCCTTTCCTTTTTGTCACCTCCCCAATCCCACCTCCTATCTATCAACCATAAAATGTTCCCTGTATCTGTGAGTTTGTTTCCGTGTTGTTTGTTTGTTTATTTTATCCATTAGATTCCATATATAAGCGAAATCCCATTGCACCTGTCTTTCTTTGATGTACTGCACTCAGCACAATACCCTCCAGGTACATCCATGCCACTGCAGATCCATTTCCATCCATGTCCGAGCAATATTCCATTGTATGTATGTACTGCCTACTCTTTATCCATTCATCTACTGATGGACATCCAGGCTGCCTCCACATCTTGGCTACTGTAAACAATGTAGCAACGAGGGCCGACCGAATGGCGCAGTCATTAAGAGCTGGCTTGGGATGCCAGCCACCCCGGTTCAGATCCCACATGAGGGCCAGTGACACTGCCCTCTAAAAATAAACAAAAAAAACAAACAAACAATGTAGCATAGAACATATGGATGCACTTGTCCCCTTGAAGTAGCGTTTTGGGTTTCTTCGGATAAATACCCAAAAGTGGGATTAGAGCGTCCTTCTTTATCTTTTTTTTTTTTTTGAAGGCAGTGTCACTGGCCCTCACATGTGGGACCCCAACCGGGGCTGCTGGCGTCCCAAGCCAGCTCTTAACCATGCTGCCACTCGGCTGGCCCCCTTCTTTATCTTTGGTTATAGCCTTTGTTTTAAAGTCTCTCTTGTCTGGTATAAGTATTGTTACACCAGCTGTTTTGTTTTGTTTTGTTTTGTTTTCATTTTCATGAAATATCTTTTTCCCATTCCTTTACTTTCAGTTTGTATGTGTCTTTTGACCTGAAGTGAGTGAGTCTCTTGTAGGCAGCATATGTAAGGGTATTGTTTTCTAAATCCATTCTGCCACCCTTTGTCTTTATTTATTTTTTTAAGGGCAGTGTCACTGGCCCTCATATGTGGGATCCGAACCCGGGCCGCTGGCGTCCCAACCCAGCTCTTAACCACTGTGCCACTCAGCTAGCTCATACCACCCTTTGTCTTTTGATTGGAGCATTTGATCCATTTACATTTAAAGTAATTGCTGATAGATATGTCATTATTGCCATTTTTTTATTCATAGTTTTGACTTTTTTTCATCTTAAAGAAGTCCCTCTAATATTCCTTGTAATCATGGTTTGGTGGTAATGAACTCCTTTAGCTTTTTCTTGTCTGTGAAGCTCTTTATCTGTCCTTCAGTTCTAAATGATAGCTTTGCTGGGTAGAGTAATCTTGGTTGTAGGTCCTTGCTTTTCATCACTTTGAATATTTTGTGCCAGTCTCTTATGGCCTGGAAAATTTCTGTTGAGAAATCAGCTGATAGCCTTATGGGAGCTCCCTTGTAGGTAACTAATTGCTTTTCTCTTGCTGCTTTTAAGATTCTCTCTTTGTCGGGCTGGCCGAGTGGCTCAGTTGGTTGAGAGTGGGAGCGCTGAGCAACAGCGTCGCTGGTTTGATTCCCACATGGGCCAGTGAGCTGCACCCGAGCTGAGCTGCCACTGAACTGCCAACAGGCAGCAGGATGGCCCAACTGGTGAGAACCTGTGCTCCTAACAACATGGTTGCTGGTTTGACTCCTGCATGGGATGGGCGGCTGCGCTCCCTCCTCCCCGCCGCAACTGAGATTGAACATGGCACCTTGAGCTGAGTGGCCGCGAGCTGCTGGCGGGCGGCTGGATGGCGACTGGACTTGGAGCCCTCCACAACTAGCTGCGCCCTCCACATCTAAGATTGAAGGACCACAACTTGACTGTTCCCCTCTCCCAATTCCCCAATTTAAAAAGAAAAGAAACGATTCTCTCTGTGTCTTTAAGCTTTGGCAGTTAATATGATGTACCTTGGTGTGGGCCTCTTTGGGTTCATCTTGTTTAGGACTCTTTGTGCTTTCTGGGCTTGTATATCTATTTCCTTTGTCAGGTTAGGGAAGTTTTCTGTCGTTATTTCTTCAAATAGGTTTTCAATTCCTGGCTCTCTCATCTCCTTCTGGCATCCTTATGATTCAAATGTTGGTGTGCTTGATGTTGTCTCAGAGGCCCCTTAAACTCTCATTTTTTTGGATTCTTTTTTCTTCTTGCTGTTCTGATTGGGTGTTTTCCACTACCTTATCTTCTGAATCACTGACTTGATCCTCTGTTTAATCTAATCTGTCGATTCCCTCTAATGTATTCTTCATTTCATTTATTGTATTCTTCATTTCTTCCTGGTTCTTTTTTATGTTTTCTATCTCCATAGTTATATTTCCTACCTCTTGGTTGGAATTCTCACTAAGTTCCTTGAGCATCCTTTTAACCATTGTTTGGAACTCTGTATCTGATAGGTTGCTTGCCTCCATTCCATTTAGTTCTTTTTCTGGAGTTTTCTCCTGTTTTTTCATTTGGGATGCAGTTCTTTGTTTTCTCGTTTTGGCTGCCTCTCTGTGTTTGTTTCAATGTTTTAGGTAGATCTGCTATGTCTCCTAGTCTTGGCCAAGTGGGCTTATGTATGTGTTTGCACAGTCTCCCTGGTCACCTGCACCAGGTGCTCCATGAGTGTCCCTTGTGTAGGTTGTTTGTGCCCTCCTGTTATAATTGAGCCTTGATTGCTATTGGCACATCAGTAGGTGGGATTGACTCTTAGGCTCACTGGCTGTGGCGTTTGGCCATGTCCATAGCTTACCGGCTGCTCTGCGTGGGGCTTACCCCACTGAGCAGAATTAACCCCAGTGGGCTCTGGTGCCTGTTGAGACTGCCTTTTGTGTGTGCTGCTTGTGGGGCTAATTGGGTGGTGGTCTGACTGCTGTGGTCTGAAGCCAACATCCAGTTATATTCTGGGACCTCTTTGGAGGGACTCCGGTGCAGGCCCATGTCACCCACTGCCTGTGACCAGCCAGGGACTACCTGGTAGGAGCTTCAAAGTGATTTTTTAAAAAAATATTTTATTGGGGAATTGGGGGAGAGGAACAGCGTTGGGGAATTGGGGAACAGACAAATTGCTGTCCTTTTGTTCTTCAGTTTAGTTGTGGAGGGTGTCACTTCACTGGCCCATGTTGGTATTATCATTGCGCTCTTCCTGGCTGAGGCAGTTGCTTGGACAGCTGCTCACTGCAGCTCACGACAGCTCATGAAAGCGCACGCCAGCTGCCAGCCAGCCCCACTGCAGCCTACGCTGTGGCCGGCGACTCATGGCAGCCCAGCTCCAGGTCGAGCTGTTATTCACCATCTTAGCTGTACAGGGCGCAGTGTCACTAGCCCTAATGTGGGATCTGAACCCAGGCCCTGCTGCTCAGAGCTGGCATCCCAAGCCAACTCTTAACCAACACGCCACTCTGCCAGCCCACTTCAAAGTAATTTGTGGTTGTTTGCTGCCTGTGCTAAAGCTGGAGGTGTGTTGGAGAGATCGCGCTGCAAACTGAGGGCTTCTGCCACCAGTACCAGGACTGGGATAGCTCCATAAAAAGCCAGGTCACTCCAAGACCTGCTGCTAACCTACTGGAGCATGTAAGGTTCAGCCACCAATAAAGTCTCCTGTGGTACTTGAGTTGAGTGAGGCGGGGTCTCAGGGAGTTTCCAGGGTGGGACGTGTTGTGTTTACTAGGTTAATATAGATTCTGGTTTGGTGCAAGTGCTGAGCCTGGAGCTATCAGCAAAGTCTCAGAGCACACTGAGGCTAGTTCCCTTCCACCTGGGGCCCACAGACCCAATAGTTATCCAAAAAAGAGCAATACAGATGGGGCTGGCTGCCCGTTGAGAAACTGCCTCTGGCATTGGGTGAGTTGGGTGGGGCAGAGTCCCAAGCAGTCACCAGGATAGAGCAAGTGGAGCTCACCAGACCAATTCAGATTCAGATTTGTTCATGGACATGGGGGGTGGGCTTAACACAGGAAAGATGGCACCCACCTGCCAGCTGTATGGGAGAAGGACCCCACACAGGGAAAATGGCAACTGTCCCTCTTAGTTCTCTGCCTGAAGCCACGCAACTCAGTCTCTCCCCGTATGTCTTTGAGGCCCCCCTGAGTCACTGTCCCTCCACTGGAGCTCAGGGTGAGTACCTGCGAGTGAGTCTATGCATGGGCCCTTTAAGAGGACATCTCAGTTTCCCACAGCCTTCTGTCCCACTGGGATGGTCAGAATCCCCAGTTTTTCACAGTCAGATGTTGTGCGGGCTCCTCTTCCCAGTGCCAGTACTCTGTACTGGGGAGCCTAGTGTGGGGCTAGGGTTCCTTGCTTTTCTATAAGGGGAACCCATGTTCAAGATAGCCTATCCCCCACTCCCTGCGAGTTCTCAAGTGCCATATGCAGGTTGGGGGCTGGCTCATTCTGGATCTCCGTCCCTCCTACCAGTCTCGCTGTGGCTTCTTTTTTATATCCTTAGTTATAAAATTTCTGTTCAACTAGACTTCTGATGGTTCTCCAGGTTGTCTATTGTATAATTTAGTTATAATTTTAATATGGCCATGGGATGAGGGAAGTACAGCTTTTATCTACTCTGCCATCTTGGACCTCTCCCAAGACTTGTTATATTTGATGTTCAACATAATATGCTGAGGTAGAAAAATGTTAAAATTCCTATTATAGCATTAGGAAATTAACATTTATTGAATGACCATCTTCAGATTTTTAAATAATTTTCTATTGAAAATTATAGGGGGGAAAATGGAGGCTCAGAGAAATTAAATAACTTGTTCTAGATCCCATAGAAGGCTGTTACTGAGTCAAAATTGAAATTATACATATAAAAGTTCTATGTGTTATGTGTCTGCCAGTCCTGGAAGAGATCCTTTGCCAAAGAAGTGTTCATTTTAATATACTTACAAAAGTCTTAGCCATTTCAGAAAATTTTTCAACTGAAAATTCAAAGCACAATATTGTTTTTCTCAGCTTTCTTATATCCAGGATGCTATTTTCTAGCATTAAAGTTTAATGTAACATTTTCAGTTCAGGCCATTCCTAAGAGCATTTAGCACCTAAGGCAAATTACAGGGGAGAAGAAATCTTGTGGTGTCATGTTTATTTGGTTATGGAATTGTTTAAGATGTTAAGTCTGGTGCATCGTTAGAGGGTAAAAGAAAGAAAAGAGATGTCACAAAAAAGTAGAATGGGGCAGGAGAAGAGAAGGGCCAAGAGAGTATTGTTGCCAGGTCAACAGCTTTCTGCCCCCACTCCCTTGGTGATGGTGGGGAGCAGTGTGGGAGCAAGGTCTTTCTTAGGACCAGCTCAGAGGCATCACCTGTCTTCATCTCATCAGCTGGCCCAACCTCCATGGTCATATGGGTTCCTAAAGTGTAGCACTGGAGATGAGCCCCTGGCAATGAAGTGAGCAATGATTTGGAATACAAGAAATTCAACTGATACATTTACAGGTAAAATTCTGACTATATATTCAGGATTCAAAGACTCTAGGGATTCGTAAGGTATCCAGAATTCCCTCATCTTTGAAAATAGCTAACAACAATAAAGATGATAAACTAATAGCAACAACAGCTAACATTTCTTTAGGGCTTAGTATATGCCAGACACTATTTGAATATCCCTCTCCCCCACCCCTCCCCCTCCCTCCCCCTCCCCTCCTCTTTCCCTCCCCCTCCCCTCCCCCTCCCCCTCCTCTTTCCCCTCCCCTCCCCCTTCCCCTCCCCTCCCCCTCCCCCTCCTCTTTCCCCTCCCCTCCCCCTCCCCCTTCCCCTCCCCCTCCCCCTTCCTCTCCCCCTCCTCTTTCCCCTCCCCCTCCCCTCCTCTTTCCCCTCCCCTCCTCTTTCCCCTCCCCTTCCCCTCCCCCTCCTCTTTCCCCTCCCCTCCCCCTCCTCCTTCCCCTCCCCTCCCCCTTCCCCTCCCCTCCTCTTTCCCCTCCCCTCCCCTCCTCTTTCCCCTCCCCTCCTCTTTCCCCTCCCCCTCCCCTCCCCTCCTCTTTCCCCTCCCCCTCCCCTCCCCTCCCCTCCTCTTTCCCTCCCCTCCCCCTTCCCCTCCCCTTCTCTTTCCCCTCCCCTCCTCTTTCCCCTCCCCTCCCCTCCCCCTTCCCTCCCCTCCCCTCCCCTTTCCCCTCCCCTCCCCTTCCACTCCCCTCCCCTTCCTCTCCCCTCCCCTTCCTCTCCCCCTCCCCCTTCCTCTCTCCATCTCCCTCCTCCTCCCCCTTCCCCTCTTCCTATATATTCATCCAATCTTCACAACTTTGTGAACATGAGTGTTTTATTCCCTGGTCCTCCTGTTTAGAGGTATAATCCCCTTTCTGAGTGCCCTGCCCCTCTTCTTTGCTTTATTTTTCTCTGTAGAAAACTATTCACTCATATATATATATATATATATAATTTATTTTATTATCATGTATCTTTTCTGCTAGCATTCCCACCTACTTACTTGCCACTCTGAACCAATTATAATCTTTCGGAAAGCAGGGGTTCAGTTTTATACATTTTTGTATCCCCAATGCCTAGAACAGTCAGTACCTGGCACATGGTAGGTACTCAGTGAATATTTATTGAATGAATAAATGAGTGTATTTTATAGATGAGGAAATTGTAAAAATCCCAAGATCACAGTTAGTAATAGAATAGTTATGGGGCACTGAAATCATTTCTAAAGTCTTTGATGAAGCTTTTAGACAGACTATAATATACCTCCAGGAATATGAAATGACCTTTAAGCACTTGGATTTGGTGGTGTCTTCCCTTCTTATCCCTAGGGCTCCATTTCATAAGCCTCTGAGCCCCTGAGCTTCCTTACAAATTGAACATTTTTTCCTTCATTTTTCACCCAGGGAACATAAAATATGACTCATCTTTTATTGTTAAGATTTTAATAATAGGCAAGACCCCAATTTGTGTTTTATAAATTTTGTCTTTGAGGCTGTAGAAGCAGTGATACTTAGTGGTATTGTAAACTGAAAGGGTTTAATGTCTCCTTCTCTTTCACTTTCCCTGTAGAGCGTAGGTGACAGAGGGTTAGGCCGTGCAATTGAGACTTGGTCCAAGATGACTCAGTAAGCCCCTGGTCCCAGAACTATTCATGACAGTGTATTTCTTTACCCATTTTACATGTGCACGCATACACACACACACACACACACACACCTGTCTTTAAACTTGGTTACTTGTGTGGCCTTTAGTAGAAAATTTAATCCTGGAAATGGTTAGGCAGAACATTAAGGGCTAGGATCTAATGATTGATGGGGCTTGGGGAAAAGAAGGAAGAAAACAAAAATCATCGAAGAATCTCAGATACACCCTTGTTGACTAGAAGAAGGATAGTTCCACTCAGAATGTGGTTAATTGGAAGATGAAGTTAGTTGCTTAAAATTTTATCTTTTTTTTCTTCTGGCATATAAAATCGTATCCATGATTTCATCTTACAAATTACATTAATATTCCCTATTGTTGGGAAGGAGTAAGCAGCATCACTTCTTAATTTTTGTGTTCCAGCAACATTGACTCTGGGTCACAATAAGCTTTTTTTCCTTCTTGTGATACGTATTATGGATATATAAGTCTTAGGTTTTCTGTTGATGTACCTTCTAAGGTTCTGGAACAGAATGATTAAAATGATTATAAATCATATTTTCCTCTTCCCCTTTTACATTTTTAAAAATCAGGGAATATCTCAAACATGTATTAAAGTGCATTAAACAAATACAAAACACCATGTACTACTCACTGGCCATATTTAATAAATAAAAACATTTAGCCATGTATGCTCTCTCTCTCTCTAGTTGATGTCTCCTTATTTTTTCCTAATCCCATTCCTCCCTCTCCTTTCCTTGAGGTCACCACTGTCCTGAGGTTGGTGTGAATCATTCTCCTTGTTCCTACAGCAAAGTAATTTCTTAATGAATTTTTACCTATATATTAAACTTTTGTATTCGAAGGGCAAGTAACTCATTTTATGATTTCTCTATCACAAATCATTATCAATGACTCAAATAGATTTTTTTTTCACTCCTGGGCAACAGAGTTGAGCTATTTTTAAGACTGTGTCTAACTTTATAAAATATTTTTCATCATCTGATCAGATGTGACATTAACTATGTTATATATTTTGTATATATATTCAGGACTATGTATATATTCCTGAAATATCCTTTAGAAAGTCTTCATATTCACCTTCTATAACCAGGGAGAGAGAGAGAGAGGAAAGAGACAAAGAATGATTTTATTTTTTTAAGCCAAGTTATCATTTGAAAAACTGATGTTATAAGTGACAAAAAGTGGAGGAAGCATATATTTAACGTATACTAGTAGAACAGGTATGTTAGTTTAATAGTCCATACATTTTCTTTTTTTAAAGATTTTATTGGGAAATTGGGGAAGGGGAACAGCCAAGTTGTTGTCCTTCAATCTTAGTTGTGGAGGGCGTAGCTGGCTCAGCTCCAAATCCAGTCGCCATCCGGAGTTCAGCTCAACAGTGCCGTGTTCAATCTTGGTGGCCTGGAGGCGTAGCCCACCATCCTGTGTGGGAGTGGAACCAGCAATCTTGTTGTTAGGAGCACATGCTCTCACCAGCTGAGCCATACTGCCACCTGTTGGCAGCTCAACAGCAGCTCAGCTCAGGCACAGCTCACTCGCCCATGTGGGAATCGAACCAGCGACCCTGTTGCACAGAGCTCGCTCTCTTAACCAACTGAGCCACTCGGCTGGCCCTTGTCGTTACATTTTTGATGCACTGTAATCTTATGATCAGCAGCATGAAGAGTTTAATGTGATAATACAATTGCTTGGCATTAGTTTAGACATGAGGACAGTTATAAAGGAGAAACCTAACATGACTGTGCTGTTTGTTTTGTCACACTGTGCTGCCCAGCTCCAGAGTTTCCTATTTTGGAGAAGCAGAACTGGCTGATACATCTCCACTATATCCGGAAGGATTATGAAGCATGCAAGGTGAGAGATGGCAATGATAGAGAAAATGAGAGGCTGACTTTGGTTAGGCAACTGACTGTCACACACAGTTTGTGGCAGCTTATATCCCACTAATAATGTGTGAATTCCTGTTTCCTACACTTTACATATTTGTTAGCTTTTGCTATGATATTGCTGCTTAACAAATAACCTCAAAATTTCAGTAGCCTCCAATAAATAGTCATTTATTTATTGCTGATAGGCCTTCATATTGGCTGTGGGTGGCTCGGTTTGACTACAGATTGTACATCAGGTTCAAGTATGTTGCATGTGTCTTGTCGTTTCAAGACCAGGCTGAAGGGGCAGCCACTCTCTGGCACTTGTTAGTCTCACAGTGGACGGCAGGTGTTAAACGCATCATAGCATTTCACTTTTTGATCTCTTGATAGGTGAAAAATGGTATTTTGTTTGGTTTTATTTTACAGTTCTCTTATGGTAAGCTTGAACATCATTTTTTTTTTTTAAACATTTTATTGGGGAATTGGCGGAGGGGAACAGCGTTGGGGAATCGGGGAAGGGGAACAGACAAGTTGCTGTCTTTTTGTTCTTCAGTTTAGTTGCGGAGGATGTTGCTTCACTGTTGGTATCGTCATTGCGCTCTTCCCGGATGAGGCAGATCGGTCGCTGGCCTCTGGATGTCGCTCACCGCGGCTATTGGCAGCTCATGCTTGGCTGCCAGCCGCTCACGCTGGCTGCGGGCCACTCACTGTAGCCTATGGCAGCCCACTGCAGCAGGGGCTGCAGCCCACACCATCACCGGGACTCGCACAGCCCAGCTCCAGGTGGAGCTGTTGTTAGCTGTAGAGGGCAGTGTCACTGGCCCTCATGTGGGATCCGAACCGGGGCCGCTGGCATCCCAAAACCAGCGCTTAACCAATGCGCCACTCGGCCGGCCCTGAACATCATTTGTATATTTAAAAACCATCTGTATTTTCTTTTCTGTAAACTGTTTTTTTTTGTTTTGTTTTTTTTTTAAAAGATTTTATTGGGGTGGGGCTAGCCAAATCTCAGTTGTTTAAGAGTTGGCTTAGAGCGCATGCCGTGAGCAATAGGGCCGCTGGTTTGATTCCCACATGGGCCAGTTTTCTTTAAAAGAAAACAAGAAGTCATAAAAAAAATAAAAAAAAAGATTTTATTGGGGAATTGGGGGAGAGGAACAGTGTTGGGAAGTTAGCAGAGGGGACCAGCCAAGTTGTTTTTCTTCAACCTTTGTTGTGGAGGGCGCCAGTTGCCATCTGGCTTCCCGTCGGCAGCTCGTGGCCTCGAAGCTCAAGGTGCTGTGTTCAGTCTTAGTTGTGGGTGGGCGTAGCCACCATCCCATGCGGGAGTGGAACCAGCAGCCTTGTTGTTAAGAGTGCAAGCTCTATCCACTGAGCCTTCCGGGCGGCAGCTCAGCCCAAGGTGCCGAGTTCAGTTTTTAGTTGCATAGCCCACCATTGAACAAGCAATCTTGTTGTTACACCAGCTGAGCCATCCTGCCACCTGTTGGCAGCTTAGCGACAGCTCAGCTCGGGCACAGCATTCACCGGCCCATGTATGAATTGAACCAGTGGTCCTGTTGCTCAGAGCTCGTGCTCTAAGCCAACTCTTAACCAACTGAGCCACTCGGCTGGCCTCCTTTTCTCTAAACTGTTCACATCTTTGTAACATACTGTATGTTACATACCTGCTGGCAGATGGAGGTATTAACAAGAAAATATATCCTTGGCATTGTCTTTTTTGGCACACAGAGGTTTGTAATGTCACTAAGTTTGTAGTTTTTGATGTATACATGTGGCTTGTATACCTATGGTAGTGCACAGAGCTAGCAATGTTAGTACCAGTCTGAATCTTGCAAGGGTTCTTTGTTTCCTTCTGTGGTATTATCCTCTCCTGTTTCCTTTTTCCTTTTTTGAGCACTTTGTCTGTTCCCTTTTTTTGGCTTCTCTTCCTCTGCTTCTTTCTTAGGAATTGGGGCTGTACCTAAGTATTGTCCTTGACCCCTTTCTCTGCCCATTGCACACACTTTCTCCTGGTCTCCTGACCAATCTGGTTCCTACTGAATGCTTTTTAAATTCATTTCAAATTCATCTTTGCGGTAAATTGATGTGCTTCCTTCCAGACCCATTCCTTCCTCCTGTTCCCTGTCTCAGGGATAGGTCCCATCATTCACCATGTTGTCTGTGCTAGCATGTCCTGACCCACTTTCCCTAATGTAATATATCATATATTATCGTCAAGTTCTGGAGATCTTTCTCTTACTATCTCTTGAAATTGTCCCCTCTTCATGACATAGTTAATCCCCTTCATTTTAATTTAAATTACCGCAAGAGTTCTTATACCAACCTTGCCTCTAATCATGCCTCCTTCCCATCTGTTTTCAGCAGTGCTCCAAAAATGATTTTTCTATAGAGCAAATAGAATCAGGTTACTGATATTTTCCCGTTGCTCTCAGCCTTTTTTAGCAGGGCATTCAAAGCCCCACTGTCTGACTTTCCAGGCCACCTCCTCCACCCTGTGCCGACACAGGATTTGACACTGCTTACTCCGAAGGGCTTTCCCTGATTCTGCAAGTTCAAATCAGGCGCTTGTCCTCTGAGCTCCTAAAGCACCCAGTGAGGGCTTAGCCTATGGTAATAAAAATGTGGATGGGAGAAGATATTTGCAAACAATGCCTCCGATAAGAGGCTAATATCCAAAATATGTAAGGAACTCATACAACTCAACAACAACAAAAACAAACAATCCAACTAAAAAATGGGCAGAGGACCTGAATAGACATTTCTCCAAAAAGAACATACAGATGGCCAATAGCCATATGAAAAGATGCTCAGTGTCACTAATCATCAGAGAAATGCAAGTTAAAACCACAACGAGAGATTGCCTCACACCAGCTAGAATGGCTGTTGTCAACAAGACAAATAATAACAAGTGCTGGAGAGGCTATGGAGAATGAGGAATCCTTATACACTGTTGGTGGGAATGCAGATTGATGCAGCTGCTATGGAAGGCAATGTGGAGATTCCTCAAAAAATTAAGAATAGAATTACCATATGACCCAGCAATCCTTCTCCTGGGTATACACCCAAAAAATCTGAAGACATTTATCCATAAAGACATATTTCTCTGATATTCATTGCAGTTTTATTTACGGTGGCCAAGACATGGAAACAACCAAAGTGTCCTTCGATATATGATTGGATAAAGAAGATGTGGTATATATACACACTGGAATACTACTCTGCCATAAGAAAAGATGAAATAGTGCCATTTGCGACAACATGGATGGATCTTGAGATTATTATGCTAAGCGAAATAAGTCAAACAGAAAAAGTCGAGAACCATATGATTTCACTGATATGTGGGATATAAAACTGAAAGCAACAAAGAAACAAGACCAAACAAATGAAGAAACAAAAAGTCATAGACACAGACAGTAGTTTAGTGGTTACCAGAGGGTACAGAGGGAGGGAGGATGGTAGATGAGGGTAAAGGGGATCAAATTTGTGGTGATGGAAGGAGAACTGACTGGGTGGTGAACACACAATGTGATATATAGATGATGTATTACAGAATTGTATACTTGAAACCTCTGTAACTTACCATTGTCACCCCCAATAAACTTTAATTAAAAAAAAAAATGTGGAGCCTGTATATTGCTCATTAGAGAGCCCCTAGCATCTACCGTGCTTAGAGATGTTTTCATATTTTTCTCAGTTTGCCTAGTTAGTCCAGATAGGGGCTGGCAAACTTTCTGTAAGAGGCCACACGGTAAATATTTTAGGTTTTGCAGGTCACATACAGCTTCTGTCGCATAATCTTAATATTCTCTTATTTTTTATAACCCTTTAAAAATATGAAAACCACTTTTAGTTTGAGAGCTGCACAAAAATAGGTTGTGTGGGTTGGATTTGGCCTGTGGGCTGTAGTTCACTAATCCCTGTTCCACAATAAGTGATCCTAAAAGAGACCTGAGATTTTTAAAAAATCTGAATGAACTACTTTATTAGTAATTATTAGTATCCTGAATTCTGTACATCTGCTCCTTTTCCATTACTCTTAAAAACATTGAAGACGGGCCGGCCCAGTGGCGCATTAGTTAAGAGCTGGTTTTGGGATGCCAGCGGCCCCAGTTTGGATCCACATATGAGGGCCAGTGACACTGCCCTCTACAGTTAACAACAGCTCCACCTGGAGCTGAGCTGCAAGCCTCAGCGACAGTATAAGCTGCAGCCCCTGCTGCAGTGGGCTGCCATAGGCTACAGTGAGTGGCCGGCAGCCAGCGTGAGCGGCCGGCAGCCAGTGTGAGCTGCCAATAGCTGTGGTGAGCGACCATTCAGAGGCCGGCGACCAATCTGCCTCATCAGGGAAGAGCGCAATGACGATACCAACATGGGCCAGTGAAGCAACGTCCTCCGCAACTAGACTGAAGAGCAAAAAGACAGCAACTTGTCTGTTCCCCTCCCCCAATTCCCCAATAAAATCTTTAAAAACAAACAAACAAACAAATAAAAACACTGAAGACATTTAACTACTCAGAAGTATTTTTCTTCTTCTTTCAGGCAGTTATCAAAGCACAGCTTCAGGAGACCCAGGGGCTGTGTGAATATGCTATCTATGTCCAAGGTAAGACATGTTTCTTCTCTTCTTGCTAGACGAATGCACCCTTTGCCTAGCTTCTGGAAAAAGAGCAAGACAGCTTATGACATGCTTAAATTCAAGAAGTATTCCACAAAGGTCTCATTCAGTATTGTTTTTTTTTGAAACTGGAACATAATTCTTGTGCTAGATTTGACCTCAGAAATGACTGGTTTTGTTTAAAAACACTTGCTCCCATCCTTCACCTCTTTCCTAGTCTCCAGCGAGTGTTTTTCAGAATGATGTTAGCTAGAATCTCTGCCTCAGCAGCAGTTTCAGGCCCAGAAGCAGCTTTTGAAAGGGTTCCTTGTACTTAGGCTGAAAGAGATGAGGGAAAGGCTTGAGGATTTTTAGTAAGGTGAGTCAGGATGAAGGGGAGAAGCCCTAGGTGAGGTATACAGGGTAAAGCAGAGTCAACTAAATTCATCAGAAGCCAAAAAAAGGAACCACTTCCTGAAATGTTACTTTCTAGTGCCCAAAGTAGCATACTTAGTTTTCAGGAACTTTCTTTTTGACTTTTTGGTATAAATCAGTTGTTTTGTTTACCACTCATTACATTTGTAGTCTTCAGATTAATATATAATTTTCTGACATAATTGGTAAGATATTGACACATCTAGGACATCGTGGCAAAAATGTCCTCTTTTATTCCCAATACTACAAGTTCACAAGTATTATGAGACTTTCAGTGCCTCATAATACTTAAGCATGGAAATTCTCCTGAAAATTTAGGCCTAGAAATAATTATTGATTCTGATTGGTTGCTGTACTTAAAACCAAGTGTGAAATGTTACTTTTATTGCTTTTTTTTTTTTTTTTTTTTTTTCGCCAGAATCCCCTTGTTGGACATGGGGTATTGATTGCACTTGCCCATTTGGGCGTACTCTCTGAACAGTAGCAGGTGGAAGTGTTGTCGGAGAGTGGGCCTTTTTCAGCGTAAAGTCCAGGTCTTTGGCAACTCGAGGAAAGAATTGAACGAGATACCAGAGTGAAGATACCAGAGTATTAGAAGAGATAGTACATTTAGAAGTAAAACTAGACCTGAGCACTAGAGGATGGCTCAAGGGCCCATTACTAGAAGTTACATTCCAAAGAGTGTGGAGTGGGCCACGCGCAAAGGCGAGGCTCGAAGGGGAGAAGCGGCAGCAGCAGGAGCAACAGCGCAGGCTTCCCAGGACTTGGGGTTTTTATCCTTTTTCTCTAGAATGGGCATTTCTTCTCTGGGCGTAGGACCACTTGATTGGCCCCTGTGATTGACAAAAGGTACTGTGCAGGTGCGAGTGACTGGTCTGATCTAGTTGGATATTTTGTGCCCATTTGCTCTTCCTGCAAGGGTAGGTAATTACAATACAAAGGGGAGTTTTGGGTGCAGAGGGGAAGTGCCCCAGGCTGTCGCACTCTGTGGGACATGTAGGAATGCAGAGACCTAATGCCTGCCTCTAACTGCCTGCCTAGTTTTCCCCTTGAGAGACGTGATCCCCATAAAATCTCTATGGGAAGCTGAGGGACAGGAGATCTCTTCTGTATCTGCTTCCTTCTGGGCAGGGGCATAGAGCTGTCCCTGCCTATTGGGGGTTCACGGAACTCTCACCCTGTCTGATCTCAGATGAGAGGAAGGGGTCTTGAGCTCCGCCTGGAAGACTGCATTGGATTCTTTGGTTGTGACTGGCAGTCTTGCTGGGGTCTCCCCTGTATCCTCAAGGCTCCTGAATGAAGACAAAAATATAAATCTGTTAGTTCTTATGAAACTTGTGGCTATTCAGTCCGTGACTCAGGTGGCGTCAGTTGTCTGGACACAGAACGGGTTTGACATTTAGCTTACTGGACTGGGGGATATTAGGAAGTCTCAGGCTTTCAACTAGTTATCGGAAGCAGGGGTAGGAGACTTATTGTTTAGGATTCAGAAACTGATTTACAAAGCAATTAAGAAGCAAGGGGGATCTTCCATCCAAGATTCACAAACTGGTTAGAAGAGCAATCAAAGCCCAAGAGCTAAGAAACTAAAGAACTAGGGAGGAGACATAACATTTTTATACTTAACATTTCTGTAGAAAAGAAAACATTAAAGTTTTTCAGTGGTGGGGGTTGGTGCTGCTCAGTTGGCTGGTAACAGAAGTGACTTATCATGATAAATAGAGCATTTGATGGGGAAGCCTAAGAATGTTCTTATTATGAAGAGTTTGTGGGATAATTTGCATGGCACTCGATTATATGCGTGGTGGATGCTGGGAGTAGAGGAGTTAGGTAGGTTTGAGACACCTTAGGTTTTGGCGTGGACGCACCTCAGCGCTGGCATCTGCACGGCCTCTGGGGTAGTTTGCCCTGGTGCTGCAAACACTCGCTTCCCGCAAACACTTCCCACAGAGTCCGGGAGCTGGCTCGCACCACGGAGCCGTGTGACGTGGGCAAAGTCCAGAAGCTGACCGACCAGAGCGAGGGCGGCAAGCAGCTGGAGAGGGGCTCGCTGCTGCAGGTCGGTCGCCAGGGGCCAGTGCACACAGCGGGGCCCGAGGGCCCGGGCGGCAGCGGGCAGTGCCAACGGGCAGGGAGCCGCAGATGGGACTCCGGGGACCCGGTCGGGGCCGCCACCCGGGCAGCCGGAGTCGGCCCTGGTCGGCCCCACCCTCCTGAAGAGCGCAGGCGAGGAGCTGTTCAGAAACGGACAGTTTGGGGGCCGGCCGAGTGGCGCGGTGGTTAAGCGCTGGCCTCAGAAGCCAGCGGCCCCGGTTCGAGTCCCACGTGTGAGGGCCAGTGACACTGCCCTCAAAAAAAATAAAATAAAATGAAATAAAAGAAATGGACAGTTTGCCTAGGCGGCGCTAAAGCACGCACTCCGCGGCGGTAGCTCAGCTTGAGCCCGCGGGAGTGAAGCACAGACGACTTAAGTATCATATTCAAACAGAACAGCCTGTTCCTTCCTTTCCTGAAGGACGGAAACTGCACTGGCAGCATTCGAGATTGTAACTGGGCTCTGAACTCTGTCCGTTCTCAATCAAGCGATGAGCAGTGGCCAGGAAACTTGAGATCAGTATCAGAAAGCTTATGTGGATTATAAGAGAGTGTTGCAAATAGGCTGCGGAATCCAGATAGCAGATGACGGTATTACAGAATAACAAGAATTTTAATGGGCCTGGGTGGACCAAGCTGGTGGGAGAAGCTGTCGCCCATTCTTTCTGTGCCCACTTCCGTGCAATGGTGAGTTGGGCAGCCTGCGGCAGAGATGCCCCCAGACCGACCAAATAGACTTCTGCAGCCATCACCAACCAGGCATCACAGATAAAAACATGTTTAAAACCCTTAAGGAAGGAGGAAGTCAGAGTGTAAAGGACAGAAACTGTAAAGATGCCCTTAGCAAATACAGTGAACGCATAAAGATTAATGATAAAGAATGTGCTGTTCATACAAACAGCTCTCTGGTAACTTGAAGCTGTGCCAGTTTGAAGAGGCCAAGCAGGGCTGTGGTCAGGCGCTTTATAAAAACAGGTAACTGGAATGTGAAAGTGTGGAGGGGCTCTTAATCATAAAGGACTCAAGAATTATTCAAAAAATCTGATTTCAGTACTTCCACTAGACTCAAGTATTGATGCAAAAATGGAACTGAAAGAGATAACCAGATTCCTTAATATTAAGGATAATACAGCATAATTCAACAAAGAAAAGGAGACATGGAAAGTTGAGATTCAAGAGGCGAAGGCCATGAAGAGCCTGAAAGGACCTCAGAGGAGGTCTCCATTGGCTGCCCTGCTTCTGAGAGGGGGACATGAGCACTGGGCCACCAGAATTCTATGAAAAACTAGCGATCACCAGGCCTAATACAGGGAAGGGGCATGAGGACTCGTTTTACAGAAGGAACTGGAAGGTTGGATTCCAAGTCTGCTGCCTGCGAGCTGCCAGACCCAGAATTTGGGCAGATGTTAGTCAGTTGTGTGGAACAGACCATCCAGCCTATTGAGCAAAGAGATTCCATTGTAATGGCCATTCCCATAATTACACCTATGATAAACTGGCCACGGGCTGTACCTTACAAAAGTTAAAGGTAAACCTGCCCGTTCTTCTTCCCCATACCAACAAGTTTTCCATGGAAACCAACACAGAAACCCTAGCCCGGGATGGAGGGGGCCTCTCTTCTACTAGTGATTAGAGACTACCATGCTATCTGTGGGGTGGCCTTTGTTTTCTTACTTACTGTCTGTTAAATAAACTTACTTTAAACCCTATCTGCGCTCACGGTTAAATTCTTTCCTATGTGAAGCCAAGAACCTTCTTAGCCCAGGGCTTGAGTCCCCACTCTGAGAATTTTGGCATCATAACAATACCTGTGACGTGGTCAGGTTATAAATGCTGTCAGTACCGGGAAAGAAAAGAGCCGGAGTACACCTTTTCCCCATCACTGAACCAAACATTTGCCAATGCTGTTGACTAACAAACTGAAGGGGATTTTTCCTCCTCTTCATTCAGTCTCTGAAGAGCAGTCTTACTGCCAAACATTTAAATGTCTTTTCCCCCTCTTTTAAGCACGACCATATTTTTTCCCCTCAATATAAAAGGGAAAGTGAAGAACTCATATTGTAAGTTTCTTTGTTAACTGAGTCAAAGTAAAGGTATTTCTTATAATAAAACATTCAGGTCTCAAAAAAGGTTTTAGCTTGTCAACAAGCTACTCGTTTCAACCCATCTGAAGTCATATCTGATTGTAGTTAAGATACAGTTATTCAAATAATTTCTTTGAAATGATTTTCCACCTCCCTCTTCAATTTTTCTGATACCAGGCTCCATTCTCCGCAGAACATGATTTGATTTTCTGTGTTTTCTTTTTCTTTTAGATTTTTTTTTTTCATTGGGGAATTGGGGAATGGGAACAGACAAGTTACTGTCCTTTTGTTCTTCTGTCTAGTTGTGGAGGACGTTGCTTCACTGCCCATGTTGGTATCGTCATTGTGCTCTTCCCGGGTGAGGCAGATCGGTCGCCAGCCTCTGGATGATTGTCTGTGTTTTCTCTTTCTTGGCAGCATTGATACTTCGCCTGGAAGGAAATATCCAAGAATCCCTGGAACTCTTTCAGACATGTGCTGTTCTCAGCCCTCAGAGCGCTGATAACCTCAAGCAGGTGGCCAGATCTCTGTGAGTACTGGTGGCCTGGAGGCCCGGGGCTGCCCGGAGAACCTCAGAACAGTGTGTATGGTGCATTCTCGGCCTGAGCAGCCTAACACAAGGAGAGCTGCTTCATAGGTGGAGTGGGATTCACTCTGAAGAGTGTGGATACGTTCTGAAGTTTGACAAAATGAGATAGCTTGTATAAAGGAACTGAACATTTCAAACACTGTATATTCTAGTTTGATTGTGGAAGGCTGATGCCATATCACATAAATAGTGACATCTTGTGCCCTCAGTCCCCTAATCTTATTGGCAACCCATGGAACTTTTCCCATCTGACACTTAGCGTAATGCGTGACACACAGTAGGTTTAGTGTTTTTGAGTGAATGCCCTGAAGGTTCCTGGATGCAAGCAACCTCCAAAGTCTTTTGAAGCTGTTAGGTACACTCATAGCTTTCCTACTCCAGAGCAGTAACGTGCCTGGGGGGGTTCCCATCCCCACTGTCTTACCTGCATTGTCAGTTATACCTGTACTGTCTGCATAGAGCCCAGTTTTCCCATCTCTCCAGAACCATGATCCAATGTCAAGGAAAGAGACTTAGGTTTGGAGGGAAAGGCATGTCTCTAATAGAGGATGGTGAGAAATGATGGCAGCTCTTGCTTAGCATGGTATACGATTTAGCTTCTTTTTTGGTCTACGTTTGGGTCTACGTTTGTGGTATGCTGCGGAAAATAACTTACAGGCTTTCATTAAAATTGGTGTAGAGTGGGACCACCCTGGAACAGCTACCAGTGCAGCCTCACTGGCTAAACCGTAGGCTTCCGGAATTCTCTGCTGCATGGAATATGAGTTAAATGTGGGACCTGGGGGGTTAGTCTTATAAAAGCTTAGAGTTACTGGTTATGGGAAATGTATTTTCTTCCACAGGTTTCTTTTGGGAAAACATAAAGCTGCCACTGAAGTATACAATGAAGCAGCTAAACTCAACCAGAAAGATTGGGTAAGGAGGGAACGTTAAGTTCTCTTATTAATAATGTGCTGACGGTTCCACTCATCATAAGGCTGTCTTGTTATTACTGAATTCTTACATTGCCAACGTCTTTGTTTTATCCTCACACTTAATCGATTTGGCTAGGGGTAACACCAAACTCCCGTTTCTGCCTAACTTAGCAGGCACTGCTGCGTGGTTTTCTGGCAGTAAGGGTTGCTGATGAGCCGTCTGTTACCAGCCTGATTCCTGCTGATGGTCCCACATCCCTCTCTAGACGTGTTCCCCTTTCTCTAAAGCTATCTTAAATAAAGGGAGACTTAATAAAGGGAACTCAAGAGATTCTGTAGAACCCAAGGTCAGGAAATCCAGGTTGCAGTGAACTAGAACTGGAAAGCTGTCAGCAACCAAGGTAGTAGCTACTGTGCATTTGTTTCATTTTTTTCTTTCTGTAGATCAGTGGCTGGCAAGTGTTTTTTGTAAAGGGCCAGTTAGTAAATATTTTAAGCTTTGTGGCTTCAAGTAATCTCTGAATTCTGAAGTTCTAGTGTGAAAGAGCTGTAGACATTCTAGTACAACTTTACCAGAAAAGGTAGAGGACAGATGTGGTCCATGGGCTTTGGTCTGCTGACCTGCTTGTCTGCAGCTACAGCCTGACTTCAGTTAGGTGTATTCCATCATAGTGCCCTCTAGATGGTGCTGTCAGCCCCCAAGTCATATCTAGTGAATTCCTAGATTCCTGGGAAAAGGATCTGATTGACATATATACAGAGGGTGCCAAAAAAAAAAATATATATATATATACACACACTTTAAGAAAGGAAAACTGTATTAATTGTAATAATATATACTGATAACAAAAGATGAGTACAAGTCATTCACGTTTGACTTCTGCAATTACAAGAGGTGCTCAAGGGCAGGCCAAGTGGCGTGTTGGTTAAGAGCTGGCTTGGGATGCCAGCTCTCAGCAGCAGGGACCCCGTTCGGATCCCATATGAGGGCCAGTGACACTGCGCCCTCTACAGCTAAGCTGGAGAACAGCAGCTCGACCTGGAGCTGGGCTGCTGTGAGTCACCGGTGATGGCATAGGCTGCAGTGGGGCTGGCCGGCAGCGGGTGTGCGCTTTCGTGAGCCGCCGGAAGCGACCGTCCAATGGCTGGCGAGCGTCTGCCTCACCCAGGAAGAGTGCAATGATAATACCAACATGGGCCAGTGAAGCAACATCCTCCACAACTAGACTAAAGAACAAAGGACAGTAACTTGTCTGTTCTCCTTCCCCAATTCTCCAACTCTGTTCCTGTCCCCCAATTACCCAATGAAATCTTTATACAAACAAACAACAAAAAAAGAGGCGCTCAAAGTGGTTACCATGAGCATCCCGACACTTCCGATTACGGTGAACTACGGCTTGAGGAACGTTGACCAAAGTGTCCACTTGTATACATTTTTTTTTTTATCCCCTGTATATTCTTAGGGTGGGGCAGGGGCTGTGAGTAGTCCTTTCTGAGAAGAGGGCACCAAGAATGTGGGTAGTGGGCAGCTCTTAGAGAAAAAAGGTATGGGGGTGGGCTGGGTATGTACCCCAGGCTACCATGTAGACTCAGGATCATCTGTTTATTCTTCTTTTATCTCATAATCTGTGGGGTTTTAATTAAGGAATCCATTTTGTAGAATTAAATATATTTGAGTATGAAATCTAGTAAACTAACTGTAGTGCATGTTTCAAAGTTTAAACTGCTGAACAGTAACAATATCTAGATGCCTGTTGTTTCACTGACACGGTGGAATTCACACTTAAGCCGTTTCTTTTTTTTTTCCTTTCTTTTGTGTGTAGGAGATCTGTCATAACCTAGGAGTTTGCTACATTTATCTGAAACAGTTCAACAAGGTAACTCACAGAAATGGCAGTGGCAGTTGAGTGGTGGCTGGGGATTTCGCTCATTTTATAGTATTCCTAGTGCTTGCAGATATTTTTGGAAGTGAAAATTGAAGTTGCCATATACATTTATCCCTGTTTTGAATTCTCATTTGTCATTATCCATCTGGTTTTTTTCTGCTTTTAACAAGAAAATGAAAATTCTAATGAAATATTATGGAGCAATGGCAATCTAATTGCTTTTCTTCTCTCTTCTTTTTCTCCTTTTCCAGTTTAATTTTCCAGTACAGAGACAAATGTTCAGTAAAACTTAGATATCAAAAAAAAACCAAAAACAAATTTAGCTATCAAAAAATTGAACCCTTCAGTCTTAAAAGTATGATCATGACCATGTGACCACGTTAGAGCAGAGCTCGCTTATGCGCTAACAGTGACTGATTTTAGTTTTTAAGGTCATTGGAAATGATTTTAAAGTTTCTTAGTGGATCTGATTTCTGAGAGTTTCAGTTTTTAAGGTTATTTTCCATGTGAGAACTTATATTTCATCGTGATTAAGCTGTAGGCTCTAAGGCCCTCATATCAGATAAAACATTGGAGCATACCTTGGTACTCAGAGAAAAAAAATCTGTACGAGTATGTCTTCATTGAGGTGTGGGCTAAGTTACTGAGCAGTCTAACAGTTACGACAGTGGGATTGGATAGAGTCTCCTTCACAAGCTTCCACTTAGTGATTGTGAAGTTTTATTCTTTCTCCAGTGTCGACAGGACTGAAAATCTGAGTTGGTTAATACCCAGTTAACAATGTTTAATCTGCATCAGTTTGCAAACTGATGCAACCTAATCTGTCCCTTGGATGTGAAAAGAAATCTGTACATCAGCAGTTAAGGTGTGAGAGTAACTTTTTCTCCTATAAGATATATGGTAAATAAATTGTGTGTGTGTGTGTGTGTGTGTTTCCTGGACAGATTTACAGTTCTATAGTGTTAAATACTTGGTTAGGAGACTTTTCTCTTCAGAGACTATTCCAAGCCAAGTACTTTTCTGATACCAGGATTATTCTGAGAGGCGAGTAGGATTGGTCTTTGGTCAGGTCTGCACTGAGGAGAAGGAGAATTATATTGAGATTTTACTATAAAGCTAATAGCAAATACAGTACTTGACATTTATGTAATACCTGTTGAATCCCTGAATGACTAAACAAAGACCTTTTGACATTTACTAGGAAGACAGTGGCCGTCACAGAGCGAGGAGTTTGTTTTGTTTGCTCCAGGACACCTAGCACCTAGAACAACAGGCACTCGATGAGTACATGTTGAGTGCATAAATGAGAGCAATCTATTCATTCATTTACCAAACAAAGTATTGGTGAGGAAAATGCAGTTCTTCCCCCGGGAGGCTATGCAGTTGGTCAGTGGTGCAGGTGGCATCAGATTCAGCGCAGTGCTGAGTACTGTACTGTGATGTCCTTTTTACTTGAAAAGTATGAGTCATGGGTATAGTTAAGAAGTAGAAGACACTCAGAAAGGCTCATCATCTTGTATAAACTCTTCCAAGTGGCTCCGCAGGCAGATCCCCATGCTGCCAGCTCTCCTGTCAGCAAGTACAGTTTAGGTATGTTTCTGTTTGGGGGCAATGAGAGCTGTTTGCCGGAACGTGATGTCGCCCATTAGTACAGCGGGAGCTGTTTGTACTGTGCTCATACAGAGCCACTGGCCTTCATGGTGGTGACCTGGTTCTCTTTCCTTCACCAACCTATCAGGCACAGGACCAGCTGCAAAGCGCTCTGCACCTCAACAGGCACGACCTGACCTATGTGATGCTGGGGAGGATTCACTTGCTGGAGGGAGACGTGGACAAGGCCATTGAAGTCTACAAGAAAGCAGTGGAGTAAGTGTGTGTTTCCTGTAGATCAAGGAGAAGCTAAAAATAATGGGAGCAGATATATGAACTGCCAAGCCTAAGACAGACTATGTGTGACTGGTACTAGTTGTGTGAGTTAAAGGTTAGCTCAGCTTAAGAGCTCCCAATGGCTTAAATAAGGAAGACTTGTGTTTCTTTCTCACCTAGTAGTATGGCTGGTCTAGCCTAGCTGGGCAGCGCTGCTCTACAAGCCCCACAGGGACCCAGGTTCCATTGCTTAGGCTGTCCTCACCTGCAGGGGTGAAGCTGACATACTGTGGTGTCCACATTCCAGGCTGTGGTAGGGGAGGGGGACAGGAACTGAGAAGTCAGCAGCTCCTAGTGTTTTAAATGGCCCAGAACTTATACACATCGTTCCTGCTCCCATTCCATGGTTTGAAATTAGTGACATGGCCACACCTAGCTGCAAGGGAAGCGGGTACACATGTGCTCAGGAGGAAGCACTTATTAGCATGAGACCAATATCTTGTTTTTTAAAAAACACCATTAGGGAAGGCCAAACCCTACTGACGATGGGGCATTCCATGCTTCCTCCCTAGGCACACATGCTAGCTTGCCTTCTCTGTGTAGGGTCTTGTCTTGTTTTAAGTGGAGTAGCTGTAGCAAAATGCTTTAGTGCCTCGTTTGTTTGGTTACTTAACAGAATGCCTGGTGACAAGTAATTAGACTATGAACTAAACTTAATTTGTTAAATTACCTTTGTCTTCTACAATGGTAATGTAGTAACTTTTGTGGTTTTATCAGTCACAACACAGCTTTCTGAACTTTCTTTAGTCACATTTTGTGTCTAAAAACATAAAAGTCCCTTGGTTTGTTAAGCTACAAGAGAGACTTTTGTCATCAAGAGGCTCAGTTTATATGGACAAGTTGGAAGGAGCCCATGCAACAAATGTTAAGTTTCTCTGGGGCCGGTGGAAACCTCGACCCCTGGTGCCTGCCTCTAGATGAGCTCACATGAATCTGAAGCGTGATGTTTTCCCAGTGGCTGGTTAAGGACTTAAATCACAAAACTTCCCAAGGGAGATAAGGGGACTGCTGAGCATTTGGAGCTTCAAGAAGAACCTAGAGACCCATAGCTTGGATAGAGCAGTTATGTTTTGGTGGGGGATGGATGCCACCAGAATCATGGAAGTTACTTGGTTTGGGGGAGGGAGGGGATCAAAATGGATACTATTATGACAGAGAGTGAATGGCAAACACTCAGCTGAACTGAGAAGCTGTGTTTGGCCAGCTGAGGCTCCCTGGCGAGGGCTTTGGCCCGCTGGTTCTGGTCTCCCCATAGGTAACCTGTGCCCTGCCTCATTCCTTAGAAACAGGAGACTTTGTTCCTCACTTTTGGCATTTTTACTGTTGAAACTGATGAGCCTGCAGTCTGATCATCTCAGCTCAGTGCTGCTTTGGTTCTGTAACGAAGACAAATATCAGTGAAGGATTGGGAAAGCAGATAATCTTTTACTTAAACCAGTGTTTATTCCCCAAGGGCAATGGCTAAGTCTTTCCTGGAGCTAGTATGTGTCTTCCTTCTTTTGTTTAGTTTGGCTGTTTAGTGTGGCTTTTTGTTTAATGTGCAGAGCAGAGCATTTGGGCCCTTGGGATCCTAGATTACACAGAAAAGTATGCAGGCTGCCATTGTGAGTACAGTGAGAATAGAAAAAAAAAAAACCCACAAAAGGGAGGCTAAAAATATGTGTGCTCTAGATGGACCTGGTTTATTAAACATTGTTCTTCATTTCTATCAGTGTAATCAAGACAGTTACTCAAAATCTTCCTGAGGCTCTTTCTCAGGTGCTAAGAAAAGGTCCAGGAAAGGAGTCTGGATTCTAAGTGCCATTTCTTTCTTGCTGAGCAGTCATCTATGTCGCCGGGGTTGAGAGGACCCACTATGGAGGCAACGCCCAGGCCACCTGTGGGGATTCCCCTGGGGAGTCAGGTGCTGCACTGGGCACAGCGCTGAGCACGTGCCTCAGTGTCTCTCAGGCACACCTGGCTTCTCTCTGTGCAGCTCTGTGTGTGTCTCTGTATCGTAGGTTCTCACCGGAAAACACAGAGCTTCTTACAACCTTAGGATTGCTCTACTTACAGGTAAGGAACACTCACTCATTCACGCACAGTGTCAGAAATGCTCTGGGGCTTGTGTGTATTGTGGTTTCCCTGTATTTTGATTTTACTTTAACTCATTTCACCGAAGGTCCTATGAAGCACGAACCTCTCTGCATTATCTGTTCCTGTCTGTTACAGAAATTAACTTGATTTTTTGCATTCAAATCAAGAGTAGATCTACTTGAGCCTAGTGCAGTTACAATTCTTAAAGAAAAGACCATCTATGAGAAATACTGTCTGGTCGGGGGGCTGTCATTGTCTGTGGGGGAGACTATGAGACACGTTAGCACTGAGGCTGTGGACTAAGCCAGGTCCTGTAGGAAAGCGAAGGCGATGCATTGTCTAGAGCAGGAAGCCTCCCTCCACACTCCTAGTGTGACTGGCATTCTTTTAGCTCCGTCACTTCTCTGTGTCAGCCTGAGGACCCCCCCCCCCGCCAGGGGCCTCTACCGCCCAGTCCCCCCCCACCCCCCCAGCTCCCCAGGCTCCCTGCTCAGCTGCTCCTGCCTCCAGCTATGCCTCTTTGGTAGCCTTGCTGTGTGTTTCCTTTTTCTTTAAAAGGAATCAGGAGCTTAGCCCTGGGCTTGCTGCTGGGCTTGGTGAAGGAGGTTGTTCTCCTTACCCCCACCCCCACCTCCAGGGGGAGATGAGGCTAGCTAGCCCATTTCCTGCCACGAGACAGTATGAGACAGCAGTGTGGCAGAGATGGTTCCTGCAAATAGATACTTTGGTCTCATCAGGGGGCAAATCAGCAGAATGGGGGGACTTTTAATTTTCTCTTTCTATCTGGTATCTAGCCTGTTTTTTGTCCGGAGAACTCAGAAAAGTCAGGGTATGATTGGCCAGACTCCTTAGCTGCCATCTCCCCACTGATAGAGTTCTGTGGTTTGCTTCTTCTCCAAGCTTGGCATTTACCAGAAGGCGTTTGAACACCTTGGAAATGCACTGACGTATGACCCTGCCAACTACAAGGTACAGCAGGCCGCCCAGCCTCCACCTTCGCACACGGGGTCCCACTGCCCCTTGGGGTGACCAGGCCCCATAAAGAAAGTTATAAATAAGCGTGGCTCTTGTTATTTGAAAATATTGTAAAGTGTTGGTGCTCTGCTTATTTTCCAAAAGAGCATATTTGTTTATAACATGGCTATAACTTATGCAGAAAGCGAAATTGTCGTGCTGGTGAAGTTCTCTATGAGTTACTTAGGAAATTAGCAAAGCCTCCACAACTACTGTCAGTCTGGATCTCTAATGCATTTGCAGTTACAACTCTTGTCCATGTACGACTTAGGAATGGGAAGGTCATCAAGTGGATGATGAGTGTCATGGAGGGAGATGCCACAGGACAGGCTGAAAAGGACACAGATTCAGGCCGGTGTGGGGGTCACAGTGGCCGGGCCCCGTCAGCCCCCCCCCGCCCCCTTTCCTTAGAGACATTGAGGGGCTGGCTGAAGCCTAAAGCTGACTCGCCCTTGTCCTCCGGCAAGAGGACTTAAGTGGCAAAGAGAGCAGCGTTTGAGTTGTCTGGAGCGCTCGGAGTACCAAGGAGGGGCTGCAGGGGACAAATCAAAGGTGGTTTGTACTTCATGGGCTCTGAAGCTCAGAGATACTGACTTCCCTGGCCAGACGTAGGAGGCAAATGACCTGGGTAAAGTCAGCCACATCTTACCCCTTTCTGTGCTGTGCCATAGAGAGCCGCAGTGTGGGGTGCAGAGCTCTTTCCTGGTAGCTTGAATGTATTACCGTCTCCCCAAAAGCAATTGTTCAGTCCTGTCTACACTGGTGTCCACCCCCGGCAAGGCTCCTTACTGCCCCTTCCATTTGGGGGTGACTCAGTGACCAGCTCTCCGCGCCTTCTACCTCCAGGCCATCCTGGCAGCCGGCAGCATGATGCAGGCCCACGGAGACTTCGACGTCGCCCTCACCAAATACCGAGTTGTGGCTTGTGCCGTCCCAGAAAGTCCTCCACTCTGGAATAACATTGGAATGTGTTTCTTTGGCAAGAAGAAATATGTAGCAGTGAGTGTCTGCCCGTGTGTGGGCGTGTGTGCAGGTGCGGGGTCTGCCCTGCATGCCCAGCCTCACTGAGAGCCCCCCTCCTTGCAGGCTATCAGCTGCCTCAAACGAGCCAACTACCTGGCACCCTTCGATTGGAAGATTCTCTATAACTTGGGCCTTGTCCACCTGACCATGCAGCAGTATGCGTCCGCTTTCCATTTTCTCAGTGCAGCCATCAACTTCCGGCCAAAGATGGGGGAGCTCTATATGCTCTTGGCGGGTAAGAGGCATTTACGGGGAGAGCCCCCGCATCTGCAGTGAGTGAAAGCGAGACAGTGTCACTGGGGGCCAGCAGTTACATGTCCCATAGAAGCCACTCTCTCCCTTCTGTGGAATCTGGTCCCAGAGGAGTCTGGGTCACTGTCCAGAGCTTGAAAAAAAAAGGAAAGAAAAAGACGGTAAAGCACTTGGTGGCTTCTAACTTGGAGGAATTTTGCTCAGAGACCAACAGGTTAAGTCAAGATCGTCCCCAGTCCATCGTTTACCAGATGTTTCCCCTGGTGACCATTTATTTATACACTGAGTCCAGCGAAGTCCCAGGCGTCACTGAGTGTGAAGCACTTGGGCTTCGGGAAGGGCCCTGCCTGCACTTACCAGATCAATCTCAGAGGGTTGGTGGGAGGGTGACAGCATTAAATAACCAAGGAGTATTAACTGTTGATTTTGTTGTCATTATATATTGGTCTGTTAATGCTATTGTTACTGTAATGTGACAGTAATGATGAAGTAATCTTTCTGGAGGATAGTTCTCCATATCCCAAACTTACTAAATGTTAAGCCCAAAAGCAGTTTCCATGTTCTCGTTGACACTGGTCTTCAGGTGCTTTTTTTCGTCATTATTGTAGGGTTCGTATTTATAAGAGAAAGGCTGAGAAAGCAGATTGAGTGAGTGGTGGTGATTTGGGGGCTGCC
This sequence comes from Aselliscus stoliczkanus, assembly GCA_033961575.1. Lineage (NCBI taxonomy): Eukaryota > Metazoa > Chordata > Mammalia > Chiroptera > Hipposideridae > Aselliscus > Aselliscus stoliczkanus. The sequence continues at coordinate 60,219,435 of CM066732.1, read as the reverse complement.
TGGTTCTGTAGGGGATGGACTGTCAGCCGGTTGTCACACTGTGAGGCACACACGGCGTCACATAGAGAGGCCGTCACCAATCCGCAGGATAAGCTGCGGCTCTAGCATAGGATGGCCGAGGAGCCACTGAGCCAAGGCTTGCAGCCATGAAACCGCACGCTGTGCCCTGCCGTTAGCGGGCACGAGTGTCACAGGATGCAGTGGGAGGTGAGTCAGGTAGGTAGTGTGGGGCCAGGTTCCGGAGGGCCGTGTTCCTGGCTGCGTGCCTAACTCTCCTCTCAGGTGTCTGGAAGAGCTGAGTGCGTGGCTGGTGGCGAGTGGGGTGGGCAGGGCGTCCAGAGCAACTCTGTTTTTTTATAAATCAGGCTTCTAGAAAATACTGATTAAAAGGACGAGTGTGTCCTGGTGCTAAACAAAGCGTAAAGGTCATGGTTCTGGGCGATGGAGGACCCGCGAGGGTTCTTAAGCAGTATGGTGACATGGTCAAATTTGTCTGTAAGTCTGTGAGAAACCTGGCAGCATTGTAGCAAGTGGAGGGAGGTGGATGGGGACACCACCACAGCCTGCAACGACTGGACCTGAATAAGGGCAGTCAGCAAAGAAACTGCCCAAAATGGGACTCTCAGAACTTGGCCACTGACTGTGCAGAGGGGACTGTTGAAGATGATATCGGGTATCTAAGCTGAGAGACTGAGAAGTTAGGTGGTGGTGCCAGGGGCTGAGAGGGCCAAGTTCAGTTTGGGGGCTGAATGAACTGTGGCCCTGAAACTTTCCTTTTGCTTTCTACGCTGGGCTTTCCAGCCAAGTGCTCACTCTTTGTTGCAGTGGCTCTGACCAACCTGGACGATACAGAGAATGCCAAGAGAGCCTACGCAGAAGCAGCACGCCTGGATCTGTAAGCTGCTCCCTGGGGTGGGGCTCTGGGGCGGGCTGGCCTCTCCCAGCAGCCTGGTGGCGCCACGCCCAGACGCTCGCTCTCCGTGGCATGGCGCACAGCGGGCCCAAGTGTGACGGGATGTAGTCTGAAGCATGCAGTGGCCCGGCAGGGACCGACACTGGCACTTTCAGAGATGTTTCCTGTGAAAGTTTAGCAGCCAGGAAGCCAAAGTCACAGCTGGCAGTGGCTCGGGTGGCAGATAGCCATGGGCTAGCTGGGCTGTCAGACGGGACTCTTGAGCTTTAATCTAAGATAACTTGACTCTGGGGATTTATTTCCTGGCATGGGCTAAGCAGCAGGGCAGGGGGCCCTTCTTCAGCCGGCCCCGGTGGTCTCTGCTGAGGGCTGAGATGACACGCTGGCTCCCAATACCTTGCTGAAGAAATCCCTTCAGCATGGAGAAATCCCTACTCAGTTTTGTTTTGTTGTGTAATGCGGATCTCTACATGAGCATTTGTGGCAAAGCCTAAGCTGCATAGCACCCTGTCTGCTTGCCGCAGGTGTAACCCCTTGGTCAACCTGAACTACGCTGTGCTGCTGTACAACCAGGGCGAGAAGAGGGGTGCCCTGGCCCAGTACCAGGAGGTGGAGAAGAAGGTCAGCCTGCTCAAGGACGGGAGCGCTCTGGAGTTTGACCCTGAGGTACGTCTTCTGTGGGCTCCCAGGAGTCAGAAGCAAGCTGTCAGGAGACTTTGAAGCCTAAATAACCAAAGTATGACATATTATAAGCTCATGCCTGTTGGGCTTTGATGTTCCTGGCAGCATGAATTATTCAATTAGTAACAGCCTGAGAAAAAGACTTTCCTGGAAGAAACTACTAAGGAAATTCAGGCTTACTGAGTTGTCTGTTACTGATAACACCACTCATCTGAGCTGAGGCCTGTGTCTCTAGCTTCCTGCCACTTTGGTGGGAAAGGTGGTTAGCCCAGTAGCACACTGAACTTGATTTACTGGGTTTGAGATCCTGCATGAACCCCCTCGTCACTCACTAAAGGCGATCTGTGTTCTCTGCTATGAGAATGATTTCCTTGCAGTAGTATGTCCTTCTTCAAGTGCTAGTACCGGAAGACACCACCTCAGTTAACCAGCCCCGGTCCTGGTGGAAGAACTAGGAGGAGGCAGGTAGGCTTGTCTCTGTGGGTCACACCTTGATTCTTCTCTTCTCCCCTTGTGGGCAAAGATGGTGGAGACAGCTCAGAAGCTGGGAGCCGCTCTCCAGGTTGGGGAGGCACTTGTCTGGACTAAACCAGTGAAGGATCCCAAATCAAAGCACCGGACCACTTTAAGCAGCAAAGCTGCCAGTTCCCAGCAGCCTCTGGGTTCTAATCAAGCCCTGGGACAGGCGATGTCTTCAGCAGCTGCATGCAGGACGCTCCCCTCAGGTAGGAGGTACACGCAGTGCCGTGAAGACCGAGTGGGTGCAGCCACATGCGCCCGTCTAGGGGTTATAGCTTTGGGCGAGGCCTGTGCTTTTCAGACTCAGAACATATCCAATGGAATGTGGCCTAGAAGGGTGGCCAAATTGGCACCTGCTTCTTTACAAGATGCGTATTAGGTAACAGCTACTGGCAGGCTTAGTGGGATGGTTAATACACCGGGTCCTTATACTATTCAAGTTTAGGAGCATACTGCAGTGCCTTCTGTTATAGTCTTACTGTAATTTCACTGCCTTATAAGCTGGCAAGTTGCAGGTGATTAAACAGTTTTCAGTGAGTCACTGAAGGCAAACGTGACTTGCTTTATTTCTTCAGTTAGGGTCTAGCTTCATAGTAACTGCAAAGATACACCACAGTCCCACTGGTCCCAGAAAAGAGGGTATTTCTTGAAATTTAACAGTGAAAGTTATGATTTCTTCTGGAACCGTGGAACTGAGAACTCAAGCTGTTTGTTTCGTTACTAGGCGCGGGGGGAATGTCCCAGCTCACAAAGCCGCCGTCTCTTCCTCTGGAGCCAGAGCCTGCTGTGGAAGCAAGTCCAGCTGAAGCCCCAGCACAAATAAGAGAAAAATAGGAGGACGTTGACCCTGGAGCAGGGGTTTCTTTTGGCAAGGATGTAGCAGATTAGGAAAGGTCACATGACACAGGCCAGGTGGAGGCCAGCATAACAGGTTCTCTGGGCACCAGAGCCAGATCCATGCCTGTGGTGGTGACAAGGAGCCTGAGGCCGGTGCGGCCTCCAGGAGCCCCTCAAATATAGGAGACAGCCAGGCATGTCCTTTGAGCAGAGAGCGAGGCTCACGGCTGTCCATGCGTAGCTCCAGGGCACATGATGCTGTTTGCTCTTGAAAGGTTTTTCTCTCCTGGCTGACTGACCCTCCTTCGAGGAGGAAAGTCAGAGACAGACCTCTGCTCGGCAGCCTTGTCACCACGAACGAAGCCTTGGCATCGCTGAGGTGAGCTGTAGGCTGTGGGGCAGATCAGCCCCCAAGGCAAACGCAAGTCTTGGATTAATAATTCAGCTCTAAGTTTAACAGGAAAACGATGAAAAAAGCTCTAAATTGTAGCCAAACCTGTTGCACACCCGCTGCGTGTGCCTGAGCGATCCAGGACAGGTCTTGTTCCTGAGAGGTCAGGAGAGAGCAGAGTGTGGAGCCAGGGCTGGGCTGGGGTCGGTACCAGGCCAGAGCTTCTTAACCAAGGAATTTTTATTTAAGACAATCAATGGCACCACTGAGGAGATGCTATCCATACATTTTCTATATGTCCTTTTTAAAATAAGATTATGTATCATCATCCCTTAGGGGAAAGTTGTTATTCAGGTATAAAAATGAGGGACCACAATAAAATTTTTTTTAGAAGAACCTATGATCACAGTCTTCCTTACCTATTTCTAAGCCGAGTTTGAAACTGGAGAAGGAATCTCGATGCCAGGTTCCGACTTGATGCCAGCACAGCCTGTGCTGCAGCCCTGGGGGACTGCAGGCCAACAGTTTGCTTCATGGCCAGTCCCCAACTGGTACTCAAAGTGCCCTTTAATCAGCGTAATTTGAAGGCAGCGGACTGACCTACTGCCAAACCAAAGTATGTTTGGGGTTCTTTATATTATGACTGACTCCGTTTGACATTGAAGCAGCGCTTAACTAAGCGGAAAACTCTTCAGTTCTCATATCTCAGACATAAACTGAGGTAACAAGCAGTGCCCATGCAGCTGGGTCGGGGCGGGACGTGGCAGAACGGGGCACCTGAGAAGTGAGAAAGGTCACTGCTGTATCGGTGTGGAGTCTCGTGTGCCTGTGACTGAAAAGGTCTAAGTGAGAAATAGCGAAGGTGTAAGTGAAGACGGCTGGAAGAGGGCGGCGATGGGAAAGAGTCAGGAGGTAAAACCTACAGAAACCAGGGACTGAAGGGAAGTAGGTAAGAACAGACTGCAGGATGGACAATGCTGGGATACACAAACCAGAGAGGAACATGCGGGGCCAGGGTTGAGGGTTGTGGAGTTTAGACATGTATATATTTGAGACATCCAAATGATGGCAGCCATTAGATACGTGTACAGCTAGATTTCAGGTGTGAAATTGGGCTTGAAGATATGGATTCAGGAGTAATTTGGGTGATAGCTGAAACCACAGATTTGAAAGACACCCAAGGAAAGCTAGAAATAAGACGGTTGGACCAAAATGGCAAACCAATATTGAAAGAGAGAAGAGCCCACAAGGGAGACTGAAGAAGCAGGTGACGTAAGAGACAAACCAGGAGAGTGGCATTGGGCAAGGGGAATGAAGAAAGGGACGGACCATGAGGCACCTTGAATTCCAGGGACAGCAATCTAGGAACACATGCTTTCCACATTATTGTGAACTTAGATTTTCTTAAAAATACTGGTTTGTTCCTGTCCTGTCTTTGGGGCATATGGATTTGCAGTTTCTCACTCTGGTAAGAAAGGAGCTATTCTAATTTTTAGTATGGTAGTTGCTCATGTCATTGCAATTTTTAACAGAACTAGGAAAAGGAGGCCAAGTACATAATCAGATAATGACGTGGTTTTAGATGACTTAGAGGAGGAAAGGGGAAGTATGGTCTAGCAAAGGGAAAAGTGCTTTTCTTATTGAATATATTCGTGCAAAACTGCATTCAGTGAAACTTTGGAGTATATGATTACCATGATCACTTTGTCCTTAGGAAGAATTATTGTCTGCCAGTGGCAGAATAGCTCGAATGTTGGGCCAGTCCTCTCATAGATAACAGATATAAACGAGTGACTATAAAACACTATCTTGGTTTAATTAAAAAATACGTGTGACTGTTCCAAGCAAAAACTTACCGTATTACTCCATGGGGTTTAACATACATAAATGTAACCAAAGGACAAGGAGGTATGTGAAACTTTATGATTGGAATGTGTTTATATTTTGCATGATGTCATACAAAGCTAATCCTAAATAGTTTGTGAAGAGTTAAGGATGCATGTAGTAGTTCCTACAGCAACCATTAAAAAGATGCAAATAAGTATAGCTAAAATAAGGAAATTAAAATGAAACTCTGAAAAATATTGGTTCCCTCCTTCCCTAAAAAAGGCAGGAAAGGAAGAACAAGGGGGAGAAAAAAGAAAAAGATGGAACAAAGAGAAAATAGCAAATGTTAAATGTAAATCCAGTCATATCAATAATTACATTAAAATGCAATTGGACTAACTAAACATTCCAAATAAAAAGTAGAGAAAGGATAAAAGATTAAAGCCCAGTTATCTGCCATTGACAATAGAATGAAACAAGATATACTGTATTTTGCCATGTATAATGTGCACCCACATTTTTGGCCCAAACTTTTCAGGGAACAAATCTTTTTTTTAATACAAGTTTTTATTTGTTTACATTTAAGTACTTGTTTTTTTGTATTACAAAGGAATTTTAGCATTTATTTTTTAACATTATGGTACGAGAAATTTTATGTAACAAATAATTACAAAACCCAAGAACAGATACAAGGTACAAGAAATTTTATGTACTGGTAACAAATTTATGATATTTACGCATCATAGAAGGCCAAGAAATCTTCATCATTGCAAGTTCGTTTAAGTTCAACAAAACTATCGTATTCCAGGGTATTATTTTGCATACGGATATTGTTATTGATTTCTAGAGTTATATATTTATTTTAAAAACATATTTTATTGGGGAATTGGGGTAAGGGAACAGCGTTGGGGAATCGGGGAAGGGGAACAGACAAGTTGTTGTCGTTTTGTTCTTCTTTGGTCTAGTTGTGGAAGACGTTGCTTCACTGGCCTATGTTGGTATCATCACTGCACTCTTCCCAGCTGAGGCAGTCGCTTGCCGGCCATTAGACGGCTGCTCACAGTGTCTCACGGCAACCCACTGCAGCAGGGGCTGCAGCCTACGCTCTTGCCAGCAACTCACGGCAGCCCAGCTACAGATCAAGCTGTTGTTTACCATCTTAGCTATAGAGGGTGCAGCGTCACTGGCCCTCATGTGGGATCCAAACCAGGGCCCTGCTGCTCAGAGCTGGTGTCCCAAGCCAACTTTTTTTTTTTTTTTTAAGATTTTATTGGGGAATTGGCGGAGGGGAACAGCGTTGGGGAATCGGGGAAGGGGAACAGACAAGTTGCTGTCTTTTTGTTCTTCAGTTTAGTTGCGGAGGATGTTGCTTCACTGTTGGTATCGTCATTGCGCTCTTCCCGGCTGAGGCAGATCGGTCGCTGGCCTCTGGATGTCGCTCACCGTGGCTATTGGCAGCTCACTCTTGGCTGCCAGCCGCTCACGCTGGCTGCGGGCCACTCACTGTAGCCTATAAGCCTTTGGTATTTTTTTTTTTTTTTTTTTTTTTTTGAGGGCAGTGTCACTGGCCCTCATATGTGGGACCGAACCGGGGCCGCTGGCTTCCCAAACCAGTGCTTAACCGCCACGCCACTCGGCCAGTCCCCCAAGCCAACTCTTAACCAATGTGCCACTCAGCTGGCCCTCTAGAGTTATACTTTTAACTCAAGCATAAATAATTAAAAACATTTATAGAGATATGGAATTAGTACTATCTATGTATAATGTACATCCTTATTTTTCCCTCACAAATTTTGGTTTAAAAGTGTGCATTATACATGGCAAAATATGGTATCATGCAAGCTACAGGCATAAGAAGTCTGGAGTGCTTGCTGTATTAATGTCAGACAAAGTAGACTTCAAAAAGAGGAGTACTGGGGACTTCCGATAAAATGGCGCAATAGACAGACGCTGTGCTAACTGCCTCCCAGGATCACACCAAAATTACAAGCAAATTATACAGCATTCAACCCTGGAGGTCCCCGGAACACTGGAGGAACAGAACCACTAAACGAAGAACTTAAAGAGGAGGCCACGTCGGGTCTGGTAGGATGGGCGGAGACGAGAGAGGGCGAACCCCGTGAGGGAAGCCCCAGCTGTGGGAAGCTTGTCTGGTTGGGGGAGAGACCCTCCGGCCGCACCCCAAGCTCACCAGCCCAGAGCTCCTTTGCCGGGAAGAGGAGTTCTAAGATAGCCGGCAGTAAATTAGTAAGGACTCTGTTTCCTCAGCTCGGTGAGGCTAAGAGCGGCTGGAGAATCAGTGGGGCCGGCGCCCGGGCTTGCTCGCCGGTGAGCACTTACCTGGTTCCTGATGGAGGGAGTGGCTGTGTGAGCCGGGAGCCTGCGGGGACGGACTGAGCTGAGCACCTTTGGTGCAAAGGCTGGAGGTTTTTGGATTGTTGTTCCCGTGGTGCGGAGCTTGCACGCGAGTGGTGTAAGGAGGGCGCCATTTTGTCGGGGTTGGGCCCTCCCACGAAGGATCAGGTCCGAGACCTAATTGGTCTGGTGGAATTGGCGAAGTGCGTGCGCCTGCGGCCTTGGATCCCCACCCTCTGCCAGGCTTATACTGCGTTGCCAGGGAAACGCTGGGCGGGTGCCCTCCGGCTCCTACGGAGGCTCACTGAGACCCGGGGGTGCGCGAGCCGCCTGGGATCCCCACCCTCCGCTCGGCTTGTGCTGTGTTGCCAGGGAAACGCCTAGTGGGAGTGATCCGACTCCAACAGGCTGCTCACTGAGACACGGGAGCACACAAGCCACCTCGGGTCCCCGCTCTCCGCACTGCGCTTGCAGAGTTGCCACGCTGGTGATTGGTTGTCGGGCTGCTCGGCCTGATCTGCAAGCGGCTGATTGGGACAGGCTGAGACTGGGAGTTTTCCTGGGAGTGTTGGGCCGTGAGCTGTGTGCCTGCGTGATCCAGCCAGGGCTCTCCTGGTGATCTATCTAATACATCAAAGCAATCCCAGAGCGACAGCCAGAATGGGGAAACAAAGAAACATGTCACAAGTAAAAGATCAGAAGAAACCTCCAGAAATGGAACCAAATGAAACAGAGGGATCCAACCTTTCAGAGACAGAGTTTAGAACACTGATGATAAGAATGTTTAAAGAACTTAGCGAGGACATAAAGAAGGATAGGGAAACCATAAAAAACAACCTGTTAGAACTAAAGAATACAATAACTGAAATGAAGAACACACTTGAAGGAATCACCAGTAGAGTAGATGAAGCAGAGGAGTGGATCAGCGATTTGGAAGATAAAATAGCAGAACTCACCCAGTAGGCACAGCAAAAAGACCAAAGAATAAAAAAGAATGAAAATAGTTTAAGAGCCCTATGGGACAAGGCGAAGCACAACCACCTTCGAATCATAGGGATACCAGAAGGAGAAGAGAAGAAGCAAGGGGTCGAAAATGTATTTGAACAAATAATGACTGAAAACTTCCCTACCCTGGTGAAGGAAATCAACATACATGCCCAGGAAGTGCAGAGGGCTCCAAACAAGCTGAACCCAAACAGGTCCACACCAAGACACATCATAGTTAAAATGGCAAAGGTTAAAGACAGAGACAGAATCCCAGAGGTTGCAAGAGAAAGACAGCAGGTTACATACAAAGGAACTCCTGTTAGACTAACAGCTGACTTGTCTACAGAAACTCTGCAGGCCAGAAGGGAGTGGCAGGAGATACTCAAAGTGACACAAAATAAAGGCCTACAACCAAGATTGCTCTACCCAGCACGGCTATCACTTAAAATTGAAGGAGAAATAAAGAGCTTCTCAGAAAAGAATAAGCTTAAGGAATTCATTACCACCAAGCCAGCATTGCAAGAAATGTTAAAAGGGCTTTTTTAAACAAAAGGGGTAAACAAGCTAACCCAGAGAGACAATTTAAGAATATTGAAGTCACATCAAGCAGATATAAAGGAAAAACTGATGGTTGCTGGCTGGGAGGGAGTGGGGAAGAGGGAGAGGGGGAAGGTTTTGGACAGTGTATGTGGGACTACAATGTTGCCGCAGGGATATGGGGGCAGTTCTGGGAATGTAATTGATAATGTTGTGAAGAGACTACTATGTTGTGAGAAATAAGTCAGTCGGAGAAGGACAGGTACCATGTGATCTCACTTGTGTGGAGTCTGAATTGCTGAGTGAACGATCAAAGTAAACAGACTCGTAGATGTAGAGGAAAAACAGGGTTGCTAGTTGGGAGGGGGGTGGGGATGGGGGGGGCAGGGGAAGGGATTAGACAGCATAAATAGACAACTACAATATTGCCACAGGGATATGAAACACAGTTCGGGGAATATAATAATGTTGTAAAAATTTTGTGGCATGTCACATAGTCACATGTCTTGTTAGGGAGACCACTTCATGGATGGAGTAGAGGCTTGATCACTGCACTGTACACCTGAAGCTGATGTTGTATAGTATTGTATGCCAACTGCAACTGAATATGTGGATGGTCACGGGAGGTGGAGTATACTGTGGAGGGGAGTCAGGGGAGTTGTGATGGATATGTATGCTATGGGGGGGGAGTGGGGTGGCGAACTGGGGGAGGGTGGTTTTCACTGTAGGGGAGTAAAGAGTATAACTATTGAATTGTGTTGTACACCTGAAACTAATAAAAAATATATTATATATATAAAAAAAGAGGAGTATTACCAGAAACAGAGTAATTTTCCTGACAGTGAATTCAAAGAAATGGTCATAAGGATGCTCACCAAACTTGAGTGCAATAGAGAGCTTAGGCAGAACTTCAACAAAGAGTCAGAGGTATAATAAAGAACCAAGCAAAGCTGAAGAATACAATAACCAAAATGAAAAACACTAGACAGGATCAAAAACAGATTAGCTAATATGGAGAAATGGATCAGCGACCTGGAAGGTAGACTAGTGGAAATCAACCGATCAGAACAGCAAAAAGACAAAAAGTGAGGATAAAGACCTCTGCGGCAACATCAAGTGCACAAACATTCACATTATAGGGGTCCCAGAAGGTGAAGAGAGAGAGGAACAGAAACTTTATTTGAAGAAATAATGACTGAAAACTTTCCTAACCTGGGAAAGGAAAGAGACATCCAGGTCCAGGAAGCACAGAGAGTTACAAACAGGATGAATTCAAGAGACCTACACCAAGACATATTGTAATTAAAATGGCAAAAGTTACAGATAAAGAGTCAATCTTGAAGGAAGCAAGGGGTAACAATGAAATTACAAGGGAAACCCTATAGGGCTCTCAGCTGACTTCTCAGCAGGAACTTTACAGGCCAGAAGAGGTGAAAGAAAGGAACCTACAACCCAGAATAATTTACCTGGCAAGGTTATCATTCAGAATTGAAGGAGAGCTAGTTTCCCAGACAGGCAAAGACTGAAGGAGTTCATCACCATTAAGCCAGCTTTACAAGAAACATTAATGGGTCTTTAAGCAGAAAAGGAAAAGCCATAATTAAATAAAACACGAGAAAGGAAAATATTTTACAGGTGAAGCCGAATATTTAATACAGCAAATAAGACATTTAAAAAGCTACTAACATGGTTAAAAGACAAAAGTACCAAACTCAACCCAAACTACAATAAGAAACATACAAAAGAATCTAAAATGTGACATCAAAACCAAAGTGTGGAAGGGGAATAAAAGTGTAGTCCTTTTAGAATATATTCAAACTTAAATGCCTACCATTTAAAATAGACTGCTATAGATACAGGATGATATACAGAAATCTCATAGTACCACAAACCAAAAGCCTACAAAAGATACACAAAGAATGAGAAAGGAACCCAAACAAAACACTAAAAGAAATCAGCAAATCAAAAGGGAAGAAAAGAACAGAACTACAAAACAACCAAAAAATTAACCAAAGGGCAATAAGTACAGACTTATCAATAATTATTCTAAATTTAAATTGATTAAATGCTCTAATAAAAGGACAGGATTAAAAAACATGACCCATCTATATACTGTTTACAAGAGACTCACTTCAAATTGAAAAACACAGACTGAAAGTGAAGGGATAAAAAAGATATTAAGCCATATTAGGCACATCAGGCCATAAAACATGCTCAATAAATTCAAGACTGAAATCATACCAAGCATCTTTTCCGAACACAATGGCATGAAATTAGAAATCAACTGCAGGAAAAAACGAATATGTGGAGATTAAACAACATTCTAAACAACCAATAGATCAAAGAGGATATCAGACAGGAAATTGAAAACGACCTTGAGACAAATGAAAATGAAAAACTTCAAAATTTATGAGGGCAGCAAAAGCAGTTCCAAGAGGGAAGTTCATAGGCTTTACAGGCCTACCTCAAGAAACGAGAAATCACAAATATAGTTTTATGCTTAAAGGAATTAGGAAATGAAAAAACAAAACCCAAAGTAAACAGAAAGAAGAAAAGAATAAGATCAGAGTGGAAATAGAGATTAAAAACGAAAAGATCAATAAAACTATGAGCTGGTCCCTTGAAAAGATAAACAAAATTGACAAACCTTTAGCCAAACTCATGAAGAAAAAAAAAGGATCCAAATAAAATCATAAATGAAAGAGAAGTTACACCTGACCCATGGTACTACAAAGAGTATTAAAGACTACAATTATATGCTAACAAATGGATAATCTAGAACAAATTGATAAATTTCTAAAAGCATATAACCCTCCAAGGCTGAGCCAGGAAAAAACAGAAAATTTAAACAGACCAATTACTAGCAATGAAATTGAAGCAGTAATCAAAAAACTCCCAACAAATAAAAGTCCGGGAAGAAGTCCAGAAGGCTTCACAGGTGAATTCTACCAAACATTTAAAGAATTTAAATTTAAAGGATTGTTAACCTATCCTTAAACTATTTCAAAAATCAAAGAGGAAGGAATGTGTCCAAACTCACTCTATGAAGCCAGCATTATCCTAATACTAAAACCAGACAAAGACATTACAAAAAAAGAAAATTACAAGCCATTATCCTTGATTAACATAAATGTAAAAATTCTCAACAAATATCAGCAAACCAGATTCAACAGTACATTAAAAGGATTGTTAAAATCCCGTCATTTAAAAAAAAAATGCCGTCATTTATTTCAGGGATGCAAAGATGATGGTTCAATATCCACAAATTAATCAATGTGATACATTAACAATATGAAACTAAAAAAAAAAAATCACATGAACATCTCAATTGATGCAGAAAAAAAATCTGACAGAATTCAACATCTGTTTATGATTTAAAAAAAAACAAACACTTCTCTGGGCGGCCAAGTGGCACGTTGGTTAAGAGTTGGCTTGGGACACCAGTTTTGAGTAGCAGGGCCCTGGTTCGGATCCCAAATGAGGGCCAGTGATGCTGCGCCCTCTACAGCTAAGATGGTGAACAACAGCTCCACCTGGAGCTGGACTCTGGGGAGTTGCTGGTGCTGGTGTAGGCTGCTGCCCCTGCTGCAGTGAGTCATGTGAGTGTACTGTGAGTGGCTGACAGCCAGCACGAGTGGCCGGCAGCTGGTGTGAGGTGCCATGAGCTGCTGTGAGCGGCCGTCCAATGACTGGCGAGTGACTGCCTCAGCCGGGAAGAGCACAATGATCACAATACCAACATGGGCTAGTGAAGCGACGTCCTCAACTAGACTGAAAAACAAAAAGGACAGCAACTTGTCTGTTCCCCTTCCCTGATTCCCCAACGCTGTTACCCTCCCCCAATTCCCCAATAAAATCTTTAAAAAAAACCACTTCTCAACACAGTGGGTTTAAAAGGAACATATCTCAACATATTAAAGGCCATATAAGACAAACCCACAGCTGATATTATACTCAATGGTGAAAAGCTGAAGCTTTTCCTCTAAGATAGGATTCAACAAGGGTGCCCACTTTCACCACTTCTATTCAACATTGTATTGGAAGCCCTAGCCACAGCAATCAGACAAGAAAAAGAAATAAAAGGAATCCAAATCAGAAAGAAGTAAAACTCGCACTGTTTGCACATGACATAATGCTATATAGAAAAAAACCCTAAAGATTCCACCAAAAACTATTAGAATAAATGAATTCAGTAAAGTTGCAAGACACAAAATCTGTATTTCTATACACTAATAACAAACGATCAGGAAAAATTAAGAAAATAATCCCCTTTGCAATTACATAAAAAAAAAAACAACCTAGGAATAAATTTAACCAAAGAGGGGAAGACCTGTATGCTGAACACTATAAGACATTAAAAAAAGGAAATCTGAAGAGGTTGCAAATAAATGGAAGGCTATACCATGTTCATGGATTGGAAGGATTAATATTGTTTAAATGTACTTAGTACCTAAAGCAATATACAAATTCAATGCAATTCCCATTAAAATACCAATGGCCTTCTTTTCAGAACTACAACTAAGCCTAAAATTTACTTGGAACCACAAAAGACCTCAAATAGCCAAAGAAATCCTGAGAAAGAACAAAGTGGGAGGTATCACACTCTCTTGGATTTCAAACTATACTACAAAGCTACAATAATGATAACAGTACACTCACATAAATACAGATGTATAGATCAATGGACTAGAATATTGAGAGCTCAGAAATAGATCTTTGTTTATACGGTCAATTAATCTACAACAGAGGAGGCAAGTATATTCCCTGGGGTAAAGACAGTCTCTTCAATATGTGATGCTGGGAAATTGGACCGATACACGTAAAAAAATGAAACTGGATCACTTTCTTACACCACATATAAAAATAAACTCAAATGGATTGAAGACTTAAATGTAAGATCTGAAACCACAAAACTAGAAGAAAACATAGGCAGTAAACTCTTTGACATCGGTCTTAATATCTTTTTGGATATGGCTCCTCAGACAAGGACAATAAAAGAAAAAAATAAATGGACTACATCAAACTAAAAAGTTTTTGCATAGCAAAGGAAACCATCAACAAAACGAAAAGACAACCTATTGAATGAGAGAAGATATTTGCAAAGGATACACCCAATAGGAGATTAATATCAAAAAAATATAAGGCACTCATACAAGATGAACACCAGAAAAGCAAATGATGCAATTAAAAAATGGGTAGAAGACCTAAATAGACATTTCTCCAAAAAGGACATAGAGATGGCCAATAGACATATGAAAAAAATGCTCAACACCACTAATCACCAGAGAAATGCAAATTAAAACCACAATGAGGTATTACCTTACATCTGCCAGAATGGCTGTTATCAACAGATCAACAAATGAGTGTTGGGGAGGCTGTGGAGAAAAGGGAGCCTTTTTGTGCACTGTTGATAGGAATGTAAATTAGTGCTGCCACTCTGGAAACCAGTATGGAGGTTCCTCAAAAAATTAAAAATAGAACTAACATATGATCCATCAACTCCACTTCTAATTATCTGTAGAAACAAACACTAACTCAAAAAGATATATGCAGCCCGATGCTCAGTGCAGCATTTACAACAGCCAAGATACAGAAGCAACCTAGGTGTCCATTGATAAAGGAATGGATAAAGATGTGGTTTGTATATACACATATACATACATACACTCATGCACAATGGAATATTACTTAGCAATAAAAAGGAATGAAATCTTGCAATGGGTGATGACATGGATGGACCTACAGGGTATTATGCTAAGTGAAATAAGTCAGAAAGACAAACACTATATGATTTCAGTTATATGTGGAATCGAAACAAAACAAAAAAACCAAATGAATAAACAAAACAGAAAGACCCATAGATATACGAACAAGCTCATGGTTGCCAAAGCGGAGGGAATTAAGGATGGGTGAAATTAAAAAATAAATAGAACAGAAGAGGGAGACATAGTATAGCATCATCATACACGGTAATCATGGAGATGTTAGAGACAGCATTACACATGGTAAGAAAAAAGTGAGTTTCTTATCAGAGAATGCAAGCATTTTTAGTACATTTTTTTTTTTTTTTTTTTGAGGTCAGTGTCACTGGCCCTCACATGTGGGACCGAACCCGGGGCTGCTGGCTTCCCAAACCAGCGCTTAACCAACCGCACCACTCGGCCGGCCCTAGCATTTTTATGATTCAAGTTGAAACCATCTTTTTGGTTTCATTTTTATTCTTTGATTTGAAAATTGATGAAATGTAGACTTGCCTGCATGAACAAAGGGAAAATGAAGACTGATGGGGGAGCCACTGAAACAGTCCTATGAATTGTTGTCCTTGTACGGTAAGCTCTAACCAATAAGGACAGTTAAGAGCAAATTTCCCCAGGGAAATGGGCCATGTTCATGCACTGGCAGATAAATATTGTGAAGATATAAATTCTTCCCAAACTGGTCTATGTGTTCCTATCACAATCCCAGCAGGTTTGGGGGAAGAAATTGACAAGCTGGTTCTAAGATGTCATGGAAATACATAGGACCTAGAACATCCAAGACCATCTTGAACTAAACTGCATGACCTGCATGGCCTCACTCCAAGACTTTCCCATAACAGGAATTACGCAGTGTTGGGCCAGGGAGAGACAAACAGCTAAAACAGCACTGAGTCCACAAATAGACTGACACTTAACAGTCATCTGATGTTTGATAAAGGCACCACAGCAATGCAACTGGAAAAGGAAGGGCTTTTCAACAAATGGTGCTGGAACAATTGGACAGCTGTGCAGAAAAAGGCGAATCTGACCCCAACCTAACACCATCCACAAAAGGTAACTCAAAGAGGATTCTAGACCTAAATGTACAACCAAAAATTATAAAGTTCCTAGAAGATGAGATTATATTGATGATGCAGGAATAGTTCAATGTTTCTCAGGACACAGAAGACCAATATGCCTTGAAGAAAACGAGTATCATTCTACAGACTGGGGAGAATAGTCACAAAATATATCTGACAAGTATTTACGTCCAGAATATATGAAGAACTCCTATACCTTAAGGATAAAAACACTAACAACACAAACAATAACATATATAAAACAACCCAACTGAAAAAACCAAAAGTGGGCGAAAGATTTGGACATTTCACAAAAATAGATGAATAGCCAATAAGCATGTAAAGTGCTCATCATTCATCATCAGGGAAATGCAAAATAAAATCACAATGAAATACTACAATGTCCCCCTCAAATGGCTGAAATTAAACACTGACAACTCCAAATGCTGGTGAGAATGAGAAGCAACCGAACTGTCATAAAACACTGGTGGGAGTAAAACGGTCCAGCTACTTGGAAGAAACGTCTGTCACCTGATATAGATAGAGCTAGTCCAGCAATTCCACGCCTATGGATTTCAACCCAAGAGAAATGAAAATGTCTACAGACTTGCTGACAGCAGCGTTATTCATAAGAGCCCCGAAGTGGAAACCACTGTATTCACAGTGGAATACTATTCAGCCATAAAAAGCAACAAACTACATGGAACAACGTGGGTTATGTCACATACAGGCTGAATGAATGGAGCTTTATACAAAGGACTTAATTTGATTCCATTTCTATTAAGTCCCAGAACAGGCAAAACTAATTTATGGCGAAAAAAAGTAATAATAGGGGTTGCTTAGGGGGTTGGGGGTGGGACTAGGGGTGACTTGAAGTGACACAAGGTGATGGAAACATTTTGTATCTGGACAGGCATTGGGTTAGAGAGGTATACGCATTTGTCAAAACTTACCAAGTGGTACACTTAAAATTTGTGCTTTCACTGTATGAAAATTTTTACCTAAAAAAAGACCAAAAAATAAAATGTGAAATTATCATTGTGGTAGCTTTTCAATGATTTAATAGTTCTACAGAATCCCAGGAAATTACCTATTTAGATTACTAACAGTAGCCAACATCATTAAACTTTTAAATTGTGAGCCATGTTCTGTGCACAGCATTCTTTAGTCATTGAGAACCCTGAGGGTAGGGACCACTATTAACCCAATTTACCGATGAGGACAGTGAAGCTCAATAAGGTGACTGGTCCAATGTTATACAATACTCGCCATCTCAAAACCTTACATAGAATTTGGATTTCTACTGATGAATCATTACCCCCACTGCACTCAAACTTGACAGAGAGAAGAAAATGCAATCTGCACAATAGACATTACATGACTTCTAGCCGAATTCTTATCTCCTGCTTTTTTTGTGTTGCATCTTTTCCCTGGGTGTTCAATCAATTTCAAGTGAATGCAAGAGTGTGAGAGAGGGCCGGCCAAGTGGCACATTGGTTAAGAGCCGGTTTTGGGATGCCAATGGCCCCGGTTCGAATCCCACATATGAGGGCCTGTGACACTGCCCTCTACAGCTAACAACAGCTCCACCTGGAGCTGGGCTGTGCAAGCCTCGGCGATGGTGTAGGTTGCAGCCCCTGTTGCAGTGGCTGCCATTGGCTACAGTGAGTGGCCAGCAGCCAGTGTGAGCGGCTGGCAGCCAGCGTGAGTTGCCAATAGCTGCGATGAGCGACCATCCAGAGGCCTGTGACCAATCTGCCTCATCCGGGAAGGGCGCAATGACGATACCAACATGGGCCAGTGAAGCAACGTCCTCCGCAACTAGACTGAAGAACAAAAAGACAGCAACTTGTCTGTTCCCTTTCCCCAATTCCCCAGTGCTGTTCCCTTCCCCAATTCACCAATAAAACCTAAAAAAAAATGTGTGAGAGAACATTTTTAGGAAGACTCATTTTTCATCAGGCGTTCTTTCTGGTGCAGGAAATTATCAAACTCTTCTTCCTAGCAAATCATACACTTGTACAATATCGTTCAAAGCAAAGAGCTGAGGGGTCTCAGGCCCTACCTGTTCAGTGCACCTCCCCTTCCCACTCACTTCCGCATAATCGGCCCTAGGAGTCAATCTTCTTTCCAAAGCCTAGCTGACTTCTCCGAAAGGTGGACATTCACATGGGGATGCATGGACATTCCTAGGTACACGCACTCACACACGGTTCTACAAAACTATACTTGTACTTCTTACCCCTATGATGTATGCTGCATTTTGATACTTTTTGTGAGAACGGCCAAACTGACTTAGCAGCTATTAAAAGTTCAAAACCTATCATTTGAAAAACACTGCCCTAGGTATGTGCTGACTGCACTTCCTGGACAAGTCTTTATGACATCACCAGTGAAAACTGGAGAACTTGCTGAGAATATACTAGAGGCAGAGGCTGAGCAGACACAAAGATGGATTAAGAAAAAGGTCACGTGGGGAACACTTCAGAACTCTCCAAGTATTCTCAGGTTTAGAACATAAATGATGCTATTCCAATTCTTGGGAAAATAGAAATCTCCTCACTTGAGCCTTTCCAATAAAAACAGGCTAGAAGGTAGGTGTTCAGTTATTTTTGGTAATTTTTTTTTTTTTTTTGAGGGCAGTGTCACTGGCCTTCATATGTGGGACCCAAACCGGGGCCAATGGCTTCCCAAGCCAGCGCTTAACCACCGTGCCACTCGACTGGCCCAATGGTGTTCAATTATTTTTAATTGAGCTTAGAGATAGAGGCTGATGAGGTAGCAGCCAGAGATTTCCTTAAGAAGCTACTTGCTTTGAATTTCAAGCTGCATAATTCAGTAGGCTTCATTTTCTTTGGAGGAGGAGTAACCTTTCCTTCTTACCTGATGCAGGGAAGAGGAGGTTATAAACAAAGAACCTGAGGTAGCCTTGAGACTCCAGAAGCTGCCATTACCCCTGACACAAGCAGGTACCACCAACTGCCATGTTGATACTGCTCTTTGAACAAAACGGGAGGCTCACCACACTCTCAAAGCTGGATTGGCTATTTGAAGCTAGTATCTCCGGTCACGTTAAAGCACAGAGGACAGCCCTCTAGTCAGGCTCAGTGTGAGGGGCTGCCAGCCAGTGATTGAAGACAAGACAGGAAGACGCCTCAAGAGCCGAGGAACATAGAACACAAGTCAAGGTCAGAATGATTTCTAGTGTATCTGGTGGTGGAAACAAAAATCAATTACAGACTCAAGATTCCTGAAATGGAATTGTTTTTAATATATTTAAAAGTACACAGAAGTCTTGATTTATAAAAAAATAAATACATAACTTGACAAATTTCTTCATGATCCTGGGGCTCTTATGAGGTCAAATTCTTTAATGGATGTGACATATCAATGTAAAGCACACACGATCAGTAACACACAGAAGCATAATCCAGTTGTAAAAGCAAATTCCTTCAAGGATCAGATCAGTCTTCTCCTGGAGAAAGCATGTCCAGAGGTGGGAGATGAGGCTGGGCCCCGGCCCAGTATCTGACCAGCGGGCCTACAGTCTAAGGAGCCACGGCAGGGGGCACTGCAGCTCAGGGGCCACCCTGCAGCTCAGCCGGGCTATAAGCAGAGCAGACAGACCGATTCCCTGGGGCCTCAGGGCTCCCGTCTCAGCCGAATGGAGCACACGAGGGGGGTTCTGTCCTTACCTGGGCTCTGTCTTAAGGGTGAGAGCAGAAGGCTGAGAAGTGCTCGCTAAGTATTTTCATTGTAACACTGAATGGAAATCAGCACCCTGCCCCTGAGCGAGTGCGGCGTGGACTCCCGACGGGCAGGGGCAGTGCTGCTTCCACTGCCATGCCCTCAGAGTGAAGAGGTTTAACCTAAAATACCTGATAACGCTGCATAAACTGGGGTGTTTGGGAGTCAGGTTTTTACCCCTATGACACACAACATAAAAAACAAAGATCCACTCTCATTATTAGCTAGCTAAATTTTGATTAAAACCTGAAATGTTTTTTTCGTAACTGTCAACAGGCTGGAATGTATCTGATACAGTTTAATCTGTTGTTTCTTTGGCTGTCTTTCAATTAGACCGGGAAACTGTTTTAACACCCTCAGTCCTATTTTCCAAACCACTTAATTCCTGTAATTCTTAAATTGGCTACTTCTCTGTCTTCAGAAATCTTACCCACAGTGGCCTTCCTACTTACTAGTGAGGGTGTACTTCTGAGTAGAAGAGGCCTTCGGCCGAAATGGCATCGCCCAGGCCCACAGTTCGCACAGGCTCTGTGCACACGAGCACCGGCGTGAAGTGGAAGGACACCCCCTCCCTGTGCCACGTGACCACGGGCTCGTCGGGGTTGAGGGTGACCCTGGTGCCTGCCCCCAAGCGGGAGGTCAGGAACTCGCGTGGCGCCTTTAGAGACACGCGGCTGCTGTCTATGGTTTCCGTGGCGCAGGCCTGCGTCCCGGCCACACGCGCTCCCGCGGCCACGGCCGCCAGCTGGTTGGCCCAGTGTCCATCCACCGTTGCCAGGATGTGGTAGACCAGCGTGTGGAAATGGACTCTGGTGAGGTCCGAGGCCCGGCTTTTACTCTTCCCATGTTCCTTCAAGATCCAAAAGAGGATGTCACTGACCACGCCCACATCAGGGACGCCATGCCAGGAAGAGAGGGAAGAGTGCGGCCCAGAAGCCGACTGGCTGAGAAACAGCAGCTCCTGTTCATTCAGGCCCAGGGAAGTCACCGCGGGAAAGACCTGCTAACAAAAACAAAATGGAGCTCGCTCTCTGACTGACATCACAAGGTACCTGAGGCCACAGCCAATGACCAACGTCTAGGAAGGCAGGCAGGATAGCTGGACTCTTTCTTCCTTACAAGACTCCTGGTGCCGGAAGTCCAGGGTGGGTGGGAGGTGACACATTATAGGTCACTGTTTTGGCTATTCCATCTCTAACTGGCTCCGCCTTCATTATCATTTGGGACGAACTGAAGGTTGCAGTGACACGCCGTCTCGGACCCAGTCTTCAGTTATACGCCATCACAAGGCAAAGGGCAAGGCGCTCACGTTCTGTATCTCCTTCCACGGTGCCCAGCCTGCACACCCAGCAGACCCTCTTCCCACTGATGGGACGGAACTGTCCCTGAATGTCCGCAGGCATCACAGAGGGACAATGAGAGCACCCTGGCAACACAGCCGGGGTCACAATGGCTCGGTGCATACAGCCCCAGGAGCGAGGAGAAGTGCCATGCTAGATGGAAGCTCCTCAGGCAGGTGGGGTGAGGAAGGTGGTATTTAGTAATAACACTGGAACAGGCACCAAATGGGAGCCACCGACCATTTTCTGCCCCCCTCACGGTCTTTCACTTAGGACTTCCCTCCTCAGAGCCAGAGAACTGCACGGAAGGTGAGTGTATGTGTGCAGGGACGCAGGTACAAGTGGGGTGTGTGTGTGTTTATATTTATTTATTAAAAATCATAGCCTGTACCACTGCTAATGTAATAGCACTGCCATTTACTGCACAGTCTGAGCTAATGGCTCTTTGTCAC
The DNA here is from genome assembly GCA_033961575.1 of Aselliscus stoliczkanus. Taxonomy (NCBI): domain Eukaryota; kingdom Metazoa; phylum Chordata; class Mammalia; order Chiroptera; family Hipposideridae; genus Aselliscus; species Aselliscus stoliczkanus. The sequence continues at coordinate 60,198,032 of CM066732.1, read as the reverse complement.
TCAGTTCTTCCTGTAACCCTTGAGGGAGGCAGGGATCGTCTCCATTTTATAGATAAGGAGACTGAGGCTCATAAACGTTAAATACACAGTAACACAGAAAATGAAATAAAAATGGCTTGTTTTTCAAAAAGTGACAAGATAACCTCAAAAAGAGAACTGCAACTAAAAACTACTGAAAAACACCAAGAGTGAACCCTAATGTAAACTGTGGACTTGAGGTGGTAATGACGTGTCAGTGACTGTGACAAACTGTCCAGTGCAGCGGGTGTGGACAGAGGGGGAGGCGGCGGGTGGGAGCAGGCAGGGGGTCTATGGGAAGTCTATATTCTGCTCGCTTTGCTGTGAATCTAAAACTGCCCTAAGAAGTAAAGCCTACTAAAAATCTCACGAAGGGCAATTTGGCAATATCAAACTTACAAATGCCTTTTCTGCTCCAATCCAGCCAATTTTACTTCTGAGAATTTATCACGAATATGCACTTGCTCAGAGGCAAAATAAAATCCTGTACAGTGATTCGTTGTAGCACTGTATGGAATAGCAAAGGACAGTAAACCAAAATGCCAATCAGGACGTTCAGTTAAATAAACTGAGGCACACCAACTTACTCCTTCTAACACACACAGCTGTGGAAAGACTGAGGACGTGCTCTGTGTGATGACAGAGGTCCCCAAAATCCACTCAGTGAAAAAAGTCAAGTGTACAACAGTGTATTCAGTATGCTACACTATCGTTTTGGCTAAAAAAAGAAGGGCATATTCTCATATATGTACACGGTAACACTGGAGGGATACAGATGAAACGAATATGGAGACTACTGACACTGGGTACGGGGGGCGGAGGGTTTGAACCCTATAAGTATGTTCCCCATGAAGGCTAAATACTAGTAAAATGAGAAGTTAACCAGCTTGCCAGTGGTAATAAAGCTAGCCAGGGGCACAGTCAGCGCCCATCCCACGGCCTCCACGTCTGTGTGCTTAAGCGTCAGGCTCAGAGCTAGTCCCCACTGCAGCCCCAAGGCAGGCGCTGAACTGGTGGTGCCCGGTGGTGAGGGAGGAAAGCCCCGCCCCTTCCTTTCTCTGAGCTCCTTGATGTTTAACAGAAGGCAGCTGAGTTGGGCTTGCCTTTTTCTCTGAGTTCTGCTGCAGAGAACTCACTCCCAACTTTCCCATTCCTGGGGGAGAAGCAGCCCGTACACATATTCCTACCATATTCCTGCCATATTCCCACCCCAGGACGAGGTCCTGCTCCACGACAGTCCTGGCTCCATATCTGGATCTCCAAGGACCTAGGTCTGGGTGACATGACAGCCACACCTCAGCGAGCTGGCCGGGAGCCCAAACAAGCAGTCCCGCTGGACAAGGCCCCGTGGGGTCAGGGCCCGGGGCCCACGTGCCGCCCGCATGGTTACCTGATGCACGATGCTGCTCATGAGCTCCCTGTTGGTCATGCTGGCCAGCTCCAGGTGAACTGGGATGCCCATGGGGATGTCAGAAATGGAGGTCACGACCTGCAAAGAGGACTGTGCTGCCATGAGATGCACAAGTAAGGTGAGAGGGAGCAGCGGTCAGGTCCTGGGAGGCAGTGTGCCCTGTCACTGTCTCCTGGGCATCCTTATGAAAGTTCCCAGCTGTGTAGGTTGCCACGGCCCCTGTGGACGAGGGATGCTTTTCCCACTAGGGAAACCCAGGCTCCACAGAGGCGCTGGGCGCAGACAGAGAGCACAAAGAACTAACCGCCCTGTGGTTGCAGTCAGTCTGCTCCTGGGGACCTACACTGAGCAGCTGACTTCACCTGCTGTCTGCATCTGCAGGAACCAAAGTGCAGCTGATGGGAAGTGAGATGACACAGGTAACACAAAGGACACAGCTACAAACACGGCAGCGTGCAGCCACATCCAGATCGGCACAGGATCGGAGGCTTAGGCAGGAAGGTGTTCTGGCCCATCCTACTCGGGGCTGCCCGTGCCTGAAAGAGTATGTGAGGCGCCTCTCTGGAGCAGGGGCAGGCTCCAGGCCCGCTGCCACCGGCCCCAGGGAGGCCAGGGCTGAGGGCACGGCCCACGAGCTGCGGAGGCCAAGAGGCAGGAAGGGGAAGAAACAGGCTGGCTGAGGTCTGGAATTCTGTAACAGTGCTGTTACCTCCAAGAGTCTCTTCCTGTGGAGCTCCTTGCTTTGTCCCTCCATCATGTGCAATCCCGAAAGAACCACCAGGTCTGGCTGGAACTCCTCCAGGCTAGACACAAACACCTCCAGCATATTCATGGCCCCGTTGGACAGGTCGTGGGAGAAGATGAATCGGTTGGCATGGGGAGCTTTGAACTGGCCCCACTCCTCCTCTAGAAAGGCCCAGTCAACATAACGGGAAGAAAAGGAATAGGCTTTAAGTCTCCTGGATGTGGGGGCCGGCAGGGGCCTCAGCACAGCCTCTGCTCTGGGCAGGCTGGTTTTGGGCTGAGTGGACCCTGCGACAGGGTCCTCAGGGAAGCGCAGTGCTGCATCCAGGAGGACGGTGGTCGGCATGAAACCAACCAACCAGAGCCCCAAGCCCCAACCCAACAAAAACACAGAAACACAGTACGGGTGCTACATGCCCTTGTCACGGGGCTCCCCTCGAGTCCCAGTGACAAGGAAAAGCTTGTCACTTTTCACAAGGAAAAGTCCTAGGGAAAAGCTCCTGTTGCTGAGCTTTTCAAACACAGGATGCCTGCGTCCTTCCCCAGGGGCAAAGCAGAGCACTGCTTCCCAGGCCCAGCATGCCGGGCACACCAGGCACGTCCCCGCACACAGGACAGGCTGCCTTTTCCTGTTTCCACTTTACAGCAGCACCCGAAGCATCTTACATTTAGTTGAGACCTAAGGAGGCTAAAATCCCAGGAGTCAAGCTGACAGCATGCCCCCTCCCTGCTGCCCAGCAGTGGTTTCCGGGCACTTGGTCCAGAAGGTAAGAGTATCTGGTTGCTCTAATGTCCTCTGAATAAGCTGCTTTGGAATAATGACTGTTCATGACCAAGTTCAAGTGCTACTTTCTCCCTAAATGGTCGCTGACTGCCCCAGCCTGAGGTACACCTTCACTACTTTAAGCATCCTCAGAGATTTTCCTTTCCATGGTTTGGTGATTAACCGTTTTGCTGAGTTATCTCTTATACTATTTTGAACTAGTAGTCACACCCTGTGTCATTACTTAGCTCTTCACACATTTGTGCCACACCTGCCTAAACAGACTGCCAGCTCTTTACAGGGACACGGCATGTGTGTCTGGTCCCCATCAGACTTGCCACGGTCCCGGCAGAGTGCCCAATCCGCCTACTCGGATCCAAGCAGAGGGAAGCCAGACCCACCCCTGGCTAGGTCTCCTGAGGGGGTGGGAGTCTGGAGTCCGTGCCAAGCTACAGGAGAGGCTCAGCAAGGGCCACACGTCGGCACCTCTCGGGAACCTGGCTTTCAGTGTGTGGGGCAACAAGGCCCCAGACGGAGATTCTGATGCGCAGTCCGGTGGGGAGCAACTGATTGAGACCCCACGCTGCCAAGTATTGGGAAGAGCTGTGCCGGAGCTGCGAGTCCTACAGCAGGCGAGGCAACAGCGGCCCTCTCTGAGCTCATGCGGCAAAGCTTCACGATCAGAGGTTTTACCACGTACAGCTCATGTTCTTCTCCAGAAGGACTTGGCACAAAGTCTTGAAACTCAAGTCAGCCTAAGGGCTGCCTAAGCTTTGCAACTGCTTAGGGCAATTCTTAAACAAAGCCACCCTGAGCACCCAGGGGCAGCAAGGGGCGCCAGTCACTTCCCGCATGGCCAGTACAGGACAAAGGCTTACGATCCAGGTTTATTTACATGGCTCTCCCTCCACGTGAAGGATTCGTTCCATTTTTAAATTCAAGTCCATAGGCTGAAGCCTAGTTTTTCGCTCCTTCAGAAAGTTTTCCCCCAGGGCAGACAACCCACAGCAGGTTTCCTCATCCTGCGAGTGATCTGCCAGCTGCAGTCAGCAAGCTCCTTCCTTTCTACTACAGGCCTCTCCATGGGGAGTGTGCGCACGCGCGGCTTACTCTAGAGCAGGGGTGGGCACATTTTGTCACGGAAGAGCAGCCGGGGTCAGCAAACTGAGGCTCCTGAGCCACATGCGGCTCTTTGGGTACGTACATGTGGCTCTGAAGTAAAACTGAAAATAAAACTATTGTAGTTTTTTTTTTTAATAATATTTATAATATTACTTTAAATTTTCCTTATTTGTAAAAATATATTTATGGCTCTTGAATAATTTTTAAATTGTTGTGAGGGACAGGACTGGCTCTTCCATGGGTCAGCAAACTTATGAAACGGAACGTAAGTAGCCAAAGAGCCGCATGTGGCTCGGGAGCCGCGGTTTGCCGACCCCTGCTCCAGCGTAAGGGCAGCCCCACCATGAAGGCTTTCTAAACTCTGCCACCCATAAGCAGACCCCATTACTTCCTTCCCTGGCCACTGCTGCACCGTTACAGGACTTGGCACATGACTTTGCCAATGTTTGTTCAAGAGCCCATTGCTTGCAATGGACTGTGAGCAGAGGGCTGTGCCCACGTCTTCTGCTGTCACCACACTCCTAATGCCTCACACTGTACCTGGCACACAGCCACGGAATAAACAGCAAAAGAATACGTGAATAACAGAACACGACGGATGACGTCAACGCCCATGACAACAAAAAGTATGGGTGTGAGCTCCACGTCCAATATTCCCCCAACCAATGAGACTCTGTGCAGGAGAAAAACACATATTAGTGCTCTCCACAGGGCAAGACCTGCAGCTGGCCCTTACGGAGTGAAGCTGCCAAGAATAAGAAGCATTGCCTAACTTAACCTTGGAAAAAAGAGCCACACAGCATTCAAAGGACATCAATTCCTTCAGGGGAAAAGAGAGAGAGACAAAAATAAACAGATGCCCACAAGATGAAGACAAGGAGGGATGGGGGAGCCATTCACTGGCTGTATCCACAGGACAGAGGACTGATGGAGGGGCCTGGGATGCAAAGTGACTGCAACACAGACAGGGCGAACCCCTAGGAATAGTCAATGCCCCTTTCTTCTCAGCCACTCAGTCAGCAAAACCTATGAAGTGACTCTGGCTCCCTGGCCCGAAGCCTGCAAACAAGCTTCTCTGGAGAAGTCCGGTAGGAGAGGAGGAAGAAAAAAAGTTGACAAATCCTGTCTGGGAATGTATTTATCTATGTTAGAGAGAAGCAGGGGGTGGAGTTCTGCTGAGAGAGGTGACCTGAGGGCAGCTGCCACCGAAGTAGCTTCCGTTCAGGGGCTAATGAAAAGGTCACTTCACGTAAAGTTTAATAAAAGGCCACTGCTTTATACTAAGAAAATACGGCCGAGAACAGAAAAACTGATGTGTGAAGCTACTAAACCCAAGCACAGGGGCAATCTCCTTTCAAGATAAGCTGTGCCATCCTAACTACATACAAGGCAAGTGTGTCAAATACAGAGCAGTCCTGGTGAGGACACCAGTCTCTCCACTCTATTGTCACCAGGGAAAATGACCGAACTCGGGCAGCAAAATGGTCCCCAGTCCATGATGTGAGCTGAATCTGGAACCGGCAGCAGCAGCACACCCAAGGCTCAGCTTTAGCTTTCCAGACCCTTCCCGTCTGCCTTGCTCACACCTTCCATTTGAGAGCCCCCAGTGCTTACACACTAACCTAATCCGCACTAGGCTTCAGGCAGTCGGAACTATCATTCTGATTCCATTTGCAGGAACTAAATCAGAGACACCCAGAACTTGTATGTTATTAAACGTGAACGAACTGTCTACTGCAACATCCCGTCTCTCACTTTCCGGCTCTTTCTAACTTCCTGATTCTAGTAAGCATCCCGAAGAGAACCAGAAACAACTCCCTTTTTTGTACTTGGAGAAAGGCATAATTTTCAAGAAGCACTGTATCTCATATCTTACATTAAAGTTAATTACTCTAGTAGGTGAGGTTCTCTTAATTGCCTGACTTGGAAGCAGTTCACTGAAGCGTATTAAGTACTGCTTTAAGGTACCAATTAGTCTGTTTCGATGCTTGAGTCTTGAGAGATTTGAGAGACTCATTTCTGAGCAGAGGAAAAATACCACAGCAAACACACAGCATGAAATAAACAGAAATAAGTTAGGTTCAGGAGTTTCGGATTCTCTCAGCAGTGAGGCAGGGTGGGGTGGTCTGGAGTGATGAACTTGCGGCCTATAATCAGTCCCGAGCAGCTCGGAAGGGTTGGCTGGAAAGACCTGGGCAGGGTCCAGCAGAGTGCAGCAGATGGGATCGGCCCTGCCCTGTCCTTAGCAGTCAGGAAAAACTTTACTTGTGTAATAAGTTTTCATTTTTATTCAAGAGCCTGCTTTCCTACAGACTGATTTCTCCCGGGTTCAGATCAATCCTGTTGGTATACCTGGAATTTTCTCCCATGTTGTTGTAATACTCTAACACTCTCCGGAGAGACACTGGCCAGTATCAGAGCAACAGAACCACGAGGGCAGGAATCCTTCTGTAAAGCAGAACAGGATCCTACTAACTTACAAAGATAAATTTCTGGCTCAATCTAACAACATACGGTCCCGACAAGTCTCATCTCTTACCTGCTTGATACTCTAAAATGAGGTGGAACTCATCCACTTCCTGCAGTGACTCTGGTGGAACAAATACATTGTCATCAAGAAGTTCATGCAGCTTTGGACCAACTGGGCCGCAGAGAAGAACCTGGAGACAAGAAACATGAAGTCTATCAGACCTTCCCTTTTCCATGGAATATGTGTAACAACAGAAAAGGCACTTCTATTCATGTTAACAAAATGCTGGAATCCCAATCTAATTCTGAAAATGTTTGGTTTGGAGGTATGTAGGGCAGGGGCTGTTACGAGGGTTTAGGCCTCTGGAGCATAAGGTTACAACGTACCCAGAAACAAGAGGATGACAAAAGACCCACGTCACACATGTCAGACAGGCAGCTATGTGGCGGCGGTGTCCCATACCCCGTTAGGGAATGAAGGCTTGTGTCTCCCCAAAGTTCCTATGTTGAACCCTAATTGTCAATGTGATGACATCTGGAGCTAGAACTTTTAGGAATTAAGGTTAAATGAGGTCATATGGGTGAGGTCCTAGCCCAGTAGGATTGATGGCCTTATGAGAAAAGGGAGAGAGAGAGAGAGAGAGAGAGAGAGAGTCCTCTCTTTCTCCCCCACACCCCGGGTGCAAGGCTGTATGTGAGGCCACAGCAGAAGGCAGCTGTCTGCAGGCCCAGGAGAGAGCCCTCACCAGAAACTGAACCCTGCTGGAACCTTGATCTTGGATTTTTCAGCCTTCAAAACTGTGAGCAAATAAATTTTTGTTGTTTAAGTCACTCCAGTCTATGGCCTTTTGTTATTATGGCAGCCTGAGCAGACTAAGACACACTCTACCCTACTTTCTCTCTTCTTCACTCACTCACATTTGTGCAGGCAAACAGATACAGGAGTTGCCAGATGAAAACAACTGTTTGAATTTTACACAGTATAGAAAAGAACCTCAGGTGACCCTATTTGTGGGATCAGGCTTCCAACTACACCCAGCTGTTAAGTGACCAGGATAGCCTTCCAAATACAATTAAAGAACACCTCAAGGCCAGCCGAGTGCCTTAGATGGTTAGGAGTTGGCTTGGGAGTGTGGGTTCTGAGCAGGGCCGCCGGTTTGATTCTCACATGGGCCAGTGACGCTGCGCCCGAGCTGGGCTGTCGCTGGGCTGCCAACAGGTGGCAGGATGACTCGGCTGGTGTAACAACAAGATTGCCTGTTCGATGGTGGGCTACACCCGCCCGCAGCCGGGACTGAGCTTGGCACCTTGAGCTGAGCTGCTGCCTGGATGGCTCGGTGGATGGAGCATATGCCCTTAACAACAGGGCTGCCGGTTTGACTCCCACATGGGATGGTGGTTACGCCCACCCGCAACTAAGGTTGAACACATCACCTTGAGCTTAGAGGCCACGAGCTGCCGATGGGAAGCCAGATGGCGACTGGTGCCCTCCACAACTAAGACTAAAGAACAACAACTTGGCTGGTCCCCTTCCCCAATTCCCCAATAAAATCTTAAAAAAAAAAAAAGCACCCCAAAACACTTCAATTCAGAAAGTTTGGTGGGAGGTGCTTTGCAAGTTTTCGAAAACTTTTTCTTCAACTCCAACCTGGGTCCCTCCCTGGCTATTTCTTCTAGAAGGCATTTCATACTGCTTCTGTTTCTCCCGTGCCAGCTCTGGGCCCCACTCAGGCTAACAGACTCAAAATCACTGAACGATGACGGCTTGGAGTGGGATTTAAAGGAAAGTACTCAGAGACAACAGCACCATTACAGATTTAATATGCCCCACCCAGAAGCTTCAAAAGGCATTTTTACTTGATAATTAGCTGCATGTTTGTGCAGAGGTACTTTCAGGTACCTAAGAAATCCCAGCTTCTGGGTAAAAATATCTCTCTCCCTCACCTACTTCCTTTCTAGAAACCTTGACACATGCCCATTATTTGCCAATTCTGAAAAGTCTTGCCCCTACAATTTTATTATTTTTTTCTCTAATTCTTGGCTAGAACTGCAGCTTCTGAGATAAAAAGGACCAGTTTACCTTCCTGCCTGAAATAACAAGAAAAAAAACGAAAACAGATAAAATATATGAAGCAATGATTTTCAAAAAATTTGGACATTAAGCAACAAAGAACTGGAAAAAACTGAGTAAGCCCTACAAATGCCTCAGCAAATTACCTTAGAAGAGTTTCCAGATATGCAATTCTGAAAAGAATTCAACACCAGCAGACCAGCACAAGAAGAAATGTGAAAGGAAATCCTTCAGGCAGAAGAAAAATGATACCAGATGGAAATACAGCTCTAAACAAAGGAATGAAGAGCACCAGACATGGTAAACTCTGGATAATAAGGTCTCTTCCTTATTATTTAAATCTCTTTAAAAGATAATTAACTACTTAAAGAAAAATGTTAACAACATAGTGTGAGGTTTATAAGATATGTAAAGGTAAACTATATGGCAATAACAGTATAAAGGCCAGAGGGGAGAAATGAAATTACACTGTTGTAAAGTTCTTACATTCTACTAGGTAGTATGCTATTATCACTTGAAAGCAGACTGTGATAAGCTAAAAATGTACATTTTACACCCTTAAGCAACCACTAAAATAAGAAAACAAAGAATTACAGCTAATAAGCCAGAGAAGAAAATATGAAGTAATAGAAAATAATCCAAATGAGTGCAGAAAAAGAGAACCAAGGGAAGATAAAGAGGTAGGACAAATAGAAAACAAAGATCAAGATGTCAGATTTAAACCTAATTTGATATAACAACAATCACATTAAATGTAAATGGTCTACACTCCAATTAAAAGACAGAGATTGTCAGAGTATTAAAAAGCAAGCCCCGGGCCAGCCGAATGGCGCAGTGGTTAAGCGCTGGCTTGGGAAGCCAGCGGCCCCGGTTCGGGTCCCATATATGAAGGCCATTGACACTACCCTCAAAAAATAAAATAAAATAAAATAAAAAAAATAAAAAGCAAGCCCCAACTATATGCTGCCTACAAGATATATTTTAAATATAAAGACACGAAGTTAAAAGCAGAGGATGGAAAAAGATATATCATATTAACAATAATCAAAAGAAAGCTGGTATGGCTATTTTAATCAAAATAGACTTCAGAGCAAAGAATATTATAAAATGATTTGCTTTATCCCTGGTAATGAATGATAAATGGGTCAATTCATAAAGGGAATGTACAATTCTAAACAATTATGCACCTAATACAAGCTTAAAAATACACAGAGCAGAAAGTTATAGCACTGCAAAGGAAATTAAGCCCACAATTATAGCTGAAGATGTCAATACCCCTCTCTCAATAACTGATAAATCAGTCAGAAAACTGGTAAGAATACGAAAGACTTGAACAATACTACCAACCAATGTGCTTTATCTGACATTTATAGAACACTTTACCCAACAACAGAAGAATACACATGCTTTTCAAGTGCACATGGAACTTCACCAAGATAGACCATAGTCTGGGCCACAAAAAAAGTCTTAATAAATTTAACAGGAGTCAGGGAAGCATATTCTCTGATCATAAAATAATTAAAATAGAAATCAATAATGGAAAGATATCTGGAAAACCCCCAAACATTTAGAAACTAAATAACACACTTCTAAGTAGTCCATGAATGGGCTAATAGCCCATCTGAAGAAATCAAAAGGAAATTAGAAAGCATTTGAACTGAATGAAAATAAAAACACAATGTATCAAAACCTGTGGGCTAGGGCCAGCAGAGTGGCGCGGTGGTTAAGTGCTGGCTTGGGAAGCCAGTAGCCCCCGGTTCGGTCCCACATATGAGGACCAGTGACACTGCCCTCAAAAGAAAACAACAACAACAACAACAAAACCTGTGGGCTGCAGCTAAAAGAGTTAAGGAGATATTTTTATAGCACTAAGGAACTCATATGATGAAAACATGAAAGATCCCAAATCAATGATCGAGTCTGCTTCTACCTTGAGAAACCAGAAAAAGAAGAGCAAGTTAAATTCCAAGTAAACAGAAATCAATAAAATAGAAAAGAGAAAAATAGAAAAAAAATCAATCAAGAAACCAAATTCTCATTATTAATTGATAAGATCAATAAAACTGATAGACCTCTAGCCAACTGATCAAAAAAAAAAAAAGACATAATTTACCAATATCAGAAATGAGAGAGAACTTCACTTACAGATTCTAAAGATCTTAAAGGACATGGGAACATTATGATTAATTTTATGCCAACAAATTCAATAACTTAGATGAAATGGACAAATTCCTTGAAGGATAAAACTATTGAAGTTCACTCAAGAAATAGAAAATCTGAATTTCTCTATATCTATTAAAGAAATCAATGTTTTGTTAAAAACCTCACATCAGAAACTCCAGGCCTAGAGGGCTTCACTGGAATTCTCACAAGCATTTAAGGAAGGTATAATACCAATTCTATACAAACTCTTTAAAAAGAAAAACCAAAGAAATACTTCCCAACTCACTCTAAGGTCAGTATTACCCTCAAACGAAAACCAGACATACAAAGAAAAAAAAAAAAAAAAAGACCAGTATTCTTCTTGACAAAGAAAAATTTAAACAAAATTTTAGTAAACTGAATCCAACAATATATAAAAAGGATAACACATCAGAACCAAGTGGGGTTTATCTCAGGGAGGCAAGGTTGATTCATCATTTGAAAATCAATGTAATTACTATATACCAAACTAAATAACAAAACCCATATTATCATCTCAATAGCTGCAACTCCTCATTCTTGGCCAAGTCCCACAGATACATTTTCCAAAGACACTCTCCCTCCTGCAATCAGGCTTTATTCCACCATTCCACTAAATCTGCTTTGCTCTATTCACCAGGGTCTATTTCTGAGATACAATACAGCACAGTTATTAAAAAGTATGGACTCTAGAGACAGACTACTTGGGTTCGAATCCCAGCTCTCCTCCTTACTAGTATGTGACCTTGAACATTTTAAAATTTTCCATGCCTCACTTTTCCTATCTACAAAATGGGATAATAGGACTTCCCTTGTAGGGTATCATAAGGATTAAATGAGTTATTATTATTATTATTACTACTACTACCACCTTTGGAAAATACCTAGTTCTTTTTTTTTTTTTTTGAGGGCAGTGTCACTGGCCCTTATATGTGGGATCCAAACTGGGGCCACTGGCTTCCCAAGCCAGCGCTTAACCACTGCACCACTCGGCCGGCCCAGGAAAATACCTAGTTCTTAACCCCAGGTGGTTCTGACAAGCACTCGGTCCATGGTGAGAAGCATCTCGGCAGGTTAAACTGACTCTGAGGGAAGAATAGAGCAATGAGGTCATGGCAGAGCCTGGCATTTGAATCCTGGCTCCATCATTTACTGGGTAGGTGACCTTGGGCATGTTACTTAACCTCTTTTCTCATCTTTAAAAGGATGATAATGCCTTACTTCACCAGACTGTTATGAGGACTGAGTAACATCTCCCCTTTTCTTTCCTTAATCTCCTACAAAGGCTAGGCTGGTTTCTACCAAAGTGCTTTCCAATTAGACTTGGTCCCTGGCCCAGCTTCTCCAGAGACCAACGGCAAATGCTGGTCTCAGTGAAGGTCAATATTGAAAGGTCAACAACCCAGGACTTCCAAGGTGTTGTCTTCCCAGAGGTCAGAATTACTTTTTAGGGGTCCCCTCTGGCCCCCAAATGTCCAGGATTCTGATGGGAAGGGCATGGACTCGCTCATTAATGAGCTTATGATTGACTTTTCCTTCTCTTCTATCCATTAACTGGGTATTATTTCTGAAGGTCAGCCCTGGAATTTCTAATCTTCTCTATTTGGGAGTTAATTATTACCAATAATAGCTGCAAAAAAAAAAAATCTGTATTTTCCACCCTAATCTTCATGAGCACTTTAACTGTTACTGAAAGGTGAATGCTCACACTTGCATGTGCTCTCCACGTCCAAGCACACCCACCTCCTGGTGGGCAGTGTGGCTCCACTGCCCACTCCATTCCCTTCAAACGCCTGATCATCTATCTGTATTCCTGGGCCTATTTCTGGGTGTTTGATTCTCTGCCCCTGCCCATATTTCTATTGTCAGGCTGTTCCCCCAAACTGTATATGGTTCCCTTTCTCGATGATCAGCAGCCACACGATAATGCACGTGTCAAGTCTGTTTACTCCGGAATGACCTTTGCTAAATCCATCTGCTTTGTCCTCACGTGTCATTCCTTTTTAGTAGGCTTTACAGAGATGAGTTTCTCCACTTCTGGCCACTCTAATCCAAACCTTCATCATTTTACAATAGGGCGACAATAACCTCCTTGCCGGCCTCCCCGCTTCAGAGCCAAAGAACCTTCTTATTCCGATGTTATTCTGAACCCAACAGTAATTTTTAATTTTATTAGACACCCAATGGTTTATGACTTGAAGACGTCCTTCCCACTTACTGACCTCTGTCTAGTGGACTTCATGTTTCAACACTCTGCATCTAGACTCACCAATACAGCCAACTTAGTTTTCTCCCATTGCTATATAATCCCCAGCCTTGGGCACCGACTCCTGAGCCCACATGCTCTTAACCAATACACCATACAGTACTCAAGAATGCGATGCCAGGGTCCTAGTTAGAGCTGTTCCATTTCTTATTAGTTGTAGCCTGCTCTGTGACTCAAGGTTCATGTGGAAAGCAAAACAATAACAGTAGCAGCAACTAGCCTTCAAGGCTGCTGCAGGGCTAAATGAAATCATCTATGTAAAGCAGTAAGTCAGTGTCTGGCCCATGGCAGGAACTCAGGAAGCATTAGCTGCTACCGCTCTCCTGGTATTACTATACTGCCTCCGAAAAGAGGCCCACAGTCTGGTACACAGTAAGTGGGCTGTCAGCTGAGTTAAGGAGCAGATATTCATTCTTGCTCCTAAAATTACTGAAAATCAGTGGAAAGCACAAGTTTTAATCTGAGAATTTGACCTACCTTTAAATCTGAGTTGGCTGCAAATTTTTGTCCAATTAAAGCTGCATTTCCTCCTACATAGTGCTGTAAGATAGTTCAAGGTTATTAGACAGAATTTTAGCATAAATATTTTGCCCAAGTTTAATAATTTTTAATTCATTGAATTAGTTTATAGTCTATTTCTTTTCCAAAAAAATTTGAGGTGACTTTAAAAGGACACACAAATGAGGTTAATAAAACATTAAACACATAGGTTAATAGGCAGTGAGTTATAAGGAAAGTAAAGAAAACAAATATGCTAACCATGGAAATTAGTATAATTGCCTTAACTGTAGGTCACATCTGGCCTTGAGCTTCTAGGGAGCCAGAACAGATAAAGGGAACATGGAAAATGCTCACAGATCTTAATCTCCACACATCATTCTTTCTAAAAATGAGTATATGACTATGTCAGTCTCCTGGAAATCATTCAGTGAACACTTAATGAACTATAATCTAGCTCCTTGTCTGCCCTCGCTCTCCTTTCCACGTCATCTGCTGCCTTCCTCCCCGCTCTGCCTGCAGTCAGCCTGCCTCTCTCTGCCCTTCTCACACACTGGTGAATATCCCCGTCACTTCTCAGGGGTCAGCGGCAGCATCACCTCCTCGCAGCACCTCTGCTCCCCTTTCCCCAGTCTCCACCCCCCCACCCCCCCACCCCCGCCCCAGACTGCAGACCCCTTGCTACCCCTGTACCCTGAACAAACCCCTACTATAGACCCTGTCTACTTGGGCTGTCATCATCTGGGTATATGTCTAGCCAATTCAGGCAGGGACTGCCCTTTTCTTACAGTAAGTGCTCAGTAAATGTTTACTGCTAAATTTTGAGAAAGGAAGAAACACTGATGGGCTAAGGAAATAAAAGGCTTTCCTAGGAATAAACTGTACAGCTTAAAAGCCTTCATCTAGGACAATAACATCTCCTCAACACTGCATCTCTCAGGGGACAACCTAGAGCAGGAGAAGGCTGGGTTCATGCACTTCCGGAACCTGAGAAGCAGGAGACAGGCTGATGCTCTCTGATGACAGCTGCGAAGACTCATCCATGGTCTTGCCTGGGTGGAATGCTACCTCACCTGCTGTCCTCAGCCCCAGAGGCACAGACTGAACTATTCAGTCAGATGCTAGACATCACTTTCCTCCAAAGGTTTGTGTCAACCAATCATTGGGTTTGGGTGGGACAGTCACAGCTTTCAAAGGTAAATTTAAAACTTTCAGTGATATGAGGCTGAATGGCCTTTTAACATAGCCTAATTTTTTTTATTTAACTATGATGGTTAGAATTTACTAAATATCTTGGGGGAAATATTAAGATTCTATGAAGTGGATTTGAGAGTTTTCTTGTAACAGTTAGTAACTGCTCTTTACAGTCAATCTGCCTTATGCTTTAAAGAGGTCTGAAGGCACCAAATGAAGTGTCACTGAATGGAAGATAAATAACACATTTTAGACTTTACAATGTTAAGAAATAACCTGGATGATCTAAAAGATAGATAAAGTTTCTGCAGAATTTTTTTTTTTTGCATTATGAAACAAAAGGCAGGATCAAGGCAGAAGAGACCCGAAACTGGTGGTTTAAATACATGACCATAAAGACTTTAAAGCAGTAGACTCGTCATCATGTTGCAACCATCAAGATTCTTTCATTAAGAGATCAGAACATCACTACTGAGCTTAGCTACAAAATGACTCTAACTGAAATTTTAATAGCTTGCCGTCTCCTTCAGAAACGCAGCTGGGTAATGCCCGTGCCCATTTCTAATGTTCAAATAGGCAGCTTCAAAAGAAAAAAAAAAACTTTAAAAAGTTATCAAAATAAGTGGTTGTAAAGAATGGCCTGTGATAGGTATCAATTAAAAATGGCGTTAAGAGGCTCCCCAGCGAGAGCCACACCCAGACTGAGCTGACTTCCCCAAAGGAAGACTGTAGGCAAGACGCATCAGGCGTGACGTGGGCGGGGTGGACAGATGCCTAAACCATCAGCCAGAATCCAGCCTCAAGAGGGCACGCGGGCACATGTAGCAGGTGTGCTGGGCGAGGGCACGAACCACGCTGGGTCTCCAGCCTCAGCACCACTTCTTACTCTGTGTCAGCCTCGAGGAAGGGGTCTGACCACGCAGGCCCCAGGGGTTGGGGTCCCCTAATTCTCTCCATCTCTGACAGGTTCTACCCTGTAGGCCAGTGGTTCTCAAAACAAAGTGCTCAGAACAACATCATCAATATAACCAGGAAACTTGCCGGAAGGGTAAATTTTTGTGTCTCATCCCACATGCGATGAATCAGAAACACTGGGAGCAGAGCCTAGGAATCTGTGTTTCAATATCTAAGAGATTCTAATGCACACACTCAAGTCTGACAACCACCAATCCAGCCCTGCGGTTCTCAACCAGGGGTGAAGTTGCATCACCCTGGAAACATTTTTACCTCTCATGATTGGGGGAAAGGGGCAGTGATACTGTCATCTAACGGGTAGAGGCCAGAGATGCTACTGAACATCTTACAACGTGCAGAACAGCCCCCACACAGAGTTGTCTAGCCCAGAAGGTCAATAGTGCTGAGGCTGGGAAACCTTGCTCTGGACCAGCAGAATGGAGATGAGGGCCCAGTCCCCCTTTCCCAGGCAAAGGCTGGAACTAGTTCCCTGTGGGTTTGGTCTTGTTCTGCCCAGGAAGGACTAGGCCATGTTAAGGTTACTGCAAGTTATCAGTCACAAGCAATCCCCAAACATGTTAGTAGATACTTTTCCTACCTTAAACTTGGGTAACACGAAAAAAACAACAATTTACTGGACGAACCAGATCCAGAATTTTAGTAAATATGCTTCGTAAATGTTGGCTGAATTGATCTGACTAGAAATAGCAGAGTTAATGGAAGGGCAGATACACAGTTTTACAAAAAGGGGAAAACACTGCAGACTTGGATTCCCACCACTCATTCTCTTGGGCTGAACTGGAGGAGCGCCGCATGGCTGCGCCTAGGAACCACGCAGCAGAGGTATCTTTTCCCCTGTCTTAACTTACTACTGGCAAAGCGAACAGACCTGGGCTCCCGGGAACTCAGATGCGATCTGGGCAATGTCACTGAAAGCTTCCTTATCGCTGAAGAAGCGCTCAGCAGCTGCTCCCTTCCCCAGGAAGTGACTGAAGGCTTCTTCCAGATCATTCCTTGAATGCAGGATGGAGTGATCTTTCCCATTCCCAGGATGCAGGCCAAGTGCCTGCAAGAGCTTCACCCCTGAGAGCACTACATCCACACATGCATTGACCCTAGAAGGAAGGAGGAAAGAGACCGTGTGAAAGAAGCAAGCAGTGAACTGCACTCAAACAGAAAACAGGCCAAGTGGGTCTGAAGCCTGAGCTGGAAAGTAAACAACATCCGGCAGAGGGAAGATGACTTCATCTGAATCTATGTCTTAGATCAGAGCCTAGGATTCTTTAATAATTTGTCAAACTTTGACAAGAGTTACAAAGAGAGAAGACAGGTGCTCAGCATTTCAGAACAAAGCTATTATAATAACATAAATAGGGCATTTCTGAGAAAATGCTGGTGGAGCCAAACTGTCTGGATTCACATTGGCTGTGTGACTTGGGCAAGTCACATTAATTTCTGGGTCTCAGTTTCCTCATTTACACCCTGGCATAATGTGAGTCTTTAACTCATAGAGCTGTTGTGACGACTAAATAAGTTAATATACTCTTAGGAACACTGCTTGGTGCAGAGTAAGCAAAAAATAGAAGTTTTGGTCAATAGTCAAATATCAGACACCTTCCCTCGAAAGACACATTAGGACGGTGGTGAGATACACTGAATACTTAAATGTCTCAACGCTCCCAGCTGAAACTCTCAGAGCTGAGGGTGCCTTACACTTAACCACACCTGTGGCCTTGTAGTAACTCATCCCTTGGCAGGTGTTCGCTGGCTCCATGAACTGGGAAAGGCTGGTAAGAAGCCTGCACTGCATCACCTCGTTGGCTCTGTGGAAACGGTGACGTGCTGAGGTTGTCTGGCATGGCCTTTTCTGCGTGTGCAAGAAAAGTTCTGGCTTACATTGTCAGTGTTTCTTTGCTAAAAGTCATCCCTTAAAAGAGAAGGGCCAATTAATTTGGGTAGCTGGGTGAGTCTTCCTGCCCCCACGGTCACTATTCCTGCCTCTGCCTCCTGGGGATGTCATTCTTGGCAGTGGGGCTGGATGACCACAGGCAGCTCCCAGCCTCTAACGAGAGCAAGGCTCGCAGCAGGCCAACCGAAACCGCTCCTGTGACAGGGTGGCTTAGGCTTCCAGGTTAATTCTGGGCAGCTCTGAAACCAGAGGGCAAACTCAGCAATAAAGAAGGCCCCAGAGATGCAACATTCCCTTTCGAATCGCTTTTAAAAGTCTCTTGATCTGGAAATGAACACACCAAATCATTAATGGTGGCGAACTCTAAGAAGAGGAATGGAACTGTGGTAGGGGAGACAAACTTCCTTTTTCATTAAATATATTTCTTTTTTTTTCTTTTTAAAGATTTTATTGGGGAATTGGCGGAGGGGAACAGCGTTGGGGAATCGGGGAAGGGGAACAGACAAGTTGCTGTCCTTTTGCTCTTCAGTTTTAGTTGCGGAGGATGTTGCTTCACTGTTGGTATCGTCGTTGCGCTCCTCCCTGACGAGGCAGATCGGCTGCCGGCCTCTGGATGTCGCCCACCGCGGCCATTGGCAGCTCATGCTTGGCTGCCAGCTGCTCACGCTGGCTGCGGGCCACCCACTGTAGCCTATGGCAGCCCACTGCAGCAGGGGCTGCAGCCCACACCATCACCGGGGCTTGCACAGCCCAGCTCCAGGTGGAGCCGTTGCTAGCTGCAGAGGGCAGTGTCACTGGCCCTCATGTGGGATCCGAACCGGGGACGCCAGCATCCCAAAACCAGCTCCTAACCAATGCGCCACTCGGCCAGCCCGATTAAATATATTTCTAATGTTTACAAGCATGTGTTCTTTAACTTAGCAAGTAATTATGAAAGGCTCCTATGTAGGCTAGATATTACGTACAACACCCAGAGAAGGTTTACAAGGGTGAGGAAGAGACACCCCCCCCTCATGACACAAACTGATTGCAGCCTCGTCATAAGGCTTCTTTTATTAATTCCTCCCCTATGGATCCCATGTTTTGGAGATTTTTGCCTACAAAAATTTAAACACTTAAATACAGTTTCTTATTCTTTTAAAATCAGACACATGTAATGACTCTGGTCAATTGGAAAGGCGAGGTTAGGATGCCTTTCAGAAAAAAAAAAAACACCGACATGCACGAGGCAGGTGCTTAACAATGTTTAAAACATTCCCTTCACAGCTTTACATGATAATAAATCAAATACATCTTGAAACTCCTCTCAATTCCACCTTATACACTGTGTCCTGTATTTCTATGGATTGCCCAACATCAGACGTCCGAAGTGCAGAATCTTACTAGGAACAAGGGTATCCCTGGCTGTCGGACTCGAGTAGGCTCAAGTTTCAGACAGTGACAGTTTGGGTAAAAGGAATACTATTTCTGCCAAACAGCTCTATCTAAAAAACGTATCTGAATGGATCTGGGTCCTGAGTCTGGAGAGCAATACTCAGACCTACTGAGGAATACCCATATATTTGGAAATAACAATTTCAAGAAGCACAGCACCTCCATGTCTAATTCTCCTGAGACCTTAATCAGTTTGATTCTTCAAAGATGATAATGGAGGAAGTTGAGTTTGCAAAAGTTAAAAAAACACAAAGCCAAAAAAACAACACTCACCATGCTTTGCAACACAAGACAAAACCCAACAGAACTAATTTTGATTAAAAAAAATGTAACCACCATAAGAATATTTTCCATTCCCCACCTAATTATGTCATGAATACTAGAGAAAAACAACCATAGAGAGGAAAACTGTTTTATTTGGTAGCTTTTGTGATCACTGAGCAGCTCCTATGTGCCGGATACCAATCTCAGTGTTTTAAATGTGCTTTCTAGTTGCATTTTTATAAAACTTTAACCAGGGCAAGACTCTTTCTCTGCACTTACCTCAATTCAACAGCATACTAAAATGTAAACAAGCACACTACCTAAGGTGCTTTGTCATCACGGGAAATAAGTGGGGGGGGGGCCCGCAACAGAGCCAGAAGACAAAACTATGCTCACATTGACCCTCAGGCAAAATATCACACTCCAGTAAGAAATGTATAAAAAAATTACAATCTGGGTTTGGAGAAAACAGACACAGATGAAACAAGTGGAAAATGAAGCAAGGCAGCAGAGGCTGAATGCCCACACCAGGCCAAAGGGGCAAGCAGAGGGGGTGCTGGGAGCCTGGGCTTCCAGGCCTGTTATTGGGGGTTCGTTGGAGTAGGGGGTTGGGAAGGGACACACATTTCCCCCTCCTAGGCTAAGTTCTTTAAAGGCTCGGACAGTGGTTCTTACCAGCGCCCTTCTGTTTTCATCATTTGTAAAATGTTTTCCAAGGTTCTTTTTAGCTGTAACACTACACCTGAGATGTTACAAAGCTGATCACAATCACTACAAGATACAGAACTGCAGGAAGAGAAATCCAGAAAGGCAGTGGCAGCATCCCTGGGCTGAACCCTGGACAGAAAAAGGGGCAGCACTCACAGATGGATGAACCAATTTGCAAAGCGTCCTCAGACAGGAAAATGGTCATCACTGCTTTCAGCTGAGAAAACAGAGGTTGTAGGTTAACGAACATTCCAAAGGCCACGACTGGACGAGCCAAATTCAAACCCAGATTTATCTGATCCTGAAACCCACATACCAGCAAAGATGTGGAGGGATTTTCCTTGTTTGGACACAATAATGCTGATCTATAGTTAGAACGGAGCGTTTGAACAGGAGAGAAGAGCAAGCCAGGTCTCAAAGGTCAGGGTGAAGCCAGGTGTGGGGGAGCAAACACCAGAATGAAGGGCTCATCATTCACCCAATTAGCCTTAGGCACCAAGGTCCGATCTTGCAGTGGGGAGCTGGAACACATTCTAGGAAGATGTGCTAGTGGGCTCACCACCTTGAAACTACTCTTTTATTTCTCTGGTCCCTTGCCTCCAGCCCCTCACATGCCAGTACTCCCCAAATCCCACCCTTGCCACTTACCATCCCTTTTTGTTCTCTTCCTGGGTGATGCTATCCAGTTCCTGGCTTCGCCCTAAGTGTCTTCAAACCCTTCAGCTCTGCTCCTCACATGCCTCTGGCAGTCACGGGAAAGCCCAGCGTGTGCATTCCCCTCCTTTGAGATCAAACTGGGGACCTTCCACCACAAACTTGTTCCTTTTTCTTCATCTCTCCTAATGGCAACGTGACATGAACAGGAGCCGGGAATGGGTTTGTTGGGCCCCTGGCCTTGCTAACTATGTGACAAATCAATGTTTCTAAGCCTCAGTTTACGCATCTGTGAAAACTGGATGACAATGTTTGTATCTGCCTACAGAAAGTTGTTATAAGAACCCAAATACTAAAAACCTGTCATTTTTGACAGCCTTTCTTTACTCTGGCACATCAAACGTACCACATCTCACATGTTTAGCACCACTGCCAAGCAAGAAAAGCTCTTTTTCCCCCCTTCACCCAGACCCTTACAATGGCCTCTTAACTAGCGGCAGGGTCTCAATATTTTCCTCCTTATGAATTACATTGTGTGTTGTGAATGTGTGAAAGTAAATGTGTATGTGTGTTCCCCTGAGAAGTCAAGTTACAACACTCGCACCACAAATGAGATTCTGATACAGACATTGCACGTTCCCCACCTACCCCTAGCACACCCTTGCCTTCAGGCTAAGAATCCTTTTGGGTAATGAGAAATGTTACCAATCGATGTCTGTTACCCACAAAAATGATGTGAAACAGTCAAACAGGTTAGAATCACTGCTCAAAACCCACCTTTCACATTCCCACCAGTTATTCTCGGCAAAGAACTTTGCATCACTTGCTGCTTATAAACCCATCACCTATCCTGTATTAAAGATCCTTTTCGACATCATTTCTTGACATCTCTCTACCATGAGGTATTTGCCCTAAAACCAGGACCAACGTGCTGTTCCCAAACTATGTGCTTTTCCACATTTGGTTCTTTCTGCCCCACCTTCATGTAGAGAATTCCCGTTTCTTCTCCAGGGCCTATCCCATGTAAGTCACTATAGTGAAATATATCTTCTAAGTTGGCCAAAAGATGTCCCAACCCACATGATCTTTTTTTATGATGTGATGCTGATACTCCTCCCATCAACGTGTTCTATGTTCCTTCCTCTTAAAACCAGTTGGACCTGTGACTATGGTAGAAGTGACACTATGTGCTTCTGAGGTTAGGTCATAAAAGGCATTAATAACGCTTCTGCCTGGCTCTCTTGGGGCATTCTGTCTCCTAACCCAGCCACCCTGCTATGAGAAACCTGAACAGCTACTTGAACACCTACCGGTGTTCAGGCAAAACCCCCAGCTGAGGTAGGTGACAACCACAATCGACCTTAAAGATGATTCCAGTCCCAGCCACCATCTGTCCGAAACTGCACAGGACCCTGAGAACGGCCTGGCTGAGACCAATCAAACCTCAGAATCATGAGAGATAATAAAATAAAATAACCATGTTTTAGTCTATCAAGTTTTGTGGTGATTTGTGCTATAGCAATAGTAAATGGGACATCACCTTCTCAGGTAGGACTTTTTTTGAAATCTCATCTTAGGAAGAATTAATAATCCTTCTTTGAGACACAAGGCTACCTTGTTTTTACTTCTACTTCAGGAAATCACTTTTCATAATTACAATGGACAGCATTGTGTGTGTGTGTGTGTGTGTCCCCCTCCCCCCAACCTCCCTATTCATATGTTGAAGCCCTAATCACAAATGTGACTGTATTTGGAGACAGAGACTATTTAAGGAGATAATTTAAGGTTAATATTGAAGGTTAAATGAAGCCAACATCCCATGGGACTAGTGTCCATATAAGAGGAAGAGACATCAAGGAGGGCCCGAGCACAGAGCAAAGGCCATACAAGTAAGTACACAGCAAGACGGTGGCCAGCTGCAGGTCAGGACGTCAGGAAGACAGGACTCACCAGGAACCAACCTTGCTATAAAAAATACTAGCTAACATTTGAGTGCTCTTTAAAGCAGACACCATTCTATCTTACATAGCTTATTTCATGTAATCTTCAGGATAACTTTGGTCTACTTTACCCTTCCTGGCCCCCATGACGACAGAAACTTGTGGAGTACTTGACATAAGGCCTGCTTTTGTATGGTGCTTTCGAGGTGATGGCAAGACATTCAAGTCGAACTGAGACAGGGACTAAAGTTCGTGTAAAGGAAATAATTATATTCCCTGAGACTACAAAGGAGGCACTGCGATTTGGGAGAACCCTACATATGCAATGTCACTTAAGACGGGAAGAAAAGTTTCAAGGACAAGGTCATGTTTAACGCACAGAAGGCTGCAGCGCTGATAATAAAGACTAAAACATGGCAGCTGAACCTGAAAATCAGCAAGTCACCGGTGAGCTCCGAGAGAGGAGTTTCGGTAGAGTTGCGGTCTCCAGGCTATTGCGTTAAGAGGAAACAAGGCGGAAGGAAATCAGGTCGGTAGCTAAAAAGCGGCCCCTTCTCCAAGAAATTCAGAAGCAAAAGGAAAAAAAGTGAAATCAAAGTGGGTAAGACCAAGCAAGCATTTAGACTGCAAAGGAGCAGTCGCCAATTTCTGCTCCATTCCAAGCAGAAATGAGAATGAAGGAAGTTGGAACATGAAGGTATCCGGCTGCGCGGGATTTCCAAGGGGCTATTTAAGGCTGAAGCTACGGAGAGGAGAGGCGAGGGCAGGGGCAAGCCGAGAGGAAAAAGGGGTCTGGGGAGCCCCCGCAGCAGTGACGGAAGGCTCTCCTTCCAGACGCCCGACGCTTCTCGCCAAGGGCAGTGCGCGGACACAGCGCCGCGGGACCTCGGGGGAACCTCCGGGAACCCGGTTCCGCGCGGGCTCTGACCTCCCGGTTCCCAAGCCGCCCGACCTCCGCCAAGGCGGCCTTTAGAGGCCCGGAGCGCCCGCAGCCCCTGGAGAAGCCCAGGGACGCTGAACCTGCAGGCACTCACCCCACGGCCACGCGGCGCCAGCGTCGGGCCGGCCGCACGATAAGTGCGTCCCAGGCGGCCGCCAACCGGCCCTCAGGAGAGCCGGGTCCCGGGGGCGCGGGCCCCAGCTGCAGCGAGCTCCACAGCGAGCGCAGCGCCGAGCTGGGCAGCTGCGGCTCCAGCAAGAAGACGCACCCTACCGCCAGCGCCAGGAAGCCCGCGTACGCGGAGCCGCGCCACAGCGCCATGAGGACCAGACGCGGGATCGTCCCCAACCGGCTGCTCTCCGGGCCCGCGCCTCTTCCGGGCTGGGCCCGCGCCGACGTCGACACGCGCGCACGTCATGGAGGCGCGCCACGGCCTCCCGGAGGGGCGTGGCTACGGGCGCAGCAAGGGGCGAGGAGTCCTCTTCGTCCCAGTGTGGGCCCTTTGGGGCGACGTTCCGCAGCCCCGAAGTAGACTGGGCAAAGGCGGTAGTGTTAGGTCCCGGCGCTGCACCCCTTCCCGGAATTCCAGTTGTACCCTAAAATAGAGAGGCGAAGACACCTTTGTTTTCCCACTAAGACAAAACGGACGAAATATGAAGAAGTGGGCAAACCTTACGTTAATCTCTGAACCAGTCGGTGTGCCCATTCCAGCTGCGCCTGCACTTCCTCGGAAAGGCACGGATCGCACTCGCCCGCCCCTGTGTGCATCCTTCAGCGTTTACTAAGCTCATGCTCCTTCAGGCCCGGGGCTCAGCGCGCCCTTGAGAAATTGGCTCAGACAGCAGCAGCAACTCTGCAGGGAGCCCCGCGGGGGTGCACGTAGCAAGGGGATTCTGCCTCTTTGGGAGGGTGGCCAGGACCTTCAGCAGCTTGGGGCCTATGGTGAGCCCGCAGACATCCTCTCTAGATGACCAGATTTAAACCTTAAATCCTTTTGGGGGCGCTGTTCCCTTTAACAATCTAAGAAAAATGCACGAATCCACACACTCTTGTACAACATAGGGAGGTTATAGACCTGAGTTAAGAAACCCTGGTTTTTCCTCTTCTCCCTTGGTGATATGGCTTAAACCCGGCAGGCCCTTGTTGTGACCCTTGTGTGTGAGCCTAGGCTGAGAACCAGTCAAGCTAGGCTTACTGCCAACCCAATCTCAGCAGTCACCATGCCAGGTCTGATCTTGTTCCCTGGCTTGTTTCCATTTTTCCAGCTCTGTTGGCTGCTGACCTTGGCTCTGTGTCGGATTTTCCACTGTGTCCCTGACCTTTGGACTTGGCAGTGAAATTTTATTTCCCTAGCCTTGATCTTGGGTATTAGGCTTCATTCCCCCTGTCCCACTTTACCAGCACTTACCTATCCATCTTAGTCATCTACCCTAGCTCACCTAGCCCATCCTTTTCAAAGGATATGTTCACACAGGAAGAGATTTGGGCTACCATGAAAAAGAAAGAAGCCAAGAAGCCAACGAGATCTCTGTGGCATCATGAAGCTGTCTTCCCTAAAGTTGCCTGTCCGTTCTCTCTCCTCAGGGAGACATGTCAGTCAATTCCCAGAGAAACTGCTGTCTCTCATGGCCCCAAGTGGGCAGGTTCCTCCCACTCCCACACACCCCCCACCCCCCCAGAAATGACTGAACCAGCACTTAACTCAAAAGCAGTGAATCCACTGACTGGCCAGAGACCGTTTCTCTCTACTGAGAGTCTGAACCAAGAGTCAAGAATCCACAGGGTAAACCAAAATTAGACTGTAATAAAAAATAAAAAGCACTTATTTGAGCAAAAAGAGCTGCAGCCCAGGAGATGAAGATTTCAGGTAGCAACCTAAATTTTGTTCCATGAGACAAAGGGGAGGCTGCCTTTTATAGCAAAGGTTCTTGCCCAGGTTCCCAATTCAATCCATTTCATGTAAATGAGGTATCCAAATTAGTACACTTCTGATTGGTCAGAAGTGCATTATCCTGATTGGTCAGCATTTTGCATCCTGATTGGTCGTTATGGAGCCGTTTTAATTGGATGGGACAGGTCTTAGTCATTGATCAAAAGACAAAACTAGGGACTCCCTTATAATAGTTGACTCAGATGGTATAAATGAACAGGGCATAGCACAGGAAGCTGAGTGTTCAATCTGAGCTTCTATATAGAGTATGTGAGAAGTCCCTGTCAGCAAATGGCCACTAGGCTCTTATTATTTATAAAATTTGGGCCCTCCATTGACCATGGGGAGTTCATCTCAGCAATAAATTCCTTCTTGAGGTTCACATCAAATAAATCTTTCTTTTCAGGGATACACATTAGCTATAATAGTTGGTTTTGATTGTGGACCTTCAAGTTCAGTTGAAGGTCAGGTGGGCCAGTGAAATATATTTCCAAGGTGAAGTTTTGTGGAGAGCAGAGGAAGCTGAACTGTGGAAAGGCCATGGGGCAGACAGGTCTAGGGTAGCAGGAAAGTGCTCCACACCAAACTGATGTGGAGAGAAACCACCTGGGACCTTCCCTTTTGGCTCCCAGGAGAGCTGCTGAGCTACCAGCACTTTGAAGCTATTTCTTCTGCTTTTAACTAGGCTGCTAGAACTCCCCTACCCCAGTTTTATTGAGATCTAATTGACATATAACATTGTATAAGTTTAATGTGTTCAACATAATGGTTTGACATACATATATATTCCACAATAATTACCACAATAATTTTAGTTAACATCCATCACATCATGTGGTTACAATATTTTTTTCTTGAGAAGACTTTTTCTCTTAGCTACTTCCCAATATATAATACTAGAACTTTTGATTTAGCCACAGAGACAAAACAACTGCAGCTTGAATGGAATGGGAGTTCATTTCTCATGTAAAAGTCCAAATAGGGTGCTGGCACTTTGTGGGCTGCAGCAGAAAGCGGGCCCCATCTGGTCATTATGGAGGTGCTCTGGGGCTCCTGTTAGGCACTCAGTGTGGGTTTGCATTGTGAGTAGTGGCAGGCTGGATAAGGTGCTCAGAACTGACCTTGACTCAGACAGAACTAAAGAGACAGGAGCTACAAGGAGTGAAGAACACCAACGACAGCTGCCAGTTTTGGTGGAGGCTGATGTGACTTCTGGTCACATACACACAGTGGCCTTCATTCCCTCTCACTCCTCCCCAGAGGCTGAGGGACAGGTACTCAGCCCTCCTAGTATGGCAGTCCTTTTTGAAATAGTTCCTTAATGAAAAATAGTCATTTCAGATTCTGATCATCTATCTGTTTAATTAGCCTGGAATGCTTTGCAAGTCAATTGTTTTTCTAGTAGAGAAGTTAGATTTCTGGGGGCAGTTATGCAAAACAGCCTGAGTGGGCAGCTGTGGCTCCATTGCTTAGGCTGGACAAGGACAAAGGGTTGGGTGGGCCTCAAGACACCCCCTCCCCCA
Organism: Aselliscus stoliczkanus; assembly: GCA_033961575.1. Taxonomy (NCBI): domain Eukaryota; kingdom Metazoa; phylum Chordata; class Mammalia; order Chiroptera; family Hipposideridae; genus Aselliscus; species Aselliscus stoliczkanus. Next base: position 60,171,039 of record CM066732.1, on the reverse strand, counting down.
CCCAAATTGCTTCCAGACATGGCCTCTGCTATTGATTCTCTCTCCTAGGACCCTAAAATGAGAGAGAAAAAAATCGGTTTTAGGAAATTCAGAGGCAAATGTCCTCAAGACCCTGACCTGGAAGGCCCCATACTTATACAAGGAATTAGCAGAGTCCTCTCTGTTCCCAAATTGGCCTACAGCTTTGGCTTTGACATAAATACCAGTCAGCACCACCTATGTGACTTGAAGGGTTCTGAGGAGCAAGTTTGTTCCCACATTGGAACAGAAGCTGAAGTGGGGCCAAACGGTTCCTATGAAAGCTGAGCTAACCCACTTTCTCCGCAGCGCCAGGGCTCTGGGGTTTCATCCAAGCTGCTCTCTGAAGTCCGCATTGTGGAAGGCCTTAGCTGATGCCAGGGACACAGCCCAGCACAGATGGTACACAAAGGCCTGAGTCAGCACAGCTTTGAAGGTTGTAGAGAACCCCTAGGAGACAAAAGAGAAGGAATAAAGGGTCCCAGGATCCCAAAAGAGAAAGCTTTGTGTCGCAGCTTGCAGCCCTGGGCAATCAGACACCTTTTTCCCTCACCTGCGCTAGAAGAGCTAGGAGGACGGATAGCTGAATGGGGAGAGGAAAAGATAGGAAGGCACAGGAGCCAGGTGACAACAACCGAAGCAGGGAGGAGGGCATGACAGTTCCTTGACAGAAATAGGACTTCCTATACAGATTGGGGGCAGGAACCTCCTCAACTTGTCGGGATGTAACAGTGTGGTGGCCCTGGATTTCCACTTTGAGATTATCTGCTTTGGCCTAAGAGGAAGTGCTGAGCATGGGAAAGTGGGAGGGGCCTATGAACTTCACAGGCAAATGAGTAAGGGGACAGGGTGAAGTGTGGACCTGGCCCACTGTGGTCCCTTGGACATCTCAGGCTTCCTGGAACACGGCTATCCCACTGCCCGCGTCACTCCCTCACACATGGCCTCCTGCTTGGTGTTCCTCCGGAGGCTGCGTAAACCAGCCCTGCTGTAGATCCTGTAGCACATGATATACCCATTTGATTTGGGCTCTGTAATACTTGCAATGTACGTTTGGAAGGAAATGGAAAGTTTGCCTTCTAAAGTTTGCCGCATATCCTTCTTGATTCAAGAATCTTAACAGTTCTAGAACCACTTAGCCTAAGAGTTGTTTTCCAAACTAAAATAAAGGAAAAAATAAATAAAAGGAGGCAAAAACATCTAAATGGTATGGCATGGCTGCGCTGCTCTCAAGGCATCAGGGACCAGGGCTGTTTCCAGCCTTTGCTCTACTATCTCTAGGGTGACAGCACACAAGAGGGGGTACGTTCATACAAAATCAGGGTTCTGAAAGAAAGGAATGGTGGTGAATGGTTGTACAGCAATCAACAGTTTCTACTCAGTGGAAAGAATGTGGGATGTAATGCCTGGTTTTAAAACTCCACTTTTGCCATCCACTACCTGTGTGACCTCAGGCAAGTCACTTAACCTTTCTGTCCTCTCCATTTCCTTACTAATTTACAGGATGGTTGTGGGAAGCAGAGATATCTTAAAAGAGCCTAGCACAGTGCCTGCTCCATGTTGACACATGACCCAACACTCCCTGCCATGGCTGTGGTTGGTTCCTGAGAACTAATTCAATTTTCTCCTCAGCCCTGCTCGTTTGTCCCTCCCTCACTGTAAGGAGGACAGCTATCTCTGCATAGATCATTGTGCAGTGGGCTTTTCTATTTTTTGGCTGCTCAGCATCTGTATAAGATTCCACAGAACGAAAACACTAAAATTTATTCATTTTACTATAGATAGAACACATGGAATTTTCCCAGACTTTACCTATTATGTACAGTATTGCTATGTACAGATTGCTGATACACATGCATAGAAATTCCTTTAGGGAATAAGTTAAGAGTGAAATTTCTGGGTCATATGATATACCTGTCCTCAACTTTAGATCTGTTTTTTTTTTTTTTTTAACTGAGCCATCCTGCCACCTGTTGGCAGCTTAATAGCAGCTCCGCTCGGGCTGGGCATTGACCTGCTGTTGCTCAGAGCTCAGCTTGCACTCTTGAGCGAGCTCTTAACCAACTGAGCCACTCGGCCAGCCCTTGTCCTCAACTTTATTAGATAATACCAGACATCTTTCCAAAGTGGTATGCCGGTTTACCTTCCAACTGGCAGCATACGAGAGTTGCTGTTGTTCCACACACACACCAACAGATTCTTAAATTTTACCATTCTGTAGGATGTGTAGTGGTGTCCCATTGTGCTTTTGACAAGATTTTTGTTAGTTGCAAATAACTTGTCCTCAACCCTTGTTGCTTGTCTTTCCATTCTCTTAATAATATCTTTAGTGAATAAAGTTCTTAATTTTAATGTAGTATGTTCCTTTTTATTGCTATCTTTTTCTTTATCATTAGTGCTTTTTGTTGCTTGTTTAAAAAAAATATTTCCCTACTCAGGATCATGAAGATATTCTCCTATTCTGTCTTCTCAGAGCTGTATGGTTTTGCACTTCATGTTTAGGTGTTTAATCTACCTTGGAATTGGCTTTTGTGTGTTGCGGGAGGAATCCTTATAGATACCCAAATGACCCACTGGTTTTCATTGGTCATTTCTTAATGACTCTGCTTTCCCACCTCTGTCCAATATCAAATATCTATATTTGCATAGGTCTATCTGTTCCATTGGTTTATTTGTTTATCCCCATACCAGCACCTCACTATCTTGATATCTGATAATGTAAAATCTTTTGCCATATTTTTCAAGAGGGTCTTTGCTATCCTTGGCCTTTTTTCATTCCCATATACATTTTCAAATTGACTTGTAAAAAAAAAAGTGTTCAATCTAAAATTAAGATTATGGTAGACCCCTTCATTTATTTAGACCTACCTAAATGTCTCACAGTAACATCTTCGAGTTTTATATGTAGAGGCTTTGCACATCTTTAGCATGATTTATTGCTAGGCATTTAATATTTTTAGTACCTTTATTGAGATAAAATTAACATACAATAAACTGCACAATGTTTAGAGTGTGAAATTTTATAAGTTTACCATATGTACATACCCTGAAACCATCACTATACTCAGGATAATAAACATGTCCATCACCCCCAAAAGTTTCCTCATGTCCCTTTGTAATCCTTCCCTCCTTCCTGCCCAAACATCCCCTCACGAACCCCAGGCAATAGATGATATGTTTTCTGTCACTGTAGATCAATTTACCCTTTCTAGAATTTTATCTAAATGAAATCATACGCAATGTACTTCTTGGGATTTGGCTTCTTTCACTCGCATAATTATGTTGAGATTCATTTAGGTTGTAGTGTATATCAATAGTTAGTGGCTTTAAAAAAATTTTGCTTTTAAGATTTTTTTATTGGGGAATTGGGGAAGAGGAACACTGCTTAGGTGTGGAGGGCGCAGCTAGCTCAGCTCCAAGCCCAGACACCATCCTGCTGCCTGTTGGCAACTCACGGCAGCTCAGCTCAAGATGCCTTGTTGAATCTTAGTTGCAGGGGTAGGGGGGTGGGGGGAGGGGCACAGCCCATCATCCCATGTGGGAGCCAAACCAGAAACCTTGTTGTTAGGAGCACGTGCTCTCACCAGCTGAGCCATCCTGCCACCTGTTGGCAGCTCAGCAGCAACTCAGCTCAGGCGCAGCTCGCTGGCCCATGTGGGAATCGAACTGGCGACCCTGTTGCTCAGAGCTCGCGCCTGTAACCAACTGAGCCGGCCGAGTGGCTCAGTTGGTTAAGAGCTCGCTCAAGAGTGCAAGCTGAGCTCTGAGCAACGGCGGTTCGATGCCAGCCCGAGCTGAATTGCCGTTGAGCTGCCAACAGGTGGCAGGATGGCTCAGCTGGAAAAAAAATATATATATATTTTTTATTTTCAAGTAGTTTTAGATTCACAGGAAGCTGCAAAAAAATATACAGAGAGGTCCCCTGTACCCTTCACCCAGTTTCTCCCCTTGGTCTCTGCTTGCCTGGTTGCTTTCTGTCCTTCATATCTCTGTTCAGACACAATCTGCTCAGACAGAGCTTCCCTGACCAATCAATAGAAGATCTTCAGTCTGAAGGTCTCCACCACTTTTCCTTTTATTTTCTGTCTAGAACTTATTAATATCTGATTTTCTCACTTGCTTAATAATTCATTTGTTTATTGTGACCTCAACCTATTAGAATATGAATTCCATGAAAACAGGGACCTTGTCTGTCCTAATCAGTGACTAGAACAGAGCCTGGCACTCAATAATAAATCAATAATAAAATAAAAACTGGGTTGGGAAAGAGTGACTTGCTCCAAACCACACAGTTTGTGGTAGTCAAGCTGGGGATATTGGATGCTGAGATTTGAATCAGAAGACCACACTCTCTTTTCCAAATTCTGAGATAGGAAGCAGGGCAGAATGAATCCAATTGCATCTAGCTCCTATAGCACTAGCCCTTTATACCACAGACTTAGACCATTGCTCAGGCCAGGGGCAGTTAACATCTAGGTGGTCAGCCCTTGGGGTCACTGGCCTCAGAGCAGTGGCAGAGCCTGCAGTTCCCAGTGTGGATGTTACTCCCCTACTTCCCAGAGACAGCAGGCAATCTATTTCTCCCATCCCCATTCATGCTTATGGTTATTAATACTTTTAGCAATTTATTTCTGAATCTTTCTTTAAAGGGGCTTTACAATTCATTACAATTTATTGCAAACAGATTTCTTTAAGCAAGTCAGCCCTGATATTGAAACTGTAATGCATAACTTTCTTGGTTTTTGGCACTATTTATTATTTAGAACAATAGAGAATAACATTTAAATAAAAAGTGGATAGTACTTCATTGGGAGAATATTCTAACAAATAGATTTTATTTTCACACCCAAAATCTACCTATCTTTAGTTGAGGTTATGTTAAAAATGTAATTTCCCCAAAGATACAAGGTTAAAAAGTCATGGTGAAAGTTAGCTGGGTTTTCTTAAGACATGAAATGAAAAAAAGACTGTGTTGCTTACTTTTCAGCAAATTCTGCTTTGCCAAGTTGCAGAAGGACAATGCCTCGTGTACTTTTCCATGTTGCCTCCTGGCCTGGGAGAACCTGGAGATCTTGCTCTTTCCTGAAAGCCTGCTTTGTCACCCCTGTCCCCAGTCACAAGTGAGTCCCTCAACACGATGGCTTCATGTGCTTACTGTGCACTGCCCAGAGCTGCACACTTGGGTTGGAGAGATTAATCTCCTGCCTGTGGATTTCAGAGGCAGGAGCTGTGGATTTCAGAGGTCACTCCAGGTGCTCCAGTCTATTTGCATGGAGCTAGTACAAGAAAGGAGCTGCATTACTTACTGCATGTTTGTCAACTTTCTAGAACAAAAATCTGGCACGTCGATGACTTTATCCATTACAATTTAAATAGGTACCCAGTAGCAACTTTTCTTCCAGAGCTCCTGATCTGCGGCCTAATGTGTGAACCACCAGTTGGAACATGTTGCAAACTGTATTATAATCAACACTCTGGAAAATGTATCATCACTGTCATACTCTTCAGAAGGAGTAGTTCTTGGTGATCATGATTCTTGTGGCTGTCCTAGGGTCACGGAAAGGAAATGTCCCAAAGACTTCTCTGTCCTTCCTGGGGTAGTAAGTGAACACTAGACCTTTCTGCTTAAAATATTAATAATAAGTCATAAAAACAATACATATTCAGTGTGCATCATTTAGAAAATACAGAAAGTACTTTTAAAAGTCACTGATCAATGCTAATTTTTAGTGTATATCTTTGCAGACTTTTAGAAAATTGTGTGCACATGGACACATACATCTTCATAAAAATGGAATTTTATTATTACATATATTGTATCATAACTTGTTTTTTCTTTTTTTTTTTTTTAAAGATTTTATTGAGGAATTGGTGGAGGGGAACAGCGTTGGGGAATCGGGGAAGGGGAACAGACAAGTTGCCGTCTTCTTGTTCTTCAGTTTAGTTGCGGAGGATGTTGCTTCACTGTTGGTATCGTCATTGCACTCTTCCCGGATGAGGCAGATCGGTCGCTGGCCTCTGGATGTCGCTCATCGCGGCTATTGGCAGCTCACGCTTGGCTGCCAGCCGCTCACGCTGGCTGCGGGCCACTCACTGCAGCCTATGGCAGCCCACTGCAGCAGGGGCTGCAGCCCACACATCACCGAGACTCGCACAGCCCAGCTCCAGGTGGAGCTGTTATTAGCTGTAGAGGGCAGTGTCACTGGCCCTCATGTGGGATCCGAACCGGGGCCGCTGGCATCCCAAAACCAGCGCTTAACCAATGCGCCACTCGGCCGGCCCATAACTTGTTTTTTCTTAACAATGTAATGAACATTTCGATGTATCACCAAAAATTTTTATCCAACATGATTTTTCAAGACTGCATAGACTACTATTTATTTAACCTATCGGAAGAGAGTTACACCGTTGACAAGTTTTGGCTATTACAAACAATGAGGGATGAACATGCTCATAGCAAAATCTTTGCTGACTTTCTTAACTGTCTCTTTAGGATAGAGTCACACAGTGGAACTGCCACGTCCAAGGGCACTCCCGATACTGTTCTCAGATGTCCCTCCAGTAAAGTTAATCGACCTCCCTTCGGTAGTAGATGGGAGTAATTACACCCAACACGCAGTCCTGTGCACAATCCCAGATGCTCCAAGTAACCGCTCGGGCTCCGAGAAACCCGGGAGGGACGACGTAGGGTGAACCTCAGACCACTGAATCCGTGGCCACACCTACGCCCTCTAAGGCAACGGAAGGGGTCCCTAGGCGGAGAGAGACGAGCACGGGTGAGGATGGGCCTCGGGGTCCTGGAAACTCTTCTTAGTGCCCTTGACGCGTCAGGCTCCATCTTTGAGCCTCGGTTTGCTCATCTGCGGAATGGGGATGGGATCCCTTGGTGATGGAGATGCGTGGATATAGCGCCTTCGGGGTGCACAGAACCGAGTCCCTTCAGGGGCGCCCCCGGCGCTTAGAAGGGAGCGAGGACCCGACAGCTTGGCGGCCATCCTGGGGGCGCACCTCCTGCATCACCAGACGCCTCCCTGGGCTGGTCGGTGCCGATAGAGAGGTTCGGAGCCCGCAGGGGGCGCCGCGAGCCCACCGCATGAACTTCAGGGGCGCGGGGCGGAGGCCGCGAGTCGCGCTGCTTCCGACCGGTGGGCCAGGCCCGGCGCCAGATACTCATCTCGTGGGATTTCTTTCTCCAACAATTTAACCGGTCTGCGCTTGGAGGCCTAGGCTTTTTACCTCCCGGGCTGCCTCGCAACTGCTGGGCTCCAGGGTTTTCAAACGTCAGCACAGAGGTCACCGCCTTCCGGCAGCCTTACTGAACTCCTCCGGACTCAGGGGCACGGCTCCCCGGGGCTGTGCCTGGTATCCCGGGTGTTAGGCCCATTACTTACATGGGCTGTCTCTGAGAGTGGGGGCTTTCCCTCCCTCTCCGGACTCGAGCCCTTTACCCCAACACCGCAGGGCCACTCCTCCTCTGGTCCACGGTTGTAAGCGAGGGAGCCACCTCTTCTCCCTGCGTGGCACAAGCAAGAGTCCGCAGCAAGGGCCCATGTTCTATCCCCAACCCTTCAGCCTCCTTGCTGGAAGAGCGCCAGTGTCCCAGTTTGGTGGTGGTGCTGGTGGTGGTGGTGGGGATCTGCATTTCGTGTGGGAGTTTGTGCATGTGTGACTGTGTGTATAGATATTTGTGAGAAAGCATCCTCTAAATTAAAGATATGTCTATAGGGAAGAAATGTTCAGGTCAAATTGGAAAGAATGCCAATCCTTTTACTTGATGATGTAGGTAAAAATAGCCAAGAAATTTGAGGACTGGATATTGGTACTATATTTGCAACCACAAGCACCTAACTTGGGGCCAATGTCTTCCTCAACTGGTCTTCATTGTCTCTACTTTGTTAAAAGACAGTTGTTTAAATGGAAAAGTTATAACTCTCATAAAAATATAAAATGAACATGTGTCAGATTATATTTAATTCATTAATTAATGAGGGACCCAATGATGTGTTAAAAATCTGTTCAAAGGACAACACAAAGACCAGACACACACATTTGGCAATCAGGAATAATCAATGAATTTGTTAGTTGTTACAAAATTGGTTTCTTCCACTGTTACAAAATTGGTTTCTTCCACAATGGAGGGGAAATCAACTCCACCTCCAAACCCGAAATTCCTTTGCATCTCTATGGACAACAATCATTTGTATTATTTTCAGTTTTCTACAATTTACAAACTCAAATGAAAGGTGGAAGCCCCTACAGAATCAGATAGCCTGGCAGGGTACACTAGCTCAGTAGTCCATAGGGTACTTTTTTTTCTTGATTTTAAAAGTCTTTCATAAATTTTTCTGGAAATTTAAACAGCAGGATTGGGTTGCATACTTTTTTCAAAGTTTTTAGTGGCAGAACTCTCACGAAGTGAAATCTTACAGGAAATCCTAATATATATTTTTAAATCTCAGTTAAAATAATTTATTGTACAGTTAATACATAGTTGTAATAATGTCAAATAGTAAAGAAGCTTGTTAAATAAAAAATTAATCTGCCTTTTCTTCCCCTCCATCCTGCTCCTCTTTCAATTTCAGAGATATGTCTTGGAACTATTTCTTGTATACATTGTAAACACCCTCTATGCATATACAAACATGTTTTTAAACACACAAATAGGATGAAAACAATTTGTTCTTTTTTCAATTAAAAATATATAATGTGACATATTTGTATGTCAAAGCATAGAGATCTACCTCATCATTTTAAATGGCTAATATTCCATGGTATGCATATCCTTAACTTATTCGCCAGTTTTCTATTAGTGGATATTTTTAAGTTGTCTCCAATTTTTCAGTATTATAAATAAATGCTGCAATGAACTTAATCAGTATTTTTGTGTGGTGACATATCTATATGTACAATTTTATGAGTAGCTGCATTTAACATTTTCACATATATTGCGAAGTTACCTTCCCCAGAAATTGTAATCATTTATTTTTCTGCCAAATGGCACATCTTTACATCCCCACCAACACTGAGTATTATCACAATTTAAATCTTTCCAATCTGATATAGGGAAAGGGCACCTCATAATTTCAGCCTACTTTTCTACAATTATCTCTAGCAGTTAAAATCTTCCCTTTGGAGAGAAAATTGCATCATCATTGGTGTGACTTCCCTGTGCAGAATAACTTGCATGGCATAATTTGAAAACCCTGAGCTAAATTGATTCTCTGGGACTCATGTTCCAGGCAGCAGGTTTTCTCCCAGTGAGTGTTTGCCTTGCTGTGTGTCAGTGTGGAGAGGGTATGTGACCTCCGTGTGTCACCTCCATGTGTCACCTCTGTGTGTCTGAGTGCCAGTGTGTTTGTGTCAGTGAGTATTCATGTGGGAAAGAGATGGGCTCACAACAGTGCAGCTTACCAGGGAGAGGTCAGCTGGACCTTGTGACACCTAGAACTGTGACTGGCAAAGGGATGGAGGACAGGGACAACCTCTGCTCTCTGTCTCTCCCACCATACTCTGCTTCTGCAGGAAGCTGCTTCCTGCTCTCCACAGACCCATAAAGCTTGTCCACCGGCCCCACGCAGTCACCCTAGTCGAACTCTGCTGCTGTTCTGCTGAAGAAGCCATTGCTGCCTAGATCAGTGACTGATTCTCAAGAAATCAACCACTCAGTGGGACTGGGGAAGAGAAAACAGCCACCAACAGGCTCTATTTGCAGAGCTGAAACAGTGATTATAAATATCTGCTTCATCAGATGCTCCATTATTTGGGAAGTGGCTGGAAGCTCAATTCACAGTCTACTGCCAGTGCCAGGAGTGTGTTGGAAGAAAGACCAGGAACTCAAGAGAGAGAGACAGACCTGGGTTCCAATCTCAGCTCTTACTAGCTGTGTGACTGAGCACAAGCCACTTGATTACTCTGAGCCTTATGCTCTCATCTATAAATCCAGGTTAATAGTGCCCCCCCTCATGAGGTCATTGTGAGGATTAAATGAAATAATATATGTAATGGATCTTAGTAGGTGCGTCAGTCAACACTTCCCTAACCAGTAGCATGTTGATAACCACACCTTTCAAAATGAGGATATTGGAGAATATTCCCAGGCGCCTGGAGTGGAGAAGGCCCTCCCTCCTGCTGCCCCCATTCAGCAGCAGTCCGTGGACTCTCACAAGAATGGCAAGATCCCACTCTGCCAGCCCCCGGGGCCCCTTGTTACTCCGCACTCTTAATTTTAGCCACAGGACGCTGCTTCGTGCCTCCGTGCCTTTACTCCTGCTGCTCCATCAGCCTGGGGTGTTGTCCCCAACTCCACTCCACCTGGCAAATGTCTGCTTATCTTGCAAGACATGAGGGCAAAAGACATTATTTAATCTGGCACATCTGGCTATCTGTCTGGAATAGAGTCAGAGTGGACTCCTATACAAAAATAAAATTCCAGATCGATTAAGGGATTAAAATGTAAAAAAATGAAATATCAAAAATCTGGCAAGAAAAACTGCAATACATATACCCACTAGAATGGCTAAAATTAAAAAGTCAGATGATACCAAATATTGGGTGGAGCTAGAGCATTTCAGACAACTCTTAATATTACTGGTGAGGAGGTGGTAACTGGCACAGCTACTTTTGAAAACTGGCACTATCTAAGAAGCTGAACATATGCATACCCCGGGACCCAAAAATTACACCCTTGGGTAAATATCCAACAGAAATGCAGATATAAATTCACCAAAAATATGTACAGGAATGTTCATAGCAGCACTATTTGTAATAGCCCCCAATTGAAAGTAACCCAAATGTCCATCAACAGTGAAAAAGATAAAGGGTGGTAATTAATATAAAGGTATACCCACGGCAAGGAGAATGAGTGATCTACATGAATGAACCTTGCAAAGACATGTTGACTTAAAGACGCTAGACACAAAAAAGTACATGTGGTGCTTTATTTAAATAAAGTTGATACCCTAACCTATGATGTTAGAAGTCAGGGTAGAGGTTACTCTTTAGGGAAAGTGACTGGGAGCAGACACGAAGGAGCTTCTAGAGTCTGGGTCCAGGTGACATGAGTATATTCATGGACCCATAAAAATATGTGCATTATTTCCTATGTATGTTACACTTCAATAAAAATTTTGGCAAGGAGGCCTCATATAAATAAGGCTGGAAAACTAGGATATCAAAAAAATAGATGTTTTTGCATACACACACACACACACGCACACACACACACGAGGTGGGCCAATTTAGTTCAGGATCTCATCCTAGAAAAAGTGCTACATACCTCATCACTGAATATCACTACTGTCACCTTTGAAGTGCTCCCCTTGGGAAGCTATGCACCAATACCAGTGCCTAGTCCACCCTTCAAAGCAATTTTGGAACTCTTTTTCTGAAATGGCCATCAGAGCTGTCATTATATAACCCTTGATGTCCTGAATGTCATCAAAATGTCTTCCTTTCAATATTTTCTTTATCTTTGGGTAAAGAAAGAAGTTATTGAGGCCAGATCAGGTGAATAGGGAGAGTGTTCCAATGCAGTGATTTGTTTGCTGGCTAAAAACTCCCTCAGACAGTGCCATGTGAGCTGATGCAATGTCATGATGCAAGAGCCAATAATTGTTGGCGAAAAGTTTAGGTCGTGTAACTTTTTCACTCAGCCTTTTCAACATTTCAAAGTAGTAAACTTGGTTAACTGTTTGTCCAGTTGGTACAAATTCATAATGAATAATCCCTCTGATATAAAAAAAAGGTGTATATATATATACATATTGGGGTGCCAAAAAATGTATACAAATGGACACTTTGGTCAGCGTTGCTCAAGCATAGTTTGCCGTAATCAGAAGTATCTGGACGCTGATGGTAACCACTTTGAGCACCTCTTGTAACTACAGAAGTCAAACGTGACTTGCAGTCATCTTTTCTTATCAGTATATACTGAGTATTACAATTTTAATAGTTTTTTCCTTTCTTAAAATGTGTATACATTTTAAGGGCACTATATATATATATATATATATATATATATATATATATATATATATATATGGCATGTTTAGCGAAAGATACTGCAAGCAATGTCAAAAGACACATGTCACATTTGGAAAAAAATAATTGTAATGCAGCTGATATACAAAAGTTGACAGCTGTAATATGCAAAGCACTCTTATCAATTGATAAGACAACTAAGCCAATGCAGCAATAGACAAAATGATATGAATAGGCAATTCAGAGAAAAAAAATATCCTACTGTATGGAAAGATGCTCACATTCATTAAAATTTAGGGGAATGTAAATTAAAGTAATAAAAGAGTAGCTTGGCCTCTTCAGGCTGGCAAAATTAGAGAGTGTCTACAGCTATTGCATGTGGGGGAAAAGTGTACTCTTAATCATTGCTGGTGAGATGTAAATTTTTATGGTCCTTTTGGAAAACAATCTGGAAAAATCCATTAAAATTAAAAATACATATGACTTTTGACCTAGCAATCCCACTCTTGGGAATCTATTCTAGAGAAATAAAAGCACCCACCTTAGGGCCCCTGTATGAGGATGTTCATTGCAGCATTGATTGGAAAGGTGCATGCATGCTGCCTGTGTGTGTGGAGTCTCTCTCTGTCTCTCTGGAAACAAAGCAAATGCCTCTCAGCAGAGAAATGGTGTCAGAGCTTTTCCTTAGGGCTCACAGTCCACAGGGCCTGGGGGGAAACTGTGAACTTTTCAGTCACTAGGAGGTCTCCAACTTGCGCATGGGGCAGGGTTGACAGTGTGGGTGATTGGGGGGCCTCTGAGCTCCTGCCCTTGGCAGTGACTCCAGAGCGGGATTTGGAGGCTTGGTCGTCTGGGACAGAGGCATTCCCTCTCAGCAGGGCTCAGATCCGCTCTGTCTGGATCAAGGAAGGGACACCAGCAAAAGAGGATCACAGAGATGGGTCTTACGGACATCCACCGTCTGTCACACCTACAGTGACTTTCTTAAGCCAAAGCCAGGAAAGAATTTTTGCTAATCAAGGGATAAATGCAACATGGGATCAATTGAAAATGACAAAAACCATGTCTCTTTTCTGATATTTGTTTTCCAGTTACATCTCCATCCATCTGATGCTCTTTTTCTCTTCATGAGTTGAAATGGGGCGTGAAATCATTGCTGTCCAGTCAGCTGTTGGGCAGCCCTGGCCTGGGTTAGGAAGGCAGCCCTAAGCAGACTTCTGGATGAAATGGAGACTCACGTAATGTATGTTTAAGTATTTACAATCATAAACAAAGCCAATAAACTATTAGATAAAACTACTGTATCCTACCTTAAAATATATACTTTTGTAAGATCAAAAGTTTTTAAATAAGTGTAAACACTGTGGTTTTTATATGAAAAGTTGAAAGTTGAATGAAAGTTGACAAATGTAGTAAAGATGGCAGAATTTAATTATTTTTTGCACATATTTGTGTATTTTGTTGATTGGCTGGTGATGTTATGTAAGTAATAAAATCAAGACATACATAAATCATAAACTATCACATATTTTTAAAAAATTTTTTTATTGGGGAACAGTGTGTTTTTTTCCAGGACCCATTAGCTTCAAGTCAAGTGGTTGTTTCAGTCTAGTTGTGGAGTGTGCAGCTCAGTGGCCCATGTGGGGATCGAACCGGAAACCTTGGTGTTATGAGCTCTGTGTTCTAACCAACTAAGCTAACTGGCCGCCCCAATTACATATTTTTCATTAACTATATATTTTTTTGCCTTCCTTACTGCAAAGTTATTTAACTATTTTGTTATAATGAATATTTTTGCACAATTTATGTTCTACTGATAATGACAAATTGGACTATCTTTTTGAGTCAATGTAATTCTTTGATAATTTTTAAAATTGATATCAATTTGGAGAAAGTTTCAGTAAGTTTACTTCAGTAAAGTTTCAGAGATTGTCATCAAAATCTTTTAAAAAATTTCAATTTGGAAGTGAATCATGAGTTGTACGCATCTTGTTCAAATATTTTAATGGAGTTGTATATGACAAATGATCATCACTGCAGAAAATATTACAAAATATTTCAATTTCACAATATAAATTCTTACCTTACATTGTAAATTTCACCATCTCTTAAAGGAAAAGCTAGATCCCTGCAGTGATGTGAAGAACTGCTGTCGCACATGTTACATCTGTACTTACATATGTGTAGACTTAAAGGTAAAATAAAGCACTAATATTGCACAATGTTCCTTAGCCCCTGTGTGCAACTATCAATACCACACTGATTCATGAGTCCCCCCTGGACCAAGAACTGGGGCACAGAGAGAAGCATGAGAATGGACGTGTGGCCCTACTGGGAGGTGGTACTCCACGCTGCAAGAAACTCCTGCATTCACACTATCTGAGAAAAAGCATTTCACAAGTTAATTTATTTGTCTTTTTCTTAACTAAGTGCTCTTGCCGTTCAGATCTTCCTCTGATGCTGAAGCAGTGTCTGACTCCGATGTTGGCAGAAGCACAACCCAGAAGCTCCTGTGACATCCAGACATAGTTGCTTTTTGTGTTGAGGGCATAGGGCAAAATCTGACGTTTCCCGTGGGCCTGACAGTGCTGTCACTTGCAGGTGGCACCCTGTCCCCGGGGCACCAGATTCCACGTGCTCCTTAATCATTTATTTTGTGTGTATTTGTGATATGTGGGACCTTCTAAAGCAGGCTTTCATAAACACCCTGTGGTGCAGGATTGGTTTGTAATTTTCCAATTCCTCAAAACAAACCAATTCTTTTGTAAAAAATCCAATAAAAATAGATGACTAGAAAAATGAAATAGAAAAATCCATACAAAATACAAGGCTACATTTTAAAAGATTCAACAGGTATAAAATTACTCTTGATTTCTGTGTGTAACTCATCAAAAATCGGTAACAGACCATTAGTGGAATAACACTGCTTGGAGCTCTGCCTTAAGTCACAGACCCTGGAGAAGGGCCATGCTTGCCTCTGTCTAAGGGGCACCAGAAAGCACCAGGCTGATCCTACCCCAGGGTCTCTTCAGTCTCTGAGTATTTCCCTTGTCATGTGGCTCTTGTTTCAGGCTACCACGTCCTCTGTTCTCTCACTGTCCTGACAGGGCAGGTCCCCAAGGTGCTGCCATTTCCATAAGCCTCTGCCGGCCCTGCGTCTTTCAGAGTCACCCCACGCCAGTGGATGGTGGGCCCTGAGTGTCTGCATGCCTAGAGAGGAGGCTTTTAAGCCAATGTCACACTGAGGATCATGCTGCCTTCAACGCACCCAGGACCACTCCTCTGCCTGGCAGTCAGCTCCAGAGACTGTTAGGAGACGGGGGTCAGGCTCATGGTGGCTCTTTTGCCTGTGGAACTTGGGGAATGTAGCTATTTCTCTAGCAGGACCACCTGTAGAGGGCAGAAGGCAGGTGAATGTCTGCCTGAAACTAAACTGCTCACCTGTCCTTACTCTTAGGGAATGACACTGGAACCTGGGTCTGACTTGTTTCAGCTGTCATCTCTGTTGGAGGAGTCAGGACCTCCAGGGCAAATGGTCACGCCATGCCTCGGGATGCAGGACATGTCTGGGTGTGAGGTGTTTATGAAGCTCAGACCAGAAAGCCTATATATAGTCAAGTCCCAGACAGGCAGTTGGTGAAAAAAGGCATGTAGAACGGGTCAGAGCTGGTGTCCCACTATGGTGGGAGATCAAATGGAAGGTGAAACAAAGTTCCCAGATGCCTTGGGCTTTCTTAGTGGGGGCAGGAATCCCACCCACCTAGGTCAGCACTCATAATGTGCTTCCAGAACTCATGCATGGGGCTGATACATGCCTCTAAAATCATCCACATAT
Organism: Aselliscus stoliczkanus; assembly: GCA_033961575.1. Taxonomy (NCBI): domain Eukaryota; kingdom Metazoa; phylum Chordata; class Mammalia; order Chiroptera; family Hipposideridae; genus Aselliscus; species Aselliscus stoliczkanus. The sequence continues at coordinate 60,155,207 of CM066732.1, read as the reverse complement.
ACAAGGTCTGACAATTAAGTTCGCGATCTCGTCCTAGGAAAAATGCTAATACCTCATTGCTGAATATCACTATAGTCACCTTTGAAGTACTCCCCTTGGAAAGCTATGCACAGACGCCACTGCCTAGTCCACCCTTCAAAGCAATTTTGGAACTCTTTCTGAAGTGGCAACCAGAGCTGTCTTTGTATCACCCTTGATGTCCTGAATGCCATCAAAATGTCTTCTGTTCAATATTTCCTTTATCTTCGGGTTAAAAAAAGACATCATTAGGGGCCAGGTCAGGTGAGTAGGGAGGGTGTTCCAATACAATTGTTTGTTTTCTGGCTAAAAACCCTCACAGGGCTGGCTGAGTGGTGCGGTGGTTGAGTGCTGGCTTGGGAGGCAAGCGGTCCCGCTTCGGGTCCCACATGTGAGGTCCAGTGACACTGCCCTCAAAAAAAAAACAAAAAACAAACTCCCTCACAGACAGTGCCATGTGAGCTGGTGCATTGTCAGGATGCTAGAGCCATGAATTGTTGGTGAAAAGTTCAGTTAGTCTAACTTCTTCATGCAGTCTTTTCAGCAATTCCAAATAGTAAACTTGGTTAACTGTTTGTCCAGCTGGTACAAATTCATGATGAATATTCCCTCTGATTTCAAACAAGGTTAGCAATATCGTTGCAACAAGTTCACAAACTTAATCGTCCAACCTCATATATATTTTTATCACCCACATTTTTTTTTATGATCCAATTCAAATTTTCTATCTTTGTCACTTCTTTTTCTTAGTCATTTTTGCAGTGGACTTAGCTGTATTCATTACCATCTACTGGCAATTCATTTAAGCTTTTGCCTTTAATGTTTTAAAATTACAAAAGGCGTTCAGAAGTACATAATGTGGAAGTCTGTATTCATCATCCTCATGTCCTGTGCTCCTTGATCCCACTCCCAAGAGTTTAGGATTTTTACTCTAAACACTATGTCCTTCCCAGTTCCTTGCCTACGCATTGAAAAACACCTGTCTCTCTCATCACTCACTCTGGGAGAAGCAATGTCATGAGTAACCCTACGAAGATGCCCAAATGGAGAGAAATTGTAGCCTCCTGCCAGTAGCCATGTGAGTGAGTTTGGAAGCAGGTCCTGCAGCCTCAGTCAAGCCTGCAAGACTGCAGCCCTGGCTGATGATGCCTAGACTGCAGCCTCATGGGAGGCTCTGAGCCAGGACCACCCTGAGGAATTCCTGACCCCCCGAAAACTGTGTGAGATAATAAATGTTGTTTTAAGCTACTAAGATTGGGAGAAATGGGTTACATGGCAATATAATTAACACAATTTTCATTTCTCTCCAATTACTGCATAACTTTTTAGTTACTCTCTATAGCAAAGCTCTTCAAAAAAGTTGTCTACTCTCATCATCTCCTTTTTCTTTTTGCCCTCTTTTCTCCCACCCAATCCTATCTGTTCTAGTATTTTAGCCAGGGTTTATGACCTGTGTGTCAAGGCTGTGATACGGCAATGCTAAGTTCTGATTAGGTGAAATGTTCCTATGTTACCTGTCTCAGGCACTGTTGCAGACCCTGGGATGAGGGTTCACGTGCAAGAGGTTTATTAAGGAAGAGCTCCTAAGAGAGATTGGAAAAAGGATGAGGGAAGCAAGACAAGGAGGAGGCAGAAGTGAACCAAGGATGAAATTACACGTAAAATCCAAGTTTCAAAATGATCCTGGACCGTGCTGGAGAAAATTATGTTCTAAAGTTTGTTCCACCTTGAGGCAAAAGAGCTGGGCTTTCATACTGCCATGCCAGTCAGTCATCGTGCAGCCTCCCTGAGGGGACATTAATTCCCAGACACTTCTGGCTCTCTGCTTGTGCAGGCAAAGCAGCTCCAGGAACCCAAGGCAATCATACGAAGAAGATCACAGGCCCAAGCTCTTAGAATGAAAGAACCTAGAAGAAGCTGGGGAGGAGCACAGAGCACCATTTAAAGGGTCCAAGGGGAGCTGGGCAGAGTACAGTCAATACTTGCTCTAGTAGTGCTTCTTAAACTTTAATGTGCATTCAGTTCATTCGGGGCTCTTGTTAAAAGGCAAGCTCTGGCTTAGTAAGTTTGAGATGGGGCTGAAATACTGCATTCATAACAAGCTTCCCGGTGATGCTCAACCTTTGAGTAGCAAGGATCTACAGTACCATTTATGGAAACTTAATGTTGTAGAGACTGATCCTTCAGGGAAAGAACATTAAGGATGTTCTGGTTATCAGACCACCCCAAAACAGAGTGGTTTAAAACACAATTTATTATTCAGAGGTCCTCACTAGGGGTCTCTCATGTAGTTGCAGTCAGAAGTTGGCTGGAGCTGTGGCCTTCTGTGCAGAACTTCCCAGGGGGCTCACTCACATGGTTGGCAGCTGACACAGATGTTGTCAGGGAGCTCAGGTGGTGCAGCTGACTGTCATGCTTTCCTGTGGCCTTTCCACGTGGCTTGGGCTTCTCACAGCCTGGGAGCTATACCAGGGTTTGTTTGTTTTTTGGTGGTGGTGGTGGGGGGGAAGGGGAACAGTGTTGGGGAACTGGGGAAGAGGAGAAGACAAGTTGCTGTCTTTTTGTTCTTCAGTCTAGTTGTGGAGAACATCGTTTCACTGGCCCATGTTGGCATCATCATTGCACTCTTTCTGGGTGAGGCAGTTGCTCGCAGGCCATTGGACGGCCGCTCACAGAGGCTCACAACAGCTCAAAAGCTCACACCAGCTGCCGACCAGCCCCGCTGCAGCCTATGGCGACTCACAGCAGCCCAGCTCCAGGTCTAGCTGTTGTTCACCATCTTAGCTGTAGGGGCGCAGCGTCACTGACCCTCATGTGGGATCTGAACCAGGGCCCTGCTGCTTAGAGCCCGTGTCCCAAGCCAACTCCTAACCAACGTGCCACTTGGCCAGCCCCAGGGTTTGTTTTAATCATGTATGGTACGACATGCTGACATGGAAATGACTGACAGGGAGGATGAAGCTTATACTCACTCTAGATCCCTAGAATTCAGGAGTCACTGAATGTCATGCAGGGCCACACAAGGAAGCACTGGGGTTGGTCAGGAGGCAGAAAAGGCAAAAGGAGAACATCATCCTTTATTGGGTTTTTGCAGGAAGGAGCGGGTGAGGCAGAGTAGGTAGGCTGAGTAAGTTTAGGATTGGATAGTTTGAATAATTTTGGTAGGCTTTTGCTACAGGGGTGGTCTTTTGTTGTCTGGTACCTGGCCCTGGGATAATTTAGGGCAGGGGGAGTATTGGTTTTCTGTGTGAGAATTTGATAAAAGAGGTGGTTGGCAGTTGTATTGGTGTATCAAAGATGCACTCACAAGAGAAGCTCCACAAATTAGCTACCCATGGAGGGGCTGTCTCTCCAGGATCAAAGCCCCAAATACCAGAGCATGAAGAAAACAGAATATAAGAAAAATATAGTCAGTACGGTAACTGGGTTCCAAAAGGGATGTCCCAAGAGCGAGCATTCTAAGAGGTGGGCAGCAGAAGCTACCAGGACTGTTAACAGCTCTGCCCAGAAGTGGCACAATATCACTTCTGTATTCTACTGGTTGAAGCAGACATTAGATGACTCAGACAAAAGGGGTGAACAAACTCCACTTCCTGATAGGGGTGTGGGTGGATTACATATCAGAAGTACATGGGGGGTGGGTGAGATTGCTGCGGCCATCTTTGCAAAGTACAATCTGTCGGACGTGTATCTTAATCAATATAAATATCTGTATAAATATCTGACAGTATTCAACTTGGTGGATTCTGCAGGTAAAATGCTCCCAAACAAAAAGTGTGTGAAGGCTTTGTACCCCCACCAATATGAATAGCAGGATGTCCAATCCTTCCAAGAATTTCCCTTCTATTTCCAAGGTTTCCAGTAGAGTGTCTCCATAATTGTAATTTTGCTTTCCACCATTTCAGTTACCTGCAGTCAACTGTGGTCTGGAAATATTAAATGGGAAATTCCAGAAATACACAATTCATAAATTTTACATTGTGCACTGTTCTGAGTACTGTGATGCAATCTTGTGTCTTCCCACTCTGTCCAGCCTGGGATGTGAATCATCCCATGCTATATACACTCCCTGGCCGTTAGTCACTTAGCAACCATCTCTCTTATCAGATCAATTGTTGCAGTATCACAGTGCTTGTATTCAAATCACCCTTATTCTGCTTAATAATGGCCCCAAAACACAAGAGTGGTGATGCTGACAATTTGGATATGTCAAAGGGAAGCCATAAAGCTCTTCCTTTAAGTGGTATGAATGTATAGGAAAAAACACAGCATGTATAGGGTTCGGTACTATCCTCAGCTTCAGGAATCCACTGGGGTCTTGGAATGCATTTCCCAAGGTTAAGGGGAGACTATTGTAATGGAGAAATCTGCCTATAAACTACTCTAGTTTTTGCTCATTGTTGTCCCCTGCTGGTACATCAGAAATTCAGACACTCCCACCAGCCAGGAGGCCAAGCCCCTGCTGCCCACCCTCACCTGGTAACTGAAAGTCACAGGCTTAGATTGGAGTGCCATTAAGGTGAGCCCTTCCTAAGGCTTCTGAAATGAGACATGCTGGGATTGCCCCAGCTGATTAGATGTTTTTCTCCCCTCCTCCATGGAGTGAGAGTGATAATTATTTTTTTCCCAGGGCAATATGTGGGTACAAACAGATACTAACGACACAGCTTAACTCTACTGCCAGCAGCGTTCAGGCCCAACCCTGTGGAAACAGCTTTATTGGGAGGAGTGTGCTACCTGTCATGGATTGGCATGGCAACCCCCGCATTCCCAGACGGAAATGTGTGGGTGGGGCTTGAAGACCAAAAAATGGATATGGTTATCTCTTTTCCCCAAGACACATGGAAACCCACCCAATAAAGATCTCCTGGGACTTTAGATTTTATAATTTACAGAAACTGCCCTCAGGCAATTGAAGCATGAATATCTTTTCCTGTAAAGATTGACTGTTGCACTTTCTTGCTTTAGTCTGGGCTTCTGTTTCTTGTGGCCTAGTGAAGCCTTCGCACATGCAGGGCCTGAGTCGGTATCTGGGAGGAACTGCCTCCACTAGCATCTTCAGAAGGACCTCAGCGTGGCCGCACGTAACTCACAGGCTGCCTGGACAGGATAGCCCAGGCGACTTCCGGATGGTCCTGCAGTCAGAGCTGTTGATCCATCCTTACCAGGCCTCCAGCTGTGCTCCTCACAGAGCCCTGGCACTCCTTCACCAGGGAAGAAGGTGTGATGTGGAAAATATTGTTATTTACAACTCCCACTGCCTTCTAAAGACGATGGAAGCAAGGCAGAGAAGAGTTAAATTGCTCTGCAGAAAGAGGGAAATACATGCGGGCGGGGCGGGGGAGTGAGGTGGGGGTGGTGGGGGGGTGGTGAGAGTGAGACTGAAGCTTTGTGGAGAAAGGTCAGGGGGCGGGACTGTGTGTGGCTGAGGAGAAAGGGCTGATGGCTAACTGGATCTGTTGAGTGTGCTGTGTACTCTGCGATGTGACCCTCCACTCTGTTTCCCCTGTTGGATCAACAAACAAATGAACATAATCAGTTTCTTACTTTGTGCGTTGGATTTTCTTTAGAGGAAAAATGAGGAATGCAAGGTTGGTGATGGGTAGATGAGAAGCTCCCACTGGAAGAGAATCAGGCTTGGGTTCTGGGCGTCACGAAATGCCGGTACCTCTACACTGCGTTCTCCAGTCCCACCATTCCCTTTTTTAAGGAAAAGAATAAAGAAGAGGGCACAACCAGGGCAAAGGTGAGTTTGGAGAGGGAGGAAGAGACACGTGTGGGTCGGAATGTCTGAGCATATTGGTAGAAGGGGTGAGGGACCCAGTAGCAGAAGCCGGTGCTAGTAGGTGGGTTCAGGCTCTTGGGAGGGCCCTGCTTACCTTCCACATCAAGGGTTCTCCCAGATATCTTACCAGCTGAAATCTTGAGGTAGTCCAGATATATCTTAGTGCGCCATGTGGCCCAAGCCTGATTCATTATCACATTCAAAGCAACTCTGTCCACTTTCATTGTGTGGCTAATCAGTGGCTAATACTCTATTAGTGTCCTCCAAACGGCGCCCTCAGGCCTACGGAAGAAGACACCCACCCTTGCTCTACCCTTCCTGCAGGGGCAACCACCACCGTAGGACTTGGTTAGGTTCTGACACAGTCCTGGCTGCTTGGGACCGTTTGTCAGGCATACTCCAATGGGGGTGAACTAGCTGGGAGGGAGTGTCCTGTTGGCAATAAGGAGGCGCTTCAGTCACCTCACTCCTCTCGGTATGTTCTCCCTAAGGTCCCCAAAGAGCTCTTCCCAGCAAAGACATTTCACACATTTTACTACTTAGCAAATGGTTTACAAATCCTTCTAAATACCCGCAGATTAGTCCGTGGAAATCCAAAACTTCAGAAAAAATTAATTGAAAGAGCTATTGAATCAAGGAGGTTCTGCCTGAGCAAATATTTTCTCTGTGGAATTCTGATCTATTCATTTAGTAATCCTAATTATGGTTTTGCTAATTTGGGGGTAGTTTCAGAGAAAGTGCTTTATTCCACCAGGAGCCATCACTAGGTTAAGAGGATTTTGTTTTTCATTTGTGATGTTTCAAAGGAAATTCATTCTTGCAACAGCTTTAGCTATTCTTTGCCTGTGTCTGCTGCTTTGCTGCTCAAGGTTGACAAGAAAATACCTCTGGCTTTTGTTAGTTCCCGTGGCTGGTCTACTGTATGGAGCATTAATTATGAATACAGAATGGACTCTAATAATTCTGATAGTTATGTCAGTCGCAAAGTGAGTCATGCCAGAGCATCCCGTGAAAGGCGTACCTGTGAACGCCCTAACCAGATAACTCCAGGTGCAGGGTGGAGTGTGACCATGGGAACAGTTTTATGGGACTGCAGACGGGGGGCACCACACCCATTCTTGAGCATAAGATCAGAGCTCTCTGATGGCTCCTCGCTCAGGCCTCAGCCGATGAGCTGACAGCCACACCTGCACTTGTCCCAGATGGAGAGTTTGAATCCTGGACTCCTTACCGGCTCATCAGCCCCACCTGATGCCCGATGCTACGCACCTCAGCGTCGAAGGGATTCTCGTTGAACACTGGACTCTCTCTCTCTCATCCTTCTTTCGTAAGACTGTTCACCTTGCCTAGCCCTATTGCTTGCAAACCTGTGTGACCTTCTTGTGTGAAACCGTTCTACATCCACTATTGGAGGCTGTCCTCTGGCCAGAGCCTTGGTTAATGCCTGTGGTAAACCTAGTCAGTTGGACTAGATTCATGGCTTTATTCTAATAAAGTCTGACATTATAGAAAAACACAAATGTGTGTGAGACTACTACTTTGATAGTCACGTCCGACTCACGACATCCCTTATACACAGGCCACCTTGTCTCTCTAACAGCACTCCTGGGGACTCACAGGAGATACATGCAGAGGGGTGTGTGCTGAATTTTTCCATTTCCTTCATCATTGTCAGAGCCGAGGTCAAGTCCTCTCAGGCCTTGGAGTGTTCGTGTATGCAGGGTCTTTTACCTGAAACTCTCTCTCCTCACATCAATATGTTCCAGACTGAAGACATCATGGCTCTTTCTTTCCCACCTCCATCTCTTCCCTCTTCTCTAGTGTTCTGCCTCTCTAGGTAAGGTGCTGTGGGCCAGAAAGTCACCAGTACCAGAAAACCAAGAATTATTCCAGAATTTCCCATCCCTTTTGCCCATGTCTCCCTCAGCAGTCCATTTCTGAATCCAATGGATCCCACCTCCTATGTTTCTCATAGATTCTTTCTTTCTTTCTTTCTTTCTTTCTTTCTTTCTTTCTTTCTTTCTTTCTCTTTCTTTCTTTCTTTCTTTCTTTCTTTCTTTCTTTCTTTCTTTCTTTCTTTCTTTCTTTCTTTCTTTCTCTTTCTTTCTTTCTTTCTTTCTTTCTTTCTTTCTTTCTTTCTTTCTTTCTTTCTTTCTTTCTTTCTTTCTTTCTTTCTGTTATGGACTGAATGTTTTTGTTCCTAAACAGGTTATATGGTGAAACCCTGATCCCCAAGGTGATAATATTTGGTGATGGGGTTTTGGGGGGTAATTAGACCATGAGGGTGGAGCCCTCATGAATGGGATTAGTGTCCTCATAAAAAGGAGCACGGGAGAGCTTGCTTCTCTCTCTGCTCTCCACCGGGTGAGGGTACAATGAGAAGATAGCCATCTGTAAGCCAGGAAGGTGGTCTTCACCAAGAAACTGACCATGCTGTTCTCTGATCTTGGACTTCCAGACTCCAGAACTGTGAAAAATAAATGTTGTTTAAGCTGGCCAGTTTATGGTAATTTGTTACAGCACACTGAACTCAGACTCATCACTTGTCTTAGCTTGGGATGCTATCTTTGTTTGCTTGGATTACTGCGTTAGTCTCCTAATTAGCTTCCCTGCCACTGGTCTCATCTTCCACCCTGGCCACCATGATGATCTCTGATGTGCACATCATGTAATTTGACTTCTTACCCTGGGTTCTTCAGTTTCTGCAACTCTTATCCCATTATATGTAATCCAAATTCCCACATGACCTTTGCCTATTTGTCTAATTTTGTCTTCTGTCACTTTGGACCAGTCAGGACTTTTGAAATAGCAAGAAAAATAAATATTAGAAACAACCAAAAAAATTGCAAGGAACAGAAAACCCAACTCAAATTGATTTAAGCAAAAAGAAAATTTATTAGTTTCTATAACTGAATGTCCAGGGCTGGATCTGGCTCAGCTTCAGGCATGGCTGGGTCCAAGGGCTCAAGTATTGTCATCAGAAAGCTCTTTCTATCGCTCAGCTCACTTATTTATTTATTAAGATTTTTTTGGGGGGCAATTGGGGGAGGGGAACAGCATTGGGGAATTGGGGAAGGGGAACAGACAAGTTGCTGTCCTTTTTGTTCTTCAGTCTAGTTGTGGAGAACATTGCTTCACTGGCCCATGTTGGTATTGTGATCATTGTGTTCTTCCCAGCTGAGGCAGTCAGTCGCCAGTCATTGCACGGCCGCTCACGCCGGCTGCCGGCCACTCATGGTAGTTCATGGCAGCCCACTGCAGCAGGGGCTGCAGCCTACACTGTTGTTGGTGACTCACGGGAGCCCGGCTCCAGGTGGAGTTGTTGTTCACCACCTTAGCTGTAGAGGGCACAGCATCACTGGCCCTCATATGGGATCTGAACCGGGACCCTGCTGCTCAGAGTTGGCATCCCAAGCCAACTCTTAACCAACGTGCCACTCTGTTGGCCCTCAGAGCACTAATTTTTTTGTTTTGTTTTTCTGTTTTTTGAGGGCAGTGTCACTGGCCCTCATATGTGGGAGCTGAACCGGGGCTGCTGGCTTCCCAAGCCAGCAATTAACCTCCGTGCCACTCTGCCAGCCCAAGAGCACTTTTTTTATTGGTTTCATTCTCTGGCAGGCTTCTCTTCACATTGTGGCTAGATAGTGGCCACAGTTCCAGACTACTACATCCTTGCAGGAACAAATCCAGCAGAAAGAGCATCCCTCTCACATTGGTACTCAAGCAAAGTCCTAGGATTAGCTCTGGCTGGACCTGATTGGCTTGCCTTGGGTCAGGTGTAACCATTAACCAATCACAGTGGTCAGAGGAAGGTGATGCTCTGATGGTCCAGGTCATATGCCTATCCCTGGAGCAGGGGTTGGAACCAACTTTTCCCAAAGCACATGGAATAACCATGGGTGGGGCAGCTTTCCAGAGGAAAATGGAGAACTGACTCTGGGAGAAGTTGGAATGGAGGTTGGTTCAGCCAACACAGATGTGCACGCTTACCCCCTTCCTTGCAGGACCACTCCTCCTGGCTCACTCCTTTTCTATCAAGTTGCAGCCTAAGTTCTACCCTTCTGGGACATCTTCCCTAATTCCCAGAGAGGCCTGGCTGTTCTTTCTCCCTCTGTCCCCATGTCCCTTGCTTTGTAGCAACTGCCACATTGTAACCTTGGGTTTTCATATCTCTCCCTTCTAGACTGTGAGCTCCTTGAGGACAGGGGCCCTTTGTTTACATTTTGGTATTGCCTGTACCTGGTACAGAGTCTGGCCTATGTAGTGAATGCCTACTAAGAGTTGAATAAAAGAAGCAGATGTCCCAGGGACCTTAATCCTGCATACCATCGAGGTAGGAAGAATAGCCAACATCATAGATGACAGAATCAGGATCCATAAAGAGCTCAATCACTTGGAAAAATAGACCAAGTATGCTGAGAGGAGCTGAAATAGGACTAAGTGTGGAGTTCTGTATTTAGGTCTAAAAAAGCGTTTGTTTGGTTATTGGGTGCGGGAGGTAGTCATATCAGGAAAAGAAACCTAGTGTAACTACTTAAAAATGCTAATATGATTTGAGGCCACATTAATGGAAATATACTAATCCTCCCACCCCTGATTCTTGGCGTATTATATCATCATTGGCCCACGTAAGACTGCTTTCTTGTTTTGTTTGTTTTTAAATTTATCTTTTCTCTCTCCATTCCTTGCCTGCCTAGAATACATTCTTCTTGTTTGTATGTCTTCTTATAAAGTGTGTACTGCTGTTGTTTTAAATTTATATAAGTAATATTATGTCAGAGAGCTCATTCTGTCTTATTTTTCCCATTCAGCACTTTGTTGTTAAATTTCCATTCACGTTGCCATGAGTACATAAAGATCATTGCTTCTAAATGCTGAATCCCCCCAAATTTTACCTAACTACTTCCCTGGTGGTGGACCCTCAGATTCCTTTCAACTTCTGTCAGTCACAGAAAACTGCAATGAATATCCTTGTACGTGTCCCTGGTGGACCCATATGAGAAAGCATTTGGGATATATATCCAGGGCATGACCTGCTGGGTCAGAGGGTAGTGCATCTTTATTTACCCGGGCTGTCCAGGCTGTTGTTTTGAGTGGTTGCATCATTTGACACTTACCAGTGGCGAAAACTCTACTGTTCCTATAACCCCACCAACACTTGGTATCACCAAACTTCTCTTTTGTCCAGTCTACATGTATAAAGTAATCTTTCATTGTCATTTTGATTTGCACTTCTTTGATTACTGATTTGGCTTGAGCATCTTTTCAAGTCCTCGGTCGCCTGTTGAGTTTCCTGCTCCATTAATTGTCTGGGTGTTATTCTTTACCCATTGTTCTATTGCAGTGCCTATCAGTTTTATATTGATTTGCAGGCGTTCTCAGAATTTTCTAGATATCAGTCCCTATCCCTAACTTGTTTTGGACATGGTAAATACTTCTCAACTCTCCTGCCCCGCTCAGATCTGACTGAGTCTGGAGAATCGTGTTCCGTCCTGGGGGTCATATTTCAAGAGACCATGACAAAGCTGGCACAGAGAAGAGAAACTTGGTTTGTAACCCTATGATGGGGTCACATCAGATAGGAACTGCATCAGTGAGTGGAATTTGCAAGGAGACTGATCTCAGGTAATTTAAGGAATGTATTTGCAGGGACCAGAGCCACCTGAGATGGAGATGTACTCCCTGGAGTGGCAGTGAGAGCCGTAAATGGCATCTGGAGTGTTTACACACAGGGCAGTTCCGTGATGAGGATGCCTCAGAGGGGTTTCAAGCACTAGGCGGCTCCTTCCAACTCTGAGATTTTTCAGAACTTTTCTGAGTCATTATGTGCTGAAAGTCAGAGAAGAAATCAGGGAAGAGGAGGAGAAGGGAGAAACACAATGTTAATTCCTTCACTTCCTGTCTTAGTCTGCTCATGCTGCTGTAACAATACTATCATAAATTGAGGGGCTTAAACAACAAACATTTATTTCTTACACTCCTGGAAGCTGGGAAGTCCAATCAAAGTGCTGGCAGGTTTCATGTGTGTTGAGAACGCTCTTCCTGATTCGCAGACAACCATCTTCTCTCTGTGTCCTCACACAATGGAAGGGGAGAGAGAGCTCTCTGGGGTCTCTCTTATAATGGCAGTGATCCCATCGTGAAGACTCTACTCTCAGGACCTATTCACTCCCAAAGGCCCCCTCTCCTAATACCATTCCTTTGGGGGTTAGGATTTCAACACATGAATTTTAGGAGACACAAACTTTCAGCCCATAACAATCCTTTTTCTTCTTTCTTCACTCTCCATAACCTTTATTTATCACAGTACACATTTCCCACTGCCTTGTCCTTTACAAGAGTTGCCAATCGTGTTCCCACAACCCCTTGCACGTTAGCTAACTCACATATACCCACACTCACCCACACATGATTAAACAGGCATGCACACATATGCAATTAATATCACATGCTCCCCAAACACACATGCCTACACGCACATACATCTGCCCCACAGAGTGACTCACACAAATAGTGTTTGCTTCCAAGGTGTGGGGGATGGTCAGGTTCAATGTGAAGGGCCACCTAGAGCCTCCTTCATGTGGATCCATCTCTGAAGTTTCAATCCCGCTAACACATTTGAGGCAAGGGCCTGTATTCTGCACAGAGGTAACTGTCCTTCCACATTTCACCTCGTTCCGTGGCCCAGAGTTCTGTGCAGGCACAGGGAGCCCTTGGTAATTGGGCTTTACTCCAACCCTCTCCACTGCCAACTTGGTGTTTCCAAGAACGGTCCTTCAGCCTTTCCTGACAGGGGCTAAACAAACCTCTGGAATTGGGCCTCTTTCCCCCCAAGAAGCCAACCCACCAGACAAACTGTCCCCTCATGTAATACCTCAGTCACTGAGCTTGCACCGTCTTCACCCTGGCTTAGGGCTACTCACTTTTCTTAGCACCTGTGGGTGAGATAATCCAGGAAGCTGAGTGTCCAAGGAGTTGGCATCTCCAAACAACGGAAGCTGTTTCTGTGGGTGGAGGTGACTCCGGGCTGGACTGATTTTTTTCCTTCCCAGAGTGGCTGGGCAGAGTCTGACAGCTAAGAAGGACCCCGTAAAACAATGGGCAAAGGATTACAATCAGACAGTTTATGGAGTAGGGAACTCAAAAGGTTAAGGAGGGTTTGGAAAGATGCTCAAACCGCATTATTAATCAAAGACATGCAAATTAACAATAATGAAAGATTATTATGTGTGAGATTGGCAATAAGAGAAGCTGAGTAATAATAACAAGTGTTGGCAGGAATGTGGGAATGGGAGAGCTCTCACCACTGGTGAGGGCACTGAGGGTACATCCGACTCTAAGTTTGCTCTCTGCCTGCAGAGACGGAGAGAAGATGACTGCCACGTGTTCCTTCCCAGTGTCCATGGGCAATGTGCACCCAGATACCTAAGAGCAGTGAAGGTCCAGGGCGGTGCTGCAGAGATGCCCTCGCTGATTGTGGAGGAGAGAGAAAGGACATCTTGGCTGGGAGGAGCCTTCCCAGATGATGTCATAGGAAACCTAGGACTGATGTACCACCAGGAGTCCTGCCTCAAGGGATTGCCCCCTGAGTCTCTGTCTGACCAGGGGAAGGGAAAGGAGTCAACAGGTGGCCTTCTGTAACTAAAGTTCTCCTTGAGTTCCAGCTCTGGCTGATTCTCAGCCCCCTGAGCCCTGCAGCAGGCAGCCAGGTACTCAACAGGCTATCTGGACTGTCTGAATGCAGTTACAGAGGACACTCTGAGAAGCACCGGTGTAAAGAGAGGTGAGGACCAAGGGCAGAGCATGGAGGAAAGCTTCATGTAAGGGCTGGTTTCAAAAGGGAGAGCCAGTCTCCCTGGAAGGGGCCTCTGCATTCCTGGCCCCCATAAGATCCACTGGAGGTGTACCTTACCTTCAGAGTGTAGCTTCCTGTCAGACTTCTGGATTTCAAGAGCCAGTGAAAAAGTGTTTTTAAGATGGGGGATAATAGTTCGTAATTTTAATTTTGTCAAGTCAGGATGTAAAAAAAATATTCCCTCATTTCATGAAAGACAGGAAGGACATGACCTAAGAATAAAGGCTAACATTTCAAACGGAGCACATTTAGCTTCGATGGAAGCCCAGGGTGACCGAGTCTCTGCTATTGCCCTGTGCACGCTGGAGCAGGCCTCAGCATTTGGTCACATCCCCCAAAAGTCAGCTAGGACTCCACAAATCTTTAGCAAGTGATGTGGATTGTCCTGATGATTTATTTGGTGAAGTAATGGGACAGAAGGTGACCTTGCAAACTGCCAAACAGAACTAAAGTCAAACACCCCTTGATCTCTCTGCTCTACTCCTGAATCACTGGGTGGACCTCATCTCCCTCTCTTCATTCCCCAGGCTGCCTCCACCTTTCCCTGACTCCCAGGAAGTTTGAAATAGACACCAAAATGACAATGTATTGCTTTATCATAAAAATTTGCAGACCCAGGGAATGCAGTAGTTGAAATCTACAATCCAGATGCTTCAGCATTCTAGCGTCTGGGCCTCCCTATCCATTAACCTTTAGGTAAAGCAAATCCTGCGTGCTGTGGGGGAAACTTCTGCTTTCCCACAGCGGAATTAGTGCCAGGTGGGGCCAGGGAGGAAGGCTGCCTTTTTTCTCAGGGGGCTGACTTTCTCCCTCTTGCTGGGGGCCCCTTTTCTTTGGCTATCTCCTGGGACAGTTGCAAAATTCCTGTGAGTTTATTAGGCAGTGCAATTTAGCTTCCTCTTTGTCTCATCCTTCCCATCTAGAGCAGCCCTGGGGCCCTGCTTTGCATAATTAAAAGATCCATTAAGGTGTTTCTCAAACAAAAGAACAGCTCTCTCCCTCAGAGGAATTCTATCATCATCCTCTGAGGATGATGTCTCCAACTGCAGTCAAATTTATTGTTTTAAAATAATGATAACACACGATGGGGGTTGTGGGGGGGGGGGAGAGAGAGAGAGAGAGAGAGAGAGAGATATTCAGAGATAGAGACAGAGACAGAGAATGTAATGTATTAAGGCATCTTCCGCCTGCATCATTGCACAGGTGAAACAAATCCTCAGCAGAAGCTGCTGGACTGAATGTACCAGAGCCCACTAGGAAGAAGATGTGCCAGCACCTTCTCTCCAAGTCAACAGGCAGAAAAGAACATGGAGTGGGAGGTCTGCTGCTTCACCCAAGATTCGAGATGTGTCACCTTCAGGGCTGGAGGTGATTCTGGCCTGCTGCTTCAAACCCTGCCTTCACCTTCATGCACAAACATCCCCAAATCTCTGTGGGGAGTAAGGTCACATACACAGGAGCAAAAGCAGAGGTTGCATGGCTCTGCCATCACCTCCCTCTGGGATCCTCCTGGTTCCTGTGTTCCCTCTGGAACTCTTTCCTAGTTCTCTTTTGGGACTGATCCAAAGGTAGGTTAGTGTTCTGACACAGGTTATGGAGCAGAGCCCTGTACTGGGTGTTGTCGCCCATGTTTGGGGGACTAGCCACAGGCCTGTAGAACTAGTCTCAGAGCTGAACTGAGTTGCTGGTGCCTCATCATAAGCAGCCCAGTGCTGACAAGCGACACTCCATGTTATAGTAAGAGACACCAGATGTGGTATAAAAAATCACAGAAATTGTGGAGTTATTGAAGTCTAAGATATTTACTAAAGTTTGGGACAATTAAATGACCAGTACATCCTGTGCGTTTCAGACTGCCGGGTTCTAAGATGTTCCCATAGTGGAGGGGAAACGTCCTCTACCTTTTTAGGTTCTGTGGCTGGCCTAAGAATTCAACTGACATACGAGGTCTGACAATTAATTTTGCGAACTTGTTGCAATGATGTTGCTAACCTTTTTCTAAAAAAAGATTTTGTTGGAGAATCGGGGAAGGGGAACAGACAAGTTGCTACCCTTTTGTTCTTCAGTCTAGTTGTGGAGGACATTGCTTCACTGGCCCATGTTGGTATCATCATTGCGCTCTTCCTAGGTGAGGCAGATCAGTCGCTGGCCTCTGGACGGCGGCTCACCGTGGCTCTTGGCAGCTCACACTGGCTGCCAGCCGCTCACACTGGCTGCCGGCCACTCACTGTAGCCTATGGCAGCCCACTGCAGCAGGGGCTGCAGCTATGCCGTCCCGGGGACTCACCGCAGCCCAGCTAAAGGTGGAGCTGTTGTTCACCATCTTAGCTGTAGAGGGCAGTGTCATTGGCCCTCATATGTGGGATCCGAACTGGGGCCGCTGACATCCCAAGCCAGCACTTAACCAATGTGCCACTCAACCAGCCCTTGCTAACCTTTTTTGATATCAGAGGGATTGTTCATTAGGAATTTGTACCAACTGGACAAACAGTTAACCAAGTTTACTATGTGAAGGTACTGATAAGGCTGTGTGAAAAAGTTAGACGATGTGAACTTTTCGCCAACAATTCATGGCTCTTGCATCACAACAATGCAGCAGCTCACATGACACCATCTTTGGCCAGTAAAGAAATAGCTGTATTGGAACATCCTCCTCACTCACCAGATCTGGCCCCCACTGACTGCTTTCCTTACCCGAAGATAAAGGAAATATGAAAGGAAGACATTTTGTTGACATTCAGGACATCAAGGGTAATATGACAGCTCTGATGGCCATTCCAGAAAAAGCGTTCCAAAGTTGCTTTGAAGGGTGGACTAGGCACTGGCTTCAGTGCATAGCTTCCCAAGGGGAGCACTTTGAAGATGACTATAGTGATATTCAGCAATGAGGTATGTAGCACTTTTTCTAGGATCAGTTTGCGAACTTAATTGTCCGACCTCATAAGACAGATGAACAGGAGAAAAGCATACAAATTTATTTACATTTTCACATGTATTCGGTAGTCTTCAGAAGGAAAATAAGGACCTGAAGAAGCCATGAGGCCCAAAGGCTTATGTACCTTTTTACAGAAAGAACAATAAATTGTGGGGCTGTGACAACACCAAGGGGCTTGGGCTAGGGGCAGTAAATTGTGGATCAGAACCTAGGAAAGGTATGGGGGAAACTAATGGAATTAATAAGGGTTATTTTACATCTGTTTGTACAGTTTCATTTTGATGTCATCTCCCAGGCTCTGGTGATAACAGTGTTCTCTCCCTGATGCAGGGTGGGCACCTTTTGCACGGGAAATTTACACCTTGCTTTGAGGTACAAAGGGGAGGGCAGACAGCTTTTCCTGCATCTGCTGTTTCTCAAGGGTCTTCAGCTCAGAATAATGCCAAAGTGGCACACTTCAGGTGGCATGTTCTCAACCTTTTCCCTCCCGTTACTGCCTTGGGGGATCATAGCCCCAAGCTGGTCTGTATGGTTATCAGGGCTGGGCCCCGTTGGCTGTGAGAACTTCCCATCACTTTGTGTTGGCTGCAACACAAATCTGCTCTTCTAGGGGCCTCTGCTCTCCCAAGAAACCTCTTTATGCAGTCTGAGGCAGAGAAGGATACAGCTGAGGACACTATTAGCATAGTCTTTGAGAAGAGTGTGGCTATTTGGTTGATGTCCAGCCAGAGGCCAGCCCTACACTCTAACTTAGTTCCCTGTAAATATGCAAGGCAAAGGTAATGGGTTAAAGCCTTTCAGAACAGATCACTTAGGGCCAGACAGAAGGGGAAATAAGGTTGGGGTACGAGCAGAGTCTGTGGGGAGGCCCATTTCCAAGGGTCATCAGTCCTCAGGGGCTGTTTTAGAGCAGCAGGGTGAGGGCTGGGGAGACCAAGCAAAGGTCACAAAGGCTCCAGCTGGAAGCATGGGGAGCGCGCTCTTTGGGGAACGTTGGTTTCCAGTACAAGTCAGTAATCCCTCCCATCTTTTAGACTAACGGTCTTCATCTTACCTGGAAAAGAAAAAAGTGGGCAGAGCGGTGTGAGAATGAGAGCACTGAGTCTAGGCCCTCTGCCCTTGCTCATTATACTAGGAGAAATGCAGTGGTCAGATCTCAGTCCTTCCCTGAGCACAAGGATCTGCCCATGGGCGACAGTGCTCTTGCCCGTTGGGCAGTTTCAGGTGGAACTGGTAGTGAGTGGCACCAAGCCAGGCCCTGCTTCTGACATTATTACTTCTGTCAGGTGCTGTCATTACTTCTGCAGGTTCAACATGTGTCTGTTGTAACAGGGCTCCTTGCTTGAGCCAAATCACTGTCCATCTCCAGAATTCAGACCAGGCCAGATATTTCTGGCAACTGGTGAGATAGCATCCTCTTTCACACAGGCTGTGGTCCTTGGGGAAGAGTCCTTCGCTTTGGGAAGAGGTGGCCAGTTCAATGGGTTTGCTCAGTGGAGGCATTAAGTGGGGAAGCAGTTCTGGGTCCAGCCTTGACTCCCTCTCCATCACTAACTTCAATGGCCTCGTGTCTGGATGCTAAATGGGAGAGGGGATGGCTGGGATGGTCAGAACTGCACAAGTCTTGTCCCTAAAGTAACATAAGGCAGTGGAGTCCATCGTGGCACTGAAGAAAAGAGGTGTTGCCCCACTTTGCCTTGCTGTGGGGCAGCTTTGCATCTAGGGGACAGGTCTGGCTCCACCGGAGTGCCGGAGGGTCCCAGCAGTACCCGGCAGAAGTGGCAGTATCAGGTGGACACAGTCCCCAGTAGAAGAGGAATAAATCTGCAGCTGTTGTAAAGCAACTGACCAGCTTCATCCATGAGCACGTGTGAGTCACCTCCCGGGACTTGGAGAGACACTTGGGGGATTTAGCAGGCAGTGGGGGTGGGTGGGGGGTGGGGATAGGGATGCTGCATGAGCCAGGGAACTCACGTGCCTATGGTTTCTTCCTTTTAGAGCTAGTCAGCAGCCTTGGAGTTAAGAAGGAAAAGGTTTTCTGCTTAAGAAAATAAAACCCCATTTTTTTGTCCGCAGGCAGATCCTTCCAAGCAGCTGCTCTCTATAAGGCTGGGCCTCCAGTTTCCTGCACCACGTGTGCTCAGGGCTGGGAAGCTGCCTGGCAGAGCTGTTGGAGGCTGTGGTTTGGGCTGTTGGGGCCTTGGGGCCTAGGTGCTGTGTGATCTGACCCTCTGCTGCATGGACAGCCCTGCCTAGACTCACAGGAGTGGCTGCCGCAGGCACCAACAATTCCTCAAGGTGAAAGCACTCTCTGGTGGGTCATTCCAGCCGCGTCTGAGTGGTTTTCTGTTCGCTGAATCATTTATTTCTGGTGTCAGGGAGGCCCAGGGCAGTTTCCCACTGGCTGTAAATGCTCTGAGCATCATCGATTCCTCTGCTCCCACCCCTGGAAATCTGCTGGAGCAGCAGGTCTGTGTCTGGAATTCCTAGTGGGAATGGGGGAGGGCAAGGACCAGGGTAGTTTTGGCTTTCTCCTTCTCAGCAGAGGATGGTGGTGGGGTGCTGAAGCCCCCTCAGCCCTCCTGGAAGCAGACCCTTGGTTTGGACACTAGGTTGAAGTTTCTTGGCCTGAAGTGTGTGTGTGTGGCAGGTGGCTAGCTATACATCCCCAGGTGTGCAACGCCACCTGACACTTCTCTTGGAACCTACCCTGTTCCAGGGCTACCGGATGCACCCCTGAGCCTGGCTGAGGGCTCCCTCAGAGGGCATCTTCCCAGATCTCTATTTTCAATCCTGCTGGCAGAGGTTGCAGCCCACCCAGGTAGGGCCTGCCACTAAACCCTAGGCTGAAGGGAGGGGCACCATTCAGCCCTGAGCTGGAACCAACATGCCACATGTGCCCGTTGTGATTACGAGGCTTGGATGATGTCATGGGAACTAGTCTGCATGTGAGTGCATGTGAGTGCATATAAGTGCCTGTGCCTCTATATTGTCTTTGTATTTGCACATGCTCCTGCATAATGATGTGAATACCCGTGGGCATTTATGGAGGTAGGTGTGTTTATGTGTGCATTTACCTGGGTGTGATTTTGTGCAGGCCTTTTTGTCGTGTGCATGTGTGCATAGGTCTGTGTGTGTGCTGGTGTGCGTGTGTGTGAGTGTTCTGGTGTAAGTGTGTATGTGTGCATGTGTGTGTATGTGTGTGTCTCTGTGTGTGTGCATACTCATGGCCTGCATGTATCTCTGTCTGAGTGGGTTGTGTGGCACATGTGTCTATGAATGTGCCTCTCCCAAGTCCTCCTGCACTCCTCTTGGTCCTTTTCTCTCTGTCACCCAAGGATTTATGGAAATTCCCAGGGAGGAGGTAGTGGCTGGGGAGGGTCTCTTTGCCCTCAGAGCTGCTCTGGAGCCAGAAAGGCCAACATTTCCCAGGCTCTAAGAGTCTCTCCTGAGAGAACAGCATCAATCTGCTTGTCAGAGGGAAAATGGCTATTTGTCCAAGTCTGGAAGGACCCGAGGGCAGGGCTGGCTCTGAGTCATCATTGTCTCCCTGGTCGAGCACAAAATAGGGGCAGGGACAGTGACTGACGGATGAGCTCAGGGAACGCATGGACTGTGCACTCTGGGGCTGACACTGGTGGGCAGCCTAGCTGGGAATGGGGGTGCTGCAGCCTGGAGAAGGTGGGAGGGTCAGGGGAGGAAGGGGCTGAGGGATAGGATCCTGGTCGAGGCTGGGTTGAAGTTGCCTCAATATCCCCAGTGGGGATACTGGTTAGGTGTTGGGGGTGGGGTGGGGGCAGCATTTCCTTTTGATGGATTAGAAAGAACATGGCAACTTCACTCCCCGGGCTTGGCACCGCTTTATGGGGGCCTTGCTGATGGGATACCTTGGGTGGGGAGAGGGTCCTGTTAGGGGGCTCCTTGGGGAAGGGACAGGGAACCTGTCCTCTCTCTTTCCTCACTTTATTCCCCTTACCCTCTCCTCATGCCTGAGGCAAGTCCTGGCAAGTCTTCCTACCAGTGCCAGTGTCTGCCAAGTGTCCCCTAAGAGAAGTAATGAACTATTGAAGGTCAGGCCCCAGACCTGAGGCATGGCTCTGCCACAGCCACTGACCAGAGGCTCCTTTCTGGGCCTCTACTCCACCCGTGCAGGGGCAGCAGCAATTCAAGGTCTGGCCTTCTATGGTCTTGTGACTGGTAAGGCCCTGTCAGCAGCCAGAGGAGGTCACAGTGATAGGAACCATCCCGGGCACGCTCTGCCACCCTCCCCTTTCTGTCCTCTGGCAGTCTACAATCTGTCCTGTGCCAGCAGTCTGTGCCTCTGGCCCCTAGGGTGAGCTGCTGTGGGACTGGCCTCGGGGGAGATCCCATTCTTCTCATCATAGCCCAGGCCTGATGGCCTCAAGGGGTGAGTGGGCAGGGACCTGTGGCCTCTCAGAGTGGCCTTCTGGGCTTGGCCCTACATCGAGGGGGTGAGTCGGGGGCCAAAGCTAGAGCTCATGATGAGGGGAGGGGATTGCAGCAAAGGGCAGGGCTGGATGATTCTCCCTCCTGGTGCATGTGACTCTTTCGGGCAGTGAGGAAAACACGTGTAGGTGTTCATTTGCTTTTTTGTCAAGGGTTGGCTGAGTACTTACTCTGGGCCAGAGCCTCTCCTTTGGCCTTGAAGAACACTTCTAGAACACGTCTAGTCTTTTAGGACTGGTATATTAAGAAACCAAGGTGCTGAATTTTTGCCTTTCTGTATTCTCTCTCATGCTGAATCTGGGCTGGCCTTGTGACTTACTTGGGCAGAGAGACATTGTGGAAGTTCTGGGCCTTGCACGTTGCCCTGAGACTCCCTGTAAAGGCATACACCATAGCTCCTGTGAAGGTAAGAAGCCTTGTGGAGAGAGAGAGTGAGGCCCTGGCCACCCTCAGCCATGCCAACCCGTGCTAGGCATGTGGGTGAGGCCACCTTGGTTCCTCTGTCTCCAGTGGAGGCTCCAGCTGGCTGCAAACACATGCAGGAGTCAGGGGAAACCATCTGTTGCAGAGACAAATTGTTCAATTGAGCACAGCTCACATTGCAGATTTTAGGTCACTAAGCTTTGGGGTCATTAAAAAAAATGTAACAGAGGCTAATTGAAACAGAGATTTATACATAGGAGTAGAGTTGCTACCATAACAAAAATTTAAAACATGTGGTTAGACTTTGCGGCTGAGTGGCAGCTGGAGGCTGGAAGGATGGTGAGAATGTGGATGCTGAAAGGGGAGCGAGGGGACTGCTGTTGGAGGCAGGAGAAAGGGCAGCCTGTGTTGTATTGCCAGGGAACAATTAGTGTTGTCTTGAAGAATAGAAAGTGTAGCTAATGACCCTGTGGATCTGGCTAGACAGATTTCCAGGAAGAATATTGAAAGTGCCCACTGGTTTCTTCTACTTTTTATTTTTTTTTATTTTAAAGATTTTATTGGGGAGTTGGGGGAGGGAACAGCATTGGGGAATCAGGGAAGGGGGCCAGACAAGTTGCTGTCCTTTTGTTCTTCAGTCTAGTTGTGGAGGACATTGCTTCACTGGCTCATGTTGGTATTGTGATCATTGCGCTCTTCCTGGGTGAGGCAGTCGCTCGCCGGCCATTGGACAGCCGCTTACGGAGGCTCATGGCAGTTCATGTCGGCTGCCGGCCGCTCAAGGTAGCTTACGGCAGCTTACTGCAGCCTTTGCCATTGCCAGTGACTCATGCCAGCCCAGCTCCAGGTCTAGCTGTTGTTCACCATCTTAGCTGTAGAGGGCGCAGCGTCACTGGCCCATGTGGGATCAGAACCAGAGGCTCTGCTGCTCAGAGCTCGCATTCCCAAGCCAACTCTCAACCAATGAGCCACTCGGCCGGCCCCCACTGTCTTCTTTATGCAGCACATGATGAGATACTGTAAGAGAAAGAAGAACTCAGGAAGGAAGCATTCAGTTTGCAAGAAGAATTTAGAGGCTGTGGAAACGAAAAAAAAGTAATACTTCCCCTTCCATCTTCTAAGTTCTGGCTGGGTTAATAATCAAATTAACAGAGACAGATTAACAGAAGAAAATCAAAATTTTAATATACGCACATGGGGAATTCACATAAGTGTGAAAATTCCAAAGACAGCAAGTATATTTGGACAAGGGAGAAAGGGGGGTGGGGTTGGGAACGGGGTATTAGATCTCAGAAGTGAGAATGGGCGACTTACAGGTGGTAGTTGAGGAGAGGAACACACATGGCAGGAACATTTTTGCCCCAACTCAAAAAACGGTGGGCCAGAGGGAGCATCTAGTTAACAGGCCCCTGCCTGATGTCCTCTTATTTACCATATTTCATTCAACTTAGGCTAAGGCAGCATTCTGAGATTTCCTTCCTGAAGAAAGTTTTTGTCTGAATCTCTTGGGTAAAAGCAGGTTTCTGTATGAATCTCTTGGGTAGGAAAGGACCGGCGGGTCGAAGTTTCTTTCCAAGTCTTTTTCTTTTCTTTTTTTTTTTTTTGAGGGCAGTGTCACTGGCCCTCATATGTGGGATCTGAACCGGGGCCGCTGGTCTCCCAAGCCAGCGCCTAACCACTGTGCCACTCGGCCGGCCCAGAGTCTTTTTCTTAATAAACAACTTAAAATCAATATTCCCAAAAGCAGCTTCAGGGTGGCAAAATTTTGGCTCCCTATAAGGCAATAGAGAGATTCCAGGACAGTTTCTCCAGCAAAAGATTCTCAAAGTAAGAAATAGTCTCAGGGAAAAGAATGAATCAAGATTGTGAGTGTAAGACTCTTTGTTTAGATCTCAGAAAGATTAAAGGTGGTGCTTAGCAGAGCCTCTTAGCTAGACAAAAGAGTTTCTAACACAGCCCTGCCACCTACCTAAAGTAGAAAGAGGTATAGCTTGGGAAATATTATGGATGTGGCTTTGGAAGCATGGTGTGACTCCCAGCCAGATTTATGGGAAATGCACACAAATTTTTGAAGAGAATTATCCCAGCAAAACACTACTCACTTGGATTAAAAGGAAAAGAAACAGCAAATTGAAAAAGGTCTCTGGGCTTCCAACTTTTCACAGAGAAGGCAAGTAGCAAAAGCCATGCAGCTGTACGTATGATCCATTAATTACTGAAAAGGAAAGAAGTCAGATGGTGGAGCCCAGAGCCCAGACTGTGAACCAAAGAGAACAATGATTAAGGAACCATTTCCAGGAAGCAGAAAAGCAGAAAATAAGCCCTAATCAAGGGATCTTTGCTCCTAAAGTTGGGGCAACTGCTGACATGTGCCCAGCTAGATTTCATAATTGCAATGGAACAATGATTACTATGTGCCTCCCATTTACCCCCTTTTAAATGGAAGTGTCTTGGGACTAGCCAATTCCTGTTTCACCATTTTCTACTGACTGTGTTGAGGTCAAATAACTTGTCTTTTTAATTTATAGGTCTCTGGATCAATATGAGCACTATCCAAGGAACTGTACTCAAGGAGCCCCATTTACATCTGCATTTGATTTAGATGATGAAATCTTGGACTTGGAATTTGATGCTGTAATTGGTTGAAAATTTGGGGGTCTGTCAGGGGATGAATATATTTGGCATGTGGGAGATGTGGATCATTGGGGCCAGAGGACAGATTGTGGTAGGTCGTTATCATAATGGACCTCAGTGGATCCTGCCTTCCCCTGTTCACACATCTTTACAAGTGATACTGCCTCTTCTTTCAAGAACAGGTAGAGTCAATTCTCTGCCCCCTTGAATCTGGGCTGGTGTAATGACTTGCTTTTTTCAACAGAATGTGGCACAGTGACCTTGTGTGAGTTCCAGAGCTGGGCTTTTGAAGCTTCTAACCTCCATCCCTTGGAAGGCTGCCCTGAGCCTACCTTGTAAGAAAGCCAGTCTAACCTACTGCAGGATGAGAGGCCACATGGGCAAAGCCAGAGTGCCCCGGCCGGTACCCGCACTGGACATGTGAATGAGGCTACCTAGGACCATCCAGTGCAGCTGAGGCTCCAGCTGAATGCAGCCGAGTGAGTGAGCCCAAGACAAGCCAGGAAAGGAATTTCCCAGCCAATCGACAAAATCAAGACACTAAAGACACTAAATTGTGGGGATAATTTGATATGCAGAAGTAAATAGATGCATTCAGTGTTCATGAATCTAAGGAAACAGCTACATTCATACATTGATTATCAGAGTATTATTTGGTTTAACTTTTTTTTTTAATAAGGACAGTTGGAAACTTTTGGATAAATGCAAATTTCAGTCTATACACTCAGGTGTATAAGAAATACACACACTGTTCATGTCCTTTAAAACAACCTAATAATGATGTTGTGTCTTCATCCCACAAAGATAATGGAAAATGCCATTGCAGTAATTATGGAGCCTCCCTTTCCCACTCAGGATCTCATCAGCACATGGAGAGTGATATGGTGCCTGGAAAATAGGGTTAGAGTCTCCAGCCAATCGGTCATGATTGCTGCTGATACTTATGCCCCTCAGCCTCTGCCTCTCTGGTCCCCTGATGTCCCTGTACTTCTGTGCTGTGTGTGGAGAATGACAATTGCTGCTCTAGGGACTTCATGTTTTGAGATGCTTTCTTTTTCCTTTTTTTTTTTCACATTTTAGAAAGTTCTTTAATAAGATCTAAAAAGAAAAGGTTGGGTCCGCCAAGTGGCGCGTTGGTTATGAGCTGGCTTGGGACGCCAGCGGCCCCAGTTCGGATTCCACTGAGGCCCAGTGACGCTGCCCTCTACAGCTAAGATGGTGAACAACAGCTCCACCTGGAGCTGGGCTACTGAGAGTCCCCAGGATGGCATAACTGCAGTCCCTGTTGCAATGGGTGCCATAGGCTACAGTGAGTGGCCAGCAGCCAGTGTGAGCGGCCGTCCAGAGGCCAGCGACCGATCTGCCTCATCCGGGAAGAGCGCAATGACAATATCAATACGGGCCAGTGAAGCAACATCCTCCACAACTAGACTGAAGAACAAAAGGACAGCAACTTGTCTGTTCCCCTTCCCCAGTTCCCCAATGCTGTTTCCCTCCCCCAATTCCCCAATAAAATCTTAAAAAAAAAAAGAAAAGGTTAACTTAAAATCACATTCATATCAGTGAAGATTTTCCATAGATATTCAGCCTGTATAGCCTATTATATATTTTCTTCCGACTGTGTGGTAAATGGCACTTCCTTTCATCTGTTTCTTCTTGGTCTAACTTGTTCATTTTTTCTTTATTTTAGGATGCCGCTTTCTTTAGGGGAACCGCAGGCAGCCCCACTGACCTTGAACCCCTTTCAAAGTCATTCTTCTCTTTTCTTGAAGGCTAACCCATGTTCATAGCTAAGTAGCTCTATTGACAGGTTTCTTGCCTGTAGAATCCCAGAAATTAGTGATCTCCTTCAGTTTGTCCCATCTCTGTTCCCTGCAGTCCAAGCTGGTAGTGTTTTTGGTGTTATAACATTCTCAAAATCCTTGTGGGCCTTCTGTGTATGTCAAGAGGATCCATGTCACAAGACACAAGAGTTCTCTATAGAGCCTTTCTGGGTAACCGCATTTCTATTCCTGGCTTCAGCTGAAATGGTTAGCTAGATCTATGAATTACACACCTCTCTTGAGTAAATGGTTGTCTGACTGCACCCTTGCTGTCCTTTCCACAGCATGCCTTAAGCATCTTTTACGATATGGATAGGCTGAGGATTTTCTAAATCATTGTGTTCTGGTTCTTATTTGCTTAATAGCTCCTTCTCAATTCATCTCATTTTCTCTCATATTTTACTATAAAGCAAAGAGGAACCAGGCTGCACCTTCCATATTCTGCTTGGAAATCTCAGCTAAATACTCAAGTTCATCACTTATACGTCCTACTTCCCACCTAACATGAGAACACAATTCATCCCTATTCTCTGCACTTTATAATAAAGATCACCTTTCCTCTGGTTTCCAATAACATACTTCTCATTTTCACCTGAGATCTCACCAGAGACATCTTTAATGTTCATATTTCTATCAATTTTTTATGACAATATGTTTTCCCTAATAAAGATAGAAGCTTTCTCTCCTACCCTCCTAACTGCCTTCTGAGCTCTCACCAGAATCTCCCTTAATGTCCTTATTTCTACCAACAACCTCACTAAGGCAATCTAGGCTTTTCCCATCATTCACCTCAACATTCTTCCCATCACCCAATTCCCAAACCCTTCTACATCTTAGGTACCTGTTACAGCAGCACACTTACAGGTACCCAAATCTGCGCTGGTTTCATAGGACTGTTGTAACAAATGTCCACAAACTGGGTGGCTTCAAACAACAGAAATTTATTCTCTCATAGTTCAGAAGTCCGGAAGTTCAAAATCAAGGTGTAGCATGGTTGGTTTTGTTGCATCCCTTTCTCTTAGCTTCTGGAGGTTGCTGGCAATCTTTGGCATTCCATGGCTTGTAGTTCTGTCACTTCAATTTCTGCCTCCATCTTCACATGACATCCTCCCCATGTGTGTCCTTTCTGTCTATATATGGCCTTCTTATAATGACATGAGTCATTGAGTTTAGGGTTCAGTCAAATCCAGCATGACCTCATTTTAACTAATTATATCTGCAAAAATCTTATTTCTAATAAGGTTATATTCTGAGGTTCTAGGTGGACATGAATTTTGGGGGGGACTCTATTCAACTCATACAAATATTAATTTCTTAACTCCAACAATGACCTGAAGGGTAGATATTGGCCACGTTCACAAATGTATAAGCAGGAGGAATGAATTTACCCCAAAAGAGACTATAGAAAACACCTGGTGTCATGTTCCCTCCACAGCTGTGTTACCCTCCACCGTTACAATATCCGCAGTGGTCTTCCATTACTTCCTGGGCTTTTTCAATGTCATGTTCTCTGGTCACTCCAACTAAAAACTAAAACTCTCACACACTGTGACATTTTAAATCCCATGTCCCTCCTTCATTTTCTCCCTAGCATTTATAACCACTTAAAAACCTTATATTTTGCTTATTTATCTTGTTTATTGTTTTTCTTCTCTACCAGAAGAACCTTTGTGAAAACAACAATTTTTGCTCATTTTATTCATTTCTATATCCCCAGCACCCAGAATACTAGCTGACACATAGTAGGTTCTTTGCTGAATAAACATTTGTCAAATAATTGAATGTATGCATGAACGAAGAAATTTCTGGAAAGTGGGTATTAAGCTGCTGTACAGAGAAAGGCCATTCCTTCTTTGGGAAAATTTTGCCCTTTTATGTCACTTAGTGAATCATTAGGAGAGACAGTGTCAGCTCTCCTGAGTCCTCACTTAGAGTTCCATGGACCTGTTTGACAATTTTGGACTCTTGGAGGTAATTGTGATGGTTGGTTAGCTGGGAGTAAAGAATACAATACGAGTCGGGATGAACTGGGTCTGCCTGTTGGGTCATCTTGAGATCTTTGCTTGAAACTTGGTTCCATGTCTTCCTGGGCCCCTGGCTTCCTGACCTCAGCTTCCTTCACGTGTCTGTCAGGAAAGCAGTTGCTTTCTCTCCTGGCCCCTATCTCTCCTGTCTGGGATGTGAGAATTAAAGACAGAAGGTCTCAAAATTACTTTGATCTCCATGGAGGAGGGTGCCAGCTAAGCTGAAGACATTATTAGTAAAAAAACCAAAACAATTCCTTTGAAAATAGAAATTGCTGGATCACACAATCTCCCAACCACAGGGTGGAATTAATGAGGAATTTGTTCAAAATTCACAGCTTCAAAATGATCTTCCAGGTGGCCAAAGGAAACACACATTTACACTTCTATCAGAAAAGCCTTTGTAGAATGTAAGAGGGGAGGGTTTAATAACTCTGAGATCACAAACGGTCATCTCCTTCTGGAGAAGGGAGCCTGTGAGAAAGACCGCCTTAATCTGCGAACCCTCCACCTAATTAGAAAAGCGAATCTAATTTCACGGATTTCAGCTTCTATTAATTTATTCTGAGCTTGTTGGTAATGAAGCTGTGTGTTTGTTTCTTAAGAAGAAAACATCAGAGAGGGAAAAAATGGGTATGAGGCTACGCTGTTTATTCCCGTGACTTCATTCTGTTAATTGAGGAAATAACATATGATTTAATGCATATTATAATATCATCAACTCAGCTACTACTTGCTTTAGGTAATAAAAGAGCCCTGTGTGGTGAGCCCATGATACGAAGACTGTTTTAACATGACTAAAACACTAAAGACTTACTGGGGTCACTGAACCATAGGTCATAAGAGCACCTTCATGTCCATCATTATGGGTGTAATTGTTTCCAGACACACAACCCACTCATGGTCACCCTCTCGCCTTGTCAGCACCCACATTTCCCTGGAATGAACGGTAGGTTTTCCTCGGAAGCTAAAGTTCCAGCCATGGCTGATGGTGAGCAGCTCTACTGTTTTCATCTCCTGAAACAAGTGGCTAATGGCAGCATGGCCCTGGGGTGTCACACATCTGTTTGAGCTCATTGCTTATTCTTGTCAGTATCTGGGGTTGTCTGGAGTCGAGCTTTTCTCATCGTTGAGGCCAAAACCTCCATTCTGCTTTGGTTAGTGCCAAGTTTGTCCAGATCCTGATGATCACAGTTGGTTCAGAATTTTACATTTATGTTAACATTGACTTACCTTTACTAATGTCTGCAGCTTAACCCTGAGTAGTTAATACTCTGAGTAACCACTGAGCACTGAGGTGAGCTTTGTCCTGTAATGACTACAGAGGATTTCTGAAGGAAATCTCAGTGAAGTCCCTAATGCCTGAAGTTCCTATTGGGCTGGCTAACAAGATGTATATGTGGGATGAGAAAGTACAGAACATCTACTTTTTAAAGCCCTCATAACAATTGAAATTACATAATTATTTATAATAATTCTTTGCTTAAGACTGTCTTCCACAGATTCTAAAATCCCTATCTGTCTTAAAGTCTAGCTTGCCTAGAATATGGGAAATGCTCAACAAATACTTGTTGAATGCTGTAGGAAAGAGGTGCAATAGAAATTAGAAAAGGTAAGGATCTGTACCAGACCCCATTGACTAGTTCCCAATCATTTATTTATTTCCTCTTTCTTATTAGCTGTGGCAGACACTAAGATGTTTCATTCACCACCCATTCTATCTCCCTTCTAGCTTAGCCTCTTGTGCTATAGAGGCTGGAAAGCTAGAAAATTTCCCAGACTCCTTTGCAGTAGGGCTCTATTGGTGATCTAGATCCTGGTAGGTAAGACCTGGATATAGAAGTGAGTGCTGTGTGTTGGGGAATGGAGGTGGGGGGACTGTGTGCCAAGGGCAACTGGATCTTCTCATGCAGAAGACTGTATTTTCCAAAAATGGCCGTTATCTATCGGTTCTCGTGTGCTCTTCCAGAATTTGCTACTGCCTCCTCAAGAGTTGGATTCCATTTCCCTTCTCCTTGAAGCTGGTAAGACTTTGTGACTGCCTTGATGAATAGAATGCAGTAGAAGTGACACTGCATGACTTCTGAGGCTAGGTCATGAAAATAGATGCGACTTTCATCTGTCATCTCTGTCTCTCTGTCTCTCTGTCTCTGTCTCTCTGTTTGCCATTGAAACACTTTATCACAACCATGGTGTGATGAAGCCCAGGCCATGAGGAGAAGCCACAGGAAGCTGAGAGGTTTTTGGGAAAGGTTTTTCACTTCTAATAAATGGCCCCAGGAAGAGATGTTTTCTCTTCTTTGTCCAGCTGTGATGCCTGGAAACTTCTGTGACCATCTTTTTAAAAAAGATTTTATTGGAGAATTGGGGGAGGGGAACAGCGATGGGGAGTCAGGGAAAGGGGACAGACAAGTTGCTGTCCTTCTGTTCTTCAGTCTAGTTGTGGAGGACGTCGCTTCACTGGCCCATATTGGTATTATTATTGCGCTCTTCCCGGGTGAGGCAGTTGCTTGCCGGCCATTAGACGACAGCTCACGAAAGCACATGCCAGCTGTCAGCTAACCCCACTGCAGCCTACGCTGTCGCCAGTGACTCACAGCAGCCCAGCTCCAGGTGGAGCTGTTGTTCACCAATCTTAGCTGTAGAGGGCGCAGCATCTGTGACCATCTTGCCACCAGCCGACACAAAGAGTGAGGCAGTTGTCAGAAAACCATGGAGAGGAAAGCTGGGGTGCTGAAGAATCCTGTCTGGAATCCTTTCTTTCCATTTTTGGGCTTCCTGATATGTAAGATAATAAACTCCCTTACACGTTAAAGATACTTGGAGTTGAGACTTTCTGTTACTTGGAGCTGAAAACATCCCATTTGATCCGTGGTAGCTGTAGTCAATTCCTGCCTTCTCTGTGTTCTGGGGATCCATCTAGCTACAGAAACTCCAGTGGGCCAGGCGGGGGCAGAGCTGTGCTCTGGAAGTCAAGTCGGAAACTTCTGTGGCTTGGTCCATTTTCTAGAAGTCTTCATAATTTCAGCAGGACCTGCTTTTTCCTTTCTTCTGAACCTTTTTTGTACTTTAGAGGTTATTTCCTGGGACTGAGAAGGAAGAGAAAAGGGGGTGACAGAACAAAGAAGCCTTGCTAAAAACACAACAAAAAGTAGCAAACTAGCAAAACAAGCAAAAACAAACTCAGGTACAGACAACAGAAAAGTGGTCACCAGAAGGAAAAAAGGGTCAGGGGAGAGTGTTAAATATATGGTGACAGAAGGCAACTAGAGTTCGGGTGGTAAGCATACAATAGAGTACACAGATGTTGAATTATAATCTTGTACATGTGAAAATTATATAATGTTATTAATCAATGGTACCCCAATAAAATTAAAAAAACAAAACAAAACAAAAAGCTAAACCCTAAAGTTTCCCAGATAGTTTTGATCAATAAGACACAAATTAAATTAAGGAAGGAAGATTTGCTTTTTTTTCTTCCTGCCTAGATCATGATAACTAGAGTTGCAGCAGGCCTATAACATGAGGAAAAGGCCAAGAGAAACAGAGATGCAGGTGTGGCATTTTTGAACCACTAATGCAACACTACTCCCAACCTCTCTGGTTGTGTGTTGGAAAAATAATAATGCACCCTTACATATCTGTTATTCTCAACTGAATGTAAGTCCTAACTTATAAACTATCCTTCTCCTGGGACTGGGCAGGTAGCTGAGAACATTCCTTTCCTTCCTTCCTTCCTTCCTTCCTTCCTTCCTTCCTTCCTTCCTTCCTTCCTTCCTTCTCCCCCCCCCCCTTTGTCTCTCCTCTCCTCCATTTCTGCCTTCCCCATTGAGCCTGTACTATGCATGCACCAAGCTTGGGACCATGCCCTGGGAGAGGGGGAGTGAAACTTCAGGTGCCCTAGGGAGAGCCTGCCACCTGCCCTGTGAGAAATGATCTTATCCCCAGAGGTAAGCGTTGGCAAAATCCCACCTCTGCATGTGGATTCTCTCTTCTTAGGAAGACAGGAGCTAGAGAGGGAAGAGTCAGACAGACCTGGATTTGAATCCCAGCTCTGCTACCTGTTGGCTGTGAGATCTCAGGTAAATCACTGAGCATAAGTATGAACTCTCTTGTGCAATAAATTGTCGCAAGGAGTAAATGATACAGCGGTAGCTCACTCATAGTGAGTGCTTATTCTGAGCCAGGTGAGGTTCAAATGAGGGTTATATTGCTAAGAAAGGAAGAGGAGGGGATGGGTATTGAGTAGACATCTGGCAGTCTCTGCCATGAATGGGAAAATAAGACCTAATTCCTGATTGCTAGTTGAAGCAGAGCAGTCCTTCCAGATCTGGGATTGCCGGCACACCCTCTTGGCTCCCTTTGTTTTGGGAATGAGAAGCTTCCCCCACCATTGCTCCTCCCCCCACCGTGTGTGGGGAGTGCTGTCCTCACTCAGCTCATGTGCTCAGGGCCCCATGATTCTGGCAAGATGATTGGAGAGAATCCATGTGTCTGGGGACAGCTGGACCACAGTGTCCCTGCCCTGGCTGCACACCTGTTAGAAACTATAGTTAGAACAGTACATCTTGGAGCAAGGATAAAAGAGAAGCCAAAGAAGAAAAGGAAAAAAGGAAAGACACAGCCCAGAAAATGGGATGTTACTTCCAGCGGCAAAGCCTTGGTGTTCTCAGGGCTGGTCCTTAGGAAGAAAGAATGGCCCGTGGGTGCTCATGGGGTCAGCCTAGAATTAGGAAAACCAGCTGTGCTGGCGTAAAGGCTTGTCCTGAGAAGCCCTAGAAAAGCCCCTCTGCATGCCAGGCTCCGAAACCTTTTGATTGTGGCTCCCACAGACAGGACATAAGGCTTTGGGTTCTCTTCTCCCCTCAAGGTTTCACTGGGTGAAAACTCAAGGTTACAAAAAAGGGAAGAAATCAAACAAGCTGGATTTATCATGCTGCCAGCAGTATCAATGGTTCACTTAGTAGTTACTTTCAAAGAACAGAAACTAAAGAATAGATTTTTGTATTACAAAATAATTTCTTAAAAACTTAAAAATCACTCAATAATTTTACTTTACTTCTTACAGTAGCCAATACACAGAAGCAGTCCAGCACAAATGAAATGTTCCCCTGGGGCTGGCCGAGTGGCTCAGTTGGTTAAGAGTTGGCTTGGGAGTGTGAGCTCTGATCAACAGGTCCACTGGTTTGGTTCCCACATGGGCCAGTGGCGCTGCGTCCTCTACAGCTAAGATGGTGAACAACAGCTCGACCTGGAGCTGCGCAGCAGTGAGTAGCCAGCAATGGCATAGGTTGCAGTGGGGCTACAGTGGGCTGCCGTGAGCACAATGAGTGGCTGGCAGCAGGCAAGAGCTGCTGAGAGCTGCCATGAGCTGCCGTGCGCTGCTGTGAGCCACTATGAGCGGCCGACCAATGGTCGGCGACCAACTGCCTCAGCCAGGAAGAGCGCAATGATCATAATGCCAACACGGGCCAGTGAAGTGACATCCTCAACAACTAGACTGAAGAGCCAAAGGACAGCAACTTGTCTGTTTCCCTTCTCCAATTCCCCAACGCTGTTCCCCTCTCCCAATTCCCCAATAAAATCTTTTTTTTAAAAAAGTGACACGTTCCCCCACAGGCAATAGGGATGTGAGTGACTCTCAGTGGAGCACCAAGCTTACATGGTCTCGGTGTCTATTATAGGAAGATTATAGGTTAAAAATTATTGATGCAAATCTGATCATTATCGACTGCACCATTAAACTAACAACCGACAAAAACCAAAATGGATAATGTTAAAGCTAAACTCAAAGAGGCTTTTATGATAAAAACAACAAGGCCATCAGTAATGAAAAAAGTCATAGCCAGTTCAGGGTAACACTGATGAAATACTGACCATGTGTGCTTCCCCCAAACTGTGAAACTCTAACCATCTACAAGTGTGTCTGTAAGGTAGGAGTTTGACAACATTGCTAAGTGTCATGTGGCAGCCAGATCCCTCGCATAGGACACAGTTAGAGACCTGGGACCTTTTAAAGTGTGAATAGCACATCATAGTAACCTTTCATGCTCACTCTTTAGGTTACTAGTAAGTAACCCTTAGTTATTCCAAAATACCAGAGTCTATAGAAGCATGAATTACTTGACTGTAAAAACTGAAGAAAGAATGTGCACTTTTGGGTCCCTGTGACCCATTGTGGGAGCCCTTGTGGCCTTGCAGGGAGCTTTTGGCCAATTATGGAAACTGCTTTGAGAAGTAGGTCTTGCCTCCTGGAGTCCCATCCTACTTAAGTATCTCTTCTCAGTTTTATCAAAACAGTGTCTCCTCACCACATTGTTTCCGTTCGCACACAAACAGACTGGAGTGATGCCTACCTTAAACCTTGCTTCCTTGACCTCACATCCCCTCCAGCCACCACTCCAATGCTCTCCTTGCTGCTGCAACAAAACTCCTCCAAAGAGTTGTCTATATTCTGTGTCCCCAATTCTCCCATCCATATTGACTATTCTAAAAGACTTTTGTCCCTGTCATTCCCCTGAAACCGATTTTGAAACAGTTGCCATTGACTTCCATAGTAGATGCCCTTGTCATTCTGTTAGTGTCCTTGGGAGGCTAAGCAGCTCATGCCTATGTGCCTGAGACTTTCTCAGGTTTTAAAACAGAAAGTCTTGCATTCCAGGAACTGCCTCAGTTCTGGGCAAATCCAGACAGTAAGTCACCCTTCCTTGATGACTTCCATGTTGCTGAATCCATTGATGAGGTACTTTTCTCATTTGACTAGACAGAAACCTTAAAAAACAAACTCACTGAGATATAATTTGCATACAATAAACTGCATATATTTAAAATGCATAGGGCCAGCCGAGTGGCGTGGTGGTTAGGCGCTGGCTTGGGAGGCCAGCGGCTCCGGTTTGGGTCCCACATATGAGGGTCAGTGACACTGCCCTCAAAAAAAATAAAAATAAAAATAAAAATAAAATAAAATGCATAAATGAATATCTTTTGACACATGTATATACCCATGAAACCATTACAGCATATCTATCACCCCAAAAATTTTTTCATGCCCTTTTGCAACCCCTCTCTCCTGCCTCTCAAACCTGACCCAACACCCAATCTACAGATGTATTAGTTATCTGTTGCTGTGTGAAAAATAACCCCCACATTTATTAGCTTAGAACAACACATTTATTATCTCTCATTTTGCATGGGTCAGCAATCTGGGCAAAATTTACATGGGTGCCTCTGCCTCAAGGTCTCTCCCAAGGTTGTAACCAAGGTGTCAGCCAGGGCTGTTGTCTCATCTGACAGCTTGACTGGGGAAAGATCTGCATCCACACTCATTACATGGTTGTCGGCAGGATTCAGATCCTCACAAGCTGTTGAAAGGAGGAATTTAGTTTTTTTATTAGCTCTTAGCTGGTGGCCTCACTCAGTTCCTTGTTATATGGGCCTCCCCTTAGGGCAGTTTACAACATGGCAGCTGGCTTCATCAGAGAGAGAGAGAGAGAGAGAGAGAGAGAGAGAGAGAGAGAGAGAGAGAGAGAGAGAGAGAGAGAGACCATTTCTTTATAAACTAATCTCAAAATTGAAATCTCATCATTTTTGCCATATTCTGTTCATTCCATATGAGTAACTAGGTCCAGCACACTCTTAAGGGGAAGGAATGACACAAAGGTGTGGCTAGCTGGAGGTAGCAATCATAAGAAGCCATTTTAGAGATTATCTATCACACCAAACAATCATTGATTGATATGCTTTCTGTGACTATAGATTAGTTTACATTTTCTAGAATTTTATATAAATGGAATCATACAGTATGTATCTTTTTTGTGTACCTTCAGCATAATTATATTGAGATTCACTTATGTTTATTGCATCTATCAACTGTTCATTATTTTTATTGTGGAGTATTCCCTTGTATGGTTACACTGCAAATTATTTATCCATTTACCTATTGATGGACACTTGAGTCATTTACAGTGTTGGGCTGTTACAAATAAATCTTCTGTGAACATTCATTTGTAAGCCTCTGTATGGATATATGCTTTCATTCTCTTGGGTAAATATTTGGAAGTGAAAGGCTAGAACATATGGTAGGTATATACTTACCTTTTAAAAAAACTGACAGCCTGTTGGGCTGGCCGAGTGCCATTTTGGTTGGGAATTGTCTTGGGACCCCAGCTCTGAGCAGCAGGGCTCCGGTTTGGATCCCGCATAGAGGGCCAGTGACGCTGCACCCTCTACAGATAAGATGGTGAACAACAGCTCCACCTGGAGCTGGTCTGCCGTGAGTTGCCAGCGACAGCGTAGGCTGCAGTGGGGCTGGCCGGCAGCAGGTGTGCACGCTCATGAGCTGCCGTGAGCAGCCATCCCAATGGCCGTGAGCAACTGCCTCACCTGGGAAGAGCGCAATGATAGTACCAACATGGGCCAGTGAAGTGACATCCTCCACAACTAGACTGAAGAACAAAAGGACAGCAACTTGTCTTTTCCCCTTCCCCGGTTCCCCAATGCTGTTCCCCTTACCCAATTCCACAATAAAATCTTTAAAAAAAAATACATAAAAATAAATAAAAAAATGAAAAACTGAGAGCCTGTTTTCCAAAATGGTTGCACTATTTCACCTTCCCATTGGCAGTGTATGAGAGTTCCAGTTTCTCTGCATCCTTGCCAACACTTGTTGTGGTCAGTTTTTTTTTTTTTAGCCGTTTTAATAGCTTTATAGTAATATCTCATTGTAAATTTAATTTGCACTTCCCTAATGATTAATGATGTTTAAAATCTTCATGTGTTCATTTGCTATTAATATCTATTCTTTGGTGAAATGTCTTGTAAAAATCTTTTGCCCATTTTTAATTAGGTTGTTTTCTTATTATTTAGTTTTGAGAGTACATTGTATATTCTGGATACATGACATTTAGCAGGCAAATGATTTATAGATCTTTTCTTTCAGTTTGTCATTTGTCTTTTGTTCTCTTATAGTGTGTTTCAAAGAAAAGAAAAAATTAATTTTGAGGAAGTCCAATTTATCAGTTTTTCTTTTACAGATTTTACTTTTGGTGTCATATCTAAGAAGCCTTTTCCTAACCTAAGGTCATAAAGATTTTTTCCTGTTTTCTCCTAAAAATTTTATAGTTGTAGTATTTACATTTAGATCTATGATTAATTTTGAGTTAATTTTTATAATTAGTGCAAAGGATCAAAGTTCATTTTCATGCACGTGGAGAACCAATTGTTTCTGTATCATTTATTGAAAAGAGTATCTTTTCTCCATTGAATTGCCTTTGCACCATTGTTCAAAATCAATTGTCCATATATGTGTGGATCTATTTCTAGATTCTATTTTCTCTTTCATTGATTTATTTGCCTCTCTTCACAGCAACACTTACCTTGATAACTGTAGCTTTCCAGTAAGTTTTAAAATCAGGCAGTATTAGTTTTCCCACTTTTTTCTTTTTTTACAATTTTGTTTGGCTCTTCTAAGTCTTTTGTATATCAAAATGAATTTTAGAATCAGCTTGTCAATTACTACAAAAAAAAAATCCTCCTGGCAGTTTGGTTGGGATTGCTTTGGATCTATACATCATTTGGGGGAGAATTAACATCTTATCGAATCTTCCAATATATGAGCACCATTTACTTATATTTTCTTTACTTATATTCTCTCCATTTACTTATATTTTCTTTAACTTTTATTAGTGATGTTTTGTAGATTTCAGTGTTCAGGTCTTTCACATCTTTTGTCACATTTACCCCTAAGTATTTCATATTTGTTTATGCTATTGTAAATGGCATTTAAAAATTTCAACTTTTGATTGCTCATTGCCAATATCTAGAAATATAACTGATTTTTGTTTTGATCTGGTATTCTGCAATTATGCAAACTTACTTATTAATTGTAATAGCTTTTTTTTGTAAATTCTATTAGGTTTTCTAAGTAGGAGATTATGTCATGTGCAAATAAAGACTAGATGCCTTTTATTTTTCTTCCTTGCCGATTGCATTGGTCAACACCACCGATATAACTTTGAATAGAAGTAGTAAGAGCAGGCATCCTTGCCATATTCCTGATGTTAGGGGGAAGGCATTCTGTCCATAATCATTAGATGATATTAGCTATAGGTTTTTCATAGACTTTCCTTATCAAACTGAAGAACTCTCTTTTATTCCTACTTTGCTGAGAGATTTGTTTTTTAAATCATAAAAGGATATTGGATTTTGTTAAATGCTTTTTCTGCATCTATGAATATGATTATATTTTTTGTTTGTTAATATGACTCATATAACTGTAAGAAAAAAAACTCAGGACAGTATGAAAAAGGAAAATTATGAGTCAATATCACATGAATAACAAAATAGAAATCCTAAACAAAACAGTTACCAAACAGAATCCCACAATGGGTAAAAAGATAATGCATCATTATCGAATTGGATTTATCCCAGGAATGGAAGATTGACTGAATATTGGAAATATATATATATATATATATATATATATATATATATATATATGAGATTTTATTGGGGAATTGGGGGAGGGGAACAGCGTTGGGGAACCGGGGAAGGGGAACAGACAAGTTGCTGTCCTTTTGTTCTTCAGTCTAGTTGTGGAGGACATTGCTTCACTGGCCCATGTTGGTATCATCATTGCGCTCTTCCCGGGTGAGGCAGATCGGTCGCTGGTCTCTGGACGGCCGCTCACAGCGGCTCCTGGCAACTCATACCAGCTGCCAGCCACTCACTGTAGCCTATGGCAGCCCAGCTGCAGCCGGGGCTGCAGCTACCCATCGCCAGAGACTCACAGCAGCCCAGCTCCAGGTTCATCATCTTAGCTGCAAGGGCAGTGTCACTGGCCCTCATATGTGGGACCGAACCGGGGCCGCTGGCTTTCCAAGCCAGTGCTTAACCACCGCGCCACTCGGCCGGCCCCCAGAAATATTTTTAATGAGGCAGATAGAGATTTATTTTTGTTTTACTTGCTTCATTTTAGTTCTGATTTTTAGAGATTAATTTCAAAATGAAATTTTATCTTATAATTATGGAAAATATTTACATGGTTCCAAAGTAAAAACTCCAAAACAAGGTATTCAAAGAAGTCCAGCTTCCTTGTTCCCTCCACTACACTACTTTTCCTCCTTCTGTTTTTACGTAATAATTTTTTAAAATGGAATTCAACTTGACTCTAAGCCCCCATTTTTAAAAAAAAAAACTTTATTGGGGAACAATGTGTTTTTTCAGGGAACAATGTGTTTTTTCCAGGACCCATCAGTTCCAAGTCAAGTTGTTGTCCTTCAATCTTAGTTGTGGAGGGTGCAGCTGATCTCCAAGTTCAGTCACTATTTTCAATCTAGTTGCAGGTGGCTCAGCCGATCATCCCAAGCGGAGGTCGAATGGGCAACCTTGTTGTTAAGAGCACGCATTCTAACCAACTGAGCCATCCGGCTGCACATCCGCAGCTCAGCTGCAGCTCAGCTCAAGTCATTGTCTTCAATCAAGTTGCAGAGGGTGCAGCTCACTGGCCCATGTGGGAATTGAACCAGCAACCCTGTTGCTCAGAGCACACACTCTAACCAACTGAGCCACTCAGTTGCCTCAGTAATCATTTTATTTTGAATGTTATGATTTATCTTTCCATTAAAAATTTAATTATTTCCCACTCCTTTTTAGATAAATGGTAGTATACTATACACACTTTTACCATCTTACTTTATTTAACAATATGTCTTTGAAACCTCTCTTTAGTTATATATAGAAATGGTTCTCATTTTTTTTTTTTTTTTTAAAGCTGAGCCATCCTGCCACCTGTTGGCAGCTCAACGGCAACTCAGCTTGGGCTGGCATTGAACCGCCGTTGCTCAGAGCTCAGCTCGCACTCTTGAGCGAGCTCTTAACCAACTGAGCCACTCGGCCGGCCCTTCTCATTCCTTTTTACAGCTGCATATTATTCCATTATCTAGAGACACCGTGGTCTACTCGACAATCTCTTATTTTCGGGTGAGTGGGGCCTTTGCATTTACAAATAGCTCTGTAATGAATAGTCTTGTACATGTGTCTTTTTGTATTTTTGCCATTTATCCATGGGATAGATTCCTGAAAGTGGGATTGTTGGGTCAAAGAGTGAATGCTTAGATAATTTGCCTAATTCCTTTCCACAGGGATTGTGCAGTTTTGCTTCCCCACCACCAAATTATGAAAGTGTCTATTTCCCAGAGCTTCATTAACAGAGTATACTATCAAAATTTGGGTTGCCAGTCTAATTGGTGAGAATGAAATCTCAGTTTGCATTTCTCTTATTATAAGCAAGTTTGAGCATCTTTTCATACACTGGGTTGTCGGAAAAGTCATGATGCATTTTTGCAATGAAAAACATAGAAAATATACATCATGACTTTTCTGACAACTCAATAGTTAAGAGCCATTTGCATGTCTTCTCTGTTAATGGTTTGTTAGTATCTTTTGCTTATTTTGGTATATACAGAAGGTGCCAAAAAATGTGTACACATTTTAAGAAAGGAAAACTGTATTAAAATTTTAATACTCAATATATACTGATAACAAAAGATGACTACAAATCACGTTTGACTTTTGCAATTACAAAAGGTGTTCCAAGTGGTTGCCATCAGCTTCCAGACACTTTTGATTATAGGGAACTACTGCTTGAGCAATGTTGACCAAAGTGTCCACTTGTATACATTTTTGTTGGCACCTCTAGTAGTTGTAATCTTCTCTTAGAAACTTTAAAAAATATATTAGGGCTATTAGCTCTCTGTAATACAAATTGAACATATTTCCCAGTGTGTTGGTTCAGACTTTTTTTCTAAACAACAAGAAGTCTAGAGGTAGGTGGCTGTCAGCTCGGCTCAGGGGCCCAACGATGTCAAGGCCAGCCTATCTGAGATTCTCTAGGCGTCTCCCTTAGAGTCACATTATGACTACATTAAAGGCAGGTAAAATGAGGAGAGGATGGATTCAGAGACTTCTGTCCCTTTCATTAGGAAGGTGAAAGCTTCCTCAGAGGCCCTCAACAGATTTCATTTATATTTTATTGGCCAGAACTAGGTTATATACCTCTCACTCCCAGCTTCAGAGACAGCTGAGAAAGAAAATACCTGTTTTTTCCAGACCTTAGAGTGCAAGTAGACAAAGAGAAGGAGGTTGGAATGCTTGTTTAGCTGGCCAACAAACTACCACAGATAGGAATGGGCAAGTTTAGCTCAAATGAAAGATTCGTGCTTTCCCCCATTCTGTGACATGTGCAAATTCACAGAGAACCAGTAGTTGAGCTCACAGCTCCAAAAGGGAATTCAGTCTTGGATACATCAGTAGAGGTTTAGCGTCTGCAGTGAGGAAGGTAAGAGGACATCTAGAGACCTGTGTTCCACCATAGGAGCCTGTCTTGAAGGAACGCTGCTAATGGGAGCATGTCCAAAGAACAGCCAGGTGAGGAGAGTGAGGGCCCCAGAAACCTTACCTGTCAAAAATAACTGGCAAGATTTGGAAATGTTGTATAAGAAAAGATATCAAACGGAGCAAGATATGAGGTCTGACAATCAAGTTCGTGAACTTGTTGCAATGATTTTGCTAACCTTCTTTGATATCAGAGGGATTACTCATCAGGAATTTGTACTGACTGGACAAACAGTTAACCAAGTTTACTATTTGGAAGTGCTGAAAAGGCTGCATGAAAAAGTTAGACGACCTGAACTTTTTGCCAAGAATTCATGGCTCTTGCATCACAACAATGCACCAGCTCACACAGCACTGTCTTTGAGGGAGTTTTTAGCCAGTAAACAAATAACTGTATTGGACCACCCTCCCTACTCACCTGATCTGGCCTCCAATGACTTCTTTCTTTACCCAAAGATAAAGGAAATATTGAAAGGAAGACATTTTGATGACATTTAGGACATCAAGTGTAATATGACAACAGCTCTGATGACCATTCCAGAAAAAGAGTTCCAAAATTGCTTTGAAGGGTGGAGTAGGCACTGGCGTTGGTGCATAGCTTCCCAAGGGGAGTCCTTCAAAGGTGACTGTAGTGATATTCAGCAGTAAGGTATGTATCACTTTTTCTAGGATGAGTTTGCAAACTTAATTGTCAGACAGACCTCTCATATCTCATTGGAAACATAAAAGACTGGCATATGGAAAAAAATATGTTTGATGTGTGGTGACAGTTGGTGCATATTAGAGTGATGCAGGTTTCAATTGATTTTAAACTAATTGATTTTTCACTAATTTGGGATGGGTTGCTTTATGAGGTAGTGAACTTCTTATCTGCTGTGTCATCAGTCTTGCTCTCAGGTTTTATCCTCCATGGCTATGCCAATGATTCTCCAATATGGGTCCCTAATTCTGTCCTCTCTCCTAGGTTTTCAAGGCTCCAGACTCCTGTCTTCCCCACCCCACAGTGAAGCTCATTCTTATGTAGAGCTGGATCAATTAAAATCTAACCAGGAAATAGAAACCACTTGAATATTTAAAATAAGGGAATTTAATGAGGGAATTTGTTAAACAAATGATAGAAGGGGCAAAAAATTAAACATAGGACAGTGAGTCAACTCAAAGATTAATAGCAGAAGGAAGCATGTTACCCCCTAGGCTGGAGGGTTGCCCAAGAAAAAATTTGAACCACAGGGGCTTGTCTGGCAGGAGCTGGAGGGATGGAAAATGCACAGCAATTGCCAGAGATTCAATTAAAGAGAGGCAGAGGGAGAGACAGCCTGGCTCCCCACCACTCCCAGCCAATTTCCTGTCAGTGCTCCCAGTGGCCAAACACCATCAGAAGCCAGATGCCACATAAACCTGGGAAACACAGCCCAGCAGAGGAAGAGAAAGGTGAAGGGAAACGGGCAGATGACAAGTACACAAGTAAAGGAAGGGTAGAAGGGTCTTTTGGATTTGTGTTCTTTCCTCCCTCTGTATCCCGGGCCTGAGGCTGGAGAGAGAGAGAGAGAGAGAGAGAGAGAGAGAGAGAGAGAGAGAGAGAGAGAGAGAGATCTGGGAAAGCTGCATAAAGTAAGCATATGGGTCAGAGTCCAGCAGTTGGCTTCCAGTGTTTCAAATAAGCAGCAAATGCTGCTTGACCAAAGATGCTTCCCAGGAAAAACAATAATTGGGTTGGGTTTTGGAGGATGAATATGAGATCTTTAGGTAGATAGTGTAGAAAGAAGAATGCCCAAAGGTAGGGAAAACCCATGATGTACTTTGTGAACTACAAACAATTCAGTGTGCAGCCCTAGGTGTGAAGGTAATGGATTGGTGAAATGTAAAATAAAGGAAGTAAAATAAAATAAGCTGTGAACAAATTTTGAATGGGGTAAGGAAGATGGAGAATCTTAACCCTCTGATTAAGAATTGGAGAGGATGGGGCCGGCCGAGTGGCGCATTGGTTAAGCGCTGGTTTTGGGATGCCAGCGGCCCCGGTTCGGATCCCACATGAGGGCCAGTGACACTGCCCTCTACAGCTAACAACAGCTCCACCTGGCTGGGGTGCGAGCCCCGGTGATGGTGTGGGCTGCAGCCCCTGCTGCAGTGGGCTGCCATAGGCTACAGTGAGTGGCCCGCAGCCAGCATGAGCGGCTGGCAGCCAAGCGTGAGCTGCCAATAGCCGCGATGAGCGACATCCAGAGGCCAGCGACCGATCTGCCTCATCCGGGAAGAGCGCAATGACGATACCAACAGTGAAGCAACATCCTCCGCAACTAAACTGAAGAACGAAAAGACAGCAACTTGTCTGTTCCCCTTCCCCGATTCCCCAACGCTGTTCCCCTCTGCCAATTCCCCAATAAAATCTTTAAAAAAAAAAAAAAAAAGAATTGGAGAGGATGGTGGTGTCATTAAGCATAATGATGAGAGGGACTACCTGAGCTGTAGGTCGGTGGTGGTTGCGAAGGTGGGGGTGGGCTGGGGATAATTAGTTATGTGTGTGTGTATATATTTAAATACTAATAATAACAATAATAATTTTTTAGTTTCAGTTGTACAAAACAAGTAATAGTTACACATTTACACTCTTTACAAAGTGATAATCTCCCAATTTGTTACCCCTCTGACATCGAATATATCTGTTACAATTCCATTGACTATATTCCCTACGTTGTACTCCACCTCTCGTGAATTAATATATATATATATATATATATATATATATATATATATTATAGTTGACATTCAATTTTCAACTTCAGCTTCAGGTGTACAGCGCAGTGGTCAGGCATCTACACAGTCTATGACGGTTTTCCTAATAAGTGTATGCCCATCTGGCACCCTACATGATGTTTACTACATTATTTATTATATTCCCCAAATTGTATTTCATGTCCCCATAGCTATATTGTGGCTACCAGTTTGTACTTTCTAATCCCTTTTTCTTCTCCTACATCCCCACCCTCCCTCCCTACCATCAGTTATTTTTCCCCTATATCTCTGAGTCTATTTCTGTTTTGTTTGTTCATTTACTCTGTTCTTTAGATTCCATATATACATGAGATCATATGGTATTTGTCTTTCTCTGTCTGACTTATTTCAGTTAGCATAATATTCTCTAGGTCCATCCATGTCATTGCAAATGGTAAGATTTCGTTCTTATTTATGGCTGAGTAATACTCCATTGTATAAATGTACCACAGTTTCTTTA
The DNA here is from genome assembly GCA_033961575.1 of Aselliscus stoliczkanus. Classification (NCBI taxonomy): domain Eukaryota; kingdom Metazoa; phylum Chordata; class Mammalia; order Chiroptera; family Hipposideridae; genus Aselliscus; species Aselliscus stoliczkanus. The sequence continues at coordinate 60,110,619 of CM066732.1, read as the reverse complement.
TCTAACCATCTATCAATGGGTGTTTGATTGTTTCCATATGTTGGCTATTGTGAATAGTGCTGCAGTAAACATAGGGTTGCATATACTTTTTCAAATTAGTGTTTTGGATTTCTTTGGATAAATACCCAGGAATGGAATTGCTGGGTCATCAGATAGTTCTATTTTTAATTTTGTGGGGAACCTCCATACTGTTTTCCATAGTGGCTGCACCAATTTGCAATCCCATCAACAGTGCACAAGGGTTCCCTTTTCTCCACATCCTGGCCAGCACATCCTGTTTGTTGATTTATTGGTGATGGCCATTCTGAAAGGTGTGAGGTGATATCTCATTGTGGTTTTTATTTGTATTTCTCTGACGATTCGTGATGTTAACTGTCTTGTCATATGTCTATTGACCATCCGTATGTCCTCTTTGGAGAAATGTCTATTCAGTACCATGCCCATTTTTCAATTGGATTGTTTGGGGTTTTTTGGTATTGAGCTGTGTGAATTTTTTATAAATTTTGGATATTAACCACTTACCAGATACATTATTTGCAAATATCTTCTCCCATCCAGTAGGTGTCTTTTTGTTTTCTTGATGGTTTCCTTTGAAAAATTTTTTAGTTTGATGTAGTCCCATTTGTTTATTTTTCTTTTGTTACCCTTGTCCAAGGAGATATATCAGTCAAAATATTATTAAGGGTAATGTCTGAGAGTTTACTTCTTATATTTTCTTCTAGGAGTTTTATAGTTTCAGGTCTTACATTTAGGTCTTTAATCCATTTTGAGTTTATTCTTTTATATGGAGTAAGAAAGTGGTCCAGTTTAATTTTTTTTACATGTATCTGTCCAGTTTTTCCAGTACCATTTATTAAATAGACTGTCTTTGCCCCATTGTAAATCTTGCTTTCTTTGTCATAAATTAAATAAGCATATAGGCACGGATTTTTTTTCCTAGGCTGTCTATTCTGTTCCATTGATCTGTGTGTCTGTTTTTATGCAAATACCATGCTGATTTGATTACTATAGCCTTGTAGTATTATTTAATGTCAGGTAGTGTGATACCTCCCACTTTGCTCTTATTTCTCAAGATTGCCATGGCTATTCGGGGTCTTTTATGGTTCCATATAAACTTTAGGATTACTTGTTCTAGTTCTGTGAAGAAATGCTGTTGGTATTTTTATAGGGATTGTGTTAAATCTATATATTGCTATGGGTACTATGTACATTTTGTCTATATTAATTCGTCCTATCCATGAACATGATATGTGTTTTCATTTATTTGTATCTTCTTTAATTCTCTCTTCAATGTCTTATAATTTTCTGAGTACAGATCTTTTACTTCCTTGGTTAAGTTTATTCCTAAGTATTTTATTGTTTTTGAAGCAATCTTAAATGGGATTGTTTTTTTTTTAAACTGTTTTTTTTTTCTTTCTTTTTCTTTTTTTTCTTTTTTTATTAGTTTCAGGTGTACAACACAATGCAATAGTTATACTCTTTACCCCACAAAGTGAAAACCCCCCGCCCCCAGTTCGCCACCCCACTCTCCCCCCATATCATACATATCCATCACAACTCCCTTGACTCCCCTCCACAGTATACTCCACATCCCGTGACCATCCACATATTCAGTTGCAGTTGGCATACAATACTATGCAACATCAGCTTCAGGTGTACAGTGCAGTGATCAAGCCTCTACTCCATCCATGAAGTGGTCTCCCTAACAAGACATGTGACTAACTGACACGCCACAAAATTTTTACATTATTATATTCCTGGAACTGTGTTTCATATCCCTGTGGCAATATTGTAGTTGTCTATTTATGCTGTCTAATCCCTTCCCCTTCCCCCCATCCCCACTCCCCTCCCAACTAGCAACCCTCAGTTTTTCCTCTACATCTATGAGTCTCTTTACTTTGATCGTTCACTCACCTCTTCAGACTCCACACACAAGTGAGATCACATGATACCTGTCCTTCTCCGACTGACTTATTTCTCACAACATAATAGTCTCTTCACAACATTATCGATTACATTCCCAGAACTGCCCCCATATCCCTGTGGCAACATTGTAGTCCCACATACACTGTCCAAAACCTTCCCACTCTCCCTCTTCAACACTCCCTCCCAGCCAGCAAGCATCAGTTTTTCCTTTATATCTGCTTAATATGACTTCAATCTTCTTAAATTGTCTCTCTGGGCTAGCTTGTTTACCCCTTTCTTTTGTTTAAAAAAGCCCTTTTAACATTTCTTGCAATGCTGGCTTGGTGGTAATGAATTCCTTAAGCTTATTCTTTTCTGAGAAGCTCTTTATTTCTCCTTCAATTTTAAGTGATAGCCGTGCTGGGTAGAGCAATCTTGGTTGTAGGCCTTTATTTTGTGTCACTTTGAGTATCTCCTGCCACTCCCTTCTGGCCTGCAGAGTTTCTGTAGACAAGTCAGCTGTTAGTCTAACAGGAGTTCCTTTGTATGTAACCTGCTGTCTTTCTCTTGCAACCTCTGGGATTCTGTCTCTGTCTTTAACCTTTGCCATTTTAACTATGATGTGTCTTGGTGTGGACCTGTTTGGGTTCAGCTTGTTTGGAACCCTCTGCACTTCCTGGGCATGTATGTTGATTTCCTTCACCAGGGTAGGGAAGTTTTCAGTCATTATTTGTTCAAATACAATTTCAGCCCCTTGCTTCTTCTCTTCTTCTTCTGGTATCCCTATGATTCGAAGGTGGTTGCACTTCACCTTGTCCCATAGGGCTCTTAAACTATTTTCATTGGTTTTTATTCTTTGGTCTTTTCGCTGTGCCAACTGGGTGAGTTCTGCTATTTTATCTTCCAAATCGCTGATCTGCTTCTCTGCTTCATCTACTCTACTGGTGATTCCTTCGAGTGTGTTCTTCATTTCAGTTATTGTGTTCTTTAGTTCTAACAGGTTGCTTTTTATGGTTTCCCTATCCTTCTTTATGTCCTCGCTAAGTTCTTTAAACATTCTTATCATCAGTGTCCTAAACTGTGTCTCTGAAAGGTTGGATCCCTCCGTTTCATTTGGTTCCATTTCTGGAGATTTCTTCTGATCTTTTACTTGTGACATGTTTCTTTGTTTCTCCATTCTGGCTGTAGCTCTGGGGTTGCTTTGATGTATTAGATAGATCACGAGGAGAGCCCTGGCTGGATGACGCAGGCACACAGCTCACGGCCCAACACTCCCAGGAAAACTCCCAGTCTCAGCCTGTCCCAATCAGCCGCTTGCAGATCAGGCCGAGTAGCCCGACAACCAATCACCAGCCTGGCAACTCTGAAAGCGGAGTGCAGAGAGCGGGGACTCCAGGCGGCTTGCGCACTCCCGGGTCTCAGTGAGCAGCCTGTTGGAGCCGGAGGGCACCCGCCCTGCATTTCCCTGGCAACACAGTATAAGCCGGGTAGAGGGTGGGATCCAAGGCCGCAGGCGCGCGCATACTTCTGTGCCAATTCCACCAGACCAATTAGGTCTCGGACCTGATCCTTCATGGGAGGGCCCAAGCCCAACAAAATGGCGTCTTCCCTACACCACTCGAGTCCGCACCACAGGAACAACAGTTCAAAAACCTCCAGCCTTTGCACCAGAGGTACTCAGTTCAGTCCGTCCCCGCAGGCCCCCAGGTCCGGCTCACACAGCTACTCCCTCCACCAGGAACCAGGTAAGTGCTCACCGGCGAGCAAGCCCAGGTGCCGGCCCCACTGATTCTCCAGCTGCTCTTAGCCTCACCGAGCTGAGCAAAGAGAGTCCTCACTAATTTACTGCCAGGTGTCTTAGAACTTCTCTTCCCGGCAAAGGCGCTCTGGGCTGGAGAGCTTGGTGTGCGGCCGGAGGGTCTCTCCCCCAATCGGAGAAGCCTCCCCACAGCTGGGACCTCCCTCACGGGGTTCGCCCTCTCTTGTCTCTGCCCGTCCTACCAGACCCGACACGGCCTCCTCTTAAAGTTCTTTGTTTAGTGGTTCTGTTCCTCCAGTGTTCCGGGGACCTCCAGGGTTGAATGCTGTATAATTTGCTTGTAATTTTGGTGTGATCCTGGGAAGCAGTTAGCACAGTGTCTGTCTATTGCGCCATTTTACTGGAAGTCCCTACCCCATGTCTTTTGATTGGACCATTTAATCCATTTACATTTCAAGTTATTATTGATAGGTACTGGTTGTAGGTCTTTGTTTTTCATCACTTTGAATATTTCCTGCCATTCCCTTCTGGCCTGCGGTTTCTGTAGAAAAGTCAACTGATAGTCTTATGGGAGCTCCCTTATAAGTAACTAATTGTTTTTCTCTTGCTGCTTTTAGGATTCTCTCCTTGTCTTTAACCTTTGCTATTTTAACTATAATATGTCTTGGTGTGGGCCTGTTTGGGTTCATCTTTCTTTAAAAAGATTGTATTGGGAATTGGGGGAGGAGAACAGCATTGGGGAATCGGGGAAGGGAAACAGACAAGTTACTGTCCTTTCTGTTCTTCAGCCTGGTTGTGGAGGACGTCACTTCACTGGCCCATGTTGGTATTATCATTGCACTCTTCTGGGGTAGGCAGTCACTCGCTGGCCATTGGATGGCTGCTCATGGCAGCCCATGGCAGCTCATGTCTGCTGCTGGCCAGCCCCACTGCAGCCTACGCCGTGGCAGGCAACTCATGGCAGCCCAGCTCCAGATCAAGCTGTTGTTCACCATCTTAGCTGTAGAGGGTGCAGTGTCACTGGCCCTAATGTGGGATCTGTACCAGGACCCTGCTGCTCAGAGCTGGCATCCCAAGCCAACTCTTAACCAATGCGACACTCAGCCAACCCTAGGTTCATCTTGTTTGGAACTTGCTGTGCTTCCTGGGCTTGTATGTCATTTTTCTTCACCAGGTTAGGGAAGTTTTCAGTCATTATTTCTTCGAATGTTTCCCAATCGAGAAGGTATCTTCTCTGTCCCTTGCTCCTTCTCTACTCCTTCTTGCATTCCTATGATGCGAATGTTGTGCTTGATGTTGTTCCACAGGTGTCTTAAACTATTTTCATTGTTTTTTATTCTTTTTTCTTTTTGTTGTCCCGACTGGATGAATCTACTACTTTGTCTTCTAAATTGCTGATTCGATCCTCTGCTTCATCTAATCTGTTGGTGATTCTTTCTAGTGTATTCTTCAATTCAGTTATTGTATTCTTTATTTCTGGCTAGTTATTTTTCATTGTCTCTATATCCCTCTTTATGCCTGCCATCTCTTTGTTGAAATTCTCACTAAGTTCCTTCATCATTCTTATCATCAGTATTTTAAACTGTGTATCTAGTAGGTTGACTGCCTCCATTTCATTTAGTTCCATTTCTGGAAATTTCTTTTGTTCTTTTATTTGGGACATGTTTCTTTTGTTTCCTCATTCTGGCTGTCACTCTGTGTATGCTTCTATGTATTAGGTAGATCACTTATGTTTCTCAGTCTTTGCTAAGAGACCTTACGTAGTATGTGTCTTTTGTAGTTGAATTTCTGAGTCTCCCTAATCTCCTGTGAGTGTGTTCCAGTGGCGTGCCTTGTGTTGTGAGTATTCTCCTGTTGTAGTTGAACCTTGATTGCTTTGGGCACATCAGTGGATGTTATTGACTCCCAGGCTGACTAACTATAAGGATTGGCAATACCCACAGTGTATGAGCTGCTGTGTGTGGGCTCTTGTGCCTGTTGAGAATTCCCTTTGGGTGTGCCACTTGTAGGTCAAACCAAGTAGTGTTCTTGTGTGGTCTGAAGCTGGCCTCTGGGTGTATTGTTTCTGATATCTCTAGGGCAGAGCTCTTGTGCCGGGCAGTTTCAACCTTGCCTATTACTGGTCCATTGCTACCTGGTGGGTGCCTCAAAACTGTATGGGGTTGGCTGTTGCCCTTGCTGGACCTGGAGGCATGTGGGGGTGGTTTATCTGTGAAGTGAGGCTTGCTGCCACCATTATTGGGCCTGAGGCAGCTAAGCAAAAGGCCCAGGGTTGATACCTGTCAGTTGCCGTAAGGTCCAACTGTTGAAAGAGGATCCTTAGAAGCGTGTGTCTGGCTGGTTGACCTGGTGTTGAGAGTGCCCTCAGCCATGCAACACTAGCTGGGAGGGGTGGAGTTCAAGTGAGTCACGAAGCATGACCAGTGGTTTTTATAACGTTAATGCAGATTCAGATCTTACACCTGTACTTGGCCTGTGACCACCTTGTGTTGTGCCCTGAGGACACTGCCGCAAACCCCCACCTCAGGCTTGAAAATTCCTGTGAGCTGCTCCCAGGTTGTTGTGCTGCAGTTTGGGGGTCATTGTTCACCACCGAAATCTCCCCAGGCCATTTCATATTGTTCACTGCTGTAAAAAAAATTCTCCATGGTTTGTGGGGGCAGGGCTGGTCATCTAGGCACCCGGAGTGCCCCTGGCAAAGCAGCTGTAGATGGGCAGGATGGGATTACAGTAGCCTACAGGGTGTGGTCAGTGGTTTCTACAAATTCGGTGTAGCTTCAGCTCCAGACCGGTGCTGGGCCCAGGACCACCCCACAAAACAAAACAAAACAAAACAAAAAGCAAACCACCACCAACAAAAACCAAATGCACACACACTCAAAAACCACACAGAACAAACAATCAAAACAAACAAAATACAACAAAACAAAACAAGAAAACAAAAGTGAAACTAGCAAATGAAAAAAAACCACAGAAAAAAACCCACCAAAAAAACAAAACAAAGAAAAACAACAAAAAGAGCAGGAAAAAAAAAGAAGAAAGAGAAAGAAAAAGAAGAGAAAAGAAAGAAAAGAAAAAACAAAATACACTAAGTCCAGCCACTACCTGTCTAGGTTGCAGAGCAGGTCTTGACTGAATGCCCTCTAGCAGTCTCTGCAGGCCACTGGGGGTTGTCCTCTGCTATAAGCAGCTTGCAGAGGTGGGACCACCAGGTTCCCAGAGTGCTCCTGACAACGCAGCTCTAGGTGGGCAGGGGCAGGCTTCCAGTGTGCTATGGGGTGTGGTCAGTTGTTTCTACAGTCAGTGCAGTTTCTGCCCCAGCCTGAGAAAACACACTGAGAACACCATGGCCAGAGCTTCTGAAATCCCAAAGCTTACTCTAGAGCCCAATGTTGAGCCTGTGTGTCTCCGAGGTTCTGGTTACCCCACAAGGATCTGCCCAGAAAGGTGGGGGTGGGGTGGGATGTGGAAAGGTGGCCGGTGCTTGTGGCTCCAACCAGCCTAGAGCTGTCTTGTCCCCTCCCCAGCTCTTTCCCTGTCAATGTGCGGGACTGTTGGTGTAGTTCTCAGGGTTGTAGATATTTTGTTCTGTAGTCGACACTGCTACCTGTTTCTTCTGAAGCCCTCTTCTAACCCTAGAGAGATAGAGGGTGGGATGAGCTCTGTGAGGGTGGGAGGGAGGCAGCCAGGCTCTGTGTCTTTGTTTTCTGATTTTTCCCTGGCCAGGTGGGCTTAAACCACCAATCTCACCTAAGGTCTCTGCCTCAAACGCTGGATTCAGCCTCCTTGTATGCAGATCTCTCAGGCAGGACTGTGAGAAACAAGCGGCGCACCTGGAGCCTGAATTCTTCCCTCTTGTGAGGCTGTGGTTCCGGTCTGCATCCTGGGGGGCCCCTCAGCCCTCAGCCCACATCTTTGTACTTCCCCCATTCTTCCTTCCCCACTAGCCCGGTTTGCCCACCTTCAGCTGATTCACAGTGCGAGTCTCTTGGTTAGACTTGTATGATGTGCAGGGAGTCCTTTGTTGAATTATAGTTGTTCAATGTGTTCTAACTTCCAGAGAAGATTTCAAGAATCACTCCTCACGTTACCATTTCTGTGATGTCCAGTTAGTTATATTTTAGGCACGTCAAATTTGAGATTGTTATAGAGTATCAAGGTTGAGATGCCTGGAGAGTGTTTGAATGTACTAGCTGGAATCTTGGGGAACAAGTTTAGTCTGAAGATATCAACTGTGGAATCTTTGGAGGTTGGTTAGACCTTGGGAGTAAATTTATGTGACCATCCAAGGGAACTATGATAAGGAAGGAAGCATTATGGAAGAAGATGAATCCCTGGGAAAGGCCAAACTTTAAGGGGCAACAGAGGAAACAGAGGCAGGAAACATTCTGGGATGGAACAGTCAGAGAAGCTGGAGGAGACCCTAAAGAAAACTCTGTAAAAGGGAGTGGACCATTTTTTTTTCCTGCTGGGACCATGACTGACACAGGATTTGAATGAGTATACTGGGTTTGGCCATGAGGAATTCATGGGTTGCCTTGGTGAGAGTTGTGTTCAGGAGAGGGATAGTGTGGGAGCCAGGCTATAGTGGACAAAGGAGGTAAGGAAATGGGGTGAGGGAGACAGTTGGCTGTGAAAGATGGAGAAAAATATAAGGATAGCTTGAAGACACCGGGTCCAAGGATGACCAAAGATGTGTTTCAAAAGATGGAAGAGTCCTAAAGGAGACTTTGATGAAACATGGGAAGTGGATAATTGATAAATGGAGGTTCTGGAGGGTTATGATGGTGTGAGGGCAATGAATGGCATATAGGTTTGTTTGGGGGAGGAGGAAAGGTAGCTCTTCCTCTGAGACTGACAGCAAGAGAGTGAGAGGCATCTGCAGCAACAGATGTGAATTACGTGCACATCCTTCCCTAAGAAAGTCACAGTCTAATAGGGAGATGAGACATGGTGTCTTCAGGAACACTTGGCTTCAAGATACAAAAACTCACTCAGAAGTTTAAGTTAAAGGCCAGTATGAAATAATAGAATGTTATTATTTATATATATATATTGGTCTCTGCCCTGTTTTCTGGCACAGAGCTCCTAAAAATTTGGAATTTCCTGGGTGGTAGGAGTGGAGTGTTATTTCTTGTAATGAGGCAACCCTTGGTGGGCTCCTGGATGGGGGCTGTCACCAGAAAAACAAAGCCATGATTAGAAGCTTGGAACTTCCAACTTTACCTGTCATCCTCCAAGAAGGAGAGAGGGGCTGGATGTTGAGTTAATGATCCATCATGCCTACTTGATGAAGCCTCCATAAAAACCGTAAAAATATGGAGTTTGGTGAGCTTCCAGGTTGGTGAAGGCACCCCTGTGTCGGGAAGGTGTTGCACCCCAACTCCATGGGTTCAGAAGCTCCTGTGTTTGGGACCCTTCTGAAACTCCCCTCTGTATCTCTTCATCTGGCTCTTAAACTAGACATTTTCTCATATTCTTTATTACAAAATAAATTGGTAAATGTGTTTCCCTGAGTTCAGTAAACTCAGGAAAAAAAATTTACTATTCTAGTAAATTATCAAACCCAAGGAGTGGGTCATGGGGACCTTCAATTTATAGCTGATTGGTCAGAAGCACAGGTGACAATGTAGACTTCAGACTGGCATCTGAGGTGGGTGGAGGCAGCCTTGTGGGACTGAGCCTATAACCTTTGGTGAGCCCTGCACATGTGGTATCACAAGTGTTGTGAGTGTGGTAGGTGTGTGAAACTAGTAGGGGAGAAACTCAGAAATGTTTTGCCTATACAGCCAGTTTATTAAAAAAATACAAAGGAATATCAAGCGGACTCAACTATGAGGTATAGAAAAAATATCTCTATTGATTTGCATTTCTCTGATTAATGATGCCAATTCATGTGCTTATTGGCACAAAATTAATATTTTGAAGCCCTCACCCCCATGTGGTCTTTGGAGATGGGTATTTGGGAGATAAGGTCACTAGGGTGAGGTCTTCATTATGGGATCAGTGCCCTTGAAAGAAGAGACTCCAAGAACTTGCACCTTCTCTCTGCCATGTGAGGATACAGCAAGAAATCATCAGTCTGCAAGCCAGAAAGAAGAGGCTCACCAGGAACCGAATCAACCAGCACCTTGATCTTAGCCTTCCCAGCCTCCAGAACGGTGAGAAATAAATGTCTGTTGTTTAAGCCACCTGGTCTATGATATTTTGTTGTAGCAGCCTGGTCAGATTTACCAAAAATCCATCTTCCAAGGTCAAGAAAATTTACTCCTGTTTTCTTCTAAGAGTTTTGTGGTTTTAGCTCTTACATATAAGATGATGATCCATTTTGAGAATTTAATTGGCTCTGCATAGATTAGGAATCCACCTGGTCTAATTAGCTGTGCTGAGGAGGTGAAGTCCCATGGTACACACAACTGCCTTCCTTGAAACTGTGGACACAACTGGCACACACTAGGAAGAGAATTCTTCCAAAAGCAGCTTCTGAGGCAAGGATTTGAGTGCAAGCGATTTATAGTTGATCCTTTAACAACACAGGTTTGAACTTATATATGCACGGTCTCACTTATATATGGTTTTTCTTCAATAAATACTGCAAATGTATTTTCTTTTCCTTATGATTTTCTTAATAACATTTTCTTTTCTCTAGTTTATTGTAATCATACAGTATATAATACACATAATGTACAAAGTCTGTTAATTATGTTATTCGTAAGGCTTTTGGTCAACAGTAGGCTATTAGTTAAGTTTTGGGGGAGTCAAAGTTATACGCAGATTTTCAACTGCATGTGGGAGGGTCGATGCCCCAACCCCTGTGTTGTTCAAGGGTCAACTGTATTAAGCAATTGTTCCAGGGAGAAATCAGTTAGGGAGTGGGGGAAGCAATATCAGAAAAGAAGTCAGTGAGAAAGGAAGGATTTCAGCTGAAAGTCTATACTCTGCCTGACCCCTTGGGGAGCTCTGGAGTGTAATTTGCTTCTGAAGGTTTGCACCTACTCAGGCAGGAAAGGTGGGCTTTTAAACCCACCTTTTAAAAGTCACTGTTGGAGGGTGGGGAGTGATGGAGTAAGCTCCCTTGCAAGTGCTCCTGAACCTGTAACTGCATATGTGGATGTGCATGTGGCATCTCCAGCAGCCCCAGGGCAAGCCTCTGAAAGCTGAAGCTGCAAACAATTACAAACAAAACACACAGAAGCTGGGGGTGGGCACACGGCACTGTGAAAGGGGATCTGAGTGGGGGACTGAGGTGTCCCCCAAAGGGCGTGTGGGTGGGGAAGTGATGATGAGCATCTCCCATGGACTTGCACTTGACATAGCATGAGATACATGACATAGAGAGATAGAGATAAAGTGCTGGGGTGGGGGAGGTGGGAAGAAGAGGTGCCCTTCTATTCTTCACTCTGCTGTAGGATGAGTTTATTGTAGTGGCTTGTAGAAATGCCCTTCAAATGCTGCAGGAGTCCCATGAAAGCAGGAAAAAAAATCATTCCATTGACAGTGTACCAGAATTCTTCTGATCACAGAGTAGGCTCTCAGCTCCCTGGTGACTTTGCATCAGACACAGTGTGTCTTTGTTATCTCCTGGCTCTGGAGCTGTATCCCCACCCCATGGAGACTGAACCTGCTGCCTGCTCAGGGTAGACCCCGCAGACCTTTGGTGTTTATCTCTGTCCGGTCCCCAGGTATTCCAGATGTAATCCTTACCACCTTTTACCTTTTACCTTTCCAAATGGTATCCCCTCCCTTCCATGGCCCAAACAGCAGGGATCTCTGTTCTATCTCTTTAAGAAGCCCATTTCTAAATATAACCCTGGTGTATTATGGGTAGATGTAGTGATACAGTTAATGAGTCTCTCATGTGGACAACTATAACCTAGGATACAGCTTGGCTTACTTGTCTCCCACTCACGTGCAGACTAATTCAGTAACACACCCACTCACAATCATATTCCCCTCTCTGAGAAAATACAGCACTCAGGCCTCACAGGCTGCAGACAAAAGCTGTGCACACACGTGTACACATAGGCACACAAATGCCCACAGGCCCTCACACACCCTCTCAGAAACGTCTACTGTAGTAGATACGTTTGGAGTGTCTTCGTAGATAGCACCTGTTCTTAGAAAGGAGCTGCCATTGTACATGTGGGATAGGTGGGTCAGGAGGCTGTGTTTGTAGCAGGCAATCCTGCCACCCTCTCCCAACAGTGAGCGCTAATTGGACTAGATGGTTGCTTGCCCTTTGGTACCCTAATCATGAATGTTTTTAGGGATTCTTTGGTGGTGAGAAACAAAAGTCAATGTAGGGCATCTTAGGAATCAAAGGTTCCCACTGAACACAAGGGCAGGAAAGACCGAAGAGCTGGAGCTGAAGGGACTGGAACGGAAGACAGAAGCCATTTTTAACCAAGATGGCGGCTTTCCCTTTTTTCTATTTCTCTCTGAGGCAGTGAAGGTCTTTCATCTCTCATCGCCTTCTATTTTTTCTCTTGCTGAAGTCCCTGTATTCCAATCATTTGGAACATTTATTAACAGCTCAGAGCCCTGGACCTCTGGGGGTGGAGCCAAGGAAGCCACATTTGTCACAATCGCCCCAGGTGGCCCTGGGGCAGCATGCAGGAGTTTGGGAACCACTGAGCTATGGCGCTACGGAATTCTCGCCCTGACACATGCCTTTGAGGCCACACTGCCACCAGCTGCTAATTAATTCACAGTCTATGGTCCCAATCCCAAATTTCTGGGAGTCAGAAGCCAACTGAGGCAGCCTGAGTCAGATGTCCAGGGCCAGTGGGCTGTGGCTGCCTGTGATGGGGCAGTGTGGTCCAGTCAGAAGGTGCAGATGCTGATGGGGTATGGAAATCGAACCATTTGTCTGTTACAGCTAGATGGTCCCAATTCCTTATAATAAATCCCCTTTTACCTAAGTTAGCTTGGGTGGGCTTTTGACTCCTGAGGCACACGTTCTCAGAAACACTCAGGCACATAGTCTGCCTCGCACATGCACACATACGCACGTATCAGCTCCCAAGCACACGCCCATCATCTGGGGCACTGTGGGACAGGTTTGCTCTGGTAATGATCTCTTTGCAGCTCAGTAAGACCATAAAAAAGGTGGGAGATCTTTATTAATTATGCATATTGCATTCAATGAAATATAATATTTAATTTAAATAATTACAGGAGGCAGCTTTGATACTTTGATTCACTTCTCAGAACAAATGGCTTCTCTCCCTCCCTGGCCTGCTGAGCTGATCTCTCATGATGAAAGATGAACCTGGTCTGCTCTTTTCATAGGATTTTTGTCCCAGAAAATGATGAAATGCTTCCCTGGCTGAGTATAAAGCAGGGGTTACAGCCACTTTGCCAGCTTTGAAAAGGAAATGCCAGGGAAATAGATGTATTTTATAATATCTTTTCAGACAATAGGTTGGGGAGATGCTGCTTAGAACAGGATGCTCCTGAGTCCCAGCCAGGAGGCTGACTGGAGAAGGCAGGTGTTCTGTGCAGGTGGCCCCACAAGTGTGTGCATGGTGAACAGCCTCCCTCCCCCAATATTGGCCATGGCTGCTGGTCTTGGCCACATCTTCCTTTGTGTTGGGCTTTCTCCATCTCTGTAGACTCTCAGCGGTCAAAAGAGAAACCATCTTCTGCTGGCCCTGTCTCCATAGGTAAAGGGTTGGTGGCTTAGTGACAATCTCAGACAACCCCAGAACACTATAACACTATACACTCTCCCTTCCCAAACAAAATAAAAGTAGAACTCTGACATAAGAGGCTAGGAGTTCCTGTTTTCCTGTTTTGACAAAAGCTTCCAGAGTTCAAGTGGCCAGAGGGCTCATGCCAATATCTGATTGGAAGAAAGGACCTCAGGCTCTTTCCTTAGCTGGGAGCTCCTCAAACAACCCATCTGGCTGAGTCTGGGCCAACTGGCTGAGCACATCCCTGGAACTGGCCTCTTTCCCTTCCTGAAAGACAAGAGACTTGGCACTGAATGTAGGTCAAGTTTGGGTCCAAGATTCTTTTCTCTTTTCTTCCAAGACAAATTCTGGACAGTAGCTGGGCGGGAGTGGGTTGGGACAGGGAAGAGGGACTCTATCATTGTCAAGTGTCTTTGATGTGTCATAGATGGTGGCTGGTGTCTGCCTGTCATTGCATTTGATCCTCTCTGGTCACGTGAACTAGGGAGGCTTAGCCCCACTTTACAGATAAGGAGACTGAGAATCTTAGTACTTGCTTGCTAAGGTCATCCAGTTAGTAAGAGGCAGATCCAAGATTTTAAGCTACTCTGTCTGGTTCCAGAAACCTCCCTTTTCTACTCACCTGCTGTAGGAGAAAGGTAAGATGGGGGTTCCTTCATCAGGGCTTGTTTCCCCAAACTTCCAAGGGCTTACAGCAGAGGAGGAGCCCAAGCAGGGCCTGGGGGTCTTCAGCTTCTGCCAATGAGCTTCCCCAGGGCCAGACCACCTTGCTCTATCCTTGGCTATTCTCTCTCCTGTATCTTCAGCTTTCCCTTTGCCAATCAAATACTCTCCAATCAATCTGATGTGAAATCAAACAACCAGTGACAAAAAAATGAAACCTCAACCTTCTTCCACTTCCAGCCACCATTTGATGGCTATGGGCTGATGTACTCGCTGTTTCAGCTGGGCTTCTCGAAAAAGTTACTCTCAGACCATGTCCCCACTTCCTCATCATCCTCTCTTCATCCCATTCCCAAATGGCCTCCTCTCTTACTGCTCCTCTGAAACTGCTCCTGCCCTATGGCCGCTAATTACCTTCTTGTTGCTAAATTCATTAGACACTTTCCATTCTTTTATGATCATATTATTTTGGCTTCTCAGCAGCTTTGGCCTTTTGGCCTCTCAGTCTTTCTTCTACCTCTCAGCCTACCTTCTTTTTCATTTTGTCCATGAATTTTCCTCCAACCTTGTTGTGACTGCTTCTCCATCTTCTTTTCAGGCTCCTTCTCCTCCACCAACTTTCAAATATGTGAGTTTTTCAGGGCCTGGCCTCAGCCTTTTCCCTTCTCACTCCACACTCACTCTCCAGTCTCACCGACGTCCGTGGTTTAAGCGCCTCTGATGCTAAGGTGCCCACTTTTGTATCATCAGCCTAGCCCTAGATGATCCTCCTGAGTGCCAAACCCACACATCCAATTGTCTATGTAAGGACTCAGCAAATTTTGGGTGTATCAGGCCATATAGTGAATATTTTAGGCTTTGGGGGCTAAACGGTGTCTGTTCCAGCTACTCAATTCTGCCATTTATAATGCAGGCTCAACCACAGACAATGACAAGTGGGCATGGCTGTGCTCCAATAAAACTTTGTTTATAGACGCCAAGATTAGAATTCTATACCATTCTCATGTGTTATGAAATATTATTCTCTTTTGATTTTTTTCCTGATTATTTTTAAATTAGAATTTTATATAATTTTCACTTTAGGAAATATTATTCTTCTTTTGATTTCTCCAATCATTTAAAAAAATCTAAAAATCAGGTGACAAGCAAGATGTGGTCCATGGGCCCTAGTTGTTGCTCCCTGGTCTAAGTGTTGGTTCACTTGGACGTTCACCTCCAGATCTCAGAGTCCCCACAGCTCAGGAAAGAAGACACTTGTGCCAGAAATCTGAGAGTCAACCCTGATTGATCAATTTTCTCACTACTCTCTGCTCCCAAATTTCAATTGCCAAGTCCTATCGATTTTCCCTTCTACGTACATGGAGCAGAATAATATTGGGAAATGTCCGCTGAGGTTCTTATCCTGGGACTTTGCATTAAAGCTCTCATCTCCTTCAAGTCTTTGCTCAAATGTCACCTCCATATGGTCTAGCTTGATGCCCTTCCCGATCCCTGACCCCCTTACCCTGTTTTTCCTCCCCTTTGTACTTATACTTGGGAATGTTCTATGATATTTACTACACATTACTGTTGTTGTTTCTTGCCTTTCTCTCCTCATTAGAATATCAATCCCCAAAGGCAGGGGATTGGTCTGTTTTGGTCACTGTTGTGTCCTAAGCACCTAGAATAGTGCACACAGAAGGGGCTCAACTAATGTGTAGAATCAGCCAGTGATGCTGACGCTTAGATTTCTTCATGGGGAGGGCAGAATTAGCTGAGACAAAGGAGTCATTGCTGTTTATAAGTCATTGCTGCTCTTTAAGCAGTAGTTCTTGACCCTGGCTGCACACAAAAATCATCTGGGAGCTTTAAGAGTCCACTGCCCAGGCTAAGCTCCAGACGAATTAAATCAGAAGTTCCCGGAATGAGATCTTTTCAGGTCCCTACAAAATGCAGCTGAGGTTAAGAACTGCTGCTTTAAAATGATGGAGATTATAATGGTCATAAGAGCAAGATTGTGATTTGTGTAAGTCCGACTTTGTGGTAAAGACAAAAGCATTTGTGGGCTCTGAAGATCCCGAGCTCAGAGGCCCGAGTGTTTGAACAAGGAAGAAAGTGGAGTCTGACACAGAAGGAGCTGGGTGGCAAGAGACATGAGAGTATGGTGGGGGCTGGTACCTCCATCCCCATATCAAGGTTCTGGCCATGGATGCGTTTGGGGATGTCAAAGTAGAGAGCCTGTTGTGTCATGAACAGTGGAACATTCAGGCAGAGGGGACCTGAATTAGCCTCAATCCACCTCACCTGAAGCCTCTTACACTTGCAGTGGTTTGTGAAGGGGATAAGAACCTGTTCCTGGGCGCTGGAGGGGGGCCAAGCAGAGGGTGATGATGGGGAGCTCACATGGCTGCCAGAGGACCGTGGTCTCCTGAGGCAAGATGGCTATGGAGCAGGGGCAGTGGGAAGGGTGGCCCCAGGCCAGTGCAGTACAGAGACAGGGTCAGTCTCTGAGGATTGACAGGGCCAACTATAGCAAAAATGGGTGGTGGGTCTTAATCTGTACACTTGATCTGCCGAGAAAATGGATCGCAGGTCACACCTGTAATGGCACTTCCTCAGGAATGTAATGGGGGCCAAGGCTGACACCCAGACAGGCCAGGTCACTTCTGCAGGGCTCAGCAAGGGCAAGGGGGCAACATATAGACCAGGAGCCCCTTCCCTGGCTCCATAATGCCTTCTAACCCATGCCAGCTCTTACTTGTGTTTTTCCTTCATGTCACTTTCACAATTATCATTACATGGTGCTGTGAATAATTGTTTATTAATTGTCTGCTTTTTGAACTGTAGAGTCTATGATGGTATGAATCACCTGAGTCCCCACAGCCCATCACAGTGCCTGGCATACAGGAGTGGAGATTGATTGATGAATGAAGACATGAATGAATGGGAGTCACGTCCTTTGTCCTGGGCTGAGTGGCTCAGGCAGGATTTCAGACACTTGGTCGGCTTGCGTAACCCATTAGTGTGCTGCTAGAAGGACAGAGGTCCCTCTTTGACTGCCTCAAGGACAGGGACCACGCATGCTTTTGCTCAATTTTGCCAATTTGAGTAGGCCTGAGCTTGTCTCCATGTCATTAGGCAGTGCACGGGATTTGTCAGCCTGGGACAAGGTGTGTGGCTGGGCCATATGTCACACTGCATCCTGCCTTAGCCCCAGCCTCCTCCTCACTTGGCATCCAGAGAGGCCTTGTGCTGGCCAGGGGCTCTCCCAGCTTCCTTCCTGCCCCCCACTCTGTCCCTCCAACTGGCTGCAGGACTTCCCTCACCTCCCTCCAATGAGGACCCTGCTTTCCTGTCCTGTCTCTGGGCCCATAAAAAGTCACTTTGGCCTCAATCAATAGAGTGTCTCTTTAGCAAGGGAGCTGCTGGTTTGCAGAGCCAGCCCCCGCAGACAGCCTTGCTTTTCCAGATGATGCATTAGGTTACATCAACAGATTTGTGCTTTTTATGAGAACATATATGACTCCCCAAAGAAACCTGACAGAGAGGGTATCGAGAGGGTAGGAGAGTGGGCAGAAGAGTGAGAGAGCATAATTCTGAAAGTTCAGAGAGCGCTGCTCAGATTCTGTCCTCTGTGCCACCTTCCTGTCCCTTCCTTGGAGTCTCTGAGTGCACCAGTGGTGCTGTGTACCTCACACATCATTCACACAGTGTAAACACACAGGTTCACCCAGGTCCAAGACACACACCAGCCTGCACACACGTCTTGGCTTACAGTCAACACCGTGGTACACAGATGCTGCTGTTCCTCTGCTTTGCTGTGCTCTCTCTGCCATTCCCACATCTCCTCATCACCCCGCAGATGCCTGGCCTCCCCTCACATGTTGGCTTGCTTGTCAGTCATCCCTTCCTCAGGGAGCCCCCTGGCCTAGTCCCCTGGTCTGGCCCCTGGTGAAATGCTTTCATAGCACCATGTGCCTCCCCAAGTCTTTTTTCTTTTTTTTTTTTTTTCATTTTCTGTAGTTTTGACTTTCATTTGTGTGTTTCTTTAATTAATATATGTGCCTCGCCTACCAGACTGTAATCTTACAGTGACAGCGACTGTTTTGTTCTATCCTCCACACTAGCACGTTGACTGGTACAGAGCAGAGCCTCACTAAATAACTGCTGAATGAATTACTGGGAGTGATAGCAGCTTCCGAAACAGCCCCCAGGAACCCCCACCTCCTGGCAGCTGAGCTCATGTGTATCCCCTCCCCTTGTGGGGACTGGACCCAGTGACTTTTCTCTAATGAACAGAACATGGCAGAAGTGATGGATGTCACTTTTGAGATTAGGTGATAAGAGACTGCAACTCCTGTCTTCTTCTCTCTTTCCTTGATTTGCTTGCTCTGATGTAGCCAGCTGCCATGTTGTGAGCTGCCCTATGGAGAGGCCCACATGGAGAGGAACTGAGAGTGGCCTCCAGGTGACAGCTAGTGAGGACCTGAGGCCCTTGGTCCACTAAGTTGTGAGGAACGGACTCCTGCCAATAGCCACATGTGTGAGGCTGCAGACCAGGCTGACACCATGATTGCACCTCTGTGACATATTCATGCAGAGGACCCAGCTAAGCTGTGCCCGGATTTCTGACCCACAGAAACTGTGAAGTGGTGAATATTGTTCATTTAAGCCACTAAGTTTGGGGTCATGGTTATGTAGCAACACATGGATGACTGAGAAACATACAAAATAAACAGCACATCCCGCACTGATGCATGCCCTCCTCAGAGGCTCCCTTCCACAAAACTCAGCCCTTACTTCATGACACAGGAGCAGTGTTCGCACGCACACACACACACACACACACACACACACACACGCACCTGCAGAGCCCTGAGAGGTGCTCTCCCTTTCTCTACTTTTGCTTCCTTACAACTCCATTCAAATGGACATCTGCTCAATAACTCCACTGGGTCAGGCCAGACACCAGATCCACTTGGAAGCCACCCCTGGGCCCTGCTGCTGAGCCCTTCATCTTTACAGCTCTGCGTCACCACTAAAGCAAGAGTTACCAACTGCCTAGCAGTCTCTCTGGGCAGTCGCAGAGGAAGCTATCCCTTGAGTGCCCCCAGCCACCTGCCTCTGCTCCACACAGGGCCTGCCTGTCTCCTGCTGTCAGCTGCATGCTGCCTGGCCAGCATGGAAGGAATAAAAGGGGACTGTTCTCAGCATGGAGTCTCCACCGGGCAGCAGTAAGCAGTGGCAGCACACACTCCCTCCCACGCTGGTAGCTGGCTGGGCAGCAAGAGCACGGCAGACAGGAAACCCCTTTACTCTTCACTAGCTCTGTCCCAGCCTTCCCGAGGCCTGGGAGGGAAGCCCTGGCCTCACAAAGCCCTTCTCTGGGAATTGTTTCTCTAAAGAGGATCACTGTTTGAGACTGTCAGTGGAAGAAACTCATGTCTGGTGCTGAAAGGGGCTGGTTTTTAGAGACCTCTGATCTAGGCAGATTTGCTGGCAATAGCATGAGTACTCTTTATTGGTTGGCAGGAAGAGGTCCCGGAAGCCCGCGTGTCCTGCTCTTCGCTCCCTACCATCCTACCACTGGCTCTGAGGCACCTGCTTTGCTCCTGGTCTAACGAAATTATTCATGGTCCGATGCTGACTTCTTTGGGCAGGATGCTTCAGGAACTTCTGTAGGCATTTGCTTCTTGCTTTCTCAGACCTTATTCTCTCCTTAGCCCCTCTTTCTTTGGGGAAAAATTGGAGCTCTTTTGTCAGGGAAGATGAGCAGTAAGGCAGGTGGAAAAACTGAATCACCTACATGGGCTATCCACATGGACCCTCAGGGGCTGCTGGGACCCCTCTGCTTAGCTTAGTACTCAGGCCAAGGGCAAGGCCAGCTGGTGCTCCTCGGGTTATGCTTCCTGCACTCAGGCCCAGAGCAGCCAGCTCACCTGTTGACATTGCCTGTCATCTCTGTGGAGCCCCCTTGTTCAGTCCCCAGAGCATGGGCAGCAGTCTCTTGTCTGAGAGGCAGTTACTGGCACCAGCAGTCATAGACACCAGCCGGAGAGAAGAGCCAGGTGAGGCCGAAGTCTTGGTTAAAAAGCAAAGTTGAGATGGCTTTAGAAGGATTAATGGGGAACCCCTGCACTGGCCTTAGGCCATGTGTCCCTAGAGAACTGTACCCTGCACACTGTATCCTTATGTCAGGGTGTGCTTGTAATGGTGATAAAAGTAAGGACTCCTACGTGGAAAGTCCTCTTGGGTGAAGGAACTGAAAACTTTCCTAATGCATATCTATCTATCTATCTATCTATCTATCTATCTATCTATCTATCTATCTATCTATCTATCTCTCTATCTCTCTATCATCTATCATCTATTGTCTGTTTACCTGTCTATCATCATCCATGTATTATTGATGGCCATGTAGCCTTTCATATCAAGGAATTCAAACTCTAGTTAAGGAGACCAAGATCACAAATGGTGATAGTGGGGCAGGCGGGGGCCTCTGGCTGGTGTCAGATAGGCTGCATGAATGATTCGCGCCCGAGCACATGCCCTCACCCCTGTCCTTCAGCCACTCTAGACCTTCCACTTTGAGCCTTTCTCATCCTCCTCCTGTCCTCCCTTCCCTGCTTACCCAGCTTTCCAAGAACTTCTATTCCCCTGTCCTGTGTTCCTGGAAAACCCCAGCCTAGTTTGGCCTCCACTGTTCCCCTTCCTCGTGCCTGTGCTGACACCTCTGAAACTGCTCCAAAACCCTGCACAGCCATGTGCCCTGGGGCCAATACACACCATCTGCAGTCATGTGGTCTCTCCACAAGTCTGGTAATCCCTCTAAGTTTCTTTCAGGCATCAGTTTCCTGTCTCCATACAGGCCATTCCAGTCCTTCTCCTCAAAGCTCCAACCCCACCATCCCCCTGCCCATCATTTCTCAGCCCCCTGCCACCATCAGCAATAACCTTGCTGCTACTTCACAGATACAATTCTTCCAACTTCCTGCCATCAAACCCCAGACTTGTCTGATCTTGCACCTGTATATCCCTTCTACCCCACTGTCACCATGGAGGCATACGTTCTAGATTCTAGCCCCCTCACCTTCCCAGGGACCATTCTTTCCCCTGCCTTGTTTATAGTTGCAATCTTTACTTCCTGCTGACCTCTTCCTGTCAACATTTAAATATGCTCAGTTCTTCATTATTTTTAAAAACCCCAACAAAATAAACAACTTTCATTGACGCCTCCCATGTGCTCTCCAGCTATCATCCCATTCTTTTTCTTCCTTTCACAACCAAATTTCTTGAGTGTTAGCTATACTCATTGTGTCCACTTTCTTCTTTGCATACTCTTTGGTCATCTGATGACTTTTTTGGTCATCAGACTTCTGCCCTCTCTTGTCCACTGAGTCTGCTTTCATCAAGGTCACCAGGATGTCCTACTGCTAAATTCAATGGGCATTTTCCATTTCTCTTATGTTTGATCTCTCAGCAGCACTAGACACTGGATGACTCCCTTCATACAAGTCTTACTTCTTTTGTCTTCCATGACCTCTCTTTCCTTGTTTTCTTTCTGTCTCTCTGGCCACTATTATTCAATCTCCTTTAATTCTTTCTCTGACCGTTGGTCAAATGTTCCTCCTCTGTGGAACTCTGCCTTAGTCCCTCTGCTCTTGTCAGGCTACGTACTTTTGCATCTAATCTGTTCTGCTAGCATCTAATCGTAATGACATTTATTGGCCAGTATAACAGACTAGTTTAGAGGAAGACTGGCCTCGAGCATTTTGGGATCTAGGGACTCAGATGATATTGTTAGGCCTCTCTCCCTCTATTTTCTTCTCTGGCTCTGTTTCTCTGTCTATGTTGGCCTCATTCCCTTCTATTGCAGTCAGGCTTCCTTTTGCAAGGGAGGTGGAGACAGACAAGTGGTTGTAAATAGTTCAGGGTTTTATCACCCTAGATAACCACCATGGAGGAAAGAAAGAACTCTCTGTCATTCTCATTATTTCATTCCCAGGAAAGGGCTCTGATAAACCCAGTTGGAGTCACATGCCTACTCCATGGACTACTCAGTGAGCTTGGGGTGGTGGTGGTGGTCTGTCATTGCAGTCCCCCAGGACCACATGAATTGTGGAAGGACTGCTTTCTAAAGGAAAAGTGAGGTAGTGTTATGAGAAGAGCAAGGATTACAGAATGAACAAAACAGATATTTACTAGAATTTATCTTTTCAGTCCACATCTTTGCCATGTGTTTCAGTTTTAACCAGCTGGAAGATATTTCCACTTGGATGTCCCAAACTCATGGATATCCTAGGAAACACACCCTGAGTCAAAATGTACATGTAAGGCTTTATTGGGAAGTGCAATTCTAGGGTAGCAAAGAGTGAAAATAAAAGGGTAAATGAGGCAGGGAAGGAAGGAAATAAACACAAGGTGGAGTGTTACCAAGTGCTGTGGGCTGAACTGTGTTCCTCTAAGACAGGTCGGCAAACTGTGGCTTGTGAGCCACATGTGGCTCTTTGGGAATGTACATGTGGCTCTGAAGTAAAATTGGAAATTAAAATAAAACTATCATGGTTTAATTTATAAAATATTTGAAGGATTTTATTCACGTAATGGTGATTTCATTTTTTTTATGGCTCTCGAATAATTTTTATTTATTTTTATTTTGTTTTAAGCTGAGCCCTCATACCACCTGTTGGCAGCTCAGCAGCAGCTCAACTCAGGTTGGGCATCAAACTGCCATTGCTCAGAGCTCAGCTCTCATTCTTGAGGCAGCTCTTAACCAACTGAGCCATTCAGCCGGCCCTCGAATAATTTTTAAATTGTGAGGGACAGGATTGGCTCTTCCGTCTCAAAAGTTTGCAGACCCCTGCACTAAGATATGCTGATGTCCTCACCCCCAGTACTTGTGATGTGACCTTTTTTGGAAATAGCATCCTTGCAGATGTAGCTTGTTAAGAGGAAGTTTTACTAGATTGGGGTGGTCCTTAAATCCACTATGTTTGGGGTCCTTATAAGAAGAGGAAAGGACACAACACAGAGACACAGGCACAGCAGGGAAAAGGTCATGTGAAGACAGGGGCAGAGACTGGAGTGATGCAGCCACAAGCCAAAAAACATGGAGAGCCACCAGATGCTGGAAGCGGCAGGGAGGATCTTCCCATAGAGCCTTCAGAGGGAGCACAGCCCTGTCAATCCCTCAATTTTAGGATTCTTGTCTCCAGAACTGTGAGGGAATGCATTTCTGTTGTTTTGAACCACGCAGTTTGTGATACTTTGTTATAGAAGTCCTAGGAAACTACTACACCAAACTAGGCACAGCTGCAGTGAAAAGATGCAGCCAGTTGTTTGGGCACATAGTGTGTGTCCTGGGCAGAAGAACCATGTCTTGGAATACTCCTTTGTGTTGGGAGCCATAGGGAGAAAGATTGATCTGGTAGCTCCTTCTTTTCCCCGGTGCGTCCTGGGTCAGGTCTGCTTCCTGGGTATTAACGCTCATGTATTTCTGGGTCATGTGAGCTGAGCGCTCCAGGCATCCACTAGAGAAGCCAGACCACACACTTCCAGTTTGGTGCTTCAGTTGAATCTAAAATTGATCAGAGAAGCCATAGCCTCCAATGGGTCCAGCCAAGTCCAAGGAGGGCTGGACCTTGAAGAAGCTATTGGTGCAGACAGAGTGTCTGCATCGCTCCAGACTCTGCTTCTGTCTCCACACGGCCTTCTCCCCGCTGTGCCCATGTCTCTGTGTGTCCTTTCCTCTTCTTATAAGGACTCCAAACACAGTGGATTTAAGGACCACCCCAATCTAGTAAAACTTCCTCTTAACAAGCTACATCTGCAAGGATCCTATTTCCAAATAAGGTCACATTTGCAGGTACTGGGGGGTGAAGCAGAGAAGCTATAGTACATCACGGTATTCAAAAAAACTGGAGACAGAGCTTCACCTGGGAACCTGCGGGGCCAGAAGCAGGACCTGGGGTGGGACAATTACCCATCTGGGACAGCTGCCGATGGCACATGCGGAGAAGGCCCTGGTGGCACCGTTGCCCAAGCCCACCGCCTCTACTACATGAGAAGCCAGTGCTCTGGCTAGGGCTGCATGAGAAGCTGTTTAAATTGCTAGAGACTTAACCCTGATGTGGGATGACGAGGGTGGGCACTGGTGATTGCAGCTGGGGCTCCGCATTGACTAAAGCCTGGGGGGGCAGGTGGGAACAAACAAATCTTGGGGGGTGTGCATTATAGGGTCTGGTATAATGTCCCCACTGCATTCACCATCACTGTCCTCCAAACCCAAACTTGCTATTTTTATGCTTCCTGATTCGATGAGTGGAAGCACCATGGACCCAGTCACCTGAGCCAGAAACTTTAGAGTTGTCCTTGATGTTTCTTTTCTCCCATGTGCAATCCATTGCCAAGTATGGTCAGTTCTGCCTCCAAACATCTCTAGATTCGGACCATTTCTTTCCATTCTCATTCCCATACTGCTGTTCCAGGCTGCCATTTTTTCTCACTTGGATATTGCAAGAGTCTCCAGTGGGCGCTTTACCTTTTGTCTTGTCTGCTTCCAAAATGCTCTCCTCCCTGCAGCCAGCATGATCTTCCTGAAACACAAACCTAATCAAGTTATTCCCCTGCAGACATTCTTCAAAGGCTCTTCACTGATCTGAGGATAAAGATCCAAACACAAGGCCCTGCATGCTTTGGCTGCTACGTAATCTTCTTGCCTCTTGTCTTGCTGTTTCCTCTCTTGCATGCTAAATACAGCCACTTGGATCATCTCATCGCTTTTCTACCAGGCTATGTTCTCACTTTATCTCTCCCTCCGTTCATCCAGCAAGTGTCTGGCGGGTGCTCACCGTGTCCCCCCAGCACTGCTGTAGGCCCTGGAAGTACAGCAGGGACACGCTTGCTCTCGAGCCTTTGCACAAGCTGTGCCTCCAGCCTGAAATATTCCCCACTTGTGACAGACAACAGGAATTGGCTACTGAAAAGCTTCTCCCTTGCCTTCTTATTATAGAACTTGAAAAACAACAAGATGGTTTTCCAGCCTTTTCAGTGCTGGCCAATGAGATCAAGGCAGAAATCCATACCAAGGGCATCCTTTCCTGAATAACAACCCTCACCAATGGCCTTTGTTTCCTCTCCTTTCCACCTGGAACATGCACATGAAGCCTAGGGCTGCAGCAGCTGTCCTGCAACTGTGATGAGGCCAGAAGGAGGATAATGGCCTCTATGCTAAGGACAGTGAGTGGAAACAGGGAAAGAGCCTGGTACTAAGGCCGTTGGCTGTAGCCCTGTAGGTCGTGTGTTGCACAACTCCAGGGGGCACCATTTTCACAGACTGTGATATTGTGAAGTTGCTGCCCTGGTTCTGCCTCTGGTCTCATCTCTGAAGGTGTGGGGAATGGAGGGAAGGACAGGCAGCTTTGAATTCTGTGAACCGTGAATTCTCTCACATCTCTCCAGCAATCAAACTGCTTCCACAAGCCTTTGTGAGGAGGCTTTTGAAACTCAAAGGCTGATAATTCAAAGGCTGAGAATCGACTTCTTTTGCATTGTCAGCCTCTCCCTAAGGCGATGAATGATGAGTCAGTTCAGATGGGGAAAGGAATGCGGGCTAAGGAAGGTATGAGGAGGGAGTAGCACTCACTGGTTAATATTTCAAATGATTATCCTGCAACAAGTGTACATAGAGAGGTCAGTGCCAAGTGATATAACCACTCTTAATGGCAGAGCAACAATTCTGCTCAAGTTGGAGCAGGAAATGAAGAAAGCTTAAAGAAGTCTCCTAGAGAGGACGATGGTTGGACTGAATTTTGAAGACTGAATTTATTTCGACAAGACAGGGAAGAGCATTCTAGACAAAGATCTGGCTAAGCAAAATCAGAGAGAGAGGCCTAAGTGTGCATGGCACATGGGCAGAAGTGGTCCAGTGTGGCAGGGCAGTGATAGGACAATGGCCTCGAGGAAGGATGGGGACAGCGTAAGAGCTGAGAAAAGGGTAAAGTCCTACCTTCTCACAGGTGTCCCCACCTGGTCTTAGGTGTCTGCGCTGCACCTTCATCTGTTGGATAAGGAGCTGCACAGTTCTGGCCACTCTGGGGGAGACATGGAAACCTGGGTTGGCTCTGGGCACTGGGTTGCCCCTGGCTGAGGGGCTCATGGGTTCCTGAGAGCTTGGCCAAGCCTCTTGGTATCTCCTGGGAAAGCCCTTTTCCCTCAGGCCCTTAGGCACATACCTGAGGATACAGAAAGGTGCTGTTAGCAGACCTGACTGCATTCAAACTAGTCAGAAGAGGAGAAAGACCACCTAGAATCAGGGAGTACTTCCCTGAACCCCTTTTACCTTGTTTGGGATAAAAAGTAAAGAAGGTGATCTTTGGATTCTACTCTGATCTTGCCCAAAAGGGTCTTCTAGGGTCTAGGGAGCCAACCCTTTCATGGCTGTAGACCTTCATCCAACCTGCTCCAATCAGCTATGAGCCCGTGAGGCCCAGGCTGGCTCCTGCTCAGTTCCCATCATCCATGGGCTTTCTACTCTCTAACAGGGCTATGGAGGGAGATGTATTAGTTTTCTACTATTGCTGCAACAAATTGCTGCAAGTTTAGCAGCTTAAAATGATACCTGATTGTTATCTTATAGTTCTATAGGGCAGAAGTCCAAAACCCATCTCACAGGGTCAAACTCAAGGTTCCTGCAGGCTGCATTCCTTTCTGGAGGCTCTAGGAGAGAATCCATTTTTTGCTCATTCAGGCCGTTGGCAGAATTCAGTTCCTTGCTGTTGCAGGACTGAGTTTGCTGCTTGCCACCTGGGGCATCCTCAGCTTCTAGAGCTTCCAGCATTCTTTGGCCTGGGGCCCCCTTCCTCCATCTTTAACCCGCACTGGTGTGTTGAGCTCACTCATTTAAGTCCGCCTTAAATTTCTCCTGCCTCTTCTTTCATTGTATCACTCTGGTTTCAGCCTGGAAAGATTCTCAGCATTTTTTTTTTTTTAAGCTGAGCCATCCTGCCACCTGCTGGCAGCTCAGCAGCAGCTCAGCTCGGGCTGGGCATCGAACTGCTGTTGCTCAGAGCTCAGCTGGCACTCTTGAGCGAGCTCTTAACCAACTGAGCCACTCCGCCAGTCCAAAGATTCTCAGCTTTTTTTAAAAAATTAATTAATTAATTAATTTTTTATTAGTTTCAGGTGTACAACACAATGCAATAGTTATACTCTTTACCCCACAAAGTGAAAACCCCCTTCTTCCCCAGTTCGCCACCCCACGCCCCCCCCCCATATCATACATATCCATCACAACTCCCTTGACTCCCCTCCACAGTATACTCCACATCCCGTGACCATCCACATCTTCAGTTGCAGTTGGCATAAAATACTATACAACATCAGCTTCAGGTGTACAGTGCAGTGATCAAGCCTCTACTCCATCCATGAAGTGGTCTCCCTAACAAGACATGTGACTATCTGACACGCCACAAAATTTTTACAACATTATTATATTCCCCGAACTGTGTTGCATATACCTGTGGCAATATTGTAGTTGTCTATTTATGCTATCTAATCCCTTCCCCTTCCCCCCATTCCCACACCCCCTCCCAACTAGCCACCCTCAGTTTTTCCTCTACATCTACGAGTCTGTTTACTTTGATCATTCACTCAGCTCTTCAGACTCCACACACAAGTGAGATCACATGGTACTTGTCCTTCTCCGACTGACTTATTTCTCCCAACATAATAGTCTCTTCACAACATTATCAATTACATTCCCAGAACTGCCCCCATATCCCTGTGGCAACATTGTAGTCCCACATACACTGTCCAAAACCTTGCCCCTCTCCCTCTTCCCCACTCTCTCCCAGTCAGCAACCATCAGTTTTTCCTTTATATCTGCTTGATATGACTTCAATATTCTTAAATTGTCTTTCTGGGTTAGCTTGTTTACCCCTTTCTTTTGTTTAAAAAAGCCCTTTTAACATTTCTTGCAATGCTGGCTTGGTGGTAATGAATTCCTTAAGCTTATTCTTTTCTGAGAAGCTCTTTATTTCTCCTTCAATTTTAAGTGATAGCCGTGCTGGGTAGAGCAATCTTGGTTGTAGGCCTTTATTTTGTGTCACTTTGAGTATCTCCTGCCACTCCCTTCTGGCCTGCAAAGTTTCTGTAGACAAGTCAGCTGTTAGTCTAACAGGAGTTCCTTTGTATGTAACCTGCTGTCTTTCTCTTGCAGCCTCTAGGATTCTGTCTCTGTCTTTAACCTTTGCCATTTTAACTATGATGTGTCTTGGTGTGGACCTGTTTGGGTTCAGCTTGTTTGGAACCCTCTGCACTTCCTGGGCATGTATGTTGATTTCCTTCACCAGGGTAGGGAAGTTTTCAGTCATTATTTTTTCAAATACATTTTCGACCCTTGCTTCTTCTCTTCTCCTTCTGGTATCCCTATGATTCGAAAGTGGTTGTGCTTCACCTTGTCCCATAGGGCTCTTAAACTATTTTCATTGTTTTTTATTCTTTGGTCTTTTTGCTGTGCCAACTGGATGAGTTCTACTATTTTATCTTCCAAATCGCTGATCCGCTCCTCTGCTTCATCTACTCTACTGGCGATTCCTTCGAGTGTGTTCTTCATTTCAGTTATTGTGTTCTTTAGTTCTAACAGGTTGCTTTTTATGGTTTCCCTATCCTTCTTTATGTCCTTGCTAAGTTCCTTAAACATTCTTATCATCAGTGTTCTAAACTCTGTCTCTGAAAGGTTGGCTCCCTCTGTTTCATTTGGTTCCATTTCTGGAGGTTTCTTCTGATCTTTTACTTGTGACATGTTTCTTTGTTTCCCCATTCTGGCTGTCGCTCTGGGATTGCTTTGATGTATTAGATAGATGACCAGGAGAGCCCTGGCTGGATGACGCAGGCACACAGCTCACGGCCCAACACTCCCAGGAAAACTCCCAGTCTCAGCCTGTCCCAATCAGCCACTTGCAGATCAGGCCGAGCAGCCCGACAACCAATCACCAGCCTGGTAACTCTGCAAGTGCAGTGTGGAGAGCGGGGACCCAAGGCGGAGTGTGGAGAACGGAGACCCGAGGTGGCTTGCGCACTCCCATGTCACAGTGAGCAGCCTCTTGGAGCCGGATCACTCCCACTAGGCGTTTCCCTGGCAACGCAGCACCAGCCGTGCAGAGGGTGGGGATCCCAGGCGGCTTGCGCAGATTCTCAGCTTTTAACAGCTTTGGTGATTAGATGGGGGCCACCTTGGTAATCCAGGCTAACTTCCTGTCTCAAGATCTGTAGCCTTAATCACATTTGCGAAGATACTTTTGCCATGTAATGTATAATAACATAGTCACAGGTTCTGGGGATCAGAATGTCGACATCTTTAGGGGTCACTAGTCAGCCTGCCATAGGTGTGACCTAGGAGCTTTGTCTCTATACCCTCTTTCCCTTCCCCCTCACAAACTTTGGTTCCTTAACCTCGGGGTGGAGCAGAAGCACAGGGCTCAAGAGAAAAGCCAGGTCTCATGGCGTACAGGTTAAGATGGCCTTGTCTGAAGCTGTCTGAATGACATCTCCAGAGGGAGGCTGATCTATGAGCTGGAATCCCATTCATGATGTGACCTTAATTTGCAAGTAAGAAACAGTGAGAAAAAATTGGGGTCCTACCTGCCATTCCTGATCTCTTCTTCCTCTCTCTGCCCCTTAAGGCTTACCTAAAGACTTCTCCATTTACTGGCCACATGGAAACAAACATGGATGTTCCATAGACTCCTCTCTCCCCTTGCCAGGGAGCCCAGGCCAGACTACCAGGCTCTAAGAATATATTTACAGTTGTTACATAAGTTTTACATATGTTAAAAATACAATTTTGGGAGCTGTGAAATCTTTCCACCAGAGGCTGGCCAAGAGCCAAAGGACCCTGCAGGCATCTGTCCAGGGGCTGCTTCTGTGCACCCTCCCCTGTGCCTGCTCAGCATCCAGTTCGCATTGCCCTCCTGTTCTCTGGAAGGGTCTATCACTTTCCCCACCAGATGGCAAAGGACGCAGAGCAATCTGTGGAGGCAATTAACGACCTGATTTTTAGCCATAGACAGTACGTGTTCTGGGAGAATCGGTGTTTATCCACAGACTACTGTTTCTACCCCAGCCACTCGGAGGTCAGGGGCAGCCCTGGCAGGTAGGTTGGCTTTCTTCCTGGCCGTTGGGCCCTCAACCGTTAGGCTGTGCCACCACCTTGCAGGTTCTCAGTGGTGTGAACACACTTTGTGATTAAGAAGTATCAAGGTGGTACCTTACTTGGTAGAGGGCTAGGAGAATAAGAACCTCAAGTTACAGCACCACCCATCACTACGAGACCTAGTGATTAAAAAGTATCAATGAGTCCTTTCATGGTTGTTCATTTCAGGAGCTTAACTTTTACCTCCTTTGTCCACTCCTCTTTTTTCCATTAACCTTCCCAGTATCCATCACTCCGTTCACTTTGTTTGTCCTAGTTCTCATCTTCTTTCTATCTTCATTTTAAATAACACCACTAACACTCCACACACACACACAAAAATCACTAGATATATTTTTGCAATAGTAAAAAAGTCACAGTGTTAGAAATCCTCAAATTTTGGTGTGATTGGCAGTTGCTTAATGGCAGCCTGGTGTCAGCCTGAGCTGCATCCCTGGAAATTCTGATCTGGATTTAGCTTGGGGTCTGACCTTTTTTTTACCTTTAACAAGAAGTATTTTTTTTTTTTAATTTAATTTTATTTTTAATTAGTTTCAGGTGTACAACACAGTGCAATAGTTATACATTTTACCCCTCAAAGTGACAACCCCCCCACCCCCAATAGTTTCAGGTGTACAACACAGTGCAATAGTTATACATTTTACCCCCCAAAGTGACAAAGCCCCCACCCCCAATACACCCCCCCACACCCCCCCATATCATACATATCTATTACTCTTCCTCTGACTCTCTTCCACAGTATAATCCACATCCCGTGACTATCTATATATATTCAATTACAGTAGGTATACCACCTCCACTTTAGTAATACAGTGCAGTGATCAAACCTCTACTCCATCCATGAAATGGTCTCCCTAACAAGACCTATGATCATCTGACATTCCACAGAATATTTACAACATTATTAATTATATTCCCCAAACTGTTTTTCCTATCCCAGTAGCAATATTGTAGTTGCCTATTTTTGCTGTCTAATCCCTTCCCCTTCTCCCTCATCCCCATTCCTCTCCAAATTAGCAACCCTGATTTTTCCTCTATATCTATGAGACAGTTTCTGTTTACTTTGCTCATTCATACAGTTTTTCATATTCCACATATAAGTGAGATCATATGGTATTTGTCCTTCTCTGACTGACTGACTTCACTCAACATTATAGTCTCTAGGTCCATCCATATCATTGCAAATGGCACGATTTCATTCTTCTTTATAGCGGAGTAATACTCCATTGTATAAATATACCACAGTTTCTTAATCCAGTCATCTACTGACGGGCATTTTGGTTGTTTCCAAGTCTTAGCTATTGTAAATTGTGCTGCTATGAACATCGGGGTGCATAACTTTTTTGAATAAGTGTCTTGGTTTTTTCAGGATAAATACCTAGGAGTGGAATTGCTGGGTCAAAAGGTAGCTCTATTTCCAGTTCTTTGAGATACCTCCATACTGACTTCCATAGTGGCTGCACCAATCTGCAGTCCCACCAACAGTGCAGCAGGGTCCCCTTTTCCCCACAGCCCCGCCAGCACTTGTTGTTTGTTGATTTGTTGATGATAGCCATTCTGACTGGAGTGAGGTGGTATCTCATGGTGGTTTTTATTTGCATTTCCCTAATGACCAGTGAGGTTGAACTTTTTTCATATGCCTGTTGGCCATCTGTATGTCCTCTTTAGAGAAATGTCTCTTCATATCTTCTGCCCATTTTTTAATTGGGTTGTTTGTTTTTGGTGTTGAGTTTCATGAGTGTTTTATAAATTTTGGATATTAACCCCTTATCAGATATATCGTTGGCAAATATATTCTCCCATTCAGTAGGCTTCCTTTTTGTTTTATTAATGGTTTCCTTTGTTGTGAAAAAACTTTTAAGTCTGATATAATCCCATATGTTCATTTTTTCTTTTACTTCCCTTGCCCGTAGGGATGTATCAGTAAAAATATTGCTCCGGTAATGTCTGCAAATGTACTCCCTATATTTTCATTTAGGATTTTTATGGTTTCAGGTCTTACATTTAAGTCTTTAATCCATTTTGAATTTGTTCTTGTATAAGGCATAAGGAGATGATCCAGTTTCATTTTTTGCATGTGTCAGTCCAATTTTCCCAGCACCATTTATTGAATAGACTATCTTTACTCCAGTGTAAATTCTTGCTTCCCTTGTCATAGATTAACTGTCCGTAAATGCTTGGATTTATTTCTGGGCTCTCTGTTCTGTTCCACTGATCGATGTGCCTGTTTTTATGCCAATACCAAACTGTCTTGATTACTGTGGCCTTGTAGTAGGTTTTGATGTCTGGTAGCGTGATCCCCCAACTTTGTTTTTATTCCTCAGAATTGCCGAGGCTATTCTGGGTCTTTTATGATTCCATATAAACTTTAGGATTATATTTTCTATTTCTGTGAAAAATGCCCTTGGTAGTTTGATAGGAATTGCATTGAATCTATATATTGCTTTAGGCAGTATGGACATTTTAACTATATTAATTCTTCCTATCCATGAGCATGGTAGGTGTTTCCATTTATTTGTATCTTCTATGATTTCTTTCTTCAGTGTCTTATAATTTTCTGAGTACAGATCTTTCACTTCTTTGGTTAAATTTATTCCTAGGTATTTTATAGTTCTTGACGCAATTGTAAATGGGACAGTTTTCTTAATTTCGCTTTCCATTAGTTTATTATTGGTATATGCAAATGCCACTGATTTCTGAACATTGATTTTATATCCTGCTACTTTACTGAATTCGTCTATCAGTTCCAATAGTTTTTTGATGGAGTCTTTGGGGTTCTCTATATACAGTATCATGTCATCTGCATATAGTGACAATTTTACTTCTTCCTTGCCAATTTGGATGCCTTTTATTTCTTTTTGTTGTCTGATTGCTGTGGCTAGAACTTCCAGCACTATGTTGAATAAAAGAGGAGAAAGTGGACAGCCTTGTCTTATTCCTGATCTTAAGGGGAATGGTTTTAGCTTTTCCCCATTGAGTGTGATGTTAGCTGTAGGTTTATCATATATGGCTTTTATTATGTTGAGATATGATCCCTGTATTCCCACTTTGCTAAGGGTTTTTAACATAAATGGCTGTTGGATTTTGTCAAATGCTTTTTCTGCATCTATTGAAATGACCATGTGATCTTTATCCTTCATTTTGTTGATGTGGTGTATCACATTAATTGATTTATGGATGTTGAAACAGCCTTGCGCACTAGGGATGACTCCCACTTGATCATGATGTATGATCTTCTTAATATATTGCTGAATTCTGTTTGCTAATATTTTATTGAGAATTTTTGCATCTATATTCATCAGGGAGATTGGCCTGTAGTTTTCCTTTTTTGTGATGTCTTTATCTGGTTTTGGAATCAGGGTGATAGAGGCTTCATAAAAAGAGTTTGGGAGCCTTCCCTCCTTCTGGATTTTTTGGAATAGTTTGAGAAGAATAGGTGATAGTTCTTTTTTGAATGTTTGATAAAATTCACTTGTGAAGCCGTCTGGTCCAGGGCTTTTGTTTTTTGGGAGCTTGTCAATTACTGATTCAATTTCCTAACAAGAAGTATTTTTAACAACTCCCCAGGTAGCCAACGCAGCTCACTGTCTGAGACCTGGATGATCAATAATTGCTGAGACCTGACCTCCTTTTCTCGGGGTAGGTATTTTTAAGCTCGTTGTTCATTTTGTTTTAAGTCTCTTTTCTCCATAAGTTAGAAGTACCTTTGACTGGACCAAATCCAGTCCATTATTTGGTACAGATCTTAGTATACTGGTAATTTTCAATAGGTAGATACTACTTTTTATTTATTTATTTATTTATTTATTTATTTATTTATTTATTTGAGGACAGTGTCACTGGCCCTTACATGTGGGACCTGAACCGGGGCCGCTGGCTTCCCAAGCCAGTGCTTAACCACTGCGTCACTTGGCTGGCCCAACTTCATTTATTTTTGTTTGAAACTAGTCTTTTAACTCCGAATCAAGTCACTGTTGGATACAAATTCAGTTTGAAAAAAATAAATATATTCGCATTTGGTTTTGCACACACAGCAAAAGAAAAAGTGCTCTGGTGGAATCTTAGTGGCTGACGGTTAATTAAAAAAAATCTATTCAATCATTTTATTTATTATATAATACAATTATTCTAGGAAGTTACTTATTTTTTAATATAAGTTTTTATTTTTCACTCACAATTGCATACAATATTATATTAGTTCCAGATATACAGCATAGTGGTTAGACATTTATATAACTTACGAAGTGATCCGATAAGTCTAGGACCCACCTAACACCATACATAGTTATTATAATATTACTGAGTATATTCTCTACGCTGTGCTTTACATCCCCATGACTGTTTTTATAATTAGCAGTTTGTACTTTTTAATCCCTTCCATTTTTTCACCCATCCTCTCAACCCTACTCCCACCTGGCAACTGCTGATGGTCAATTTTCATTCATTCATTCAACATTGATTAAGCGGGGACATAAAGATGAATAATGATGAAATACCTTACAAGCTCTGTGTGCTTTCTGCTACATGTCCTGTGTGCGCTGCCTCTTGCTTATACCCCCAGCCTCATTTCCCAACCACAGGAACTCCCAGTCACGCTTGACTTCTTCCAGGCCCTTGAACTTGTTAAACTTAGTCTCACCACTAGGTCTTTGTCTACGGTATTCTCTCTTCTTTTTCCAATAAAATCCTACTGTATTCTTCAGCCCTCAGCTCAAAGGACACCACACTCTCAGGAAATTAGACTGGGTTCCCACATTGGAAGATGTCTTTGCTATGTGTGCTTCTCCTTAGCTGCTCTTTTTTGTGGTTGTTGTTTTTCTTTTTTTAGATTTTATTGGGGAATTGGGTGAGGGGAACAGCATTGGGGAATTGGGTAAGGGGAACAGACAAGTTGATGTTCTTTTGTTCTTCAGTTTAGTTGTGGAGAACACTGCTTCATTGGTCCATGTTTGTATTATGATCATTGCGCTCTTCCCACGTGAGGCAGTTGCTCACCGGTGATTGGATGGCAGCTCACAGTGGCTCACGGCAGCTCATGGCAGCTCATGCCAACGCCGGCCATTCACAGCAGCCCAGCTCCAGGTCAAGCTGTTGTTCACCATCTTAGCTGTAGAGGGCACAGTATCACTGGCCCATGTGGGAGCCGAACTGAATGCCCTGCTGCTCAGAGCTCATGCTCTCAAGCCAACTCTTAACCAACTGAGCCACTTGGCTGGCCCCCTTAGCTGCTCTTATATGCCTAATACATAGCAGATTCTTGGTAAATATTTGTTGAATGAATGGATGCATGTGAGCACGAGGATCGTTGAATCCCTAGGTTGTTCCGGCCTAGTGGGAGAAGCAGACGTGTAAAGTGATAATTATCATAGGTGCTATAATAGCAGAACATACAAGATTCATTGGAAAAAGAGAACGACAAAGATGGTTTGATTGTAGCATTTGTGGAGATAGGCCAGGGAAGATCTCATAAAGAAGGACAATCTTGAGATGGAGTTTGAAGGACAACTAGGAGTTTTCCAGGCACATGAGGGGGCATCCTTGGCTAGAGAAGTTTGTATGCATTGGCAAAGGGGGTGAAATGTAGTAAATCTGTGGGGTGCCCTTGAATAGTTCACTGCACCTTAAGGAATAGGGTTTGGGCTCAGGGGCTGGACTCTACCCAATGCTACTTGGGGACCAGATTCTACTCTGTAGTGGGCTGACTCCCATCTTTTGTGACTCCCCCAAAAGATGTCTAAGCCCTAATTTATAGGACCTGTGAATATGACCTTATTTAGAAAAAGGGTCTTTGTAGATGTAACTGAGTTAAGGATGTAGAGATATCATCCTGGATTAACTGGGTGAGCCCTAAATCAAACAACAAGTGTCCTTATAAGAAGAAGAGAGGACACATACAAAGGGGAAGAAACACAGGAGAAGAGGCCAGGTGAAGATGGAAGCAGAGATTGGAATCATACATGCAGTCACAAGCCAAGGTGCTCCAAGGATTACTGACAACCATGAGAAGCTGGAGAGAGGCATGGAACAGATTCTTCTTCAGAGCCTCCAGAAAAACACAACTCCACTGACACCGTGATTTTGGACTTCTGGACTCTAGAACTGTGAGAAACATTTTTCACAGTTATTTTTTTAAGCCATCCAGTTGGTGATAATTGTTATATGGCAGCCACAGATTACTAAGACACATCCTCAGATACATAGCCCGGATCCAGCACACTCATTATTGGAATCCAGAGAGGGGCTCTCATTAGTGATTCCAGGTCCATCTTTGAGTTGCTTAGCACAGAGGAAACCATAGGCATAATAGATGTATGCTTGTGAACAGGCAACCAATTGGCTGCCCAAAGAGGGCAACTTTTTAGGAGTAAGAAAGGACAATCTCTCTGGCTGGGAAGAAGTTTCTAAAATCCCTTTGTTGGTAGCTGCTTATTATGACTGACCAGGTGAAATCTGGGGCTTGGCATCATTCCTCTCATGAGTTCGGAGGCCTACAAATATCTTTACAAAGACAAGCATTTACCTGAGTGGCTTCCAAGAGCTTCTCAGCAGGGAGGAAGTCCTGGGTGTCACGGGCGATGTTTTTTTTTTTTTTTTTTTTAACTTATTATTATTATTATTAGTTACAGATGTACAAAACAACACAATAGTTATCTTTTTCACCCCTTACAAAGTGACTACCCCCTCCCCTCTCCCCGCCCCCACCCCCGATGTTATACATATCTATTACAATTCCATTGATTCCATCCCCACACTATACTCCACATCCCATGACTATATATGTGTTAAATTATAGTTGACATATAATATTATTCAGCGGCAGCTTCAGATGTACAGTGCAGTGGTCAGGCCACTACACCGTCCATGAAGTGGTCTCCCTGACAAGACATGAGTCCTTCTGATCCCCTAAGAAAAATATTTACCTTATTGATTATATGCCCTAAACTGTCTCTTCTGTCTCTGCAGTACTATTGTATTACCAGTTTGTGTTTCCTAGTCCCTTCCCCTTCTCCGTCATGCCCATCCCTGTCCCATCTAGCAATCATCAGTTTTGCCTCTGTGTCTCTAAGACTATTTCTATTTACATTGCTCATTTATTCAGTTCTTTAGATTCCACATATAAGTGAGACCATATCGTATTTGTCTTTCTCTGACTGACTTATTTCACTTAACATAATGTTCTCTAGGTCTGCCCATTGGTAGATGACTGGATTAAGAAACTGTGGCACATTTACACAATGGAGTATTACACAGCTATAAAGAAGAAAGAAATCGTGCGGGCAATGTTTTACACCAAAAGTTAAAGCAACATTTCTCTTGTTCACCAACTCCCTTGCCCAAAGCAAATGTGGGGAAGTTCCCATGATGTACCTTTAGAAAAAGTTCTTTAAACCAAAGATTTGTTTAATCCTTGTAATTAACTAGACGTGTGTGTGTGTGTGTGTGTGTTTGTGTGTGTGTGTGTGTGTGTGTGTGTGTGTGTGTGTGTGAGGGAGTGGTAGGCAGAATAATGGCTCCCCAAAAATGTCTATGTCCTATTCCCTGGAACCAGTGAACATGTTGGATGACTGGAGGAAGAGAATGAAGATTGCAGATGGAATGAAAGATGCTCATCAGTTGATCTTAAAATAGGGAGAATATGCTGGGTTGTCCTGGTGGTCTCACCGCAATCACAAAGGACTTGTAAGAGAATACAGAAGGTGGAAGAGTCAGACTCAGGGTGATGCAAAGTGAGAAAGGCTGGCTTTGAAGAGGAGCCCTGGAATGTGGGCTGCCCTGAGGAATTGGAAAGGGCAAGAAAATGCATTTATGCCTAGAGCAGCCTGAGGGAAAGCAGCCCTGCCAACTCCTTGATTTTAGCCCAATGAGAGCCAGTTCAGACTTTTGAGTTCAGACTATAGGATAATAAATTTGTAAGTTACTAGGTTTGTGGTAATTTGTTACAACAGCTGTGTGAAACTAAAATAGTGGGGTTGGGGGAGATTGAAAGGGAGAGGTGATAGGAATCCCTTTCCATTTTTCCAGTGCAACTACCCTAAGGGGAATTATTGATGAAATACAGGCCTGAGCTGCTGTCAGCAGCAGAAGGAAAAGGTGACATAGTGATAACAACCCCCTGACCCACGGTTCTATGTCAAGAAAACTGGCAGGACTACCTCCCTCCCCCCCCCCCCGCCCCCGCTCCCCTGGAGTGGGACTGTCTCAGGCTTTTTGAGTGCAGGCGAATCCCATGGGGTTCCAGGCTGGGAAGACTGCGTCCTGACTCATGGCTCAGTGTAAGGGCGCATAGGTTCCCCCTCACAACCCAGGAGCCAGCTTTGGAGGAGGACCTGGCTCTGTCAGCCACACTGACCTAACTAAAACTGTCCTCTGGTGTCTGGTTTCTCTGGCAAGGGATCTGGAGGCTTTACTGTGTCTTTCTCTCTCTTCTGGTCCTTCCAAGGCCCTCCCAGGCCTAACATCCCAGGGCACCTGTCATGCCTGGCCCACGTGCCCCTTTCCCCTGGGGGATTTGGAGAAGAGGCTGAACCTGCAGATATTCCAGGCATGCCTTCATGCGCCACTTGTCCCATCAGTTTTCGTCCTCATCTTCTCAAGTATCTCTTGGAGCATCGGCTCCCAGCCTCGTGGCTTAGAATTCCTGAGAAAGTGCTGCCCGATTGAAACCTGTCTGGGATGGCTTTGCCTGCCTGGCCTCCAGCATACAGAAACAGGAGGCGGAGAGCTTGTGGGGGCTGGGCAGCTTAGAAGTTACATGGCCAGTGGTGTCAGGAGGGCTGCAAACTGCTGGGACTGGACTTGCACTAGCACCTCCCCAAAACTGAAGGAAAGCCAGGCTTCCAGATTTGTTCTGGAAGTTCCCTGGTGATCTGGTTAAGTGTGTGGGCTCTGGATCCAAAACCACTCACGCACTCAGTGACCTTGAGCAAGTCGCTTAGCTCCTCTGAGCTTCAGTTTTCCTATGTGGAAGGAATTAAGCAGACAATAAGCATTAGCAATAACAATAATAAAACTAAATTTTTTTATCATTATTATTATTATCATTGGGTCCATAATCTTCAAGAGTCTAGAATCTCAAAGTACTCTCCAGGGACATTTCCTAAGCATCTCAGGCCCTTTTTCCCTGGTTTCCTTTGTCAATCTGTCTCTCTCTCGCTCTTCACAGTTTTATTGAGTTATAATTGACTATATATTAAAGTATACAATTTGATATATTTTGACATATGTGCACATTCAGCAAACCATTGCTACAATCAAGGTGATGAAAATATCCATCATGCCTAAAAGCTCCCCTGGACCACCCTTCCTCCCCATTCCTCTCTGCCCTGCATCCCCTGCCCCCGGTCCTCAGACAACCATTGATTTGTTTTCTGTCACTATAAAGTCATTTGTATTTTGTAGAATTTTATGTGAACAGCATCATGCCGTATGTATTTTTTTTGGTCTGGCCTATATTATTTAACATAGCTATTTTGAGATTCATCCATGTCTTTGCATGTTATCAATGATTTATTTATTTTTATTACCGAGAACAATTCTGTTGTATGGATATACAGTATCATAATTTGTTTACCCATTCAGCTGTTGATGGACATATGGGCTGTCTGCAGTTTGGGGCTAATTAGAATAAAGTTTCTATGAACAACGTTCATGTACAAGTCTTTGTAGGAACATATGCTTTCATTTACTTTTGGTTAAACATATAGGAGTAGAGCAGATAGGTCATATGGTAGAATAAGTGCAACATTTTAAGAAACTGCCAGGCTGTTTTCCAAAGTGGCTGCATGATTTATATTCCTACTAGCAATGTATAAAACTTCCAATTACTTTACTTCATTACTAATGCCTGAATATGATCTGTCTATTTAATTTTAGATATTCCAGTGGGGGTGTAGTAATTTTAATTTAAATTTCCCTGATGATGAATGATTAATGATTTTGGGTGTGTTTTCTTGTGCCATCTGTATATTTTCTTTGGTGAAGTGACTTCAAATCTTTTGCTTATTTGAAAAATTGGGTTGTATGTTTTCTTATTACTGAGTTTTGAGAGTTCTTTATATATTGTAGATGTAAGTCCTATCTGATATGTTTCTTTGATTATATTCCTTCCATGACTGTGGCTTGTTTTTTCTTTCTCTTAACAATGTCTATTAAAGAATAGAAGTTTTTAGGTTTTTTTGTTATTTTGAAAAAATTGTTTTATTGTGAAATAAACATTTTAAAAAAATTAGTTTCAGGTGTACAACACAGTGCAATAGTTATACTTTTTACCCCTCAAAGTGACAACCCTCCTCACCCCATTCACCACCCCACTCCTCCCCATATCATACATATCTATTACAATTCCTTTGACTCCCTTCCACAGTATTCTCCACATCCCATGACTATCTATATATTCAATTACAGTTGGCATACAAAATTATACAACATCAGCTTCAGGTGTACAGTGCAGTGATCATGCCTCTACTCCATCCATGAAGTGGTCTCCCTAACAACACATGTGACCATCTGACACCCCACAAAATATTTACAACATTATTATATTCCCCGAACTGTGTTCCATATCACTGTGGCAATATTGTAGTTACCTATTTATGCTGTCTAATCCCTTCCCCTTCTCCCTCATCCCCAACCCCCTCCGAAATAGCAACCATCAGTTTTTCCTCTATATCTATCAGTCTGTTTCTGTTTACTTTGCTCATTCATTCAATTTTTCAGATTCCACATATAAATGAGATCATATGGTATTCGTCTTTCTCTGACTGACTTATTTCACTTAACATAATACTCCCTAGGTCCATCCATATCGTTACAAATGATACAATTTCATTCTTCTTTATAGCAGAGTAATACTCCATTGTATAAATATACCACAGTTTCTTAATCAAGTCATCTACCGATGGACATTTTGGTTGTTTCCAAGTCTTGGCTATTGTAAATTGCGCTGCAATAAACATAGGGGTGCATACATTTTTTTTCAATTAGCGTCTTGTATTCTTCTGGGTAGATACCCAAGAGTGGAATTGCTGGGTCATACGGTAGTTCCATTTCCAGTTTTTTGAGCTACCTCCATACTGATTTCCATAACGGCTGCACCAATCTGCAGTCCGACCAACAGTGCACCAGGGTTCCCTTTTCTCCACAACCTCGTCAGCACTTGTTGTTTGT
Source organism: Aselliscus stoliczkanus (assembly GCA_033961575.1). Taxonomy (NCBI): domain Eukaryota; kingdom Metazoa; phylum Chordata; class Mammalia; order Chiroptera; family Hipposideridae; genus Aselliscus; species Aselliscus stoliczkanus. Next base: position 60,069,239 of record CM066732.1, on the reverse strand, counting down.
TGATTTATTGATGACAACCATTCTGACCAGAGTGAGGTGGTATCTCATTGTGGTTTTATTTGCATTTCTCTGATGATTAGTGAGGTTGAACACTTTTTCATATGCCTGTTGGCCATCTGTATGTCCTCTTTAGAGAAATGCCTCTTCATATCCTCTGCCCATTTTTTTTAAAAAATTTATTTATTTATTTTTAGTTAGCTTCAGGTGTACAACACAGTGCAATAGTTATACTTTTTACCCCTCAAAGTGACAACCCCCCATCCCCCATTTGGCCACCCCACTCCTCCCCCCCATATCATATATATCTACTACACTTCCTCTGACTCCCTTCCACATTATAATCCACATCCCGTGACTATCTATATATTCAATTACAGTTGGTATACAATATTATACAACCTCAGCTTCAGGTGTACAGTGCAGTGGTCAAGCCTCTTCTCCATCCATGAAATGGTCTCCCTAACAGGACATATGACCATCTGACTCCCCACAAAATATTTACAACATTATTAATTATATTCCCCAAACTGTCTTTCATATCCCAGTGGCAATATTGCAGTTGCCTATTTTTGCTGTCTAATCCCTTCCCCTTCTCCCTCATCCCCACCCCCCTCCCAATTAGCAACCCTGATTTTTCCTCTATATCTATGAGACAGTTTCTGTTTATTTTGTTTATTCATATAGTTTTTCAGATTCCACATATGAGTGAGATCATATGGTATTTGTCTTTCTCTGACTGACTTATTTCACTTAACATAATAGTCTCTAGGTCCATCCATATCATTGCAAATGGTATGATTTCATTCTTCTTTATAGCGGAGTAATACTCCATTGTATAAATGTACCACAGTTTCTTAATCCAATCATCTACTGATGGGCATTTTGGTTGTTTCCAAGTGTTAGCTATTGTAAATTGTGCTGCTATGAACATAGGGGTGCATAACTGTTTTTAATAAGTGTCTTGGTTTTTTCAGGATAAATACCTAGGAGTGGAATTGCTGGGTCAAACGGTAGCGCTATTTCCAGTTTTTTGAGATACCTCCATACTGACTTCCATTTGCTTTTTTTTTTTTTTTTTTTTTTTGAGGGCAGTGTTACTGGCCCTCCTATGTGGGACCGAACCGGGGCTGCCGGCTTCCCAGGCCAGCGCTTAACCACCGCGCCACTCGGCCGGCCCCATACTGACTTCCATAGTGGCTGCACCAATCTGCAATCCCACCAACAGTGCAGCAGGGTCCCCTTTTCCCCACAGCCCCGCCAGCACTTGTTGTTTGTTGATTTATTGATGATAGCCATTCTGACTGGAGTGAGGTGGTATCTCATGGTGGTTTTTATTTGCATTTCCCTAATGACCAGTGAGGTTGAACTTTTTTTCATATGCCTGTTGGCCATCTGTATGTCCTCTTTAGAGAAATGTCTCTTCATATCTTCTGCCCATTTTTTAATTGGGCTGTTTGTTTTTTTGGTGTTGAGTTTCATGAGTGTTTTATAAATTTTGGATATTAACCCCTTATCAGATATATCGTTGGCAAATATATTCTCCCATTCAGTAGGCTTCTTTTTTGTTTTATTAATGGTTTCCTTTGTTGTGAAAAAAACTTTTAAGTCTGAAATAATCCCATATGTTCATTTTTTCTTTTACTTCCCTTGCCCGTAGGGATGTATCAGTAAAAATATTGCTCCGGGTAATATCTGCAAATGTACTCCCTATATTTCCTTTTAGGATTTTTATGGTTTCAGGTCTTACATTTAAGTCTTTAATCCATTTTGAATTTGTTCTTGTATAAGGCGTAAGGAGGTGGTCCAGTTTCATTTTTTTGCATGTGTCAGTCCAATTTTCCCAGCACCATTTATTGAATAGACTATCTTTACTCCAGTGTAAATTCTTGCTTCCCTTGTCATAGATTAACTGTCCGTAAATGCCTGGATTTATTTCTGGGCTGTCTGTTCTGTTCCACTGATCGATGTGCCTGTATTTATGCCAATACCAAACTGTCTTGATTACTGTAGCCTTGTAGTAGGTTTTGATGTCTGGTAGCGTGATCCCCCCGACTTTGTTTTTATTTCTCAGAATTGCCGAGGCTATTCGGGGTCTTTTATGATTTCATATAAATTTTAGGATTATATTTTCTATTTCTGTGAAAAATGCCCTTGGTAGTTTGATAGGAATTGCATTGAATCTATATATTGCTTTAGGCAGTATGGACATTTTAACTATATTAATTCTTCCTATCCATGAGCATGGTAGGTGTTTCCATTTATTTGTATCTTCTATGATTTCTTTCTTCGGTGTCTTATAATTTTCTGAGTACAGATCTTTCACTTCTTTGGTTAAATTTATTCCTAGGTATTTTATAGTTCTTGACGCAATTGTAAATGGGACAGTTTTCTTAATTTCTCTTTCCGTTAGTTTATTATTGGTATATGCAAATGCCACTGATTTCTGAACATTGATTTTATATCCTGCTACATTACTGAATTCATCTATCAGTTCCAATAGTTTTTTGATGGAGTCTTTGGGGTTCTCTATATACAGTATCATGTCATCTGCATATAATGACAATTTTACTTCTTCCTTGCCAATTTGGATGTCTTTTATTTCTTTTTGTTGTCTGATTGCTGTGGCTAGAACTTCCAACACTATGTTGAATAAAAGAGGAGAAAGTGGACAGCCTTGTCTTGTTCCTGATCTTAAGGGGAATGGTTTTAGCTTTTCCCCATTGAGTATGATGTTAGCTGTAGGTTTATCATATATGGCTTTTATTATGTTGAGATATGATCCCTGTATTCCCACTTTGCTAAGGGTTTTTAACATAAATGGTTGTTGGATTTTGTCAAATGCTTTTTCTGCATCTATTGAAATGACCATGTGATCTTTATCCTTCATTTTGTTGATGTGGTGTATCACATTAATTGATTTATGGATGTTGAAACAGCCTTGCGCACTAGGGATGAATTCCACTTGATCATGATGTATGATCTTCTTAATATATTGCTGAATTCTGTTTGCTAATATTTTATTGAGAATTTTTGCATCTATATTCATCAGGGAGATTGGCCTGTAGTTTTCCTTTTTTGTGATGTCTTTATCTGGTTTTGGAATCAGGGTGATAGTGGCTTCATAAAGAGTTTGGGAGCCTTCCCTCCTTCTGGATTTTTTGGAATAGTTTGAGAAGAATAGGTGATAGTTCTTTTTTGAATGTTTGATAAAATTCACTTGTGAAGCCGTCTGGTCCAGGGCTTTTGTTTTTTGGGAGCTTGTCAATTACTGATTCAGTTTCCTTGGTAGTAATCAGGGTATTTAGATTTTCTGTTTCTTCTTGCGTTAGCTTTGGAAGGTTGTATGCTTCTAGAAAGTTATCCATTTCTTCCAGATTGTCAAATTTGTTGGCATATAATTGCTCGTAGTAATTTCTTAGAATTTTTTGTATTTCTGTGATGTCTGTAGTCATTTCCCCTCTTTCATTCCTGATTTTGCTAATTTGAGTCCTCTCTCTTTTTTTTTTTTGATGAGCCTGGCTAGAGGTTTGTCAATTTTGTTTATCTTCTCAAGAAACCAGCTCTTGGTTTCATTGATCTTTTGAATTATTTTTCTGTTCTCTATATTGTTTATTTCTGCTCTGGTCTTTATTATCTCCTTTCTTGTACTCCCCTTGGGCCTCTTTTGCTGTTCTTTTTCCAGTTCCCTTAGGTGTAAGGATAACCTGTTGATTTGAGATTTTTCTTCCTTCTTTAGGTAGGCCTGCACTGCTATAAAATTCCCTCTTAGGACTGCTTTCGCAGCATCCCAGAGATTTTGGATCGTGGTGTTTTCATTTTCGTTTGTCTCTAGGTATCTTTTGATTTCCTCCTTGATCTCATTTGTGACCCACTCACTATTTAATAGCATATTGTTTAGCCTCCATTTATTTGTCAGCTTCCCGGATTTCTTCTTATAATTGATTTCTAGTTTCAAAGCATTGTGGTCAGAGAATACAGTTGAAATGATTTCAATCTTCTTAAATTTATTGAGACTTGTTTTGTGACCTAACATGTGGTCTATCTTAGAAAATGTTCCATGTGCACTTGAAAAGAACGTATATTCTGTAGCTTTGGGATGAAATGCTCTGAAAATGTCTGTTAAATCCAGCTGGTCTAATGTGTCATTTAAGGTCACTGTTTCCACATTGATTTTCTGTCTGGAGGATCTGTCCATTAGTGACAGCGGGGTGTTGAAGTCCCCTACTATGATAGTGTTACTGTTGATCTCTGTCTTTATGTCTGACAATATCTGTTTTATATATTTAGGGGCTCCTATGTTAGGTGCATAGATGTTTACTAGAGTTATGTCCTCTTGTTGGATCGATCCCTTCATTACTATGAAGTGTCCTTCTTTGTCCTTTGTTATATTCTTCAATTTAAAGTCCATTTTATCTGGTATAAGTATCACTACTCTAGCTTTTTTCTCAGTACCATTTGCATGAAATATTTTACTCCATCCCTTTACTTGCAGCCTGTATGAGTCTTTGGATCTGAGGTGAGTCTCTTGTATACAGCATATGCTGGGGTCTTGCTTTCTTATCCATTCAGCCACCCTATGTCTTTTTATTGGAGCATTTAATCCATTTACATTTAATGTGATTATTGATAGGTGTGTATTTATTGCCATTTTGTTATCTGTGTTCGTAGTCTTTCTTAGGTTGTTTTTCTCTTCTACTTAAAGAAGCCCTTTTAGCATTTCTTGCAAAGCTGGCTTGGTGGTAATGAATTCCCTTAGCTTATTCTTTTCTGCAAAGCTCCTTATCTTGCCTTCGATTTTAAATGATAACCTTGCTGGATACAGCAATCTCGGTTGTAGGCCTTTATTTTTCATCACTTTGAAACCTCCTGCCACTCCCTTCTGGCCTGCAAAGTTTCTGTAGAAAAGTCAGCTGATAATCTTATGGGGGTACCCTTGTAAGTAATTTGCTGCCTTTCCCTTGCTGCTTTAAGGATTCTGTCTTTGTCCTTAACCCTTGCTATTTTCACTATAATGTGTCTTGGAGTGGGCTTGTTTGGAATCATCCTGGTTGGAACTCTCTGCACTTCCTGAGCTTGTATTTCAATGTCCTTTGCCAGGTTAGGGAAGTTTTCAGACATTATTACTTCAAATATATTCTCAATCCCTTGCTCCCTCTCTTCTCCTTCTGGTACTCCAATGACCCGGGGGTTATTGTGTTTGATGTTGTCCCCCAGCTCTCTTAAACTATTTTCCATGTTTTTCATTTTTTTTCTATTTGTTGTTCCACATGGGTGATCTCTGCTATTTTGTCTTCTAAGTCACTGATTTGATTTTCTGCTTCATCCAATCTGCTAGTGATTCCATCAAGTTTGTTATTTAATTCAGTAATTGTGTTCTTAAGTTCTAGCTGGTTGCTTTTCATGATTTCTCTATCCTTCTTTATATTTTCATTAATTTCCTTGAACATTCTAATAATCAGTGTTCTGAACTCTGTCTCTGATAGGTTGGTTACCTCTATTTCCTCTATTTCCACTGATTCAGGAAGTTTCTTCTGTTCTTTTATTTGTGTTGTGTTTCTTTGTCTCCCCATTCTGGCTTACTCTTTGTGTTTGCTTCAATATAAGAGATAGATCCCCCAGGTTTCTCAGTCTTTTCTGAGTAAACTTATATGGTGTGTGTCCTTTATATTTGAATTACTCAGTCTCCTTATTCTCCTGTGCTTGTATCTGAGATGTTCCTTGTGTCATGCGTCCTCACTTGTTGAAGTTTTAGTTTTGATTACTTTTGGCTTGTCAGTAGGTGGGATTGACTCCCAGATTGATTAGCTGTGAGGATCAGCAGCGTCTGCAGTTTATGAGCTGCTGTGAGAGGATTGACCCCTCTGATGAAACGTGGACCCTATGGGCCCTAGTACCTGTAGCAACTTCCTTTTGGGTGTGACTCTTGTATGTCAAACCCAGAAACGCTCTGGTTTTATCTAAAGTTGGCCTCCAGGTATGATGATTCTTGTGTCTGTTTGTTTGGACCCACTGCTGCAGAGTGATTTTAGAGCATAACAGATCAACAAGAACAACCTCCGCAGCCACCAAAGGAAACCAAATGCTCACACAAGTAAAAAAAACAACCATCAAACTACAGTCAACTTGTACAGAAATATCAATCATACTAATGAAGAAAACAAACAGAAACAAAACAAAAACCACACACAATAATAACAGAAGAGGAAACAAAATAAAATACAATATCCTAAAATAAAAAATAGAATAAACATGAGAAACCGATTAGCTATACCTAAAAAATAAAAAATAAAAATAAACTAAAATAATAATAAAAAAAGTAAGAATAAAAGTTAAAAAAATAAAATTTGCAGAAAAAAGGAAAAGAGGAAAAGTATAGCAGTGAGAAGAATGAATAAAATAAGAGAGAAAGTGAGGGTGGGGAAAAAAGAAAAAGAAAAGAAAGATAAAGAAAAAGAAGAAAACAAAAAAATATATATATCTGTCTACACACCCATATATATGGACAAATATTCACCTATATACACCTATATATATGCCTATATTAAAAACTACAAAATGATAAGAATGAAATAGAAATAAAACCCAAAAACAACCAAGATACGCAGCCAATAAAGGGAAAACAAAACAGAATAAAGCCAAACAAACCAAAAATACCCGTGCCGGTCTTGGCCAAAGTCCACCAAGCTCTCTTCAGTTTGTCTGCTGTACAAAAATTCCTGTGCGTCTTGTGGGAACAGTAGGCCACCTGATGCCTAGCGTGATCCTGGCACTGCAGGTTTGCTGTACTTGAGTGTGGTTGTGACGTGTGATTGGTGGTTTTTACAAAGTCACTGCCTTTTTGCTTTTGCCTGTCCCAAGGCAGGCTGCACCCCCAAAGGCTCAATGAGTGTCTCTGGGCACCCTTTCGGTTGACAGCTGTGGAGAATTAAAGAATTCCTCACTACCAAAAGCCTGCTGCTAAGAATCTGTTAATTAGTGCCTCAGCAGGTGAACCTGCCTTGCCTCCCAAGCCTTGCATAAAGGTGGGGGCGGGGTAGGTAGTCTCACTCTGCAGCCTTTACTGGGGTGGAAATTCTCAACCCCCTGCAGGTAAGAATATCTTCCTAGTCTGCCCCTATTGCTCCATTCAGGAGTCAGTTTAAGACTCTGTCTTGGTGGGAGCCAAAGTTTGTGGGAGTGGGTGGGTTATTGTTTTTTTTTGCTTTCTGTTCAAGAGTAGAAAAAGGAAAAAAAAAACAAAAAACATAAAAATAAACAAAGCCACAGTTCCAACACTGTTTTAAGCTGAGGTCTTTGCATCTTATGCTCCAGCGGAGTTCCTGCTGCTCTCCCAAAGGGTCTGCCGGGATTTAGGGAATTGCACGCATCCTACCATGTGGCTAAGATCCCCGTTCCGCGTCTCTCGGGGACCTGCGTCTCCGCCCGGCACTCTGCGTTTCTGCGCGAGTCCTCTTGTTTCAACCGCTCCCGGGTTTCAGGCTTCTGCCTCCGAGCCGGCGCGCGCCCGCGCGGTGCTCCTGCTGCTCTCCGGAAGAGACTGCCGGGGTTTAAGGGACTGCGCGCCCCCTGCCGCGAGGCTCCGATCCCGGCTCCGTCTCTCAGGGACCTGCGTCTCCAGCCGGCGCGTGCTGCGTCTCCGCGGGCGAGTCCTCTTTTTTCCCCTGCTCCTGGGTTTCAGGCTTCTGCACTCTGCGGGACCCGGTGGGCACAGAGACTGATTCCTGAACCGGGAGGGTGCAGGGATTGATCTTGCCCTGCCGCTGCGGGGCTCTGCATCCTGCTTCCTGGGGACCCGGTGAGCCACGGATGCAGCTCGTACCTCTGCACAGTCGTCTCCTCTCTCTCCTCCCGCACTTGCCCGGCCTGGGGCTTCTGCCTCAGACTGCAAACCAACGCGCTCTTGCTGAACTCTAGGCGGGCCGCGGGCCGCAGGGAGCAGCCAGGGGAACACTCACCATGCCTCCGCAGCCGCAGGTGCGGGCTGCACCTCACGCGTCTCGCCGCCTTCTTCCCCTACTCGCGCGGCCCGACCACCTTCCAGCAATCCTTGTGTGGAACTCTTAGTTGCTCTGTGTGATGAGTAGATGTCTCTTTGAAGCGTATTAGAAGTTCAAATTGTGGATATTTCCAGGGGAGATTTCATGGAGCCCTCCTCACAGCCGCCATCTTGCCCCTCCGTCTGCCCATTTTTTAATTGGGTTGTTTATTTTGTTTGGTGTTGAGTTTCATGAGTGCTTTATAAACTTTGGATATTAACCCTTATCAGATATATCGTTGGCAAATATCTTCTCCCATTCAGTAGGCTGACTTTTTGTCTTATTGATGATTTCCTTTGCTGTGAAAAAACTTTTAAGTTTGATGTACGCTGTTTTCATTTTTTCTTTTATTTCCCTAGCCTGAGGGGATATATCAGTAAAAATATTACTCAGGGTAATGTCTGAAAACTTACTCCCTGTGTTTTCTTCTAGGAGTTTTATGGTTTCAGGTCTCACATTTAAGTCTTTAATCCATTTTGAGTTTGTTCTCATATATGGTGTAAGTAGGTGGTCCATTTTCATTTTTTTGCATGTGTCAGTCCAATTTTCTCAGCACCATTTATTAAATAGACTATCTTTACTCCAATGTAAATTCTTGCTTCCATTGTCATAGATTAAATGACTATATATGGATGACTTTATTCCTGGGCACTCTATTCTGTCCATGGGTCTATGTGTCTGCTTTTATGCCAGTACCATATTGTTTTGATTACTGTAGCCTTGTAGTATGTTTTGATGTCAGGTAGCGTGATGCCTCTCACTTTGTTCTTATTTCTCAAGGTTGCTGTGGCTATTCGGGGTCTTTTGTGGTTCCATATAAGTTTTAGGATTCTATGTTCTATTTTTGAGAAAAATGTCCTTGGTAGCTTGATTGGAATTGCATTGAATCTATATATTGCCTTAAGTAGTATTGACATTTTAACTATATTAATTCTTCCTATCCATGAACATGGTATGTATTCCATTTATTTGTATCTTCTTTGATTTCTCTCTTCAGTGTCTCATAATTTTCTGAGTACAGGTCTTTTACTTCTTTAGTTATATTGATTCCTAGATATTTTATTGTTTTTAAAGCAATTGTAAAAGGGATTGATTTCCTGATTTCTTCTTCTGATAGTTTATTATTTTCAGTGTATACAAACCCAACTGATTCTGAATATTAATTTTGTATCCTGCTACCTTACCAAATTCGTTTATCAGTTCTAGCAGTTTTTTGGTGGAGTCTTTGGGATTATCTCTATATAGTATCATGCCATCTGCATATAATGACAATTTTACTTCCTCCTTTCCAATTTGGATGCTTTTATTTCATTTTCTTGTCTGATTGCTGTGGCTAGAACTTCTAGAACTATGTTAAATAGAAGTGGTGAAAGTGGGCAGCCTTGTCTTGTTCCTGATGTTAAGGGAAAAACTTTTAGCCTTTCCCCATTGAGTATGATGTTTTCTGTGGAATTATCATGTATGGCCTTTATTGTGTTGAGATATGATCCCACTATTCCCACTTTGCTAAGAATTTTTATCATAAATGGCTGCTGGATTTTGTCAAATGATTTTTCTGCACCTGTTGATATAATCATATGATTTTTGTTTTTCTTTTTGTGAATATGATGTATTACGTTAATTGATTTGTGGATATTGAACCAAGCTTGCATACCAGGAATGAATCCCACTTGATTGTGGTGTATGATCTTTTTAATGTGATGCTGAATTTGGTTTGCCAGTATTTTGTTGAGAATTTTTGCATCTATATTCATGGGGGATAGCGGCCTGTAATTTTCCTTTATTGTAATATCTTTGTCTGATTTTGGAATCAGGGTGATAGTGGCTTCATAGAAAGAGTTTGGGAGCCTTCCCTCCATCTGTATTTTTTTGGAAATGTTTGAGGAGAATAGGTATTAATGCTTTTTTGAATATTTTTTAAAAATTCACCTGTGAAGCCATCTGGTCCAGGACTTTTGTTTGTTGAAATCTTGTTGATTACTGATTCAATTTCTTTGGTAGTAATCAGTCTGTTAAGAGTTTCTGTTTCTTTTTGATTCAGACTTGGTAGATTGTATGCTTCTAGAAATTTATCCATTTCTTCCAGATTGTTGAATTTGTTGGCATATAGTTGCTGGTAGTATTTTCTCAAAATTTTCTGTATTTCTGTGGTATCTGTTGTCACTTCTCTTCTTTCATTTCTGATTTTATTAATTTGGGTCCTCTCTTTTTCTTGGTGAGTCTGGCTAAGGGTTTCTCAATTTTATGTTCTTGAAAACCCAACTCTTGGTTACATTGATCTTTTGTATTGTTGTTGGTTTTTTTTGGTCTCTATTTCATTTATTTCTGCTCTGGTATTTATTATTTCCTTCCTTGTACTTTCTTTGGGCTTGTTTTGCTGTTCTTTTCCCAGTTCTCTTAGGAGTAAAGGTAGTCTGTTGATTTGAAATTTTTCTTCCTTCTTTAGGTAGGCCTGCACCGCTATGAACTTCCCTCTTAGGACTGCTTTTGCTACATTCCAGAAATTTTGGGTCATTTTGTTTTTATTTTCGTTTGTCTCAAGATATCTTTTGATTTCCTACTTGATCTCATTTTTTTGTGTTTTTTTTTTGAAGGCAGTGTCACTGACGTTCATATGTGGGACCCGAATGGGGTCGCTGCTCCTTGATCTCATTTTTGACCCACCTGCTATTTAGTAGCGTGTTATTCAGTCTCCATGTATTTGTGTGTTTTCCAGATTTCTTCTTGTCATTGATTTATAGTTTCATAGCATTGTGGTCAGAGAAGACACTTGAAAAGATTTCAATCTTCTTAAATTTGTTGAGACTTGTTTTGTGGCCTAACATGTGGTCTATCTTGGAAAATGTTCCATATGCAGTTGAGAAGAATGTATATTCTGTTGCTATGTGGTGAAATGCTCTAAAAATATCAATTAAATCCAGCTGGTTAAACTGTCATTTAAGGCCACTGTGTCCATGTTTATTTTCTGTCTGGAAGGATCTGTCCATTGGTGACAATGGGGTGTTGAAATCCCCTACTATGATACTGTTACTGTTGATCTCTGTCTTTATGTCTGTCAAAATCTGTTTTCTATATTTAGGAGCTCCTATGTTGGGTGCATAGATGTTTACTAGGGTTATGTCCTCTTGTTGAATTGATCCCTTTATTATTATGTAGTGCCCTTCTTTGTTTTTTATTATAGTCTTCATTTTAAAGTCTATTTTGTCTGAAATAAGGATTGCTACTCTAGCTTTTTTCTCATTTCCATTTGCATGAAATATCTTATTCCATCCCTTTACTTTCAGTCTGTGTGTGTCTTTTGATCTGAGATGAGTCTCTTGTAGACAGCATATGCATGGGTCCTGTTTTCTTATCCACTCAGCCACTCTGTGTCTTTTGATTGTAGCATTTAGCCCATTCACATTTAAAGTGGTTATTGTTAAGTGCATATTTATTGCCATTTTGTTATTTGTATTTCTTGTCTTCCTGGGTTAGCTTGTTTTTCCCTTTCTTCTGTTTAAAAAAGCCCTTTAACATTTCTTGCAATGCTGGCTTGGTGGTAATGAACTCCTTAAGCTTATTCTCTTCTGAGAAGCTCTTTATCTCTCCTTCGATTTAAGGGATAGCCATGCTGGGTAGAGCAATCTTGGATGTAGACCTTTATTTTGCATCACTTTGAGTATTTCCTGCCACTCCCTTCTGGCCTGCAGAGTTTCTGTAGACAAGTCAGCTGTTAGTCTTATAGGAGTTCCTTTGTATGTAACCTGCTGTCTTTCTCTTGCTGCTTTCAGGATTCTATCTTTGTCTTTAAGTTTTGCCATTTTAACACTGATGTGTCTTGGTGTGGGCCTGTTTGGGTTCAGCTTGTTTGGAACTCTCTGCACTTCCTGGGCTCGTATGTCAATTTCCTTCATCAGCATAGGGAAGTTTTCAGTCATTATTTCTTCAAATACATTCCCAATCCCTTGCTTCTTCTCTTCTCCTTCTGGTATTCCTATGATGGAAAAGTAATTGTGTTTCATGTTGTCCCACAGGTCTCTTAAATTATTTTCATTCGTTTTTATTCTTTTTTCTTTTTGTTGTTCCAACTGGGTGATTTCTGCTATTTTGTCTTCTAATTCGCTGATGCGCTCCTCTGCTTCATCTAATCTACCGGTGATTCCTTTGAGTGTGTTCTTTATTTCAGTTATTGTATTCTTTAGTTCTAACTGGTTGTTGTTTTATGGTTTCCCTAACCTTCTTTAGGTCCTCTTTAAGTTTCTTTCTTTCTTTTTTTTTTTTTTTTTTTAGGGGAGTGTCACTGGCCCTCATATGTGGGACCGAACCGGGGCCACTGTCTTCCCAGGCCAGTGCTTAACCTCCGTGCCACTCGGCCGGCCCTTTATTTATTTATTTATTTATTTATTTATTTTTATTTTATTTTATTTTATTTTATTTTATTTTTTAAGTTTCTTAAACATTCTTATCATCAGTGTTCTAAACTCTGTCTCTGAAAGTTTGGATACCTCTGTTTCATTTAGTTCCATTTCTAGAGGTTTTTTCTGATCTTTTACTTGGGACATGTTTCTTCGTTTCTTCATTCTGGCTGTCGTTCTGTGATTGTTTCGGTGTATTAGATCACCGAGAAATAAGAGAAAAGAAAAGAAAAGAGGAAAACAAAAGAAGAAAAACAGAAAAGAAAAAAGAAGAAAAGAAAGAAAAAAAAGAAAAGAAAGAGGTGGAGGGGCTCTCCGTCCTCTTGAATCTGTAGACCATTTGCTCAGCAATAGAGAGTCTCTGGGTGACTCAGCCCTAGCTCTTGGTGGGCAGGGCTTAATGTGTTATGTGCCGGCCTCCCTCTCAGGTTTGCAGTGAGCTTTCTGCAATTAGCTGCTGTGTGCTGTGGAACCATGCTCACTACCAAAAATCCTCACAGGTTGTTGTGGGTTATCTTCTGCTACAAAATACCCTCTGTGGCCTGCGGAGGTGGGGGCTAGGCAGCGGGTGCTCAGGGTGCCTCTGGCAACACAGCTCTAGGTGAGTGGGGCAGGCCCCCAAGGCACCACTGGATGTGGTAAGTGGTCCCCACCAAGTCAGAGCATCATGCACTCCTGCATCAGCAACCAGCCCATACACACTTGCCACCAAAGCCCTGACCAGATCACACGGGTGCATAGCTCCCATCCCAACACTCTAAGGAAAACTCCCAGTCTCAGCCTGTCCCAGTCAGCCGCTCGCAGATCAGGCTGAGCATCCCAACAGCCAATCCCCAGCCTGGCAACTCTGCACAAACAGTGCGGAGAGCGGGGACCCAAGGCGGCTCGTGCACTCCTGTGTCTCAGTGAACAGCCTGATGGAGCCGGAGCGCACCGCACAGCGTTTCCCTGGCAATGCAGCACAGCAGGGTGGAGGGTGGGAATCCAAGGCCTCATGGGCATGCACGCATGCACACACACACACAGCACTCCTGCGCCAATTTCACCAGATCAATGCGGTCCTGGCTCTGACCCTCTGTGGGGAGGACCCAACCCTGAAAAAATGGCGTCCTCCTGTACACTTCTCGTGTGCAAGCTCCATACCAGGGGAACAATGATCCCAAACCCTCCAGCTTCCACACCAAAGGTGCTCAGTTAAGTCCATCCCCATCGGCTCCTGGGCCTGGTTCACACAGCTACTCCCTCCACCCGGAACAGGGTGAGTGCTCAACTGGTGAGCGAGCCCATGCATCAGCCCCACTGGTTCTTCAGCCACCCTTAGCCTCACCGAGCCCAGCAAAAAGAGTCCTCACTAATTTCTACTGTCAGCTACCGTAGAACTCCTCTTCCCGAAAAAGCAACTCTGTGTTAGTGAGCTTGGTGTGGGGCTGGAGGGTCTCTCCCCCAACCGGAGTAACCTTCCCACACAGCTGGGGCTTCCCTCACCGGGCTCTCCCTCTCTTATCTGCGCCCCTCCTACCAGACTTGACGTGGCCTCCTCTTTAGATCCTTGGTTTAGAAGTTCTGTTTATGTACTGTTCAGAGGACTTCTGAGGTTAAATGTTGTATAAATTATTTGTAATTTTGGTGTGATCCTGGGAGGCAGTTTGCACAGTATCTGTCTATTCTGCTATCTTACTGGCGCAAACCCAAATTGTACCATTTTTAGTTTTGATGATGTTCAATTGATCAGTTTTATCTTTTTTTGGATTGTGTTGTATTGAAGGAGTCACTGCTTAAAGATTTGTTTTTCCTGGGTTTTATTCTAGAAGTTTTATAGTTTTAAGTTTACGTTTAGTTTTATGATTCATTCTGAAGTCACTCTTGTAGATAGTGTGAGGTAAGGATTGAAACGTTTTTGTTTTTGTAATATGATATTCAATTGTTAGAGCATCATTTGTTAAAAAAGCTTTCATTTCCAAACAGAATTGCCTTTCTACCTTTTAGAAAATCAATTGATCTTATATGTTATGGGTTTATTTCTGCATTCTTTTTTGCCCCATTGATCTATTTGTCTTTCTTTACAGCAATAGCACATCTTGATTATTGTAGATCTGGAAATCTTGAAATCTGGTCGTGTAAGTTCTACAACTTTGTTCTTCTTTTTAAAAGTTCTTTTAGATGTTCTATGACCTTTGACTTAAATGAATCAAAAATTAAAATACATTTTTTTTCAATTCCAGATGACATACAATATTATACTAGTTTCAGGTATATAACATAGTGATTAGACATTTGTATTCCTTATGAAGCAATCACCCCAATATGACTTACATGAATTTTAAAATAAGCTCACCAATTTCTACAAAAAGTCCTGTGATTCTGACTGAGATTGTGTTGAATCTATAGATCCATTTGGAGAGAATTGATATCTTAATAATATTATTATCCAAGTCATGAGCACAGTTATTAAATTATTCAGGTTATCTTTAATTTCTTTCATTAGAATTTTATAATTTCCAATGTGTAAATATTATACATCTTTTATCAGATTTATTCCTAAATAATTTATATTTTTTGATGCTATTTGGAATAGTATAGGTCTTTTGCATTTCAATTGCTGATTCTTCATTGCGATTATAAAGAAATAGATTAATTTTTAGCTACTGATTTCTGTCCTGCAACATTACTAAATTCATTTGTTTGTTCTGGTAACTTTTGTAGATTGCATAGAATATTCTATATAGATGATCTTGTCTGCAAATAAAGAGAGTTTTATCTCTTCTTTTCCAATCTGTATGCCTTTTCTTTTCTTTTTATTGCCTTTTTCCCCCCACTGGCTTGAATCTCTAGCACAACATTGAATATATATGATGAGAGCTGACGTCATAGCTTTCTCTGATTTTAGGAGAAAAGCATTTAGTTTTTCACCATTAAGGAAACATCACCATTATGATGTTGCCTGTAGGTTTTTATTGATATCCTTTATCAGTTTGAGAAACTTCTATTCCTAGTTTTCTGGAAGTTTTTATCAGGAATGAATGTTAAATTTTGCCAAATAGTTCTTCTGCATCTGCAGAAATGACCATATACCATTCAATGATTTTTAAAATGTTCAACCACTGTTACATTATTGGAATAAACCCCACTGCATTGTGGGGTTTTTATATATATTGCTAGATCTGATTTCCTATAATTTTGTTTTTTGTCAACATTTATTAGGGGTTTGGGTTGGTAATTCTTTTTTCTTCTAATGCCTTTGTCTAATTTTGGTATCAGTGTAATAATGCTTCCCTCACAGAATGAGTTGAAAAATACTCTTTCTTCTTCAGTATTCTGGAAGTTTGTATAGAATTGGTATTCTTTCTTTTTTTTTTTTTAAGTTTGACAGAATTCACCAGTAAAGCTGCCTAAGCCTGGAATTTGCTCTTTGTGTGTGGGAATGTTTTTAACTACAAATTAAATTTCTTGAATAGTTATTGGACTACCCAGATTAATGTTCCCTTAGCTTTTGAATATCTGTAGAATCTGTAGTGATGTCTCTCTCTCATTCCTGATGTTGGCAATTTGTTCTATTTTTTTTTTCCTAGTCAGTCTAGTTAGGAGGTTATCAATTTTATTGTTCTTTTCAATATTGAGTATTTGGTTCCACTGATTTCTCTCTCTCTCTTTTGTTGTTGTTATTATTGATTTTATTGACTTCTGCTTTCTTTGGATTCATCTTGCTTTTTTTTTTCTAGTTTCTTAGGATAGAGGCTCAGGTCATTGACTTGAGATCTTTCTTTTCTAGTGTAGGCATTTAGTTTTATAAATTTCCTTCTAATTATTGCTTTAATTGCATTCCACAAATTTTGATATGTTGTGTTTTTATTTTTATTCAATTCAAAATACTTTCTAATTTTTTTATTTCTTTTTTGGTTTATGGACTATTCAATAGTATGTTATTTAGTTTCCAAATATTTGGAGATTTTCCTAGAGATATTTGTTATTGATATGTGATTTAATCTATTGTGATCAGAGAATACAGTAATACCTTGGTTTGCAAGCATAATTCATTTCAGAAACAAACTACTCATATTGCAAAACATTGCTCGTTTACCCCGTTAAAATGTATAAGGAATGTTTGCTCATCTTACGGAACACTCGCGAACCAAGTTACTCACAATCCGAGGTTTAACTGTATGCTTTATATGAATTGATTCCTTTTATTTATTTATTTTTTTTGAGGGCAGTGTCACTGACCCTCATATGTGGGACGCAAACCGGGGCCGCTGGCTTCCCAAGCCAGCGCTTAACCACCACGCCACTCAGCGGGTCCATGAATTGATTCCTTTTAAAGTAACTGGAACTTATTTTATAACCCAGAATATGGTCTATTTTGGTAAATGTGCATGCTTGAGAACAATGTACATGCTGCTATTGTTGGGAGAAATGTTCTAAAATATCAATTAAGTAATGTTTTTAGATAGTGTCTTAAATTTAGAGTTTCTATGTTCCACACATTATTTTTCTACTCATTCTCTCAATTATTGAGACAGTGTTGAAATCTCTAGCTACAAGTGTGAATTATAGTTCTATCAGTTTTTTTATTTTATTTTAAAGTTAATTGGGGAGTTGGGGGAGGGGAACAGCATTGGGGAATCAGGGAAAGGGAACAGACAAGTTGCTGTCTTTTTGTTCTTCAGTCTAGTTGCGGAGGACATTGCTTCACTGGCCCATGTTGGTATCTTCATTGCGCTCTTCTCAGATGAGGCAGATTGGTCACCAGCCTCTGGACGTCCGCTAACAGTGGCTCTTGGCAGCTCACACCGGCTGCCAGCCACTCACACTTGCTGCTGGCCACTCACTGTAGCCTATGGCAGCGCACTGCAGCAGGGACTGCAGCTATGCCTTCCTGGGAACTCACAGCAGCTCAGCTCCAGGTGGAGCTGTTATTCATCATCTTAGCTATAGAGGGCAGTGTCACTGGCCCTCATATGTGGGATCCGAACCAGGGTCGCTGGTGACCCAAGCCAACTCTTAACCAATGCGCCACTCGGCTGGCCCAAATTCTATCAGTTTTTGCTTCATGTATTTTGAAATTCTGTAATCAGGTGCATAAATGTTTAGAATTGTTATGTATCTTGATTAACTGACCCCTTTATTGATATGAAATATTATTTATCCTGGATATATGTTTGTTACTCTGAAATCTACTTTGTCTGGTATCAATATAGTTACCTCAGGCTTCTTTTGATTAGTGCTAGCATGTGTAGTGGGTTGAATAGTGTGTGCCCCCCTCCCCTGCGTTTCCCCCTCCACTAATTCATGTCTCTCTGAGGCCTCGGAATGTGAACTTGTTTGAAAATAGGGTCTTTGAAGATGTAATTATGGTAAGGATCAACTTGTGATAATACTGGATTAGGGTGGGCCCTATATCCAATGAGAATGTTTTTATAAGAGACAGAAAAAGACACAGAGACACAGGGAGAAGGTCACGTGAAGCTGGAGGCAGATATTGGAGTGATACTACCACAAGCCAAGGGATGCCAGGAGCCACCAGAAGCTGGAAGAGTAACAAAGAATTCATTGGAAACTTCAGAGGGATCATGTCCCTGCTAACACCTTGATTTCAGACTTCTAGTCTCCAAAATTGTGAGAAAATAAATTTATGTTGTTTTAAGTCACCAAGTTTATGGTAATTTGTTGTGGCAGTCCTAGGAATCTAATGCAGCATGGTATATTTTTTTACCATCCATTTTTTTAAAATCTATTTGTGTCTTTATGTTTAAAGTGAGTTTTTTACTGGCAGCCAATAGTTGGAGTTTGTTTTATTTATGCAATCTGACAATATATGCCTTTTGTCTGGGGAATATAGACCATATGTGATTTTTTTGTGATTTTTAAAATATGTTTGGGTTTAGGGGCCGGCTGAGTGGTGCGGTGGTTAAGCACTGGCTTGGGAAGCCAGTGGCCCTGGTTCGGGTCCCACATATGAGGGCCAATGACACTGCCCTCAAAATAAAAAAATATGTTTGGGTTTAAATCTAACATTTGTTATTTGTTTCTGTATTCTTTTCCTGCCTTCTTTAAATTAATTGTGTATTTTTTATTATTTTATTTCTTTGTAGAATTATTAGCTATACTGTTTTAAGCAATCAAATATGATGTGTCTTAATGTATTTTTCTTGATGTTTTTGCACTTAGAATTTGTTGAGCTTTTTGGATATGTGAGTATATAATTTTCATCAAGTTTGGAAAATGTCCAGCCAATATTTCTTCAACATTTTTTTTTTGTTCTTCCCTTGTTTTGAGATTTCAATTACCTGTGTATTAGGCTTCTTGAAGTTGTCCCACAGCTCACTGATATTCTGTTTATTTTTTTTCTCAGTCTTTTTTCTCTCGGCGTTTTATTTTGGAGAGTTTCTATTGCTGTGTCTTCAAGTTCACTGTTCTTGTCTCGGTTGGGCCTAACCCTATGCAGTTTATTTTTCATATTAGACATTGTAGTTTTTAAATCTCTGATATATGATTTGGGTCTTTTTAAAATACTTCCTTGTCTCTACTAAACATGCTCAAGCTTTCCTTTAGCTACTTAAATATATGGGATGCTGTTATAATAACTGCTTTAATATCTTTGTCTATTAATTCCATCATCTGTGTCATTTCTGGGTCAGTTTCAATTGACTGGTTTTCTACTCATTATGCATCTTTTTCTTCTGTAACTTTACACACTTATTTTTTTATTAGATGTCAGACATTATGACTTTTATCTTCATGGGTGCTGAATATAATTTTTATTCCTATACAATTCTCAAACTTTATTCTGAGATGTAGCTAAGTCATTTAGAAACAGTTTGACTTTTTTTGGGTCTTACTTTTAACCTTTCTTAGGCTGAACCGGAACACAATTTATTCTAGGGCTAATTCTGTCTCACAAATTATGCAAAACTATTCTTGGTACTTTACCCAATGATCCACGAGTTTTGAGGTTTTCCAATCTGGCTGTTGAAGACAAGAACCATTTTCAACCTTGTGTGAGCTCCAGAAACTTTTCCTCTGATCTTTTTTTTCCTTGGTCTTGGATTGTTTCTTTGCATGTCTATACTGATCACTTAGCTGGAGACTCAAAGAGGACTTCCTGCAACCCTCTATTTTCCAGCCTCTGGCCTGTTAATTCTAGCCACCTTGGCATCCTACCTTCATCTCCTCGATTCAGAAGACTGCTGGGCTCTGCCTACGTTCCCCTTGGCTGCAATGTGGACTGGGATCTCTCTGGGCAATTAGATGAAGCAATCTTAGGACTTGTTTCCAATCCCAGAAGGATCACTGTCCTTCTCTTTCTGATATCCAATATTTTAAAAACTGATGTTTCATATCTTTTATTCTGGGCTTTTCTTAGTTGCTTTAGGCCAGAACATAGCTGGCAGCAGAAGTCATACCCTTGCCTCAGTCTTTATTCATTCTCCCATTTCTTTCTATGCCCCCTCAAATCCTGCCATTGCCAATAAATATCCTCTATGTTGAATCTTTTTTTTAGATCAGCAGGAGGCAATGGTGGGTAGGCATTAGATACATGACCTTGGAGTCAAATATACAGTGGTTCAGCTATTGCCTCTGCCAGTTACTGGTGTAATGTTGGCCAAATTATTTCACTAACTTGAGCCTCGGTTTCCTCATTTGAAAAGGAGGAAAAATGATACCTAGCTATAGGGTTATTGTGAAGATTAAATAAGGTAATGCATAGAAAGTGACTAGCACTTAGTAATGGGCTCAGTAATATAGTTCAATGACTACATGACCAAATGGATACAAACAGGATTTGGTTTTGTGTTGTTTTTTTTTATATTTTATTGGGGGAATTGGGGGAGTGGAACAGCATTGGGGAATCCAGGAAGGGGATCAGAAAAGTTGATGTCCTTTTGTTCTTCAGTTTAGTTGTGGAGGACCCTGCTTTACTGGCCCATGTTGGTATTATGATCATTGCACTCTTCCCGGGTGAGGCAGTCGCTCACCAGCCATTAGATGGCAGCTCATGGCAGGTCACGGCAGCCCACTGCAGCCCCACTGCAGCCTATGCCATCACCTGACAGTCATGGCAGCCCAGCTCCAGGTCAAGCTGTTTTTCACCATCTTAGCTATAGAGGGCGCAATATCACTGGCCCATGTGGGAACCAAACTGGCAGCCCTGCTGTTCAGAGCTTGCACTCCTAAGTCAACTCTTAACCAACTGAGCCACTCAGCCAGCCCCAGGATTCGTTTTTTTAAATTGCCTCAAATTTCTCCATTGTCTGCTCACTCCAATTCTGTTTCTGGGGACAATCCTACCATTACTCTTGAACTCCCAAGAAAGGGGTATGACCAGCTCTAAATTTCTTGCACCACCAGAGGGGAGCAGTCATGTGGAGAACTTCCAATAGTATATACTAAAAACATCACGGACATTTGGCTGCATGAAGCATTATAATGATCTTTTCTTTGTGGCAGATTGTCTTTACTAATGAGGTTGGGTTTGAGCCAATGTTAAATACAGTTTGCATGTACAGATCACAAACCAAGTGGCAGAAACAGGGGACTCAGAAACATTTTAGGTATCAGGACAAGCCAGCTATGATTAAAGCTTTGCTTCAGCTAATCCTTTATATCTCCTCTGGCTTCCATTTTTATGAGCTCTTTAAATAGTAAGGATATTAACCTTTTATCATATTTGCTGCAAGTATACGCTTCCTGTTTGTTATTCAGTTCTGTTTTTAAATTCAACTATATTTTAAACAGAATTTAAAATTTTTTTATGCCATATGACTATGGATGTTTCCTTTTGTAATTTCTTCTACTGCTTTTTGGTTTAGAAAAAGCTCATCCAGCAATTGAATAAACATATATCTTTGTTTTCTTTCAGGTTTAACATTTTATTTCTCATTCTAACTATAATTTATTTTGATTTTGATGTGTGATCTAAGGTGCGAAGGTATTGCATTTGAGATAATTAACTTTTGCTACTACAGCTGTCAAGCCCTGAAATCTCAATGCCTTAACACAACAAAGCCTTCTCCTGATATCAAGCCCAGTGACAGTCAGGTGGCATTCCTGAGTGGTGTGCCCCTAAGCAGTCACTCAGAGACCCAGGCTCCTTCTGCCTGCAATTCGACCATCAGAATCTTTTTCTTCCAATTGGGGGATCCCATAGAATATTTGGTAAGCAATAACTGCTTCTGCCTCAAGATCTAATTAGATTTTTCAAATAACTAACCAGTTATATGACTTGGAGCCATTTTCTGATAACATGAAATTATTGTATCTGTACTATGGTCTGGACTGCATATTTTGTTTTATTTCAAACTAATTTTATAATCTTCTAGGGGGATCTCCTCCCTCATTATTTGTCTTTTTCAATGGCTACTACATAATAGGTCATATTGTATACTACATATGATCTATTAGCTCTATTAGCACTTCAGAGACTGTACCCACCACCGAGGGTTCAATTAACATCTCAGGTAAAGGATATTTGCTATGGAATGAATGTTTGTATCTCTCCCAGATCCATATGGTGAAGCCCTAATGTGATGGATTAGGAGGTGGGGGCTTTGAGAGATAATTAGGCCATGATGGTGGAGCCCATGATGGAACCAGTGTGCTTATAAGAAGAAGAAGAGAGCTAGCCTTTCTCTCAGCCATGTGAAGATACATGGAGAAGACAGTTGTCTCCAAGCCAGGAAGTGAGCTCTCACCTGACGCCAGATCTGCCAGTTCCTTGAGCTTGGACTTCCCATGTCCAGAACTGTGAGAAATAAAAGTTTGTTGTTTAAGTCACCCAGTATGTGACATTTTTAAAATAGTGGCCTGAACTGACAAAGACAATGTCTAAATCCATGTCTTTATCTTTAACCCCTTTTTGAAACTCCAGGGTGACATTTCCAGGTGCCTAATATAGCTGGAGATCCTGAAAATTTGGCTAGATCCTACAGCAGTCAATGATTGATATAAATATTTTGTAAGGCAGAGGTAGGGGCAAGTTTGGGAAAGGAAAAGAGCTCATGTTTCGAAATAGTCCCCCCACCCCCAATTGGTTAGAATAACTTAAAACATGGAGAAATAACAAGAAGTGCTAATTCCAGTGTCTCCATACTCAGAAGGGTCTGCTCCATCTTGGGAACCCTTGAGAAAGCCCTTCAGCCCCTCATGACTATCCAGTCTCCTCCCTGGCTGGGGCTGAGGGGGCAGAAGGAGAGAAAATGCAGCAAGGGTCCTGGGGTATCAGCTCAGAGTTGCTGTTCAGAGGTTGGTACCAGCTGCCAGCAAAGGACCTTCAAGAAGATTTGGGTGCCGTTACACAATCTGCAGCAAACGTCAGGTGACACTAACATAGAAATCATAGTCATTGCTTCATGTTTCAGCACCTACTATGGGCCGGCTATCTTAACTTATTTGACCTTCACAGCTATCCAGCAAGCTAACCAGTACACAGATGAACGAGCTCAAGTTCAGAAATGCTGAGTAACTTATCCAAGGCCACAAAGCTAATGAGCAGAGCCAGGGTTTAAACCTACGTCAGCCAACTTCAAAGCCTGTGCTCCATCCACGCAGTTGTGCTGTACCTGCCATCTTTCAATATAGTAGGGAGACCAGAATGTTTAAAAGCTTCTGAACAGAATTGAAAATTGTCTTGAAAATTTGTTGTAATTGTGTGTGGGGTTGGGGGTGGAGGGAGAATTTAAATACCCTCTCTGGATCATGTGGGAGAAGAGTGATATGTGTAGTAAATTGGGAACCAATTGGTTAGAATAACTAAAATTAGTTTCTGGGCATTAGACTATTGCTTATATTTGCCCTCTGCTTCGACAGGTAGAACTGATATCTCTTTTCTACTATATAGCACAGGGAGCTTGTTGAGAAATCTTCATGAGACTTGAACTGAAGTTGGGCTAGGAGAGAGCTGAAGTGTGGAGTAGGGTAGAGACCAGCTGGCCTTCCAGATGATGGATAGCCAAATAAGAAGTAAAAATGTATTATCTGTGTCCAAAGAAATTACCTGTGTTCGGAGGAGACCTGTCTTCCATGGTGTTCAATCTTCAGAATAGGAAAAGCAGTCTTCTTAATTGGCCCTTGATGGTCATGAGATGGGATGACCACATTCTTTTAGCCCAAAGACTCTGATTCCATGATGGGTTATTCTGACCAATTTGGATTAGGGAGCAGAAAAAAATCCTCCTCATAGAGCATGTTGCAAGAGAAATGCTTGAGAGCCGAGTGGAATGGGGTTAGTCCTGGCCACGCTCCCTCTTGTGCCCTTTTCCACTAACCTAAGTCACCGCGTAGTTAAGGAGAGTCTCAGACAAAGGGACAACTCTAGCATGTTTGGGATTTGCTGAGCACAAGGCTATTTCCACAGAGTTGAGGGCACGAGAAACAATTATGCATTCGCCTAGTGTGCCTGTTCCCTGAATGATTACATCCATGTGTATTTTAGGAGAACTTCGGTCTTCTGTTTCTTATTCATTTACACTTTACACTTCAAAAGATTGTTTTGTAAGAGCTACTCAATGCTCAAGAAGTCTCATGAGTTTTTCTTCTAAATGAGCCAGCAACTTTCCAAGAATCAGGAAGCTGCAAGTTGCCAAGAATAAATAAATGAATTCCAGAAGGTTCACGTTTGGTTTAAAACTCTGTAAGGTTTTAAGTAGGTTCTATATCTGGCTTAACTCCATGTCCTCATCTAAGACATAAACCACAGGAGGCAATACTATTCCTGGCATGCAACTTTTTTCTAAGCATTGAATTTAATGGTTACTTCCAATAATGATTAATTAGAAAATCTTAGCAAAATAGTTATAATGCAGTGATGTAAAGGGGAATAGGGGTATGGCAGAATAGCTCTTGCCTGAAAGTTAGGCAGCCTCAAGCTTGCTTTTGTCACAAAATTTGCTGGACAAAGTAAATCCTATCTGTGCCTTAGTTTCCTCATCTGTGAAATGAAAAAAGAACAGTACATGGTGACTAAAATTCTATGATAAGAATTCAAAATGACCCCTTGTCTAATCGTGGAAGAAAGTAGTCTGGGGATTCAACATTGTTGTTCAAAATTGGAGTTAGTTGATTGTGTTCACGTCCAACTGTAAATGATTTTAAAAAAAAGTGAAAGTAGACTAGTGAAGGAGCTGTCAAAAGAAAATATGTGTGGTAGAGGAAAAGTAAGAGGGGAATATTCTAATGGGTTAGAGCTGCCATAACAAGATACCATAGACTAGATGACTTAAACAGGAAACACTTATTTCTCACAGTTCTGGAGGCTGGAAGTCTGAGACCCACGTGCCACCACTATGGGGTGATGGGGAGGGCCTGCTTCCTGGCTTGCAGACAACTGTCTTAGAGCTCTCTCTTCACATGGCCAAGAGAGAGCTCTGGTGTCTGCATTGCCTTATAAGGACACCAGTCTCATCATGGGGGCTCCACCTTCATGACCTTATCCAAACCCAATTACCTCTCAAAGGCTCCATCTTCAAACATCACCACATTGGAGATTAGATCCTTACCATATGAATTCGGGGGTGGGAAACATTCAGCTCACAGCTGGGGGTGAAACAGATGTTGGTATCTCACCCAGATCCCTTGTGCTGGATGGTGCACCCATCCCCTAGGTGTTGTGGGTGTTGGCTTCAAATAGCTCATGCCTGTACTCTTGCCTGGAGACTGCCCTTGGCAGCTGGAAGCTGGAGGTGTGGGTGGGAAGTTACAAGTCCTGCCCCCTCAGGAGGCATCCTGGCCAATTGGTGACCACTAGCCCAATCCCCTTGCTTCGGGGCTCTTGATGCCCAGGGCTCCCTAGGGATCAGCTTATGGTTAGATTTCCCCTGACATCCTTGCTGAGCTTCCCCTGCCCCCTCTTACTTCTTTCACTGTTCTATGGGTTTCTCCTGAGACCATTTCCTCAATATGCTGTACACCACTTGCCCAAGAATCCCCATCTCAGGGGCTGTTTCTAGAGACATGACCTAAAATGAGGAGAAGGAAAATGAGCTGTGCGAGTACCCCGATTCTGCTACAGGAACCATGTGGGCACACATGTCCTGGGCCCGGCACACACCAGGTCCTAATGGAGAGAGCAGAGGTGCAGGGTTCATGGAGCCCTGGAGAACACCTCTGTGGTCTGGGTAGGAGTTTTGTTCATCCAGCCAGCCAGCCAGCCAGCAGTCACAGAGAATTTTTACAGGACTTGTCCTCAGCTTCACTCCGGTCAGTTGAGTTCATGCTGTAACTTGACCAGGCTGGGCCTTGCGTATGCTGAGGCTTGAGCCGCAGACTGAGAATGGGAGGGGGTGGGCATTGTAGCAGGGGCTGGACAGCATCTGTTCTGCCCAGGAGATGTATGAATGCAGGACTAGGGGGTTTGAGAAGGAGGAACAATTATATTCATCTCAAAGATTAGAGAAGGCTCTCTGAAGGAGATGGCATTTATTCCAGACCCTGACGGGATGTGTCTCATTTTAAAATGTGGAGCCTAGGTGAAAAAAATGAGTCTTATTTAAATGAACATGAGCTCTATCTATCTATCTATCTATCTATCTATCTATCTATCTATCTATCTATCTATCTATCATCTATCTATCTTATCTGACATCTATCTCCATGGATCTATACCAAAATAAAATTTCAATCTTGGGCATGATTCACAGGTTTGAAACTCCATATGGGGAATTGAAACTAAGACCCCCTGAGACTTGGAGCCCCAGGATCTGTTTTCCTCCTAGTGAAAGCTAATTCCCTAGCAAGCTCCCTCAAATACTTTCCAGGATGCACTCCCTTTTTTATGGTCCTATGTGATGGCATACATGACAGTAGGGGACACATTCAGGGATGGCTACAGCCCTCAGCCCCAAGGGCAAACCAGGGTGATACTAAGTGAAGGGGAGAGATTGTGAAAGCTCCCTAAAGATAAGAACCCACGCTGAGCAAGGGCAGGAGAGAATATCATGTGCCTGAAATTCAGGGAATTCTCCTGGGAGAAGGGAAAGCTAAGACGAGACGGCAGCTGGTGGCAGGCCTCAGCAGATGGTCTGCCTCGCTGCTGGAGGTGGACCAGCAATTGTAGACAAAGACGCCATCCTGGAGCGAGGACAGCCACCCTGGCCCTTCTGCAGGAGTCCTTGGCCAAGATGGGAAGAGAAGCCTCTCGCCTTCTGCCAGGAAGTGGGATAAAGGAGGGATAATGTCATTTTCCAGCTTTCGACTCTGGGAGAGTCAGGAAGCAAAGACGGATGGATGGAGAGTGTTAAGAATTGTAGTTGCTTTATGTCAAGGTCAGGAAAACTGCCTGTTGCGCTAGAAGCCTTCAGGTTGTCTCACAGGAGAGGTGGGAGTGGAAATGAATAACCAGGGGCCAATCTGAGCCACCCAGGAGAGGGGCCTGGTGGGAGATTAAGTCAAACTGGCTGACTGGTTAAGCAGCCTTATGTTAACATTTCATTCAGAGGTGTGGTTACATCCTTGGGACTTGCGATACCATGTTTCCCTGAAAATAAGGCTGAGTCTTATATTAATTTTTGCATCAACAATCTACATTTATTCACGTACAAAAAGTCTAATTTATTCAAACAGTCATGTCTGGCTGACAATATTAACTGGGGTTTATGTTTGTGGTAGGGCTTATATTACGAGCATCCTGAAAAATCATGCTACGGCTTCTTTTCTGGTTAGGTCTTATTTTGGGGGAAACACAGTACTATTCTGACTTCGTGCTTTACAGAATTTTTAGATAGCAATCTTTTTTTGTATGATTTCTTTTAGTATTTCTAAGGTTAGAAAATGACCCCTTCAAGAGGTTTAATTTCATATTCTCCACGTTTTGTACAGTTTGAAAAACTAACTCTTTAAAATCCCTGGAATTAATTTTGGTGCACAGAGTGAGGTAAGGACTTCATTTAAAAAATAATATGTAATTCTCTCATTGATGAAAAAAGAAAATTGATGTTTTATTATTATATCATTAATTAGAAAGATACAGAAGGGTTGAAAGAAGAAAAAAAACATGTTCTCACCACCCAGAAATAATAATTTCTGTTACATTCCCTTTTATTCTTTTGTTGTCTATAGTTTTACTGATAGTGACATTTTGATACATGCAAATTTATATAGGCTAATTTTAGAAATTGCAACTGTTTTAATAATAAATGTCATATATGCTCATTAGAGAAAGTTTGGAAAATACACAAATTTATGAAGCAGAAAGTAAAATTCAGTTTTGTGTATTTTCTTATAGTAATAATATAATACAGTAATACGTTGGTTTGTGAGCATAATTCGTTCCAGAAACAAACTACTAGTTTTGCAAGATATCGTTCGTTTACTACATTGAAATGTATTAGAAACCTTTGCTCATCTTGCAGAACACTCGCAAACCAAATTGCTCGCAATCCAAAGTTTTACTGTATTTGTAACTATACTTTGTTTTTTAAATCACTGGGACCATACAGTATATGCTGAACTTTAAGCATTGTGAACCATATTAGCAGGCTCTAGATGGAAGATTACATAAAAAGGGACATGGCAATATATGTACACATATACCTAATCTATATCTTATCTATATCTATTTCTCTGGAACCTGTGGTTTATTAGTCTTTCCCAAACAATATATTCAATACTCAGGTTGCTCAATATAATTTTTCAACTGTATTAGTAATATTTTATTATTTAAGGAGTACACATAGTATTTGTTGTGTTATTTTTTAATTTAAAATTTGGGGGGGTGGACATCAAAATGTGTTTAGTTTAGCTTTTTAGCTTTTTATCAGGCAATAATTTCAAATTTATAAAAATAGAATAAGCAGCACTCATATATACAGATGGATTTATTGTTAACATTTTAAACCCATTTGCTTTATCATGTTCTCTCTCTGTCTCTCTGCAGAATTTTTTCCTAAACATTTGATGATAAACTCTATACATCATGGTTCTTTACCCCTAAATACTTTGGTATTCCCTAAGAATAGAGATACTTTCTTATATAATTACTGTATAGTTATGAACTTCATCCATGTACAACTGACACTGATACAATCATTTAATCTATTGTCCATATTCTAATTTTATCAGTTGATCTAATAATATCCTCTATGGAATTCCCCACCCACCCCCAGCACAGAATCCAGCCTAGGATCAGATATTGCATTTAGTTATCATGTCTCTTTAGGCTTTTTTTTTTTTTTTTGAGGGCAGTGTCACTGGCCCTCATATGTGGGACCCGAACCGGGGCGCTGGCTTCCCAAGCCAGCGCTTAACCACCGCGCCACTCCGCCGGCCCTCTTTAGGCTTTTTAAATCTAGAATATTTCCACAGCCTTTCTTTGATTTTTATGACATTGACATTTTTTAAAGAATGCAGCCCCTCTCACCTATCTTTTTAACTGAATGTTCCTCATTTAATCAAATGTTCATTTTAATTAAATTGTGGTTATGCCTTCATGACCAGAATGCTGAATTGAAGACGTTGTGTCCTTTTCAGGGTCTCACATTTGGAGGCACATACTGATCACCAGTTCCTCGTAGCTGTTGCTAATTTTAATCACTCTGTCAAGGTGTTGTCCTATTTCCCCCAGGGTAGAATTAGTTCCATCCCCCGCCCTCCCTTGTAAATAATAAGCAGCCTGTAGATAGATACCTAAGACCATATCAATACCCTGCTTCTCATCAAAATTTCTCCTAGAATTAGTATCCACTAATGACTTTTGCCTGATCCAATCTTTATAATGATTACAAAATGATGACTTTTCTAACTCTATGACTCCCTCCACATTTACCAGTTGGCCTTTGGCACCTCCCTTCTTCCTCATTTATGTATTTATGTACGATTTGTTATTTATCACTTTTCAGTATGGACTCACAATCTCTTATTTTTTCCCATGGTTTATAACACATTACAGCACATAAGTATTTTGGTGTTTAGATGGTCCCAGAAGTGGCTGTTGGGAGATCCTTCAAGCTGGCGCCTGTGTCTCTGTGTCACACCCCAGCATTCTTTGAGTACTTCTTTACTTTCTGGTATAACAAGCTGTTATAGGCTCATCTTATACCCACTCTGTCATAGCCTTAGAATCAACCATTCCTCCAAGGAACCAGGTGTTGTGTGCTTTAGTTTTAAAAGTTTTACAAGACTTATTACAGAAATTACAAACTCATCACTCCTTCCCCTAATTTCTTGCTTCCCACAGGCAACTACTTTCAGCTCTTTAATGGATTCTATTTACCTCTGAATTACTAAATAATATGCTACTTTCAGATTTTTCACAAGCATGCATATTTCCCATTTCCTGTGCTCTCAATTTACTTATATCACAAATCTGGTTACATCAATGTTCAATGTAACATTATTATGAAGATGTAAATACTATAGTCATAGGTGAACTATGAGTAACCCATGATTAAGATTACTTTCCCCTTTCTGCATAAGGTTTTATTTGCCCTGGGATTAACTGTCTGAATTTTCCTGTTTGCTTTTTTGTGTATTATTTTTGCTAATTCAACCCCAAATACTCTGTCAGTTCTCTAACTTTGCTCACGATATCTCCAGATACATCAGATATGCATTCAATTTCATTTTCTGGAAGTATCTGCTGGTGTAGCCTTCTGACCTGCTGCAGTTTGGGCTGGTTGGGACACAGATGTGATCTCGGTTTCCCTTTGCCATCATCTTGGTGAGTTCATCTATCTCTTGGATCCCCTGGTTCCTCATTCCCATCTTTTTTTATACTTAGTCTTTCATTTTGATGAATCACAACCTCAATTAGTTTACTAAAAACAAAAACACAAATAGGAGGTACATTTTTTTGAGAATTGCACTTCTGAAAAAAATCTTCCTTTTAAAGATTTTTATTGGGGAATTGGGGAGGGGAACGGAAAGGTTGTTGTGCTTTTGTTCTTCAGTCTAGTTGTGGAGTACATTGCTTCGCTGGCCCATGTTGGTATTATCATTGCGCTCTTCCTGGACGAGGCAGATCAGTCGCCGACCTCTGGATGGCTGCTCACCGGGCTTTTGGCAGCTCACACCGGCTGTCGGCCACTCACGCTGGCTGCCGGCCACTCACTGTAGCCTATGGCAGCCGACTGCAGCAGGGGCTACAGCCACACCGTTGCCGGGACTCGTACAACCCAGCTCCAGGTGGAGCTGTTGTTAGCTGTAGAGGGCAGTGTCACTGGCCCTCATATGTGGGATCCGAACCTGGGCCACTGGCGTTCCAAGCCAGCTCTTAACCAATGCACCACTGGGCTGGCTCTGAAAAAAACCTTTATTATATCCTCACCATTAATTGACAATTTGACTGGATTTAGAATTCTAGGTCAGAAACGATTTCCCCTCAGAATTCTGAAAGAATTATTCCTGGTGCGAGGACTTCCAGTAAAATGGCACAATAGACAGACGCTGTGCTAACTGCCTCCCAGGATCACACCAAAATTACAAGCAAATTATACAGCATTGAACCCTGGAGGTCCCCGGAACACTGGAGGAACAGAACCACTAAACGAAGGACTTTAAGTGGAGGCCACGTCGGGTCTGGTAGGACGGGCGGAGACGAGAGAGAGCGAACCCCGTGAGGGAAGCCCGAGCTGTGGGGAAGCTTCTCCAGTTGGGGGAGGGACCCTCCAGCCGCACACCAAGCTCACCAGCCTAGAGTTCCTTTGCCGGGAAGAGGAGTTCTAATATAGCCGGCAGTAAATTAGTGAGGACTCTCTTTGCTCAGGTTGGTGAGTCTAAGAGCGGCTGGAGAATCAGTGGGGCTGGCGCCCGGGCTTGCTGGCCGGTGAGCTCTTACCTGGTTCCTGGTGGAGGGAGTGGCTGTGTGAGCCGGGAGCCTGCGGGGACGGACTGAACTGAGCACCTTTGGTGCAAAGGCTGGAGGTTTTTGAACTGTTGCTCCTGTGGTGTGGAGCCTGCACGCGAGTGGTGTAAGGAGGGCACCATTTTGTCCGGCTTGGGCCCTCCCACGAAGGATCAGGTCTGAGACCTAACTGGTCTGGTGGAATTGGCGCAGAAGTACGTGTGTGCGTGCGCGCACGCGCGCCTGCGACCTTGGATCCCCACCCTCTGTCCGGTTTATACTACGTTGTCAGGGAAATGCTGGGCAGGTGCCCTCCTGCTCCAACAGGCTGCTCACTGAGACGCGGGAGTGCACAAGCCGCCTCGGGTCCCCGCTCTCTGCACTGCGCTTGCAGAGTTGCCAGGCTGGTGATTGGTTGTCGGGCTGCTCGGCCTGATCTGCGAGCGGGCTGATTGGGACAGGCTGAGACTGGGAGTTTTCCTGGGAGTGTTGGGCCGTGAGCTGTGTGCCTGCGTCATCCAGCCAGGGCTCTCCTGGTCATCTATCTAATACATCAAAGCAATCCCAGAGCGACAGCCAGAATGGGGAAACAAAGAAACATGTCACAAGTAAAAGATCAGAAGAAACCTCCAGAAATGGAACCAAATGAAACAGAGGGATCCAACCTTTCAGAGACACAGTTTAGGACACTGATGATAAGAATGTTTAAGGAACTTAGCGAGGACATAAAGAAGGATAGGGAAACCATAAAAAACAACCAGTTAGAACTAAAGAATACAATAACTGAAATGAAGAACACACTCGAAAGAATCACCAGTAGAGTAGATGAAGCAGAGGAGTGGATCAGCGATTTGGAAGATAAAATAGCAGAACTCACCCAGTTGGCACAGCAAAAAGACCAAAGAATAAAAAAACAATGAAAATAGTTTAAGAGCCCTATGTGACAAGGTGAAGCGCAACCACTTTCGAATCATAGGGATACCAGAAGGAGAAGAGAAGAAGCAAGGGTCGAAAATGTATTTGAAAAAATAATGACTGAAAACTTCCCTACCCTGGTGAAGGAAATCAACATACATGCCCAGAAAGTGCAGAGGGTTCCAAACAAGCTGAACCCAAACAGGTCCACACCAAGACACATCATAGTTAAAATGGCAAAGGTTAAAGACAGAGACAGAATCCTAGAGGCTGCAAGAGAAAGACAGCAGGTTACATACAAAGGAACTCCTGTTAGACTAACAGCTGACTTGTCTACAGAAACTCTGCAGGCCAGAAGGGAGTGGCAGGAGATATTCAAAGTGACCCAAAATAAAGGCCTACAACCAAGATTGCTCTACCCATCACAGCTATCACTTAAAATTGAAGGAGAAATAAAGAGCTTCTCAGAAAAGAATAAGCTTAAGGAATTCATTACCACCAAGCCAGCATTGCAAGAAATGTTAAAAGGGCTTTTTTAAACAAAAGAAAGGAGTAAACAAGCTAACCCAGAGAGACAATTTAAGAAGATTGAAGTCGTATCAAGCAGATATAAAGGAAAAACTGATGGTTGCTGGCTGGGAGGGAGTGGGGAAGAGGGAAAGGGGGAAGGTTTTGGACAGTGTATGTGGGACTACAATGTTCCCGCAGGGATATGGGGGCAGTTCTGGGAATGTAATTGATAATGTTGTGAAGAGACTATTATGTTGCGAGAAATAAGTCAGTCGGAGAAAGACAGGTACCATGTGATCTCACTTGTGTGTGGAGTCTGAAGAGCTGAGTGAACGATCAAAGTAAACAGACTCGTAGATGTAGGGGAAAAACTGAGGGTTGCTAGTTAGGAGGGGGTGGGGATGGGGGGGAAGGGGAAGGGATTAGACAGCATAAATAGACAACTACAATATTGCCACAGGGATATGAAACACAGTTCAGGGAATATAATAATGTTGTAAAAATTTTGTGGCGTGTCAGATGTCACATGTCTTGTTAGGGAGACCACTTCATGGGTGGAGTAGAGGCTTGATCACTGCACTGTACACCTGAAGCTGATGTTGTATAGTATTGTATGCCAACTGCAACTGAATATGTGGATGGTCACGGGATGTGGAATATACTGTGGAGGGGAGTCAGGGGAGCTGTGATGGATATGTATGATATGGGGGGGAGTGGGGTGGCGAACTGGGGGAGGGGGATTTTCACTTTGGGGGGTAAAGAGTATAACTATTGCATTGTGTTGTACACCTAAAACTAAAAAAAAAAATAAATAAATAAATAAAAGAATTATTCCTGGTGCTTTAGCTTCAAATGTTGCCATGGAGAAACCTAAAGCAATTCTTCTGGTTCTTGATTGTTTATATGAGAACATTTCTTCATCCCTTAGAAACTCAGTGGGCTCTTTTGATCTGGAAACACTTGTCCTCTAGTTCTGGGAATTTTTCTTGAATTATTTCTTTGATGATTTCCTTCTCTCTGTTTTCTTTCTACTCTCTTTGTGGAACTCCTATAATTCACATTTTGGGCCTCCTAAATTGAGTCTTAATTTTCTTTTTTATTTCCCCTCTCTTTAGGTTCTCCTTCCTCTCACTTTCTGGGAGATTTTCTTAGGATCTTCCAACATTTCTAGTTAGTTAAAAAATTTTGCTATTGAATTTTTAATTTACAAGGACACTTTTTTTGTTCCTCGAATATATATATTCGTGTGTGTGTGTGTGTGTGTGTGTGTGTGTGTCTGTGTGCATTTACCATCACAACCTTTCTTGATTTGTAGGTGAAATGTCATTTTTAAAAGAAAACTATCTCTGAGGATATTAAGGATAAGTTTTCAGTAAAAAAAAATAAATTTCTTTTTGTCCCTACATAGTCTTTGTTTTATTTAGCTTATCTCTTTTGATTGTTTGAGAAAAGCATTTCATATGGGGGACAAAGGCCAAGCAAGGTCCTGTTCTAGGGAATGAAAACAGAGGGTGAGCAAGACAGACATGGCCCTGCCCTCAGAGAGGCTACATTGCTGAGTGGGTGGAGTGACTGTTAAACAACTGACTACCCAATTAATTGTTGTAATGATAATTGTGATTAGAGTTTCAGAGAAAATGGTCAGCCCAAGGGTCAAGGGACAGGGGCAGTGGTGTTGGTGATAGTTCCAGGATAGCCATCCTTGAAGAACTGGTGTTTAAGTTGAGCTCTGAA
This sequence comes from Aselliscus stoliczkanus, assembly GCA_033961575.1. Classification (NCBI taxonomy): domain Eukaryota; kingdom Metazoa; phylum Chordata; class Mammalia; order Chiroptera; family Hipposideridae; genus Aselliscus; species Aselliscus stoliczkanus. The sequence continues at coordinate 60,034,881 of CM066732.1, read as the reverse complement.
AGATCAGAATGAATAAACTAGAAGAAAAGGAGAGTATGGATGTTCCAGGAATAGAGAAGAACATATACCTAGCCCCGCTGGGGCAGGAGGTGTCATGGCCAGCTTGAGGGCCCTGCAGAACGTTGACATATGGAGGGGAGAGACAAGCAAAGGTGAAGCCATGTTCACTGTTGCGACCCCAGTGTCTGGGCAAAGTAGAGGCTCCATAAATGTTTTTGTTTAGTGGATGAAAGAAGGCAGTTGTATCTGGTCTGTAAGGAGGTGCCTGATGGTTGGTGTGGGATTTGGACTCAGGTTTTTCTTGTCCTCACATTTTTACCAGTGTCTAGATTGAGAATGCAGAAGCTATGCTCAGTTGGCCAGGAAATGTGGAAATGAGTCAAAGTCAGAGAAGGGTGAAATGGGGGACAAGCAACTTGTGGCTGAAGCCAAAAGGAAAGAACGACCACACTGATGTGAAGAGGCCTGGAAAGGTTTCATGGGGAGACAGCTTAAGAGGCAGGTCTTGCGGGGCGGAGGGAGAAGGTACCCTAGCAAGCAGCAAGGCAGGAAACAATGTGTCAGAGAATGGAACAATGTGAACCTCCACGAAAGAGAGGCTCAGGTGTGGAGGTCTCGCTGGGCTCTAGGCCCAGAGATGTGCAGTAGGGAGGCTGAATCTGAGGGGTGCAAGGCAGCATCTCAGCTGCCCTGGGACTAGGAGGACATGCTCTCAGACTAGATGTGCCCCCCTTCTTGGAACCTGTCAGGATGAAGCCCGAGTAAGCCTTCTCTGTCTAGAGCCCTGAGGGCCTCTGCTTTTCGTATTCCAGCATTGAGTAAAAGGCAATGGCTTATGGCATTGGTTTCTGGAAGGTGAAGAAAAATGGCCAAGCTGGGAAAGCTCCAAATCTTCAAATGCAAACTTTATCTCCCACTGCTTCCCAGTGAACCTGAGTGAGAATTTGCTCCACCTCATCGCTCAGATCTCATCAGAGCTGAGACCTAGTAAAACCTCTTCTCCCCAAGCCTATAGAACCAGAAGAGGGGAAAACACAAACCACTACAGCTGTGACTGCAGGCCATTAGTTTTGATAAACAACTATGTCTGCAGAGCCAGCATGATTCATTCAGAAAACATGTCCTGGGTGCCCTCCTTGTGCCATGCACATCGGCTGGCATCGGGTAGTTCAGCTATTCTTGTGATGCTGAGAAATGCTCTAAACAGCCCCATTCAAGCAAGAGACATCCCAGAGAGCAGTCTGTGAGAAAGTGGCTTGGCTTCTCTGAGTACTCAGAAGTCTTTGGCAATCACTCTTAGGAGGAGAAGATAGAGGGGGGCAAGGAGGCTTCCTTAGAGATCAAGAAGCCACGAGGCTGCAGCACCCCAGGAACAGGCAGAAGCACACAAATTCAAGTGGATTAGGAGTGTAAATTGAGCAGTTCAACATTGCTTGCACAGTACAATAAAGGTCTGCAAACACTCAGCTCCATATTGAACCCTAGACAGAGCGATTAATTCATTATTCCCTTACCAGCCTGGAAGGGAAAGCTTGCATACCCGGGAGCCAGCATGGACAAGCACAGTCATAAATCATGCCATTTACGAGCCTTGTGATGAGAAAATCAGCGGGCTGAAGGGGGACGCTCTGCAGGCAGCAACAGTGGTTGGAGAACTGGCCTGCCAAGGCGGTCAGTCTGCTCTCTGGAGACACACCAGTTGGCCAGTCATTTAGCCTCCAACCAAGGCAGCCAGGCTCTTGGCCACCCGGCTTGAAGCTTCCTGGCCAGACCACAAGGAAACAAACTCCACTCCACCCAGGAGGAGGACTCCTGTGACCTGAGGTGGCCTCTCCCCAAAGTAGCCAAAATACTAGGAATAGCATTAGGATCTGTCCAAAAGGCCGCTTATGATGCCGTTGGGATAAACCACTACCTGCTTCCTTCCCTGGGCTGTTCTGGGTTCCAGGTCCTTCTGGCTCAGTCACAGGGCCAGGCTGGTGTCTGCTCAGCATCTTCCAACGAGGGTGCCTGGACGTCATCAGCTGCCAACCCTGAGCTATGGCCTTTACCCTCTAGTCTCTGCTACTTTCAGGTCAAAGCCCTTTGGGAGACCAGAGCTGAAAGGTACCACCCCTGACAGGACATCCCTGTCAGGTGGCTTTGCAGCCCATTCTGGACTACAATGTAGCTCTTTAAATATTTGACAATTCTTTCTCTCCCAGGTAAAACACCCTTAATTTCCTCAGCTATTCCTCATATTGCAAAAATTCCAGACCCCTCCAAGTTCTGACATTTTGTTATTGACTATTTCCTGCTTTATATTTCCTCTTAAATCTTCAAACTCCCACACTTGGACTCAGCACGTCCTGTGTGTTCTTATCACAAGAGTAACAATAACACTAAGACTATTATATACCAAGGGCTTTACACATATTATTTCATTCAGCTCTTATAATGACCTGGTGAGGTAGTTATTAACTCTAGGTTACAGATGAGGAAACTGAGCTTAAATAGGTAAAATGGCTTGTCAGGATTCAACCCTCGGTAGGTCTGACTCCAGAGATTGTGCTTCTAACATTTTTGACACGCCAACTCACTCACCCAGAGCCTAGTGGGTTTATCAACTAAAATGCTAGAGACATCTGTTTAGTGCCTGCCAAACTTGGGGGCTTTCTTCCTCAAAGCCAAGCTGAGCTTTGAGAGACTGGCCAAAGCCCTTTAATCACTACCAAATGCAGCATAAAAAGAAAATAATAAAAAAATTTAAAAAAAGGAAAAGAAAGAAAATAATAAGAACATTATCTACGCTGCTTTTCACCCTGCCTGAGCTGAGCATTTCTTCCAGAAAAGAGAGAGGGCATCCCTATTTCTCTCATCCTTCTTTCTAGAACAGATACTGTGTCCCAGGATGCAATCTGTATATACCTTTCTTTTGCCTTATTTAGGACACAAAGCAGCACAATCCTGCTTAATCTATTTATGGAGCAAAAGAGCAAGCAAGCGGGATCCCTTAACCAAAGGGTCCCTAGCCAAGGGATTAGTGGCTAGCTCTCATTGTCCTCAGGGCTCCCAGACAGATATCTTACAGAAAGGAGCGCTGTGATTCAGCCTACCTTGCCCAAGAACAAGGGGTATAATCTACTAATACATTCTCTTCCCCTCAGCAGGGAAAAAGTGTTACATGGCCAGCACTGGGGGTTCAGACTTCACTGGGGATTCCACCAAGCGTTACCCATAGCAACGCTATATATGTATTAACAAAGCTTCAAGTGAATATTTTCAGAGAATATTCCGATTTTGCTTACACGTGGGCTGTATTTGGCGTTATGGTTAAGGACAGAGGCCTGGCGACTGGGCTGCTGCTTCTATAAAATATTTTCCTCCTGGGAGAAGTTGGGTGACCTGAGTGGGCAGCCAGTAGGACCTACAGAGCCTGCTCCCTGGCCACAACAAGCCAGATAGCAAATCAAGTCAGCCTGAAAGATGATGCAAGGGATTCAACCACTACATTACCATGGCAACTTCAAGGAAGTTTTAGTTACTCAAAGCCTGCCCAATGGGCTGGCGTTGCTACAAGGACCATGGAAGCAGGACACTGGCTGGTGCCTGCCAACCATCCATTAGGATCAGCATGAGATGTGGGTGGGTGAGAGCTGTCTATTTTGGCGAGGGCATGGAGACTGAGGAAAACCTGGAGAAAGCTGTTTGTGGCTCAAGCCCAGACGCAAACATCCACAATTACCTAAACCCAGGACACTGTGTGCTGATGTGTGTGTGTGTCTCAGCATGAACGTACCAATTAGATGTTATGAAAATTAAACTAGAATGGAGTTGAATATGCTGACTTAGCACACTTCTGCTATTCAAATGATGTGAGCTCCCTAAATAGGCACCAAACTGAATATGTGCTAATTTTCCTCCAAAACTCACATTGTACCCAAAAAGGTTGCAAAAACTTAACTAAACTGCAAGCCGAGGTAAACTATTCAAACTTGGTGTGTTTTTGAGTGGAAACATGTGAAATATAAAAATTTTTAAACAATGATTTAGTGAGAGGTTAATTTACATATAATAAAAAGCACAATCTTAGGAGAGGTGCTTGATGACGTTTGCATATGTGGCCACTTTCCAGATAAAGCCATAGGATGTTTCCTTACCGCAGAAAATTCCTTTATGCTCCTTCCCAATCAGTCCCTCCTCCTGGATAAAACTATACCAATTCTTTCACCATATTTTAATTTTTGCCTGTTCGTGAACTTCATATAAATGGAATTACACATATGCAAATATTCCCTAGCTTCTTTTTTTTAAAGATTTTATTGGGGAATTGGGGGAGGGAACAGACAAGTTGCTGTCCTTTTGTTCTTCAGTCTAGTTGCGGAGGACGTTGCTTCAATGGCCCATGTTGGTATCATCATTGTGCTCTTCTCAGGTGAGGCAGATAGGTCGCCGTCCTCTGGATGGTCACTCACCGCGGCTATTGGCAGCTCACACCAGCTGTCAGCCGCTCACTGTTGCCTGTGGCAGCCCACTGCAGCAGGGGCTGCAGCTATGCTGTCCCGGGGACTCACAAGCAGCCCAGCTCCAGTTGGAGCTGTTGTTCACCATCTTAGCTGTAGAGGGCAGTGTCAGTGGCCCTCAGATGTTGGTTCCGAACCGGGGCTGCTGGCGTCTCAAGCCAGCACTTAACCAACGTGCCACTCGGCCGGCCCTCTCTAGTTTCTTATGCTCTACGTAATGTTTTTGAGATTAATCTATGTTGTTGCTGACCCATTAATCATGTGTCAGTAGCTAACTTCTTCTCACTGTTGAGGAATAATCCATTGTATGAATATAACAAATTTGTTTATTCACTTGTTGATGGACATTTGTGTTATTCCCAGTGTATGGTTATTAAGAATAAAACTGGAATGAACATTTTTTTGGTTCATATTTGTGTAAAAATGTACTGGTTTCTCTAGGGCATAGCCTTAGGAGTAGACCTTGAATAGAATCTGCCAAGTGACATAGTGTAAGTTGAAAAATAACTTACAGAAATGTGAAATGAAAGTAGAAACCCCCTAAAATTTGCTTACTCATTCATAAAGTATTTTAAAAAAAATAGGTAAAATGGGAGGGCTCATCAAATACTTTAAATACTTTATAGAGATAGAGTGATTTTATCCTCAAGAGCCACAAATGTGCTCTTAAGATAATGACTTTTCAAAAGTTGGGACTGTAAGCAAATGGTTTTAAGGAAGTTGGCCCAGAAGCTTAGTGTAGACTCTTGTCAGGACAAGTCTCCCCCACTCTGTGCTGGTGGAATTGAATTGTTAAACAGTGCAGACTTGACATTCATCCCGGTGAGGTTTTGTACTGGTGGGAAGTACACATATATTTATGTGCGTAGGCATATGGGATTAGGATGTTGGAACAAGTAGACACTTGGCAGAAAGAAGGAACGGAATTCCGGCCCTGTTCACGAAGCTCGGGGGGTACTGATAATGGGCCCTGAACTGGCAGGATGCCCAGGGACTTAAAACCATGAGCCAGGGTAGGGGCCTAAGCAGGGAAGGTCTAGAGGAGCTCAGGGCTGCAGTGGGGTTTGCCTGGCAATGTCGGGACGTGTTTGTGGGGCGGAGCTGGGGTGTTATTACAATTAATGAGGAGAATAAAGGCTGACCCAGGAGATGAGGGCATAGAGAACTGCGTAACCACATGGGCCCGCAGTGTCAGTGGGCTGGGTAAGATGGCGTTTGTCTGAGGGTAAAAGACTGCGCTTGAATCAGACGTAAGCAGTGCTTGTTCTGACTGCAGATATTTCAACCTTCATTGCCAAACTGTATCAACAGATACAACCGCAAATTTTTAAAACTTTATAGCCATTCACATGTATTCACTATCTCTTCGACCTTAGTGTCTTCCACACTTTTTGATAAAATTGCGTCATCTTTCAAGTTATTAATAAAAAATATTTACCTGGCAGAACCAGAACAAAGCCCACTGGATGCCATCAGAGGCTCCTCTTCAACATGATGGGCTCAGGAATCAGCACTCCCAGAGGATGACTGTCCAGCCAACCAGACATCTCCCTCCGGGTCTCTGCTGACGTGTTTCCATCTTTGCACAGAGAATCACGAGAGATTTAGTAAAAGGCCTCATGGAAATAAGACACCGGGTCTATGACATTCTCCCAACCCACTAATCTAATAATTCACACACACAAAAAAATGAGGTTAGGCTTGTTTTTAGTGAGTCCACGCTAGTGCCTGGCAAACATCACTTTCTTTGTAAAGTACTCAGAAAACCATCTGTTTAATAATCCTGTCTAGATTATTGTTGGCAATGATAGTGCTTGTCAGTCAAATGATAAATTTCACCTCTCCCCTCATTTTAAAATCAGGACATTTTCTATTTTCATGCTTTTGGCCACTGTCTGATTTGCTAGGACAGCTCAAAGGTTTTACAGGTGACTCTTTTGGTCATCTGGGAGGTCATTTGTCTGGACCAGCTGACTTAAACTCATTTAAGCAAGTTAGGTAGTGTATTGGATATAAGTGAGCTTCTGGGGTATAAGCACTGAACGACTTTGTTTCCATTTGTCCCTAAAAATGAATTCAGTGAGGGATATCCTTCTGCTGTTTTGTGGATGAAAATTCCCGTCCCTTGACTTTCTGATCACTCATGATAAATAAAAGTTCTATAATCACTTTAAGTCACCAAATACAGTCTTCAGGTAGATACTTGAAATCTACTCTTACATAATGAGCAAAAATGTAGTTTTGCTTAATGTTAAATTTTCCTCATCAGGCAAGGCCTACAGCAGGCAGGAAGCTCACAGCTAGTGGTGAAAGTATGTGTGTTGGGTGTCTTTTTTTTCTTTTTTTACCTTATCCCCCCACCTCTTCTGGCCAACCTGGCATTCTGACTACTCTAGGGTGGGGTGCTGGTGCTGAGAGGTCGCTGGAGTAGAAAAGCTATCCTTTGATACTTTTTTAAAAGGGCTCTTCCCTCTCTAGGTCTGGCAAGTGTTTCAAGCTTTTCATTCTTTAGATTTTTCAGGCAGGATACAGACCCCAATGTCCTGTGTCCCATCTTCAGCCTCAGCTTCCAAACTACTCTTCTTTGAAGTCTTCAAAGGCTCTCTCTCTCTCTTTCTCTCTCTCTCTCAATCTCTCTCTCTCTCTCTCTCTCTCTTTCACCCCCCCCCCCCCCCGCCCCAGAGGAAGTACCCGCGGCACACAAACCATTCTTTCCAAAGACCTCTTTCCCCAAATATTCTCTCATCTCTACTCCCCTGACCCTCAATGCTCTCATTGTTGTTTAAAGGGTTCAACAGAAATTCCACCAGTTCAAAGATACTTATGCCATTTTTAAAAATTTTGTTTGTTTTTAAATAAGTTAAAGAAACTGGGCCCTAGAAGCTGCAGTGATGTAAGCAGCAGCAAGCATGTGCATTCGTCCTTTTGTTGTTGTTTTCATTTAAATCCGTTTAAATTATCACACTGCTGGCACACCTCATTTACATGACATTCAGCACCATACATAATCATTGTAGTAAAGTTTTCCACTTATGCTTTATTTGAACAGTGGCCTCCTAATGGAATGTAACTTTTCCCTACAAGTTGCAGCCAAAAGGGAGGCAGAGTCCAATTTGTACATTTGGTTAATGCAGCTTTCCACTATCTGCTCTCCTATCTTGGCCTTCAATTTCCTCCATTCTGGTTTGATGGCATTTCTTCTTGGTAGGGAGACAGATGAAAATAGTAGTTAAGAAAGCCTGTGCTCTCTCTCTCTGAAACCTTCCCTTGTTACAAAACATCTTCCTCAAGTACAGGGATTTTCCTCCTTTCAGAAACATGTACTTTTAAAAACCACAATGAACAGGCCATTTAATTAATATATAATGAATAATATAATGGATAAAATAATCTAAATACTCACATTCTTCTTATTACTTCCTAATGGTAAAACTGAAATAAGAGTGAAGAGAGGGGAAGCAGGGGGAAGGCTCTAATATTTATTGAACACTTACTATGTGCTCATCACTTTATATTCATTATCTTGTTATATAATCACAATAGCCAAGGGAGGTAAATATTATTATTCCCATTATATAGATGAGGAAATGTGGGTATAGAGACATAAAGTAACTTGTCTAAAGTCTGTAGCTACGGGTGACCCAGTTGGGACCGCCCTCTTATTTTTGAGAGCTGTTACTTTCTACCCTAATAAACTGTCGTTTGCTGTACACTTTAGAAAGAAAGAAAGAAAGAAAGAAAGAAAGAAAGAAAGAAAGAAAGAAAGAAAGAAAGAAAGAAAAAAAGAAAGAAAGAAAGAAAGTCTGTAGCTAGCATGCAAGAAATGTTAAAAGGGCTTTTTTAAGCAAAAGAAAGGGGTAAACAAGCTAACCCAGGAAGACCAGGTATACAAATAACAAAATGGCAATCCATATGCACCTATCACTAATCATTTTAAATGTGAATGGGCTAAATGCTCCAATCAAAAGACAGAGAGTGCTGAGTGGATAAGAAAATAGGACACATGTATATGCTGTTTACAGATGGAATAAGATATTTCATGCAAATGGAAATGAGAAAAAAAAAGCTGGAGTACCAATATTTATTTTGGACAAAATAGACTTTAAAATGACTACAATAAAAGACAAAGAAGGGCACTATAACCCTAATAAACATCTATGCACCCAACATAGGAACTCCTAATTACATATAACAGATTTTGACAGACATAAAGACAGAGATCAACAGTAACACTATCATAGTAGGGGACTTCAACACCCCATTGTCACCAATGGACAGACCCTTTAGACAGAAAATGAACACAGAAAGAGGGACCTTAAATGACACTTTAGATCAGCTGGACTTCGTTGATATTTTTAGAGCATTCACCCTGAAACAACAGAATATACATTCTTCTCAAGTACACATGGGACATTTTCCAAGATAGACCACGTTAGGCCACAAAACAAGTCTCAGTAAATTTAAGAAGACTGAAGTCATATCAAGCAGATATAAAGGAAAACCTGATGGTTGCTGGCTGGGAGGGAGTGGGGAAGAGGGAGAGGTGGAAGGTTTTGGACAGCGTAGGTGGGTGACTACAATGTTGCCGCAGGGATATGGGGGGCAGTTCTGGGAATGTAATTGATAATGTTGTGAAGAAACTATTATGTTAAGTGAAATAAGTCAGTCGGAGAAAGACAAGTACCATATGATCTCACTTATATGTTGAATCTGAAAAACTGAATGAACGAGCAAAGTAAACAGACTCATAGATATAGAGGAAAAACAGGGTTGCTAGTTGGGAGGGGGGTGGGGATGAGGGAGAAGGGGAAGGGATTAGACAGCATAACTAGATAACTACAATATTGCCACAGGGATATGAAACACAGTTCAGGGAATATAATAATGTTGTAAAAATTTTGGATGGAGTAGAGGTTTGATGTTGTATAATATTGTATGCCAACTATAACTGAATATATAGATAGTCATGGGATGTGGAGTATACTGTGGAAGGGAGTCAAAGGAATTGTAATAGAGTGTATGATATGCAGGGAGGAGTTGGGTGGAGAACTGGGGAGGGGGTTGTCACTTTTAGGGGTAAAAAATATAACTACTGCACTGTGTTGTACACCTGAAACTAATTTAAAAAAAATAGAAAAAAAAATATTGTATACACAGTATTGAATCCTAATATTAGACTTACTATACTGTGAGCATTTCCCATGGGGAATAAAATTCTTTGAGAATCATTTTAATGGCTTCATACTAGACTGATATACAGGTATACCATCATTTATTTAACCTCCTTCACTTATTATCAAACACTGAGGTTTACATTTTTATTCCATTTTGGGTGACATCATAATATACACCATTGTGCATACATCTGTGTTTGAATTTCTGACAATTACCAGAAGAGGAGTGACTGGATTAACAGGTATGGACTTTTTAAAGACTTGATATAAATTGCCATATTGCTTTCTAGAAAGGTTTGTAACAGGTGGGCTTATCTTAATGGACAGTGTCATCGTCAAACTCCATCAGTCTAAAGACCCATTTCCACGCTAGGGCCAGCCAACAGAACCAGGACACTTATGTGGGTTGGCCAGGTCATTCTCCCCTTTGAGCAACGTCAGAGACACAGAACAAGTGTGTTTGGCTCCAGTAAGCATAATCTCCAAACTAGGAATCCGTTTGGAGGGAGTGAAAGGAGGGAGTATATTTGTATATTCACATGTTTGTAGTCAGGGTTTTCCTGGAAGGCGGCCATCTCCTCTGATCCAGCCTGCACTTGGTACAGTGCCCTCTAACACAGCCCTGCTTCAGCCAGGTGGGCCATAAAGCCACAGGGCAGGGCAGCTTTATTTGTTCTCAGTCACATTCCGATCACACCTTCCTGCACAGAAACCCAGGGTTCCTCCATGGAGCCAGAGCGTCTCCCAAGAATCCCCAGCAATAAGCTGATAAACACATCTCCAGGTGGCTTTGCTTTGCATCTATTACAGGTTCTCTTATCCTAGTTTTCCTTACAAGAGATGACCTTTATTCAGAGCTTGTTCCAAATACTGCCCGTTTCCCACCCCAGAACCACACTTTTAAGACATAAAAGCAACATACAGCAAAACTAAAGATGCATTCCAAGGACGATATTTTAATAACCCTTTTGTTTCTAATTTCAAAAGCAGCACGTTTAAAGCAAAAGACTTAGAAAACCCACAAAAGCAGGAAGGATGCAGTAACCAGCATGGAGGGTGGCCTGCCTGGCAGATGGGGAATGCACAAGTCTCGGCCGACATCTGTGTGGGGTCAGCAGGGGTGATGTTCAGCTCCGCAGATGTCGGGTGGACATACAGCAACGCCTGGGAGCCAGTAAGAACTCTCCCACTTGACGCTATGAAAGTCCAAGAATGTAGTTCCAACCCCAGGGAGAAGGGGATGGAGATGAAATGATGGAGATGAAAATTTTAAAAACACTGGGATGGCACTTGATATAGAATTAAGTTCATTTGTAAGAAAACAAAGAACAGCGATGTCCAGTTTTGTATTTCCTTTCTAGCTCCCTTTGGCATCTATCTCCAACTTCAGGGGAACCCTCCCCCCTCCCCCCTGGCCTCTTTGCCAGCGTTTGGGCCAGCCTCTGTCCCGGTACCTGAGAGGGCTGGCGGGACAGAACTACAGTTTTCCGGGCTCCCCCATAGGAGCTTGCTCTGCAAATCACCATGGAAACTGAATGTTCACACTGGAGGTTGTTCCCAGGTAAAGGCTGGGGGAGGCCACTGTTCCCATGCTATCACTCTGTCTATGGTCCTCCATCTCTGAGCATTTTCTTCCCTAGATTCTCCTCATTGGAACTGGGGACTAAATCTCGGAAAACAGCAGGTGGGCATAAAACAAGGCAACAAAACATAATAAATAGCCCCAGAAGTCCATGATCTCTGGCCGGAATGCACCGGGAGGAAAGGAATCCAGTTTCCCTGAGCCATGATACTCGAAAAAGCGCTTTGCCTCACCAGGGCCCTCGGAGCCACCTGGCACAATTGCATTGCTCTTGGGGTCCTTCTTTTTGCACTCCTGCATTCTTGGCAACATTTCAGGGGAGCCCCAGGGTAGGACGACATCCTGACTGTCAAGATGATGCAGCATCAGAGAGTCCCCGAAGCAGCTCTGGAATCCCCAGAGAACTGCAACAACAACACACGTACCAGTATTATCACCGTGGTGATATCTATGGTTACAAAATCGTGAAATACCCAAAATACGGATCCATAGGAAACCACTTAAACAGAGTAAGGCACATCAATACAGAGGAGCACTGTGCAGTCAGTGGAAAAGATATAGATTTATGTAAATTAAAGGAAATATGAATATGTTCATAATATGTTTCCAGTGAAAAAAGTTTAAAACAGTAGGTAGAGCATGGTCTTATTTTTAAATAAAAATGATATATGTATCAGAAAATCTCTAGTGGAATAAAAGCAATTTCCTTTTCTTTTTATAGTTTCTACATGTTTAAAATAATTGTGTTTAAAATGGTTATGAAATAGTGCATTGCTCTAATTGAAAAGTTATCACCTTTGTTGGCGGACATGCTGCTACAACCTGTTGTGGTAGCCACGAAGTTGAGCCTGTTGGATCTCCCTTCAAGAAAAGACTGCATACGGCTCTGGGGAGGGCGGGTCTCTGCAGCCCCTGCCCTGCAGCCCTCGTGCCAAACTCATACTCTTCCAGGGCAGCCCCACTCAATGATGGAGTGTGGAAGGCGCAGTAGTTCCGGCCCTTTCTGTCCCATATCGACGTCCTCTTGGATGCTCTTGGTGCTGGAGCCCCCACTGGCTGACAGCTCTCTCAAAGCTGCCCCAGACACAGCTGGAGGCTCTTGCCACCCACTGCTTCCTCCCTCCCTCTCCTGCCACAGGTGTCAGACCTGCATGGCGTCAACCTGAAGTCTTCCCTGCCTCCTCTTGCTCCCGCTCCCCTTTATTCTTTACCAGCATCACACCAATTATCTCTTGCACTTTGAACTCTATTGATGTCTGTGTCCTGGAGGACTGAACGCGATGCCTCTGTGTTCCCAAACGTGTTGTAAGAAACTTGGACATGGTTGTTACATTCTTTACACAGAAACACCCTCTCCCCAACCCCTGCAAGGAATGAGTATCCCAGAGGACCCACAAGTGGTCTCACAAACAAAATGAAATGCCTTTTTTCTAGCAGGATTTTCCTCTTCTGATTGTTGTTGCCTGAAATTTACTTCCTGTAAGCCCACCCTTCAACCCCCGGTGCCGATTCAGAAAGACTGACCGTGGCCCCGTCAGTGTCCACGACCTGTGGTACTTGTAGGATGAAAAAACCAGCTAACAAAAATGAAGCTCTGACAACTATGGACCTGTGCATGCCTCAAAGCAGTGCATGAAGTAACCACAGAAAAATGGGGCCCACACCACAGGCGCTGAGGCTTTGGAGCCAGGGTGTGCTCTGAATTTCGCCACCTTCAAGCCTGGTCAGTTCTTCCCAGACCAAGCAAGCAGACCTGCTCTTCCCAGCACTTGAGGCTCAGGTTCCCTCTGGCACCCTGCAAAGCACACAGGGTCCTGCAGAGCCTATAGCAGATGCATGCAACATCTCGGAGACCACACGGAGTTGGTCGAAGGTCACCCTTCCAGTCATGCTCAGAACTCTGGCTTCAAATAGCCTGGAGAACACAGAGTCAGCACAACAGGAGAAATGGGGAGATACAGGAGCAGAAATGAGACAGGGCGATCTTAGCACCTTTGAGGGAGGCCAGCAAGGGATAAGAGGGGTCAAAATACAATCAAGGGCCGGCCGAGTGGCGCGGTGGTTAAGTGCTGGCTTGGGAGGCCAGCGGCCCCGGTTCGGTCCCACATGTGAGGGCCATGAGGACACTGCCCTCAAAACAAAACAAAACAAAAAACCACAATCGAATTTGTAACCCAGTGCGATGGGGAAGGAAGTGAACCTCATACCCTCCTCCCCTCCCTGGAAGGCTGCCGCCCTGCTGTGGGTGGAGAAGCATTTGCCTCCCTGGATCAGTGCCACAGTACTGTAACAATGGTGTGTACACCGGACCTGCCCAGGATTTGGGGTGTGGCTCTGGGTGGACGGCCTTCAGGTTGTTTCTCCAGCCCAACACAGAGAATCTATGAACTACTTGGTATCGTTTAAAGAGACTTCCGTTCTGCTTAAATCAGCCAGAATTGGTTTCTGCTTGCTGAGAACCCTGGCTGATATGCATATGTAAGGCAAAGCATTTTTGTACATGTTAAATTAGCATGGAGAAATCCATATCAACAAAGATGTTTAACAACGGTTGTTAACACAGGTTGCCTAGGAGAGGGGTGAGATGAAGATGGGGAGGAGAGGAAACGGAAGGAAGCAAGAAAAAACAGGACATGGAAAAAACAGTACAACTGCATGAAGGAAAAAACTCCACATGTATTATGATATGATCTCGTGCGTGCGTTCACATATTCAGTATGTTCACATACCAGCCCTATCTCAGATCTGCTGAAAAAGAAATTTCCCAGGATGATACCAGGCTTGAGTATTTTTCAGAGCTTCTCAGGAGAGGCTGATGAGCAGACAGAATTGATAAGCTTCATTGACTGACAGGTCCTGGACCACCTGCATTAGAATCAGCCCGAAGTTTGTTTAAAAATTCATGTTCCTGGACCCCACTGCTGATCTTCTGACTCAGAATCTGGAGTTGGGGGCATTTTCTGCCCAGAGTGAGGGAGCGTGGCATCTGGTGGCTACAGAACCAAATCCCTAGGGCCTGAAGCCACCACCGGCCGCCTAGGCACTTGGCCAGGTCTGATGCAGTGGGACGCATCTTTTCAAAGGTCTGTTTTTTTTTTGTTTTGTTTTTTTTTGAGGGCAGTGTCACTGGCCCTCATATGCAGGATCCGAACCGGGGCCCCTGGCGTCCCAAGCCAGCTCTTAACCACCGCGCCACTTGGCCAGCCCTCAAAGGTCTGTTTTTAAAATCTGTAGTGACCATTTCACCCAGCAGTCCCACTTCTTGAAATTTCTCTTAAGGAAATAACCACACAGTGTGAAGGGGGGTAGGAGGAAGAATGTTCATCATAGCCCTTATTTGTATTAATGAGCATTTGGAAGCAACCCAAATATCAATCAATAGGGGAGTAATTAAAACAATGATGACACTTGCACACACTGGAAGGCGATGTAGGCATTGAGACTGTGGGGTAGATCTCCAAGTACAGGAATGGAAACACATCCACGGTATATTGTGTTAAGTGGGGAAAAAATCAGATGGCACAAGAGCAGGGGTATCTCACATGCAACAGATGGCATTCATGTGCATGGCATCGCTGGATGTCATACATAATCTTGGGGATGCTTTCTTTTCACTCTAGAAAACAGATTGAATACTATTATGGAGAACCTTCAATCCTTTTTTATTTTACACACACACACACACACACACACACACACACACACACACACTTGCTTTTAATTATGAAAAATTTCCAAACATAAATAAAAATACAGTGAGACCATATCAGACTAAAAAACTTCTGCACAGCAAAGGAAATCATCAGTAAAATGAACAGGAAACCTACTGAATGGGAGAAACCATTTGCATATCTGTTGAGGGTTTAATATCTAAAATACATCAAGAACTCATACAACTCATTAGCTAAAAATGAACAATCCAATTAAAACATGGACAGAGGAACTGAATAGATGTTTTCCCAAAGAAGACATACAGATGGCCAACAGGTACGTGAAAAGGTGCTCAGTGTCACTCATCACCAGGGAAATGCAGATTGAAACCACAATGAGACAACGCCTCACACCTGCTGACATTGGTGATGTGCTGGCCTCAAAAGTTTCGTCATATTGTTTTACATTTTGTCTTTCAGAAATATAGTATTTGTCTTTATGGCTTATTTTATTTGGTTTCTTTTGTATTGGGGGCATATCTTTTGAATTTAGGCAAGTTGGTATTTTTCTGTTCTAATGGTTACCTTTATACTAATTCTAAAACTTACACTCCATTCCTGGTTTCTTCTTTTTCAGGATATTGTCTGTTGGTTCCCTCTCCCCACATGCAATATTGAAATTATCTAGTAACTTCCTCTTTTTCCTCTGCACCGTCTCCTTGGCGTCTAATCTGAAGTGATATCCTTTTACTTTCAGTTAAAACCTACAAGGCAATTTGCCAACTTGTTGAACATTTTATATATGTTCACCCCCCATTTTTGATAACTGTACTCTATTTATATCATCAGAACATAAAGCCATTCATGTTGTTTTCTCATCCTAAGAACCATGGTTTAGTCTTAATTCTACAAGATAATGCTCACCACCAATCTTTACGCTGGTGCCTCTCTAGTCATTTTGTTTTTCTGAAACTCATTCTCTAGTAGATGCCTCGGGAACGACTCATGGGACAATATTTCCTGAGTGTTTTGTGTGTTCATAACAGTGTGTCTGTGCCTTTATATGTGAAGGTCAGCTTGCTTGCTATAAAATCCTTATTTCACTGTTTCTTTCCTTGATTAGTTTAAATATGTGACTTCACTGTCCTCTGGCATAAAGTGTTATGTTCAAAGTCTGATGGCAATCTGAGTTTTTTCCCTTATAAATGACTTAGTTTTGTTTGCAGATTTATTCCTTGAAGTCCAGTAGTTTTACTAGAATATTGGCTGTTGAGATATACCTTTCACTGTGAAGTTTCAAGTCTTATTTCAGAAAATTTTCTTAATTTAAATATTTTTATATTTGTTGTGTATGTTTGGTTTTCATCTTCAGGATTTCTATTCCACATGCATTGTATCATCTTTGCCAAGTGTGTATGTGTGTGTGTGTGTGTGTGTGTGTGTGTGTGTGTGTGTGTGTGTGTATGAGATTCAAGAGCCATTTTCTCTTGGATCATTTTCCATTTTCTCCATTTCTTTTTTATTTAAAAATCTTGTATCCTTTGCAACTGGTGTTCATTCATATTTAGTTTCTGTGGTGGTTTTAAAACATGGCTAGAAAGAGGCATGAGAAAACATTTTATTATAAGTTTTATATCTTGACTGTATCCGATCACCCAAAGTCATCAAGTTGCACAACTATAATGGATGAATTTTATTGTATGCACTTTAATAAAGCTGAGACAACACACACAAATTCTTTGACATGCCTCCTAACAAAAGATGGAGTCTATTTCCCCACCATGTGGCCTGGGACAGCTTCAGCTAACAGAGCACAGTGGAAGTGATGTTCTATGACTTCCCAGGCTAGATCAGAAGAGGCTGAGATGGTCCGCCTGGATCTTTGGAACACTTACTCTTAGAAATTTGAGCTGCTATGTATAAAGCTCGACTACCCTGAGAATGCTATGCTGGGTAGGCCACCTGTCATCATTCCAGTCGACCGTCCTAGCTGAACCTGCCCTCCAGCCATCCAAGCCAAGTGCCAGATATATAATTGAAGAAGCCATCTTAGAAGCAGACCTTCTGCTCCCAGCTGTCAGCCCACAGCCATTCAAGTCATCCCAGCTAAGGCCAGACTCCATGAGCCTGGTGCAACTGTTTTATTCCACTAAATTGTGGGGTAATTCATTATGTAGGAGTAGATAGTTGAACAAAGTCCCTTTCTTTTTAATCTCGACTTATAAAATGATGGTTTTTATTTCTTATTCTTTACTGAGTTATGCCACTTATCTTTTCAAATCTTTATTTTCTTGATTACTTCATTTCTAAGTTTTTCTAAGCTTATTAGAATATAATCTTGTTAGGGCTGTTCTTTCATAACATCATTTTTCTTAATTTATTTCAGTTCATTTAATATATTAGGTTATAAGTTTTATCTGTTTTGTGGCATGTCTTTCTAGCATGCCTTCGTTATCTCTAGAGACAGTTTTCTGTCTCTTCTTTTCTCTTAGAGTGACTTTGTGTGGGATTTGCTCACAATCACTTTCTGTTTCTCACTTTAATGAGAAAATTTTTTGTAGTTTTAGGAGGAAAAGGTAGGCTAGGATAACTTTCCTAGATTCACCACCCTGGAAGTTCTCCTTCCACTATTTTCACAAAAATGATTAAAAATATCTCCAAGTGTTTTCTGAGCTGTGTCTCCACTACTCTCTCACTCTTATCTGAATCTCCTTATCTCCTCTCTCTTCCCCTGCAATTCTTTTTTTTCTCTTTTTCTTGCGATTCTTAATTTAAATTCTGATCTCAGCAGGTAATTTTCTGCACAGAACATTAACGTATGATAAAGTTTGATTTATTAGTTTAAAAACATTTAGAAAGCCCAGAATGTTCCAGCACCTTCCACATCCTGGGATCCCCTTGCACACACATACAAAGTGGAGCCTAGGAAACTTCCTACACCCTTTGGCTGATGTTCTCAGATTGGGCCCCCAAGATTCCCAAGGCTATTGGTGGGTTCTCTGGTTCTCAGGGCTACTGGAGTCCATTTCCTTTTCTCTCCTTTCCCCCACATAATTGCCACAATCATGCAGTCTTGCACCTGTAAATAGTTTGCACCCATCTGCTCACACTGTGGAACTTTTCACCTAGTTTTGCTGTAGATCAGTGGTTCTCAGACTTTAGAATCAGCATCACCAGATCTCCTGGAGGGCTGGTTCAAATACTGATTCAGGTCAGTGTGGGGCCTGAGATCTGCATTTCCAGGATGTTCTCAGGCGACACAGGTACTTCTGGTTTGGAGACCTCACTTTTAGAAACATTGTTATTGATGTTTGTGAGCTTTTGTTTTGCTACCCTCACTGCTTTGTCTATTTTTATGAAGGAAATTGAGGAGTTCAAAATAATGCTGCTGAAACTTCGGAAAACAATCTGGCAGGTCTTCAAAATGCTAAACCGAGAGTTACCATATGACCCAGCAATTCTACTCCTGGGTATGCCTAAGAGAAATGAACACATATGTCTACACAAAAACTTGTACATGAATGTTTATAATAGCATTATTCACAATAGCCAAAAAGTGGAAACAACCCAAATGCCCATCAACAGATGAGTGGGTAAACAAAATGTTGTATATACATAGGAGTATTATTTAGTCTTAAAACGGAAGAAAATTCTGATACATGTTACAACATGGATGAACCTCGAAGACATTGTGCTGAGTATAATAAGCCAGACACAAAAGGAAAGATATTGTATGATTCCATTTATATGAAATGTCAAGAATAGGCAAATGTATAGCGACAGAACATATAGTAGTGGTTTTCTAGAGCTAGGGAGTGTGGGGAGAAATGGAGAGTGACTACTAATGTGTCCAAGGTTTCATTCTGGGGTATGAATGGGTTCTAAATTGATTGTGGTGATGGTTGCACAACTCTATGGATATACTCAAAACCATTGAATCATAGAGTATAATATGTGAATTATATCTCAATAAAGCTGTTATTTAAAAAGCAACTCTGTTGCCACAACTGCCCTCTTCCCAGAAGTCTCTTATTTTTAAAAACACTGATTATTCACAAATGTTGGTACTTCTATTCATTGCAACAAGTTTTGTGTAAAACTCCTTGCAAACCATCACAACATGGCAGTCTGTCCAGGGCACTGTGGTTCAAGCTGGTGGCTGAGTGCCCCAGAGTGTTGCTCCCTGTATAAACCGTGGTGATGTGAAGTGGGCTTTGCCATGATAAAGCCCTGCGTCTGGCTCAGGGCAAAGCCTCCAGGCCCTGGGAGTCTAGGCCCCACCCCAAGACGGTTGCCTCTGCCCCCAGAGGAAGCAGACGCCTCCATGGCTGGCCCTTCGTTCACTGCAAGCTCCTTCCCAGCCCTTCTCTTGGTTCCAAGGACTGTCAGGGTCGCCGCCCTCTCCCCAAACCCTACCCCGCCTGCCCCGTCAAGACTCATTATGTTCTCCATCTTGTCAGACAACAAAGACACTGAAGGAATTTATTTATACCTCCAGCCAGCTAATGAGACAATTCCATGAAAAGCAGTCCCAGCTTGCTGGAGCCTCCTCAGGGCTTTGATTGCTGCTTCTGTGGTCCAATTCCCAGCATTTACTCAACATATAAATTTTCCATGGTGAATAGACACCATTCTTCCGGGAAACCCATTTGTTCCCTTGGCTATTTTATTTAAATCTCTTGTTTTGCTTTTTATGATCATTGTTAAACTGTAATTAATGCTTCTCCTATCAGCTTCTTTTCAGTGTACAATGCCTAATGCAGCATGAAACACCTTCACTCACTGCCAACTACACACCTGCTCTTGAGAAAAAGGAAGCCCTGACATTTTAAAAACACAAAATCTGCTAGATCCTTTCCTCTATGGAATGGGAATAAGGGAAGGATGGTGGGAGGGAGGGAGGAAGTTTTGCACAGGTGCGGTTGAAATGGTTTTGTAGTCAAGTGACTATGGATTTCAATTTAGCCGAGACAGTTCTGATTTTTAGCAGACACCGGAAGGGTTAAAAGTCTTGGAGGAAGCTTGAGAGAAAAGTCAACATGCACTTTCAAGTGTGGCCCCTGTCTTGTGCTCAAATTTGGAACCATTGTCCTCCTGCCATCTCCAGAGGACCTTGGCTGCATTGTGCTCCTTCCAGTTTCTTACAGAATCACCCCTCAAAGTCAGTCTCTTTCAAAGGTTTACCAGCACCATGGACAATTCTGTGATGGTGTATATAGGTGGCCTCCAGATATGTTCATGTTCTAATCCCCAGAACCTTTGAATATTACCTTATTTGGAAAAAAGGGGCTTTGCAGATGTTATTAAGTTAAGGATCTTGAGATGAGATCATCCTGGGTAGGCCCTAAATCCAATGACAAGTGTCTGTATAACATACACCCAGAGGAGAAAGACAACGAGGAAGTGATGTGAAGATGGAAGCAGAGATTGGAGGGATATAACTGCAAGCCAAGGACTGCCGGCAGCCACCAGAAGGTAGAAGAGACAGGGAATGGATGCTCTCCTGGAGCCTCCCGAGGTAGTGTGGGCCTGCTGTCACCTAGATTTTGGACTTCTCACGTCCAGAACTGTGAGATAATAAATTTCTATTGTCTTGAGCCATCAAGTTTTTTGGTAATTTGTTTGAGCAGCTCTAGGAAACTAACATGGCACCCAAGTTTTACCAACTTACTATGAGCAGAAAACACAGAGGAGAAGGACCAGATAATACCAAGTCTTGAGACCTTGAAAGGTCAGGCTGTTTCCTTCAGACAAGCTAAGTTGTCAGATCAGAGGAGAATGTTCATATAACCCAAGCCAAAAGCACATATTGGATGAAGGAAATGAACTTGTACAAGTTAAAGCACATATTGGATGCAGGAAATGAGCTCCTACAAGTTAGACCTTGCCAGAATTGGCTGCCCACACCTTAGCTTCTCAGGAATATTCTTCCTCTTGTGCACATATGACATGGCATGTAGTTGCTCTGCTGTGACTTTGTTTATACATAAGTTTCCTTCATCCAAAAGATTTCTAAGTGCAGCTTTCTATATTACACCCCATTATGCCCCAATTTTCCATATTTCTTTTAATGGCTGGAAAGAACACATTTATGAGTAAAGTTCTGGAGTCCCAAGTCTGCATGGGATCTTTCTGACAAGTCATGTTGCTTGTGAGTTGATGGCCCTGCCTTTGTCTCAGAAAGCGGCTTGTCCCAGCAGGCCAAATTGCTAGATGGGGGCCCTATCCTACCACCTTAGGTTCTGGCTCTTCATTGTTTATTCATTCATTCAACAAGTGTTTGTTTTCGATATTTTAATTTTTCCCCCCCTTGTCAGTTGATGATACCTTACTAGCATCTGTTTTTCTTTCTCATTCTATTCAGTCAATTTCTGGTCATTCTCCTGAGGAGTTTTTCCTTATTTCATTTTCTTCCTACTGCCAACCTCTCATGTAATATCCAACACATTTTCTTGTCCTGTCCCAGGATGTAAGCCAACCCAGTTCAGGTCCATAATTTTTACCTCTCAGTCGAAATAAGGCCTACATAGGACCTGGCACACAGTAAGTCCTCATCAACAATCTGTTGACTAAAAGGCCAAGTTTCCAGATGTTCTAGCCCAGGGGTCGGCGAACTTTTGAGATGGAAGAGCCAATTATGTCCCTCACAACAGTTTAAAAAATATTCAAGGGTCATAAAACAAATGAAATCACCATTATGTGAATAACATCCTTTAAAACTTTTATAAATGAAACTATGAGAGTTTTATTTTCATTTTCAATTTTACTTCAGAGCCACATGTACGTCCCCAAAGAGCCGCATGGGGCTCTCGAGCTGCAGCAGGTAATA
Source organism: Aselliscus stoliczkanus (assembly GCA_033961575.1). Lineage (NCBI taxonomy): Eukaryota > Metazoa > Chordata > Mammalia > Chiroptera > Hipposideridae > Aselliscus > Aselliscus stoliczkanus. Next base: position 60,013,144 of record CM066732.1, on the reverse strand, counting down.
TATACAGTACCACTTTGTTGTACTTTGATTTTATCTTGTGGGAAAATACTTGAAAATTTATATTTAAACTGCTTCTATTTCTATTATTTTAAATAACTTCCTCTTTCAGCTTATAGAGTGAGTCTTCATCCTAAATGACTAGCTACACGTCTCTGTGTGACTTGCAGTCAGTTGTGTGTGGGGAGGTGTGTGTGTGTGTGTGTGTGTGTTTTCGGGGGTGGGTGTGTGCAACTGTGCGTGCATCTCTCTGTGTGTATGGTGGCATACAAAATCCCTCTGGTAACAGAAAGTTTATTTTTCCCCTCCCCATAACTCAAAGTCCACTGAATGAATTTAACTTAAATTACCTCTCCTGACCCAAATAAATAAATAAAATACCAACAGGATAAAATATGGCTTAAAACGTTATTTCTTATTTTCAGAAAGTGAAAAGGTGAGTGTAATTGAGTTTGCTCTGCGAATCACAGCTTTTGCTCCTGGCAACACCCAAAAATAACACTTTGCACCTCAGTTCTGCAGCCCAGACACAGCAGCAGCCAGGCCCTGCATCTTCACTGATGAAAGGCTTTCATTTCTGGCAGGGCACGTTGTAAACCGAGGCCCACAGCAGTGAAACAAGAGGTGGTGTGGAATTTACGAAGCTCAGAGGGGCAATCTGCGTCCATTTGTGGTGAGTAATATCACCCTCCTTTGGGTTGACTGCCAGCCTTCAATCAGAAACAGAAACACAGCCTTGCTTTTTATAGAGCAGCCCCCCCAAGAGCCCCCGGAGGGGGTGTCCCTGGAAAGGAAGGTCTGGAAAAATCAGAGACAGAGAAGAGCTGAAGTTCCCCTCTGTTAGCAGAGGCACGTGTGTTCCTGTGTCTCTCAGGCCGACCCTCCTCGATACCTTACAACACGGCAGCAGTGACCTTGGGAAAGTGGGGACTTGAGGAAGGAAAACACAGTGAATTTCTTCTTTATTTTTTTGTGACTATTTTTATTTTAAAAAAAAAAATCCCAGAAGTCTTCAGGAAATTCCCTAGGTTTGCCTGTCTGATTGCTCAGCCTCCTCCCTTCACTAAATTCAAGAACTCACCATCTGGGCCAATCCCACTTGGGGTTCTTCTGCTTCCAGCCAGGGCTGAGGCTGATATCACTATTGTGGGGGTCAGTTAAGGAGAGAGTAGAGCCCCTGTGAGCACCAGTTTTCAAAATGTGTGTGTGTGTGTGTGTGTGTGTGTGTGTGTGTGTTGTGGCTGTGTGAAAACAACACAAGTTCCGATTCACTGGAACAGCCTACCCTCGTTTCCCTACCTTTACTTTCTCCTTTGAGTTAGGATGTGTACTTGTAGCTCTAGCAGATGGGTCAATATTACTCTTAAAAAGGGCCTTAGCGGGAGATTCTCCTGTCCCAGATCCGACCAGAACTCAATGGTGAGGGTTGATTCCTGCACTTGGATATTCCTGCACTTAGGGTGGACATTAGTTGGTTGTCCCCACTCCTCCACATTCACTCCCCACTTTCTCACCCACATAGTATGTGCCAGTCTCTGGGGTTACAAGAGGAAATAAGACAAGCATACCTCCAGTCTCCATGGGGTTTGATTGCTAGTTCAGGGCACACACATGTAACATATCAATCAATAATTTCAAGTGGTTCTAAGTAACATGAAAAAAATGAAATAGGATAGTGTAACTTAGAGTAGCTAGTTGGTGAGCTAAGTGTTATTTAAGTTGATCAAGAAAGGTCCGAGAATGTGATATTTGGGCTTAGGACCTCCTGATAACATGTATATAACCTCAAGGTAACACATAGCCAGTCTCAAGGAGTGATGCATTGGGCATAAAGAGAGAGTGGTCAGGTGTCTGGGCCTGTGGTTTAAGAGGCAAGGAGAAGGGGGAGAGAAGGAGGCATGTCTTCATCTTATATCCCACCACCCTCAGGTCCTTTAGCTGCAGACTGATGCCACGCACACCCCGTAGGTCAGCCAACACCTGTTGGAATCAGGCCTGTGCTGAGCATACTGACTACCAAGCCTGGGAACCAGTGTGTCCTTTGGGCGCATCTCATGCAGTCCTCGTGGAAAGACCAGCAATGCCGACCATGCCATGGCCTTGGCCCTGAACCACAGTCCAGTGAGGGAGAAGTCTCAACCAGGCAAACTGTCTACTCAGATAGCCATAACCCTGTGCGCTAAGTGCAGATGAAGAAGGGCCCAGCAGCACATGGGCAGCGAGTGGTGTGAAGGCAGCCTCCCTGGATCACCACTGTTTCTCTTTTGCCACCTTCAGATTTGCCTGTCTCAGCAATCACCTTGGCTCTACTTGACAATTACTCTGGTTCTGCACCAGGTCAGGTCGCCCCTGTGAGTACACCAACCACCAAACTTGGCCTGCTCTGGGAGGCCTGTCCCCCACCCACCACCCTAATGCTGATCTCTGTGGGGTACACTCATCCGGTGTCCCCCAAGCCCAAGGGAGAAAGATGGAGAGTCCCCTGTCTCAGGAACAAATCTTGGGTCCTCCACACCCAACAAACCTGGCTGGCTCTGGGCTTCTGCTCCTGTTTTCTGCCCAGCATCCTGCTGGGATTCACATTCACCACTAAGCCAGCCCCCAGATTGATTCAAAGGGCCCTGACAAAACATTGCAAAGTCACCATTCCAGGGCTGACTGAGCTGAGAGACCCAAGATGGCTGTCATACAACTGCACACTTGAACCTTTGTGCTGACTCTAGGGCATGATTATGAGGAGAAACTGCAGTCAGGGTCGGGGGCAAACCCCGTGCCAAGAGCTGCCAACCCAGAGGATGTCAGGAAGGCTAACCAGGGACCAGGAACATTTGTCCAGGGGTCTCCAGGGAGCAGCAGCAACCCAAAGGGCTCCTGGGCACGTGTTTCAGGGTCAGTGAGGAAGAAGGCGGGTGGGATGGGGTTCTGCACTTCACTCCAGAGCCAGGTCAGAGTCTGAGAAAGGACACTGGGGTTCAATACAGAAGTCTAGTGTGGGGCAGCAGGTCTGACACCTGTTCTTACCTGCCTCCCTCAGTACTACCTGTGGGCTATGGACTGACTCCCTTCTGCACAGAGGCTCCAGGTGCCCATGAAGCACAGTTTACGATCTCTCCATCGATGGGCATGTAGGTGGTTTCCTAACTGGACATTGCTGTCACCAAATGATGCTGACATGGAAGCATCTAAAAGATGGATTGTTATCAGTGAAAAAGCAACTGCAGAACAACACATACACAATGGACTTATAAATAAGTTTTGCACACAAACCAAAATGATATATAGTTCCATATGTGTGTAAACATATAGAAAAGGTCCTGGAAGGCAGCACCTGCAACTAACAGCAGTCACTTCCTGGGAGGAAAAGGATCTTGGGAGGCAGTGGGAACATGTGGTTGGTTTGTGTGATTTGAATTTTTCACAGCAAGGATGTTTTCAGTTACTTCTTAGGTAAAAATTTTAAAACGGAACATTTCAAAACTTCTCCCTGATCTTTAGGCTCCTGGGAGTGTCAGCTCAGGATGGCTGTCCATGGCGGACAGTTCTATTGATTAGGGCATTCCCCAACAGGCTCATTGGTTCTGAACAGGATAGTTGTTTTTTTTTAAATTAGTTTCAGGTGTACAACACAATGCAATAGTTATACTCTTTACCCCCCCAAAGTGACAACCCCCCTCCCCCAGTTCGCCACCCCACTCCCTCCCCCATAGCATACATATCTATTACAATTCCTTTGACTCCCTTCCACAGTATACTCCACATCCCATGACTATATATATATTCAGTTACAGTTGGCATACAATATTATACAACATCAGCTTCAGGTGTACAGTGCAGTGATCAAGCCTCTACTCCATCCATGAAGTGGTCTCCCTAACAAGACATGTGACTATCTGACATGCCACAAAATTTTTACAACATTATCATATTCCCCAAACTGTGTTTCATATCCCTGTGGCAATATTGTAGTTGTCTATTTCCCCTTCCCCCCTATCCCCAGCACCCTCCCAACTAGCAACTCTCAGTTTTTCCTCTATTTCTATGAGTCTGTTACTTTGCTCGTTCATTCAGTTTTTCAGATTCCACATATAAGTGAGATCATATGGTACTTGTCTTTCTCCGACTGACTTTATTTCACTTAACATAATAGTCTCTTCACAACATTATCAATTACATTCCCAGAACTGCCCCCATATCCCTGCGGCAACATTGTAGTCACCCACCTTCGCTGTCCAAAACCTTCCCCGTCTCCCTCATCTCCACTCCCTCCCAGCCAGCAACCATCAGGTTTTACTTTATATCTGCTTGATATGACTTCAATCTTAAATTTACTGAGACTTGTTTTGTGGCCTAACGTGGTCTATCTTGGAAAATGTCCCATGTGTACTTGAGAAGAATGTATATTCTGTTGTTTCAGGGTGAAATGCTCTAAAAATATCAACGAAGTCCAGCTGGTCTAAAGTGTCATTTAAGGCCCCTTTTTCTGTGTTGATTTTCTGTCTAAACGGTCCGTCCATTGGTGACAATGGGGTGTTGAATCCCCTACTATGATAGTGTTACTGTTGATCTCTGTCTTTATGGCTGTCAAAATCTGTTATATGTAATTAGGAGTTCCTATGTTGGGTGCATAGATGTTTATTAGGGTTATAGTGCCCTTCTTTGTCATTTATTGTAGTCATTTTAAAGTCGATTTTGTCCAAAATAAGTATTGGTACTCCAGCTTTTTTTTTTTCTCATTTCCATTTGCATGAAATATCTTATTCTATCTGTAAACAGCATATACATGTGTCCTATTTTCTTATCCACTCAGCCACTCTCTGTCTTTTGATTGGAGCATTTAGCCCATTCACATTTAAAATGATTATTGATAGGTGCATATGTATTGCCATTTTGTTATTTGTATTCCTGGTCGCCCTGGGTTACCTTGTTTACCCCTTTCTTTTGTTTAAAAAAGCCCTTTTAACATTTCTTGCAATGCAGGCTTGGTGGTAATGAATTCCTTAAGCTTATTCTTTTCTGAGAAGCTCTTTATTTCTCCTTCAATTTTAAGTGATAGCCGTGATGGGTAGGTCTTTATTTTGTGTCACTTTGAATATCTCCTGCCACTCCCTTCTGGCCTGCAGAGTTTCTGTAGACAAGTCAGCTGTCAGTCTAATAGGAGTTCTTTTGTATGTAACCTGCTGCCTTTCTTTTGCTACTTTTAGGATTCTGTCTTTAACCTTTGCCATTTTAACTATGATGTGTCTTGATGTGGACCTGTTGGGGTTCAGCTTGTTTGGAACCCTCTGCACTTCCTGGGCATGTATGTTGATTTCCTTCACCAGGGAAGTTTTCAGTCATTATTTTTTCAAATACATTCTCAACGTCTTGCTTCGTCTCTTCTCCTTCTGGTATTCCTATGATTTGGAAGTTGTTTCACTTCATCTTGTCCCATAGGGCTCTTAAACTATTTTCATTGTTTTTTATTCTTTGATCGCTGATCTGCTCCTCTGCTTCATCTACTGTACTGGTGATGCCTTCGAGTGTGTTCTTCATTTCAGTTATTGTAGTCTTTAGTTCTAACTGGTTGTTTTTTATGATTTCTCTATCCTTCCTTATGTCCTCACTAAGTTTGTTAAACATTCTTATCATCAGTGTTCTAAACTCTGTCTCTGAAAGGTTGGATCCCTCTGTTTCATTTAGTTCCATTTCTAGAGGTTTCTTCTGATCTTTTACTTGTGACATGTTTCTTTGTTTCCTCATTCTGGCTGTCGCTCTGGGATTGCTTTGATGTATTAGATAGATCACCAGGAGAACCCTGGCTGGATGATGCAGGCACACAGCTCATGGCCCAACACTCCCAGGAAAACTCCCAGTCTCAGCCTGTCCCAATCAGCCGCTCGCACATCAGGCCGAGCAGCCGGACAACCAATCACCTGCCTGGCAACTCTGCAAGCGCAGTGCGGAGAGCGGGGACCCGAGGCAGCTCTCGCACACCGGCGTCTCAGTGAGCAGCCTGTTGGAGCCAGAGCGTGCCCACCAGGCGTTTCCCTGGCAACGCAGCACAAGCCGGGAGAAGGGTGGGGATCCAAGGCCGCATGCCGCGCACACATGCACTTCTGCGCCAATTCCACCAGATCAATGAGGTCCCGGACCTGACCCTCTGTTGGAGGGCCCAACCCTGACAAAATGGCACCCTCCCTACACCACACGCGTGCAGGCTCCACACCAGGGGAACAAGAGTCCAAAAACCTCCAGACTTTGCACTAAAGGTGCTCAGTTCACGTCCCCGCAGGCTCCTGGGCCCGGCTCACACAGCCACTCCCTCCACCAGGAACCAGGTAAGTGCTCACCGGTGAGCAAGCCCGGGTGCCGGTCCCACTGATTCTCCAGCCGCTCTTAGCCTCACCAAGCTGAGCAAAGAGAGTCCTCACTAATTTACTGCCGGCTATATTAGAACTCCTCTTCCCGGTGAAGGAACTCTGGGCTAGTGAGCTTGGAGTGCAGCCGGAGGGTCTCTCCCCCAACCAGAGAAGCCTCCCCACAGCTGGGACTTCCCTCATGGGGTTCACCCTTTCTCGTCTCTGCCCCTCATGTCAGACTTGACGTGGCCTCCTCTTTAAGTTCTTCGTTTAGTAGTTCTGTTCATCTAGTGTTCCGGGGACCTCCGGGGTTGAATGCTGAGTGGGATAGTTTTAATGGAAGAAAATTGAAACAAAAGAGGGCTAGATTACTCTGAAAAGGTCATCAGTTTTGTCCTGGCAACAAGGCAGAGAGCATCTCTGAGGCCCTGGAATGGAAAAAGATCTAGAGAGGAGATAATGAGAGAGAGAGAGCAGGCCCAAGGAACGGCAGAAGCCGCGGATGTGAGATGGAAGCTTGAACAAGTATAACTGGCCACTAGAATAATGGTAATTCCAAAAGACTGGATCTTGAAGTTACATGAGTTAATATAAGTAAAAACATTCTAATTGATTTTTAAAAATCAGAAACCTATAAAGAATTTAAAATTGCCCACATAGCATTTCCATCCATATGGTGTAATACATTCATGCATTAAAAAGTAAGCCCCCTCCAACTTTCCCCTCTGCAATTGCATCTGACAGTCCAGCTTTTAGAGTAATGCAGCACATGGAGTCAGAAGCCTAGAGATCCATAAACCATCCAGACATCTAATAGTGCTTTCAAAGGGTCCTGAACACTGCAGGGTAAGTGGCCAATAATGACTGAGCTGGGTACAGAGGGGGAGGAGAGAGGGCTTGGGGCTTTGGGGGGAAGTAAAGTAGCAAGTGTAAGGAGAATTTTTACAGCAGCTATAAAAACAAGCCCCGTACACTCACAGCTAGATTCCGAGTTGTCCAAATAAACTCAGGCCTCTTGCCGTTCGAGTTGCCAGCCTTGGCTCAGTTCTGACAGCTACTGTCTTAGACCCCAGTAAAAAGGCTTCAAGAGAGAAAGAGACACCACCTCTCTGTGGAGCCAGTGAGAGTATGGCTCTCAGAGGGACTCCCTGTTACCAGGAGCTACGGGCAGCAGGCAGTCCTCCTGGTCAATAGGCTCCTGGCAGGTGATTATTACTATTCAGCTCCAGCCTTTGGTTCCTGGGAATGGAACAATGGTTTAGGCTTCTGAGTGAGGGCAATGCTTAGCACTCATGGGAGGGAATGTCTGTATTGGCAAAATGCTATGATTTAGGGTTACTAAATCAGCTCATTCTCATAGGAATGCCAAACGGAAATGCTCACCCATCAGTACTCCCTGAACTCCCTGCTCTCAACAAGTCGCTGGTGACAAATGAAAATTTCTGTCCCAGCACTGCTCTGGGGAGGTCAGAGCACACTTACCGGCTTCACTGACATTCCCAGTTTAGATGCACCAGCACAGGAAGGCCACACCTAGGCTGATAAATGTTTAACAACTAGCTCTCTAGGGCACAAAAGCCCTGGTTTGTAGCATTTGCTGATTTCCATGGAGTAAATACTCCCACCAGCTACCAAATCATATCTCTGGAAGAAGCTGGGAAGAGGTGTTCAGTAGCATGCCATGCAATCATAGATGGAAAACACCCAAGAACGTCATCATCAAATGTAGTAAGGGAATTAGGAAGTGATATATTTGGAAGATTTGTTACTTTTATCAATGATATAATTTGTTTAAGTGGAAGTTTATATACTTTAATTTTTTAAAAAAGATTTTATTGGGGAATTGGGGGAGGGGAACAGACAAGTTGCTGTCTTTTTGTTCTACAGTCTAGTTGCGGAGGACGTTGCTTGACTGGCTCAAGTTGGTATCGTGAGTGCGCTCTTCCCGGATGAGGCGGATCGGTCGCTGGCCTCTGGATGGTCACTCACGGTGGCTATTGGCAGCTCACGCTGGCTGCCAGCCACTCACTGTAGCCTATGGCAGCCCACTGCAGCAGGGGCTGCAGCCTACACCGTCGCCGGAGCTCGCACAGCCCAGCTCCAGGTGGAGCTGTTGTTAGCTGTAGAGGGCAGTGTCACTGGCCCTCATATGTGGGATCCGAACTGGAGCCGCTGGCGTCCCGAACCAGCACTTAACCAATGAACCACTCGGCTGGCCCTACTTTAATTTTTAATAGTCACCATGTTTAACAATTGGCTTGCAAAATTCCTGAAAATCCAGCAACTGAGTTTCGTGAGTAAGTATTCCCATACTTACAGGTTTTAGCTACTGGCTGGGCCCTGGGGCCTCTCTGCTTTGGATTCTGGATCTAATTTCTCTCTATGCATTTCCTCCATGCTTCTCTCCTTTTTCTTCTCTTCTCTCTTCCTTGCTTTGGGCTTTTTGCCTCATCTCCCCACTTTTCCCTGTTATTGAGCATTGAGCCCCTGTGCTGAGTGTGTTCCATGTGTACTTGGAGAGGCCCACTGTGGGAGAGACTTCCAGCACTCACTCACCCCCAGTAGTGCTCCCCTTTTGGCACAGGACGATGACACTTCTCTGCCTCGAGCAGTACCAGCCATATGACCAGCTCTGGTCATTCACTGGTTGTGAATGGAAGTGACATGTGTCACTTCTATACTGAAGCATTTAATTGATGCTGTGAGACTTCCAGTGCTCCCTTTTCCTGTTGCAGCGATCTTGGAGAAGGCCTTGTGGGAAGATGGCAGGGCCAAAAGGTGGGAGGGGCTCAGGTTATTGGCTCATTACATGGGGGACGGTTGCCCTGAAGAATCACCTGGACCCATGGTGGATTTGCATGAATGAGAAATAAGCATTTGTGGATTAAGTCTCAGGGCTTTTGGTGTTGCTTGTTCACACAGCATAACCTAGTCTATCCTAATAACCCTCCTTGTAGTTAATGGCCAACCACATGCTTGTATTATTGGGGACCCCAGTGTACCTTCATCAGCAAAATCTTTATGTGTTTGGGAATCTCCATGTGCTATACGTGTTTGGGGTTGGTTTTTCTTGTGGGATTGGACTTTCCATTCAGTTTGAGTTTTATGTTAATTGAGATGTGGACAAAGAAACCAAAAAATATGGCAACTTAAAAAAGTTTCAGATGCTTATTTCTCTTACATAAAAGTCTGGATGCCAGCAATATAAGGTTGGTGAGGTATAGCCTGAATGTGTGGCTTCCACATGTATTTGGTTGTTGGAAAAGTTATGACGCATTTTTGCAACGAAAAACATAGAAAAAATATATCATGACTTTTCCAACAACCCAATAGCTCCAAGGCATCTGGCTTGTTTATGACTCTTTCCCACCCAAAACAGAAGATAGAGGGCACTGGGAAAGGGAAACCCTTTTAAGCTAAGACCCAAAAGTGGCACACATCCCTTCTGCTCAAATCTCATTGGCCAAACACGCAGTCACGTGGATGTACCTAGCTGCAAGGGAGGCTAGGAGATGTAGTCTCTAGCTGGGCAGCCACGTGCACTGCTAACAATTAATGGGTACATTTTGGTGATTAAAAGGAATAACAACAGGAGAGATACAGGGAGAAAAGACTCCACCTTTGCAGTGATCTATTGTGTTGTCCTGGCAGGGAAAGAGCTCTACCTGGTGTGGAGAAGCTGCGTGAGGCAGAAGAGCTGTTTCCAAACAGAGTAACTGGTCCTCTCTAACTTCCATTATGCAATAGGCCAGGCTCTTTCAGGGTATCGGTGATTCTACTTCTCCAGTATTATGGCTCCACCCCAAAATGGTCAAAGCCCTCAGAGTCATAGTGCTATGCATTTCTTCCCCCCGCCTTGGCTGGGGTGACAATTTCTTCCAGTGAGATTGCCTGCCAGGAAGATCACAGGTAGAGGGCAAGAAACACTGCCAACCTGTCTGCAGGGTGTGCTTCATCTTTCCTACCTCAGCTTTGTCATCTGTAAACTTGGATAATAGTGTACCAAGTTCCTAGGAGTGTTGGGATTATTAAAAGAGATAACGATGCAAATGTGCTTAGCTTAGTGCTTTAATAACCACTAGCTATATTGTGCTGCTATTGCTCCTGCTGCTACAGTTGTTTGGCTGCTACCATGGTGAGGAGAGACTGGTTCTTTCATGCACAGCTGCTTCTCAGGGTGGAGGTCTCCACTAGAAGGTGTCGATACAGCAGGCTCCAGCATGCCTCGTATCCTAAACCCAGAATCATTCTCTCCCACTTCTCCTTTATGACTCCTGCAGATCTGCCTGCTGGTCTGTTTCTGCTCTCATGGCACCTTTGTTTCAGGGTTCTTCTTACTGTTCTCTGACACTGGGCCCCAAAGCCCTGACCAGCCCAGGTCTTAGAGAAGAGTTGGCCTATCAATTCTTTCCTCCCAGAAGGGTCTCTAGATGCTTTCTGCAAATTGATTCTCCTGTCCTCCAAAGTTCTGCATATGTCACATAAGAGTCCTGCTACAGCTTTTCCCTAGGGCTGCCCTGATAATTTGCATAACTAACAGAGGTAGGTGAGGTGATCCCTACCTAGACTGAGATGCAGCTGGCAGCTTTTCTCAGAAGAATCAAAATATAACAACCAAAAAACCATAAAATTTTGGTACGACACCCTGTTGGACCCACTCATTACATAAGTTTCATCTCACGTGATCCCCACGGCAAACCTGTGAGGCAGGGATTGAAAAGCCAGATCTATTTAAGTCAAAAATATTGCCCTGCTCTGATCATTAACCTATTTAGGCTGAGCTAATACAAGGGAAAGAAGAAAACTTGACACTGGTTAGAGCTTATTTTTAAGGTTTTGAGGAATATTTTTATATAGGATTCTTATAGATACAACTGACAAACTCAAATCAAATCAGATTCAACAAAACCTGCAGTTTATTGGCTCAATAATAGTGAAATCTAAGGGTGTTTGGTGTCAAGCAGGGCTGGAGCCAAGTGTTCAGACAGTGTCACTAGTGCCTCTTTTTTTTTTTTTTTTTTTTTTTTTATCTCGGCTCTCCCTGTGTTGGCTTCATTTCCAAGCCCAGCTTTGCTCACGGTGGCTCCAGACACCCCAGGCCCACCGGCTACCAGCTTCCAGTCCAGGAGAAAGGGATTTCCTCTTTCCTGATAGCTTCAGAGAAAGCCCAGGGTTTGCAGTTCACTGGCTCATTGAGCCTGGCTGAATCCATCTGGGCCATTTACCCACCCAGAAGCTGAAGGAATGGGAGAGAGTGGACTGCAATGGGAAGGATGGTTCCCCAAAGGAAAGTTGCTATGTTATTACCAGAAGGTAAAGCACAACCAATGGGTCTAGACATGAGAATTTTTAAAAACTTACCAGGTGATTACAATGTGCAGTCAGGGGTGAGAGCCAGTGCTCCAATTTCCTGGTCTTATTATTAAAACCTGTGATTTATGAATACATTGATTACAGCAAGTTCCAGCCCAGCAGTTCTGAGTGCTATTGTGAGCTGTGTACCTAAGGGTTGTATCTCAGCCCCTTCTCTCTCCCAAATACTGAGCCAGGGGCAGGCCACCTGGACCTCCAGGGAAGTCTCTGGACATTCACATCTTAGTAACAAGAGCCAGGTTTGGCTTCTCAAGGGAGGGGAACAACACTCCTAAGGGCTCATAGGCCAGAGACCTGGTCACCACCCTCTCAGCACAACTGTGACACTCATAGTGTGGCCCATGCTCCCTGCAGGCCCAGGGAGGCCTGATGTTGGCTGCCTCAGGGTAGAGTCCTGGCAGGATGCCAAATGGGAGGTTGAGGTGTGTCCCCTGAGGGAGAGGGGGAAATCCTGCCCAGAGCAATGTGAGGTTTACCTGAGGAAAAGAAGCCAGTTGCTTACCTTACTGGGACCAACGAGCCTCTTGGCAGAGTGGGAGCTGAGCTGGCAAAAACAGGCTCAGCCTTCCAGCCTCCATGCTGGTAGATGAGTGCTGGAAAGAGGGCAGGAAGACTTTGTTTTCTGGGGGTTGCCTGTCAGAGTCCCCCTAACCTGGGTTAGGTAGCAGGACTCCTCTGTGATCTTTGGCCAGTACCCCTGCTCCCTGTGCCTGTTTCCCCTTCTATATAATGAAGGGGGTGGACCTGCTCACCCCCAAACTCCTTTCCTTGAGATTGTTGCAGGGTCCACTTCGATGCTCAATGAATGATTTTTTTTTTTTTTTGAGAGGCTGCATGTCTGTGCTCTGCCCTAATACCTGTCCAGAGGGGACAGTCTCAAGGTGCCTCTGGACCTACCCTTTCCTCTCATATTTCAACGCCACTGCCCTGGTCTGATGGTCAGCCAGGCCCAATTCACTCCCTCAGTGGAGCCCCCCTGGATGATTCAGAACAATGTCATATCAAGTCTACCTCGAGGATCCTGGGCTCTGAGCGTGCCAGCCTGAGGCTGCCCCCAATGTCTGGGATCTCTCTCTCCTGATCTACAGGTTTCTCTGATACCAAAGGGCTGTCATGAGGTTGAGGGTGCCAGCCTCCCTTGGTTCCCTTTAAAGGCCAATCCTCCCAAGCTCTGGCCTCCTGAATAACCAGCCAGGCTGTCAGTCCCTTGCTGAGTTTCTTACCCCTCATCCCAACCAGAAACCTTGTTTCTCACCTGGAGTCCTGGTTGTGCAGTTCCAGAACATACATAGGCCTTTCTTGCCCAGCTTGTACCTGGCCCACTGCAACAGCCCCTTAACCTGTTTCTCAAAGGCTAACAGATTCATTTTCCTGAAACACTCCTTCCTTCATCCAGCTGTCCCTTTTGCTCAAGGACCTTCAGTAAGTCATGAATACCTCTGTACTCAGTGCAGATTCTCTGCCCACTGTTCAGGGCCATGAGGCCTGGAGCCACTCAGGAGGTAGTCTCCTTCTGGGGGCCCTTTCCACTCAGCCAGGCTGCCTCCACTCCATGGCGACCCGTGTGTGCTGCAGTTTTGTCTTCTTGCTTCATTATCTTAGCCTGTGTGTGCTCCCCCAGCTCAAACTGTCCTCCGTTTTTAAAATCCCACCATCCATTCAAGGATCCTGCTCTGTTTCCACTATTTGCAAACATCTGTTCAGACTATTCCAGCACATACTAATTTCTCCATCCTTTTATTTTTTTTCTAAGTCAGGGTCAGTGCCATTATTTTGATTGCATTGAACTCATACGGAGTTCCTTGAGGGTAGAAACCGTGCCAGTACTTTTTTTGTGTCTCACCATGAAGCCTAGCATCAGGCTCTGTGCATAGCATGGTGGGTCACACTCATGGTTGCCCCAACACCAGCACTTTCTTGCTGACCAAGCCAGCCTCCCACTACAGATGGGTGTCGGGAGGGAGCCTGAGAGCTGCATTTGCTAGCCTTTAATCAGCAAGGGAACCAACTGATACATGAGCCAGTTCTTGCCACCGGAGCCTGAAAGAAGTTCCAGGAGTTCTGATGAGTGTGGGGGGGCAGGGAGGAGGGGGTTCTGGGAAAGACTCCTTCCTGTGTGGGGCAGGAAATTCCCTTACTTCTCAATCTGTGGAAATCACAATGGAACCAAACAGATACCGGGCTCAATGCCAGTGCCTGCCTCCCGCCGGCTTAGGGCTAGGACCACTGTACCAGAGCATCCCCATGGCTTTTGGTAAGTCAGTGAGCCCTCGGCAACAAGCCTGAGAGAAGCACATAAACACACAGGGCTTTGTTTGTTTCATTTCAGATCGTTTCATCACATCAGTGACCAACAATTAATGCTTCCGAAGAAGGTAAAAGTCTTTGAAATGGATCTATCCACTCATGGAATCCTAAAACACGTGCCTTCCTGACCCCTCCAGGCAATTGGCTCATACATATATGTATGTGTGAAATATGAAATCCACACATGCATAACGGTGGCTGTTATTAATGATCATAAAACCATCCAACTCCTTCGAAAATCTAAGCCTTATTTCCGACACAATCACCCCCTGCAGCAGACTGGTTATTCATGATGGAAAGATGTATTTCCTTTCCTTTGTTAAAATTTACCAGTCATTAACTCTCCTGAATGAGAGGCTTCTCATATTATGAACAAATTGAACCGTTTCCAGGAGGGGAGAGCAGCACACAAAATGTTTCCTGCCTGGGCCTGGAGACGTCCAGCGACAGGCTTTGGGTAGATTTTACTCTGTTAGCTCCCTTAATGACCATCTATAAATGTAAGTTGGTAGCTTGGCCAAGCAGGATCTGGGAGCTTGGGGAGTGGAGTGAGATAACATACCAACCCCCACCCCAACCTAGTATCTACTTGCCTGTGCTGTTTAACTTGACAGGGAAATGGTTTGGTGAACTGTGGAATATTGACATGGGTTATCTGACAGACTCCATGTGTCCCAGAATTCTGGAAGCCCCCTCTCCCTTACCACTCACCCTCCATGTTTGTATTTCAATAGGAGCAGCACATTCCTACCTGTAACCCTGGTCCCTCTCCCTACTGTTGATGGGAACAAAGTCAGCACCCGATCAGAATGGGTCCAATCAGGGCTTCTCCCCAAATATTTGCCATTAGAGCTAAAAGAGATCAGTTTCTCTCTGGAATTCCTGGATGTAAACTCAGGAGTGGTCAGTGGCTGTGTTTTCTGCAAAAGGTGATGTATAAAAATAGGGGAAACTGAAGAAGCACAGAGGAAAACAGATGTAAGCTAGAGGGAGGGGCCTTTTATCTCCCCTACACTCTAGTCCAGTCTCTATTCACAACCTTGTCCTGAGATCTGGCTGCTTCTCTGCCTTTAGTTTTCAGGAAAAATCCCTAATCTCCATAATAAATGTCTTTCATTTTTTTAAAAAATGTATACTCGCTTGGGTAAGTTTCTGATTTTCAATCAAAAGATTCCTAACTAACGCACACAACATTGTATATTATATAGTTTGCTTATAAATAATTTTTAATGTGAAGGGAGAATGCTTATGATATAATAGTGTACCATTAAAAAAGCAGCCTATAAAATTATATAAACAGTGTGATCTTAATAATGTAAAACAATGGACGAATAAAACCCATCAAAACATTATTTGTGATTATTTCTAAGGAATGAGATTACCAGTGAATTTTTTTTCTTTATGTATTTTACTTTTCTTTTCATAAAGAGTGTGTATTAATTTTATAAAATAAGATTTATTTGTTTAAAAGTAAAAAGACAAGAATTTTTGCCTGCTTCCCCCATTCCTACCTTACCCTCCCAAAAAATCTGCAAAGAAAGACCCAGCTCGAGTCCAAGTGTCCTTATCAGTAAAATCTCAACATAACTAGAAAAATTGTGAGGGAGTTGAAGAGCCTGCTAGGACAGAACTCACTCAGCACAGGAGTCAAGTGTACCAAGTTGGCCCATTACTTGAGCCTCGGTTTTTAGGGAGGAGAGGAAATTCCAAATATAGCTGGGTGCCCATCACTTGGACCTGCCCCAGCCATTCTCCTGTGGCTCAGGTCACAGCAAGAGAGTGTGAATTAAAATGGAAACATCTGTTTCGCTGAATACTTAGGGGGACATGAGGGTATAAGCAGCCCTCACCTGTAACAAAGTGTGATATATCAGGGGACAGAAGCACTTACTCCCCACTTTTTTACAGACCACTGTACAGTTTTGACACCATGGAGCCTGGGATATTGGCAATGGTGGCAGCAATGCACGGCCGAGGTGGCAGCGAGCGTCCAGGAGCAGCAGCAGTCATGCATGCATGCCACAGCGGTACCCAGAAGATGCAATGCCAGTTTCCAACTAATGCAGTGGAGTGAAGAAGTCCCACAGAACCTACAGTGATGTCCAGCACAGCCAGCAGTGCCCAGTAGTTGTGGCAGGTCCAGTGGTTCAAGGAGAGGAATAAAGAAACTAGAACAGGAATAAAGGAACAAAATGTTGGTAACTGACCAGACAGGTAGATGCGAACCTGCAAGCTAAAGCACCCCCAGGAACCCTCAGGAGACTGCTAATGCCTCACTGACCAGAATTTTGATACATAGCCACCCCTGCTAAACGCAGTGTTAAAAAAGCAAGTTTTCAACTTTTCTGTTCTTCATCTAGATTCTAGAACAAGCAAGGAAGAGGAATAATAGGAATACGTATCAACTTGATAAAGGTGAGTTTTAAAAAATCAGTATTAAATTAAACATAGGCAAATATGAGGAAAAATCTAGAAGAACTCTATACTCAATTGTAGTTTTATGACACATAAAACATAAAATGTATTACCTTTATATCAAAAAACAGTGGGAAAACTGTTTTTCAAGATGGCGGAATAGACGGACACTGTGTCAACTGCCTCCCAGGATCACACCAAAATTACAAATAATTTATACAACATTTAACCTCGGAATCCTCTGAACATTAGATGAACAGAACCTCTAAACGAAGAACTTAAAGAGGAGGCCACGTCAAGTCTGGTAGGACAGGTGGAGACAAGACAGGGCGAGCCCCGTGAGGGAAGCCCCAGCTGTGGGGAGGCTTCTCTGTTTGGGGGAGAGACCCTCCAACCCCACACCAAGCTCACCAGCCCGGAGTTCCTTTGCCGAGAAGAGGAGTTCTTCAATAGCGGGCAGTAGAAATTAATGAGGACTCTCTTTGCCCAGCTCAGTGAGGCTAAGAGCGGCTAGAGAATCAGTGGGCCGGTGCCCGGGCTCACTCGCCAGTGAGCACTTACCTGGTTCCTGGTGGAGAGAGTGGCTGTGTAAGCTGGGCCCAGGAGCCTGCGGGGAAGGACTGAACTGAGCACCTTTGGTGCAAAGGCTGGAGGTTTTGGGACCATAGTTCCCCTGGTGTGGAGCTTGCACATGAGTAGTGTACAGGAGAGCGCCATTTTGTCAGGGTTGGTCCCTCCTACAGAAGGTCAGATCCGGGACCACTTTGGTCTGGTGAAATTGGCTCAGGAGTGCGTGTGTGCATGCGTGCGCACATGCGGCCTTGGATTCTCACTGTCCTCACAGCTTGTGCTGCATAGTCAGGGAAACGCGGGGCGTGTGCCCTCCGGCTCCAACAGGCTGCTCACTGAGATGCAGGAGTGAATGAGCCGCCTTGGGTCTCCGTTCTCCGCACTGTTTGTGCAGAGTTGCCAGGCTGGGGATTGGTTGTTGGGCTTCTCAGCCTGATTGGTGAGCAGCTGATTGGGACGGGCTGAGACTGGGAGTTTTCCTGAGAGTGTTGGGATGGGAGCTGTGCACCTGCTTGCTCCGGTCGGGGCTTTCCTGGCAAGTGTGTGTGGGCTGGTTGTCGGTGCAGGCGTGCATGATGCTCTGACTTGGTGGGGGCCTCTGACCACATCCAGCGGTGCCTTGGGGGCCTGCCGCACCCACCTAAAGCTATGTTGCCAGAGGCACCCTGAGTCCCTGGTGCCTGGCCCCCACCTCCACAGGCCACAGAGGACTTTTTGCAGCATCAGATAACCCGCAACAACCTGTGAAGATTTTTGGTAGTGAGCCAGGTCCCAGAACACACAGCAGCTAACTGCGGAAAGCTCACTGCAAGCCTGAGAGGGAGGCTGGCACAGAACAAGTTAAGCCCTGCCCCCCAACAGCTAGTGCTGAGTCGCCCAGAGACTCTCTATTGCTGAGCAAATGGTCTGCAGATTCAAGAGGACGGAGAGCCTCTCCACCCCTTTCTTTTCTTTTTTTCTTCTTTATTCTTTTATTCCCCTCTTTTCTTTTCTTTTTCTTTCCTTTTCTCTTCTTTCTAGATGATCTATCTAACACATCGAAGCAATCACAGAACGACAGCCAGAATGAAGAAACAAAGAAACATGTCCCAAGTAAAAGATCAGAAGAAAACTCTAGAAATGGAACCAAATGAAATGGAGGTACACAAACTTTCAGAGGCAGAGTTTAGAACACTGATGATAAGAATGTTTAAGGAACTTAGTGAGGACATAGAGAAGGATAGGAAAACCATAAAAAAACAACCAGTTAGAACTAAAGAATAAAATAACTGAAATAAAGAACACACTCAAAGGAATCACCGGTAGATTAGATGAAGCAGAGGAGTGCATCAGCGAATTAGAAGACAAAATAGCAGAAATCACCCAGTTGGAACAACAAAAAGAAAAAAGAATAAAAACGAATGAAAATAGTTTAAGAGACCTGTGGGACTACATGAAATGCAATAAGTTTTCCATCATAGGAATAACAGAAGGAGAAGAGAAGAAACAAGGGATTGAGAATGTATTTGAAGAAATAATGACTGAAAACTTCCCTACACTGGTGAAGGAAATCAACATACAAGCCCAGAAAGTGCAGAGAGTTCCAAACAAGAACCCAAACAGGCCCACACCAAGACACATCAGTGTTAAAATGGCAAAACTTAAAGACAAAGATAGAATCCTGAAAGCAGCAAGAGAAAGACAGCAGGTTACATACAAAGGAACTCCTATAAGACTAACAGCTGACTTGTCTACAGAAACTCTGCAGGCCAGAAGGGAGTGGCAGGAAATACTCAAAGTGATGCAAAATAAAAGTCTACATCCAAGATTGCTCTACCCAGCACGGCTATCCCTTAAATCGAAGGAGAGATAAAGAGCTTCTCAGAAGAGAATAAGCTTAAGGAGTTCATTACCACCAAGCCAGCATTGCAAGAAATGTTAAAGGGCTTTTTTAAACAGAAGAAAGGGAAAAACAAGCTAACCCAGGAAGACAAGAAATACAAATAACAAAATGGCAATAAATATGCACTTAACAATAACCACTTTAAATGTGAATGGGCTAAATGCTACAATCAAAAGACACAGAGTGGCTGAGTGGATAAGAAAACAGGACCCATGCATATGCTGTCTACAAGAGACTCATCTCAGATCAAAAGACACACACAGACTGAAAGTAAAGGGATGGAATAAGATATTTCATGCAAATGGAAATGAGAAAAAAGCTAGAGTAGCAATCCTTATTTCAGACAAAATAGACTTTAAAATGAAGACTATAATAAAAGACAAAGAAGGGCACTACATAATAATAAAGGGATCAATTCAACAAGAGGACGTAACCCTAGTAAACATCTATGCACCCAACATAGGAGCTCCTAAATATAGAAAACAGATTTTGACAGACATAAAGACAGAGATCAACAGTAACAGTATCATAGTAGGGGACTTCAACACCCCATTGTCACCAATGGACAGATCCTCCAGACAGAAAATCAACTCGGACACAATGGCCTTAAATGACACTTTAACCAGCTAGATTTAATCGATATAGTTAGAGCATTTCACCCCAAAGCAATGGAATATACATTCTTCTCAACTGCACATGGAACATTTTCCAAGATAGACCACATGTTAGGCCACAAAACAAGTCTCAACAAATTTAAGAAGATTGAAATCATATCAAGTGTCTTCTCTGACCGCAATGCTATGAAACTAGAAATCAATTACAAGGAGAAATCTGGAAAGCACACAAATACATGGAGGCTGAATAACATGCTACTAAATAGTGAGTGGGTCAAAAATGAGATCAAGGAGGAAATCAAAAGATACCTCGAGACAAATGGAAATGAAAATACCATGACCCAAAATCTCTGGGATGCAGCGAAAGCAGTCCTAAGAGGGAAGTTCATAGCATTGCAGGCCTACCTAAAGAAGGAAGAAAAATTTCAAATCAACAGACTACTGTTACTCCTAAGGGAACTGGGAAAAGAACAACAAAGCAAGCCCAAAGGAAGTACAAAGAAGGAAATAATAAAGACCAGAACAGAAATAAATGAAATAGAGACCAAAAAAAAAAAAAATACAAAAGGTCAATGGAACCAAGAGTTGGTTTTTCGAAAAGATAAACAAAATCGACAAACGCTTAGCCAGACACTCCAAGAAAAAGAGAGAGAGGACCCAAATTAATAAAATCAGAAATGAAAGAGGAGAAGAGACAACAGATACCACAGAAATACAGAAAATTTTGAGAAAATACTACCAGCAACTATATGCCAACAAATTCAACAATCTAGAAGAAATGGATAAATTTCTAGAAGCATACAATTTACCAAGTCAGAACAAAAAAGAAAGAAACTCTGAACAGACAGATTACTACTGAAGTAATTGAATCCATAATCAACAAGATTCCAACAAACAAAAGTCCTGGACCAGATGGCTTCACAGGTGAATTTTAAAAACATTCAAATAAGAATTAATACCTATTCTCCTCAAACATTTCCAAAAAATACAGTAGGGAAGGCTTCCAAACTCTTTCTATGAAGCCACTGTCACCCTGATTCCAAAATCAGACAAAGGTATTACAAAAAAGGAAAACTACAGGCCGATATCCCTCATGAACATAGATGCAGAAATTCTCAACAAAATACTGGCAAACCAAATTCAGCATCACATTAAAAAGATCGTACACCACGATCAAGTGGGATTCATTCCTGGTATGCAAGCTTGGTTCAATATCCGCAAATCAATTAACGTAATACATCACATTCACAAAAAGAAAAAGAAAAAATCATATGATTATATCGATAGATGCAGAAAAAGCATTTGACAAAATCCAGCAGCCATTTATGATAAAAATTCTTAGCAAAGTGGGAATAATGGGATCATATCTCAACATAATAAAGGCCATATATGATAAGCCCACAGCAAACATCATACTCAATGGGGAAAGGCTAAAAGCTTGCCCTTAACATCAGGAACAAGACAAGGCTGCCCACTTTCACGACTTCTATTTAACATAGTTCTAGAAGTTCTAGCCACAGCAATCAGACAAAAAAATGAAATAAAAAGCATCCAAATTGGAAAGGAGGAAGTAAAATTGCCATTATATGCAGATGGCATGATACTATATAGAGAGAATATCAAAGACTCCGCCAATAAACTGCTAGAACTGATAAACGAATTTGGTAAGGTAGCAGGATACAAAATTAATATTCAGAAATCAGTTGCATGTGTATACACCGATAATAATAAGCTATTAGAAGAAGAAATCAGGAAATAATCCCTTTTACAATTGCTTCAAAAACAATAAAATATCTAGGAATCAATTTAACTAAAGAAATAAAAGACCTGTACTGGGAAAATTATTAGACACTGAAGAGAGAAATCAAAGAAGATACAAATAAATGGAATACATACCATGTTCATGGATAGGAAGAATTAATATAGTTAAAATGTCAATACTACCTAAGTCAATATATAGATTCAATGCAATTCCAATCAAACTACCAAGGACATTTTTCTCAGAAATAGAACATAGAATCCTAAAACTTATATGGAACCACAAAAGACCCTGAATAGCCACAGCAACCTTGAGAAATAAGAACAAAGTGGGAGGCATCACGCTACCTGACATCAAAACATACTACAAGGCTACAGTAATCAAAACAGTATGGTACTGGCATAAAAGCAGACACATAGACCCATGGACAGAATAGAGAGCCCAGGAATAAACCCATCCATATACGGTCATTTAATCTATGACAATGGAAGCAAGAATTTACATTGGAGTAAAGGTAGTCTATTTAATAAATGGTGCTGGAAAAATTGGACTGACACATGCAAAAAAATGAAAATGGACCACCGACTTACACCATATATGAGAACAAACTCAAAATGGATTAAAGACTTAAATGTGAGACCTGAAACCATAAAACTCCTGGAAGAAAACACAGGGAGTAAGTTTGCAGACATTAACCTGAGTACTATTTTTACTGATATATCCCCTGGGCTACGGAAATAAAAGAAAAAATGAACATAGGGGATTACATCAAACTTAAAAGTTTTTTTCACAGTAAAGGAAATCATCAATAAGAGAAAAAGGCAGCCTACTGAATGGGAGAAGATATTTGCCAATGATATATCTGATAAGGGGTTAATATCCAAAGTTTATAAAACACTCATGAAACTCAACACCAAACAAAACAAACAACCCAATTAAAAAATCGGCAGAAGGGCCAGCCAAGTGGCACGGTGGTTAAGCGTCAGCTTGGGAAGCCAGTGGCCCCGGTTCGGCCCCACATATGAGGGCCAGTGACACTGCCCTCAAAAAAAAAAAAATCGGCAGAGAATATGAAGAGGCATTTCTCTAAAGAGGACAAACAGACGGCCAACAGAACTATGAAAAAATGTTCAACCTCACTAATCATCAGAGAAATGCAAATAAAAACCACATGATATACCACCTCACTCTGGTCAGAATGGCTATCATCAATAAGTCAACAAACAACAAGTGCTGACGAGGTTGTGGAGAAAAGGGAACCCTGGTGCACTGTTGGTGGCACTGCAAATTGGTGCAGCCATTATGGAAATCAGTATGGAGGTATCTCAAAAAACTGGAAATGGAACTACTGTATGACCCAGCAATTCCACTCTTGGGTATCACCCAGAATAATCCAAGATGCTAATTCGAAAAACTCTAGGCATCCCTATATTTATTGCAGCGCTCTTTACAATAGCCAAGACTTGGAAACAACAGAAATGCCCATCGGTAGATGACTGGATTAAGAAACTGTGGTACATGTATACAATGGAGTATTACTCTGCTACAAAGAAGAATGAAATTGTACCATTTGCAATGATATGGATGGACCTAGAGAGTATTATGTTAAGTGAAATAAGTCAGTCGGAGAAAGACGAATACCATATGATCTCACTTATATGTGGAATCTGAAAAACTGAATGAACGAGCAAAGGAAACAGAAACAGACTCATAGATATAGAGGAAAAACTGATGGTTGCTAGTTGGGAGGGGGGTGGGGATGAGGGAGAAGGGGAAGGGATTAGACAGCATAAATAGGTAACTACAATATTGCCACAGGGATATGAAACACAGTTCAGGGAATATAATAATGTTGTAAATATTTTTTGGGGTGTCAGATGGTCACATGTCTTGTTAGGGAGACCACTTCATGGATGGAGTAGAGGCTTGATCACTGCACTGTACACCTGAAGCTGATGTTGTATAATATTTTATGCCAACTGTAATTGAATATATAGATAGTCACGGGATGTGGAGTATACTGTGGGAGTCAAAAGAATTGTAATAGATATGTATGATATGGGGGGGGAGTAGGATGGAGAATGGGAGGAAGGGGGTTGTCACTTGGAGGGGTAAAATGTATAACTATTGCACTGTGTTGTACACCTGAAACTAATTTAAAAAATGTTTATTTCACAATAAAAGATTTTTAAGAAAACTAAATAGAAAATTTAAAAAAAACAGTGAACGGGTGTTCATTTATATGCTTTAAATTCAAATAAAATGTTTAACATGTACATGACATTCATTACAACTCCCCATAGTAACTGACATTTTCCAACTAGTCAACCAAGGATCTCATCATATGCAATAGATCAAGTAGACGTCTACCACATTTGTTCTTTCTGTATTTTGAAAAGAGTTTTATTCTGTTAAAATTCATGATCACTATAAATATTGAAATATACAAAGAATAAAGTAAAATTCAACTGTTAGGGTGAACCTCCTGCTAGACATCCCTCTACTGCACTTATTAAAATATTACACAAGTGGGATCATGCTGTTCTGTTATCCCCTCTTTTGCACTTAATTATATGTGTCATAGGCAAATTTCCATGCCATCAAATAAAGATCTATGTCATCATTTATACATTATCCTTATGGAAGTGCCATAATTTGTTTAACCAATGATTTAACCCTATCAGTGAATATTTCAATGAATATTCAATATTTATATTCAACTGTGAAAAAAAATCCTTTTTTCATTACTACCAACAAAGCCGAGATGGAAATCCTTGTCTTGAGATTGCTGTATGCTTTGGCAATGATCGTCTTAGAGACAATGACAAGAAGTGGGATTGCTAGGTCAAAGGGACACTCATTTAAAATGTTCCTTCCTCCCATCCTCGTGCACTCCAGGAAAGCGGGGCCAATTTATGTCATCACCAGCAGAGCATGAAAAGGCTGAGCACCATGCCCTCAGCAGTCCGAGGTTTTGTCCTCCTGTTTCCTAGAGTGAAATTTCAGAAGAATTCTCTTCATTCATCTTTTGTCTGCTGTGGTCTTTTTTGTAGGTGCTTTTTTGCATAGGTTCCAGGCTGAGTTTTTTTTCTGCTTACTTATCTTTAAATGAGGGCAGTTCTGTTAGCATTTAGCATCCACTTAAAAAATAGTATGAGTGAAATCTCGACTCTGTTCCCTGTTGGTTTGATTACTATTTGGATCTTCTTTTAGGATTTGAGTTGAAAGGCTAGAACGTTAATCACGATTTTCTTCTAATTTATCCATTTGCCAGAAAGATTTGGTGAAGGGATAGAGATGGATTTCTTTCCTAAATTGTCATTGCTCCTGCCACCTGGATCACTTCGTCAAGTGGGGGAGTTTAAGTTGGAGAGGCTGGCCACGTTGGGGAGAAGAGGGTGGTTCATCAGATGAATCTGCTTCTCTTTAATAAAGAGACTGGACTGACTGAGACAAACACAGGTAAAAACCCAGCTACACCAACATCTAAGTGGTGCTAACTGGGTCTTATCTGAGAAGGACCATCTTTTAGCTTACTGAGGTCCAAATTCTGTCCCCAAGGGGCCCCTAAGGAAGGGGTAGCCATGTCCTTGGCTAATCCCACAGCTCAGAGTTGCCATAATCCTATGTGACTCAGCCTCCAGGAGGATTTGAAGCCTCCTCAGCTGATGTCTCTGGGTCTAAAATCACACCCTTCATGACAAGATGCTACCCTTGATCATCATAACTCTCTCCTCCTGGGACACAGAGTGTAATGTCCCTGGCTGCACTAGACATACCTAATCCCTGCCCATGGATCACTTTTTCTGCTTGAAAGGACTCAGGGCGACCATGGGGTCTCCTCATTCAGAAAACCATCTATCAGCACGTGAATGGGACTGCCAGAGGAGGGCCCAGATATCATCCATGAGAACAGTGTGTGAGCAATTCTCATTCAGATCCAGAGCCTCAAGAAGCTGGTAGAACATTCCTGTGAGTCGCAGTTTGTGTTTTAGCACGTCCATCTATTAGCCCTTCAAGAAAGTAGAGATGGGGTAAAGTATACTCCAGGCCCAAGGTCATGGACTGACTCTGTAATACCTCTGAGCCTTCCACTTGGTTTTCTATTGCTGCCAAGAAAAATTACCATAGAGATAGGGGCTTAAAACAACAGCCATTTATTATTTCCTACTTTGCAGGCCTGGAGTTTGACCTGGGTCTCACCAGGCTAAGGTGTCGGTGGGGTTGTGCTCCGCACCTGAGGCCCTGGGGCAGGATCACTTCCAGGCTCCTGCAGCTCGTTGGCAGAATACAGATACATATTGTTGTAGGACTAAGGTTCATGTTTCCTTGGTGGCTGATAGTCGGGGGTCATTCTTTGTTTTTAAGAGCCACAACATTCCATGGCTCACGTCCCCTTCATCTTCAAAGCCAGCAACAGAGGTTCCAACCCTTCTCATGCCTTATCTTTTCTACCTTCCCTTCTGCCACATCTTTCTCTCTTCAGCTGGGAAAGGGTCTTCTATTTGAATGACTTATGTGATTACATTGAGCCCACTCAGACAGTCCAGGATAATCTTCCACTTTTAAGATCCATAACCTTAATTATATCTGCAAAGTCCCTTTGCCATGTAATATAATATATTTATGCATTCTGGGGATGAAGCATAGGCATCTTTGGGAAGTCATTATTTGGACCACCTTTTGGGCCAGGATTCACCCAGAAGTAAGAGTCCCCTCAGAAATCAGCCTAAAGAAGACTTACATGATTCCTGCCCCTCCACCCCTCTCTCCACACACACCCACCTCCCCAGGATCAGTTGGCCCAGACCTTCCAGCTGAAAAACTTGCCAGACTGATGCCACAATGCATTATGCTCAAGGAGAGGCTGAGCACCTGGCACAGCCTACTGCCTCTGGAGAGCTGGGGGCAAGGCAGGTACTTCACCCCAGGCTCTGAGTGGTCCAGTCTGTCTGCTCAATGCTATTTCCTGTAGCTGAGCTGATATTCCTGGGAAGACCCCAAGGATGTTGGGCTTTAGTCCAAGGTGCCCATAAGTAGAAAGCTCTGCTTTCCCCTTACATAAGACTGGTGTTAAGGTTTCAGTGGAATTATAAATATTATAATGGCATTACAGCCAGGGACCCAGGAAGGCTAAAACACTGTCCTGCCAATCAACCTGCTCCTTGGAATCCCTTATAAAGAAGAAGGGCAGGATTTGAATAACAAATGCTATTTTTTATTAGCCTTGTTAGTGGCTGACACACAAATGAAGAAGCTGATGAAAAGATGACTATATCAGATGGTTGAGATCTAAGATTCTCCACTTCCCCTTCTTGTGAATCTAAATCTACGGGGAGAAAATTCAGGTACATGTGCCAAAGAGTGAGCAGGCCCAATCTAACTTACTTGCTTATCTACATATTCAGGGAGAGAAAGACTTAGCCAGGTTTGTGCTGATGTGGAAGGAAGCATCAGTGCTGTCAGCTTATGCTTCCAAGACCTTCCTTGGACCAAGGCAGGGAGAAAAACAAATTGGACAGCCAGGTAGGTGCTTATAAAGTATGGTAACCCTGCTCACCAATAAAATGTTGCCCAGTGAATATCTAGGACTCTGACCTGTCAGGGTAGCCACTGTTCTTCCTTTGGACAAGGGGACTGCTAGGAGTTAGAAAGAGGCTGCGCTGGTGTGTGAAGGGTGGACAGAGGGGAATTTCACTAAGGTCTGCCTTAATCTAATTCTTGTCTCAATTGATGGCTGCCCCCAGCTTTCTGGGGATGGAGGGTGTGAGTGCTTATTGACCCACATGTGTGTGAGCACTTGAAAATCAGGTGCTCAGCAACGGTGGATTCTAGCTGACAACACCCACCGGTGGATGGACCCATCACCCAGAGAGCCACTCAGCCAGAGACCTGCAGTGGCACAGCCAGGAGGTCTGCAAGGCTGGGTGAGTTGCTCCCTGCAATGTCAAGGACATCGCAAATTCCTGAGAGTCAAAGGATCATACAGACTTTTTTGTGCCAAATTTTTGTGCTGAGATCTTTCTGGCCTGGGTTTGGGGAACACAGATGGTTTCTTATGTTCAAAAAATAATCAAGGTTCTCTCCAGGATGTTTCACTGATACCCAGGTCAGGGCTAGGTGTCCCACCTGGTGCTCCCCTGCTGTACTGAAATCACCTTTCATTGGTCTGTCTCCCCTGAACTCCTTGAGGCCAGGGACTGTACTTTTTCTCTATTTTCCTAGCTTAGTGTAGGATGTAATACAGTAGGGACTCAGCTAATAATAGCTGTTGATGAATACTATGTGTTTGAAATAACCCAGCATCACCATCTGTGTGGCCATTGCCAATCTCAAGCTCCCAGGCTTGACTTTTTTCAGGACAGCCTTTGTCATGATCTGTACTGAGAGCCCTTTGCAAGCTTCCCCTGACTCACATAATGTGACCCTGTCATGGTCTATAGTGGCTGCTCCTTATGTGAACTCCCTAGGACTTACTCAATCAAAGGGGGAAGATTTCTTGCCATGTTTTCAAATTGTTGAGGACACCAGACTGTGGGACTGATGACTAATTTTAGAAGTTGCAGTGCTTGGCCAGCCTTCTCGTCAGTTGTCCTCCTGGCATTTTGCTGCCATTCCACCTGCTTTATGTTCTTTGCCCTGCTCTGCTGTTGCCAAACTCCCAGTCCTATGATCCAAGAAAGAATAAGGATGGGAGCAAGTGATTTGTGGCTTCTACTTAAAAAAAAATGGGGGTAAGAAAGATCATGTAAGGATTCCATGGATAGAGACAAGCCTGAGGGCCTAAGCAGTAAATCTTACCTGAACTCACTACTTCATGGAATATCATTGACTCCCTATCCACTTCACCATCTCCCCTATTCTATCCTGGACAACTACCCTGAGCCCTCTGCCCACACTACCCTTAGCCTCAGACCCAGTCGTATTTGCTACGGATCTTGCTCCTCATTCTCTGCGATGCTTCCCTGGCACTCATCTTATTTCAATGGCTGGGATAGACCCTTGGGGGCACATTGCTGACCATTCCCCAGTCCCTAGCTTTCAGTTACCATTCAAGGCTGATTCCACATGCTCCACAGAGCCCTTTCCAGTCTCACTCTGACTGGCCATGCAGATGAAAGAAGGAGTGGCTGGGTAACTAGGTGGAATATGGTCCAGGCAGATGACAAATCCCCAGAAATACAGGACACTCATTAATACAATGCTGGCCTAAGTGGAGACTGACATAAAATACAGAAGGCCTTCTGCTTCTTCATCTGCCTTCCTTACTCTCCAGCTGAGTATTATTCATCATTTGCTCAAGTGGGAAAGCTTATGTTCTTGTTCGTTTTTTCTTACTTTACCCACACATTGGTAAGAAATTGAGGTACAGGGTGAAGTCAGCTACTGAAGGCTTTTGAACAAAAAAATGACATGATAAGAGTTGCTCTGTGGAAAAACTATTGTGGCAGTAGAGAATGGAGGTAATGGGAGACCAGTTCAAGGGTGTTGGTTTAGGCCATGTGAGGGATGTAAACTGAATAGAAGGAAGATATGGAAACATGGTGATGGTGGTGGTACAATAGACCCAAAATACTATGGAAGTAGTATTGCAGGATGTAAGAAGGAATTGTATGTCAAATTTGGCAAGGGAAAAATCAATGAAAGCAGCAAGATCAATAGCCGAGGTGCCTGGGCCTGCGATGGTTCCATTAAGAAAATATTGAGGGCTGGCCTCAGTTGGTTAAGAGTGCAAGCTTTGAGCAACAGGGTTGCCAGTTCAATTCCTACATGAGTCAGTGAGCTGTGCCTGAGCTGAGCTGCCATTAAGCTGCCAACAGGTGGCAGAATGGCTCAGCTGGTGAGAGCATGTGCTCCTAAAAACAAGGTTGCTGATTCAACTCCTATATGGGATGGTGGGCTATGCCTACCTACAACTAAGATTGAACATGGCACCTTGAGGTGAATGGCCATGAGCTGCTGTCGGGCGGCCAGATGGCAACTGGACTTGGAGCTGAGCTAGCTGTGCCCTCCACAACTAAGATTGAAGGACAACACCTTGGCTGTTACCCTTCCCTAATTCCCCACCACTGATCCCCTACCGCAATTCCCCAACACTGTTCCTTTTCCCCAAATCCCCAATAAAATCTTTTTTTTTTAAAAAGAAAAAGAAAATATTGAACATAGGAAATATGAAGTTTGACAATTAAGTTCACAAACTTTTCACAATGATGTTGCTAACTTTTTTTGATATCAGAGGGATTATTCATTATGAATTTGTACCAACTGGACAAACAGTTAACCAAGTTTACTATTTGGAAGTGCTGAAAAGGCTGCGTGAAAAAGTTACATGAAAACGACTTAAACTTTTTACCAATTCATGGCTCTTGCATCTCAGCAATGCACCAGCTCATATGGCACTGTCTGTGAGGGAGTTTTTAGCCAGTAAACAAATAACTATTGGAACACGCTCCCTACTCACCCATTCTGGCCCCCACTGACTTCTTTCTTTATCCAAAGAATAAGGAAATATTGAAAGGAACAAATTTTGATGACATTCAGGACATCAAGAGTGATATGATGACAGTTCTGATGGCCATTCCAGAAAAAGAGTTCCAAAATTGCTTTGAAGGGTGGACTATGTGCTGGCGTCGGTGCATAGCTTCCTAAAAGGAGTACTTCGAAGGTGACTGTAATGATATTCAGCAGAGGTATGTAGCACTTTTTCTAGGATGAGTTCGCAAACTTAATTGTCCAACCTCGTATATTTGAGTTCATTTTGTTTGTGATTTGGGTAGGATACCTAGATAGATCTGTCTACTAAGCAGTTGGGAATATTGCACATCAGTTTGGGAGATGAGAGGATTGTAGTGATAGCTACAGGAGTCACCTACATAGAAAGGACAATTGGAAACAAAACAAAGAAATCTTAAAATGAAAAATGCTCTGACTGGAATGCTTTCTCCTAAATCTGAGGCTCCACTTACCTATTGCTGTTAATAAATGACTTCAAAATTTAGCAGCTTAAACAACAGTCATGTTATTGTTAACTCTTATGGTTCTGAGGCTTGACTGGGCTTAGTTGGGTTGTTCTTGCTCAGGATGTCTCAAGTAGTTGTAATCAGACTGTGATTAGGCTAAAATAATCTAAAGGCTCTTCCTTCACATGTGGAGAGCCCAGATTGGGGACGATCCTACAGGTGAGGACTGAAACAGCTGGGACTCTTCAGGCTTCTCTTTCCCTCTTTCTCTCCCTCTGGTCTCTCCAGCATGGCGGCTCAGGTATCCAGGGTAGCCAGACTTCTTAGACGTGGCTCCAAAGGTTCATGTCTCAACTGAGAGAAAGCCAGGAGAATGCCCCATCACCTTTTATGACCTTGCTTCAGAAGTAATGCAGCATTACTTCTGATACAGTCTATCCCTGAAAGCAGCCACCAAGTCCCACTCAGCTTCAAAGGGAGGGGATGTAGATTCTACCTCTTGATGGGTGAGCACAAAGGTTCTACGAGAGCATGTGAGACCTTAATTTTTTTTTTCCAGTCATTCTGGGGGTGGTGGTGGTGGTGGATCTGCCTTCCCTTCCAAAACCTAGCATAAGAAGCCTCCGCAAATCTCATGGTTGGTGTAACTCTCCCCCTTCAGTAGCCTTCTAGCATTTTACACCCCATAACAACACTTGGCACTATAGTCATGTTTGCCTAGTTATATATGTAGGCATCTAAGTTATAAAACTTTATAAGCCAAAGATCATGTCTAGTTCTGTTTTGGCGAAGCACAAATCATCAGTTTGATACAGCTTACTGACTGAAATTTAATTTTTTGACAAGAGGAGAGGACTGAGTGCAGAACCTTGAGGGGGAAACCTATATTTGAAACACCTGAAGCAAAATAAGCAATAAAGGAATCTTTAGGGAGCATGTTTTCAAAACCAAACTAATAGTCTTTACAAACATGTCATGGGCATTTTCTCTATCTATGAATATTATCACTTAATGTAGCTAAGCATGTCTACAATAATTAGCAGCATTGAAAACCCTCCACAATTAATAAATACCCTATAAGTAATAATTGCTAAACAAGTCCCCTATTTTCATAACGGGAAACTTCTGAATAGTTTACCTTGGAGTAAATCCTAGGTAAAATAGAACCAAAGCTTGTAAGGATTTTTTTTCCCCTGCTGTTAGTTGGACAAAAATAATCTTATAGATAGTTCATCAGAAAGAGAAAAGAACACCAAACCACCACAGCAGTGTGGGAACACGCATCTTCCGGCATGCCGCCCACGTGCAGAACAGAGCGATCTCGCAAGATGGCTCCCTTATATACACTCCACGCACCCCCACACCCCACAGAAAGTTAGAACCATGAAGGTTAACAGGAAGTTGGGACTAGAGAGTAACAGGAGGAAACCCACCTCCAGCCGTAGGCCTCCCAACTCCCTGGTCAATTTCTGTAAAGTGCTAGTTTGCTTTTTTTTTTTTTTTTTTTTTTATCACTGCCTGTAATCAAATAGTCTTAAAACAATACAGAGATACTATTTTATGCCTATTAAATTGGGAAAGCTTCTTTAAAAAATATTTGCAAAATGGCCTAGTGTCACCAAATGGACACTCATACTTTTCACAGAAAGGTGAGTTGGCCAAGCCTTCTGGAGGATAAAGCACTTTTAAGAGTTCATGCCCTTTGATATATTCCAAGGAAATAATCATGGTAGGGAAAAAATTCATATTGAGGGTGTTCAATAAAGTATATTTTATGAGAGTAAAATACTGGACAGACCTCAATGTTCCAAGGTTGGTTAAATAGATTATGGTAAAATCACTGGCTGAAACATTCTGCAACCATTAAAAACGATGTTTTTGGAAATATTTGACAGTACAATAGTTTGCTCACAATATGAGGTTCTCTACAAGTAAGATAGAATTCAAACTGCATAAATTATAAGTGCTATGATCCCAATTTTGTTTAAAAATTATATATGTATAAAGACCAAAAGCAAATTTCACAAAATGTCAACAGTAGTTACAGCTCAGTGATGGAATTATAGGCAGTTTACATTTTTTTCTCTATGCTTCTCTTTATTTTTTACAATAAATATGCAATACTTTTATAATTAGAGGGGAAAACAATGTACTATTCAAAAAAGACCCAGCAATTGCTTCTATAACTGGCTAGGTGATTAACAACATAGAGAAATGTTTTTCTGAAAAATAAATCAAATAACTTATGATAAAGTTCTTGGTATAGAATAACTCACACTGTTCAAAACCTAACATGCAAGAAAGCAGACTGGACACACACAGAAGTGCTATCTCTGAGGTGTGAAATTTCACACATGCCAAAGCTTGTGTGGTCCCACTGAGTATTTCCTTTAATGGCACATGGGAACTTGGAGTCCTCTGACTGTAACTCAGATAGGCTCTAATGGGCAGCAGGAGTGCTGAGCTGTGCCTTTCTGGTTCTGCATCCGACTTCCTGGGCAACAAGGAAGAAGTCCATTAACCTTTGGAACTCCTTAAGTCCCTCTCAGGTATGGAAATCCACTAACATCAATAGGACACCTAAGGGCACAAGTGGAAGAGAATAAAAGGCACAAATAAGGTGGCTTTAGACAGATGCCCAGTCCCACACATTTCTCTCAAGACCCTTGTCTGGGAGTCTTCCCACAGTCCTGTCATAGCCCTCTCCTGTGACACTGCTATAGCAGGCACCCAGGAAATGGCTGGGTTTTCCACATAGGCAGGTGAAAGGAGGAATCTCTATTGCAGGAGCTAGTTACCATGATGCTATAAAGTTGTTTGCTCTTGGCAATGCATCATGCAGTGGTGACAGGCTCACAAAACCTGACTTCCCTATGGACACCAAATGCTAGGCCTAAGGGCATATATGGTCAGTGTTCAGGCCTTTCCCAACTTACAAACGAGCCAAGATCCTAAACCTTGTTAGTAAAGCAATCCTGAGGAACCTGGAGTGCTAGGGAAAGCCTGTTATGAATAGAGCACAGTACATGGCACATAAACATACTCAGTAAATATCTGATGATAACTGACAACCAGGAGTTCAAGGTCCAGTTATACCCCCCTCTCCCCCCCCCACCCCCGAGAAGCATATTGAATCTACGTAGCAAAAAGCTGCTGTTTTTCAACATAGGAAACAGTTTTGCTAAATGCCAGCAATTAAAATTACAGACCATCCATAACACTAAATAACTGAATAATTAGTCTTAAATATATTGATCTTAATGTATTTGTTGAGAAGAAAGCAGGCTTCACTAGAGGAAGTTGAAAAACGTAGGTTCTAGCAGAGACTACAGAGGAATCGAGGCACTTTCAAGGAGTTTAGAGATGAGAGGCACTGAGCTTTATTAAGCTCTTTATAACCTTTATATACATGAAACAGCACTTCCCTTTTGGTTGACAGCCAAGATCGAGGTCATTTTATAACGATTACAAGAAAATAAAGGAGGGAGAAACAAGAACAAAAAAAGCAGCGTTAATCCACGTCGACATTAGAGTCACATGGACCTCCTGCCACATGCCTGGGGAGGAGTCAGGACCAGCACACAAATCTGAGATCTAGGACCTGATGCAGCTACTCTCCAGCTCTGTGATGGAATTGGAGACCTCTCTTTCTGAGCTTCAATTGCTGAAGCATAAGAGTACCCATCTCATAGGGCTATTGGGAGGATTACGTAAGAGCATGCATTTAAACACTTCTATATCAAAGTGACACATAATAAATGCTAAATGATGGTTATTATCATTATTATTAATGGGCTTTCCTGACCTTTTCCTCTAAACTCTTACATTTTACGTGCCCATGAGTAGGACACATACGCTGCCTTGTTCATTACTACGAGCCTGGCATGTGGCAGGGTTTTAACAAATATTTGTAGGGAAGAATTTACTTGTTCCCGTTGTTTTCTATGGTCAGTCGCAATTTTTAAAAATTTTGCTTCTTCTATCTCTTTTTTTTGCGCTCAGCGTTTTATAATAAGTTATAGACGTAATAACACTCGCCCTTAAATATTATAGTATGCATCTCTAAAAAACAAGGCTATTTTCCTCCATAACCATGATATCATTATCACAACCATTATTTCCTCAATTGTCTGATTCCAACAAAATTGACAATAATCCCTAAATATCACATAATACCTAGTCCACATTTAGATTTCTTAAATTATTCCTCAAAATATCCTTTACAGTGGCTCTCATCCCACCAGGACCAAATAAAGGATCAAAATGACTGTTGGGAATTAGCTCTTTGAAGTCTGTTTTGATCTGGCATCCCCACTCCTTGATGTTTTCTATGACGTTGACTTATTGAAGATGCTGTAGAATATCCCATCCGTTGGATGTGTCTGGTTGCTTCATTGAGGTGATACTTAACATGCTCCTATCTCCCCTGCATTTCTCCTGAGATAGAAGCTAACTCTAAAGTCTAGATATGATTCAGGTTAAATATATTTATCCAGAAAACCTTATAGATGATTCTGTGTGCATCCCACCCAGAAGCATACAATGTCAGGTTGGCCTACGATGAGCCATGCTGAGATGGATCCCTGGGTTAGAGTGGTGATGGCCTGATCTCTTCATTGTAAAATAATGGTTTTCCACTTGGAACTAGCAGGTAAACTGTGGGGTGATAATTGGTGCCTTGTAAAAATATGTAATTTGCTATCAACCTTTTAGCCTGGATGGTTTTAGCATCCACTGGTGATCCTTACCTGAATCAATTATCCTAATAGGGGTTGCAAAATGGTAATTCTCCAATTCTATCATTCCTTCTTTGTTTATTAGCCTGCATTCTTCTCTAAAACAGTTTTCCCTCATCAACTGGGGCTATTTGGATACCCTGGATTACAGCTCCTAGTGGAAAGATGAGATATGTATGTGCAACTCTTTCCCTTTAATAATCAATTTGCAAAAAGATGCTATTGGTAAATAACAACCTATTTTAAATGCTAGAGTAAAAGCAAAACTTGAAGAAGGGTTTTTCTCTATCTTCTGGCCCCAGTAATTGTCTTAGCATTAGTCTGAGGAGGGATTGGGGGCTGGGGAGTGTAGCCATTGCCCAGATGGCTTAGGTGAAAAATCACACATCTGATCTCACCCCCTCTATTCCTCAGGGTATTTCTCCAAGTTGGCTCATACTTAATCTAAGATATAACGCAGTTATTATGTCTCAGCAGGTCTTGGTTATGAAATTTATAAATATGGTGCTAATCTCCCGTCTGTAATCTGAAGTATCTCATAATGTGATTTCTCCCAGTGGTTCCCACAGAAAAATATTCTACTGATGGAATTCAGTGTCACTTATTTTTCTCTTTGGCTGAAAATTTCATTTTAAGCATTCCAATGAGAACTCAATTCCAAAACCTCAAATTAGAGTAAATAACTCCCCTCCATCGCGACGGACTATACCTTGTACCTGTGGCTGGACCGGTGGCTCACATAAAACCTCTGCTCTCTGCCTACCCAAGCAGCACCAACTGCACTCAGCTCTGTAACACAGCCTTATAAACCCAGCCCTGCTCGTACTTCTCTAGCCCTGCGCACCTCTTGGCCTCCCACCCCACCTCACCCCACATCTCTAGATTTGCTGCCCCAGACCCCAGCCCAGCGTGGCTGCAGTGTGGAGCTCCCTTCCTGAAATCAATTGCAGAATGTCCTACCCTCTCTTTGACCCCTTTGTCACCACACTGCAACATAAGCTCCCATCTAATTGCCGCTCTGCCTCTCTCAGCAGAACTTGACCTCTTTCTGGGCTCCTCTCTTAAAGCAACTGTCTGTGTTTTTCATTATGTTTGCCAAGATGTATTAGCTTGAACTTTTCCTGGACAAGGCTTGTTTTGCTCCTTTTTCTTCAAACCTCTGAGGCAGCAGGTTCAAGAATGCAGTCTTCCAGGGGAAGCTTTTAGCCTTGGAGCCTTCAGCCAAGACAGTTGAGTTCATCAGTTTGTCCCTCTAAGCGCTGTGTGAGAACTGGCCCTTTAAGAAGTGGACAAATTCTGGTTCCAACTCCAAACCTCATTTGGAAGTTCAAGCTGCAATTTGAACACACACGTCCTGCCCAGAAAGCTGCCCCAGCAGAGAGTTGACTTTCTCCTATAAGGCTGTGCTCTTCAAACCCATCCCACACAAACACAAACAGCTCCCTTTACACACTGGAATTTCAGAGCCTCCACCCTGAAAAGAAAGTTGAAAGCCAAGTTCCGGGCACCCTGATCTTCTCCAGTCTGACCAGTCAGCTGGCCAGAAGCAGCAGCTCCTGGGTTTGCCGAACACAATGCCAGCCAGGATTCCTTTACGATCACTGGGAAGACGTCATCTCTGTCTCAGCCAGTCTTTCCCTTAAAAATAAAAGTGCTTAGGAGACTGAGGATGAAGACAAGGGAAATGCGGTGATAAGAACGCTAATCAGAATGGAGTTTTCCAGCGGTTAGCTTTGCTAGGGAAAAAAAAAAGAAAAAAAAAAGCATCTATAAAAAGCACTGGAAGGCTTTTTCTTGTAGCCTGGGGCCTTTGCCAGGGGACAGATTTCTCTGCCTCATCTCAGTTTCTTCCAGGCCCTTTCTTTGTGTGTCCTTTTTTTTTTTTCTTCCTTTCTTCTTTTTCTTTTAACTGAGTCTTCTCTATCTGGGAAGCAATCTGCAGGAAGCCAGAGGGAACTGCCCTGTGCAGGCCCTGGAAACAGATAAGGCTGGATCCCTGCTGATGGGGACACTGGGCCATTGGGGGGCAGAGAGGAGACCCCTCTCCTTATCCAGGTGGAGTCCTATTGAGGTCATACCCAGAACTACCTGCTGCTGTTTCTATCACCTCCCATGCTGTTTCATTCTCATTCCCTTCTTCTGAACTTCCCTCCAGCACAAACCCTTTCCTTTGGCCGCAAGATGACCAAGGGAGTCACCAGGCCTGAGGCTGCCTCTTCACACCCCTTCCTACAGCTTGTTCTTGACAAGGCTGACCTGTGGGCCACCCAGGGATGGCCTTCTCCCTGACGCCCCTGTCCGCCTGCACGACCCCAATGCCTTTGTAAATAAAATAGTATAATCTCCAGAGACTTGCTGCTATAGAGAGTAATACATAAATCAATATGTAAATAAATCCATGATGGGGGTGTGTCCTAGGACTTTGCAAAACTGTGATAAAGTATTTTAGAAAATGGATATTGCTGTATTTTTGGTGAGCTCTGATTGAAGGGCTAGGATTCCAGCAGTGGGCTGTGGCAGAGAGAAAGTGAGCCATGACTAAAATTCCCTTGTGAATTGATTTGACTTAAATATATTCCAGGAGCCAGTCTAATTGCTGGTTCAGTCTCAGGCTTTGATTTTCCTTCAAGTAGTTTTTATCAAGCAGCCCTGAGCGGCTCGCAGCCCTCAGTCCTGTTGAGAATCTTTTTGGATTCATGATCTGCTTTTCTGAGAACACAGTGCCCAGTGCTGGGAATTCTGCCCTTGGCCAGAGGAAGAACCGGACATTCCTGACGTGGGAGAATCATGCTGGTAATTTCTCATGTTGAATTGGAAGTAGAGATGGCAGGCTCTTAGTGTTCACACAGACTCAGAGCCGCACAGCTATTGGGGTGGAGTCTTGGGGAAGGCGGGAGGAGAGTTTTCAGTCTTGTCGGTCCTCATGTATTGCCCAGCCAGCATGGAAGCCCACAGACACTGAGCCCAGGAGTCTGACCCCACGATCTTGTTGCCAGCTCACAGCCCTCTACCCCACCCCCGCTGCCAGTCTCCTCTGCTTAACGCCCTGCTTTACTCTCTGATTCATATGCGGTCTCTCTCTCTCTCTCTCTCTCTCTCTCTCTCTCTCTCTCTCTCTCTCCCTCCCTCCCTCCCTCTCTCTCTCTCTCTCTCTCTCTCTCTCCCCTCCCTCCCTCCCTCTCTCTCTCTCTCCTTATTGATTGAAGACACTGAGCTATCTGAACTGCAGAGTTTCCCACTGTCGGGATTTTTCTGATTGTATCCCTGTGGTATTGTTTAGCATGTCCCTCTCTCCCTTGTATTTTCTTAAATTGGTAGTCACATGAAGAGCTCCATCAAGTTCAGGTTTCATTTTATTTCTTTACAAGAATACTTTATAGGTGCTGCTGTGTTCTTCCATCAGGGAGCACATAATTCTCTTTTAAAAATTTCTTTTTGTGCTATTAACAGCCATTGAATGTCATTGCCTAGTTGACTATTTCATCTGTTTCGTTAAGGTTTGCAGAATGAAACCCTTAAAAGTGACATTCTAATTTTGTCATTCTACCTTCATTTATTAGCTAGAATGCTGCTATAAAGAGAAATTCCCTCCAGTGACAAATGGTCACAAAGTGGACATAGGCCATCACAGTCAGTAGAAAGACATCCAAAAAGTATGAGACAATAAATCTGTGTGATGCATCCTTCATAGGTTAAACAAACAAACAAACAAATGAATAAACAACAACAACAACAAAGAAAAAAAATTCCCTCCATCAACCAACTCGTTACCCTTGGTTTACTCATCCCTTGGAAATTTCAGCTTATTATTCTGGTTATTTCAGCCAGAATATAAAAGTATTTTGTAGCCAGTGTTCCCTAGACCTTGGGGTAGATTCCACAGAAGGAAATAGATTTTTTTCCTCCTGGACTATCTATGTCCATTTTTTTCAAAGATATTTCAAAATCCATTTGCCCGCCAAGATTCTAGCCCTGTTTAAATATCTGTAAGTTCTGCATTTATCAATGGAGAAATACAGATTAGTTTCAATAGTTCAGAAAAAAAACCCTCCTCTACTCAGCTTTTCCAGCCTCAGGCCCACCTGTCCAGAGTTCAGGGCTCGGCCTTACACAAGGTGTAGTGTCCCACCATAAATGATGGTTGGGCCATGAAGCCACACTTCCAGGGCTGTCCTGCCTGTTGGCTGCATGGTAAGGAAGATCTATCTTCAGTTTTGAAGGTACCCAGCCATGGCTCTGAGGAGGAAAGCATAAACTTCTCCATGTGGAGAGGACTTCCCTGCCTGAGACCAGGGTCCAGCTGCTTACCTTATGCCACCAGCCTTGCCCACTCACCATGATAGCTCCCGTCTCAGGCCCCTGCTGCTCACATACTCTCTGGAAAGTCAGTCCTGCTACCCAGGTTTCTTTGCAATGGCAGAGACTTGTAGGCTGCTGCTGGGTGGTTTTCCATCAGATCACACAAATAAAGGCTTGTCTGCCCACCTCTGATGCAGGAACCAAGAAGTGGGTGTTCCCACAGAAGCTGTCAGCAGTCCACTCAAGGGTTCCTGAATCCAGAGATCCACCCAAGAAGATAACATTCAGGACCCAGGACCTTTTGTTGGGGCCAGGCCAGCCGGCTGTACCAACAACACAATCTCCAAGGAGCAAGCTGTCATGAACTGGCCTGGACTGCAGCCACAGGCTCTACACCCCCTGGCCACTAGCTGTGTCTGCTCTCCAAATCCTGCTGGGACCAGGCTTACCTCACCAGGGCTATGAGGAGAAGCAATGGCAGGACTACCGCAGGTTCTTTATTCTTAGCCCTAAGCAAATTAGGACGCATGAGGATGTAGAACTGGGTACCACTCACCGTGACTATCATAGTAAGTTTGGTGCTTG
This sequence comes from Aselliscus stoliczkanus, assembly GCA_033961575.1. Classification (NCBI taxonomy): domain Eukaryota; kingdom Metazoa; phylum Chordata; class Mammalia; order Chiroptera; family Hipposideridae; genus Aselliscus; species Aselliscus stoliczkanus. The sequence goes on along the minus strand of CM066732.1, from coordinate 59,973,309 downwards.
GGGATCCAATTGGGTGGGCCCTGTATCTATCTACAAGAAATGTGGGGAGAAAAATTAACCATCTCTGCTTGAGCCTTTCATCTGCAACTTCAAGTTCTTCTCTGGGCCAGGCAGTGTTCAGGCTTCTCACCAAAACACAGAGAGATTTGGGTTAAAATCTACCTATTCCAAATTTGTGAGCTGGACTCTGGTTCAACAGGCCCCTTAAGCCAACTGGTGCAAGCTGCCCCCAGTCCAGGTGGTTGTTTCTGCAGAGCACCCACAACAGGGGCAGAATAGCAGGGAGTTAAGAGTGGACCCTCTGACCTATAAGATGCTTGCCATTTTACCTGTGGAGCTGGATGCTGGAAGGACACAGGAGAGGGTGGTATTGTTGATCACCTTAGGCTCATGGTTTTATTTCCTGCTAATAATCAGATGTAGCTAGCATGAATCCCATGGCCCTGCCAGCTTCATTCTAGTGTCCTCTTTTCACAGACCATGCAAATACCCTCAGAGCCTGCCTGGATAGGAACCAAGCAAACCTGCAAACTCTGAGCTGCACTGGGGCAGACCAAGGGTAAGGACTGGCTTTCAAAGCCTCCTACCCAGGTCTGCAGGAGCTCAAAGGCACATGGGATCCTTGCCACACCCTGAGGCTTTTTCTGCAGAAGGAAGCTCAGCATGAACTGGGCCTGCTAGGAGTGAACATGGTGATGATATGAGGCTGCCCTTTGCTTTTGCTTGACACCAGCTTTTGGATCAGCTCAAATCATCCCTTGGATTTACAAAAGTGGCCTTGCTGAGAGCACAGCCTCATTCACATCAGCAACCCTTAGAAAATGCTAAGTGTGGTAGTCAGTAATGCTACTCACCAGATATTCTTGGTTCTTTGCCTTATGGCAAGGTCAACTTTTTGAACTCAATGTGTTTGAGTGTGGCCATTTGACTAGCTTTGACCAATGAATTCTGAGTAGAATTGATATATGTCACTTCTAAGCCTAAGTATTTAATTGCTGGGCAAGACACTCCTTCCCCCACCATGATCTCTCTCTGTCACTTTGCCATGACACCTGGCAACATTTGAAATGGTGGCTGTCCTTTCAGCCTGGGTACAGAGCAGAGCCCTGCCCACCCACGATGGATGTGTAATGTTGCCCAGTAAACCTTGGTTATAAACTACCAGGGTTTGGGGATTATTTGTTATCACAACATAACCTAGACTAACTGAATGATACACAGATCTGACATACTTAGGGCAAAGTGGCTGTCTAGGGTGGCCTTGAGAGCAAGTAGCACTCCGTGAAGTTCCATTGTCTGATGGAAGCTCTTACATGATCTCTTGGGCCAGGAGTGATTATCCATTTTGGTGACACAGACTTCCTGAACAGGGTCTCTCCAGATACCCAGAATAGTGCCCTGGACATGAGACCTTGCATCTCTCATCATGCCCTGCATTCTCATGTGGGGAACGAGCCAGATGACAGGCCCAGGAAGCCCGAGGTGCAGTCTGCAGGATAATGGCCCCCAAAGATGTCTACATTCTAATCCCAGGACATGTGAATATGTCACATTACATGACAAAAGAGACTCTATAGATGTAGTTAAACTAGGGATCTTGAGTTGGGGAGATGACCCTAGATTATCTGGGTGGACCCAATGTAATCACAAGTATCCTTATAAGTGAAAGAGGGAGGCAGAAGTGTCAGAGTCAGAGACAGCTTTGAAGGTGTTATGCTGCTGGCTGGGAAGATGAAAAAAGAAGACTGTACCAAGGAATGCAGGTGGCTTCTAGAAATTGGAAAAAGCAAGTGAATAGGTTTTACAGAAGGAACGCTGCCCTGCCAACACTTTGATTTTAGCTCAGTGAGACCCATTTCTGATTTATGACCTTCTGAATTGTAACACAACATTTGTGTTGTGTTACACACGTAGCTGCTTAACACAACACAAATCATGCTACTTCTCTAAAAAAAACAACATGTGAAATGTTAATAAGGCAGAGGAAGCAGGTGCCCAGTGGAGGAAGGATCTGTTAACATTTGTGTTGTGTTAAGCAGCTAAGTGTGTACTAATTTGTTATAGCAGCAACAGGAAACTAATACACAATGGAAGAGCTGCTCCTGCCCCTAAGCACTCTTGGGAGACCAACCCTCAGACTTGCGGGAGCTACACCACCACGTGTATGGGTGAGCACCTGGAGCCCCCAGCACCTGTATTATGCATGGCTATATGGCTTGTCCAGAGACCCCAATTCCTGGACTGAGTGCAGTAGACATTCTTCAAAATCCTTCACGTTTGATTCTTCTGTCCATTGTCCATCCCCGTCAAATCACTAAGGGCCTTTGAACCAATTCATTGTGTCTTCCTTATTCACTCATAGGTGTCAAGCATGTATTGTAGTAGACATCAATAAAAATTAGGTAAATGGAAGAGTGAATGAGTGAATAAACATCAGGAGGAATTATCTAATAATATGTGTAGTTCTTGATGATTTGTTGAAAATCTCCAGCAAGAAACATATCAGGCTGAGCTCCTTACAGTAAGAAATTCAAACAGAACAGCAAATGAATACAAAAGAGAATTTAATGCTTTGCCTATGTGCAGTTTTGTCAGGTGCAAACAGTCTGTATGATTCTTCTTAGTCGGCTGATTCTTTTCATTCCTTCGGCTGTGCCTGTGTTATTTGTGTGGTGTGCTGGCAGAGGGGTTTTCTGACAATGCAACAGATCCATCCTCCCCTGGGCACCTGCTTCCTCTGCCTTATTAAAATTTCACTCTTTTTTTTTTTTTTAGAGAAGTAGCATGATTTTGTAAGCAAGGATTTCAGTGGGACTAAAATGAAGCAAACTTGTATTTTAGTGACCTGAATATAATTTCACCCATTCATGTTTATTCTGATCCTCCTACTGAATAACAATTATGAAAATAATTAGAGTTTGTACTGTCATCAAACAAAATTTTGAATGAGAGCTAGAGGGTTAAAATTCCATCTTAATAAAAGCAAGCATATGAGGTTTGACAATTAAGTTCACAAACTCATCCTGGAAAAAGTGCTACACACCTCATTGCTGAATATCACTATGGCCACCTTCGAAGTACTCCCTTTGGGAAGCTATGCACCGATGCCAGCACCTAGTCCACCCTTCAAAGCAATTTTGGAACTACTTTTTTTTTTTTTTTAAGATTTTTATTGGGGAATTGGGAGAGGGGAACAGCTTTGGGGAATCGGGGAAGGGGAACAGACAAGTTGCTGTCCTTTTGTTCTTCAGTCTAGTTGTAGAGGACGTTGTTTCGCTGGCCCATGTTGGTATTAACATTGCGCTCTTCCCGAGTGGGCAGATCGGTTGCTCATGGCAGCTGCTGGCCACTCACGCAGGCTGTCACCCACTCACAGTAGCTTATGGCAGTCCACCGCAGCAGGGTCTGCAGCCTACGCCATCACCAGCACCTCATGGCAGCCCAGCTCCAGATCGAGCTTTTGTTCACCATCTTAAGTAGAGGGCAGTGTCACTGGCCCTCATGCGGGAGCCGAAGCAGGGGCCCTGCTGCATCCCAAGCCAGCTCTTAATCAACGTGCCACTCAGCTGGCCCTAATTTTGGAACTTGCTGTCTGGAATGGCCATCAGAGCTGTCATCATATTACCCTTAATGTTCTGAATGTCATCAAAATGTCTTCCTTTCAATGTTTTCTTTATCTTCAGGTAAAGAAAGAAGTCACTGGAGGCCAGATCTAGTGAGTTGGGAGGACATTCCAATACAGTTTTTTGTTTTCTGGCTAAAAACTCCCTCACAGTGTCGTGTGAGCTGGTGCATTGTCATGGTGCAAAAACCATGAATTGTTGGTAAAAAAGATTAGTTTATTTTCATCTAACTTTTTCATGCAGCCTTTTCCAAACAGTAAACTTTGTTAACTGTTTGTCCAGTTGATACAAATTTGTAATAAATAATCTCTCTGATATCAAAAAGAGGTTAGCAACATCCTTTTGACTCTTGATTTGGACTGACGGAATTTTTTGGTTGTGGAGAATTGGCTGACTTCCAATGTGCACTTTGACGTTTTGTTTCAGGGTCGTATTGGTACACCCATGTTTCATCAGCAGTGATAACATGGCCCAAAAACATCGTCTTGCCTCTCCAAAAGGTCTTGTCAAACTTTGACTGTCCTTTGCTTTTGTTCATCAGTGAGCTCCTTTAGGACCATTTTTGCACACACCTTTCTCATGACAAGATTTTCAGTTAAGATTTTCCTAACTGTTTCTCTATTGATGTTTACTTGGTCTGCTACGCTTCTCACAGTCAGCTGATGATTTTGACCCACAAGTTGACAAATTTTTTCAATGTTTTCATCAGTTCTGTTCATTACTGGCGGCTCTGACCTCTCTTCATCAGTGATGCATTCTCTCCCCTCGGAAAAACATCTAATCAATTTGTACACTGACATTTTCTTCATGGAATCATCCCTATAAACTTGGACTAACATGTCCCTGATTTCATTTACACTCTTGCCAAGAGTGTAACTCTTTAACAAAAAATTTAATGTTTTTTTTTGTTGCTCTAATTCTAGCTCAGACATTCTCGTGATGGCACACAGAAACACACAACAATAATGAACGCCACTCAGCAAGACACCGCCACATGTTGACATGAACACAGCTGTGAGCCACTGATATACCAAGGTTTTGAAACCTTACCAAGCTGTTTGCACAGTGCTGCCAATGTTAACACACGATGGCAAGTTTGCAAACTTAATTAATTGTTAGACCTTTTATCTCACTTAACATCAATAATTTGTTCCTGAAAAATAGAAATTCTGCCCGTTGAAATGGGGTTAATCATTCCATAACAACCCCAAACTCTAAGACTATTTCCTGAAACATAATTGAAATATGGAAAAATGCTTTTATAATATATGTAACAACTATCATCTTTGTTTGTAAAATGCTTAAAACATCACTGTCTGATCATTAAAATTATGAAGTTCAAATCAAAACGAATCTAACACTAAAATGAAAAATCTAAACCTACCAAACTTCTAGAAGAAAGTATTTGTGACTTTGAGTTAGGTAAAGATTTCTCAGATACGACACCAAAAACACAATCTATAAAAGAAAAAAAATATTGCTAAATTGCTTTTCCTCAAAATTCAGAACTTCTACTCTTCCAAAGACACTGTTAAGAGAAAGAAAAGACTAGCCACAGATAGGAAGAAAGTATTTTTTTATGTATCTGATAAAAGGCTTGATCTAGGAATATATGTAGAATTTTTAGAAATCAATACTGCAAAAAAGTTATCCAATTTTTAAACAATGGGCAAAAGATTTAAACAGAGACTTCATCAAAGAAGATATATGGATGACAAATAAGCACATGAAATGATGCTCATCTTTAGACATCATTAGAGAAATACACTATGCATCTATTAAAATAGCTAACAAAGCAAAGCTGACAATACCAAGTGCTGATGAGGATATGGAGCAACAGGAATTCTCATTCATTGTTGATTTAAGTAGCACAGCCACTTTGGAAGACAGTTTGACAGTCTCTTATAAAGTTAAACATATAATACAATAACCACACGACTTAGCAACCTATCTTCTAGATATTTATCCCAAAGAAATGAAAATTTATGTTCACACAAAAACCTGTATGTGACCCATTTATAGTGGCTTTATTCATAAGAATCAAAATCTGGAGACAACTGGGTCGGCTGAGTGGCGCGGTGGTTAAACACTGGCTTGGGAAGCCAGCGGCCCTGGTTCAGTCCCACATATGAGGGCCAGTGACACGGCCCTCAAAAAGAAAAAAGAAAAATCTGGAGACAACTCAAATGATCCACAGCTGGGGGAAGGACAAACACACTGTGGCCTAGCCATAAAATGGAATGTTATTAGCAATAAAAAGGAATAACCTATGATGCACACATGAACCTCAGATGCATTATGCTAAGTAAAAGAAGACAGACTCAAAAGTCTACCTACTGTATGGTTTCATTTACTTGTCATTTTGAACAGGCAAAACTATAGGGACAGAAAACAGATCAGAGGTTGCCAGGGACTGAGTAGCGGGGAGGAGGTGTTTGACTACAAATGAACACGGGGAGGGATTTTGAGAGTGATAGAAATATTCTATATTGTGATTATAGTGGTGGTTATATGTTTGTGAAAACGGCAGAACTTTATACTTTTTTAAGGAGCACATTTTACTGTATATAAATTATACCTTAATAAAAAAACAGCAACAAAACGAAGAGCAGTTGCTTTACACGCAGTAGCACGTATTGTTCCCATGACCCTTGTGGATGCTCAGCATGGTTTTCAAAACCCCTGCACCTGATTCTGATAATCTACCATTTGCATTCAGAAAGTAACTTGAGACTTCTCTGCATGTTGTTTTGTTAAAATGTTGGATTAAGGTTTTGGTATGTAAATATAGTTTTTTCCTATGTAAACATCAGCCAAAAATATATTGACAAATACATGTCTTTAATAAAGTTTGGATATTAAGAACCCAGGGGGATTCTACTGGGAAAACAAACAGGAGAGGCATTCTGCAGGGCATACCAGGCTTATGACACCCTTTTCTTACATATTGGCTGACAGCCTACACCATCACTGTTCAACTGACATGTATACAACAAATCTTGTGGAATAAAAAATCCTCTGTGTTTAGCATATCCTTTTCAGGCACTGCCAGTTAAATCAGCAAAAAATAAAGAAATCCAAAGGAGCTGAATAACTGAAAGAGTAAAGATGATTTAATATTGATTAATATTAATATAAATATTGATTTCTGTATCTGGTAACTGGAGAATACAGTCTTTTCATGTGCATGGAATATTTACAAAACTTGATCTCTTACTCTACGAGACATTCTGAAATGTATAAATAGAATACACAATATTCTCTGATTATAATTCAGTGCTACCATAAATAGATAATGGGAGAATAACCAAAACTTTCCAACTAGTTGGAACAAAAATTGCAATTACAGAATGTTTGGTAAGTATTGTGAATACTACATTTTGAAATGTTTAGGATGTAGCCAAAGCTGTACTTGGAAGGAAATGTATACACTTCAATTACCAAATTAAAAAGATGAAAATTAGCAAAGAATTAAGTAATTGATTGAATATGTCTGGCACATATTAAGCAACCAATAAACATTTAGTGAGTGAAGAAACCAGAGAAAAACAACAAAATAAACGTAGGGAAATAGGATAAAGGAAAACATTTAAAAATCTTAATTTCTAATTTGATAACAGAAAAATTAAACTAGATAGCTGGATGGGAAGGAGAAGGCAATAAAATAAATAGATTACTCACCAAGTAGTCAATTCAAGGAGAAAGAAAGAAAGCATAACTACACAAAATTTAGAATAAGAAAGGAAATGCAGCCATAAATACAGGTACAATTTAAAGAATTATAAGAGAATACATTTTATACTGTGCCATACATTTGATAATCAAAACGAAATGAGGGATTTTCTAGGAAAATATAAATTACTAAAAGTACATAGAAATATAAAACCAGGAAACATTACTAAAGCTAAGGTAAAAAGTATGACATTTGGAGCCAGATACTCCTCGTTTCAGGTCTGAGCTCTGCCTTTCGGTAGTTATGTAACCCTGTCAATTATTTCATCTCTCTCAGCCTTAGTTTTCCTATCTATAAAACGGCCCAGACAATAGAACTTACACCATTGGGATACAGTGTGAGGATTAAAAGAGATACTTGTAGGGCTGGCTGAGTGGCGCGTTGGTTAAGAGCTATCTTGGGACGCCAGCGGCCCCGGTTCAGATCCCACGTATGAGGGCCAGTGACACTGCCCTCTACAGCTAACAACAGCTCCACCTGGAGCTGGGGTATGCGAGCCCCGGCGATGGTGTAGGCTGCAGCCTCTGCTGCCGTGGGCTGCCATAGGCTACAGTGAGTGGCCGGCAGCCAGCGTGAGCTGCCAGTAGCCGCGGTGAGCGACCAGTCAGAGGCCGGCGACCGATCTGCCTCATCTGGGAAGAGCGCAATGACGATACCAACATGGGCCAGTGAAGCAACGTCCTCCGCAACTAGACTGAAGAACAAAAAGACAGCAACTTGTCTGTTCCCCTTCCCGGAGTCCCCAACACTGTTCCCCTCCCCCAATTCCCCAATTAAAAAAAAAAAAGAGATACATGTAAATAGCTTGTCTGATGTACTGCTGTGATAATTAAAATTTTAAAAGACCATGGAAGAAATTAAGTCGGCAAAGAACAGTCCCGCATCAGAACACTGGAAGCATAGAGTTTTGCTGCTTCCTCTGCTATTTGAGCTGTTTTAGAACTTGACTAGCACATCCTGACAGAAGATATACACAACTGAAAAGTACATCCCTCTTAGGAACACAGATAAAAACTTTCCAAATGAATATTGTTATAGAACTCAACCTCAATGGTATTTATACATAGCATATGTATCTAATTAATGTTGCTTTATCACACTTCTGAGTATATAATGTATTCATTTTCTATTGCTGCTATAACAAATTGCCACAAACTTGGACTTAAAAACACACAAACTTACCCTCTTACAATTTTGGATGCCAGAAATCAGAATTAGCTTCACTGGGCTCAAACCAAGGGTCTACAGGACACTGCTTCTTACAGAGGCTCCATTTCCTGGTATTTTCCAACTTCTAGAGCTCTATTCCTTCTTTTTTCAGCTTCCAGTTTCTGCCTGTTTTCCTTGGTTCATGGCCCCTTTCCCCATCTTCAAAACCCAAAGTATATTCAATTTTTTTTCTCTCGCTGAAGTCATCACATTGCGTTTTTCTCTTCTCTGTGTGTAAAAACTCCCTCCCTTTATAAAATTACATGTGTTGGCATTAGGGTCCACCTGAATAACCCAGGATAACCTTCTTCTCTCAAGATCTTTAATCACATCTGCGAAGATCTTTCTTTCCTTATTTAGTAAATTATGATACAGATATCTTTGCGGGGTGGTGGGGGGCATTTTTTCAGCCTACCACAGTCTGCCCTTTGGCCATCAAAGATTGATGACTGTCACATGTGCAAAATACAATCCACTTATCCCAATGTTCCCAAAGTTTCAACCCATTACAAAATTTCATCATCTGTATGGCTGAGACTCTGGGTATAATCCATTGTGGGGCAAAATTCCTTACTATTTGTGAAATTAGAAAACAAATTCTCAATCTCCAAATACAATGGTGGTACTGGCATGGTATAATAATTGTAGATATTCCCATTCTAAAGGGAGAAAATGGGAGAAATAAAAAGGTTACTGCTCCCAAGCAGTTTCACAATCCAGCAGAGCACATTCCATTAGGTCCCAAGGCTGGAGCACCAACCTTCCGAAGTTAAAGATTCTGCCTCTGGACCCAGGGCTCTGGCTTCTGCCTTTCAATCCTCAGTGCTTCCAGCTTCTAGGCTCCCCTAGATTCTAGGTCTCCCCCAACTCTTAGCCCCTAGCTTCTAGGCCCTTCTACCTTCTACGAGCCTGAAGCGCTGCCCTCTGAGTTGTCCTTTTGTGTGTGTGTTTTTGCAACTAAGTTGTTTTTCCACCCATAGAATTTTGAAGGTCTGGCAGCCTTTCTTTATTTTACCCTCTCCCTGTCAGTTTCAGTCCAGGTTAGCAGCATTTTTGCTAACATGACATGCTCAAAAACTTTGTGAGTCTCCCATATATTTCCCAGGGGACTCATGCCATTAAACAAAAGGGTCCTTCCACAGATCACTCCTGGATAATTCCCCACCTCTTCCTGGCTTCTGTTGAGATGATTGAGTGGATCCATGAGTCACACCTTCAATTGCTTCAGCTCTAGCAAAATGTTGTCCGGCCACTACCTAGGCTTTGTCTCCAAAGCCCAGTTTTCTAACAGCAAATCTCTTAATATTAGCATTCTTTGTGATCTGGATAGACTGAGAATTTCTCAACTCATCAGAGCTGGTTCCTTTTATCTTAACAATTCTTTCCTTAATCTGTGTCTTTCCTCTCACATTTTACATAAGCAATAAGAAGAAACCAGGCTGCATCTTCAACACTTGGCTTGGAAATCTCTTCAGCTAAACATCCAAGTTCATTGCTTACAAGTTAAGCTTTCCACACGACTGGGCCACAATTCAACTAGGCTTTCTGCCACCGTATAAGAAGGCTCTCCTTTCCTCCATGTTCCAATAACACGTTCCTATTTCCTTCTGAGCTCGTGCCAGCAGTGCCTTTAACATTCATGTTTCCACAAATATTCTATTTATAACGGGATATGCATACTTGAAGATGCCACATACAGGCTTTCTCTACCGTGCTCCTCACTTCCTCCTGAGCCCTCACTGGCACAGACTTTCACATCCGTGTCTACCAACCGTCTGTTCAAGGCAATCTAGCCTTTTCTTATCATGTGCCCCCCCCCCAATTCTACTAGCCTCTACCCATGACCTAATTCCAAAGCCACTTCCACACTTTTAGGTATTTGTTACAGCAGCACTTTACTTCCAGGCACCAAAATCTGTATCAGTCAGGGAGCCACCAGAGAAACAGAAGTGTTGTCGGAGAGTGGGACCTTCTCAGCGCAAAGTCCAGGTTCTTGGCATCTCGAGCAAAGAATTGAACGAGACACTGGGGCAAAATAGTGAAACAGCAGTTTATTAGAAGAGATAGTACACTTTAAAGAAATAGAAGTGGGCCCGAGCAGTAGAGAATGGTTCAAGGGCCCATCATTACAAGAGAAATTACATTCCAAAGAGTTTGGAGTGGGCCACACGAAAGGTGAGGCTCAAAAAAGGGAGGAAGGGGTCAAGGGAGGGCTTCTCAGAACTTGGAGTTTTTATCCCTTTTTCTCTAGAATGGGCTGTTCCCCTCTAGGTGTGGGACTATTTGATTGACATCTGTGATTGACAAGAGGCTATAGTGGAGAGGGGAGGTCTTTTGAGTGGTCACATTCTGTGGGTTGTGTTGGACAGGCAGGAATGCAGAGACCCAATGCCTGTCTCTAACTATCTGCCTTGTTTTCCCTTTGAGAGACATGATCCCTATAAAAATCTCTGGAAAGCTGAGGGACGGGGGTCTCTTCTTCTGTATCTGCTTCCTGCTGGGCAGGGGCATAGAACTGTCCCTACCTATTGGGGGATTCATGGAACTCTCACTCTAGCTGATCTCAGATGAGAGGAAGGGGTCTCGAGCTCCGCCTGGAAGATAGTGCTGGCTTCTTTGGTTGGGACTGGAAATCTTGTTGGGGTATCATCTGTATCCCCAAGGCCGCTGAATGAGGAAAAAAATAGATTTTAATTAATAAATCCGTTAGTTCTTATGAAACCTGTGGCCATTCAGCCTGTCACTCAGGTGGCATCAGTTGTCTGGGCCCAGAATGGGTTTGGAAAGAATCATGAGGCTTACTGGCCTGGGGAAATATTAAAACCTATTTAGTCTCTGGGAGGGAATTATCCAACAGTTAGGTCTGGGATGGCTTGGGGGATGTTGGGAAGTCACAGGCTTTCAAGTAGTTATCTGAAGCAGGGGTAGGAGATTTCTATGAACAATCTACTGTTTAGGATTAAGAAACTGATTTACAGACAATTAAGAAAGAGGGGGATAGGAGACTTCTATGATCCAGGCTAGGAGCAATCTTTAGCCTAGGATTCACAAGCTGATGAGAAGAGTAATCAAAGCCAAGAGCTAAAGAGCTAAGAAAGTAGGGAGGAGACCTAACACTTCTATACTTAACATTTCTGTAGGAAAGAAGACTTAAAAGTATTTTGGAGGGGGGGGGCGCTACTTGGTTGGCCCACAACAGAACCAGTTATGAGAGAGAGAGAGAGAGAGAGAGAGAGAGAGAGAGAGAGAGAGAGAGAGAGGTTTCAAGGAGTTGGTTTATATAATTGTGGAGGCTGACTGCGCAAGTCTGAAATCCACAGGTCAGGGGGTCAGGAAGGGCAAGCCGGAACTTTCCAGCACAAACTGAAGCTGCAGTCCACAGGCCGAGTTTCTCCTTCAGGGAAACCTCAGCCCAGCTCTTAAGGCCTTTCAGCTGATTGAATCAGATCCACCCAGATTTTCTGGGATGACCTCCTTTCCTTAAGGTCAACTGATTATGGACTTTAACCACATCTACAAACTGCCTGCGCAGCCGCGCCTACATTAGTGTTTGACTGAATAACTGGGGGCTATAGCCTAGCCAAAGCGACACGGAGAACTGACCATCACACATTGTTAATAGTTTATGCAAAATATTTAGACAAACCAGAATTATAAAATAATGTAATAAAAGCTACCAGGAGGCCTTCCACTCAGAAATACCACTGCTAACCCTAAAAGTAACACATGTCCACCATGCAACATTCAGACACATATAAAGGAGAAAAAGTATGTAATTTAAAGTCCCATCATTTCAAGAAAAATCACCATGAACATTTAGGTGTACTTTAAAAGATTTCTTTAGAGATATACAGATAGAGATAAATGTATCTATATCAATATACACATTTAATTTTAATAAATGCATGCATTTTGTTCTAAGGATGTACCATAATTTATTTAACCATCCTTTTCTGATGATCCTTGCATTACTCAGAACTCTTTATTGCAAATGACAAAAACCCAACTCAAAGTAGCTTGTAAGAAACAAAGCACTATATTGGCAGAAGTAACTGGGAGGTTAAGGCACAGCTGGAACAAGGAGTCAAGTGATATCAGACTTCTGTGTCTCCAGTTCTTGTTAGGCTCCCTCCATATGGTTACCAGTTACTCTAGTCACTTTTTATAGGTTAAATTCCGGGGCAGAGACTACTATTATTCTAGTCAGTAACCCAATAGAACACCAATTTTATCTTGAGGATCAATGTGCCCAGATAAAAACTACATTTCTGAGACTCCCTTGCAGATAGGATGCAGTTCTGACCAAAAATAAAGGTCATAAAATGGGGCTGCAGGCCAAGCTTTTTAAAAGATGTTAACTCAATTAGCATGCGCCCTTCTGCTTTTTCCCTTTCCCTCCTTTTTCCTATATAGCACATGGATGTGATGGCTGGAATTGCAGCAGCCATCTTGTGACCATGAGGTAGGTACTTTGGAGGAGAGAAACTGCATGCTGAGAAAGTTAGAGCAGCACGACAGAATGATTGTGGGTAATTGATGATAATGTGGAACTGCTACACTATTTTGGATTATCTTAAGAAAGTAAGCCCCCTATTTTGTTTATTCCATTGTTCTTTGAGTTTTCTGTTGTATGTGTCTGATTCATTTCCTAACAGATGTGCAACCCCAGTAGAAAGAGTAGGCCTATTCAAATAACTTTAGCATAAAAGCCCCAAGGAAGAATCTGACTGGCTTGACTTAGATCTATGCCTGTATCTCCCTGGATCCATGGAAATGATACTCCAATTAGGGATACATGGAGCCTCAAGAAACAGAAATGCCCAACTTGAAACACCAGTTCAATTGGAACTTTTGTGTATTGACTGTGGGGATGTAAAATGCTGCAGCTGCTATAGAAAACAGTACAATGGTTTCTCAAAAAATTGAAATTGATTTATATGATTCAGCAATTCCACTTCTTCCAAAAGAATTAAAAGCAGGGACTCATAGAGATATCTGTACACCCATGTTCATAGCAACATTATTCACAATAGATGAGAGATAGAAACAGCAAGAGTATCCATTGATGGATGAATGGATAAACAAAATGTGGTGTATACATACAACGGATTATTTTTCAGCCTTATAAAAGAAGGAAATAGTGACATGTGCCATGTGACATGGATAAGGCTTGAACATTATGCTAAGAGAAATAAGCCAGTCACAAAAGGGCAAATATTGTGTGATTCCACTTACATGTGGCACATAGATGAATCAAATTCATAAAGACAGAAAGTAGAATGGTGGTTGCCAGGGACTGAGGGGAGGGGGGAAATGGGGAGTTAGTGTTCAATGAGTACAGAGTTTCAGTTTTATAAGATGAAAAGAGTTATGCAGATGGATGGTAGTGATGGCTGCATAACAATGTGAATGTACTTAGTACCACTGAACTGTACACTTAAGAATGGTTCAAATGGTAAATTTTACATTATGCATGTTTATCACAATAATAATAATAAACAAATAAAACAAAAATGCCAACTTAACAGATGCCCCCACTTAAATCTCTTAACAACAAGGCTGCTGATTCGACTCCCACATGGGATGGTGGTTATGCCCACCCACAACTAAGATTGAACACAGCACCTTGAGCTTAGAGGCCATGAGCTGCCAACAGGAAGCCAGATGGCAACTGGAGCCCTCCACAATGAAGATTGAAGAACAACTTGTCTGTTCCCCTCCCCCATTTCCCAATAAAAATCTTTAAAAAAATAAAATAAAAAATAATCCCAATCTCAATCGTCACCTTTTAATAGAGGAATTCAGCCTCTTATGTATTATATGTATGGCCTTTTTATTTTTATTTAATGTATTATTGTTTGTTTTTGTTTTCTTTCTACCTTTTCTGTCACTCTTGATGCTCATAATGGCTTTCTTCCTTTTCTTTTCCTTTTATTTATTTTTTAGGATTTGAAAGCTACATATTCTATTTCTTATTTGTTCATGATCACCTTTAACTTAAAATCTGTAACAAAAATATTTGAGCACATATTGCTCTAAAAACTCCCTGTTCAACAAGACTACTGGAAGCTCTCAATTTTTACCTCCTCTGCTACCTTACACTCTTGTTTAAGAATCCCAGAACACTTTCTAGTTTTATATCCCACATATCAGTGAAATGATATGGTTCTCTACTTTTTCACTTAGTATAATAATCTCAAGATCCATCCATGTTGTTGCAAATGACATTGTTTCTTCTTTTCTAAAACAACAAAGGAACAAGACAAACAAATGAAGAAATAAAAACTCATAGACACAGACAGTAGTTCAGTGGTTACTAGATGGTGGGAGGGAGGTGGTAGATGAGGGTAAAGGGGTCAAATATATGACGATGGAAGGAGAACTGATTCTGGGTGGTGAACACACAATGTAATATATAGATGATGTATTACAGAACAGCACACCTGAAACCTATGTAACTGTACTAACAATTGTCACCCCAATAAACTTTAATTTAAAAAAAATTTAAAGAATAAACAAAGAATCCCAGAATACTGCTGTTCGATATCATATATCTTTCTCTTTAAAGAAACAATGAGGGCCGGCCGAGTGGCGCATTGGTTAAGCGCTGGTTTTGGGATGCCAGCGGCCCCGGTTCGGATCCCACATGAGGGCCAGTGACACTGCCCTCTACAGCTAACAACAGCTCCACCTGGAGCTGGGCTGTGCGAGCCCCGGTGATGGTGTGGGCTGCAGCCCCTGCTGCAGTGGGCTGCCGTAGGCTGCAGTGAGTGGCCCGCAGCCAGCGTGAGCGGCTGGCAGCCAAGCGTGAGCTGCCAATAGCCGCGGTGAGCGACATCCAGAGGCCAGTGACCGATCTGCCTCATCCGGGAGGAGCGCAATGACGATACCAACAGTGAAGCAACATCCTCCGCAACTAAACTGAAGAACAAAAAGACAGCAACTTGTCTGTTCCCCTTCCCCGATTCCCCAACGCTGTTCCCCTCCGCCAATTCCCCAATAAATAAAAAAATCTTTAAAAAAAAAGAAACAATGAAACACATTTGCGTTGTAATTTATAACCACAGAATCAGCATTTAGATTTAACTCCATGTTTCAGTTTTTCATACTTCTTCATCCTTCTTGATTCCTTTATTCATATCCATTTTTAATTTTTTTAATTTTTTATTTTTGAAAGATTTTATTGGGGAATTGGGGAAGGGGAACAGACAAGTTGCTGCCCTTTCTGTTTTTCAGTCTAGTTGTGAAGGACGCTGCTTCACTGGCCCATGTTGGTATTATCATTGCGCTCTTCCCAGGTGAGGCACCTCTGGATGGCCACTCACAGCAGCTCTTGGCAGCTCACACAGGCTGCCAGCCGCTCATGCTGGCTGCTGGCCACTCACTGTAGCCTATGGCAGCCCACCACAGCAGGGGCTACAGCCTACACCATTGCCGGGGCTCGCACAGCCCAGCTCCAGGTGGAGCTGTTGTTCACCATCTTAGCTGTAGAGGGCAGTGTCACTGGCCCTCATATGTGGGATCCGAACCGGGACCACGGGCATCCCAAGCCAGCTCTTAACCAACGCACCATTTGGCTGGACCCTCATTTTTTATTTTTATAAAATTTTTCTTTGAGAAAATTTTTGGAAAGGATACATGAGTGGCATCTTTTCCAAGTGTTTTCACAACTGAGCATGTTTTTCTTTAGTTCTCACACATGGACAATCATTGGCTTGGCATAGAATCTACAGGCACAACCCTCTGCCCTCAGACATCTGTTAACATTGCCTGGTTAGCTCTCAACTTTTGGTATCACAGAAGAGAAGTCCAGCACCAATATGATTCACTTTCTGAGATAGAAAATGTATTGTTTCCTGACTGGATGATTTTAGAATATTCTCTTTGTTCCTTAGAATTCATAAGGTATAAGATTTTTAAAAAACATCAACCCATTGTGTGTGATAAAAATACTCCACAGAGTAGGACTAAAAGGTGTATTCATTTCTATGGCTGCTATAACAAATTACCACAAACTTAGTGGCTTAAACAATACAACTGTATTATGTTACAATTCTGAGGTCCAGAAGTCTGACAATTGTAGGCTACTGGGGTAAAAATCCAGGTGTCAGCAGATCTGCATTCCTCTGGAGGCTGTAAGGGAGGATTTATTTCTTTGCATTTTCTAGCTTCCAGAAGCTACCTGCTCTCCTTGGCTAGTGGCACCCTTCCTCCATCTTCAAAGCCAGCAACATAGCACCTCTCTGACCCTGCTTCCATTGCTACATCTCTCTTACTTTTCTGTCCTCCTCTTCCACATTTAAGGACTTTTGTGATGACATTGAATACACCTGGATAATCCAGGGTAACTCCCTATCTTAATGCCTGCTGGTTAGCAACATTCATTGCATCTGCTAATTTAATGTAACCAAAAATAGTTACAAGTTCCAGGGATGTGGGCATCTTTGGGGAGCCACTATTTTGCCTGCCACAGGAGGGAACGTCCTCAACCTGATAAAGGGCATCTGCAAAAATCCCGTAGCTAACATCATTCTTAAAGGTGAAAAATTAGACTTTTTTCCTTAAGATCATAAATAAGACAAGGATGTCTGCTCTTATGGACATTATACTGGAGGTTCTAGCCAGGGCCAATAGGCAATAAAAAAGAAAAAACAGTATTCAGATCATAAAGTAAAAAAATACAACTATTTTTACTTTCAGATTTATAGACAGATAATCGTAAAGAATCTACTCGGCCAGCCAAGTGGCGCGGTGGTTAAGTGCTGGTGTGGGAAGCCAGTGGTCCTGGTTCAGGTCCCACATGTGAGGGCCAGTGACACTGCCCTCAGAAAAAAACCCAGTAAGTTCAGTAAAGTTTTCAGGAAATAGCATCAATATCCAAAAGTCAATTGTATTTCTATACACTAGGAATGAAAATTTGAAAATGAAATTAAGAAAACAATTCTGTTTATAATAGCATCACAAAAGAATACAATACATAGGAATGAATTTAATAAAACAAGTGAAAAACTTGTACTCTGAAGACTGTAAAACATTTTTGAAAAAAATTAAGGACAACCTAAAAAGATGTCCGTAGAACCTAAGACTTAATAGTGCTAAGATCGCAATACTCCTCAAATTCATTTACAGATTCAGTGCAAACCTATCCAAAATCTCAGCTGTCTTTTTTTTTTCCAAAAAGGGGCAAGCTGATCCCAAATGTATATGGAAATACAAGAGACCCCAAATGTCAAAACAATCTTGAAAAAGCAGAACAAAGTTGGAAGAGTCACACTTTCCAATTTCAAAACTTACAACAAAGCTACAGTAATTAAGACATTGTGTGGTACTAGCATAGGAGTAGACATACAAATCAGTGAAACAGAACTGAAAAATCCAGAAATAAGTTCTTATGTTTATAGTCACTTGATTTCCATAACAGACAATTGAATGAAGGAAAAGATAGTCTGCACAACAAATAGTGCTGGCACAGCTTGATGTCCACATGTAAAACATTGAAGTGGACTCCTATCTCATATCATATATACAAACATTAAGTCAAAATAGATAATAGGCCTAAAACTATAAAGCTCTTTAAAGGAAACAAAGGAGAGCATTGTGTTTTTTTGTGTGACTTTGGTTTGGACAAAGCCTTCCTGGGTATGATACTAAAAGTACAAATGACTTTAAAAAAAAAAAAGGAAAAAAAGATAAATTGTACCTAAGCAAGATAAAACTTTTGTGCTTCAAAGGACATTATAAAGAAAATTAAAAGACAATCCACAGAATGAAAGAAAATATTTGCAAATCATATACCTGAGAATTGTCTATCTAGAATGGATAAAGAACTCCTATAAGTCAACCATAAAAAGACAAACAATCCAATTAAAAAACATAGACAAAGGATTTGAATAGACATTTCTACAAAGAAGATATACAAATGGTCGATAAGCCCATGAAAAGATGCCATCAAGGAAATGCAAATCAAAACACAACAGTTATCATTTTATACCTATTAAGATGGTTAAAATCAAACGTCAGGCAATAACAAGTGTTGGTGTGGATGTGAGAAATTGAAATGCTCATACATTGCTGGTGGGAAAGTAAAATGGTGCAGTCACTTTTGAAAACAGTTTGTCAGTTCCCCAAAATGCTAAACATAGGGGCTGGCTGAGTGGCGCATTGGTTAAGCGCTGGTTGGGACGCCAGCAGCCCCGGTTCGGATCCCACATATGAGGGGCAGTGACACTGCCCTCTACAGCTAACAACCAGCTCCACCTGGAGCTGGGCTTCACGAGCCCCGGCAACAGTGTAGCTGCAGCCCCTGCTGCAGTGGGCTGTCATAGGCTACAGTGAGTGGCCCGCAGCCAGCGTGAGCGGCTGGCAGCCAGCGTGAGCTGCCAATAGCCGCAGTGAGCGACCATGCAGAGGCCGGTAACCGATCTGCCTCATCCGGGAAGAACACAATGATGGGCCAGTGAAGCAACGTCCTCCGCAGCTAGACTGAAGAACAAAAAGACAGCAGCTTGTCTGATCCCCTTCCCCGATTCCCCAACGTTGTTCCCCTCCCCCAATTCCCCAATAAAATCTTTAAAAACAAAAATGCTAAACAGAGTTACCGTATAACCCAGCAATTCCATTCGCGAGTGTACACCCAAGAGAAATGAAAACATACGTCCCACACAAAAACTTGTACACAAATGTTCATAGCAGCATTATTCACAATAGTCAAAAATTAGAAACAACGCAAATTTCCATCAAATAATGAATGGATTAATAAAATACGGTGTATCTATACAACAGACTATCATTCAGCTATAAAAAGAAATGAAGGATTGATATATGCCACAACATGGATGGACCTTGAAAACATGCTCAGTGAAAGAAGCCATTCATGAAAGGCCAAGATTGTATGATTCCATTTATATAGAAGGTCCAGAAAAGGCAAATATATAGCGATAGAAAGCAGATCAATTGTTGCCTAAGTCTGGGAATGGAACACTAGGAGATGGATGATGGGAAATTTGGAGTTTATTTCTGAGATGATGAAAATATTCTATAGATAGGTGAATAACTCTGTGAATATACTAAAAACCATTGAATTGTATACTTTAAATGAGTTAATTGTATGATATATAATTATATCTCAATAAAGCTGTTAAATAAATCCAGGCTCTCATTTGGTGTCCCCTTTTGATCTTCCTTCCTTTCCTTCTTTTTTGATAATTTTGTCTACACTTGCTCATTTATCTACTTCTGGAACTTCTGTTACATATAGTATATACCAGTTCCCCAAATAACGTCATTTGTTTTAACATTGATGAGAAGCCATACGAACTTAACTCTTGTTTCTATCAATTAGCCTATGGAAAACTGGTTTTATTATACCTAGTTTCATTTAAAGTCACAGAACCTACCCAGACATGAAGTGAGGACTTACCGTATTTCCATCATCCATCTTCCATTCAAGGCCCCAACATCACACACCTGGACGCAGCAACTCACATGGTGAAAGGTGCACCAGGACCCACGTCCCATTCCACCCCAATGGAGCCCCTCAGCGGTGTTTCTCAAAATTTCCCTGTCTCCTTCTTAGGGGTTTCGGGAGAATTCCTTAGGCTTGTTTCCTAATTGAGTGGTTCCAAATTCTGGCAGCTTGTCCAAACCACCTCCTGGCACTTGTTAGAGACATGGATTCCTAGCCCCCAAGTGATGACTCTGACTCGACCAGTCTAGGGCGGGCTCCAAGGACCTTTTATTTTATTAAAGTGCCCTGGTGACTTTATTGTTGACTTTAATTCAGCTAGTTGGGATGAATTTGGAAACCACTTTTATAATTCACTAATTCCTCGTTTTGTAACATCCATTCTGCTATTTACTGCTCTATTGAGCATTTTAAAAATTCTTTTTATTTCTAAGAACTCTTCATTGTTCTCAGATTGCTCCTTTTACACATATTTATTTTTTCTATTTTAGCCCTGCAATGACTTCTCAAATCTCACTGAAAATACTAATTAGAGATGGTTGTTGTTTTTTTAAAGTTCTTTTCCTTTATCTGTATTAGTTTCTGTGCATGCCCAGAGTACTTTTCTTGTTTGCTTTTTATTTATTTATTTGTTTATTTATATTTTTTAAATGAAAGTTCATTGGGGTGACAATGGTTAGTAAACTTACATAGGTTTCAGGTGTACAATTCTATACTACATCATCTATATGTCACATTGTGGGTTCACCACCCAGAGTTAGTTCTCCTTCCATCACCATATATTTGATCCCTTTTTACACCAGCCAGAGGTCTCGGGCCTAAGAACACTTGTGATGGTGGGGCACCCTGTATGCAAACAGCCCAGTCAGCAGGAAGAAGACTCCAGCTGAAGTGAAGACATCTTCCCAGCATTGCTGGAAGTTTTCATCAACCAACACCAAACACTTCTCCAGCATCTTCTTCAGCAGTGATTCTCCATTTTGGCTGCATATTAGAATCACCTGGGGAGCTTTTTTTTTTTTTCATTAGTTTCAGGTGTACAACACAATGCAATAGTTATACTCTTTACCCCCAAAGTGAAAACCCCCCTCCCCCAGTTCACCACCCCACTCCCCCCCATATCATACATATCCATCACAACTCCCCTGACTCCCCTCCACAGTATACTCCACCTCCCGTGACCATCCACATATTCAGTTGCAGTTGGCATACAATACTATACAACATCAGCTTCAGGTGTACAGTGCAGTGATCAAGCCTCTACTCCATCCATCAAGTGGTCTCCCTAACAAGACATGTGTCTATCCGACAAGCCACAAAATTTTTACAACATTATTATATTCCCCGAACTGTGTTTCATATCCCTGTGGCAATACTGTAGTGGTCTATTTATGCTGTCTAATCCCTTCCCCTTCCCCCCCATCCCCACCCCACTACCAACTAGCAACGGTTGGGGAGCTTTTAATCTGGACTGCACCCAGAGCAATGAAACCAGACATCTCTGGAGCTGGGTCCCAGGAGTCAGTACCTCTCCAGGTGATTCCAATGTATGCTTAAGTTCTTATAACCTAACTCAACATTTCTCAACCTTTCATGTGATGCGAATCACTTGGGGATCTTAGTGAAAAAGCAGACTTGATCCATAAACTGTGGCCTGGAGCTGGGGATTCTGTGTTTCTAACAAGTCTCAGTGTGATACTGATGAGGAACCACAGTTTGACTCTGAACTGTCTAAAGCGGTGGGTGGCACAGCATGATGTCCTGAGCAGCAACGGCTGTATCACCTGGGAACTTGTTAGAAATTTAGGTTCTCCCTGAATTTCTCCTGAATCAGAACTCAGGAGCTGGAGCCCAGCATCTGTTACAACAGCCCTTTCTGGTGAGTCTGATGCTTGCTCAAATTTGAAAACCCACAGCATTCTTCTCCAAGGATGAGCCTCTGACCACCTTCATCAGAATCACCTGGCTTCTGATAACAGGCAATTTGCCAATAACAGACAGATTGGTGGATCCCGCCCACCTACCCTATCAAACTCTCAGAGAGTGAACAAAACCCGGACTCTGCATTTCCACAAGCTTCCCAGGCAATGCTAACACATGCTAACCTGAAGAACTACAGGCACACCTCATTTTATTGCATTTCACTTTATTGCACTTCCCAGATGTTGCATTTTTTTTTTCAAATTGAAAGCAAGACCCTCCACCAGCAAAAACAATTACGACTCGCTTTATTGTAATACCTGCTTTATAGTGGTGGTCTGGAATTGAACCCACGACATCTCTGAGGCATGTCTGTGCTGTCTTTGGTGCCTCACCCTTGTTAGGCCTGTGAAGATGTTTCAATGTCCCAACACTGAAGCAGTTTTGGTTATTTCAATGCCCTGGGCTATTTCTACCTGGTTAATTACTTGTGTAAAAGCTTTACGTGGTTAATTCAGGTGGATACCATCTTGGAAGTCCCACAGAACCCTATAATTATGTGTGAAATACACATTTAATTTAAGCACAGGGGCAAAGATTACCCTGATGATGCCCAGGGGCCTACGGGTGTGCAGACCAGATTTGAGCAGAGCATGGGAGCCATTCCTTCCTAGGTTTATGCCGTAGCCATCTGGAGCCGATAGAATGCTCAAGATTTGGGCTTTCCCAATTCCCAAGTCAGTCTTTACAGCTTCCAATTAAGCTGCCAGTTTCCCTAAGCTCAGAGAAAAAGATAGCCGAGTCCCTGTAGATAATACCCAGCAGAGCTCTAGGTGTAATTATTTGGGTAACTTGACCACAGAATGTCCAAATGAAATGTAGTATTCCCCTTCTTACCCCCCACCCCCCTCCCCCCCACACACACATATTTTTGGGGCCTAAGTGATCAAAATCTCATTGGTTTCTTGCTTTGGCCTTTGTAGAAACTGAGTCTCTAAGTGTTTGTTTTTGTAAATAATACATTTTAATGTGCTCTGCTATGATGTGTTAAACAAATGGAGAGATTTTGGTTTAGAAATTCGTTTTTCCCTCTGTACTGGCCAAGCATTCAAAATGATTTGGCTTTGGCTTCAGTGTTCTTTTTGGAGAGTTGATTTTTTTTGGTAGTGCTTTAGGCCAAAAGAAAAAATATCAACTCCAAAGTGCCAAAGGAACAGCCAAAGCAACTCCATAATTGCCACCCCACCCCTGGGCAGAAAAAGTAAAATCCAAACAACACAAAACAGCTCAACAAGCCATCCACTAACTAACCCAAACAGGTCTTTGGGGAGTGTTTTAGGGCTTCCTCTCCATTGCTAGGTCCTGGCTGTGGCTGGAAAGGGGCCAGGCTCTGGCACCTCCTAGCTTTTGATTACTGTTTATCCCCGAAACATGATTGTCTATAATTATGTATAATCTTTCCCTTGTTTACTCTTCTCCACCGAAGCTGGAACACAGTTCAACTGTGTCTCTCTCTTTGCTATGCCCAGGCACAGTGAAGAAACATTTCCTGTATTTTCAAATTTTTTTCTTTTTTTTAAGAAATAAAGGCATTAGGTCTCCATTTGTGTCTTGGTTCTCTGGCATTCTGGCCATTTCTGAATTGATTCAGTCAACAACATCAGTGGAATGCCAAGCACTGTGCTAAATGAAGGAGTTAAAAGTGAAACCAAACTGGACCCTGCCCCCAAGAATAAGTCTCTTGTGTATAAAATATGATAACTTAGAGGAAAAGAGTGTAATTGAGAAAATAATGGGGAGAAATAAAGCTACACATCTTTTCTTAACTGACAACATATCAAGCGTCAGCGTTTTCTCTCTCTGTCACTTGCCGGTTTAATTCTTGACCTTGAATTAATCATTAATAGTTGAGTTCATTAGAGGCAGTATTTCATGGGCATCTTATTTGGCTGTTTCCAGTATAGGCCATCTCTACCCATCCCTCCCAGTTTAAAGAAAGTGGAGTTCTCTACATGAAAAGCAGGTCGCTAAAACCAGACAGGCACGCGGATATATGGATTCAAGGATATGAATCATACGTGTAGGCTTCATGGGTACGAATCCTGTGCTGTCCCATGTGACACCTCGCTCGGGCAGCCCTTGTACTTGGTTTCATGACCCGCTGTCACCATCGCAACATTCTTAGTAATTTTTGGACAAGGAGCAGGCATTTTCATTTTGCACTGTGCCCCCAAACTGTGCACCTGTTCTTACAGATATTCCAGAACCCATCTTCCTATAGCATTCTCATCCAACTTTGAGAAAATCTTGCCATCTGCAACAACATGGATGGACCTAGAGGGTATTGTGCTGAGTGAAATAAGTCAGAGAAAGACAAATACCAAATGTTTTCACTTATATGTGGAATAAAAATAAATAAATAAAATAAACGACTGAAACAGAAACGAACTCATAGATACAGAAAACAAATTGATGGTTGCCAGATGAGGGGATAGGTGAAGGGGGGAAGGGATTGAGAGGTACAAATTGGTAGTTACAAAGTATTCATGGGGATGTAAAGTATAGCATAGGGAATATAGTCAGTAATATTGTAATGACTATGTATGGTGTCAGATGGGTACTACACTTATCGGAGTGATCATCCTGTAAGTTATACAAACGTCTAACCACTATGTTGTACACCTGAAACTAATATAATATTGAATGTCAACTATAATTGAAAAAAAAATTATTTTTAAAAAAGTGGAAATTCATCCAAAAGCTGATTGCACAGAGGGAGCCAGGAAAGAGAAAGTTTGTGTGCTCATGTGCTAATGACTTTTGTGGCCCTCTGCCAGCCTGTGTTTAGATTTCTTTAACATGCCTATTAGTATTGTCAGGTTTCAGCTTAGCTTCCCTGAAATGAAACTGACCCCAGAAATATCCTGGCAGTGGGCTCTTCAAGCCCTGCCATTCTTCCTGGGGCACCCTGCTCACCAAGGGGGACACTGAGGCTGCTGTTAAGCCAACATCTGTCTCCTTTAGAGGGGAGCTGCTAATTCCCAGGACTGATCCTGGGGGGCAGATTGAGTGTCAATAATGAGGTTGAGGAGGGTTGAAAAAAGAAAAAAATGGTGACCCAATAGAGGGGAGGTTGGGCCTGTTTAATAAATCACCAGAGAATTACTACACAAAGGGAAACCAGAGTCCACTACCCCCAAAACCTTAATTTATAGGTTCCAAAAGGAGAGACGGGAAGGTGACTTCCCAGTGAGGAGGTTCAGCCCCCATCTCTTGAAAGGGTTGTGGGAGACCAAGAGGCCCCAGGGCTGTCTAAGGGCCCAGCAGTGAAAGAGAAAAGTACGTTTTCGTTTGACACGCCCCTTTGAGTTGTCTTATAAGGTTTGCTTTGTATTTGGTGAGGCAAGTATTGGCAAAGGAATCTGTTTCTTTAAAAAGAGAGAAAAATCTTGAAAGCCAAAGCTTTAAAAAGCCTGGAAGAAAATATAACACAATGTTACAGCACTTAATTTTGAGTGGTAGGATGATGATTGGGTTTTTTTTTCTCCTTTTTACTTCTGGTTTTTCAAAAATTTTACAGAGATACCCTATAATTTTCAGAATATATATACAAAAGTTTATTTAACAACTATTTGAAAGTGGAAGGCTTAGAATTTTTAACTAAGAGATACGGGCATACATTTAAGCATGCTTGGGTCTCATGTACTTAAGCTGAGAACTTTTTCCCCGTCAGTTTCCAGCACTGAGGTTTAATGACAAAAGTAGAAAATCATTTGACTTACACTTCTCATTTCAACATTTTTAAATCTCAGGAGATACTTGTTTGCAAACAGGAACGTAAGTTCATGGCTGGCAGAATTTATTTGTACCTGCCGAACATTCCCACCTGAATCTTCAGTTGTTCCTCGGCAGTTTCCAGAGCGGAGGGAATTGGAGCCATAAAAAGCTGGCTGTGACATCAGGCTGTCAAGAGGCACAGATGTCCTCCCGAGAAAAGGGATGCTTGCTCTTACACAGCGGGAGAGGCAGGAGCACCAGCATCATAAATTACCCAGCATGTGTAAGTACCGATGTTTGCAAGAAAGTCTTTCAACCTTTTTTTTTTTCCAAGAAGTTTTGGTGGCTCTTTCAAGTACCAATTATAAATTTCCAAACCCCAGACATTTGGGTGCCAGTCTGAAACAGGGACTGCTCGTGCTAAGACTTGTAGAAAATTGCAACAGTGTGGAAAGTGGGCGGTTTGTTTCCCAGAGTTCAAGCAGGGACTGCAACTGCCAGTGGCGTCTCTTTGAGATGCTTCTATACAGGGCTGTTTGGAGATGGGAAATAGCTTTCATAGGCTCTGGAAAGGGGCTTGCTGGAGGAGTGACCAGCAGGAGACAGAGCGTTCCAGCCTATGGGCTCTGGGCTCATCAATAAAAAAGTAACTGCTTAATGCTGCTTCCAACTATGAGAGGAATATAAACGAACCCTGTGTTCTTCCAAAAGCCTCTAATCTGAGGGGCCTGGGGATGATACATACGTATGTGTTAAATTTATCTCTAAACAGCCAGGATTTGTGGATGTCCCTTTATGCTTACAAGTCACAATGTGAGCTGCAGTGAAAGTTAACTTCACGGATACATTCGTATTTCAGACAATAGGTCACTGGGCTGTCACTGAGAGAGTGAGGAAAAAAAGTGGTGCAAAATGCCTCAGGATGGCAGCATATATTAACTTGGATAAACACCAGCATGTGATGTGTTTTACACATGTATACGCATGTATGTTTATACCTCAGTCAGATGAATAGCACCACAAAACTGGTATTTAAGTGATTAAGTGTATTTGAGATTTTATTGGTTTTAGAAGAGGTGGCATATGAAAGGAGGGCTAGGCAGGCAGAAACACTATGTAGGCTGCAAACAAGAGAAGGATGTGCTGTCTCAATGGGTGGCTGGCAAGTGCTGGGCCTGGAGGGAAATGCTGGAATTTGCCATCGCCCTCTGGGACCAGATCAAATGTGACTGCTGGCTTGTCAGGATATAGAAACTGCAAAGGTGTACAGGCAAATCTGGCCATACAAGCCATCACCTCAAAGGTTGGTATCAAGAGCCATGGCGCAGTAAAGAGGAGATGAAGTCAGAAGACCTTCTACCCCAGGATAAAGCTTCCCATTCAAAAGAAGGCCCAGCTTCTTCCTAACACATCAGAGTTTCCTGAAACAGTCAGCAAGGGACCAGTCAGCAGGAGGGGAGTGGGGACTCCACCTGTGATGCTGGGCATGGAAGGACAACTTGAATTTTGACATAAGGTAGTGCCATTTGAACTGGGAACTGACAGTCCCAGAACAAGTTCCTCAAGACAAAAAGCTCTAAAAACAAAAACCCTGAGAGAGTATGGTCCTCCTTTCAAGAGGCATCTACAAGAATTGTAACACTGACTACAGGTGAGAGCTGAGCCAGGGCAAAGAGAGATCAAGGACCAGCAGGAAAAATGCAAGAGAAGGTGTAACCCAGGAGCTCTAGCCATCTAAGGGCAGGTTGCGAAAGGCTTCAGTGCTTCCTCTATGGGAAGAAGCTGAGGCTGGGGACACCAGGAGAAACAAGAGCTATTTGGGAAAAGGTGACAATGACCAGAAGAGACTGTTGCTAAATATGAACTTGAAAAAACACATGGACCATGGCATCAAAGAAACCTGACTTCATAACTTACAGTCTTCCTGAACTTGGCTTAGTTAAACCACTTGAGCCTCAGTTTCCTCTGCCTGAGGTATAAACATGTGTCTTTAAAATGTGTATTATAAAACCTACCTCACAGGGCTAGGAGGATTTACCAGCAAAATACTGACAAACAGTGGGCACTCAAAAAATATTAGTTTCCTTCTCCTTCGTTCTCTCCCCTATTTAAGCGTCTTGATTTAAGTCACTTCTTCCTTTCATTCACGTATGCCTTTCCTCTATTATCTTTTTTCAAAGAATGAAGGGGACTAATGGTGTACACCAACCCTCCTCGTCTCTGGCCATGCCTTCAGTTCTGAGACTTACTTCCCCCTGTTGTCAGATGGGTTAGACATGCAGATGGCTCCCCAATGCCACAGAACATACAGTAGAGCCCCATGTTGACTTTGACCTGCATCTTGTTTCTAGAGTAGTCTGGAGAACTGCATTTCTTTTGGAGTAGACCACTTACAGTTTTTAAATTGAAGTGTTGTCTTTTTTTTTTGCCTATTAATAATATGATTCTTGCAAAATGTTTAAGGAATTTTCCAGCCTGCGCTCTTGGACCAAATACAACTGATCTTGTTCTAATTTGCACAGCTGATAACTTTGGGATTGGTTCACTGTTTTGAATATAGACTGAAACTAGGTCAGTCTCTGTTATCCAAGACCAAAATCAGCACACAGTGTTGAGGAAAACAGCTGACAACTACAAACATACAGACAATTAAGTTCTTTGAGTTCTCTTAGTTTTTATTAGATAACACATTCTCATGCTTAAAATCAAAACAGTATAAAAAAGTATAAAGAGAAAGATTTTCCTTCCATCTCCCATCCACCTAATTCTCCTCTGCCCCAACAGTCAATCACTTTTACTGTTTTAGATTTCCCTCCAGCTTTCTTTATGCCAATGCAAATATATTTTTCTATTTTTGCCCTTTCTTACGCAAAAGGTAAAAAACCATATACCTTCTTCTGTGCCTTGGTTTTTTTTCATTTGGCAACATGCCCTGTATATTTTAACAAATCAATGTATAAAGAGGTCCCTATGTAATTTTCCTCTCATTTTACAAATGCATCATATTCCATTGTGTGTATTTACTCTAGTTTAATCAGACTGCAAACGATGGACACTTGGGTTATTTCCAATCTGCCAAGATAAACAATGCTGCAATGACTTAACATAGGCATCTGTCATTTTGTGCAGGTGCATCTGTAGGATGAAGTCCCAGAAATGGACATGTTGGGTCAGAAGGTCTGTGCATTTGTATTTTAATAAATATTGTCAAATTGCCTCCACAGGGTTGTAGCATTGTCAACTCCCATCAACAGTGTTGGGGGAGAAGGTCTGTTTTCCCATAACCTCACCAACATATTGTCAAATGTTTGGATATTTGCCAATCAGCTATGTGAAAAATAGTATCTCAGCATCATTTCAAATGGCATCTAATTGCATTTCTCTTATTATGACTTAGGAAAAGAATCTTTTTTATGTATTTAACAATCATTTGCATTTTTTTCTCTGTCAATAAACAGTTCATGTCCTTTTCATAATTTTCTACTGAGTAATTGGTCTTCATCTTATCAGGTTTTAGGCCTCTTTATATCATCAAAGAGTAGTCCTTTTTCTGATATGAGTTCATTTTATCCCCCATTTTTGTTATTTGTCTTTTTTGTATAATTTTGTCTTTTTTACTATATCATATCATATCATATCATATCATAATTTTCATTATTTTTGAATCATTGTTAGAAAGGCTTTTCCTACCCCAATGTTATAAAGGAATTTGTCCATGTTTTCATCTAGTATATGTATGGCTTTATGTTTGAAACTTATATTTGATCCCTATGGAGTTTCTCCTAATGTACGGTGTGAGGTAGGGATCCAACTTTACCTTTCTCTAGATGGCTGCACACTTGTCCCAATACCATTTATTTATAAATCCATTTTTAAGTGCACTTTTAAAAGATATACCCTTTATTATATATAAAACATTCACATGTATTTGGATCTATTTCTGGACTTCCTATTCTGTTTCATACAACCCTGGAGATGTATTAAGGAGTAATTGAGAGGAAGAGGTTTGGAATCAAACTACCTAGATTGAAATCAAATACATAACATGCTGTGTTTGTGACGGAGGACAATCTACTATCTCATTCTGTAAAATGAATTAAATGTGCCTTGCACTGTGCCTGGCACATGGCATACTCAGTGTCAACAATAGGATAATAACATTGGTGTGTTCCCACCAGTTATAGTGGGTGATGTGTATTCTCTAAGAAGCTGCTAGAGGAGGTTCCTCATCCTTGTCCCCTTGCTGAATCCTCTGTAAGAATGCTGCTGTTTGTATCATAAGTCCGCTCTCCTTGTGTTCCTGACATCACCAAGGTAGGCCCATGCCAGCAGAGCTGCTTACCATGTCCAAACCACCCTGTGATCTCTGGATGCTCCAAGCCCCTGTGCAAATGGTTCCTTCTTCTAGTCTCTCTCTCCAAGACTTAAGGCCTATCTTGGGAGAGAAGCTGTGGAACAAGTTTGCAGGCTGAGACCAGGCTCACCCTTCATAAGTTTCAACAAATACCTTGTATTTCATACTAAAGCTTCATGTAAGTTAAGGACTCCCTGTGGACTTGTCCTTCATTCATCAGACATTCCTGGATAGGTTTGAATCCCATCTCAGGCCCAGGCCAGGCCTCTCTCTCTTACACAGATAACACACACATGTGCACACTCACTCATTCACTCATATAAGCATGTACACACACACACACACACACACACACACACACACACGCATATTAACCAGAGACCTGTGGATCTAAGAACATGAAGGAATGAGTCCTAAGGGCTTGAAGAGAGAGACCATTTGTGATTCTAGAGAGCATGGAGATAACAGCATGCAGATGTGAGCCAGGAGCCCACTCTTCAGACATTGAAACATCTTCCCCTGCTCAAGATCTCTCATTGTACAGACCACAACTAGATTTTGTGAAGGAGAGCAAAAGAAAGTGAAATCCCAGTTGTTGTTGCTGTTGTTTTTATCTCAAAGGGTTTCCAGTTTAACATTTGTACAAAAACTACAAAGACATACATCAAGCAAAAAAGAAATGAGTGTCCTTCCCATAGGAGCGAGCCCATGATATACACAAACACATTTCCTCCAGTAGTAGCCATATGGTTGGAAATCTATACATGAGCAGGACACATTACTTTTCAGTTGATAATAATGATAAAGTATACTCCAAGTCCAAAAATACCAAAACAGTAAAAAACAAACAGCTAAATCAACTATACATAAAAGTGCATAGCGAAGGTCTCTTGTGAATCACTGATCAATTTGGGGCAAGTCAATGAAAATAGAGCTATTTAACAGACCAACCACATAAAATGCAGGTAAACATTTACTTTGTGTCTGAATCCCTCAGCTCTGTCTCACCCACTCTCTCCAGCTTTAGCCCTTTAGCAACTTCACGGATACAACACAGTTGCTGAAAATTCAGAGCCCAAATGGTTCATGTGGTCCAAGCATTTGGGGGCAGGATGGGAGTTAAGTAGTTTTCCTCGTGTCAGAAATCTCTCATGGTAATGAGTTTTATTACATAATTTGGATGGAATACTAGTCAAGTCCTTGCCATGGGCCAAGCACTGTGATAAATGTCTGACTTCCATTTTCATTTAACCCTAACAGCAGTTCTCTGAAGGAAGTGCTATTATTTCCATTCTCTGAATGAGGAAATTGAGGCCTAGATAGTTAGGTGACTTTCCTAAGGTCTCAGAGCTACTAAATGGTAGAGCTTGAATTCAGGTCTGTTGAAGTCCATACTGTTAACCTCTGCATTAATTAACTAATTACATTTGGCCTTAGTTACAAGGACTAATTGAACAAGCCTGCTAACAGCACCTGGAGACATCAATTACACAGCAATAGCAGGGGCAGGTGGTTCGACCCTATTCTCTTCCAGTTCCTGTGGGTGAGCTCATTGCTAAGCACACTCTTTGCCTAAAAATATCAGGCAGTCCACACCCTGGAGCCACACAGCTGCTCATGGAAGATTCCCTAGAACTAGAAAGTGCTTCACAAAGCTTTCCTGAAGGCTTTATGACCGTGGTGATGGTGATGGTAGTGAGAGGAAAGGGAGGGAAGTGAAGGCAAGAAAGGCTGAGAGAGACACAAGAGAGGTCATGTCAACAGGGAATGGACCCACAATGTCTGCTCGTCTAACTGAGGTGGTCTGCCAACTGCTGAGGGCGCTCCTGGAGGGGCCAGTCTAGACTAGCTCATCCACCCACCATTACCTCTCCCTGGATACATGTATCTTTCTTGAATTCCAAGGGATACCTAAGGGTGGCTGGGTAACAGACACAATCATTCAATCTTTTCAACAAATACATATTAAACTTCTATCATAGGCCAGGCATTGTTACAGAGTCTGTGGCTACAGCAACAAACAACCCACCCACTCACCTCCCAAAAGATCCCTGCATGGGTCAGATAGAAATTACATTCTAGAGGGAAAGAAAGAGCTGCAGAAACCAGACAAACAATAATAATAAAAAGTACATGTCATGGGTCAGATGGTGATAAGGGCTATGTAGAAAAATAGAGCAGGTAAGAAGAATTGGAAGTAAGTGGGGACGGAGAAGAATGAGGGAATTGCTATTTTGATGAGGGTGATCAGGAAAACCTCCTCGGATAGGCAGGTAACTCCTGTGCAGAAACCTGAAGGAGATGCAGGAGTGAGTCACTCTGCTCTCCAGGCAGATGTGTTCTGGTTAGAGGGAAAAGCCAGGGCAGAGCCCCAATGGCAGGGACACACCTAGCTGATTTTATGAGCAGCATGGAGGCCGATGTGTCTGGAACAAAGTGAGAAGGGGGAAAGTGAAAGGAGGTCAAGTGAAGTAGGTGAGGGCCAGATTATGGAGGGCCTCACAGGCTGTGGTAAGAACTTTGGCTTTTGTTCTGAGGAGCTGGAAGGCAACTGAAGGGCTTTGAGCAGAGGGGTGCCACACTCCTGGGTTTTAAAGACACCACTCTGGCTATTCTGGTGAGGGCAAGAAAGACCTGCTATAAAGGTATTGCAATAATTTAGATGAAAGGTGATGATGGCTTGGACCAGAATACAGACTTGAAGAGGGGACACAAAGTGATCAAAGTTGGGCTATATTTTAAGGGAAAGCAGAATTCACCAAAAGAATGCATGTGAGGTGTAGAAGAATGAAAGGAATAAAAAAAACTTCAAGGTTTTTGGCTTGAACGATTGGAAGAATGGAATTGTCATTTACAGAGATTGAAGATTATCAGCAAAACAGATGTGAAGATAAATGAAAAATTTGGTTTTGAACATCTAAGTTTAAGATGCCTGTTAGATAACCAATGAAATTGGTCAGTAAGTAGCTTGGCATTCAGTAAAGTCTGGGTCTCATAAAAGCTCCCTGGGCCCTTCTGTGTAGTCTTCCCAGAAAAACACATATTTTCATTCATTCTCACTAGCATAGCACATTGATTAATTTTGATACTATGTCAATTGGTACAAAAAGATTCATTACTGGGTCGGCCGAGTGGTGCAGTGGTTAAGTGCTGGCTTGGGAAGCCAGTGGTCCCGGTTCGGGTCCCACATATGAGGGCCAGTGACATGCCTTCAAAAAAAAAAAAAAGTACGCAAAAAGATTCATTACTGTTGTATTTCATTATAGATAGATATTTTTCTGTTTATCATTATTTTTGCTTTGAATTCTTCTTTATCTGATAACCATATCTCAATCTCTTTTTCTTTTTCGTTTGTTCATATTCCTAGCACATCTATTCCCATCTTTGTATTTTCCATTTCTCAGAGTCACTATGTTGTAAAAATGTCTCAAACGGATAACCTATGTAATATCATTTAAAAAATGAAAACCCAGTCTGTGAGTCTTTTACTTTTAATAGGCAATTTTATCTCATTTACATTCATTGCTGTTGAATCAGAACAGTCTGGGTAGATTTCTATTGGTTCATTTGTGATAAAGAACAAGAACTTAATTTTGAAAGCCACCAAATATATTTAGGCTTCAAAAATAATAGTATATATTGGGTTATCAGAGAAGTTATGACGTATTTTTTCTGTTTTTCGTTGCAAAAATGCATCATGACTTTTCCTACAACACAATAGTTTCATCCCAGAATATGGGTTCATTGATTCTCAATTAACTTCTTCGTTTCTTTTATAAACTCCTTCCAAGTATTATAATACATATATTTCTTGATTGATAGCAGGCCACTAGTTTATCACAATACAGGTCCTGGGACCCAGAGCTGGCAAAATCTGGTAAGCAGCTTCTTGTTCAGAATGCTTAGCCGAGCTCATTTTCATCTGGGTTAACAATATATCACAGGAATCATCATTTAAATCTGGCTGGCTGCAGGGAATATGAGAAGGTTTTCCAAAGGAGAGAGCATTTGAATACATATAAGAAGGTGAAGGGTATTTCAAAGAAAGGGGAAAACATGAATGTAGGCATATCCCTGGAACCTATTTGAATAGTCCAGGGTGGCTGGAGAGTGCCATAGCAGACCACAATGTTGAAAGGTAAAGCCAGACTGTAAAGGCCCTGAACACCATACTAGGGAGACTTGACTCCCCTAAGTAAGAAATAAGGAACCACAAAAGGTGTATGAGGGGAAAGTGAATATTCCTAATTTTAGGAAGATAATATTATGCAGGCAAGGGACTGAAGGTGAGGAGATAGCGGGAAGGTGGTTAAAATGTCTGGACCAGGGCTGGTGTATACATGGTTGACAAACTGGCCCTTCTTCTCCCACACCCACAGTAGACATCATTAAATGATTCTGACATTCTTTCCTGTGTACCTGAATGATGACTCAGATTCCTTTTCAATACAGTACCCCAGTCCACTGAAACTAGCACAGGAGTTACATGTATCTTCTATCCCTGATTTAGACGAGAGGTGTTGAGAATCTGAGCTGGGGCAGACCTGACATACATTGTATTGTTAAAATAAAAAATAATAGGAAGAAGTGGACAAAGAAGAAAAAGGTGTTTAGGATGAGTGGAACGTTTTTAAACTTGCAGAAATTCTATCATAAAGTATATACTAAGAAAGCATTATCTCCAGGGGTTTGATTCGATGCCATGAATGTATTGGGATATGCTGATACAAATAGGAGATTAGTATTCAAAGGTAAATATGAAAATCAACAAACCAGCAACTCATTTTGGAATTAGTTGGTATAAAAATGCAATGTGAAAAAAATTTTAAATTATTTTTATGTCTTTTCCAGTCTGTAATTGATTCTCTTATGGAGTGTTTTATGTTAAGTGCTTTATGACATGGAGTATTAAGGATATTGCATAAAAACAAAATGGACTCCAATAGGTGGGCCTCACATACATAACCCAAACTCAACTCCGCTTGTCATTGCCTTAAATTAACTTGGGCTATTACAATTTTTTTTCTTTCCTCTGCAGCGTTTCATTGATTTTTTTCTTCCATCTCCTCTCAGTGACCTTTATTACACAGTCCTTTCTGATACTAGTCCCGCCTACTCCATTTCATCTCTTCAATTTCTCCCTGATGAGATACCTTATCTTGCTGGTCCTGTTTCAGATGGATACTGAATTATATAGATTCCCCAGAGAGTCTGCATCGAACCAAGGAAGTGACTGATATTTCTATAATCATATATCTGAGTTTGTAAAAATGTTCTTCCACCCTACTACTGAAAATTGGCTATTAATTGATTTATTAACTTAGCAAATAATTATTTGGCACATTCTATGCTCTAGATACCACCCTGGGCACTGGAAATACAAGTGTCTGTTCACAAGCTCAATGTCACAATTTTTATGCAATTGATATTTATAATGGAGCCAAAAATGTATTCATACTCCAACTCAGACATGCAAAGAGAACGCTGCTTCTTTGTGTTGTCCATAACAGATATTTTTCATGAGATCCACCTTCTGGAAAGCCAGAAAAATTCCTAAATTTTATTTTTTTATTTTTATTTATTTATTTTTTGAGGGCAGTGTAACTGGCTCTCATATGTGGGACCGAACCGGCGCCACCGGGTTCCCAAGCCAGCGCCACTCGATCAGCCCAAATTCCTAAAATTTAGACCAATTTTATAACCTGGTGTTGTGGTTTAATATTTAAAATGTCCTCAAGAGAACGCTCAATTCTTTTACGTAAAAATGCCCTGCCTCTCAGATATCCAGCCGTCCTCTCCACTCCTCTACAAGATGATCCGTAGGTTGCATGAGGAGAGGTCTGACTTAGAGACCTTGGCAGCAGCAGAGGAGGTCTTAGGTCCAGACCTGTGCTCCTGCGTGGCTTTCTGAGTCCTTGCTGGGCTCTGTGGGAATGCTGCTCTTTTTGTCTTATCTCCATGAGCCCTGTGAGCCTCCTTGGCCATTGTCTGGGGCTTGATCACTCAGCCCCACCAGGCCACAGTGGTGCTTCCTGGCTAATTGGCCCCTCAGATGTTGAGGGCTCTGCAGCCGCCTCTGAGGTTCTGCCTTGTCTTCCACCCAACTCCTGGGCAGGTGACTCTGCCCCTCACCATTCCAGGCCCCCCTGCAGGACCACCAGATCTCATTCAGCTCCTCCTGAACATGCACTCAGGTGGGCACATGTGGAAACTTCTAGGTCCTACCCATGCCACACCCAAACCAGCAGCTACTCAGGAAAACCAAAGTCTAGCCCCTCCTCTGCAAATCCTGCTGCTCCACCAAGTATCCTCTGATGTGGTTCCCAAAGGCCGGGACAGCACAGCCTTTGAGAGTAGCTCCTTGGAGAGCCCCAAACGTGAAGCAAAACCAACACCTGCCTTCACCTGGTATTCCCTGTAACCCACCTACCACCACTCCTC
This sequence comes from Aselliscus stoliczkanus, assembly GCA_033961575.1. NCBI lineage: Eukaryota > Metazoa > Chordata > Mammalia > Chiroptera > Hipposideridae > Aselliscus > Aselliscus stoliczkanus. The sequence goes on along the minus strand of CM066732.1, from coordinate 59,936,788 downwards.
TCCTCCATGAAGAAGTCTGGGCGCACTCCGTTCTGCTCTTTTCTCTCCCTTCCAGTCTCCTAAGCCAGAGGAGGGGGTATGTCTTTTACTCCCCGTGCCTGTTTGCCTGGGATTCTGGCTCAGTAACCGGGGCCACACGGGCGTCCTCTTCCTCCATACATTTATTCCCCCTTTACTCAGCCTATGGCTAAGCCTTAATAGCAAGTGGGGAGGGCGTGAGAGAGGCTTAACAACAAGTTAAACTGAGAATTATTTTGAAAATACTATTATACATTGAAAAAGAACTAGGATTTCTTTTTATAATTGGCCAAAGATTGGGTCACAAAAAAATTAGCTCTGAAGTTCTGTAACAAAGGATAAGCCTCTTTGAGATTTCCTTGTGATTCAGATCATTCCGTGGTACCCATTTCTATCGCAGCACAGTCTGACTGTATTATATAAAAGTATTGCATGAATTTGAATATTAAAAGGTTTCAGTTATAGAACCCATACTATGATAGAGAAGTGGAATAGAAATCTTAGAGTTAGAAGGAGTATCACCTAATTATTTGTTCCCTCCAAATGGGAATCCTGACTGTATCTCCCTGGCCTGACTTAACACACAACCTCTAAGTACTAAGGAGGTGCAAGGACTCAGCAGGCAGTCTCTCTCCCTCTCTGTAGCTAGCAACCCACGTTGTGAGAAAACCCTGCCTCCTACTGAGTCAGACTCGCTCCCCACCCCACCCCCCAACCCCGCCCAGACTTCCAGGCATTATTCCTGGTCCTGCCCCCTGGAGCTACAAAGGCACATTGTAACATCTTTCCTCCATAGTGCCATTTTAAATGTTCTAATTCTAAAATATTCTGCCTCGTCCTTAATCCTTTTTTCTTCATTTCATGCTGTGGGTGTGTTTTCTTTCCTATTAGTATCTGCCAATGAGTACTCCTTCCCAGGCATATTTCATTCTCGCAGTGTAGCCTCACTCTTAAAATGGGGTACCCAGATGTGAGCACAGAGGCTCAGTTGTGGTCCCCTAACCCCGGATCCAGCAGGATCTGATCACAGGCTTCTTAGGCCAGAGTCTATTAACAGAGATTCACGAATGTTTGCTCCCTACTCGCTACCCTCAAGACCCTGTGGTTCACTGACACTCCCAGCTTGGGCCCTCGGCTACACCTGCTGGCATGCTCCCCACTTCCTTCCAGGCATGTATGCTAGCCTACTCACCCTACAGCTTATGGGACTCAGATGCGGGGCTCCCTCAGGCTTGCACGGTTAGTAGAGGCAGAGCTATGAAAACGAATGTTAAAATAACAAAGCACAGTGCTGCTGCACTTCATAGCAAAGAACTATCAATTGGGAGCCAAAAAAAAAAGGCTAAGAAAAAATTAAAATGTAATTTTCTCCTTTTTTTCCCCTCAGGTTCTTATCCAATGCACTCCCACAAGCTTTAAAAAAAATCTTTCACATTTGCCGGCACAATATAGGACTTTTTAAAGGAAGTAAAGCTTCTATTGTCCCACTAGGAGGAATGTCCCAATAGAATACTATATTTTCTTATAATGAGACATCATTATGATCAGTATGAATCATTTTGAAATGGACAGGTTTGTCAACCTTTCCCCAACTAGCATAATATTAAGATAGTGACCCTTAGTATGCACATCTGTAAATACTTAATTCAATCCTAATGAAATATTAACCTATGACTTGCATTAATACATGTAAAGTAGGAAGTATCTTAGGTTACTATTCTGCCTCTTAAGTGGAATACCTTAAGTGAATGCAAAGATGGTGATATAATATTCCCACAAGAACTGCAAATTTTGCATTTCCTGAGTTGAGTAGGTTTTAAGTTACATCATTTACTTTGAAAAATATATATATAGGGCCAGCCGAGTGGTGCATTGGTTAAGAGCTGGTTTGGGATGCCAGTGGCCCTGGTTCGGATCCCACATATGAGGGCCAGTGACGCTGCCCTCTACAGCTAACAACAGCTCCACCTGGAGCTGGGCTGTGCGAGCCCCGGCGAGGGTGTAGGCTGCAGCCCCTGCTGCAGTGAGCTGTCGTAGGCTACAGTGAGTGGCCGGCGGCCAGCATGAGCTGCCAAGAGCCACGGTGAGCGGCCAGCCAGAGGCTGGTGATGGATCTGCCTCATCTGGGAAGAGCGCAATGACGATACCAACATGGGCCAGTGAAACAACTTCCTCTGCAACTAGACTGAAGAACAAAAAGAAGGCAGCAACTTGTCTGTTCCCTTCCCTGATTCCCCAACGTTGTTCCCTTCCCCCAATTCTCCAATAAAATCTTAATATCTATCGATAGATAGATGATAGATAGATAGATAGATAGATAGATAGATAGATAGATAGATATAGATGGTTTGTGGGTTAGTATGGCAGCAGAATGCTGTTTCTGATACAGCTCCTGTGCCTTCGCAAAATGCCATGACTAAAATACAAAACTAGTGACAGCCTTGAAACTATCAATAAGACAATTTTGTAGGTCTACAGTGGGGCAGACAAGAAGAAGGATTAAAAGCATATTATTTGAGTTGCCTCCTGCATGCTCCACATTTTGAAGGAGAACAGGGTAGATGGATCCAGAGAAGGAAGGAATTATTGAGAGTCTTCCTTCATTACTTATACATAATTCAGGTGCAGACCAGACAATCTAGAAAAACAAACTGCCATTTCCTAACTGTGCTGGAGCCATGTAATGAATGAGCTGGGCTCAGCCCCCTTGCACTCTATCAGCAATACTCTCCACAGTAATTTGGAGACTGTACCTCCCATCATGCAACAGAACAGGAAGCAAGCTGAGAAGCACCACATCTTGGACAGAGTTACCTCTGCCTTGTCAGTATGGATGAAAATAAGAAGACTATTGGAGCTGTGTGGCCTTCATGTCTGACACTGTTTAAAGGAAAGCCATCAGCTGTATTAGACTCGCTTAGTTAGAAAATTTATATGGAATGGATTGCAGGTTGATTGCATGATTGGAGTGTAATTCTGGGCCCAGCAGAAATACACCAACTGATGTCTGTGAGGGGCTCCTCTATCAGCCCAATCTATGGGTTTTGAGCTGAAAGGGTCAAGCAAACTCCAGACATCTTATCTGTTGGCAAACCTTGCATCTGAATCCATTTACTTCATTCATTGATGACTAAACAAACAAAAATAACATGAGGTTTATGAAAAGGTTTATATTCTTGCCATTGAAAAAGAAATAGAGATTTAAGTTTTTTTTCCCTAAGCCTAAAGACATTAATAGAATAATTGAAAATAGAATTTCTAAAGTAACACAGAGATTCAAGCAAATAAAATATTTCTATTATTATTTTTAATATAACACAGAGTACAGAATAAAATACAGAAAACAAAGGAAATACCTAGAAAACACAAAAAGCAGAAAATATCAAATAAGTTGATATTTTACAAATATAAAACAATCCCTTTGACAAGACATAAATAAATTTATATATTTAATTTCTGTAACAAAAACAACAAAAACTTTACTTAGGGGTAATGGGAAGACACCTAATAGAGAGTTATGCTATCTTGCTGATGAGAGAAACTTACTCTAAGAAATACTAAAACATTTTATAAAGCTATACAAATTAAAATAGTCTGATTCTGACATAAGGAAAGATAGATCAATGGAATAGAATTCAAATTAGTGGAAATCAGATGACATTTAGTGCACGATATTAAGACATCTTGCTGGCCATTTGGGTAGAAAGGCCTGGATCCACAATGCACTTGTTTATATCAAGGTGAATTCATAAGATATTACAAATTAAGAATATGAAAATTTGAACCATAAAGCTATCTAGAGAACAAATGGGGAAGTCCTTTTTGAAGCTTGCCACCAAAGGTAGGAACCATAAATAAAAACTGCTAGAGTAGGTATCTCAAAATTAGAAATTTCTACAGAGGGTAACATAGCTCATAATCAAAGTTCAAAGACAATTATGTGTTTACAACATACATAACAGGAACTAGTATCTTTACTGTATAGAGTTCTTATGAAGTGATAGGAAAGATGAACACCCAAATATTAATACAGACGGTCTTCAAGTTACAGTGGTTCAACTTACGATTTTTCAACTTTATGATAATGAAAAGTAATACGCTTTCAGTGGGAACTGCACTTCAAATTTTGAATTGTGATCTTTCCCTGGTTTATTGATATGCAGTATGATAGTCTTTTGTGATGCTGGGCAGTGGCAGTGAGCCAAAGCTCCCCGTCAGCCAGGCAATCACCAGGGTAAAGAGCTGACACTCTACAAGGTACTACTGTGTTGCCAGCATTTCCTCAGGTTTTTTGTTTGTTTGTTTTTTGTTTTAGTTCAATGCTTCAAATATCCTTCAGGCCCTGTGTGCTTTCAGCTGTGTGCGTTAATGGTGAGGACCCATAGATCCATTCTGTTTGTCACTTTCAGTATAGTGTTAAGTACATTACATGAGACAGTAGTCAACCCTTTATTGTAAAATAGAATTTGTGTTAGATGATTTTGTCCAATCATAGGCTAATATAAGTGTTCTGAGCATGTTTAAGGTAGGCTATGCTATGCTTTGATGTTCTGTAGATTAGGTAGATTAAATGCATTTTCAATTTACAATATATTCAACTTTTGATGGGGTTATTGGAATGTAACCCCATTGTAAGTTGAAAAGCATCTGTATAGGCAAAGGACATTGACAGGCAATTCACAAAAGAGTACAAATGACCAATAACCACACGTTAAAAAAAAAATGTTCAGTTTTACTAGTAATCAGATATACAAATTAAATAATCAGTGAGGGAGCATTTTTCTATCATATTGGTAAAGACTGTAAAAACTAACACTCTTTAGTGGTATTAAAGATGTGGGAAACCAAATATAGCTCTGCTGCCATCTCTGCTGACATGGTACCATGCCACTTCTAGCACCAGACACCACTTACACTTCTGACACTAATGTCTCTGGAAACAGAATGCCGTTTCTGCTAAAGGAGTTGATAAACAAGGAGAAAGCAGGAAGGTCAAAGGAGTCACTCCAATGAGGCTCGAATATTGTGGAAGGACAGACATAGTGGGAGTCATCTGAGGAACAAGATAGAAGAATAAGAGTTTGTGGTTAGATAGCAGGATGTTGAAATTAGTAGCATGGTCATTAGTACAGTTTCTTGGACAGGATCCAAGTTGAGACAGTAGGAGAAATGGCTGGAGTGGAGTGGGAGAACAGGTCTCTGGCAATGAGGGAGACTGTGGCCTGGCGACTGAGCTTTCGGATGGTTGTTCATGTAAACCTTCACGTCCCCAGGCTGATGGCCTAGTTGGGATATAGAATGAACCTGTGAATCATGGGCAAATATCACCAGTGAATGAAAAGGAGATACTAGGAGGGCAGTAAAAGGTATTGAGGTGAGGAGGGGCTGGTAGGGCTAAAAAATGGACTTTTTAGTGTCACAATAGAGAGGGTAGCAGAAGAAGTGATGTCCCTGGGAGAAAGCCAGTTAAGACTGAAGATAGAGGAGATATTCAATGAAAATATTGAAGATATAGAGAAATTGGTAATTAAGGAATGGGAGCTTCAGCGGAAAAGAGGAGGGGTTTGGGGTAATGGGGGGCAGGGGGCATGGAGTAGAGTTTGAGTAACTGAGGGGAAGTACCGAGTTGTATAGGCATGAATGGTCTCGCAGAGAACTTATCCTAGGAAAGAACCACAGGCCAGCTTAGCCCAAGATCGCAGCTTTGGCCAATGGAGATGGTGAGTGAGGACTCAGTGTAGTATCTATCACCTGGGTTTATCTCCCTTCACAGCTCACAGTGGACTGAAGTATGAAGAAGGGTGAATGTAAGTACTGAAAGAGAAGGGTCATGCTGTGGTGAGTATACTTTGCTTTACAAGTGACAGGAACCCAAATAAAATTAGGTTAAGCAATTTTGACTCATGAAACCAAACCATAGGAAGGGCAGGGGTACAGTTGAGCCTGAAATCCAGGTCTCTGCTGCTCTCTGTATGTTGGCTTTCTTGTCTCAACCAGTTCTAGAAATGTAGCTGCAAGCAACTCGCAAGTTCACATTAGATTTACAGCTCAAGAAACCAGAGCTCCCCAGGTTTAAAAATTCCAGGGAAGAGCCTTGATTGGCTGAGTTTAGGTCAGTTGCCTATTCCTAGCCAGTACGGAGGGCTGAAATCATGGCAGCAGTGTAAGCCAAAAAGAGAGATAGTTGTTTCCCGCCGTGTGCAACAAAACATGGGGACAATCATGCCCAGCCACAGGAAGCAGCTGCAGTGCCTGGCTGAACACCGGGTGGATTTGGGCACTCCCAAAGGAAGGAGATCAGACCAAAGAGGGGAAAATAGCAGAACCTCACACAGTGGACCTAACTTACTCAGAATGCATGAGAGACACCACAGGGAAATCTGGACATGCTTACTAATTAGGGAGCAACTTTGCAGGTGGGCCCTGAGATTGCAATGGGGTAAAATGAGCAAAACACTAATTATGATCATCAGAGTGACCTTCTATGTAACCACAAGTTGGAATGACATCAATCAACCTATGCTACAAAAAAATGAATTAACGAATGATTGTTAACACACTCTTGTTACAATGAAAATGGCAATTTATAGGTAAATAGGACTATTTTCGCCCAACACCTCTCTCTTGTCCTTTCCCAAACAAGAGTTAATTCAGATCCAAGCCTTTCCGTTCAAGGTGGAAAAGGGTGCCTGAAAATCAGCCAATTTATTTAAAAACAGGAGCTGTATATTCTGAATCCCTCAGTAGCTTGTCCTTTTCCTTAAGTAAGAAACACACCCCGTATATCATTGAATCTAAAACACCATTATTTGTAAGACATGTCAATGTTTTATGCTCTGCTAAGAAATAATAAAGGCTACCAATTAATCTCTGATATCCTGCTGTTTTATCACTTAGAATTATTTATACTTATTGAAATAACTCGTTAAACGTAGTTAGACATAGATTTTTGTCCTACATTCCTCTTGTGTGTACACACAAAGGAAAATTTAAACAAAATAAATTGGCTCTTCTTAATCATTTTTTGATTAGAGTTATTGAAGACTGCTCCTTTTTCCTACACACACAAACTCTTGCTGGTGCAACATTTTAAAAAAAGGAGTTCTCCACTAGTATCTCCTGGATTTTCTTCCAAGACTCTGACAAATTTTGTTGTGCATGTGGGGACAATGGCAGCTCTTCACCAACTGCTGCTACCTGGCTGAGAGATTTTAAGACGATTCCTGATTTCAGAGTTGTTAAAATATGACAAAAAGAGTATTTTAGAACCAATGAAGCACAGTATTCATAACAAGTTATCAGTGTGCCATAAGTTATAGCAGGAGGTGCCATGTTAATGTCCCAGGCAGAATTTAAGATTTCAGGCAATGCAGTAGTAACATCATTTTAGTAGGTACAGTCTTCCTCAACGTACTGTTATCAAGCCTGTGACTTCTCTCCTCGCATTTCTGATAAGACCAATCCTTGGGTAATGCTGAGCAATTCACATTTGAATGAGGCTCATGTGACCTAAATCAGAGAGACAAATCCTGCTCTATATACCTTGCTTTTTTTTTCACTTAATAATATATTCTGCAGACCTTCCCACACAAGCACTTGTAATTAATTCATTCTTTATAATATCTACATAGCATCCCACTGTATGGATGAACCCTAATTCATTTTACTAGCTCACTACCAATAAACACTTGGTTGACTTCTACCCTTTTTGTTATTACAAATAATGCCACAGTGGGAATCTCTGAAAACATACAAAACCATTAGTAGAGGTTGCCTTTCAAGAATGAGCCCAGAGTTTTAGAAAAAGAGACTTTCTTTTCACTGTATACTCTTGTGACTATTTATTTTTACCGTTATTTTATTTTTAAATTTAAAAGTAAACATGCTTAAAAATGTTTTTCTGGGTTTTTTTTGTTTTGTTTTGTTTTGTGGTTTGGCTATTGTTGGTTTTGCCTTGGTTTTCAAGGCCTCTGCACTGATTCTGCTCTGTCCTGGGAAGCCTTAGTTCCCCAGTGCTCAGCTCTTTGGTTGCTGGGCTTTTCCAAAGGACAACTGGTTTCTGCAAATTCAGCCACATGCCCTCTTCCAACCTCAAGCTGGAAATAGGCACTTTTTCTTCAAGACAGCCTCCAGGCAACCTGTGGTATCCGAAGGTTGCATTTTTTTTTTTCCATGCATTTCCAGATAGGAGAGTAGTTAATCTCTGGCCTGAAGTACCCTGTAGAGATTCTGCAATCTGGTTTGTGAAAGAAGCTTATACTCTTCTTTTACTTTTCTTTTTGTAAGCCTGAAAATTAACACTGACATTTCACAAGGGACAATATTATTTTTGCCCTGAAATTTCTACTCTGTGGTCTCAATTCAGTAATAATCACCAGTCCTTAGCAAGGCCTGTTGCTGTGGACATCTTGTGGTTCAATATTACTTCTAATAATGAGTACAGCAGGTCCTCAAATAACATAATTTTGTTCAAAGTCATTTTATTATAACGTTGATGCGATGCCATAGAAACTTAACTTTTCTTTATATCAATTAGCCTATCGTAAAATTGAAAATTGGTTTTGTTTTACATTGCTTCACTTAAAGTTGCAGAACCTACCAATCACATTAAGTGACATTTACTGTGTCTATTACAAAGCCGTTAAAAATCTGTGCTTCTGCAGTGACTGGACTTAGAGCTGAGCTGCGCCTGCACAACTAAGACTGAAGGACAACAACTTGACTTGGAGCTGATGGGTCCTGGGAAAACACAATGTTCCCCTCTGCCGATTCCCCAACACTGTTCCCCTCCCTGATTCCCCAATAAAATCTTTATTTTATATATATATATATATATATACACACACACACACACACACACACACACACACATGCTTGTATTATAAATATTTAAATATTTACATATATAGGTATATTTCAATTATATGTTTTGGGGTACATAAAAGTTCAGAATTATCAAATATATTCTTGGTGAAATACACCTTTTATAAACATTAAAAAAAAATAAAAATAAAAAAAATCTGTGCTTCTGTAGGTATAGTGTATTTTAAAGTATTTTTAAAAATAAAAGATTCCCAGAGGGTAAGTGGGTAGAAGGGTGGTAGATGAGGGTAAATGGGGTCAAATATATGGTGATGGAAGGAGAACTGACTCTAAATGGTAAACACAAAATATAAAGATGATGTATTACAGAATTGTACACTTGAAACCTATGTAATCTTACTAACCTTTGTCACGCCAATGAATTGTAAATAGAAATAAATAAATAAATAAAAGATCCCATTATTAATTTCAAAATTTCATGATTTTGAAATGGACTCTAAGTGGGCTATTTTTTAATTCTCTTTTTGGTACTCTTGTCTGAGAGTACTTGACTCTGTGTCAGAGCAGGAACATTGAACTTCCAGAGTGTGTATTGTGATTTGTTTTAAAATGCATAGTTCATAAATAAATGGGGTGGGAGGAGAGACAAATCTTCTCAAGTAAAATATATAGCACTTTCCCCTCATTCTTCACCACCAGGATTAGCTGGACTTAGCGACTCACTTCTGAAAAATAGAGTATGCAAAAGTGAACATGATAATTTTATAGTGAAGAAACCACCTTAGCCAAATGATCAAGGTTAACATCAGCAGTGATGTTATGTGGCCATCAGGTACCCTCTGATATGGTGTAATAAGAGGGGCATGTGACCTCAGTGGTATTCTTTTTATTTTTTTTTTAAGGGCGTGTCACTGGCCCTCATATGTGGGACCCGAACCGGGGCCGCTGGTGTCCTAAGCCAGCGCTTAACCAATGCGCCACTTGGCCAGCCCCAAATCATTTTATTTATTTATTTATTTATTTATTTATTTATTTATTTATTTATTTTTTAGGGCAGTGTCACTGGCTCTCATATGTGGGACTTGAACCGGGGCCACTCACTTCCCAGGCCAGCGCTTAACCACCGCACCACTCGTCCAGCCCCTCAGTGGTATTCTTTAAAAATTAAAGAGCCATAACCCCAGTCTAGTCCTGAGGAAATACATCAGGCAAACCCAAATTAAGAAATGTTCTACAAAATGCTTGACCAGTACTTTCAAAAATATCAATGACATGAAAGACAGGGAAATATTAAGGAACTGTAACAGATTAGAAGAGACTAAGGTGACATGACAATTAAATGCAATGTGAGACCAAACTTGGATCCTGGAGAGAAAAAACACACTAATGGAAAATTTGGTGGAGTCTGAATAAAGTTAGAATATGGTTAACAGTGATGCACCAGTGTTGGTTTCTTAATTTTACAAATGTAGTTTAGTAATGTGATATAACACTAAGGGGTCACTGAAACTAGCTGGTGGGCACACAGAGAGCTCTTTACTATCTTTGAAACGTTTCTGTAAATCTAAAATTATGCCTACTACATAAGCCTACCTATCAAAGACTGAGAGACATAATAGGAGATCTACCTAATACATACAAACAAACACAGAGAGACCACCAAAATGAGGAAACAAAGAAACATATCCCAAATGAAAACTCCAGAAAAAGAACTAAATAAAATGGAGGCAAGCAACCTACCAGAGCAGAGTTCAGAACATTGGTTATACGAATGCTAATGGAACTTAGTGTAAACTTCAACAAAGAGATAGTAAGGGGCCGGCCAAGTGGCTCAGTTGCTTCAGAGCTCGCTCAAGAGTGCGAGCTGAGCTCTGAGCAACAGCAGTTCAATGCCCAGCCCGAGCTGAGCAGCCACTGTGCTGCCAACAGGTGGCAGGATGGCTCAGGTAAAGAAAAAAAAAAGAGGTAATAAGCATAAAAAAGACATAAAAACTATAAAAAATGAGTCGCTCAAAAATAAAGAATACAATAATTGAAATGAATGATACACTAGAAGGAATCAATAGCAGATTAGATGAAGCTGAAGATTAAATCAGCGATTTGGAAAGTAAGGTAGCAGAAAACACCTAATTGGAACAACAAAAAGAAAAAAGAATTTTTAAAATAGTTTAAAAGACCACTGGGACAATATCAAGAATAACAATATTCATGTCATAGTAGGAGTACCAGAAGGAGAAGAAAGAGAGCAAGAGATAAAGAACCTATTTGAAGAAATAATGATTGAAAATTTTCCTAACCTGCTGAAGGAAATAGATATTGAAGCCCAGGAAGTGCAGAGAGTCCCAAACAAGATGAACCCAAAGAAGTCCACACCAAGACACATCATAATTAAAATGGCAAAGGTTGAAGACAAAGAGAGAATCCTAAAAGCAGCAAGAGAAAGGCAACTAGTTATGTACAAAGAAGCTCCCATAAGACTATTAGCTGATTTCTCAACAGAGACTTTGCAGGCCAGAAGGGATTGGTAGGAAATATTCAAAGTTATGAAGAGTAAGAACCTACAAACAAGATTATTCTATCCAGCCAACCTATCATTTAGAATCAAAGGACAGATGAAGAGCTTTCCAGACAAGAAAAAGCCAAACAAGTTCATCACCACCAAACCAGTACTACAAGAAATGTTAAGGGAATTTCTTTAGGAAGAAGGAAAAAAAGATTAAAAATATGAAAAAATAAAGTGTCAATAGCTACATATCTAGCAACAATTACTGTAAATGTAAATGGATTAAATGCTCCAATCAAAAGATAGGGTGGCTGAATGAATAAGAAATGCATATGCATATGCTGTCTACAAGAGACCCACTTCAGATTGAAAGACACAAACATTTTGAATGTAAAGGGGAGGAAAAGATATTTCATACAAGTGCAAATGAAAAAAAAAGCTGGAGTAGCAATACTTATGTCAGACAAAATAGACTATAATAAGAGACAAAGAAGGACAGAGGGGTCAATCCAACAAGAGGATATAAACCTAGTAAATATCTATGCACCCAATATAGGAGCACCTAAATATATACAGCAAATATTGGCCAACATAAAAGAAGAGATAATTAGTAGTACAGTCATAGTAGGGTAATTTAACACCCCATTGACACCAATGGGTTAATCTTACAGACAGAAAATCAACAAGGAAACAGCGGCCTTAGATGACTCACGAGACCAGATGAATTTAATTGTTATTTTTAGAGCATTTCACCCCAAAGAATATACATTCTTTTCAAGTGCCCATGGAACATTTCCCTAGATAGACCACATGCTAGGCCACAAAACAAGTCTCAATAAATTTAAGAAGATTGAAATAATATCAAGCATCTTCTCTGACTACAGTGGTATGAAATTAAAAATCAGTCACAAGAAAAATACTGAAAACACACAAACACATGGAGGTTAATTAACATACTACTAAATAATGTATGGGTCAACAATGAGATCAGGGAAGAAATCAAAAGATACTTTGAGACAAATGATAATGAAAACACAATGATCCCAAATCTTTAAAACACAGTGAAAGAAGTCCTAAGGGAAATTTCATAGCAATACAGGCCTACCTCAAGAAACAAGAAAAATTTCAAATGAACAATCTACACTTACACATAAAGGAACTAGAAGAACAGCAAATAAAGCCCAAAGTGAGTAGAAGGAAGGGAATAATAAAGATCAGAGCAGAAATTTTAAAAAATAGAGTTAAAAAAAACACACACACAAAATAAATCAATGAATCCAAGAGATGGTTCTTTGAAACGACTAACAAAATTGATAAACTTTTAACCAGACTCATCAAGAAGAAAAAACAATGGACCCAAATAAATAAAATCAGAAATGAAATAGGGGAAATAGAAAATGGACACCACAGAAATATACAGGATTATAAGAAAATACTCTGAGCAATTATATTCCAACAAATTGAACTATCTGGGACAACTGGGTGAATTCCTAGAAACATACAATCTTCTAAGACTGAATCAAAAAGAAACAGAAAACCTGAAGTGACCCATTACTACAAATAAAATTGAATTAGTAAACAAAAGCTCCCAACAAATAAGTCCTGAATCAGATGACTTCACAGGTGAATTTTACCAAATATTCAAAGAAGTATTAACACCTATTCTTCTCAAACTATCCTAAAAAATTCAAGAGAAGGGAAGGGTCTCAAGCTCATTTTATGAGGCCTCCATTACCCTGATTTCAACACCTGACAGACATTACAAAAAAATAATAAAACTATAGGCTGATATTCCTGATGAACATAGATGCAAAAATCTTCAACAAAATATTAGCAAACTGAATTTGGCCATCCATTAAAAAGATCATATATCATGAGGAAGTGGAATTTATTCCTGGGATCCAAGTTTGGTTCAATATTTGCAAATCAATTAACATGATACACCACATAAACAAAATGAAAGATAAAAATCATATGATCATATCAATAGATGCAGAAAAAGCATTTGGCAAAATCCAACATCAATTTACTATAAAAACTCTCAGCAAAGCAGGAATAAATAAAGGAAACATATCTCAACATAATAAAGCCCATATATGACAAACCCCCAGCTAACATCATACTAGATGGGGAAAATTTAAAAACATTGTCCTTAAGATCAGGAACAAGACAAGGATGTTCATTTTCACCACTTTTATTCAACATGATATTGGATGTCCTCGCCACATCAATCAAAGAAGAAAAAGAAACAAAAAGCATCCAAGTTGGTGGGGCTGGCCGAGTGGCACGGTGGTTAAGCGCTGGCTTGGGAAGCCGGCGTACCCGGTTCGGGTCCCACATATGAGGGTCAGTGACACTGCCCTCAAAAAAAAAAAAAAAAAAAGCATCCAAGTTGGAAAGAAAGAAGTAAAACTGTTATTACGTGCAAATGATATGATGCTATCTAGAGAGAACTCCAAAGAGTCCACAAAAAAACTATTATAACTGAGCAATGAATTCAGTAAAGTAGCAGGATACAAAATTAATACTCAGCCAGGTGCATATTTATACACCAATAATGAACTATCAGAAAGAGAAATTAAGAAAACAAATCCCGGGCCGGCCGAGTGGCTCAGTTGGTTAAGAGCTCGCTCAAGAGTGCGAGCTGAGCTCTGAGCAACAGCTGTTCGAGGCCAGCCCGAGCTGAGTTGCCGTTAAGCTGCCAACAGGTGGCAGGATGGCTCAGCTAAAAACAAACAAAACAAAACAAAAGAAAACAAATCCCATTTACTTATTTATTTAATTTGTTTATTTTTAAGATTTTATTGGGGAATTGGGAGAGGGGAACAGCGTTGGGGAATCAGGGAAGGGGAACAGACAAGTTGCTGCCCTTTTGTTCCTCAGTCTAGTTGTGGAGGACATCGCTTCACTGGCCCATGTCGGTACTGTCATTGCGCTCTTCCCGGATGAGACACATTGGTTGCTGGCCTCTGGATGGTCGCTCACCGTAGCTATTAGCAGCTCACATTGACTGCCAGCCGCTCACACTGGCTGCCGGTCACTCACTGCAGCCCATGGCAGCCCACTGCAGCAGGGGCTGCAGCCTACACCGTCGCCGGGGCTCGCACAGCCCAGCTCCAGGTGGAGCTGTTGTTAGCTGTAGAGGGCAGTGTCACTGGCCCTCATATGTGGGATCTGAACCCGGGCTGCTGGCGTCCCAAGCCAGCTTTCAACCAATGTGCCACTTGGCCGGCCCACAAATCCCATTTATAATTGCATTAATAAAAATACCTAGGAATAAATTTAACCAAGGAGGTAAAAGACCTGTACTTGGAAAATTATAAGACATTGAAGAAAGAAACTGAAGATAACATGAATAAATGGAAATATATATCACGTTCATGGATAGAAAGAATAAACATAGTTAAAATGTCTATAACTACTCAAAACAATCTATAGATTCAATGCAATCTCTATAAAAATACCAATGGCATTTTTACAGAACTAGAACAAATAATGCTAAAATTTACATGGAACCATAAAAGACCCCGAGAAGCCATGGCAATCCTAAGAAAGAAGAAAAAAGCTGGAAGTATCATGCTACCTGATATCACATTATACTACAAGGCCATAGTAATAAAAAAAAAGTGTGGTACTGACATAACAACAGGCACTTAGATGTTACAGAACAGAGAGCCCAGGAAAAAAATCGATGCCTATATAGTCATTTAATCTATGACAAAGGAGGTAAGAATATACAATGGGGTAAAGACAGCCTATTCAATAAGTGGTACTGGGAAAACTGGATAGATACATGCAAAAAATGAAACCGGGGCGGGTCGAGTAGCATGTTGGTTAAGAGCTGGCTTGGGATGCCAGAGGCTCCGGTTCAGATCCCACATATGAGGGCCAATGACACTGCCCTCTACAGCTAAGGTGGTGAACAACAGCTCCACCTGGAGCTGGGCTGCTGTGAGTCCCCAGGGCAGCATAGCTGCAGCCCCTGCTGCAGTGGGCTGCCATAGGCTACAGTGAGTGGCTGGAAGAGCTCAATGACGATACCAACATAGGCCAGTGAAGCAATGTCCTCCACAACAAGACTGAAGAACAAAAGGACAGCAACTGTCTGTTCCCCTTCCCCAATTCCCCAATGCTGTTCCCCTCCCCCAATTCCCAAATAAAATATTTAAAAAGAAAAATAAATGAAACTGGACCGCCTTCTTACTCCATATACAAGAATAAAGTCAAAATGGATTCAAGACTTACTTAAATGTAAGACTTGAAACCATAAACTCCTAAAAGAAAACATAGATGGTAAACTCTTTGTTAATGCTGCTAGTAACATTTTTTTCTGATATATCGTCTTGGACAAGGGAAACAAAAGAAAAAATAAATAGGATAACATCAAATCAAAAAGTTTTTGCACAGCAGAGGGAAACATCAACAAAACAAAAAGACAATCTACTGAGTGGGACAAGATATTCACCAATAATACATCTGATAAGGGGTTAATATTCAAAATTTATAAATAACTCATACAACTCTAAACCAAGAAAAACAAACAATCCCATTAAAAAATGGGCAAAGGACTAGAATAGACATTTCTCCAAAGAGGACATACAGATGTGCAATAGGCATATGAAAAGATGCTCAATGTCACTAATCATTAGAGAAATACAAATTAAAACCACAATCAGATATTACCTCACACTTGTCAAAATCACTATAGTCAATAAATAAAAAAACAACTAGTGTTGGCAAAGATGTGGAGAAAAGAGAACCCTCGTGTGCTGTTGGTGGGATTGCAAATTGGTGCAGTCACTATGGAAAACTGGAGATTCTTCAAAATATTAAAAATAGAACTAACTTATGACCCAGCAATTTCACTTGTGGGTGTTTATCCAAAGACTCCAAAACACCATAAAAAAGATTTAAGAAACCTAAGTGCCCATCAGTAGACAATTGGATAAAGAAGATATAGTAGATATATACAATTAAGAAACCTAAGTGCCCATCAGTAGACAATTGGATAAAGAAGATATAGTAGATATATACAATGGAATATTACTCAGCTATAAAAAATGAAATTTTACCATTTGTGAAAACATGGATGGCCCTAGAGAACGTTATACCAAGTAATATAAGTCAGACAGAGAAAGACAAATACCATATGATTTCACTTAGATGTGGAATCTAAAGAACAAAACAAACAAACAAACAAACAAAACAAAACAGAAACACTCACATACAGAGAACAAAGTCATGGTTACCAGATAGTAAGGGAGTTGGGGGGCTGGGTAAAAAAGGTGAAGGGATTAAGAAGCACAAATTGGTAGTTATGGAATAGTCATGAGGATGAAAAGTACAGCATGAGGAATATAGTCCATTATATTGTAATAACTATGTACAGTGCCAGGTGGGTACTAGACGAACTAGGTGATCACTTCATAAATTATATAAACGTCTAACCACTATAATGTACACCTAAAACTATATAAAATAACCCTGAATGTCAACTATAATTGAAAAATAAAAATAAATAAAATTATTCCAAAATTAACAATTTATTTAAAAAATGTATGTCTGTGTTTTCTCTTTTCAAGATTATGAGCCAGTGAAATTAAGACTTTGTTTAGCCTCATTATCTTTTTTTAAAAGATTTTATTGGGGAATTAGGGGAGGAGAAAAGCATTGGGGAATCGGGGAAAGGGAACAGACAAGTTGCTGTCCTTTTGTTCTTCAGTCTTAGTTGTGGAGGATGTCGCTTCATTGGCCCATGTTGGTATCATCATTGCACTCTTCCCGGGTGAGACAGTTGCTCACTGGCCATTGGACAGCCGCTCACAGCTGGTCAAGGTGGCTCACAGTGGCTCACGGCAGCTCATGAAAGCACATGCCAGCTGCTGGCCAGCCCCACTGCAGCCCCACTGCAGCCTACGCCATTGTCGGTGACTCACGGCAGCCCAGCTCCAGGTTGAGCTGTTGTTCACCATCTTAGCTGTAGAGGGCGTAGCATCACTGGTCCTCATGTGGGATCCGAACCAGGGCCCTGATGCTCAGAGCTGGCATCCCAAGCCAACTCAACCAACGCGCCCCTCGGCCGACCTTAGCCTCATTATCTTTTTCAAGAGCCTTTCACAACAGAATGAAAAACCTGCTATTGCTTCTGCAAAACATAGTTCTCATTTCTCCAGTCATTCTGACAACAAGAAACATGATGGGAAGACGACATCAACATCCAGAGCAATAATGAGGGAGTGTGCGCATCCTGGAAGATCACTATATCTGATCTCCCTGGCTATTGGGGTGCAGGGGGCATAACCATAGCTGCAGCTGCTGCTTTCTAAGGTGGTGACCAAGGGGGTTTCTCTGGCTCTCCAGCTGCCACCATCTCTCCCAGTGAGATGGAAGGAGTATCTTCCTCAATGGCATTTTTTGTCTTTTAGAACAATGATTTTAGTTATTTGAACACTATTGAAATGATAAAGATACTGTAAACAACAAAGAATCAATAACTTATTTCAAAGGGTTTCAATCCACAAATGACAGAAGGAAACACAGACGGGTCTTTATCACTGGGCTAAATTTCCAGACCTATAGTTTAAAGGTTGGCCTCCATTTACACCTATGGGAGACTTTGTGGGGGGTTTTGAGTAGGTGAAAAGATTTTGCTTCTCTTCTCTCCATCGTGCAGGAGAATGAGGAGCTTGCTAAGGCCTGTCTCCTTCCCCCAGTTTATACATCGAAGCCCTAACCTCTATGACTGTATTGGAGATGGGGCTCTCCAGGAGGTGATTTTTGTTAAGTGAGGTTCTTAGGTGGGAGAGCTGATATGATAGAACTGGTACCTCTATAAGAAGAGAAAGAGACACCAGAACTTTCTCTCCACCATGTGAGGACACAGTGAGAACGTGGCCGTCTATGAGCCAGAAAAAGAGGCCTTGCCAGAACCTGACCCACTGGACCTTCCTCTGGGACGTCTCAGCTGTCAGAACTGTGAAAAACAAATTTCACTGGTTAAGCCACTCAGTCATGGTGTTTTGTTATGGAAGCCTCAGCAGCCTAATACAGACCTTTTTCTCTATTCTACATTTCCTATTTTCATGAGAAAGGAAGAATGTTATAGGTAAAACTCAGTCAGAATTAAGGTCATTATAAACAAAGAGACTTCAAACAATTTTAATCCCAATAGTGGCTGCTGAGAAAGGGACCCGAATTATTGAGCAGGAGGGAGAAAGAGAATACATTACCTTTCCTGGACTGCTCTCAAACTCCTAAGCACAAAGCCAAGTTTAGCTGGCCAGAACCCTAATTTACTGAAATAATAATTAATAATAATAATAATAACTGGTGTTTGAAATTTTCCCCACTTTTTTTGCCCCTACTAATTGAGTGACCTGGAGTTTCTCCCTGGGTCCTTTGAAAGCATCTAAAAGTGAACTTACAAAATTTCCCCAGGCATTTTCCCACTACAGAGGTCTCTCAAGGCTCTTGTGGAGAACTATGTGAGGTAACGGGTGCAGAAGTGTTTTGTAAAATACAAAGCATTCCATGCATGCAAGCTATTATTGGAAGAAAGCAGAAGGAAGAATTTCAATCCCAAGATCCCCTGAAAAATGTGTGAGAGGTGGCCCCATTTAGATTGCCATCCTTAACGTGAATTTACAGACCATTTAGCAATTTCTCCAAGCGTTCACACCGGTTCCCTGGGTGACACCCTTTCCCTGAGCTGGGAGAGCAGGGAGAGGCAGGCTGACTCTCCCAAGCCTGGCCGGGTGGACAGCAGCAGTGCCTGCAGAGGAAGGGGCTTGGTTGCTAGGAGACAAGCAAAAGTGGGCAGCCAGCTCCCAAGCAGGTTGGAATCTAGGGAAAGGATTTTAAAAGCCTATTTCCGTCTGCTTCTGCTAGAATTGAAATTCTTTTTAGGGTCCAGCCACCAGTGATACAATCTGCTTATGTTACTGGTATTGAGAGGCCCTTGAAAGGGATCTATTTGGCTATTTTTTATGTCTCCTTCCCATAGTGCCTAAAAAGCAGGCACTTTTTAAAAAGGGGGTGAGGGGAGTTGATGGAGTCCATAGCAGAGGCAGAGAAGTGACAGCAAGAATTAACCCAAGCACATCAGATCATGGCCCTTAGACCCCAAAGAGGAAATAATTGTGCTGAAGCTATGTTAAATCACAGTGCACTTTCCATTGCTTCCAAGTACACCAAGGCAAGCAGCTACACAGCAATGAGAGTGCTTGTCAAGTCCCTGAGAGGTGTATCAAGAGGGCCTTTTCCTCTGGAGTTTATCTTCACAGAAACAGCCTGACATGGGCTCCTGGGCTAATTGGATGAGGTTGACAGTGCATTTCAGTTTTCCCTTTGAGGATTATGGAAAAAACTGTGATTTTCAAATGAGAATTGTTTGTTTGGTTTCATTTGGTTTTCTCAACGCATGCAACATGCTTAAGAAATCAAATGCTTTTTTGAACCCTGTGAGCTTTCAGCAAGATACACTGACGTGAACAACTGCCTAGAACAGAGTATTGAACTCAGGAGAAATCAACTGGAAAAACAGTGGACTAATAGGCACATTTAGAGTCATTTATGGGCTGGGGCTTGACAGTCTTGGTGCCTTGTTACTGCTGGATCATTGAGAGCCAAGCAGCAGTGCTGGTTCATCAGGAAGAAAGAAGCTCTCAGGTTGTATGAAAACAAACCATTTCTGAAGAGGTCCCAGGACCCTCAGCAGAAGGCTTTATTTGGTGAAAGCATGATGCTAATCACAAAATGCAAGAACAGTTTCAGTATTTACAGGGACACTCTGGCTTCCATCCTGCTTTTGCAGGCAGTTGGGGTGGGTGAGGGGACTCCGGGGGAACAGTGATTGAGAAAAGAAAGATGTGGAAGAATCGAGATATGCATAGGCCAGTGCCTGTTTAATGGAGGTGAAGATGAGGGCAGGCCTGAAATCTGAGCACAGTGCATTGGGAAAGACTGAAAACTCTTCATTGGCTAATAGGAGATGTGTGAGGTACCCAGGGATGGGCTGAGGGGACCTGCAGCAAGGTGGGGAGATGAAAGCCACAATACCCCACACATAAATGAGAGACCACTGAATCTCATATGTGCATCTGAGTCTAACTCACAGAATGGAGTGGGTAAGCTCTAGAGCCAACCCCCCTAATTTCTCCCCTGTATAAAGTGGAAAACCGTACTTTGTATGTGGAGGCTATTTGGCTGATCACAGACTTTGGAGTTGCACAGGCCTGGGTTCAGATCCTGTCTTTCCATTTACCAGCGAGAGATCTTGAGCAAGACACTTAATTTTCTGAGTCTCAGCTTCCTCATCTGTAACACAAGGGAGGTGTCGCCTTCCTCCACGGAGACAGGCTTTTGGAAAAGCCCAGTGACTCTGCGTTCCCACTCCAGCTTCAAATGCCCAGGAGTGGGGGTCTGGTTGGGGACTGCGATGGAAGGGGCAGAGCCCTGTGACTTGTGGCTTTCCCTAGAACCACAGAGTGTGAGGGAGGGGCATTTCTCCAAAGGGAAAGATGCTTGGCAAACAAGGACATGATCCAAATACAGCTTGAAAAGAAGCTTTAGGCTACTTAGATTGAAGACCAGGTGTAACTGTACTTCTTAGGAAATTTATGATAAAGTGGTGGTGGCTTTGCAACTTCAAAGAATGTCACTGTAGGATTCAGGTCATCCTGCAAGATTGAGGAGACCCAGGGATATGTCATCTGATGGTTCTCAGGTTTTCTTAGAGCCAGCTTAAATCCTTAAATACCCTTGGGTGATAAAGGGCAAACTTAATGTCCTGTGCTGGACAGTGAGACCCACTGAGCCAGGTTTCTCTGGGAGATGGGTTCTCCCCTTTCTCCATGAATGAACGCAGTTCTTTGGGCCTGGCTTTGGGAACACTAGGCCCGTTGGCCAAATGGATGACTATGAGCAGGTATGAGCTCTCAGCAAAGGCTGCATTCTGGCCTGGTTAGCAGGTGGGACCTCAGCTCACTTGTTTTTTTGTTTTGTTGTTTTCCTTTCAAACAGCACCAGGACCCCAGCAGGAGCAGCAAAGTTTGGGCCAGATGGGGCCGAGCCTGGCACGAGGGTTTCCTTTAAAGCCAAAGAAGGGGGTAGCTCCTTGGCTTTCTGTTCCCCAGGGGCAGAATGTGTACTCCTGGGTCCTCTGAGCACCAGAAGGAGAGCAGGCTAGGAGGTCCCCCTAGAGAGAAGGCAGCTGCCTGCCCAGGTGCAGGTTACTACGGCAGCAGTCCAAGTCTTTCTGGCTCAAGCTTCTCTGCCTAGTCATAACTAGCCATGTGATTAGTGGCTGGAGGTGCTTCTGGAAAGAGTCTCATTTGTCCATTTATCTCCCCCTTCCCCAGCATGGGTCTGACTAAGTCTTGTTATGCTAAGGGAGCAGATTGCCAAATAAATGATCTATGCCTACACAGATAATGTAGGCATTATCTAGCTGCACATGAGGATGACACACTCTTATCCTCCTCAGGCAGGTGGAAACCCAGAAAGGCCACTGTGGTGGTTAATTTTATGTGTCAACTTGACTGGTTATGGGGTGCCCAGATTAAACATTATTTCTAGGTGTGTCTATGAAGGTGTTTCTGGTAGAGATTGACATGTGAATCAATGGACTCAGTAAAGTAGATTGCTCTCCCTCCCTCCACCCAATGGGAGTGAGCGTCATCCAGGCCATGAAGGGCCTGGATAGAACAAAAGGCAGAGGAAGAAGGAATTGGCCCCTTTTATCCTGACCCATTGCTGGAGCTGGGACATCTCACCTCACCTCTTGCCCACCGGCTGGGATTTATGCCTGGGATTATGCCGTGGCCCCGCTGGTTCTCAGACCCTTGGACTTGCACTGAATTTACACCACTGGCTTTCCTCACCTCCAGCTTGCAGATGGCAGCTCGTGGGACTTCTCAGATTCCATATTCAGGTGAGCCAGTTTCTCATTTTACACACACACACACACACACACACACACACACACACACAGAGAGTTGATTCTTGAACAGTGTGGGGGTTAGTGCTGCTGACATAGTATAAATTCCACATATAATTTTAGCTAGCCCTCTGTATATACGGATTTCCAGACACGATTGAAAATACTGTTTTCCATTCACAGTTGGTTGAATCGTGGATGTGAAACCTGAGAGTACTTACAGAAAAAACTCTGTATATAAGTAGACCTGTGCAGTTTACACCCGTGTTGTTCAAGAATCAACTGTAAATCTGTTCTGATAGATACTACAGACTTCTGTTCTGTTTCTCTGGAGGACCCTGACTAACACAGTCATTCTCTCACTTACCCTGAGAATTGCAAAACGTGTAGGGCTGTAAGTCTTCCAACTGCGTCAGAAGCTACACCTCTGCAATCCTTAAAAGCTAAAGCCTCCTCCCTGTGCTAAGTTTGTCACACCGTCATGCTCAAGGTGCTGTGTGCAGACTTGTGCCTATGTTGCAGACTGATCAGGTAGGGGCTACCTCAGAGGAGCAAATGGGTGGAGAAGTGCTGGGTGGAGAGTACTAGAGGCCAAATCAAGTGTGACCTGGAAAGCAAGTCATGATATTCACAAGCTAAAAAGAGAAAATTTGAAAGCAGAATGAGGGAGTTGAACTGAAGTCAGAAATAAAGAGAATTAAATGGTTTATGAAATAACATTAATGGAGAATGAGTCTAGCATGGGTAACAAAGAAACAAAGAAAGAGGTGCCATTTTGCCAGGGCATGTGTGTGTGATTTTAGTCGAGTCAAACCAGGTGAGACAGCAATGTGAAACTAGTTCCAAGCTGGAGGGCCCAGGTGAGATTGGGAAGGGAGGGCACAGTCCTGGTTTCAGATCCCAGAGGCTGAGACCTGGGCAGATGCTGGGAGAAGGAGCACCTGAAGTGCTGCCAGCAGCTGGCAGCCACGTGGGTTCTCAGTCGGTGCTACAGGAGGCCAAGAATACCTGCCACACCTGAGTTATCTTCTAAGGAAAGTAGCCCAAACCAGTTCTTTCCTGTGTCATTTGTTAGTGCTTATGCCATATTTTAAGCGAAACCAGCTAATTCCATTGCCATTACTGGCTTCACCAAACACTGATACCAAGCCAAAGGCAGCCACCCATGAGCTAGACAGGGCTGCCTCTGAGGTAACATGGCATAAAATTTGCCCAGTGAAGGCACTTCATATCAGAAGGTGGCAAACCTACTTGTTATAGGCTGATTTGTATTCACACCCCCGATGGATATGTTGAAGCCTTAACCCCTAGTGTCTCAAAATGTGACTGTATTTGGAGGTTAACACTTGAAAGAGGTGATCAAGTTAAAATGAGGCAATTAGCGTGGACCCTAATCCAATCTGACTGGTGTTCTTACAAGAAGAAATTTAGATACACAGAGAGACACCATGTGGACACACACAGAGGAAAGGCCATGTGAGGACACAGCGAGAGGCGGCATCTACTAGCCAAGGAGAGAGGCTCCAGAAGAAACCAAAACTGTTGACACCTTAATCTTGGACTTCTAACCTCCAGAACTATGAGGAAACAAAGTCTAATTGCTTAAGTCACCCAATTCTGTGGTATTTTGTTATGGCAGCCCTAGCACACTAATTACACACCCAATTCAGTTTTCCCTTCTGGGGAAACTAAGTGCAAGGTTAGGACCATTCATAGTCCAGTTGGAGGTTCTGGAATATACTGGAGAGTCCAGCTGAGAAGACAATGTTTGCTCTGACCCCACATTCTTAACTCTCCTGGCAATCAATCACCATCAAAGATTAGGTGCGTTGGTTCTCCTGTTCAAAACCTTACAGAGCCAGGTTTAATATACAGGAAGCTTCTGAGTGGCAAGGCCAAGGCTGTGGGTAATGGGCTTGGTGTGAGCACCTAGGCTGGGCTGGGCTGGGCTGGGCTGGGCTGGGCTGGGCTGGACTGGGCTGGGCTGGGCTGGGCTGGGCTGGACAGGGCTGGGCTGGGCTGGGCTGGCCTGAGCTGGGCTGGGCTGGGCAGGGCAGAGCTGGGCTGGGCTGGGCAGGGTGGGGCTGGGCTTGGTGTGAGCACCTAGGCTGGGCTGGGCTGGGCTGGACACAGCTGGGCTGGACTGGGCTGGGCTGGGCTGGGCTGGGCAGGGCTGGGCTGGGCTGGACAGAGCTGGGCTGGGCTGGGCTGGGCTGGGCTGGGCTGGACAGAGCTGGGCTGGGCTGGGCTGGGCTGGGCTGGACAGAGCTGGTCTGGGCTGGTCTGGGCTGGGCTGGGCTGGGCTGGGTAGGGCTGGGCTGGGCTGGGCTGGGCTGGGCTGGGCTGGGCTGGGCAGGGCAGGGCTGGGCTGGGCTGGGCTGGGCTGGGCTGGGCTGGGCTGTGCAGAGCTGGGCTGGGCCAGGCAGAAGCAGACAAAATCCCAGGCCATGACCAGGGAGATGAGGCACTCTGTGAAATAGAAAGAAGAGAAGGTGAAAGACTGAAAATGTACATTCATATTTATAAAAAACACTAAGATGTTGATGGGGCTCTAATTAGACTTGCACACTGGTAGCAAGTGCTGTGTCCAAAGCAGCACTGAGCCAGTGGTTTGGCCCACAGAAAGTGGGTATTAGAGACTTGGAGACCACGGGGGGCCTAGGAGAGTTCCTGGGTGGAATTTCTACATTGGCAAGAGGTGGACAGCTCCTGGTGAGGACAGGGCGTGCCCCGGTGGGGTTTTAGATTTCAGCTCTTAAGGCTAAACATCGCCTATTTGCTTCCCCCTTCTTCTCACAGAAAAAATAAAATTAGATTTCTTTCCCTATAATTGGCTCACAAGACAGTTACGCCAGCTATAATATTTGCACATACTTGTTTTTCCTTCTTTCCTATAATGTTGTCTATAAGTATATTTTAAAACTATTTGGGGGAATATTGACATTTTGTTATTTGACAAAACTTTGGATTTTTCTGGAGAGGTGGGAACCCAGGGAAAAGGAGATAAATCCCAGTTCCCCTTTCACATGAATCCTGGCAACTGTGTAAAGTCGTTTAAGAGCATGGGGAACCACCAGGTAGGATGCAGAAAAGGCTCCTTGAGTCCTCAAGGCTCCACACCACCTGCAGTTTTGCTTCGCTCTCCTTTGACTTAATTTGATTTTCTTGCTTTGTGCAGTACGAGGAGGGACCAGCATAAGAACAGCACAGGGCCTGAGGAGGGGCACGCTGGACTGAACACGAGGACCAGGAGGGCCAGCTCCTTTACTCCCTGTGCAGCATGTCCTTCCCCTTCTCTTCCCTCATCCCTTGGTGAATCGGCCGGTGCTTTGGGGAGGCAAATGATAGAGTGTAAGAGTGAAGCTGGCTTGCAAAGAACTGTGAGAGTCTGAGTTTAATGGTGACCCAGAAAAGAGTAGAACTCTTGCCAACAGCTAAATTTATTTTTGTTCTGCCTTCCAGAAAGTAAAATCTCTGGAAATTGCCAGTGGTCCTGTGGACAAGAGGCATCCAGTAGGCAATCAGCCTTGCACAAGTTGGGCTGAGGTGGGCAAGCATCTGAGGACCTGAGAAGAGGGGGAGGCTGCAGGGAATAGAGTCCCCCCAGAATTGATGAGCGTGTGACATTGAGTTCCTTGACACATTTTGTAAGATCATATCCCTAGCGTCTTCCCTGGGAAGGAAAACAAATATAATCCTTCTTGTTTGTGGGAATTCCCAAGGGGTTGTTTGTTTTGGTGGTAAGGAAACACTTGGATATGTAAATAGGCTTCATAGCAGAATAGAGATCTTCAATAAGGGAACTTTAACTCTCACATCTGATTAGTTTAGACATTTCCTCTGCTTACAGAGAGATAGGTAGGTTAGCAGATGATCTCTCTGGAATTCTTTCAGATCTATGAAAATACTAGATTTTCTCTGGGTTGGGTAATATTCCAACTGAACTACTTGAATTTATGATCAAGGGAACAAGTGACAAGTATCTTTGTGTTGTATGTTCTGCATATGTACGCATGTTAGGTGTGCACTGTGCCATAAATCTGCTTGCCTACACATTTAGTTTTCACTCTGGTGCAACACTGGGACCATGCATGTCAAATAACCTAAAGAAAGAAAGTTTTTAAGATTTGCATGTGTTTTTTACAGCTATAGAAGAATGGCCTCTTTAAAAATGCTACCTCCTTTAGCACCAATTTATTTGAGGGGTTCCTAATGGGCTGTACCGGTTCTGTGTGTCACAAGGGTATGTGACAGGCTGAGTTTAGGGCTGTTTAAGTCAGGTTGTAAGAGGAGTGTTGGGGAAGCTGCAGTTTCATGGGAGCAGTCATCAAAATCCAGAAGGCAGCACATCACACTTGGGCACCAGAAGCCAGGAGACACGGAGCCCATCTGCCCTGATGCCACCACAGCTGCTCTGTCTCCTTTGTGAGAACTAGATGTCACATTGGAGGGACACAGCTGAAAGCACCCTGTCCACTTGCCCTAAGCTTTCAAGAGCATATAAAACACAGGAAATTAGCAAGAGGCAGTATATGCAGAAACTGGCAGGAGGACAGCCA
The DNA here is from genome assembly GCA_033961575.1 of Aselliscus stoliczkanus. Classification (NCBI taxonomy): domain Eukaryota; kingdom Metazoa; phylum Chordata; class Mammalia; order Chiroptera; family Hipposideridae; genus Aselliscus; species Aselliscus stoliczkanus. The sequence goes on along the minus strand of CM066732.1, from coordinate 59,909,949 downwards.
TGCGAGGGTCAGAACAGAAAAAAAAACAGAAGGCCCAGCGTGGGGGAAGGACATGGAAGTGTTTGCACAACAAAGAAATCAGTGAGGTAAAAAGGTGAGGTGTGTACAAATCACAAAGGCAGAGAAAGAAGAGAACAACGTCATTCCAGCAGGCTGGCACCATACAAAGAGTCCGAGAATTGCACCCTAAGTGATTGGCCTCTGCTCACCAATCACCGGCTGTTTCATCTTGGGAAAGTTACTCTACCTCTTTCCACCAGCAGTTCCTCAGCAGGAAAAAGAAGAGAGGGAAAGAGAAAAGCAACCAACCCTGAGCACTTTCATGAGCAAACGCTTTACATAAGTTCAACCTCATGAAGGAGATATTATTGTCCCCATTTTACAGATGAGAACTTGGAGGCTTAAAGAAAAGGGCAACTTTCCCAAGGAAGCTTAGAAATTAAATGCTCTCCCCAAGTTCTCTCCAAGTGGATACTATGTCCCTGAGTGGGAATTTGAATCTAGTTCTATATGGTCCAGGTCTGGGCTCGTGCCACTATAAAACAACTCCCCTCCCTATGTCATGGAAAGGAGAGTTTAAAGGGCATAGTGTATGTGAAGGCATTTCGACAACTGTGAAAAGCTACATAGATGTAAAGAATTCATATTATTTACAGTCAAATCTCTCTAGAGAAGTCTATGATGAGATTGGAAAATTATAGTTCAGAGAAATGTTCTCGCTTGCAAAGTCAATGACATTCCTTCCCAGATCACCCAACAGTAATAAAGCGAGTTAATGACTGAATAAAGCTTTTAGTGGTGGGTTGGGCTAGATGACCTCTAAGGTCCTGCCAAGTCAGTATTTCTGAGAATCAGGGATTTTATCAAAGCACTGGGAATGTAGCCCTGTGCTGAATCTGACCCCAGAGAAAACTGGAAGTCAGCAAAATGTTTCCTTTTTGTCTCTTATTTCATTTCTCTGTTTTCCCCTCACTTTCAACCCTTCTGCCAGGCAGTCATCAGTTTCAAGGCTATCCTTAGGTTTTGTGAGCCACAGAGAAAAAGGAATTTGACAAATGAATTCAGACCAAGAGAGAGAAAGGTCACATATGACTATTGGATCTGGCACGGAGGGCTGTGTGATCTGGGAGTTTGTCGTTTAACCTCACTGGACCCCAGATTCCTCATCAATAAGATGAGAAAACCCACTTTCAGAGACCATTGTGGGAATTAACCAATGTGACACGTAATGTGCCTAGCATGCATCCTGAATGCTTTAAGTAGTAGCTCCCTTCAATCTTCTGGGTGCAGTGACTGTTAGCAAAGTATGATAATCCTCCAAGAAATGTCTGCATATTTTAAAAAGGATTCCTAGAGAAGGCAATTCAGTACAGAGAAATAACCAGTCCAGCGATGGATTTTTTTCCTGCAGCCAGACATCTGGGTAGAAGAGATAAATTGGAGGTAGGGAGAAGGGAATACGGGTAGATGGGACTTCCCTGGACTTATCCCAGTATACTCCGTAATGCATGCCACTCTATAGCATATAAGACCAATGTAGGTGAGACACTGTGACAATATTTCTTTTTTTGACTTGATTAAAGTCCAATTACTAAAACTACTTTTTCTTACACCAGAGTTGTTTAAAGAACGGTTGTTGCATGTGGACAATCAGGTAAGCCTGGAACATTGTTGGTCTTTTACATAAAGAAATCATTCTAAGGATCCCGAGGCTCTTTGTCTAGAACTGGACAATCCATGGTTACAGCTAATTACTGACAGGCTTACCAAACACTGATTTGGGCAGAGGAGAAGTTTGGGGATGAAGGCATCTCAGTCCTTCCTTCCAGGAGGATACTACCCAGAAATAAATGGACAGTCTGACTGTGGAAGCCTGACTTTCTTTGGATTCCAGTAATCTTTTATGTACTGTATTTAATTTTAATAAGCTGGCGCTGTCAAAGAAACTGAGACTTTCTTCTCACAGCTATAAAGCTCAAGGATTTTCTCTATTTTGTTTACTGCTATATATCTGGTGTCCAAAAGAGTGCCAGGAAACAAACATTTGTAAAACAAATGAATTGTAAAGGTGATACTGACAAGAAGTCATTCTTCAGATCCACAAGCAAGATGCATTTTAGCAGACGGTTGACTAACAAAATCTTAGAAATATAGTCGATGGGGCATGATTTCTTCTTCTTTTTTTTTCCTCTAAGCTTAGGGATACTTAAATGTTATTGCTAAGAACTCATGTGTGAGACACAGAGTCTTCTATTATAGCCTTTGTCTTTTTGCTAATAAACAGTAAATAATTCCTTGGAAACATCTGCCCTTTATGGGTAATTGGAGAAATGTTTACTTGGGTGATAGGATGAGAAAGACGTGAACTTTTTTAACTTTTGTTCAATTGGTAGGTGAGGAAGAAAAGGAAAAAAATATAAACTAGAGAAGATAATTTTCTGGCAAGCTTTCAAAAAAAAAAAAACCATTACAGTTTAATATAGTCCCAAAGCTTTGTAGTTTCCAGCTCTTTTTGGCAAAAATGCTCTTAGTTCAAAACAGAGGAAATTATTAAAAGAACTCACAAGGGTCTCTTAGATATCAAATAGCACTTTAAAAACTACATTATTAAGTGAAAAGGAATGAAAATCATGATTAAATGTCCTTTGGAACCCAGCTATACTCTCAAGATTAGGAGACAAATTCCAGGGAGACCACATTTTGCATTCTGTTGAAAACCAAGCACTGGAAAATATTTCTAAGCAGCTGGTTGAATACATAATGCTACTATCTCTATATCTCCCTAACATACATATTTTGTCTTGAAAAATCAGAGAGCAAGATACTGTACATTTTTTTTGTTTGTTTTTTGTTGTTGTTTTTTGAGGGCAGTGTCACTGGCCCTCACATGTGGGACTGAACCAGAGCCGCTGGCTTCCCAAGCAAGCGCTTAACCACAGCGCCACTTGGCTGGCCCGATACTGTACATTTTTTAATTAACTGGGGAGGAGGTTCAGCACTCAACAATAATAATTTAGGTTTCTAGGTTTTTTCCTATAAAAATACCATATCTGCATTTGGGGTGGGGCTCAGGAGGAAGAGGGGGCAACGTAAAAATTGATTTAAATAATTCATTTGCCTATTTCAAATGTTTTGCATTTATCACTTGTGTAGCATTACATATACGCATATTTTAGAAATAGTTCTTTTACCTCGTAACTATTTAGAAATATGTGCCTCCTTTAAATTTTTTTTTTTTAAACTAGACAAGATGTTAAAATACCAGATTGTCTGGTTCAATACCAGATGCCTGGCAAACCTATTATAACTTTGTCAGTTCATATAGCTCTTTCCCTGGAAACTTTGAATTTGTTTTGTGCCACCTTAGTGACTGCAGGGTTGGGAGGGTGGGAGACGCTGACCAAGAAGGTCCCAGGCAGGGGCCCTTCTGCAGCTGTGATGAGGCAAAGCCACCAAAGCCAAAAGAGGGAAGCCCTAAAGCACAGCTAACCTGATAGTGAGGGCAGAGGCGAGGTCCTGATTCTGAGGGTCGGCACCCTAAAGGCAGTGCCAGGTCCAAATGGGCATCTGTCAAACCGGCAAGGTGGTCACAAATGTTAAACTCAATCGGGAAGAGAAGGAGCATAGGCCAAGAACATTCCAGAGAGGAGCTGTGATCAACTGTCTCCTGCTTTTGTCCAGGCTCTGAGTCCACTAGTGGCCCAACCCTCAGAGTTAAGGGTATTGGTGGAAGGGGAACACATTTGTAAATTTTCTGTATGTGCTATGTTAAGATCCACTTAAGTACAGTGATTTGGTGTCACCAACTCACCACTCCCTGTGAGTATCCAGGCAGGATGGCAGCTGCGAGGTTTATCACCTGAAGTGGAGTGGTGCCTCGGTTCTTGTCCTGAGGAGAGGGCTGAGTCTGGTTGAAAAAGTATGTCCAAAACAGGTCATCTGAGCAAGGGAGGGCTAAGGGGAGCCTTGGGTGCCGGGAGGCAGACAGTGATGGAGGTCAAACAGGAGACAGGAGTAGGGAGTAGCAGGTTGAATTAGCAAAGTAGAATGTAGCCTGGGTGAATTTTGAAAACTGGGCCAGAGCTGGTACAAGGAGGTGAAAGAGGTTGTAACAAGATTTCCTATGGGGGAGAATACTGGATGCTGTTCAGTGTCTCTTGGGGTCCGGGTAAGATCCCCTGCTACCTCAGAGGGTGGACTTACATAATAATAGGTAGCTACTAACTACCCTTCCAAAGAGGGTGATAAGTCTACTATTGCTAAGGTTTTACTGAGGGAACTATGCAAACTTGGGGGCGGAGCTGAATTCAGAACCCTGTGGATGAAAGAAGGGTAGTGCAGACCTGCTAATGAGAGGAACACACGCTCATGCTAATAGTGCTGTTCAGGGTGGCTCCGGGTGGTATGGGTGTTAACTCTCCTCCATCCCTTCCCTCCATCCAGTGAGAGTTTCAGCAAAGGCTATATTAATTACTGATGTGTTGGTGCTAGTGGATGGGGTGGGAGCATAAAACAGTTTCGCGGCTGTATTAGAGCAGTGTGTGGTAGAAACAGCACACTGACAGAGCAGACAGCCCCTCTTAGCCCTGTTCCTTGGGTGAGATTGGAATGGGGTTTCCATCTGCTTTCTGGGTGGAAAGTCCAAATGTTCTCTAGCATGAAGTGGAAGATGAGGTCTCACAACCACTTTTCTGGCCTATATCCCTCTTAGCAGTCCAGGCAGCAGGCTAGCTGAGGGTCACTGGGAATTCAGCAACTTTTCCATGGGAGAATCAGGGTCCTCGCTTTGATTTACTGGGGGCATCTTTGGATGTTGGTGAGCTGAATGTGGAGTTGCAAATGAGGTGAACGTGCTAGAGAGAGGCAACTGGTGCTTTTAAAAGTATGTATTGGATGACTTTTATTACCTCAACGGGCTCACAGTAGGCTCCTTTGATTATCAGCTTGGGCCATCCAAATATGGTGTTTTTTGCTGTAATGAGAATATAATCCCTTCTGGACAAAGAGGAAAACATGGTGATAATAACTTCCAGACTAAAGTGGAGTGAGAAAAGCAATAGTCCTTATTAAGAAGTAGATGCTCCAATGTTAGTGAAGTGGTTTTTTTGTGCCATTAAGTTGTGTTTAGCAATCAGGGATAGAACACATTTATCCCTCCCCCACAGCCTTCTCCGCAGTCCATGCAAAACAAATTGGAGTGAAACAACACCATCTGCTCATTTCACACTTAGTGAAGAAGCACGTCAACTCCTTCTCAAGGTTAGGAAGTCCAAACTCAAAAAGACACTCTTTTGGTTATGCAGTTAAAAGAAAAAATGCCTCCTGAAAGCAGAAACTCCATAAGCTTGGAAGAGTCCAATATTTCTCAAAACATCGCAAGACTAAACTGATTAATGAAAAGCCAAGGACTTTCTTTGGGGTGTCACATAGGGCTTTATTTAGTGGCAGAAAGTCCTGTTTCATTAGCCAGTTGAATTTTCATGATTTTGGACTCCTGATTTCGAAGAGAAGAATAGCAGTAGAAAAAGACCACCATAATCGCCATAGTTCTTGCATCTCAGTACTGAGAGGAAGACAATGAAGTAAAAAGATAAGTCTCACTCAATCTGAGAGTGCTATTTTGTTGTGATATTTTTCTTTGCTGTAGCAACCACTTTTTTTTCAATCACTCACACACACACTCAAACCCCTAATTAAACTCCATTATTCTATTCAGACATAATGCTTTGAACTAGAGAGGAAACTCAGCCATTTGATTCTATGTACCTCTATTTACTTCACTCAGCCAAGTTATGGGTTCAGAAGTAAAGATAAGGAAGGGTTCTTACTAATTCCCATGAATACCTCCAGAGATTAGAAGAATGGCAGTCCCGTGGCTTTGGCAGCAAATCTTAAGCTCCACACAGTTCTAACTAGCCACCCATTAAATAATGCTACTCCCAGAGGACCCCAGGAACAGAAAGTAGCTGGACTTGTCTTAGAGATCAGGCACTTGTAGTATACAAGTGTATATTATTAGAAGAATCAAGTCCAATGCTACATACAACATGCCTCACTGGTATGTGTGTTGGTAACTGATGATCTCCTGGGAGAAATAGGAGATTAATATAAAAGAATAAATTGTGACATGCTAAGTGCCAAATGAGTGTACATTATGTAAAATTGTACCTCTTTTTATTCATAAAGCTCTAGTACTAGAGTTTTGAGATTTGGTGAACAGACCACATTAACTTGAATGCGTTCATCCATTCAGCCATCTGTCAGAGTGTCCATCTGCCCAACAAAGGTTACTCCCATCTTCCGGCACCAGCCCTCAGGATTACCAAGACAAATAAGGTGTGGTCCCTCCTTAGTGGGAGAGGCAGGCCTGCAATCATAATATGGCAATGAGTGCAGTCACAGAAATGTGTTCAAGGTGGACAGGTAACCAAAAAGGAGGAAGCGGTTGCCTCTAGGAGGGTACGATTGCAGGGGTCTGGGGTTCTTGGCGGGAAAAGAGTTGCTATATGAAAGAGGAGTTGGAATTTATCAGGCATGTGCATTGTAATCACAGAGCACAGCTCGAGCAAAGGCTTGGAGGCATGAAAAAGCATGGGGTATACAAAGAGCTAGAAGCCCTGAGACACTGCTGCTGGGTTTGTTTGGCAGTATTAGAGATGAGTCTGGAAAAGTGGACACAGGCTTGAGTAAGACAGGTGTTACCGTCCATGTTTAGACATTTCCCTGTAGACAATGGGCATCAGTAGTGGGATTTCAGGACGATGTGTTTAGAATCATCTATATGCTGGCTCTAAGGAAAATGGATAGGAGGAGAGGAAGAACAGGACATGAAACCCAAGAGAGGGGCAAAATGTCACTGTTTATACCATGCCTTTTTAAAGCTTTGATCCTATTTCAGCCTTTGTATTTCTAGGCTGAGAAATGCTAGTGTTAGTCAAAAGCATAGATCTCATAGAAATTGACAATATTTTTATACAGCATATGGGGCTTGAACATACAATTGAATCAGCTTGTGGCCTCTCACAGCCAATCCAAGGGCTGAGAGAATCAGTAGCTGAGCTTCACCTGTAAACCCCTGGGCCTTAGCAACACTCAGAGTCTACCTGTGTTGGCAATAGATGACATAATACTAAACAAGGTCAACTAGAGCAGAGCTGGAAGCCAAGCTTTCATTTCCTGACTCCAGTTACACTCTTTCTACTCTAAATCAATCATTCTGCCTCTTGGAGCCGTGCTTTAGGAGAATTACTCTCTTAGGGTATAGAGAAATGGGTAAATAGTCCATAATGGCCAATTGAGGAAGCTGGGGATAGTGGGGGCTGAACTTCTAGAAGATAATCATGTTCGCTCATAAAATATCCTTCAGTATCAAAGTTAGAAGAAGGAAAATTAACTGTGTGGCTCATGGATTACATTCTATGTTGATTAGGTCCACGTTGCTCATAGTTGGTGAAGCGTCTCTGGAATCTGATGCATGTGACAAAGGGATTTTGAATAATTTGTGAAACTAAACTAATGTATAAGTAGTAAAGTTAGGAAAAAAGTCCAACTCTTCTGCGTTATAGCTGAAGTACCTTACTTGCAAAGGTAAACCATAGTTACCTTTCTTTCTCTTTAGAGTTTTTTGTGCTGGCAAAAAAGGATAGTGCCATATGTTATTTTTGATTTGCTATTCGGTCTATGAATAGTTAATTTAAAATAAAATCTCAATATCTTCTGAGCTCACTTTAGGGTCTTAAGCACTGATTAAAATATCAGCATGTTTAACATATCAGTATGTGTTCCCTCTCTGTGTGGTTACACACCTTGGTGATACTTTTTGCATCAGATCAATGGCATTACAAGATTTTCTTCTTGACATTGACTATATAATCCAGTTATTAAACGAATCTTCTGATTTTTTTCCTCTTAGTGTTTGTTTCATTGTGATTTAAAGAGCTAAACGAGGTACGGCCGAGTGGCTCAGTTGGTAAGAACTTGCCCAAGAGTGCGAGCTGAGCTCTGAGCATCAGCAGTTCGATGCCCAACCCGAGCTGAGTTGCCACTGAGCTTCCAACAGTTGGCAGGAAGGCTCAGCTTAAAAAAAACAAAACAAAACAAAACAAAAAAAACATAAAGAGTTAAACTGAATGTTCTGAAGGTATCCGTCAAGTTGGCAGGAATAGTAAAAGTTATTTGTCTTCACCTCACTTTTGTCTTCAAAGTACCACATCGAAGACTAAGAAAGAAATCATGCTGTTGGTAACATTATACTTCTTAGTTGTCCTGCTGAGACTGCCAACACAGTAGCCAAACAACTGTAGTAATTTCTGGAAGCCATTTGTGACACTGACACATGGTCCATTATGAATTGCACCAGACCCCTCAAATCATTTCCTATGAGTGTGAAAGCTGTTGCCGGGTTATAAAAGCTTTCAAGAGTTGTGACTTGGACTAGATTTGCATTCTACTTATGAATTTCCATTTGGGTTTCTGTTGGAGTTTGAATCAGGACAAACTTTTGGACTGTTAAAATTCTTTCCATATTTCTTTTAATCAATACAAATCAAAAGCCATCTCAGGAATGCCTAGCTGTCAATACATCCAGCCATGTCAGAAGTAAATGTCATGTCTTCTGAGGGTTGCATTTTTTCAAGGAAGCACTATTCAGGCGTATTTGTTACCTCAATTAGTCTGATTTAGTGGTTTAGTCAATGAGCTAGGCCTCTGACACTCAGCAGAATAATCTGATTTCTTGAGCTGCTAGTAAGGGACTAAAAACCATCCAGAAATGGTAATTCCATGTCCTGAAAGCAGATGTACAGATCTTGGTCTTCTTGGCAGCATATAAGGAAAATGTGGTGGTCCTTGACAGTCTTCATCTAGGATCAGTGTCCCTCAGTGTTACACGGCTCGAGGGGCTGACTTTGACCATCAGTTCCCTGAGAATGCTGGGAGGTGACAGGACAAATGTTCCTTCTGGAAAGTCGGTTCCCTGAAATGATTCTTTTGCTTTTCTACCTGACTTTAGGTGGCAAAAGGCACAAGCTGACAGTCTTGAAGACTGAACTGCAGGGCATGTTTTAAAACAGGAGTATGTTCTCCTCAAAGCGTATCAATCTGGTCTTTTTTTCCCTTCACTTCATCCAGAGACCATGAAACTAAACTTCTGCTGCTCAGATATGTGCTTTGGGAAAATATCACACTGCTACTGGGACGACTTAGGACCTTACTCCAGTGGGAGAAAGGGTGCCTTGCATTATAGAACTAAGAGATGAGGAGAATGGGATGAAGAGAGTCTAAACAAATGTATGGTATTCTCCCCTCTCTTAATTCCCCGAAGAACTGAGCTGGTCAATATAACATTAAAAAATAATTATCATTTCTAGAAATTAGAAAGCTATCTCACTTGCATTTCTGCCTCAAGACTAAATCTCAACTGGTTACAAAGATAGCTATTATATCAACCTGGAATCTTTTAGGTGGCAAGTTACAGAAAACCAATTCAAATTAGCCTGAGCAAAAAGGGGGATTTATTGGTCCAAGAAGGAGACATTTCAGAAACCCCAAAGTACAGTTGAACTATAGGTGCTGCTATATTTGTTATATATTAACATTTTATGTATTTTTGTTATATATTACATATTAAATATATTTGTTATAGAGTACATGCAGCTGTACCTCAGAAACACCAGAAACTGAGGACTTGGATGACATTCAAATATTGTCTCATTAATCGCTGCTGAGATTCTGTGTGTGAGCTTCACTCTTTTTTGCTGAACACTAGTTTTCCCCATGTGCTGAAAAGCAAGGCCGCGGACAGATCCTGGTTTTACAATTTTAGACGGTAAACCACCAGGATGAATCTGGTCTCCTCTGAGTAGTACTTCAAGTCAAAGAGTCTCTTTTGGACTTAAGTTAGGTCAGGTGTCCATACACGAACCAATCGAATGTGGCCAGTCAATTAGGGTACCATGATTGGCCAATCTCGGGTCAGGTGTCCATACCAAGTCCAATCAACTGTGGCCAGGAGATGGGGTTGCACTGTTCTAACATGGTAGTGCCAATAGTAACCAGTGCTTGGAGGACAAAGGGTGGACGACTAGCTCTCTTACAGGTGTCCACAACATACAGCTAAAACAAAAAGGAAAAGGTTGGGAACTTTCCAGAACGCTGGGTGAGGAGCGGAGGAGCGGCGGCTGCCTGGGGTGCACACAGCGACGCGCTCCTTCCCCCTCCTCGACACGGGCTTCGGCCCTCTCACGGGCTGTCAAACATGGTGAAAGAAACCACTTACTATGATGTTTTGGGGGTCAAACCCAATGCCACCCAGGAAGAATTGAAAAAGGCTTACCAGAAACTGGCCTTGAAGTACCACCCTGATAAGAATCCAAATGAAGGAGAAAAGTTTAAACAGATTTCTCAAGCTTATGAAGTGCTCTCTGATGCAAAGAAAAGGGAATTATATGACAAAGGAGGAAAACAGGCAATTAAAGAAGGTGGAGCAGGTAGTGGTTTTGGCTCCCCCATGGACATCTTTGATATGTTTTTTGGAGGAGGAGGAAGGATGCAGAGAGAAAGAAGAGGTAAAAATGTTGTGCATCAACTCTCAGTAACCTTAGAAGATTTATATAATGGTGCAACAAGAAAACTAGCTCTGCAAAAAAATGTGATTTGTGACAAATGTGAAGGCCGATGTGGTAAGAAAGGAGCAGTAGAGTGCTGTCCCAATTGCCGAGGTAGTGGGATGCAAATAAGAATTCATCAGATAGGACCTGGAATGGTTCAACAAATTCAGTCTGTGTGCATGGAGTGCCAGGGCCATGGGGAACGGATCAGTCCTAAAGATAGATGTAAAAGCTGCAATGGAAGGAAGGTAGTTCAAGAGAAGAAGATTCTGGAAGTTCATATTGACAAAGGCATGAAAGATGGCCAGAAGATAACATTCCATGGTGAAGGAGACCAAGAACCAGGACTGGAGCCCGGAGATATTATCATTGTTTTAGATCAGAAGGACCATGCTGTTTTTACTCGACGAGGAGAAGACCTTTTCATGTGTATGGACGTACAGCTGGTTGAAGCATTGTGTGGCTTTCAAAAGCCAATATCTACTCTTGACAACCGAACCATAGTCATCACCTCTCATCCAGGTCAGATTGTCAAGCATGGGGATATCAAGTGTGTGCTAAATGAAGGCATGCCAATTTATCGTAGACCATATGAAAAGGGTCGTCTAATCATCGAATTTAAGGTAAACTTTCCTGAGAATGGCTTTCTCTCTCCTGATAAACTCTCTTTGCTTGAAAAACTCCTACCTGAAAGGAAGGAAGTGGAAGAGACGGATGAAATGGACCAGGTAGAACTGGTAGACTTTGATCCAAATCAAGAAAGACGGCACCATTACAACGGAGAAGCATATGAGGATGATGACCATCATCCCAGGGGCGGTGTCCAGTGTCAGACCTCTTAATGGGGCCAGTGAGGACCACTCACTGCTGGCATTTTATATGCAGTAGTGAAGGACTGTAATCATCATATGCTCACTACTTGCTGTTGGTTTTGTTTTAATATTCAACTATAGTAGTGTTTTAAAAGTTAAATGAAGAATAAACTCAAATATAAAAGAAAAGGAAAAGGTTAACCATAAAAGCAAAGCAAAGATATATTAGGCACAAATAAACATAAAGAAAGTAAAAGTCAAGGCCAAAGCTATTCAGCAAAGAGAGTAACTTTATGCTGATAGGTGGTATATTCCAAAACAAAAACATAACAGTAATAAATCCTAAAACATCGTGTAAAACATGTCTAAAACATAGAGTACAACCTATTAAAATATATGGAAAATGAATTGTGTATCTGTAAATTAAATTCCATTAACAAGCTATTTTAATTGATAAAAAAATTCAATAAAATGGTAGGATTGGATAAATCCAATAAAATGGTAGGATTGGATAAATCCAAAAAAATTAATAGCTAGCCTGTGTAACAGCAATAACACATTAAAAATGTGGTGAAAGGGAAATCTCATTCCTCATAGCATCAAAAATACAAAAATGATAGGGAGCAGACTGGGTTAATATTTGATCAAAGTAATAAAAATTTATTTACAGGAATAAACAATAAAGAATGACACAAGGATATACAGAAGCACACAGTGGAAAGTTCCCAAACTTAATTGTCTGATCTCATTTGTTAAAGCTAAATGTAATTAGGGAGAGTTAGTCTTGCCAAATATTAGAATGTCTTATACTCAAATAATTAAAATAGTGTGGTATTAATGCAAAATAGATAAATGAACAAGATAAATAACATTGAAACAGATCCTGATATACTTAAAATGTTAATATATAACAAATGTAACTGCACAAACCAATGCATGAGGAAAAAATCATTCAGCAAGGAGTGTTGGGGACAACTGGTGGTTATGTAAAGAGAAAGCAGCACAACAGCAAAATTAAGAGTTGATCAAGAACTTGGAAAAGTTATTGGTAGCAAATATGATAAAAGTTAATTTCCCTACTCTTTAAATGTTCATTCAAATAAATAAATAAATAAATAAATATAAATAAATAATTGCTTTTCCGTCTGCTTCCTCCTCCCCAAGAGAGCTGCTCTGGCTGCATCACACCGGCTAAGCCAACGCCTCCATCCTGGTCTCCTTCCAGCCGTCACGATCCTCTATCGGGGCCTCATCAGCCATGATGAGATGTTCTCCGACATTTACAAGATCCAGGAGATTGCGAACGGGCTGTGCCTGGAAGGGGAGGGGAGATGGTCAGTAGGACAGAGGGTGACCTTGCTGACCCACTCATTGGTAGGAACACCTCTGCTGAAGGCCCCGAGGGTGAAGGTACCGAAAGCAAAATAGTCACTGGTGTTGGTACTGTCGTGAACTGTCATTGGCAGGAAACTAGTTTCACAAAAGAAGTTTATAAAAAGTACATCAAAGATTACATGAAATCAATCAAAGGGAAACATGAATAACAGAGACCAGAAGTGAAACCTGTATGACAGGGGCTGCACAACAAATCTAGCACATCCTTGTTCATTTCAAAAACTACCAGTTCTTTATTGGTGAAAACCTGAATCCAGATGGCACCATTGCTCTGCTGGACTGCCGAGTGGATAGTGTGACCTCGTGGATGATTTTCTTTAAGGATGGTTTAGAAATGGAAAAGTGTTAACATGGTCGGCCATTTGGATCCATCACCTGTCATCATAACTGGCTTCTGCTTTTTATCTACACAACGGAGCTAGGACAGATGGGACGATATTACTTGGAGCTCTTTGTTTATTTTGACCTTAATTTATTTGGAGCAGTGGTATTGTTTTAAAGAAAATCACATCACGTAGATTGTCTAAAAATAAAATGCATTTAAACTCATTTGAAAGAATGCCTCTTAGTCTAATTAATACATATTTAAATCCATCCTGTGTAGTGTTCCTGGATAGGCGAGAGCCTGGTAGACCATGACTATAAAGCATAAGACTGTCTTCATATAACTTCTACAGTGAAAACTACTTCTGGGATTGGAACACAAAAAACAAGTATCAAAAGTCTTAATCCAGAGTTGAAGTGAAGGGAAAGACCATGCTCACAGCCAACATTTGAAGTGGATTCCTTAGACATTTCATCACCTGCAGACGGAAGCAGTTAACTCTGGAAGAGAGTACTGAAAGAATAAAGAGACTAATGCAATTTGAAAAATAAATAATTCAAATAAACGAAGATTACAAACTAGTATAATACCCAATGATCCCACCTCAAAGGTTGGTACAATCCTTTGAAATCTAATTAAGAATACATAATTTCTTCCTAAGAATATGAAAAATATTCACACTTCTTGACTCAGTAATTCTTTCTCTGGTAAACTATCTTGACAAAATAATTTGAAAAAAATTACAAGGACTGTGACCAAATCTACTCATTGCAGCATTTGTTGTGTCAGCCATGCTGTATAAAATAGCAGCCCCGTTCCCTGTGATTTTTTGCATTTATTATCACCTGACATTTGTTTATTGCTAGTCTTCCCCCTACTCGAATGTGAGCCCCATGAGAATTTGCCTACTTTCTTTACCATTGTATCTCCAGACCCCCAAACCCTGCCCAGCACATGATAAATATTTGTAGACTGAATAAACAATTCTAAACATCCAACAATAAAAAATGGTTTAGACAATTATGATTTATCTACTCAACATAATATTATAAGGTTGTTACATATATATTTAAGAATAATGATTTATAACATGGGGAAGTATTTATGATTAAATAGTAAGTTTAAGAAATCAGAATATATATATATATATATTTTAAGATTTTATTGGGGAATTGGGGGAGGGGAACAGTGTTGGGGAACAGACAAGTTGCTGTCTTTTTGTTCTTCAGTCTAGTTGCGGAGGACGTTGCTTCACTGGCCCATGTTGGTATCGTCATTGCACTCTTCGCAGGTGAGGCAGATCGGTCACCGGCCTCTGGATGGTCACTCATTGTGGCTATTGGCAGCTCACGCTGGCTGTCAGTCACTCACGCTGGCTGCCGGCCACTCACCGTAGCCTATGGCAGCCCACTGCAGCAGGGGCTACAGCTTACACCATCGCCGGGGCTCGCACAGCCCAGCTCCAGGTGGAGCTGTTGTTAGCTGTAGAGGGCAGTGTCACTGGCCCTCATATGTGGGATCCGAACTGGGCCGCTGGCATCCCAAAACCAGCTCTTAACCAATGTGCCACTCGGCAGGCCCAAGAAAGCAGAATATATTTTTACCTATATATTATGATTACAAATTTTCTTTCACCAGTGTCTTACTAAGTTAGAAACTAGTGTAAAAAACTACAGATAGAAAAGATTACAAATTTTCTTTTTCTATCTACATTATGATTACAAATATATAAAAAAAGAAACTTTGTAGAGAGAAGTAAAAATGGAAGGAGATACAGCCAAATGTGAAGAATGGTGTGGGAAGAGGGAATACAGGTGATTTTCCTGTTGTATTTACTTTTGGGCATTTTTCCAGGTTTTCCTAAACATATGTTCATTTAATATTGGAAAATTTGATAAGTGCAACATCAAAAGGGTCAGTTTTTTACATCACCAATGATTTCAAATTAAAATAATGACAGGTAGGAAAAAGAGAGGAGCAACAGTAAAAGTACTAAAAATAGGGAATTAGTTAATTTTTGGTTTATTTTAGTATAAGCAGATAAGTGTGGGCTTAAGAATATGAACATCATTTATAAAGCTGGTTATCCCTTGAGTCACTGCTTCTATTTTCCAATTACATCACCACCGTTAAGATCCTCTTATGAAGAAATTCCGAATCCATTGAGTGACCTCGAAAATACAGATTCCTGAGGCCTATTGCTGGGAGTTTCTAAGTCAGAAGGATTGAGGTGAGGCCTAGGAATCTGTGTGTGTTTTAAACATAGTCCCTGGATGAGTCTATGTTTGCGATCCCTGGACTAAGTGGCAGGGGGGCTTCGTTCCTGGGAGCAGCAACCTTGAACTTCTGGGGTACAAGAACCTCTTTCGCAGCTTCCCTTGGTCACGACTGCTCCTCCACTGTTGCCCCAGCTGCTGCACTCTTGGCTGGCCACCTGAGGGTGGTGTGCAGAATCTAGAACCCTCATGAGAGTAGCCAACAGACCCCTCCTCGGACCCTTGCACCTCCATTTACTGACCAAACACCAAAGGCTGGGCTGGAATCCTCACAGTCCATATTTGTCAACACGATGTATTGGTTTAGTGTCACCGCTGAGTCAGAACCCCTTATTGCAGTAGGCACTGTCCTGTAGGCTGGTTTTATGTTCTGTGCGTTCTCCCCAATGACGCCAGCCCAGTGCTGAACTCTCTTTGCAACCACTTCCTCTGTTCCCGTGGAAGTCCCATTGGGTTGTAAACAAACGCCTCAGTTTCTCCATTCTCTGCACAAGCACTGCATCTCCTGCATTATTTGAAATCTGACTCTCTCCTGAGGCCACTTCTGTGGACTTCATTCGCTCAGATCTCAAGTGACCATTAGGTGGTGTTAATATTCACCTGGACCTCCACTGCCACTTCCCACCATTTCACTTATATTTTTAAGAAAAAACAAAAATATCCCAAACAAAACAAGAATTTTGTTTGAGTTTGAGAATCATGGCATCCAGCTCATAGTCTTTTTTTTTTTTCTGTCATCTAATGACTCACTCCTGAGTCACTTCTCAGCTATCTTAAGAGTAAAATGGCTTACATTCTTTCTCTCCACTCCAACCACTCCATGCCTGTCATTCTGGGTGACTTCACTGGCCATCTCTTAGCCACACTGCCTCTGCCCTCTCCCCTTCCCTCCCTACCAACTTCACCACCTGAGAGGAGATTGCATGGCAATATACAGGGCAGGAAAAGGCCAATCTATTGTATTGTAGAATAGCATTCCGTCAATTCCTTTTATAGCAGAACCTGGAGAGAGACAACTCTCTATTTTGTTTTCCAGTTAGTGGTAGGTTTGGGGGTGCCTTCTGTTTGGGAGTTTCTCAGCTAAAGATGGCCCAGTACGACTAAGAAAAAGGGACTGAAACAGGTAGCTCTTATAATAGGACATAAGCTAAAGGAATAAGTGAGCTTCTTGAGGTGTTTATGTTGTCTAATTCTGCTCTCCCTGTTGGAGAGCAGATTGTGTATGTGCGTGCGGAAGGAGTTATAACTTGGAATAAGCCTGGTTGTTCTCTGGTAATCTCTTTTTTTGGCCACTTCAAATACTTTGTGGAAAGCAGCTTGGTGTGTGTGTGTGTGTGTGTGTGTGTGTGTGTGTGTGTGTGTGTGTATCATATGCGAGCTTAAAGGCAGGCAATTGGATAGAGCTGAGTCCAGAGCAGTGAGAAGGAAACTCCCAACATTTCCCAAAACATCCAAGAGACTCTCCAAAAGAGGACTTTCTGGGACCTTTCAGGTGCCCCAGTCTCTAGTTCTATTCCTGAGGTCTGGCTGCGTCCTTGTCTTGAGATTCTAGGGCTCTTCCAATAAAATTTCTTTCTGCGTAAGATAGTGTTTTGTGTTGGGTTCCTTCAGAAAGCAAGGTCCTGTCATTCTTGCTGGAAAGCTGGACAGCCTTGCTGGGTGATGGCTGTCCGTTAGGACCCGGCCCAATGGCCTTTGAGGATAGAGGACTGGCCAGTAGTTTCTTCTTTTCAGCCTTCATTAGGGTGTTACGAGAGCAGAACACGCTCAGATACAGCTGAGAGCTGCCTGGGAACCACAGGGCCAGGGTGTAACTCTGTTCTGTGAAGTCCTTTTTGCCTGTTGCCAGTTGCTTGAGACTAACTGAGGTCAGATAATCATGGGCCTTGCTGAATTACAGCTGCCAAATTATCTACTACAGTGTATCGAAAGCTATCAATTATCTTCTTTCTCCCTGGAATCTTTCAACACTTCCCTCTCTATTGGCTCCTATCAGCCCTCAAGTCCACCCCTTTCTTAGCAAAATCCATTCTAGGCTTCCCCACTCTTTCTTCCTGTTACAGGTAAACTCCTTGAAGAAGTTGTACATACTCAGTGACAAGCCACAGCAATCAGGTGGGAAGCCTGACTCTGGGCTGCAACTGCACTTAGGTTGTCCCTTGCCGCCTTATCACGACATCAAGGGATGTTCCTCAGATCTTACCTTACTTGACTTCCCAGGAGCACATGACACTATTGACCACTCCTGCATTCCTAACAGTTCTTTCCTTGGTTTCTGTGATACTGGATGCTTCTGGTTTTCTTTTTACACATTTGCTTGTTTCTTTGCAAGTTCCTCTGTGTTGGTATTTGTTCCTAATCCTCAATCCTCCTCCTCAGTCTAAACTTGCCTGGGGCAATCTCAGCTAGTATCTGGGTATGGTCATATACACCACTGACCGAATAAAAGGGAGTCACCTTTATTCTGACCTTTACAAAGTCCTCCACGTTACTGGGTTCCCTCAATTATTTTAAGCAACAAAATACTCTTTGGGGGAATATACGTAAGCAGGAAATGATCTCGTCACCTTTCATACAGAAGCCACCTGACAGAATAGAAAAATATTAACACAGATTTAGAAATTACTTCTAGGGAAATACCTTCACGTTTGCAAGTGTCAGATGTCCTTGTTAACAAGCCTTTAAAACTCACTATACAAAGCAGTATAAGTGCATATGCTTACAGGTTGAAAAATGTGCTCTGATCAGATACTGAGGCCTGGAATAAAATTCCCAGTGACAACATCACATGCAGAGTCAAAATTTGGGTGGAAGTGAAGATGATGTATCCTGGGAAACTATATCAGAGACTAAAAATGTGACCCTGGTGATGATAAAAACACTGTGAAGCATTTCAATAAAATTATATTTTAAAATTACATTTTATGTTATATGTAATTTGAAGTACATAAGCATAATTAACACATTAAACATTGTAAGTAGGTCCTTGATTCTTTTATCTATATGAGTATGTCTAAAAATTTATGCATTCAAGTTGGCCACAAAATTTTATTGGGGGGTGGATTTTACTTGGAAAAATGGGGGCTCACCCTGTATATTCAGAAGTACCTTATATTTGGGCATACTCGTATATGGCATAAACTGATGACACATCTCCCTGGCCTCGCTCTCCCTGCTAAACTCCAGACCCAGATAGTGAACAGTTGACTGATATTTTTACTCAAATTCCTATAGGCACTTTAAACTTGTCCAAAGTTAAACTCACTTTGCCTCCCATCTGCTCTTATCCTTGTTTTCTTCCCAGTGCATGTCACCACATTCAGTCTGAGGCCCAAGCTGAAAACGGAGTCACCCAGGTCTCCTGTTTTCTACACACCCCTGTTGTTTCTATCTATCTCCTAAATCTCTCTTATCTGTTCACTTCTCTTAATCCTCCCTGCTTTACTCTAGCATCTCCTCTCCAGGCTACCCTTGACAAAATCAGGTTTTCTTTTCCTCTCCTTTCAACCCACACTCCAGGAAGCAGCCTGAGTGATCCTTCTAAAATGCTAATTGGTCTCAGTTTAGAGACCAACGCTGCTTCTCCAATTCCCTATACCTCCTCCCCGCCCCCCACAGTTTAGTCAGGTTAGATGCTCCTGCGATGCTTTCCCACAGTCCTTATCTTTCCTTACCATAACACTCTTCACACTTCTTTGTTATAATTGTTTATCTTTCCTGCCAGACTGGGAACCTTGTCTATCTGGCTCATCATAGCGTTCTGTATCCCAGGGCAGGAACTGAGACATAGTTTATAAATATCAAACGAATGAACCAACAATTTTGTTATCCCAGCATGCAGCACAATAGCTGGCCAGTAACAAGTCCTCAATAATATTTGTTGAATTAAGACTGTTGTTGAATTACAGATAAATGATTAAACATGTAACAAGTCAAATTAATACGGTGTAAGTTTTATCCTTGAGAAACACATATCCTTCTTAATTAGGTTTAATTAGAGATGACTCCCTAGAACAGGTGGCTTTTGGAAGAGAAGGGAATGAAAATTCTTACCTAACAGAATGTAAAGGGCAAATGTAAAAATGTCAACATCTGTGCAGAAGAAAATCTTGTTCTTACTACATAGGTAAATCCTAGTTAAAATCTGCTGTGATGAGGAAAGTTCTCTGCTGGGATTGACTAGCTTTCATCTCTACCTTGGATACTGAGATTCAGCCAGGAATCAGCAGTAGAATCTAACCAGCAATTGAACACTGAACTGTATTGCCTCTCTAAAGTTGGAAAATAATCTTTTTACTATAGTGAATAAGATTCTGACCGTGTTTTACATTCATAGGCTTTATTGATTTATCATTTAATTTTATATCAAAGTGCACCTGAAATAAACTTCACAAAAATATTTTGGTCTAGTTATTTTTGGCCTGCACTTTGATAAGGTATACTAACATACAATGGCCAGCCTGTTTTCTTTGCTCTAAAAGTACCTTTGTGCACGATTCCTTAAACATGGGCCTCATGCTCTAACTTTACTTAGATGAAACAAGTGTTAATTTCACAAGTGGTTTAATATCTCTTCATAGATTAATAGTTTAGACTACATAAAAATAAGTTGATTGGCAGTATAAATGTGGACTGAGGTATTAGTCAACAATCTTGTTGAGAAAATGATAAATAAGACGGCTAAGGAAATCTTTTCTCAGAGATGCCTTACCAAAGAAAGGAGAGATAATGACTCCAGATAATGATTTTTAAAGGGAATGTCCACAAATGTCATTTACATTGAAACAAGGTGAAAGATCTGAATTCAAATGTGTGCCTGGGTTACTTTAGTGTCTTACTCTTGACCTGATATAAAATCTGTAACTTTTATTCTGGGGCTTCATCTATTAGTGGTTTATTATAGTGGGTTTGCTTAAAATTGTGATTTAATAACAAGTCAGAAATATATGACTTAGCCTATTATACAGGAAGTGCTTTATAAACTTTTGATTTAAATCTGGTATACACAGTGAGCTGATAAATTGAGACAGTTCACAGAAGTCATACCTGAAAATCAATCTGATCTTATTAGCCACGACAGATATTTTTAACTTGGAGATAAAGATAAGCTTCACTTTAAAAGTCATAGTATGTATTTTACAGTTTTAAGATAATGAAATTTTTCCAGACTTAGAAAATATATCCGAATACTAACATTTGCGAGGCAATTTATAGTTTCCAAGGAGCTTTTCCCATTAATTATATCAGAAAACTGAATAATGATGTGATTATTAAAGGTTAATTAAGCAAATACTTGTGAAGTAATTGGGAGGTAATCTATTTGTAATTTAACAGGTCAATCAGAGGTATTTAGGAAATATTTTTGCTGGTTAACAACGCTAACCAAAACAAAAGGATATTTAAATTGTTTCCCTAGTGGAAAACAATAAGCGTGTGTTTGCCCTTTTAAGAGTCAATTGTTTTAAAGAACTGGGATGAGGGTTCCTAATTCCACCGTTTTGATGATTTAAGAGGTTTGATGAAGGCAAGCTTTATATTGTATATTTTGGCACTTCAGAATACAGTGAAAAGAAAAAAACAAACTAACTCCGCGTTAACAATCAAAACATGATTCTCCAAGTGCATAACCATACAAAGAATTTTTCTTAAAATGTTTTCCCTGGGTGCAGTTTATGAAATTGTCAGTACCCTCATCTGCACTGTAACGAACTACAGGCTGCTTTCTGCCAACTTTGAGTAGTCTGGGTGCTGCCTCACGATTACCAAGTGGCTCAAACATCACATCCCTCTTGCGAAAGACGCGATTTCCAGGTACGAAAATGCTAAGTGCCCGTTAAAGGTGGAGGTAAAAAGGAGTCAGTTCCAGTCAGAGGGGTCAGCCGGGGAGTCCGGGCCCCCGCACGAGCCGGAGGAGTGGACACCTGGCCCCTCTGTCCGTGCCCGGCTTCCCTGGACCGGGGCGAGTGACGCGGGCGGGACGCGGGCCCGGCACTGTCCGGAGGCAGCGCGCGGGGAGGGCGGCCCGGCCGGGAAGCGGGAGGTCAGCGGCGGCCCCTTCCCACGGGAGCCGCGCCAGAGCCCAGCCAGAGCCGGGCGGGATCGCTATTGTTTTTGGCGAGCACATGAATCCGCGCGCCGACCCTCGCGCTCCCAGGTTTCCTCCCGGAGGCCATTCGGCTTCCTCTGAGGCCCTATATAGAGGCCCTGGGCCCGGGCTGCGCAGAGGTGCGCGTCCGCGTCGGCCTCCTGGACGAGCCCGGGCTCGGAGCGCCTGTCGCCCTCAGGTCTCTGCAAGCGGGGGCGTCCGGGAGGGGAGCGGGGGCAGGTTCCCCCGGGGGCCCAGGGGCTGCGCTGCCCCGGCGGACGCGGGGAGCAGGAGGAGGATCCGCTTCTCCGGGGTTTCCCGGACGCCGGCTGCAGCTCCCGGCGCGCGCCCCGCGCCCGTCCGCGGCTCCGGGGGGGAGGGGGAGGGGAGCGGGCCCGCCAGGCGGCTGCCGGGATTGGAGGGGGGGCGCGGGCGCGGGCGGCGCGCGTGCGCGTGGGCGCGCGCCCCGGGCCCCCGCCCCCCGCCCCCGCGGGCTCCGCCCCCCTCGCGCTGGTGTGCGGAGTCGGAGTCGGCGGCGGGTGGCGGCGCCTGGAACCTGGAGACCGACCCACGGCACCCCCCCTCGGCCCGGAATGCACTGATCCCCCCTCTCTGCTCTCCTCCTTCTCCGCCCCCCTGCAGGAGGGAGGCGCCCCCGAGTCTCCCCGCCAGCGAGAGGGGCCGCGCGGGCCGGGCCGGGCCGGGCTGGAGCAGCGGCGGCGGCCGCCGGAGCCCAGCCTGCAGCGAGGGACCGACGGAGGCGCGCGGGAGGGAAGGAGGCGACGGCTCCGCGGCGCTGCTGCTGCCGCCGCCGCCGCCGCTCGCGGGCAAGAGATGGCGGCGGAGCGCGGAGCGCGGCGACTCCTCAGCGCCTCCTCCTTCTGGGTCTGCTGCCTGCTGCTGCTCGGGCGCCGGGCGCTGGGCGCCGCGGCCGCCAGGAGCGCCTTCCCGCCGCAGTCCCCAGGTGAGCGGCGGCCGCGGGGCGCGGGCCCGGCCGGCGCGGGTGGGGGCGGGGGCGGGGGCGCCGCGCCGGCACCCACTGCGGTGGCGGTGTTTTTGTTTAGGATCCAGTAGGAAACGTGCAGGAACTTTGCCTGGTCCGGGCTGGCGGAGGAGAAAGGGGGTCGCGGAGAGCGGCGCGGGCGCGCGGGGGTGCCGCCGGGGGAGGGGCGGCCGCAGGGGCGCGTCGGGGGCGCCCGGGGCTAGTTCTGCGCTTTGTACCCGCGGGCAGGTTCACCCCTTGCCTTCCTCCCCTCCCCCAGGCTCATCCCACTTGTAAGAGTGGGACATTCTTGTGCTCACACAAGCACCAGTAGAGGCCACTACACACCTCATTAAATAAACAATCGTACGGCCAATTCATTAATTTGCAGGGAAGGAAGGGAGAGGGGGGCTTGAGCTCCGCCAGGGATTTCCCAGCTGAAGTCCCAGGGAAGCGCGGGACGGCCTCGCGGGACGCCGCGTGTGGGGGTTGTAGCCCCAAGGCTGCGGGAGAGAGGCTGTCACAGGGGCACAGTTGCTCCCTCACAACCAGTGGTGTTGACTTAACGAGGAGGGCGCCTTGGAGAACGGCTCCAAGTGATTATGTATCTGTTAGTGTTTCCGTTATGAAACGCGTCTTTCCTGGGGATTACAACTCTATTTACAGCCTGTTAACGGCTCTTAACCTGGGGAATTGTCTAAGCATCGGATTCTAAGTACTGGTACGTTGTTTTCAAGAGGCAATAATGTATAAATATGTTGAGCTTCAACAGTCATTTTCCGGGTTTTAAAAATATCACAGATTATTGAAATCACCTGCATTTCTAGTTAAGGGGGGCAGTTAACAAAACGCCAAACTCGCCTATAAAGACCTTACAGTGTAGTTGACGAACAGGATACACTCAGCAGTTGAAGGGCAAATTAGCATGTAATCTGTTTAAATTGTTTGACCAAGGTGGTGTATCATTAAACTTGACAAAACTTTCACGTACTTGCTTGAGATCTGAAATTTTGCATGCATTTGCAAGTCATCTGATTAGACCCAGTGGCAGCTTCTAATCACTTAACTTATTACTTGTTTTTCCCTGATTTATATGAAATATTTAAAATCACACTGCAGTTAACTTGGCTGATAAACTTTCTTTTGCTTGTCTCGGAGAATATAATATAGCTCCTATCTTTTTGCCAATGTGAAGAGCTTTAAACCTAAAGTACCAATGGGTATTATCTAAAGAGCTATGCAAACATTAGTGTTTTAGTATCAAACTCACACTTGCACATGCAGCCTAAACATGGTTTAGAATACACATTTCGGTCCTGAAATGTAGAACTGATCTAGCCCTTTCCATTCTTGTGGATGGGCAAGACAGATGTTCACTGCCTTGGAAAACAACTTTTCTCTTATTTAATTTTACATGTAAAATTTTATATGTAGTTCATATTATGTTTGTTTTAGGCAATTGGAATTTCTATTTAAAATTTTGTCAGTAATTTTGTAAGTAAATATAGTGCTAGCAATTTTATTACTTAGGTTAATAAAAATAATAAGCAGTCTCTTAGGAAGTGGTCGTAGAATCTATTTCACCATTAATTCAATTGATAGGCTTTTATTGTCTGTTGATGAGCTGCAAGCTGTTGCTGAAATGTGCCTTCATGTAGCTTACAGTCTGGTGTGTGGGTAGGAAAGATAGCTATTCAACTGCTAATTATGTAATTAAGTAGTTGTGATAAATACTGCAAAGGAGAATAGGTTTGGCGAAAGTTTATACTGCAGGGACCTAACCTAGTCTGGGGGTCAGGGTGTCTCAGAAGTGAGATCTGAGGAGTGAATGAGAGCAGAGGTGGGGAGGCTCACAGCTACTAATTAATGGCATAGTTGGGTCTAGAACACAGATCTTCTGATTCTCTGTCAGAGTGCTTTCCACAAACCGTCCTGCCTTATTACAAAATTGAAAGGAGTAACTGCAGTAAGGGGCTTGGTCAGTTCTCTCCTAAGTTGCAGAGAGATCAGGGGAATTGAGAACTGAGTAAGGCAACTGGAACAAGCTGTCAGTGAATCAGCTGTCATTTGTCAGTACTTTCTTTTTTCTTTTTCTTCTTTTTTCTTTTTCTTTTGCAGAGGGGCAGATTCAGAAACCTTTCTGTAGGGTATTACAGTAAGTAGTGAGTAGGTGGTGGGGAATGGATATTTGGTAGTGAAAGCGGAAAAATAGGGTGTGAGACAACAGAGTAAATGGAGTATTTTTTCAATTTTATGGTAGATATATAGACATGAGGAGGTGGAGGAAAAAGAGGGAAGAACTGGTGATAGAAAATCATTAGCTATGGTGGAGGGTTGGAAATGATTTGGCACACTATCTGGTTTTAGGGAGGAAGGGAGAGCAGATTACAGAAAAGATAGGTAGGGACCAAGGGAAAGAACATGACAGAGCAGCCCAGGCATGTTGTGAGGTCTTCCCTAATCAGAGTGAAGGGTTAAGAAATGAGGTGGAATTGGGATGCGGGAATGGAGAAAGTCAGGAAGACAGTGTTGAGAGTTCACTTGAAATAAGTTCGAATTTGAAGGAGACTAGATCAGCTATTTCCACACTTTGTCCAGCAACGTTTTATACCCCAAGAGCAGAATTAATGAAAAGTTTTCATCTGGTATTGGTTGCTTATGAATTACATGAAATATGTAGAAATTATTTTTCTTTAACTTTTATCAGAATAACCAAATACTGTATCCCGTTCATTGGTCGGATTGCAAAAGAGTGTTTGACGAATTGTCATAATGGTGTTGAGGCTTGCTAGCCTTGACCTGCACTTCAGAGGTGTGCTGCAGAGGGCATGTAGCCACACCTGTCATTTAAGGTAAGGATTCCTTGTCAATATCCTGCCTAGATGACTGTCTGCATTACCTCCCAAGGAAGTCTATTCCTGTTTTGAACAACTTCTGTTACTAACTGTACTTTATGCAGTACATTTAACTTTAGTTCTCACCCTCCCCACCCTTCTTGAATTTTTCTCTCTTGCCTTTTTGGCATCACTGTATCTCCTGATTCATCTCTTACTTCTCTGATCAATTCTTCACTAGTCTGTCAGATTTTTCTTTCACCCCTCATTAAATTTTGGTATCTAAAGTTGATCTCATTGTGTATTCTCCTTGTCTTCAGTTGCTGCCTGTGAGCTAATGACTCTCCTAGTCCATTCTTCCTCAGGTGCCACTCAGAAGCGTCACTGAATAGGCACCTTATGTTACACAAGACTCATCTGTGCTCCTCTTCTCTGTTGCTTCCCTAATTCCCCTTCTCCAGATTGTAGCAGACTGGCTCCTGGCCCAGGGTGCTCACGCTGCTTGAACGATTGCATGGCCTTGTGTTCCTGTGTTACTTGTGTGGGACATCACTGTGGTCCCACCATGCTGAGATGACATCATCCTGGACACTCCCCCTTTCCCTCATCCCTGCAGCCAGTAATTCTGTTTGATTTTTACTGCCTAGATATGTCTTAAATCTGAATCTGTATCTTCTCATCATCATGCCCACCTTGACTAACAATATGGGCTCTGTAATTAATCACTTTATCTCCACTGTTACCCTCTACAAGTCTGTCCTTCTGGAATGAGCTTTCTTATACATTTTTCTGAGCATGCCACTCCTACTTACAATCTCTTATTAATGTTCCATAGCTTGAGTTTTAGAGTCTAAACTTTCTGACGTGAGGCCCTGTGTGTTCTTGACCGTGGGCCTCCCCCACCCCAATTTAAAGCATCACATCTAGGCACCTCTAATGCGTATCTGGTGTCCACCACTCCCGATTAACTGCAAAGCTTCATGTCTCCACATCTTCGCACATGCTGCTTCCTCTGCCCATTAAGGCCACTCCCCACCTTGTCTACTTTTGAAACTCCTACTTGTTTATTCAGTGAATTTTTCTCTCCTAGCCACACCTCCCCCGCCCCCCGCCCTCGAGAGCTAGCGTCCTCAGTGTCTGTGTTCCTATAGCTTTCTGAGTACTTTTCGTTTTTGTAACTTTCTAGTCTCCTCTACTAGTCTGAACCTCTGGAGGACTGGGACGTCTCTTACTCACCTTAGTGCACCTGGTGGAGGTTAAGCATCTGGCAAAGAGCTGATAATCAGTTAATGTTTGTTGAATGAATGTTACGTTGCCTTTGGTTTTTTGGGTTTTTTTGAGGGCAGTGTCACTGGCCCTCATATGTAGGACTGGAACTGGGGCCGCTGGCTTCCCAAGCCAGCGCTTAACCACCACGCCACTCAGCCGGCCCATGTTGCCTTTGTTTTTTAATTGCTTGGGACATACAGCACATCTGAGTCCTTTATATGGTGGCCCTTCATGTGTCTAATGAGTGTGTGTCACTCTCTCCTCCTTTCTAAATTAATCATCCTTAATTCCTTCAGCTACTCTTCACATTAGTTTTCTGACTCATTTAGTTGGGTTATCCTACTCAGGATAATGCTGCAATTTTAGTGTTTATTAGTTTTGTCATCTTCAGAAAGATCCGTGATCTTGCTAAGTCGTCTGTAACAGGGACTGATGCCCTGCTTTGCCTGCCTAACAGGATGAGATGCAAGAGGCTTCATAGATTTCCAGGATGGATGCTCAAAAGAGAGAGGAAATTCGATTGCTCTTAGTAAACCGTGTGAAAATGAATAATGTGATGTGGGATAGTGAAAAAAGACTTATGGAGGCAGAGGATTTGGGACATAACGTATGGTTTTTCCACCTTCCCATGTCATATCTGTTGGAGGCTATAAGCAGGTAAGAATAATACCGTGCTTACCTGAGTTGTCAGAAGAATGTAGAATTGCTAATAAACTATGAAGTACAGTATCTGTATAGAATGTTTTCAGTGTTTGTGAACTTAAAAATCTATTTTTTTGAAAGTGTATATATATTTTTTCTGTTGGCTTAATTCATCATTGTTGGTTTCTTCTCTGAGTTTTCTCTATGCTAATGGAAGTATTGGAGTAACAATCTCATTCTGTGGAGGCCTTAATAGTTTTTATTCCTGAACACTTTATTTTATTACTGATTTCTGTATGGTTGGGAGGTATTTACCATGCCGATGGTAAAATTGCATCAACAGTAGGTGAACAGTGAAGGGAAATGACTATAGGTCAGAATCACATTGATCATAATAGAACACAAGCCAGTAAAAGATGCTACTAAAATATAACCCAAGTTTTGCATTCATTTAGAATGCAAAGAGATTTTTGGCCAAAAACCTTGGAAATACAGACCAGAAAACTTCATTTGGACCGACTGGTGTAGTTTTGGTATATTTCTTTCCAGTCACTATCAATGTGGCATATCAATTTTACATTGTAATCACAGTGTATGTATAACTTTATACCTTATGCCATTTTCTTTGTTGCCACATTAACTGTATTTATTTATTTATTTATTTATTTATTTATTTATTTATTAGAGGGCAGTGTCACTGCCTCTCATGTGGGATCTGAACCAAGGCCGCTGGTGTTGCAAGCCAGCTCTTAACCACTGCGCCACTCGGCCGGCCCCGCCACATTAACTTTAAAACATTTTATTTTTAAAAATTTATTTTAAAATATTCAAATATTTATTTGAAGTAGAACAATAAAGAAGTACATAGAGTAAAAAGTTTTATCACTTCTGCCAACAAATTCCTTTTTTCACACATAAATAACCACTTTTAATACTGTCTCCTCTGTATTTACATATGTGTATATAATTTTATTTTGTTGCACATAAGCAGGATCATACTATTTCTTTTTTGAGGGCAGTGTCATATGTGGGACCCAAACTGGGGCCGCTGGCTTCCTAAGCCAGTGCTTAACCACCGTGCCACTCGTCTGGCCCTACCTATTGTTTTTTAACTTGTTTTTTTCACTTAGTGTGTTGGAGATCTTTCCATACAACTATATATAGATTTTCCTATAGCCATTATTTAAAATGTCTATATAATATCCCAGTGAATGAATATTAATAGTTGCCAATAAAGTAGTATTCATTGAATGCTCACTGAGCACCAGGCACGGTGCCAAGCCCTTTTACATGCATTTGGTCCCTTATACAACCCAGGGAGGAAGATGGTAATATCCCCCATCCTACAGATGAGGTAACCGAGTCTCAAATATTAAGCCGTTTGCCAGTGGTCTCAGCGCTCATGTGGAAAAGCTGGCATCCAAAGCCAGGTCTTTCCAGGTGCACAGCCTGTGCTCATTAGTACACTGCATACTGCTGCTAAGTGTTCCCCCGTTGTGGATGTTGAAGTTGTTTTCAATATTTTGCTATAATAAAGAATACTGTCATGAACATCTTCCTGCATATGGTCTTTCCTTCCTGCATATAGTATTTTGGGTTCCCACATGGGAAATTATTAGTGAAAAGATAATTTTTGTGTGTATGTGGGAGTCCACTTATTGTAGAAGAGTAATGATATTAAGAGTACTACAGCATTGCCGCAGAGACAGAAGAAACAGTTTGTGGAATACAATCAATAATGTTGTAAATATTTTTTAGGGGACCAGATGGACTCATGTCTTGTCAGGGAGACCACTTCATGGACGGTGTAGTGGCCTGACCACTGCACTGTACATTGAAGCTGCCACTGAATAATATTAGATGTTAACTATAATTTAACACGTATATAGTCATGGGATGTGGAGTATAGTGTGGGAGTGGAGTCAATGGAATTGTAATAGATATGTATGATATTGGGGGTAGGGGGTAAGGGAGGGGGAGGGGAGTCACTTTGTAAGGAGTGAAAAGGATAACTATTGCATTGTTTTGTACATCTGTAACATAATAATAATAATAATAATAAAAGACTAATACCATTGACTAGGACTTCTACAACTTTTTCAAGATATTTTCATCTTTAATCATGGACTTTGAGAACTTAAGGCCATTATTTTAAATGCAGGTCCCATAGTTTTTCAGTTTCATCTGTTATTGAAGGGGTTAATTAATTACCCAATTAATAGGCAATCTCAAAGGTTGTTGTACATCTTTTTTTCTGATGTGAAGTCAGATATGATTGGGAAAATCTTTTAGGTTGCTTGTAAATGATTCTTTTATATATGCAAAAATAGCTTTAGTGCTGATTTCAAGAAATAAAGTTTCAGTGTTAAGTCGTGGACAGGTATTTTAAGTTGCAGTATTACTTGAAATATTAGTTACTTATTCTTAGTCTTGCAAAGGATGTAAAGTAAACTGACCAGATTTCAGATCTGACTGAAACAAGTAGGTTTTGATTCCCCTTTGACTTTCTTATATAAAGAAAGGAGAGGTAGTGGTTATATAGGCTTCATTTTATTGAAATCAGTACTTGGATTCTTGTTAAAGAGTTAGCAGTTCTGCAGTCTGAAATTCAGATTGTCTTTGTTTTTCCTTTTTAAAAAAACTATGAGAAATAACTTTCTTTAAAGTTGTTTTATAGCGAGAATTTTAAAATTTAATTTTCCAGTCAGTTGGTCAGTTCTATAGCCAAAATTAAAAATTTAGGTAATTTTGGCTAGTTGCAAACATGTTATCTTTGAGGGCTAATTATGCATAAGTGACTGGAGATACTAAGATGGATTGGATATGTTTTCTATCCTTAGGAAGCTTGATCGAATAGATATAGGACACATCCACAGATAATAGATAACTTGATAGAGAGGGACAAAGTGTCATTACTGCTATAGGTGCGGAAACAAACTCTGGAATCACTGTGTTACTGTTCATTAAGAAATAGTGCTGCTTTCTCTTGTAACTTTGGTTCTATATTTCTAGAGTAGTCCTTAGTTTTACCAAGTCAGTAGACAAGAATTCTCAGAGGGAGTTCTTTCTCATTTCCTCCAAGTGAAATGATTCTGGAGTGTTTGACCACATGGGCAGGCTAATAATGGAGCCATCTGTGGGTGCAGCTACGTCTGTATCTAAAGGAAACCCAGAGATTGATTGTACTGGTTTTCAGAATTTAGCACTGGTCTGTAATAGCCAGTAAAGCTTACTGAGGAGCCCTGAGCAGAGTGAAGTTTTTAAATGATACTACATGGAAACTGAATACAGAATATGTATTTATCAGCTATAGAGTGAATAAAAAAATTCACTAAGTTAGATCTTTATACGTAAGGTCTATTTAGGATGACATAATTTACAAATTCAGATAGAATAACAAATTATAATTTTTGTTTATCACTTTTTATTCATAGCATAACTTGATGTGACAACTAAAATTTGAGGGTCTTTTTGGTTAATTGAAGTTTTTGAAGTTGAGGTGGAGTTATTTGTTGTTTTAAATTTACGTAGTGTTACATACATACCCAAGGGATTGTGTGGACACTTCTGATGGCGATAACCCTTTGTTTAAATAGCACCTCAGCTACCTGGAACTCAACCGTTATCCCCCCTCACCTTCAGTGTGTAACTGAAGACTAGGACATGAAGACAAATAGTTTTCAGTCAGTGCATCAGTGTAAATAAATTTCTCCCTCGTACTAAAATAGAGTTGCTGTCTGGGAGATGGATCTTCCCTCAGAAGCCTCTGGGTCTCGCCTCCCCTCAAATTAGTTTGGATCCAGGCTGCCAGCTGAGGTGGGAGAAAAGGAAATGTGAACAGGAAGGAGGCGAGCTGGCTTCTCCTCTGCTGGTTCCCCAGCCATGGCACTGTCTTTATTAGCAGCATCCCTAACCCTGATGTGGACATGAAGTTTTAATTTTAATTTTTAGGTAAAGTTAATTGTTGGGTTGACTTTAAAAAAAAAAGTATTATGAAATTGCAAACAATATGTAAAATACAAAGTGACGTCATACACTCCAACCCTCTAACTAATGATAATCACTTTTAACAGCTATGGACTTTGTTCTATATATACAATTTAATACTTATAACATATTATACATATAGAACACAACAAGTTGGGTTGAGCTGGCATACTGTTTTCCAACTTCTTTTAGGACATCTTTCCATGTGAGAACATATAAATTTATCACAACTCTTTTGATAACCATATGATATTTTATACATGTATCATAATTTATTTAACCAATTCCCTTTAGATGCTCCCAAATTTTTAATTGCAAACATATGCAACAAACCCACTCTTACAAGTGTGTTTATGCACATGTTCAAATATACTATACAATAAGTTTGTAAATGTGGGATTGTAGGACAACAGAGCATGTGTATTGAAATTTTTGATAGTTATTTCCATATTGTTCCTCAAAAAGCTGATTTACTCACCCATCAACAGCAAGGAGAGTGCCGGTTTCCCCACATCCTTGCCAACATACTCATTTTCAGACTTGGTAGTCTTTGCCAGCTTGGTAGATACAAAAGTATCTATTTAAATTTTATAGGTTAGAATTATTAATGGAGTTGAGCATCTTTGCAGATTTTTATTGATGGTTTATGTTGTTGCTGAGGATTGTTTATTCAAGTCTTTTGTTAATATTGCTATATGTTTTCCTGAATTAATGGTTCATTAATACAAACAATACATAAATAAGAATAGGAACAATTTAAAACTTC
This sequence comes from Aselliscus stoliczkanus, assembly GCA_033961575.1. Taxonomy (NCBI): domain Eukaryota; kingdom Metazoa; phylum Chordata; class Mammalia; order Chiroptera; family Hipposideridae; genus Aselliscus; species Aselliscus stoliczkanus. The sequence goes on along the minus strand of CM066732.1, from coordinate 59,877,969 downwards.
CCAACTGCCGGACTTTCATGGCTGCTTACAGCTTTTAACTTAATGAGAAGTGAGCTTAGTAATCGGGTCAGTCTGCTGCTCTGACGTCTGCCAACCACTGCTTGTGTTCACTTGGTATGGATTCATAAACTTTCAAACTGTTCTATTTGAAGGCAAAAAAAGTTAAATATTTTATTCATTGATTTGAGTGAAAAATAAGAATTGAAACATACTTTTAAGACAGGATGAGCTGTTTTGGCTTAGAGTAAGTTCTTTAATCAAATACATACTTGAGTGCTAGTTTGGCTCAAGATACCGAGGCGGTTTAAAATGGGAAATGGATTAAGACAAGTTTGAGGGACAGCATGTGATTTCCATTTTGGATACCTTGAGCCTGAGATGCCCCCGGAAAGGGCTTCTGTAAAGGGATCACAGAATTAGGGCTCAAATAAAAGGCCTTTCCAGACCTTTGGCTAGAAATATAGGTTCAGGAATTACCTGATAGAGGTGATGTTCAAGCCACAAGACTAGATCATATTCTGAGGAAGGAAAAAAAACCTAGCACAAAGACTTGAACACACACTGTGTTCGGGTCCAAAGGTAGGAAACATCACTCTGTCTGCAGCAGAAGACAGAGCAGCACCTGTGATCAGAGCTGGTAAAATGACAGGGTCCATTCGCCTATGGATATCTTATTCAGAAGCATCTGCGTGAATCGGTGAGATGGTGCTGATGCCCTGTTGTTTCTCTCCCTACACACAGGGTGGTGCGGCAGGTTAGGGTGCAAGGCAGGCAGGGGGCCTTAGAAAGACAATTCTGAACAATTCTTCACTTTAAATAGCATGTAATTTACCCCTCCCCCCTGCGCCCCGCCAAGTAAACAGTGGATGAGGTAATATATGTCCATGCTTAGAATAGAGCCTGCTTTATCTTGATCACTCATTAAATGTAAATTGTTGTTGTTTTTTAATTACTATTATAAACTAGATGGAGAAGCTAGCTAAAAATAGGTAATGATTATATAATTTGGTTTATATTTTTATCTGATGCCTGTTTATAATTAGATTGTTAACTGAGAGAGCTTATGTTGAGAAGGATAAGGATTTGTTTAGTTTGGAGTATTTTGTTAGGTTTCTTAGAGGAGATAGAATTTGAGTTGGTTTTGAAGGCATGAGTAGGCGTTTTAATAGGCAGGTTTTTTGGCAAGGATGCGTAAAGGGAAGAACATGGTTCATTTTTTTATTCTGAAGTTTATCATTTATTTTGAAATGGAGAGGTGATTACTAGATGATGGAATCATAAGTAAGATAATCTTTCAAAAATTGTGATGCTAGAAAAGAAGCTGGATGTAAGGCTTATTCCAATTTTTAATACCTGAAAATTTACCTTATTGTTACATATTTGCTTCTTCAGACTTCATTTATTTCCTATTAGATGCTGTGGGCATCTTTCATAAAAGGTTGATTTTGAGGGTACCTAGTAAACATTATTTTGAGTTTATTCAAAGATACAGAGATAAGCTTCAGGATAAGGATATTGGGAAATTTTGAGGAGTTAATTTTTTGGAACTTTATAAAGGAATCCTTGTTTTTAAAATAACATGTGGAAATTTTGTGGAAGAATGAACTTCTTCAGTTATAAACCAAAAACTGCTCAGGGCATCACAGTGAAGTAGAAATTTTGCAATTTCAGAATCAGCCTTATTTGTCAGTCATTAAAATTTGGGGTAAGAAATATCAGATAACATTGTGGTGCTACTAACTTGGTAGGTAGTTCCACTCTGCTCGCAATGAAGCTTTAAAATTTGCCTCTGAGTATGCATAATAGCCTGACCTTGATATAAAATTCCTGTGTCATAATTTTTTCAGAACTGACTGGACTGTTCTCCCCCCATTTAATGCTGTACACAATGTTAATGTTTACTAGGTACCCTCATCTTTTTTGTTTTTTAATCTATATGTTTGTAGAATTTTGTGTGTGTGGATTTTGAGACTTAGAAATTTGACCAGGATTTGACTAGGTGGGAGTTTATTAATTGATTTTGTTTAACACTGGTACAGTGGAGTTGCATTTAGTTAGACATTAGATTTAAATCCAGCAAGTAATGTGAAAACGACATACTATCATATTATTCCCCTTCAACATCCTCAGGAAAGCCGTATCAGAGGCCGATAGTTCATCTCTCAGTAAGTTGGGCATAGATAGTTTTCCCTCTTAGTGTTGGAATACATTTTTATTTTGTTGACTACCAAATGAAGAAGCAGGCTTGAATTTATGTTGCTCAAAAACATATTTTTCTTTTTTTTCTTTTAATTGGGGAAGGGGAACAGACAAGTTGCTGTCCTTTTGTTCTTTAGTCTAGATGTGGAGGACGTCGCTTCACTGGCTCATGTTGGTATCATCATTGCGCTCTTCTTGGATGAGGTGGTCACTTGCCGGCCATTGGACGGCTGCTCGTGGTGGCTCTTGGCAGCTCACACCGTCTGCTGGCCGCTCATGCTGGCTGCTGGCCACTCATGGTAGCTCACGGTAGCTCACTAGAGCCCCGCTGCAGCCTATGCCATCGCCAGCAACTCTTGGCAGCCCAGCTCCAGGTGGAGCTGTTGTTCACCACCTTAGCTGTAGAGGATGCAGCGTCACACTGGCCCTCATGTGGGAGCTGAACCGGGGCCCTGCTGCTCTGAACTCATGCTCCCAAGCCAACTCTTAACCAATGTGCGACATGGCCGGCCCAAACATTTTTTTTTTTTTTAGACTGTAGAATTGTACTGTGATGAGTTGCTTACGCTGGAGCTGGGTTCAATTGGGAGAACAAGTTCCTATCTCTAATACATATTGTATTGCGTACTGAATGTCAGGTGGAATGGGTTGTTCAATTTCAATTATTTCATATATGGTTGAATTTTTTTAACTTAAAATGTGTGTATGATGTGACTTCTCTTTTTATTTAGTGAGTCTTTTTGCTTTGAATGCACACGTCTATTTTAGGTTACGAAAATTTTCTTCTTTGATTACTTTATTACCTATACTACTTCGTTATCTCTTTCTGGAATTCCAGAGATAAACGTTTGCTGTCTTGTCGCTTTCCTCCATGACACTTGATTTCTCCTTTTTGTGTGTGTCAGTTTTTGCTTTATATATATTTGAGACTATATTATTAGATGCATACAGACCTATAATTGTTCTCTTCCTGGTAAATGGACTCTTATCATTATCTGTAGTAATGTTATTCACCTTGAAGTCTACTGATATTAATATAGCGATATCAGCTGTCTTTGGTTGGTCGTTAAGCATTTCTGTCCTTTTATTTTCAGCCTTTTCGTAGTCTTACATGTATGTTGAGTATCTAGCATATTGTTAGGTTTTTCTTTTTTATTTAGTCTGAAAATTTTTGTCTTTTTTCCTAGAGCATTGAGTCTGCTTACATTTAATGTAATGGTTGATAACGTATATGGTTTTAAACCTTTCATTTTATTATTTACTTCTGTGTGCTCTGCCTATTCTGTGTTTCCCTTTCTCTCCTTGCCTTCTTTTTATTATTTTCAGTTATGCAAATAATAGTAAGCCCTATTTTAGCTTACCAGTTACATATCCTTTTACTATTCATTTAGTGGTTCCTAAATGCATCTTTGACTTCTTACTTTTACCATTTATTAGACAGCAGAAGACCTTTAGACTACCTAAAGTCCACTTTTCCTTCCTTTCCAATTTTTATGCTATTGTTATGTATTTTAATCCTCTTTATTTTTTAATTAAAAAAAATTTTTTTTTTGAGGGCAGTGTCACTGGCCCTCATATGTGGGACCTGAACTGGGGCCGCTGGCTTCCCAGGCCAGCGCTTAACCACTGCGCCACTTGGCCGGCCCTTAGTCCTATTTATATTTGAGATGCACAGGCCATTATTTAACAAGTCATCATTCATGTAGATTTACCCATGTATTTACTGTCTCAGTTGATCTTCATTTCTTTCTGCATCTTTTATCTGGGATCATTTCCTTCTGTCTGATCCCTTTAGTATTATATCTGTTATTCTGATTTGGGGGTTGTCTTGTTTTGTTTTTTTATGTGCTTGTTTATTTGTGATTGAATACCAGGTAGGTATTATATATGAAAAATTATGGAGATAATCTGAATTGATACTACCTTCTCTCAGAACAGACTTATCTTTGCTTCTCTTCTGGTATGTGGCTACTCATGAGTCACTAACAATCTCAGATTAATTTATTCAGGTATTGAATGATTGAAAATTAGATATATTTGGATTTACCTTTACTTCTTGGGGATAGCCCTTTGAGGTCCTAACCACAGCTTAAGAGGTTTACCCTCCTCCTTATAGGCCCTCACTCCAATTTTTGTCCCTTCAGGGCTTGAGTCTGTCAGAAGCTGTGCTCATCTTTTCAGCCTCTTCAGCAGTGGTGGCCTTTAGAATCTGCAGATACATGTAGGCAAAGCAGCTCCAAATACCAGATGGTCTGTGGATTTTCTCATTTTCTGGATCTTGGTCCCTTAATGCCTATGTAATTGCCCTCATATAGATACTTTGTACATTGTATAGTTTCTTTCTTTTTAAAAAAAAAAAAAACTTTATTGGGGAATTGGGGGAGGGGAACAGCATTGGGGAACCGGAGAAGGGGAACAGACAAGTTGTTGTCCTTTTGTTCTTCAGTCTAGTTGTGGAGGACGTTGTTTCACTGGCCCATGTTGGTATCGTCATTGCGCTCTTCTCGGGTGAGGCAGATCGGTATCTGGCTTCTGCACGGCCACTCACAACGGCTCTTGATAGCTCACACCAGCTGCCGGCCACTCACACTGGCTGCTGGCCACTCACTGTAGCCTGTGGCAGCCCACTGCAACAGGGGCTGCAGCTATGCCATCCCAGGGACTCCCAGCAGCTGAGCTCCAGGTCGAGCTGTTGTTCACCATCTTAGCTGTAGAGGGCAGTGTCACTGGCCCTCACATGTGGGATCCGAACCTGGGCCACTGGCATCCCAAGCCAGCTCTTAACCAGCACGCCACTTGGCTGGCCCACTTTGTCTGGTTTCTTTAGTTCTTCTCAGTGGAAGAGTTGGTCTGAACCACTTACTTGGTCGTACCTGGAAGCTGAGCTCTCACAAAGACCCTTTCATCTCTTCTCTTATTTGCATTCTATGAGAAATTTTCACGCTTGTGTGGTTTTTCTTCATGTGCAGTCTGCAATTTATTGTCCCTGCTGTATTTCTTTGCAAAATTATTCAGTAGTTTTATGGCTGAAAGCAGTCTTTCCTGATTTCAGATTATTCTCTTTTCATATATGTGGTATTCTCTTAAGTTTTTTCAGGATTTCTACATTGCAATATCTGCTGTTGGAAATTTGTTAGATATTTTAAAGTTGTTCTTTCAGTAAATTTCCAAGGGGAAAATTTTTTGGTTCAGTTAATAGAGCAATCATTCCTCTAGCTTCTGGGTCTTTTAAGTATCTATGAGGGAGGGGAGGTAATTGTGACCATGGGATGGTGTCTGTGTGCTCAGTATTGTTGGTTGCGATAAACTCTTGAACTTTTGTGGGTTCCTGTTCTGATGTGTCAGGTTTAGATGAAAGAGAAAATTTTAGATTTGCAATAATTTATTTTGCTTGATCATTGGTTTGGTAGATTGCAGGGAAAAGGGGCAAGGTACAGTCAGACTGCTATGAAATGGGGAGGTTTGCTGCTAAAGCATTTTATTTCAGTGCTGAAATTTAAAAATTCACAATTCAAATGCTGTCATTTGGTTGTGGGACTAGAGTAGCAGCGTCTTCTCTTTCTGCCCCATGTCTCTCAACTTTGCACATTATCTGCAACGTGAATGCTGCAGCCAGATGCTTTGCCAGCCTTTTTCCTGAAGGCTCCCTGGGTCCCCGTACGTTTGGCACGCCTCCATGGTTTTCTGCCAGCTACACATTGTTTTCCCCAAGTGTGGTTTTTTTTTTTAATGTGTTCTTTTGGTTATTTCAGTGGATGTTGGTGTAAAGTATTGGGTGGGCATTAGTTAAATTTATGAGCTCAGTTTTGCCATCTTGAACTGATAATCTACACTGTGTATGTTTTCTTTTTTTCAGTTGGTTTAGTTTGGTGTTTGACCCAATTTAAAAAGAATAGTTTTATTGTTCTCTTTTTACTTTTATGTACGTATAGATTATAATTAAGCTATTATAATTATAAACTTTTAGAAGGACTCTAGTAGGCTAATTAACTCTTGCCTGATAGGATCCTTTTGATAGAATGGGGCATTTTTTTTATTCCACAGACGTTTTTGTGAATGCTGACTGTGTTTTCTGGGCTCTGCTAGGTTTGGGGATGACAGGCGTGGGCAAGTCTCTTAATCTTATATACCTGTTCTTGAGGCAAAGATGCCTTCCTCTGAGGCTGAGAAACTTTTCTTTGGGAGGATGAAAACACCATGTTCATTTAAAACTTTGGGTATTTAACCCATTAATTACATTGTTGAATAGAAATGAATATTTATAAAGATGTTGATAGTTTTTATGTATGTAGAATATGTTCCAGTTAAAAATCTTATTTATAATTTTGGTCCTCTTTTTTTTTAATATAGTAAATTTTAGTTTGTTCTCTGACTAGGTGACCATATTAGATAATAAGGGTTTATGTTATATACATATGATTGAATTTACTCATATGTCACATATATATATGGAAAGTAGGATGGCATGGTTGTTGTTTTTTTAAATATGGAATTCAGAGTTTAGGTAGGTAGGGAATGAAACAGATAAGTAGAAGTGTTATATATTCATTATGCAACTTTTTACTTAAGGAAAGAAGCATTGGGAGTCTGCATCAGCCTTAAATCTAGATTTTGCCAGTCTGGAAATCGTGGCTTTGGAAATGGTTTGACAGATTGGATATAGTAGAAGGAATTAGAAAAAGCAGGCAGCTGGGGCCAAAGGGTGGATTGGAAAAGAAAATGGCTGGCTTCATTATGCTGTTTTGGGAAGAACAAGGGTATTTCTGTTATAGAAATAAAATACACTTTAAGGAGAGTTGGATGTCTTCATTTTACATCCAACAAGAATAGTACAGTTTAGGGAAAGCTATTAAATTGAGTCTTTCTGACTAGTGCTTTGTAATGATAGAAGTTAATTTTCTTCATTCGTTCATCTTAGGTTAAATACATTATTTATGTGATGTCAGTATGTGAAACCTCCTGCCAGGTTTCCAGTTTGGAATGCAGTGGCCTTCACACTTGTTCATGCGTCAGAGCATCTGGAAGTTGGGCTGCGCTTTGTGGGATATTGTGAACTAGTAATACGTTTAATTACATTAAACAAATGAAGTGTAATTTCACACGCTGTACATATGACTTATACGCGTGTGAATGCAATTCAACTCAGTAGTTCAAGTCAAGAAATATTTAATGAGCATTTGTTTTGTACCATAACTCAGGATCATTTCATGATGAAAATGAATCACCGAAGTGGCAGAAGAAAATGGAAGTGACTTTTTTCAAACATCAATGGTTCATAGCATCTTTTAAGATTAGTTTGAGATCCTCACGGGGCAGGTTGCATTAGCCAATGGCAGCTCACTTAAGTGATTTGTGAAGTGTAGTCACTGCTGTCAGGTCATCATTATACATCTACTGAGATAAAAATTTGAGGTTCAGGGCCCTGGGAATCTGCATTTTAAGAACCACCTGCAAGGTTTATTATTTACAAAACTTAAGAAATACTTTCTAAATGTTGAGTGGAAAAAACCCAAAATATTGCTTCAAAATTTAAAAGGAATTGTGTTTTAGAATGAACTTACCCTCTAAGGCAAACTAAAATGCATACGATTGGGTAGCTGCTATTTATTCACTTGTGTGTAAGAAATGTCTTTTTATAGCTTTGAACATTTGGAATATTGAAAAGAATTGCCATTTCTCTGTAAGTCTTTAGTTGTTTTTCCATGGAAATAATCATATTATATTTAATGGCTTTTAGTGGTTTTTCAACTATGAAATGTCATTAGAATTTGGACTTATATTCCATTAACGTAATATCTGGAAGATTCAAAATTATAATACATTTTAAAAAGTTTTAGTTTTGCTTTATTTATTGCTTCAACTTTTGGAAGCAAGGCCATAAATAAAAAGTTAAACTAAAAGTCTTAGGTATATAAGCTTTTAAAAATTCTTTCTCCAAAACAGTGAATTTCAGACTAATTCCTTCTGTAAACCTTTATTGAGTGCATGCCACACTCTGTGCTGAGCCCATGAGGATGATTAAAAGTTAAACAATGCCCTAGTAAAGTTCACACTCTGGTGGGAATGAGATAGTGAAGGAATATATATAAACAAGTGATTTGTGCTTTGCCTGCTTTAAAGAATTGGAAACCTCAGTAAAAGGCAATTAAATAACCTTACCCTATTATAACACATGCCAGGGGAAAAATTGTGTGTGTGTGTGTGTGTGTGTGTATAGTTGGTGGTGGGTCCAGCTCAGTTAGGCTCTCGCAGGAGTCCAGGCAGCCTACAGGGATAACTTGGATTGGGATGAGGGCAGGTAATTAGGTGATAAAATAGAATTTGGTGATGGGTTGGATATTGAGGTGAGACACCTGTCCAGGATGATGATTCCTATGGTTCTTTTTTTTTTTTTTAGCTGAGCCATCCTGCCACCTGTTGGCAGCTCAGCTCGGGCTGGGTATCGGACTGCTGTTGCTCAGAGCTCAGCTCACAGTCTTGAGCGAGCTCTTAACCAACTGAGCCATTCGGCCCGGCCCCCTATGGTTCTTTAACATTTGTATAGTAGGATGGATGGTGGTATCTTTTGTAGGGAAAGAAATAAGTTTTTTTTTGGGGGGTGGGCAAGAAGAGCATGAATTTGATTTTGGACAATAAATTTGATATGCCTTTGAGTTATTCTAGAGTTGCAATCTAGAGTGTAGTGGGAGATATGGACTGTAGATTTGTGAAACCCGTGTTTAGGGCTTGAGTGACTTGAGAAGGATAGGCTGCTGTTACAGGACAGAGAACTGAGTGGAGAAGTGGGAGGAAAACCAGGAGAGGGTTGTAGCAGAGGAGCAGAGATGTTAGTGTCAAATTTGGCTGGCAGATGAAGTATGATGAGAAGTGAGGAACCTTTTGCATTAGCCACCTGTGAGTCATTGCTGACCTTACTAAGAGCTTTAAGTGGAATTTGAAGCAGGCTGAGGGACAAGTGGGAAGGGAGGAAATGAAGACTGAAAAATTCCAGAAATTTAGCTGTGAATGGGGATGACTGAATGTAGCGGTTGAGAATATGGTGTGTGTGTGTGTGTGTGTGTGTGTGTGTGTGTGTGTGTGTGTGTGTGTGTTTAATGGGCAAGGCTTGAGCATATTTAAAAGGCAGTGGAAGACTATTTGAGATGGGTGATTTGAGTATATACAAGGAAAACAAAATAATAGTGTAAATTTCCTGGGAAGGTTGAGAGAATATGGGGTTGGTTCTGAGTGCAAGATTTGCACTAGATCAGAGAGGAGAAAGAGGTAAGACCATCCTTTAACTGGGGGGAAGGAGCCTAAGACCGGGAGACTGTTCTTCAGGAAACAGACCCGCTGTGCATGAGGAGATTTCATAAGCAAGAACGCTTTCCGGAGAGGTTGGAGTGAGTTGATTGGAGAGGTAGGATTCTCAGTACTTTTTAAAGTACTGATATGAGAATTACCATACTAGAATATTTAACAAGATTTTAAATTCTGTGAACACAGCATTGTTTTCTGTGCCTTTTTGCACTCATCTGCCAGGGATCTGTGAGCCCATTGGAGACAGACAGTAGGCTCTCAGTCAGTATTTACCCTAAACTGGAATCTTAAATGAAAAGTGCATAAACAATAACTACTCTTGACTGACTTAAATTTTGTAGACTAATGATAGGATTAATAAGTAAGTGAAGGGAGCCTCTTCCTATAACTGTTTAATTCACCATTTCAACAAATCTCTCCCTGCAGCCTACTAAGCTTTTCTCTTTAATTAAGTACCTGATTTACACAGTAGATTTGCTCATTTGAAGACTCACTCAGTCCACGTCGAAACAGATAAAGGTAACAGCTCAGGCATAGTTGAGATACATTGTAAATGCAATCAGAATTTCACCTCTGGGCAATTCACTTCAAACATTCATCCCTAAAAACCTTTGTGTCTAAAAGTAGGGACTTTTATAACCGATTCCAAGTTATTCAGATGGTGATTGTGCAGTTTACTTGTCTCAAGATTAATTAGGCAATCCCCTTGTTTCTGACTCCCTTTTCATTTACCCCACTGTTTTTGTTACTGTAAGCTTATGAGTAAGATAAGGAGGAGAAAAGCAGAGACTGTAGATAAATTAATGGCTAAAATGAAGTGTTCTTTTGTTCTTGTGTGTGTGTGTCTATGGGTGCTTTGGAAGCTGTCAGAAGTGACTATAATAATCAGTAATGAAATGGTTTTTTCAGTGTGTGAGAAGCCCTATGTTGTTTAGATCATAGAGACAGTAACAGTTCCAGACAGATAGGCATATGGACCTTTATGGACGAAGGTAGTCATTTTTTCCTGTGTCCATCTTCACACCCCTCCCAGTGGGGCTATCCCCTTTCAGTCAGCCTTACCCAGAGCCTCAGGCATCCCCAGCTCTCTCCTTGTCCTTGTCACTGCTTACACTGATTGCTTTGCGAGCATGTGAAATGCTGGCATCCAGTGACCAAGGTCAGGCAGGGCACAGAGGCCAGATGGAGGAACTGAAATTATGATCAGTAGACCATGCCTCTCTAGGTAGTGGCCCTGATTTTTATCTCTGTATCTTCAGGGCCTCATACAGTACCTGGCAGGTGATACGTCTCCAGAATATTTTATTTTTGAATGAAAGACAAATTCGAAATAACGCAATCATAGGATGAATCATTTAATTTATTGTTTTGCTTCTATAGATGAGAAAAGTGAGGCTTAGATTCAGCAGCAGCTATTTATGTTCCTGTGACATAGGTAAGTGAATATAATATACATTCCCAGCCTTCTGGGAGTCCCAAGTTAAATAGAAAGTCAAGCAGTCATTTATCTAGCCGAGTTGGGGTTTTTGGTTTTTGTTTGGGGTGGTGGGGGCCATGGTGGCGTGGTGGTGCTCCTTTGTCTTGTTTTTTGGTGCTGGACGCTGTGTTACAGCAGGTACAGAGTTGCGTAAGACATAGCTTTTGCCCTGAAGGAACTAATGTAACATAAGAATCAATATGTCTCAAAGAAGTATATGATTAATGATTAAGGCCAAATGAGTGGTACGCCTTGACACAAGCCAGCTTTATAAAATGAAACAAAATGCTACTGACCCATCATCAGGAAGACAAACATCTTCAGTTGCTTTTCTAGAAGTGGGAACCAATATGGGCTGGAGAGCTCTGTCTGGGTGTACATGTTGGTGATTACTGTCCGCTTGATAGTGACGAGAAAAGGTGTTTCTCAGTGGCAACTGCTCATGTGGAGATGGAGCCAGGGGATGGCTCCCTTTATGTCATATGATGCCTTGTCACCGGCTAAGGAATTCAGTCCATTCAGTTAAGTCGCAGAGTGCTGGTCTATTGTAAAATTACTTTATCTGCATGTGCGTGCATCATATGAGAATCCATGAATCCTAGAATGTATTTTTAACTGGAAGGGGACTTTCAGTTAAAGGTCATCGGCTTCATCCCCTCCTTCCTCTCTGGTCCAGAGAAGTTGAGCACTTCATTACATTGTGCATTCCTTGAGCTGTAATCAGCACTCTGAGACTTTAAAGTTGTAACTTATTTTTCTCTTTGTTAAATTTCCTTTCTTGGTAAATTTAGCAAAAAGTTCTCCAGGTATGAAATGCATGTCTCATGTTTGCACCAGCTTGGGGACTAGTTGAGTGTGGAAGGAGAGGGTAGAAGTCTAGGGAGGGAAATGATGTGATGCCTCTTTCAGCGAATTTAGCAGAAGCACAGAAAACCAGGAACTTAGCTGGAGTTCTGGCCTCCCTTTTGGCTGCTTTGGTTTGTGATGGTATAACCAAACCATGATGATTGTTTCTCATTTTATTAGTAGCCACATAGACGTATGAATAGACCCAAGAAGACACAAGAAGCTGTGAAGATAATGACATTTATCAAATGTGTTTGTAATTTAGTTGAGAGATACTGCTGAGGTTTATAGTCTGATTGGGGGTTAAAGGACCTAAAGAAGTTAAGGAACAATCCTATATACAGTAATACCTTGGTTTGTGAGCATAACAAATTACATGTATTGCAAGACATTGCTCGTTTACCATGCTAACATGTATTAGAAATGTTTGCTTGTCTTGTGGGACACTCACAAACCAAGTTACTTGCATTCCAGGGTTTTACTGTATCTTGTCCTTTGTGTCACATGAATGCTCGTTACTATTCTCCTGATGTCTAGAACAGTGCCAGGCACACAGCTGATTTTCAGTAAGTATTGGTTGGATGGCTAAATAGAAGGTACTGACAGTAAACATGGGGAGCCTCCGAGGACTAGGGTGCTGGAGAAAGCTGGACTTTGTCTGGTGTAAAGAGTAAGGAACTTCATTCTGTCTGATCCTGGGTTTCTAACTCCTGACGACCTCAGCACTTACTCATTACCACCCCAGATCCTGAAACAGTCCCTTTTGATAACTGATTTTTCCTTTGGAAGCAAGTCTGACTTCTCTCCCTTTTATTTTGCCACTGCTTGGCCATCACTCTTCCTTTCTTTTCCCAGGTCATCGCTGCTTATCCCTGAGGATTTAGCAGGATCATGCTTTGGTTTATAAGGTGATTATGTTTTCTAAGGTCCTAGTTCCCTCTTGCCGTGACGATGAGGTGAGGTGTTATCTGGGAAAGACCTGAGATTTCAGGAAAAGTTCAGAAACATCTTCTGTGGTTATTAAGAGGAAAATTCGGTAGGGTAGGTGATATAATAACATAGCAATTTTGAGCCACATCTTCTGGCTGTCATAACTACGTTTTAATTGGCTACATTTAAAAAACACAAATTAAACTAGTTATGTTCCCCACCCTCCTCAATTTGGGCAGTATAAAGGCCTGTTTCACAGAGAACACGTAAACAAGTGAGTACAAGGCAGCTTGTGTGAGCGAGGTTCTACTGTGTAGCTCAGCGACTCTCTGATTTAAGCTGTAGCTCTTGGCAACTTCAAACAGGCCGTGTTCTCCGAGGGAGAAGTCCAGTCTATTTAATGGTGTTTAGTGAAAACTAATTATGATTCTCCAATGGGAAATAGACTCTCAGACTCATTTATTCATCCAGCAACCATTTATGGAGGAGCTGTCATGTAGGAGGCACTGTGCTTCGTATTGGAAGATGGGACAGAGAGGAGTTGTCAAACTAGTCAGGGCACAGCGTGTGGAAGGTAATCATAATGCTATGTGCACAGTGGCATCTGCAGTAAAAGGGGTGCAGGGTGCTTTGGGAGCTCCAAAAATGTGGGGACGGTAGAATTGGGGCTGGATGGGGAAGGCTGAGTTCACAGTCCCCGCCCTGGCAGCGGGCTGCTGTATAGGATGCTGACTGAGCGGCCTGGGGAGATGGGAGGCGCGAGGACACACAGTGAGTGAGTGTCTGTGGTCAGAAGGCACTGGTGACACGGATAACAGAAAGTAAGGTACTCTGAGGTGAGCGTGTTCATGTGAAGTGGCCCATGCTGGGGGTGGAAAAGTGCGGTGCCTGATCTGACAGTAGGGATTGGAGGAGTGGGTTGAATCTAGGTGGTTTCCCTAAAATTGGGGTTTCGTGGACCATCGTTTCTCTAGTCTAGGAGTTAATAATAGTTTTACCATGAAAAACAAGTGTTTTTGCTCAAATAAGTTAGAGCAGGAGCGGGAGGATGATCCTGCTATTTTAGCGTAAGTTCTGTGATCACTGCATTCAGCTGTGTTGCTGTATTAAAAATAGTGAGTGTTGCAGTATTCTATAGATGTTATCAGTTGAAATCAGTTGCAGTTTTCCATGTTGATGTCTTCAAGGATGATGGAACAGCAGCAGTGTAGATGATTGGGCCGGTCTCTTGTCCTCTTCTCACTCCACAGAGGGCTCTGTTTAATTGGGGTAACAACAGTGCTTCCTGCCTTCCTGCTAAATAACAAGTCCAGTCCACAGTAGAAGGTTCTTTTTTTTTTTTTTTAAAGATTTTATTGGGGAATTCGGGGAGGGGAACAAACAAGTTGTTGTCCTTTTGTTCTTCAGTCTAGCTGTGGAGGACGTTGCTTGGCCCATGTTGGTATTATCATTGCGCTCTTCCCGGGTAAGGCAGATCGGTCGCCGGCCTCTGGATGGCCCCTCACAGTGGCTCTTGGCAGCTCACACCGGCTGCCAGCCGCTCATGCTGGTTGCTGGCCACTCACTGTAGCCTATGGCAGCCCACTGCAGCAGGGGCTGCAGCTATGCTGTCCCGGGGACTCACAGCAGCCCAGCTCCAGGTGGAGCTGTTGTTCACCGTCTTAGCTGTAGAGGGCAGTGTCACTGGCCCTCATATGTGGGATCCTAACCGGGGCCGCTGGCGCCCCAAACCAGCTCTTAACCAACGCGCCCTCGGCCGGCCCCACAGTAGAAGCTTCTTCAAAGGCTTTCGGGACACTGTGATGTTGGGTATGACGTGGACATCAGGTGGCTACACAGACACAGTAGATGCCCTATGTTTGTACTGGGTTAGGAGAGAGTTGGCTCATTCTCCTGTGTGTTTCTGCATATCTCCTCATGCCTACTCACTGGCAGTGCTGGGTGTTTCTAAGATTTGGGGGATCGTAGGCAAGTTGATTAGCTTCTCTGTGCCTCAGTTTTCTCATGTGAAAAGCACTATGTGCCAGGGACTTTTAAAAAGTGTGTTACATGTAGCTCTTTCTTTTCAACGAGGTGGCGGAGCAGCCTCCCAGCAGACAGATGCAGATCTTTGTGAAAACCCTCAACATGGGCGAGCCCAATGACACTACTGAGAATGCCAAAGCTAAAATCCAAGACAAGGAGGGCACCCCACCTGCCCAGCAGTTCTTGATTTGTGCTGGCCAACAGCTGGGGGATGTCTGCCCTCTCCCAGGGGATAATATCCAGAAAGAGCCCACTCTGCCCTTGGTGCTTGGTGTGCGGGCCACATCACCGAGCCTCCCTCCGCCAGCTCACCCAGAAGTGCATCTGCGTGCTACAAGGTGAAACGCCGCAAGCGTTATGCCCGCCTGTATCCCCATGCTGTTAACTGCCACAAGATGTGTGGCCGCCCCAGTGACCTGTGCCCCAAGAAGAAGGTCAGGCAAGGCCCCCCACAGGGCGGCCTCCTGTCCAAACCCCGTGGCCCTGGGGCTTCAATAAAGTTGCCCTCATGTTGAGTGGAGCAGTAAAAAAAAATGCGTTAGATGTAATAAGTCATTTAATCTGCAGTTCTATACCTAGTAAGTGATGAGCTGAAACTGGCACCCAGGCCAGGCTGTTAACCAGCCGGCCTTGCGACAGGACACTGGGCCAGAGGTTTCCCTGCCAGAAGGCTGGCTTTCCCTCTCAGGTGCGCTCATTCCTGTCCCTTTTGTTTCGTCAAACCTGCTTCCTGTTAACACCACAGAGAAAGGAAAGAAGCTCTTTTTAAATTGTACGGAAGTGTGTATGGTGAAGAGGATGCCCAAATATATTTATTTTGCATTGGAGCCTTATTGTTACAGTTAGTAAACTGTTACTGTCCCAAACCCTTCGCTGGAAAGGGCAGAGGTTTACCTGTGCAAAGCTTGTGTGCTGTCAGGCCGCACAGTAGGCCTCAAATTGTGACCCTAGGAAACAGTGTATTAAAATATCCTGAAGTTTAAACATACAAGGCAATTTCTGTAAGTCTTTTTCCCTGAAACAAGAGTTAGAAAAGAGTACCATTAATTTTCCTTGTTAATGGGTAAAATTACCCAGCCTTACTGTTGGACTTTTTTGTAATTTTAATTTTTTACTGAGGTGTAATAGAAATGTAGACATACTCGAAACGTAGATGCCCATCTTCAGTATACTATTCCATCCATTTTGATGAATATACCATTTATTTATTTAGTTTGCATTTTCTCAATTAGTATGTGAAAAAATATATTCTGATTTTAAATAATTATCTCCCTTTTCTTTTTCTGTGTATTTGTTATCAAATTCATGCATATTTTCAATTCATATCTTTTTTACTCAGGGATGGTGCCAAACAATAACTGAGTGGAGGTAATCTTTTATATGAGCTTGTGGTATACTTGAATAGTTTCCCTTCAAAAGTGGACTGTTAGTGTTGGAGCTACATAGAGTGAATAAATTTCCTGGGAGGAAACGATAATAAAATATTCAGGAAGTTATTAGGAAATGAGAACTTGTGTTCTCATTCACTCAGATAAGCTGCTGAGACCTTTGTGTATATCAGCACCGTGTGCATTAGAGGAAGGGGTGAGAGATTTGGCAGCTTTCTTCTCGGGGTGTGAGGGACTTCTGGCTGAAAATGCATAATTAAACGAAAAATTTCCCAAAGCAGAGTTCCTTGAGAATTGTTTTTTCTCTGAGTGTTTCTGTGAGGGAAGGAACGTGGGCTCGGTAGCCCTGGGGGAGAGTGCTCCCGGGGGCGCCTGTGGCACGCAGGGTGCTGTGGGGCGGGGGCCGCGGAGTGCTCACCCCCTGGCTCTGCTCAGCCTCCCCATGCTTTGCTCTCTGTCATCGTTAGATAGTTCAGCTCTGTCCTTAATTTTAGCCACTTTGTTCTAAAGTAACTGTGAATGCTGTAACTCCCTAGGCACCATTTTTAACTTTTACTAACTGAAATTGGTGCCCTGGTTCTTTTATTTAACAAACGGGATGTAGAGGCTTATTTTTCTTCATCACATGTTCGTATCAGGGAGGATTTACCCCCAAGTTGGTTAGTTCTGGGTCCTCTCACTTGCAGGGGACCCTGCTAGGGTCTGGGAGAGGCTCTAGCAATGTGTTCAGTACTTTCACATTTCTGGAAAAGCTGCAAAATTGAGATTTTTCCATCCCCCCCAATCCCGAT
Source organism: Aselliscus stoliczkanus (assembly GCA_033961575.1). Classification (NCBI taxonomy): domain Eukaryota; kingdom Metazoa; phylum Chordata; class Mammalia; order Chiroptera; family Hipposideridae; genus Aselliscus; species Aselliscus stoliczkanus. Next base: position 59,861,014 of record CM066732.1, on the reverse strand, counting down.
GTTTCTTAAAAGGGCCTCCAAATTAATTATTCTTTAAAGCCCACAAAACTCAGATCAGCCATGGTTCATGAGGCAGGTTGGGTGTTGATTTCTAATTGTGGCTGAGGATGATTTGAAGGATACCAGGAAGGAAATACTAGCTAGGAAGCTGCACTCTTGCCTGGTGTCTGTAGTGGCCAGGGGTTTCTTTCTGGGTGTCAGGAGCTGTGGTTTCCTGCGGACAAGGGCCAGAGCAGGCAGGAGAGGCCAGAGTACCGCTGGGGGAGGAGTGGTGTGGACTCGGGAGGGCGGCCACAGCCAGGGTGGGGCAGACGACGTTCCTCCCAGATAGAAAGGGTGCATTTGCAAATAATGTTTGCTGCAGTATTTCAAAATGACTGAAGTCATCCCAGGTAACATTTCATCTGAAATTTAATAATATGTTTTTAGAATTACTGAAAAATTTGAAAAATCAGTGTCTTAATTAACTGATTGACTTGAGATTAAAGTCTTTATTGATTAGAATATTTTGCTGAAAACAGAAACGTCGCTAGTTCTTTTGGGTTGCCAAAACTCGAGATTTGATAGCTTCTTTGGTAGGTGTTTTTTCTCCTCTTTGTCCTTTTTTCTTCTTCCACACTTTCTTTTCATCTCTTTTTGCTTTCTTTTAGATTCGAAGCTCTTTCTTACACTTCTGAGGATTTTGAATGACTGGACTGTGGATAGCCACATTTTTAAATTGTATTGTAGAGTTCTGCTTTCTTTAAAAATAATTGAGGGCTCTGAGTGGCCTGGAGACACATTTACAGTTAAATAGATATGTAATGTTCTGAGAAGCAATTGTATCTAGCCTGCGGTAAACTGGCTCAGGTTCAAATATGCTTAAAATTATTGAACTTTTCCTAAAATTCCTTCTGATTGAACTGTTCTCAGGGCTGATAAGAGCATTTCTAGAAAGTTGTATGGATCTGCCACCTGGTGGTGAAATATTAACAGCAAGTACTAAATATTTGGTAAGACTTCCTTTAATGGTGGATTCTTGCCTTTGTAGGTGCCATATTTAGATTTAGAGTCTACTTAGGGTTTAGGTATATGATGTTTCCATCTCAAAGTTTTTTTGTTTTTTAAAGATTTTATTGGGGAATTGGGGGAGGAGAACAGACAAGTTGCTGTCCTTTTGTTCTTCAGTCTAGTTGTGGAAGACGCCACTTCACTGGCCCATGTTGGTATTATTATTGCGCTCTTCCAGGCTGAGGCAGTCTCTTGCCAGTCATTGGATGGCCGCTCACGGTGGCTCATGGCAGCTCACGAAAGCTCACACCGCTGCCGGCCAGCCCCACTGCAGCCTACGCCATCACAGGCGACTCACAGCAGCCCAGCTCCAGGTCGAGCTGTTGTTCACCATCTTAGCTGTAGAGGGCACAGCATCACTGGCCCTCATGTGGGATCCGAACTGGGTCACTGCTGCTCAGAACTGGCGTCCCAAGCCAACTCTTAACCAATGGGCCACTCGGCCGGCCCACAAAGTTTGTTTTAAAAAGATTTTATTGGGGAATTGGGGGAGGGGAACAGACAAGTTGCTGTCTTTTTGTTCTTCAGTCTAGTTGCGGAGGACATTGCTTCACTGGCCTATGTTGGTATCGTCATTGCGCTCTTCCCGGATGAGGCAGATCAGTCACCGGCTTCTGGATGGTCGCTCACCGCGGCTCTTGGCAGCTCACACTGGCTGCCAGCTGCTCACTGTAGCCTGTGGCAGCCCACTGCAGCAGAGGCTGCAGTCTACACCATCGCCGGGGCTCACACAGCCCAGCTCCAGGTGGAGCTGTTGTTAGCTGTAGAGGGCAGTGTCACTGGCCCTCATACGTGGGATCCGAACCGGGGCTGCTGGTGTCCCAAACCAGCTCTTAACCAATGCGCCACTCGGCCGGCCCAAAAGTTTTTGTTTTTAATTGAGAAAACGTTACATGTGATAGAAGAGAGATCTTTTGATTAATGTATTTCTGTCTACTGCATTGTAGAGGACTCTTCCTGGTTTATGAGATTTGTATATTCCTGAGTTGAAATCAGCTTTGAGCACTTTGAGAATATACTACTCCCCTTAAATTTGAAAGAGACATGAGATTTTGAGAAGAGAAGATTGTTGTTAATTATTCTAAAACTTTTAATATGGACTCATGGGGGAAAATAACAAAGATCCAGGACAAAGGAAAATCTTTGGAGAGAGAAATAAAGTATATGTTTATTTACTGTAAAACACAGCAACAGGCATTTAAAGCTTTTTTTTTTTTTGTTAGCAAATAGAAAGTTTAAAAGTATTTTATGGTCTTCAATTGGATTATTAATACAAATAAGTATTATATACTGGGCACTGTGTTAGGCATAGAGGAAAAAGTAGTGACTAACACCTGAATGCTTTTTGTCCTTATGGAGTTTATAATCTTGCTAGGGCGGCAGATGATAAGCAGGTTCTTACAGGAATAATTGATTACAATGTTGATAACTGCTATAAAGGACAAGTACGCAGCAGAGAGACCTAACCCAGGCTGGCTGGTGCATCAGGGAAAGCTTCCCTAAGGAAGTGACATTTCGGTTGAGATCTGACAGATACAGACCCAGTCAAATGTGGGTCTGTCTGATACTCTGAGGCGGGGAGGAGATTGGCAAGTCTGAGGAATTGAAAGAAGATCAGGGTGGCCGGAGTGTACTGAGAGAAAGGGGGATTGTGGTGTGAAAGAACACAGGGAAGGTAGGCTAGCAGTAAATAGTTCAGGGACTTGTTGTGTGTGCCAAGGACTTTGGACTTCACCATATGGCTGATAACGAGAAGCTGTTGAAGTGTGTAGGCAGGGAGTGTTGGAGCCAGATGAATGAATCAAACAGGACAAGACTGGGAAGGGCAGGTGTTCAGGAATATACAAATCTCATTCAGTCCGGAGCGTGTTAGTGAACATGGTAAGAGGCTGACATATTGGGAATGCATTTGAAGTGAAATAGACAAGACTTGGTGATTGACTGGATATATGGTAAAAGGGCGGGAAGGTAGACGGAGACATCAAGGATGAGACCAAGTTTCTGGCATGTGTTCATTCAATAAATATATGAATATATATTACACAGTTTGGTCCTTAAGGGTAGAAAGTTACATAAGTGCAATGTTCAGTTCATAGTACATTATCATTATTGGACAGTGCAGGGTCTCTTGTGTTTTTTTCCCTTCCCCCTTTACCATCCTCACTCCCATTTACCTTCTCTCCTTAGGCTCCTGCTCCTATGTGCTTAATATATCTTCTTGAGTATGCATCCAAGTCTATAAAATATGAAGTGTTGCTTTGTGCATTTTTAACTTGTGATACTATGCTGTACATCTTATTCTGCTCCTTATTCCACCAAATGTTAGCTGTGTACCATAGGCACGTTACATAATGATTTTTGTGTCTCAGTTTCCTCATCCATAAAATGAGGAGAATATTACTGAGATTATACAGTTGTTGGGAGGATTAGAAGAGTTAATTTTTGTACTATGTTCTGTGTTGCTTACAGTTTCCCCGTTGTCCTTTAAGGATGTATCCATGTGATCTGTGCCCTCGCAGTTGCCTCTGATTGCTGCGTACCTTTCATAGTGTGCATCCGTTACATTTCACTTACCCATTCTTTCCCTAAAGCCTGGAGACCTGGGTTTGTTCCGGCTTGCACTGCCCCAAATACAGGCACAATGAAAGTCCTTTTACATGACTCCTATGGACCTGTGCATAAATTTCTCGAAGCTACCAGCCTAGGAATGGGATTGTTACAGAACACACCTTACATATAATTTAATTTCACTAAATACGATCTGATTGTTTTGTAGAATATGTGCACTAGTTTATACTCCCATCCGCAATACATGTATTGCCATCTCCTCTATCCTTGTCATTATTTTATAGGACTAGTCTTTCTAAACTTGGATGTTTTGACGTGGGTATAGAGAGTTATTTCAGTATTAGATGAATTTGCATTTTTCTGATTATTAATGAGTTTTGGAGTGATTCCAGCCTTTCCGTTTGCTTCTGTGACTTTCCTCTTTACATCCTGTGTTTGTTTTTGTGTCAGGTTTTTAGTCTTTCTTGTTGATTTGCAGTTGTTTGTATATTCCTGATACCATTCTTGTTGGTTCTAGACATTGCAAATCATTTTTTTCTATTATCTATTTGCTTTGCCTATGGTGTTTTTGAACAGAAGTCCTTAATTTTAAGATGGTTAAATCTATTGATTTAAAAAGAAAAATTCACCTCACTCTTTGTGCTTTTTTTGTGTTAGCGATTCTACATTTTCATCTTTCTTAATACCTTTATATTTATGTTTAGATAACAAATATTTATCGAGTACCTGCTATAATCTAGGCATTGGGGATAGAACTGTGAACCAGATATGCAGGGTGCTTAGCTGAGCCATGCAGCTTAGGAAAGAGCAGTAGAGCAACTGGATGGTGCTGGTATTATTTACTGATTTAGGAAACATGGGTGATGAAGCTTGGAGTAGGAGCAGGAATTGGGTGGAATAAAGATGATTAGTCCAGTTACATTTTTAAATTAACATGTAAGATTTGTGTGCGTGCACCTGTGGACGCTCAACTCAATGGGTATTATCACATGTATGGTGGGTTCCTTTAATTCCCCGCCATAGTCAGAATGCAGAGCAGTTTCCAGAACTTCCCTCATGTGGGCCCTTTGTGGTCAGACCCTCCCTCTACTCCTAACGCCCAGCAATCACTGATCTTGTCTCAGTCCCTGTAGTTTTGCCTTTTCCAGAATGTCACCTAAGCAGAATCATGGTACACAGCCTTTTGAGGCTGCCTTCTTTCACTAAGCATAATTCCTTTGAGATTCATCCATGTTGTTGAGTGTATCAATAGTTTATACCTTTTTATTGCTGAGGCCATTGTATGGAGGTATCACCATTTATCCATTCACCTGGTGAAAGACATCAGGTCTTTCTGCAGTTTGGGGGTATTATGGATAAACTGTTAGAAACATTTAGGTACAGTTTTTTGTGTCACCATGTTTTCATTACTCTAGGGTAATTTTCCCAGAGTGAGATTGCTGGGCCACATGGTCAGTGTTAACTTGATAAGAAACTGCACAACTGTTCTTCAGAGCAGCCGTATCTTTTGTGTTCCCTCCACAGTGGGTGAGAGTTTACTTGTTCAGCTTCCTCACCAGTGCTTGGCATTGTCAGGGTTTCTTCCCTGCTCTAATAGGTATGTATGGTGCCTTGTAGTTTTAATTTGCTTTTCTCTAATGACTAGCATTGTTGAACACCCTTTTCTGTGCTGACCTGCCATTATTGATGAGATGTCCCTGTGAATCTTCTGCCCATTTAAAAACATTGAGTTGTTTGTTTTCTGATGGTTGAGTTTTTAGATCTTCATATATTCTGTATACGGTTTCCTTTGCTAATGGTTTGCAAATATTTTCTCCTAATCTGTTGTTTGTCTTTGCCTACTCTCAGTGTCTTTGGCAGAGCAAAAGTTTTAAATTTTGGTGAGTTTCAATATCCATTTTTTTCCCTTTATGAATTATATACTCTTAGTGTCATGTCTAAGAACTCTTTGTGTAATCCAGAAAAATTAAAAAATTTAAAAAGTTTTTCTCCTCTGATTTCTTTTAGGAATTTTACAGTTTACATTTGATATTTAAATTTATGATTTCTTTTGAGTTAATTTTTATGTGAAGTCGAGGACCCTTTCTTCCTCCCTCGCACATGGATGTCCAATTTGCTGAAAAGACTGTCTTTCCTCTATTGAATTATATTTGCACTTGTGTTAGAAATCAGTGTGTGGGTCTCTCTCTGGATTCTTTTGTTTCATCTGATCCATGTGTCTGTGCTTTTGCCGATCCCACATTATACCTTTGTTGAAAGTCTTAAAGTAGTTAGCATACTCCAACTTTGTTCCTCTTTTTTGAAATTCTTTAGCCATCTGGCTTCTATACAAAAATTCAGGTTGGGATTATGATATGAATTAAATTAAATCCATAGGACAATGTGTGAAGAATTGACATTTTAACCATGAATCTTTCAATCCATGAGCAAAATGTCTTTTTATTTACTTATATCACTTTTGATTTCTTTCACCAGCATTTTGTAGTTCTTAGATACCTAGGTAGTTCATGTTTTATAGCTATCTTAAATGGTTTTATTTTCTAATTTTGATTTCCAGTTGTTGGTTGCCAGTATGTAAAAATACGATGGACCATTGGGCATTGACCTTGTGCTCCACGACCTCACTTAACTCACTTTTTGTAGATTGTTTGTGATTTTCAAGTAGACAGTCATGCCTGTAAATAGTGACAGCTTTCTTTCTTTTTATATGACCTGTATGCCTGTCATTAATTTTTCTTGCCTTGTTACACTGGCGAGGATTCCCAGTGCAGCACGCAACAGTAGCAGTGAGTACAGACATCCTTGCTTTGTTCCTGATCTTAGGGGGAGAGCAGTTCAGTCTTTCACTATTAAGTACGATGTTAGTTTTAGTTGTTTTGTAGATGCCCTTTATCAAGTTAAGTTTCCTTCTGTTCCTAGTTTGCTGAGAGTTTTTATCAAGAATGGGAGTTTTTGTCCAGAGCTCTTCTGCATTTGTTGATAATATCAGACAGTTTCCCTTTTTAGTCTGTCATTCTGGTGGGTTACATTGATTGATTCCTGAAGGTTGAACCAGCCTTACATTCCTGGATAAATTCCCACTTGGTTGTGACTTAGTATTCTTTTTTTTTTTGAGGGCATTGTCACTGGCCCTCATATGTGGGACCTGAACCGGGGCCGCTGGCTTCCTAAGCCAGCGCTTAACCACCCTGCCACTAGGCCAGCCCAGTATTCTTTTTTTTTTTTGAGGGCAGTGTCACTGGCCCTCATATGTGGGACCGAACCGGGGCTGCTGGCTTCCAAGGCCAGTGCTTAACCACTGCGCCACTCGGCCGGCCCAAAATCTTTGGCTTTTTTTTTTTTTTTTTGAGGGCAGTGTCACTGGCCCTCATATGTGGGACCCGAACCGGGGCTGCTGGCTTCCCAAGCCAGCGCTTAACCACCGCGCCACTCGGCCGGCCCCCCAGTATTCTTTTTATATATTGCTGGATTTGATTTGCTAATACTTTGTTGAAGATTATTCTGTCCTATGTTCATGAGGAAGTTTGGTCTGTAGTTTTTTTGTGCTGTCCTTACCTGGTTTTAGTAGCAGGGTAATGCTGGCCTCATAAAATTAGTTGTGAAATGTTCCTTCCTTTTCAGTTTCCTGGAAGACATTGTACAGAATGTTATTTTTTCTTTAAACATTTGATAGAATTCAGTACTGAAACCAATGGGCCTTTTAAATTATAAAAACTTCCATAATCAGAATAGTAACATATTTATTGTGGAAAACCTAGAATATATTGCTTAAAACTTAGAAATAGTGGAAATGAATAAAGAAAATCAAAATCACTTATTTCACAATTCAGATGATTATGATGAACATTCTGGCATTTTTATTCTAGTTTTCTTCCTCTGCATATATACTTGTATATATATATTTTTTTGAGGGCAGTGTCACTGGCCCTCATATGTGGGACCAAACCGGGACTGCTGGCTTCCCAAGCCAGCGCTTAACCACCACGCCACTCGGCCGGCCCTATACTTGTATATTTTTAAATTGCGTGTGCACGCGTGTGTATTTAAAACAAAATTTAGGATCATATTACAAATACCATGTTATACCTGGACCCTGTATGGCTACCTGATTTCATTGTATGTCATAATGTTATATAAACATTACTGTAATGTTGGACATTTAAGTGTGATAAATATCTTTTACATAACTTTTCTTCTGACAATTTACTTAAGATTATGGAGCTAGAAAGGATTCAACGTATTGAAGGCTCTTCATGCATGTCAAATTGCTTTCTAGAAAGGATGTATAAATTTTTACTCCCCAATGGATACTTTTAAAAAGCTTTTTTTTTTGTATATATGTATATCATATATATTCATATATAAAATATATATAAAGTGTTTATTAATATACAGTTGTCTCTGTGTATATATGTAGTTTACTTTAAGAAAATTTAAGGAGCAGAGTATACCACTCTTAAAAGGTTAGTTTTCCAAATGAGTGTGAATATATTTTATGAGTGTACACACTTACAGAGATAGTTTTGATACAGAAATTAAGGCTTTTAAGTATCAATGTGCAAAAAAGCCAGTAAGAATTTATTCTGATCATGCTACAGTGTGATTTGTGATTCATAATCTCCATGATTTTATTCTCTATTGATTGTGTTTATCATTGAGTACACTTTACACAATATAACTTTAATGAAATTATCCTTGAAAATATGTGCTTTACATTTTTTATAACAAATATTTATTTCCCTTGTGTCAAATAGACATTTTGATTTACAAGGTTAGTGAAACAGATTCTTTTGGTATAAAAGTATGCAAGGCTCCCACAATAGAAGTAGCCGTTAATCCGTTTTTCAGTGTATTTTGGCAAGGCCACATATATGTTAGTTACCGTAAGTCTGGTGTGCTTGGGACAATTTATAACTGTTGTTCCTGGTATAATTTTTAGCACCCCCTGTCACTCTCAGAATGTCCTGGATAATTTATTCAGATAATAAATTATATGGTCACCTTGTGTTTATGATAAATTGGGCCTTTCCAGAATATAAACTTTTCAAAAGCCTTGAACCAGGTTTAACCAGCCAAGGAATTTTCAAATTAGTGAAATTATGGAAAATTGGAAATTATCTGCGCTCAAGAAAAATAGCATTTTTTGACATATGGTAATACTTTGTCAACCATGTGGCAGTTTTGGGAAAAAATCTGGTGTTTTGTGTACCAACATTTTATATTTCATCATCTCAATATATGTTCAGTCCCATTCAATTTCATTTAACAAAGTAACAAGACAGCAGTTACTGTTTCTTCCCGCTGTAGGCCATGTTTTCAGGTCTTTGCAATAGGGCAAAGAGTGGAGAGTCATACCAGTATAGATGTATAGATAGAATCCTAGATTCAAAAAATGAACTTAAGCCATGCTTAATTTATGACAAGCGTTTTGCCAAGATTTGCAAAATGAAAGAGGAATCCCGATAAAAAGAACACTCTACTTCAGACAGTCGGAAAAGAAATAAATCCGTATAACTTAAAGCTATGGGACAGTTAACAAATTTCTTTTATGCATATTATGTCATGTGTATGAGTCTAGGCCCTGGGTATGAGCACTGAATAAGAAACACAGCCCTTGGGGCCGGCCAAGTGGTGCAGTGGTTAAGCGCTGGCTTGGGAAGCCAGCGGCCCTGGTTTGGGTCCCACATATGAGGGCCAGTGACAGTGCCCTCAAAAAACAAAAACAAAAAAACAAACAAACAAAAGAAACACAGTCTTTGCCCTTATGGAGCATATAGTCTAGTGAGGAAGACGGAACATTTAAACATGGAATTATGGTGAAATGGGGTAGGCGTTTATGTATGATGGAAAAGGATACTTCAGTTGTAACCATAAAATGTTTAAGTACTACTCATATACTTCACTAAAATTAGGCATTAAGTACCCAGAATTTAAAATAAGTACTAAAACTTGTATTGTGGGGTAATGTGTTAGGCATTCATTCTTTTCTGTATAATTTACATGAACCCACATGGACTAGATGTGCCCAAATCTTGCTTGAAATGGAATTTAACCAATTAGGTGCATTTTTGAAGTTGTTCTTGCTTACACATTTTATATGAGTTCTTATGTAGGCTTAAATTTAACCAAAATCTCAGCATTATAGTAATAACTTCTCTTATCACACATTTATAAACTGTCTAAGTCCACTTACATAGAAGCTTTATTTTGAGTCTACACAGAAGCGAGTTATTCTGGATGCATTTGTCGTTTCCAGTGTGGTGAAATTTTTTTGTTTACATTTGAATGTGCACACAGTTTATTGCAGTAAGTATTCCATTTAAAAGACTATTAAATATTTTAAGAATTCCTGAAGTTGTGCTGTTTGGTACAGTACTATGTACTAGTAGCCACTGAACATTTGAAATGTACCTAGTTTGATTTGTGATTTACTGTGAGTGTAAAATATACACTGGATTTCAAAGACTTAGTATAAAAACCATAAAATATCCCATTAATACTCTTTTTATTGATCATGTGTTTAAATATTTTAGATGTATTTGGTTAAATACACTAAAAATTAATTTCATCCATTTCCTATTTTTCATGGGACTGCTAGAACAGTTAAAGGTACATATGTGGCTCTCATTATATTTCAGTTAGACAGCACTGTCCTGAACTATCTCTTCAGGGTCTCAGATTCTTTAGAATGTACAGTAGTCTCCCCTTTTCTGCGGCTTTAGCTATCCGTGGTCAACCAGTCTGAACATACCTACATCAGTCACTTAACTTCACCTCATCACATAGGCCTTACATCATCCCATATCATCACAAGAAGAGGGGCGAGTCCAGTACCAAGGTATTTTGAGAGAGAAGGCCATTCACACAACTTTTATTATAATATGTTGTTATAAAATGTTCTGTTTTATTATTGTTAATTTCTTTCTCTGCATCATTTATAAATTAAGCTGTCAAGAGTATGTACTCGTAAATACAGGAAAAAACATAGTATATGTAGGGTTTGGTACTGTTTGCAGTTGTAGGCATCCACTGGGGGTTTTGGAATGTATCCCCGGTGGGTAAGGGGGACCACTCTAATGGTTGGGGCGACGGCACCTCAGTTTATGTTCCTTCTCGTGAGCTTTCAGGGTGTGAAGCGCAGCTGGGTTTCACATCAGATTGGAACCAGAAATGTGATACTAGGAGACTACCTCTCTATCTTTATTAAAAGTTTTGTTTTTCTTAAGTAAATTTGCATGTAATTCTGTTGTTTGTAATCAAAAGTGCCTTTACTAAGTCATATAAATGTAAGTCTTATGTTTCAAACAGGGTCGTAAACTTGAGGACAAAACCAGCCTTGCACTTGCAAATGGCCTGCCACATTCTAAGTGTGATGAACACTTGCTGAGCTGAGGATGTGCCACCCTACAGCAGTGACTTTTCAGAGTTACCTGGAGGAGAGGGAACACTTACGGCAATAGTGATCTGCAAAAGTGTCGTGCAAAAGCTCGAATTCGAGCTGTGACCCACCCCAGCAATAAAACTACCTAGCATTGTGCCACTTGGCACTTTCAGAAGGCCTGAATGGGGCCATTGTAGTGAAGCTGGATGAAGCTGTCGAAAGTCTGTTTCAAATAAAAGCCATGCACAGGGGCCTGAGTGGACCCTGAACTGAAGACAGAAACTAAAAATCCAGCTCATGAAGGTCGCCTGACTTGTGATGGACCAGCGTTGATGGAGAGAATTTTACCTTAGGACAGGGTTTTATGTTTATGTTTATATGAGGTCAAAGTGTGTCAATCTCATGTAAAGGCTTTAATGGTAAGGTTATAGAAAGTAACGAGTTAGGAGAAGGGTGGGGATAAGCAGTAAGGAGGCGGGAAGTGCTACAGCTAAAGGGCGTGAGCCCCGTTTAGTCAGGCTCCAGTGAGGACATGGAAACCATGCCAGGAATTCGTGCAGGGAAATTTTCATTAAAAACGTGGCTATTCAGGTCAAAGGCAGTAAACTACTGAGAGGAGTGAAAGAGAACTGGGAGATGTGTGGAGGGAGGTACATCTCTTTAGCATGCTTGGCTTGGCTGAGCCGATATCAAGCCAGCTGACAAAGGAAGCACCGAGTCTGAGGAATCCAGTTCCATTGGGAAAAAAGCAGGGCAGTGAGGGTGTGTTTAAGGCTGACAGGCAATAAATGAACGGGTCCAAGCCTGGAAGGAGAAGGGGCTTTTGTGCTGCGGAGCAACGCTTTGGAAGTATCAGCACGAAGTGGGAGAGCGCTGAAGTCACATTCTGTTCCTTGGTTATCAGATTATGAAGAAATGACTAGGATTGTCCATGGGGAGTCCATGGCTGGTATCCCCACTTTATAGACGAGTAAACCTAGACTAGATCATTTGCCCAAGGCCCCGTAATTAGCAAATGACAAAAATGGGATTTGAACTCTTGAACTCATTCATACACTTATCCACTACTCTTAATCTACTCTCCCTTCGCAATTTGTAGTGACTGTTTAATGTCAGTGTGCCATAATTAGCCGTTTTCCTAGGTACATACGTAGTTTATAGGTTTTAAAATTTGAACCTCAAAAGTCAAATTAAACTGGTGCCTACCGTGTGCAGGAACTGTTTGTAGGTAATGTGGACATTGGTATAGTAAGTACATATGGTTTGGTATTATTTGACCTTGCCTTATGCATTACATTCCTGAAAAGTTGTATATATGATGTGAAAATTTGTTTATATAATATTTTTTTCCCAGTTGAGTTCACTATTTTAAAGATGTAGTCCTCTGGAAAACAAATATTTGTCTCATATAATCAAAGTATTTCATAAAAATCAGCAGTGAGGGCCGGCCGAATGGTGCATTGGTTAAGAGCTGGTTTTGGGATGCCAGTGGCCCCGGTTCGGATCCCACATATGAGGGCCAGTGACACTGCCCTCCACAGCTAACAACAGCTCCACCTGGAGCTGGGTTGCGTGAGCCCTGGCGACGGTGTAGGCTGCAGCCCCTGCTGCAGTAGGCTGCCATAGGCTACAGTGAGTGGCCAGCAGCCAGCGTGAGTGGCCGGCAGCCAGCGTGAGCTGCCAATAGCCACAGTGAGTGACCATCCAGAGGCTGGCGACTGATCTACCTCATCCAGGAAGAGCACAATGACGATACCAACATGGGCCAGTGAAGCAACCTCCTCCGCAACTAGACTGAAGAACAAAAAGACAGCAACTTGTCTGTTCCCCTTCCCCGATTCCCCAACACTGTTCCCCTCCCCTAATTCCCCAATAAAATCTTTTAAAAAAAAAATCAGCAGTGAATTCACTGTGTTTGGTATCTTCAAAGATTCAGCTTTTGTGCACAGCCATTTGCTTTCAGAGGACACCTGCACGCAAACTAATGTAAATGAACATTTAACATGATTTGGGATTACTCAGTAAATGTGCATAAAGTTTGAACCATCTGTTGAAATGGAGAAATTATATGGGTAATCCCAGATCTTTTGCTTGCCTTTAGGATATTCATTAAGCTTATATTGAGATAGAGTGAAATCACAGGGTTCATATAAAGGAGCCTCATGTATAACTCCGGAGGGACTGCATAGCGTCTGACTTCTGTCTGCCGTGTCACTGTTAGTCACTGCTCTTTTATCTTTGGGATGTAGAGAGTGCCAATTTAATAGAGGAACCTAAGTCCTTGACACGTGTCAGCTGCTGTAGTTGGGTTGAGGGAGATAATTAAGAGATTTATTTTAAAGCTCACCTGCTGGATTTCTAGATACCTGTTAAAATAAGAGCCAAGCATATGGTTATCTAACAAATAACTTAGAACCCTCTTTGCTAAATTACATCATTTATTTTTGACGGCACTTTCGTTTGATCCATTTCAGGATTTTGTGAGACTGCCGCATCAGAAGTGGTGGGGTATGCGTCCATCCAGAGGCACGCAGTGTATGGTTGGGCCTGTTTCCCTGTGGCTGTCAGCCACGGGGCTCAGCAGACAGTGGCCCCTGCGGCACGTCTGGCCTCTGGCCTGTTTGGAACATCCCATGAGTGGACAATGTTGGTTTCTTACATTTTTAAGTGTTGTTAAAAATAAAAGTTAAAAACAAAGGAGTCTGTGACAGAAACAGTATGTAGCCCGCAAAGCCTAACAGATTTACTTACCAGTGTGGTGCATTTAAAGAAAAAATTTGCTGACTCTTGGGCCATTGATATTTATTGCTCAGACTGTTAATTCATTGGGGGTTGCAGAATGGTGATATTGTATCATTCCTTCATTAGTAGGTGGAATACTTCTATAAACAAAAGCTTACAGCAACAATTTTATGGCCATTAGGAACAATCTGATTAGGAAAAATGCTTAATTCTTTCACTCTTAAATGCCACTTTTGAAAATAATGATTTGATTGTGTAACATTGTGCAAAGGTGACCACTTATTTTTTTTTTGAGGTCATTATATATTAATGGAATTGAACATATTTGAGCATTTCAGTTTGTTGTGTTATTATCAGTATTGATACTTAAATATTCCATATTTGGCCAATGAGAGCCTCTTGTGTCTTTTGGGATGCCCGCTGTAGTCGTTGATTACTTTTTGTTTTCTGACATAGCAAGATGTTGCAGATTCATCTCTGTTTCCATTGTAGACCTGGAGTGAGCCAGCTCTTTTTTTTTTTTTTAATTAAATGTATTAGAGTGACTTTGGTTAATGAGGTTATATAAGTTCCAAGTGTACAGTATTACGATACATCATCTGTATATTTCATTGCGTGCTCACACCCAGAGTTGAGTCTCCGCCTGCCGTCATGTGTTTGGCCCCCATTGCCCACTGGAACCTCCCCCCACCTCTTTCTTCTCTGGCAGCTACCATGCTGTTGTCTGTGTCAGTGCAGGTTTCATTTATTTATGTTTGTTTTGTTTGTTAATTTGGTGCTTTCTGTTTTATATCCCCCATGTGAGTGAAATCATGATTCTTGTTTTTCTCTGTCTAACTTACTTCGTGCAACATGATGCTCTCAGGATCATCCATCCATGTTGTTGCAAGTGGCAGTCTTTCATCTGAAGGCTGAGTAGTGTTCCGTTGTGTATATGTACCACATCTTCTTTATTCCAGTCACCCATCAAGGGGTGCTTGGGTTATTTCCAGGTTTTGGCCATTGTGAATAATGCTGCAGTGAACATAGATGTACATATATCTTTAGGAGTAAATGTTTTCAAAATGGCCAGGTAGATACCCAGGAGAGGGATTCCTGGGTCATAGTAGCTCTAATCTTAATTTTTTCAGGACCCTCTATCCTGGTTTCCGTAGCAGCTACACCAATTTACATTCCCTCCAGCAGTGTGTGAGGGTTCCTTTCTCTCTACATCCTCTCTAACACTTGTTATTACGTGTCTTGTTAATAATAGCCATTTTTACAGGTGTGAGGTGGTATCACATTGTGGTTTTGGTGTGCATATTTTCTTGATAGCTAATCAAGTTGAGCATCTTTTCATGTATCTGTTGATCATTTGTATGTCCTCTTGGGAAAAATGTATGTTCAGGTCCTCTGCCATTTTTAATTGGATTTTTTGTTGTTGTTGGATTGTGTAATTTCTTTATATATTTTGGATATTAGCCCCTTATCGGAGGTGTTATTTGCAAATATCTTACCCCATTTGGTTGGTTGCATTTTTGTTTTGTTGAAGTTTTCTTTTGCTGTGCAGAAGCCTTTTAGTTTGACATATTCCCATTATTTACTTTTGCTTTTACTTCCTCTGTCTTTAGGGTCAAGTTCATAATATCTCTGAGATCAAAGTCCACAAGTTTAGCACCTGTGTTTTTTTCTATGCATTTCATTGTCTCAGATCTTATATTTAGGTCTTTGATCCATTTTGAGTTAATTTTTGTGTATGGTGTTAAATAGCAGTCGAGTTTCATTCTTTTGCATGTGGCTTTCCAATTTTCCCATTTATTGAAGAGGCTCTTTTTCCTCTGGTGTATGATTTTGGCTCCTTTGTCCAAAATTAGCTGTGCATATACATGTGGGTTTATTTCTGGGCTCTCAATGTTGTTCCATTGGTCTGTGTGTCTGTTTTTCTGCCAATACCTTACTATTTTGATTTTTGTGGGTTTTGTAGATTAATTTCAAGTCAGGGAATGTGATACCTCCAGCTTTATTCTTTTTTCTCAGATTGGTTTGGCTATTTGGGATCTTTTATGATTCCATACAAATTTGATGGGTTTTTCATTCTATTTCTTTGAAAAATGCCATTGGGATTTTGATAGGGATTGCATTAAATCTGTATATAGCTTTAGGTACTATGGCCATTCTAACTGTTTATTCTTTCAATCCATTAACATGCTTCCATTTCTTTGTGTCTTCTTCATTGTCTTTCAACAATGTCTTGTAATTTTCAGTGTGTAGGTCCTTCACATGCTTTGTTAAATCTATTCCTAGGTATTTTATTTTTTTGTTATAATTGCAAATGGAATTGTTTTTTCATTTTTTTCTGGTATTTCATTGTTAGTGTATAGGAAGGCAATGGGTTCTTGTACATTGATCTTTATATCCTGCAACTTGACTGTATTTGTTTATTGTTTTTAATAGTTTTTTTGGTGGACTCGTTAGGGTTTTCTATATAAAAAATCATGTCATCTGCAAATAGTGCCAGTGTTACTTCTTTATTCCCAATTTGGATGCCTTTTATTTCTTTCTCTTGCCTGATTGCTCTGGCTAGGACTTCCAGTACTGTGTTGAATAACAGTGGTGAGAGGGGGTCTTGTTCCTGATTGTATCATCCCATTGAGGATGATATTAGCTGAGGGTTTGTCATATATGGCCTTTATTATGTTGAGGTGCTTTTCTCTACCCATTTTATTGAGTGTTTTACTCATAAGTGGATGTTGTATCTTCTCAAATGCTTTTTCTGCATCTATTGATACGATCATGTGATTTTTATGCTTTATTTTGTTAATGTGTATCACATTGATTGATTTGCATATATTGAACTACCCTTGCACTAATGCAGTAAACCCCACTTGATCGTCATGTGTTATCTTTTTATGATGTTGTTGTATTCTATTAGCTAGTATTGAGGACTTTTTGCATCTATATTTATCAGAAATATTGGTCTGTAATTTTCTCTTTTGCGTTCTTGCCAGGTTTTGATATCAGGGTAATGTTGGCTTCATAAAATGCTTTAAGTATTGCCCCTTCTTCAATTTTTTGGAAGAGTTTGAGGAGGACAGGTGTTAAATCTTCTTTGAATGTTTGGTAGAATTTACGAGTGAAGCCACCTGACCCTGGACTTTTACTTTTTGGGGGCTTTTGATGACTGTTTCAAGATCATTACTGTTGATCAGTCTTTTTAGATTTTCCAATCCTTAATGACTCAGTCTAGGAAGGTTATATATTTATAAGAACTTGGTTATATATTTATAAGAACCTGGCCATGGACTTTTACTTTTTGGGGGTTTTTGATGACTGTTTCAAGATCATTACTGTTGATCAGTCTTTTTAGATTTTCCAATCCTTAATGACTCAGTCTAGGAAGGTTATATATTTATAAGAACTTGTCTATTTCTTCTAGGCTATTGAATTTGGTGGCATATAACCTTTCATAGTTTTCTTGTATAGTCCTTTGTATTTTTCTGGTGTCCATTGTAACTTTTTTCATTTCTGATTCTGTTTGAGCCTTTGTTTTCCTTACTGAGTCTAACCAGAGGTTTGTCAATTTTATTAATTTTCCAAAGAACTAGCTCTTTGTTGCATAATTTTTTCTGTTGTCTTTTGTTCTCTATTTCATTGAATTCTGCTCTAATTTTTATTATTTCCTTCCTTCTACCAACTTTGGGCTTCATTTGTTCTCTTTTTCAGTCCTTTCAGGTGAAATGTTAGGTTGGGATTGTGAGGCCTGTCACGCTACAAACTTCCTGCTTATTACCACTTCTGCTGCATCCCCCAATTTTTAATATATTGTCATTCTCATTCATTTCTATGTATCTTTTGACCTTTTATTTCTTTGACTCAATCATTGTTTAGTAACATAGTGTTCAATGTTCACATATTTGTGGTTTTTCCACTTTCTTTTTGCAGTTGATTTCCAATTTCAACGCATTGTTGTTGGAGAATATGCTTGGTATGATTTCAGTCTTCTTAAATTTGCTGAGGCAAGTTTGTGCCCCAACATGTGGTCTACCCTTGAGCATGTTCCTTGTATGCTAAAGAAGAATGTATATTCTGGTGTTCTGGGATGAAAAACTAAATATCAATTATGTCCATTTGGTCTAATGAGTCACTTAAGGCCGATATTTCCTTATTTTCTGGTTGGATGATCTCTCTATAGCTGTCAATGGGATATTTAGGTCTCCTATTACAATTGTGTTTTTGTCAGTCTCGCCTTCTGTTAGTAGTTGGTTTGTATATTTTGGTGCTCTCAGATTGAGTGTATATATGTTGATAAGTGTTATGTCTTCTTGATGTATTGTCCCCTGTATTATTATAAAATGTCCATATCTGTCTCTTGTCGCCTTTTTTATTTTGAAGTTTATTTTCTGAGATGTAAGTATGACTATACCTGCTTTTCTCTGAATGCCATTTGCTTGGAATATCATTTTCCACCCTTTCATTTAGAGCCGTCTGTGTTTGTCCTTGCGGCTAAGATGTGTCTCCTGAAGGCAGCATACAGTTGGGTTTGTTTGTTTGTTTGTTTTTAATTGGGGAATTGTGGGAGGGGAACAGCGTTGGGGAACTGGGGAAGGGGAACAGACAAGTTGCTGTCTTTTTTTTGTTGTTCTTCAGTCTAGTTGTGGAGGGCGTTGCTTCACTGGCCTATGTTGGTATCGTCATTGTGCTCTTCCTGGATGAGGCAGATTGGTCGTCGGCCTCTGGATGGTCGCTCACTGTGGCTATTGGCAGCTCACGCTGGCTACCAGCCACTCACGCTGGCTGCCGGCCACTCACTGTAGCCTATGGCAGCTCACTGCAGCAGGGGCTACAGCCTACACCGTCGCCAGAGCTCGCACAGCCCAGATCCAGGTGGAGCTGTTGTTAGCTGTAGAGGGCAGTGTCACTGGCCCCCATATGTGGGATCCGAACCGGGGCCACTGGCATCCCAAGCCAGCTCTTAACCAACACACCACTCGGCCGGCCCGGGTTTTGTTTTTTGATCTAACCTGCTATTCTGTGCCTTTTAATTGGTGAGTTCAATCCATTTACATTTGGGGTGATTATTGATGTATGAAGATTTTCTGTAGACATTTTATGTTTTGTTTTCTGGTAGCTCTATGTCCCCATCATTTCTTTTCCCTTGTGTTTCTGCCTGTGAGTTCATTTTCAAATTGCAATAGTTACTGTCGTTTTTTGGATTACAGTTGATACTCAATATTTTATATTAGTTTCAAGTCTTTTAATAAATGTTTTTACTTTTTTTTTAACTTACGTTATATTTAAGAGTTTAACATGTTATTCTGAACAAGGGCTGCAGTTTCCTGCTTCTGTCTGTCTTTGTCATCTTGCTCATACTTTTGTATCTTTTTGACTTTCTTTGTTTCAGGTAGAAGAACACCCTTCAGTATTTCCTGTAATGCAACTCTTGTGGTAGTAAATTTCCTCAGCTTCTGTATGTCTGGGAAAGTCTTTATTTCTCTTTCATACCTACAGGATAACTTTGCTGGATATATTATTGTTGGCTGATGATTTCTCTCCTTCAATAATTTGAATATTTGATTCCATGCCTTCCTGGTTTGTAGGTTTTCTGCTGAAAAATCTGATGATAATCAAATGGGATTTCCTTTATAGGTTACTATCTTCTTTTCCTTAGCTGCCTTGAGAATTTTTTCTTTGTTTTAATTTTTGGCATTTTCAATATAATGTGTGGATTGAGATAATTAGGTGTTCTGTTAGCTTCTTTTATTCAAAGATTCAGGTCTTTCCAAACAAGTGGGAAGTTTTCATCAATTATTTGTTTGTATAGTCGCTCTGTCTCCTTGTCCCACTTTTTGCTTTCTGGTATACCCATTATTCTTGTATTGCTCTTTCTAATGGAGTCAGATAGTTTTCATACAGTTTTAATTTTTCTTGCTGTCGTTTCTCTCTCTTCTACCTGAGTCATTTCTGGATTTCTATCTTCTGTGTCATTCTTTCCTCCATCTGGTCTGCTTTATTTCCTAAGCTTGCTAGTTAATTTTTCATCTCTTTTATTGAGTTCTTCAGCTTCAGAATTTATGTTTGGTTCTTTTTTATTGGTTTCTTTGATGAAATACTCCTTTTGTTCATTGATTTTATTTCTGAGTTTGTTGATTTCCCTTTCTGAGGTTTCTTGTCTCTCATTTTTTTCAGAACTGCAATTGAATTCTCTGTCATTTAAATCACATATATCCATGCCTTTAAATGTATTTTCTGGAGAGTTTTCATTTTCTTTCTGAATTCCCTTGTAATCTTGGTTATTCATTGTGCTTGATGGATTGTTTCTCTGCCTAGGCATTTGTGTAAATGAAAAGCGCTTTGTAGAAGAATTTTAGTTGTAAGTAGAATCTTGTGGGGCGGTGTCGCCTTGGTGGTAGAAATGCTGGCTCTTCTCCAGGAGGTGGGCATCCCTTTACCACCTGGTGGCTTGGTCTCAGGCATCACTCCCATAGATTGTAAAGGGCAGGCCAAGGGTCTCCTGTGTGTTCCTGGCCTGGCCCTCCTGTAACCAGAAGCCACTATGTGGCTGGTCTGAGTTGACCCAGCTGCATCTATTAGGCTGTGCCCGTGATCGTGGGGGATGGGTAGCTGGAGTGAGTTTGTGCATCTGTGGTTCTGCTTTTCCTCCTCATGGGTTTTGCCACAATGAATACAGACCGCTTGGACTGGGAAGTTTTTTCCAGCCCTTTTACAGTTGGCGGAGAGAGGATTTTGCTGCCCGAGGACCAGAGCGGGAAGATGTGGGTGGATTCCCCATCTGTGGAATCCTTTGTTTAATGTTGATGGGCTTTGGAACACACTGCGATTTTTTGCAGCTTCACTGCCCCTGACCTTGGGCCCAACCTTAATGTGTGCCAGCCACCCGGGTCCAGTTGCTGTCCCTGCCTCTCCAGTCTGGTCTACCCAGTGGGGGCTGCACCCAAGACCCTCACTGCTACTGCGTCCACAGGGACCATAGAGAGCAAGGGATTGTGCCTGGCTTCTCTCTGCTCTTCTCCCTCCTCATCCTGTCTCTGCCGGACGTCTCAGATGTGCTGTGTGCTGAGCAGGGAATACTTTATTGAACTGTGGCTGTCCAACTTGTAACTTGAAGGGGACGGACTTGTTGGTCCTCTCACGTCGACATGGTTCTTTTGTGCAAAAAATGGAATTCAGAGCCAGAATCTGGGTATAGAAAGTACTCATTGCTACTGGGTTGGTAATTTTCAGTAGTCCTTTTCAGTGAAGTTAGCTAGGAAATACATATTTTTAAAATAAGTAACATACAAATTCATATTGGTACTTACAATTCAAATCGAGGGACATATGGTTTTTACTTAATCTCATTGGTTTTCTATCTATATCACTTTTCTTCCATATTGAGAATCCTGGTCTCCATGATGTCATTGAAATTACCCATTTGCTTTATCGCGCGGGCGTGGGCGCGCACACACACACACACACACACACACACACACTCACCAGTCTCAGGATAGCAGTACCAATAGTAACTGCAACAAAATGGCCGTTAGAACAGTCTAAAATTTATGCAGTTCTTTTGGTCCTTAGGGAATAGTCCACAATGTATAGTTTGGTTATTGTGTTCTTAAATCCTCTTAGATTAGTTTCTGTCTGTGTGGTTATAATGACAGCTGGATATTTAGGTTTGTTTCATTTCCACTTTCAGCTTTTAGGGATTTTTAAATTTAAATTTTGTTATTTAGTTATGTAAAATATTTACTCTGTCCCAAAGTCAAATCTATGAGCAAGTTCTGTTCAGAGACATTTACTTCGAATCTGTCTCCTTTAACCAAATTTTCTCTCCTTATATGGGGTTAAAAATTGTGTGTGTGCATGCGCGCACGTGTGCAATTTTGTATGTGTGTGTATGAATATCCCACCCTTCTTAGATAAAAATATCTACTTTCCTCCAACCTTGCTTTTCCACTTAATTTATTCTAGAGGTCACTCCATGGTAGTATATAGCTATTCTGTAGTGCTGTTTATAACTGTATATTACCTCATTGTGGCAATGTGCCATAGTTTGTTCAATATGTCCCTTATTGATGGACATCAGGGTTACTTCCAGGTTGTTACTACGAGTAGCATGGCAATGAATAGTCTTGCTTGTACCTATTTTCACATTTGGCCAGTGTATCTTTGGGAGAGATTCATAGATACGGGATTGCTAAATCAAAAGGAAAATGCATATATAATTTGCTATATGTTACAAACTTTCCTCTGTAGTGTGTACTGTTTTGCATTTTCATCAGCCTGTTTCCCTATACTTTGTCTACAGAGTATGTTGTTAATTTTTTTTGCCAACGTGATAAATGAGAAATTGTATCTCAGTGTAGTTTTAATTTGCATTTCTATTATTGTGAGTGAAGTTGATCATCTTTTAAAATGATTAAGGACCATTTGCATTTCATTTTAGTAACTAAATTCTGCATCTGTGTGAAAATGATATGCAGTTAGAGTAGTGTGGAAAAGACTTATTTCACACCCACAATGTCTTTACAACTGCTAGGTTAGTTTATATATATGTATGTATGTATATGTGTGTGTATCTATCTATCTATCTATCTATCTATCTATCTATATCTACATATATATGGGAAATATGAATTTGTGACTTAATATGACAGTTCACTAATGCAGGCTTCAGTTAGAAAGCTTTTGAATTCAGTTTATTTCCATCAGTAAATATGCAGTTGAACAAAAGAATTCTAGAACATGGTCTACAGACCTTGTGAAACTATGGTGTGATTTTTCTGAAACATTTGTTCATTTTGCAGTGAGAGCTGTGCATGCACAGCATTCTTTGTAGAACATAGCTCTGGTGTTATAAGATTCATTATTAAGGATTCTTAGTCTTGTGTTCTTCTCTTTTGCATATATTTAAGTTGTTAGATTGTCCTATGGGATTTCATAAATTTTACTTCTGTTAGTAAAGCTGCTGACAGCAAAAGCTTCCAATAAATTATTCATATGCTATTTATTTTCTATGTTCAATAATTAGTGCATCTTTATTGAGACTTATTTTTAGCTGAACTTGGTAATCATTTGTAAACATATGGTGGTATACTTGAATAAAATCTGTAATGCTTGTTTTCCATACGAAAAAAGTACTCAGTCAGTGATATTTGGAACATCAGTTCTCTAGAATATAGCTGATTACTGAAGAATAATGTAAAAGTAACTTTCAGAAATGTGAAATAATTACTCCTATAAAAATTGCTACTCTTTCAAGATGTAAGCACTGAATTTTATCTCTCTTTCTCTCATTCACTATCATCTGTGTACTTCGCTTTCATTCATTGAAAACTTAAGGTCTCATTTTACAATCTTCTTCTCCATTCCAAGTCTGTCCTTGTTCTGGGTAATCTGAGTGCCAGCTTGGCTTACCTCCTACTATCGTCTTCAGTTCTTTAACTTCGTCATCTTCAGTGACTTTTCTTTCATGCCACTTCAGTGCCAGTTTCCATAATTGCACACCCTTCCGCTTGTCACCGCTCCAGTCTCACCACGTCTGCCGCCCTTCCCGAGTTCTCATGTACTGACACCGTTTTTACCCATCTCAGCTCACTCATGATTCTTTCCTCCCCTACCTCTGTCTTAGATTCCATTGACAGTCGCTTGCTGATGTCTTTAACCCTCTTACTTTGTTGTCAATTTTTACTCATCTGCCTAGGAAAATTCTGTTTTAAATGTCAACTTTCCCTTCCCTTTAAACTCTACAAAATCATGTTCTCATATTTGAGCTTCTTTAAATACAGTTACCAACCTTAACTTGACTTTCAGTGCACCCCAGTGATCCTGTTTTTCCTTTTTAGTGCCTCTTCCATTCTCACTGCAGCTGTTTAAATGTTTACTCCTACCACAAACCTCTGACCCTTCCCGACACCCATGGTTTACCTGCATCAACGGTTGTAATCACTTTAGAGATTATACAAGCAATCAGCAGTGACTTCCAAACTACCACTACGCTTATCCATATTCTCATTTCCTTCTTGTTATGACAAAAGAAGTGTCCTTCCTCTGGTCCAAATCCTCCTACATGTCTTTTTTTTTTTGAGGGCAGTGTCACTGGCCCTCATATGTGGGACCGAACCCGGGCCGCTGGCTTCCCAAGCCAGCGCGTAACCACCGCGCCACTTGGCTGGCCCTTACATGTCTTTTTAAATACAGATTTCCCTCTAAGCATTGCATTAGTTACGTTGCACAAATTTGACATGCTGTGATTTTTTTAAGTAGAAAATATTTTGTAATTTTGCATGCAATTTCTTCTTTGATCTGTGGGTTCTTTAGAAATATGTTGCTTAATTTCCACATATTTTAGAGTTTTCCAAATATCTGTTATTGATTTCTAGTTTAATTCCATTGTGGTTAGAAAACATGCTTTGTATGTTTCCGTCCCCTCAATATGCACATGAGTACTCACTCATCCAAAGATTCAAGGGGCCAATGCTGGTCTGTCTCTCCAACCATGTGAGATTTCAGAGCTCTCTTTGTTTTCCCCTTCCTCATGCTGAGGCCTCGAAAGGTGGGGTATTGACAGGTTATAATACAGTGCACTTTTCGGGCTCGCCTTGTCTGTTTCCTTTCTCTCAACAGCCACCGCTCCGTGCTGCCTGTTGTCCCGTGCCTGAAAAGCATTGTTCATTGATTTTGTCCAGTTGTCTAGTTGTCTTAAGACAGGAGGGTAAATCGCGTTCCTGTTAATCCATTATGGCCAGAAGCTCGGATCTTAATCTTATCCTCTTCTTTCTTGAATATTCTGTTTTACCCTCTCTACTGTTTTTTTCTATCTTTCAACATGCTTTCGTCTCTCCTCTCTTACGAAGACTGAAAGAAGAGCAAGCTCAGATCTTCGTTATGTATGAAACTCTCTCTCCTCTACCTTTTACAGTCGAGCTTTTGGAAGGTGGTCTCTATACCCTTGCTTCTCAGAAGTGTTCTGTATGGACTGGCAGAATCAGCACCACCTGAGTGTCTGTTAGAAATGTAGAATCTGAAGCCCCACCCGAGAGCTACTGAATCAGAATCTGAAGCTCAGGAGGATTTAACCAGGTGAATGGTATGCACACTAAATTTTGAGAAACGCAGTTCTACCTTTTACAGACTCGCTGTTCCATCTTGTTTCCGAGCGCACTGTAATCTGCGTCTGTCTTCATTACTCCACTAAATCTGTCCTTGCTTAGGTCATCGGTGACTGTCTCAGTGGATAGCCAATGAGTGAGTGTCCATCTACGGGTGGTGCCAAAAAATTGATACACAAGAAAGGAAAACACTGTATTATTTATAATACTCAGTACATACTGATAACAAAAGATCACTACAAGTCATGTTTGACTTCTGCAATGACAAGAGGTGCTCAGAGTGGTTCCCATCAGCGTCCAGACACTTCTGATTATGGAGAACTACTGCTTGAGCCTAGATAACATCTCTGAAAATGTGTATACATTTGTTTGGTATCTGTGGTATATTTTGCTCTCAGTAGTTAATCCTCAGAATATTCCTTTGACTCCTGGGATGCCATGTCGTGTCGTCTTATTCTCTGACCTCTGTGACTTGTGCAGGCTTTTGCTTTGCCTTTCTCTGAAGCCTTGGCGTTCTGCGGACTTCGGTCCTTAGCTGTTTGCAGATTTTACACTTTTTATCGTATCTCATTTTCCCTTTTAACTTCACTTTTGACATGTGTGTCCATCCTGAATCTCTGCTGAGTGCTGAGCTTGTGTGTCATCCACATCCACCTCCCATATCATCTGAAACTCTCCATGTCTACAGCAGACACTGACCTCCCCGTGGGGTCCTCTTCCTCAGGGACTGCCACCTCTATGCAGCCACTGCCCACGCCAGAAATCTGCCCATCACCCTTGGCTCCTCCATTGCCCCTACTCTACATTTACTCACCCTCATGTCCATATTTAATCCTTCTCCAAGGCTTATTGATTGCACCCTAAAAATTCATTCATCAGATCTGCCCATTGCCTATAGTCACTTCTGCTACTTTCCTAATGAGACTTCATCAAGTTTCACCTGAGATTACTGCACTGGCTTCCTTACTGGTTCCCCGTCTCCAGCCTTGCTCTCGTCCAGTTAATCTCTATTTTGCAGCAAGAATGAGCCTTTTTCTTTCTTTTTTTGAGGGCCGTGTCACTGGCCCTCGTATGTGGGACCCGAATCGGGGCCGCTGGCATCCTAAGCCAGCGCTTAACCACCGCACCACTCAGCCGGGCCTTTTTAATCAGAAGTAAATATGATCTTCACTTCTCATCTACAGCCCTTGCCAACTTCTTAATTTAGCACATACAAATCCTCAGTCTGGTCCCAGCCACCCAGTTCTGAATGTCCTTGGTACTTGGCCTCTTCCACTACCATCTTGTTTCTAGGCTTTTGCACCTGCCTTTCCTTTGGCTGCTTTCTGCTCTTCACGGCTGGCTCTTCGTCCTCCCTCAGGTTTCACGTCAATCATATTTTACAAAACTCTCTGTACACCTTGTATATACCCTTTCTTGGCTTCTACCACATTGTTCCGGTTGTGTTTGTGTGAGCTGTGATTGTATCATATGTCCGAGGGTGGGTACTAGTCTTATTGTTGTAACTTAGGGCTTAGCATTCCTCATTCATTCAACACATATTTATTGAGCACTCACTGTAGATGCCAGGCCAGGTTCCTGCTCTCATCAGACTTGTATTGTGGGGATGGGAGTGGGGGATGGTGGAGTGAGAAACAATAAACAACAAAGGAACATTTTTTTGTTCTTATACATAGTAGATGCTTAGTAATATTTTGGAAAGATTTAATGTATAAATATTTATTTTGAAATCCTGAAATCTTTGATGTTGTTGTTACTAACTTAAGCTCTTGAAACTCTGCTCTCTAGTGGTCTACGGTAGCTAGGTTATTATTCAGAGCAGTTTACTCTACCTGATCTTAGTTTTCTTGTATCTAGTTTCCCTGACAAAGGCAAGGTAATCAAAGGTAATTAGATGCACACTTTGAAATAGCAGTGAGAACTGATGTTTAACTTCAAAAGTGAAAAAAATAAAATAATAAATTATGTTATTAAGGTAGATATGTTCATTGTTTTTTATAAAGGTCAAGACCCAGATCCTAAAATTTGAAAAATTTCTTCCCAAATAGCTAAAATATAGATTTGATAGTCAATAGGTTGTTATCTCAAATTGGTAGAATATTTGGAACACTTCTTAAAATGCTGTTACTTTATTAATATCCAGCTCTTTAATTGTATGAAAATGTGATATTAAATCTGTTTCTGAAGAGTTTCTAAGATGACATTGCTGAATCAAGGTGTTAAAGAGAGGGTGCTGATAGTTACTTAAAATCCTTTAATTGTTACTGTTTATATGGCAAACGGTTGTTTATATTTGACAGCCAGAAAGAGCTTTGCTTTGATCCTTCACTTCTGCTGTCATGATTCATAATCTTTTACCCTTTATGGAAACAACGAAACCTTTTTTCCTTTAGAAATAACTTCCTTGTTTGTTTGAAAGCATAGTCATGAAAGGGTAGCATGGTCCAGTGCAACATTGGCCAATGGAAATATAGTGCGAGCCACATACATAACTTAAAATTTTCTGGGTACCACACTAGACAAGTAAAAAGAAACTGGTGGAATTTTAATAATATGTTTTATTTAAATGAATATATTCAAAATATTTTAATGTAATCAGTATAAAAATTGTTAATGAGAGATTTTCTACTCTGTGTGTGTATGTATGTGTGTCTCTGTGTGTCTGTGTGTGTACACTAAATCTTCTAAACTGGTGTGTATTTTTTTTTTTTTAAAGATTTTATTGGGGAATTGGGGGAGGGAAACAGCGTTGGAGAATCAGGGAAGGAGAACAGACAAGTTGCTGTCTTTTTTTTGTTCTTCAGTCTAGTTGTGGAGGACGTTGCTTCACTGGCCCATGTTGGTATCATCATTGCGCTCTTCCCGGGTGAGGCAGATCAGTCATCGGCCTCTGGACGGCCGCTCACCGCGGCTATTGGCAGCTCACACTGGCTGCCGGCCACTCACGCTGGCTGCCGGCCACTCACTGTAGCCTATGGCTGCCCACTGCAGCAGGGGCTGCAGCCTACACTGTCACCGGGGCTTGCACAGCCCAGCTCCAGGTGGAGCTGTTGTTAGCTGTAGAGGGCAGTGTCACTGGCCCCCATATGTGGGATCCGAACTGGGGCCGTTGGCATCCCAAAACCAGCTCTTAACCAATGCGCCACTCGGCCAGCCCTAAACTGGTGTGTATTTTATACTTACAGAAAATCTTAGATTAATCATATTTCAAATCCTCAGTAGTTGCATGTCTTAAGTGGCTACTGGTTAAAAACCCACAAAAGATTGAGAGCTACAATAGTCTGGGTTGTTGCCTTTCTCATAAATACCTCTCAACCACAAAGCCTAAATAATTGTAGTAGTAAGATAAAACATTAGCATATGAGGTAGAGGCGATCTTGGAAATTCATGAGTGTAGCTGTGTCCAGTTCAGAGTTATTTAGAATGTATTTCAAATTAGATATCTAGCAATACTTATTTTAGGTCAGAGTTACTAGATGATTGGAAAAGAAGCATTTAATGAAATTTTGCAGAGAAGATAGCCTATTTAAGAAGAACTTGACAATTTACAAAGATAAAACATTTTGTACTCGGAATACTGGTAATATATTACTTATGGTAGAAAAATATGACACCATTTAACAATCAAAGAAGTATTAAATTACAATATAAAAGTGTCATGATTCAGATTGTTGGGTTGCACTTCCAAGTTATTTCACATATTCTCGTATTTATTATTTATTTATTTATTAGGGTGATATTGGTTAGTGAAATGATATAGGTTTCAAGTGTACAGTTCTGTAATACATCATCTGTATATTGCTTCTGTGTTCACCACCCAGAGTCAGCTCTCCTTCCGTCACCATATATTTGTCCTCCTTTTACCCTCTTCTACCATCCCTCCACCCCTTACCCTCTGGTAACCACTAAATTGTTGTCTTTGTCTGAGTTTTTGTTTCTTTCTGTGTTTGTCTTGTTCCTTTGTTGCTTTCAATTTTATATCCCACATTCAAGTGAAGTCATATGGTTCTTGACTTTTTCTGACATATTTAGCTTAGCATAATAATCTCAAGATCCATCCACATTGTTGCAAATGGCAGTATCTCCTCTTTTTTTCTGGCCAAGTAATACTTTTTTTTTTTTAACTCCATTGTGTATAAGTACCACATCTTTATCCAGTCATCTATCAGAGGACACTTTGGTTGTTTCCTTGTCTTGGCCACCATAAATAATGTTTCAGTGAACATTGGGGTACATGTATCTATATGGGTAAATGTTTTCAGAGTTTTGGGTTAGATACCCAGGAGAGCGAGGGATTGCTCATACTTAATGGTGAAAAACTGAAAGCTTTTCCTCTAAAATCATAAATAAGACAGAGATGCCCCCTCTCACCACTGTTATTCAACACAGTACTGGAAGTCCTAACCAGAGCAATCAGGCAAAAGAAAGAAACAAAAGGCATCCAAATTGGGAATGAAGAAGTTAAATTGTCACTTTTTGTAGATGACATGATTCTTTATATAGAAAACCCTAAAGACTCCACCAAAAAACTTTTAGAAACAATAAACAAATGCAGTAAAGTTGCAGGATACAAAAATCCATTGCATTTTTATATACTAACAGTGAAATATCAGAAAGTGAAATAAAAAAAATTCCATTTGCAATTACAACAAAAAGAATAAAATACCGAGGAATAAACTTAACAAAGGATGTGAAAGACCTATACGCTGAAAACTACAAGATATTATTAAAAGATATTGAAGAAGACACAAAGAAATGGAAAGATATTCGTGCATTGGGAGAATCAACATAGTTAAAATGGCCATATTACCTAAAGCTATTTACATATTTAATGCAATCCCATCAAAATCCCAGTGGCATTTTTTAGAGAAATAGAACAAAACATCATTAGATTTGTATGGAATCAATCTGAATAGCCCAAATAGCCAAAACACTCCTCTAAGAAAAAAGAACAAGGCTGGAGGTATCATACTCCCTGACTTTATACTACAAATGGCAATAATCGAAACAGTATGTAATTGGCAGAAAAACAGACACACAGACCAATGGAATAAAATTAAAAACCCAGAAATAAAACCATGTATTTATGGGCAATAATTTTCAACAAAGGAGCCAAAAACATACAATGGAGAAAAGAAAGCCTCAGGGCCGGCCGAGTGGCTCAGTTGGTTAAGAGCTCGTTCAAGAGTGCGAGCTGAGCTCTGAGCAACAGCTGTTCGAGGCCAACCCGAGCTGAGTTGCTGTTGAGCTGCCAACAGGTGGCAGGATGGCTCAGCTAAAAAAAAAAAAAAAAAAGAGAAAAGACAGCCTCTTCAATAAATAGTGCTGGGGAAATTGGAAAGCCACATGCAAAAGAATGAGACTAGACTGCTATCTGTTTGTCACCACATACCAAAATTAACTAAAAATGGATCAAAGACCTAAGCATAAGATCTGAAACAATAAATTCCATAGAAGAAAGAATCAGTACTAAACTTAGGGACCTTGCATTCAGAGAGGATTTTATGAATTTGACATATTATCATTGAGCCCATACCTTCATCAGTATTTCATCATATTTCATATTCTCACCAACATGCAAAAGTGGAACTAAAAAATACTCTTGTTTTAGAAATTCAAAAGACTTTGCATCATGTAGTGGGTGAAATGTCTTACTCTTAGAAGAGTCTTCTAGCTACAAATAACAGAAAGTTGCTTATAAGATGTTTTCATGAAAGTTCTATGTGGTTAATGTGAAAATTCTTACATATTCTCATCTAGCTGAATGCAAAATGGCCAATTCAGATTTTCCCCCTATTTTGAGCTGAAATATAAATTATATTGCTAATATTGCTGGCATGTTAACTAATACTGTTATTAACATACTTTTTCTAAGAATTGTTTTAGAGAATTCCCAGGTAGTTGTTTATAACATCGGTAGTATTGTTTGCAGCCTAATCAGATTGTAGCCACTTTTCTTGCCAATCATGTAGAAGTTATAAAATACTAATTTTAATCATTTATGATACTTTAAAAAGTGATATTGAAACATTTTTACAAAGGACAGATATGAAACCATCTGAATATAAAATTTTGGAGACTGAGGCTGACCTTAAAAAAAATAGTGGAGCTTTGATTTTCTGCCAAGTCACTAAGAATCACTAGTACTTAATTCCATCGTTGCCCAGCCACCTTTCCGGCCTGTAGGATCCTGAAAAGGATACAAAAAATAAACAAGCAAAACACAAAAACAAACCAGTGTACAAATAGCAAGTAGCAATGGCAAACCAGGGTCATTTTACTACTGTTGTGAAAGATGGGCCTTAAAAGCAAACAAACAGAGGGCTGGCAGAGTGGCTCAGTTGGTTGTTAGCTTAAGAGTACGAGCTCCAAGCAACAGGGCCATCGGTTCGACTCCCACATGGGATGGTGGCTATGCCCACTGCAACTAAGATTGAACACAGCACCTTGAGCTTAGAGGCCATGCTGCTGAAGGGAAGCCAGATGGCGACTGGCGCCCTCCACAACTAAGATTGAAGAACAACAACTTGGCTGGTCCCTTTCCCCAATTCCCCAACACTGTTCCCCTGTTTCCCTCCCCCAGTTCCCCAATTTAAAAAACAAAAACCAAACAAAGTTGATTGCTGGGAAGAGCACATAAAGGGGACTAGGACCTTTTCAGAGGTGGCTGTCAGAGAAGGCTTCTGTGGAGGTGACGGTTGGGTTGAAACATGAAGGATGAGAAGCTAGCCATGTGATGGAGAATGGGACAGAAGGGGACAGCAGATGGGAAAAGACACGGCTTGTTCGTGACATTGAACCATGTGGCCAGAGGGGATAGAAGGAGTTAGAGGAAGTGTGATTGTGATGAGGTTGTAGAGAGGTAGGAACCAAATCCTGTAGCCCTTTGAACGCCATGGTCATAAATTTGGATTTTATATTAGCTACAGAGAGGAGCTGTTGAACGATTAGGCAGAGAAGAAAGATGATCACACTTGGGTTTTAAGATTACTTCATATTACTTTACACATAATTGTCAAATGTGATTAAAAGTAAAAAAAAAATAAAACCCATACTTTGTGCATAACAATTTCTAAAATATGATTGGTGAAAATGAAGATGCTAGATATTAGCAATTGTGGGGGGAATATTATAGGCTTTTGAACTATGAGTAGTTACTATTTATTGAGGACCTGTTATCTGTCAAGCAATGGGATAGGTGCTTTAAACATATCCTCACAGAAGCTTCCTTGAAAGGAAGGCATTATTTTTCCTATTTTGGGGGGAGAAAATTTTAGACAGAGAGAGAAATTAATTAACTTAGCAAAGTTAGGATTCAAAACCATGTCTGCCTGACTTTGTTTTACCATGGTTTTTTCCACTGTGGATGTTTTGGGTGGGGGAAGGAGCAAATGGAGGAAGGCTATAAATTGAGGAAATGGATGGCACTTATAATAAATGTTTATTTTATTTATTTATTTATTTTTAATTAGTCTCAGGTGTACAACACAGTGCAGTAGTTATACATTTTACCCCTCAAAGTGACAACCCCCCACCCCCAATTCGCCACCCCACTGCCCCCCCAAATCATATATATCTATTACTCTTCCTCTGACTCTCTTCTACAGTATAATCCACATCCTGTGACTATCTATATATATTCAATTACAGTAGGTATACAACCTCCACTTTAGTTATACAGTGCAGTGATCAAACCTCTACTCCATCCTATAATAAATGTTTAATGAATAAATGAATTGAGGTATTTTTCGTCTTGAGTGGTTGGGAATGTAGGTGTTGTAAATTAGAACAATCAAATTGAATCTCCCTGTTAGGACATTATCCTGAAAAAGAATTTCAGATCCAACTTTGATTGGAAGTTTACATTCACTGTTTTTATGGTCTACCTGTACCATAAAAAAGTTTGAAGGCATGTTTGTATATCAGACAATTAAAATCATCCACATAATATTAACAACTAACTACTCACCTTCCTTGCAATCCCCAGGAAAGGAGCTGTGCACCTCGGTAGGCACAGTCTTTGGAGGGTCAGTGCTGGCAGGGGCTGAGCCCTGGAGCTGGGGTTCTGTTATGTAGCCAGACTGGGTAGAAAACATTCAGCTCTTTGAGTGGTGCTGTTCTTACTCTATAACATGACTATAGTTTGTTGGGTCCTTTGAATAATAAATTATTTTAACTTTCTAACTTTTAAACTTTTTGATTAGATTGAGAACTTCAAGCAGGAGAGCTTGAGCTGTGTGGTGATAGTAGACATCAAAAGGTTCAGGAAGGATGAAATGTAGGATTTAGAGACTGGATGGGGTAGGATGGGCGAAAGTATTGTTATTAAGGAGTAAAAAAAATATGAAGTCATGTGACATTAGTCTCTTAGTTATAATGAAGAGCTAAGCCTCAGGATGAATGACATACAGAATGTGAACATTTGTAGATATTTGACAATGCTTGCTTATCCTTCTGCCTGCATTTCTGTTACTATCAAACTTTGAACCTCTTTGGGCCATAAGACAGATTTCATTTTATTTCTGCCAGTATTCAAATACTGTATGTTGTTTTTAACTCTGGGTACACAAACATTTTGAATTATTATTGGCCACCCAGTTAAGTTGTGCAGTGAGGGGTATGATTTGTCAGTATTTGGGGGTGGGGGGTTACAACTCAAATAAGTTCCCTGTGGATATTTTCCTTTCATAAGATGGGATTCTATCAGGAAGTGTGAAATAGTCCATCAAAAACTGAGGATTAGCCTGTCAAGAAGTGAGAGCTGTTCCATTAGGAAGTGAGAAACTTGCAGGGATCTGGGAATGGAGGAGACCTCCGACGGGATCTTTCAGCCAGATTCTGGGTAATTTGTACAGTCACAGTAAACTGAAATTAAGCAAACAAATGAATAGGGAGTCAGGACCCTGGTGAGAAGTCAGGATAGTTTTAAAACAAAGTCAGCCAAGGAGTAAGTGTCCGTAACTCTTTACTGTGGCAAAAGGAAAGCGGCTAAAGAAAATGGTGACAGATCTTTTAAAAACAATCCTTCCTAATGTTAAAAACAAAACAAAACAATCCTTCGTTTACAACAAGGAATTATGCACCAATAACAACAAAAAATGTTTTTGTTATTAAAAAAGAAAGTGATGACAAGAAAAATGCATAAGCAGTTGTTCATATTAAAAAATGTAAGCAATAAAGAAATCCATGGAGTCAAAAGCCTTTTCTCCCTGGCTGCTTCCCGGCAGCAGCTCAGCCCCACTCCTCCCAGGAGAAAGCGCAGTTAATTGTTTAGTGTTTGTTCTTCTAGACTTTCCCTACCTATTTACATTTAAATATACACATATATGTACATGTGTATATATATTTTAATGTAAGTGGGGTCATACTATACATATTTCAGAATTCGAAAAATTTTTACGTAATATATATACCAGGGGTGCTAAAAAAATGTATACACATTTTCAGAGATGTTATCTATGCTCAGGCAGTAGTTCACTGTAATCGAAAGTGTCTGAATCCTGATGGTAACCACTTTAGCACCTCTTGTAATTGCAGAAGGTCAAATGTGACTTGTATTCATCTTTTGTTATTGGTATATGTTTAGTATTACAATTAATACAGTTTTTTCCTTTCTTAAAACGTGAATACATTTTTTGGCACCCTGTGTATATTTTTACAATCTTAAAACCTCAGTAAATGAATATACCCCAGACTTTTCCGATTGTCTCCCTCCTGTGCAGATGCAGACTACATATAAAAATGAAAATAGCTTTATTTCTGCTTAAATAAACAATAGTAATTTTTACATAAAATGCTCAGACAATACCAAAGGCGAATGAAAAAAAAAATCAACTGAAATCACACTACCCTAAGATAATCCCCATTTTGGTGACTAGTTTTTTTAAACATATCCTTTTAGGTATTCATGCAAGTGTAAACATATACCCACATCCACCACATACGTGTGTATAATACTTATAAATGGATTATACACACAAGCTGCTTTTTATCACACAATTATTCTAAGTGTGCTTGGAGATTTTCATCCCCCTTCCTCACTGCCCCCACCCCCCGTAACCGGTGGTAAAAACCTGGTACACACTTTCCTGCCTTTCTCAAGGCTCATACAGTCATATGCCTACAAAATTATATAATTTCCGCTTGTCTGCATTGTTGATTTTTCACAGAACTCAATACAGATTAGTTAAACATAGTTCACTCATTTTTTGCTGGCTAAATATTCTAAGGCAGGAATCAGTAAACTACAGTCAATGTATCAAATCCATCCTGCTGCCTGTTTTTGTCAATAAAGTTTTATTGGAACACAGGCTCACCCACTTTTCTTTTTTTTTTTTTTTTGAGGGCAGTGTCACTGGCCCTCATATGTGGGACCCGAACCTGGGCTGCTGGCTTCCCAAGCCAGTGCTTAATCACCGCGCCACTTGGCCGGCCTGGCTCACCCACTTTTCTATTGAATGGTGTTGACTTTTTAAATTTTTTTATGTGTTATATGTGGTATTTTCTTCCCCACTGTTGTCTGTCTTTTGCTTTGTTATATTTTGCCATAAAATTTTTAAAATTTAAATGCAATGAAGTGAAATATATCTATTACATCTTTCAGGGTCCCTATTTTGATTTAAAAAGTTGCCCAACTCCAGGGTTATTCCTGTATTTTAAAAAAGATTTATTAATTTTTTCATAGGCCTGGAATGCCACATGCATGTGGTATTAAAGTGTAGTGTGGTTATGATCACAGACTCTGTGACCCGGACAAGTTACTGTTTTCTCTTCTCAACTGCGAGTGATAATAGTACCTGTCTCGTAAGACACTAACGGAGATTAAAGGAGTGGTTAGTGTGTAGAGAATGTTCATATATAAAAACACATGTGGGTAGGCTGCCCATTTTTCTTTTATATGGATAGCTAGTTGTCCTATTAACATTTACTGAGTATTTCATCCTTCACTCCAGTTGATGTAAAATACCATATCTATTGTATATTAAGTTTCCAAATACGTGTAATTATTTTGGGGCTCTCTAGCCTGTTATGTGGCTCTGTTTATTCCTCCTCCAGAGCCAGAGTAGCTTAATTAGTAGCTTTATAAATACTGATAAGTGCAGCCTCTTTACTTTGTTCTTATAACTTATTTTAGCTCTTTTTGTCCTTTGTTGCTCTTTTTCATAGTTAAAAAAAATCACCAAAATTTACAAAACTCGGTTAGTTTTTTTCATGGAAGCGTGATACTAATTGGATGGTTTGGTAATGGAACCTGTGGCCTCACGAATACTTGAAGCAGTGGAAGTCTTTAGAAGTTGTCTGGTTGTATAATCTAAAGGTTATACCTGTGCTGGGTGGGCATTGGGAACATGGTGAATAAAAATACTGTAGAATGATAGATCATAAGCCTGCAGTTCCCAAACGATACCTTGAAATGTCTCCGGACACCTCAGAGAACTCCCAGGCATATTTCAAATTTTCTAGGGAAACCTAGCGACATCTGTTGGACACCTTGCAAACTTCTAGGTCAAGGTGCTTCACAGTTCAGCACTGGATTGTGCTTCCTTCATTTCGATGTTGTGGTACCTTAGTAAAGTCGGGTCTTTGGTGGCTGCCGTGATAAAAAGAAGTACCATGCAAAAATCATTGAACAGGAAATGAGGACAGTAGTATCCAATCTGATTTCACAGTTTGAGAAGTTGTGCAATGCCAAATAGGTGCACACACCCCATAATAACTAACTGTGGTTATTTAGAAATGAAATTAAAGTATTTTTCAATGTATGTGTATTATTTTTTCAAAAGGGTACTAACTTGTTAGGACATAAATATTTATCATTTGTTTGAACATAACTATTAAATAGAACTGTTATGTATTTCTTTTAGTGTAGGGAATTCTTGAAAAAAAATTACTGAGAAAATAAGGGCACCAGGAGCGGAGAAAGTTGGAGAACCTCTCTGCCCTAACAAACTCTTACTCCTATTTAAAGATGAAGAACATTTGAAGTGCTCCATAGGTAGAATACTGTATGCTTATAACAGGGTGAACTAATCTTGTCTGGATGCTGGGAACAGATGGCACTTTTGAGAAAGTGATATTTAAATTGCGTTTGAAGTCGAAGACTAGGAGTTCCTTGGAGAGGGGTGGTGCTGGCAATATCTTGTGTGAAGCCGGCAGGCTCTGTGGGGTCTGACAGCAGTGCAGCATGCCCAGGAGGGGAAGGGAGAGCGTGGAAAGGAGGCAGAGGCCGGGTCACAGCGACCTGGAAGTCCTGCTAAGGAGATCATTTAGATATTTTTGTAAAAGGCAATGGCAGGGCTGGCCGAGTGGCGCGGTGGTTAAGCACTGGCTTGGGAAGCCAGCGGCCCCGGTTCGGGTCCCACATCTGAGGGCCAGTGACACTGCCCTCAAGAAAAAAAAAAAGGCAATATCAGACCTTTGAGGGATTTTAAGTAAAGGAGAACATCTTACGTCACTGCCTGCTTACTGAGGGACTGAAATACAAAGCTAATACACATAAATACTTACATAATGCTGTATTCTGAGTAATTTAGAATGGATATTTTGTGTAAAATTTTGAAGTGCCTTGATTTTCAAAGGCATTTCTGAACTTTCCATATAAGCATAATTTTTTGAACATATACACTGTTTTGTTCAGCTTGCTTGATATGGATATGGACTTTTAAAATGAACAAGATAGAGTGTTAAACTGTAAAAGATTTGCATTGGTGTAATTTTTTTCAAATGGCAAACAATTTTCTGAATTTTAAAATTAAATTTATTTTGTTTATTAATGTACATAATAAAATATTTTAAATTGCTAATTCACATGTTTTGATTGCTAATCTAATACATTTCTCTTAAGTTCCTGAGTTATTTAAATTTGGGTGGTATAAAAAAGATTTAATAATTATATAGGAAAGGTAGAAAAGTAATTTCTCTTATTTTAGCTATCATTTTGTATTGCCCTGAAGTTTATATTTTGATTAATTTTACTATAGTTCTAGTAAATTAATGCAGTATAACATTTTATAGTAATTAGAAACAAATTACTGCGGGTTACTTCTGAAAAATTCCTAAGCTCATTTTCAAGAGTTTTAAGACTTGAAGAATTTCAAGTTCAATTTCATGTTCATCAAATGGGGATGAAGACCCCCCCTCATGGTGTTTGGGAAAGGGTGTTCAGTCCGTTTTGAATTTGCTTATCATTGTAAGTGTTGAAAAATGTTAAAACAAGTGAATATTCTTTCCCTCCTTCTGCCAGTATGTTTTGTACTTATTGAGAGCCATTCTTTCAGTATCTAATAAAGAATTGGTGGGCCGGCTGAGTGGCGCGATGGTTAAGCGCTGGCTTAGGATGCCAGCGGCCCCGGTTCGGGTCCCACATATGAGGACCGGTGACACTGCCCTCTAAAAAAAAGAAAAGAAAAATTGGTGCCATTTTTAAGTTCATAATGTAAATAAGTTAACAATTAAAGAGATGTGTACATAGACTTGGAAAACAGCCTTTGTTTCCTTCGTTGATTGGCCTCAGCTTCACTCATTGCTCACAAGGTGGCTTGGTCAGTAGTTTTCTTGAAGAAAAGCAATAAAGCTTAAGATGGAAAGCTCTCTCTGGCTGAGAATATAAGGTTTATAGCAAATATTTTCTTTAAATTATGTTCTTCCCATGTTCAAAGACCTAGCCGAGGACTTAGAAAAATTACACTGATCCCTCCTGTGCTTTCTACATCAGAATGAATTCTTGATGACAATTAAATATAGAAAATGAAACCACTAAAGTACTGGCATAAAACAAAGCTGACATTTTTTATAATCTTAGGATAAAGAAGACCTTTTAAAGTATAACAGATTTAATTTTATGGAGTTAATATTTATTTTCTTATGCCAGAAATCAATTAAAATAGAAAAAAGAATATTTGCAAAACATGACAGCTATGCCAAAAGGTTGCTTTCAAGTCAACAGGGTGAATAATCCACTAGAAAAATGGACAAATTGTATGTGTAGTGACTTTATGAAAGATGGCTCATAACTATAGAAAAGGTGCCTTATTAACAAAGCATCATTTCAATTTTCGGCCTTCTTTACGTTCCATAAAAATTTCACTTTAAATATAATAATCTGAAATATTTATAAATCCCATTGTAGCGTTTAAAACAAAACTGTTATTAGATATTCCTACCATCTAATAAAGTTTGATTATCTCAGTCAGCACTGTCTTTTGTTTTAATGTTTTTCTTCTAAACGGGTCAAACTTTGATTTCCTAGTACAAAAGAACTTTTATTTATTAGATATTCATAGTGAAGTGACTGTGTTTATGTATCATAATCAAAGAGCATAATTTATGAATAATTTTTGGACATACTATATTTTCTTATAATAATAGTAGAAATTTTGCCTAACTTTGGTTTTTTCTTTATTTTTTTTATTTTTTGTAGGATCCAGCATTCGAACTTTCACTCCGTTTTATTTTCTGGTGGAGCCAATGGATACACTCTCAATTAGAGGCTCTTCTGTTCTATTAAACTGTTCAGCATATTCTGAGCCTTCTCCCAAAATTGAATGGAAGAAAGATGGGACATTTTTAAACTTAGTATCAGATGATCGCCGCCAGCTTCTCCCAGATGGGTCTTTATTCATCAGCAACGTGGTGCATTCCAAACACAACAAGCCTGACGAGGGGCATTATCAGTGTGTGGCCACTGTGGAGAGCTTGGGGACTATTGTCAGCAGGACAGCCAGGCTTGCAGTAGCAGGTAAGCTTTGTCAATAATTTACTGTCCTTTCAAAGTTTTATAAAGAGCAAATCTTGGTAAAAGCAGTGTTACCCAGACTTGTCATAGTTGGCAACAGCAGACACACTCCTATAACGGGCATCAGTTGAGCATGCATTATGGAGGGCGGGCTCGGAGCTGGGGGGACAGACGAGCATTTTCTCACTTTCTCATGGCCTAGATGGCTTACGACTGCTCAGCACTGAAACAGCTCTTTTTCTCTTTTTAACTTGGAAGTGCCAAAGAGAAAGTTGTGTAGGAAAATCGAGTCACTTTGGTTGCTAACTTTTATCCTACCCACCATTACCATTTAGTGTGCTTTTGTAAAACCTGCGGTATAGCCGGAATCGTGGTTCCTTTATACTTTAAGCAGGGAATGATATTTCATTGTATAAATTATTTAAAAATCCGTAGGATATATATATTATATATTGTATATTGTACGTTATGTATTATACACACACACATATTTTTTAAGGTGAAGAACACAGTTTTAAAGAGAGAAACATTCACTTCCTTTTAGAGCATCCTTGTTCTAACAATGATGGAAAATGTAAGAAAAAATTAAAGCCTTGAACAGTAAGATCTGGTTCCTAAATGGATCGTACCTGTTTTGCAGTAGACACTGGCATTCCTCAGATCAGTGTTTTTTCACTGAAATATTGGGTGAAATAGTTAGTTTTTGTTAAAGTTCACGTTGTAGAAAAATGGTTTTATCTTTGTCATGTTTATACTCCGGTTAGTGCAGTGCTAACATGTGAAAAAAGAACACTCACTCCCAGTCCTGGGCCATGGTCGCCCGCCTCGTGCTCACTCGAGCTATGTTTGCTCCTTCATTCAGAGCGTCATGGCTCTTCCTCTTGGGAGCCGAAGGCTCCAGGTCGAAGCCACCATAGTTATTCTGTAATCAAGGATGGAGGACGAAAAAATAAAATGAGAAATAAGTCACCCCTTTTGACAATTTGCCTTTTCTCTTTTTTCTTTCTTCTTTTTAAAATCTATTTGCCAGACTTTCTTCAACATGTTGATAAATAAATTAGCATTATGACTTCCCTATAACGTCACTAAGTCAGCTCCTGTTCATCATTTATGTTCTTAACCTGAGCTTTAATCGCAACTCCTTCCTCTCAGCTGTCCCCCACGTCCAATCACCAAATCCAGTGAGTTCCTGCTTCCTGATGTCTCTGTGCTTGATCCACATTCTCCTTTCCGAGCCGACCCATCATCCCTCACCACGTGTGGTTCCTGACTCCTGACCTGTCCTTGCCCTCCTCTGGTCCATTCTCCACGCTGGTCCAAGCACTCTGTCTCTCCCTCCAGCGACTCTCCAGAAACAGCATCAGGTTCATGTCAAAACGAACTCTGGAGCCCTGTCATGAGCTGCGTCCACTTCTCCGGCTTCTTTCCTTATCACTCCTCCTTGCCCCGGCCTCCATCACCACTTTCTGGCACTGGCTTTTGCTCCTGGCTTCCCCACTGCCTCCTTTAAATCCTATCCTCCACACTGCCTCTCTTGTCCTCTGCTAGGTTTGTCCATCCTTCCTCTTAGCTTTCATATCTTTCAGGAAACGGTTTTTGACGTGATATTTAAGGAAACAGGCAATTTTGATACAAGTTGATAAATTCTTTGGCCCCAGACAAGATTCTATAGGAGAGAGTTGTATCAGGAGGAAGTAACATCTAAGCTAAGAGATGAATAGAAGGCCTTTTTAATAGTTATAGTATCCATTGCATAGATACACTGTGAATTCTCTAAAGATTCCCTTTTCGATGAACAGTTACATGTATAAAAATTACTATAATGAGCAACCTTTTACAGATCTTTATTTCTATGAAATAGATTAGTAGACTTAGTAATTTTACTAATTGCCAGATCATAGGGTGTACTTTATGTATGAGTGTAATTTAAAAAGACAACACTGGACTGCCCGGCACTGTTTCTGAATGTTAACCAACCA
The DNA here is from genome assembly GCA_033961575.1 of Aselliscus stoliczkanus. Classification (NCBI taxonomy): domain Eukaryota; kingdom Metazoa; phylum Chordata; class Mammalia; order Chiroptera; family Hipposideridae; genus Aselliscus; species Aselliscus stoliczkanus. Next base: position 59,819,467 of record CM066732.1, on the reverse strand, counting down.
GAGTTACTAGAGGACTGAGCAATACCATTCCTATGAATCTGACACTCAAGAGGAATGAAAAGATAAGTTCATACAACAACTTGTACCTGAATGTTTATAGCAACACTGCTCACAATAGCCAGAAGGTGGAAACAACGTACGTGTCTATCAAGTGAACAAAGGATATCCAAAATGTGGTGTATTCATACATGGCATATTATTTGGCAATAAAGAGGAATGAAGTTCTGATGTATACTGCAACATGGATAAGCCATAAAAACATTATGCCAAGTGAAAGAAGCCAGCTACACGACCGTATATCGTATGACTCATATATGAAATGTCCAGAATATGCAAATATATAAAACCAAAAAGTAGATTGGTGGCTTTCTGGGCCTGGGATTAGGGGGCTAGGGCATGGGGGATGGGAAGAAGGGGTGGGTATGGGGAATGGGGAATGAGTACAAGTGACTACAAAGTTTCTTTGGGGGGGTGATGAAAATGTTCTAAAATTAGATTGTAGCGGTGGTTGCACAACTTATACTAAAAACCATTGAGTTGTGTACTTTAAATGGCAAACTTCACGGTATATAAATTGTATCTCAATAAAACTATTTAAAAAAATGATAATGCCAGATTTTCATTCTAAAGGTTATTGGTTAGAGTTCTTTGATTGCAAGCAGTTGCAAACTGATTCTGGCCGGTCAATCAACAAGGGGAATTTTTGAAACAATACAAAGTAGATAGCTCATAGAAGTAACTATGACAGCTCTCTTTCTTTGGGCTGTCTCATTTCTCCACAGCAGAAAATTTTGTTTTACTGCCTGGGCAGCTCCCTGGCTGTGGGCTGTTGTGCTCAGAGGTAGGGGGTTGGGCGGCCTACATACGTACATTGTTAGCCCTTCTTGGTGGGCCCACTCCCACCCTCCCTGTTCCCGCTGCAGTTCCCCAGAAGCAGCAGGACAGCCCAGCCTCCTGCTTTGCCAGCACAGGAAGCTCCAGCATTTTCTGCCTTCATCTCACTCACTAGCTCCCTCATCTGCTTTGTCTTCAGAAACTTTTTGAAATTTCTTGTCTGCTGATTCCCCACATGTTGTTGCGGGTTTACATTTTTTTAAATTACTCATTTTCATGAGACCTAAGGAGTGAGAATATTTTGACTTTCGAAAGTAGAATAGCTCTTGGTTTTATTTCAGATTCCCTTTCTTTCCGTTGTTAGTTTCTGTGTTTATCTTTGTCTCCTTTCTTCTAATTTTCTTTCTGGTCCCTGCAAAGTAAATATTTTATTCATTTTATCTTTATTTCTTTTCTTCAAATATCCTCTTGTGCGGGGGACCAGCCTCCGCTGACCAGGGTTCAAGAAGGTGGACACGGCGTCAGCGATACGAAAGACAGAAAATTTTTGTTACAGTAAAGGCAGAAAATGAGAGAGTGAGTGCGGGGGAGGAAAATAAAGAAGGGAGACAGTGGAGACACCGGGGGAGTTAAAGAGAAAAAAGTGTCACACTTTATTGCAATAACATGTCCTTTTTAAAGGGACTTTTGACCATTATCCAATTACAAGTTTAAGTTCCACATAGTCTTGATGTATTTTTCTCTTAAGACCTTTAGCCCCTATACTTGTTCTCCTTAGGGAACACTGTGACCTTTTCTATGTTTAAGGGTAATCCCATCTATGATAATCTCTTTATGACCCAGACTCTACGTAATCTGTAATCCTGGGTCTGAATACTAAAGAGAATCTCACTTTTGATATTTAAATTTAACTGATTAATTATATTTGGCTTAACTATACCTAAAGTTCTCTCAAGACTTCTCACAAACCTTAACAAAACATACACTTTGTAATAAAACACAGGCCTCAAGGGAATACAAAGGTGAGGAACACATGTCCAATTAACAGTACTTTCAGATTCACCAAGCCCACTAAAGTCAGCCTGCATGCCCCTCAATATTGGGCTACACAGCCCTCAACACTCTTGAAACAAAACATAAAGAATTTGTAGCACAGTTAGACAACCTGTGAATGTATGTCATTTATATAGGGACTAATTAACCATCGTAAAACCGGAAGACCTGGGGTTTTTTCTTATAATTTAAAAAGTTTGTTAGTCTTTAAAGGAACATCTTGAGGTATTCTGAGTCTGTCAGAATCACTTTTTAGCTATTATCATTATTAATAATAGTAGCTATATTTGTTGAGTATTTATGTACCAGGCAATGTGCCATATATAAATTATATTAAACATTTCCCTTTTTAACAACGCTAACACTGTTCTCATTTTACCGATGAAGTAACGGAGGCTTAGAAGATAAGTAACTTGCCAACGCCACACTCCCTGAAGCCGTAGATTTGGGATTCAGATTGAGGTTATGTGAGTCCACAGCTTGCGCTCGCAGCCACAGCCTTCTGTGGTATCTGCAGACTACATTGTTTTTGTTAATATTTTGAAATAATTTAAAACTTACGGAATCATTGCAAGAATGACACCAAGAAATCCCATGATAGTCGCCACTCAGATTGCCCGATTGCTAACATTTCACCTGATCTGCCTCATCACCCCCTGCCCCCATATTCATGTACCCAGATACACTTTTTCTTTGAATGGTTTGCTAAACTATGAAGTTTAAGTAGCAGATGTTACCCCCGACCTAAATACTTCTGTGACTGTTTTCTAAAAACCAGGACATTCTCCTAAATAACCATCCATCAATTTCAGGAAATTAACCTTAATACAGTACTACCATTTAACCCATAGATACCATTCATATTTCACCGGTTATCTCAGTGTTCTTAATGACAAAAGAACAAAAGCAGAAACGTATCCCCCTCACCTCCCTTCTGGTCCAGGGTTACCCATTTCACTTAGTATTTGGATCTCTCTAGACTGTTTCAGTCTCAAACCATTCTTCTTTTTCCTTGTATCATTTTGGGTTTTCTGATTCTCCCCTATGAAGAAATTCAGGTTTGCATTTCGAGGAGGAATATCACAGAAGTGATGCTACGTTCTTAGTATCATATCATATCAGAAGCGTGTGATGTTTTGTTCCATTACTGGTGGTATTAACTTCTAATGCTTAGTTAAGGTAGTGTGTTCTATCTATGTTTCTCCACTGTAAAGTTAATAAGTACTTTGTACTTTTATTATAATAATTAATTTTGGGAAGAGAGAAATTGGTACTTTATAAATATCCTATCCCTCATCCTACTTTCACCTACTAGTTTTAACATCTGTTCATGATTCTTTCTTGCATTAATTATCATTATCTCAGATTAAGCCAGAGGGAAAATTGCTTTAGTCTCACTTCTGTGTCCTTTGATACATCCATATTGTTCTTTGGGTGCTTCCTTTCTGTCACAAGACATTCCTGGCTCATCTTGTACTTTGCCCATTCCAGTTTTAGAATCAGCCATTTCTCCAAGGAGCATTGGTGCCTTGTAGTGGAGAATGGTGTTTAGAAATCAGGATTAGGTCACCATATGTACTCATTGTCACTGGAGTGACATTGATTCTGAACTCTCCAGACAAAGCTAGGAGGTGTGTGTGTGTGTGTGTGTGTGTGTGTGTGTGTGTGTGTGTAATGACTATATAAAATATGTGTATATCTCACACATATACATCTATATATTTATGTTCATATGTCTATAATTATATAGAACCGTAAATTTACACTGATACCTCTATTCTAGTCCAGTACCATGGGATTTTATCCTTTTGCTTTTCTGTGTTTGTACCTTGCTTCTCCTGCTGTGAGGACCTGACTCCAAGTGCCCCTCGTACATGTACTTGTTTGAGCTGTAACCCTGTCTGTAGCCAACTTCCTGACTCAGGGACCTTCTCCTTGACCCTGGTTCCGCCATACATGTGGCTACGTGGGCTGACCGGCCCCTGGCCCCCAAGACTACATTGTAAAGTAATATTTAACTACATTTTATTTCTTTTCTTCCTTTCTTTTTGTGTCCAGGTCTTCCCAGATTTGCCAGCCAACCAGAGCCTTCTTCAGTTTATGCTGGGAACAGTGCAATTCTGAACTGTGAAGTGAATGCCGATTTGGTCCCATTTGTGCGGTGGGAACAGAACAGGCAGCCCCTTTTCCTGGACAATAGAGTTACAAAACTTCCAAGTGGAGCCCTGGTTATCAGCAATGCAACTGAGGCAGATGGAGGCCTTTATCGCTGCCTAGTTGAAAGTGGTGGGCCACCAAAGTACAGTGATGAAGCCGAATTAACAGTTCTTACAGGTATTTATTATCAGGACTGACAGTTTTTTGTGTATTGATGGGTAAAAATTGTTCTATTAGAATTTTTTTTTATAGACACTGTTAAATATGTGGTGTGACATTGACTTCAGCATGAGGAGTTTGTGTCTTACAGGGGATAAAAAGAAGAAAATATAGCAGAAAGATCCACTCTTTAGGGAATGCATTTGTCAGTAAAAATTTATCAAGTAATAAAGTATATTCACTATCTATGGCATTCTTCTTGGCTGCGGAAGCATTAACTGTCTTTCGTCAAGCCTCCCCACAATAGGATATTTCTTACTTCTGTTACTTCCCTATAATATGATACTTTTTATAATTGGGTTTTTACTTGTAAGAATCAGAGACTCCCATCGGGCTGGTTCATATAAGGGATCAGCAGAGTGGTAACAATACAGCAGCTCAGGACACACCGGGAAGCAGGAACTCTTGGATCTTTGCAATGCTCCCATTCTTTTTTTTATTTTATTTTATTTTATTTTTTTTGAGAGAAGTGTCACTGGCCCTCATATGTGAGACCGAACCGGGGCCGCTGGCTTCCCAAGCCAGCACTTAACCACTGTGCCACTTGGCCGGCCCCGCAATGCTCCTATTCTAATGTGGACTCCTCTCTCTATCTTTCCTTCTCTTTCTCATTCTTTCTGCTCCTACTGAGTGGGAGTGGGTCTCTGAGCATGTGGGGAGGGGGTCCTAGCCTTTGGTTTCTCAGCCCAGTCCTGTTTCAACAGCGAACATGTCTCAGCCTGCTAGAAATAGGAAGGTCATTGATTATTCACAGTTTCAGGAATCTGATGATGCTGATGAAGATCATGGAAGAGATTTGGACCCTCAGCTAAGAAAATTCAATCATCTCCCAGAGAAGCTAAAAATAGGAGGCAATCTGGAAAGAATCAACAGGAAGATAGTGAGGACTCAGAAGAAAAAGATGCGAAGACCAAGAAGGATGATTCCCACAGAGCAGAGGACAGTGGCAATGAAAAAAGAAGATCATAAAAATGTGCACCAGTGATGGCAGGCAGCCTCTAAAGCAGCTTCTAAACAGGGAGAAGTGCTCATGGAAGATGCGGGCAGTGAAGAAGGGGCAGGAGGAAGCACCACCCAGGGGGAGAGTCCCGGCAGCGATGGAGGTTTTCTAATGGAGAACGGTGGTGACAGTGACTATGGCAGTTCAAAAAGAAAAGCAAGAAGGTGGTTAAGAAGCACAAACCTGAGAGGAAAGAAGAGAAAAGGCTCAAATCCAGGTTCCAGGCCCCAGTGACACCAAGTCCTGTGAAAGGGAAAGTGGGTCACCCCGCAGCTTCACAGGCATCAAAGGAAGAAGGCTCCTTCTCCAAGGAACACGGAGGGCCTGGAAAGCCTCCAGGATAGAGAACGTGCAGGCCTGCCCCTGAGAAGCCTGGGGGAAAGGGCCTGAAGATGAAACCCCGTCCGGGAGCATCCAACTTGATGGTGGTTTGGGGAGAGCTTTTATTTTTATAAAAGAGGGAGAAAAAAAGGAAATAAAGAAAACCTACTTAAGATAGAACATGGTACTGGCTACGGCTTGACACATGGGCTTTCAGTGCTTTTTTCATTTTGTTGAAAATAACATTTTCTCTCCTTTTTAAACATGAAAACCGTTGTGTGTTTAGTTTACCTTTATGTCTGTTGGTCTTCTCTTTGCCACCACCCTCTCCCCGGCTCTTTCCAATGAAAGCCATGTCAATTAATCACTGGATTGACTGCTTGATCTTCTTATTTTTAATGGAAGGTATACCACAGTAAGATTTGAAATTAACACTATGGAAATTTGCTTTTTTGCTGAGTGGTAGCAAGTGGAACAGTAATCCAAAAAACATAGGGTTTTAGTTAAAAATTATTGCTTCTTTCTTTACTTGGACTGTTGGAAAAATCAATTATCTAATATAAGTTCATATATCTATATATGAAAGTATAGATATCTAAAAAAGTCATGACTTTAAACTTCCACTGATGAGGTAGGCAGGAGAAAGAGATGAATTCCGAATTGTTACTACAAGTATTCATATTTTTTACTTTAAGCCCAAGACAGAGAATGGAGTTACCTGACCTTGTTTGAGGGTGTGAGTTTTTTCCTTTTAATTTCATCACTTTTTAATCTCAGAGAGACTCAGAACCAATGATCTTTTATTTTGCTACAGCCTTTAAGGAACTTATAAAAGAGAAAACAGTGTGGGGGAGGGGGTGGAGGCACCAAAACTTAAATCATTCTTGATTTCCTATTTCATTCTCTAATGATTCATATTTTAAAATATATTTATATTCTGTTTCTTGGATAAAATTTTACCAAGGGTCAAAATAAACCCAAAACCCTAAAATTTAAATGGCAAGATCTATACATCACAGTGGATTTCTTCTCAAATTGACAGTGTTTAGGTTTCAAGCAAATAAAGTACCAGTTAATGTGAAACTCATTCACAAAGAAAAACCAAAAGCATAATTCCCACCCCACCCCCCAGGCTTTCTCTTTCCCCTTTTCATTTTACTTCAGAACATATCACCATCTGACCTACTACATCTTTTATTTCTTGTTTCTCCACCTATAGTATATAAGCTCAATGAGGGCAGAGAATTCTGTCTGATGCCAAGAATGGTAACTGGTATAAAGAGGCCAGTAAATATTTGTTCAAACTTGTTTGTTTCCATCAACATTCAATTAAATTTAGCTAAACAAGGAGAGAGAGAGAGAAGAGAGAAAAGGAAGAGGAGGGAGAGAGGAGGAAGGGGAGGAGAGGGAAGGAGGGAGAGAGATTGCCATACAGCAATACCTTACAACCTACTTCTTGACTTGCTTTAACATGGCAGAGTTAATATTTCTTGTCTACACCCAGGGTAGCATTCCAGCAGATCCTCTAAACCAGATCTAAGGAAATAAGATTCTCAGTGTTAAATATGAGCCACCTCTCAATATCTGTAACAAAAACAAAGGACCACATGTTTTGATTACTTAGAGCTGTGCCTGTCAAGCATAGCCTTCTTGAATAATGCAAACTGCTGATCTATAGAATTTTGGGGAAGATATTGTTTTTGGTATAAGGCACAGGCTGGTTGATATCAGCCATAGAAGCATGTTTTATGGTTGATTACAGAGGGGAGAGCAGGTTAATGACAGCCTTAGGAGCAAGTGGTTCTGTCTGTTGCTGAATGGCTGACTTTTAAAGCCTGAGGCTGTCACTGATTGGTTGGCTCTAAAGGCATGTTCACTGAAGCGGGTTGTCACTGATTTATTAGACAATGTTTACTTGTTACCATGGCTACAGAACTGTCCTTTGGTTACACAAGTTTAAAGGCAGCTATGGTGGTGGTTACTATGGCTATAAAACGTCTTTTCCTAAGAGTATGGGGACAGGAGTCACATCTCTTTGCCTGAGAATGGTCTTTTTCTTCAAAACTTACCACTGAAAATATTACATAACCCCGTCAGTAGATAGAGAACCCTATCTTTTATCCGTAAGGATGTGGTCATTTCATATGTTCATAAAGGACAGCTGTATAAAGCAAACACACATAGTGGTAGCCTGATAGTTGTACCGTTATAAAAATCAGAGGATTGACAGATGAAGTGAACAAGTTAAAGAGATGAAACTCAGAAAAATTTTTGGAAGTAACACAGATACAGGGAAGATAAGGAAACCTCTTATCGTAGCCCTGTGAGTGGGGCGGATGCTGCTAAGAGTCCTGAGCTTGCTCAGTCCTTTCTCTGTTTGGACCACTCATGAGGCATTTACTTTTTCCTATTGAAGTGAAGGGTTCATCATGTCAAATCTCCGTCAGTTAGCTATTGGGTTGTCTGAAAAGTCATGACGCATTTTTGCAACGAAAAACAGAAAAAAATACATCATGCCTTTTCCGACAACCCAATAGTAAGCACCTTGGAGACAGGCCCCGTAACTTACCATCTGGAAGGCCCCCAGAGAGACTAGCACAATGCTTTGCATATGAAAGTTATTTAAGAAAAGTTTGCTAATTTAAATGAAATTTTCTTGTGTCATTTTTGCCGAAAATATTTTGTTATACAAAGCCACAGAGACTGAATAGGAATTTGCCATTCCTCGTTATTAAAGTGGTGAAGTGCTTTCTTAATCATTACCTTTTATTAAAATTCTTTTTTTTTTTTTTTTTAGATCCTGGGATCACATCAAACTTGGTATTTTTGAAACAACCATCTTCCTTAGTCAGAATCGTTGGTCAGAGTGCAGTATTGCCATGTGTTGCTTCGGGACTTCCTGTTCCAACCATTAGATGGATGAAAAATGAGGAGGCACTTGACACAGAAAGGTAATATTATCTGCCTAAAAGCCTTTTCCGGCCTTAGCTTGGGATTTGGTCTAATCTTATTTGGGACTGTTGATTAATAAAAATGGTTATCTACTTTAGTTTTATTTAAACACATCATAATGCTCATTTCTCATCCTTAAAAATATGTTTATATGCTGTATATGGTTAGGATGTTTAAAGAAAAAAATGCTCTCAAAAGATTAAGGGATGGTTATTCCATTTGTTCTTTCTGAGCTGCAGTATACATAGCTTAAGGGCTCAGGCCCTCCTTCCCTAAATTATTGCACGAGTTTCCTGTCCTGACTAGCCTGAGACTTCTTACTCTTATATCTTATATGTATTTTGTTGATAGTAGTTTTTCTCCTTGACTCAAATGCTAAAGGAAAATGTATTTCTCATCCTTCTGTTTTTCCTTTTTAAAAATGAGATAAGCCTTCTTCTATAATCACGAATTCTTCATCTTCCACAAAAGCTTTTTCTGTTAACATCCATCACTGTGTCATCCATCCTATTTCTTCATCATTTCCTTATGGTCTGGATAATTTTCTCAGTTGTATTCTGATAAGAGGACTGAGGTGGTGGTGGTGGAGGTGGAGGTGGTTAGGTATGTTTTGTTTCCAAAACATGTTATCCATGTTATCTTTGCATTGTTAGATGTTTAGTACCATCCCTGGCCTCTACCCACTCGATGCCAATAGCACTCCCAAGTTGTGACAACCAGAAATGCTTCTAGGTATTGCCAGATGTCCCTTGGGGCACAATATTGTCCCTGATTAAGGACCACTGTTCTAGAGCAGTCCTGTCCAATAGAAATATGATGAAAATCATGTATATATATAGTGTATGTATATATATATATATATATATATATAGTGTTATATATATATATATATAGTGTATGTATATGTATATCTATATTATATATGGGTATATCTATATATCAGGTGCAATCAAACAATATGGTAAATGTTTAAATTTAAAAAATGTATTGCAGTAAAATGCTGATTGTCATTAATCCCCCTCAAAATACTCCCCCTCACTTCAAGCACACTTATTGTTCTTGCCACTTTCTGAAGCAGTTCTGGAAGTCCTCTTTTGTGAGTGTCTTTAGTTCAGCTGTTATGGCTGCCTCTATGTCCTGAATCAATTAAAAATGTTTACCTTCATGGTCCTTTTGACTCAGGGAAGAGCCAGCAGTCACACGGTGCCAGATCCGGGAATAAGGTAGATGAGGACACACCGTAATGTTTTTATTTGACAGAAATTGCTGTTCTAGAAACGATGTGTGACACGGCTGCTGCCGAGTGCCATCCAAAAGAAAGGCAGGGATTTTCAACACGGAAAGCTGCACATCGACCCTTAGTAACAGTGTGTGACAAGTTTCAATTTGTTCTGTGCAGTCAGGTGGGTGTGAGCTACTGTTGAGAGAAGGTGTGTTTGAAAGTGTGCCCTAAATCATCTTCCATCATGACAACACTCCATATCACACATCACTTCTGGTATATGGTAATTTCTGTCAAATAAAAACATTATGGTGTGTCCTCATCCCCCTTATTCACCGGACCTGGCACTGTGTGACTTCTGGCTCTTCCCCAAAGTCAAAATGATTCAGGGCACTATAAAGAAAATTAAGACAAAGTATGTAATGGATGCCAAGAGAAGTACAGTGCAACTACTATTTTTATACAGTGTGTTAGAAAATTGTTGTCTTACAGTGATTCTCAGACCAGGGTCTAGGTGGATCAGAGGTATAGGAATCATGGTAGGAATGTTATGTATCTTCCTTTTCGGTTATATTGTTATACTTGATTCTGTTCAAGGATATTTCTGAGGGGAAGTATTTTCTTTTTTATTAAATTTATTGGGGTGACATTGGTTAGTAAAATTATATAGATTTCAAGTGTACATTTTTGTAATACTTCATCTACATATTGCATTGTGTGTTCACCAGAGTCAGTTCACCTTTCATCACCTTAAGTATGGGAAGTGTTTTTTAATTAAATCAAATGTGGATATATCATGGCTAGTAATATTCCTCTGAATTTTAAGGATAAATCAGGAGACTTTTAAGATTGAGTGAACTGTTTTCTACCTTGATTTCTCTGGGCTTCTTCATCCTTGGGTTATGTGGTAGAAAAGCCTGAGAAGCATTGCTTGATATATTACTGCCTCGCGAAGTTTCAGAAGAATATAAGAGTAGGATAGTGTTGGTGTTGTTCACATTGTATTTCCAGACCCTAGCACAGAGCTTGGTGTTATAGCGGGTTGGGGAGCACGGTGACCAATACATTTTTGTTGAATGCTTGAGTGTAGTATAGGAAAATGTAAGTCAGTGAATGGAACACAAAAGTGCTTCAGTTTAGACATAGGTGATTACTCAAAATATCTGTGTTTCAGCAGAGCCTTCTGTGCTACGTGCATGGACCTTAGCTAGCTATTTAGACTCTAAATTGGAATGAAATTTAGAAATTGGAAGAAAAAAGTGGCTAGAAATCCAGATAATACTGAGCCCGCTCTAGTAAAATAATCTATGACAGCAAAATGTAATTTAGTAATCAAATAATGTTGTGTTTGAGTGGAATGATAGATCAGAACCTGGCCGCAAAGGAACAGGTTATAGATATAAAAATGCTTAATGTTATTAGAATTGACAATAGTAAAAAAATTAGATTACTTAAAAAACAGTGGAGGACTTCCTTTCTAGGAAGGTGGAGTAGATGTATTTTCCCCCGTTCTTTCCACTAAGTACAACTAAAAACCGTGGAAATTATATATAAAACAAACATAAGAAGAGTCTAACAGGTGGAGAGAGGAAGATGGACTGGCTAGGGAACTTGGCACCCAGAGAACAACATGATGGTGCATCCCCTGAGTCTTGTTTTTGTCTCATATATGACAACTTAATCTGAGGAAGCTGGCAACCTGCAAACACCAACAGGTACATACAGAAAAGCCCTAACAAAAGTGTGTTCTCTCTAGCCAAAGGACCAGGAAAGGGGAAGCCTGGCAAGACAAAATCTGTCAACTATCATCCCTCCTATTCCAGCCAAACACCACAGAAGAAACCGGTCCCCCACCCCCATGCCGGCAAAGACCAAATGGGAAGCCTGGACTTCCACCCTCGCCAGGTTGTAATGAAGTCCCTCGGCCTCCCTGCTGTATGGTGTCAGTAGCTAAGCGGGGAGCCAAGACTTGCCTCCTAACCAGGCAGTGTCAGAGGAAGCCTGTGTTGGGGAAGCCTGACTTGTATCTTATCAACCACAGCAAGAGCCACTTCTTGCCTCCCTTCGGAATGGCATCAGAGGAGGATAGTGGTGAGTCAGAACTTAGACCACCATGTGGTCTGAGCCGCCCCCACCACCACGGTGTCAGCAAATGTCAGGTGGGGGACAGTAATGAGGCACTTTTGCTGCACCCGGCCAGGCGGCAGTCTCATTGGAGGCCTACTGGGGATGCAGAACTCCCAACCCTGCTAAGGAGTAATGAGGGTTAAATGGAGTGGGGAACCTGGACTTCTGCCTCAACCTGACAGGGAGGAGGGGCTCTTCCTCTACTAGAGCAGTATCAGAAGAAGCCAGTTAAACCAATGGCTCAGTGAGATCCAGAATCTCATAATGCCCCAAATATCCATATTTCAATTGAAAATCACTTATCGTACTAAGAACCAGGACAATCTCAAATGAGAAAAGACAACCAATAGATGTCAACATTGAGAGGACCGGTTTTAAAGCAATCATTATAAAAATGCTTCAATGAGCAATTAAAAACACACTTGAAACAAATGAAAAAATAGAATATCTCAGCAAAGAAATAGTCTCCTCAAAGAAACAGAAGACTTAAAGAAAAAGCAAATGGAAAATTTTGAACCTAGACAAGAATCAAAATAAACCTAATAGATGGGCTCAGCAGGAGACTCAGTGGGACAGAGAAAAGAATCAGTGAGCTGGAAAAAAAGAGAGAAGACACAAATGAGCAATATTAGAACTAAAACAGGGGATGCCACTACAGACCCTACCGATATCCAAAGGACAATAAGGGAATATTATAAACCATTATACACATATGTAAACTTGACAACTTAGACAAAACAAACCACTTCCTCCAAAATACCAACTACCATATCTAACCTAATACGAAATAATTTGAATAGCCTCTAACTGTTAAGGAGCTTGAATTTATAATTTTAAAACTCCCCCAAAAAAGAAGTCTTGAGTCCCAGATAGTTTCACTAGAGAATTCTGCCAACGTTGAATGAAGATATAACACAAATTCTATACAGTCTCTCCAGAAAACAGAAGAGAAAGAATTAAAAATACTATTACCCCAATACCAAAACAAGACAAAGATAGTACAGAAAAGGAAAACAAACAAATATTCCTCCAATAATTTAAACAAAATTCTTAAAATATTAGCAAATAGAGTTTGGCAATCTATAAAAAGTATGTATACCATAACCAAGTGGGGTTTATTCCAGGGATGCAAGGCTGGCTTAGTGTTCCAAAATTAATGTGATTCACCATATTAACGAACTAACGAAAAAACCTACATGATCATATTAATCAGTGGAGAAAAAGCATCTGACAAAATTCAGCACTCATTCATTATTTTAAAAAACCCATCAGAGAGACTTCCGGTAAAATGGCGAAATAGACAGATGCTGTGCTAACTGCCTCCCAGGATCACACCAAAATTACAAGCAAATTATACAGCATTCAACCCTGGAGGTCCCCGGAGCACTGGACAAACAGAGCCACTGAACGAAGAACTTAGAGAGGAGGCCGCTTCGGGTCTGGTAGGAGGGGCAGAGACGAGAGAAGGCGAGCCCCAGTGAGGGAAGCCCCAGCCGTGGGGGAGAGACCCTCCGGCCTCACACTGGTCTCACCAGCCCAGAGCTCCTTTGCCGGGAAGAGAAGTTCTAAGATAGCTGGCAGTAAATTAGTGAGGACTCTCCTTGTTCAGCTCGGTGAGGCTAAGAGCGGCTGGAGAATCAGTGGGGCCGGTCCCCGGACTTGCTCGCCGGTGAGCACTTACCTGGTTCCTGGTGGTGGGAGTGGCTGTGTGAGCCAGACCCTGGAGCCTACGGGGACGGACTGAACTGAGCACCTTTGGTGCAAAGGCTGGAGGTTTTGGGACTGTAGTTCCCCTGGTGTGGAGCCTGCACATGAGTGGTGTAGGGAGGGCGCCATTTTGTCGGGCTTGGGCCCTCCCACGCAGGATCAGGTCCGGGACCTCGTTGGTCTGGTGGAATTGGCACAGAAGTACGTGTGTGCATGCGCGCGAGCGCGTGTGTCCTTGGATTCCCACCCTCCGCACTGCTTGTGCTGCGTTGCCAGGGAAAAGTCTGTTGGGCGTGCTCCGGCTCCAACAGGCTGCTCACTGAGACACAGAAGTGCGCAAGCCGCCTCGTGTCCCCGCTCTCCGCTCTGCACTAGCAGAGTTGCCAGGCTGGTGATTGGTTGTCGGGCTGCTCAGCCTGATCTGCAAGTGGCTGATTGGGACAGGCTGAGACTGGGAGTTTTCCTGGGAGTGTTGCGCCGTGAGCTGTGTGCCTGCGTGGTCCAGCCAGGGCTCGCCTTGTGATCTATCTATTGTATTGGAGCAGTCCCAGAGCGACGGATGGAATGGGGAAACGGAGAAGCATGTCACAAGTAAAGGATCGGAGGAGGCCTCTGTAGGTGGAACTGAATGAAACGGAAGGATCCAACCTTTCAGAGACACAATTTAGAACACTGATGATAATAATGTTTAACAAACTTGGTGAGGACATGGGGAAGGATGGAGAAATCATGAAAAACAACCAGTTAGAACTAAAGAATATAATAACTGAAATGAAGAACACACTCGAAGGAATCACCAGTGAAGTAGATGAAGCAGAGGAGCGGATCAGCGATTTGGAAGATAAAATAGCAGAACTCACCCAGTTGGCACAGCAAAAAGACCAAAGAATAAAAACAATGAAAACAGTTTAAGAGCCCTATGGGACAAGGTGAAGCGCAACCACTTTCGAATCATAGGGATACCAGAAGGAGAAGAGAAGAAGCAAGGGGTCGAGAATGTATTTGAAAAAATAATAACTGAAAACTTCCCTACCCTGGTGAAGGAAATCAACATACGTGCCCAGGAAGTGCAGAGGGTTCCAAACAAGCTGAACCCAAACAGGTCCACACCAAGACACATCATAGTTAAAATGGCAAAGCTTAAAGACAGAGACAGAATCCTAGAGGCTGCAAGGGAAAGACAGCAGGTTACATACAAAGGAACTCCTGTTAAACTAACAGCTGACTTGTCTAGAAACTCTGCAGGCCAGAAAGGAGTGGCAGGAGATATTCAAAGTGACACAAAATAAAGGCCTACAACCAAGATTGCTCTACCCAGCACGGCTATCACTTAAAATTGAAGGAGAAATGGGGAGCTTCTCAGAAAAGAATACGCTTAAGGAATTCATTACCACCAAGGCAGCATTGCAAGAAATGTTAAAAGGGCTTTTTTGGATGGAAGAAAGGGTTAAACAAGCCAACCCAGGAAGACCAGGAATACAAATAACAAAATGGCAATACATCTGCACCTATCAATAATCATTTTAAATGTGAATGGGCTAAATGCTGCAATCAAAAGACAGAGTGGCTGAGTGGATAAGAAAATAGGACACATGTATATGCTGTTTACAGATGGAATAAGATATTTCATGCAAATGGAAATGAGAAAAAAAAAGCTGGAGTACCAATACTTATTTTGGACAAAATAGACTTTAAAATGACTACAATAAAAGACAAAGAAGGGCACTATAACCCTAATAAACATCTATGCACCCAACATAGGAACTCCTAATTACATATAACAGATTTTGACAGACATAAAGACAGAGATAAACAGTAACACTTTCATAGTAGGGGACTTCAACACCCCATTGTCACCAATGGACAGACCTTTTAGACAAAAAATCAGGCCTTAAATGACACTTTAGACCAGCTGGACTTCATTGATATTTTTAGAGCATTTCACCCTGAAAAAACAGAATATGCATTCTTCTCAAGTGCACATGGGACATTTTCCAAGATAGACCATATTAGGCCACAAAACAAGTCTCAGTAAATTTAAGAAGACTGAAGTTATATCAAGTAGATATAAAGGAAAACCTGATGGTTGCTGGCTGGGAGGGAGTGGGGAAGAGGGAGAGGGGGAAGGTTTTGGACAGCGAAGGTGGGTGACTACAACGTTGCCTCAGGGATATGGGGGCAGTTCTGGGAATATAATTGATAATGTTGTGAAGAGACTATTACGTTAAGTGAAATAAGTCAGTCGGAGAAAGACAAGTACCATATGATCTCACTTATATGTGGAATCTGAAAAACTGTATGAACGATCAAAGTAGACTCATATAGAGGAAAAACTGAGGGTTGCTAGTTGGGAGGGGGTTAGGGATAACGGGGAAGGGGAAGGGATTAGACAGCATAAATAGTCAACTACAATATTGCCACAGGGATATGAAACACAGTTCGGGGAATATAATAATGTTGTAAAAATTTTGAATGGAGTAGAGGCTAGATCACTGCACTGTACACCTGAAGCTGATGTTGTATAATATTGTATGCCAACTGTAACTGAATATATAGATAGTCACAAGATGTGGAGTATACTGTGGAAGGGAGTTAAAGGAATTGTAATAGATATGTATGATATGGGGGCGGGGAGTGGGGTGGTGAACTGGGGGAGGGGGGTGTCACTTTGTGGGGTAAAGAGTATAACTATTGCATTATGTTGTACACCTGAAACTAATAAAAAAATGGAAAAAAAAAACATCAGAAAAATAGATTAAGATCATCTTAAAAAAAAAAAAAAAAGCCCTACAGCTAACCCTGAAGATCAGGACCAGTTAAGGAAGTTCACTGTCATAGTGCTGGAAGTCCTAGCCAGTTCCGTAAGACAAGACAGAGAAAAGGCACACAGGTTAGAAAAGAAGAACTAAAACAATTCCTACTTGTAGATGATATGTTTGTCTACATAGAAAATCCCAAGGAATTCACAAACAACTCTTAGAACTAAGACATGAGTTGAGCAAGTTTGCAAGATACAAGATAAACATAAAAATTAGTTTCTGTATATTAGCAGTGAACATGTGAACACTGAAATTACAAATACATTAGCATTTACATTCATTCACAAAAAAATTGAAATACTTAGGTGTAAATCTAACAAAACCTGTTAGATTTATATGATAAAAATTATAAATGGAGAGACACACTGTGTCCAGGGATTGGAAAACTCAACATAGTCAAGATGTCAGTTCTCTTGAAATTGATACACAGATTAATTCAGTTCCTGTCAAAACCCCAGCAGGATTTTCTATATGGACAAGATAAAGTTTATATGGAAAAGTAAAGGGACTAGAATCATTAAAATACTATTTTTGATGGGCATTGCGCCTGCTTCTAAGGGTACCACTTATAGAGTCAATGGAACTGTAACCGCTATATAAGATGTCAGAGGGGAAGTAGATTGGGGGAGGGAGTTATCACTTTGTGGGAGTGTAAATGTCTAACTATTACATTGTTTGTACATCTGAAACTAATAAAAAAAAGAATAATTAAAAAAATTTTTTTTAAATGAGACGAATCAGTCTACCTGATTTCAAGACTCACTGTATAGCTCCAGTAATCAAGACTGCATGGTGTTGGTGAAGAGATAAACACACGTATCAGTGAAATAGAGAATCCAGATTTACACCTATAGACCCACACAAAAAATGCCCAGCTAAATTTTGACAAAAAAATGCAAAAGCTATGTAGTAGAGGAAAGATAGCCTTACCCAACTGTAAAATGCAATTTTAGAAAAGAAATAGAAAATCAGGATCTAGGGCTAGGCAAGGGGTTGTTAGATTTGATACCAAAGACACAATCCATAAAAGGAAAAATTGCGAATTGGACTTAATCAACATTAAAAAACTTGCTCTATGGAAGACCCTGTTGAGATGATAAAAAGGTAAGCTACATATAGAATATATTTTCAAACCTTGTCTCCAACAAAGGACTAGTATCTAAAATGTACAAAGATCTCTCAAAATTCAACAGTAAAAAAAAGTATATAATCCAACTAGACCATGGACAAAAGGCATGAATAGATGTTTCACTGAAAAAAGATATACAGATGGCAAATAAGCACAAGAAAAGTTGTTTAACATCATTAGCCATTAGGGAAATGCAAGTTAAAACTGCACTGAGATACCATTACATACCTATCAGAGCAGTTAAAATATTTAAAAAGTGACAATACCAAATGCTGTCAAGGCTGTGAAGAAACAGGATCACTCTGACATTGCCTGTAGGAATATGAAATGGTACAGCCTCTCTGAGAAACGGTTTGGCAGTTTTTTCAAACGCTTAACCTGTGCCACTGCCGTATGCTCTAACATTTACACTCTTGGGCATTTATCCCATAGAAATGAACTTATGTTCACACAAATGCCTGGCCACGTATATGTACAGAAGCTTTATTTATAACAGCACCCAACTGGAAACAATCCACATGTCCTTCACTGAGTGGTTCAGCTGTGGTCTGTCCATACTATGGTATCACTGCTGGGCAGTACAAGGAACGAACTATTGATCCGTGCGGCACCCTGGAGGAACCTTTGGAGAATTATGCTGAGCAAAGGAGGCCAATCCCCAAGGGTTACATACTGTGTGATTCTATTTATACAATGTTCTTCCTGAAATGACAGAATTACCGAAATGGAGAACAGATAAGTGTTGCCAGGGGTTAATGAGGGGAGTGCGAGTAGAAGACAATTGGGTGAGGCTGTAGATGGCAGTGGTGCTGAAAGTGTCAGTGTCCTGATATTGTATTTAGTTTTGCAAGGTGTTACCAAGGGATAACCGGGAACGGGCATGCGGGATTTCTGTATTATTTCTTAGACCTGCATGTGAATCTACAGTTATCTCAAAATGAAAAGTTTAAAGAAAAATTATAAGAGAACAAATTGTGTGCCAGAGAGCACATTAGACTTAGCTTTCACCGACGCCTCCTGCTGTGCTGTTTTCGAGTGTCTAAGTTCTTTCGTGCTCTATATCTTACTAGTGTCTGTCCTCTCCAGCACCTCACAGACCCTCTTTTCAAATTTCCCCTCTCTATTGGCTCCTTCTCTTTTGCTTCTAAAACGGCTTACCTCTCACCCACTCACTCACAAAACCTAAGTTAAACAAGCAGTTTTCCTCTTGCTTTCCCCTTCACACTCACCGCCCCAACCTTTAGAGTCTTCTTTAACATGTTTCTTCCTCAGCATCTCTGTCCAATCATCTGTCTACAAGAGCTGTCATTTTACCTCCTAAATATCTCTGAGGTCCATGTATGTTGCTACTACCTTATTCTAAGCTACTGTCAACTGCCCCTTTAATTACTGCAGTAGCCTCTTAATAGTTCTTCCCTCATGTGCTCTGGCCCCATTCCAAATGCATCGTCATGCTCCTGCCAGACCAGTCTTTTCAAATCCCATCACATCACTGTCAACCCCCTACCCACTTTTAAAAATGTTTAATGGATTTCCAGTGTTTTTGGCTGAAGGACTCAAATTGTTAAACTGGCTTTCAAAGCCTGGTGTGGTCTGGCTCCCTCCTCATCTTTCTCTTTCCTTCTCTCTTACACCTGCCACACTGGTTATTTTCAGACCCCTAAATGCAGCGTGATCCCTTCTGCCCCATTTCCTTTGCACAGGCTCATCTTTCTGAAATCTTTTTCTCCCCGTCCTTATGTTAGCTCCTACTCATTCTTCAGATCTCAGCTCAAGGGTTCCTTTGGTCAGGAACATCTCTCTGTTCTAATTTCCCACTCTGTAGAATTAGCATCTTTTGTGTGTCTTTCCCACTGAGCAGCATGGCAGCACAGACTGTTTTTACTCACTGCTGCATCCCACGCTGCTACCTGACACTTAGGCACCCAGTGGGTATTCAGTAACTGCATGAATGAATCCTCCTTACCTTCATCATCCAGCTCTTTGAAAGAGTGGTCAATACTTTTGCCTTCCCTCTATCCCTGTCATCGCTGCCATTCATCTCTTTCTCTTTAATTCTGGACCATTATAGTAACTTTCCAACCAAATTCCTGCTTCTAGCCTTTCTCCCCCCTCCTCTTGTTTCTTCATTAAATCTGATCATGCTGTTCATCTGCCTAAAAGCTTTTCTCCTTTGGCCAGAAAAATAGGTCTCCTTAAGACAGCATGCTCTCCTAGACTGACGCCAGCTCCTCAGTCACACACACACTCATCCATGCTCAGCTTAACTTGGGCCCATTGACCATGCATACTTTTTCACCTGTTGTTTCTTTTGCCTGCATTTTTGAAAATTGGAGTTCTGATGGTTTGCTTGCCATTTTACTATAAGCCATCATATAGTTCATGTGAACAGATTGAATGAATTCTGACATGCTAATGGACATTCTTCCTCCTGGCTTCTTTTAAGGGGAGTAGCATCACCTCTATTAAGACATGTAGACTTTGGGGAGGGGGGGTTGTCGATTTGTGAGGGGTGAAAAGTATAACTATTGTATCATTTTGTACACCCAAAACTATTAATAAAAAAATAAATAAAAATAAAACAGAAAAAAAAGAAAGACTTTTACTGTACTGGTACTCAGTTATGGCAAAAAAATAGACGTAGCAAGTGTTAGGAATATTTTTAGTATAATTATTAGATACAAATTTCTGTATCTCCATTTCAAAAGTACCATACCAACTAGTATTTCAAATTATGTTCCGGGACTTCCGGTAAAATGGCGCAATAGACAGACGCTGTGCTAACTGCCTCCCAGGATCACACCAAAATTACAAGCAAATTATACAGCATTCAACCCTGGAGGTCCCCAGAACACTGGAGGAACAGAACCACTAAACGAAGAACTTAAAGAGTCTGGTAGGACGGGCGGAGACGAGAGAGGGCGAGCCCCATGAGGGAAGCCCCAGCCGTGGGAAGCTTGTCTGGTTGGGGGAGAGACCCTCCGGCCGCACACCAAGCTCACCAGCCCAGAGCTCCTTTGCCGGGAAGAGAAGTTCTAAGATAGCTGGCAGTAAATTAGTGAGGACTCTCTTTGCTCAGCTCGGTGAGGCTAAGAGCGGCTGGAGAATCAGTGGGGCCGGCGCCCGGGCTTGCTCGCCGGTGAGCACTTACCTGGTTCCTGGTGGAGGGAGTGGCTGTGTGAGCCGGGAGCCTGCGGGGACGGACTGAACTGAGCACCTTTGGTGCAAAGGCTGGAGGTTTTCGAACTGTTGTTCCCATGGCGTGGAGCCTGCACGCGAGTGGTGTAGGGAAGGCGCCATTTTATTGGGCTTGGACCCTCCCACGAAGGATCATGTCCGAGACCTCATTGGTCTGGTGGAATTGGCGCAGAAGTACATGTGCGTGCGCGCCTTCGGCCTTGCATCCCCACCCTCTGCCTGGCTTATACTGCGTTGCTAGGGAAACGCAGGGCGGGTGCCCTCCGGCTCCAACAGGCTGCTCACTGAGACCTGGGAGTGCACGAGCCGCCTCGGATCCCCACACTCTGCACGGCTTGTGCTGCGTTGCCAGGGAAACGCCTAGTGGGAGTGATCCGGCTCCAACAGGCTGCTCACTGAGATGTGGGAATGCGCAAGCCGCCTCGGTCCCCGCTCTCTGCACTCGCCGCTTGCAGAGTTGCCAGGCTGGTGATTGGTTGTCAGGCTGCTCGGCCTGATCTGCAAGCAGCTGATTGGGACAGGCTGAGACTGGGAGTTTTCCTGGGAGTGTTGGGCCGTGAGCTGTGTGCCTGCGTAATCCAGCCAGGGCTCTCCTGGTGACCTATCTAATACATCAAAGCAATCACAGAGCGACAGCCAGAATGGGGAAACAAAGAACCATGTCACAAGTAAAAGATCAGAAGAAACCTCCAGAAATGGAACCAAATGAAACAGAGGGATCCAACCTTTCAGAGACAGAGTTTAGAACACTGATGATAAGAATGTTTAAGGAACTTAGCGAGGACATAAAGAAGGATAGGGAAACCATAAAAAACAACCTGTTAGAACTAAAGAATACAATAACTGAAATGAAGAACACACTCGAAGGAATCACCAGTAGAGTAGATGAAGCAGAGGAGTGGATCAGCGATTTGGAAGATAAAATAGCAGAACTCACCCAGTTGGCACAGCAAAAAGACCAAAGAATAAAAACAATGAAAACAGTTTAAGAGCCCTATGGGACAAGGTGAAGCGCAACCACTTTCGAATCATAGGGATACCAGAAGGAGAAGAGAAGAAGCAAGGGGTCGAAAATGTATTTGAAAAAATAATAACTGAAAACTTCCCTACCCTGGTGAAGGAAATCAACATACATGCCCAGGAAGTGCAGAGGGTTCCAAACAAGCTGAACCCAAACAGGTCCACACCAAGACACATCCTAGTTAAAATGGCAAAGGTTAAAGACAGAGACAGACTCTTAGAGGCTGCAAGAGAAAGACAGCAGGTTACATACAAAGGAACTCCTGTTAGACTAACAGCTGACTTGTCTACAGAAACTCTGCAGGCCAGAAGGGAGTGGCAGGAGATATTCAAAGTGACACAAAATCAAGGCCTACAACCAAGATTGCTCTACCCAGCACGGCTATCACTTAAAATTGAAGGAGAAATAAAGAGCTTCTCAGAAAAGAATAAGCTTAAGGAATTCATTACCACCAAGCCAGTATTGCAAGAAATGTTAAAAGGGCTTTTTTAAACAAAAGAAAGGGGTAAACAAGCTAACCCAGAGAGACAATTTAAGAAGATTGAGGTCATATCAAGCAGATATAAAGGAAAAACTGATGGTTGCTGGCTGGGAGGGAGTGGGGAAGAGGAAGAGGGGGAAGGTTTTGGACAGTGTATGTGGGACTACAATGTTGCCACAGGGATATGGGGGCAGTTCTGGGAATATAATTGATAATGTTGTGAAGAGACTATTATGTTGGGAGAAATAAGTCAGTCGGAGAAGGACAGGTACCATGTGATCTCACTTGTGTGTGGAGCCTGAAGAGGTGAGTGAACGATCAAAGTAAACAGTCGTAGATGTAGAGGAAAAACTGAGGGTTGCTAGTTAGGAGCGGGGTGGGGTTGGGGGGGAAGGGGAAGGGATTAGACAGCATAAATAGACAACTACAATATTGCCACAGGGATATGAAACACAGTTCGGGGAATATAATAATGTAAAAATTTTGTGGCGTGTCAGATAGACACATGTCTTGTTAGGGAGACCACTTCATGGATGGAGTAGAGGCTTGATCACTGCACTGTACACCTGAAGCTGATGTTGTATAGTATTGTATGCCAACTGTAACTGAATATGTGGATGGTCACGGGATGTGGAGTATACTGTGGAGGGGAGTCAGGGGAGTTGTGATGGATATGTATGATATGGGGGGGCGTGGGGTGGCAAACTGGGGAAGGGGGTTTTTCACTTTGGGGGGTAAAGAGTATAACTATTGCATTGTGTTGTACACCTGAAACTAATTTAAAAAAAAAGAAAAAAAAATTATGTTCCTTTCAGCTGGGTGTCATATATTTATGTTGCTGATTTCCCATTTGTGAACATTGTTTTCTACTTCTGAAGCTTAGTAGTGATTTTGTTCAGTGGTAAAATACAGGATTTTAATGTTTGTAAATTTTTCTTATTTTGTCTTATCTGTTTATTTTACCCCAGTCATTCTTGCTCTGATCCATTATATGTGGTCTTGCTTCTTTCTTGGATCACATAAAGTTGGGATTTGACAGCATAGTTAGGATATTTCAGATAGTAAGGCCACTTAAAGTTTAGTAATGACTTTGAAGGGTAATTCTTGGAGAAGTTACCAAACCTGATTGTGGTAATCCTCTTTCTTTGTCCAAACACGTAATCTGGTTTATCAGGTTCAGGAAGACTAATTACCCAAACTCACAGTGTGCCGAAATTTAACAGGATAGCACTTTACTTAGGATGAGAATTATAAATGTGGCCCAGACTGAATAGTCATTTTCTTTGATTTTTTCCCCCATCAAGAATTATTTGTGAAAAGCCAAATTATAATCAGAACACTTTTTGTTGAGCATAGGTTCAGATAGGAAATGTAACAATGTTAAGATTTGAGAGAAAAATCTGCCTAATGAAAACCAGTTCAGACATAGGACCTCAAAATAAAAATAAAATGTAACTCGCTAAACTCTCCAGATTAACTAAACTTGTTCACTGTATACAAATTTGATCAGGATATTGATCTGCGATTTCTTTCTCCGTGTTATAGGATCATTTTACTTTCTCTTTAAATATTTAAGTAGACATAAATCGCTCTGTGGGGTTGGGTTAGTAATGATCAGCATCTGAGTTGATAAGAACACGATGTGGCTGATTCGTGCCCGGTCACCACACCCAGAAGCTGCTCTCTGGCAGCTGTCCTCTCTCCGTTCCCTTCACCTTCTCCTTCCTTTCCAAGCTAAGTCACCATAGGAAATGTTCAGTAGGCAGGCACTGTCACCCCCACGCCCCAACCTACTGTTTCTGATCTGACATTTTGCCCTCTCTGTGAGTCATCTCAGTGTGCATAGCTCTGGCGGAGTGACTCTAATATTGATTACAGACGTCAGAATTACATACTTTGCAAAAAAAGCCACCCCAAAACCTGGGGAGAGTACGGGAATAGGGGTGGACTGTGGGAGTGGAATTGGCCACAAAAGTGGTATCCCTTTGGGAATAATCAGCAGTGTCAGAGATCATTCATTATAACATTTTGATTTGTATTTGTGATATTTATGCATGAAAAATATGAGCAAAGCAAATTGGATTAAATACTGATAATTTTGTGTATTCTCTGCCCATTTCTAGTCATATAAATAATAATGCTGAAGAGTTTTCTCTGTTTTATGTGGAGAGTTTCTCAGGTGGTGTTGTCCTAGTTCTGAGATGTGTCCATGTTTTTTATGCAGCTCTGAGAGATTGGTATTGCTGGCAGGTGGCAGCCTGGACATCAGCGACGTCACTGAGTATGATGCCGGGACTTATTTTTGTAGAGCCGATAATGGAAATGACACAATCAAGGCTCAAGCAGAGCTTACAGTGCAAGGTATGTAAGTACTTCCTGTATAAATAAAAACCCTGTGTACTTAATGAGTTTGCCAGCTGTTTAACATGAATGTGGGAGAGACAACACAGCGTGGTAGTGAAAAGCCTGAGCTTTAAACCAGACTGCTTGGGCTCAAATTCTGGATCTTGTATTTCCTAGCTGTATAACTATTGGAAATTTCCTTAACATCTCTGAGCCTGGTTTTTCTCATCTGTAAAATGGAGATAATAAGAGTACTTACCTCGTTGGGGTTACTTTGAGGATTTAAAGAATTAGTGTTTGTAGAACGAACTCCCAGAATAATGACTAGAATATGGTAAGAGCTCGAAGTTAGCTGTCTTTATTCTCACCTGCAGTGGTAGTGTGGGGGCGGGTGTGACCCGAGTGTCTGGGCAGTTCAGTTCACTTTTCTTGTCTCAGGTGCTTTCTCGCACACTTCTCTGTTCTCTGACCCAGAGCCACGGATCTCCCGAGCTCTGGTGTTCCCTCCTTCCAGGTGAACAGATCACCTACGAAGGGGGGTGCACTGTGCACCTAAATGTAACATGGTTTCTGTTTGATGATTGATTCCTTTCTCTTCAACTGATGCTGCGTATCAGAGCAACTCTCTTTATAGGTTTTCTGGTAAGTGTCGGAGAAAAGGAACACGCCATGTACACGTAGTCTCTTTATCCCGTCTCCCTTGCCCTTTTCCATATGGAACTGTATCCTCCAAGGAATACCTGCTATCTCTCCTACGATTTGTCTGCACCCTCATTTGCCTGTGTTTCAAATAAAAATCTTTAAGACCTTCTCTGTTACTTTCAGGGAAATCCAACACTGCTTGAATATGTAGGTGTATGTCGTGTGATCAAAAAATACGGTGAATATTTAAATTAAAAAATTTATTACAGTAAAAGACACATTGCCATTAACCCCTCTTAAAATACTTCACCTCGCTTTGAACACTCATCCCATCATTCTTGCCACTTTCTGAAGCAGTTCTGGAAGTCTTCTTTTGTGAGTGTTTTTACTTCATGCTCTATCATGACAACGCTCCGTGTCACACATTGCTTCTGGTAGGGCAATTTCTGTCAAATAAAAACATTATGTTGTGTTGTTATTCACTGGATCTGGCACTGTGTGACTTCTGGCTCTTCCCCAAAGTCAAAATGATTCAGGAGATTGAGGCAGCCGTGACGGTGCAACTAAAGACACTACTGAAAGAGGACTTCCAGAGCTGCTTCAGAAAGTGGCAAGAACGATAGAATGATCATGTTAGAAGTGAGGGGAAGTATTTAGAGGAGGGTAAATGGCAATGTGTCTTTTACTGTACTAAATTATTGTATTTAAACATTCACCATATTTTTTTTTATCACATCTCATATATGTTATCAACTAGTCCCAAATGGTGTTGTATTCGATAGAAAACTTCCTGATCTGTGGTTTGACATTGTTTCATATTTCATAGGAAAGTTTGTTTCTCTTGGTACATTTTGTAGGTTCAGAGTGGGAAGTAGAGTAGCCACATTCCTACTCTAATAATCACCAGAGGACTCAAATGTGTTTTTGATAGAAATTGGGGAGCAGACTGTTTGGGGTCCTATGCTGGTGAAAGCATAGGACCAGCTGTAGAATGACCCATTTATGATGGATTGGCCAGATAAAATATGAGTGAACTCCATCTTATTTGGCATCTGTGCCTCCATTAGTGGATGGTTTTTCTTTCTGTTTTTTCCATCAATCAGGTTCTTGGCTTAACTCTCTTTCATTTCCCTACCTGTGCCTCAGTTTGCTTCACTGTGAAGTACCTTGTCCTTAGCCTCCAAGGAGAGGCATAGTGTCTGCCACATGTCAGTTGCTTTCTACTCTTGTTTTTTATGCAACAAGTGTGTGGAATCCAATTGAGAGTCTGCTTAGTAACTGAATTAATTGCATTTTTTAGGTAAAGATAATTCGCACAACTTACAGTTTGTATACCCAGTTCCACCTTATTGTTTGTGCTAGAAAAAGTGCCCTAAAGTGAATACATTCTAGAAAACTGAGAAAAGAATAAGATGAAGGAAACCAAAATATTAAAAATTACAACAAACCTTCCCTAATCAAAACAGCATGGTGTTGGCCCAAGACTAGACAATAAAAAGAATAAAATACAGATGTTACAAGTAATTATAGAACTTTAAAATATCATCAACATGGCATTTCAATTAGTAGGGGAAAAGTGTTTTATTTACTAAAGTGTATTGGTACAATAGACTTTTAAGTGGAAGAAAATAAAGTTGGATCTCTACCTCAAACCAAAACTCTAAATGTGAAAAAGTGAAGAATAAAAAAGTAGGATAGTGTTTGTATTATCTCTGATGGGAGAGACTATCTTAGAAAAAACAGCATGTCAAGGAAAAACCAAGAAATTTTGACAACAGTTTTTAAAAAGTTGCATAGAAACAACCTTGTAAATAAAGGCTAAATGCAAATGGTAGACTGGTAGAAAATATAACACATAATCGAGAAAGGGTCAAAATCTTTAAAATACAGAAAGCTTTCAGAAACAGATTTTTATAAAGAAATAACCTAAGGAAAATTGATAAAGAATATGAACAAACACTTCACAGGAGTTTATTAACTGTTTTGCCTTTCTTCATCAGTAGATAGTCAGAAAAATACAAATTTAAAAGATACCATTTTCCCAAATCATCATATTGGCAAGAATTGAAACGATATTGAACTCTAGAGCAGGTGGTAGGTCGCTCAGAACTGAACATAACTATTGATATCATCTCACCGCTATAGAATAGAGCAAAAAGCATTACCTTCTTGGTACTAGATATTGTATTCCTCAATGAAATTTAAGTTTTAATTAGCTTTTTTGATATCTTTATATAGGGAGCAACCAAATTCATTTACTAAGTCTTATAAACTGTGCACCAACCCTCCCCCCCACACACACACACCGCCTCGCCTGGGGAGGAGGCTCAGGTTCCAGGACAGGCTCTCTAGGTTAGGCTCTTCCATTTCTTGCCTACTATTGAAGTAGCATTCTATTTGCTAACTCTTCTATTCCTGACAAAGTGTTAGATCTGCTTAGACTAATAGTGGTACATGTGCGTTGGGAGGGCCTGCCATTCTCTTTGGTCCTTAGTAGAGGACTGGGGAATTGCGGTGCTTAATGACAGCCAGAGGTCAAAATCTTTGTATTTATTTATTTGTTTGTTTGTTTGTTTTATATGTTTTTAATTAGCTTCAGGTGTACAACAAAGTGCAATAGTTACACTTTTTACCCCTCAAAGTGACAACCCCCCTCCCCCAATTCTCCCCTCCACTCCTTCCCCCCATATCATACATATCTATTACACTTCCTTTGACTCCCTTCCACCATATAATCCACATCCCATGACTATCTATATATTCAATTACAGTTGGCATACAATATTATACAACATCAATTTCAGGTATACAGTACAGTGATCAAGCCTCTACTCCATCCATGAAGTGGTCTCCCTAAAAAACATGTGACCATCTGACACCCCACAAAATTTTAACATTATATTCCCCGAACTGTCTTTCATATCCCTGTGACAATACTGTAGTTACCTATTTATGCTGTCTAATCCCTTCCCCTTCTCCCTCATCCCCAGCCCCCTCCCAACTAGCAACCCTGTTTTCCCTCTATATCTATGAGACTGTTTCTGTTTCTTTTGCTCATTCATTCAGTTTTTCAAATTCCACATATAAGTGAGATCATATGGTATTTGTCTTTCTCCGACTGACTTATTTCACTCAACATAATAGTCTCTAGGTCCATCCATATCGTTGCAAATGGTACAATTTCATTCTTCTTTATAGCGGAGTAATACTCCATTGTATAAATGTACCACAGTTTCTTAATCCAGTCATCTACCAATGGGCATTTCGGTTGTTTCCAAGTCTTGGCTATTGTAAATAGCGCTGCAGTAAACATAGGGGTGCATATATTTTTTCGAATTAGCGTCTTGGATTCCTCTGGGTAGATTCCCAAGAGTGGAATTGTTGGGTCATACGGCAGTTCCATTTCCAGTGTTTTGAGATACCTCCATACTGATTTCCATAATGGCTGCACCAATTTGCAGTCCCACTAACAGTGCACCAGGGTTCCCTTTTCTCCACACCCTTGCCAGCACTTGTTGTTTGTTGATTTGTTGATGATAGAGACATTCTGACTGGAGTGAGGTGTTATCTCATTGTGGTTTTTATTTGCATTTCTCTGATGATCAGTGAGGTTGAACATTTTTTCATATGCCTGTTGGCCATCTGTATGTCCTCTTTAGAGAAATGCCTCTTCATATCCTCTGCCCATTTTTTAATTGGGTTGTTTGTTTTTTTGGTGTTGAATTGCATGAGTGTTTTATAAATTTTGGCTATCAACCCCTTATCAGATATATCATTGGCAAATATCTTCTCCCATTCAGTTGGCTGCCTTTTTGTTTTATTGATGATTTCCTTTGCTGTGAAAAAACTTTTAAGTTTGATGTAATCCCATATGTTCATTTTTTTCTTTTATTTCCCTTGCCTGAGGGGATATATCAGTAAAAATATTACTCAGGGTAATGTCTGCAAACTTACTCCCTATATTTTCTTCTAGGAGTTTTATAGTTTCAGGTCTTACATTTAAGTCTTTAATCCATTTTGAGTTTGTTCTCGTATATGGTGTAAGTAGGTGGTCTATTTTCATCTTTTTGCACGTGTCAGTCCAATTTTCCCAGCACCATTTATTAAATAGACTATCTTTACTCCAGTGTAAATTCTTGCTTCCATTGTCATAGATTAAATGACTATATAAATATGGGTTTATTCCTGGGCTCTCTATTCTATTCCATTGGTCTATGTGTCTGTTTTTATGCCAGTACCATACTGTTTTGATTACTGTAGCCTTGTAGTATGTTTTGATGTCAGGTAGTGTGATGCCTCCCACTTTGTTCTTATTTCTCAGGATTGCCGTAGCTATTCGGGGTCTTTTTTGGCCCCATATAAATTTTAGGATTCTGTGTTTTATTTCTGAGAAAAATGTCCTTGGTAGTTTGATTGGGATTGCATTGAATCTATATATTGCTTTAGGTAGTATTGACATTTTAACTATATTAATTCTTCGTATCCATGAGCATGGTATGTATTTCCATTTATTTCTATCTTCTTTGATTTCTCAGAGGTCAAAATCTTAATGAGCAAAAGAATACAGAATTTTTTATTTTAATTTCACCCAAAAGTTTACAGAGTGCTTTGTAAATCCATGGTTGATGAAAAGCTATAATAAATAAATTGTTTTTTCAAAAGTATGAAGCTAGAGATGTTATGAGTATCCATTGCAGAGTTAGGAGGTACTTATCATTACTCTCTAAATAGACGCTCCAGGGTAACTTTTTTAGTGGTAAAACATTCTGTTAAATACTAACTTTTAATTCATCTGCTTGCCTCACATTTCTGAACTGGCTTAGGAGTGGTTGAAATAGAGCAAAAGTTTTACACCTTTGATGAAAAAAATAGTTTCTAGGCTGGTTTTCAAATCCTGTAAAACTAGTCCCAGCTGTTGACTCCCTTCCCGCAAATCAACTCTGGAAAATTAGAGCGAGAGGAAAGTGCAGTGGGGCTGATGCGCTCTCGTACCATATGTGTTTATGGGGGAGTGGGGATGATGTGTGCGGGTGGCAGCAGCTGACACTAAGGACTGCCAGAGGGAGCAATGACAAACGTATTGAAAGAAGCCTGGTAAGTTTTATTGCTATTTCTACTGGTGTTGCCTGGAGACTGTCTTTGCTTGTCCCTTCAGCACAGAAATGAGCAGCAGTGGCCCAGGCTTCCAGGTCTGCCAGGGCTCCGGTGACATTACTGTAAACTGGTATGGCCTAACTGCCCTCAGGGGATCACTTCTCTACCTCTTCTCCCCACCTGCTCCAAACTCCTGGATTGGTGGGTTTTAACCTAGGAAGACTCTGTGCATGTTTAAAGGTGAAACCCTGACCACAGGAGTTGCCTATGGAATGGCAGCAAACTGGAGTAAAAAGCAGAGATCCTGAGATCCCTGCGGCCTTTGCTCTGGGGTCATCCTCCCTCCCCTGTAAGTTCACCAGGTTGGATATAACTAGGGCCTGGTGACGAAACATATTACTAGGCAGAGTGGCTGGACCTCAGAAGAGCATTAGTTTAGAACCAAACTAGTCACCTGAATGCTCCAATTACTCTCAAAGAAGGACAACTAAGTTAATATATACCATCTGATAGAGCATTATTAGAGATTGACCAAGAATTAAAAATAAGCGTGATAAATACTGGGGGTGCCAAAAAAATGTACACAAGTGGACATTTGGTCAATGTTGCTCAAGCAGTAGTTCACCATAATCAGAAGTGTCTGGATGCTGATGGTAACCACTTTGAGCACCTCTTGTAATTGCAGAAGTAAAATGTGACTTGTATCCCATCTTTCGTTATTGGTATATATTATTACAATTTTAGTACAGTTTTTTCCTTTCTTAAAATATGTATACATTTTTGGGCACCTTCTGTATATTTAAGGAGATGAAGATATTAATAATATAATGTAAGAAAAGAAAACATAAACATAGAACCAAATAGAAATATTAGATATAAAAAATGTAATAAAAATAAAGAATTCAGAAAGAAAGAAAGAAAGAAAGAAAGAAAGAAAGAAAGAAAGAAAGAAAGAAAGAAAGAAAGAAAGAAAGAAAGAAAGAATGAATTCAGTAGACTGGATGATAGTCGAAGGTACAGATGATGAGCAAATAATGAGTTAGAAGATGACATTGAGAAACTCTCTGAAAATGCAGTATTAAATGGTAAAGAGAAAGAATACATAGAATAAAGGCCAAGAAGTATGAAAGTTAGATGGAGAAGGGCTTCTATCCAGATAAATAGCAATCCTAGAGGAGAGGACAAAAGGGGAGGACATAATTTGAAGAAATAATTAAGGTAAATTTCTCAAAATTAAAAACTAGTAGAAGACCTTATACTGAAAGGGCCTAAAGACTGCTTGCTAAATATGGGAGAGAAGGAGAAACACACCATTAGACCCTTTTATAGTGACAGATAATATCAAAGACAGAAAAATTCTAAAAGCTTCAGTGACAAAGAGCAGATTACTCACAAAGGAATAAGAATTAGATTGCACCTACTGTGTATCTTAGGAAATCTGACTTCAAGAGGCCAGTGGAGGAGCATAGTATTTTTAAAGTGTTAAAGGAAAAGAACATTGAATCCACATAGAATTTAGATGCAAACAAATTATGAGACATAATAAAAATTCTCATATACATGTAAGACCTCAGAAGTTTTCCTACACAAACATGTACACTGAAAACCCTTTTGGCATTAATAAGTAAGAAGAGATACATTCAGGAAATGCTACAAGAGATATGGGAGTTTTAAAATTAGCTCCCAAATCTTTGACAGTTAATGAATGGTGGGAACATTCTATACTGTAAAAATAAAGTATGAAAACGATGCAGA
Source organism: Aselliscus stoliczkanus (assembly GCA_033961575.1). NCBI lineage: Eukaryota > Metazoa > Chordata > Mammalia > Chiroptera > Hipposideridae > Aselliscus > Aselliscus stoliczkanus. Next base: position 59,787,393 of record CM066732.1, on the reverse strand, counting down.
AATCCTATTAATGGTAATTAAAATAATACAAATGAGTTAAACTCATGAAAAAGAAACCAGATTGGATTACAAAAAAGAGCCCAATCTGTCGTTTGCAAAGGTACGCAATAGAACTGAAGGAGACAGAGAGATTTAAAATGAAAGGATGGGAAAGTTACACTAGGCAAAACAAAAGGAAGTTGAGGTAGCCATCTAAAAGGCAATAGTAGCAGAAGCAATATATTTACTCATAAGAGGAATTATAGATCAAGAAGCTATAACACAAAACATACAGTTACCATAAATCTATATGGTCCTAACAGTGCAGCCTTTAAATATACCAAGCAAATTAATGTATTAATTTGGCATATCTAATTCAAGATTTTTCTTTGAGGAACTTGAAAGTTTTCTTCTAAAATGCATATGGAAGAATAAAGATCAATGAACAGCTGAGTTAGCTATGGAAAGTAGGGAACTTGCTGACCAGATAGTCACATATTAATAACTCACAATGTTTTTTAAAAAAACAAAAAGAAAGCATTGTATTGACACAAGAACAGAGAAATAGACCAGGGGAAGGGAGGAGGAATGGGCTAATTGTTTGGTAAATCGTATGGGAGAAAGTGGCTTCCTATAATGGAGAGAAAAAAAGTTGGATTTCTATGTAATAATGACCATACAAATGACCTCCGTTTGGTTCAGTAGTGACTGAAGTCTGATGGGTAAAACTGTAAAGTTAATAGAATAAAATATAGGAGAATAACTTTGTCACTTAGGAGGAGAAAAAGATTATTTTAAACGAAACTTCAAATGTAGAAATAATGAGGCAAAACATTGATGGCTTTGATCACAGCAAAAAAAGGGTCTTTTTCATGGAAGCTCAGTGATGAAGAAAAAGTGAGGAACAAGGAAAAGGTTAAATATTTGAGTGACTCTAAGTGAATATTGACTGTAAAATAATAATGTTGTATGAGATTTAAAATACGCAGCAATCGTAAAAGTCAAGAGGAAATTAATGGAGTTAGTCTCCTAAGGTTCTTAAAAGTAAAAAGTGGTGAAAGATCTGCTTTATGTTTGAGGTTCTATAAGGCAAGGATGTGTCCTGTAATCTCTGTGGGAAGTCTTGAAAGAATAATAGAAGAATCTATAGTTAACAAGATAATAGAGGAAGAAAATAAAAAATACGCCAAAAGAAAAGGAAATTACAATAAGCTGGACTAATAGAAAGCAAATAATGAGATGGTAGATTTAAACTCAACTGTATCAGTAATTATAAATGTAGTAACTACTCTAATTAACAGACAATGATTGTCAGATTGAAAAGAAATTGAAACCCAAGTATGTGTTGACTGAATGAGAGACACCTTAAATACAAGAAGAATATAGAAAATCCGGAAATTAAAAGGATGGACAAAGATAAACCATAATAGGAAAAAATCTAGCGTAGATACGAGGCAAAGGCAGGATGCATTGCTAGAGATAAAGCAGGACATTTCACATTAATAAGAGTTAATCTACCAGGAAAATAAAACCATTCTAAATATGTATGTACCTCAACATAATCTCAAAATATGAAAATCAAAAACTGATAGAACTACAAGAACCCACAATCATAGTGATAGATTTTAACACACTTCACTAACAAATAGGATATGTAAACCAAAATAAACAAAATAAAACCACAAACAGCTAAAATATGGAAGAACTGAACAACACAATTAATAAACTTGACCTAATTGACAATTATAGGATTCTGCACCAAATGAATAAACTATTTTTTAATAAATGTCTATGCAGTAGTTACTAAAAATATACATATAGTGACCATAGAATAAATTTTTTTTAAGTATTTCTAAAAAGATTTTATTATGGCTTTTTCTTTTTTTTTAAATTAAAGTTTATCGGGGTGGCAATTGTTAGTAAAGTTATATAGGTTTCAGGTGTGCTATATTGTAATGCATCATCTACGTATCACATTGTGTGTTCACCACCCAGAGTCAGTTCTCCTTCCCTCACCATATATTTGATCCCTTTTACCCTCATCTGCCACCACCCCCCCACCACCCCTTACCCTCTGTAACCACTAAACTGTTGTCTGTATCTATGAGCATAGAACAAATCTTAACAAATTTCAGAAAATTGAAATTATATTGATTTGACCACCAGGGAATTAAGGTTAGAACTCATCATAAAAAAAGTACCTTTAAAGAAAAGGTAACTTGAAGACCTCCTAGTGTTTGAAAATTAAGTGAATCACTTTGAAATAATCCATGAGTCAGAAAAGAAATGATGATGAAAATCAGAAAGTAGTTTAAACTAATGAAGATATGGACCTATTAAAACTTATGGGATACTCAGAGAAATTTATAGCTTTAAGTAGAAGAGAAGAAAGGCTGAAAAAAATCAGTGATTTGAATATCCACTTCAAAAAGCTACAAATAAATAAATAAATAACCCAAATGAAATAGAAGACAGGAAATAATGACAAGAGCAAAAATTAATGAAATAGAAAACAAACATTAAAACAGAAAGTTTCAGCAAAGCCAAAAGTTGGGTCTTTGTAAAGAATAACAACAATCATCAACTCCTGAGAAGAGTTATATATAATTTGATAAAGTTTTATTTATTTAGATCAAGAGTTGTCTACCTACAGGCTGTGGACCAGATGTGCCCAGCTGTTTTGGTACAACCCGTGAGCTAAAAATAGTTTATGCAGTTTTTTGTTTTGTTTTGTTTTGTTTTGTTTTGTTTTGTTTTGAGGGCAGTGTCACTTGCCCTCATAAGTGGGACCTGAATCGGGGCCGCTGTCTTCCCAAGCCAGCGCTTAACTGCCGCGCCACTCGGCCAGCCCTATGCAGTTTTAAATAGTTGCAAAGTACAAGAAGAATAATGTTTAGTGATATTTGAAAATTTTATGAAATTCAGATTTTATTGTCCATAAATAAAGTTTTATCAGCACCCAGTCCCACTCATTCATTTATGTATTCACTATGGCTGCTTTCATGCTGTGACAGAGGAGTTGAGTAGTTGTGACAGAAACTACATGGCCCACAAAACCTAAAATATTCACTATCTGGTCCTTTTCAGAAAAACTTGCAACCTCTGATGTAGACTCTGTGAAGAACTACACTAGATCAATAATGTAAACAAAGGCAGATAAACCAATAGAAAATGGGCAAGACTTGAACAGCTACCTCACAGATCTCCAGATGGCTACTCAGCATTTGAAAGTGATTGTTGTCTTTAGTTTTCAGAGAAATGCAAATAAAAGCCACAGGGAGATACCACTATACTCCAGCAGAGGGGCTAAAATTAAAGAGAATAACAATGCCAGAGGTTGGTTAGGAAGAAGAACACTGGGGACTCAAATGTACAGATGTTAGGACTATGCATTGATGAATCACTTCAGAATACATTTGGCAGAATCACTAAAACTGCACACGTCATATCTCATGATACAATGGTGGTATTTCTAGGAGAATACTTATCAGAAATGTATAAATATATGTATCAGAAAACATACACAATGATGTTCTCAGCTTTATTCACAGTAAATCAAAACTGGAAACAATTCAAACTTCCATCAACAGGAATGGATAGTGTTCTAATAATACAGTGGCATATTATCAGCAATGAAAATTGACAGATCAATGCTACATTCAACAACATCGACAAATGTCACAAGCATCACTGAGAGAAAGAAGCCAGGTGCGTGTGTGTGCACGCACACACACATAAATATACTGTATGATTCCATTTTTAAATAAAGTTCAAAAATAGGCAAAACTAATCTATGGTTTTAGAATCCAGGGTAGTGGTTATTTTTGGACAGGGGTGGGGGAGTGACTGAATGTTACACAGCGAGGCTCCTGGTGTGTTAATGTTCTGTTTATTAATTTGGGTGGTGGTAGTTACAGTAATTCAAGCTGTACTATTAATGTGTGTCACATGAGGACTTCTCTTTTTTATTGTTTACAGAGAAGTCATTATGTACAAAAAGAAATTTGGAAAATTTTATTTTGAACCTTGTCCCATAACTGAAAGTATTTCTTTTTCTGATGGGAAAAGCAGTTTATGAGAAATAATTGTAGGTTATGTATACATGTAAATTACATACATAGTTTTTATTTATATATATAGTGCGTGTGTGTGTGTGTGTATCTCCATACCTGTCCGACTTCTGTTATTTTTAAAGAAATTATAGCTACAGGAAATGCCATAGTGAGTGTTAATGCAGAAAAGGTTGTAAGTTCATTCTTCATCTGTTAAATATTTCAAATTTATTGTTTTATCATTAATTCCCAGGATTTCAACACATGCCGTGACGTGAATTAGCCCATCGTGTATTTCCTGTCATCTCAGATTGTTGATAACACTTAAAATGGGTCATGAGATGTTTTTTTTTAATCAGGAATTTTTCCTTTTAAAACATTCATAATAGGTTAGTAATACACATTCCCCTTCCTCCTCACTCCACCCCCACCTCCACAAAAAGAAGAAGAAAATTTTCCATTTGTACTTTTGTGGTACAAATTGATAAATTCTAAATTGGCCACTTCCTCGACTTTGTCAGTACTCGTAACAAATGTACCTATCACTGAGGCTTCAATGCCATCATCCTCCCCTGGTCACAGCCTAATGTCATTCTACTTCTACTTGTCTGTTCTGCTCTGCCTGATCTCTGTCCACATTAAGACAATGGTCTCGTCTTTTCTGCCCTCTTGTTTATGATTTCACTTCCCTTTACTTCATGATTAGTTACAGTGTTCTCATTATTAGAACTCTCAATTCTCTTGGCTTAGGATCAAAGCAAACTCTGTATAGCATATGTATAAAACACAACCCAGTCCTTCATATGAAGTCTGCTTTCTCAGTGTTAACTGAGGCACCACAGAGAAGGAGGTAAGAGTAGTCTCAGATTGGTTTGCAGTTCTTGTATCAGTATCACATCAGTGGTCTTGTTGGCTTTCAGATGGTGGACATGAAATAATTTTCTAATCATTATGGAAATGTATTCTGAACTATAGTAGCCTTATTTTCACTGTAACTGACCACCTTCAGGAGGGAACCTACAGATATTTTCTAATAGATGAGGAATATGCACATGAAAAAAAAGAGATGTGATGGAAGTTAGCACCTGGATTTATGTGGAATACACACATGTGGTTTCTGGCCATGAAAATGCTGCAGAATAGCAGAGTCATCCATGTGCCTGAAGACAGGCCTGTCTGCTGTTTGTGTGTTAGTCAGAATGCAGCTCGAGAAGAACTCAGCTCTGTTGTGATTTGTGTTCCCCAATGCCCTGATCAGGAGGAAGCTTTGTGGGACAAATAAGCAGGACTCGTGGGATAGAAATGGGTCCCTGGTTTCGCTAAGACACCTGAGAGGCCAGCACTGTTTGCAGAGAAGGAATGTGGTGTGATCAGAGACACGTTTTGGAGAAGTGTTCCCGTCTTCCAGTCTCTGGTCATGTGATCTTGGCATTGAACAGTTTACTTGAGCTTCATTTTTTTATTTGTAAAATGAAGATAAGAATGACTTCTTTGTGGTGTTAGTGTAAGAAAGATGCCTAATACAGTGCCTGGTACATTGTAGACGTTTAGTACATCTGCTCAGCCAATGTCCCTGGGGTTCAGAGTCTTTCCTTTCTGTCTGAGCCCTCTTTTCTTATTCTGTTTCATTTAGTTTCTTTTTTGCCTGTTTACATAGATTTCTTCCTCCTTGGGTCATTCAGAGTGACATCTTAGATGACTTCCTGTTTTGACTTTGTCCCATGCCACCAACCATTAGATGCCCCTCAGCTCCATGTTTTGTGGCCTATGTGCCAGGCTAGTGACATTCTTTCTGCTCTTGTGCCCAGTCTAGCTTCTCAGGCTGTCACATAAGTCTGTGCATGCTGGACTCCTGCTTGTCTAGTGTAGCACACTGGATCTGGTGTTAGTTAGTTTATTTAGTCTTTATTTAAAGAACATAAGAATTGTAGCATTAGGTCAAAGTTATGCCTCTTCCAGCCCAGAAATAAGTGAGAAGTTCTGGCTGTTGTCCTTGGCATTACTCTACTTCCTCGGTTATCTGCTTTGGCCTCAGAGAGTTTAGCTCTCTGCAGATCTCCTTATTAATTTTAGTTGTCTTTTCTTTAATCTGTTATATATTCAGTCTTTTAGAGGGAAAGCATGTGCTACATATAGTATTTACTATCTTTTATTGAACTATATTTCTTTTTCTTCAAGGGGTACTATTAAATTTACCAGATTTGATGAAGAGATCCATGTGAGGAAGAATTTCAGTAATTTTAGTCATTTTGTCAGTAAGTTTTTTGTAATCTCTTAAAACTTCGCATTCTCTTCTTTATTTTAGTTATCTTCTTTGTCCTTTTTTGCTTCTTTTTCTTTATTTTAAATTATAGTTGACTTACAGTATTATATTAGTTTTAGGTATACAATATAGCGATTCAACATTTATATACCTTACAAAGTGATCACCATAATAGGTCTAGTAACTGCCTGTTACTGTAGAGAACCATTACAGTGATATTGACTCTATTCCCTATGTTGTACATTACACCCCCATGACCTACATACAACTGGAAGTTTGTACTTCTTAACTCCTTCCCTTTTTCTGCACATTCCCCCTTCCCCTGGCAACCCTCAGTTTGTTTCTGTGTGTATGAGTTTGTTTCCATTTCATTTGTTGGTTTATTTTGGGTTTTTTTGGATTCTGCATGTAAGTAAAATCATGTGGTATTTGCGTGTCTCTGTTTGGCTTATTTCAGTTAGTGTAGTACTCCCTAGGTCCATCCATGTTGTCAAAAATGGCAATATTTCTTTTTTTTCTTTTTTTTTTTTTTTTTTTTAGCTGAGCCATCCTGCCACCTGTTGGCAGCTCAGTGGCAGCTCAGCTCGGGCTGGGCATTGAACTGCTGTTGCTCAGAGCTCAGCTCGCACTCTTGAGCGAGCTTTTAACCAACTGAGCCACTCGGCCGGCCCTATTATTTCATTATTTTTTATGGCTGAGTAATATTCTTTTACCCCAGCTATTTTTCAAAATAGTAGTAGTTTATTCTTTTTAAACTCTTAATCATAGTAATTTCCTAGTACTAAGAATGATGATTTGGTGGAGAATATTTTTTCCTAAAGAAAAAAGTCTTTTCCAATTTTTCAGCATTTCTGAGGGGCTGGAAAATTTTCATAATAACACATTGAAAGAATTTTACAACAAACACCACCTAGAGTCTATAATTGATCTTTTACCGTAATTACTGTAGCATATCTATCACTCTATCCATATTAATTTTTTGATACCTTTCAGAGTAAATGGAAGACATTCCCAAATACTTCAGCATTTATGACATTAGCTAGAGCATAATATTTTGTTTGTGATTCTTTTATTTTTTTCTTTTAAGGTAAGATTTATGTACAGTAAAATGCATAAATTGCAAGTGTGTTCCAATAAATATTCATTCCTATACAACCAAACCCCTGTCAAGGTACAAAATATTACCATCACTGTAAAAAGCGCCCTCATGCCTGCTTCCCAGCAAATCCTCCCCTGCCCACCCCAGAGACATCTACCCTTGGTTCCCCGCCACACACACACTGTCAGTTTTGCCTGTTCTGAAGCTTCATGTAAATATAATCATGTCATCTGTACTTGTTTATGTAAGGCTGTTTTCACAGAGCATAACATATTTTAAATTTATCTGTGTTGTAGCACAGATTAGTGTTCTGTTGCATTTTTGTTGTTGTTGAGTAGTGTTCCTGAGTATTATGCCAGACCTTTTCCCAGTGGTTGTACCAGTTTGCATTCCTACCAGCAATGTATGTGAGTTCTCGCCGCTCCACATCTTGGCCAGCATTTGGTGGAGTCAGCCTTTTTCATTTCTGTCATCCTGGTGGGTGTGTAGTGCTATCTCAATATGGTTTTATTTTGCATTTCCCTGATAATTAGTATGTTGAGTACTTGACCATCAGCCTTGGTCATTCCTGTTTCTTCCTTTGTGAGGTATTTTCTGGATTTTCTAAATAGTGTTAATTTCCTATGTAGATGATGCATGTGTCTGTCTATCATATTAAAGAGAATGCTTAAAGTGTTGTGTTAGGGAAGTGTCGATTTATTGGTACCTGAAAGAAATGGGCAATAGAAAAATTAAAATATTGATATAATATTAGGCCTTTGCTTTACATGTCTTTAGAAATGTTAGATTTTAGGAGGTTCTGGTAAGATGGCGGAATAGATGGACGCTTTTCCAACTGCCTCCCAGGATCACATCAAAATTACAAATAATTCATACATTTAACCTCGGAAATCCCCTGAACACTAGATGAACAGAACCTCTAAACGAAGGACCTAAAGAGGAGGCCACGTCAAGTCTGGTAGGAGGGGCACAGACAAGAGAGGGCAAACCCCGTGAGGGATGCCCCAGCCATGGGAAGCTTGTCTGGTTGGGGAAGAGACCCTCCGGCCCCACACCCAGCTCATTAGCCCAGAGTTGCTTTGCCAGGAAGAGGAGTTCTACGATAGCGGGCAGTAGAAATTAGTGAGGGCTCTCTTTGCTCGGCTCGGTGAGGCTGAGGGTGGCTAAAGAATCAGTGGGGCCGGTGCACGGGTTTGCTCACCGGTGAGCACTCACCCAGTTCTGGGTGCAGGGAGTAGCTGTGTGAGCTGGACCCAGGAGCCTGCGGGGAAGGACTGAACTGAGCACTTTTGGTGCAAAGGCTGGAGGTTTTGCGATCATTGTTCCCCTGGTGTGGAGCTTACACACAAGCGGTGTACAGGAGGGCGCCATTTTGTCAGGGTTGGGCCCTCCCACAGAGGGTCAGGTCCGGGACCTCACTGGTCTGGTGGAATTGGCGCAGCAGTGCGGGTGTGCGTGTGCACACATGCAGCCTTGGATCCCCACCTTCTGCCCTGGTTGTGCTGTGTTGCCAGGGAAATGCTGGGCGGGTGCCCTCTGGCTCCAACAGGCTGCTCACTGAGACGCAGGAGTGCGCGAGCCACCTTGGATCCCCACCCTCCGCCCTGATTGTACTGTGTAGCCAGGGAAATGCAAGGCAGGTGCTCTCCAGCTGCATCAGTCTGTTCACTGAGACTCAGGAGTGCACAAGCCACCTTGGGTCCCTGCTCTCCGCACTATTTGTGCAGAGTTGCCAAGCTGAGGATTGGCTGTTGGGCTGCTTAGCCTGATCTGCGGGCAGTTGATTGGGACAGGCTGAGACGGGGAGTTTTCCTGAGAGTGGTGGGCCGCGAGCTGTGCACCTGCGTGATTCGATCGAGGCTTTCCTGGTGAGTTTGTGTGGACTGATTACTGATGCAGAGTGCATGCTGCTCTGACTTGACGGGGGCCACTGATCACATCAAGTGGTGCCTTGGGGGCCTGCCTCACCCACCTAGAGCTGTGTTGCCAGAGGCACCCTGAGCCCCCGGAGCCTGGCTCACATCTCCACAGGCTACAGAGGGTTTTTTTGCAGTAGAGGACAACTTGCAACAACCTGTGAAGATTTTTTTTTTGGTAGTGAGCATGGTTCCAGAGCATACAGCAGCTAATTGCGGAAAGCGCGCTGTAAGTCTGAGAGGGAGGCCGGCGCATAACACTCTAAGCTCTTCCCCGCAATAGCTGGTGCTGAATCGCCCAGAGACTATTGCTGAGCAAGTGGTCTGCAGATTAAAGAGAACGGAGAGCCCCCCCGCCACCTCTTTTTTTTTTCTTTTGTTTCTCTTTTCTTTCTAGGAGATCTATCTAATACATCGAAGCATTCACAGAACAACAGCCAGAACGAAGAAACAAAGAAACATGTCCCAAGTAAAAGATCAGAAGAAAACTCCAGAAATGGAACCAAATGAAACAGAGGGATCCAAACTTTCAGAGGCAGAGTTTAGAACACTGATGATAAGAATGTTTAAGGAACTTAGCGACGACATAAAGAAGGATAGGAAAACCATAAAAAACAACCAGTTAGAACTAAAGAATGCAATAACTGAAATGAAGAACATACTCGAAGGAATCACCAGTAGAATAGATGAAGCAGAGGAGCGGATCAGCGAATCAGAAGACAAAATAGCAGAAATCACCAGCTGGAACAACAAAAAGACAAAAGAATAAAAAACAGTGAAAATAGTTTAAGAGACCTGTGGGACAAAATGATATGCAACAATTTCGAAGCATAGGAATACCAGAAGGAGAAGAGAAGAAGCAAGGAATTGAGAATGTATTTAAAGAAATAATGACTGAAAACTTCCCTACACTGGTGAAGGAAATCGACATACAAGCCCAGGAAGTGCAGACAGTTCCAAACAGGCTGAATCCAAACAGGCCCACACCAAGACACATCATAGTTAAAATGGCAAAGCTTAAAGACAAAGACAGAATCCTAAAAGCAGCAAGAGCAAGACAGCAGGTTACATACAGAGAATCTTCTATAAGACTAACAGCTGACTTTTCTACAGAAACTCTGCAGGCCAGAAGGGAGTGGCAGGAGATATTCAAAGTGACGCAAAATAAAGGTCTACAATCAAGATTGCTCTACCCAGCACGGCTATCACTTAAAATTGAAGGAGAGATAAAGAGCTTCTCAGAACAGAATAAGCTTAAGGAGTTCATTACCACCAAGCCAGCATTGCAGGAAATGTTAAAAGCGCTTTTTTAAACAGAAGAAAGGGGAAAACAAGCTAACCCAGGAAGACAAGAAATACAAATAACAAAATGGCACTAAATATGCACTTGGCAATAATCACTTTAAATGTGAATGGGCTAAATGCTCCAATCAAAAGACACAGAGTGTCTGAGTGGATAAGAAAACAGGACCCATGCATATACTGTCTACAACAGACTCATCTCAGATCAAAAGACACACACAGACTGAAAGTAAAGGGATGGAATAAGATATTTCATGCAAATGGAAATGAGAAAAAAGCTAGAGTAGCAATCCTTATTTCGGATAAAATAGACTTTAAAATGAAGACTACAATAAAAGACAAAGAAGGGCACTACATAATAATAAAGGGATCAATTCAACAAGAGGACATAACCCTAGTCAACATCTATGCACCCAATATAGGAGCTCCTAAATATATAAAACAGATTTTGACAGACATAAAGACAGAGATCAACAGTAACACTATCATAGTAGGGGACTTCAACACCCCATTGTCACCAACGGACAGATCCTCCAGACAGAAAATCAGCACGGACTTAGTGGCTTTATGACACTTTAGACCAGCTGGATTTAATTGATATTTTTAGAGCATTTCACCCCAAAGCTACAGAATATACATTCTTCTCAACTACACATGGAACATTTTCCAAGATAGACCACATGTTAGGCCACAAAACAAGTCTCAACAAATTTAAGAAGATTGAAATCATATCAAGTGTCTTCTCTGACCACAATGCTATGAAACTAGAAATCAATTATAAGAAGAAATCTGGAAAGCTTACAAATACATGGAGGTGAAATAACATGCTACTAAATAGCAAGTAGGTAAAAAATGAGATCAAGGAGGAAATCAAAAGATACCTCGAGACAAACGAAAATAAAAACACCATGACCCAAAATCTCTGGGATGCAGCCAAAGCCGTCCTAAAAGGGAAGTTCATAGCAGTGCAGGCCTACCTAAAGAAGGAAGAAAAATCTTAAATCAACAGACTATCTTTACACCTAAGGGAACTTGAAAAAGAACAACAACCAAGCCTAAAGGGAGTATAAGGAAGGAAATAATGAAGACCAGAGCAGAAATAAATGAAATAGAGAACAAAAAAAACAATACAAAAGATCAATGAAACCAAGAGTTGGTTTTTTTGAAAAGATAAAATCAACAAACCCTTAGCCAAACTAACCAAGAAAAACAAAGAAGGGACCCAAATTAATAAAATTAGAAATGAAAGAGGAGAAGTGACAACAATTACCACAGAAGTACAGAAAATTTTAAGAAAATACTATGAGCAACTATATGCTAACAAATTCGACAATCTGGAAGAAATGGATAAATTTCTAGAAGCATACCATCTACCAAGTCTGAACCAAAAAGAAACAGAAACTCTGAACAGACTGATTAGTGCCAAATAAATTGAATCAGTAATCAACAATCTTCCAACAAACAAAAGCCCTGGACCAGATGGCTTCACAAGTGAATTTTATAAAACAGTCAAAAAAGAATTAATACCTATTCTCCTCAAACTATTCCAAAAAATTCATAAGGAGGGAAGGCTCCCAAACTCTTTTTGTATGAAGCCACTATCACCCTAATTTCTGAGTCAGACAAAGATATTACAAAAAAGGAAAACTACAGGCCGATATCCCTAATGAACATAGATGCAAAAATTCTCAACAAAATACTAGCAAACCGAATTCAGCATTTCATTAAAAAGATCATACACCACAATCAAGTGGGATTCATTCTCGGTATGCCGGGTTGGTTCAATATCTGCAAATCAATTAATGCAATACATCACATTAACAAAATGAAAGATAAAAATCATATGATCATATCAATAGATGCAGAAAAAGCATTTGACAAAATCCAGCAGCCATTTATGATAAAAACTCTTAGCAAAGTGGGAACAGTGGGATCCTATCTCAACATAATAAAGGCCATATATGATAAGCCTACAGCAAACATCGTACTCAATGGGGAAAGGCTTAAAGCTTTCCCCTTAAGATCAGGAACAAGACAAGGCTGCCCACTTTCACCACTTCTATTTAACATAGTTCTGGAAGTTCTAGCCACAGCAATCAGACAAGAAAATGAAATGAAAGGCATCCAAGTTGGAAAGGAGGAAGTAAAATTGTCATTATATGCAGATGGCATTATACTATATAGAGAGAATCCCAAAGACTCCACCAACTGCTAGAACTGATACACGAATTTGGTAAGGTAGCAGGATACAAAATTAATATTCAGAAATCAGTTACATTTGTATACACCGATAATAAACTATCAGAAGAAGAAATCAGGAAATCAATCCCTTTTACAGTTGCCTTAAAAACAATAAAATATCTAGGAATCAATTTAACTAAAGATGTAAAGGACCTGTACTTGGAAAATTATGAGACACTGAAGAGAGAAATCAAAGAAAGATACAAATAAATGGAAATGTATACCATGCTTATGGATAGGAAGAATTAATATAGTTAAAATGTCAGTACTACCTAAGGTAATATATAGATTCAATGCAATTCCAATCAAACTACCAAGGACATTTTTCTCAAAAATAGAACATAGAATCCTAAAATTTATATGGAACCACAAAAGACCCTGAATAGCCACGGCAATCCTGAGAAATAAGAACAAAGTGGGAGGCATCACACTACCTGACATCAAAACATACTACAAGGCTACAGTAATCAAAGCAGTATGGTATTGGCATTAAGACAGATACATAGACCAATGGAACAGAATAGAGACCCCAGGAATAAACCCATCCATATGCGGTCATTTAATCTATGAAAATGGAAGCAAGAATTTACATTGGAGTAAAGATAGTCTATTTAATAAATGGTGCTGGGAAAATTGGACTGACACGTGCAAAAAAAATGAAAATGGACCACCGACTTACACCATATATGAGAACAAACTCAAAATGGATTAAAGACTTAAATATAAGACCTGAAAACATAAAACTCCTAGAAGAAAACATAGGGAGTAAGTTTTCAGACATTACACTGAGTAATATTTTTACTGATATATACCCTCGGGCAAGGGAAACAAAAGAAAAAATGAACTTAGGGGATTACATGAAACTTAAAAGTTTTTTCACAACAAAGGAAATCATCAATAATACAAAAAGGCAGCCTACTGAATGGGAGAAGATATTTGCCAATGATATATCTGATAAGGGGTTAATATCTAAAATTTATAAAACACTCATGAAACTCAACACCAAAAAAACAAACAACACAATTAAAAAATGGGCAGAGGATATGAAGAGGCATTTCTCTAAAGAGGACATACAGATGGCCAACAGGCATATGAAAAAATGTTCAACCTTACTAATCATCAGAGAAATGCAAATAAAAACCACAATGAGATACCACCTCACTCTGGTTAGAATAGCTATCATCAATAAATCAACAAACAACAAGTGCTGGTGAGGTTGTGGAGAAAAGGTAACCCTGGTGCACTGTTGGTGAGACTGCAAATTGGTGTAGCCATTATGGAAATCAGTATGGAGGTATCTCAAAAAACTGGAAATGGAACTACCGTATGACCCAGCAATTCCACTCTCGGGTATCTACCCAGAGGAATCCAAGACGCTAATTCGAAAAAATATATGCACCCCTATGTTTATTGCAGCGCTATTTACAATAGCCAAGACTTGGAAACAACCGAAATGCCCATTGGTAGATGACTGGATTAAGAAACTGTGGTACATTTATACAATGGAGTATTACTCCGCTATAAAGAAGAATGAAATCGTACCATTTGCAACAATATGGATGGACCTAGGGAGTATTATGTTAAGTGAAATAAGTCAGTCGGAGAAAGATGAATACCATATGAGCTCACTTATATATGGAATCTGAAAAACTGAATGAATGAGCAAAGGGAACAGAAACAGTCTCATATATATAGAGGAAAAACAGCGTTGCTAGTTGGGAGGGGGGTGGGTATGAGGGAGAAGGGGAAGGAATTAGACAGCATAAGTAGGTAACTACAATATTGCCACAGGGATATGAAAGACAGTTCGGGGAATATAATAATGTTGTTAAAGTTTTGTGGGGTGTCAGATGGTCACATGTCTTGTTAGTGAGACCACTTCATGGATGGAGTAGAGGCTTGATCACTGCACTGTATACCTGAAACTGATGTTGTATAATATTGTATGCCAACTGTAATTGAATATATAGATAGTCACGGGATGTGGAGTGTACTGTGGAAGGGAGTCAAAGGAATTGTAATAGATAGGTATGATATGGGGGGGTGGAGTAGGGTGGTGAATTGGGGGTGGGGATTGTCACTTTGATGGGTAAAAAGTATAACTATTGCACTGTGTTGTACACCTGAAGCTAATTTTTTTTAAAGTTTATTTCGCAATAAAATAATAAAATTAAATAAATAAATAAATAAATAAATAAAATTGAGTACTAGGAAAATAGAAAGAAAAAGAAATGTTAGATTTTAGCAGTTACTTCTACTTTTATTATTTTTGGATTTGAAAATTTTGTCACTGGAACTCTTGAAGAAGTAAAGGAATGATGTCATGTGTGCTATGAAATGTCACTAATTTGTAAGTGAATTGCAAATATGTTTGCCTCCATATTTCTTGAGTAAACAAATTTCTTGAGTAAACAAATTGGCCTAGAATATTAGTCTTCATCTAATTACAAGTATTTTTTAAAAGATCGAATTACAAAACCTAATCACTGCAGTAGCAGTTGTAAAATACCGTTTCCCCAAAACCCTGGAGCATTTTTGCTTTCCACACTTGTGAGGTAAATTATGTGTAATGCCATGGCCCGAACGTCTAGGTCACAGAATTGCGGAACCCAGACCCGTCATCACCCTCATATGGTGGGGGGAGAAACTAACGCGTAAGCAGGTTGCTCCAGGGCCAGATCTGTTATTGTCAGTCGTGGTTAGTGGGAGCATCAGGGTTGATTTCCAATGTCTGTATAACAGAGTTTTACTTTACATACAAATATACTTCACATTTGGGACTTGTAACAATTTTTGTGACTTCTTTAAAATATAAAAAAATCACAGGTAGACCGCAGTTTCTAAAGTTTAAGAACTTTAAGGACCCTAAAACCCCATGTTTTAGAAACATTGCATTAGGGTTAAATTCTGTAATCACGGAGCCAACTTGTAAGCATAAAAACGTGAGTGCTGAAATTACATGCTTCTTAAGATTTCATGTTTTAAATATTTAAAAGCAAAATTTAAAACACATGCAGAAAATTCGAAGAGCAAAGACTCGATTTATGAACTCTTATTAGAAAACAGTGGTGTTAAACGTTGAATACTTGAGAATCCATGAAAGAATTCTTATCCTGAACATTTAATTCTGTTATAGTGCTGATTAATGGAATTTTTAGAATTCAAACAACTTTTCATTTCTGCATATATGTATTGAGCACTCGTGATGGTTAAGGCCACTGAGATTTCAGTGGTGAACAGGGCAGTGGTGGCCTAGGAATGGGGAGGAAAAGTGGGGGCCTGTGGAAGGAAATGTTTTTAGTTAAGATCTGAAGGATGAGTGCCTGTTAGCTAAGATGAGGGGTGGGGTTAAGGAAACACCATGAGGCTGGAGCCGCAGTTATGGGGGGTGGAAGGATAGAAACATGATTGCAAGGCCTTGTCTGGTGCCTAGGTCAATAGTGTTGCTTCATAGTTATGATTTCACTTGTTTCTCTCCGAGATTAAAAGAAAACCCATTCACCTTCAATGGGACGAGAAGCTTGACCAAGAGATACTGGAGGGTTTTATGCATTTTGTTCTGTTAGTTGGGCCAGTACTCAGAGCAGACTTGTGATTCGACTGTTAGGCAACATGCCTGAAGTGATTTCGAGCTGTTAAACGCTTGGTTTTGATTTGTTGTTCTTATTGTTTTTTTGTTGTTGTTTTTTTAAGGACTTATATGTAATTTTGTAAATTATTCAAAAGAAGCTTGAAAAGAGCAAGTATGCAGCTTAACATAAAATGAACAAAATTGCTTTATTTCTCTGCTTGAAAAGTCTTTTAAGAATTTCAGTGCTTAAACTTTTAAAATCAAACAACAGAAACTACAATTCAGAGCTGATGAAAATGAAAACTGTTATAATCTTCCAAATAACACGGTAATAAAGTAACCTTGAAGCGTTGGTGTTGGCCTTATATCGTTTTCTGTTTGAATTGAGTGGCAGTTTCCAGCATTATATAGCAGTGATGAAATTAAGTGTTGTTTCCAGTAAAAGACTTGTGAGTGTAATATATTTCAGTATTTAATTCTACTTGTGCATTTAGCAATTAAAATTATTCTTGTAATGATGATGGCATTAGAAGAGATAGGGCGTTGTCAAAGAGAATTTGAAGCTCAATTATCTCTTTGGTAACGAAATGCATAATCTTCCATTACAGCACTTATTTTCTTATGGTAATTGACTCATTTGCTCTCTGGTTATCAATTTAACTTCCCATCCACAAACATCTGCTCTTACATTGTGTGTAATTGGTGTAAATACTATCAACAGAGAAGTTAAAATCCAGAGAACATTTTAAAGGCATTATTTTATAATTCACGAAAGGGAAAGTAAATGAATTGACGATTGTTTGTGATGATTTTTTTCTAAAAGTCTTTGAAAGTCTGTTTACTAAAAATGGATACTGTAATTATATTAATTGGATCTTTTTTTTAAGAGGATTTTGCTGTGTTTCCAGAATTCCACGCCATGCCTTCAGGAAGCCTCAGTCCTTTAGAGTCAAGGGATATGTCAGTTACTCAGAAACCGTGGTTGCCACAGTGGTTAGGATTGCAGGTTTTGAAGGTAGAGAAACAATTGGTCAGTATGTTTTTATTTCACCTAAATTGTGTGTCTTGGCTTATCATTTTCAAAAAGGAAAGATAAACCATAAAAAATGTTAAATGGCTGTCTCTAGGAAAAGGGAGAGAGTAGGGTGGAGAGAGCGGGGTTAGAACAAGACTTGTTTGAATATACCTTATTTTTGAAGATTTAAAATTTTACAAAGTAATTCCTGAAAAGGGTAAGAAAGATGAAACACATGACTCTCTAAACGTGTATCTAGGTGATCATAGAGCCACACAGGAAGTTACAATTGCAAGTACCAGTTACCAATGCAAATAAATTTAAAATACTAATTGGACTATATATACCTAGTGGATTATACTCTGAGGACAAAAATGATTGCAAAAATCTCCCAAGTGTTTTCTGTTATCGTTGGTGGAAATGTTGGTATTGTTATTTTGAGACTTCTGAGTGTGTAAGGTAAAGCATGAGTAATCAGGTTGGTGCCATTAAGAACACTGATTTTTGGCATGAGAGAAAAGAGATATAGATGTAAAATTAGTAAGATGCAGTTGAAACCTGTGTTCCAGAATTTAATTAGAAATATCAGAATGAAATCATGATATATTTATATTTAAAAAGTACATAATTCCTGGTTTTGTCCACAAGTAGGGCCTAAATACAGTGATCGGAAGATAGTGAAGACCTCTAGGGTGATGTCAAAGAGGACTCAGGAACTTCAGGGGACACATGCTTTTGTTGGCCAAAGATTGGGGTAGTTTGAGAATCAAAAAAATAACTTCCATGGATTGAAACAAACCAAATAGATTTTAATCCATGATACTTTCATCCAAGGATGCGTTAAACGTTCCCCCTTGGAGGAACCAGATCTTTGTTTTGAAAATTGGTAAGTAAAGGGAAAGAATCAAGTATGTATCCTGCCCTTTCTGTAAGACCTATGCTAAGGATAACCAAATAATTGATGAAAGGATGTTTTCTTATAGGAGAAATGACAGAATAAGACTATTACTATTTTGCAACTCCTTTTGATCAAAGACTGTTAACATCACAAAAAAGGAGACAGTCACACATTATGAGCCCTCCTGATGGAAGGACATGGGCCTGCCTGTGGAGTAGTCCTGGGAAAAATACCGACTCCAGTCAAGCTGCTGCGTCTAACTGCCAGTGTATAGGACAGATATGTTGAGTGCCACCATGGCATCACAGCAAGACAAACCACGGGACACTTCACAGGACAAGTAGCTTCTCCAACAAACAAAATGCAAACAAAGAAAGATAACATAAACAGGAGGAACCTATAGATTAAAAGAAGCATAAGCAGCAAAATAATACCAACGAATGCCTCTTGTTTGCCCAATTCAAATAAATCATTTTTTAAAACATAGGCCAGTTACTGAAATGTGAATGCTAAGTGGATAATTGGCGATATTAAGAAATTATTGTAAATACCGACCTGACGATAGTATCATGGTTTTGTTTAGAAATGGGAGTTCTTGTTTTGTAGAGGTACATACTTAAATATTTATATATGAAATTATATAATACCTGGGTTTTCTTTTGTAATCTGGGGAGGAGTATGGAATGGGTTGGGGTATAGATGAAATAGTATTGCCCATGAGTTGAAAATAGTTGAAGCTATACGTCAGGAACATGAAGCTTATTATTCTTTTCTATAAAATCAAAAGTTAAAAAAAAAGGCATAGAGTTTTCAGTTGGACTACCTAGGTTCAAAATCTAGGTCTGTCACTGAATAAGGTATGTGATCCTGTTGTGCTCCTGAGCCTGTCTGTGTGTAGATTTCCTTGTCTGTAAAATGGAAATAATATGATATCTAAATAATAGGGTTGTTGTGGGAACTAAATGAAAAATGGAAAGCACTTGTGAATGTTAGCTATTAATTATCATACATCAAAGATATAAACTAACATCATAAAGTCACAATTGGTTAGAGATCTTAGGTGCTTAGAAATAGTCTAGTTTAGTTCCTTACGTAGTATAGGAGCAAACTGAAGCCCATGGGTTGGAAACCCAGGTGCAGCCAACTGTCTGGTGGTAGAACCAGATCTCAACTACAGGCCTCTTGACTTCAGTCATTACAACATCTTTATAATAAATCATTATTGAATAATATACAAATAAATAACCTGATCTTAAGTAGGACCACTCAGGATTGCAAATAATGTTCATTTTTCCTGCGTCTAAATTCATTGCAGTTCAAATGAAAACTCTAGGTTGTTCTTATTTGTCTGTTTTCTCTGAGAACAAACAGAGAAGTTTAACCAAAGATGAGTCTAAATTCATCTGGGGGAACAAAACCTCAACAACGTAATGAATATGCTAGGAAAATTTTGAGAGAATAAAGGAATAAATGAGTATTTGTTCTGCCAGATATTTTAAAATAGTGTATATTTACAATCCTTAAGTTTTCAGTTCTGACAGGCCGGCCGAGTGGCTCAGTTGGTTAAGAGCTCGCTCAAGAGTGCGAGCTGAGCTCTGAGCAACGGCGGTTCGATGCCAGCCCGAGCTGAGTTGCCGTTGAGCTGCCAACAGGTGGCAGGATGGCTCAGCTAAAACAAAACAAAAAAATTAAATAACTGTGGAAGTTTTCAGTTCTGGCTCAGGAACAGACAGATCAATGAAACTACTTACCGTATTTATCTGTGTATAATGCGCGCCCATGTTTTTTGCTCAAACTTTCAGGGGGAAAAAACCTTACATTTTAATTTTTTAATTCAAATTTTTATTTGTTTGCATTTAGGTACTTGTTTTTTGTATTATAAAGGAATTTTAGCATTTATTTTTTAACTCTTATGGTACAAGAAATTTTATGTAACAAATCATTATGAAACAAAAGAACAGATACAAGGTACAAGAAATGTTATGTACCCATCACAAATTTATGATATTCACGCATCATAGAAGGCCAAGAACTCTTCATCTTGCAAGTTCGTCTTAAGTTCAACAAATCCGATTATCATATTCCAGGATATTATTTTGCTTACGGATATCATTATTGATTTCTAAAATTACACTTTTAACTTATAAGCATAAATAAAAGTTAAAAACATTTCTGTAGATATGGAATTAGTACTATCCATGTATTATGCGCATCCTTATTTTTCCCTCACAAATTTGGGTGAAAAAGTGCACATTATACACAGCAAAATGTGGTGGTGGTATCCAGAAATAATCCCCCAAGAGTATTTGGATTTTAATATTAAAACTATTTCAAATCAGTTATTCTAATTGGAACTACTGGAGTTGCCATTTAGAAAAACACAAAGCTGATACTTAACTCAGTGACGTTCAGATTATTTCATAAACATACTAGAAGAAAATGTTAATGAATATTTTTATTGTAGGGGAGCAGGGAAACCCTTTGGAGTTAGAATAATAAAACAGATGCCAAAAAGGAAAGGACTAATATATTTTACCACATACACATTTAAAACTTTGCTATAACAACAGATGCCTTAAAAGACAGAAGAAAAAAACTGAGAAGAGAAATGGACAGCATGTATGAGAAAGATTAATATTTTCTTGTATTAGAGTCCAGTCATGAGCTATAAATTGCACCAGCAATTTGAACAAGGAAATTTAATATAAAGAATTAAAATTATATTAACTAGTAAAAGGTGTTTTAACTACTAAAAAAGATAAACTAGGCCCCTAAAGAATACAGAAATAGTGACTTTAAGGATCAGCTACTACTCTAGAGCTCAGGGAGAGAATCCAGAAAAGGAACAAACTTGAAAGAGAGTGCCACTACCCAAGGTTATGGCTCAGACCTTGGAGGGGTTCTAGTTGCTGTCACAGGACACAGCCGTGGGCCAGGCTGCTCCACAGGAGATGGCCTGCTGGGTGCCACAGGCCTGGGCTGGTGTGTGGAAAGCCGCCTGCTGGGATCCCATGGCCTCACTGATGATGGGCAGGAAGGTGCCCAGTGGGGTGCTGTGATTGCGGGTATGCTGGATGCTGTCCAATGGTCTGCTGTGGGCCAGAGCCAGTGCACGGAAAGCCATCTGCTGGAGTAAGGGGGGAAGCTTACTAGCGACAGCAGATAAACTTCTGGGAGGGTGATCAATTGCAGGAATGGATCTCCCACATACCTTCTATCTGCAACTCCATAGGGGCAAGAAGAGCACCCCAATAGGAAAGATAAGCACTTCTCTCTGCCATGCCTCAGGTAGGTGTCCCTCCAGGGCCCTCGACTAACAAAGTCAAAGTTGCATCAGCTGGCAAAGGTCCATATTCATTACAAAGAAGAGTGGAATTAAACCTGAGATAAACTGATAACTGGCATTATGTAAATAGCTCTCAATGTAGATAAGAAAACTGTGAATACTCTAATTGAAAAAAAATGGCAAAGTATGTATATAGATAATTCACAAAAGATAGGTACAAAGGGCTAATCAGTGTTTGAAAGGATAGTCATATTCACTGTAGATCTCCCTGATTTCATCTAGTTGTGCAGACTTGTTTTTTTTTATCTTCTGTTTTTGTTTTGTTTTTTTAATTGGGGAACTGGGGAAGGGGAACAGACAAGTTGCTGTCCTTGTGTTCTTCAGTCTAGCTGTAGAGCACATTGCTTCACTGGCCCATGTTGGTATCATCATTGCGCTCTTCTCGGGTGAGGCAGATCGGTCACCGGCGTCTGGATGGCCGCTCACGGCGGCTCTTGGCAGCTGACAGTGGCTGCCAGCCGCTCACGCTGGCTGCCGGCCACTCACTGTAGCCTATGGCAGCCCACTGCAGCAGAGGCTGCAGCTATGCCGGCCTGGGGACTCACAGCAGCCCAGCTCCAGGTGGAGCTGTTGTTCACCGTCTTAGCTGTAGAGGGCGGTGTCACTGGCCCTCGTGTATATATGATATAGATATGTATATAGATAATCCCAAAATTGTCTGTAGAAAGTTACTGGAACTAATGAGTTAGTTCAGCATGACCACAGGATAAAACATGAATTGTTTTCACCTCTACGTACGCTATAGCAGTGAACAGTTGGAAACTAAAAACCAAATTTTAAGTGGCTTACAGTAGCACCAAAAAATTTGAAGTAATTAGGCATATACCTAACAAATCTATAAAACACTGATGAGAGAAACCAAAGATCTAAATAAATGAAGAGATAAACAGAGTTTATGGAAAGAAAGGCTCAATATTGTTAAGATGTCAATTTGCTATAGATTCAGCACAATCCCATCATTTCCAGCAGGCTGAGCATATTTTAGCTCAACTGTTTAAAAAAACAAACAAAACAAACACACAAACAAAAAAAAGTGCTGTTTTTATCATCATTGTTGTTTTTGAAATAGAAACTAGCCTACAGTGGAGCTTGCTGCTTTGTGATGTAGGGAGCTCCTTGGCCTTGGAAATTTCAAATAGGAATCAGTGAGACCCTGTCAGTGTGCGGGATGCTGTGTAGGATATTACAGCAGGAGGTGGGAAGTTGGACCAGATGATCTCCGTTTACCTTTTCATTCAAAATTTCAACCTGTTACTCAGAAGTCAGTGATTTGCAACTTTGGGGCAAGGCAAAAGGGAGTTACTAGAATTTTCAGGCTTTTTCAGATACACTTCACTTTTCCCCAAAGATCCTATCACACTCTTCCTTCCATTTCTCATAATGAGGGACATTATTAATGGGAGTGTGTTGTGTGAGTGAACTGTTTTAAGGCCTCTAATTGTCACATTTGTAATACGTTTTTCTTTTTTGGTTACTCATCAAGTTGATTGAATGAGAAGATAATGTCAGTCTTCTCAACTCTTTTTGAATTTTAATTATGGCTGTTCCAAAATGATATAAATCTTAGGGAAATAATCTTTAATATTCATTTTAGACAGCACATTCATATTATCAATTTCTTCAATATAGTCAACTTGGTAAATATTTCTCAACAAGGAAACTCAGAAATTTTCTTTATTATTCTTCTAGTTAATTCTACCAGAATGTTAATTTTTAAAAGATACCGTGTTTCTAACGTATTTTATGTATTTGTTATATGCTTTTTAAAGAAATACATGAAAGCCTCAAATAATAAGTAAACATCTTGTGAATTCTGTGATTTAAAAAATTGCTTGAAATATGAATATCTCCCTATTTTTATTTTCATTAATATCTCAATTTCCTTTCTATTTTAAAGCCCAACCTGAATTCCTGAAGCGGCCTACTAATATATATGCCCATGAATCTATGGATATTGTATTTGAATGTGAAGTGACGGGGAAACCAACACCAACTGTGAAGTGGGTCAAGAATGGGGATATGGTTATTCCAAGTGATTACTTTAAGATTGTAGTAAGTATTTTTTTGAAGAATACTTATCTCTGAAGCCTTTAATGTTTTTAAATGTAATCACCAAGAGATCTGTTATCTTACATACACCAGCTTACGTACTGCAGATAAAGAAAAATTAACATAAAATGTAATCTCTTCATTGGCTGATGAGAAAGCTGAGCCCAGAAATAATTTTGGTAGCTGATATAAAATCACATCACAAATCGGGTTGAATATAATCCAGTTTTCCTGACGTAGTACTCTTAAACACAGCTGCCACCATATCTTGGGTAATGTTATCGCATGTGTGTGTGTGTTTACTTGTGTTTGTGTGTGTATACACGCACATGCACCAATTGTCTTTATAGCTCTATTCAAGAAGCAGATATCTATCTATCTTTCATATATTGATGCTTAGACCTTACAAAACAAGTATGACCCAATGCTGGACAGCTATTGTGACAATAGATATGAAGATTCTTTTAAAAAGTAAATGTAAAAGTAAATATTAGCATTAAATATATTTAGGAATATTCAGCCATTATTGATTTTTATTTTATATACAGTAAATACTTAGTAAATATTATCCGCTATGATTATCATTATTGAACATCCTACCAATAGAATTATCTGGGGTTTTGTAACAAGGATTAATGACAAATCTTAAGATACATGACATTTCATACATATGTACATGACATTCATAGAAATAATCAAAAGTGATTATGGTTATTAAAAACTTACTTGTCTCATTATAAATTTCTCATATAAGTAATTCTTAGTAGTAATGTATTTTCTATTTTTGAAATGCATACTCTCAAAGGTTACAAAAAGTAATTCACAAGTATTTTGTCGTAATTAAAAAGCAATGTGTTATGGTTAAATTAGCATTTTTACTCTTATACCATTATTTTTAAAAATCTTAAAACCACATTATACTATAACAATGACAATAGTTGACATTTATATAGTACTTTATAGTTTAACGAAAGCTTGTATATATGCGACCTCATTTAACTTATTGTATTATAATCTATTAGAACTATTGATATTAGAGATAATCTGAAAAAATTCCTTGAATTCATAAATTCAGACTTTAACTATGGTAACATGGTATTGCATGCCAAATATTTTTCCAAGCAAAGGTGTAAGTTTACAAACATTGTGGGTATGACCTTCCATGAGTATTAAGTTCTTACTGTTAATGATGGTGTTTCCTGTTCTAGTCAGTGAAGTCAGAACCTTGTCAATACAATTGAGTCAACAGCTGCATAGGCAGAGCATTTTCAGTACTGAATCATACAATTTTACATGCTTTTCCTTCCCAGAAAGAGCATTTCCTCGAGATTTTGAACTAATGTTCATCAGCTGAATCATAAAATTTTATTTATCTTTTTCTTCCTCAGAAGGAACATAACCTTCAAGTGTTGGGTCTGGTGAAATCAGATGAAGGGTTCTATCAGTGCATTGCTGAGAATGACGTTGGAAATGCACAAGCAGGAGCCCAGCTGATAATCCTTGACCACGGTAAGGGGCTGAAACAGTCAGATGAGAGAGGCTGACTGTGCTGGAGGAGCTAGGACCTACCTCAGCACCTGTCCCCACAGGATACCTCTTCATTAGTAACCTGTTTTACGGGCAATATATGGCATAGCTAAGAGAAAAATACAGCGGTCCAAATCATTTCTATTTTGTTTCAGATGACCTAGAAACACAATTTTGGATAATGTTGAAAAGAAATTGGCCTTAAGAAAAGGAAAACCGAACAGTTACAGTCTTACACAAATAAATGTTCTTCAGATTTCAATCATTTTAAATCTCACAAATATATTTCTGTGCTATTAAAATAGAAAAAAATTGAAAGTAATGTTTATTTTGCATTGAATTTTTCTTCAATTTTTTTTCAAAATAATTGCAGCAAAGCCTAAAGAATTAAATATTCCTTAATATAAAAAAAGTTATTAACTATAATAGGGAATTGGAGTAACAATGGGTTGCCTAGTAAGAAGTAAAGAGCTCTAACAAATGTAAGACTAGCAGATATCAGCAGCCACACCCGTAGGGCTGAGGGAGAATTCAGGAGGAGGCGCCCTTCCGGGCTGAGATCAGACCAGCTTGGAGAGTGTGTAGCCATGGCTTACTGGATGACAGACAAGCTGCCATGTCGCCCAAACTTGCTCAAAACCCACTGTCTGGTGCACTGGGAAAGCTGTTCACCAGGAGATGTGTCCCTGAAGGCACTGGGATCCAGGAGCACCTGGCGTCGGGGTGCTGTGGAAGGCTGCTCTCCAGCATCCCCTGCTGGTAAAGCTTAACACATGTGGAGCTGGCAAAGGAGACACGTATAAAGGGCCCAGCTTCACTGTTGCAGAGCAGGCAGTAATGTACGGATTGCAGCTGAGAGGCAGTAACTGCTAACGGGCACGTGCTCCACAGCCTGCCACCGAGTAGTGCTACATGTGAGCTCGCACAGGTGGGTATGTGGTCTCATACCCTGTTTTCTTGTGCCAACAGGCTGTGGGCATTTTTTTCCATGTCAGTAAATTCAGATCTGCTCAACATTTGTCATTGCTGAATTGTATATGTGCACCTTGCTTTATAGAAATGATTCACTATTAGTTAACATTTAAATTGGGTCCTGTTTTTTACCTAAATGAACAATCCTGTGCTGAACTTCTTCATATGATTTTCTCATATTAAATTGAACTAGAAGTTGAATTATTGGACAGCAGGTCTGCTGTAAATTGATGAGGATACCTGTTGGGTGCATTATTTATCTGTTTTAGCAAGAAAAGCATTTTTCATTTTGTACATATCTTAATGCATGAAAAATATACCACTTAGGCATATGATCTGGTGTCAGATAAGTTGAGGCTCCAGTGTGGTCCCAGCTATGCAGCCCAGCCAAGGAAGCTAATTGGCACAGATAGGCACCCACTCTCTGCCTTTTCACTAAAATAGCGTGTCGGATTTTTATATGCTATTTCTTAAAAATGTATTCGTGAGTACTCTTAAAAAAAGCATAAAATATTAGAATTGCTCTTTTTCTTCCTGTTTGTCTGTGATTACACCTTTCCCCATTCATTTGAAATGAGTTAGTAGAAGCATGTCACTTTCCCATCTTGGCAAAATGCCTGAGTTTGATGACCAAGTAAGGCACTAACAGAATTAGTGAGGTAGATAGGCTTATTTCTTTTATTAGTGGCAGTGATTTTCCTTAGTAAACTTCATGGCTTTCTGGGGCTTGTTTACATGGAGCTAAATAAAAGGATGTCAGTATATTTGTATTTGGTATTACCATTATAGATTTAACTCTTAACAGTATAAATGGTTGGCTATTCTTGGAGGCCCCTAAACTAATCCTAATTGGGCTAACCTCTGAAAGTGTTTGGAGGGCATAATAACTATACTTGTAGTGGGTGTGTTGTTCCCTTCTTGAGAGAGCATTTCAAAAGCTGACAATGTTTTGTGGGCTGGCGAAATTTTTTAGTGATTTAGTCAGGGATGCATTATAGATGTGTGGATTATAGGAAGGAAAGTGTCATGTTATTCATTTTGCTATTTTGTGGGAAAGCTAAAAGAGAAAATATAACAATTTATAATATCTGATCTCTGCCTTTCTGAGTTTACAATATTGTAAGGGATGCAAGAGAGGTGGGTTCAATACCAACCTATAAGAAGTGTTATTTTTATAATACAAATATAGCACCATACAGTGCAGAAGAGAGGAATTCTGTCTGTGTGATCAGGGAAGTTTTTTTCATGGAAAATGTCCCCTTTGTAATAATCCTCAATTGATAGATTCCAGATGTTAAAAGTATGACCTGGCTCAGAATGAAAATAGAATAGAGCACCTGTTCCTATAGGAAGGTGGCCTGTAAAGGCAGAATCGGATCAGATTGATCATGGCCTTGATTATAAAGAGTCAAAGCAATACTGTAATAAGGCAGTCTGATGATAAAGTCAGGTTTAATTAGAAGAAGGTAGAGTGCAAGAGGCTGGTTGAAGAAATGTTGTTTTAAGAGACCATTGTGAGATAAGCACTTATACTAGAGAAATAGAAAGAAAGCATCCTAATAAAGAAAGGTTAGTGATTTATTTAATCCAGACTCTATCAACTGATTGGATATTAAACATTGTTGTAGAGAAGTCAGAGATACTTCCAAGGTTTCATCTGGGTGACTGTAACAATGGTGGTTTCTTTATAAAAATAGAAAAGAGAGGTGAATCAAAGTGGAATGGATTTCTACCCATATGTAAAGGGTATGCACAAAACCTCTCACCCTCGCCTATAATAAAAAGGTGAATGATTGCAAAATCAAAATTTCTCTGAAATCCATCAGAGACCTGAGTTTGCAAACCAACCAAGTAACCTAAATCCCAAAGAATTAGACAACCCCACTCCCCCAAAGTTGGGCCATGAATAGTTTCACCTTGGAAAGAGCAGGAGAGAGAGAGATTCCTGCCATAAAAGTGGGCAAAAAGAAATCAGCTACAATTTTAATTGATTGTAAAGACTAAGTATGGACCAATTTGGAATATCTGGAGGCTTCTGAGAAAAGGGGCATTCACACTTGCTTGCAAATATGTTTCCCTGGGGTCCCATGGATATTCACTATTGAGATTGGCAGCAAAGCAGAGACTCGAAAAGTCATCTCATTGGTGTGGCGGTGAAGGAGGTGATGACCTGTGACTGCTGGGAGATAGGCGCAAAGCCCCTTCCATTTACTCAGGATCTTTTACACCTCAAACCAGTGGGAGATGGGCATAAAACCTTATTTCAGACATTTCTAGAGGGAGATTAGAAGCAAAACCCTTTTGCTTCTGAGGGGAGGAGCCGTCTGCTTCCCAGGACACAGGCCAAGACTCACTGCTGCTGGGGGAAAGGTGTAAGGGAAGACCCTTCACCTCTGAAAGAGGTGCAGAAAACACTCGCGGGCCCTAGAATCCTACACCGGTACCTAGGGAGAGGTCTTTTACTACTGGGGGAGGAATAGGAAAGTACCACTCAAAACCAGTACAAATACAAAGCAGATTTGAGCTGCCATAGAAAGGAGAGCCTACCTAATACTGACGCAGGACCAGGACAACTGAAAATCCTGCACCCTCAACCATAAACTACCACCAAGTGACAAACAGAAACTTGGTACTACTGGGGGAAGGTCAAGGACATGGAAAAGGATCCCTCTATAGAAGGGGAATGCAGGAATGGTTGGAAGCTGAGAAGAAAACAAGAAAAGTGAGAACAAACCTCCAGCTGCTCCTCATCTCTCACATGAAGCAGACAGCAGTGGTCTGCCAGTAGAGCAATGTGGAGCATGGGGCGTGCTGAAAGTGACTGTAACAACAGTGAAATCCATACCAAGCTCAGTTCCTGTCTAAATTGACTAATCCCCTCCACACTTGACAGAAGAAGAGTCATGCCAGTTTCCAAGTGTAAATAATAATTATCTGTCTCTGCTGTTCTGAACAACATGCTCTCAGCATTCAATCAAAAACTATTGGACATAGGCCCGGCCGAGTGGCGCAGTGGTTAAGCGCTGGCTTGGGAAGCCAGTGACCCTGGTTCGGGTCCCACATATGAGGGCCAGTGACGTTGCCCTAAAAAAAAAAAAAAAGTACTATTGGACATAAAGAGAAAAAGCAAGGGAAAACCGGCCCATTGTTGAGAGATGAAACAACCAATAGAACCAATTCAGGAGACCCAGATATTGGAACTATCAGACAGGGATTTTAATTATCAGTACTATGTTAAAAGATTTAGTGGAAAAGGTAGATAAATTGAATGAACAGATGAATGATGAATTTTGGCAGAAGGATGGAAACCATAAAGAGATTGAAAATACTTCCATTTGTCCAGAAAGTGGAAGGGTTCCACAACCAGAAGAAGGTAAATCATGATATCAGAGATGAAGCATTCTGTCAGGCTGATCAGTAGACTGAACACAGCTGAGGAAATAATCAGTTTGAAGATAGTTCAATATGAATTATTTAAATGTAGATAAAAGAGAGGGGAAGAACAGCATCTAAGATGGGATCCTATCAGATGGTGTAACAAGTAAAGTGGAGTCTCACAAGGAAAAGAGAACAGAATACGGTAATACCTTGCTTTGCAAGCATAATTTGTTCCAGAAACAAACTACTCATATTGCAAGACATTGCTTGTTTACCAAGTTAAAATGTATTAAGTTGGTGCAAAAGTAATTGCGGTTTTGGCATAATGGCCTAATAGAAATGTTTGCTTGACTTGCAGAACACTCTCAAACCAAGTTACTCACAATCCAAAGTTTTACTGTGAAATAAATATTTAACTAAGTAATGGCCAAAATTTTAAAATAAAAGAATGAATGAGATGATACTATAGGTGCAAGAAGAAGCTCAGACTCTCCAAGTAGGCTAAAAGCAGTAGTAGTCGTAAGCAGCAGCAGCAATGGCAGTAGTAGCAGTACTAATAGTATTAGCAGTAATAGGAAACAGCACATACACACATCATAGTTCAACTACTGAAAACCAAACATGAGAAAATCTTGAAGGCAGCCAGGAATTTTTAAAAAGACGCAGAGGAATAAAGATAAAAATTACAGCAGACTTTTTGCCAGAAATGATGCAAGAAAGAAGGCAATGGAACAATTCCTTTACCGTCTTAAAAGGGGCAGGGGGAGGATATACCCAAATTGTATATCCAGCAAAAATATCTTTCAGAGATGAAAGTGGAATAAAGACCTCTCCGAACAAGAACTGAGAAAAGTTGTCAACAGACCTGTGTTACAAGAAATGTTGAAGGAAGTTCTTCAGGCAGAAGTAGTGTGATGCCTGACAGAAACTTGGGAGATCGTAAAGAGCTGGCCAGAGTGGTTTAAAAACAAATGAAGTAAATATTCTTTTACTAGAAAATTCTGTTTTTCTTAGTTTAATCACTTTAAGAGATTAAACTGACTGTCTGAACAGGGGCCCACAGACTTTTTCTGTAAGGGGCTAGATACTAAATATTTTAGGCTTTGCGGGCCAGTCTCTGTCATAACTACCCAGTTCCGTCTGCCCGTGTATGTAGCATGAAATCAGTCATATAAATCAAACAACCGTGATGGTTCCAGTATTTATAAAAACAGGTGGCAGGTCTTCGTTTGCTGATCTCTAGCCTAAAGAAAAAATAGTTTTAATATAGAACATTAAAATGTATGATAAAAACAGCAAAGTTCAATAAAATTGAAACTGAACTATTATAAGATTCTTATATTACATATCAAGTCATAATATTATTTTCAGTAGACCACAGTAAGTTAAAGATGTATATTATAAACCTTAGGTAAACCACTAAAAAAACAGAAAAAGAGATATGATTAATGTCATGAGAATAATGGAAATACAATGGAATCTTAAAAACTACTCAATCTAAAAGAAGTAAGGAGGGGGCCGGCCGAGTGGCGCATTGGTTAAGCACTGGTTTTGGGATGCCAGCGGCCCCGGTTCGGATCCCACATGAGGGCCAGTGACACTGCCCTCTACAGCTAACAACAGCTCCACCTGGAGCTGGGCTGTGCGAGCCCCGGTGATGGTGTGGGCTGCAGCCCCTGCTGCAGTGGGCTGCCATAGGCTACAGTGAGTGGCTGGCAGCCAGCGTGAGCGGCTGGCAGCCAAGCATGAGCTGCCAATAGCCGCGGTGAGCGACATCCAGAGGCCAGCGACCGATCTGCCTCATCCGGGAAGAGCGCAATGACGATACCAACAGTGAAGCAACATCCTCCGCAACTAAACTGAGGAACAAAAAGACAGCAACTTGTCTGTTCCCCTTCCCCGATTCCCCAACGCTGTTCCCCTCCACCAATTCCCCAATAAAATCTTTAAAAAAAAAAAAAAAAAAAAAGACTGAAGAACAAAAAGACAGCAACTTCTCTGTTCCCCTTCCCTGATACCCCAATGCTGTTCCCCTCCCCCAATTCCCCCAATTAAATATATATATATAGCCAGCCAAGTGGCTCAATTGGTTAAGAGCTCGCTCAAGAATGTGAGCTGAGGGCCGGCCGAGTGGCGCAGTGGGTAAGCGCTGGCTTGGGACGCCAGCGGCCCTGGTTCGGATCCCACATATGAGGGCCAGTGACACTACCCAAAAAAAAAAAAAAAAAAAAAAAAAAAAAAAAAAGAAGTAAGGAGGGAGGATAAAAAAGGAACAAAGAATAAATGGGACAAAAAAAACTGGCCACATGGTATATATAAATGTATCCATATCAATAATTACATTAAATGTAAATGATTCTGGGCGGTAGAACAAGTCTCAGCACATTTAAAAGGTTTTAAAGTCATCCAAAATATATTCTTTGGCATCAGTGGCATTAAACTTAAAATCAATAACAGATACCTGGAAAATCCTCAAGTATTTGGGAGTGAAACCCCCTTCTAATTAACCCAGGTGTCAAAAAACAAGTCACAAAGGAAATTAGAGATTATTTTGAACTGAATTAAAATGAAAATACAATTTACCAAAATTTGTACAACGCAGATAAAGTAGTATTTTGAGGGAAGCTTTTAAAAACTGGATTAAAAAGAGCAAATTAAATCTAAAGCATTCAAAAAAAGGAAATGATAAAGAATAGAAACAAATGAAATGTAAAACAGAGTAAGTGAAAGCAAGAAGTAGTTCTTGAAAAAAAACAATTAAATTGGAATATGTTGAACCAGACTGAGAAAAACATAAATTACCAATATCAGGAATCTTGAAAGGGAAGAGGACATCATTAAAAATCTTATATAAGAGGATAAAAGGGAATATTAGAACAACAATATTAGGATATAAGGAATATTAGGAACAAATTCGAAACAAATTTCCAACAAATTTAAAGGGAAGAGGTGGTTTGTTTAGAGAGGTAAAGCATCAGTTTAAGACATGATGAATTTGGGTTATAATAGGAAACCAGATGAAAATGTTTAGAATCAGAGGCCAGTTCATGTCAGAAGGTCAGGAAAGATGTTGAGGCAGAAGATAAGTTTTAGTTTTGATAGATTTCAAGATTTTTAACCAAACGCTTCTCTTGCTATAAATTAAGGAGCTAAGTATTATTTTCTTTTCTTGTATGTAGAGAAGACTGTGTCCTCAGTTGTCATGTAGCAGTCTTTCACACTCCTGAAAACTGAAACTCCTTAACCTTCTCTACATAAGGGATTGTATATTGTCTAGTCTTATTTCTGTGCCTTCAGAGGAATGTCTCATTCATCTAAAGTTTGTCCATGAATATCCTGTCAAAGATCTCCATAGATACCATCACTATGATCTTTTGATACATTTTTTGCAATGTGTTTTTTTCTTCATGGTCCGAAAATTCTTTTTTGTTTCTGCCTGAAACCACCACTGTTTTCTGTGAACTCACACCTCAGTGTCTTATTTTATCTACTTACAGATAGCATTTATTCCCTGGTTTTTTCCTTCTTACCAATTCCAATATAAATTATTTCTGATAGAACCTGTTATATCCTGCTGATTTTTTAAAATCTTTTTTATCTCAGTCCAGTGCACATCACTTAAAAAATATGACGGCCTAAAAGAAGATGGGGAAAAAGCTTATATTACAAAAATAGCACTTCATTGTTGAATGTATGAAAAAGTGAAATCACAAGTCAGTGTGGATTGAAAGGATCATACATTATTGCATGGTACATGAAGAATTAGTTGGTAACTTGGAAAGCATTTAATTATATATTTACCTTATATCAAAATAAAATAGAGTTAACATTTAAATTGTATCCATAAAAAGGTTGAAAGATGATAAAAGAGTCTCTCCATGTGCTTTTACACATAAAACAAATAAAGGAATACAGATGAAAATGTTGGTATTTTAAGGTATAAAGATTTAAATCTTCTGTATGTAAACTATGAGTAATACCATAGCTAAATTAAAGAGGAGACAAGCTAGGGAAGAATATCTCAAGAATTACAGAAATTTAATTTTCTGAATATAATAAGAATGCACACAAATAAATATAATAAATAACTACCCATAAACATACAATTCACAATAGAGCAAAGATAAAAATAGTTTCTAAATGTGACAAATGTTCTATTTCACAAAGATATAAAATCAAATTGATGATGTGTGATTTTTGCCTAATAATAAAGATTTTATATCTTTTATTGAATATTACCTTACAGTGGCTGGTTAGGGTGTG
Source organism: Aselliscus stoliczkanus (assembly GCA_033961575.1). Classification (NCBI taxonomy): domain Eukaryota; kingdom Metazoa; phylum Chordata; class Mammalia; order Chiroptera; family Hipposideridae; genus Aselliscus; species Aselliscus stoliczkanus. Next base: position 59,753,522 of record CM066732.1, on the reverse strand, counting down.
ATTAGGTTTGTGTCTTTCACTCTTGTGAAAATGTAAATTGTTACATCGTTTACTAAATTCATTCTGACAGTTATATCTTAAGGAAAATCCTCAAGGATGTTTTTTCTAAGGAAGGAATCAGAAATTTGGACAGGGCCGGCCGAGTGGCGTATTGGTTAAGCGCTGGTTTTGGGATGCCAGTGGCCCCGGTTCGGATCCCACATGAGGGCCAGTGACACTGCCCTCTACAGCTAACAACAGCTCCACCTGGAGCTGGACTGTGCGAGCCCCTGTGATGGTGTGGGCTGCAGCCCCTGCTGCAGTGGGCTGCCATAGGCTGCAGTGAGTGGCCCGCAGCCAGCGTGAGCGGCTGACAGCCAAGCGTGAGCTGCCAATAGCCGCGGTGAGCGACATCCAGAGGCCAGCGACCGATCTGCCTCATCCAGGAAGAGCGCAATGAGGATACCAACAGTGAAGCAACATCCTCCGCAACTAAACTGAAGAACAAAAAGACAGCAACTTGTCTGTTCCCATTCCCCGATTCCCCAACGATGTTCCCCTCCGCCAATTCCCCAATAAAATCTTTAAAAAAAAAAAAAAAAGAAATTTGGACAAAGACTATTAATAGCATTAGTAATTAAAAAACAAAGAGATAGGGATAAAGAGAGAAAGAATAGGAAATGACTTACATGTCACAAAAGAGAGGAAGGACTTAAAATAATTATAGTACAGCCTTGTAATGTAAAAGTTATTTGGCCATTAAAAACCATGTCTTTGAACACTCTTTAATGATGTCAGGAAAATCTCAGGATGTAATGTCAAGTAGAAAAGTAAAATACAAAACTATATATACCAAAAAATCTGAATTTGGTTTTTAAAACTGTACATATGCATTCAGGCTGTCCCACACCAAAATGTAAACGGTGGTTATCTTTGGGTAACCAAAGTGATATTTTCTCAATTTTCTAAAATAACCACATATTACCTTTATAATCCATAAAAGTTTTTTCTTTTTTAAACTAAATACTAAAGCTACCTTTCAGTCAGTGCTAAATTTAGAAAAGACCGCAAACACATAATTTTGAGAACTTTCTGCCTGAAACATCGTAGACAGAAGTTAAGCACTACAAACAGTTCCCTTCACAAAAGAGCTGGGGTCCTGTTGGGAAGTAAATGGAGCACATCCAGGTCTCACTGAGTCTCCCGATTGGGCTGGGCAATGACTGGGCTTGGGAACCCGCCCACCCGAGCCTGTCCTGTTGCATTGTGAATCTCCAAGTGTAAAATGGACTGTGTATGTGTAGCACTTCCCCAATCTGTTGGACCATGGAGCTTTTTTTTTTTTAAAGTAGACCCAATAATATCTTAAAGGGTGCAATTTGGGAAACATTGATGCAGGGACATTCAAAGAAAGATGGGCAAGATTAAGGTTGGCAAACAGTGGGCCACAGGCCAAATCAAGCAACCTTCTGTTTTTATAAATAAAGGTTTATTGGAACACCGTGGCACACATTTGTTTACAGACTGTCCAGTTCATAGTTGTTTCCACACTACAGTGACAGAGGGAGTAGTTTAGACAGAGACCAGATGACCCACAAAGCCTAAAATATTTACTCTTCGCCCTTCACAGTGAGTTTGCCGAACACTGAACTATATGATGCGTATCTTTCAGCCCTGATAGTTTGTGATTCTAAGTTATTTGTGGTCAATAGAAGTCTGTTTCACTGAAAACTTTTTATTTATTTATTTATTTATTTATTTATTTATTTATTTATTTTTAACAGTCAAACATCAAATAATGAAGTCAGGATCTTTATTACAAAAATCATAACATGTCCTGATTCTCAACATAATATTCCCATCAATGACTTTTTTTTTAATTTTTAATTAGTTTCAGGTGTACAACACAGTGCAACAGTTATACATTTTACCCCCCAATTCGCCAACCCACTCCCCCCCTATATCATATATATCTATTACTCTAACTCTCTTCCACAGTATAATCCACATCCTGTGACTATCTATATATATATTCAATTACAGTAGGTATACAACCTCCGCTTTAGTTACACAGTGCAGTGATCAAACCTCTACTCCATCCATGAAATGGTCTCCCTAAGAAGATATCTGAGCCATGCTGCCATCTGTTGGCAGCTCAACGGCAGCTCAGCTCGGGCCAGGAATTCGAACCGGCGACCCTGTGGCTCAGAGCTCACACTCTTGAGCTCTTAACCAACGGAACCACTCGGCTAGCCCAAAACTTTTTAAATGACAAAAAGTGGGAGTAGGTGGGAAAAGGCTGGAGGACAGGAGGGTGAAGAATAGAAGGATGAGAGAAGTCATACTTAGTGTAAGTAGCTATGCACTGGTGACCGACTTCAAGAAGGAGCTATTGGCGGGAGAACCACAAACTACAGAGCCTGCTGGTGCGCTGTTACAGCCGACGCCGGAGAGACACGTAAGCACTGGAAACACGGCAGTACATTATTGGAAGTGGAAAGCTCTGTTGCCATGGTGCATATCTTCTTGTACCTTGTTTAAAAATAATGTCAAAAGTGTCTGAGCATCCTTGACACCAAGTCTCATTTTTGTAGAGGGAATTTTCTGATGGCCACCATATGTGGGTATGTACTCGCGTGCTGGCCATCAGCCTGCTGGCCAGTGTGTGGCTGCGAGGAGGCACTTTGTAGTACACACAGTGAGCCTGGGAGGTCATTGAACAGCATGGTTTTTAAGTTAATTACCACCTTTGAACATTAAATGAAATTTTATAATTGTAGTTAAAATATATAAAACATTTGTGCAGCAACACTAGAAAACAATATTTCTAATCAAATGGGGAAGTAGAATTTGAGAATAAGTATGTTTCAAACATTTCCCCCCCAGTTTTATTGAGATGTAATTAATACTATGTCAGATTAAGGTAACAATATAATGATTTGATATATATATCAAAATGTTTACCACAATAAGGTTAGATACCATATCTTTTACCCATAATCACCATTTTGTTGTTGTTATGGTGAGAACATTAAAATTCTACTCTCATAGCAACTTTCAAGTATACAATACAGAACTGCTAACTGCAGTCACCAGGCTGTACATTAGATCCCCAGAACTTACTCCTTTTATAACTGGAAGTTTGTACCCTTTGACCTACATCTTCACATCCCCCGCCCAGCAACCATCATCTATTACACTGTGTTTCTGATTCCATGTCAAAAGTACTTTCTTAAAACATTTGGAATGCATGTTTTAATATTTAATTTTACTTCTATGCATTTTTAGGAACAGCAACTTGATTTCAGATGATCTTCTGGCTTTAAAAATATATAACTGAACATAATAATATTTTTGTTTGCTGCTAGATCAAATTAATATTACCTGTCATTTTAAGCCAAAATACTTTCTGTGTCTTATAATCTTCTATTGAATGATGTTTTAAAAAGTATTGGCATATTATTACCAGTGGGTTAAGAGTTGTAATATTAGGTAAAATGTGTTTTTGTCTATTAACTTTTCATTAGCCTTTCTTCTTGTCAGTTTGAATTTAAAAATAGATTCCAAAATTACCATCTATGACTGAAATGTAAAAACACGAAAATACAATTTTGCTCCATACATCTGTTCATATCAAGTCTGTTCACTGGCAGTTTTTCATTTCCAGTAAGGAAAGACAGGTTGGTGAAAAGGGAGTAATATGAACTTGTTTTTAGTAAAGGAAATAAATTCCAACTTGACCGACTCACTAAATGACTTCTAGGATATTATGGCCATGGTAGATAAGGATGCATATTGAGCTTCCCCTTTTTTTTTTTTTTTGACAGAAATTTAGTAAAAATTTCCATATAGTATCTGAGGTAAATACTGAATAATAAAAGTTTTGGAATAAGTGACTAATGACCTGGCATGATTAACAGTTGGCTAGATGGCAGGAAATTATTAGTCATTAGTGGAATATTTTAAATCTGAAGCACTAGATATAGGATTGTTGGTGTTGATTTGAATCAAAGGGTAAATTCTAATAATTTATTTTGCTTTTTTGTAGCAGTAATTATAACTTTAAGAGAAGTTTTTAATTCAAGACAACTGATGAAATTTGACCCTTAATTCCATGTCTAGGAACTCTCTAATATTGCAAGTACATCTAATGTCAGTGCCTGGTTCTAGTTTTTGACTATCCTTACTTAGCTTGTTGAGTGATTGGATCAAGTACTGAGACTGTGATTTTTATTTTCTGCAAAATGAAGGAATTAAATGATCTCTTTGGTCCCTTTTTATTCAAATACTGTATTAAATGCAGTTGTTTCAGAAATATGTGCATTATATGTAAGATTCATTTCAGAGCACATTTTTCTGACTAGGTATTGAAATAAATAGATGTATTATTTGCTGAAAGATTGAGATGTTACCAGTTAATAATTTTGTTTCCTGCCACAATGTATGTAATGAAATAGACCTGTGTTAAAAATCTGAAGTATTGGGTTCATGTCCCACCCCCACTATAGAAGAGGTATAACAGTTAACCTCTCCGAGTATAAATTTTCTTATCTGTAAGCATAAACTATAATCTTTGTACAGCACACTGCTAAGGGCCAATAAAATCATATGTTAAGCATTCTGCAAGTACTCTAACTTTAAGGAAATAGTTATTTGAAAGAATGTACAAAGGCAAAGCTACTGAATAGAAATTCAGTAGTCAGCATTAAACTAAATTAAAATGAAGATAAAAGGTTAAACTCATGAAGCAAGGTTTGAGGAGTTTTTAAGTAGACAACAAAAATCCATTTAAAATTTAGCAAAACAAGAAAAAACCTTACGTGGCCAGATTGCAAGGCATGTGAAATGGTCTGGTTAAAGCTAAACTTGCACCAAAATGGTTTTAAATAAACATAACACATGTTCATTGTCAAAAATAGGAGTGTGTAATGGACAAATGAAAGTAAATGTACCTTTTAATCCTTCCCCTAATCTCAAGGTCTAAAGATAGCCCTTGTTAATAAGTCCTGTCTGTGTATATTCATTCAGTAAATATTTGTTGAGCAGAGTTGTATATAAAATTCTGTACTCATTGTGGGCCGGCTGAGTGGCATGGTGGTTAAGCGCTGGCTTGGGAAGCCAGCAGCCCCGGTTCGGTCCCACATGTGAGGGCCAATGACACTGCCCTCAAAAATAAATAAATAAATAAATTCTGCATTCATTGTAGGATGATGTAGCCAACAAGCAAATATGGTTCTCTACCTTTATAGTGCTTATGTTCTGTTAGCAGAGACAGACATGAAGCAAGTAAATACACAAAATAATTCTAGCTCTTAAGGCTACTTAAAGGAAATAAAAAGAATGCTCTGGGACTGGCCGAGTGGTGCGGTGGTTGGGAGCTGGCTTGGGAGGCCAGCGGCCCCAGTTCAGATCCCACAAATAAGGGTCAGTGACACTGCCCTCTTAAAAAAAAAAAAGAAAAGAAAAACAAGAATGCTCTGATAAAGAATTTTTGAGAGTATATTAGCAGCTACTTTAAATACAGACAGAGAAGGCCTTTCTGGTGGGAGGCAGAGGTTGAGGCCAGAGCATTAGATGTAGCCTCTGTGTTTTATGCTGACATATACACACATTCATATATACACATTTTATTTGTAGGGGTGAAATCATTTTCCTGTGACTACTAAACATTACTTTGTGGACATGTCTGTTCTTAATAGGTTTGCCTTTTTTTTTTTTTTTTTGAGGGCAGTGTCACTGGCCCTCATATGTGGGACCCGAACCGGGGCCGCTGGCATCCGAAGCCTGCGCTTAACCATCGCGCCACTCGGCCGGCCCAGGTTTGCCTTTTTTTAATTGCTCATCAGGCTAGAATATGAAAAGACTTGTGACTTGTGTTTTTGAGTTCTTTTTTTTAAGATTTTGGGGAATTGGGGAAGGGGAACATTGTGTTTTTCCAGGACCCATCACTTCAAGTCAAGTTGTTGTCCTTCGATCTTAGTTGTGGAGAGCACAGCTCAGCACCACTTTCAATCTAGTTGCCAGGAGGCGCAGCCCACCATACATACGGGAGTCAGACCAGCAACCTTGTTAAGAGCACATTCTCTCACCACCTGAGCCATCTGGCCGCACACCATCAGCTCAGCAGCAGCTCAGCTCAAGGTGCTGAGTTCAGTCTTAGTTGCGGGTGGGCGTAGCCCACAATGGAACAGGCAGTCTTGTAGTTATACCAGCTGAGCCATCCTGCCATCTGTTGGCAGCTCAGCTCAGGCACAGCTCACTGGCCCATGTGGAAATCAAACCGGCAGCCCTTTACTCAGAGCTCACTATTAACCACTGAGCCACCCGGCCGGCCCCTGTTTTTACTTTCATGATGGCAGTGTTAATTTTTTGAAATAATTTAATAATTTAGAATTCATATACCCTCTTATCATATATCCCTTTATGTAATAATTTAGTTTACAGGTATAGCTATAAGTATTTAAAGATATTTATGTTAAACCAGCATAAATCTGGAAATAAAACAATCAGTACAACCAATAAGGGGCTTGATTAAATGTATGAATACAATGAAATACTAGTTAGCCATTAAAAAAATAAGGTAGATTTTGTAAGGTAAATAAGGTATTGTAGATATGGAAAAATATATAAGTCATAATAAAGCAAATTGCAGAAAGCTTGTGTAGTCTGATTTCATTTATGGAAAAGGTGAGAAAAAAAGATCTAGATGTCTATAGGCTTGTCTGTGTGTGTAAGAAAGTTTTCTAAATCTACACAACAGTCTGTTAATTGTGCTGATAGTTGAGGCATGGGATTGGAAAGTCTGAACATAGGGAGAGGACAAACAATGTGTTCTAATTTTTGAAAAGCCAAATAAAAAAATCTGTTGGAAATTAAATTTGGAATATTGCCATCAAGCCTATACATAGTGTTTTTTACTTTGTTCAGTACAATTTAAAGCTGTTTTGAGCTCTTATTTCTTGAAACAAATGCCATGGAGAAAAACATAGATTGTTAAGAATATTTGGCAACTATCTCCAAATGTTGGCTAGTATAGCATTTTTTTTCCTGGAAAGTGAGTCATGTTATATATATGTGAAGGTGGTTAGGTATAATTTATTAAAATATTAAAAGCAAATTTGTTTTGTTAAACCAACAAGTATTTTATTGAATACACGTAGTTTGTGAATGGAGATTTGTAGGTACCTGGTAGAGACCCTACTATGTAGGCCATCAGGAGAGAGAATGTAAAATCAGAGAGAAGTCGAGTTAGAGTGGACCTTAGAGAGCTGAGTATCGTGACTAGCTGAGCTGGAGACTCAGTTAAATGACTTGCTTTTTATTACTAGCATCAAAGTTATGACTGATACCTAGGTTTTCAGTTTCAAAATTCACTGTACCACTTATAGCGATTTTAATATTTTCAAGACAAAGGTAATTTACATTTTCTTAATTTCAAGTTCAGGCTTTTCAGTCTACTGTAGTCACCCTTATTCACAAGGTTGGCCAAGTGTATCATTTTGTAAGAACGACCATCTAGTGTACCTGAGACAGTCCTACTTTGTATGTTGGCCCAACATAATTACAAAAAGAGCCCTTTTGTACTCTCAAAGATATCTGGATGTGAAAATCAGTGTATTCCATGGTGACTCCAGGTATTGATAATTTATTGAATTCAAAAGATTCTAAACTACTGGGGCAGAGGTTTGGGATTATGAACCGAAGAATTGCTATGCAAGGTGTGTTGAATACTGTAATTCTCAGTGGGAGGAAGTGGTGTGTGCTAGGTTTGACAGACAGGAAGGCTTCTTGAATAAGGCATTTGAATAGAGTAGGGGTATAAATTGATCTGGTTACACAAAGAAGAAAAACAAGGACATTTCACTTGTGTAAGTAAAAAGGCTCAAAGTGCATTTAGAGAATAGTAAGCAGCTCAGTTTACCAGTGTTCAGAAAAGTATGTCTACAAAAATCTACATTCTGGAAAGGGTGCGTGGACCAGATTATTTAATACCTACTCAAAAGGTTGCTGTTTGTTCAGTAGTGGGAAGACCCTTACAGTTTTCAGATACAGGAAGAAACAAGTGGCACATTTGGAGGATTGGTGGATGGGAGGTGTGTTAAGTGGGTTCAGAGAAGAGAATATGGAATCTGATACCGATTAGGGGAATTTTGTACCAAATTAGATGTGATGTTTAAGACCCTCAACTAGGTGTTGACAGTGGAAAGAGAAGCTCTTTTATCTGTCAATGGCTCATACATGGTAAATATTTATTGAATGTCAGATCGATGTGCCTGCAAAGAAAGATAGGACAAGATTTGTGATTTTTTTTTTTTTAGATATTTAAGATAAGGAAAAGACTGAAGTTTTACACTAAGTGCAAGTAGAGGAATTCTTTCTGTAAATCTAAGGTAATAATCCTAGTCTATTTGGTTTACAAAGTTAGTCCCCTTTACTGTTGAGTTGGGCTATAATGACTTCTCTGGTTATAAAAGCTTTGGAGAGGTAGAAATATAATTAAAATATGATTAGTTTATTTTAATGTTTAACATTTCATATTTTCCCAAAGTCACGAATCTTAAGAACTTGGGAGATCCAGGTAATAACTTAATATCTCAGTTATAATTTTTGTTGTTTAGCAGTTAAATAGAAGTTCTGCAAATTATATTTCTGGGCACAAAGATGGATTTAGAGATTATCAGAAAGCAAGTCTGAATTTGAATTTGATGCCATTATTTTGTTATGAAGAAAGAATCCATTATACAGTGCTAAAAAACCAGAAGGAAGATAGTGCATTGGAATATCTTTAAATTGGTAGCTGTATTTAAAAGATGCTAAATTATACAATAATGTCCTAGTTGGCAGAATATCATCTGGGTCTGAAAGATGTCACTGACATCCTGGCTGCTTATAGACTTGATTTCATAGTTTCAGTGCTGGAGCAGTGTGTCTTCCATTTTAGGTTATAATGTTTGGGGCGCTGAGAATATATCCCAATGTATGCTTAACTAATCACCTGCAAAAATATATAGTATAATTTTAATTATATGCATTTTGAGGAATATTTTTCTATAGTATTAGCATTTTAAATGCCACTACCTCCTAACTGCTATATTTTGTTCTAATATTTTCGCTGTCTTATTAACATCAGCCTTTACTGTCAGGGTTGTTCTCTGAGTTCTGCCTTGCACAGGGTCCCCTGAGCATCGTAGACTCAAATGATAAAAAGAATGTGAGAGACTTGTTAGCTGGACTCGTTTGGTGACGGTTTTCTCTTAAATTTTAGAGTTTCTCTTCAGTTTACACTCCTTTACAAATTTGAGGAATTGTGGTTGCTTGTAAAGTAATTTTGTTAAGATTTGGGTTAGGTATTATTTGAATTCTATTACTTTTTTATGCAGTCCGAGGAAATAAAATCTGCTAGAATTTGGACTTCCAAATCTGAATCTTAAAAAATGCTAATGCAGTTTTCTCTTGACTATGTTTTGGGAAATTGGTTATGATTAGAGCTAATGTAAATCATTCAGTACATTGGAACAAAGTCAGTTTTCCCTTTGTATTGGTCTAAATGAGTAATGAGCAGAAATACCCTGACACATTTTGTCTTTCCTCTGGGTGGCTGGAATCTTACTGAGGAGACATCATTTTGATTTAGGATGAAAGGACAGAAAACTCTGTTTTCTGGGCTCACTGCTGTGGTAGGTGCGTCATTAGCATCTGGCACACCTTTTTTAATGAGTGCTTTGATGTCAGGAAAATGTCAGATGACTTCCGTAAAAGTGAAACAGCTCTCCTGCACACTGAACGGGGAGGAGTATTTTGTGTTCATTTCATTTTATAACTTCCTTCGATTGTTTGTGTAAGTCATTTGTTTAATCCGGCAGTTCACTGCCAAGGCTGCTTATCAGAACACACACCTACTAAGCCTCTCCAATAGAGTGCATTCCTCTGTTATCACATTCGCTCTGCCCAGGCCTTGGGGACTTTGCTCCTTGGGTGGGGCCCCAGAGTCTGTGGGATCATTCACGCGCAGCCCTTGTCTCCTCGCTTTGACATTGTTTGATTGCTCAGAACGCATAGCATTGGCAAACTACTTTTGTCAGTTTATGTTCACATTGCATTGTGTCCCTAACCAGTCTCCTACCAGGTATTTGGAGAGCTTTGAGTTATTCATTTTGGAGTATGTTACTCTCTCACAACCAGAAGACTAAATTCATGAACACCAACTTTCATTGGGCCTCAGAACTCCCTCTCCCTTCCCTGTATAAGCGATTATTTTAAACCTTCATGCTCTTCAAACCTTCGATTCCCTTACTGTCGGCAGATGATCACATTCCTCAATTCATTGGAATTTGAGATTCTTTTTGTGATATATAATGCATGGTCAGTTTTTTGGTGACAGTTCTATGGGTGTTATATTTGCTGGATATTACTGTTTGTAAATATTAGATCAAACTTGTTAATTGTGTTCGTAAAATTCTTCAGAGCCTAAACTGTCAAGGTCATAAAAAACAAGAAAAGTCTGAGAAACTTCACAGCCAAGGGGAGACTAATGAGCTGTGATGACTGAATGTCATGTGTATTCTGGATAGGACCATGGAACAGAAAAAGGACATTAAATCTAAAACTAAGGAAATCTGAATAAAGCATGGACTTTAGTTAATAAAAACACATGTCAGTGTTATCTAACTGTGACAAATATATCATGCTAGCATAAGCTGTTGACAATGGGGAAATGGTATGGGATATGCAGGAACTCTACTATCTTCATAACTTTTCTATCAACCTAAAACTATCCTAAAATAAAAAATTTATTAAATATATAGGCAGAAGGGCCGGCCGAGTGGCACGGTGGTTAAGTGCTGGCCTTGGAAGCCAGCGGCCCCGGTTCGGTCCCACATATGAGGGCCAGTGACACTGTCCTCAATAAATAAATAAATAAATAAATAGGCAGAAAAGCTGGACTCAAAGATAAAATTTATGGACTAGAAAGTAACTCTAGGGATTCTGCCAGAACAAAACACTCAAGGACAAGAAGTAGCAGGTAAAGAAAACGTCTAAAATGAGGTAACAGTATAAGGAGCACGAGCTGTAAATGGTCAAATACCTAACACTGTAACATAGAATGACTTAGGAAATGTTCTCTCTGTTGCTGCTTTCTTGAAGAGATTGTGGAGAATTAGTATGTTTTATCCCTAAGTGTTTGGTAGAATTCACCAGTGGAACCCTCTGGGCCTGGTCTTTGTTTATAGAAGGTTTTTTAGTTATTGACTCTTGTTTAATGGACGTAGAGCTTATTAAGGTTATCTCATTCTCCTTGTGTGAGTTTTCATAGTTTGTTTTTCAAAGAATTAGTCTGTTTCATCTAACTTTTCAACTATGTGGGCACAGAGTTGTTTGTAGTATTTCTTATTATCTCTTTAATGTCTATAAGATCAGTGGTAATGGACCCTCTTCCATATCTGAGATCAGTAATTTGTGGCTTCTTTTTTTTTCTTGACACTTGATAGAGGTTTATCAGTTTATTGATATTTTCAAACAACTAGTTTTTAGTTGTATTTTATCTGTTTACCCGTTTTAATTTTCACTGGTTGTTGCACTAATTTTTATTAGTTCCTTTTTTCTGCTTGTTTGAAACTTAATTTGCTCTTCTTTCTCTAGTTTTGTTTTTTTTTTTTTTTAAAGATTTCATTGGGGAATTTGTTGAGAGGAATAGCATTGGGGAATCGGGGAAGGGTAACAGACAAGTTGCTGTCTTTTTGTTCTTCAGTCTAGTTGCGGAGGACGTTGCTTCACTGGCCCATGTTGGTATCGTCATTGCGTTCTTCCTGGATGAGGCAGATTGATCACCGGCCTCTGGATGGTCACTCACTGCGGCTATTGGTAGCTCACGCTGGCTGCCAGCCGCTCACGCTGGCTGCCGGCCACTCACTGTAGCCTATGGTAGCCCACTGCAGCAGGGGCTGCAGCCTACACCATCGCCGAGACTTGCACAGCCCAGCTCCAGGTGGAGCTGTTGTTAGCTGTAGAGGGCAGTGTCACTGGCCCTGATATGTGGAATCCGAACCGGGGACACTGGCATGCCAAAACCAGCTCTTAACCAATGCGCCACTGGGCCGGCCCTTCCTTCTCTAGTTTCTTAAAATGGAAACTTAGGTTATCGATTTTATATTACCCCCCCAATATAGCATTAATTCTATAAATTTTCCTCTAAACACTGCCTACAAGTTTTGATTAGTTGTGTTTTCATTTTCATTCCATTGAGAGTATTTTCTAATTTTCTGTGTGACTTTCTCTTGGACCCATGGATTATTTAGATGTGTATTTATTTCCAAATATTTGGGGGTTTTCCATCTACATTCCTGTTTCTTATTTCTCATTTAACTCCATTGTGGTCAGAACATACTTTATATGATTTTTATTCTCGTGTTTCATGGCCCAGATGTTTCTCTTGGTGAATTGTCCATGTAAGTTTAGGAACAATGTGCTTCTGCTATTGTTAGTTGGAATTTTTTTTTTTTTTGAGGGCAGTGTCACTGGCCCTCATATGTGGGACCCGAACCGGGGCCACTGGCTTCCAAGGCCAGCACTTAAGCACCGTGCCACTCGGCTGGCCCAATTGGAATATTTTATAAATGTCAGTTAGATCAAGGTGATTGATAATGCTGTTCAGGGCATCTATTTCCTTACCAATTTTCTTCCTACTTGACCTGTGATTTGCTGACAGAAGGGTGTTTAAATTCTCCAGTTATAATAGTGAATTTACCTATTTCTCCTTGCCGTTCTATCAATTTTTGCCTCATGTATTTTGTCACTCTTTTGTTGGGTCCATAATTGTTTAGAATTTTTATGTGGTCCCTTGATAACTGACAACTTTATTATTATCATCCCTGATAATCTTCTTTGTTGTGAAGTCTACTTTGTCTAAAATTAATGTAGTTAGCTCTTCCAACTTTCTTTTGATTAGTGTTAGCATTGTATATTATTCTCCATCCCTTTTTTTTCACTGAATTCATTGAAACTTAGTCATGTGATTTTTCTAATTAAAATATATTTAAACTAACATATGAAGATCTTCAAAAACATCGTTTATGTAAAAAGAGATCTTCCCACTTGAAATGTCCGCATCTTTGTTCTAATCTGTTATAAAAAGATGTTTCTAACTCAACTGAGCCTCCTTGGACACGGCAGAACATGTATTCTGCTTCCTGTTCACTGCGCCTGTCTTCCTGGAATATTCTCATGCCCATAGTTTCATGTTCCAGCTACCCTTGTCCTCCTTCCTCTTCTCTATCTTGTTATTTTCTGCTGCCAGTATTTTCTCCCGGTTTTTTTTATTGTGTTAAAATACACGTAGCATTTACTATCTTAATCATTTTTAAGTGCATTTCTTATTGGCATTAAGTACGTTCATATTGTGCAGCCATCACCAGCATCCATCTCCAGAATTTTTTCATCTTGCAAAACTGAAACTCTATACACATTAAACAATAACCCCACATTTTCCCTCCCCACAGCCCCTGGCAACCCCATTTTACTTTCTGTCTCTATGACGACTCGGTACCTCATATATCTGTCTTTTTATGACTGGCTTATTTTACTTAGCAGTGTCCTCAAGATTCATCCACGTTGCACACTGTCAGCACTTCTCCCCTTTTAAGGCTGAATAACATTCCATTGTATGTATAGACCACATTTTGCTTACTCATTCATCCATTGCCAGGTGCCTGTGTTGCTTCCACATTTTAGTTATTGTAAATAATACTGCTCTGAACATGGATGTACAAATATCTCTGACACTTGCTTTCAGCTCTTTTGGGTATACACCCAGAAGTGGAATTGCTGGATCATGTGAATTCTATTTTTTATTTTTTTATTTTTGAGCAATGCCACTGTTTCCCATAGTATTTTTGGATATTTCATATGATTCTATTTCATCTCCTCTCTTGGAGTGTTAATTATATTTCTTTTAAAGATATTTTAGTGGTTCCCCTAGATTTTACACTATCTGTTTTTTGTTATTGTTTTTGTTTTTTGAGGGCAGTGTCACTGTCCCTCATATGTGGGACTGAACCGGGACTGCTGGCTTCCCAAGCCAGCGCTTAACCACTGTGCCACTCGGCCGGCCCTTTAACTAATGTTAAGTCCATCTTTTTTTAATCAGTTGCTTCTATTATGTGACTGTGAAGTATCAACTCTACTGAATCCAATAAAGAACCAATAATTACTTTTATAATATTAAGATAAAGTCATTTGTAAAGAAAGTATCAGTTGAGACTTCCTTGAATTTATGAGTAATCCATTATAAACAAATGCCAATCTTAAAAACACAATTCCAGGATAAGTGCAGTTACACTGAGTACAGATAAAAAAGTACAAGGAGCTCATTGACTATGCTATGCCAAATGGATGAAAAGTAAAACTGATTTTGTACTGTAGGTCCATATAAATACATAAATGTCTGTTTTTTTCCTGTGTGTATGCTTAGATTACTTGTACAAATAAAACTCAATTCCATTCACTTCAATAGGATGAAGTCTTTAGAAAAAGATTGAAAAGATTTGTAATCAACTCCCAACTTTTATGCTTATTTTTTTCTACTTCTGTCAATTTCCTGACATACTTAACATAAGCAGGAAAATATTTCCAGTAAATTGAGCAGTTGAAGATGCAAGAAAAAACTCAAGTAGAGATGCTATGTCTTGAGGAGCTCTGGCAAGTTACATATACCCCATGTTGCTTACTGTTTTTCATCTTTGTGTCAAATCCCCATGCAAGTTTCTTCTTTTTTTCAAGCAATCTGTGAATTTTCAGCTTCCTTTTTGGCTTTTACAAAGTTGTGACAGGCAATTCTCCGGCATTTTTTTTGCATCAAGCTCTTGGGCAACTAGCTGGTTGCACTTCCTCAGCCTTCTCAATAGTCAACTCTTCCACAGCCCATGCTATGCCCTTTTCAAGGTCCGACGTCAGATGTTTTTTTCTTTTTAATGGGGTCCTAACCTGTCATTGACTCCAAAATACTGATTAAGTTCCTTCTGATAGGGTAGGTAGAAAGGTAGAATGAGCGGGAGAAGGAGGGGACCAGGCCTGGTCAGGAGGCGTCTGCAACTGCCCTGACTTAAGTTACAGACGCCCTGCTCGCAGGGGATCATAAACGGAGGTGGGCACAAAACAACCACCTCAGCAGGACAGCAGGCTCACACATGCCCTAAGGCAAGAAGGAGGAAAAAGGCCAGGGAGGGACGGGAAAACATCCCAATTATCAGAATGTCCACCTTGCTTCTCCGGGCCATGGTCCATGAGCTCAGACAACCCTGGGTGCAAGAAGGGGGAGGGCGAGGCACCCAGGGGGGAGAAGGAGGTCCTGGAGAGGTGGGAGGAGACAGTTCTACCCATGAGATTAAAAACTGCAGTGTAGGGTGAGGCTGTTTCCCTCTCTTGGGTCAGCCCGCTCCATAATCCTTGGAGGGTACCTGCTTTGCTAATAAACTTTGTACCGTCCATGCTTCACAAACTCTGTCTCTTGGCCTGACTGATTCTTTCCCTCGAGAAGACGAGAACGGAGGAGAACCCCACGCCTGGTAACACTGCCCCTGGGCTTCACTTGAGCACTGTTGACTATGAGAGTCAATGCTTCAATTTACTTTTCTGGAGCATTTTCTTTTGAATCTTGAAGTTGAGGTTTTCTGTTCAGAGTGCTTTTTATGGAATGGTTGACATTTCTTCCACGTATGGAAGGGGATTCCAGAAGGCCACTCTCCACGTGCATTTACATCAGCCTCTGCTTCAGTTTTTGGTCCATATGTAGGGAAGTCCGAGATCTCTGTAATGGTCCCGTCTTTTTTATCTTCCTGTAAGTTAAGTCCAGAGTTCTCTGATGTGTCTTCATCTTCAGAATTCACCTTAACATAGCTTTCATGTAGGCCAGGAGGTAGCAGCCCACTCCACATCTTTTCTGGAGGTTCAAGACTGCGAGAGGGTGGCTTTGGAAAGGTACACCTCTCCTGCGTGGCTGCACAACCCGGAGCTCTGCAGGCCTTCGGTGACAGCGTTACGTGCTCTGATCTCCAGACGGAGGTGGCCGGTTCGCCGCACAGCACTACACACGCGGAAGCTTCTGGGGCGGGATGTCTAGCCTGCTGACGCCCCTTAACTGCAGCTCTCTCATGGGCTACAGGAGCCTGTTTCCCTGATCAGAAGCTTCCTCAACCCTCTCACTTTGGCCAGGGTGGGATGGAGAACACCTCTCCCAGCAACAGGCTGGAGAAGATGCTGCAAGGCCCCTTGCAAGCCGAGTGGAGGCCAGCCCTACCGATGCTCTGCTGGGCTCTGCCGGGGGCTTTGCTGGGCCACGCCGGGCGCTCGGTCAAAAGGCTGTCGCCCACCCTGGTGACCTTCCTCCCTGCACCCAGAACTGGGCTGGGAGCCAGCCAAGCAGTCAGCCCTCTGGACTGGTTAGGAGCCCATGCCCAGCAGCCATCTTAGGACCTCTCAGTCCATCTTTAAATAACGTGACGACTGCTTCACTTGTAGTTGCAGATATTATATAACAGTGTATTCTCAGTTCCTTCTTCCCAACCCTTGTGTTTTAGTCATTCATTTAACTTACCCATATTATTGCTTTAAACAAATAGTTACCCTTCAGATCAATTAATAAGAAAGATAAAAGATTTTTATCTTACCTTCATTTATTCCTTCTCTAATGCTTTTTTATGTAGGGCCAAGTTTAACTTTCATTTTCTTCTGCTTGAAGAACGTCTTTTTTTTTTTTTTTTTTTTTTTTTTTTTTATATTTTTTATTGGGGAATTGGCGGAGGGGAACAGCGTTGGGAAATCGGGGAAGGGGAACAGACAAGTTGCTGTCTTTTTGTTCTTCAGTTCAGTTGCGGAGGATGTTGCCCCACTGTTGGCACCGTCATTGCGCTCTTCCCGGATGAGGCAGATCGGTCGCTGGCCTCCGGATGTCGCTCACTGCGGCTATTGGCAGCTCACTCTTGGCTGCCAGCCGCTCACGCTGGCTGCGGGCCACTCACTATAGCCTATGGCAGCCCACACCATCACCGGGGCTCGCACAGCCCAGCTCCAGGTGGAGCTGTTGTTAGCTGTAGAGGGCAGTGTCACTGGCCCTCATGTGGGATCCGAACCGGGGCCGCTGGCATCCCAAAACCAGCGCTTAACCAATGCGCCACTCGGCCGGCCCAAGAACGTCTTTTAACATCTCTTCCAGGGCAGGTCAGTTAGCAATGATTGCTTCAATTTTTGTTGGGGAAAAATCTTTCGAAGGATAGTTTTTCTAGATGTAGAATTCAAGGTTAGTGGGGGTTTTTTTTCAATACTAAGTATTCTACTCTCTTATTCCTTATGTGGCTTTGATAAGTAGTTCACTATAATTTTTTATTGTTCCTCTACAGGTAAGGTGATTATTTTTCCTCCGACTTCTTTCAAAAATTTCTGTCTTTGGTTTCTGGATATGATTTGATTAGGTATGAATTTTTAAAATATTTTTCTTGTTTGGTGTTCTCTGAATCCCCTAGATCTGTGCTTTGGTGTTTGTCATTAATTTTGGAATGTTCTCAGCCATTATGACTTCAAATATTTTTTTTCAATTTCTTCTTCTTCTGGTATTTCAGTTACATGTATATTATGCCTTTAGATATTGTCCCAGTTTTTGGATGTTCTGGCGTTTTGTTGTTTGTTTGTTTTACCATTTTTCATTTTAATTTAGAAAGTCTCTGTGACCTGTCTTCATGTTGATTTGTGCTTTCCTCAGCCATGTCAGGTGTGCTGATGGGCACATTACAGGCATTCTTCTTTTCTGTTACTATATTTTTTATTTCTAGCATCTCCTTCTCATTCTTTCTTAGCGTTTGGTCCCTCTGTTTACTCATCTGTTCTTATATGTTCTCCACCTTTTTCATTAGAGTCCTTAGCATCTTAGTTACAGTTATTTCAAATTCCCTCTCTGGTAATTTCTACCACTATGTCATGTATTTTGTTCTGATGGTTGTTTAATTTCTTCAGACTCGGTGTGTTTTTTTCCTTGCCTTTTGGCATGCCTTATAATTTCATGTTGGAAGTTGAGTATCTTGTATCAGGTAATGGAAACTGAGGTAAATAGGCCTGTAGTGTGAGATTTTATGTTAATCTAGCTAGGAGTTGGGTTGTGTTTAATGTTTGTTGTAGCTATAGATGCCAGAGACTTCAAATTACCCTGGTGTACCTGGGTTTTTGGCCTTCACTCGACTTCAGAGCTTTCCTATATTCTCCTGAAACGGCATGTTTCTTAAGTTATTTTACCTGTAATCCACAGTTTTACTGGAGCCCATTAGTGTGGCATTAAGATGTGGAGGAAGAGGACCATTTGACAATCTTTTGATTAAATCTCAGATTTTAATTGGGCCTGTGTCTCATGCCTATGACCTTCACAAGTGTTTGTCCAGTGGTATAGCTTTTTCCCCTCATCTTCTTCTCCCCTCCTTGCCTATAGTGTTCCTTGAAGCCCTGTCTATTTCCTTGAAGCCCTTTCCCATGTTGACTGGGTTGTTGAATTTCCCCTCCCCACTCAGGTGAAACAGGAAGGAAGTTACGGCGGGTAGGACTTCCTTTCCTCCAGCTGGGATAAGGTTTGAGAGTTGTGCTCTAACAAAGTCTTTTCCTTGGGAAAGGAGGCTTTGGTTGTAGAAAAGACCCTGGGCTTGTTTCACAGTGGTTCTTCCCCTCCCACTGCCTAAGACAGGAGGATCTTTTTTGGATCCTCATGGTGAGAACCCTGTGGAATTCCTGGAGGGGAAAGCCCACCAAAATTGTGTCATTTCTAAGACTGTGGCCCCCAGGAATTTCTTATTTTCATACTAGTTCACACTCAACCTCCAGCAATTTATCAAAATTACCAGTTAATGTTCCTACCAGTTTATGGGTCTAGTGGCTTTTGCTTCAGGTAAACAGGTCTCAGTTGCTGTATCTTTGGACACACCTGTGTCTCCAGATTTGGGGTGGCAGTTTGCATTGTAATTTCAGGCCTCTGATAAATCCAAGAAAAGTCATTCATTTTAAGATTCTTTCAGTTTAAGTTTGCCCAGCTTTTGTTGTTTTAGAACAGGAATGATGACTTTCAAGCTCGGTCCATATGAGGACTGAAACCCACATCTCTCCTGCCTGTTTTTAATTTCCAGGATATCTAAAAGCGTTTAAAAGAGTGACTTATTTTATGGTTCAAATCTTTAACATCTTTCTCCTTTTTGCTTATTTATTCTGTTCCCTTGATTATTTCTTCTACTGAGTTTTGTACCTCCTGTTCATTGTGCTAATTCCAGATGCTTTAGCTTTCTATACATATTTATCTTTGTCCCTGTTTGCCTGTTGCTGACCTATGTAGAATCTATTCATGAAAGTTTACCCTAAGGACTCTTTTGGGGGAAAGATGTTTTAAGGTTTCAGATCAAGGGTAAAACCAGGGCAGTATGTGGCTCAGTATGAGTAGAAGGGTAAGCCTGTCTGGCTCTGGTATTCCAGGGATAGTTTCTTACTTAATTACCCACTTGTTTTCTTGTGCCTGTAGAACATGTCTGGTTTTGCTCTGACCTGCTCATTTGAAAACTATTTTCTCCTCTGCCAGATTTGGCTCTATAGTTTCTCTATTCTTTTGTTTACACCAAATCACTTGCTATCTTTTATGAATTTATCAACATTTCAATTTTAAGGATGCATCTTTTTTTATTCAAGTTTTTTTTTTCTGTAATTTCAAAAGATTTTGGTTGGAAGAAAAGGTAGACCTGTGTGTTCAGTCCAGCTTGATCCATTTTATTTATTTATTTTTTTAGCTGAGACATCCTGCCACCTATTGGCAGCTCAGTGGCAGCTCAGCTTGGGCTGGGCATCAAACTGCTGTTGCTCAGAGCTCGCACTCTTGAGTGAGCTCTTAACCAACTGAGCCTCTCGGCCAGCCCTAATCTCGTTCACTTTCGATTAACAAAACAGATTTATCACTATTGATAATAGTAAGTTAGTATTAATTGAACACTTGCTCTATGCCAGGAAACATGCTAAATGCTTTTAATATATTATCTCTTTTTTGTTTTTCCCATGAAATCAAAATCTTTTAATAATATGAACACTTGCCCAATTTCTTTATTATAATTTTACCAAAAAAAAAAGGTTTATATACAGAGCCTTTGTAAAGTGGCATACTGGTAATTGATACAATGATGCTACTTATTAACACTTTGTATTGAAGAAGTATCATAAAAATTTCATGGACATAACAAATATTTGGTAAAAAGTAGTGTAGTGGCCTCTTCTAACAACTGAGAGAGGAGTCCTAGGTTTACTGCACTCCATTTAATGCTTCTATGGTACTCACATTTGTATCTCAGGATTTCTCTAGTGCTGCCCCACCCATTTTCCCCCGCCATATACAGTCAGTCCCCAGATCTCATCTGTGGCCTGTGGACAATGACAGCCTCAGAAGGACCAAACCCATAAGCCTCCAACTGAAGAAATCTCCCAAGCCATCCTGGACTGCCCCTTCTCCTGACCACCCCACCAGGCCTGGGCAGCTCGCTTTCAGGCCCTGTTCTGAGGCTGGCTCATACCTGGGAATCTGCTCCATCCTACTTTCCTACCTGTGCCTCAGAGGCCCCAGAATGGGGCCCACACCTTGTCTGACACTAACAGGTGTTGGTCCTCAAACACACACAAGCACAATCCTAGCCTTGGCTTCTGCGTTATTTTGGTATTTCTACTTTTAATACATTATTTTGTATTCCTTTGTTAAATCTAACCACGGGATTCAGTGCAATATTATGGAGTGTTTGCCCTGAGACTGAGCATTTTCCAAGTGTCCCCTCAGCAGTCAACAGGCTCTGCTTTATCCTGGTGACAGTTCCCTGTTTCCCAGGAAGGCTCAGGTGTCCGTGGGCACCTTCTTTTCCAGCTACAAGACTGCAGAGTGGGTCTCCTGGAGGTCTCCTCAAGCTTCAGTCCCAGATTGTTGATTCCAATGCTGGTGATGGGTGGCACGCTGCTCTCAGCCAGCTCTGCCATGCGCGTGCGGTGGAGCAGTACAGAATAAACCCCACCATGATGATGGTGAAGGACAGGATGCAGAGCACCGAAAACTTATAGCCAAAGAGAGAGAGTCCAAAGAAAAGGCTGTAGAGGTCAGCTGTCAGGATGCCCAGGTTGACAGACGTAGCACTGGTGACTTTAATTACCAGTGGCATGAAGCTGTACAGGCAAAACATATAGAGGGCAAATGTTACAAACAGCAGGGCAATTTTCCAGTCCCAGTGAATGCTGGCAATATCCTTATATTCCACAAGCAATAGCTGTATGCCGCTGAAAATAATCCCACCATTCCTAAAAACTACTGTCTGCTCAGCTTCTTCATGATATATTCTTCACACACATTAGAAATGGCATAGAGGGAAGCCCCAAGAAGGACCAAGGTGTCACCAATGAGTACATCATTACCTGAATCGTCTTCCCTCCCTGCTAATATGTCTGCACCAGCCATAGTTCCTACACCCGACAGACAGCCACACTGATAAAGTGGATCACTCTGTATCTTGCATAAAGAATAAACCACGAGAGAGCCATCAACATTAGGAATCCCAAAGCAATCCAAAAGCTGGACACTGGTTAGAGTAGTGTACTGGTATGCTCTGACAATCGAGTAATTAGCTTCCACGTCTGCTAGCATTCCCAGTAGTATATACTTCCACCATTTTCTTTTCAAGATATAGAAAAGGTTATCACTGCCTGATTGAAATGGCAACATGACTGTATAAATTAGAAACAGCAAGCAATAGTTGATAAAGCTCTGAAACATGGGGGTATTCACTTTGTATTTTTCTGCCAAATACTGACTGGTGATGGCTGTTCCACATATACACAAGGACAACATCTGACCCAGGGCAATTGTTTTCAAAATATTCCTGCTCGGAAGGCAGATACCAAGAGTAGAAGACAGGGTGTCGTGAAGGAGGTGGGGGCATATAATTTCTTTCATCCTTGTTCTAGATTCAGCAAGCAATTTCAGATCTTGTATTTCCTAAGTAGATTTTTCTGTTGGGATGGTGTGACCAGCAGGTGAAGAGTTTTCCTTTTATACTGCACAACAGGCCGGCGACCCTGCCCACCGCTCCCTGCGCCTCCAGCGGCGGGGCGCTGGGTCCCGCCAGCGAGGCTGCTTCCATCAGGGAGCCTGCGGTCTGCGGTGCCCGGAACCCCTCGAAGTACCAGAGCCCAATATATTATATCTTTTTTTTTTTTTGAGGGCAGTGTCACTGGCCCTCATATGTGGAACCTTCCAAGCCAGCGGCCAACCACCACGCCACTCGGCCAGCCCTATATTATCTCTCTTAATCCTTACATCAACACAGTAAAGTGGATGTTGTTGTTATTTGTATGTGTACTTCAGAAAAATGAAGTGTAAAACCATTAAGTAACCTATACAGCTAACATGTGTCAGAGCTGGGATATGAACCTAGCCTGTCTGACTGACAGACGGATCCATTTAAACACCAGCAATACTGTAGATGTATAGCTTCCACCCACCAAGCTCAATATACTTCAGTTCCTCACTTGCCTTACACTTTGTCACTGAAGTTGCTTTACTCATAAGATACAATTCCTTTCTACCAGAACCAAACTCTATATGTGTTGCAAGGTCCTCAGTTGCAGTGCTCTTGTCCATCTTTCAGCAGAAATAAATTTCTTACATTTTACCTCATTTTACATTTATTCAGTCTCTTTTCTAACACTGTCAACTTTTTACTTTCATATAATCTAGTCACTTGATGCACAGTTTCTTCCCTACTAAGCTGTTAAGATCACTGGGAAAAGGATTTGTGCCTTTTATCATTTGTGGCACTTAGTGATTTCTAGCATAGCCTGACATGTACCATTTCAATAAATATTAATAAATAATTAATGTGTATTTGTTCAGTTTAATTTTTATCTTTTAATTTATAAATGCGTCCTTTTAAATAAATTCCTACATCAAAGTTGTTGACTTATAATAAATATTTGTATGGAATTCATTTAAATATGAGTAGGATCTTGAGCATATCTGTTTTAATCCTGCTGTTGGGATTAATATTTATGAATATCCAGGAAATGGCACAGTCATTTTAGAATTAATTAGAGGCACCACATTATGCTCACATCAATAAAAGTATTTGCGTTAGCATGAAGATTTCAAGGAAATTCAGAATTTTTGGGAGTCATTTTTCATGCTAAATATACATTTTGACTTCTTCTAGAAGTTGGAAAAGCATAGATCATAATATGGCAGGTGATTCCCAAATCAAACATAGGCATCAAATAAATCATTGTTTCTGTCATATAAACCTAGATGGAAAATAACATATCTGTCAGGTCTTCAAATTCACATCACAATTTCACAAAGCAATTTGATTATAAGGTTTTTTTTTTAATATTACATGACCATAAGGTTTATGCCATTTCAAACAAGTGATATATATTAAATATAGATTCCCTGAGGTTTATTAACAATACCATTTTTTTCTGTTTCAGAAAATCATAGAATTTCCGAATTACAAATTTTAGCTATACAGTGATTGTCTTTACAGTAACCTTTACCATTTTCCAGTGATAGGGCACTCTTTTGCATAAGGCATCCCATTCTACTGTTGAATGGAACTTTATGCTTAAAAAATTATTCCTTACCCTAAAATCTGCCTCTATTTTCTAAAGCATCTTTCTCACCTGTACTTTGAAACTTTAGAATCTATGAAAATCTTAAGATTTTTAACACTAACTCCCATGTGGGGCATCCAGCAGAATGGGGTAGAGCACACAGGCAGGGGGTTACAGGTATTTCTTTATATGAGTCTCCTGAAAGCAGATGTTTATAAATCAGTTTGTGACTTATGACGCTAAGCCTAAATCATCACCATTGTGTAGCATTATTCCTCTGCTTTAGTTCTCCTTAATTCCATATCGTTTTATGCATATATATATTTTTTTTTTTTTTTGAGGGCAGTGTCACTGGTCCTCACATGTGGGACCGAACCAGGGCCGCTGGCTTCCCAAGCCAGCACTTAACCACCGTGCCACTCGGCCTGCCCTCCGTATCGTTATATTTTAAATTGGGGGATGGTAGTGAATTGTATTAGTTTGGGAAGGAGGAAGACATCTGTCTTTATCTCGTGCTTCTCGCCTATGAGCTTTCATGAAATATGCCTAATCTTTTGAAGAGATGCCATTGGGAACAACCATTGTACAGCCTTGAACTCATTGTAACTGCCACATATTTTTCAGTGGCTCCTTTATGTGACAGATGACTCTCAGGAGCAAATAATTTGCAGCTCTTCTCACATTTTGTTAATGTTTTTATTTTTAATAAAATGCTATGATTAATAACCTAGTATAATTGTTGTTTCCCCATTGAATGTAAATGCTTCATTTGAATGTCTCTAATCTGAAGAAACAGTTTTTTTATTGGACTCTCAGTGTTTTTCGGTGCTTCTCAAGGTTTTTCGATGGCTTTGTTTAAGCTATTTACAGTAAGGGAAAATGAACTTCTCTATCAGACTTATGGAGTAGGACCCAGAAGAGAAATTTGAAGGATGAATACTGAGATACTTGAACATTCATGCATATTTTTTTATGATTATTTCAGAATGAGACAAGCACCTGTAGCAATTTTGATTGACTTTCCAATGGCATTATAAAACATAGCTTATCTCTTTGTTTGGCCTACTGGTATTATGATGACATTAACTTGTAGATGTTATCTGAAATGCCAGATTGCTTTCATTTAGTCTTTTGTATTTTTTCTCCAAATCAGACTTAAAGTATAAGGTAGTACAAAAGGTGGAGAAGAAAAAAATTTTTGAAAAGTTGAGAAATTGTGAACTGAGTTTTTATAAGAATCTGGTGCCCCACTCATCAATAGTACAGCCGTTTATTATCTTAGCTCTTGGAATAGAGCTATTCTTCAGCCTTGTCATTCCTCCATCCATGCCCAGGAGCCTGACAGGGATTAGAAGTGTTTCCTGTAGCCATGGAGCAACTGTCCTTTTGTTCAGGATTGAGAGTGCAGTTTGGGCGATGTTGGCACCAACCACTGAGCACTTCATTAGACCTAACCAGAAGCCGACTGGATTGTTAACAGTATAATGGAGTTGGAAATGTAGACTCTTACATGGATTCAAAACAAATCAGAAAGCTTGAAAGCTTATCTTGTGAAACTGAATGTTGGATACATGTAACTTTTAATTGAAAGAGCAAATAAATTGGGTGAAATTTTTACAAATTGGAGAAAAATAATTTAAGAATAATTTGGAAGTTGAATAGCTTGTTTACCTATATACATACAAACATTCTCGCCTTTTTGGCTAATAAGAGTATTACTTTTACTTTATCTTAGAATGTTAGGGAGAGCTGCCTAATTTTGTGTAGTTAAAGGTCTATTTTCATGTCTTGTTTAGACATGAGTCTTTTTTAGAAATTCAGCTGAAAAGTTTTCTTTATGATATAAATTCATATTTTAAAGTTCTTCATATCCCCATAGTTACATATTTTGTCTTAAATGTTTTTTGGTTTTTATTTATTCAGCCATGAACGAACATTTATTGAATGCGTCGTAGGTACTAATTCCTGCAAAGGAAACAAATGAATATAACAAAGTAAAAATACATATATGTTTCCTGTAATAACCAGAGCTTAGAAATGTTTTTGATCCAGTGGTGTTTTTTTTTATTACAATGGTACTTTGAAAGAGTATTGATAATTACTGTAATATCTTAAAAGTATTTGGAACTGGTACTGCTGGCCATGACAGAGTAACTAGTATTGGACCAGCCTTCCTGATGTAAACAGCTAGAAAATTGGGCAAAATATATGAAATAAATATTTTTAGACATTTGAAAATATGCAGGACTACAATCCCTAAGAGAATGAAAACAAGTGAGCTGAGCCCCCTGGTTACCCACAGCTGTCTTCCTGGAAGCACAAGCACCTTCCAGACTGCAGTACAGGGGTGGGAGAGGGGAGCACACTCAGTGAGCTAAGGAGACAGATCAGAGTTTAGGGCTAAAAAGGTAGTTCAGATTTGTGGGGCAGGCTACTGGAAAGAAGAGAGATGTGCAAAGAAGCTCAAGAAAGCTGTATAGGGTTCCCCTTGAGTGTTTCACTAAATACTAAACTGCACATACACAGAGCAAGACTTGACAAGTCTAGACAAAGAACATTTACTAAGGAAGGAACAAGTACTGGAGAGCTGAGAAATTACTGGAGCATACACAGGGTTGAAAAACGTTCACATTCTATCCAATCAGACCTTGTTTAACACTCTAGGTACTTGTGGAGTCTATACAAAGGCTATACTTTAAAAGTAGGGCAAATATAGCTCTGGATTCAAGTCTAGTATAGAATCAACCTAACAGCTTAAAACAAACCCTGAAGGAACAATTTGATCTGTGAAGTTAACTGCCTGCCAGAACAAAGTTCAAAACTCTACTTAAGTAAAAGAACAAAACCCAAACAGCCAGCAGGTAGCATACATAATGGCTAGCATATAATCAAAATTAGTAGACATGCAAAGAAATTTTAAATAGGAAAATTTGAACCATAACCTGGAGAAAAATCAATCAGAAAACAAACCCCAGAGGGCCGGCCGAGTGGCATGGTGGTTAAGCACTGGCTTCCCGGTTCGGTCCCACATATGAGGGCCAGTGACACTGCCCTCAAAAAAAAAAAAAAAAAAACCAGAAATGGCAGACATCATGAAATTAGTATACAAGGGATTTAAAGCAGCTATTATAAATATGTTTAAGGATAAAAAGGGTATCAAGGAACACTGAGAGAACATAAATGGTAGTTCAATAAAGAAATGGAAATGGAAATATAAAAAAAAATAAGTGGAAGTTATAGTATGGAAAAATACAATATCTGAAATAACACTTCGAGGGCCGCCCAAGTGGCTCAGTTGGTTAAGAGCTTGCCCAAGAGTGTGAGCTGAGCTCTGAGCAACAGCAGTTCGATGCCCAGCCCGAGCTGAGTTGCCGTTGAGCTGCCAACAGGTGGCAGGATGGCTCAGCTAAAAAAAAATAATAATAATAAATAAATAAATAAACAAATAAATAAATAAATAAATGAAATAACACTTTGGAAGAGCAGAATTTACCCAGAAAAAAACTTAAGGAATAATGAATGATGCTAACAAGTATAAACTTCTCTTTTCAACTATCTTATTGAAATGTGCCTAAAGGTCATATAAGTTAATGCTAATATTATCACTGTTATCATAGCTGTACGCAAGTGGAACATTTTTATCATATAGCTCTGTACAAGCAGTATATATTTAATTTTCAATAGTTCATATAAGTGCAGGATAGTATAATGAAAGCAGCTTTTTTCACTACCATGTAGGAAGTCATATGGCCTTTGGGTTTTGCTAGCTCGGTTGGTCTCATCAGTGTGATGTAGATGCCTAGAAGCTATTTTAATCTTTAATTACAATGACAAAAAATAGATAGCATTTTTGTGTATTTTGGCCAATCATTTTAAGAGTTTATAGAAAGGTTTTGAAGCCATATTATAAAGAGAACAGAAGAAAGAACTGGGAAAATTTGATCAAAAGAAGAGAACTACCTTCAACTACTTGAAAGTCTGGCAAATCATTCATATTTAAGAGTGTGATTGTCCTGTTTCTGTTCCAGGATCCAATTTGGGATCCCACATTGCATTTAGTTGTCACATCTCCTTAGTTTACGTCAGCCTGTGACTTTTTCAGTCTTTCCTCGTCTGTCATGCCCATGACACTTTTGAAAATTACTGGTCAGGTATTTGGTATATAATGTTCTCACTTGGCGCTTGTCCAGTGTTTTCTCATGGTTATGTTAAGGTTATGGATTTTTTTTTTTTGGATAAATACTACAGAATTGTTGTGGCCTTTTCGACACATCCATATCGGGGACACATGATATCAGTGTGCCTTACTATTCAGTAATGTCAACCTAATCATTAGTTAAGGTGGGGTCTGCCAGCTTTCTCCATTGTAAAGTTATTATTTTTCACTTTGTAATTAATAAATATTGTAGGAGATATATTTTGAGGCTGTGCAGATATCTTGTTTTTCCTTAAACTTTTGGGATAAAGCTTTTTAACTGCTTGGCTTTTATTACAGAACAATTAGGTAGTCAGCCCTTTTTTTTACTGTTGTTGCTAGGACCCTGACCAGATAGCAATATATTTACGTCTTCTCTGCGTCTGTTCAGCTTTCCCAGACAGGGATGCTTCCTTCCGCTGCCCAGTAGTGGTAAGCCTGCTTGCCAGCTCTCTGGAACTCGTTGAGGAGGAAGATGGGGAGTTTCATGTTATAGTATGTGGTCTCCATCCCCTGTTGGTCACCTCTGAGCCCAGAAGCTCTGTAACTTAGTTTCTCCTGTGTCCAGGGATGGGGTGGGGTGTGCTAATCCCTAATTCCTCTATCCCCCACATCACCCTGTCTCCTGAAGTGCTGCTGATGCCTTGAGGTCAGTTGGTTTGAGTCTCATGTGTCCCTCTGGGGATACTTAGATCAGCTCTGCTCCTTGAATTAATTTACTTCTATCCACATTTTTCACATATTTTGGGTTGGGATTACAGATATCTCCTAGCTTTATCCAAAACGGAGTTTGTGTTCCTATTTCTAGTCCTGATTGTCGTTTGGGGGTATTTATAGAAGGGTGGACCCAGAATGTGTTTGGCCTTCTGCCCTAAAATGGAAGCCAAAGCAGACTTTCAGAAGGTTATTTGCCATTGTCTCTCAAGCTTGCAAATACACAAACCTTGTCCCTTCTCAGAATTCACCTTACAGAAATATTTACACATGTGCACAAAGGTACATACGTGTACAGGAAGGTTTACAGAAACACTGCCTGAATTAGCCAAAGTGAATGAGCAAATATGGAAACAGCTAAATATCAGTAACAATATGGGGACGATTAAATAAATGGTGATATAGTTCTATTACGGAGCACTTGGGAATAATGAGGTGGTTTGTTCATACATACTGACGTGGGAGCTCAAAGCTGTGTGCAAAGCAGCATGTTTGGTAGTATTCCATTCTCGTGTATCGTTCTGTGTAGATTTATGTGTATGTAAGTGAATCATTGAAAAGGAAAATATTTGGAAGAATGCACACCAGACTTTTAACAGTGGCATTTTAGAGACAATGAAAAGCGGAACTTTAATCCTTTTACCTTGTGTACTTCTGTATTGTGTGGTTACTTTTATAACAAGCTTATTACGTTTGGACTTTGAAATAAAATATGAAATAGACTGCCTACAGAAGTAGTTGAACGGTGACAGCGGTTTTCAGACTGAGGTTCTCTTCAAGGAGCTTTCTCCCAGCTGGACACTGCCTCAGGTGCCATTTATTAATAGTTCAGGATTGCCCACACTGGGGTCCTGTTTGTGGATAAAGAGAGTTCATGATCAGTTAAGAATGAGAAATGGTAGGGTAACAAACGGACTAGGTGTTTCTCCGATATTGGGGAATTAAAGGAGGGGAACAGCGTTGGGGAACCAGGGAAGGGGAACAGACCAGTTGCTGTCCTTTTGTTCTTCAGTCTAGTTGTGGAGGATGTCGCTTCACTGGCCCATGTTGGTATTGTGATCATTGCTGTGTTCCCGGTGAGGCAATCGGTCACCAGCTGATGAACGGTCACTCACGGCGGCTCTTGGCAGCTCACGCTGGCTGCCGGCCATTCACAGTAGCTCACGGCAGCCCACTGCAGCCCCACTGAAGCCTACACCATTTCCGGCGACTCAAGGCAGCCCAGCTCCAGGTGGAGCTGTTGTTCACCATCTTAGCTGTAGAGGGTGGTGTCACTGGCCCTCATGTGGGGCCCTGCTGCTCAGAGCTGGCATGCCAAGCCAGCTCTCAACCAAAGCGCCACTCAGCCGGCCCTGTGTGAATCTTCAACATGCTAATAAGTAGGGCAGATCCCCACGGTCTCCCAAATAGGACTGTTCTCTGTTTTTATGGTATACCTGTAACATCTCGCAAAAGAAATGCTCTTGGGAACTGTACTTCGGTTCACACTGCTGTAACATTGAGAGCAACAAGCACCGTGTAAATCCGACTTAGTTCTGAACAGTGAATTCTGGATCTAGCTGCTACAAATATTCCTGGGAAAAGCCAATTTAGTCAATTACTTTACGTAAGTTATGGAAGGGCTGGAGAGAGACATGTCCCCAGGATACTTCCTTAGCCTGCGAAGAAGCTCAGAAGATTTTGCAAGATGTTTTAAAACTAATCTGTTTTCAAAGAAAGATTATGGAAAAGGAACCAAGTTGGAGTTTCAGAAGGAAGCTTACAAGTGCCTCCTCACAGCTCCTTTGGCTGGTGTGCATGGCTCACGAAGACGATTGGCTCTCCCTGCCAGGGGCAGTGTGCCCAGCACAGAACCTGACAATTTCTCCTGAAAACTTTTAAGTGCATACGTGGATGGCTGGATGGACAAAGTCATAATTATAAAACACTAAAAGTGACATTTTATCGGTCACAGATGTAATGGATCTTAAAAATAACCACAGGGGAGCTGGATTTTGAAAGTGATATCTCACAGCTGCAATGATTTCCTCAAGTAACAAAGTTTGATCAGGAGGAACATGACCTCTTTTCAGGACCTCACACAGATAAGCTCGCTTGCTGTCACTTAAGAGCCCATAGAGGTTGTAGGTTTCAGAGAAAGTGTCAGTGTGAGGCTGCTGCTAAGCATCTGAGCAGAGGGTCAAAGCTAGCAGCATTTTTGATGTTAATACTTTGAAAGTGTAATAACTTTTCTCAGATTTTCCAGCTGCCTCAGACTCATATCGGATTTACATGGTGTGTATTGCTCTAAACATAATAGCAGTGAAGACATGGGCACCGAGGCTGAAAAGTCTGTTGGTGGTCAGTAACCAGGCCAACCCAGCGCACAGCACATCCCAGAGAAACCGGAGAGCGATGGGGCCAGTTTGTGGAGGGCCCTCAGCGCTGTACAGAGGTGTTTGGACTTTATTCTGTAGGTAGTTTCAGGGATCAATGCGATCAGGATTTTGATTTTCAGGAGTGAACTCGGGTGGCAGAAGAGAAAGAAACCAGCATAATCCTTAATATAATCAGACATCTTTTTTTAAGAAACAAAGACTTTTACAATATTTGGCCCCAGAGATCTGTATAATTCACTTATGCTTTGGGCCCCTTGATAACTAATTGACATTTGTAAAATCTTTGAGTAATTTCTGGGCATTTTAATTTTGTGGAGACCTCAGATAGGTTGATTTTTTTTTTTTAAGTTCAGTTGTTTTGAGCAGCAGAAATGTCCTAGGACTATAACCATTGCTGTTACACTAGAAAAAAGTTTGTCAATAGTTCCAACTAATTAGTCTAAGCCATTTCATTCTTTTAACAGTTTTATTGAAGTATGATTTTACATATCATAAAATTCACCCATTGTAAGTGTACAGTGTAGTAATTGTTACAAAATGTGTAGAGCTGTGCAGTCATTATTACAGAATAGATAGAAAACATTGCCATCCCCCCAGTTCCTCAGGCCTGTCTGCAGTCAGTACCTGCCCTACCCCAGCCACAGATAATCAGTGATTTTCTTTCTGTATCTGTAAAATTGCCCTTTGTAGTCATTTGATATAAAAATAGAATCCTATAACATGTAGTCTTTGAGACTGGCTTCTTTCATTTAGGGTAATGTTTTTTTGGATTTTTTTAAATCCATGTTGTAGCATACATCAATATTTTGTATCTTTTCAGTTGCTGAATAAGTACTGCTTTACATGACATACCTCTTTCTGTTTAACCATATACCAGTTAATGGCCATTTGGATTGTTTCCAATTTTTGACTGTTCTGAATCACGGTACTATGAAGGTTTGTGTACAAATCTTTGTGTGGACCTTTGTTTTCATTTCTCTTGGGTAGATTCTGAGGAGTAGAATTTTTGGGTCATATGCTGTGTTTAACTTTTTAAGAAACTACCAGTGAAACTCTCTCTTTACAAATTAACATTATTGTGTATGTAGAAAATCATAAAGAATTCATGAATAAACTATTAAAATTAATATATGAGCTCAGCATGTAAAAATCATTTGTACTTCTGTATACATGCAGTTAGCAATCTGAGATTGAAATTAAGAAAATTTCATTTATAATAGCATCAAAAAGAATAAAATACTTAGGAACAAATTTAACAAAAGTGCAAAACTTATGCTCAGAAAACTATAAAGCGTATTTGAAAGATATTTAAGATTCAAATAATAAAAGGGACAATTTGTGTTTATCATTGGAAGATTGATACATTCCCACCAGTAATGTTGAGTGTTCCGGTGTTTCCACCTCCTCGCCAGCACTGAGCATTGTGTATCCTTTGGACCACAGCCACTCTAGTGGATGTGAAGTGGTATCTTATTGTGGTTTTGATTTACATTTCACTAATGACTAGTAATGTTGAGCACTTTTTCTTCTGTTTATTAGTTCTTTGTATGTTTTCTTTGGTGAAGTGAGGGTTCATGTCTTTTGCCCATTTTTAAATTGGGTTACTTGTCTTATTGATTTATAGGAGTTAATTATGTATTCTGGTTCTGAATTTATATTCCGAATTACATATCCAAGTCCTTTATCAGGTATATGATTTGGCAATATTTTCTGCCAGTCTGTGGCTTCTCTTATCCTTTAGTTAATTGGGCTTTTCTTAAAGTGCCCAAGTTTTATTGTGACTAGAATCTAATTTATCTTTTTTTTTCTTTTATGTCTTTGTTGTCGTGTGGAAGAACACATTCTAACCCAATACCCAAAGGCTTTCTCCTGTACTTTGTCCCACTGAGGGAGCCATTTTGAGTTAGTTTTTGTGTATGGTGCTAAGTAAGGATCTAAGTTAAGTACTTTGCATTTGGTGCGTAGCTGTAGCAACACCATTTGTTGAAAAGGCTGTTCTTCCCACACTGAGATTTCTTGACACTTTGGCCAGAAAGCAACTGACCATAAACTTAGGGATTTATTTCTGGAGTCGCAGTTTTCTTCCATTGATCTATATGCCTATTCATATGCCAGTATTAGACTGCATTGATTACTGGAGCTTTATAGTAAATTTTGAAATTGAGTAATGCAAGTCCGCTGACCTTTTTCTTTTCAGAATTGTTTTGGCTGTTCTAGGTCTCTTGCATTTCTATTAAATTTTTAGAGCAGCTTGTCATCTTAACAACATTAAATCTTCTAATCCATGAACATTTATGTATTAAGATCTTTTCATGTAGATCTTTATGTTTAGATATTCTTTCATTTCCCTCAGCAATATATTGTAGTTTTCAGGGTACAAATCTTACACTTCCGTTGTTAATTTATTCCTAAGTATTTTATTCTTTTTGGATGCTATCATGAATGGAGTTGTTTTCTTCATTTCATTGTCGGATTGCTCATTCCTAGTATATAAAAATAGAGTTGGTTTTGGTAATATTGTATCCTATGACCGCACTAAACATATTCATTAGTTTTAGTAGCTTTTTTCCACTGTAGATTCGTAAGGGTTTTCTACGCAGCTAACTTATGTCATGCATAAATAAAAACAGTATTACTTCTTCCTTTTTAATCTTTATCCCTTTTTTTTTTTCTTGCCTTCTTACACTGACTAGGACTTCACACAAATGCTTAATATAAGAAATGAGAGCTAACATCTTTGTCTTGTATGTACCCTTAGGGAAAAGCATTCAATCTTTAACCACTAAGTACAATGTTCACTGTGGGTTTTTCACATTGAGGGAGTTTATTTCTATTCCTATATTGTTGAAAGTTTTTACAATAAATAGATGTTTGATTTTGTCAAATCCTTCTTTTGCATCTACTGAGATGATCAGTAGTTGTTCTCTTTTCTCTTAATAGTGTGTTACATTGGTTTTTGGATGTTAAACTAACCTTGGATTCCTTTGGTAAATCCTACTTGATCCTGGTGTATAATCCTTTTACTATGTTGCCAAATATGGATTGCTAATATTATATTATGGATTTTGTATCTGTGATCATGATTGGATATTGATTTGTGGTTTTCTTTTCATGTGATACCTTTGTCTGGCTTTTATATCAAGGTAATACTGGTCTCAAGGAATGAGTTGTAAGCGTTTTTTTCTTGATTTTCTGAAAGAGTTTTGATGGTTTATTATTATTTCTTCTTTTAAATATTTGAAAGCATTCACCAGTGAGGCTATCTATCTGAGTTTGGACTTTTCTTTGTGGGAAGATTTTATTTACTAATTAAATTTCTCTATTATAGTTCTATCCAGATTTTGTTTCTTCTTGAATAGGTTTGATATTTTTGTCTTTCTGAGAAATTTTCTATTTCCTCTAAGTTGTCTGCTTTATTGGCTTAAATTTGTTTATAATATTCCCTTATAATTTTTGAATATTTATAGGGTTGGTAGTATTGTCCCCTCTTTGATTCTTGATTTTGGGTAACTTAGGTCCTCTCTTAATTTTTTAATCAGTCTCATGCCTTTTTAAATTTTAATAACTTGGCTAAAATTTTAATTCTTTCCAAGCTTTATTGAGGTGTAATTAACAAATAAATGGTAAATGGTATTTAAAGTGTACAACACGATGATGTGATATATGCATATGTTGTGAAAGGATTCCTACAATCAAGTTAATTAACAATAGATCACCACATAATTACCTTTCCTTTGTGTGTGAGAACGCTGTAGATATACACTCTACAGTAAGATAGAGCTTAGGTAATTCATGTGAGACTTCTCTTCGGATAAAGGTATTTAACTTTCCCTTTAAGCACAGCTTTAGCTACATCTCATAATTTTTAATATGTTGTGTTTTTATTTTCATTCAGATAAAAATATTTTTAAATTTGTTTGTTTTGGTTTCTTTTTAAAGATTTTATTGGGGAATTGGGGAGGAGAACAGCATTGGGGAACTGGGGAAGGGGAACAGACAAGTTGCTGTCCTTTTGTTCTTCAGTTGAGTTGTGGAGGACATCACTTCACTGGCCCATGTTGGTATCATCACTGCGCTCTTCTCGGGTGAGGTAGCTTGGTCACCGGCCTCTAGACGGCCACTCACAGTGGCTCTTGGCAGCTCACACTGGTTGCCGGCCACTCACTGTAGCCTATGGCAGCCCACTGCAGCAGGGACTGCAGCTATGCCATCCTGGGGACTCCCAGCAGCCCAGCTCCAGGTGGAGCTGTTGTTCACCATCTTAGCTGTAGAGGGCAGTGTCACTGGCCCTCATATGTGGGATCCGAACCGGGGCTGCTGGAATCCCAAGCCAGCTCTTAGCCAACATGCGACTCGGCCAGCCCAAAATATTTTTAAGTTTTTTTTCTTGTGATTTCTTCTTTGACTTTTGGGTTATTTAGGAGTGAATTGTTTGATTTCCAAATATTTGGGGTTTTCCCAGATTTCTTTGAATTAACATATTTTGGGGCTCTGTTAGATGCATATGCATTTATATTTGTTATAGTCAAAGAAGAAATACACAATTCAATGATAACAGGTCGAGATTTTAATATCCTACTCTCCAAAACTGATAAAACAATTAGAAGATGTTAGAGTGTAGATGACTTGCCCAACTTGACCTGACATTGTAGAATCTCCACCCAGCAGCAACAGATCATTTTCCGGCACACATGGAACCATCTCCAGGGCCGATCGTCGTGTGGTGGGACACAAACCAAGTCTCAGGAAATTTAAAAAGACTGAAACCATACAAAGTATATCTGTGACCACAGCAGAATTAGATTACAATACATACCCACAGCAGGCTCGTTCTTTGTCAGGGGCTTGCTTCCCCTTGCTGTGAAGTGATGAATCCCTCAAGCCCAGGGTCCATCATAGCAACTATGGGTTTTGGCTGGTTCCCCCAGCAGTTGTTCCTTTTGTTTGTGCAACAGTTCGTCTGGGCTAAATCTGTGATGCCCATCTCCCCACAGTGTGCAACCATGGATGCTCCTGCTTAGCTTTTGTTTTTGGTTTTCTTGTTTTTATTTTTAAGCCTGGTTTTCTAGGGGTAATCCCTGTGTCTGTACACATTACTGTTTAGCCCAATTTCAGTCAGAAGTTGTGCTCAAATACCTCCAGCCAATAAGAGCCTTCCACTCAGCTGCGGGATTTAGAAGTGGTTTGGTGAATGCTGTAAAAAGTCAGGTCATGTTTTAGCCTGCCCAGGCTTTTGCTTTCTGCCAGGATCTCTCACTTGTCCTCCAAACATAGACATGGGGTCCACTGGCCAGGGACATGTGGGTGGCTTGGGCCCGCTCCGGCCTCTGTCATGGCTTTCAGTTAACCTGCAATAAGTGGAAAGTTTTTCAAACTTTCTTATCACTTACCGCTTTTTCACTTCACCAAACTCCCTGTTAAATCTCCAGTTGGTGTACCATCCATCACTTGCACCCCCAAATCACAACCTCAGGCTAGCAGAGCTAACTGGCCCTTCCTGTTCACTTGCCACCAAGATTGCCACTTGAAGTGACAATGCTCCACATCAGAGGAGCCCTTTCTGGCAGCAGCAGCAAAACCACTGGTTTCCAGGGCCTGCCTTACCTCGTTGGTGACCACCCCAACAAAGCTGGGATGCTGGGGGCAGCCCAGGCAAGAGTGCCACAGACTGGCTGCTTTTCCCTAACTAGGATGGTTTTCATGAATAAATGCCTCTCAGTTTGTTGTCTGCCTTTGGATAGTTCCCAGTTTTTGAGAGCTTGTTGCCCAGCTTTAAAGCTGCCAAAAAGTTCCTCAAAAAGGGGAGAGGATTTGTGGACTTCCTCAAACCATCATGCTGGAAGTGTGAAGTCCCTCCCAGGCCATCATCGTGCCTTTGACCCTCATTTAACCTAACAGCCTGTTTGCTTATCCTGGTCACATGAGACTGTTTCCTTTACCTGTTCAGCCAGCATGGAACAGCAGCAATAGATCCAGTGGGGAGGACAGGGGGAGATAGTGGGATAGTGGGGACAGAACACAAGCACTGCAGTGGACATGGAGCTTTCCCATGGCTAACCAGGAGCCAGTTACCATCATCCAGCGTTAGTTCTACTTTTATTCCATGCATAACTGTTAAAATACATTTGCAAAGCAAATGTTTATATAACATCATTATATAAATACTACTTGTGTTTACTTCGTATTAGCTAAAAAGATTAAAATATTGCCTTGTGTAATGAGATTCTAGAAACGTTGGTCTCCATTGCACTAACATTCTCCTTGAATTTTCTTCCACTGATTAATTCAATAAATATACATTTATTGATTATGTAAAATATACAGAGACATGGTCAGTGATTTTCAGATAAAAGCGATACAGATTTTCTCCTCAGAGGGCTTCTAAGCTAGTGTAAATGATGCAATGCGAACATGCAAACTATACGTGAGAATTGCTCAGTGCTGTTACAGAATTACAGATGTGGGCTATGGAAGCTCAGTGGGCCAACTGGATCTTCCCTGAGCAATTCTTTCAGTGACCACCCATTACACACTCCCATCACCTAGTCCTTCCTACTTCCATTCCCTTCCTAGTGCATTTATACTTAATGTTCTCGCGTTTGTCACCCAATTAAGTTAGCGGTGGTGATAACGTACCCAGTGTTTCCACGTGCATTTCTCTCATTGGTATTCATCTGGTTTGTGTCAGCCTGGGATGTGGATAGGGAGTGTTACCTGTTCCAGTTTAATAGAAAAGGGAAACAGATCAGGGAGGCCAAGTGACTGGCCAAGCCTAACGTTATTAGGAAGTGGCAGAGTCAAGGTTTGAACATCGGGTCTTTGCACGCAAAATCCTGGGCTTTCCCTCGTATGCTCTATTGCCTCTCATTACAGACTCCCTCTCCTCTCTGGCCAGCAGATCGCTGGGAAAAATTAGCTTGGTGAGTTGGGTCCGACGTGGAGGCAGCTTAGTGTGTTTCTGGACAGGCACAGCAATGAGGCAGTGAAGCAAGACTATTCAGGCCACTCTTTGAACCATTTCCCTCTACGGGTTTTAGTAACGGGTTTAACTTGACGAAAATCAGAGATCCACATTTCCAATTGCTTCATATACATTTCTCTTATGAATGTTGGATTGTTACTTTGGACACAGCACATTCAAAACCAAGTTCACCATCTCTCCCTCAATTTGGTGTCTTTTTCTGTTAATGGCACCACCAGCACCCTTCCTCCCATGGGGGACCCGGGTTTTCTGGGCTCCTTTTGAACCTTCATGCAACATTTTATCCTGTCATTTCTACCCTGCCTCGTGGGGTGATTGTGTGAATAAACTGACACAGTATATGAAAAAGAGCTCTGAGAGCTGTGAGTGAGAGGTATTTATTTCCCCTGAGGTGGCACATCTTCCAAGCATAAAGGATAAGAACGAGGCCTCAGTGACCATTCAGACTTAACTTTCTAATAACACTGACACTTGTTTCAGTGAAGTTGGACTTGTAGCTGAACGATGACTTCATAGTCTTACATTTGATAGCACTCCACACTCTTAAAATCACTTTCTCAGAAGGAGAGGAAAAGGAGCAAGTGAGAGGGAGCAACAGATTTGCCCAAGGTGACACAAGTAGGCAGCGGCACAGCCAGGGCTGAGTCCATAGGCCTCTGAAACTAAAACCAAGGTTGGTTTCACCCCTTTCCCACTTACTGCGTGTGACCCAGGATGAGCGAGTTCGCCCTTTTCAGTGTCAGTCTCTGCATGTAAGCTAGAGATACAACAACTGTCCCTGTGTAAGCACTGAGCGAGCCCACATAAGGAGCGGGGTGTCCTGTGGGATGTGTGCAGCACACAGAAGCTACGGGTCGCCTCTCTCCTGGTCCACCTATCTAGAGACTAGGCTGGTCTTCCTCTGCCTGGTCCTTAGAGAATTTATTCCCTTTGGCAAATTAGACTGCCTCACTTCAGAGCCTCCTGCAGCTCATGGATATTTCCAGGAGGTTGCTGTCTTAACACGTCATTGAAAACTAGGTGAACTTTCATGTTTCCTCTCTGCTTCTGGTCTATGAATGTCCCCATGAAGGTTATGATGCAATTCTAGTAAATCCTTTAGGTAAAAATTGTGAGATGAAATGAATATTTTCTGGCCCCACGGTGAAGGAGTTTTTAGATTTAATATTAAGAATAAACTTCTGGGCCGGCCGAGTGGCGCCGTGGTTAAGCGCTGGCTTGGGAAGCCAGCGTCCCTGGTTCGGTCCCGCATGTGAGGGCCAGTGACACTGCCCTCAAGAGAAAAAAAGAATAAACTTCTGAAATCAGAGGTGTCCAAGGGTCTGCCATAGGAGGTAATAAAGTCACACATGACTACAGGTGTACAAACAGAGCTTTGGACTAGCAGCTCTTTGGCTCCCTGTGGCTTCACCTGTCCCATCCGGTCCTGAAGTCTGCACGCTGTTGTAATATATACTGCAGTGAGAACTGTAACAAGCAGACAAGCTACCTAGGCATTGTATTGTGGCTTTAGACTTCTTGATTCATGATTGTATACTGTCATAGTTAAATGACTTGGTGGATAGCAAATGAAGTATAAGTTAGCGTGAGAAAAGCTGTCAAACTTGCCTGGGCCTTGCCAACAAGGAGAGCAGAGTTTGCCATTAGACGAATGTGGAAGCTGTGGCTCTCGGCTCTGAAGACACACAGCTGTTCAGTGAGGGCACAGCCACCCGTGGCTTACCTTGAGTGTAACTAGGTTCATGGCCACTACACACCTTACTCCGTATTTTGATAAAGTCAAGTTTTATCACATATGAGACTTTTACATGCCAAGTTTGACAGATGTGCATGCTGCTTTCAGGATTAAAGGAAGTTGGTTGTGCACCGCTGTGGCCTGCTGTGAGATGTTGTATTCTCAGCTATCCCCTCCCATCCCTTGCCCACAACCATCACAGGGAGCCGAGAGCCTGCCTGCTCAGAAGTGATGTGTCATGAAAAGTGCCCATTAGTTTTCAGTAGTTACCCCCGGCCTGCATGTTAGCCTTCAGTTTAATGGCCTTTTTTATGTTCATTCA
This sequence comes from Aselliscus stoliczkanus, assembly GCA_033961575.1. Classification (NCBI taxonomy): domain Eukaryota; kingdom Metazoa; phylum Chordata; class Mammalia; order Chiroptera; family Hipposideridae; genus Aselliscus; species Aselliscus stoliczkanus. The sequence continues at coordinate 59,713,577 of CM066732.1, read as the reverse complement.
TTTTATTTTATTTCCCATCGTGGTTTTGTTTATTTCTTTTTTGTGTTTTGTTTTTTCTGTTCTCTTTTTTAAAACCGTCGTGGTTTGCCCTTCATATTCCCCAATGTTTGCACATGACAAGATGTTGCCATCCCAACATTGCCTCCCACTTCACTGACCAGTGCCACTACTGACCATCTAGCACCAGCCACCACGGGACCTCTGCCGTCGGCTCCGCGGGACGTCGTGGCCTCCCTGGTCTCTACCCGCTTCATCAAACTGACATGGCGGACGCCTGCCTCAGATCCGCATGGCGACAACCTCACCTACTCGGTCTTCTACACCAAGGAGGGCATGACTAGGTAAGTGGCTGCATGTCTGGGCCCGCTGGCTGCGCCTTGCTCCCCCGGCTCTTTGTCATGCAGGATCTGTACCCATTTTTCAGTCCAGAAGATGTGATCACTGAGATGCCTGTTTCCTGATTTTAGGTCATGAGAAATAAATCCCCAAACAGACTGAAGACCTTGTATGCCTTCCTGCCTTTCCGGGATGACTTGGGGAGGGGGTGGATAGAGCTATTGAGGTGAAGGTATAAAAGTGTAACCAAGGCTACCCTTTTGATAAGATTCTGTCAGCACAGCCTGTAAGATATAACCCATTTAGAACTTGCAGATTGTAGAAATTAAAGTGGACTTAATTTATTAATGTAATCTGACATGAAAATTTGCCTGCACCCTTATGTGGCTGTGGGCTGCTCAACTTCAGGGGTTTCCTTGATGACATTCCCAGCATTATTAGACATTAATTTTCTTAAAAACAGCATTTTCATTAAATTCCTCTCCATCACCACCTCTTGCCAGAGCCCACCTTGCCTCTCCATTGGTTATGGGAGATGATCCAGAACCTCCAGTCTATTTACAGCCTGGCTTCATTTTATCTATCCAACCTGCCTCCCAGTGGAACTCACTCTCTAAGGAAACTTGTTGAGTTCCTATCACTGTGTGTCTGTTCACTTCATTCACTCCCCCTTTTCCCCTTTCTCCACTAAAGATAGATTTAGTTCATCCTTAGCCCAGATGAAGCCCCATGAAGCCCTCCTAAAGCTTTCTCTACCTTTTCAGCACATTTTTCTTATATATGTGTTTGTACCACTCATATTGGCACTTAATTATAACACATGGCTTTATACTGCCAGAAGCTGTTACTCGTCTATTACTTTATATGTATTTATGTTGTTTTCCCAGCCAGATTATAAACTCTGCAAGGAACCATGCCACATGCTGACTGTGTGTTCCTAGCATTGTGCTGCTACTTCATCCCAGAATAAGAAAGCTAAAATACCTGTTCAGGTTAGAGCCCTACCACATGAAATCAAGCTTGTATTTCTGCCAGGGTGCTGCCATTTGATCTATATTGTCTTTAATACCAGACTGGCAAGTTCAGCAAGTATAGGAACCTTAATCAAGGAACGAGCCGTTGGTTTAACACTCTTGAGAAGCCTGAGTGACATAATTGGGCCAGAGAGATGGAGCCACTCAGGGTGATGTTTATCTGAGCACTACACTGGATGCTTGGGGAATTATAAAGATAAGGAAACATAGTTCTGTGCACAAAAAGGCAGGGCATTACTACCAAACAGCATTTGTGTTAAAATATCTCCAGTCGACTTTGGAATCTCTTGCAAACTTCACAGGATTTCCCAGGAGGAAGCATTTAGCAGCTCCTCAGAACAGCAGGCTTCGTCCACTAGTGGGCCTCCACCTGTCCTGTGAGGCCCTTTTCTGTCCCCTCAGATGGCACCTCCCCAGGCCTTCCATGAACTCACCCAGCTGACGTCTCAGTCACTGTCACACCGGTGTACTGGGGCCACACGGTTCCCAAGCCAGTTGTTAAATCTTCAGGAAACTTTGCAGACCCATGACATGACTTGGTGACTTGAAATTGGACATGGTGGCAGTACAGTGACAAGTACTGCAAACCAGAGCTGATTGCCAAACATTTACCAGGATACCACTGCCATCATCTATTTTTTTGCTTTTGTTTTGTTTCGTTTTAGAATATTTAACACTCTGAAAATTTCTCTTTTAACATACGTATTGTGTCTGTCTTGTTTAATAGAGTATCACTAGCACCTAGAACAGATCCTGGCATATAGTAGCACTATATAAATATTTGTTAAGAAAATAAATTGATCTCAATCAGTGGAGAAATAGTTATTCAAGAAATTGTTGAAATAATTGACTCCATTTGGTGAAAAGAATAAAAGTTCTATCTCTGTCTCGTATCATGTGTAACAACAAGCTCTAGACTGATATTGATCAAGAGAGATTTTTAAAATTTATAAATGTATTAGAAGAAAATATAGAAACTGGTTTTATTATTTGAGTAAGAAAGGCTTTTTAAAGGAAGAAAGAAAACCCAGAAACCATAACAGGGGAGACTGACAAAGTTTTATAATATGATGGTGCAAGAATTCCATGTGATGAAACATAAACAAAATCAAACTATCAAGTTATAAGGTAGGAAAAAATTTGTAATAGTTATAAAATATTTATTGATATTCAATCTATATAAAAAGCTTCCATAAAACAGATATCCCAAGAGGCAAATGGTGCCCATAGGTGATTCACAGAAGTTAGTGGAGAGTTCATTAAAGTTAAAGGTTTTCGTTATCACTAGCAATCTCGGAAATACAAATTAATGAGTTACTGTTTTTCACCTATAAGGCTGGCAAAATTTTTAAGTTGATAATACCCAGTGTTATGCAAGTTAAATGCTGGGAAGAAGAAATCTACTCCAGGTCCTTGGAGACCATATAAATTAGAGCAGCCTTTGCAGAAGGTGATTCGGTAGAATTTTGTATCTTCTTAATGCACCTCCACTTCAGTCCAGCAGTTACACCTCTGAGTGTCTGTCGTGTAGGTGTGCTGGTGTACATATGCATAGGGCGCTCGTGTAAGGATGCTTGTTGTAGCACAGTTTGTAAGAGTGAAGAAAGGAAACTGAATGTCTATTGGTAAAGGAATGGGCACATAATACATGTATATCCATATGAAGCCAAATACAGGAATTTTTTAAGTGACTTATACCTGTGTATTTTGATAGGTATTATGTAAATGTAAATGCCCAGAGCTGTGATTCCTAACCAGGGGCAATTTTGCCTCCTGCCTCCCAGGAGACATTTGGCAATGTCTGGCGACGTTTTTGGTTTTCATAACTGAGATGGGAGGAGATGCTTACTAGCAGCTAATGAGGAAGCCAGAGATCTGATACACATCCTACAGTGTATAAGGGACAGGACAGTCCCTTACAACATAGTATCATCCTATCCCAAATCTCAGAGTTTGAGAAAGCCTGGCACAGAGAGATCTGGTAAGATACAGGTCCATATATGCCACAGTTAGGTCTCAAGATAGGACATATTTTCGGGTGGGGAGGGGACTGGGACTTTTAAATACTTTTAACTATATGTAATTTTGTTTTTAATGAAAATCTATCCCAGTAAAATTTATTTAATGTATCATGGTTTGAAATAAGTGGGGATGATTAATAAATGAAGTTGGAATTGAGGAAAATATAAAGTTAAATTGGCAGGGATACATAAAGGAAGAGAAGATGCATGCAAGATTCAGTGTAATTTTTGTGTCTGCTATTTTCAGGGAGGGAAACTAAGAAAGCTAGCCTAACTGGTCCAGAGTCTGGAATTAGTAAGAGATTATGATACAGTGAAAATTTGGAGCCACATGTTGGACCACTAGTAAGATTTTGGACATAATCAGTTAAGAAGGGACTGTTTTAGACTCCCGGGCAGGTGTGCCCTGTGGTTCTGTGAGACAGCTTTATTAGCAGGTCTTAGCACCACCAGGACTAGCAGGAGAAGCAGTGGGGTCAGGACACAAACCCGGTAGGGCCTGGGTGAAGGTGACAGCAGGGACTTGCAGGGGACACAGGAAATCTGCGGAGTACTTCAAAGGAAGATTTTTGGAGACTGTACTATTTTTTGTTCATTACTTTAGGATTTCTGAATAGAAGCAACGAAGTGGTAGAAAGGACACTTAAGTAAAAAGACTAGATACTGGTTACTTATTTTATAAAGAAAATTGATTTAACCTTTATAAGCTTAAATTTTCTCATCAAAAAATGAGAGTAGTAGCTTTTCTTCACAGACTTATAATAAGAATTCAATGTGAACATCCCATTTACAAATTCCCCTACTTCTTGCATTTGAAAATTCAACCGCCAGGTGGCACTGCATGTCCTGGTCATGAGCTATAATTCTGTTGGCTTTCTGAGTTTACTGGATTCCAGAGGGTCCTTGCTCTGCCTTTTCAGCTATGGAATTTAGCTTTTTTTTCCCCCCAATGCCTTGAGTGTAAACAGCAGTACTTTTCTCATATTAGCCACTAAATGGAGAACACAGAATAAGTTATTACAGAAATTAATAGTGTTTCAGAGATAGACAGAGCCTAATGTATCCGTTAGTCTAGTCTGGGAATTGGTAAACTATGGACCTTGAGTCAAATCAGACTTGTTATTTTTATGGCCTGGGGGCTAAGAATAGTTTTTACGTTTTCAAATGGTTAGTTACATTGTAGTAGGCTATATAAGTAACTACATAATACTTTCCATTTTGCCATTTGGCCTGTAAATATTGACCATGATGCCCTTTATGGAAAAGTTTGCCACCCTGGTCTCATATTTTCATTTACTACATGAAGGAACTGAGGCCCAGAAAGAATTAGTGACTTACCCATGGTTCTCTAGCACGCCAGGTGTTGTCCGAACTAGAAATGGAGCCTCTAACGCCTAACCCAACATCCTCTTAATATAAAGTGTACCTTTTTCTTTCTCTTTTGATTCTCAGCTAACATTTCATCTAAGTCCCATTGTAACCTCACATATTTAGGAGAATTATCCTTTAATTCACCTTGGATGTTGTCCTGAAACCAGAGAGGTTTTTTCTAGACAGACGCTTGGTTCTGGACCTCAGACCAATCTAGGATTAGGAGCCTTTTAATGTGCTGAGTATCATCTCAGGGATGCGAAACTATTACTGGTTTTTTTTATCATGATGCTTCTATGAAATTTGTTCTAGGTTTTTAGTTCCTTTCACTCATTTCTATTTTTTCCCTTCCACATAGGAACAAGGATATACATGGTATCATTACTATACAAGATTTATGTATCAGAAGGCAAATTTCCATTCATTCAGCCACATTTGTGATGCTGTTTCCATGTACGAGTATTCTGCTAAGTGCTCCTGTAATATGTGAACATGAAAGACACTCTTTCACTTTAAAGTAAAATAGCGGCCCCCATCTTTCTCATAGAGAACGTGTTCAAACTTCTGTGTGCAGAGCGAGCAAAACAGACCTAATCTGTGCTCTCACAGGAGCTTCTAGCTTAGTGAAATGTAAAATACCATGCTTCCTTTTAGACAGCAGTCATTTGTGATCAAACCAAGTGTCAGAAACCTCAAGTGTGAGAAATCACTTGACACCCTCCTTCTACATCTGGTGAAGTAGAGGTTTAGCTGAAGATAAAATAATAAGCATCTCAAGTATCTCTGAGTAATGCCTTCTGTTACCAGAGTACTCTTTCCAGTGGAACTGATGATAGACAAAGCACCTCTGTAAATACGGTGTGGGTACTATTTGTTTTGATTAAAAGAAGGTAGTTTAGGGCCGGCCGAATGGCTCAGTTGGTTAAGAGCTCGCTCAAGAGTGCGAGCTGAGCTCTGAGTGCGAGCTGAGTTCTGAGCAACCGTGGTTCGATGCCAGCCCGAGCTGAGTTGCTGTTGAGCTGCCAACAGGTGGCAGGATGGCTCAGCTAAAAAAATAAAAATAAAAAATAAATAAAAGAAGGTAGTTTAAAGAACTATAGAAAATGACTGAAAAGCACCTACGACTCTGAAATGCAAATGTTCATATACAATCAGACACATTGGCATATAGTCATGTAGAACTAAACATATTAATAATTTTAGGGGGCCGGCCGAGTGGCTCAGTTGGTTAAGAGCTCACTCAAGAATGCGAGCTGAGGGCCGGCTGAGTGGTGTGGTGGTTAAGCGCTGGCTTGGGAAGCCAGCAGCCCCGGTTCGGGTCCCACATATGAAGGCCAGTGATACTGCCCTCAAAAAAAACAAAGAATGCGAGCTGAGCTCTGAGCAACAGCAGTTCGATACCCAGCCCAACCTGAGCTGCTGTTGAGCTGCCAACAGGTGGCAGGATGGCTCAGCTAAAAAATAAATAAAATAAAAATAATAATAATTTTATAGAAAATTATCACTATTTTTTTAAAGCAAGAATTTTAATTCAATGGATTGGGTAATTTCAGATAATTTCTTCCACAGAATAGTTTTGGGCCCTTTTATTAATCAAGATAGATACAGAGCTTTCCTTACATGATTGGCAATTTGGAAAGACTAGCTCTTAGTCTAAAACAAGTAAACTCCTTCACATCGTCTGTTGAAAATGCTTGTGTAATATAATCTGGTTTTTGTTTAGTAAGTACAGTGGACTGAGCATAATTATGGACCCAAGTGTGGACACATAGGTTCCCCAAGATACAGCCTGAAAGCTATCTTTTTTTTAAAAACCTAGGAAATTGCTTTTATATTTTCATCTCGTAACACTAGACTGCTAGATTCATTTGTACTATTTGTGATAAGATTTGTCAAACATTTCAAATCAGTTTGAAAATCATTCAAAAAGAGTTTAGAATTCATTCAAATTATTTTAGAATTTAAGAAATTCTAAAAATCCAGTATCATGATTAGTTTATTTTATAGATTTTTAGGATTCATTTAAATTTTAATGTTTTGTCCTCAATTTTAAAAGTGTTAGTCTCTAATTTGGTTTTTTGTTGTTTTTTTTTTTTGGAGGGCAGTGTCTCTGGCCCTCACATGTGGGACCTGAACCAGGGCTTCTGGCTTCCCAAGCCAGCGCCCAACTACCACACCACTCGGTCAGCCCTCTAATTTTGTTTTTATTGAGAGTCTATTATCCAAAATACCAGGGGTGCCAAAAAAAGGTATACCCACTTTAAGAGAGGTTATCTATGTATTACTTTTCAAAGTTGAGTTGAATTACGGTAGCAACGTGTAGCATGATATTCACTCAAAAGATGGCGTTAATCAGATGAATGCTAGTGTCATTCATTGTATTACAATTTTAATACAGTTTTTTCCTTTCTTAAAATGTGTATACATTTTTTTGGCACATTGTATATACACAGCATCCCTTGATAATTGGGTCACACCTGTAGTTACCTCCTATTTGTTTCCCTGAGAATCACCCCTTAAAACTCAGTAATTCCGAAAGCCTACAAAATCGATGATCCACTGCCCTGTTGAAATGGCACTGAGAAGACCCTTGTCTGTGTCTTCTCTGCAAGGAGGTTGTGGTTGTGACCAGTGATATCAGTAATATTTAAGCAAGAACATCAGCAGGTTATCAGACATGTTTGCCATTGCTCTTTGCAAGTTTCCGTATTCTACTGTGCACTGTTCCGTCCCCAGAAGTCTTCTTTTTTGAGAGTTCATTTGACTTATTAAGGTTCTGATGTGGTATGGCATCTGTAGGCATTGCAATGACAATGAAACTACACCTTCTAGAAATAATCCTAATCGATTTTCTTTCCAAATCCCTCTTTGTCCAAAGGGAACGTGTGGAGAACACCAGTCGCCCAGGAGAAATGCAGGTGACCATTCAGAACCTAATGCCAGCGACGGTGTACATTTTCAGAGTCATGGCTCAGAATAAGCACGGCTCTGGAGAGAGCTCAGCGCCGCTTCGCGTGGAAACACAGCCTGAGGGTGAGTCTCCCACCTGCCTGTCCACCCCACCTGCAGGTAGACCTTCCTAGCGGTCTACCTGATGTGCAGCTTCGCACATCACAGGAGAGCAAAAGATAGCAGTTCCTCACCTTTGAGGATTTTATGAATTAACTCGGAGAGAGAAAATTAATTCACATCAAACAGTCGCAAATGGTGTAATACAACGTAATTCTGCTGATATAGTCTCAAATTTTACTGATTCTGTAAGACCCAGCTCAGATGCCTTCTAGAATCTTTCCTCTGATCCTAGCTAATATCGTGTGTCTACAGTTCTGAGCTACATTACCACTTTCTCCCTTGACTTGTGGCTCTGACTGTACCTCGTTTGCTTTATGGGTCGTCCTTATATTTCCCACAGCGTCTAATGTAGTGCCTTACACATGCATTTAATATTGGTGATCTCTCTGCACTCCACACCAGAATTTCTTCAAGGCTTTTCTTTGTATCTGTGGTCTTTTGTGCTAAATGATGTTACTTCCAGTTAACATTTCTTAAGATTTTCTGCAACTGAAATGAGTATCAGGTTGATTTATCTTATAAATGTATGTCCTAAATTTTGGTTGTAAACTATAGGCCTGAAATTATAAGAAGCCATCAAATCATAATTAATGCTTTTCCCATGAGGCTTTCTTCTATACTCTCACTTTCTTTTAATACAAGACACTGTTTTTCCTTGTAGCCTTCTCCCGTTTTCTTTTGCCATTAACTGCACTGGTTCTTCAGTTTAACAAACTTCCAACAACAAAGATTTTACTTCAGCAGTGTGGCATGTTCTGACCAAGGGACTAAACAGATTTCATGAGTTTGCCAGGGAAACTGGAAATAACTCAGAGACTTTTCTGGTCTGATGGGTGGAATAAGGGAAGTCCAGGAGCTATGCAATTTCACTGTCTAATGCTATAACAAAGCATCCACTCACCGAACACGCAGCACCCCTGTACTACATAAGGTGTGAGAGAGGCAGGGATGGACACGATGGGAGTTCTCCCCTTAAAGAATGAGCAGCCAGGGTGGACTGCCATTGAGCCTTTCAGTGCCCGCGCTGAAAGGTCAGGAACCACACCCAGGCAGGAACAAGAGGGCCACCGGAGAGTCAAGAGGCCGATTTAAGGAAAGAATGTGTTCTCATTATAGGGAAAGGATGTTGAATTTCACAGTTGAGCTCAGACAAGAGCAGGGACAGTCTGTTAGATTTCAAGCTCAATTTTCTTCCATTAATTTCCATATGCAGATGTCATTCCTGAGAGATACTGGGATACAAAACAAGGAACAATCACTGTAAAAGTTAGGTACATCAAGGCAGATTCCTGGAAAAGGTGAGACCCAAGTTCACCTTGAAATGTTTGACTTAGAGCAGGCATTCTTGGGAAGAAACTGCATGACCCGCTTCCCCAATAGGATCAAACTACATGCATGCAAGGTGAGGCACGCTGAGGTGAAGGAAAGCTGCTGGATTCGATTCAGTGCAGGAGTCCCATCTGGGGCTGTGAACCTCCTAAAGATACACAAAAATGTGTGTGTGTGTGTCTGTCCATAGTTGCCTTTTCCTGGGGAAAGAGCCTGTGGCTTTCATTATCATTGGAGAACTTACAAGTCAAACTGTTGAGAAGGGTCATGGTCCGTTTAGAGATGAGGGACAGATGTAAGGTAAGGGACAGATTTATCGCGGGCCTGCCCCATGCTGGTCGCTGTGTTCAGCGGGTTAGCGTTAAAAACCAGTACGATGTACCCACAAGTCTGGTACTAGAGCCACGCAGATAAATCGACGGTAGTGTGATGTGGTGTTGTCACAAGGAAAGTCGGCAGCACAGTAATTTGTTCAAGGAGTTTGATTCTTAATAAGAATATAAAATGGGCAGCAGATTCTGATGAGGGCACGGGAAGGATGGAGAGTGACTCTAGCATGTTCTGGCCAAAGAGAAGTATATGGTGGAGAGCAATTTGCATTTATCTGGAGGTGTTCAGCCTGCGTGTGGAGGCGACAGTGTTTTGGTCAGCCCTTGGAAGATATTTCACATGTTTAGCTTCACAAACCAACTTCAAAATGTTTCCATTTATTGTGCCACTGTACAGCTAAAGTGAAAGAATTTATTAGCCCCTTTTTTAGGATCGTATTTACTTATGGTTAGCCAGTGAATGTATTTAACATGATATTAAGTGAGTTTGGGGACTGTTTTGTTTTCCTTCCTCTTCAGTATGTTAGAGGAAAGTTTTCCATATCAGCATAAGTTTGATAAATTCTACTGTCAGGCTGCACAAAATATGCTCTTAACATTAAGTGAGTAACATGATTCATGACTCAAAAAGGTAAACTATCAGAATAACCATATTCAGGTTTCTCTACTTTGGTAGCAAAACTTATCTTAAGCCGTGGTGCAGTTATTTAAGAAAGCTAGTTTGTTTTACATTTTGTTAGTTTTTTTCCCTTTCCTTAAATCTATTGGCTGTGGGTTACAGAAACACTAGCACCAGAGAAGCTGTTTTCATAGAGTGTCCAGCAGAGTATAGGCACAGGCAGCCCCCCAGGATGTGTGTGGACGCGGGGCTGGACCCAGTCATCAGGCAGAAGGAATACAGTAAGGGGTGTGGGAACCGCCATGGGAGTTCCAGCTGGCCAGTCAGTCGTTGACTCTGCCAGCCACGTACGTCCTGTGGAGGGTGTATAATAATCTCCTAGCTGAACTCCTTGAGTCCATGCTTTAGAATCAGGAAGTACTCATTCCTGGCTCAGTGCTCACCGCCTTCCCACCACTTAGGAGTGATTCTTAACCTCCCAACCTCACCTATGAACAGGGATGATAATAGTAGCCATCTCATTTGGGTTAGTGCAAAGATTAAATAGATGTAATTTCAATATGTAAAGCATTCAGTGCTGAACCAATTGTAAGCATGCAATAAATGGCAGCTACTTATTAATTATTAATTATCTTGTCTTGTTCCCTTGCTGTTTTTCTTCCATGCATGTGCTCACAAGCCCTTTCTAAACGCATACCTAATCATGTCATGTCATGTTCCTGCTCACCATTGTTCAGTAAACATCTAATACCTGCGAGACATAATCCCAAACCCACAGCAGTGCATTCGAGGGCCTTCAGTATCCGGCCCCATCCTCCATTCCAGCGTTCTTGCTCCACTCCACCCTCTGTTTCAGCCTGAATCACAAAACCCTGTCTTCTCACATATATTCCCCACTGGCTAGAACAATTTTCCCCTTGGTACCTGAGAAAACGATTCCTTTTCCTTGCTCCCAGGGGTCTTCACCATTCTCTCCCTTTCCTGCCCACTGCCTCCCAAAGCTCTCCTTTCTTTTTGTTGTAATCATTGCCTGACTGTGTTAGCGCCTCTGCCACTGTCTGTACCCTCTATGCACCTGCCTGCCCTCTAGGCCGGGAGTTCCCTGGGCGCAGGACTCAGGACCCGTCCATCCCGCATCCTAGTGCCTGGCAAGAGGAGCCTCTTTTTGTGAGGGTGGCTTCGTGTGTGCCCCAGGCCCCCTGCACAACTAGGATTCTTCCCAAACCACACGCACAAGTCTGCAGTGTGCATTTAGTCTCTTTTAATAAATTTGAGATACTTCACAGATAATTTTTGTTTTAAGTCAAAAGGGAAATTGGTTTAATGATATGTTATCCTAAAGCCACTTCAGTAAATCAATTGTTTTCTTTGTTTTTTGTTTTTAAAACATGGGCATTATGACATTATTGCCAAGAGTGGTTATTGAGGTAAATTTCATTTATATCTTTCTGTCTTGACACTTTCTTTCTAGTTCAGCTCCCTGGCCCAGCACCTAACGTCCGAGCATATGCAGCTTCACCGACTTCCGTCACTGTCACCTGGGAAACACCGCTGTCCGGCAATGGGGAGATTCAGAATTATAAATTGTACTACATGGAAAAAGGAACTGATAAAGAACAGGTAGAAGATGAAGCCATTTTTTTAAACTTATTTTTCAGTTACAGTTGACATGCATTATTATATTAGTTTCAGGTGTTACTGCATAGTGGTTAGACATTTATATACCTTAGGAAGTGATCCCCCCAGTAAGTCCAGTACCCATCTCATGCCATACATAGTTATTACATGAAGTCATTTTTCAATCCATTGATTGAAATAGTAGATTTGAACTGTTATTTCCAAAACTCAATACTTGCTTTTCTAGAAATCTGAGGAAAAAAAGAGGTATAGGAAATGAAAAGTTGACAGATTCTATTTCTTTATGCCAAGGTTTATTCTGTAGTTGTTACCAGCAAGGGTCACTAAACATCAAGCAATATTTCTGAGTAAATTGCCAGTGTTGATGATTAATCTGCTTTGACTGTGAAACAACATTCTGTAAAAGGGATAAAAAATCCGCATTGTCAAACCATATGGCTTCACTCATGTATGGGATGTACAACTGAAAGCATCAAAGGAACAAGACAAACAAGTAAAGAAACAAAAACTCATTGACACAGACAACAGTTTAGTGGTTATTAAAGGGTAAGTGGGGAGGAGGGTGGTAGAAGGTAAATGGGATCAAATATATGGTGATGGAAGGAGAACTGACTTTGGGTGCTAAGCACATACATGATATATAGATGATGTATTACAGAATTGTACACTTGAAATATAGAATTGTACACTGGTAATTTTACTAACCATTGTCACCCCCAATAAATTTAATTAAAAAAAGATAATTTTAAAAATCTGCATTGTGTCAAATACAGAATTTGTATAGTTAATTCTTCGTAGCATTTCTCTTGGCATGAGTTTTGCATATATAAATTGTTTTATTTCATTCTAGGATGTTGACGTTTCGAGTCACTCTCACACCATTACTGGGCTGAAAAAATACACAGAGTATAGTTTCCGAGTGGTGGCCTACAATAAACATGGTCCTGGGGTCTCCACACAAGACGTTGCTGTTCAGACCTTGTCAGATGGTGAGTCTTTCTTCCTTTGCAACAAAGAACTTGCCTGGGGTCCCGGTGGCAGTAGGGCTTTGATATCAAGAAGATTCTGTTCAAATGCAGGCTCCCCTTGCTCATAGTGTGACTGGTCAAGTCACTGACCACGTGGGAGTATGTTTCCTTGTGTGAAATGAAGGTGATGCCACCTTCACTGGGTGTTATACAGATTCCGTGAGAGAGTGGAGAACAGGATAGCACCGGGTACCATGTTTTTCTTTTTTTTTCTTTTTTTTAAGGTTTTATTGGGGAATTGGAGGGGAACAGCATTGGGGAACCAGGGGAGGGGAACAGACAAGTTGCTGTCCTTTTGTTCTTCAGTCTAGTTGTGGAGGACGTCGCTTCACTGGCCCATGTTGGTATCATCATTGCGCTCTTCTCAGGTGAGGCAGATCAGTCCCCGGCCTCTGATGGCCGTTCACAGGGACTCTTGGCAGCTCACACTGGCTGCTGGCCACTCACGCTGGCTCCCGGCCACTCGCTGTAGCCTGTGGCAGCCCACTGCAGCAGGGGCTGCAGCTATGCTGTCCCTGGGGACTCCCAGCAGCCCAGCTCCAGGTGGAGCTGTTGTTCACCATCTTAGCTGTAGAGGGCAGTGTCACTGGCCCTCATATGTGGGACCTGAACCGGGGTCACTGGCGCCCCAAGCCAGCTCTTAACCAGTGCACCATTTGGCCGGCCCCATGTTTTTCTTTTTGTAGGGGCTTTTGTATAAGTAATATTGCTTGTTCGTTACACAGACTATTCCAGGGCTATGGGCAGGCTAGCCTTGCTCTGCTTAGCATCATATTTACATGCCTTCTAAATTCCTGTGTTTGGGGACAGTTTTCTTTCTTACCTGTGACTGAATTTCCAAGTTAAAACATATACTCTTTACCTAGAACAGTATTTTTCCAAACTACAGCTTCCAAAGAGATTGAATAAGTCAACACCAGCATTTTAAAAATAAATAATTTTAGAACTGAGCAGAAAGAGGGCTCATTGCACTTAGTGTGTGTATTGTTTCCTGAAACTCAGGTAAATCCAATGTGTTACAAAAACATTTTTTTCTAAAAAAATGCGTGTGTTTGTACATACCCCTATATATAAATGTGCATGCTTTAGGAGCTATAGTTTGACTCCTGTAAGCAAATGTTCCGACGTAACATCAGCAACAAAAGAGCACGCTGATGCCGCGTGTGCCCCGATGTGATGCCCTGAGAAAGACACAGCGCCCGTTTCGCCTGTGTTGTATCCCTGTTAAAATGTTTAACTTGAATCTGATTATGATGAAACAACTAGGCATACCCATATTGAGGGAAATTCTGCAAAGAAATGAACTGGCCTGAGTTCTTAAAAAAATATTAGTCTCGGGCCAGCCGAGTGGCACATTGGTTAAGAGCTGGCTTGGAACACCAGTGGCCCCAGTTCGGATCCCACATATGAGGGCCAGTGACACTGCCCTCTACAGCTAACAATAGCTCCACCTGGAGCTGGGCTGCTGTGAGTCCCCTGGGAAGGCATAGCTGCAGCCCCTGCTGCAGTAGGCTGCCATAAGCTACAGCGAGTGGCCGGCAGCCAGCGTGAGCTGCCAACAGCTGCGGTGAGAGACCATCCAGAGGCCGGCGACCAATCTGCCTCATCCGGGAAGAGCGCAATGATGATACCAACATGGGCCAGTGAAGCAACATCCTCCGCAACTAGACTGAAGAACAAAAGGACAGCAACTTGTCTGTTCCCCTTCCCTGGTTCCCCAACACTATTCCCCTCCCCCAATTCCCCAATAAAATCTTCGAATACATATATATATATATATATATATATATATATATATATATATATATATATATATATATTAGTCTCATGAAAGAAAAAAACATTTAGGGACTCATTCTAGATTCTAGATTAAAGAAACAAAATAAAACAGGTATGATCTTTGACTGGATCTCGGAGGAAAAAAGTAATAAAGGGCACTGTTGATACATTTACTTACTATAAGATAGGTATAGTATAGGCAGTGTTACACGTTAGATATGTTATTAGGTATATTAGATAATATTTTTGTGTTAGGTTACATTTTCTGAATGTGATCCTGTTTTAGTTTTGGTGGAGGTCCTGATCTTAGGCACACCCTGTAGTGCTTAGGAGTTCTAACGGTGTGATGACTGCAGCTCCTCTCCGATGACTCGGAAGCAGCGTGTAGATAGATATGTTCGTTGGTTATTCTTGCCACTCTTTTCTGTGTGCTAGGCATTTTTCAGGATAAAATGCTGAGAAAGAGAATTACGAACTGTAATCTGGTTAGCCAACTACACAAGCCAGTTGGTCAAGACTTTTGAGAAAAGTTGCGGGGAAAATATTTAATGTAAGCTTTGCAATCTACACACGAACCCATTTTAAGTGCACTCAGTGGGTTGGCATGCCGACTCTGGTGCCGGCCAGGGACCTGCACGTGTCTGAGCATGTGGTTAATGGTAGCACGTGGGAGTAAGACAAAAATCTTGGTCCTTATGCAAATACCGTGGAGTAGAGATTTGAACCTCATGTGCATAATGGGAATGATCGGAACTCCTTTGTGGGGTTGTTGTAAGGCCCTGCCATGTAAGAAGATAGCAGCAGCCCTGCCAGTGCCCATGCAGCCAGAGCAGAGGTCTTACAGGGAGGTGGCTGGACCCATCCCCACACTTCTTTCCAGGCACAGGTGCCTACGTCCTACTCCAGACTTGCCCAGCCTGACTGGATTGAGGCCTGAGGCACTTTGTAAAGTTCCCACACTGAACAAGAAACAGTCTCTGTGCTCAAGGCCTGAAGCACAGTGGGCACTTACTTTGTTACATACCAGATCACCAAATGTCAGCGAGAGGGATAAAGAAGTTTCCCTGGACAGATGAGGGGAGAAGAGCTGAAGTCTGCGTTCTGTGAGGGGAAAGGAAACTAGTCGGATTCCCTGAATCCCCTTTGCTTGCTGTAGTTACTGCGAAGGGGGTACTGCAGAGGCTGTGTGCCATACACTTGGACATTCCCCATCTTAGGTTCTAATATGTGAGGTACTAAAGCTATGCAGCTGTTTAAGCAAGTCTGAAACTTCTCACATCTAAAGTAGTGTTTCCTGCTCTAGCGCTGCCTTGGAAGCCACAGGTCACACTACTGAAGCTGTCATTGCTTACATGTCTCTTCTTTATGGGAAGTGTCTTCAGCACCCATTTGGGAACTCCACAAGAAAGCCAAGCTCACTGCTGCACGTCATATTTCGGACTCATAGTGACACTATGCACTTCCTTACTTGCCATAGTCATTAGATTTGCTTCCAGGACATCTGTGGCTCTTCCCCCAAAATAAAGATATGCTGTCACCAAGAATAATTAAAAGAATGCATCGAAGGTTCAGAATGCATCTGAGGTCTAGAAAAGTTTAAGTCACTGTCACATCCTTGAAACAAGTATCCAGCTTCCCAAAGGGACAGCCTGACTTGGGTACACATATATGAGGCTGTCTCAGTTTTTTAAATGAATCAAACATGGCTACATCTTACCCACACACTGCTGCCAATAGGAGAGCCCTGGCAGCTGCGTGTACACCACCAGGTTGGCAATCAGTGTTTGAGAGATGCATTTGAATAAGGTCCGGCCAAGAATGGTCACATGATGCATGATATGTGAGTGACTGAAAAAAATTTTTTCTCTCTTTTTCACCTGTCCAGCTCCCAGTGCTGCTCCTCAGAACCTGTCCTTAGAAGTAAGAAATTCAAAGGTGAGACTTCATATTGCTGTTGTTCATTTTTCCTGGTGTATTATTAAGCCTCAGAAGGGCTTACAGAGAGCAGAATTCTGTATCAAAATCGTCTTGATCAAGCAGAGAAATACCGTCAACTAGATGTTACACTTGCCAGCGTAGCTGGGCTTAGAAACGGACTCCAGTTTATTGTTTCATTTTACTGCGTGTCTCTGATGCCCAAAATTACATTAGCCTTTCTGCACAGGTATTGCCATTATTATTAAGTCATTACATTCTAGGCCTTTAACAGTCCAAAACAAAGAAGTAAGTTGTCTGAGATGCCACAGCCATTTAGGCCTGTGAGATACACGTCAGGTGGCCGCAGGAGCTGAAAGCGCCCTTCCTAGTCCAGGTGACTCCACACTAAGGCATGATGCCCCTCTGGACGACACAGACAGTTGAGATGTGCAGTCCTGTCAAAGAGCACTATTGGACTCCTCCTCCTTTAAGAAACAGCCAACTGTTAATTAATGATCCTCTTCCACAGTAGAGATGGGAAGAGAACCTTACAATAGTTTAATTCCTAATCCATGTGCCTCTGACTTTATATTTTCTTCTGAAAACTTGAGACTTTTGCCCAGTGTCTTCATTCTGGCAAAACACCCAGGAGGGCAAGAGCCCAGAGTATACTGCCCGCAAATATAGTCTCCCAATTTGATCATTGGGGGTTGAAAAGTATTTTTGAATGATTATTAAATAACTTAGTAAAACTCTGAGCATCCTGTTGCCTCTGTGTTCCTTCTCTTTGCACAGTGAATTCAGGGTAATAATATCTAAAACAGTTAGGAGTAAGCTTTTGACATCCTTGTCTTTTCCCCATGAACTTGTCTTCCCCAGAGCATTCTGATTCACTGGCAGCCACCTCCTCCAGCCACGCAAAATGGGCAGATCACTGGCTACAAGGTTCGCTACCGAAAGGCCTCCCGAAAGAGTGATGTCTCTGAGACCTTGGTAACTGGGACACAGCTGTCTCAGCTGATTGAAGGTAAACTGCTTTGCACGTAGGCAAAGGCTGGGAGATGGTGTCTCTCTCAGACATGAGTTACGCTCGTCTAATGACTGCTCGGACTTATGCAAAGTAAAAATGTTTCAATAGAATTTGTAATGGTTCAGTCTACTCCCAACTTGATAAAAATTAATGGAAAACACCCTTACAAGTTCTGCTATCTTTGAGTTGTAAGATTGTGATTGAGTTTTATTTCCTTACTTGTGTTTTTCCGTTTTCTCCACATTGTCTTTTTTTGTACTCTGGAAAGAGGACGATACAAAGCTGTATAAGCAAAGGCTCTGCTTGATCTAGTTGGTAGCAGGGTCTGCAAAATGGTTTCTATGACACCGACATCATTCATGTACAGGGGCCTGAAACAACATTTGTGAATAGCTAAGGCAGTGCAATAATCATTCTTGCTGCTATGGGCACAATAAAGCTTTAGAAAACTGTCAGGGATAGCTCCTTTTGGGCAGTTTTCCCTTTATGTGCAGCAGAGCAAGCATCAGGCCTGGTGAGAATGGACGCTAATGCATCTCTAGTATGGGTCCTCCTATAAAGACAGTTGCCCCCTCCTTCTTTCTCAAGTAGGGGAGGTAGTGCTGGCTTAGCAAGGCAAGTTGACTTTGCAGGGGAACCATGGAAGGAAGATGAAGCGCTTTTTGCTCTTTGGATGTTGGGACTGTGCTCTCAAAGAAACAGGTGCCCTAAGAAACCCCGATGGTGTTTCCCAGCAGAGCTTATAGAAGGGAAGGACATGAATTGGAGATATTGTCATATTCTGTAAGCCCTAAGAATTAATTTCATCACCCTTGGGGAACTCTAAACTTTCCATTGCTTCCCTCCTGGGAAGACACTGAAGGAAATAGAGGAACTTAGCGTCATCCACTTTCCTATGCCCCCAGGGGCCAGGTTCTTGACAGAACCAAGATCTGGGGTCAAAATGTGTATTGAGTCTCCCCTTCTTTATAGGTATGAGTATCTAAAATCTGAGAGAGCCACTGGTGGGGAAACACTGTACCCTGGTAATCCAGCAAGCTTTTCTCCTTACTCCTCACCTCATAGATAGGAGTGATGTCTTTCAGAATAGGAGAAGGTGAATATTGGTCTCCAAAGGTATCGCTAGTCTTCTCATTTCTTCACACGAACCCCACAGCTCTAATCTTCATGAGCAGACGTGGCTGCAGTGGGTGCTGCTAAGAGATGTGTCGCTGAAGGAGCATTATAGTAAAATTGCTCAGATGTTCTGATTTTACTCCAGATAAGTAAAATTTCCCATCCTTAAGTCTTTTATTCTGAATAGTTAATAGAAGATATTTACTGTATACCAGGTGCTGTTCTTGTTACTAGTAACGTAAAAGTAGGGTACCATCCTTGGTGATGAGGAGACCATTCGTTTTCTCAATGAAACATTTGATGTGTAAGGAAAATACCCCTTTCATGGTAAAAATAGCTTTTTCTTTATCAAGAAAATTGTTGTATTTTAAGATCATATTTATTCGTTTAACAGACTTTATTGAGCTTTTGTTAGTGTGTGCTGGCCCTGGATGTGTAATGCGAGCAAAACTGGAGATCTTTGCTTTTGCAAAGCACTACCTTGAGCCTGATAAGTATTACAGAATATGATGGATTACCAAGACCTTTAATGATTAATAATTATATGATTAAATTTTAGCCGGAAGTGACGGTTGTTCTTTTTGTACCACTTATAGCACTTACCACATTCTGCCATATCTTTACACTATGAGTTGTGGGCCTTGGTGTTAGTCGATGAGCTCTGTAAGTTACTTCCAGGGAGAGGAACTCTTAGCCTCTTTACGCATGGATCTCTCTGGCTTGCATGTGCTCACATGCTCTCTTGCCCTCGCCCTCCCTTCTTACACTCTAACTCTCCCCAAAGGGGAGGGAATGGTAATCTGATTGGTTGAATTCTTTCAGAACCTCAGCTGAGCTGTGCTTGCTAGTAGTCCAGATGGCTGCCTACTATCAGTTAGAAATGTATGGCCCATCCGCTCAGGCTCTTTCTGGTTCAGTGTGTGCAGGAAGGAGACAGGGAGGTAAACCGACTTGGGCCTCGCCTTTTTGCTTCTCCTTCTGTCTTCTTGCTTCTTGCTTCCTGTGGGCAGACAGAGTCAGGATGGGCCTGCAGAGAACAGAACCCCGCCTGTCCTCTCACACTACCCGACAGGACTGATGAACTGAGTTTGTCCTGGCCGAGCTCTCTCTCAGTAGCCCTCTGTGTTGCTGGTCAAAGAGCCCAGTTTAGGATGTGAATGATTTGTCATAACCCTGATAAGACCTGTCACAATAACCAGTATTTAAATGCTCTAAAAATGTACGCATGTGAACGGTACACGTTGAAATGGTAAATTTTATGTTATATGTGTTTTAACACAATAAAAAAGAAAAAACTGGATTCCTGAGTATATGAATAGCTGACATATTATTGACTGTTGCCCTCCTTTGTAGGGTAGACTTTTACATGTGGATCTTTTTGCCTTTGATGCGTTGGTAAAGTGTGTGCTTTATTAGCTGGTAGAAAATATGAAGGTTGCATAATAGAAAGGCTTGTTCCTCTTTTACTTATTGTATATACTTAGGGCAAGCAGGCTGTGGAGACGTGGATGTCTAGGGCATGTTCCATGCTTAAAAGTTGTTCCTGTGGCTCAGAGAACAGAGGTGATGCGCAGTCACAGCTCTGCATTCTCTTCGGGTCGTTGGTGTCTTCCCAGACCAACCGGCTTTGTTCCTTTGTTAGAGCTTAGCTTCCTTAATAACAATGTGAAGAGGTTGCAGTAAATGCTCTCTAAGGTGCCTTCAAGCTCTTAAAAAATATATCTGTAATCTCCCGAGAGCTTTACTCATTTCTGTTTTCTTCATGGATTGTATGGGCTTCAGCCTCTACTTTAGAGGGAGCCCCTCTGTGTTATATTTATGTATTGCTTGTTTTGTATTAACTTTAACTAAAAGTTTATCAGTACATAGTAGCTATGTACTGAGTTGGCGGATGAGATATTTGCTTTAATGAGAGGTTGTTAATCTTCTGTTTTTCCAGAGCTCTTGTTTCAGCTTGTCTTTTTTTGTCATTTGGGTCTCAGGTCTGGATCGGGGGACTGAATATAACTTTCGAGTGGCTGCTCTGACCGTCAATGGCACAGGCCCAGCTACTGACTGGGTGTCTGCTGAAACTTTTGAAAGTGACTTAGATGGTAAGAACAACCATTGGCAGAATTGGCACGGGCTATGTACTAACTGTAGTCAAGTGAATCAACCTGGAAAGCCACAGAGTTTGGGTGTATGTGGCTTATATCTGTGAACTGCCATGTATTATACTACTGTTATTCCTTAATGCAACAAGTTTCTCAGGATTTTTTTTTCTTTTTCTTTTTTTTACAGTGGCTTTTAGAGAACTATCCCTTTAAACAGAAACAATAAAAATGTACAGGTGCTTTAAGTCTGTTTTTTTAAAATTTTTATATCAAGGCCATTAAGTAAATAGGTGATCTAAAATTTAAGACATACACACATGAATTGTGCCTTTATTTCAGTTACTGTTTCCCTTTTCCCTTAGTCCTGGGCACCTGCCCTGTTTCTCACCTGTTCATTCAGTGAGTAACTCCATATGGGTGTGTGTATGTACCAGGTGCTGCACTTGGCAGACAAAAGACCCTGGGTTCTTATTCTAATACTTGGTTTACTAAATTTTAAATTAAGACAGGAATTTATGCCCTGAAATAATGTATTTGAAAGATGCTATAAATTGCCACCTTTGTAAGCCTCTTAGTCTCTCACTATTTAAATCAATTTGTGACTCTTAAAGTTTCATATTTTCTGACTTAACATTTACTTGAGGGAGTAAATAATTGATAATACATGCTATAATGTGATCCTTGATTAATCTGTTGACAACAGCCTTCTATTAGCTGCTGTCCTTCCTTTCTCATTCCACCTGGTAAGTCAGGGAATCAGATGTGGGACCACGAGGAATGGCTGACTGTTGAAGGGGATTTCATTTGTTTTTCTCCATTGGGCAGAGGTTCCTGGATCTCTTTATCTTCTCTTCCAAATACTAATATTGCAGTGTCTTGTATTTCTGGTGGTTTGGGTTTTGTTTTCCTCTTAGAATGCATTAAAACTGTGTACCATACATTACTATACATATAGATTCTTTTTGAAATCTTGGCCATCATGAAAAAAATTGAGCCCCAAATAATCTGGATGGAACACCATACCATCCCCAAGTAAATATCCTAAAGGAAGATGGACCTCACCTGCTTCTCTGCTTTCCTCCCCAGAAACTCGTGTCCCTGAGGTGCCCAGTTCTCTTCACGTCCGCCCACTTGTCACTAGCATCGTAGTGAGCTGGACGCCTCCAGAGAACCAGAACATTGTGGTCAGAGGCTATGCCATTGGCTATGGCATTGGCAGCCCGCACGCCCAGACCATCAAAGTGGACTACAAACAGCGCTATTACACCATCGAAAACCTGGGTATGTGTGCACGTCTTTCTTTTTACCTTCTTATTAGGTAATAATTTTATTTTTATAGGAAACTTTCAAAAATAGTACAAAGAATCCCTGTATATCCTTCACTCGTAATCCCGGAGGTTAAAGTTTTACATGTGCTTTATCATTCTCTATATATACACATTTTTTTATCTGAACCTTTTCTTCTTTTAATAGCTGAGCCATCCTGCCACCTGTTGGCAGCTCGGCTCGAGCTGGGCATCGAACTGCTGTTGCTCAGAGCTCAGCTCACACTCTTGAGTGAGCTCTTAACCCACTGAGCCACTTGGCCGGCCCCTATCTGAACCTTTTGAGAGTAAGTTACAGACATGATGCCCCTCTGCCCACTGATACTTTAATGTGCATTTTCTAAAAACAAAGACAATTTCTAATGTAACCACAGTACAGTTATCAAAATTAGCAAGTCAACACTGAGACAATACCTATAGACTTTATTCATATTTTACTAGTGGTGTCATTAATGTCCCTTATAATAAAAGAAAAACATTCTCCATGATCACATGCTGCATTTTATTATCATGTCTCAGTAGATTTCTTTGATATGGAACAGTTCTTGGTTTAGAGTATCCCTCAGTTTAGACTTGTCTAATGTTTCCTCATTACATTCAGTTTATGCACTTGGGGAAGGAACAGCATAGATGTACTGTGCTCCTGTCAGTTATCATATTAGGAGGCAGGGAAAGCCTATCACTTGTGATGCTAACTCTAATCATTGGATACAATGGTATCTGCCACATTCCTATAAAGTTATTTTTTCCCTTCATAATTAATAAGTACCTGTGGGGGAGATACCATGAGTCTTTGTAAATACTCTTTTTTCTTATCAAATGTTCACTTACAAGCTTTAGCATCTTCACTAACAGTTATTACTATGGTATTTCACTAAGAGTGATTTTCTAATGCCATTATTTCTATTGGGTTGTCGGAAAAGTCATGATGCATTTTTGCAATGAAAAACATAGAAAAAATACAACATGACTTTTCCGACAACCCAATGCATTTATTAGCATCCTTTAGTAAGGAAGACCTTTCCTTCTCTTTCACAATGAAAGAGTGGCCAGTGGGGTATCTTTATAGCTGGTTCCTCTGTCCGTTTGACATCTCTCATCTCTCTTTGAGCACTTCCTTCCTTTTTGACACAGTAAGGTGTTCCAGGCTCATCTGGGATCCCCTAGCCTTAGCCTTAAGTCAACCACTTCTCCAAGAAACCCTGGTTGGTTGGTTGGTTTGTTTGTTTGTTTAAAATAGTATTTAGAAACCAGAATTTGAGTACCCTCCAGGCTCATTGTTACTGGGATAGAAAATCCTGAGGAGTCTACAAGAAAGGCTACTAAAACTATAAGTGAGTTTAGTGTGGTCACAAGATACAAGGTTGATATACAAAATAGTTCTATTTCTATATACTCATAATAAGCAGTTGGAAATTGGAGTTAAAATAACAATATCATTTACAATAGCATCAAAAAATAAAAAGTACTTAGGAATAAACTTTAAAAATATTTAAAAGGCTTATGCACTCAAAACTAGAAAATTATTGTTGAGAGAAATTAAGGAAGACTTAAATAAATGGAGATACCATGTTCATGGATTGAGAGATAATATTAAAATGATAGTTTTCCCCATTATAATCCCAAGTAAAACCCTAGTATACTTTTTTATAGAAATTGATAAACTTATTCTAAAATTTATATGAAAAATCAAAGGAACTAGAATAGTCAAAATTTTTTTTTTTTTAAATTGGGGAATTGGGGGAGGGGAACAGACAAGTTGTGGTCCTTTTTTGTCCTTCAGTCTAGTTGTGGAGGATGTTGCTTCACTGGCCCATGTTGGTATTATCATTGAACTCTTCCCGGGTGAGTCAGATCGGTCACCAGCTTCTGGACGGCTGCTCACAGCGGCTCTTGGCAGCTCATGCTGGTTGCCAGCCACTCACTGTAGCCTATGGCAGCCCACTGCAGTAGAGGCTACAGCTCACACCGTCGCCAGCCATCTTAGCTAAAGAGGCAACCAGGTGGAGCTGTTGTTCACCACCTTAGCTATAGAAGACAGTGTCACTGGCCTTCATATGTGGGATCCAAACCAGGGCCCCACTGCTCAGAGCTGGCGCCCAAGCCAGCTCCTAACCAACGCGCCACTCGACCAGTCCAAACATTTTTGAAAAAGAAAAATAAAGTTTAGAAAACCATATACTTGATTTCAGGCCTTATTATAAAGCTACAGTAATTGAGACATTGTGGTAATATTGCTGTAAAGGTAGGTGATTAATGGAACAGAAAAGGGTCCAGAAGTAGATCCATATGTATGGTCAATTGATTTTTGACAGAAATATGGAGATAATTTAGTGAGAGAAGATAGTCCTTTCAACAAAAGGTATGGGAATAGTTGGATATCTGTATAAGAATGAAACGGAACCTTCCTTGACCTTTATCTTTTACCATACACAAAAACAAACATAAATGCAAGAGCTAAAATTATAAAACTTCTAGAAGAAAACAGGGAAAAAAATCTTTATGACCTTGGGGCAGGCAAGGATCTCTTAGAATGCCAAAAAGCACAAATTATAAAGTTAAAAAATTAATACATTTAGCTTCATCAAAATTTAAAACTTCTGCTTTTGGAAAGACACCAATAAAATGAAAGGTGAGCCACACACTGGGAGAAAATACTCATCATTCAAATATCTGACAAAAAATTTGAGTCCAGAATATATAAAAACTCTTACAACTTAATAAGAAGATGACAATCCAGTTAAAAAAAAAAAAGTAGGCCAGAGATTTGGATGGACAGTGTACCAAAGAAGATATGCAAGAGGATAGTAAGCATGGAAAAGATTCTCCACATCGTTAATCGTCAGAGAAATGCAAATAAAAATAAAACCACAATGAAATACAACTATGCATCCTGTAGAACTGGTAAAATTTAATAGACTGAAACTACCAGAGACCAGCAAGGATGCAGAACTAGAGTTCTTATACTTGCTGGTGGGAATGTCTGATGTTTCAACCACTTTAGGAAACCACTTGGAGGTTTCTTAAGAAGTTGACCATACAACCAAGCATTCCCACTCATATATTTAACCAAGAGAAATAAAACACATATCTACACAAAGACTTGTACACAATTTTTCATAATAACTTTGTTTATCATAGTCTAAAAGGGGTGAACAGGTAAATGGCAAATTGTACCATATCCATCCAATGGACTACTACTCAGCAGTGAAAAGGAGTAGGCTGTGGATATTCACAATGACGTAAGGAATCCCACAAATACTATGCTGAGCAAAGGAAGCCAAACATAAGAGAGTACATACATGTTATTACGTTTTTATGAAATTACAGAACAGGAAGCACTAATCTATAGTAACAAAGAAAGATCCATGGTTGCCTAGAAACAGGGATGGTGGGAATTGTCTACAAGGGAACTATTTGGAGTATTGGAAATACTCCATATATTGATTGTAGTAGTGATTACACAGGTATATATATTTGTCAAAACTCAACAAACTGTATACTTAAATAGGTATTTTACTATATGCTAATTATACATCAGAGTTGATTTACAAAGTAAAAAAGATTAAATATTTTATAATAGAAAATGGATTATTTTTGGTATGTTATTACTGTTACAAATTGGATTATCATTATAGAGATCTTCCAAGACTTGTCTTTTAAATGACAATCTGCCTTGACCAACTTTTTCATTGGAATCATTCCTTTTTAAATATCTTTCTTAAGAATAACTTTAGGTGTCTAACAAATGGATTACCTTCAACTTTTCTGGTAGAAAATAAGCAGCAGTTTGATGGTAGGATAGAAATGTCCCTGGGCTGACCCCCACGTCCTGTCTCCATTACAAAACTACTGAAAGGAGACTCCTATTCTGTATGGGCAGTACATGGTCCTTGACCCTCAGATGCTTTCAGTCTAACAGGAGAATAAGAGTAATACACAAGAGGTAATGGAATGAGTTGATGTGAAGTATGGTCAGAGAAGGGAGAACTAATAAGGCAGAGGAGAGAACCAGGGAAGAAGGTTAACCTGAACTTGAAAGACTGAGCCAGAATCATGTTTGAAAACAAGAGATAAGAAGAAGCACTTCATGTACTGAAGAGAGTAAATAGACTTTATTAGAAAAGAGAGTGCACAGTGAGAAGTCACAAAAAAATAAAGGAATTTGGCATAAAGTAAAATGAGCTTGAGCTATATTAGTCAACACAGATACACCTAAGATGCATGTAATGTTGAACAAAAGAAGAAAGTCAGAATGGAGAAATATATTTAGGAATTCACTTATTCATCAAATGAGTTCTGCCCTGCCTGAGCTTCAGATCCATATAAACATCCACTAGCTGGGTATCTGCACTGGGATATAGCCAATATTCTATCATAATTCAACCGAAATTAAAGTTGGTACCTTCTCCTACAAACCTTTTGATCAATCAGCAAATATTTAATGAACACGTACAATATCCCAGAGACTTGGCTAGAGGTTGAGCAGAGAATCAACCAGACATGATCCCAATTATTAGAAGTAATACAATTTTGGGCCGGCCAAGTAGCGCGGTGGTTAGGCGCTGGCCTGGGACGCCGGTGGCCCCGGTTCAGGTCCCACATATGAGGGCCAGTGACACTGCCCAAAAAAAAAAAAAAAAAAAAAAAAAAAAAGAAGAAGTAATACAATTTTGAAATAATTGAAATTGTTTAGAGTGCCAAGAAGAGAAATGGGATGCTACAGGCTATGTAACTAGAGACGCTTATCCGGTCTGGGATGCGACCTTTAAGATGAATAGGCATTGTCTAGGTAAAGAAGAAGGTGGAGTGTTTCCCCGGCCTAGGGAACAGCTGCACATGCGAAGGCCCAGTTGGGAGACGCATGGTGCTCAGTGCTATGTGCCGAGAGATGGCCCCTAGAGATGGAGCAGAGAACAAGGCTGAGTGGTGAGAGGTGTGTAGGTGGGATCAGCCAGACTTGATCATTTGCATATGGGGGGAGGGGGAAAGAGGTCTTAATAAATCCCAGGTTTCTGACTTGAACAGCGGGGCACATAGTAGCGCCATTTATAAACTAGGGAATACTTGGGCAGATCTGAAGTGTGGAGAGAGATTTGAGACATCCAAGGGGAGAGGCCAGACAGTTGGATATGAAGATTCGGTGCTCAGAAGAAAAGTCTGGACTAGAGATACGGATTTGCATTTCATGGCACATACATGCTAATCCAAGCTAAGGAAATGAGTGAAAGCACATAGGGAGAGAGTGAAGAGTGGGAATAGAAGGGGGGCTTGGAAATGTGTATCATGGTTGCTCTGAGTCTGTACCCAATGTCAGTGAATGACTTCACCATCTACCATGTTGCCCAAATGGCACCTTTTTCTTTTTCCTCACCAGTCAAGTACTAAGTCATGTTGATTCCATTTGTTGTCACTTCTTTCCGACACTGGAAGGTGCCTTTATATATTGCCCACTGTTGTCTAAAGAGTGGCCACCACGCAGAGCAGCTATTGAAAGCCTTGGCAGTAATGCAGGCCACTTGAAGTGTGGCCACTTGGGCAAACTGCCTGACTTGGCCAGAAGTGAGTGGTGTCTGTCAGGCCCCCCCACTTACAATACTTCAGTGGAGCTCAGGTCCTCATTTCTGAGTCTGGACTTTTGAATCACCCATCCAAAATTTGCCTGGGTCACGAATGTGAGGAAGCACAGTCTTCCTGATTTACTCCAACATAGGAGAATGAATGCTATTCCACCTATCTAGTAGCCCCTGTTTTCATCGAGTCTAACTAGTACCATTTTATGTGTTCACCTGGAGGGAGTTTTTGTTTCAAACTTACATTTCCTGCAGCTTCACCTCCAAGCCAGTTGTAATCCTGGGCCATATCTTATCCAACCAAGAAGTCTACATGAGGGCTAGGAGCCACCATCACCACCCCATCCCCTCAACCCCTCACCCCCACCCCCCGCAGAGTTAAGGGCATTCAGCAGTTCCTAAGTTAACAGTTTATCTCATACTTCTCTACCTTGGCTGGTCCAATTACTCACTGTCCTTCCTCCTGAGAAGGAAAGGAGTTTGTTTAATGCCAAGCTCCATCTATGGGGCTTTCAAGCATGAAAATCCTATCAACTATGATACTGTTTCTGTTTACTTTGCTCATTCATTTAGCTTTTCAGATTCCACATATAAGTGAGATCATATGGTATATGTCTTTCTCCAGCTGACTTATTTCACTTAACATAATAGTCTCTAGGTCCATCCATATCGTTGCAAATGGTACTATTTCATTCTTCTTTAGAGTGGAGTAATACTCCATTGTATACATGTACCACAGTTTCTTAATCCAGTCATCTACCGAAGGGCATTTTGGTTGTTTCCAAGTCTTGGCTATTGTAAATAGCACTGCAATAAACATAGGGGCGCATATATTTTTTTGAATTAGCATCTTGGATTCCTCTGGGTAGATATCCAAGAGTCTCATAGACATAGAGGAAAAGCTGATGGTTGCTAGTTGGGAGGGGTGGGGATGAGGGAGAAGGGGAAGAGATTAGACAGCATAAATAGGTAACTACAATATTGCCACTGGGATATGAAAGACATCTCAGGGAATATAATTAGTAATGTTGTAAATATTTTGTGGGGTGTCAGATGGTCACATGTCTTGTTAGGGAGACCACTTCATGGATAGAGTAGAGGCTTGATTACTGCACTGTACACCTGAAGCTGATGTTGTATAATATTGTATGTCAACTGTAATTGAATATATAGTCATGGGATGTGGAGTAGTGTGGAAGGGAGTCAAGGGAATAGTAATAGATATGTATGATATGGGGGGGGGAAGTGGTGTGGCAAATTGGGGGAGGGGGGTTGTCACTTTGAGGGGTAAAAAGTATAACTTGCACTGCGTTGTACACAAAACTAATTTTTTTTAAAAAGTGTTTATTTCACAATAAAAGAATTAAAGAAAATCCTATTAACTCATTCTAATCCAAGCCCTACACTCTCCAATGGCATCAGCGAGCCATCCATTAGTGGAGGCTGAGAGACGATTCAAGCACAGCCAACCTCATTCCTGGGACTAACCCCAGGACCTTGATCCCACACAGTTTTCCTATACAGTGGTCCCCCTTTATCCGTGGTTTCGCTTTCCACAGTTTCAGTTACCCATGGACAACCAAGGTCTGAAAATATTAAGTGCAGAATTCCAGAAGTAAACAATTCGTCAGTCTTAAATTTCTCTCCATTCTGAGTAGTGTGATGAAATCTTGGGGCATCCACACTGTGCCTTCTGCCCGGGGGTGAATCATCCCTTTGTCCAGCGTATCCATGTTGTATACCCGACCCACCCAGGAGGCACTTAGTAGCCTCTCGGTTATCAGATTGGTTATCAGAGAGAGAGAGAGAGAGAGACCACATTCACACGATTTTTATTACAGTATATTGTTAGAATACATTATTTTATTGTCGTCAGTCTCTTACACTGCATAATTTATAAACTAAACTTTATCTCAGGTGCATAGGAAAAACATAGTCTATATAGGGTTCGGTGCAATCCTTGGCTTCCGGAATCCATGGGGCCTTGGAACATATCCCCTGCAGATAAGGGGGCACCACTGAACTGTGCGCTTCCATCTCACATCTCCCATCACCTCAAAATAATCCCACATAAAAATTTTTTAAATCTTCCCTCCTGATTTCCTCTGCAGTTAAGGTCATGCAGGTTTCTTTCCTTCAGATCCCAGCTCTCACTACGTGATTACCCTGAAAGCGTTTAACAACGTGGGTGAAGGCATCCCGCTGTACGAGAGTGCTGTGACCAGACCACACACAGGTAAGGGCACCTGTCCATCCCTGGCCTTCAGCTTCTTCCCAGCAACCTGAGAAAGGGGGCACGTGAGGCCTGCCCCACTACCTGTTAGTGCAAGGAGAAGTATTTGGCAGTTTAGGGTGCAGGCTTCGAATAGGAAAATGGGCTTTCAACATGGAAAGTTCTGTTAATTTCTATTTTGCTTTTTAAAAAATATTAACAATCCTGCAGACCTGTAACGTGTTTTGAATGCATTGGGATCAAGAAAGTATAGTTGTGAGAAATTAAAAGTGATTTTTCATCTTTGGTCATGTGAGTTATAACTAAAATGAGTCAAAAAAATTAAAAGATCTCCATATCTCTGGAGGAATTATATAGGTTACTGATGGTAGCAATAAATACATATGATAATGAGCAATAAATATATGAATCCAACATTTCTTTACTAGTCACCTGATTTGGTTGGGAAAGTATTTTTCTGTGTGCTTTTCACAATCTTTATTTATATA
This sequence comes from Aselliscus stoliczkanus, assembly GCA_033961575.1. Lineage (NCBI taxonomy): Eukaryota > Metazoa > Chordata > Mammalia > Chiroptera > Hipposideridae > Aselliscus > Aselliscus stoliczkanus. The sequence goes on along the minus strand of CM066732.1, from coordinate 59,683,246 downwards.
AAGAGTATAAAGTCAGATGTACTACTATCCATTTCATAAACCGTATATTTATTACAAAAGAGAACAAATATACATTATTTTTTCTTTGTAATTTTTAAAAACTATCTTTAAAGGATTATACATATTGTGTAAAATTCCTATAAATATATAAAATACCTAACTTAGATCTGAATGAAAAAGTTTATTGAAGTAAATATATTAAAGTTATAAATTCTTCTAATAGGTACTGAAAAGTCGAAGAATTTATGGTTTTCGGAAATTCCCTTCTGCATTTGTTTCCCGTGAATCTGTATTGCTTGCGTTGTCTTCTGCATACTTTGCATAGTGTTGCAGACTTGGCATTACTGTTTTATGGGAGACAGTTTTTTGGGTTTTTTAGTTTGTTTGTTTTTTTGAGAGCAGTGTCATTGACCCCCACATGTGGGACCGAACCGGGGCGGCTGGCTTCCCAAGCCAGCGCTTAACCACCACGCCACTCGGCCGGCCCTTTGGCATTACTGTTTTAAAGATAACCTCTGTCCCTTCAGTATGCTTTTACCTAACGAGACCAACATCGTCACTACATGTTTGGAAGTTCTCTCCTGTCTTCTGTCCTGTGTGCTTATACTTTCCAAGTTCTTTTAAAAGTAGCTTTGTTATTCCCTAAAGGGAAAAAAAAACAAGACAGAAAAGAGAATATTTAAGTAAGTAGTTTGATATTTTCTTAAGTCAGCCTACAATAGAAAAAAAATAAATTTGAAGTTATTTTCTTTTATATGACTTAAAAATATAGCCTTCTGGCTAGAAATACACAAGGAAGTGTTCCTAACTCGTGTAACCTAACTGTTTTTTCCAAGAGTTGTTACAAATAAAAAATTTTCTTTAAGAAGTCTAATGATTTTTGCATGTCAGAGTGCATTTTCTGTAACTAAGTGGTATGTGACCTGATCTTTGAACAACGCCCTTAATTATAATGTATGCTATTCCTCTTACTTTTAGTCTTCACTGTATAGGAAGTACACAAATGGATACTATTACTTTAGCGTGGCAGTTATTCATAAACAAGGCCCCCGCATTTTCAGATGTTGAGTTACAGGAAGTAGCGAGTCACCATAACCATGGGGAAAATCCATTTAAAAACCTTCCCTTAGAATCAGGGAGTGTGTGTATACTTAGAAAACCTGACCAGGAGTGGGGAAAGCCCCGTGGACCTGCTGCACTGCCCTGGGCTCGTGGTCCTTGGTGCCTTTGTGCTCGTTCTGGCCTCTGGTTTTGACAAGAGCGTGTGTGTTGTTTATGGCACAGGACAGACAAGAGTAGAGAGTTTATCAAATAAGTACTCAGATTTCTAAAGTTCTTAAAGGCTCTGTCACTTGACCCATAACTATGGCATTTCCTGTAACTCCCTGGGATTCATCAGTCGGTGGTACTCTGACTGCTAGAGAAAGAGCAGGACCTCAGCAGCTCTGAACTGGACCCTGCATGGGTATCGGATGCCCTGAATACCAAGGCCAGGCTCAGCTGCCTCTGGCTGCCATTCGGAATGCAACTTTGAGAGCAGCCCTCCATGTCCCGTGATCTGCACTGATGAGCCACGTCCCAGAAACTCAGCCACAGTCTCTGAAATATCAGAACAGATCGTGGGCTTTGTGTTGCTGGCTCAGAAATTATACCCTTGATTTTAAGAGCAATTTTTATCTTTTCATGATCCTTTTTGGACAAGAAGTAGAATTTTCAAGTATTTGAAAGAAAACTCAAGTATTAATATGTTAATATAATCACGGGATTGTCAAATTTTAATACACCTACAGAATACAGTAAAGAGTATAGGTAATTACTGTTTCTCTAGATGTTTTCCTGAAAGAACACAAGTGGAAATATTCTTTTAAATGAATGGTGGTTGTCTATTAACTCTGGATTTTTTTTCTCTTTCTTCATTTCTCACCTTCCATTCCATTATATTACCCTGCATTTCCCTTTTCTTTTCTTTTTGTTTATGTTAAAATGCCACTTTCTTTTTAATTACGTTTTACCCAGACACTTCTGAAGTTGATTTATTTGTTGTTAATGCTCCATACACTCCAGTGCCAGATCCCACTCCCATGATGCCTCCCGTGGGAGTCCAGGCTTCCATTCTGAGCCATGACACCATAAGGATCACGTGGGCGGACAACTCACTGCCCAAACACCAAAAGATCACAGACTCCCGGTACTACACGGTGCGATGGAAAACCAACATCCCCGCCAACACCAAGTACAAGGTACTGGCACTCATGCTCTGGGGGAGAAGAGCTTGCTCCTCACATTGTCTGAACCTAAAGTTCCTGACTCATGTGTTTCCAGAACGCGAATGCAACGACTTTGAGCTATCTGGTGACTGGTTTAAAACCAAATACACTCTATGAATTCTCTGTGATGGTGACCAAGGGTCGAAGATCAAGCACGTGGAGTATGACCGCCCACGGGACCACCTTTGAACTAGGTAGGTGTTGTCAGAACCCACGTCACGTGGCACTCCTTCTCCTTGCAGGACAGGAAAGCTAGCAGACATTTGTGCTGCTGTTGGGCCACATTCCATATCATGAGTCTTCTCATCACTTGCTCTTAACTAACCACGGAAGGAACCGAGTGCATGGATTGGCATAGTTAACCCAGCACAGTGCGCTGGAGCCAGTGTTTGCTTTGTCAGCTGATGAATTATGTTTTCATCACTGTGCAAGAACATTCGCAAATAACAGAATCACATAATACAAAGTAGCCTAGATTTGAGGAACCAGGAGACTTGAGTTCAAGCCCAGGTCAGCCATCAATTGACTGATCATAAGCAAGTCATCCAACCCCTCTGAATCGCTGTTCCTTCCGTTTATAGAAGGGTAATGATCTCGCCTTTCCTGCTTTATAGCATTATTGGAAGGGTAAAATGAGGAGCAGATGGGAAAGCACATGGTAAATGAGAAAGTACTGTAGATGTGAGGGATTATTGTCATTAATCCGGCTTTGCTGGTAAATTGGGAGAGAAAAGAGGAGGTGGCCTGCCCTTCACCAAGCAGCCCATTGCTGTGCTTGCTGGAGCCCCAGCACTTCACCAGCAGCTAGCTGGTTAGCGGCTTTCTTTCTTTCTTTCTTTCTTTCTTTCTTTCTTTCTTTCTTTCTTTCTTCCTTTCTTTCTTATTTAGTTTCAAATTATCTTTTTAAGTTTCGGCTGTATAAAACAATGTAATAGTTAGACATATACACCGCTCAGAAAGTGATAACCCCTCCCCATATCCACTCCCCCTCTGACATTGTGTATAGCTGTTATATATAGTCACTAGCAGCTTTCTTGCAAACCAGTTAGTGTCATATAAAGTCTCCCACTGGAGTATCCTTAGGGCTTTTGTCTGTAAACATGAAAGAGAAAAGATAATAAAGCCAGGGGAAAGCAGGCTATCCAGATTTGAAATTGTTAGTTTTTTTTCTCTGGCAGGCCGACCCTTCTACCCCTTAGACTTTCCCAGCGTGGGGATGTGTGTAAGCATTGGGAGTCTGTCTGTTCCATCCTCTTATTGTTTTCTCTCCTGAATATAAATAATGAGAGAATGGAGCGATGAAGTCTCCCCCAGAGGGCCTGGCCCTAATGTCTTTCTATCTTGTGAACAGTTGGTTGGACTTCCTACAAAGAAAAGGGGCTGGATTTGGAAAGCTAGAAATACAATGCAAAGAAGCGTACATAGACCTTGAGTTTGCTTTCTTTGCCAGTTTTAAGACTGTCTTTTTGCTTTAATTCCAGCCCATTAGCTAAACACTGATACCATATATTCCCTTAGGACGTTTGCTTTTCACCAGGCTTTCTTCCATTTCATTCGAGTAGAATTCCAGTATTTTAGAAAGAGAAGAGTAAATTTAAGGATGCACTTAATTGCTCATTTCCCTACTAGTACATTAAAAAATTTCAGCCATAACATGGAAACAAGAAATGCAGTCATTTTTATCTTATTGATTTTTCTGTTCATAAACAGCTTTACATTTCAGAGCAATAACCTCAAATTGTTGACAGTATGTTTTCAGTGCAAACTTAAAAAAACATCAATTTATGAATTGTGTTCTTTGAAGGAATTGAGAGTTTTCAAACATCACATTTGGTTTGGAGAGCCAACTATTACTTTACATTTTAAAATATCATAACAAAATAATCCTAATTGGGGGGAATGTCATCTTGGGAAATTACATAGTTTTGCTCATTTTCAGTGTCCTGATCTTTCAAGTTGCCATAAATACTAAGTGAAATATTATTTGTAAAATGCCTGGTATATAGCAGTTACTTGGTAACCAGTAATGTTCTTTGATTTCCCTACCTACCCTATCCGGAACCCCCAGCTGAATGCCAGCTCTGTATCCTCATAGTATGGTATTCTTTCATTGATATTTTGCATATTCTTCTTTTTATTGGAGCTGTTTATAGATCACTGAGTTCTTTGAAGTCAGGAGTTCTTTGAAGTCTTTTTTGTCTTGTACTGGTACCTTTATTGTGCCTTCTAAATGGAAAGGGCTGAGGCAATGATGAGTGAAATTGAAATGGACAGGCATTACTGAAAGTATTGCTATTTTGTAGTTCCTACTTCTCCACCCAAGGATGTGACAGTCGTGAGTAAAGAGGGGAAGCCGAGGACCATAATTGTAAATTGGCAGCCTCCCTCTGAAGCCAATGGCAAAATCACAGGTAAGATGCCTTTGAGTGAGTGTCTGTCCCCAATTTCTGCCTGGCAGCAGCACCCCAGGAGTTCTGTGTTGTTGGGAGAGGTGGGAGTCTGAATGCTGGCCTGGTCATTTTACAAGGTGCTGTCATGATGGTCCTTAGAAGTAGAGTAAGGGGATGCTGATTGCCCCCCTGGCATGAGAGTCTGATGGGCCTGGGTTGCACCAGACAGTCAGCCTTTAGCTGTAGGGAACCTTATAGACATCCCTATTTTCCTCAGAAAACCTGTCCTTCTCTGTTTCTGCCTCGATGACCTGTTTTGGAGTTAAAGATCCTGGGCAATTCCCAGTAAATAGAGATTCAGCTCTTTTACCTGAAGCCCAGAAATGCCCATTAGGCTTTTAGTTCCCTCCCCCACCAGGCCTGCTGCTTCGGCTTTCTGTGCTTTTACAGTTAGAGTTAAAAGTTTGAATTGGCCTAGGCCTTTGCAGGGACCTGGAATATTTCCCTGGGCTCAGAAGAGAGCCTTCCGCAGTCGAGAACACTGTGAGTCCCCTGACCTAACAAGGAGGAAAGGCTGGTGGGGTCCGCTGTGAATTATGCCCCTGGGAGTCGGCTCCGTGTAGGTGTGTGCTGAGAACAGGGGTTTGCCTTCTGAAGCTCCTCCGAATGAACAGGGCGGCCTAAGGAAACTGAAAGCACGTCTTAGCATTGTCCCACTTTGGGAACTCCTTTGCATAAATCTCTGGTCTTTAGGACACTTTTTAGGTTTTTGAATTTTCCTCTTTCATAAAAGAATCGGCGGATTACCGTTCACTTTGTCTTTAAACCAGTGCGTTTCTGCGCTGTGTGGGTCAGGCAGGCTAATGGTTGTGGTTCTTCCTGCCCCAGCCATGGAGACAGAGTGCCCTCTGGTGGAAGTATCTGGTGATTTTTTTTTCACTATGACTTGCACCCAAATCTGGGGTGCAACTTAAAGGTTTGCTGCCCATTTCCCTGCCCATCTCCCAGGAGTTTTTCTCCTGGGAAATCACATTGGAGAGAGCTAAAACAGCAAGTCGGGCAGGTGTTTTCAAAACTGCATTGTTTTAATTGTAGACCCTTGAAGGTACATTATTTAAATATTGAGATATTGAAGTGATTGGATTATTTTCCTTATATGATTCCTAGCTTCTGAGCGTACTTAATCCTATATGTTTATCTTTTATTAGTCCTATTATTTCAGCTACCTGGCACTGTGTAAACTGTGGTTTTCTCTGCATTATGTTTAGTGTAGCATTTTAAGTGCTTTTTACCACTGCTGTTTAATCAGTGACTGGTTCTCTACTTGTTTATGTTGTGACATATTTTTTTCGACTTACCGATGGCAAAATAAAAAGCAGGACTAAGGTCTGCTTTCCCGTTAACTGCTTTGTACAGGTTACATCATATATTACAGCACGGATGTGAACGCAGAGATACACGACTGGGTTATTGAGCCTGTTGTGGGGAACAGGCTGACTCACCAGATCCAGGAGCTGACGCTCGACACCCCGTACTACTTCAAGATCCAGGCCCGGAACTCAAAGGGCATGGGGCCCATGTCTGAGGCTGTCCAGTTCAGGACTCCTAAAGGTAAGGCTTCCCCATCAGAGCGCTTGACACTAGCTCCCCAGTGGGGCCGCGCTCGCAATTATCACTTTAGCACGTAGAGGTTACGGACACTGTAAGAACTCCCTGCGATGAGCCTCGGTGTGCACATTTATCTCAGAATGATCTCTCACTCGCCACTGCCCACCAAGCCAGGCTCCCGAGGTGACTGCCTGACCACATGATATAGCAGGAACTTGGACTCCAGTCTGTTGGAGCAGAGGAATTGCAGTGATCTAACAGGGTTTACCAGTCAGATCAGATGGTCTTCTCTTGGTTCCCATACAGAGTAATAGCATGTTATTGTGATGGATGATTCTTTCAACAGATGCAAGCTCTTAACCTGAAAGGTTTATTTTAGACTTTGCAGAGACCAAAGAGACTAAAAGGGGCCCATTAAAGAAAACTCTAGATAAGAAAGTGAAGATAAAAATATTGAACCAAATGAGCTTAGGAATCAAATTTAATCGGGACTGAGTCTATGGAAATAAGGAAACCATATATGGATTTCTTTTCTCTCGGTACCAAAACAAAAAGACTCAATTTATTTGGAAGTTTGTGGGGTTTTATTTTATTTTTTTTTCCTTTAAAAATTCTGCCTGTCCCATCTTCAAAGCTTGTGATCCTTGCTCTTGTTTTTTCTTCCCCTGTGCTTGGCCTGTTAGCGGACTCCTCTGATAAAATGCCTAATGATCAAGGTAAATGAGTAGATGGCCTCTCTTTCCTTTCCTCTCTTTTGTGACCTATTACAGCTTTTTGTTGTTTTTGTTTCCTTTTGTTCCTGAAAACCAGTACCACATGTTAAAAATCATGCATTTATTGGCCAAAATAGAGTTGAGTCCTTATTTGTGGCACTTGGGGTATCTGAAAAGCTGGGGAATCTATTTAGGAGCTAAATAGAATGGCAGGAAAAAGAAAATTGAGTCGAATAAACTGAGTTGGACAAACAGATTGGCCACAGGTGAGGGTCATATTATCCTTTGCACTAAGGTCCTGGAATTCTGTAACAGTGGTAGACATTTGGGCCATGATGAGAACAAGCATACCCATTTTGTCATACTGGTAGCATCTAGGATTTTATTAGTATCTCTAAATGAAAAATTGTAATCAAATTCAGCAAATACCCTATTTTCCTGCCCCCACAAAGAATCTGCAAATTTACCCTGTTGAAGTGAATGATTACCTGCGGCAGAATTAGTGCTATTTATTCTGTTATCATAAGCTTAATTCAGGGCTTCTCTTCCATTTCTTCCCTTAAATATATCTGCTTATTTTAAAAGCAGGTAGAAACAATTTAAAATGGAAATGTAGGAAGCATGGGCCTCAGTGTCACCATTCTTGAAATTACCTGTCAGCAAGGTCTCTTCACTATTGCTGTGGAGAGGCAACTGTACTTAGTGATTTTCATCTCTTAGGATTCAGCTAAAGTTGGTATCTGTTTTCTCTACTAAGAAAGAGCAATAAAAGTAAATTTGATAGTTGCTTCCATGGTTAAGAGTAATCGTTAGACATTCAAAGTCTTTGATTCTCTGGTAGCGACCAGGAAGAGTCAGAACTTGAGGTCTGAGTTTCGGGGCTTTGGAAACGTGTTTGCATTCAGTGAGTCTTTTGTTGTACTCTGGAGAAGTTGCCAACATGCTTTTGTATGTTGTGGGGTGTGGAGAGGCACCCTAATCATGGTAGAAGCTTGACCGCTCTTGAGCATGAAAAAAGAAAAATAACCATCCTGTGTATGCCCAGAATATAGGCGTGTTCATTGTCCCCCGCTTCCTCCATAGCCCAAGCGCAGCTCTGAGCTGCACCATGCCGCTGGGATTTAAAATTCTTGACCCATATTTATTCTTGATGTTTGGTTAATCCTTGGAATTTCCTGTTCATAGGTTAAATTTAAAAGAAAATATGTTGGGAAATATAGGAATTCAAACAACCAGCTTACTGACAAAGTGTATTCTTTGGCAATTATTTACATGGTATGATACTCTGGCTAGTTTGCCTTAAACTAGCGCAACTCAGTACATTTTCCCATGAAGGTCTTCCAATGACTAGGTCATCTCTGCCAGCTAGACCTTATCATGGTGAGAAGAGCAGCTGGAATCTCCACCTGAGGTGCATGCCATTTGGGGGAACAGTGGCAACAGAAATAAGGGGACAGAGGATTAAGTATGCATTCTCAAAAGGGACTGAATTAATGTCTAGAACATGCCCTTTGGATACCCAAGAACTTCTGTTACTGTTTGGGGTTTTGAACTTCTCGAAACACAGAAAACATTGTTTTCATCTCTAGATTTATTCTGTTGAATGAACTACATACAGAAACCGTCAGATCTTAATTTCTTTTATTTCCTCCAAGTCTGGCAACTTATAGAAGTCCTCCATATTAGCTCTAACATTTTACAGAAACACATGTTGTTTATTAATTTCTTGTCAAGCTTTGTTTGTAGAAATTACTCTCATTTATAAGTGTTTTCTGAAGCTTCATGCTCTATCTCTGTAAAGAGAAAGATTATATTCTTCCATAGTGATTGATTATGCTTGTAGTAATATAGTTAATATTTATTAAACATTTACTATGTGTCAGGCAGTATTGAAAAATACTTTATAGAATTATATTCCCATTTAATCCTCATGACACTTCTCTGAGTGTTTTGTAATGAGGAACCGGAGACCCAACAAGAATGATCAATAACTTGCCAGAAGCCCCCACCTATTAACAGTGATGGAGCTGGGCAGCCCATTAGCGGTGATGGAGCCGGGCAGCCGGTTAGCGGTGACGGAGCCAGGCAGCCCGTTAGTAGTGCGCTCCAGTCACTCAGGAGCAGCTTCTTCTCTGCAGCTCTTTCCGGCCTCTGCAGGGGAAGGCGAGCCTCCCTTCCAGCCCCAGCTTTGGGCTGAGGAATACCTTTGCTTTATGGGGAAAGGACTCCATGTATCAGCTTTACCCAATCCGCTTTTTCTGTAAATGCGAAGCACAAAATTCAAGACCAAGAATAGGACTTTCTAAGACACTGGTGTGTGTGTTTTCTGAGATCTGCTTGTGGGGTGGTCCTGAGCCTAAGGTCAGCAGCCGCACTTACACTCCACGACAATGGATTAGGAGACAGTGTCCTTCGGGAACAACTAGAGGGGAGACTTTGTTCTTCCATCTTTGGATGTTTAGGTGACTGATCATGAACCGAGACCCAATTTGAGCCTCCACTGTCTTCCTGCCCCTGCTTAGGGTAACTTTGTATTTGAAAAGTTTATAACTGGGTAACTTTATAACTTGAGAAAAGCACCCAAACATCTCTGATACCTGCTGGCCAGATCAGCATAGCTGGGGCCCCTGGTAGAGTCCAGTTCTTTACTGCAGAAGATAACTGAACTGGTCCCTTTGCCAAGAGAAGCTACTTTTGCATAAGCGCTCTGAGCCATCTTTCAGAAGCTGTTTCCCAGGCTAGAGAAATGGGTGTGTTCCCACCTTATGAACAGCAAGTAGCAGCCTAGTTACCTGCTAGATACAGCCATGGAGAGGGTGGCAGCCTTTCAGATGCCTCATTGCAGAGAATACTGCACCTTAGCTTGCTTTGCACAAACAGACTATATTTTCCCCTGTTGTTGGTGTGCTACCTCATTTTCTCATGGCGAGTAGACTGAACATCGTTTTTGTAGAATTCGCTCACTAGCTGTGAAGTGGACTTGTCACACCAAGGGATTGGCTCATTACTGACATGGTTTTTTTCCTCCTTCAGCCTCAGGGTCTTCAGGAAAAGGAAGCCGGCAGCCAGACCTGGGATCTGACTACAAACCTCCAATGAGCGGTAAAGCTCCCCTCCCGCCCCCCACTGTCTTTTGGTCTAGTATGCGCATGCTGCAGTTCTATTTGACATCTTAAAATGTCTCGTAGCTTGTGTGTGGTGACTGTAGCATGTTACCTATTTCCTATTATTTAACAGTTAGCTTTAGGCATTTTTCTGATAAATACTGAATTACTGCAAATCCATTCATTATAGGATCAACAAATAAAATTGTTTCCCCACATAGCCAACTTAAAATAATACTAATGCTAAACAAACAAGTCTTCCTTTTGCCCAGTGCCTCTAGAAACAAATTAGAATCTTGTTTTCAAAAATCACCCAAAACAAGCCAAAGAAATGCTTTGGAATCATCTGTTTCTCCCCAAACTACTTACTCTAGTGATTTTAGTTTGGAAATTCTAAAAAAGCTCTTCCCACTTCCCGAGCCATCCTGAGAGCTTGTGCTTCCTGATTAAATGATGACACCTACTTTTCTACACAACTTCACAATTTGCAAGTTACTTTCGCACATGAAATCACATTTGATCCTCAAAGCACTGTGAAGCAAGAACAGATATCATTATCCCGTTTTATACATTAAGAGACTCCGTGGAAAGGAACATGCCTGAGCCCCACTAACTATGGAAGTCCTAACCCAAAACCCAGGCCTGACTCCCAATTGTGCCTTTCCTGTGTCACATGAGCCTGGAATGTACCAGGTTCTATATCGCATGTGGGAAAATCCACACAAGTAGTTACTGGAAATAACCCCGACTGTCTCCTCAACCTGCCGGTAAAACACAGAGGAGAAAGGCCTGCCCTCTGGAACTCCTCCTCTCATTGTGGAAATCAAATGGGCTCTTCATATCCCACTCTCTACTTAACTAAAACGCCGTACTGCCCGGATTGCAGTGAAGCAGCCTGTTCTTAGGAGAGCCAGACGAACTCAAGTGCATCAAGGAATGTTTAAGCACTGAGTTCTAGGACTTCGGGTTTCTTCTCTAGGGGTGCCTGTGTTACACTTGTGTGCTGTCCACCACGTAATAGCGAAGGCTGTGAGGAAAGGCTTTATTTCTTTGTCTCCTCTCCCATTTATGCATTCACTCATTCACATGTCATCGGTGTAAAGGTTCAGGCTCTATATAATAGGCTGGGGAGCAATAGAGGCGGGTAGCAGGGTACCTGGCAGAGAAGGGGGCTGTGGGGACAACAGGGGTGGGTAGCAGGGTACCTGGCAGAAAAGGGGGAAAGCTCTGGAGAAGGGGCAATGTCAGACCCAGGCTTCACGGTGCATAAAGGATTGTTGAATATCGGGGTGGGGAGACATTTAGGAAGCAATGACAGCATGTACGAAGGCATGGCAGTAGGGAACAGTGTGCTGTCTGCGGGGATGACACTGCCTAGAGGCAGGAGAGAGTCTCAGGTGGAGAAGACGGGTTAGAGCAGCGAGCCAGCGGCTCAGGCGCCAGTGCCGAGACCCGTGCGCCGCCTCCTGTAAAGAACACGTGAGCCTCTCGTACTGGTGACGCACGACTTCCATTTACTGAGATCTTCGATAATTACTCTGCTGACAGTGAAGAATGAGTTGGAAGCTAACAGTATACAGTCAGAAAGGAGTAACTAGGAAGCTGCTGCACTAATCAGGGGAGGCTTAAGAAATGGCGTGTGTCCCCCGGTAGGAGGGTGGATGCTCCCTTTGGGGGCTCACTCTGATTCTGTCCGAGAAGGGAGCTAGCTTCTGGCCAGCTCAGAAGTGAGTGGTCAAATGTAGTTAAATGAGAAGTCATCTCCATGTAGCGTGGAGACGAGCTAGCACCACCACCTCCGTCCCTCCCAGCCTGTTCCTCGGCCCTGCGGTCGGGCAGCCTGCCCCACTGTACACCCCGCTCACAAACTCTGCACTGCTGTTAATAAACGTTTCGTGTAAAGCCCGAATAGGGTCTAATTTTACTGGCCCCTAGTTCTGCAGTCTTGCCTGAATATAAAAATGTTACTTTATTGAAGGTAGTGTATACATTTTGAGTTATCTATCTGCTTACCGTTTTCTCAGAAATGAAGGATACAAATGATTGAACCAAATGTAGAAGAATAAGCTCTTAAGCCCTCCTAAATCAACCAGGTTTTGCACCATGCTGAGAGGTAGCCAGTGAAATCACGGCATCCGAAGCTGGACTGCTGGCTACTCCGGGGTTACGGAAGAGGCTCCCTCAGTAGGTACAGTGTGGATTAGAGTGCAGGTTACACACCAGGTTGTGTATGAGCATCACTGTGGGAGCTTTTCTGAAAACACAGATTCCCAGGCTTCATGGGAGGAACTCCTTCCACAATGTCTCAGAGCAGGTGCATTGACTCTTCTTAAGTACTTACAGTGACTCAACCCTCATTACTTGATAAGGCAGCTCATCCCGTTATTTGTGCAGCTCTGACTGATAGAAAGAAGAGGGGGAGACTAGAAGGTAAGGCTGCAGATATCCCTGGTGTAGGATCTGAGTGGTGGGGTTGCCTGCATTTTATAATATGAGCATGTGTAACTTCTCCTGAGGTGGGAAGCAAAAAAAAAGTTTTAGAAAATGGAAAAGGAAAACTCAAAATAGAGCTAGATTACAAAAGACCTGGATAAAAAAACTTGGACCTCATCTAAAGCAATGGGAAATTAATAATAAAAGGAAAATCTAAATTTTCTCAAGGTCCTGAACTGAACCATTTGGCCCCTGTACACCTCTCCAGCCTCACCTCTGGCTTTTTCTGTGGAATTCCCTCTAACTTTGCATACCTATGTTTGCGTAAGCAGCGGTGACTGGCTTTCTCTTCCTTGAACACGCCAAGCTCATTCCTGCCTTAGGACCCCTCCACTAGCTGGTTCTTTCTCGGGGATGTTCTTCCTCCAGAGCTTTGTATGATGGGATCTCTCTTGTCATTCAAATCTCAGCTCAAATGCAGTCTTCTCAGAGAAGTTTTTCCCCCCCAGTCACTGCACCATACCCCCATTCTTTTATTCATGGCACTCGTTGCTGTTAATAGTTCCTTATTGTTTCTTGTGTGCCCCCACCCCACCCACTCTTCATCACTCACCATTGCCTGCTCATGCCCGCAGTGCCTGGCACACGGTGACCACTCAGTGAATATTTGTCAAAGTAATGCATATGTAAAGTACTTTTTCCTGAAACAGAATAAGAGAATTAATTCTGCATGGACTGTATAAAAACAGAGAGACTTTGTTTTTCAAGTAATTTTTTGTCAAACATATTTTGAAAAAAACATTTTGCTTTCTATGAATGTACATTTTAAAAACAGATTTGAAAGTCAGAAAACTAAATGATTTACACACAGTGCTTCCAAGATGGTCTTATGTGTAAGACGCCAGAGGGGCACGCCCTTTCTTGTCCAAGTGTAGTGTTCAGTGTGATTGGAAAAGCTTTTCTATTTTTTTTTTTTTTGAAGGCAGTGTCACTGGCCCTCACATGTGGGATCCGAACCGGGACCGCTGGCGTCCCAGGCCAACGCTCAACCACCGCGCCCCTCGGCCGGCCCGGAGAAGCTTTTCTAGAATACCAACTGCATGCCAGGCGCTGCGCTGCGGGGTCCCGTAGGGCAGAGACTTAGCTCTCTAGGTCCCACGACCCAGGGTCGGTGGCCGTGTTTACGAGACCCTGCACTGCAGGCAGGATGGTGGCTGCCGCAGCCGCTCACATGAAACCCTGCACTCACACGAAGGTTTTGCAATCTGACTGTGCATTTTGGCCGCCCCCTAACAACGACCCATGTGCTGTTTCCCCCGTCTAGGCAGCAACAGCCCCCACGGGAGCCCCACGTCTCCCCTGGACAGTAACATGCTGCTGGTCGTCATCGTGTCCGTGGGGGTCATCACCATTGTGGTCGTCGTCGTCATCGCTGTCTTCTGCACCAGGCGCACCACCTCTCACCAGAAAAAGTAAGCCGCCCCTGGACTTGCGTGTCCTTTGGCCTCTTGTGATTTCTGTATTTGGAGTTGCACAGAGTTAACACATAAAAAACATGCAGAGTGATGCTGTCAGTATGTTTAGGGGAAGTGCCACGCAGTTCCTCCTATGGTGTGTATCTGTCAGACCTGCCGGGAAAGAGGTGGCACACGCAAAAGCGGTGACAGGGTTTGAGGAAGGGACCGTTTACAAAGTTCTAGGCGGGGCAGGGCGAACTAGGAGCCATGTTCAAGGGCCACCTTCGGTGGTGACAGGGATGTCACCCCAGGCCCAAAAGGGCAAGAGTTCTTTCTGAAGAAGAGGGCTTCCCAGCGGAGCTGTGTGGTGGGGGGGACGGAGCTGCCGACAGCCTCTGGCCCAGCAGGAAGGGCTCAGGAAAAAAAACACCTCTGGCCCTCCAGCCTCTCAGGTGACCAAGTAGATACAGTTCATTTAACTCAGCCTCTCAAGTCACAGAGCCAAGTAGAGCAGAGATCCAAGGAGGCAGTGGACAAGGTCTTGTCTTGCTGGTGGCCCCCTGGGAGGGAGCACTGCCTGTAATGCCACAGTGACCAGTGGGCACAGGCTGTTTTCAGGGCACAGATGCCAGCGAAGATGGAAGGAGACCACAGACCTCTTATCCTACATCTAAGTTTAAGAATAGTTTTATTTATTTTTATTTGTTTTTGAGGGCAGTGTCACTAGCCCTCATATGTGGGACCCGAACTGGGGCCGCTGGTTTCCCAAGACCAGTGCTTAACCACCGCGCCACTCGGCCAGCCCAAGAATAGTTTTTAAGAAGTGCTGCCAAGTATGAAAGCTGAGGTTGGGACTGGGGCAGGGGTGTTGACTGATTTAACAAGTAAGAAAAGATGGTATGTAATTAGCATTCCACATTCACAGAGAGGTCAGGTGGCTGCTAGCCCTGAACTCCCCAGGGATTTTGAGGTTTGTGGCCAGTTGTCTCGAGCAGACAGCACATTGCCTCAGTTCTGTAGTGCTGGATAACAGATGCACTCTTGAACTTGAGAAAACCATTGACCTTGGATCACACTCATATGTCCGGCAGTGAGACAGACAGCATTCAAGAAGAGATTGTGAGTTACCCCAACAGCAAAAACACAATGTGGGTATTGAAATGACTTCAATTACAGTATCCTAAAAGATCCAAAGATGGAAGAGGTATTGCTCCATACAAAGGAAAGAGAAATTCATGTCTGTGTCTGATTACCTGTCAGACTTGGTCCGCCCAAGGCCATGTATTAATAACGATAAATGTGTTTGCAATTTAGAGGACAAATACAAAGCCACCCCCTGCCTGCTGCTAGTGAGGGGTTCAGGTCGTTTTCTGTAGGTTCTGTGATGTGTTTACTCTTGATTTTGAACAAAGAAAATAGTTTTGTATGGCATGCGTCACATCACTTTTCCAAGAGAAAGGGACCTCCTCTTTGTAGCCCCCGCTGATTGATTTTTTTTCAGCTCTCCCGATCTACTTTGGATCATAGAAAACTGTTACTCTTAAAAGTCTCAAGGACTACATCTTTTCTACTCCAGAACTTCCCTGCAAGATTCTCTGTTCAGCATTTCACATTTATCTATCGTTATGAACTTGATTTTATATCTGGTTTTAGAAATCTTGAGATCTTTATTTAAAAGAATCTAAAACAACAAAATGACAGTATTCCCTAGTGCTTTGGGGGATTTAAAATTGGAAGTAAATGAAAAAGTACTTAGTTTTCAGATTGAGAGGGAAAGGGGTGGCTAACAGGCGCTGTCCTCCGTATTTGAATCTGTAATACCTGCAGATTTGGGTCCTTTTGCATAAAGAATTGTGTCGGGTCTTCAGAGGGCTTTTCCCCTCCTCCTTCCCCAGCGACGTGCTCTCCAAGCCTTCCACTGACCACTGAAAAATATGTGAGCTTTTCTCACTGCTCCTCTTCCTCTCTGATACCTGAAGCAGATCCTCTTTCAGCTGTAGCTGTTGACAGACTGCTGCCACTTCAGAGCTCACAGAGCATGTAGTTTGGCCCCCCTTATTCCTCTGCAGCCCCTCACTCTCCACAGAGGAGAACTACCTCCCTGTGCCACCGTCACATCTAGAAACCTTTCTGCATGGGGACGCATCCTTTTCTCCCCCTTCCTAAGCATCCTTCCTCCTGTCTGAAGCCAGCCCTCCATTTATCATCTGCACCTCAGGGTCTCCTGTGTTTCAAAGACCTTGAACTTGCTATTACCCCTCTCTCCAGCACAGCCACCCTCTCACCTTGTTAGCTCTATCCCTCCAGCATTTAAGTGTGCTCAGACTTCTTCCATGTTAAGAAATAGTTAGAATTATAACCCTACCTCTACTGTGTGGGGCTGACCACCAGCTGCTTACAAATTCCTGCCTTTCCTTCTCCACAAAATTTCTGGAATACTTACCTACACTCATCCATTCTTCCGCTGCCTACTCATGCCTCAGTCCTTTCTGATCTGACTTCTGTCTCTACTGCTTCACCAAAGTCACCTCTCCTGCATTTCCTCTTGAAGATCTCAGAGGCACTCGGCATGTCCAAGACAGAATTTATAATCTTTTTGTCATTTTCTATGCCATTATTCCCAATATTAGTGAATGGCTTACACTGAAACTTGGCATCATCTTTTATTTTTCTTGCTTCGTGACCCCTGTCCCACTCACATCCATTTATTCACCAAAGCTTGTCATTTCAGGCTCCTGAGTAACAACCTTGCCTCCTTGCCCCATTTCCAGTGTCCCAGGACACCATCAGTCATGGCTGAGGTTACTGCAGCACATCCTAGCTGGTCCCCTGTTCTGTCATCTACCCCTCAGATCCCTTCTTCGCACCACAGCAGGTGTAAATTTTTCACTCAAAATTGATCTCCTTACTATCTTGCTTAAAATCATTTTGTTATTCAGGGGTAAGTTTATACTCTTGGGCTATAAAAGCTCTTTCCAATCCGATCCCTGAGTGCCTTTCCAGCGTCCCCATGGATTACTGTGCTCCCATCATTCGGGCCAGCGTCCCCATGGGTCCCTGTGTGCCCACCTCTCGGGACTTGGTACAGACCCTCTAGTACCCCAGGCCGTTGCTCCCCGCCCCAGGGCTTTGACAAAGGCTGAGTCACCACCTGGAATTCACCTCTGCCTCGCCCACTTCAGGGATTAGCCTAAATGTCACTTCTTCCTCCTGCTTTTTCCTGTCCACCTTATGTCCAACTATTAAGAGGTTACTGTAATGCTTGGCATTTCTTTAAATCAGAGCTTTTTAAAATAATAGTTCAATGTCTTCCTGAGCAGGAGCGCTGAGGGCACAGCAGCCCAGCACAGTGCCTGACACACAGTAAGCACCTTATTAGATGGTGAGTGAGTGACGTAGTGGAAAGGGTGGGGGAGGATGAGGAGGGTCAGGGGATCAAACACGTGACGATGGAAGGGACTAGACAGTGGGTGGTGAGGACTCAGTGGAGTGTACAGATGTTATGTAGTTGTACACCTGAAACTTATGTAATGTTCTTAACTAACGTCTCCCAAAAATTTAATGTAATAAGTAAAAGTAAAATAAAACTGTGTCCTCTTCTATAAGCCATGGACTCTACCTCTGCCCCACGGTTACATTTCTAGTGAGTTTTGCCCTTTCTTTATTAATGGAAACTTGCAGAGGAAACTTCTGCCTTAGAAATTAGTTGATTAAAAAAATGCTGCCTAATCTCTTCCTATTCAACGAAAGTCACAGACGTACCCTTGTACATATCTCTAAATATACGTGGACAAAGAGGAGATACATTTACTGTCCCCAGAAGTAATCTTCTTGCCTCTGTTTTTCCTCTTTGTTCATTTCTAGTTTCTGCTTTTGCTTGAAGCATCTCTCAGAAGGGCAGTTTTAATCATTCAAATCTTTTGACAAATATGTTTAAAAGAGTTATTTTTAAAATTTCCTGTTAATGTTGTGCGTAGGAAACGAGCTGCTTGTAAATCAGTGAACGGCTCCCACAAGTACAAAGGGAACTGCCGAGATGTGAAACCCCCGGACCTCTGGATCCATCATGAGAGGCTGGAGCTGAAGCCCATCGATAAGTCCCCAGACCCAAACCCCGTCATGACTGACACCCCGATTCCTCGTAACTCGCAAGACATCACACCAGTGGACAATTCCATGGACAGCAACATCCATCAAAGGCGGAATTCCTACAGAGGTGCAGGTTTCCCCCAAATGTTGGGAGACTGTTTTCATTTAAATCATTTTCCATTTCATCAGGTTGCCTTAAATTTGGTGACTCTTGTACGAGGTTAGGTTGAAAGAAATATGTGTTAAGGGATTTGGTCAGTATCTGATGAAGGATCTGTAGCTTGTTTGTGGGGTAAGTTCTGTACCAAGAAGAGACGTCTTCTAAATCTTCTCGGTCTCTCATCCAGCCTCACCAGCTTGCTACTCAAGCATTTGAGATAATAGCCCATGTCTGCATTTCGCTCTGTCCCGTAGTTGACGTCCAGCTGTCTTTGTGGTGTTCAGAGAGTCCTTGTTTGGATGCTCTTATAGACACCAAGCTGACGCCGGGCGGGGGGGGCGGGGGGAGCACTGTGTTGGCTGGGATGCCCGCAGTGCGCTGATGGCCATTTCCCTCGTTATTTCCTGCAGAAACGCCCTACCCCTGTTTTCTTGTCTGTGAGTCCTGAATCTCCCACTCCTATGTTTTGCTGCTGAGGCTGCGCCATGGCCTGGGGCATGCGTTTGTAACCAACCTCCATGTTCAATGTCTAGGGCACGAGTCAGAGGACAGCATGTCTACGCTGGCTGGAAGGAGGGGAATGCGACCCAAAATGATGATGCCCTTTGACTCCCAGCCGCCCCAGCGTAAGTTAAGGCTTCTCTTCTCTAGCGCTGCCAGTGTGTTCAGTCATGGGGGGCCAACTGTAAATGAGCTCTCTGACGTCACGTGATCCTAACACCCAAGAACATCCACCAGAGCTTTGGCACACTGAGGGAGGAAGTACCAAACAGTTGCCATATTTTGCAATTAATATTATTGAGACTAGTTTTTTTAATTATAGGGTAAAGAAGCTAAAAGGCCAGTTTCCCAGCCTCCCAGGAACAGGGAATCAGTCAGTCTCCCTAAAAGTGCATAGCATCTCTGCAGGAGAAATGGGGTGTCTGCCCAGGGTGGGCTGACGGTGGCCTGATGGCAGCGTCCCCCAGGCGTCCTGACACACACTCAGTGCTGATGGGCTCCGTGGGGTTTTTGTAATTAATGCCCTTTATACTTTAGAATAGTTTGAGGTAATAGTATGGAGTCTTTAAAGCAATGTTTTTCAACCTTATTTTTCAATCTTTTTTGACCCATGCCTCACTTTGATAAGCATAAAACTTGCCCAGCCTCCTTATTTTGAGATTCAAAGTAAGTTAAATATCATGATTAAAAGCCAAAAAGCAATAGGATACACCGATTCTTTTGTTTCAAACTACTGTATCTTCTCCTTTGTAACTGTTTTCAAGGCAGGTAGCTGGCACGGCACGGCTTCCAGCCGGAGGTCCCCTGTGCCATTCTAGAGCGAGAAGAAGCTACCTACCTATCAATCAATATCAAGTTTTACAGTCTATTTTTTTACACTTTATTTGTCATTCAGTATTATTTTACCTTAATTTCAGGTGTACAGCATAGTGGTTAGACATTTATATAATTTAAGAAGTGATCCCCCTGACTAGTCTAGTACCCACCTGGCACCATACATAGTTATTACCATATTACTAACTATATTCCTTATGCTGTACTTTACGTCCCCATGACTGTTTTGTAACTGCCAATTTTTACTTCTTAATGCCTTCCCATTCTTCACCCTGCCCCTCAACCCCCTCCCA
Organism: Aselliscus stoliczkanus; assembly: GCA_033961575.1. NCBI lineage: Eukaryota > Metazoa > Chordata > Mammalia > Chiroptera > Hipposideridae > Aselliscus > Aselliscus stoliczkanus. The sequence continues at coordinate 59,663,397 of CM066732.1, read as the reverse complement.
TCAATCACCCCCATAAATCCAGTGCCCATAAGTTTTATGTACTATTTGACCTTGAAGTATTTGCTCTAACCTGCACAGTAGACGAGTAGCATCAACGCTGACAGATGCCTGGATTCAAATCCTGAAAGCACCAAACCCTGAAATACCAGTTTTTAATTTAAATGAGCTTTTGAATTTTTTATTTATTTCTTAAAATGTCCCATTTCAGAACTCTGAGCCATCTCTCTGTCAGCAAGTGAAAGAGATTCAGATAATCACAGATACCCTACACGCACAAAGGGGCACCCTGGCATCCTATACTTGGAAACTGGTGGAACCCCCGAATGTGTAAATGTCTGCACACACACCTCTCTCTCCCTCACTGTGCGCAAACATTACAGACACGAGATTCTAAAAATCAGCTTTGAGAGAGTAAGGGCCATTTATTATAATTATAGGTCATTTCTGCACAGAGTACTTTTTTGCTTAGGGTCTGTGCTGAAAAGAAGGTCCTGCACTTGGAAGCATGCAGGGAAAAACCATGGTTTCCCTCTTATAACAGGGTCCCTAGGTTTAAAAACATAAGTACAAAAAAGTAAATGAATCCATTCCAAGATGGTAGCTTGACTGCTTATTTGTTTGTTTGGTATAAGACTTGAGGTCTTATCCGACTGGCTTATTTTTAAAACTTGTAAAATTTGACTATTCCTATTCCTACATTTGTTACTTTTAAATATGTTAAGGAGAATAGATGTGTTGTACCAATTGATACTTTTTTTTTTCTCCTTTTTTGGTGGTGGGGAAGGAGTGTGCATAAATTTGCAATATTATTTAATTTGTGCTCAGCAGTTGGGCAGGTGAGTGAAATCTCTGATTCAAGAATCTGAAACCAGGTACCTGGAATACTTTGATTTCGGGTTTTGAGTTATCCTTCTCCCCACATGGCTACCGCCCTTGTTTGCAAGCTGGGGTGCCCTGCAGTCTGTGCCCACCAGCCACCGACCCGACCATAAATGGCTGAGCACTGCTTGGAGAGCCTTGCACAGAAGCATTGGGCTCTGATTGCCACCTCTGTTCTACTCAGAAGCCTGGAAATGCCTTTAAAAAGAGAGACTAAATTTCGTTTTTCTTTTGTGAGAGTCCTCTATCCCTAGAACTCTTGCAAATTGCACTAATAGGTAAAACTCAGGAGGCTTATTCCCCTCATCCTAGTCTTAATTCTGAAAACTCCTGAGCCTGAAGCAGCTCGCTTTCAGAAACCACCAGTCTTCCCCTGGGGGGGGACGCTGACTCCCAAACTACCCTGAGGTCCCTCCTCAGCAGGTTTTACAGCTTGAGTTTTATGCCAAAGGTCCCCGAGAGCAGGGACAGCCCTGTCGTGTTCCCCAGGCCTTGGGGGGTGGGCAGGGATGCTTCAGGGTCTCTGGTTGGTTGTGCCAGCTGCTAGTCTGCAGGTGGCCTGACAGCAGAGAGCTGGAGAAGAAAGGCGTCTATTTTATTGATTGGGATTTTCTTTACCAGGGTAATGTTGTGTGGCCTCACCAAGATCTAGGGAGATCCTCGGTGACAGAAGCCATTTTCAGACTCCAAAGGCTAATTAAGTTTGTCACAAAGATCGTGAAGCCCTTGCTTAGAGGAAAAAAGATCCCATGTGCCTGGTCAGCTGCACCTGTTTACCTATTGGGGGCTTCAGGGCTGGTTATTTGGATCTTAAACCACCACCCTAGGGGACTAAGGGAAGTTTATTCCCAAACCTGGCTTCCAGGTTTGTTTCCATCTCGGATTAGTAATGAAGCCGCATTAAAGAACTGCTTTGTCTTCATTGAAAGTTGTATTTGGAACATCTGTGTGGAAATTTGGATTTGTTAGCTAAATGCAGCCAATTGAATTCCTTAGCCAGGGTGGGAAGGAAAGAGGCAGTTGGGGAAGAGTCTTGTATAGTATAAAATGTGACAGGGTGTGGCTGAGCCCCCGGAGTGGAAGTTGTAAGGGATGGCGCCCCAGGCCTGAGTTCCATGCTTTCAGTAGGAGTTTGGACTCAAGAGTTCAGTTCCATTTGCATTCCTTTTAAGGTATGAAAACCGATTAAACAGCTACTCATTCATTCAGCCTGATACCTATTGTATGCTTCATTCAACCAGTAAGAAAAGGTAGAATGAATCAGGAATATATCTGAAGGAGAAGGGACTTCTAACTTTTTAGCAGGAAAAAAAATAATAAAAACATAAAACCATCATTTCTTTGCTTATAGATTTATATTTTGTGACATTCAAATAGTTTTTTGTTTTTGTTTTTGTTTTTGTTTTTGTTTTTTGAGGGCAGTGTCACTGGCCCTCATATGTGGAATCCGAACCGGGGCCGCTGGCATCCCAAGCCAGCTCTTAATCACTGTGCCACTTGGCCGGCCCTCAAATAGATATTTTTAATAACTCATGTAATTCATGTTTATTGTAGGAGAACTGGAAATACAGATAAACCAAAAGAAAAAAAAGTTTAAATCCTGGCCACCCTTCCCCACAAGATAATCACCGTTAATATTTTAGTACATATTTTCTCAGACCTTTTTTTTCCTGTGTATATAGAGAGATGTATACACAGGAGTATGTTGATTTTTTTAAAAAACAAATGTAAACTCCATGGCTAATGGTCCAGATCCAGCCAGCTGCCACCAGAAGGCCCAGGGGGTGGCTGTGCGGTACGGGAGGGGGCGGATGACTTTGCTCTTGAACTGTGATTTGTGTGTGTCTGTGCAAGCGTGGTAAGCGTTTCTCTGTCTTGTGTTCATCCACAGCTGTGATTAGTGCCCATCCCATCCATTCCCTCGATAACCCTCACCATCATTTCCACTCCAGCAGCCTCGCTTCTCCAGCTCGCAGTCATCTCTACCACCCGGGCAGCCCATGGCCCGCTGGCACATCCATGTCCCTTTCAGACAGGGCCAATTCCACAGGTGAGAGACGAGGATCGAGCCTCAGGTGGAAAGCACTCCAAAAGAGTTGGCAAGCTGAAACGGGAAGGACTTGCCCTGCTTAGGAGGATATGGACTTGTTCTCACTGTCATTTATTTATCATAACATTTCTGTTTCTGACTCAAATTTGTTTCTGTGAAATTCACCCCATTTTTCTCCCTAAGTGTTACGGACTCAGTGCAAGGTGTCGTTTTAGTAAAAGCACAGTAACTAATCACACAACCGTGCCTCGTCCCATCAACTTGCATCTTAATTCAGTCATATTCTCAGTTTGTTTATTTTTTTAACCCTCCAGTTTGAAAGGAAACATACTCAGGGAGATTTTCAGACACTAGAGGTCAGCTCTGCCTTGGCAGTCCCTGTAACGCTGGAAGGGTCCGAGGGCAGCCATAGGGACTTCTTACGTTAGGTCTTCCATCCCACTGCCATGGCCCGGAGTAAGAACAGCATCCAGGGGCAGGCTGGGGACAGCAGCCCCTTGGAGTTGGGCATATGGGAAACCTCAGGGTGCCCGGCGGGCTGTGACAATGCGACAGGGCTGCACAGACAGGAAATGGGCCTAACAGCCTGCAGTGACTTAAAGAAACACAGTGCCAGACAGTCACGTCCCAGTTTAGAAACCTTTAAGAAACAGCATTATCAGAGCAGTTTTAAGGAGGAAATAGTGGAAGTGGGGGAGTAAATGGATCAGATACTCTTGTTCCTCATTAATTGAAAATTAATTTCCATCCTCTTGGTTTAGAGGTACAAACCTGTTAACATCTCATATAGACAGCATAGTCTTTTTCCATCATTTGAAACTTGCTTGTTAATAGTTATGACATCACTAGTAGAACTGAGTTTTAGTGGTTCTGAGGAAATAAGGGAATTCCACTGTAGGAACCTCACAACTGCATGTAGGGGTTTGGGGCCACAGTAGCATCCTCCTGTCCTTTCCATGCTGATCAATTATTAACATGCCCCAAACATCACATGAAGATCAACGCTCTGTTAAGGGAGGCCCCACAATTCCCGAAGTTACCTCCTCCCAAACCTTCACTTGGTTTGGAGAGTGTTGTTTGAACTCTCTTAAATGGCCTTTCTAATGTCTCCCTCCAAATCCAGGTTTTGGGGACCAAGTTTAGGGAAAGACCGTGAACAGGAGGCTGAATGGAGAAGCAAAGTCGGCCCCTCCTCATGGTCTCAGCTAGAACAGGGGCAGTAAGGCCGCCTTCCATCCAGCCGTGCTCTGAGGAGGCAGTTGTGTGCCCTGGCCCTGGCGCAGGATGTGGGCCTGCTGAGTGCCTGGCCGCCCTTCCCAGTGAGAGGAGCCCTCCGCCTGGCCGCCCTGCACAGTGAGAGGAGCCCTCCGCCTGGCCGCCCTGCCCAGAAGCAGGTGGAGGTGGGCGAGAAGCCCTCCTTCTAGAGGCCGAGCGTTGGTGCAGGTTCCATTCTGTAAGGCCGTAGGCGGAAGTGAAGAGAGGAGAACGTAATGATTTGCATTGCTAAGGTGTTCCTTGCTGTAATGACCAGAGGGGATAAGAGAAGGTAAACTAGGAAGAGAGAGAGTTGCTGGAGATAGATTTGCAAAGTAAAGTACCTAGAAGCGACCAGAGTTCTCCTACTCTTTATCCTCCCTTGTGTGGGCTCGACATTCCTAGAATATGGCCAGCGCCATCCATACCCTGGAGAGCATTAACTGTCTTCTCCTTGGACATTTACTGTGTCACCAGCTCTTGACTGTCCACTTGGCCAGGGTGGACTTTGTGTGTCTCTAACAACTTTGAGAGGTAAGTCAGTCAGGCAGTAGGCCCCTCGCCAACAGGAAGGGCCGGTCCAGTGGAGCTGCCGGATTTCAGGGTCACCCCTCACGGAGAGGACAGTGTGCCTGGTGTCCTCTGAAGTTGTCGGGCAGGAACAGCGCTGACTCATGCAGGCAGTGCTGCTATTCTTTCCACATTTCCCACCATCTCTTTGGCCCTCGGAAGCTTATACAGCAAATGAAGACAGGTGAGGCAGCCAAGGCAGACCTTGTGTCCGCGTGGCCCGGCATCTCCGCCGCACAGCTGACGTGGTCCAGGCGGGAGCCTGCTTTCTCTCTCTAGCCCCTGCTGCCCTCCCTGCCCTCTTTTCACTCGGTCCAGGCCCAGTTCACACAGCAGGACCAGCAGCTCCCAGCTGTGGAGACAGCTAGCATAAGCAGGCGTGAAACATGAGATCCTCAGCACGCCTACTGAGAGAATGAGACGGGTCCTGGGCCTGGCAGGGTTGTCAGCCATGCTTTCAGCACTAGAGGAGGGTGGGGAGTCCCTCCTCCCTGGGACTCGAGACCTTTGAGCTAAGAGGTGGCACTCGTGACTGGCCTGGCTTGTCCCCTGAGAGCCCAAGGGAGCAGGTCCATTGCTACCTCAGCAACAAAGGCAGGGAGCTACGTTAGATTTCTGCAGGCTGCTCATGCATCACTACTCACAAGCCTTTTCCTTAAGGGCGAGGGCTCCAGGCATCACAGGAGGCCCTCCTTCATCCAGGCTGCCTGATGCAGTCCGCTGCCCTGAGTGGGGTCCCTCCAGGCCCCTCCTCAGGGGACGGCTGGTGGTCTGCACCAGCTCCCATTGTTCTCCCCATAGGGGCTCCCTGGGCCTTGGTGCCGCTTCTGCCCCTGCAGGGTCAGGAGATGGTGGCATGGAAGGGCAGTGTGGTGCATGGTGGTTCAGAGCATGGGCTTGCGAGTCCAGCCGGGGACCCATACTCCCACCTGCCTGTGTCAGTCTATTCCGAACTACTGTGAGGACTGAACAGCCAATGAATGTAAAGCGTTTAGCATCGACCTGGCTCAGAGTCAGGCACTCAATGATTTACAGAGAAAAGAACCATATCAGTTTTTCAAACCCTCTGTTCAGTTCTTTTGATACATCTTATAGTTTTATCCAGAATGCATTATGTTATTCTCCCTGTTTTGTAGGTGACAAAACTGAGACTCAGGGCGATTTAGTGACTGCCAAGTTCACCCCGCTAAGTAAGCCAAGAGTAGCGTCCAGACCTAGCAGACTCCACCTCCATAGCCAGTGCCTTTTCTGCCCCACGTGCTGCCTTCCAGAACAGCTCTGACCCCTCTTCGTGCATTTTGAGATTATCACCCTGTTCTTCCTGAGTGTTCCCCTTCCCGGGCTTGACCTACCCTATTTTCTTGCCAAATGCTCTTCACATGGCATCACCTTAAGGCCGTTTGCAAACCTGTGGACTGCTTGCTTGCCCAGGTATCCCATGAGCTGTGGGGTCACTGCCCTGGAGCCCTTGCAGCCCCCCAGGAACCACCAGGCCCTGTGGGCAGGGCTGCTACCCTCAGGGACCAGCCAGCTCTGGGGACCGGATATGCGATCTATAAAAGGCCAGTCACGAGTGCTATCGATCACTGAGTGAACTTTTCAATTGTCTTTTATACTTTCTTACATCTTAATAGACAGTAGTCTCACAAACCTTTCCATAGTAAGTACCAAGAACTTTAAATCTGTAAAACTGCGACCACCCAGCTGCGTTGGTTAGAAAAATCCCAGCAGCTGGCTGACAGAACCATTTGGGGCTTAGATTAGTCCATCTACTGAGGCTTGGCAGTGGTGCTCACCCATGTCCCTTGAGCCAGCACTGGTCCTGGGTGCTTATGGAGCCGGTTTGAGGGGCCCTTCGAAGTAGCCAGAACCCGGGGATGTATGTGTGGTTAACGGTTTCACAAATGCTAACATTCCGACTCTCCTGCTATAGAGTCTGTCCGCAATACCCCCAGCACCGACACCATGCCAGCCTCGTCGTCCCAGACATGCTGTACCGACCACCAGGATCCGGAAGGGGCTACCAGCTCCTCGTACTTGGCCAGCTCCCAAGAGGAAGACTCGGGCCAGGGCCTCCCCACAGCGCACGTGCGCCCCTCCCACCCCCTCAAGAGCTTTGCTGTGCCAGCCGTCCCGCCCCCAGGACCGCCCTCCTACGACCCCGCGCTGCCCAGCACGCCATTACTGTCCCAGCAAGGTGAGTGACCACAGCAGCAGCCCTGGGGGGACCTGTGGCCCTGGCTTATGGCACACCTCTTTAAGAATAATGAAGCCACGTCCCTTCCCCTTCTTTGTCTCTAAGACTATTTCTGTTCACCTTGCTCGGAAAGTGACAAGGCAACACAAACTGATAACTACAGTACTACTGCAGAGACAGACAGTTTAGGGAATATAATCAATAATGTTGTAAATATTTCTTAGGGGATCAGAAGGACTCATGTCAGGGAGACCACTTCATGGATGCTGTAGTGGCCTGACCACTGCACTGTACATCTGAAGCTGCTGCTGAACAATATTATATGTCAACTATAATTTAACACATGTATAGTCATGGGATGTGGAATATAGTGTGGGGATGGAGTCAATGGAATTGTAATAGATATGTATGATATAGGGGGTGGGGGGGCAGGGAGTCACTTTGTAAGGGGTGAAAAAGATAACTATTGCATTGTTTTGTGCATCTGTAACTAATGACAATAATAATAAAAAAGTTTAAAAAAAAAAGAATAATGGGCCAGCCGAATGGCTCAGTTGGTTAAAAGCAGTGCAAGCTGAGCTCTGAGCAACAGCGGTTTGAGGCCAACCTGAGCTGAGTTGCCGTTGAGCTGCCAACAGGTGGCAGGATGGCTCAGCTAAAAAAATAAAATAAAATAAAATAATAATAATGATGGGCCAGCCGAGTGGCGCGGTGGTTAAGTGCTGGCTTCAGAAGCCAGCGACCCCGGTTCGGGTCCCACATATGAGGGCCGGTGACACAGCCCTCAAAAAAAAAAAGAATAATGAAACCAGCATCCTCCAGGCTCCCGCAGTAGGTGAGAGCAGCAGTGTGTCCTTGTCCGTCTCAGGGAGCACATGCACTTTCCTTTGGGGACGCCTGTGGGCCAGAGTGCTGGCTTTGTGAGCTGTGCTCAGCCTCCCCGCACCGCCTCCTTCGTAGGACCCCACAAGCTGGAGAAGGGGCAGGGAGCTCAGAGCAAGGAAGAGCAAGGAGACACCCCTGGAGAAGGGAAGGCAGCGCCCCGAGTTCACGCAGCTCAGCAAAGCCCGTACCTCAAAGGCACGCTGCTCCCCTGCTTCCCCACATGGTTGTGGTGGTTTGTTCAGAATAGGTCAGTGATTTTCAAGCTTTTTGGTCTCAGGACCCCATATACTCTTAAAAGTTATTGAAGCCACAGAAGAGCTTTTCTTTAATATTTACTGTATTAGAAAGGAAAACTGAGAAAGTTTTAACTTTTATTAATTCATTTAAATATAGCAATACAGCTATCGTGTTGAGATAAATAGCACACTTTTAATAAAAAACTTTTTTTCAAAACAAAAATATAATGAGAGGAGTGACATTGTCTTATATTTTGCCAGTCTCTTTAACGCCTGGCTTAATAGAAGACAGCTGCATTCTCATACCTGCCTCTGCATTTAGTCTGTTGTAATATGTTCTTTTGGTTGAAGTATAAGAAGAAAATCTGGCCTCACAAATATGTACTTGAAAAAGGAAAGAGTATTTTTATAACTTTTTCAGATAACTGGATATTCCTTTTTAATACTACAATGAAACTCAGCAAGTTGTAGTTTCTTATAGGTTTGTTTGTAATGTGGAATCAGAAACCATATCCATGAACTATTCGTACTCTGTTCCATTAAAAACCACCTGTCTTGTACTTTGAGTACGTGGTATTGAGCAGTAGGCATTTGGAAAATATACAGACCGTCCAAATTTCAATACATTTCATTACACAGTATCTAAAACTACATCCATTAATATCACCAAAGTCTGTAGGTACTGGGAAGCTGTCAAGCTCATGGTAGCAGATAGCTTTTCAAAATTCTAATTTTCACTTGAAACTTAACTTTTATCATTGGCTATAAATACTACTTATTGTTTTCCTTGAAGTGACTGGCTCACTTCATCATTCACTTTCTAGAAAACGTGTGCCAAATGCTCAGGTCCACATAACTGGTTTGTCACCTGTCTTTGAACCAACATTGGAGTTCCATGATAAACATGGCGGGGCCGCCCGCAGCCGGGCTGCCACGGAAGCCTGGATGTGAGACCAGCACGCCTTGGTTAGAGCAGGGCCTTCACACATACTTCCCATTTTCATACTTTCCATTTTGTTGCACAGGACATTTTAAAAGATGTGTAGTGAAGGTCAGGATTTACTAAATAATTCTTACTATTCCATTAAGGACGACCTTGAACTGACAATGTTTAAACTGCAAGTGTGTGTCGGTGAAGCACTTTGCAGTTTGACGCCACCGCCTTAATTGGTGCTAAGGCTCCCGCCATTTTACCCACTGTTGATTTGGTACTATCAGCGTAAATGCAGAAAAAGTCTCAGTGTTTTTATGAAAAGAATTTTGACCTCCAGACATTCTGTCCATGGACCAGAACCTTTTGAGACCCCTGGACTAGGAGAGTAGTTTCCTAAGGCCAAATGGAATATTTCTTCTGGCCTCTCACACGCCCCACTTCCCCCTCCTCCCGTCTTGTTCCAGCGCCTTCTCAGCGCAGGAGCGCTGCATTGGGTCTGGGCGCAGCCCTCGCCCTGAGACAGCGTTAGGCTCAGGTGCCTCCGTGAGGCCTGGGGGGCAGGCCCGAGCACCCCCTGAAGGTGCCCTTTCCCCTCAGCTCTGAACCATCACATTCACTCAGTGAAGACTGCCTCCATCGGGACTCTAGGAAGGAGCCGGCCTCCTGTGCCCGTGGTGGTCCCCAGTGCGCCTGAAGTGCAGGAGGCCACGAGGATGCTGGAAGACTCCGAGAGTGTAAGTTCCCAGGCCCTCGGCCCGGCCAGGATGTCTGGGGGCGTCCCAGGCCCAAGCTGCGCTGGCGGCACCAGCGCGTAGCCCAGACGTGGGAAGCTCCCCCTCGGAGCCGGGTTGGGTCTCGCACTGAATCTCGGATGAGCTTGTCTCACCCCCCCACCCCCCACCGCTGCCTGCCTTTTAGTTCTGTCCTCCTTTCCTGCTTTGAGCCATGCACGTGCTTTTGGGCCCTCCGTGCCAGTGCAGGACCTTTTCTGAGCAGGGTGCTGGAGGGGACGGTGCTTGAGTGGTTGCTCACAAACCAAAAATTAACAAGGTTTCTCCTTGACCTTTGTCTCTCACGTTCTGACAAATACTCCCTGCCTCTCCATTTCTAGGTATAGGCCTCTCTAGAGAGGAAAGCTTGGGGCCCCAAGATCAGGGGACATCCCAGCTGTGTCAACTGTGACAGAGACCTAGACAGGCCACACAGCAGGGCCTCAGGCCTGTGAGGTCATTGCACCCTGGGCACGTGGTGGGGGAGGGGCACTTTGCAATGTAAAGAAATGAGTTGGGTTCTGGCTTGGGGGCTGAGAGTCCGTGTCACCTCCTGAATGTCTGACTGTTCTGGGCCGGCGCGGTTTCGGTAGTCCCGTCTCTCGGGGCAGTTTGACGACTGACCGTCTGGCCTCTCCGTCTGGACAGCCCTTTGGATTCCTCCCAGTGACAGTGTTCTCTCTTCTGCAGAGCTATGAACCAGATGAGCTGACCAAAGAGATGGCCCACCTGGAAGGACTAATGAAGGACCTAAACGCCATCACAACAGCATGACAGCCTTCAGCAGGACATGACCCCAGACCTGAGTCTGGGACTGAGCCTTGAAAACAAGGAATTGTACAGAGGACGAGAGGACAGCACTTGAGAACACGCAGTGAGCACGCAGACCAGCCGCGCCCCGCGTCGGGCTGGCTCCAGGCATGGCCACCTGCCTCTCCTGCTCGGCCCGGATGAATGCCGGGTCCAGGCAGCTTCCCTCTGCCCGCAGAGACCTGCAGGACTGGGCACCAAGGGCCAAAATGCCGTGTCCAGGGAAGAGGCAAGAAGAGCAACCTGCATTTCCCTTGTGGTCAGGTCATGTCCGTGCTGCGGCTGCATCGCCTTTACAGAGCGTCATCGGCATTCACGTACAACTTTATTCGTGGCCTGTTCTACTTTACCTTCTTCAGAAGAACAACACCATCACAATCAAGGAAGTCCATGGTGTTCTCCACAAGTGGTTGGCATTCGACTGCTTGTTTGAGTTACGTATGGAAAGTCATCGACAGTATGGGTTGTCCAGGGGTTGGCTTGTTTTTTGTTTCTGTTTTTATTTTTTAATTCTGAGTCATTGCATCTACCAGCTGTTAACCCATCACTTTGAGGGGGGAGGAAACGTTGCATTGCTGTTCGTAAGCTTTTTTATTATTTTTTTTATTATAATTATTAAAGGCCTGACTTTCTCCTCTCATCACTGTGAGATTACAGAGCTATTTGAATGGTATGTAACATTGAAAAGACTTGTTTGTTGCTTCTGTGCAGTTTCAGTATTGGGGTGGGGGTGGGCTGGGGGGGAGGGGATAGGAAACGGAGGGGCTGCTGAGGTCCTGTGAATGTTTCAGTCGTCGTACTTTCTTCCAGAAGCCTGCAGAGAATGGAAGCATCTACTTTATTGTCCTTTCCCGGCATGTCCGTCTCTATTGTCACTCAGTTGCAACTGGAATTTCATTTGGATCTAGTTTAAAAAGTCTTCTGTGCAATAGGTGGGTCCAAGGCTATAGCTGCCCTGACGTCTTGGTCAGATCGTGATAAGAACGTCCGTGCCAAGCAGTCAGGTGCCGCGTGTCCACTCACAGGGGTGACGGGGAACAGCGCTGCAGCCTGACCCGCTCCTGGGAAATCCGAGAGGAGGACAGAGACCCTTCCTGCCCGTCTCATGTGCTCCCTTTGGGGAAGGTGGGCGTTAAGGAGGGAACTTCGTTTCCACTTACGACTCCTTGCTTCCCTCTCTCATTTTTTTTTCCTCAGCCAGCCCAGCTGTCACATCCATGCCCACATCTCAGAGCCCCTTAGGAAAAGTATTAGCAAGAGTGAGGCAGGGCTGCAGGGCCCAGGAGGCTCCCGCTCCTTTCTGAACATTGTTCCCTGAGTAGCAGGGGACAGGGACAGCAGAGAGGGACCCAGGAGGCAGCTGCCCCTTCTCCGTGCCAGCAGCTCAGCTAAGCCCCCGGTTAGAACTGGGTGGCCGGAGGTTTCTGAGGTACACTGAGTTGCCTGGCCACACACACAAGCCCTGGCCTTTGCAAATAGTTCTTGTCTTTTTCTTAAAATGATGAAGCTGAGGTGGGTTCTTTTTTAATATTAAAAATGTATTATGAAAACATAAAAGACTGACCCTCAGGCATCTTCCCCTACTCCCCAGCAAGCCCCAGAAGGTAGCGTGGCGGATAGTGAGAAGGCCCATTGGGCTTTGGCTCTGTAGCCGAGGGAGGTCAGCCGCTGAACGCGCCGCTGGCTCCCCACCACCCTGTCTTGAGCACGGCCCCACAGGCACCCATTCTCCTTTGTACATTGGTTTATTTCCCCTTCTTACGTCTTCTCACACATTTGCTTTTCCAGATGATGAACTCTTTGTATTTATTGTTTTGGGGGCAATGAAAAGTGCGATGCTGGAACTGCTGCCATGCCGGCCAGTTGGGCAGGTTCTGGAAGCCAGGGCGCTTACACTGACCCTGCAGAGAGCAGCCTGAGCGCCCTGGATGCCGGAGGGCCAGGCTCCCCAAAAGCCAACTTCCCTTTGCCCAAAGAAACCTGCTCGGGATCCAGGGCATTCACCCCCATGCACCCTGACACGTCTGTTACCTCAGGGCCTTGGTACCTGGACACTGCCACAGAGCTGGGGCGGGTGGGGGGCCTATTTTTAAATAAAGTAACTGCTCAGAGTTGGGGATTTTTTAAATTTAAGAAAAAGGAAAGCTATTCTGTATTGCACCTTTTCACAGTTCAATACATTTTCTTACATTTCCTGTGATTTTTGAAATGAAACCATCATGTGTCTTGTCCTTGTTGCACGGCCGCCTAGCAGCTTGCTCCGGGAGGACTCGGAACAGACGTGTCTGCCGCCTGGCTGCCTGCGGGGGGGCCTGGAGGGCTGCTGGGACAAGCCGCTGTACACACTTGTTTGGCCTTCTCTGTAGTTGATGCTGTAAACTCTATGGCTTTTTAAAAGACAATTTCATGTTTTTATTTAGTATTGGAAATCCAATACACTTTTTTAATCCAATCAAACGCTGTCTGGTCAGTTATTTTTCCTTGAGAAAACAGGACTTTGGGGTCCGCTGTTTCCCAGCCTCACACCAACCTCCCTGTTGCCCTCAGCTGTGAAGGCAGGAGTTCTGAGGGCCCCTGGGAGGTGTGGCCAGTGAGCGGGGAGGCTGCGAGTGGAGACCCGCTGTCCACTAGCCCCAAGGATGAGTCCTGGCCTGGTCCTCTCCCCACCATTGCTGCCCTGCAGGAACTGAGCAGCTTGAGGAATCAAAGGTGACCTGTCAGGGAAAGCCAGATGAGCCCGGCAGAAGAGTGCAGCTGCTCCCGAGTGGCGTGGAGGCCGTGTCTGCTGTGGCAGCAGCTCCCCTGCCAGACCCGGGCCCTCCCGCACCCACCCCAGCCTCTCGGGGCTGTGTGAAACCTGGAGCAGGAGTTCCAGGAGCCCCGCCATTCCCAGGCGCCTCTCCTGACGTGCTCACCGTGCCTTAGCTTGGGCTGCTATAAAAGAAATGCCACAGGCGGTGGACGTCAACAGCAAGCATCCATTTCTCACGGTTCCGGAGACTGGGAAGTCCAAGCTCAAGGTGTCAGCAGGTCTGGTACCTGGTGAGGGCTGCTTCCTGGTTCATAGATTTATAGATGTCTTCTCGCTGTGCCCTCACATGGCAGAAGAGAGGGCTATCTGGGGCCTCTTACAAGGGCACTAACTCCATTCACGGGGGCTCCACTCATGACCTGCTCATGTCCTTGAGGCCCCACCTTCACATACCATCACATTGGGGTTAGGTTTCAACATACAGATTTGGGGATGGATCTTGAGATTATTATGCTAAGTGGAATAAGTCAGACAGAAAAAGTCGAGAACTATGATTTCACTGATATGTGGGATATATGTGGGAAAACAAAGGAACAAGACAGACAAAAAAACTGAAAGACACAATAGTGGGGTAAAGGGGATCAAATATATGGTAATGGAAGGAGAACTGACTTTGGTTGGTGAGCACACAACATGATATAGAGATGATGTATTACAAAATTGTACACCTGAAACCTGTGTAACTATTAACCATTGTCACCCCAATAACAAAAAAAAATGGGGGGAGACACACTGTCAGCCCATGACACATATTTCTCATGGTGTGTGAGGGCCTGGGCTCAGGACAGCTGTGAGCACAGCAGCCACAGGCTGCCCCCCATGAACTTACAAGACAGGAAAGGCAGGGTGGCGTCCAACGTCCTCACCAACTGCTCCCTCGGCCCCAGGACCATCCCCTCGGCTGCTGAGATTACGTAGGAAACCCAAGCCCCGTCATTCCCATTAGCGGTGTCCCATTGGCCTCAGGATGGAGTCGGAGCTCCCCCTGCAAAGTCTGGCTAGTCTGCCGCAGCCCCCCAGGTCCAGGCCCGTCGCCGCGCCCAGGATCCTGGCCACCGACAGCTGCGTGTGAGACACCAGCCTTTGCACAGGGAGCCCTCTCCACTGCACTCCCGTCCTACCAGCCAGACCCCAGCAGCACGCCCTCCGCTGCATCTGTAGATGGAGCCCTTGGCACATTTTAGTGATTTATGTTCCAGTCTTTGCCCTGGACTGTGAATGCAGTGAGGACATAATTTCTCACTCCTCTCTGCATGCCTAATGCCGGGAGCTGTTTCTGACAGCAGCAAAGCTTGTCTCCTGGGTGGTTGGATGGACAATCGGGGGGACTCACGGCCTGGAGCCTGCTGGAAGGTTTCACACACACACACACACCACCTCTCCCCTCCCTCAGAGGGATCTGACCAGGCCCCTAGTGTTGCTGGTTCCAGAACCCTCCCATTCCAGCAGCCCTTTGGTGTCCTGGGATGAACTTGAGAGAGAGAGAGACCAGTCTGCCTGGCAGTCATAGGAAATGATGCTGGTGCCACAGTGGCCAACTGGGCCCTGGGAACGAGGACAAGAATACCCTCCAGATTGACTCCAGGACAAACATAAGGCCCTGGGTGAAGAAGAAATGCCCTCTTTCCCCAGTTCACCCATCAGCCCCTCCCAGTTTCAGCCACCTTCCTGCCATTAGCGTGGTCTCATCAGGAGAGATGGAGAACAGCTATCAGAGTGATGGAGGAGGGACACGAGGGGGTGGGAGTCAGGGAGCCAGGAGCCCCTAGGGGCCAGCCCTACCCACACAGGCAAAGGGGCCCCAGACAGCCTGTGCTCAGCGCTTCACCTTGAGTTTCCAGCTACCAAAAGAGGAAGTTCCCCAGGGGCCTGGGGGAAGAGCTGGGAGACAGTAATTGAAGGAAAGTAACATTTTTCATCATTTTAATAGTATGTGATGTTAAGAAAATGATATTTAAAACTACGATTACCCTGTAAGCAAAGTGGATGGTGTTCTTTGACTCAACTAGGAGCCTGATGGGTCTCTGAAATGAAAAGGTAAGCCTCGCTGAGCTCAGACAGGGTTAGAAGGATCTGTTGCTGCAACAGAGAGAAAAACGTGTAACTTCCTGAAATAATTGGGGGTGGAAACGTAGCGCTGGCAGCAGGTATGATTAACAAGACAGTGAGAGAACACTGGGCTAAGTGGGAAGGCACCCCCAGTGGAAAATGGCCTGCCCTGGAGGTGCCCAAAGGACTTTTTAAAATGAGGTAATTCAGTGCTGTTTGCTCTATGCACTCCTCTGCTGTGACCCCCTCCAATTCCCCACATCTCGTACAACACCCCCATGTGCACAAAGCCTTGTGTGAGTGATTGGCTTCTCCCCAGCAAAGAAAGGTACATCTGGACCAGCATGTTGATGGACAGACCGAGTCTGGCGTGGTGAGGGTGACATGAACAGAACTGGTTCACTCAGAGCCAGAAGTGACAGAAAGAATCTAAACCTGAGAAGCCACAGAAACCCTGGGGGGGGGGGGGGGGCGTGCAGAGGGGAGGGGATGAGAACTTTCACAGCTAAGAAACGTAAATTCCAATCAAATTGGGATTTTTACAATCTTGCCTAGATTTTAAGAGGCAGGCTTACCTCAGGAGTGTCTGGGCTGCAATCATCTCACATGTGCACACCCTCCATCTCAGCGTCCTGGACCAAAACCTCGTCCCCCTGCCTGCGGAGGTGTGTGCTGGCTAGATGCTTGTCCTTCATTAATGGGCCTACTTTCTGTGCACCTGGTCTCCCAAAAGAGCAACCTAAACTTTTCCTTCAACACCACAGCACGTGGCTCAGCAACTCCTGCAGTTCTCTCAAATGTCCCCCAAAGTGGCCCCTCTCTGTCATCTGTTGGGCCAGCTCCTCACTGACCCACCAGCTCAGCCTTACACAGCCGTGGAGGGGATTTTTTGAACTCCACTCTGACCTCTCTCCTGCTTAACATTGTGCCATAGCTCCCCCATCACCTGCCCTGCAAAATGGAGTCCCACCCATCTGCCTTTTTACTTTTATTTGCTGCTTAATCTGCGCTTTCACCCGAATTTGGCCCTAGCAATAGAGAGCAATTTGCCTCAGCACGGTATCTGACCTCTGCACTGTTCCCTTTGCCTCCATCCTCTCCCCACCATCTATCCTTCCGACAGACATTATCTGCCTGGTAAATTTCTGCTCGTCTTTGAAGACCCAGTTTAACCATCCAGCCCCCTGATTGCTCATGTTCATCTCTCTGTCTCTTCTAATACATGTGAACTTCTGATGGAAAGAAACTATGCTTGGTTTTGAATTCTCCATCCCAGTGCCTAGCACGCTGTAGGTGTTCACTAATGAACTTGCCTGCTGAGGAAGATGGGTTTGAAGTCACCATGGCCCAGTGCTGGGGGAATTTGACAAAGTCTGAATTCTTCCTGAGAGTACATACTTAGACAGATCTTGCAGAGGAGGTGAGGCTGAGCTGAGTCTTGGAATTAATACAAAGCTATCTATCTGGAGGGAAGGGGGCCACTGCAGAGCTGAGAAGCTGCCTGCATCGTCACATGACCATCCACACGCCACCTGCATGGCGTTGAGTCCGGGCCCTCTAGGACTGTACCCTGCCTCCTGTCACTGGCTTAAGCACTGGGGCCCCTGCAGGTCGCTGCAGAAGAGGTGAGGAGGGACACAGCTGGGTGATTCCTGGCTCAGTCAAGCTGAATTTGGTTGACCAGGTGTCACAGGTGGGGGTCAAGCCCAGAGAAGTAAGAACAAGGTGGGTTCCTTTCATAAACTCAAAACCCAGGTCCCACAGAGAATTCTGGACAGCTTTCTGAAAGAGGACAGGAAGAGCTGGGATCCATTCTTGAAAGCAAAACGGCGGGTCAGGCTCCCATAGACAACGTTGCCTAGGAAGTGGCAGACAACCACCTGATGAACATTCTAGACAAACACACAGAAGGGAAACTGGAATGGAAACCAAAGAGATCTCACTGTGGGCAGGTGGGGTGAGAGAAGGAATGTTCAGGGCCAATCAGAAAAGGGTCTTCCTCACCCAAGAAGCTGGGAATCACAAATATTCCTGAGGGCCTACTGTGTGCCAGGCACTGGGGATGCCCAATGAGTAAGACAGCCTCTGTTGATGTATTCAGTCTAGAGGAGGACTTCACAGACAGAAATGACCATCCAGCATGAAAAGTGCTGAGAACACCTGATCTGGCAAAGCAAGGAAGGAACGTTCAACCCTGACTGCAGGGTCTGGGGTCACAGAGTAAATGACACTGAGAAAGGTGGGCATTTGCCAGAGAGAAAGGAAATGAGGTTTCCGCTAGCACCTCTTGCACTAGATCTGAAAAGCAGGGACATTTCAGATACTGGCTAAATTACAACAGAAATACTTTCAAAAGATTTGATCAAAAGCAAGCAAGGGAATTCCCTGACAGGAGACCAGAAAACTGGAAAGTGGTAAACGAAAAGGGCAGCTGGCACTTCCCTGGCTGGAAATCCTACTACCGGAAACCCCGAAGGTGGGCAAGGAGACTCCCCAGGTGGGGAAGCTCATGGGAGCATGCCCAGGAGAAACCAACCTGTCAGGAAAGGAAGCCAAAGGAAAGCCTAGCAGGCACTGCTGTTTTAAAAAAGTAAAAACCTCATCTCCCTTGAGAATTTGTTGAAGCTTGTTGTGTCTATATTCATAAGGGATACTGGTACTGGTCTGTACTTTTTTTTTTTTTTTTTTGTATTTTTTCATCTAGTTTTGGCATTGGTGCAATATTGGCCTCATACAGTAAGGAAAATGTTCCTTCCTCTTCTACCCATTAGAAGAGCTTGTGAAAGATTGGTGTTAACTGCTCTTTAAACATTTGGTGGAATTCACCAGTGAGGCCATGTGGTCCTGGGATTTTACTTTTTTAGCTGGGCCATCCTGCCACCTGTTGGCAGCTCAGCTCCGGCTAGGCATCAAACTGCTGTTGCTCAGAGCTCAGCTCACACTCTTGAGTGAGCTCTTTACCAACTGAGCCACTCGACCAGCCCTGGGCTTTTCTTTATGGAAGTTTTAGTCCTAATTTAACCTCTCTGCTTGCTATAGGTCTACTCAGATTCTCTATTTCTTCTTGATTCAGTTTTGGTAGCTTGTGTGTTTCTAAGATTTTGTCCATTATATCTAGGTTATCCAATTTGTTTGTATATTATTGTTCATAATGTTCCTTTATATTTCTTTCTATTTTTTAAAGGTTGGAAGTAATATCCTCTTTTTCATTCCTGATGTTAGTATGTTGAGCCTCCTCTCTCTCTCTCTGGTGATCCTGGGAGGTAGTTAGCACAGCGTCTGTCTATTCTGCCATTTTACCGGAAGTCTCTCTAATATTTCTTATGATTCTTCATTGACCCATTTGTTCTTTAGCAGTGTGTTGTTTAATTTCCATATATTTGTGAATTTTCTGAATTTCTGTTATTGATTTCTACTTTTATTATATGGTGGTCAGAGAACATACTTTGTATGATTTCAATCCTTTTAAGTTTACTGAGATTTGTTTTGTGACCTAACACAGTCTATCCTGGAGAATGTTCCATGTGGACTTGAGACGAATATGTATTTTGCTGTTCTTATGTGGCGTGTTTTAGATGTGTGTTAGACCTAGTTAATGTTGTTGTTCAAATTTTATATTACCCTGTTGATTCTCTATCCAGTTGTTCTATCTATTATTAAAAAGAAGTAGTGGGGCCGGCCGAGTGGCACGGCGGTTAAGCGCTGGCTTGGGAAGCCAGCGGCCCCGGTTCGGTCCCACATGTGAGGGCCAGTGACACTGCCCTCAAAAAAAAAAAAAAGAAGAAGTAGTGAACTCTACAACTATTATTGTTGAATTGTCTATTTCTCTATCAGATTTGCTTCGAGAATTTGGAAGCTCTGTTGTTAGGTGTATATATGTTTATAATTGTTAAGTCTTCTTGGTAAATTGACCATTCATCATTTTAAAATATCCTTTGTCTTCAGTAACAATTTTGTCTTAAAATCTACTTTGGCTGATAATAGTATAGCCACTCCAGCTTTCTTTTGGCTAATATTTGTATGATGTATCTTTTGACTTTCTTTCTACTTTTGTATCTTTGAATATGAAGTATGTCTCTCATAGGCAGTATATGGTTGGATTTTATATATACTATATAAATATATATTTAATATATTAAAGAATATAATTCGACAAATATTATTATATTATTTTATGAATTAATATATTAATAAATAATATTAATGTATTTATAATATACTTAATTATATATTCTATATTTATGTATTAAAACTATAGTTTTGATATATAGTTTTATAATTACATTATTTATTTATATTTTATATTTACTTTATTTATATAGTTTTTTAAATTCATCCTGCCAACTTCTGCCTTTTAATTTGATGGTTTAATCTATTTACATTTTATGTAATTTCTGATAAGGTAGGATTTACATCTGGCATTTTGCTATTTGTTTTCTGTTTTCATTTTTGTTCTTCTATTACTCTCTGACTACCTTCATTTGTGTTAAGTAGATATTTTCTATTGTACCATTTTAATTCCCTTGTCAAAAGGCACGAATCATAAGAGAAAAGTTTGGTAAGTTGAACATCATCAAAATTAAAAATGTTTACCTTTGGAACCACCTAGTTAAGAAAATGAAAAGGCAAGCCATAAACTGGGAGGAAATATTTGCAAAACATATATCTTATAAAGAACTTGTATCCTGAATATGTTATTTATAATTTAATAATAAGAAAACAAATTACTCAATAAAAACAAATGGGTAAAGATTTGAACAGTCACTTGAGCAAATAAACACCTGAAAATATGCTCAGCATCTTTAGTCAATATGGAAATGCAAATTAAACCAGAGTTAATATTATACACTCTCTTGAATGGTAAAGATAAGACAGACAATATCTCGAGTTACAAGGATATGCACTAACTGGAGCTCTCATACAATGCTGGTGGGAATGCAAAACAGTCTTCCAGCCTTGGGAAATTATCTGACAGTTTCTTATAAAATTAAACATATACTTACCAGATGACCCAACAGTGCCACTCCTGGATAGTACCCAAGTTAAATGAAAATCCACATCTACATGAAAACCTAAACACGAGTGTTCATAGGAGCTTTATTCTTAACAGCCAAAGTTGGAAACCGCCCAATTGTTCATCAGTGGGTGAATGACTAAACAAACTATGGCATGTCCATACAAGGATACACAAAACAATACAGACAGATCCTAAAAGCTTTGGACTAAATGAAAGAAATCAGACCTAAGAGATGGCATTCTGTATGATTCCATTGATATGAAATTCTAGAAATGGCAAAGCTTCTTCAGCAAAAGCAGATTACCAGAGATCAGGAACAGGAGGAAGGGGTTGACTGCACAGGAGCATGAGAGAATTTGGGGGAATGATGGAAATATTCTATTCCTTAATTGTGGCGGTGGTTATAGGGCTGTGTGCCTTTGTCAAACTCCTTGAACTGTACATTGAAAGGGGGTGAATTTTATTATACTGGGAATAAATCTAACAAAATGTACAGAACTCCATGAAGAAAACTATAAAGCTATGCAAAAGATTTGGCAGAGACAGTTCATGCCCAGCATATATTCCACGCTATCCTTGACACATCAGAGCCTCCTTTGCAGCTACATTTTGGCCCAGTGGCAATAGTACATGAGAGGAAGTGAAATGTGTCATCACTGGGAAGAAGCTGTTCATAGTTAGTCATGTCTCCCAGTCGTCCCTTCTCCCTCAGTGACCTTGGAGACCAGGGGTCCAAGCTGATATCAGTATGGAGAGTGGACTTGCCTGCAGGGGACTTTGCCTGAGCTGGAATAATGCTTCGTTACTTTAAACCATTGAAAATTTGGGCTTTTTCTGTTGGGCAGCTAGTGCTAATTAACCGGACTAATACAAAAAACATTAAAGAAGACCCAGATTCGGGGAGAGTTATATCCTTTTCATCCATAGGAATACAAATTTTAATAATAATTAAATAATTGGTGTAATTTCAAATCAGAAGCCCATTGAATTCTTCATGCATCTTAACAAACTGACTGCACAATGTATATGGTAGCACAAAGACAGTAGAACAGCCAAGACATTCCTTAAGAAGAAGTAGGTGGGAGGACTTGCTTTACTAGATAGTAACATACTTTATAAAGCTGTGTAACTAAGTGTACTGTTTGAACATTAATAGACAAGCTAATAGACTGAACAGAGACCCTCAACAAAGACCCAATATGACATATAAGGGATATTGTAAATAAGCAGGAACAATTGGTTGTTCATATGGAGTTGAGCTATCCCCTGACACCATACCCAAAGTCAAGGTCAGGTCAAGGACTTAAATATGAAAAATGACACTTCACATTTTTAGAAATTAATGTAGAAGACTATCTTTATCACATCAGAGTAAGATATGTTTATTAAACCAGCAAAAAAGGCACTAAAGAGGTACTAGACATTTTTTAAAGTATTGCTAAACTTGACCTTTTTCAAATGTTAATATTTCTGTTCAGCAAGGAACACCAAAATAAAAGTGAAAATATAAGCTATAAACGGGAAGAAGACATTTTCAACACGTGTGTACATGTGTACATGTGTGTGTGTGTGCGCGCGTGTAAAACACCTGTGAATCAATAAAAAGACAAGAGGAAATCAGGCAAATTATATGGAAAAAAAATTTCTCGAAAGAGGAATCCTAATTGGCAAATGAATATACAAGAAAATATTCAACCTTACTAGTAATTAGGGATTTGTACATTAAAACACAATTAGATATCACTCAACTGGGGGAAATAATAAAACCTGATTATTCCAATTATTGGCAAGAACGAGGACCAAGAGTGACTCGAATACACTGTAGGAGGGAGTGTAAATTGTAGGACTATTTAAAAACAGCTTGGCATTATCCTGTAAAGTGAAAATTAATTTACCCGATGACTCAGTTATTCCACTCCTAGACGCAGTGTCTAGAAATCCTTTTATACATCTTTCTCAGGAGCCACAAACAAGAACGTTGTAATAACAGTGTTTGTAACAGCGAGCACTGAAACCGACCAAAATACTATCTACCTCCAAACTACACGTGTGGATGGTGGCTAGTCCTACACTGGAATGCAGCCGTGAGAGTGAGACCGCTATGCTCCACGCATTGACAGGATCTCAAAATCACAATACTAAGCAAACAAAGCAAATGACTAAAGGAAACATTCAGCACGATACCACTTACATAAAGTGCACACTTTTACAAATATTATGCAGTGGTGTATAAGTGAAGGGGGCATGGCCGCCTCTGGCGCAGGCCATGAAAAGGTGCATTATTTGTAAAGAAATATGAACAATAATAAAATGGACTGAAACTCAGTCTGCTTTTTATTATCACCATGCATCAGCAATTCTGAACAGAGCTACAGATAAAATCCTGCTCCCCACAGGGGTAACTATGCCCAGCCGCACGCTGTTCCCACTCTGGTACGCCACTGGACACACGGTGTGGAGACATTTCCGTAGTAAAATACCAGAAGTAAGGCAATAATAGAATTCAAGTTCAGATGAGTGGTTTTCCCTTGAGAGAGAGAAGGTGTACAGTTGGGGACTGGCACAAACGCCTTCAAAGGTATTCCTTATGTTCAATTTTTTAAACTGAGTGATTTTTAATCATATTTTTAATACCTTGTATGTACAGATGGTCTGCAACTTAGGACGGTTCGACTTAGGATTGTTCAACTTAACGATGGTGCGAAAGTGACATGTACTCAGTAGAAACCGTATTTTGAGTTTTGACTTTTCATCTTTTCCCCGGCTAGCGATTTGTGGTACGATGCTGGGCCTCCGCCGTCGGCTACTATAAGTGTCCTGAGCCCTTTAAGGTAGGCGAGACCGGGCCATGACATCCGCTGGTAGGTTAGGTGGATTGAATGCGTTTTCCACTCAAGGTGTGCTCATTCTACGATGTGTTTATCAGGACATAATCCCATCGTAAGTCAAGAATCATTATGTATTTATTTATGTATTTATTATGGATTTATTTATATTTTCTTCCATGTGTATGAAATATTCTACCCTCAAAAGGAAAAAAACCGAAATAGCAAAATCAGCAAGGGGTTGACTGGCGTTGCCCCAACCCCAGGGAAGGAGGGAGGCCCTGTGCGCATGCCTGGGCGGATCCAGCGAGGGTGGTTCTGGAGAGGACATGCTCTGTAGTGCTTTGGGAGATGCAAACTCCACAAAGAATGAAAGTGCCCTGGTGGATCAAAAAAGGGTGTGGAACTTCGTGGCGGCAGCAGCAGGCGCCCAGGCTGCAGCTCAGGGATGTGGGGTCCTGAATTGAGGGGAAACTCTGGGAGCGTCCCCTCTAGGCCAGGAAGCCACGGACACAGGCTTTCCAGGAAGTGTGTGTACAGTGAGGAGCTGGAGGCCAAAGCCAGAGGCCCAGGAGCACCGACCTGCAGGAGAAGAAGAGCCCTTCAAGCTGAGGCTGAACAGAAATGTGGAGCAGCAAGGGACAGGCGGGATCTCCAGAGCTGGGGGACGAGGGTGGGGCTTGTCCACAGGGTCACGCGCTGCAGAGAGGGCAACAGGACAAGACCCCCGGATTTCACCACGGGGGCCACTGTCGTGCAGAGGAGGCAGGAGCCGGACTGCAGTGGAGGAACAAGTGGCTCAGAGGCAGGATACCGCGGGCGGGGAGTGGAGACACCCCTCAAGAAGTTTGGCTGAGAAGACGAGGAGCAGCCACTGGTAAGAGACATGGAGTCAAGGGAAGGATTTCATTCAACTTTTAAACCGTTCTTTTAAAAACCCTAATCTGGTTTAGCCCCACTAAGAAGGGTGCCTTGGGCCTTCACACCCACTGGCACCCACAGCAGGTGTCTGTCGGGGCTGAAGCATGGGGTGCAGTGGCGTTGGGGGTGGGGCGCTGTCCGCTGTGGGCGGGGGGGTGGTGGGGTGGGGGAGTATTTTATCACTGACTTGTCCAGAATTGCTGATAGACTGTGATGGTGAAAGAAAAGAGAAAGCAAACTGACACTTTGTCATGTTCATCCTTGTTTTTAAATTCTCTGCAGACAGCGCACCCTTTCTTGCCTGCCCCGAGACAGGCTGCTCCTACCACCGGCCTTCGGTGCCACCAGAGGGAAGGGACCAGGTTTGTCTCCAGGCCCTGGGTGTGCATTCCTGCTCCTTCGCTTTCTCGCTGACTAGTCTGGAGCGAGTTTCTCTGAGTCTCAGTGCCCTTTGGACACTGGACCTGACGCTAATTCTCACCCTGTCAGGATTTCTGTTGAGGATGGACGGAGATAGGAAAGCACAGAGCCGAGCACACAGTAGGTGCTTACTAAGGGTCCTTTGGGACAGAGAACAGAGGCAGTGCTGCCCCCGCCCCTTGCCCCAGGAGCGTGGCCCCATGCACATGCCTGGGGTAGATCCAGGGGGTGGGCATGGTAGTGGGTGAGGTGGGTGTCCTCAGCACTGGCTCAGATCCCCCCCCATGGGCGCGGCTGGGCCCCCAGCAGTCCCTTCCACCCGGCACTTCAGCACACTGTCTGCAAGGGCCTCCCCAGATCCCCAGAGGCCTGGCCTGCCCTCAGCCCCTGCCCTCCTCGTAGTCCCCAAGAAGCACTGCTGACTTGGCCGCAGGGGGCAGTTGTCATGGGGACGCTGAGCCTGAGGAGCTGCCTCCTTAACAACGGGACTCCCAGGCTGGTTACCATGGAAACAGCATCCACTCAGCAATCAGTGATGGGGACCGGGTTCCCTGCCCTTTCTGAGGACTTTCCCCTCCAGCGGACAGGCAGGCACTGCCAGGAGCACCAGGGAGTTCGCTTTTCCAGCCATGGATAGCTGCCTCTCCCACCCACAAGGTCTCCGGGCCTGTGAAAACCCTTGCAGCCAAGGGAGGCAGAGGCCGCTGTCTGAAGGCTTCGCAAGGGATCTGGGTGCCAGGCCCAGCATCCCCCACCTCAGTGAGGAGTGGGCAGCACATCTCCTAACAGCCAGATCCCGCGTATGCTTCAGGATCCCCAACCCACGCAGGAGCCCAGAGGCTGTGGCCCATCCTTGGCCACTGTGAAAGGCATCCCTCCATCCTGGCCATGCAACTACCAGCCTGGTCACCTTTTGTCCACCAGCCACCTCTGGCTTCTGAGGGCCCATTTGATCAGGCTAAAATGACATCTCCCTCTTCAGTATCCAGCTAGAGTTTATGTGCACGTTACTACCCTCCTTCTCCTTCAGGGAGCATCAAGGAGTTCCAGGACTCGGGGGCCCTGGCAGCTGGGGTGGGAAGGGTCAGGGTCCTGCCGCTCCACCAGCCCACAGAGGACACACCCCCATCACCTTCCTCCTTCCTGACGCTCGCCAGTCCATACACAGTACACACCTGCATCCATAGCCAGCCCTCTTCCACTCCCTCTCACCTTTGCCCCACCCTGCTCTCAGGGGTACAGGTTTATGCCCACAAGTGTCCACACATGCTCTAGGGCACCTGGCCCACCACCCTCCAAGCCTGCCTCCTGAGCCTCCAGTATTCTGTTAACTTCTCACCCCTCCCAATCCCTGGCCCCTAGAAGAAGGCAGCATCTGCTGGAATTTTTTTTATTTAAATAAAATATACAACACGGTGCATTTACCGTTTTCTGTTTTAAAAGTGGAAGATATGAAAATTGTTTGTGAGGGATTGGGGATAGGAGGGTCTACTGACCAGACCTGGTTTCCTGTCTCCAGAGTGGCTGAGCTGGGTTGGGTCAGAGCTTTTATAAAGTGTGTGTGTGTGTGTGTGTGTGTGTGTGTGTGTGTGTCTGGAAGAGGGTGGTGAGGCCAGGCCCTGATGACAAGGGAGTGTCCTCACTCCTCACGCCCCTGGACCCTCTGCCCCAACCGCTGTCCCTTCCCCACCCTCCTGAGGCCTTGAGGACTAGACTGTGGGTTTGGATCAAGTGAGTCCTGTTGCCTTCCTTAGGAGTGTGGGCAGATGAGGTTGAAGCTGCTGTTTAAATTTTAGCCAAGGGCTCCCTGGGCCTGAGGGGGCTTCTCCTGCTTGGTAGAGACAAAGACCAGGCGGCTCCTCATCCTTCCCTGGGACCCCAGGATCCTTCACCCCTTCTCTCCTGGATGATTGCCTCGTGCCTTGCAGCCCAACACTGGAAAAACTGGCCTGTCCCACATCCCAGAACAGCTCAGGACAAAACCTGATCTTGTCAACATTTTGGCTTGGAGCAAGGATTGTTCTGGATGGACTCAGTGGGACCAGCCCTCATTATTCAGGTCTTGGTAGCCAAGCCTGTCCCCACCCTATAGGCAGGAGGCAGACTACTGACCTTGGCTCTGGCTCCTAGGGCAGAATCAGGGCCAATCCCCTAAGCCTGTCATCCAAGTCCTTCCCTCTGACCACTGGCCTCAGGATATCCCAAAGCCCGACTCCATCATCATCAGGTCCCTACTGTGCACTGCATTCCACCTTGTCTCCCTCCTTCCTCCCTTTCCTATCCCTTTCCCTCCCTCCCTTTCTCTAACTCTTCTCACATCTCATAGCCTGGCTCAAACCTACCCCAGCCACACACCTTACTTAGGCCCTTTGGGAGGCCCAGCTACCTCCCATGTCCTGAGATCGAAAGTCCTGGAGCCCTCAGCCAAAGCTCCCTGGGCTCTCACCACAGCTTGCTGGAGCAATGGGCTGGGTACATGGCGCGTGGAGGGGCAGAAGAAATATGGTTTATTGAGCACCTACTATGGCATGTGCCAGGCGCTGGGCTGGGCATTTCACAGACACTACTTTTCTCATCTGGTCCTCATGAGGAGGCACCGTAATTATTCCCAATTTACGTATGAGGTAACAGACTCAGAAAGGTCAGGTAACTTGCCCAAAGTCACACAGCTAAGTGGAAGGGCTGGGATTCGAACCCAGGTCTCATTGCCTGCAAAATCTGGTCTCTTCCTTCTGCACCATGCTTGGGGATAGTCTAGCTCAGACTTTCTCCACACAGTTTCCTAACAGAAGGAATCCAGGCATCAGCCTCAGGCAGACATGAATTTGAATCTCAAATCTGTCCCAGCTTTACCACACCTAATTACGTGATTCTGGAAAAACTATCTAAAATTCAGTTTCCTCATCTGTGAAATGGGGAAAATCAAAGTACCTACCTCATGGTCTTTGTAAAATTGAAGGAGTTAACATGTGTAAAGTGCTAAACCAGTGCTTGGCACAGAGCAGACACAATAACTAGAAGTTGCCTTCACCTCCCACTGTACCGACAGAGGTGACAGGATATGCTTGAGGACCTACAGGGAAGGAGAGGCACGGCCCAGTCTTGGGCTTCCGTGTGCTCAGAGGCTGGGCTAAGATTGGATCTGAGACCAAAGATAGGGAGAAGGGGCCTGCTGAGAGGTCCTGGGGTCCTCTTCCCTGAGGACTGGAAAGGATACTTGCCCCAGACCCTGCAGTGCCCAGCCTTCGGGCCAAGGCGGGCTGCTAGATGTAAGGTGACCTGGGTGTCGGCAACACGGGGTTAAACTAGACGGCACACACATGTGCACACAGGTGAATGGCTATCTACATGGCTCTACAGAGCACTACATAGCTATACATATACACATTTTACATACATATACATATACATATCTTGCTACATTTGCAATAAAAAAAGAAAAAGAAAAGAAAAAGCAAGATTCTCAGGGCCCTGGCCCATTTTGTTCCAAGGACTCAGGTAACTGAACGTTCCCAGGAATACACCCAAGGGCAGCCCCTTCCCTGGGGAACAAGGTAACCCCCCAGCAGAGTGGGGTGCCAAGTTCACACTAAGGGGCTGCTGGTGGCTGGTGCCCTAAAATAAATACAATGACAGGTCTGCTCTAGGAACCCCAAACATGGGTCACCTCCGCCCTGCCAAGCCCCAGCACTCCCGCTCTCCTCCAGCTTTTGCATTTGGGCCTTGCCTGCTCCCCACCCCTACCCCCACCCCCCACCCCCCAGTGCCGAGTATTAAAATAGTCTATAAAAGCAAGTGACAAAAAATCTATAGTTCTAAGAATACCTGGTTATTTTCTGCTGTCTTTTGTTTTTCTGGAGTGAGTTTTTTAATGATAATTATTATTGTTATTGGTATATCTCCTAATCACAGTTAAACCTGAAGAAAGAAAGGAGAAACAAGGAGAAAAGAGGGAGGGAGGGGCCCCAGCTCATAGATTGGACGGCAGTTTGGAGCGCACGGGCTCAGACCTGGCCCCAGCTTCCCTCTGGGGAGCAGCAGTCAGAGGGGGGCCCCCAGAGGAGGTGGCTCTTGCCCCAAAGAAAGGAGGAGGGGGTGGCAAAGAACCTGAGGATGTCTTCCGAGGCAGAGTGACATGCTGGCCAGGGCTGGCACCATAGGGCCTCCCAGGGGGACCGAGGCCACCGCTGCTCCCGCTGCCACCCTTGGCTCTGGGGAAGAGCGAGAAGGCAGCCACAGACTCCCCAGAAGAGTGTGGGGAGGCTCTGCGGAGAGTCTGCGCCCCGTCCTGGGGTAGGGCCGGCTGAGAGGCTGAGATGAGCTTGAGGTCCTGGGTGAGGCGGCCTGGGGTGAGGGGCGGTGTGCCCCGGCGGCGCTGGGGAACCTGGGGCGGCGGGGGGCTGGATACAGATGGCAGGAGCAAGGAACCATGGGAACCAGAGGCCCGGGGTGGGGCACTTGGGAAAGTTCTCGGGGGGCCTGGGCTGTGGCCAGGGGGGCTGAAACCTCCTCGGGGGGTAAAGGCGATAGGAGAAGCCCCCCGCTCAGGCTGCCGTGGGGGTGTCTCTGGTGTACTTGATGGGCCGGCAGCCAGCCCTGGTGACAACTCCCCGGGAGGCTGGCCCAGTTGCCCCGGACTAGACAACGGGGACCTGGAGGAGGGTGGTGGTGGCAGGAAGTGCTCCAGGAGTCCCAGGCCTCCCCGGGCCCCCGGCAGCGGGGGAGGCGGCTGGTTAGCCTGTGGGGAGCGGGCACCCGGCTGCAGCGGGGTGAGCAGGGGTGAGTCGGACGAGGACAGCGAGCTGCCCAGCGCCTTGTGGAAGTGGCCGAACCCGGCTGTGGCGGTGCCAGCTGCGCTGGTGGACGGTGTCGGGGCCGGAGAAGAGCCCGAGAGCCCGGGCGGCGGGGAAGAGCCGGACGAAGGCAGGAGGGGACTGAGGCCGGCGGGGGCGGAGAACCCGGCCAACTGCTGGATGTGGAAGGAGGAAGACGACGGCGTGTCCACCTGAGACGGGCTGCTGGCGGGAGAGGCGGAGCCCAGCGCCGCCGGGATCAGGGACTGCAGGCGCTTCAGGGGCCGCGGGGTCTGCCCCGCCCCGAGGCTGCCGAGCGCAGCGCCCGGCGGCGGGCGGAAGATGGCCGCGGGCAGGCGCGGGTGGTGGGTGAGGGCGATGGCCACCGACGTGGTGGCGGCGGCGGCCTGCAGCGGCGCCTGGATCAGCGGGGTCCAGATGACGGGCGTGGGGGTCGGGGGCGCGGCGGCGGCGGCGGCGGCCTGGACCCGGTGCGCGCAGTGCGCCATCTCCCGGTCGTGCTGCACGATCTGCTGGATGATCTCGTTCTCCTGGTAGTTGAAGACGCCTGAGTTGAGGTCGTGCTGGACTTTGTGGAGGAGGATGGAGTTCTTCTTGCCTGCGCCACGGAGCGAGAGCAGGGGCTCAGGCCCGGGCCGGCGGAGGGGCGCGGCCGGGCCAGCCCGTCGCACCCGCCCGCCGGCCCCCTCACCGATGCGGTCCAGGCGGTCCAGCGCCACCGTCTCGAAGGCCCTCCGCATCATGGGGTACTCCTCCAGCACCTCGTTGAAGTGGTCCACGCTCAGCGAGTACAGGCGGCAGTAGGTGTCGGCGCGTACGCTGGCCGTGCGCCGGCCGCGCGTCAGCAGGCAGATCTCTGCCGGGGCGGCGGCAGTCGGGGCGGGCTCCAGAGGGCCTCCACCGCGCCCTGACCGGGGTCCCCACTGCCTGGCCCAGAAGCTGCACAGATGCACTCCCGAGCCCCGGCCCCAGGCCATGACCACGGGGACGCCCCTCCCCCCGGGGGGGGCAGGCTGGCTGTCAGGCAGAGGCCCTGAAGGGCCTGAAATGTCGTCTCCCGGGTCCCTCCAGCTCATTCCCCTCCCTCCCCGCCGGCAGAGGCCCTGAAGGGCCTGAAATGTCGTCTCCGGGGTCCCTCCAGCTCATTCCCCTCCCTCCCCGCCCCCACCCAGCCCCGCCCCGGGGCCGCGGGGCCACCTCACCTCCGAAGTAGGAGCCGTCCGCCAGCTTGGTCTCCTTGTTGCCCTTGGTGAGCACGCTGACCACGCCGTGCTGGATGAAGTACATCTTCCTGCCGACGGTGCCCTCGCGGATGATGTAGTCGCCGGGCTGGAAGACCTCGAACCGCAGCTTGGTCAGCGTGGACGTCACGAAGTTGGGGTCCGCATTCGCGAACAGCGGCATGGAGGCCACCAGCTTCCGGCAGTTAAAGTTGATGATCTCCTGCTCCCGGGACGGGGTGGATCGGGAATGTGGGAGGAGGTGGTAAGGGGAGCCGCCCAGGAGAGGCCCCCGGCTCCCTCCCCGCCGCCCGCCGCCGCGCTCACCTCCCGCAGCGGCTCGCTCAGCTCGCCCAGGATGCTGTCCTCGTCGAACATCTTGCCCTGGTAGCGGTGCTCGTAGTAATCGTGGATGCGCTGCCGGGTGTCGGGGGGAAGCTTGTGGAAGGACATGTACTGCTCCACCTGCTTGTACTGCGTCCCAGGAGAGAGGGGGAGGCCGTCACTCCTGGGGGGGGGCAGCCCCATGGCCGGCAGGCACCGCCCGTCCTCCGCCATGCTGGTGACCAGAGCTAGCACTGACCCCTACTTGGCCCGCCCTGGCCCCCTTGTATCTGAGGTCCTTGGGTCACACTGCCCCAAACAATGGCCCTGGGGTGGAGGAGGGGTTCCATCAGTGTCCCATCCTCAGGTATCCAATACTATGGAGATGGCTGGGGACAAGGGGGACGGTCCAAAGCCCAGTTACAACAGGCCAACTGCTCAGGAGGTCAATGACGTTTCCTCTGAATATCGGTCTTTTTTCTGTGTTAAGCTGCGTACCAGCCAGGCCTCACTGGCTCAGGAGGGAGCTCTCCTACCAGTGGCTACAAACTGGCAGAGGCAGCAGGATTGGGCTGCGACGGGTTACAAGGGCTGGAGGCTGAAGCCAGGATGCCTGAGCCGCCATGTGGTATGTATCCAAACGTGGCCCCAGCTGAGCCCAAGTCACTTTGTTGAAGCGCAACTCCAGAACCCAGGAGGCACCAAGTAGGGCAGGGACCTTAAACAGAGGTTTGGGACAAGAGATTGGTGAACCTAAGTGCCCAGGGCTCAACCAAAGAAAAAATGCTCCTGCCCACCCTGGGGGTCAAGGGTGAGTGCTGCTCCAGCTGGCCTTGGGTTGCGGGTGGACAGTGGGGACCCTCGGGAGCATGGCCCGGGACCGGAGGCACTGATTGGGCAAGAACAGACTTGTACCTGTACAGGAGTCCCTGTGCCCCAGGAACAATCAGGACAGGGAGCCTGTTCTCATATATCAGCGCTCCAAAGAGGTTTGGACGCGGCGCTGCTGCAGAGATACCAAAGGCAACCGGGGGCTGAAACATGATGTTTCTCAATGTTTTTCCACCCGGCCTGGCCTCTGTCTGCTCTAAGTTGTGCTCAGCCACAGGGAGCAGTGACTCGTTGGGCAGCTACGGGGATAGGGGCAGCCAGAACAGTGAGAGCAGTATTTTAGAGAATTCCCCCTGGATGGAGAACCAGCAGGGTGGAGGGCAGGGTCTGGAGGCAGAGCAGGAGTTAGAAGGTTGTTGAAGTGATCCAGGTAAGAGACAGTAGTGGGGATGAAGGGGAGATAATAGGTTTAAGAGATATTTATGGGTGAATCACATATTGGAGAGCTATTAGCTCAAAGATAAAGACAACTCTGAAATGGCAAGCCACAAGCAGCTTGACTCTGCCCGACAATAAACCCTGAAGCTTTTCCTAAACCATCCCTGATCATGGTCCCAGACTAAGCCCCTATCCCAGTCACACACTGAGCCTTGACCCTGTTCACACACTGAGCCCCAACCCTTGCTATATACTGAGCCCTCATCCTGGTCACACACTGAGCTCTGGTCGTGGACACACAGTGAACCCTAACCCTGGTCACATACTAAGCCCTGACCTCATCAAATACTAAGCTCTGACCACAGCCATACACTGAACCATGACTCTGGTAACACACTGAGCCCCAACCCTCATCACACACTGAGCCCTAGTCCTGGTCACACACTGAGCTCTAGTCCTGCCCACACACTGAGTCCTGACCCTGGTCACACAATAAACTGTGGCTCTGGTCACATACTGAGCCCTGACCTGGTCATGGGCTGGGCCCTAATCCTGATTACACACTGAGCTCTGGCCCTGGATACACACTGAGCCCCGACCTGGTCATGAGCTGGGCCTGATGCTGGTCCACATTGATCTGTCACCTGGCCCTGAATGAAGCCCTGGCCTTTATAACCTGACTCCTCTCTTTTTCCCTCCCCTCGCCCCCTCTCCTGACCCAGACCCATTTGCTCTAATAAGGCCAATTCCCTTACCTCCCATTTACACATCTTTGCTCATGTTCATTGTGGTGACTGGCCTAGAATTCTCTTTTACCTTCTCCCTCTGCCTCCCCAAAATGACCTTCCCTACCTGCCCTGGCTATGCAGGCTGTCCTGAGCTCTCCTCTTGGTGTCATGGGACCTGGGCTGCCATCTCTCAGCCATCCCGCCAAGAGATAGCACCAGAGGCAGGCAGTCAGTCACTCAATACATACTGAGCCCTACTATGTGCAGGACACTGGGAATACAATGGGGAAGGACAGACCTGGCCCTGACTTCACAGTACCATGGCCTGGATAGAGAAGATGGATATTAAACAAGCAGCTACATACATGTAATTAATTAAATAATGACAGAAGTGCAAAGTGTGATGAAGGAGAATGAGAGGGTGCCATGGGGTCACCTGATGGGTGAGGGCTGACTAGGTCACGGAAAGCTTCACCCAGGAGGTGAAGTTTAGGCTGAGATGTGGAGAAAGGCTCAGGGGAAAAGAAGAGAGGCATGATCCAGGCTGGACTGTGTGTCAAGGCCCCGAGGCAGGAGGAACGTGCAGGGAGGTGTGGCAAAGCTGGAATAGAGAGTTATGGGGCCCACACTGTGTGCCCACGTGTGTGCGGAGCTGAGTCCTTACGTGCCAGGCTGAGAAAACACACTGAGGAGTTAATCTACATCCAGGAGTAGCATAAAGGCTCTACATAGCTTTAAGCAGAGTGACATGATCAGATTTATGGTTTTCTAATGCCAAAGCTATCTGCTGTCTGGAGTGGAAAGTGGCCGAGAGGGGAGCCCACTTACTAATAAAAACTGAATGGCTTCCTCTGTGCTAACATAGTTGTAAAGGTCAGCCTGCACAAACTCTACGCTATAACCCCTCGTGTTGTCCCCATTTTATAAATGAGTAAATAGGACACAGACACATGCTGTGACATGCCCATGCTCAATGGCGAGCTCGTCAATGGAGAAGCCAGGCTTAGGACCGAGATAGCCTGACTCCAGCACAGCCTTCTGGTTAGGAAGCTGCTGCAGACGGTGGCCAGCTGAGATGACGGGGAGGGAGGGAGGCATTAATGACAGAGACAGCCATCCAGGATGGCTCCCGCTTCTGGCCTGGACAACTGAGTTACTGGATCCACTAACAGGATGGGCAAGAGTGGAGGTATGGAGTACAGAGGGCAAGGGAGATGGTTTCATTTTGGACGTGATGAGGTTAAGGTGTCCAGGGAAACATCAAAGAGACAGTGTGGGGCTGAGGAAAGAGGTGGGGGCTGATTATATCATTTGGGCCCCACTGTAGAGATGGACATGGAGCTTGGGGGTGGGGTGGGGAACCCAGGAAGACAGGAGAGAGAGGCTCAGCGAGCTAGGCCCAAACCAGCAACCCAACGTGTGACGACTGAGCAGACTGGCAGCCAAGTAGGGCGAGGAGGAGCAGCCCCAACAGAAGGAGCAAAGCTGAGCACGTGCAGACCTGGGAACAAGCGCACAGTCGGGAAGGGGGTGGTGGCTGTCAAGTGCCTTGAGATGCCGAGTAAAACGAGGACCCAAAGGAGCTGCTGGCTTTAGCCACACAGAGGCATTGGTGAGCTTCGATTCAGGGGGCTGAGATATGGATTCAGCTCCCATAAACAGAGTGGGATTTTTGTCTGTCTTAGGAATTAGTCCAAGAAAAAGAGGCAACCACAGGAAAGAGAGCAGGCTGGATGACGGTGGCTGGCTGCACAGGTGGGGGCCCAATGGGGAGCCCCTGCCTGGAGCCCATGCTCCCTAGGGACCAGTTGGCAGCTTCTCCTGAGAGACAGCGAGCCCAGTGTGGGCCCCAGCTCTGCCCTACCTTCTCCTGGTACTGGCGCCGGGAGGAGTCCAGGGACTGGATGAGGGCGGTGGCGTGGCCGATGAACATGGCGTAGCAGGTGGCGCCCACGATCATGCTGAGCATGGTGAGCCAGACGTCGGACATGCCCACGGGCGCCTGCCGGCCGTACCCGATGCACAACATGTGGCTCATGGCCTTGAACAGGGCGTAGGAGTACTGCTTTCCCCAGGAGTTGTTCTGCGGACAGGTGCGCAGGTGGACAGACATGGGGGATAGTAGTGAAGCCTCACACACCTGGAAAAGTCCCCACAGCTCCCCACACCTCAGCCTGTCTTTCCCAGCAGCTGGGCCCAGGGCTCCCACCTGCTGGTGGCTGAAGACCTTGGGAGAGGGAGGCCCACACTGGCAGCCTGTGATGACCGGGTGAGTCCCCCACTTAGGCCCTTCCCTTGCAGCGGGGGACAGGGATCAGACTGGAAGCCCCAGCAAAGGAGCCATTCTTGCCCCCATCTGACCCCTCAGCCACCTCGGGACAGCCTGGGCCTCGGGAGCAACACAAGGCCCCAGGGGCAGCCACCCTGCTGTCCCTCGGCTTGCTAAAATAGCTCCAACCCCTCTGGCCCAAACTACTGCCAAGTGAAGCCCATTTCCCCACTGACCTCAATTATAAAACCAGATACGCTTCCCCTGAGGGGACAAGCTCTCACACTGAGCCAAAAACTGTCCTCGTTTTGGGTGAGCGGAAGTTAAAGTGCTGCCGAGCTGACCAGCTTTGGCATGAGCCCTGCCCGCATCTGTCCAGGGCCCCACAAAAGGTGGACTGTCTAGAACACACAATGTGTGGGGGCGGGAGGAGGGAGAAGGGAGAAATAGCTCCTGGCTATTTTTGTCTCCAAAGGCAGTCAGTGTCTCATGTAGAGAACACAGGGCTTAGAAAGGCCATCCCCTGAATTTAGAGCATGTGCGGGCCTGTCACCCTCCCACGGAGGAAGCTGTCCCAGATGAGGACAGTATCACCAGATGACCCCAGGACCAGCCACCTCCCCGGTACCTCTCTGCTCACAGTGGTCGTGTTGGCAACGACGTGGAACCCAGCCCAGCCCATGACCCACAGAACCCCTGCCCAGAGCCACAAGCACTCCCAGGATCATCAGGCTATTCCCAGCACCTGGAGGAAGGTACAGGCGCTGCAGGCCATGTTCAAGGTCACTCAGACCGTCTTGACAGAGCTGAGTTAGTGGGGGAGCTCTCTGGGTCCAAACCAGGGCAGAAGGTTTGTGGGACTGATCTCCAGGGGTGGAGGCAGCCTGGTGCTGGGGGAGTAGGGGCAGCCCCCAGCAGCCTCCATCAGGCTCCTGGCTTTACTGCTGAGCCTCTGGAGGCTGGAATGCAACCCATATGGCCCATTCATTTACACTTAGCTCATCAAAAGGCTGTTTTTTGTAAAAGCCTGTTTGATGCTGAAAGATGCCTCAGGGTCTCTTTCACCTCTTTCAAAGCCGGTTTCTCCTTCCCTGGGGCCCTGCGGATTCACCTACAGACCAAAGCAAACTGACTGGGAGGAGACGGAAGGAGGCAGGGGTTTGCTAGCCCCAGAGAGAGGCTCACAGGCCCAGAGGGTCCTCCATTCTGTCTGAAGCCGGCCCTGTGGCTTCCCCAGACCCAATTCCAACGTCTTTCCCCAAGCCCCCGGGCTCCATCTGGTCAGCCCTCCCGGTGCAGGACCCCCCCGCCCCACCCCCACCCCGTGACCGGGATGTGTGTGCATGTGAGGATAGAGGGTGTCTGGGAGGGAAACAGCCCAGCTCTGCTGCTGAAGCAGAGAGTAGCTGCTGTGTGTGGTCTGGGAGTCCACACCTGCCACCAGCAGCGCCCCTCACAGGGTTCTCTTCTCCTGGGCTCAGCTGTGGAGGGCAGGTCTGCCTCTGGGGAGCAGAGGCAGGAGGGCAGGAGCCACCAGCCTAGTTCTGCCATGCCTGACAGAATCCAAGGAGCCCAGATCTCAGCCTCCCTCGGTGCGACTAGGACCAAATATCCAGGCTCCCAACTGCAGTGAGGCTGTGTAACCGACTGGCACTGGGTAACACCGTGTGCCCCTGGGCCCCAGGCTGGCCCCTCAGGGTCCTCCAGGCAGGGACTCAGGAGTCCCGAGCTGTGGACCTGCGCTGGCCCTCTGAGCCGCATCAGCCCGGCGCCCGCACCCTCCCCGGTGGGGCGCTCACCACCATGTTGTTGATGGACACCCAGCAGTCGTCGGGGAAGTCCTGCAGCATGGGCACCAGGAACTGCAGGCAGCCGTCCCAGTGGCACAGCAGCAGCATCATGCCGATGAGGTTGACAATACGCACCACGGCGCTGGCCAGGTCGTAGGTCATGTGGAAGATCTGAGGGCACAGGTGAAGGCATTGGCCCAGCTAGGTGGGGCCGAGGAAGGGGCCGCCCTCCCGGCCAGACCCTGCATCTGCTCAGGGTGCCCAGCTCGGTGGGGAGAGGGAGAAGGCGCCAGGCCAGACCCTGGAAGAAGCAGGATGCAGGCTGCACAGCCCCAGAGGGACGCTGCCTGCGATCTGTGCAGATGTGGGGGCCCTGCCACGGGAAGTCCAGCTATCCAGGCCGGAATGGGGAGGGCGGGCCCTGCAGTGGGTAGAGAAATCGTCTCGTTAGTGTGCTTAGGCGGTGAGGACAATGGAGAAGAGCCAGCAACCAGCCTGAGGCGCCTCAGGACACCGTCTGTAGCCATGCCAAGGCATGATGCTTCCCTAACTCGGTCACCAGACTCTCAAGACCCACCAGGGACAGTGGGCTCTGTCTCCCACAGCCATGGAACTACAAGTGGAGCAGCCCAGACACATAGGCTCCAAGTTCACACAGACTTTGATCCCAGGCCCACTTCCTACCCAATTCCTAGCTGTGTGACCTTGAGAAAGCCCCTGAACCTCTCTGATCATGTTTCCTTATCTGGAAAAGGGTAATAAAAATTATTACCTGAGTGGGTTGTCAAAAGGATGAAATTAAACATATAAAGTACTTAGTACTGCGTATAGAAGTGTTCAATAAATTACAAACCATTATTCATTGATAAGTTGTTATTAATAATCTTTATGATCGTTAATAGGTATTAGCAGTAATGCTCTCCTATATAGGTTAATAACACGCAGCACCCTCAACCCCAGCCCACGGCCATCTGTCCATCTTTGCCCCTGTGGCTTCAACTGAGAGGCTGAAACATGACTGGGCAGGGCCAAGGGCAGCCATATCTCAGCACCGACACCCGACCTCCTTCCTCTCAGTGCTGCCTCTTGGTCCAGTTTCAGCAGGAATCACCATGGTGACAGGGTGGTGAGGGGACAGAGAGATGGAAGGACGTCTCCAGGGAGGTCTGGCCTTGCCTTTGGCCTGACTTTGGGGGGTGCCCTCACCCCAAGTTCTGGTCCCTCCATGCTATTCCCAGGCAGAGCAACCTTCCTGGAAAGGGGCTTTGGGCAAAAATTACAGACCTGTCAAATGCCTGTAAGTTTAAGCCCATTTCAGATAGGGAAACTATGACCCAAAGAAACAGACTAGATATTTCAAACCCCTGTCTAGTGGACTTCTAGCTATAGCTCTGTAGCTGGTGGCAGGATATTCTCATACTAGTGACCTCAGTTTCCCCCTCTGAAATGTGAGCTTAGCCTGGGTCTAGGTTTTGAGCAACCGAAGAGGAATACTGCTTGTCCATCATCCCCAGGTTCACACCCCCTTAGTTGCGGGACTCTGGGTGTTCCAGTGGAAATGCCGTGGAGTCTTTTCAGGATGAAATGGACCTTAGAAAGGTTCCAGCTTGTCCCATCACCCCCTCCCCACCCCTGTGCCTTGGCAACAAAGGGGCAATAACATCACACCTGAGGGTGGGCACAGGGTCCCACAGTGCACTTAAGCTCAGAACTGAAGAAGATATTGTTGGTCCATTTTCTACCAAGGCTCAGGGAAGTAAAGGGCCTTGTCCGTGGTCCTGGTGGCAGTGGAGGAGGCACTGAACCATGGCGGCTTGCAGATTACCAGATTGGCCCAGTGACGGAAGGCGGATTTCAGTAGCTCCATTTTGCAGATAAAACAACTCAAACCCAAAGTGGCCAAGCAACGTGGCCAGATTCACACAGCAAGCTGGATCCAGGACCAGGTGGGACTCCCTGGCATCAGCCCCATCAGCCCAGTGCACAGTGTGATGCTCTAGACAGAGCTGTGTGCCCTGCAGCGTGGCCCCACTGGGGCACAGGGACCAGCGCCACACTGTCAGCAGGCCAGCTCCTGGCTGACAGCTCAGTGTGAGGGGCAGCGGGCGCTAGAGACCAGGCAGGACAGTTTGGGACCGGGGCCTGTGTCTGGGATGCAGACCGAGCATGGGGTTGGAGCGTCTGGCCCTCCCTCTCCTGCTGGCCATGCCCCAGGGCCTGGAGCCTGAGCCCAGGAGGCTCCCCAGCCTCTTGCCTTGACCCACAGCAGCTCCTGAGTCCCAGCACCCAGCTTTGGCTCTGAAGGGAGATCCCACTTGTGCATCTTAAGTGCTGAGGTGAACACAACGGCTCTATGGCCTTGGGCAAGTCATTAGCCTTTCAAAGTCATCAAGATGCCATCAGCTGCCCCCACTCTGAGGGGGTGAACAGAGCGGGTGGCATGGGACCACCCAGTCTCAGGAATGGCCAGCACCTGCCCTCACTTCCCACCACATCTCAGCCTCCCCTCAACTAAGATGAGCTAGACATCTGCCCCCCACTTCTCAAGGGTTGCTGTAGAAATTGAACTAAGGAAGTGCTCTGGGCCCTGGACAATCCATGGGGAGGGTCATTGTATGAATTTCCTTCATTTCCCAGCTGCTATGGACTGAATGTTTATGTCTCCCCAGAATTCATATTATGAAGCCCTAATCTCCAATATGATGGTATGAAGATGTGGGGTCTTTGTGGGGTGATTAGGTCATAAGGGTGGTGCCCCATGAGTGGGATTAGTGCCCTCATAGGAGGAGACACCAGGGAGAGGATCTGCAAACCAGGAAGTGGACTCTCAGCAGAGCCCGGCCCCGCTGGCGCCCTGATCCCGTCCTGCCAGCCTCCAGAACTGTGGGAAATCAATGCTGCTAGTTAAGGCCCCCAGGCTGAGGTATTCTTTGATAACAGCCTGAGCTGGATACTGTATCAGAGCTAGAGGGAGCCTCGGGCCACTGTTACAAAGCGGCTTGTCACCACAGTGAGAGTAAATGCTTCTTTCTACAAACCACTCTAGGCCTTAAAGACAGAGCACCAGGTCCGCAGGTTTTTACACGATGGTTTCTTTTTTTGTTGTACATATGCTTTTCTTCATAACTAATTTTATTCCAAGATCAGGTCCTTGTCTAATTTTGCCTTTACCATGATCTCAGCACGAATGTGGCAGAGCATGTGGTAGGGTCTCAGGGACTGAGAAGTGCTTAGTGATAAAGGGGAAGGTGATAGCAGTGGTGGGGACAATAGTGATCAGGGCCACCATGAGTGTAGACAGTGACATCGAGAAAAGGCCCACAGGGGACCTGTCTTCCCTTTGCAGAAAGAAAGAAGGTGCCTTTTTCTGCAGATGGGCACAGACACATATACCCGACAGAGAGCGTGTTGGTGGCGCCCGGTCTCGGGCTGCAGAACGATGCAGGGGCTGGGGTGCCCATGGAGGCGGGAGGCTGACAGGGAGGGGTGGGTGGCAGGTGGCAGGTGGCGGGTGGTGGGGAAAGGCACTGAGGACATGGCAAAGCCAAAGCCACCCCATGGCAGTCAGAGCTGCCTGCAAAGAGTTGGTGGTGGCGAAGGACATCCATTCAGGCCAGCAGGGTACCCCAGATGGTGAGGGCCTGGGCAGGGTTGCTGAGAGCAAAGTTGGACGTTGCTGGGAGAGGTTGCTAAACACTCGTGTATCCGGCTGTGGGCTGGGACCACAGGCCACCTGCAAAGCAGCTGCACTGTGTAAATATTTGTCTTGCTCTTTATACCTCATTCCAGCCCCCTTCCATGATGTTGGTTCTGACTATGGGGGTTGAGTACCTTCATTTCCAGGCTCCTGCAAGGCTCGCTGGGTGTGCCCCGCATGGCACCCTGGGGAGGCTCCACTCCCACTCCCTTCTGCAGGGTCTGGACTGCAGTGTGAGGACAGAGCAACTCGATTCTGCCTCAGGCAAGTGCCTTCTCTGCTCTGAGCCTCAGTTTCCTCATCTGTGAATTGCATCATAACTGCCAGCTTCCGGGGCTGTCTTGGGGATCATGTCCACAGCTAGGTACTCAGCACACAGTAGGTACTCAGCGTACATTGGTTCCTTTCCTTCCCTCTCTTTCCCAGCCCTCAAAACAAAGTTGATTTCTCAGTCCTAGGGAGAGGCCAGAAACTGAAGTTCCCGCGAAGACCTCCTCTCACGTTCTGGGTGCATTCCCGAGATTAGTTTTTCTCCTCCAGGAAAAACAGGCTCCTCCCGCCATCTCAGGAACAAGGGTCGCATGGAGGAGGGCAACCCCAGGTCTGACAGGGTGGCTGCTGCATGTGTGTCCTGGGCACGGCCTGGAGGTGGCTGAGCTGAGGGTCATGCCGAGTCCCTTCTTGGGGCTCACAGACAAGGCCAGCCCCTGCCCCCAGGCCCACCCCTCAGTGTCATCCCAAGCCCCCAATTCTGAGAGAGATGGAGAAACCCCAAGGTGCATAGAGGGAGGAAGCTCAGGAGGGCTGCCCCAGTCTGGCCCCCTGCCTCCAGCCCTGCTCCTGCTGCCCCAGGCTGCTGAGGGAACAAAGAGGCTTCTGGGATGGGAGGCTGGGGTGCCGGGCCCTTCAGGGGAACATCCAAAGGGGGGCAACCAGAGTTTCTAAAATAGCCACCATGCCTATAACAAGCTCGCACCTCAGAGGGAGGGAAGAGGCTTGGCTGGGAGGGAGGATGCTGACCTAGATCGCCCAGGATGGAGGCAGAGGCTGGCATCCTCCGAGATGGCGGCCTGTACCTGGCGACACCCTCCACCTACCCTGATTCCCAGGACCTGCCCTGATGCTTGGGAATGCTCTGGCTGGGGGGCTAGGCTGGGGGAGCAGCTGAAGTCTGGGGGTCAGGAGCCCAGCACCCCCGCAGCTTCACCAGGAGGCCTCAGGCAGGCTTTCTCCTCCCGTGGGAGGCTGATTCCCCAGTGCCCACCCAGGGCCATGACAATGTCTTCAGGGTCAGCCAACGTGATGCTCACCAAGGGAGGCTGGGGGCGGGGGGGAGTCCCAGCCTCCGAGAACATCAGAGCATGTCTGACCATCGGGAAAGAGATCCCCATAGTGAGTTGGAAGAGGAAACAGGGCAAGGTTTTCTCTACTAAATACCTCCCTCCCCAGCTCTCATGCAGACCTGGGGCCTCAGAGGGTCTGCCTGCTGCTGCCCGCAGCCGAGCTGAGGCTAGGAGAAGCCACGGGGCTGGGCAGGCCATTAAGGATTGGAGACAGTTCCTGGGGCCAGCTGGGAAGCCCCAGTCCAATCCCAGGGGTCCAGTGGGAGCCCTTGGCTGGGCCCTGTGCCCAGCAGAAACCACTCAAAGCAATTTCCTCTCCAGCTGGCAGGCAAGATAAGGGCGTGTGGTGGTGGGGGGGAAGCCATCCATCTGGCCTCCTGGGGTCTCCCTTCCTGCCCATGAGACTGGGTAGCGATGTCCAGTTTAGAGTCCAGTTTGAGGCTTTGGGGGCCTCTGCCTACCCTAAGGGAAGTCCAGCGTGGGAGCCTGCCTGACCAGCTCTGGATCGTGGGCCAGCGGGGACAGGCAACCTGGCCTGAGCTCCCAGGGCAGTAAAAGAAGCACTTAGCTCCTGTTCCTGAGCCCACCCTGCCCAGCCACTGGCAGCTCTGCCCACTCCCCCAAATATCACAGCCCCAGGGCCTGCACCTAAGGGGGAGCAAGGATGGACCCCAGGGGCTGGGGCCTGTGTCAGAGAAAGAAGGGGTGGCCACCTCTACTTTTAATGCCAAACAGAAGGCTGGGGGGGTTTTCAGGAATGAAAAGGAAACATGGCGCTGTGTTTCCATTTGGGACAGAAACCAAAAGATAAGGCTGTCAGGGAATTGTGTGGGTGTGGGGGGGTGGGAGTGGGGAATCTCCCTCCTTCCTCCGGGGAAGCCTCCATCCTTCCTCTGCAGCTACTCAGAGTGGCCCAGGCCACCCCCACCTCTACCACCAGTGGCCACTGTCCCTTCTCAGCCCTGAGCTCAGACCCACATGCCCACATCCCTCTGTACCTAGGGGTGCCCCAGGTACCTCAAACCCAACCTGTCACCCGGAACTCCTCCCCCAGCTGCAACCTGCACCACTGCCCACCTTCCTCATCCCAGCGGAAGTTATCCCTAACAGAGGGAACAATTACAGAATCAAAGTCATCCTCCTTTCAGGCCGCCTCAGAAAGTGGGAAGTGCATGTAATCAGGAGTCCGGAAGCCTGGGTCAAAAATCCTACCCATGAGGCAGAAAGTATTTGAGAAAAAGAAACGCCCTGTGGAAGTTAGGGGGTTACAAAACAACTGGGTGGGGAGGGGCTTTATTGAGCAGTTCTCTGCCTTAGGCTTCACACACAGGGTTTTATAAACATCATCTCGTGTAATCCTCATGAAAATCCAATGAGGAAGGTACTATTATACCCACTTTTCAGATAAGAGACTGAGGCTCAGAGAGACGAGGTGGTACCACAGCCACACAGCTAGGTAGTGTGGAGCCAGGATTTCGACTCGAGTCTCACATGTGTCATTCTAGCTCCAAAGCCCTCAAGCACTGTACCATGTACCTTGGCACATGTCATGCCAAGAGCACTGAGTGGTCCTGCTCCAGCTCTGCCAGATGGCTGCTGTGTTGTGACCTTGGGCAAGTCATTGCCCCTCCTTGGTCATCAGAAATAATGCAAATTTTCCAAGCAAGAGAATTTCCGCCATGGGGTGATTCTGCCAGGCTGGCGTAGGCACTTCTGAGGCACAGGTGCTCAGGACAACTCTGACCTCAATCTGCCAGTGCCCCAACCATCAGCATGGGTGCTGCTAGCCAGGCTGCTGCTGGGGGTGGGGTGGCAGCTTCATAGCCTGAGCCTGGGAACTTCCATCCTGTCAAGCGGAGGTCCTGGAGACCAGGAGAGCGGCAGGGCAGCAGTGAGCGGCCAGGAAAGACACGTGCTCAGACCCTTCCCCAGGCCACAGCCCATTCTGGACCCCGGGGTGGGCCATCTCACAGACAATTCTCCCCCAACCCCAGTGCCTCCAGGCTCGCTTGCCTGCCGCTGCTGCCAAGAGGTACAACTTGGGTGGATGGCAGGCAGACAGAAGTGCTTGGCAAGGTCCCCTGCTGTTTTCAAATCCCAGCTGGGAGTCCTCCTGTCTTGCCCCCCAGACAACTGCATTCAGCCCATGGATGAATAAGGTTTGTTCAGAATAGTGTTGGCTTACCCAGTTATTTTCTACATTTTTTTATTTAGTTTCTATAACCCATGCTCCACCCAGAGCCCCTAGGATCCCTTTACGCTTTGTGCACACACAATGCCCCGGAACCAGCACCCGCAGCTCTGTGTCAGGGCCTGCCCCAGGCTCCTCTGCCTGCTAGCACCAAAGGCAGGAGGGCCCCTGAACCAATGGCTGGCAGGGAAGGGGATATAAAAATTCTAAGTCCTTTCCTCTGACTGGGACCACTCTGAGGCACAATGTACACTGTCCTCAGGGCTCCCATGGGCTGGGGCCCAAGGCGGGGAGGAGGCGAAATCCTCCTTGGTGTCTGCCCTTGCTCAACTTCCTTCTTTCCCTCATTTCTCTTCCCCAATCCCTTACTAGATT
Organism: Aselliscus stoliczkanus; assembly: GCA_033961575.1. Taxonomy (NCBI): domain Eukaryota; kingdom Metazoa; phylum Chordata; class Mammalia; order Chiroptera; family Hipposideridae; genus Aselliscus; species Aselliscus stoliczkanus. The sequence goes on along the minus strand of CM066732.1, from coordinate 59,618,748 downwards.
TTCCTAGAAACTCTTCCCCCTAAAAAATTACTTTTATGCAAATCCTCATCTTGGGGTCTGCTCCAGAAGAACCCAACCTAAGATAGTTGCCAACAAAATCTGCACAAAAATCCAGATTTCTGCTTCTCCTGATCAATCTGGATCTCCCTGGGCCCATTCCCATGGGGCACCAAGTGGCTAGCACTGAGTAGGGACAATCTGATCCAGGTAGAAGGTGTTATCCAGTTTTCCCCAGTCCACCACACCCCTAATGCCTTCCAACTGGCCCTTTTCATCATTCACATTCCCTGCTTGGCTTATGAGTTTGCAACTCCTTCCATACAATATAGTGGTTATTAGCGCAGGCTCTGGAATCCAGATTTACCAATTACTGATTCTGTAATCTTGATAATACCCTTAATCTTTCTGTCTCTCGGTTTCCTCATGTAAAACAAAAATGGTACCTATGTATACCTATATGGTACCCTCTACGGATGCTAGAGACTTAGACAGGATACTGCCTTTAAAGTGATTTGCGTAGTACTTAGCACATAATATTCAAGCAATTGCTAATATTTGTCCTCTTGGAGCAGGGGTGCCTGCTACAATTCGACAGCCCATATCCAAGTCTCTGAGATTACCTGCTGGCCCCTCGCTCCACTGCACCCCCAGGAGAAGACACCTTTCCCCCAAGAGGTTTGGGTCTGAGCACTCACCTCTTCCCACTGGTGAATGTATCGAATGAGGCGGGAGAGACGCAGGAGGCGCAGGAGGCTGAGGATCTTGGTGAAGCGGACGATGCGCAGGGCGCGCGCTGTCTTGTAGACCTCCGAGTCGATGCGCGTCTCCACAATGAGGAAGATGTAGTCCACGGGGATGGAGGAGATGAAATCCACCACGAACCAGCTTTTGAGGTACTTCATCTTAATCCGCTGCGGGTCCAGGATGATCTCTGTGTTGTCCTCCACCACGATCCCTGTGCGGAAGTTGAGGACCAAGTCGATGAGGAAGAACGTGTCTGACACCACATTGAAGACGATCCAGGGGGTGGTGTTCTCATCCTTGAAGAAGGTGATGCCCACGGGGATGATGATGAGGTTCCCCACCATCAGCAGCAGCATGGTCAGGTCCCAGTAGAATCTGCCCGGAGATACAGGGGTCAGTAGCCAGGAGGAGCAAGAAGGAGTCACAGGCTGAGGGAGAAGCTCTGAGGGAGAGCTAGTGTGACCGAGAGAGGTCGTAGGAGCTTCTGTAACACTGTGGGAGGGAGGCCCATGGGGACCAGGGCAAGATGTGGACAGTGGCAGAGAGACGCTCTCCCTCCACCAAGGGTACCTTCCGCCTGCCCCTCTGTCAGCTCCCTGAGGACAAGCCTCCTACCCCCATCCCCATGCCCTGCCAGTGAGTCAGGTTGAAAAGCAAAGCAAATGATGATATCCAGGAGGAAACGCAAGGCTGTTTTAGCGGCAGGAGCAGTTCACCCAGCACCAGCCCAGGCTGAGGCCAGGCTGCTCCATCCTCCCGGAAGCACAGATGTGGTCTGAGACAGGCTGGCAGGCAAACATGCCACAGGCCATGACCAGGGAGCAGAGGCAGCCCAGACACAGCAGGCAGGAGGCCCCGGCGGCAGCCGAGGCTTTGTCACTGACATTATGGGACTCAGTTTCCCCACTGTGCAAGCCTCAAGGTGGCGCCTCAACACTCAGTCCCAGAATTCTGATCTGGCTCTCTGGGAGTGCCCGTTAGCCTATCCCCTGGTCAGAAAATGTCTCGCCATCTCCCACAGAGGCGTCCATTCTAACACAGAGTTGGGGAAGGACAGTGATATCTTCAAAAGCAAGAAGTAATAATGGGGCAATTTCAAGCACCAGTAAGGTATCACTCAATACGATGGAGTGATACCAGCCGGGGCTTCCAGCATCATTTCTTCTAAGCCCTCAAAGCAACTGCAAGTGTTTCCAGAGGGTGGGAGGGAGGGACCCTCATGGTGAAACCTCTGAGAGGTTACACAACATGAGGAGGTAAGAGCTGCCGCTCAGGTCTCCCACCTGACCTGGCCGGGGCCCCTCTGGACTGTGCAGACAACACAACCCACCCTGGGGCTGGCCTCAAGACCAAAAAATGCACTGCAGAGCTGTTTCCTTCTGTTATTAATTTAGACAGTTATACAATGACAGCTAAAGGTATTAATCTTTATTAATTAATAAAGAAATAAGCATGTCTTCTCCCAAGAGAAGTAACCTTTCAGCTGCCTTTAATTTTCTACTGCAGGGAAGCCAGAAGAGAGTGAGAGAAAAGGTGACAAGTTTTCCCCCAAGTCTTCAGGGGGTCCCACGACAAAACCCAAGTGCCCCTGCATGAAGGCTTCCAGGTTTGAAAACAAAATTACTTCACAGCAAATTGTTTTCTTTGCCAGACTCAAAATGGTGCTATGAGTCAATGAGAGGGTAGGGCCTCCTTCACTGAAGGTGGGCGAGACAGTTGTCCCCCATCACACAGCTCAGGGAAGGATGGCTTCCCAAAAGGTCACTTCTGGCTGCTGCTTGGAAAGCCAGACCGCTCAGGGCCTCAAGGCAGGACCTCACGTCTGAGATTCACTAGGCTATGGCTTCTCATTCTAAGGCTGGTGCCCAGAGATCAACTTCAGCTCCTCCCCTGCCCTACAACCCACCACCCTTTTCCAGCCCCAATCTCTGCATGTCGTCTGGGAGAACCCAGCCTAAGGCCCAAGAACCCACCCCAGCCTTCACAATCAGAACACAGAACACAGCACATCTGCTAATGACTCGGCGGGGGTGGAGGGGCAGGGGGGCAGGAGAACAGTTTCAGCTTCTATGGGGTACTCTTGAGCTATGTACACAATACCCAAGCTCCTGTACATCATTCAAAGACAGCTGCAGACACTCTTTAGATGCCACACACAGGTATCCCCATTCACACACACAGTGTGCAAACACCTTTTTATACACATGACCATCCTTCCTTTTTCATTTAATCTCATGGGGAAAACAAAGGAAAAAAAAAACATGCAGAGAGGCCACTGAGGGCCCTGTGGTCCTCTGTATATAAAGCTAATAATACACCCAGGTGGGAGGAGTTTCTAAAATTAACAAAGCAAGCGCAAGAGGCTGCGAATGCTGACTCGGGGCAGGTCTGCCACTCCAGCCAGTTTCTACACTCTCCCAGCTCTAGTTCTCTCAATTACAGACCAAATTTAAGACAGCAATTAACAGGAGAATGTTTGCATTTAGTGGTCTTCATAAAACCAAATTGCATGAGGCAAAAACAGCCATTTCCTTGCATTCTGACTAATTGTTTTAATCGTGAGTTTCCAGATGCTGAGGGATATTTCTGGTGCCTAATCTGAGCTTGGGTCGGGATAGTGGAGCTCTGCTCCCCACACTCCACCATGCTGGAGCATCACAGAGAGATGCAAAAGGCAGCATGTAGGGCGGGGAGAAAGAAGCACAGGCTATGTCGGAGCCAGCCAACCCAGGTTCAATTTCTGGGTTCACGTCACTTAATCTCTCCGTGCTTCAGTTTCCTCATCTAATCAATGAGGACGGTAACAGTACCTAACTAGCAGAATCATTATAAGAATTAAATGAATTAATATTTGTAAAATGCTTTGACCTATACCTAGCTATATTATTGAGTAAATAAGTAATTCAGAAGTCAACAGATTAACAGAAAAGAGGTGAGACAGGAGGAAGATTTGATCTTGCAGGAAAGAGCCAAAGCAAAGCATGTCCTGGGGGTGGGGTAGAAAGGAACTCATAATGATACCGCAAGGCCAGCATTGGACATCAGGGGTCACAATATTCCCTGAACAATCAGATGACAGAACCTGCTCGGCTTGGCAGACAGATGCTCTGGCTCCGGGACCTCACGGTTCAGTCAGAGGACAAGGCTTAGAGAGAAGACACGGTGGGCAATGATGTTAAGCAGCCATCCCAGGCAGCAGCCTAGGCATCTGAAAGGGAGGGCTCCTGGTGGCCCAGGATGGTGAGGTAAGAAAGTGCTACTGGAGAAGGTGAGAGAAGTTTGGCTTTGGGAGCTGCTCTTGGCCTCACAGACTACCCTTCCTTACTCTTTGCCAGATGGTTGCACAATTTCTGAAGTAGAGCCCGGCCAGAGCAAAAAAAAAAAAAAAAAAGTGTTCAGCACCACGGACAGCTCCCGACGCGCCTGCCAGCCATGCTACACCGGTCCAGGCAGGGGAAGCTGGCCACAGCCCTGCCACTGGCATCCTCAGCTCCCTGGCCCCTCTTCTCCCCCAATCCTAGTGACCAGAAGCATCTCAAGCGATGCCTTAATGTTCCTGGGGGTTTCCACTGGGGACTCCTTGGTGACTGGAAAGGCTTCATTCATAGGCTTCCCAAACACTGCACATGTATTGAGCCCTTACGTTGTGCTTTCCATGCATTACTTCATTGAACCCTCACACCAGCACTGAAGCGCTGTAGTTTATCTGCGTTTTACAGATGATGACACTGAGACTCAGAGAGAAGAGTGTCTTCCCAAGACCACACAGCTAGTGAAGAGCAGACCTAAGATTCAGTCTGTGGGACTCCAGAGTGACCTCTTGGGATTTTAGGCACCTCAGTGGGAATCGGGAAAGTGGACAAGCCTCTCTAGCATCTTTGCATCATATTGAGGAGGTAGCCTACCACAGCAGGTGCAGCCCCTGCCCCAGAGAGAAGAGAGGGTTGCAAAGAGGTTTCAAGGGGACCCATCTTCCTGGTGCTGGAGCCTTCTGAGGTACTTCCAAGGTGGGGGGAGTGGCACACCTTTCAAGTATGAAAAGAACCCATCAACAGCAGTCACTAGGGCACAGGTGCACCCATCCTGTAGAAGGGGAAACTAAGGTCCACAAAGGAGGAACAATAACATTTCCATGGGCCGGCCGAGTGGCGCAGTGGTTAAGCGCTGGTTTGGGAAGCCAGCGGCCCCGGTTCGGGTCCCACATATGAGGGCCAGTGACACTGCCCTCAAAAATAAATAAATAAATAAATCAATAAATAAATAACATTTCCAAAGCTTCAAGCTGGATGCCCATGCTCCCCTAGCACCACACTGCCCCTAGAATCATTCGTGAATAAATCCCACAGTCCAGAGGATGGTGGTGGGTGTCAGGCCCTCACAGGGAAGCAATGGGCAGCCACACTTGGACATGCTGGAGCTGGCACATGTCTGAATTAGAGGCCTTGGTCTCTCCAAAGCCAGATGGCCCTGTCCCATCGCAGTGCTCTCTAAGCCGAGAGGAAGTCCTGGCCAGCAAGACACCAAATGGGCCCCGGGGGCCCCGCCCTGGTTCAGCCCCAGGACCCCAGATCTGTTGTCCCTCAATCCTAGAACTTACTTCCTACCTGAACCCACAGGTCCATCCAGGCGGGCAGGCAGCCTCTCAGCAGGAGGACCTGGCCTACAGGCTGGCTTTGGCAGAGCAGGTCCCATGTGCAGAAGGAATGGAGGACATTCCTTCTGATACCCTTTTATACCGACACCTGGGACATGTCATGGTTTGATCTCAGAGGAAGGTTATGGCCTCAAGGCAGCTGAGGGAAGAGAAGGTGGGAGGCTCTTGATTGAACTCAGAGCTCAAGGAGCAGACCTTCCAGGCTTACCTGGAAGGGTGATGACATGAAGGCAGGAGTGGAGGTCCCAGAGCAGGGATAACCTCCCCTGCTGTCTACACACACCCATGCTTGCCTTCGAGCACATATGCCCACACACATACACATGTCTACATACTTGCATACAGGTACACATATGCACATGCACAAAAACATCGATGCATACAGTTTTGTTCACACTCTGTCTATGCATCCTTGTCAATATTTGCCCCCCCACACACACACATCCATTTTCACACACGCATACTTTCATGCATAGCCACTTGCACACATTTCAACATAAATGCTATCCACCAGTAATCCTGTCAGCTGGCAGAAAAAGAATGTCTTTTTTTGCCCATTAAATTACATTCCATCCTTCAAGATTTATCTGAAGTGCTACCTCTTCTGGGCCTCTCCAAACTCTCGCCAGTGAAGCCTCCGCCGGCCTGAGTCCTGGCTTTGGACCTCCCAGGTCACTGTGGACTAACGGCCCTGTCCCAGACATGCCAGTGACCCTGCAGTGCTGACTACATGCCAAGGTCCCCTGCGTTCTCCCAGGTGAGTGACACACCCAGGGCCCCATCTTTTACCCCCTCTCTCTGTGTAGATGGCTCCCACTCAGACCCTACACCGAGCACCAGACCTGCAGTCCCACCTGCCACCTGGAGGGCCTGCTTCCAAGTCCAAGGCTGAAATCAGCCTCCTCCTCCTCAAAGCTGAATGGCACAGCATTTCAACCATCACCTAGGCTCGAACTCTCAGATCCATCTTTAGCTGCTTTTCCTTTCCTCCCACCTGCTCCTGCAGGGCCCCCCAAGTTGTGACCACATCAGGTCTGGGGTGTTCTATGATGGCTACTGAACTTCTCCCAGAATGCTCTGTCCCAGGTCAGTGCCTCACTGCCCAGCACTCGGGCCCTTGCCCCCGCCACCTGCCTGTTCCCCAGCCTCTGCTCTGTCCCCCAACTCGCATGTTCTCTGGGCTACCTTTCCAAACAACACTGTGATAATGTCACCCCTTGCTTGAACCCTTTTGGTGGATGATCTTACAGAAGAAAGTTTGCACTCCTTGTCCTGGTATCCCCTGACCTCCTTCCCTCTTCTCCCTCCTGCTTCCTTCACAGTAGCAACTAGTTACCCGAACCCCAGCCTCTTCTCCATCCACATCCTGGGGACCATTCCTGCCTCCTGTGCTCCCATTTTTTGAGGTCACTTCCCTCATCCAAGGCCTGGCTTCACTGCCTTCTCCTCCAGAGTTTGCCTAACCATGCTGTCTGTTAGCAGTTGTTACATCCTGCCCCTCCGCTCAGGTACCATCTAACTCTCGGTCCAGCCCCCCAACAAGTCATAGACCTAAGAATCCAGGAGTCTTCATGTCATAGAAAGAAATGGGAGCTGTGAGATCCCCCCATTTCTGCTCTACCCCTTTTCTAGGCCCAGCACAGGGAACTGCCCAAGGTGATGATGAAGGTGATGAAGATGCAGGACAGTGCCAAAACCTGATGGGTACTTATTATTGCCAGGCACTAATCTGAGGCCCTTATGTGGATTATTTCATTTAATCCTCATAAAAACCCTATGAGATAGATACTATGATTAGGCCCCCTTTACAGATAAAACAACTGAGGCACAAGAAGCTGAGAAATTTTCTATATATGGTGTATCAAGAATTCAAACCCAGCAGCCTGACCCCAGAGTCTAACCACTCTACAGAAACCTAAACCTGGCAACGGTATTTCCTCCCTCTCAGACTGTGCCTCCTTCCACTCCTCTCCTCCACCCCGATCCCTCCGCTTCTTCCCTTAAGTGAACCTTAGCTGTGTCCTAAGGACATCACTCGCCCAATCCTTACAGGCTTCTGTCTCAGGGTGAGGTCGGCATCTGCCCCTCTCCATCCTGATGCCACTTCCTGCCTGTGGCAGCATTGCCCACAAGATCCTTTGAGCATCCTGTCATCTCCTGGCTATCCTTCCAGCATCCACCGACTGGCAATGTTCACAGCTGGTTCACAACTTCCTGTTCCTCTCCAAGTCCTGCCATCATCCTGGGTGACTTCTACTCCAAAGCACTGACCCAACGACACCCAGCTTCCCAGTGGTTTGAATCCCTGCCTAATGACTCCACTTCAGTCATCCAGCCCAACAGCTCACCCTGGACCTGTCACCATTTTGTTGTTCCATCTCTCATCTCAGATGAGCAATGCTCTCTCTCGCCCCAGCCTCCTTCCTTCCAGATCCCTTACCAATCATGCTAAGTCTGTTCTTTAGTGTCCCATGAACCTCCAGTTGGCCGTGTCCTCTGATTCTCCCATAAGAACCCTCCTGCCCCCTCCCAGCTCCACCAGACATAATGGTCCACCCCATCTGCCTCTCTCGCCCAATCCCTCTGGCACCCACTTTGCAAGATCACAACCCTGGATCAGGGCCATTATCAGAGCTTTTCATGTTTACATGGGGGCTGTGCAGGAAATCCCACAATCTCAGATCAGTCCTACTAAGTGCCCTAGCTCTTGTGCCTCAATTTCCATCAAGGTCTCCATACTCAGCTGGGCCTTTACCCCCACCAGCCAATACTTCCAATAAACTTTCCCTCCCATTCTCCTGTGGCACCTATTTCGAATTATATCCTCTCTCTTCAAAGCTCTGAAACCATTCCCCCCTTCCCTCTGAAGATAACACCGTCTTCTACTTCGCAGAGAAAAGGGAAGCCACCAGGATGTCCCACCCCTCTTCCTGCCACCGGACCCCTTCTTGTTTGCCTCTCCCTCAGGCCCCCCCCCCCCCCGTTCCCTTCTCAAGAGAAGCAGGGGCTCTTCCATCTTTTGACACCACTCCCTTTTGCCTCCCCAGGGCCCTTGATCTACAGTTACCCCCCTTTCACTTATCTCTTCAATTGGGTCCTTTCCCATCAGCCTTTTCTTTTAGCTCTCTACACTTACAGAAATAAAATCTCTCCCCAAATCCCTATTGTGTCTCCTCTCAGACCAAGCTTCCTGAAAGAGGTGTCACTGTCCCCACTCTCTCGCTTCCTTTCCAGCCCCAATACTCCTCTCAACCCTTCAGCGACATCACAATGTGCACCCTGCTGCAAAGCCCAGTGGGCACTTGCCAGTCCATCTCCTCATGGGCGCCCAGCACTGCGCCATCTGCCGACACCCCCACTCCCAGCCCCGCCGCATTCCCTCGGAGGGGCTCCTTTCCCCTGGGTGACCTTTAAGCATTTTTGTTCCTCTGGGCCCTCACCTCTTTTCCCTCTTCCACGCTCCCTGGGTGCCCTCACCACCTCCCACAGCTTCCCTGTTCTGCTGGCTTCAAACCAGATCTCTCTCGCGCTCCACCCCACGTGTGCACTTGCTGACTACACGTCTCCACCTAGATGGGAACCCCACTCTTGACATCTCCAGATACAACTTCACAGCATCCCCCACAAACTCTTGTGCTCTCAGATGTGGTACCAGCAGCCATCCAACCTGGGAGTTACCGTCAGCCCTACGTCTCCCTCGCCTATCCGTGCTCAGTTACACGGGATCCCATGAGTGTCACCGACCCACCACCTGAACCTGCTCCTGCAGCCCCCTAACTGCAGGGTCCTCTCTCCAACCCACTCTCCGCACCCGCCCAGCCTGAAGCCCAGGCTCAAACCCAAGTTCCTCCCTGTCCTCTCCAAGGCCATTCCTAACCTGTACTCGGCCTCCTTCTCCTGCCTTGAACCTTCCCTCTAACGCTCTGCTGCAGACAAGCAGCAGCTTCCAGTGCCCCAAACGCTGTGTTTCCTTTGGCCTCTGGCCTTTCCTGCACACTGTCACCTGCCAGAACTCTCCTCCCCTCTGCCTGCCCAGCCCCCTTGGTTCGGAATAGGCATCACTTTTCCTGGGAGCCTTTGTACCCCAGGAAATCTGGTTATATGCTTCTTGTGTGTGCTGCCCTAGCACAGTGTTTGCCACACTATGATGAAACTATTGGTTGTCGGAAAAGTCAGGACGCATTTTTGTAACGAAAAACATAGAAAAAATCCGTCGTGACTTTTCCGACAACCCAATATGTGCTTCGCCGTTTATCTTGTGGTCACTCAACTCTCTGAACCTGGCACAGCGCTTTTTCCAAAGCAGGTCCTAGTAAATATGTGAGTGGGTGGAAATATGTGAACAGGTGAGTGAATGAATGAATGCCCCGGAGGCACAGGCTGAGTGGCCAGGGGCCCAGCAGAAGCTACAGGAAATCGACGGCCCTCTGAGCCCTCAGCTGCTTCCCAGAGGCTTTCACAGGCCACAGGTGATCAGGCAGGAACTTATCCTGTCCAAACCCCCAAGGCTCTGAGGCTCCCAGAAACATCCATCAGCAAATGGCCCCCATCTGATTCTAGAGACGAAGATGGCGAAGTCACAGAGCAGGAGGGGAGGAGCTGGAAAGCGGGGAGGTGGATGAACAAGAGATGGGCCAAGAGAAGCATGCGGGGGACGGGTTTGACAGAGTGGGATGAGAGAGGGGGCTGGTGGGGAGAGATTCCAGCCAAAGACTTCAGCCAAGGCCATGGCTGTGTCTCGGGCCTGACCAGCACAGGAGCTGGGCAGCAGAACACACCGTGCTCCCACATACAGGCATGCCCCTCAGTGGGGATTAGGGGTTCTCCCTTCTCCCAAATAGGCCCAGCACAGAAACTGGGGGGGAGGAGGAAGGTGAGGGGCAAGGGAGGAGGCAGTTCCACCTTTCTTCTAGACGCCCCCTCTGTTGCCCCTACCTTGCAGACCCAAGACCAGTCTTGTCTCCCAGCCCTGCTACATGTGTGCTCCCCGAGAACAGAAAAGACTTCTCTTCCTTTTCTGAGATGTGAACACATGGCTGGGCCTGGAATTGGGGGCAGGTGTCTCAGTTAAATTGTCTTATTGTTAAATGGATGGGTGGATTGAAGACTTTTGCCAGGAGGAAAAAGAGACTGCCAAAAGTAAAAATGAAAAAGAATATGCTAAAATGTTAACAATGAGGATTGCTAAATTGTAGGATTATGGGTGATGTGTGTTTTCTCCATCACAGCTTTTTATAGTCTCTAAATTCTTATTTTCTAAAAAATAGGCAAGTATTACTTCATAAGTAGAAAAATACATCCACCGTTAACCAATGGCCAGTGTCCCCTGCCGTGAAGAGTCCCCTGCCGTGTAGAGGAGAACTGGATCCTCAGGAAAGCCCAGGCGGGAGTGCAGACAGGACCGTGCTGTCAGGCGGGAAGGTCAGGAGGAGCCGAGCCTTCGGAGGTCAGTGATGAAGGAGACGGGGAAGCAGGGCGGTGTGACAGGGAAAGAGGACCACATGCCTGCCCCCAGCACACGTGGGGACGCACACGTGTGGGCACTGTCCTTGCCTTCCCTCCCTCACAACCAGGAAAACTGGAAGCATGGACCCAGCCCTCCCTGCCCCCACTTGTCCTGCCTCCTGCTTATTCTCTGAGGCAGAGCTGCTGACTGCCTGGGGGTAGTGGGGTGGGGTACTCAGGCGTACCCCCTGCCCAGACCCCTGGGTCTGACATTTAAGCTTCTCCCTCCCCTCTCAGACTGGAAATCTGCCCCCCACAATCTTCCTGGGCCAGGCGGGGCCCTCAGCTGAGGCCTTTGAGAGGAATTCACACATAGCCCCTCACCCCATCCCCTCTCCTCCCTGGCCCCGGGGTCTCCCCACTTACAATAGATGAATTGCTCCCTTCCTCTCACCCCCACCTGGCCACTGGGGCTCTATTTTTAACCCACCTCGAAATCTCTGACTCAGAATCACAGGGCTCCCAGCTATAGCTGCTCCTCCAGCCACCTGGGGCTGCCTCGGAAACAGATTCAGAGCCAAGGGCGTCTGGTGCTTGGGTTATGGGTGGGTTGTTTGGATTTGGGTGTATCTTGATTTCCTATTTTTTTCTATGATTATCGATTACTTGAGGAACAAAGTTAGTTTTTGTAGACCCAAACAAAGATGCCCCTTTACCCCCATCTCGTCCACTTCCCGCCCTGTCCTGAGCTGGGCCCCAGCCCCTCATCGTACAGTGCGTTAGCCTCGGCCACTCCCCAGAGACAAGGGGAGCTGTCTGAGGATGTGACGGACTGAGCCTTCCCCTCCCCTTCAGTGGGTCGACACTGACAGCACGCACATCACCAGGGCTCTTCCCCAAGATGCAGCTCAGGTCCACCAGGTGTGGGGTGGCTGCTAACAGGCAAGCCAGTGTTGCTGCAGCTGCTGGTCCAGGGACCACACTGAGTCGCCAGGCTATAGCCAATGGTACAGTGGTCAGGCATTCTTCTGTTTGAATACTTGGCTGTGTTAAGGACAAATCACTTAACCTCTCTGAGCCTATTTTCTCAAGTGCAACATGAGAACATTACCTCCACTTCACAGGATGCTGTATGTTCAACGAGATGATGTTTAAAATATGCTACACAGTATAAATACCTGGTACACGCTGGCTGCCATCATCATCATCATCACGATTCTTGTGACCACCGAGATGCAGGGCCTGGCCTGAGGGCTACAGGGATCCTGAGGGACTGGTCCCACCTCAAGGAGGCCTCAGTCTGGGGGGCAGACAGACCCACCCCACAGGGGAGCTGCGCATCCAGCCAGCTCCAAGGGCAGATGGGGCCGTAAGCCAGTGGGAGGGGCTGTCTGGCTCTGCAGCCTCCAGGCTGGGAGTGGCCAGAGGGGACACTCAGCCAGGCTCAGGAATGTGGATGGAGGAGCCGGGGCAGCATGGCCCGCTGGGTGCTGAAGCCCCAAAGAGGAAGGGCCCCGAGTGTGTCCAGGGGTCAGCGTTGTGGGTACAGGAGCCCACGCTCCACAGCAGCAGGAGGCCTGCGAGTCCAGGGTTCCAGCCCCACCCCATCTCTAATCTGCTGCGTGCCTTGAGCGAGTCCCTGCCTCTCACAGTCCCTTCCTCAGTTTTTCCATTGGTACAGAGGACGGAGAGAGGTGATCTCTAAGGACATGCAGATTCCACGAACCTCTGCAGTGCAGAGGCCGCAGAGGCCACAGAGGCGAGCCAAGGGCAGCTGGCCGATGAAAGCTCCCTGAGGAAGGCCGGCACAGTCCAGGGCTCTGACACCTCAGCCCCCAACCCCATCCTGGTCTGAAGAGATGACAGGGCATCTTGAATGGCAGACTAAGTAGTCAGGGCTCTGCTGGGACAGGGAGGCCATGAAGGTGGCAGAGCAACAGTCCCTTGGGGAAGGGACTGTGACTGCACCTTCTCAGCAGTACACAGGCCTGGCCACGGGAACACCCAGATATCAACCCACTGCCTCTCTGATGGGTTGAGACGTCCTCTGGAGACCCCAAGTCTTTGCACGAAGACGATGACAGACACACCAAACTGCACAGCAGGGTCGTCTGTTCTACAAGGCCCTGAGCTGTCAGGATGCTGTGTTTCCTCAAGCTAGCAGCCTAACCTCTCTGAGCTTCACTCAGCTGCCAAGACCATCTGGGGAAAATGGGGGAGGGGACTAGCAGTTGGAGAACGTGCCCGCCTGGCTTACAGAAAACCCGAGAAGGTTCATACAGGGCTCTTCCCACCGCTCTCCCCATGGGGGAGAGTGTAACAAAAATAGAACACTGCTGTGGAGTAGCACATGAGTGCACCCTCAGGGGACATCAGGTAGGAGGCTCACCTGCTCCTGCAAGAGGGCGCATGATGCTGGCAGAAGCGGATGGGCTGGGCAGAGCTTCCAAAGGCCAGGCAGCAGTGGGGAGGGCAGCAAGGCTGCCGGGGCGGGGGGCAGGGGGCAAGGGCTGCCCCATAGAAAACAGCTAATAGTGACTCCAGGAGGGTCTACATGGCTGCTTTCTTGCTGGGATGGGGGTCCCCTGGGAGTGCCTGGGCCCTGAGAACATGAGACAGAGGGGACTCCACTGCCTTCCCCAGGAAAACACAGTCTGACAAGAACGTTGAGCAAGGGCCGTGTTCTCTGGGGTCCCATCAGCCCCCGAGTTTTATGATTCTGATCGCTAACAACCTGCCAGGAGGCAAAGGGGACCGACCCCTTGGAGAGGGGCCCATCACCAATGGTTTTGGGTGCCAGTATTTCTTTGGGCCAGGGAGTCAGCATTTCAGCCCCAGGATCCAGGGAGCACTGCAGGCCTACAGCAAACATGGTGCCATCAGGGAACTGCGGAGTACTCACATGGGAGGGGTTTTGTGGGAGGCGGAATCACCTGGGTGCTCCCCAAAACTATCCAGGGAGGTCCAGGCATCTGTAATCACATAAAGCTTCCTGGTGACTTTGTGGCTGCCCATTTCGGCGTTGGGGTCTCGCTAAAACCCAACCCCTCTCCAGTCCCATTTTCAAATGAGAAAATCAAGGCCCAGGGAGGTGAGGCCTCAGCTCAGCCCACAAAGCTGGATGGGCCAAGTCTTCACCTGGCCTCTTATTCACACTGGCCCCCTCGACTCTGTCCCCAGAAGCTACAGCACAACACAGCGGGATAACTCCCCAGGACCTTCGGACAGCATGAACAGCTGTCACATTCCTCCCCCTGCCAACTCCAAAGTGGATGGTCCTGCTGGCCTGCCCCTCAGGACTCCTCAGCCATAGTTGTCCAGTGGGGCCTGAACTCTTCAAGGCCAGGTCTGAGTTTTCAGGAGGGGACACTGCGCCCGAGGAGAGGTAGCTGGGAGGACAAAGTGGTTGGGGCCCTTTGCCCAGGGAACAAAGAAAAGAAAGCCTGCTCTCCACTCCCACAGGGGCCATGATCTGATTTGGGGGTGGGGGGGTGGGCTCAACAGAGCACACCAATACCACACAACATACCAAGGAGACACTGGCCTCATGCCCCAGGACAAGGGCTAAAAGACCCTCAGCAGAAAGAGACCCATAGGTAAGGAACCCCCACCTGCTCCAGGAGCACAGGGGCTGCCAAACGCCAGGATCGCATCTAGCTGGGCCAAGCAACGTCTCCAGAAAGAGGGAGGGAGGTTCTCACCAGCTCTGCTTGTGGGCAGCGGTCCCTACCCCGCTGGCTCTGTTTGTACTAATGGGGTCAGGATTACAGGTTCGATCCCTACTTCGCCAATTAGCTTTGCTCTCTTCTCAGCCTCAGACTGAGCCCTGACCCTGGACGCAGAGAGGAAAGGGCTTTGCGGAGGTCACACAACACAACAGGATGAGTGTCTAGAAGGTGAACTTAGCGTGCAAGGGGTGGGCAATCACAGCTGGGAAAGGTCAGGACGAGAAGACCCAGGGCTCAAGGGCAGGTCAGCCTCGGTGTGGCAGCAAGACAGACCCAGGAGCACAGTCACTTGCTGGACCACGTTTCTTCTAAAAGGTGATAATGGCATTGATGAGACCTGTGGGCCTGAGGGTTTTTCCTGTCCCTGGAGAAGGGAACAGTGCCTGTATCCCCTGACAAACGAGGTGGGAGAAACCCGTGGCTGGCTTTGGCAGCGAGTGGCTGGGGACTCACGTTAATTATTGACAGGGGCTGTTCCAGCCTGCAACGGGGAACCGCAGGGTAATTACTTCTGGGCTCCAGGCCACACGCTCAGTGCTACTACTGCAACAGCAGCACCTGCCTCCCAGGGCCTCGTAAGCAGAAGGGGGTCTTCTCAGGTTGTGCAGCTGGGGCCACGGCCACGGGGAGCTCCCCTGGGCTGCAGGGACACCCAGACACACATGCAAACACAGGCACACATGCTCAGGCAGCATTTGGGCATGACCTGGGCCAGTGGGGTCAAAATCCTCAAAATCCTCTGCCCAGAAGGGCAGAGCTTAAGGGGTACAGATCCAAAGAGGCCGATTCTGAGTAACCTGCCCTCAGTGCTTGCCAACACCCACCCAGCCAATTGGGCCCTTAGCTCAAGCTCCCAGGCACCTGCTGCCAAGAAAGTCTGCAAAATGGTTCTCTCTCCTTCAGATCCAGCTCCGATCTGCTCCCTCCAGGAAGCCTTCCCTGATCATCAGTCCATACTGGTTGCTATGTCTTGTCTGTCCTCCCCTAAACCAGAGCTGGGGACCGACCCTAAGAGGTGCTAAAACCTTTCCTCCTCTTAGCATAGTGACCCCCACCCTCCACAGTAAGTGAAAACAGTCTTGGAATGGGCCACCTGGTCTTTGAAGGGGCACAACCCCCATTGGTTTGCCCCTCCCCAAGCCCAGAAGACAAAGTATTAGCCAGCCCATGTTATATATTAATTTCTGAAAGCCTTGTTCACGCAGACATAACACGTCCACCCACACCAGTAAATGCTTAGACAGACACAAAATCCACAGCAGCTAATTATCAGGCCCCCACAGCTACCATGAGCAAACCTGGAGGCTCCGTTGCTTTTGCGGGAACCCAGAGCTGGGGTGCAGTGGGGTGCAGGGCATCTATCAAGCCAGCACACCTCTCTGCCCAGCCCCAAGCATCACTCTGCAGGAGCCACAAGCTGGCTGCCGGGCTGGGAAGACAGACACCAGCCCCCAACAATAAGAGCACAGCACGGCGGGCGTGGTCACGTGGGAGATTTGGTGGCTCTGGTGTCCGGCAGCAGTGGCACTGTTGTTTATTTATAATTTATACTTCACCTCTCAGAGAGGACCAGAGGCAGCTGGCTCAGATGCTAAGAGGTACAGGACCTCAGGGAGCTTAAAGGAAGGGGAGGCTTCCTAAAAGGGAGAGGTGGGCCACATGCCCACACTGCCCCCAAAGCCCTGGTGTCTCAGGAGGGCACTAGGCTGGCTCAGAGGCTTTGTTTAAGGACTCCAGCTCCTGACCTTGGTCCCAGGCTGAACCCTGATTCTGAATATATACTGAGCTCTGATCCTGGTCACAGTCTGGGCCTAGAGTGTGGCCTCAGGTTGAGTCTTGACCTTGATCATACACTGAGCCCTGACCCTGCTCACATACTGAGCCTTGATCCTGGCCATACATTGAGCCCTAACCCTGTTCACACACTCAACCCTGACCCTGCTCACACACTGAGTCCTAAACCACAGATTGACTGCACTTCCTCACGTCTCTGAAGGATGTAATGAACAGACCATGTGAGCCCCATTTCTCCGGTGGAGATAACACAGACACCACTGGGTACTTGTCCCCTTCTCTTTGAGCCCCAATGACTCCTATCAAGGAACGGTACATGCATCAGTAGCATTGGATGTGGTTCCAAAATCCCAAAGATCCCCACGCCAGTCAGGACCTGCTTGGGGAGGAGCAGATGGGCAGGCCCCCTAATCCAGCATCCCCGCGAGCTGCAGCCCCAGATAAGGAAAGGCTCCCTTCTCATGGAATGAGCTTAAATCAATAAGAGACTCTGAAAATAACTATCACCCCAAACTTAAGGTGTGGGGCTGGGGAGACAAGATAAAGCTCCAGTGACAAGAGCATGAAGGAAAACCCTTCCCTGGACATGCTCTGGCTGGGGTTTTGGGGAGACTGCAGGGCTCTAAGACCTTTGCAGCCAGACGTCACATAGCCCACTTGGGTGTGGTTTCATCTCGGACTCGGACTTATCAGTGACCTTGGGCCAGTTGCTTGCCCTCTCTGGCCCTCTGCTCCCCATTTATGAAATAGAGGCTGTTGGCAAAAGTTTGCTAAGGCCTGTGCAGACCTGGTATTCTGAGACCTGTTACATGTCCCGTGCCAGCTGAGCCCCAGGCCTTCAGCCCCTCTGCACACATAATGTGTAGTCAAACATCTGCAACATTTTTATTCTCAGGAGAAGGTTTTCTTGAACTACTTCAGCAATTCAACTTTTTAAAACTAACAAAAAAAGAAGAAGGTGGAGGAGGAAGAAGGAGGGAAGAGAAAAAAGGAGGCATAAGTGTGAGTTTAGAGTGCTAGAGGCCAGGTTCAAATCCTAGTTTGGTACTTCTTAGCTACATCATTTGGGGCAACTCTTTTTCCCCCATCAGAGCCTCAGTTTCCTTATCTGTAAACTAGGGACAATGAACCTATTTTTCTGGCACTATGAATAGGAGATATAAAGCTATTTTCACAGTCCAGCACATGGTAGATAGTTCATAAATGGTGGTTACTGACTTGTGAATCCACCTGGCTTTAGTCTCTATTGGTTTGAGTCTGGGCTGTAAATTCAGAAGCCTACAAGGGACAGGCACCTAAATATGTATTAGTGATATCGCTGGGTATTAAGACAGAGACCTTAGGGACAGGTGGGGACAGTGAGTGCCTGAGGAGCAGAAGCCAATTTAAAGGGGGCAGCCTCTAGGCCGGCTCCCTGCTGCGGAACGGGAACATGGGGCCAGGGCTGCCCAAGTTTCCAATTTTGCACGAGAATCCCCAAAGTCAAAATTTTGTTTTGTCTTTCTGTTTTAAAACACTGTCTCAGGTTTGTTATGATACATTATGCTGGCCAAACAGAACACATCTGGGCATTGTAGTTATTCCACGGGATGCTGCTTAGCAGCCTCAGGGCTAAGGACTCTGTCTCATCTTGAGCTCCCTCAGTTACGGAGCTCACCACCTCCCTGTGCTGCCTCCTCTCCCAGTTCTGAGCAGGTGCTGAGTGGCTTCGGGACCACAGATTTTCAGGGCCCTGGCAATGCTTTCTCAGTAAAGCCTGGCTGGCAGAGAATATCTTCTCCGAAGCCAAGGCAGTGCCCCGCCCTCCCCCAGGCCTGCTCTGACTGGGAAATGTGGATTCTTCAGCATCCCCTGGGCCCAAGCAGGGCTGCCTGGCTGGCCTCAGTAGCCCTTCTATTAATTAGAAACTGGCAGTAGCGGCTTTGTAAGGGCCCTTGAGCCAAGAGGTGTGTGTGCTGGAGCTAGCAGCCTCCTCAGTTTTAGGACAAGCCCCCTAGAGACTGGGGTGGACCTTATACTCTGTGTGAATCCCCTCATGGTGGCCAGTGTTGTGGCAGGCAAAAGGGCCACTCAGGCTGTGGTGACACTGAGTGCCATCATCTATATGTAGACTGGTGCCTTCCGGGGCAGAAGGGGGCAGAGAGAAGTGACAAGTGAGCCCAGACCATAGGGGAGGCTGCTAGGCATGGTCTGGGCAGGAGAGAGTGGCATAAAGATTCAGACATCCCTCACCGCTCCCTCCCCTCCACAAACACATACACACACCTTGAGGTGCCAAGGCAGCTGCTCTTGGTGGATGCCTCTGTCCTCCCGGCCAGCCCGTTGGAGCCAGCTCACACTGGCTCTCCTCCCCAGCACCTCTGGACTCTCACTGACAGCATCTACTCCTTACTTGAACTCGGAACTCCCACTGCAGCACAGCAGGCATGCCACTCCCAGCCCCTAGTCCTCCAGCCAGGCCCGCCCCTCTGGCCCTCTGAATGGGAGAGAGGCTGCCAAAGCAATGGGACAGGATGGATTAATGAGGGCCGTATGGCCACCTGGCCTCCCTTTGCTCACCCTCTCTGACAGCCAGCATCCAGGGCCAGCAGGGGCCAGGCAGCCATGCAGGAAGGGAAGTTATGAATCCCACACCCCCAAGTCTGTGGCCAACCTCTGTGGCTGAGAGCTGCTAAGCCCAGTTCACAGAATTCACCCTGCTGAGGCCAAGGGGAAAAGACAGAGTGCCCTCAGGGAACTCCATCAGGGAGCCCAGAACAAACACATGGCCTGAACCTCAGCACTCCAAGCTTGGTCCTGGACTGGGAACCAGCCACATCGCATCACCCCGGCACTCTGCAGAGTCGCAGAATCTCAGGCCACGCCCCAGACCTAATGAGTCAGAATCTGCATTTTAACCAGATCCCCAGGTGAGCTGATGACAGCCTGAGAAGCACTGCATAATTAACAAACACAGAGCTCCACCCAAACGCCAGGAGGTGCTCAGCCTGGGAGACAGGTTCACTGCAGTGGCCTGAGAGCGCATCCCAGAAGAGGACCCAGGGACCCTAAAACATGGGAGAGGAGAGCAGATGGGCAGGCAGACAGCCCAGCACTGTGGGAGGCAGGCGGCCTGCAGCAGCTCACAGCAGGGCCTGACAGGGGAGAGGTCCCAGCCTCCTCGTGTACAGGCCAGACCAGGACCTGGATCCTTGCAACAAGGAAAACCTAGAGCCCAAGCCTCACCCCAAGGGTCCTGGCCGCACGCCCCATGGGGTTTCTGTGCATTATCAGCATCCAGGGACACCTTAGCCCAAGCACACTCTTCCCCCAGCCCCAGCCCCATCAGGGTGAGCACTTCCTCATCACTGGAGCACCCTGCTGCCCACTGTGCCAGCTGATGGCACCCCCGGCCGCTCCCCGCTCCCCTTGGAATTCCACTCCGCACCAAGGCACCCTCCCCCTCCATGGGCCATGGCCTGCAGTTCCTTCCTGCTTGGTTTTCACAATGATCGCAGAAGATGGTCCCCAGGAAGCCCTGCCCAAAGAGGGGCCTTGGAACCCGCAGCTCCAGAGCCAGGCAGCCGCCTTCTTCCTCCTCAGCACCAGTCCCTCCCATGGTTGAAAGGGAGACAGATGGGGGTGGGACTAAAGGAACAGGAAAGAAACTAGTCCCTAGGCGGAGGACCTTTCCTTTTTCAGGTATCCAACTGCCAGTTTGTTTTCACGTTCACCTTGCTGGAAGGCCAGCTCCAGGCGGTCAGCATCTGCCCCTACCAGGCCAGGACTCCCTACTGGGATGGCCTAGAGTGGGGTTCAACAACCTAGGGCCGCCCGAGTGGCGCAGTGGTTAAGCGCTGGTTTGGGTAGCCAGCGGTTCAGTCCCACATATGAGGGCCAGTGACACTGCCCTCAAAAACAAAAACAACCTAGATGGTTTTCAACTCAGTGGCTCCACAGACCCCAGAAACTGAGTGTCATATTGTGTGTCTGGATGTACATGCATCTTCCTGGATACTCTCTGATTTCCAGCAGGTTCTCAGTTAGGTCTCTGATGCAGGTTCAGAAACACTGGCCTGAGCCAAGGACAGAGGCCCGGGACCAGCGGAAGGAAGCGGTGCATGCCGGGACGGTGTGGCTCACAACAGCCTCGCTGTCTCCAACAGCACCCTGGAGCTTCTCACCTCCACAGGTAACCACACTTGTACTATTTGTGTCTAACATGGCGACAGGCAGCAGGATCCCCATTTGTCTCGGTGGGAAAACTGAGGCTCAAAGAAGGCTCATATGCCAAGCGGGGCCCCATAGCAGACAGGGCTGAGGAGGTGATGTGAGTTGGGCAATGGCAGTGCCTGGGGCCAGGTACCAGCGCAGGAAGTCAGGGTCAGGTCACCCCTGGGACCTACCAGGCTCCTGGCCCAGTTTCCATGATTTTGGAGCACAGCTGTCTCTGCCGCAAGAATAGGGCCCTTTAGGACCCTTCCTTCTCTTTCTCCCCTTCCCCTCCTCACAGTTTCAGAAGACTCAGGCGGGGAGAGGGAAGGGGCCAAGCTTGACGACCTCCACTCTCAGGCCAACCTCGAGTTTGGAGCCCAGGAGCAGCCCCAGAGCTGACATCCCACATGGATACTTTCCACACACCCAGACCCACAGCCCCCATTCTATACTACGCACCTGACACTTGAAAGCCTGACCAGCTTCTGGGAACAACACCAGGTCCATCTTCATTTGGGGAGCCTACTCCTTTCCTCTTCCTTTCTCTCCACTTGGGAAAACAGGATCACGCAGCTACTATTGTATGTGTCACTTGTTCTGGGTTCCCACTGCCAAGCTCGGCTTCCAGGACATGGCTTATGTGGAAGGACCCACCCAGGACCCAAGAGCCCAACCAGCGGTGGTGGGAGCCTGGGGACAATGCCCGGAGGGGCTGTGCGTCCTGGCCTTGTCCCTTACCAAACCTTAAATACAAGTTTCAAAAGGTAAGTGGGGAGTGGGAGGGGAAGGACAGATGAGCCCGCAAAGCCAGGAGGAGCCATGGGGGTAGCCGGGGCACGGTGTGCGTGTGTGTCCCGGGCGATGAGGAGAAGCAGAGGCAGCCAAGAAAAGCCTATCATTGGACATGGCCACCATGCGGGTCCCTCAGAGCACAGCCCACTCCGGCCCTTGGGAAAGCACCCAACCTCCCTTCCCAGGGGCAGGAGATGTCCAAAGCAGCCCAAGACAGCAAGCTCTGAACTCCAAACCACAAACTCAATCTATCAAGGTTTGCTGGTGATTCTTTATTCAACCAATTCTGCTGGATCAATGCTTCCTGCCCGTCAAAATGATTAATAAAAATCCTCCCTGGCCTGAGCAATGGTTGCAGAAGCTCGTGTAAAGCCAGAGCTGGGCAGTGGGATTGGTTCCATATAGAGGACCAAGGTCAGCAGTTGAAACTTGAGGGACTGAGGCTTGGGGTGCTGGGTGGCAGGGAGTGGGTGAGGCTGGTTGAGCGGTGGGGTTTCTAATTTTAAAAGACTTAGTCAAGGGCCGGCCGAGTGGCGCGGTGGTTAAGCGCTGGCTTGGGAAGCCAGCAGCCCTGGTTCGGTCCCACATGTGAAGGCCAGTGACAGTGCCCTCAAAAAAAAAAAAAAAGACTTAGGCCCTTGTCTCTTGGGCCTTCTGAAAACGAGACCAGCTGTTCTGGCCTTGAGGCCGGACAGGCATGACCACTGCCTCTCCAGACACTCACAAGACGGTCTTTCTTGGATTTCTTTTTTCACACCCCACCCAGCTGCACACAGAGGATGCATGTTTCCAGCTACCAGCCCCTGTTGCTTGTTGCACACACCCAAATTCAAAGGCCAGCCTGACCTTTTTTCTGTTGCCCATGTATCCAGTCTGCTACATCCCTCCCTCCCTATCTCCACTACCCACCCCTCCGCCATGTCCCGGGCGGCCTGCAGTTACTGGGAGATTCTGCAGCAGGGGGACTGCAGACAGACACGCCAAGATGGGCTGAGGAAGCTCAGGAAAGCGGGGAGATTCCCATGGATGCAATCAACCCAGTCCTAGCTCTTCACCACCAGGGTAAGACGAGCCTGGGAAGGCACAGCCCAGTGCCTCAAAGGTGCTCCACCAATGCCCATTGTGGATGGAGGCCAGGTATGCCTGGGGTTGGCCCCTTGTAGACTCCGGACCCCAGGCTGGTGCTGAGAACCCTGAACAGAGGCTTTCAGACAACAAAGACAGAGGGGAGCTGAGCAAGGGAAGGGAGGGCCCCCCAACAATCTCAAGTGGTGGATATTGGCACAGCCTACCTGCCCCCGCCCCACACACACCACCACCACCACCACCACCACCAAGGAGTTGGGAGGTAGGAGGAGAAACAGTTCCTGACCACTCCTCTCTAGCTCAGGCTGGGGTCATCAGGTCCCAGTACTGACCAGAGGGGAGGCCATACTTAAACAACCTGGCACTGGAAACCAGCCACAGTTCCTGATGGGAGGGTCCCACGTTTGCTCCCACAACGTGGAGATGATGGCTGTGTTTTTAGCCTGTCCTCCCGCCTCCCAGACCCCCTGAGAATGGGAAGGAACCCTGGACATGGGAAGAACAGTCCCTCAAAAAGAAAAAAGGAAGGAAGGAAGGAAGGAAGGAAGGAAGGAAGAAAGAAAGAAAGAAAGAAAGAAAGAAAGAAAGAAAGAAAGAAAGAAAGAAAGAAAGAAAGAAAGAAAGAAAGAGGGACAGCCCTCTCTGTTCATCACCTATTTTAAGCCATCGAGTGTTGCCTGACTGGTCATTCCCAGCACGAGAAATCTCTCTCATTGGATGGAAAATGGCTTTGCTCTCATTACAAATCTAGCTTCCCTGGAGTTTGCAAAAAGGGCTCTGGGTTGACAAAATGCTCATTTATATTGGCAGACAAGCAGGGTAGGTAGGAAAGGGAGCTAAATAGGGGGCAGGGCCCAGAGAGACAGAACAAATTAAACCCAGCTCAAAAGGGTGACCGTTTTTCAGACAGTCACTTCAATCCTATGTATGAGGAGAGCCTAGGGGAGCACTGGGGGACCCCAAAGACCTTGACTGAGGTAGGGGTACCGCTGAACCCAACTTCAGAGACAATCACCGATCTCTCTTTGCAGACACCTCCACAGGCCCTGAGTGGTGTCTGCTGTGCACTGGCATCTGACTCAGATGGTGGGGGAGAGGGCGGGGTGCCTTGCTCTGGGGGCCCCCACCTGACCCATGAGAGACCTAGCAGCTGCCGGAGCTTGGGCCACTGGGGTGAGGAGGTAAACTAAAAACGCTTGGGGGTCACAGGACAGCTGCCATCAGTCAGGGCACCAGGCATCTTCACTGACCACTGTAAGCAAGGTCATCCTGTCCTGCTAGTCTGGATGCCAGCTGCCCAGGATGTCCACACCTGGCCTACCGCTTGGCATGAGGGGCTGGGCCCAGGGTTAAGGTGGGTGCAGAGGGCTTTCATCCTGGGCCTGAGGCCCCAGTCACCTCAGTTCTCCAGGGGCCCGGCTCTCCCTGCCCAGCTGCAGCCTCCCAGAAGGCAGCTATTAACAGTTGGGGTCAGCTCCCAAGGGGCTGGCCCAGCTGCCAAGAGGTCTGTCTCCCTTTGTGGTCCTGCTCTAGAGTCTGAATGACCGGGAGCTGCCTCTAGGATGGCCGCCCTGACTCTGCAACCCAGGAGGGGGAGGTGGGTGTGTGGCTTAAGCTGGCAGACAGGGCATACCCTGCCTGCCAGCAGGGCTAGGCCAGCCTCAGAACATCTTTTCTACCGGCCCCTAATGCGGCCCAGACCCCAAGAGGCCAAGGTACAGAGCCAGAACACAGAGGAAAGTTCCCTGCACAGTGCAGGAGGCGGCCTGGGGGTGTCGCAGACCCTAGAGGCGCCCCACTTCTCTCAGAGCTGTCAGCGTGAGGAGGGAAAGTAAGTTAACTCCGGCTCAGAGGCAGAGCCGAGACCGGCAGCATGCCTGTGACCGCTGGGGATCACGGCCGGGGGGCCCCTTACCTGAAGTCGCTGTAGGGGTGGATAATCCAAAATCCGGCCGACTTAACCCTCTCCTGCTCGCGCTCCACGGCTTTCTGGCTGCCGAACATTCTCAGGGAGAATTTGTTGACCCCGGGCTGGAGCATGGCCCCGAACTGGCGCTGCATGAAACCGGCCTGGCCCAGGCGCACCTCGGCCTCGGGGAGGATCTGGTCGCCGGCGGCCGCGCCTCCCTCCACTTTGATAGCTGTGTCCACCGCGGGCCGCCCGCCGGAGGCGGAGGCCGGCTGCGGCGACTGCTGGGGCGGCGGCGGCGAGGCGGCGGGCTGCGCCGAGGCGCACGGGCGCTCGGGCTCACCCGCCAGGCCCAGGGGCGTCCTGTCCTCGCCGGGGGACGCGTCGCCCTCGGCAATGAGCCTGCGCTCCTCCGCGGAGTCGTGCAGGTGCCCGTGGCTGCTGCCGCCCCCCGCTCCGCCGCCGCTCCGGCCGCCCAGCGAGGCCAGGCTCCCGCGGAAGCGCCTGCAGTCGCCGTTCGTGCTGGACTTGCCCGCGCCGCGGGCCGGCCCCTCGCCGTCCGCCGCCCCGAGGGCCGCGCTCCGGGACTCCGTGCCGCTCGCGGCCGCCGAGGGCGAGGGCGAGGGCAGCGGCCGCAGCCGGATGCTCCTGCGGCGGGGGTCCTGGCGGCCCCCGGCGCCCTCGTCTTCGGCATCGTCTTCCTCGTCCATGATCCACGCCTTGGCCCCCACCTGCTGCGGAAGGCTGTAGAGCCGCTTGCGCATAGACGGCGGCAGCTTGTCCATGGCGCCGGGGGCGGGGGCCGGGCCCGGGGCAGGGGCGCGGCGCCGCGGACCGGCCCCGGGTCCGCCAGCCGGTCAGTCCGCCCGCGGGGACGCGTCCTTCGCCGCCGGCGCCGGGCCGCCTCAGGCGCCCATGCTCCTGCGGGCTGCGCGCCGCGCGGGGAGGCTCCCAGTCCGGCTCCGGGTCCCCGGGCTTGCCGCACGGCGCCTCCTCCGGAGCCGGGCTGGGCGCGGGGGACCCCGCGCTCCCTCCCTGCCTCCCTCCTGCGTTGAGGGGCGCGGCGCGCGGCTGGGCTCCAGGCGCCCCGCCCCCGCGGGGAACAATGGGCGCGGGGAGAAGCGGGGCTTGGGCCGCGGAGCCGGGAGAACTGCTCCGGAGCGCAGAGCGCACAGCCCGCGCGCCTCCCGAGCGTGCGTCCCGCGGGCGGGCGGGCGGTCTGTCCGTCTGTCCCGCCGCCCGGGCTTTGTGGCCGACCCCTCTCGAGCTGTCCTTGCCTCCGCTGGCCGAGGCCGGCCGGCCGGTCCCGGGGCTCCCGCCGCAACCGAGCGGAGCCCAGCGGCCCGCCGGGCTTACATCAGCGGCCGCCTCCCCCCGAGAGCCCTCCGGCAGCGCTCAGCTCCCGCGCCCCGGAATATTCATGAAGCCGCCGCAGCTCGCGGGTTGCCATAGGAGCGGCTCCCGCAGCCGGGCCTGCCTACCTGCGCTTCTTAAAGGCGCAGCGACGTGGGCCAGGGGCCGGGAGGGTGGCCGGGGGGCGCGCCCGGTGAGGGGCGATGGCTACACCCTCGCCGGACCTTAGGGACTGGGGTGAGGGGAGTTCTTAATCCTAAACCCTCAAATATCTTCCATTGGCCAAGAGCTGGGAGCGCGCCCCAAGTCTAGGATTCCGGCTTAGGTTGCCAATTCCTCACCCCAAGATCGGAGGGCGGGGTTTCCCGATCTCCCCTCCGAGCTCTGGGTTCGCCTTTCCCTGGAGGTTTTGCTTTCAGCTAGGTCTTGGACCCTCCTCCAAGGAGGCGGGCGGGTGGTCCGGATGCGGAGCCCCGGGCCTTCCTGCAACGCGCCCGGAGAGGGGGTTTCCGGGAAATACGCCGCGTTGGAACTGCTCCTGGGGTTTTCCTGTGAAACGAGCGGGGGGCGATTCCCCACGCAGGTCTTTCCCCCGCGGAGACTCGCAGCGGCTGGGCAAGGAAGGCGTGGGGGAAACTCCGGACGCACAGGGCGTGCAGGTGAGACCCAGCGCTTCGAGGTAAGTCTTCGAGGAAATGTGCCTGCAGCAGCCGCGGCAGCGGAGTCCGATCCCGTACGCACCTCTCTCGGGGTGGTTCCGACACGGGGTTCCGAGACTAGCCGGCTGCCGCGGGGAGCCAGCGGGCCGGCTCCTCTGGCGACCGGGCACACTGGGGCTAGCGGTGGACCTCCTTCTCCCTGGGTTCTCATCGAAATTGAGACACCCCTATGTGGACCCACGCTAGGGGAGTGCCTGCTCCACGCAGACCCCCTACCCGGCACAGCTGCACAGCCTCCACTCCGTCTGAGTCGGCTCTCCACCCCCAGGCCAGCCGGCCATCCAGCTGTGTGTCCTCCCTCCCCGTGTGCAGTCTGCAGGCTTATGGACGAACCCCACCAGCTCAGCCAGAGATATCATACAGCTCCACTCCTCTCCAACACCCTGAGACAGCCTGACACCTCCCACTCACACAGGCCTGGCTGCCAGATCCTTTCTCCCTGGCCTGGGGGCCGTCAAAATGGCCCAGGCGTTACTCAGATGCTCTCATGGAAACATCCCAGATTAGCTCAGAAATGCGGATGGAGCCTTAGAGGGAAGGGGTTGGCCAGGGAAGGCTGAATTTGGGTTCGTGCTGAAGTGGAACCCCAGCAAAGCCTGACAGGAGGGAGACAGTCAGGTATCCCTAGCTCTGCCATCTCTCTGAGGAATAACAAAGTTTTTCTTCAAAGGATTTTTTTTCCTCGTTTTTCAGTCCACTTGTGAGCACCTCCCCCACCCCATTAAGAGGAGAAAATTTGGAAGCAAGATGGAGGGGGGTTGGGTAGCCCGGCAGGGGCTTTTCTGCTTTACTGGCTGGACCACAGGACCTCCCATGGGGGGAGGGAAGGACTAGGGTGATGACATCACTCCTGCTGGCATCTCTACTTTTGAGCAGCCCTGAGCTGACAGTTCTCTGCACAGATGCTGGGAGGCCTAATCCTTGAATGTCCTTGGGTCTCCTTGAGAAGGAGTGTTCTTAACCGGCTGTGAGCCCTGCCTGCCCTGGTGTGCCAGGCACAGGGGGAGGACTTCCATTTAAGTCACTCCCATGGGCTTCTGTGTCCAGCGGGGAGCTAGCCTTTTCTATCTCAGCTTTAGGAAGTCAGCCCCAATGGGCTTCCCAGTGACCAATGGCATGGGCATCCCTATCCCAAGGAACCCTTCCCTGGCCACTCAAATCTTGGCCATGTCCCCCTTTTTGGACCCCGTGTCCGGTGAGCCCCCATCAACCTGAGCACTGAATACACAGGTGCAGTCTGTGTGCCCTTCAGGACTGAACTCCCTGAGGGTAGGACAGGTCCAACTAATCTCAGGGACCTCAGAACTAACACGAGGGTGGACAGAGAGCAGATCAATATACGTGAACTCGATGCATGAGTGAGGGACCGTGGAAGCTAGCTAATGCCATCGAAGGGGATCCTTGCAGTAGATGGAGGATATGACCAAAGCTGTGCTTCCTGGGATTATGCTGCTACAGGCTGGCCTAGGGTCTGGGCCCTTTAACTCCCACCTCTAGCCTCTCACCTGCCCTCATTTGGTTAGCCCCACCCATTCAGGCCCATCAAGAAGCACCCTTGGGTGCAGAAATGACCACTAGATAAAGTAGGCATGATGTAACCCTTGATGAGGCCTGGCCGCCTTGTCTCCTCTATGTGAAAACTCTAAAAAGAGGACAGCTGTGGCATGCCAGCAGTCTGGGGAGACAGAGAAGGAGGAGACCCAGATCTCGCCCTGATGAGCTCCAAGTTGTGGGCAATCTAGACTTATCTAGACTCAGAAAAGGGGAAAACTCAGAGCCGGAAGAAATGGGTTCAAAATCATGCCTCAGCCTATGAGAGATTTGAGAAAGGGGACCTTGCTGAGCTTGGGGTAACTAGGGAGGACTTCCTGGAAGAAGAGGTCATATTGGGTGAGAGACATATATCCAGCACTTCGGTTGTTAAACCACATGAAATTTCCTGGGCCAAATACTGTCAAATTTTAACAGTTTCTCAATCTAGCATTCTTACTCCCATTTGCAAGCAAGAGAACCAAAGCACAGACAGCAAAAAAATGGTGGAGCTGAAACTCCAACCACAGGCTCCCTATGTCAGGCTCTCCTCTGCTGCCCAGCTGACTCACCCAGGTGGGGTGGGGGCAGGCACAGGTGAGGGAGGGAGAGGTGGTTCTGAATCTGGCATGGCTTAAGCAGAGAGAAGGTAGAGAATGGAGCACCCCGCCCCTCACCAGTCTGAGCTCTCCCCATTGCCTGACCCGGGTCTCATGCCCTCTCCTGGGGTCTGCTCTGATATGTCTGGTAACACAATAGACAGGACCTGGGGACTCCTGCAAGAAGGCCCTGCCTCTGGACTGAGATAGAAAGGAGAGCTGTGGCCCTCTCCTCCGGTAGGGAACTAAGTACCTCCAGGAGAAAGATGTGCCTCTTGCAGGGCTGCCAGGGGGCCTATGTGTTCCTGGAATGCAAACCCAGAAAAGATCTGGATCTAAGAGAAAAGGGCTGGGGAGGATGGACTTCCTTCCGTGGAACGGGTACGGAATGAAATGGTGAGATTCAGAAGACCTGCTGGGAGTGGGTGGGGATGTGGCTGATTATTATATACAAACCTCAGGCCTTATTTGGTGGACACCTGGATGGACAGAGGGGCGAGGTGGAAAATTCTGGAAGTTTGCTTGTAAGCTGAGGGCATTGTCCTTGCTTAAAGGGGCAGCTCTGGGGTAAGGCAGTGGCTTCCACACCATGTAATGCCAAGTGTTTTTTGGCCAGTTCTGCTTGAAATTTAATGAAAGAAAGGAAGGGAGGAAGAAAGAGAGAGAGAGAGAGAGAGAAAGGAAGAAAGGAGGAAGGAAGGATATTTTAGGGTAAAGTTGCCAATTGTCCTTTCTTAGAAGGTTGTCTTTATTCTAACATTATAGCCTTGCTGCGTTTTCTGTGCTAAAATGCCCTTTTATGAAATCATAGTGCTAGGAGATGGTATTTTTTAGGTCCTTGGCTAAGTAAAAAAGTTGGCATAGGGTTTTGTGTTTTGTTCCCAAAAATCATTTTAAAATGTTATTAGTCTGTGAATTCCAAAAGTCTAGGAGCCCCTGCTATAAACAATAAGGCCTGAGATAGGCAAACTAAAGCTGTGGAACTGAATACTTCTCTGTTGCTTACTGCCTGTGTATGCCTCAGTCTTACTCGGGTGTAAAATGGGTACAATGATATGTACCTCATAAGTTATTATGAAGACTAAATGAGAGAAAATGAATGCACCGAGCTTGGCATCTCATTTGTATTAAGTTCTCAATAAACACTGAATGATGGAAGATTAAATGAAAACTTCATTAGCCAATGGAGGGGAGACACAGGGAATCTGATTTAGGTCATATATTGGTTTTAAAATTTGCTGTTGGGACCAAAGGGATGTCTTGCTATACGGGATTGCTTTCTGTGAATTCTCCATCCCTGATACACCCTGGCTCAGTCTCCTGAAGGCAGACTTTCGCCTTTCTGGGATGGACACTTGCCTAAGCCCATCAGAGGGAACTGACTCAGAGGTCACATTCTTGACCCTGTGTTCAGACCCCGCCCCCCCATACACAGGTGCAACTGCATCTTCCTCTATAATGTAGATATGGTCCTCCCAATGCACCCTGTGCTCTGCTCTGAGGCAGATGTGCTCTGTGGAGTCCTGACCTGGAGACCAGGCACCCAAGAAGGAACACTGGAAGCTGCTAACGTTCCCTCAGGTTTCTTGTCCCAAGGCGCCCTGATGGAGAAACTGGAGCGGGAGGGAAGGGGCACACAGGGAGAAAGTTCTACTGGATATAGAGGTATGGAAAGAACAAATCAACCACCCAGAGGTGACCAAACCCTTGGGCGCCCTGCACTGAGCACAGCCACACATGGATAAAGGCTGGGAAGGCAGAGAGATGCCCTAGTTTGGGCAGTTCCTTCTCTGATTGATGCAGCAAAAAGGCCATCCCAGAGGTTTGGAATCAAGGGTCAGAGTAAGTGGTCCCGAAGCTCAGAGCAATGGTGTTCTTGAGTATGGTCAAGGTGGAAAGTGAGCTGGGTTTTCTAGGCAGAGTGTGTGTGTGTGTGTGTGTGTGTGTGTGTGTGTGTGTGTGTGTGTGTTACTTGTTGTGGAAACAGTGAATGAAGCAGCCTGGCAGGGGTGAGGCCTGCTTTATTCTCTCAGTGGAGTAAATGAAGCATTGCAGAGGATAGGACTAGGGTAAGGGTCCACCTTAGGGGCCCACAGAGCTGTTGCCCTAAGCTGGCCCTAGGAAAAAGTCTGCTGTCCCCATGGAAGGAGGGTATTGGGTCCTTCTGATCCCCTTCTCCAAACACCTTCACCCCTAGTCTGGCTGCAAAAACCACTGCGAGCCTACATGCCCACTCTCCCCCAATGGCAGGGTACCAGTGAAAGAAAGCTGTTTCTGGTTGGGCTTGCCACCCACATTTTTCTCAGATCTGCCTGGTTCCTTTAGGATCTGTGAGTATGAACTATTGTATCGTCCTTTCTCCATCCCCTGCCTCCATGCAGGATCCCGTCTGAGAGTGCCTGGAGCCCAGCAGAGCCCAAAGCCCTTTCATCTCCCTGCCTGCCCTGCTCCCATTGCCCGTGATCTCTCCACTGTCCTCATCCCTCAGGACTTTGCCAGGGCGATGGCTGGGGCATCATGCCCCTCTCCTCCCAGGGAGGCAGGAGAAAGATGTGCTGACAGCTCAGCCAGGTCTGGACTATGTCTCTGCGTCCAGCTGGGGCTCCAGGACGTCTGCGCCACCTGGACTTGGAGCCAGGCTGAAGAACAAGGCAGTTGGGGTGAGGGGAGGCCCCATGGTACTAGCTGAGCAGAGCTGTCAAGAAGTAAGTACCAGAGACTCCTCTGTCCCAAGTGTGGAATTTATCATACATCAGGGCTGAAGTGAGTTCAGACAGGGGCCCCAGGTGGTTTCAACAGCCTGGGCTGGAAGCATGAGGGAGGGAAAGGGAGAGACAGGATGGCCTGGGAGAGAGGGAAGGGGCTCAGCAAATGAGTCAAGGTGGAAGGTGGAGAAAGGGGGAGTGAGGAGAGCTGGGGAGATGGGACTTTCCCAGGAAATCTGAGGTGGCCCAGGGGATCAACTGGGCTCACAGCCTCCCTACCGCCCAACTCTGGGCCTTCTGCCAAGCCTGGCTCATGCTGCCCTCCCTGCCATGACCCATCCCTTCTCCCACTCCTCTCCATTTTCTTCTTCCCCCAATTTCACATCATTTCTTTTATTCATTTGATCATTCACCCCTGTATTTATCTAGCAACTTGTGGAGTACCTACTGTATGATGCTATAAGAGCTGGCCCCTACTCTCCAGGCACCTCAGGCTGTGACAAGAATAAGACAGATATAGAAACTCACATAGGAAGCCAGAGACAAGGGTCACAGGATGTGGACAAGTGGCTGGAGAGCAGAGGAGGGAGGAGGAAGCGCATAGCAGAGGGGAGCCAGGGAGACAGTCATGTTTGAATTGGCGTTTGAAGAAGGCATGGGTGATTTGGGAAAGTGGAGGCAGAAAGGTGGGGCACCCCAGGCGAAGGACGAGCAAAAGAGAGGGAAACACTGAGATGGGTGAGGCGTCTGGGAGACTGCCTGGAGGGTTGGCTCTGCAGGTTAAGGGGAGCGACTGATCCGATTTAAGTCAAGCTGGCCCTGTGAGGACAACCATCAGATTGCGCCCTGGGAGCCCAGCCCTGGGTCTGCTCTGCAGTGAATGAACAAGAAAAGATAAGACACTGCTCCTGGAAGCTCCTAGCGGGGTCAAGATTAGAGCAATACCGTGAAACCATTCAGTCATCCTGCCAGAGGCAGGGATCTGGGCCCCTGGCCCCTGTGGGCACCTGGAGTGAGCCGCAGCCAGGGTCCGTTGGCTGGTTTCTTTTGTACCATCCCTGTGGCCCAGCCTCCCTCCCACGAGCCCCGCACATCAGGGTAACCTGCTATTACATGAGCCTTCCGCTGGAAGCCTTCCAAGGAGAGACAGTTCCATTGTATAATGAGAGCTGTGCCCCACAGGCCACCCTGCAGAGTTGAGAGCAGAGGAAGAGGCAGAGAGAGGGTGAGAGAGGCCATGACAGGGCCTGTGACAGAGGGTGTGAAACGTGGCTGTGATAGGGACTGTGCCAGAGGGTGTGAAAGGAGCTGTGACAGGGACTATGACAGGGTCTGAAAGGAGCTGTGATAGGAGCTATGATAGACACTCTGATAGAGACTAATGGGACTGTGACAGACATTGTGACAGATGTGACAGGGACTATGAAGGGGCTGTCATAGAGGCTGTGACGGGCTGTGACGTGCTGTAATGGGGCTGTGGCAGGGACTGGGAAAGGGATTGGGGAGAACCATGGCTAAGTCTGGAACCACAGTCAGAGTTGGAACAACAGCTCCTAGAGTCCAGACCCACCCTTCCACAGTTGACAGAGCAGTTGGCGGTGACAGCAGCAACACAGAAACACACAGGCCCAGCCAGGCCCAGGCATCTGTGGCAATGCCAACAGGCTGAAGCTGCCACAGAGAGAGAGCTGGAGGGAGGTAAGTGAGGCTGGCTCCCACCTGGCTCTGCCATGCATTCCTGTGTGTCCGTGGGCAGGTTTCGCAGCCCCAGTCTCCCTGATGATGCCTGCCCTGGGGAGAGGTCAGATCATGGAGGGAGAGAGGTGCAAAGGTGGGCTGACTGAGGGTCCCTGTGAGGTTGCAAGGTATGGCACGGGTCCCTGAACCCCCAGTCTCCCCAAGCACAGCCCGCTGACTAAAGAAGGAACATACCTTCCATATATACCACTTCCCTTGTGTGTGGGTGCTAGTGTGCTGAATAAAACACACATTTGTTTAAAGGATAACTGAATTCATAGCTGTGATAGCTAACATGGAGAGCTAACTCTGTGCCAGGCGCCATGCCAAGTGCGTAGCACAGATTAGCTCGTGTAATCCTTGCTAGAACCGTGTCAGGTAAGTGGTATTATCCCCATTTTACAGATGATTAAATTGAGGCCAGAGAGGTTGACTAACTTGCCCAAGCTCCCAAGGTTGGCAGGCAGTTATGTCTGACCCAGCCTCTGATCCCCACCCACCACTGGCACTTTCTCAGTCACAACTGATATCATGTTAGATATATTTTGAAAATTCGAAGTCAGAATTTTTTTTGGTAAAAAATGTCCTCATACTGGAATTGGCTGGGGCTGACTGGGAAGCATTTCTTCAGTCCATGGGAATTTTGGGAATCCATCTCCTCTCTGCCTCCTGCTCCAGGTACCAGGCTGGGTACTGGGAATTGGGTGTGAGCAGGTTATGATTTTCTGCCCAAGGAGAGCACAGAAGAGCTCTAACTATTTTTGGGACTTTGGTTGTCATTGCACGTCTTGGTCAGGCTCTCTCTGACCAACATGGGTCGCAAACAGTTCTGGCCAAGCAATCCTTGTCCTCCCCTCTCACTGTGCTCACTGCAGGCTGTTCTGATGGCCTTACCCCCTTGTCTCAACATTCTTCTCATGTCCTTTTCAGAGGGGAGATTCTCTGAAGGGCCCCTTGAGAAGATGGGGGCCCTTGGCCTCTTCCCTGAAGGCCTCCTCCTCTGCTGTTCTGGAGGGAGGATCCTCATTCCCCGACTCCTCCATGGTCAGCAAGTGAGGCAGCTTGTCTCAGACCTTTGCTCCTCTACCACCCATACAGCTCCTCCATGGCGCCTGCTGCTCTGAGGCTCCCGCCGTGGTCATCTCATGGCTGCACCTGGCTTCCCATCTAAATCCTAGAAAGGGCTCCATTGAACCTTGGCCCTGACTCTGGTTCTCAACTTCAGCCCCCCACTGCCATGGCCACCACCTGGACCGGCTCCACTTCTACAAGCTGAAATTCGAGCTCAGTCTGATGCCAGTTGCCCTAGCCCCACCGTCCCTTTACGCCCATGCTCCCAGGGTAGAGCAAGGTCTGACACTGCCTCCTGCTTCAGTCCCTTTCTTCCTTGCTTAGACTCCAGGACCTGCCTTCCTCAGCCCTCACCTCCAGTGTCCTCTGTGCCCTTGTCTCAGACTTAGGGTCTTTTATGTTTGTAAACCTGGAAACTCCAATCCTGAATCAACAGAACCACCAACGCTCTCTGAGGTTCACAGCTACCGCTGCCCCACTGAGGCAGTCAGAGAAAATCCCAAAGCTTCACAGATCGGTGCTTCCTCAAATTCCTGTCTCTAATGTGCCTCAGGGCTGCCCGGCAATCCCACTGCATTTTCCTATCTGCTTGTCTTCATCCCATGCCATCAGTTACCGCTTCTCCCAGATTTTCAACCTCCTCCTACAGGATCCTTCCCATGAACATTGAAACCTGATCAAATCTCTCCTATCCAAAAAAGGCCCTCCTTGAACGAACTGTCCCTCGCTCTCCTTCCCACCATATCTAATCTTCTTGAAAGGCTGGGCTTCACTTGCCTTCCTTTCTCAACTCCCACTCATTCCGTGGCCCACAGTCCTCAGGCTTCGCCAACCATCACAAGACCAAACCCACCTTTCATTCCTTCCCTTGCTTGGCCTCTGAATAGCATGTGCCACTGCTGACCACTTCCTCCTCCTTGAAATGGCCTCTTCCCTTGACTTCAGGGACACACCCTTCTGATTTTCTTTCTATACCTCTGGCCAGTCCTGTTTCCTTTGGGTGACATGGAGGGACTCCTCACCTGTTGGCGTTATGCCTGACGCTGTTGTATAAGCGTCTCTTCTCTCATGCCATCTTTCCCCCAATACTCACCGAGGTCCTTAGCTTCGGTTCCCAGCCATGTTTTTAGCCCAGCCCTCTCCCCAGGGCTGCTGACCTGTTTATTCAATGGCTTCTTACAAGCACCTCACACACCACACACTCCTCTCCCCAACCCCTGTTCTTCCCACTCAATCAAATGACACCACCATCCTTCCAGCAGCTGGAGCCAGAATCATGGGCACACTCCTGACTCCTTCCTGCACTCCCCACATCCAATCAGTTTAAAAGCCTCGCTTTCTCTTTCCTAAATATCACTCACATATGTCTAGTTCTCACCATGTCCACTGGCACAACTCCAGATTATTTCTTGCCTAGGCTATGGCAACAGCCTCCTAACGGGCCGGGGCCCCCTGCCTCCATGATGCTGCCAGAATGGTTTTCCAAAATGTAAATCTGGCCCCATCTGCTTAAAGCTTTCCAATGACTTCCACCGGCCTTAGGATAATGCCTAGACTCCGTAACCTAGAAAATAAGCTGCCTTATGGCCTGACCACCGTTCTTTCCTCAGCCTTCCTGCTCACCAGTGCCCCCCCTTACCCTATACTCTATACTCTATACTCAGGCACTTCCCTTGGCTTTCTGCTGTGGCTCTCTTCCCATGGTGACTGAACCTATGTCCCATGTTCATCTCTTTCCAGCCTTGACTGAACCCAGCATGTTGGTGAAGGGGCAGCAGTGGTGATAATGGAAGAGGGACAAGGTGAGGAAGGTGAAGATGCTGCTGCTGTCGGCACTTAGTAGGGAGACACACAAGGTTAACCGGGACCGTAGAAGAGGAACTCCAGCCAGTTGGTGGCCTAAACCCTTTCTTTGCTGGTGACTTTCTTGGTGATCAGCTGATAGGCCTGCTTTGACCATTCTCAGAGGCTGAGCTCTGTAATGCTGACCTGCCACCCATTCTGTGTACGCCCAGGACTGGTAGCCTGACCCCCATTACATAGCACTTGGTTTGTCAGGTTGGGGATCTGACACTCCTGGTATGGACAATACCCCTCCTCAATATCTGCCTTTATTTGCATATATAAATATGCATGGCAGTATTTGCCTAAAATGGGAAGATGGTTGGAGGCTAGGAGGAAAGGAGATGAGCATTCTGGAAGATGATGAAATGGCATCATCAGCCCTTGTGGCAGGCTGAGTAATTGTCCCCAAAGATAATCAAGTCTTAATCCCTGGACCCTGTGAATGTGACCTCACATGACAGAAGAGACTTTGCAGATGTGATTAAGGATCTAGAAAATGGGGAGTTTATTTTGGATTATTTGGGTAGGCCTTAAAGACAATCATTAATGTCCTTATAAGAGGGAGGCACAAGGAGATTTAACATAGGACAAGAAGGCGTTGTGACCGCTGAAGCATGATGCTACGTTGCTTGCTTTGAGAATGGGTAAAGGACACAGCCCTAGAAGCTGGAAAAGGCAAGGAAATGACTCTCCCTTAAACCCATGGCAGGGAACACAGCCTACCAACACCTCGAGTTCAGCCCAGTGAGACTGATGTCGGCTTCTGGCCTCTGGAACTGTATCAGAATAAATATGTGTTATTGTAGGCCAACAGCTTTGTGGTAATTTGTTACGGGGGCAGTAAGAAACTCATACAGTCCCTTTGTGCTCTCCCCGTCTGCCTCCTCTGCCTTCCTTTTGAGTTGGGTTCATCCCGTTGGTGTTAGCAGGGAGGCTAACACCAGTAGAGAAGGCCATCTCCTCACCTCTGCTTGGGGCCCAGTGTCCCCCGGTTCCAGGGTATGGTGGCTTTGGGGACATTGGAGCAGTAGTCACACATGGGTCCCTGTCGGAGTGGCTTTGCTAGTGGCATGCACTGAAGAAGGACAGAAGAGGAAGGATTCCAGAACAGCCATGTGGGGGCTGTGGCTGACGGGGTGACCCTTCAGCATATGTGGGCTGCCTTTTTGGAACTCCCAGAAATAGTTGTGGCAGAAGAGGAAGAGGGCAGAGGCCCTGGAGGTGCAAGAAGAAAAACAGCAGGAATTTGCAGTGATGGATGTTAATGGAACTTTATTTATAGTCCCAGACTGGGAGGGCCTGATAACATTTGTGTTACGTTGCTTTTCTCGCTGACTACACCCTCCTTGCTTTTACACAAGGTGGCTGATTAAGTAAATAATGATTTCTGAACTCTTTTCACCACTTTTCCCCATATCCATTCAGTTCTATCTTTTTCTTACAAAGTTGAAGGGGCATTTTCTATATTAGGGGAGTATTCCCTTTTCTACCTTTTATTGCTACAGTTACTCATGTCCTTATTGTTATTTAACTGTTTTTGTGGAGTGCTTGCCATACGGGAATTTTCAATTTTATGCAGTGAAGCATATCAACCTTTCCTTTTATGATCTCTGACCTAGATATCACACTTAAAAGGCTCTTTTCCACCTCAAGAAATATTCACTTACATTTTCTTGTCTATAAATACATTTTCATATACAGACATAACACTTCTTTCCCATGTTAATTAGCAATGCCTCTTTCTTATTTACTACATTTTGATATATATGCAGATATGTAGTTCTTGATTCTGTATCTGTTTCATGATTTGCTTCCCTATTCCTGTTCTTAATCTGCTCCGCACCCCACAAAAAAATTAATGTAATGTACTATTACATATATATATAAAAAAGATAAAGGAATCTCTTTCAGAATTCTCCTAGTTATTTCTTACCAGATTAACTATAAAATTACTTGATAATGTTAAGAAACATGTTGGTGTTTTGATTAGGATTGTGCTGAATTTGTACATTAATTTAGGTGAGATAGATATCTTTATATCATGGCATCTTCCTTTCTCTATTTAAATCTTTGGTGTCTGAGGAGAGTCCTGCCATAGTTTCAGCCCTGGTGCAATGTTTTCTCTCATTTTTGTTTCTTTTTGTTCATTTCTGTCAGTTTGACAGAGGGTTATTTTTTAAACCTGCATTGAAGCCACCATGATTCCCAGAATTCTAGATTTGCACTGGGTTGCGAGCAAAGGGAGAATGATGAGCTGAAGCCATGGGTGCGGGTGAAATTTGGAAGGAGAGTAAATACTAGATGAGGGGAACAAAGCCTCATGAGCTCCCACATTCATGGGGAATATGGTAGGTGTGAATGACATAGAAGGGGAGAGGTGAAGCCAAGAGAGGTGCCAAGTAAGCTAGAGGAAAGTTTAGGAGTGGCAGAGCCATGGAGGCTAGTGTTGCTGGGGGTGGTGGAGAATGACTGGTGATGGAGCTGTTTTGGTTGTGATGGGTTAGTGGTAAGATGACCATGTCATGTAACGTTTAAACTGGGACACTTGGAGAAGACTCTGGGACAAGACGCATAAACCAGGATTATTCTTGGAAAACTGGGACACACAGTGACTCTGGTTAGTGGTGACCTCTGAGTAAATAGTTTCAGTGGATGATGGCCAAGCTGCCCCTGTGATGTGGATTGAGGAGTCCAGATAGAGAGAGTAGACTGTTCTTTTTAGAAGTTTGGCCAGAAAGGTAAGAAGAGAGTTGGGTCATAGCTGGACTGAAATTAAGATTGAAGGAGTGGGGCGGCTGAGTGGCGCATTCGTTAAGAGCTGGTTTTGGGATGCCAGCAGCCCCGGTTCAGATCCCACATATGAGGGCCAGTGACACTGCCCTGTACAGCTAACAACAGCTCCACCTGGAGCTGGGCTGTGCAAGCCCCTGTGAAGGTGTAGGCTGCAGCCCCTGCTGCAGTGGGCTGCCATAGGCTACAGTGAGTGGCTGGCAGCCAGCGTGAGCTGCCAATAGCTGCGATGAGCGAGACCATCCAGAGGCCTGCGATCAATCTGCCTCATCCAGGAAGAGAGCAATGACGATACCAACATGGGCCAGTGAAGCAATGTCCTCCACAACTAGACTGAAGAACAAAAGGAGAGTTTGTTTGTTTGTTTGTTTGTTTGTTTGTTTGTTTTCTCGAATTGAGAGATTTCTGTCAAGGGAAGAAAAAGACTTAGTAAAAAGGGAGCAATTGAAGATGCAGGATACCAAGAGGGTATTTAATAAACAGAGGAGATAGAACAGGGGAAGGAAGGAATATCAACAGTTTATGGAAGATATGAGGTTAGCCTGGAAGAAAAGGAAGGACAGTTCCTGATATAAAAAGCAAATGAAAGAATGCTTGACAGACTCATGAAAGTTGAAGTACAGAGAAGGAATTTGAGGGAACTCATTTAACTTTTTGAGAATGGTTGCCAGGAGAGAGGTGGGTAAATCTGTAAGAGACAAAAAGCCTCCAAAAGGAAAGGAATGGGAACACTTGACCTCCCTCCTTTTGGAGATCAACATGTGATGCCCTGTCTAATGGACAGAGATGGTTCTGAATGGGTCCACTGGTGGTGGGAACCTAGACAGATTGTCCGAGCTCAGTGCCAGGCCCTACGTTGTCAGGGTTCTGGCAGGTGTGTGTCTGGGGCTGGAAGCCTCTCCCATCCCGGGCACTTTGGCACATTGGGGTCTTCCTCCATTGGAGAACTACCTTAGAAAATCCTTAGACATCTGGACCAATGAGGACATCACTGCATTGGTGGGCAAAGATGCTGAGATTATGCAGGACCAGGGTCTCTAGGGACTCCTTGGGGTAACACCAGAAGCCACAGCTAATCAGAGGCTCCAGTGCTCTTGTCACCTGACTTTGGATGAACCAGCCCTTTTGAGGAAGTCCTTGATATTCTTGGATAATTCAGGGTGGAGGAAGAACTCAAGACAGAAATACTGTATATCTTGTTACTTTGGATGGGCTTGCATGGTTAATATGAATATTTATCTTAAACAAGCTGTGATCAGACAATGCAGTGAATGTTTAAATTTTAAAAAACTTATTACAGTAAAAGACATATTGCCATTAATCCCCCTCAAAATACTCCCCCTCGTTTTGAACATACTTATCCCATCGTTCTTGCCACTTTCTGAAGCAGTTCTGGAAGTCCTCTTTCGTGAGTGTCTTTAGTTGTGCTGTTGTGGCTGCCTTGATGTCCTGAATCATTTTGACTTTGCAGAAGAGCCAGAAGTCGCATGGTGACAGATCCAGTGAATAAGGTGGATGAGGACACACCGTAATGTTTTTATTGGACAGAAATTGTCATACCAGAAGCAATGCGTGACATGGAGTGTTGTCATGATGGAGGATGATTTATGGCACACTTTAAAACACACCTTCTCGGGCCGGCCGAGTGGCGCATTGATTAAGAGCTGGCTTGGGATGCCAGCAGCCCCAGTTCGGATCCCACATATGAGGGCCAGTGACACTGCCCTCTACAGCTAACAACAGCTCCACCTGGAGCTGGGCTGTGCGAGCCTCGGCAATGGTGTAGGCTGCAGCCCCTTCTGCAGTGGCCTGTGGTAGGCTACAGTGAGTGGCCGGCAGCCAGCGTGAGCGCCTGGCAGAGCGACCATCCAGAGACCGGTGACTCATCTGCCTCATCCAGGAAGAGCGCAATGACGATACCAACATGGGCCAGTGAAGCAACGTCCTAGGCAACTGGACTGAAGAACAAAAGGACAGCAACTTGTCTGTTCCCCTTTCCCGATTTCCCAACGCTGTTCCCCTCCCCCAATTCCCCAATAAAATCTTTAATATTAAAAACCAAACAAACAACAACAACAAAACACACCTTCTCTCAACTGTAGCTCACACCCGACCGATGCGCCGAACAAGTTGAAACTTGTCACACTGTTACAAAGATTCAACATGCCACTTCCCATATTGAAGATCCCTGCCTTTCCGTTGGATGGCACTTGGCAGCAGTATTCACTGTATTTGTTGATCACAACAGAAAGGCTCCGTGTCACACATCACTTCTGGTACAGCAGTTTCTGTCAAATAAAAACATTACGGTGTGTCCTCATCCACCTTATTCACTGGATCTGGCACCGTGTGACTTCTGGCTCTTCCCCAAAGTCAAAATTATTCAGGACATTGAGGCAGCCACAACAGTGCAACTAAAGACACTCACGAAAGAGGACTTCCAGAACTGCTTCAGAAAGTAGCAAGATTGATGGGATAAGTGTATTCAAAGCGAGAGGGAGTTTTTATAGGGGGATTAATGGCAATGTGTCTTTTACTATAATATATTTTTTAAAATTTTATTTGTTCACCATATTCTGTGATCACACGTTGTATTTATTCCCCAATTTGATAAACCAGGTTTGTGTCATAGACTGGTATGCAGCATTCAAAATGATAATGGAAAATAAAATAAATAAATTGGATGACATGAAAAAATATTCAAGACATATTAATTGAAAAACTAGTATAAACACAACAATCTGACTTTGAAAAGAACATGCACTATGTCTGTATACGGACAGATATAAGACTGTACGGATACATATCAGTTAGTAGTGGCTGTTTCTGGGTGGTGGAATGTGGAATTAAGAGTGACTTTTCAGTTTTTTTGTTTCTTGTTCCTTAAAACTGAAAGTAACAAAGGAACAAGAAAAACAAATAAAGAAACAAAAACTCATAGACACCCAACAATAATAGTTCAATGGTTATCAGAGGGGAAGGGGGAAGGGGAGATAGTAGAAGAGAGTAAAGGGGGTCAAATACATGGTGATGGAAGGAGAGCTGACTCTGGGTGGTGAACCCACAACATGATATATAGATGATGTATCACAGAATTGTACACCTGAAACCAGAATTGTGCACCAGAATTGTACACCTAACTTCACTAACCATCGTCACCCCAATAAATTTTAATTTTTTTTAAAAAAGAGTGATTTTTCTTTTTACTTACCTTTATTTTCTAAATTTTCTATGATGGGCTTGTATTGCTTCTTTTAGTAAGCTATTTTTTAAAAGGATTGCCAAGTAGTCATGGGACCCCATCTGAGCCTGAGAGAGGAATCTGTGGAGGGGCCAATGCAGGATGCTGGGGTACTCTCTCCAGCTGCACTCAGCACTTGCCTTTTCCAAAGGGAAAACAGCCCAGCTGGATTGCACAACGCACCTAGCCTAGGGCTGCTCTGAGGTCGCCCATGGGACACATCCAGGCAGAGCTGCCCTACATTTCCCATCTGGGGTTCCACAGACAGTCCTCTATCCTTGAGCTGGAGCCTGCAATACAGATGACGTAAATGGAACTTCCCCACTTCTGTTGACCATGCACACAGCTATCTGGAGCCCACATGGACCCAAGACCAAAGGGAAAGAAAAAGATATAAGAAGGCTGAAATATCCAAGGGGTTCTTGGAGGGAAAGGGCTGCTGTTTGTGTAGCTGTGATTCTGGTTATATGAACACCATGTTTACCACACTGCATGACGCTGTGGTTTACCAATAGATGGTGGGCAGAGGAGGGAAGACACAGCCAGAGTCAGATGGTTTCCCAGCTATGTGGGGGGAAGGGACATGGCTGGACCAGAACCCAGCACTCAGAGGGAAGATCCTTTCAGTTCTAGCCAGAGTCCTTGATGAGCCTCTATAGCATCCAACCTTGAGTTTGATGGTGAGCACACACATCCCAGCCTGGATTGTTGGTCCATCCTCCATTTATCAGTTAGTCTGACTCAGGAAAAGCACTTGGGGCTTTTTTGCTCCAGGTCAGCCCCATTGGAGAAGAGCCCTGTGATGCTTCCTGCCTACACTGGGCTGGTGTGTGTCAGGCCAGAGTTGATAGATATGAGTGGGTCTCTATTAGGCCATGGAGAAAGGTCTGGGGACTACCTGCTCTTTCCAGAATCCTGAGTTTTGATCCCTGGATCAGATGTCCTCTCCTGTACCCATGGAAGGCCCATTAGGCAGCCAGACTTCTCTGCTCAGCACAGCAAGCTCCTCTCCCAAGAGCAGCCCCTTTGCTGACTAGCAGGAGTGAAATGGGGCAGGTGACGTGGGAGGGACCTCCCCTCACCCACCGCCATGACCATAGGAAGATCTCATGCCATCTCTGGTACCTGCTAGCTATTTCTGAGCTTCCCACGAAGACAGTGAAGAAAACACTCGATTCATCTCTGACTCACAATAGGCATTCCATAAATATTTGTTGAATGAAAAAAAAATGAGTGAAGAAGAGAGGGAGTGAATTAACCAGTTTCCTAATTTTGTGGACATAGAGGCCTTACATGGGTGAATGAGGAGATAGACTCTTTTTAGACTAAGGCCATGTAGATAAAAATACCTGTGGTGCTTGGCCATGAGTAAAAAA
Organism: Aselliscus stoliczkanus; assembly: GCA_033961575.1. Lineage (NCBI taxonomy): Eukaryota > Metazoa > Chordata > Mammalia > Chiroptera > Hipposideridae > Aselliscus > Aselliscus stoliczkanus. Next base: position 59,575,436 of record CM066732.1, on the reverse strand, counting down.
GAAAGGCTAAGACGCCAAGTTTTGTGACTGTGATTCAAAATTTTTATGTATTAATCATGATACTTTAAAAGTCTGTTCTTGGCACTAGAATCACAGATTATCAAGTCCAACCAAGTCCAACTTTCAAAATAAGAAAACTGAGGTCCAGAAAGAGAAGGAAGAGTCTAGATTCTACCAGGCTGGTGGAAGTAAAGCAGAATTCAGGTGTCTTGGCTTCTAGCCCTGCAGGGTTCTTGCCACCCCTCCATGCCAGTGTGGTTGGGGATGTGCTCTGGAGTTGGGATGGGGCAGTTTTTCTTACAAATAAATAATAGTTGGGCACCTACTAGATGCTGCTTACCTACTATGTACCAAACAAGGTGCTAGGTACTCATGATATAATGATGAACTAGATAGAGTCTTGACAAGACAGGAGATAGGCAATTACAATAAGGAAAGAGCACCCAGCTTTAGGAGCCAGACTTGGGGTGGAGGGTCTGGGTAGGGAAGGTTGTGATGGGGAGCAGACAGACATTCTACACACTCCTCTTAGAGCCTTTCCAAGGGCATCCCCCCAGCATTCCCACGCCACTCTGTCTCTCTGAGCATGGCTCCGGGGTCCCAGGCACTCAGATAAGAGTCACACCTTGGAGGCTAAGGGGACAGATAAACAGGACAAGCTGCTCAGACAGAAGGGGCCTCAGGCAGCACCTCCGAGGCTAAGGGGACAGATAAGCAGGACAGGCTGCTCAGGCAGAGGAGACCCCAGGCTGCAGTATCAGGCTCAGGGGAGGTCCTGAGAAAGAAAAGAGCTGCCATCCTGTTTGAGGGGATGTGGGGGGGGTGTCGTGTGGACCCCACTGCAGAAGCCTGAGCTCTGGATGGAACCCACCCGGCAAGCCCTCGCACCCCAAGGCAGTGAAACTAGGTTCTGCCCTTCAACCTAAAGTCTGTCTTGTTTGGAGAACAAAGCTTCCTCATCTCTGCTCTGTATTTCCACCTCCCTCCTCCCATTGGCTGATTCTCCATCTCAATGGAGAATCACCTCTCTGCCTCCTCAGCCCACATTGGACCATTTCTTCCATCCTTCTTTATCTGGATAGTTCCTGAAATTCAGTCTGTTCTGCAGAAGTTTGGAGGCAGAGGCAGAGATGGAGAGAGGAATATCCATGATCGCCGTCCCCTCCTCTCCCCAGAAGGAGGGCTAACCTAGTAGACAGGGGTGTCTATAGGAGTTGTCCTGGCCTCCAGGACAGGGGAGGTGTACTCACACAAGGCCATGGAGGGGAGCTTAATAAAGAGCATCTATACAGAGGAACCAACAAGGGATAGTGCAGTACCCATCCAAAGACAGTGGGAAGTGGCTTCTGCCTCTGGGCATAAAGGGACAAAAGGAAGGAGCAGTTCCTGGAATCTGGAGTGAGGAGCTCTCCAGAGAGGGCCACCTGACAAAAGCTGTGGCCCCTCATAGAGGGACAGAGCCCACCCTCAGTGGCCTGGCAGGCAGGCTACCGCAGAACAATTACCCCGACCTCTCTCTTCCTGCCTCTCCTCTTCTGTGGTGCCCCTCCATGGCCAAATCCAACCAGAAGCCCGAGGGCAAGGAGCTCCTGTGATGTGGTCCATAAAGTTAAGCTTCCAGGCACAGTGGGGTGGAGAAGCAGGGAGAGCGGATCTGGGGGAAAATGGAAGATATCCAGCTCACATGACTGTGTGGGGCCCCGCCTGAGGTCATGACCATGACAACCCTAGCAGGCAGACATTGTTATTATCCCCATTTTAGAGAGAAGGAATCTGAAGCTCAGAGAAGTTAAAGAATTTACCGTAATCCTCAGTGAATGATAGAGGACTGATTTGAACCAAGGCAGCTGACTCCAGGCTATGGTTACCTTGTCTTTGGTCTAACTTTAAAGAGGCTGGATTGAATGACAAGGTCATGGAGATGTGGGTGGGGGTAGACACAGGCTGAGAAAAGACATGGAGGCATTCAGCTGCTCTCCCCCATCTCAGGCTGAAGAAGCTCACTAGATATGCCCCTTCACCCTCACTTGGGCAGGAATAACCATAGAGATAGGAGAGTAAGATGCTGGGGGCAGGGTCCTATGGGAAGAGGGATAAAAGACACTTGGTCACCTTCCCCAGCCAGACATGCTGGTTAAAATAATTGTCTGCGGTAGGTCCACTTCTCCGAGATTTTATTGCTACGGCTACTTGGCCTGGGGCAGGCCCTGAGCACTTTTCACGCTTCTGAACAGGGAGATCATAACTGGGCTACTGAGCGTTTATGCATTACTCCAGGATGGGGGGCTCTGAAACCCCTGAAATTGTGTGCAAAACACCGCATACTTGCATGTGCTCGAGGTCCACAGGCTCTATCAGATGCCAAAAGGCATCCGCGACACAAAAACGACCCTCATCCAGGTCCTTGAAAGAGGAAGTGCCTCCTGCTCGCCTGCCCCCTCTCCCGAGGCTGCCCTTCCTCCTCTGGGTCCTTCCACGCCTGTGGCTCTGCAGACAGCCTGTCCCCAGAGCCAGCCGGGGCCGTGTGCCTCTCTGCTCACCTGGACGCAGCGCCATGCCTCTATCGACTGCCCTATTTAAGAGTGCTGAGCTGAATGCAGCAAGCAGGTCTGCATCTGCCCCTTCCAGAGGTGCCCAGGCTTTCAGGTAAGGTGTGGGCAAAAGCCCTCTGTGTCTCTAGGCTTACAGAAAGGAGCATGGGTCCTGGCGCTAAAAAGGACTTGCATTGCATTCTGGATCTGTGCCACCTTGACAAGTTAATGAAGCCCCCTACCCCCAACCCCCCACTCTGTTTCCTCATCTATAAAATGGAGGGAGTGATGCTTCCCTACTGAGGTGTTGTGAGGATTAACTGAAGTATCGGTCACAAAGTGCCAGACTTTCAATAAATGTTAACTGTTATCTGGCACAATTGGATTCAGAAATTTCTCTACAGTGTCCCTGGTAGGAGGTTGCCAGCTCTACCTGGGCATCTGCCTCCTCTGGAGGCGGCAGCCCCCATGTGGACAACTCTGGCTGTGGCAGAAATTCAACTCAAATGGCTCACCAAAAAAGAGAACTTATTAGCCTAAGAAATTGGGAAGGCTGGGAGTGTAAGCGACCTCAAGGGCTCTGGAGATCCAAACACTGTCAGGACTTTTCCTTCTCTTTTTCTGCAACTCTTGACTCTGATTTTCCATCCAACTGGGGGGAAGGAAGGTGGCCAACAACTCACAGCATATCTTATTACTAGATATGAGCCAGAGGGAGAGCTTTTTTCTCCCACTGACCACACAAGTTCTCAGGGAAGGATAGAGACTGGCCAGCCTTGGGTCACCTGCCCATCCTAAGCTAATCACTGTGGGCAGAGCCATGGGCAATTATGATTGGCCAGGCTTTGTTCCATGACCCAAGGATGGGAGACAGTGTACCCTGAATGTTAGCCATATTAAAACCATATAGAGTGTGGGAGGATAGGATCCCCAAATGGGAGAATGTTGTTTCTAGAAGCCTATGGAAAAAAATCAGTGGATGTTCACCACTCTTCTTCTTTACATTAGGCCTGATTCTCTGTGGCTCTGACAACCTATAGTCCAGCATCAGTCTAGCTCTGTCCTCCTGGCCTGTTAACTCAGTTGAGAGAGCCCCTCAGAGATATAAAGAGTCAGTATGACCTCCTGAATCTTCTTTTCTCCAGGCGAACTTGTTCTGGTTCCTTCAGCTCTGTGGCACAATAGGTTCCCACCCCAACTCTTCCTCTACTCCTGGGAAGAAGGCAGCAATCTGGTGGAAGTTGGAATGGGAGCCAATTGGGACAAGTATCCATTGGAATGCTGGTGAAAATAATGGGGAGTTTTGTGTCCCTTGGTGCCGGTGAGTGCCCTGGTGTTTTCTTTAGCTACACAAAGGGGGTTGACTGGGGAGGAAGGACAAGGAAGGAGGAGAATGGGGATGGGAGAAGGAGGAGGCAAAGAGGAGGAAGGAGAGAAGACGGAAGAGTAGGAGGATGGAGGGAGGCAGAGGAAGTAGAAAGAAACGTGACGAGGGGGTAACGAGTATAGTGGGGAGAAAGCTTCAGGCCCCTAGAAGCTCTCAGGCTGGGAAGCACGACCAAACATTAAAAGATAGCCAGCTTGTATGGCACAGACTGTACATGCAGATGGAACTCAAGTCTGGGGACCCTCCTAGCTGTCCAAGGCAGGCTTCCTGGAAGAGGAGGCTTGGAGGAAGAAGGGGATTGCAAAGCCTGGCTCAGGGAACTTGCTGCAAGAAATGCAAAGCCTGGAAGGAGAACTGACTATGGGTAGTGAACACACAATGTGATACATAGATGATGTATTACAGTACTGTACACCTGGAACCTATGTAACTTTACTAACCATTATCATCCCCAATAAACTTTAATTAAAAAAAAAAGAAATGAAAGAAATGTAAAATCCCCAGTAGGGGGCAGGCTGGCAAAAGAAGGGGCCCCTGCTCCCTGCTATTCTTCCTTTCCCATTAGGCTGCTCTGCAGAGGTCACCCCTAGGCTAACGAGGAATCTTCCTGAAGTTTAAAACCAATTAAGCAACAAGCATCTTCTGATTAGTTATTTCTCTTGATGTGAATTTTAATGAACAACCTCAACTCTGCCTACCTCCCAAGCACCCTGGGGGTGAACCAACAATTGGAAGAGCCCTCAGCGGAGCCTGGAAAGGGGAAGGTGGGTAGGGTGGGGTCCAGGTGGCTTTCCACAGTAGCCAGCCCTGCCACTCAGCCTGCATTGTCTCTACCATTTCAGAGTTCCACTCTGTCCTAAGGCAGGGGCTGCTGTCAGAGGAAGGGGTGGAGGGATAAGGGCACAGACAGGGGAACAGGGAGATGGTAAAACACAGCCTTGGACCTCTGCCAGCTCACTCCAGCCAGAGAGGCTGAGCATAACATGTAAAAAGTTAGCTGATGATAAAAGCTAGAAGTGTTCAGGAAAACATGTATGACTAGGTAGGGAGTGCCAAGTTGTAGGGAGGCAAAGAAGTGGGTATAGGGCTGCAGGAGAAAACAGAATGGTTCAGTGGGCAGAACTCAATTTTATGGGGATGTGTCTGAACAAGTAAGACCTCCACCCTGACTGCTTATCTTTCCAGAAATGGAGAGAGGCTGGCTATTGCGTGACCTCCCTCTGGGGACCCTTATGACCCTAACACGAGGAAAATACAAGGGAAAGGCCACTGTAAGCCAAAGGGAGACTGGGGGTAGGGGAGTGCATGTGCAGCAGATGGCATGGTACTGCCTTCTTAATTGTCCCGAGCCCTCAGCAGGACAGACCCAGCGCGACAGCTGTTAGACCCTATTCAGTTATACACCATCCCCATTTCACAGGAAGCAAACTGAGGCCAAATTTCTCAATTGTGTCTCCAGTATAGACAGGAGGGCCCACTGCAGAGTCTCAGGCCTCTCTATCCTAAAATGGGCATCCCCTAGGATCCTCCCCTGGGACCTAGAAGCCCCTGGAGAGTAGCTGACACCCAGTGGGGCCTGCAGGAGCCTTGCAGAGCCTGACGTTCAGACAGACTTTATTGACCACATCTAGCTGAGAAGAAAAGCCCTTTCTTAAAAAGAGAATAAAGTCCATGATGTTGGCTGAAAGAAGGAAAGGGAGGAAGCACCTCTTGGGATCCACTGACAAAAGAAATGAAGATGAATTTTTCTGCAGGTTACTTATCACTGTCTCCCTCCTCTTCTCCTCTCTCAGAGAACCTCCTTCTCTCCCCCTCCTGCCCTGTCCCTCTCTCGTCCACCCCCTTCTTCCTTCCTCAATCCATGTTGGTTTTGAGGGAGGTCTGGCAGAGGGCCCCAGAGGGACCCCACTAGGTCCTGGCTGCCCAGGGAAAGCCCAGTGAGTTTCATAGTGATTCCCTGAAAGTCAGCCATGCTGCCCAGGTCAGAGGAAAGGCATCCTTCCTGGCTCAGGCATCTGAGTGATGACAAATTTAGAGCAGCCACTTCTAAGCCCAACCTTTTTGGCTTCTGTTTGGGGTACCAGGAGCCAGCCTGGCCCAGAAGACTGGCTTCCAACCAGAGCTCTGCAGCCTAGAGCTGGGGCCAGCTGTCTCAAGCCTGAGGTTCCCCTGTACTTGGCCCCATGTCATCATCAGGCACCTGGGCCCTTCTGGTTGGCTTCCCTGCCCCAACTTTCTGGAGCATGCTGACTGTGTATTCCTCATGCGGTGGTGATGGGTGAGGGGATGGATTGATCAAGTGTCTTGGTGGCAAAGGACAGAACCCAGTTCATACTCACTTGGGCATCAAAAAGATGTGGAAGATGAGGTGGTATCAGCTCGTCCCTTTTGAGGAGCCTGCCAGAGTCAGGTCTGGGATATTGGCAAACATATTCCAACTGAAAGAAGGGTTGAAGAGCCAACCTAGGGAGAGTGGGGATACCACTGGGCCTCAGAAACATCTGAACCCAAGTCTCTGCTGCCAGGAATCTGTCTTCCTCCTTATATCTCCATCTCTGTCTCTGTTTCTCCCTGACTGTAGACCAGCTTCGGATACCTCCCGTACTTTACCCTTCCCAACCGTAGCTCCTGGAGAGAAATAGGATCTATCTCAGTACCAGTTCAAAAAAATCCCAGGGAAGTCTGATTGGCTCAGCTTGGGTCAAGGTCCACCCCAGAACACTCAACTATGGCCAGAGGACAGAGTAACAAATGGCTGCTCCCATGGGAACACTATGGGTAGAAAGGGAATAGGAGCAGTTTACCAGGGGAAGGAAGTTTCTCCTCAGAAACTGAGAGGAGGGATGGAGAGACAGAGTGTTAGGTATCTACTTCGTCTGCTGTCTCACCATGAGGACTGCAGAATATTTTTGCAGGTCCTATCCGTTTTCCACAGCTCCTGACCTGTCGTCCACCTGATTCATGGACTAGTCTTACCTGTCACCCAGGATGATGGCCCTGGGAACACACACTGCCATCTTGTCCTGATAACCTCTCAACTCGGTCAGCTTTACTTAGAAGTTGGAATAGAGACCAAAGATAGGAGCCCAGGATTGGGGTTAGATAAATCTGAGTTTGGATTAAGCACCACCATTTACTACTTGTTGGGTCTTAGACAAATTCTCTGAGGTTCCGGCTTTTTACCTGTAAACAGAAGAAGATAATGGTACTTACCAAACAGGGTTATGGTACAGGTTAAAAGAGCTGGTAAATGTAAGCTCTTGGCACATGTAGGCACTCAGCAAATGATAGCTGGAAAAAAGCCACCAAGGTATAGTCTTCTCAGCTCCCTTCTCAGAGCAAGCTCACTGCATTTGAGCAGCAGCTATTGTGTCAGCTGGGGGAAGGATGTCTTCCAGTCCCAGGCTCCCAGGAGAACTTAGCCCCTTGCCTCCAGCTAAGCCCACACACAACTCTTCAGGCCAGCTCTGGGGAGCCCTCTGTTTCCTGGGAGAATGCCAAGGCTCTGGTGAAAGCCCTCGGGCTTGCCACAGGCCTCAGGGAAAATGGCTGTTCCCCAGAGCTTGTCCTGAGACATAGTAGAGCAGGAGAGGGGGACTCAGTATGGGACCCGGGCCACATCTGTCCTGAGGAAGCTCCAGCTTCTAAATGTTTGGAGCCACAGAAAAAAATCCTGAACACTGGGTCCCACAGGGCCAAGTCAGCATTTATGTTCAAATCAGGCTTGTATGTGGCACAGGCCGTCCATTCTGAGGAGCTGGCTGTGACCAGGTATGGGATATTGGCAAGCACATTCCAGCTTCAGCCCCTTTGTTTGAGCCAGCATCCCTGAGTTCCCAGCTGGTAGGCATAGTAGTGATGGGAGTGGGGTGCAACAAGGGGGATCAAAGATGTGGACACCCATATGCAAACACACTCTCAGACACACATGTGGCCACACACATGCAGGCCCTGGGTGTACAGGGGAATGGAGGGTCTAAACCTGAAGCCTCCCAGATGCCCAGTAATAGTAACGGAGCCTGCATTTACAGAGCGCTTACCGAGTGCCAGCACGGAGCTAACCTCTTCATGCTCATTATTTCATTGGATCCTTTCCTCGAGCCCTGGAAGTGGGCATTTGGTATTCCTGTTTTAGAGATGAGGAAATGGGTGCCCCAGGGTTAAGTAACTTGCCTAAGGTCATGCAGAATGTGACGAAGCCAGCATTCTGTGTGATTGCAAAGCTCTGTTACCCTGCTGCCTAGCCAGGTACCACAACAGATATAGTTTTCCAAAGGAGAAATTCAATGGTAATGGAAGATTCTCCAGGAGAACGCTTTGGTTCTTGGAGGGAGGCCAGGAGAGGACCAGCCTCATAATTACCTGCGGTAGTTGCTGAAAGTGCAAGTTCTGGGGTCCCGTCCCCACCCTCCATGCACCCCATTTCTCCAGGTGTTGATTCAATGGGGTTGGGAGTCTTGGAATATGTATTTTAACAAGCTGCCTAACTCCCATGAAAATAGCTTCCTTCCCCGTTATAAAATAATAATACTGAGCCGGCACATTGGTTAAAAACTGGCTTGGGACACCAGTGGCCCCGGTTCAGATCCCACATATGAGGGCCAGTGACACTGCCCTCTACAGCTAAGATGGTGAACAACAGCTGGACCTGGAGCTGGGCTGCTGTGATTCCCCGGAACAGCGTAGGCTGCAGCCCCTGCTGCAGTGGGCTGCCATAGGCTACAGTGAGCAGCTGGCAGCCAGCATGAGCAGCCAGCAGCCGGTGTGAGCGGCAGTCCAGAGGCCAACGACCGATCAGCCTCACCTGAGAAGAGCGCAATGATGATACCAACATGGGCCAGTGAAGCAATGTCCTCCACAACTAGACTGAAGAACAAAAGTACAGCAACTTGTCTGTTCTCTTTCCCCAATTCCCCAATGCTGTTCTCCTCTCCCAATTCCCCAATAAAAATGTTTTTAAAAAATAATAAAAATAATAATAATACCATTCATTGTGATATCTTTGAATTCTTGTGTGGCTCAGGACTCTACATTTTAACACATTCTCAAGGGGAGACCTATGTTCACTGAAGTTTGGAAATACTTGCTCAGGGGTTCAAAAATATGGCCTTCCTTACATCAGTCCCAGGGATCTGCACAGAGGGCCCTGGAGACTCCACAGCCTGGAGTTTAAGAGAGACATTCTGGCTCTCACCAGGCTCCTCAGGCTCCTGCAGGCACTGTGGACCCAGCTTCGTGTGGAGGGTGGAGGGGCAGTGAGCTGGGAATGCATAAGAGCCCATTCTCCCTTTGCTGCTCTGCCCAGGACCCTCTCTCCCTGGGATGCCTGGGGCCACCCCTTGGCTCCCTACTCACTGGGCTCCTCCCACACCATTCTGCCAGATTTACAAAGTTCCTCTTCCAAAAATGTCCTCTCCTCAGTAATTGGACCCTGAGGCCATTGACATTTAAAGAAATGTTCTTGACCTTTTCAGCAGTTCCATAAAATCACAAAATAGAACTCTAAATATTACTTCAGACTCTTACTTGCCCAGACCCTGGCAGAGACTCATTTTCCAGGCTAATTGAAGAATGAGAGAAAATAACAAAATCGTTGGCAAAAAAAAGGGCTATTCTCAAACATCTCCCTTTTGGTAATCACACCATTATGGACTGCTATTACTGGCATCAGGACCCAGTGCTCCACCATCACCATCACCACCAACACACCCTCCCCACCATCACCACCATTACACGGTTCACCATCATCACCTTAATTGCATCATTGCGTAAAAAGTTCAGTATTTAAGCTCTGAATCTTCACAGTGAAAGGCCTGCTTGTGTTTTACCCATATGATCCAGGACCTCTTCCCGCTTCTCATCTTCCCCCACTGGTATGGAACCAGATGAAACAATGATTGAGAAAACAATAGGGAAGGACCAATACCAGCTCCGGAGGGTGACACTGAGAGGACCTTCTCTTGGGGCAAGAGGATGAATGTGTTAAAGACATTTTCAGAAAATCAGGAAAATTTGAAAATAGATTAGATATTAGATCTGGACCTTCCTTGCATTTACAGAGCTTGGGTCAAGAGTAGAAATTTAAAGTATTTTTCCCATATGTTTCAAAAAAAAAAAAAAGGTTTGTCATCTAAAACAAGAGTCTGCTACCTCCAACCTGCAGGTCAAATCCAGCCGTTGGCTGGTTTTTGTAGTCTTTGAGCTAAAAATGGTTTTTACATTTTTAAATAACAGCTTTGTTGAGATATAATTCACATATCATAAAGTGTATCTTTTGTAGAGTGTACAGTTCACTGGTTTTCAGTGTATTCACAGAATAGTACAACTGTCACTACTATTTAATTCCAGAACATTTTATCACCCAAAAAAGAAATCTGTACTCGTTAAGCAGTCACTCCCCGTTCCTCTGTGCCCCAGTTTCTGGCAACCAGTAATCTACTTTCGGTCTCTATAAATTTACATATAAATGGAATTATACACTGTGTGGCCTGCCCTATCTGAATTTTTTTTACTTAGCATGATGTTTTCAAGCTTCATCCATGTTGTATCGTGTTTCATATATGTAACATATGTGAATTATATTCCATTGTGTCAGTATATGTATGGTGTTTTCTGATATCACTTCTGACACCAAATGTGTGGGTTTTTTTCTGACACAAAATACATGTCATTTTTCCACACCAACAACAATCAATTCTCAGAAACCAACTGGGTGTCTGACAACTCAATTCAATTCTGGACACTATCTGGAGTTAGCATAGACCCCACATGTTAAAGGCTCAGTCCCACAAGACTGCCCCCTCTTCAGATGACAGCTGCAAATGGGGTGCCAGGCTACTAACACTTCTGCCTACATCTGACTACAAATTCAGGAGCTTCCACAACCCCCCTCAGGTCTGACAATTCACTAGAATAACTTAAAGAACTCAGGAAAAGGCTTTACTTAGTTACTGGTGTATTATAAAGGATACAAAAGAAGAGCCAAATGAGAAAGATGCATATGGTAAGGTATAGAGGGTGAGGCATGCAGCTTCCAGGCCCTCTCCAGGCACACCATATTCCCAGCACAGGCAGACCTTGAAGCTATTCCAGACTTTGTTCCAGACCACTGCAATACAGCAAGGATTGCAATAAAGTGAGTTGTAATCTTTTGCTGGTGGAGGATCTTGCTTTCAATTTTTAAAAACAGCAACATCTGTGAAGCACAACAAAGTGAAGCACAATAAAACGAGGTATGCCTGTATTCACCAACCCAGAAGCTCTCCAAATCTCCTTGTTAAGATTTATAACCCAATCTCCGGCTCCCCTCTTCTCCCTGGAGGTAAGGGGATGGGGCCGAAATTTTCCATCCTCTAATCACATGTTCGGTCTTTGTGGTGAGCAGCCCCCAGCCCGAAGCTATTTAGGAGTTGTACCCTGAGCCACTCAGAAGTATAAACTCAGGTGTGGTCTAAAGAGGCTCTAATGAACAACAAAAGACATTCCTATACCTGAGGACATCCCAAGAGTTATAGGAGCTCTGTGCCAGGAACTACGGACAAAGACCAAATGTAATTTTTTTTTTGAGGGTGGTGTCACTGACCCTCATATGTGGGATCCGAACCGGGGCCACTGGCGTCCCAAACCAGCACTTAACCACCATGCCATTCGGCCAGCCCAAATGTATTTTTTAATTATGCCACAATATACCACATTTTTTATGTCCATTCATCAACTGATGGACATTTGGATTGTTTGCACTTTTTGACTATTATGAATAATGCTGCTATGAATACTTGCACACAAGTTTTTGTGTGAACATATGTTTTCAATTCTCTTAAGTATCCACCTAGGAATAGAATTGTTGGGTCATGTTTCACTTTTTGAGGAACCACCAAATTGTTTTCCAAACAGATTGTACAGTTTACATTCCCACCATCAGCGATGTGTGATGGTTTTTCCACATTCTTGTCAACACTTATATTGTCTATCTTTCTTATTTTAGCTATCCTAGAGGCTATGAAGTAGTATCTCTCTCACATTTTGAAAGCATTGTAAAAACAAACTAAAACAAAGAAGAAGATGGGATAGGCACTGCATGCCTTGTGTAGCTTGCAAACCCTCACATATTTAAAAGCTGAATCTTTACTGAAAAGTTTGTAACCCTTGGTCTGAAAAATTCTAAATTATCTATTGAATTAAAAGGCAAAATACAGATCATAATTAGTGAATATCAAGAATTTAAATCCAAATGATTTAACTAAAGCTGAAATTATTTTTTAAGTTAGTTACATTCTAAGTATTTTTATTAAAAATATTCACAATTTTGGCATTCATTGTCTTTCCAGTTGCGAAAGTTAAGAATCAGCATCATACTTCAGGTATATTACACCTAGATCTTGCATACACGAATTTACAAGTAACATGAATTGTTTACTTTTGCAAAATGTCCCTCAGTTGCCATAAATAACTATTGCAAATTATGTGCTAATTCATGAGCACCTCCAGAACGATGAACTGGAATATGAAGAGAAGCAAGAAATGGTGTCTCAGCATTACTGGGACCGACACTTCATTATGCAAGAATCTACTGCATTCATGTTTTTTAAGAGGAAAGATTTGACAAGTTAATTAATTTGTCTTTTCTCTACTTTAAGAGCTTCTGCTGCTAGAATCCTGCGGACTCTTGGCAGTGGACCCAACTCCAACCTTGGGAGCAGCTCAGCTCAGACTCCTCCTGAGTATTTGAATGCAGACATTTACACTAGAGGCCCTGGGACAAGGGTGGAGAAGCAATTCCCCGGGGCCTGAACTGTCCTAACCACCAGAGTGCTGTGATGCTAGAGCTGTGGGCCACTTGTGCCTCCGTGCTGCATCCAGAGTGACAGAGGTGCCATGCATTCTGTAATCATTTCTTTTCTGTGTGTTAGAAATATGTGGGAACCTCTAAAGAACAGGGTCTCGCTCAAGTCTGAGGGTAATACTGTATTATTTTGTTAAAAGATATTGAGGGATTCTTATTAATTTTACTGGTGGTCTGGTAAAGATACTATGGTAATTTTTAAAAGTCATCTGTTAAGACTGAAGTATTTACGGATGAAATGAAAAGAAGCCCAGGATTTGCTTTATATTACTGCAGCAAAAAAAAAATCATGGCGATAGAGGAAAAAGATTGTCAAAGTATTATAGTAATACTAATAATTGTTGAAACTGGGTGATGATATGAGGGTTCATTTTTCCATTCTCTCTACTGTTTATATGTTTGAAATTTTTCATAACGCAAAGTTAAAAATAATAAAATGAAATGAAAAAAGACAGGAATACTGTCAGGGAGAGGAGAAGGTGCAGAGAAGATGTTCCCTGCCTCCTGGGAGGGCGGCCACTTGTTTCTCCCCTGGAGTGGGTGAGGAAGGCAGCAAAGACAGCATGAATGGAGCTGGGGCCCAGATGCAAGAAATTTTACTACCAATCAGCTCCGTATAAATGGATGATAGCATTTGGACCTGAAGTAAAAAAATAATTAAAACTTTTCAGGACTCTGGTTGTACATATGACCAGCTGATGGTATGGCTATTTTGAGACAGACTGTTCCAACCACGCCGTCCACAAAGAGCAGCCAGAATACACCAGGAAGACTGGAGGAGAGGGGAAGACCAAGAATGCCTGAGATGACAACTCCTGAGAACTCTTCTGACCCCCATGGAAGATTTTGAAATCATTTTTTTTTTGAGGGCAGTGTCACTGACCCTCATATATGGGACCGAACCGGGGCTGCTGGCGTCCCAAGCCAGTGCTTAACCACCGCGCCACTCGGCCGGCCCAAATCTCCCATGGAAGATTTTAACAAAACAAAATAAACAAAAAACATCTCTTAGCACAATAAGAGGAGAAAGCATCCTCAACCTGATAAAAGATATTAATCAAAAACCTACAGCAGGACTTCCAGTAAAATGGCGGAATAGACAGATGCTATGCTAACTGCCTCCCAGGATCACACCAAAATTACAAGCAAATTATACAGCATTCAACCCTGAAGGTCCCCAGAACACTAGATGAACAGAACCACTAAACGAAGAACATAAAGAGGAGGCCACGTCGGGTCTGGTAGGACGGGCAGAGACGAGAGAGGGTGAACCCCGTGAGGGAAGCCCCAGCCGTGGGAAGCTTGTCTGGTTGGGGGAGAGACCCTCCGGCCGCACACCAAGCTCACCAGCCCAGAGTTCCTTTGCCGGGAAGAGAAGTTCCAAGATAGCCGGCAGTATTAGTGAGGACTCTCTATGCTCAGCTCGGTGAGTCTAAGAGCAGCTGGAGAATCAGTGGGGCCAGTGCCCAGGCTTGCTCACTGGTGAGCACTTACCTGGTTCCTGGTGGAGGGAGTGGCTGTCCCGGGAGCCTGCGGGGATGGACTGAACTGAGCACCTTTGGTGCAAAGGCTGGAGGTTTTTGGACCTTTGTTCCCGTGGTGTGGAGCCTGCACGCGAGTAGTGTAGGGAGGAAGCCATTTTGTTGGGCTTGGGCCCTCCCACGGAGGATCAGGTCCGAGACCTCATTGGTCTGGTGGAATTGGCGCAGAAGTACATATGCGCGTGCGCATGCATGCGGCCTTAGATCCTCACCCTCTGCCCGGCTTATACTGCGTTGCCAGGGAAATGCTGGGCGGGTGCCCTCCAGCTCCAACAGGCTGCTGACTGAGACCCGGGAGTGCGCAAGCTGCCTCGGGTCCCGCTCTCCATACTGCGCTTGCAGAGTTGCCAGGCTGGTGATTGGTTGTCGGGCTGCTCAGCCTGATCTGCGAGCGGCTGATTGGGACAGGCTGAGACTGGGAGTTTTCCTGGGAGTGTTGGGCCGTGAGCTGCGTGCCTACGTCATCCAGCCAGAGCTCTCCTGGTGATCTATCTAATACATCAAAGCAATCCCAGAGTGACAGCCAGAATGGGGAAACAAAGAAACATGTCACAAGTAAAAGATCAGAAGAAACCTCTAGAAATGGAACTAAATGAAACAGAGGGATCCAACCTTTCAGAGACAGAGTTTAGAACACTGATGATAAGAATGTTTAACAAACTTAGTGAGGACATAAGGAAGGATAGAGAAATCATAAAAAAACAACCAGTTAGAACTAAAGAATACAATTAACTGAAATGAAGAACACACTCGAAGGAATCACCAGTAGAGTAGATGAAGCAGAGGAGCGAATCAGCGATTTGGAAGATAAAATAGCAGAAATCACCGAGTTGGCACAACAAAAAGACCAAAAAATAAAAAACAGTGAAAATAGTTTAAGAGCCCTATGGGACAAGATGAAGCAGAACAATCTTCAAATCATAGGAATACCAGAAGGAGAAGAGAAGAAGCAAGGGGTCGAAAATGTATTTGAAAAAATAATGACTGAAAACTTCCCTACCCTGGTGAAGGAAATCAACATACATGCCCAGGAAGTGCAGAGGGTTCCAAACAAGCTGAACCCAAACAGGTCCACACCAAGACACATCATAGTTAAAATGGCAAAGCTTAAAGACAGAGACAGAATCCTAGAGGCTGCAAGAGAAAGACAGCCGGTTACATACAAAGGAACTCCTGTTAGACTAACAGCTGACTTGTCTACAGAAACTCTGCAGGCCAGAAGGGAGTGTCAGGAGATATTCAAAGTGACACAAAATAAAGGCCTACAACCAAGATTGCTCTACTCATCACGGCTATCACTTAAAATTGAAGGAGAAATAAAGAGCTTCTCAGAAAAGAATAAGCTTAAGGAATTCATTACCACCAAGCCAGCATTGCAAGAAATGTTCAGAGGGCTTTTTTTTTTTTTTTTTAAGATTTTATTGGGGAATTGGTGGAGGGGAACAGCGTTGGGGAATCGGGGAAGGGGAACAGACAAGTTGCCGTCTTCTTGTTCCTCAGTTTTAGTTGCGGAGGATGTTGCTTCACTGTTGGTATCGTCATTGCGCTCTTCCTGGATGAGGCAGATCGGTCGCCGGCCTCTGGATGTCGCTCATCGCTGCTATTGGCAGCTCACGCTTGGCTGCCAGCCGCTCACGCTGGCTGTGGGCCACTCACTGCAGCCTATGGCAGCCCACTGCAGCAGGGACTGCAGCCCACACCATCACCGGGGCTCGCACAGCCCAGCTCCAGGTGGAGCTGTTGTTAGCTGTAGAGGGCAGTGTCACTGGCCCTCATGTGGGATCCGAACCGGGGCTGCTGGCATCCCAAAACCAGCGCTTAACCAATGCGCCACTCGGCCGGCCCTCAGAGGGCTTTTTTAAACAAAAGAAAGGGGTAAACAAGCTAACCCAGAGAGACCAGGAATATAAATAACAAAATGGCAATACATATGCACTTATCAATAATCATTTTAAATGTGAATGGGCTAAAAGCTCCAATCAAAAGACAGAGAGTGGCTGAGTGGATAAGAAAATAGGATACATGTATATGCTATTTACAGATGGAATAAGATATTTCATGCAAATGGAAATGAGAAATAAAAAAGCTGGAGTACCAATACTTATTTTGGACAAAATAGACTTTAAAATGACTACAATAAAAGACAAAGAAGGGCACTAGAACCCTACTAAACATCTATGCATCCAACATAGGAACTCCTAATTACATATAACAGATTTTGACAGACATAAAGACAGAGATCAACAGTAACACTCTCATAGTAGGGGACTTCAATACCATTGTCACCAATGGACAGACCCTTTAGACAGAAAAATCAACACAGAAAGAGGGGCCTTAAATGATACTTTAGACCAGCTGGACTTCGTTGATATTTTTAGTGCATTTCACCCTGAAAAAACAGAATATACATTCTTCTCAAGTACACATAGGAAATTTTCCAAGATAAACCATGTTAGGCCACAAAACAAGTCTCAGTAAATTTAAGAAGATTGAAGTCATATCAAGCAGATATAAAGGAAAAACTGATGGTTGCTGGCTGGGAGGGAGTGGGGAAGAGGGAGAGGGGGAAGGTTTTGGACGGTGTAGGTGGGACTACAATGTTGCTGCAGGGATATGGGGGCAGTTCTGGGAATGTAATTGATAATGTTGTGAAGAGACTATTATGTTGCGAGAAATAAGTCAGTGGGAGAAGGACAGGTACCATGTGATCTCACTTGTGTGTGGAGTCTGAAGTGCTGAGTGAACGATCAAAGTAAACAGACTTGTAGATGTAGAGGAAAAACTGAGTGTTGCTAGTTGGGAGGAGGGTGGGGATGGGGGGAAGGGAAAGGGATTAGACAGCATAAATAGACAACTACAATATTGCCACAGGGATATGAAACACAGTTTGGGGAATATAATAATGTTGTAAAAATTCTGTGGTGTGTCAGATAGTCACATGTCTTGTTAGGGAGACCACTTCATGGATGGAGTAGAGGCTTGATCACTGAACTGTACACCTGAAGCTGATGTTGTATAGTATTGTATGCCAACTGTAACTGAATATGTGGATGGTCACAGGATGTGGAGTATACTGTGGAGGGGAGTCAGGGGAGTTGTGATAGATATGTATGATATGGGGGAGTGGAGTGGGGTGGCGAACTGGGGGAGGGTGTTTGTCACTTTGTGGGGTAAAGAGTATAACTATTGCATTGTGCTGTACACCTGAAACTAATAAAAAAAAAAGAAAAAAAAAAGGAAGAAACCTACAGCAAATGAGTTAGGACCATTCCTTTAAAGTCAGGAATAAGACAATGATGCCCACTAATACTATTTCTTTTCAATAAGGTAATGGAAATCATAGCCAGCACAGAAAAAAAAAAAGATGTTGGAAAGAAAAAAAATGTTTCCTAATGAAACACTTAAGGTAATTAATTAGTACAGAGCTGTCAAAAATGTATTGAAACTACATGAAGAAGCAAAACCATCATAATTTGCAGAATATTATGTGCATAGAAAAATCCAAGACAATCTATAGTAAAACTATTAGAACTAAGCATAGGGGAGATAAATATAGTCAAATAGCAATTTCATCCCTATATAGCAGCATTAAATACTTATAAAATATAATTTAAAAATACAAGCAAAACCAGAAGACAAAATAAAAACTAAATAAATAATTAACTAAGAATAAACCTAACAGAAACACTCCAAGGCCTTCAATAGAGCAAATCATAAAACACTATTGAAAGATTTAAAAAAAGACCTAAATAAATGTAGATTCAGTAGAGATATACATCATACTTATATATGGGAAACCCAAAATTGTGAAGATGGCAGTTATCCCCAAATTAATATCTACAATCAACGTAGCTTCAGGCAAAATCTCAATAGGGTTTTCTGTGCAACTGACCAATTTGATCCTAACATTTATGTGGAATAGTGAAGGATCAAAAACAGCCAAGAAAATTTTGGAGGAGAGACTCTCCTACCCCAGATAATCAGATATTAAGATTTAGTATAGTGCTAAGGTAGCTAAGAAAGTGTGGTATTGGAATAAACACTGACAAGTTGAAAGCCCTCCATAATAGAGAGCCCCCATGTCTATGTCTCTATGGATATTTGATATATGACAGAGGTAGAATTTTTGAGTTGGAAGTAAGTGGTGCTGAAAACATTGGTTATCCATATATAAAAAATTAGAACTGAGGCTCATACCATACACAAAAATAAATTCCAAATGGATTAAAGACCTCATCAAGCAAAGCAAAACTTTAAAATCTTTAGAGGGAAGTTTAAAAGAATATCTAACTGACCTTGGAAGCCTGAAATGGCACAAAAGTGGTGGTCAGTAGATAGATCACTATGATTGGTGGGTCAGTGACCACCAAGAACAGCAGTGTAGGAGAAGATTCGAGAAGAACCGTGTTAACCACCTGGGGCTAGAACCAGGCCCCAGGTAACCCTTGGGATCCGAGTATGGCCCAACAGCAGGGGACAAGGAATCAAAGCACTGGGGTCAATGTGGTGAGTGTTTCTTTGTATGTTAAAGGGTTGGCATGGTCAGAAACTGATTTACTTTGGCCTACACAAATAAATAAATGTAAGACTTCCATATCTGAGGGTCATGGCTCTCATTTATACCTATTACAAGGGCAGATCTTTTTGTTTGCTTTGTTTATCTAGACCAGAGCCTACTACACAAATGGCATTCTACCTTTCCAGTATTTGTTAAATGAGTGTTTGTTGACTGTTGAATGAAATACGTACACAAAGCAATTTGCACAGGACCTAGCACACAGAGATGCAGAAGTGGCTCTGGGTGCTGGTGGGAGAGATGCAGGGTGAACAGAGGACCTCACAGACTTTCCAGCCAAGGCTCAGACAGATGGTGTCTCCCTGGCCACGCCCAGGAGAAGAGAGCAGGGTGAAAGGGCAGCTACAGCCTCCCTCCCCATCCCTGACTTCTCTTACACATGCCCTCTAAAGTGCACTGGAGCCCGAAAAGTGACAGGAGCATGTCAATTCACAGAGGCTGTCCCCGCTGAGAGGGCTCCCCACATCTCGCCCGTATTTGCTTCTATTTCATCAAGAAAACGAGACACATACGAACATGTGGTTTGCTTTACTCCTTCCCAGGAGCTGTCAGCTTGCCTGTCAGAATTTAGTCTTCAGAAAATACTGTGGCTGGTCCCCTTTCCTTACTGCCTCCAACAGAACTGCAAGAAAAGCATCCATCACATCTTTCCCTCCCTCCCTACCTGTTCTCCATAGCATCTCCCCTCCATGTCCCTGCTGTGGAAAATTGGCCTCTCAACTTCCAGTCTACCTTCTTCAGGTTAAAGAGGTGGAAAAACTAAAAACTATGTTTCTCAGACTCCTTGGCAGCTAAATTCCTGGATTCAAAGTAACTTTCACAATAAATGCACTCAGATTGTAAGAAGTGAGGGGAGCGGTCAGCTTACCGCTGCTATTAATTGTAGCAAGTAAGGTTGAGAGTATTTAGAGGCTATGGCAGCAGCTGCGCTCGGAGTTCCGGTGTCCAGTGTCCAGCTTTGTGGGATGAAAGTCTAGCTGTGGCATCTGTAGAGGTGGCAGCAGCAGCGGGTTCCTGATAGCTTCTGTGGTGTGTTTATTTATTCAATAGCCCGGCGATAGACCCCTGACTTCCACACCACAAATCTCTTCCCAAAACATACCTAATTTCTTGTATTAAATCTGTCTGCATAAAATATTACAGTGATTTCCATTTATTGCACAGAACTCATTGATGCATCCATCCTCTCCTAGATCCCCTAACATTTCAGTTCAGCTCAACTCAGTCTGTACTGACCTCCACTTGTGCCCCATCCATTTTCTTGGACCCAGACCTCCTGCCTCCCAGGTAAAAACTCTTGTCAATCTACTTTACATTGCTCTCAGCCCAAACATCAGAAGAGTGAAGCAACACAGCTGAGAGAAGAGTATTTCTGGGTGGCTGGGTCACCACTAGGAAAGGTGAAAAAGCCTCATCTTTTCCCAAGGACCCCAGCCCCATGCTGAAGGTCCAGGAAGTGTTAGGAGCTGGGAGTGGAGAACGGACCCTGATGTTCTTTCAGATGTAGTTCCTCTTATTTGCCTGCTCTGTTCCACATTCTCTGCATGGCCCTTCTGGACCCAAAAGCCCTGGATCGTGTGACCAGCTCTTGTGATTTGTATATTAGATTACCTCTCAGCCAAGAAGAGAGCTCCCTAGAAGATAGAGAGTATAAGCTCTAAAAGGGGAGGAGCCATATTGATCTTGTGCATTAGGCCGTATAATCCCCATGTCCAGCACAGGGCCTGGCACGAAGAAAGAGTTCAAGCGATACTGACTGATCATTTGTTGAATGAAGGTAGAGTGGTCATGTATGGAGTGGCCAGCCTAGGAGGTCTGTTGGGGGAGATGGAGCTGGGAACAAAATAAAGGTCCCATTATTCACCCTGGGGAGTCCATGATCATTGTATGGACCTTGTAAGCCACCAATGCTTGGGGAAGGGAGAGGTCAGTGTGGGCTTTCTGGTCCAAAACATCACATTTGAACTGAGTCTTGAACAATAAACAGGAATTGATCAGTGGAAAAAGAATGGGGACATTACAGCATGGACAGCAGCGCCGATGTGGGGAAACTGACCTATTTGGGGGGCAGTGATCAGTTGAACCTCAGCAAATCATTCACCAGTTTGAAACTGACCTATTTGGGGGGCAGTGATCAGTTGAACCTCAGCAAATCATTCACCAGTTAGGAGCACACCAATTAGGGTTTAGTCAGTATCTCTCTGCCCCTTCTGATATAGCATTCTGCGGGGTTTGCCCACTGCTCCCCCTCATCACAGAGGCTCCTGCAGGCGAGTCCTGCCTCCTCCTGGGGCCCCGCCCAGTGCTGCACCAGGTGGTTTTACTGAATGCCCTCTCATCATCAGACTCTCTGTCAGCAGTATTCTTCCCATGACCATCTGGTTTCCAGATGACTGTTCTACCAGATGTCCTCGTTGCATTTTTACAAGTTGAAGTACACTATTTCATCCTAGGTACCCCATAGGCCCTGCCCCTTCTGCATTTGGCCTCCTGGGCCCCTTATATTTTAGCAAAATGTAATTATTGTACTGTCTACTTTGTTTTCCGGGAACTGAGATTATGCTCAAGGTATCACAATGCATTTTACAGCAATTACTGGGAAAAGGCTTGGAGGGAACGAGCCGTGCATGTGGAGTGAACTGTAATCTGGCCCTCGGACACTTTGATATTAAAAAGCTCTCCGACTGTGCCTGCCTTCATTTGCATTTCTAAACTTTCAGGTTAGAGGGCCTTTCCGTTGATTGAATAATGGGTTAATGACATTCACTCTCTAATTAAATCCAGGCTGTGTCTTTGCAAAAGTGCACACTTCATCATCTCTATCTGGATCATCTAATTGCATTTTGAGTGTGCCATGGGGGCCACTTTGAAGAAGTGACTGTCCTGTATGAGGGTAGAAACTCTGTACAAGAGGGAGAGAAGCAGGTCCAAGAGCACTCGGAGGCCATCTGGTTGTGTGCATTGCCATAACATAGGACTAGGGAGAGCTGGGACCTGCTCTCTCTTGTTGACCACCATATATCCTGTGCCTAGAATGATGGTTACCACTGGCCCTTGATGCTCAATAACTATTGAGTTGTTGGAAAAGTCATGACGCATTTTTGCAATGAAAAACATAGAAAAATACGTCATGACTTTTCCTACAACACAATAGTTCTTAAACAAATGAATAAATGAATGAGTGAATGAATGAATGAATATTTGCAGCTCTGTTGTCATATTAACAACCTAGTGGGATAGTCTAGATGGTATTTGGATATAGTTTTAATCCCATATGTCAAAACATGAGATTAGAATAAATTGAATTTAGAGCATGAGAAAGTTCTGGATAAGGAGAAGCTAGGCTTGAGCAGCTCCCATATCTCTTCAAATATATGCTGCCATAATGAGCCTTCAGTTGGGACTGGGTAGACCATCTCTCAACAAATCCTTGCCTTCCTAATTGTCATCTCACTACTATACCAGAAATTCCATATGTCAAAAACTTTTATATAAAATCCTCTCCTAACGTCAATTCTAGCTAATCTAAAACATACTGCTCCCTCTAGCTGTGTATCTCTATGCTTAACTCTATTTTTTTTCTTAACTCTAATAATAATCCTTAACTTCAGAGAAAGGCTCTGTGTTATGGTGGGGAAAGTATTCTGAGTATATCCACTACAAACACTTAGACATAATATGTAACAAACATTTTTTTTTAAAGATTTTATTGGGGAATTGGGGGAGGGGAACAGTGTTGGGGAATTGGGGGAGGGAACAGACAAGTTGCTGTCCTTTGGTTCTTCAGTCTAGTTGTGGAGGACATTGCTTCACTGGCCCATGTTGGTATCATCATTGTGCTCTTCCTGGGTGAGGCAGATCAGTCATCAGCCTCTGGATGGCTTCTCACTGCTGCTTGTGAAAACGCACGCCAGCTGCCCGCCACTCACAGCAGCCCAACTCCAGGTCAAGCTGTTGCTCACCATCTTAGCTGTAGAGGGCGTAGCATCACTAGCCCATGTGGGAACTGAACCGGTGGCCCTGCTGTTCAGAGCTCGTACTCCCAAGCCAACTCTTAACCATCTGAGCCACTCGGCAGGCCCATAACAAACAGTTTTTTAAATGCATGGTCAAGCTTACAGGAAAGAAAAGGGAATCTTTCATTAGCCATCAGAGGCATTTGGATCAAAACCACAATGAGATGCCATTTTACACCCACTGGGATAACTATAATAATTTTTGAAAATCCAGAAAATAGCAAGTGTTGGTGAGGATGTGGAGAAATTGGAATCCTTATATATTAGTGGTAAGGATTTAAAATGGTGGGCCGGCTGAGTGGCACATTGGTTAAGAGCTGGTTTTGGGATGCCAGCGGCCCTGGTTTGGATCCCATATTTGAGGGCCAGTGACACTGCCCTCCACAGCTAACAACAGCTCCACCTGGAGTTGGGCTGTGCGAGCCCCAGCGACGGTGTAGCCTGCAGCCCCTGCTGCAGTGGGCTGCTATAGGCTACAGTGAGCGGCCGGCAGCCAGCATGTGTGGCTGGCAGCCAGCGTGAGCTGCCAATAGCCGCAGTGAGCGACATCCAGAGGCCGATGAATGGTCTGCCTCATCAGAGAAGAGCGCAATGACGATACCAACATGGGCCAGTGAAGCAACATCCTCCGCAACTAGACTGAAGAACAATAAGACAGCAACTTGTCTGTTCCCCTTCCCTGATTCCCCAACGATGTTCCCCTCCCCCAATTCCCCAATAAAAATCTTTAAAAAAATAAAATAAAATAAAATGGTGTAGCTGCTGTGGAATAGTTTGGCAATTCCCCAAAAAGTTAAACATACAATTATTATATGTGTGAACCAGCAATTGCATCCAAGAGATTTAAAAACTACATGTTCAAACAAAACTTGGTGCACAAATGTTCATAAGAGGATTGTTTATAATCATCAGACTCTATAAGCAACCTAAATGTTCATCAGCTCATGATTGGATAAACAAAATGTAATATACTTATAGTCATGCAATAGAATATTAACACACTTACCTCAGACCACATTTCCCTCCACAAAGGTTGATGACCAGGTAGGTAGGCTGCAGAGAGCTCTATCTTCTAGGAGGTCTATGGCCTTGAGTGGAGCTACATGGGTCAGCAGGCCTTTTTTGGATCACAGCAACAAACCAAGACATTCCATTCATGAACTAGATCCAGTTTTTTCCTGCCTACATTAGCTAACCATACGGAATTCCCCAGGAGGTCTTAGGTCTGAGCTGAGGCAGAGGTTTTGGTGTAACAGAGGGAGGTAACACAAAGATTTGTAACACCTAATAGTATAAATTATTTGAATGCTCTAGTTTTGTTTGAGCTAAACTCCACCATACGATTGATTGCTGCTATGCCCCTCAAGTTTATGACTTGGTGGATATGACAGGATCTGATTTAGGAAGGTCAGATACAGCTACACAGTCACCTGATGTGCCTTAGTCATACATTCAGTCCCTACCAGGGCTCAATGACATGCTAGGAACTATTGCTTGCATTATGTACATCCCTCTGCTGCAGATAACATAGCCTCATTCTACAACCTTAAGGGTTTGTGCTGTTACTCTCCTAACAGTACTTGCCAGAGGTCCCACCCCCACAGCCCCCATATCCATCACAGATACCTTTAGCCCCATTGGTTCTGCTGGGTCACATGACCCCAGGTCTTTTGCTGCTGCCAGGACCTGCTGAAGAGCCCTGTCTAACTCTAGGACTCACTCAAAATTAGCAGACTTCTGATTCATCTGATAAATAGGATCGAACAACATTCCCAGCCATAATACACATATATGCTGTCTCTAAAATCCAAAGAGGCTTACCCAGTGCTTTGTTACCATTTTAATACTAGGGCGTATAAGGAACAAGAGTTTCTCCTTTACTTTGGAGGGAGCATCCCAGCATTCCTCAGACTATTGGACACTTGAACACTTCATGGGTATGGTAGACCCCCTAAATTTTTTGTAGGATTTATATCCCACCCTCCAGCACTCAGGTGTCTTACCAGTGCTTCCAGAGCACTTATCATTCCCCCACTTACCAGCTCTGATTAATGTGATTTTATCAATATGGTGGACGTGCATGAAGTTCTGTGGAATAGAAAAGCTAATCTAGTTCTGGGGCAAGACTGTGTGTATACTGCTCTCTGTCCCAGATAAATATTATACTAACTGCTGTCAATCCACTTTCCTGATGAAGATTAAAAATAATGCATTCATAGCAGATTTCTGGTCAAGATGGCAGAGTAGGTAAATGCTGTGCTCACCTTCTCTCATGACCACGTCAAAATTACAACTAAACTACAGAAAAACCATCACTGAGAATCACCTGAAGTCTAGCTGAACTAAAGTCCTACAACCAAGGACACACAGAAGAAGCCAGCTTGAGACTTGTAGGAGGGGTGGACATGCACAACAGGCTGGCCTCACATCCACCTGTGACCATTAAAAATTGGGAGAGATATCTCGGCTGTGGAGGTTCACCCTGGAGGTGTGAGTGGGGACCCACACCAGGTCCCTACACCAGGCTCCCCAGTCCAGGGTTCTAGTGCCAGGGAGAGAAGTACTCATAATTTCTGGCTGTGAAAATCAATGGAGATTGTGGCTGAGTGAGACGGAGGGCAGCTGTATTCCCAGGTGCTCCTCTTAAAGGGAACACGCACAGACTTACTTGCTGACAGACTTACTTCCTCTGAGTTCCAGTGCTGAGGAAGCAGCTCGAAAGGCACCAGGGACACATGAGGAGGAACTGAAACTGAATTATCTGGCTTCAGAGAGAGGGTTGGAGGGGCAGCTTTCTCCCAGACAGAAGTGATAGCAGGAAACATTGTTTCTTTGTTGAGCCCTCCCCTCTCCCTGCATGCAGATGCAAGTGGCCACTATATCTGAGTCTCCATCAACTTGGCTAATATCCACCCCGCCCTGGTAATTCCCTGAGACCCTGCTGCCCCAACTTTTGGGCACACTCAAGCCTCTTCCAGTGGATTTTCCACACAAAAAGTGTCTTCACTCATGCTATGGACTTTCCTAAAATCTCTTAAAGGTTCAGAAAATGCACAAAAGCAGCATCTGGCTTTGCCATGTGCCATACCTCTGTCTGAGCAGCTATATCTCTGGCTAGCACTAGTGACAGCTGGCCTCGGTTCACAGTTTGACCTCTTGAGCCACCTCCAAGTCCAGTGTGGGTGGCAATCATTTGTGGATTGCTTTGTGGATCATGCCAGGTGGCCTCAGGCAGGGCACAGGCTGCAACTGAACTTGGCCTGCAGTGGGTCCCCTCCCAGGAGGCCCTGGGGCTGGCATGTCCAGTGGCCAGCTTTGGACTGAGTTGGAGCATAACTCAACTGCCTCCAAGAATGACACACCCAAAGAGTAGGCTAGGCAGGCACCAGAGCCCTGATAAAGTGAATCGTCTCTGTAGGATCAGGCCCTGCCTAACAGCTCCTTTACTTTAGTCATGACCAGTCCTCACAACTAATCATCCCAAGGGTAAATCCTTTCCTCTGATATGCAAACAGCAAACAAGGCTCAACTACAACAGGAGGGCACACACAAGACACACAAGGGACACACCTGGAACACCTGGCTCAGGTGACCAAGAATATGGCTCCACTGAGCCCCACAGGACACCTACTACATAAGGCCATTCTACTAAGACCAAGAGGTATAGCAGCACTGCCTAATGCATAGAAATAAACACAGGGAGGCAGCCAAAATGGGGAGACAAACAAATGTGTCCCAAATAAAAGAAGAAATCTTCAGAAAAAGAACTAAACAAAATGGATACAAGCAATCTATGCAGAATTCAAAACACTAGTTATAAGGTGCTCAGTGATCCCAGGGAGAACTTCAACAAAGAGATAAAAAATATAAAAATGGAGATAGAAAACATAAGAAAGAACCAGTCAAAAATAAAGAATACAATAACTGAAATGAAGAATACATTAAAAGGAATCAATAGTAGATTAGATGAAGCAGAGGATCAAATCAATGATTTAGTAGATAAGGTAGCAGAAAACACCCAATCAGAATAGCAAAAAGAAAAAAGAATTTAAAAAATTAGAATAGTTTAAACGACCTCTGGGACAACATCAAGTGTACCAACATTCACATTATAGGGGTACCAGAAAAAAAAGAGAGATTGCAAGGAGTTGAAAACCTATTTGAAGAAATAGTGATGGAAAGCTACCCTAACCTGGTGAAGGAAATATACATACAAGTCCAGGAAGAGCAGAAAGACCCAAACAAAGTGAACCTAAAGAGACCCACACTGGGACACATTATAATTAAAACCTCAAAGGTTAAAGACAAAGAGAAAATCTTAAAAGCAGCAAGAGAAAAGCATTAGTTACCTACAAGGGAGCTCCCATAAAACTGTAAGCTGATTTCTCAACAGAAACTTTGCAGACCAGAAGGGATTTGCAGGAAATATTCAAAGTGATGAAAAGCAAGGATCTATAGCCAAGACTACTCTACCCAGCAAGGCTATCATTTATAGAGGACAGATAAAGAGCTTCCCAGACAAGAAAAAGTTAAAGTGCATCACCACTAAACCGTATTACAAGGAACCTTAGAGGGACTTCTTTAAGATAGAAAAAACAATCACATACGTGAATAATAAAATGGAAATAACTAACTACATATCTATCAACAATTACCTTAAATGTGAATGGATTAAATGCTCCAATCAAAAGACATAGGGTGGCTGAATGGATAAGGAAACAAAAAACCCTTACATCTGCTGCCTATCAGGGACTCATGTCAGATCAAACGACACACAGAAAGTAAAGGGATGGGGAAAAGGTATTTCATGAAAATGGAAACAGACAAACAAAGGGCTGGGGTACCAATACTTATACCAGATAAAACAGATTTTAAAACAAAGGCTATAACAAGAGACAAAGAAGGACCCAGTAATCCCACTTCTGGGTATTTACCTAAAGAAACCCAAATGATACTTCGAGGGGATTTGTGCATTCAGATGTGCATTGCAGCACTGTTTACAAAGGCTAAGATATGGAGGCAGCCTGAGTGTCTGTTGATGGATGAATGGATAAATAATAGAGTGGTACGCATATACACAATGGAATATTGCTCGACTATGGATGGGAATGGGTTCTCGCCATCTAACATGGATGAACCTGGAGGGTATTACACTGAGTGAAGTTTGTCAGACAGAGAAAGACAGATGCAGATGCCAATGTGATTTCTCTTATATGTGGAACCTAAAGAACTAAACAAACAAACAAAACGGAAACAAACTCATAGATACAGAGAATATTTTGATGGTTGCCAGATGGGAGGAGGGTGGGAGTGAGTGAAAACGGTGATGGGATTAAGAAATACAAATTGGTTGTTACAAAGTAGTCATGGGGATGTAGGGTATAGCTTAAGGAATATACAAAGTAATATGGTATAATAATAATAACTATGTATGGTGTCAGATGGGTACTAGATTTATTGAGGTGATGGGAGAGGGGTTGGGGGGCAGGGTGAAAAAGGTGAAGGGAGTCAGAAAAAATAAAATAAAAAAATAACACCTTCACGAACTCAGTAGATGTGTACCAAGTTCTGTAGGTTGTGTTGATCTTTCAGTAAAGATCAGGCACAATAGCCGGGATTGGGCTCACCACTTGTTTAAGTTTATGGTAATCCACCATCATTGCCTTGATTAATTTGATTTTTAGATCTTTTTAGAGTGGCACTAATCTCTGCTATCCCACCCAGGATACAGTATTACTTCTAATTTACTATCTGTGTCGGGGCAGGGGTGGGGGAGCAGTAGTTTCAGTGTCTTCTCTTTGGCCTTCCATACCATAAAAACTCTTACTCCCCAGACTAAGGAACCAGCTGCTAAGTATTTCCATCTCAGTGATGTATTCTGAGACTGAGAAAAGGGACTTGGAGCAGGACTTCATACGCCCCATCCCTAAGCATGGGGACCATGATGGCATTTTTGGGTCCACATGGTAGCGGTATTGGCTCAGATCTATATCCAACACCCTTCAAAGATCTGGACATTCCGTAACACTCAGTGTACAGTTGCTCTGATAAATGT
Organism: Aselliscus stoliczkanus; assembly: GCA_033961575.1. NCBI lineage: Eukaryota > Metazoa > Chordata > Mammalia > Chiroptera > Hipposideridae > Aselliscus > Aselliscus stoliczkanus. Next base: position 59,546,488 of record CM066732.1, on the reverse strand, counting down.
CTGCAGGTCCCTTTGGACGGAGGGTTGGGAGAAGTTCTGCTGGATACGCTGATGTGACATTGCAGGGTTCTTCATGGAGATCTAGCCCCCTTCAATCAAGTGCTCTAAAAACTGGCTCAAGTTTGGAAAACAGGTAAGAAATTATGACATTTTCCCCTTGCAATCAGCCTTCTGCTCACCCTCTGTGGACCTATTTTGATCCTAGTAGTGAAGCAACATCCTCATTGGTTATCCATTTACCTTCCCCCTAGAAACATTGTTGGCCATTAGTCATTATCCCGATCCCCATGGATTAGGGCCCTTGATTTCTATCTGACCTTGCTGTTCATTATGGTAGTTATACCCACATTGCTTTTGCAGTCACGTGCTGCTTCTTGGCCTCTCTATGCCAGAATTCTATCATCTCATTGACACTGGTGACCCCAGTTCATCAGCAGCATCTTACCATCAACCCTGGCCTACAGAAGGCCGACACCACTGAGACCCCTCACTAGCATATTCTTCATTTCCTTAATGAGGGAAGTGTCTCCTGGGCCTTCCCAGGAAACAGCCAGCTGGAGAGCTCTCTGGTATTACATAATAAATAACATGCTTATCTCTCTGAGGTTTTTGACCTTCTCCTTGATAACTCTGCAAAGGAATCTCCACCTTGTTTCCTATAGGCCACCCTGGTTCCAAGCCTCAAGGAGCTGCAGTATATTAGGACAGGCTCCCGACATTCTTGCCAGGATGTTAAATTTTAAGTCATGGAAGTACCTCCATATTATTAAATCTTCCATACTAGCCTTATATTTCAACCTTTTTGGTCCAGAAATCTTGAGATCCATCCCACATGTGTTTTTTTTTTTTTATATATGTGCCATGTCCTGCAGCTTTCTTGGGAGATAACCCCTTTTATTCCATAGCAGGAATAATATTTCCCCACTGAAGCCATGCTGAGACCTGACCCCAGTTATCAGTATAGGGGTGGCAGTGGGAGGCTGCCCTTGTGGCAAATGAGGGTGGGGCACCCCTGCAGGCTCAGAGGACTCCAGGTTCTCATCTATCCAAATATCCCTATCAGCATATCAGGGTTCTGATCTCACCTCAGCAGAGCCCTGATTTTAACACAGACTTGTCAGGGCTGTGAACTCATCTTCCTTTGCAATCAAATGTTGACCTAATTTTTAGTTCAATCTGTCTTCTAGCTGAAGGATCACGTTACACACTGCCATGCAGGCTCTATGGCCTTCACAATGCATCTTGATTTGATAGTAGGCTGACATCAGTTTGCTCTTTTTTTTTCCTTCCAGTTTTCTACAGCAGTTAACAGTAGCCAACCAACTTTGTTTTCAATTGCAAGAAATAGAAAACCCAATTCGACCTGTCTTGAAAAATATAGGGGATTTCTTGGCTCACATAACTGAGAAGGTCAGAGGTGGGATGAGCTTCTGGGCTGATTTGGTTCAGAGGTCCCACGATGCCCTCAGGGACCTGTGCCCTTCCCATTCTCTGGTCTACCTTCCAAGACTCCAGCTTTCCCCCAAGCCTGGCTTCCTTCATGGTCCAAAATGGCTACAGACTTTCCAGGCTTTGCTGTCCCAGAGCAAGGGCCATGCTCCTGGCAGGGCTTTCAGAAGAAGAAATTTCTTTCTCATACGCATGCCCTAGACAACTGACACTTGTGTTTCCTTGGGCATAGCATGTGTCACATCTCCACCTCTGAATCACTGTCCTGATTATCTCAAAATAAGCAGGGCCCACCACTGGCAATAATGGGGACATGTAGATGCCTGAAGAAATGCCTGGGTATTGTTATAATGTTGGCTAGGCAGCTAACAAATAATGTATTTCAGTATAATCCAAAGTTTTACCATTTGTAAAACATTGATTCTAAAATCAGCCTTAACCTGATAATATAATTAGGTTGTACTTGTGTTTCTTTGGGAAGTTTAGAAACCATGAATGTAAATGTATAAATAAATGTATTATATACCAATGTGTATATATATATATATATATATATATATATATATATATATATATATAATACATTCACTTATATCTATACATAAATATGTTATCACGAGTTCTTTTACATTCATAATAATAATGCTATATTATGATCTGGGCACCCCATAGTCAGGAATCCTCACTTCTACCCAGCCTGTCACTGGGCCAAAACAAAGGGATCCCCACCACCAGACACACAGCTTCCAGGGAGGTCAGAACCATGATTGTCAAACACCAAGGGAAGCATGGACTACAGAGAACAAAAATAAATGCATCCCTGGTCCTCTGTTGCATTTAGTGAAGAGAGATAGGATCGGAATGAGGACAAACCAAGGTCAAAATGAGCTGCATCAGTTATAGCTGCGCCTTCTTGGGCAAGCTACTCCACCTGATCAAACTTTGATGTTCACATCTATAAAATGAGTAATACAAGAATTGCCTGGAAAATTGGTTGTGAACATTTAGAAGTAGTGTAAATTAAGTATCTAGCTCAGTGCTTGGCAATTAGTCGGGAGTTAATCAATAAGCATCTCTTATCACAGTCTCAAAAGATTGGTTAAAAACCCTCAGGCACCCAGAAGCTTACAAATGTCCTTGTAGGAAGATTAGATCTCTGATTTCTGAAGTAAGGAAACTCAGCCCCTGGCCTCTCCATAATTTCACCCCCATCTTGGGGGCTTGAACTATCCATTCACCCGAGCTGCCCAGTATCTATAAATACAATGGTCTGACAGTGCTAGAAACAGATCTTCCTGAGCTGGATTTTCTGACAGCTCGACTTCTACAAGCTGTTCACGAGTTATTTCAAGGGACAATTTACTGTCAATCACTTACCCGCACAGTGAACTGCCCAGGCCTGCCCTGCACCCAGGATCATGAGAAGGGCAGGGGCAACGATTGCTTTTTGGATATTAGCACACTAGTTCATGACTCATAAAAGGCAGCTGAGAAAAGGACTGGGATGCTAAACAAGGAAAGGGAATTATTTTTATCCAGAACTCCCTATATGTCAGGCACTGTGAGGCAGGTAATGGATTTCCACCTTATAGGTGAAGAATCTGAGGCTCAAAAATGCTGGGCCCGCTGAGTGGCGCATTGGTTAAGAGCTGACTTGGGATGCCAGTGGCCCCAGTTCGGATCCCACATATGAGGGCCAGTGACACTGCCCTCTACAGCTAACAACAGCTCCACTTGGAGCTGGGCTGTGCGAGCTCTGGTGACGGTGTATGCTGCAGCCCCTGCTGCAGTGGGCTGCCATAGGCTACAGTGAGTGGCCAGCAGCTAGCGTGAGCTGCCAATAGCCGCGGTGAGCATCCGTTCAGAGGCCGGCGACCGATCTGCCTCATCCGGGAAGAGCGCAATGATGATACCAACATGGGCCAGTGAAGCAACGCCCTCCACAACTAGACTGAAGAACAAAAGGACAGCAACTTGTCTGTTCCCCTTCCCCAGTTCCCCAACAACGTTTACCTCCTCCAATTCCCCAATAAAATCTTTTAAAAAAAAACACCAATGCTAAATAACTTGCCCCAGGTGGCAAGCAGAAGAACTGAGCTTCAAACCTAGGGCTCTCTGATTATGAGTTTCTTCCACTATTTCTCAGAGGTGGTGCTGTTGGTATTTTGGGCAAGACATTTTTTATTGCTTATTTCTGGTCCCTGGGCATTAAAGGTCCGTAGCATGCCTAGATCAGGTAACAATTAAAATTGCCTCCGCATGTTTTCAAACTCCCCCTTGTGGAGCGTGGGATATCCCAGGCTGACAGCCAGATAGATAGATAGTTAGATAGATAGATAGATAGATAGATAGATAGATAGATAGATAGATAGATAGATAGATAGATAGATAATAAAACTATCTGTAATAGATAGTTCAAACAATGTCCTATTTCAGCACAGGATTGTGACAGAGGGTAAGGGGAGAAAGGGAACATTGCAGATGTGATTGTGTGTGCTCTCCCCAAGTAGGGAAACACATTTATGAATCTGAGCATGTGTGTTAATAATGCTCCCCTATGCATAGCATGTGCATACAAATGAGCGTGCACTTGTGTGAGGCGTGCCCTTGAGTAGGTACGGGAGAGCTCAAGTCCCAGTCACCTGGACCCCTACTCTTTTCCTCCACATTCAGTCAGTCTCCTCTGTCATGTGGAGTCCCCCTCCTAAGTGCACCTCACACCCATCCTTACTACACTGCTCTACCTCAGACCTCTTGTTCTCTCACCTAGAGCATTGCCACACCTCTGTCTCTGGTCACAGATCCCAGTTCATTCTGCACACTGCTGCCAGCATGAGCTTTCTATTAAAAGGCAAGTCAGACCACATCACACTCGAGCGCAGAATTCCTCAGGCACTGCCGTTGCCTACAGCAGTTTTAGAAGCAGGCCCTGTATCTAAACAAAATCCTCAAACAGAAGTACAGTATTAAAGCAGATAAGTGCAAAACCGTTTTGTGGAATCATGCAGCCTCCTTAGCAAGGCATGCAAGGCCTCCCTGACAGTCCCCTGCTGGCCTCTCCTATGTCGCCCTGTAACGCTACAGAATCAGCATGGCGCGGTGGCTGAGTTCCAAGACTGTAGAGCCAACCTGCCTGCTTTCCAATCCTTGCCACTTAATAGCTGTGCAAACTTGGGCAAACTTAGGTTTACTTCTCTGTGCTTGGGTTACCTTGTTGACAAAACAGGGCAAATAGTACTTCATGGGGTTCTTTTAAGGATTAGATTAGTTTATATTTGTGAAGCACTTGAAACAGTTTCTGGCTCATAGGAAGTGCTCAGTAAATGTTAACTCTTATGACCTTTCTTATATCTCACCCCAAGTTGCCCTAAACTTCTCCAAGTCCCCTGGAATATTATGCTACCCACCCTCCATTCCTTTGCACACCATACTTGTGTGTGGGCAGGTGTGCAGGGCTTGGCTGCAAGACCTGGAGTCACAAGGCTACTTGAGGGAGGGAGGAGCTTTATTCTAAGGACACATGTGGACTGGATCTGCATCGAAAAGCTACTCAGGACGCAAAGGGATTCTTGGCAGTTTCCTTCTTCTCTCTGAGCACTGCCTTCATGTCCTTCTACCTTCACTGACAGTCCAATCTGTACTCCCTAACTTCTTGAGTGATCCAGTCTGATGGGCTAAAATCAGTTTCCAATGCCTCCTAGTTGGGTAAAGTCCTTTGTGCTCAGGACACTGCCTACTGGCCAGGAGGCTACCTTTGGTCCAGTTAGTGGCCATTGTCCTTCAATGGATGGCTTTGTATCTCTTCCCTGAGCTAGGTGCTATGGATGAGGCAGTGTAGCTGGAAGGGGCATCAGAATCAATCACTCTTCTGGCAAAACATCCTATGACCCCCACAGGATGGCCTCCTTCCTACTTCTCTGCCCAGCAAACTTCTTATTTACCTCTCAGGTTTCCAATCCAGGGCTCCTTCCTTGGTCTCTCTTTCCTGATTGTCCCAGGCAGAATTGGGCACTGTCTTTACACATGCAGGACCTGGGCACAACCCTCCACTGAAGGACCTGTCTCATAGGCATCTGTATTCCATCTGGTCATCTTTTTTAAAATTGAGATATAACATCATATAAGTTTTAGATTTAAAATATGTCCGTCTTTTCACAAGAGTTCTTTGAGTATCTTTAGCACCCGGCACACGTCTTCACCAAAAATTTATTAGATAAATGAAAGAAATCTAGATACAATATATATGAGGTCTGACGATTATGTTCTGAACTCATCCTAGAAAGAGTGCTACATACCTCACTGCTGAATATCACTACCGTCACCTTTGAAGTGCTCCCTTTGGGAAGTACAACGCCAGTGCCTAGTCCACCCTTCAAAGCAACTTTGAAACTCTTTTTCTGGAATGGCCATAAGAGCTGTAGTCATATTACGCTTGATGTTCTGAATGTCATCAAAATGTCTTCTTTTCAATATTTCCTTTATCTTCGGGTAAAGAAAGAAGTCATTGGGGCCCAGATCAGGTGAGTAGGGAGGGTGTTCCAATGCAGTTATTTGTTTATTGGCTAAAAACTTCCTCACAGACAGTGCCATGTGAGCTGATGTATTGTCGTAATGCAAGAGCCATGAATTGTTCATGAAAAGTTCAGGTCGTTTTCGTCTAACTTTTTCATGCAGGCTTTTCAGCATTTCCAAATAGTAAACTTGGTTAACTGTTTGTCCAGTTGGTACAAATTCATAATGAATAATCCCCCTGATATCAAAAAAGTTTAGCAACATCGATTTGGCTCTTGATATGAACTAACGAAACTTTTTTGGTCGTGGAGATTTGGCTGACTGCCATTGTGCACTTTGACGCTTTGTTTCAGGGTCATATTGGTACACCCATGTTTCACCACCAGTGATAACACGGCCCAAAACATCGCCTTGCCTGTCCAAAAGGTCTTGGCAAACTTTGACTCTCCTTTGCTTTTATTCATCGGTGAGCTCCTTTTGGACTATTTTTACATGCACCTTTCTTATGCCAAGGTTTCAGTTAAGAAACCTATGTAACATTACTAACAATTGTCACCCCAATAAACTTTAATTAAAAAAAAAAAAGATTTTCCTAACTGTTTCTCTATCAATGTTTACTTGGCTTGCTATGCTTCTCATAGTCAGCCGACAATTTCAACACACAACTCGACAAATTTTTGCTATGTTTTTGACAGTTCTGCTCATTACCGGCCGTCCTGACCTCTCTTCATCAGTGACATGTTCTGTCTCCTCAGAAAAATGTTTAATCCATTTGTACACTGCCATTTTCTTCATGAAATTATTCCTATAAACTTGTACTAACATGTCTCTAATTTCACTTCCATTCTTGCCAAGTTTGAAAAGAAATTTAATGTTTGTTCCTTGGTCTAATTCAAGCTCACACATTCTCACGACGGCACACAAAAACACTCAACAACAATAATGAACGCCACTCAGCAAGACACGGCCACACGTCAACAGGAACACAGCTGTGAGACACTGATATACCAAGGTTATGAAACCTTACCAAGCTATTCATACAGTACTGCCAATGTAAGTGCATGGTGGCAAGTTCGCCAACTTAATTGTCAGGACTCGTATGTGCAAAAGAAGGTAAATTTCAACCCATGTTTGTTTTCTTTGCTGAAATTGTGCCCTTTTTTGGGGGAACTAAGGCAAGTTCAAATAAAAGAGGAGAAATAGAAAATTGGGAGAAATAGGTGTTGTTTCTGTGACATTTTCAAACTCTCCCGTACTACCCAAGGGCATAGTTGCTTCTCATGTCTGCTTTCTCTGCTCTCTCCACCTGGAATATCTTTCAGTCTCCTCATGCCCACCCTTTGTCTACCTAGTGAACTACTCTTCAATTTTGAATAGTCCCTCACAGTTAACTTCTCCAAGAATATACACTTGACCTCCACGTTCTTTCCAACCTAGACACTTCATTCCTCCTTACTCTGTGCTAAGTTTGTGTGGTGTCCTGTAGCTGCTTTCATTATGTTTATCACACAGAATGGAGATTTATTTCCTTATATATGTGTCTTGTTGCCTAGAAAGGAGCTTGTTGGGAGCAAGGAGAGGGACTTATTCATTTGTATAGCTCCCATGCACCCAGGATAGTCCTTGGATTGGAGCTCAATACATGTTTGTTGAATGAATAAATCAATAAATGAATGAAGTGTGTAGCTGTTCCAAAATAGCAAAAAATCCCCAAATCCTTTAGTTTAGTCTTTGAAATGTGATATCTTGCTGCAGACCACCTTTCTTTGTGTTTGATTCAGACTGAAGGTACTTCTTTTCTCTTCTCATAATTTTCAGTTTCCCTGAGCACATTTCAACCGACTAAAGGGGCTGAGGGAAACCAAAATATTCACAAATGTGCCACTATAGACAACCAAGACCCACCGTAAACCTTTCTACAGTGGTTTATGTATGATTGCTTTGCCCAAACAAGGTCTTAGCACTCACATTTGAATGAAATGTGAAATTCCTCCACCGTCCCTGGTTTCTTCATGCTCACCCACTTCTTTTCTACCTTTCTGCAATTTTTAGGTCTGACAAATGTGCATTATGCAAAATGGCTAGATGTCTCTGCCATGAGTATTTTTTAAAGCAAAGAAAAAGCTTCTTCTCAATGCCTGTTAGCTCAAAAACACTGATTCCTCACACCTGCATGAAAATAAATTCCAGATGTATTAAAGACCTAAATGTGAAACCAAACTGTAAAATTATAAGAAGGGAAAAGTAAGTAAATATAATTTTGAACTTCCACAAAAAGAATTTCTTAAATAAGACATAAAAACACAATCAGTAAAAGAAAAAATAGATCTGATAGCATTAAAATAAACCCAAATTATCATAGGCAAAATTAGAAGACAAGCAAAACACAGGGAGAAAATATTCATGACATATTTAACAAATAAAGGATTAATATCTAGAATATATGAAAAACTGCTGTAAATCAATACCAAAAAGACAAAGAAACCCAATAGAAAATGCGTAAGGGAAATAAGCAGGCAATTCTATCGTATAAGAGAAAAACAAAAAAGGCAATTAGCATATGAAGAGATGCTTAATTCTATTGGTGATCAAGGAAATGGATATCAAAACAATAATAAGGCTCTATATTATTGACAAAAATTAAAATCAGACAACATCAATATCGAAGAGAATGTGGAAAAATGGGAATTTTCAACAGTGTGGGCAACAATGTAAATTAGTACAACCACATGTGATTGCCACATGTAACTTGGCAATTTCATATAAAATTGAAAATGCACACATTATGCAACTCAACAATTCTACTTTTAGATTTACATCCTAGAGAATAACTCACACATGGTCGTATGGAAACATATAAAAGATTTTAGTAATCATAAAATCTGGGGACCTTTTATGTAATAGCCTAGATTTCCCCCAAACAGAGGCCAAGACAAGGGCTTGCATGCAACTAGTTTATTTTGGGAAGTGATCCCAGGAAATAGAGGTGGGGGCTGGGGAGAGTGAAACAGGGAATGAGGAAAAGACAATCCACGGATGCATATCTAGCTGGTCATCACTATAGGCAACTCTAGTGGGGCTCTGTCCCCCAGAGATTTCTTTAGGAACCACATAGAAAGCACCGTAGAGTTGTTTACCCCAGGGATAAAAGACAAGCACATTTACCCATGGGCTCCCAGCTTCAAGGATTGCACCATGAGGTAACTCTGTCACATCTCCAGGTTTTACATGTGCCCGAATGGCTAAGTAGGATCCCACTGGTGCTCCCAGGCTGTGCTTACCTCATTTTACATGCTCTGTCTTTTTGCCTTTTGGTCCTACTTTCTGGAAGAGTTCCTCGACTGTATTTTCCAACTCTTCTATTTTCTTTTGTATTTGTCCAATATATCTTTTATTTTCTGACAACGCTCTCTTTTCTCTAAGTGCTGCTTTTTTCATAGTAACCTGTTCTTGTTTTACAGCTGCAATAGCTTTTTGTGTCTCTCTGAAGGTTTTAATTATCTTTTTGCTTTTCCTCCTTCTTACCTCTGTTCTCTAGAGTCATTTATCCTTCTTAGTCTTTTTATTATGGTGGATATTTTTCTCAAATGTCTGATAATGTTAATTGTTGGTTGTTATTTAAGAGTGAGGTACTAAAAAGCTGATTGGAGCTATATGGCGGGTTGGGCTTTAGAACTGGTGAACTTGGCTTTAGGTTATCAGATAGGAAGTTTGCTTCTATTGTGAGTGGCCCCCAAATGGCACACAAATAGGTGTTATTTACTTTCCTCATGAAAGAACCTTCTGCCTAGGGAGAGGTGCCCTGTGGCTAGGTATTTTATGTTCCAGTTGTAAGACGGTACTCCTTTCATAGACTTTAAATTAATCCATCTGTTTTCAGTCCCACATCTTACTCCTGCCTTCTGGGGGTACATGCCATCTCTGCTGGGGTTGTTGGCTTTCTTCTAGACAATATCATTCTCCTGGTATGTTCCAGGCAGCAGTTTCCCTTGCCGTAACGTATCAGTTACTCTTCCTCATGAAATTATCTCGGGCTGGGCATCAAACTGCTGTTGCTCAGAGCTCAGCTCGCACTCTTGAGTGAGCTCTTAACCAACTGAGCCACTTGGCCAGCCCTGAATTGTACACTTTAAAATGGTTAAAATTATAAATTTTATATTATGTAAATTTTACCACAAGGCAAAAAACCTCGACCCTTCTGTACACTTTCCTGCGTGCTGCTGTTTGAATATATCACTCCTTCTTTGCACCAACACAATACCAGTTTCATATCTTTATTGAGCATCTTTCATATTATACTGCAAATTATTTGTCCTTGTGTCTGTCCCTCTACCAGACTATGAGCATTTCAAGAGAAGAGCTATGTCCTGTTCAGATTTGTTTCTCTGCTACCTTGCCTAGTGTCTGGCACAGAGTTAAGCCCAAAAAAAGAATGAATTAATTAATTAATGAATGAACAAATTAGTTGAACTCAAATGACCATTCAAAAAAAAAAATCACTCTTGGGGTCTCTCAGTTTATTGTTAAAATTATCCCCTGGGGATATTTATTTTTATTTCTACATATTATGATTCCCTCAGCGCTGAAGCCTCGAGTGTGAGGAAACAGTACAAGCTACCCCACCTCTCTGGGTCTCCCTACAACTTCGACCTCCCAGCCTCTGCCAGTCCTAACCTACACCTGTTGGTGGTGCAGCCACAATGGCTGCAGTCTCAATTATTCAAAATATTCTCAACAACTAAGCTCAGAAATGCTTCTGCTGAGTCACCCTCCAACACAAAGCATTTTCTTTCCCATGCTTTCATCTGTTCTTTGAGGCATAAACTGCAAATACGGCAGCCTTGCTCTACAGAGGTGGGTTAAATGACTTCACCTGGGTCAGGCAACAAATTATGGCATAAGCGATGCATATAATTGGAAGAGACTTCAGAGGGGTCTTCCCATCCAGGCTCCTGTTTGACTACTACGTATTTGCAGGCTTCAGGGTTGTAAAGGTCCCGAATAGATCAGCTATCAGATTAAGATTTTGTGATACAAAAATTTCTTCCTTATCTTTAGCTCTGAGTCTTTATGATATGGCTGAAGATGTTTTTCCTTCTTCCAACTTGTGTGGAGATAAAGATGGGAAAGAGTTATTAACCATTTCCCCAATGCTGGCCCTATATCCCCTCCAAATGATTTTTAAATCACCCCTTTCACTCTTCCATATTAACATTTGCAACCCCTTCATTTAAAAAAAAATGAGAATCTGTCATATGCTAGGAGCTCTGGATTCCAACATAAATAAAATATAATCCCTCTCTTCCAGGTACAAGTTCATAGTCTTTCTTTAGGGTTTGCTTGAAATTCCTATTTCTGCCTCTAAACCAGCTTTGTAAATTTACCAGCTGGCAAACTTTTTTTTTTTTTGCTTAGCTTATTATTCTGTGTGATTTAATAATGGAAAAAGTCAGTGTTAATCTCTCTTCATGTCGTGCCATAATCAGCAGTCTGTGGACAGGTTGGGATTGTCTGTGCCCAGTCACGTGGAAATCCTTTCAATGACCTGAAATGGAGACACAGAGTAGAAACTTGAAAATAATTGCTTTCTAGCAGTGAGTTAGAGTTCCATGGAAACAGCCCCTTCTGACACAGCATCCTCAGGTCTGACATCACGAAGACACCGCATCTGGCTTGATGCAAACACAGCTTTTTCTGGGAAACCCCATGGCCACCAACAGTGCCCTGAAGTTCTCAGTCACTCCGTGTGGTTCCCAGAACTGTTGCTGAGGGATGTGGCAGGCAGAATAAGGGTGTATATTTCTCTATCATCTAGGAGACCCAAGGACATGGAAGTCATCACTGCCTTTGCTGACTCAATATCCTAGTGAGAGGGGATGTATGGGATCCCTGGTCTGCTTTGAAAGGGATGTGCTAGGATTTCAAAATCAGCCCTGCAGCCTGCCTCCAACAGTGATGCTGACTGCTCAGGCAGCCAGCGCCTCTGTCATGTAAGTCACCTGCAAAATAGAGTTTAAACAGTAAAAGGATTTGGGAACAAGTGGTGTTCCATGGAGTAAATGACCTTTTCTTTTTTTTTTTTTGAATTTTAGGGGCTAGGTTTTTGTTTTTTTAAAAGTGGCCACAGTGTCCTAAGGGGGCGGGGGGGATGTGTTAGCTCATAGACACCTATCATTCATTGGTCCTGATCATAAATGCTGTTATTCTGCTGCGGCTGGTCAGCAAGGCGTTTGAGGGTCTGCTTTGGATGAGAGAGTGACCTCTCCTTCCTCTTACTATCTTTTGTATCATCTTCTTGTATGTAACTATATTATAGCCAAACATCTGCTTTGTTTGTCACTGTCTTAGTTCGGATTCCCCCAAAAGCTGACCCTGGGACAAAAATTCGAGTGCAAGGAATTTATCTGAAAGGCAATTCCAGGAGACACTGGTAGGGGAAGTAGACAGGGAAAGGAAGTTAGCAAAAAAAAAAAATCATTACCAAGAAAGTTACATAATGGTAACTGGAGCTTGATCCCACTGTTGAACTCTGGGAAACAGGGCACTACACAAATCTCAGATTTATCACACCTGAGGAGTGAGGAAATTGGGATATTTGTACACCAATTTCCATCAATCATTGGTTGAAGACTGTTCCTGTGTAACATTAATTCTATAGCCATATGAGGAAAATGAACTTTAATTCCTACTTCATTTCACACAAGTTAATGCAAGGAAGAGCATGTGCCTACATGTATAAGTTAGAACTATAAAGTATCTAGAAGAAAACAGGAGAATATGTGTATAACCTTAGGGTAACCAAAGATTTCTTAAGCAGGACATAAAAAGCACTAATAAAAAGCATCTGAAAAATTAATAAATTGGACATCATTCAGAAGAAAATACTTCCCCTCTTTGAAAAATATTGTTAAGAAAATGAGAAGGAAAATCATAAATTAGGAAAAATACTTTCAATACATGTATCTCACCGAAGACTTGGATCTAGAATATGTAAAGAACTCCTATAAATCAATAATGGCAAAATATTTGAACAGACACTTATAATAAGATATACCAGGGGTCAGCAAACTTTTGAGACAGAAGAGCAAATCCTGTCCCTCACAACAATTTAAAAATTATTTGAGGGCCGGCCGAGTGGCGCATTGGTTAAGCGCTGGTTTTGGGATGCCAGCGGCCCCGGTTCGGATCCCACATGAGGGCCAGTGACACTGCCCTCTACAGCTAACAACAGCTTCACCTGGAGCTGGGCTGTGCGAGTCCCGGTGATGGTGTGGGCTGCAGTGGGCTGCCATAGGCTGCAGTGAGTGGCCCGCAGCCAGCGTGAGCAGCTGGCGGCCAAGCGTGAGCTGCCAATAGCTGCGATGAGCGACATCCAGAGGCCAGCGACCGATCTGCCTCATCCGGGAAGAGCGCAATGAGGATACCAACAGTGAAGCAACATCCTCCGCAACTAAACTGAAGAACAAGAAGACGGCAACTTGTCTGTTCCCCTTCCCCGATTCCCCAACGCTGTTCCCCCCCACCAATTCCCCAATAAAATCTTTAAAAATAAAAATAAAAATTATTTGAGAGCCATAAAACAAATGAAGTCACCATTATGTGAATAATATCCTTTAAAAATTTTATAAATTAAACTGTGATAGTTTTATTTTTATTTTCAATTTTACTTCAGAGCCACATGTATGTACCCAAAGAGCCACATGTGGCTCGTGAGTACATATACAAATGGCCAGTAAGCCATTTGAAATGGGGCTGTATGTTACTCATCATCAGGGAAATACAAATTAAAACCCCAATGAGATACCACTATGCATCCATTAGAGTTGCTAAAACTAAAAGGACTTGGCAAGCAAATGACAGCAAGGACAACTGGAACTCTACTTTGCTGGCAGGAGTGCAAATGGTACAACAACTATGGAAATCTGTTTTTTTTTGTGGTTGTTGTTGTTTTTAGAGTTAGAACCCAGCAATTCCACTCCTAGGTGTACACAGAAAATAAATGATAACACATATCTACAAAAAAGAATGATGAAAAAAATCTTCTTTTTTTTTTTTTTTTTTTTTGAGGGCAGTGTCACTGGCCCTCATATGTGGGATCCGAACCGAGACCGTTGGCCTCCCAAGCCAGCGCTTAACCACCGCACCACTCGGCTGGCCCGAAAAAATCTTCTTAGCAGCTTAAAAACAAACAAACAGAAAACAACCCAAATGTCCATCGATAGGTGAAGAACAAATTATAATATTATCATACAATACAATGTTATTCAGTAGTAAAAAGGGATGAGCTACAGATACACATAACAATATGGATGAAGCTAAAAGACAAAATTACACTGAGCAAAAGAAACACATATAAAAGAGAACATTCTGTATGGGTTCATATATTTCAAGTCCAGGAACAGGAAAGCCAAGCTATAGTGATAAAAATCAGACCAGTGGTTGCCCTTGGGAGTTGGAGATTAACTAGAGGGAGAAACTCCTAGGGGAACTTGGGGCTTTTGAAAGTGTTCTACATCTTGTTTTGGATGGTGGCTACTTGAGTATATAGGTGTCAAATCTCACCTCACTGAACATATAATATCTGTGCTTTGTACTGTATAGACTTAAACCCTAAGAAATATTACAGATTTATCTTTAAAACACAATGACCATTAAAAATATAGTCATTTGCTCCACGTTCTGCCTTCCCACTAGACTACAAGCTTCGGGAGGGCAGAAGCCACATGTGTTTTGCTCTCAACTGTATCCTCAGCACCTACAGCATCTGGGACCTCTTGAATGCTCAAGTCAGGTTTGTTAATATCGTAGGTTTTTTAAAAAGAGCCTCTGTCATAAGCTGTGGCTTTCTATCTCCCTTTGCAGATATGATCTGTTCTTGGCAGATGCTGGTGGCCCCAGAAGCTCGAGCACAGGTGCATTGTCTAGGAAGGGAGCTTGCAGGTGGGAACCCAGCAGGGCCCTGGGTGTTCTTGGGCACTGACAGGAGCCCAACTGTGAGTGCCATCTGCTCCTGTGAAGGGTGTCTGACAGCAGCCACAGCCCTGGACCTGGAAGGTGAGTGCCCCTGAGACCGAATGTCAGACTCTCATTCCTATCCTCCTGCCTGCAGGGAGCCCTGGAAAGTCATTTTAACCCTGTACAAAGAAAGAACCAACACGTGTGCCGCTTTGTAATTTACCAAGCATTTCCCCACATCTGATCTTTAGCCTCCCTATGACCCTGGAAAGTAGGTGTTCACTAACACTATTTTACAGGGAGGTTAAGTGACTTCACCCAAGGTCACACAGCTGGCAAGTGGTGGAACAGGGATGGAAACCAAATTTCTGACCATTTACTACTATATTAAATGCAGTACTGCTGTGTCATGTAAGGACCTTCAGAAACGGCTCCTGAAATCTGACCCCTTCAAGCTCTACCAGACTAATGGAAAGATAAGTAACAAATATCCCTGCCTTGAGTGCAGTTTATTTTATATGCCCCTGAAAGATTAGCCTGCCTGGACAACTATTATGATACTGCCACTGCCCTATGCAAATTTTCCACTCATCTCACCACCTACCAAGTAAAATTCACTCTCCTTAGCTGCTGCTCAGTGCTCTTCTGCCCAACTCACTTTTGTGGCCTCATCTTCCTTTAAAAACCTTGCATTCTGGCTCTGTATCCCCATCTTCATCTCTGCCACTTTTGCTTCTCAACTTGCCCTCCACATGGAATACCAGTTTCTTCCACCTTCCCTGGGGAAACTTTTTCTCACCCTTCAAGTTAGGACTAAAAGCCACTGCCATTCCCATTTACAGATGTTTACTTCATCTGGATCCTTTGAGCATGTGGTTTATACCTTTCATGGGGCATTAACTGTCAGGTATCGTAAATATTTCTCTGTCTTCCTTATTAGATCCTGAGGTCCTAAAAGTCTACATGCATGCCTTACCCATTTCTGTAACCACTACGGTGACTAGGATAGCTACACACTGCAGATATTTAATCGGTGCTCTGTAGAGTGAATAAATTATCACCTCTCTAACCATTGTCTATGCATTTAATACCCTTTGGCATGCATAGTTTTAAAATATGTTTGCATTATAGCTTTATTTTATGAGTTTGGTTAATATAGCCTGCATCTTCTGTGTACATTGCTTCTGACTTGCCACAGCCTGGATGAATACTTAAATTCTTTGCAAGTGGGGTGGACACATTTAGAGATTGTGGCATCCACAGTTCTACTCTGACTGTGCAACCTTGGACAAATCGCTTCTACTCTCAGGAACTTATATTGCTTCCATCTATTCAATGGGGGAAATAATGTTTTGCTTTTTTAATTCATCACAAGGTTATTGGGAGGACAAATGAAATAACAGATGTAGAAGTGCTTTGTCGACTATAAATCACCCAGCCCTGTCATTTCATTGTACCTCCTGTTTGATTGGGGCACACCTTTTACTGCTGGCAGCATCCCACCCATTTGCTCCTCTCCTTTGGAGAGAACTTGATGGTCGGGGAGCAGTTATGTGCAGGGGCCTGCAGGATGGTGAGACAATAACCCCATTTCCTGAGTGGCGGGTGGAATTGGGACTGGGTTGTGGTGGGTTAGAAGTGGGCAGGGACGCTGTCATCTGAAGGGCGGCTGTGAGGAGGAACACACTTGTCCAGGCAGCCTGGGAGAGCGGCCTAGTCCAGTGCTTAGACAGGGAGTCAGCCAGTGTTTCGGAAATGTCTTGGAGTGCTGGACGGTGACATGCGCTGTGTGAAGGAAGGGCGGGGGCTGAGAGCTGCAGAGGTGAGGCCAATTACCACTTACAAAACTGCACAGCCCCACTTCAAGGTGAAAGTCACCACTTCACTTTGCCCATGAAGAGAAGAGCGCCACACACAGAGCAACGTCCACAACCCGAAAGCCCTCCGCAGGAGTCTTCGGGGCCTTCCTATTGGCTTTCACGAAGCGGGTGGGTGGGCCTTGGGTCATCCCACTTCCTGATTGGTTAGCTGCGCTGATTAGCAGGCGCCCGCAGCTGCGTGAGCCGGAAGGCCTGACATGGCGGAGGCGGGAAAAAAGCTGCCGGGCCTGGACATTCCTGGTGGAGACGCGGCACAGTGGCCTCTGCAGCGGTATGGCCGCTTCATGCCCTCGGGCACGGGAGAGCCACCTGGGTCTGGCCCGGAAGCTGGGATGGCCTGTTCCCCCACGTGGAAGGTGAGGCCTGCTGGCAGGAAAGGCCTCGAGGAATTCACCCCCTAGAGGAGGGAGGGAAGACTGTGGCCGCCACGCTGGCCAGATCCCCAAGGCCCCTTCCCAAGCAGGAGGGGTCCCCGAAGGACTGGCAGGAATGGTGAGCTGATAGCTAACGTAGGCGATAGATATTAATAGATAATAATATAAGACATGATTGGAACCTGGTACATTCTCAAATAATTATGCAAGGGAGCAGCAAATATTCATATATTCAATAGATATTTCTATAGAGCATTAATTATGTGTTAGATTAAAAAAAATTTATTTTAAGGTTCTTATTTGGGTATTGGGGAGGAGAACAGTGTTGGGGAATTGGGGAAGGGGAACAAGGTGTTTTTCCAGGACCATCAGCTCCAAGTTAAGTTGTCCTTCAATCTTAGTTGTGGAGGGCGCAAGCTCAGCTCTTAAGTCTAGCTGCCGCTTTCGATTTGGTGGTGGTGGTGGTGGGGTCGTAGTCCACCCTCTCCATGCAGGGGTTGAACCTGCAGCCTTGTTGCACACTGTGCCATCCGTCTGCCTGTCAGAAGCTGGCAGCTGCTTAGCTCAAGGTGCCATGTTCAATCTTAGTGTGTGTGTGTGGGGGGGGGACAGGGGGGACAGCCAGGTGCAGCCCACCATCCCAAGCAGGTCTAACTGGCAACCTTGTTAACAGCACATGCTCTCACCAGCTCAGCACAAACTCAGCTCTGGCGCAGCTCACTGGCCCATGTGGGACTCAAACCTTAAACCAGCAACCCTGTTGCTTAGAGCTCCCACTCTTAACCAACTGAGCCACTCAGCCGGCCCCTATGTGTTAGATTTTATTCAGGGGGCTGGGGATGTATCAGAGAACAAGGTATAAATGGTCTCTACTCTCATTTATGTTTTTAATCTAGTGGAGAATTAGTATTTATCCAAAAAGCCTTATTATTATGTAAACTAGTTCCATATCCCTTATGTGGAAGAGAGGGTTGAATAGTCCATAACCAAATTATCAGGCTACAGGTAGTCAAGTGTTCACACAGAAGGACTAAGTTTAAATTCTGGCTTTGCCACTGAATTTCTGGGACCTTGGTGAAGTTACTTATCCTCTCTGTACCTTATTTATTTTATCTTAAAATAGAGATCATAATAGTACCTACTTCATAAGATTGTTTTAAGTATTGAATATATATACAAAGTACCTAAAACAATGCCTTGTATAAAGTTATAAGAGGGTTTGCTGTTATTATGTTTTTGTTCTGTGTCATGTTTTAACACCATGGGTTGCTAGGCATTCAGTTCCTTTTGGTCTAGTTTGGCTCTTGTATGTGGACCCTGGGGCATGTGAGCGTGTATGTTGACGTGGTCTGGGAAGCAGTGGGCAGAAGATGAGCAAAAGAAATAACAAATATTCCAGATAGAGGACACAACATGTTCATAGGCCCTGCACCTGGAGAAACCTTAGCATGTGTAATGTGCAGGAAAAAAAGAGTAGGGCTGGGGCTTGTAGAGAACATGGGGAATAATAGCACGAGATGAGGTTGTCTGGAGAGGTAGGCAGATGCCTCATGAACATTATCCAAACATCAATAGGAAGCCACTGATGGGTGTTAAGTAGTAGTATTTTCATATTTGAAAGATTACTCTGGCTGAGGTGTGGAGATGAAATTGAAGAGGAATATGAGTAGATTCAGGAAGATGACTGAGAGTGCTATTGCAATGTGGTAGGCAAGAGATGATAATGACTTAGACTGGAAGACAAGGGTGAGAGGGGAGGATGGCAGTAGAGGTGGGAAACTGGGCATATTAAAGCTATATTTTGGAGGCCAAAAGGAAAGGACTTGAAGATTGATTGGGTAGAAGTTGTGAAAGTAAAGGACTTCTGGGTTTCTAGCAGGAGCAACTGGGTAGATGGATTGGGGATGGGAAACGGAGGAGGAACAGTGCGGGAAAGATCTAAGACTTCAGTTTTGGAGGTACTGAGTTTAAGTATGTTTATGAAGCATTCAGGTGGAGATGTTGAATATGTAGTTGGGTGTACTGGTCTAGACTCAGAAGAAGGACCTGGTCTGGAGACAGAACTGTGCTATTGGCATGAAGTTGTGTCATTAGTGCGAAGGGGATGTTTAGTCATGAGATTGTAGGAGATTCCAGGACCAAGCCCCGAGGTAGCATTTGTAGGTCAGGTAGAGGAGACACAGCCCCTCAAGAAGATTGACAGGGGACAGAGTTGGGAGGCAGCCAGGAGAATGCAGGTCCATCAGAACTACAAAAAGTTTTCAAGAGGTAGAGACAATGAACATTGTTGAATGATGCTGCAAAGTGAGGCAAAATGATGACTAAGGCATGTCCATTGGATTGAGCAACATGAAGGGCCTCAGGTCTTTACCAAGAGAAGTTTCAATACAGGGAAAAGGTGGAAGCCAAGGGGCGGGCTGAAGAGTGACTGGTAGGTGAAGAAGTAAAGCCAGGGAGCACAGACGATTCTTCTGAGGGACTTGGCTGTGAATATGAGTAAAGAGAAGGCTTAGTGAATTGCTCACCAAATTCTAGAGTATTAGAGCTGGGCACTATTTAAAGCTTGAAATCAGTATATCTAGGACCACAAAAAAGTTATCAAACCTAGTTGTACTCTTGTGGAATGCTGTATCCTGAGAAATTATACAGGATGCAAATGCAAAGAATTAAATTCAAGGATGACTGATCTATAATAGGATCTTACTTTAAAACCTGGGGATATTTGAGGGCATATTTAATTTTTGAGATTCCTTGATACCTGCTCCTGACACCCACTAAACCCTTTCTCCTCAGGCCTCTGGGTTGGCTACATTGACTCAGATGCAGCCAGTAACTTAGATTCTTACCCTGAAACCCAGAGGCCATGGGCATTTGACCATTCTAAGGAGTTGATTGTTATTGCAATTGTCCCCCTTCTTTTTGCAAAGCTCTTCATAATTGCTTATACAGAAAAGCACTTTTCAACAGTTTTCAAATGTTTGGCATAAAGCCACGGCTACAGTGAAAAGAGATGAGGTTGGCTTTTGCAGTGCTTTTGAAAAGTGAACATTTGTACCTTTCTTTGAATCTGTGCCGAACCATCCTACCTGCTGGGATCAGTTTCAGCCTAGGTCTGTCACTTTTTTTTGAAAAATGAAAGAGAAAACAAGATTATGTGCACTGTGACTTTTGTGCAATAGTAATAATAGAAGATGAGCCATCTAAAAAAACTGCACTAAGTCTTATGTGAATTTCTTAGTTTAAAAATATGTGCTACCTGCAGTAAAAAAAAAATGTTAGGTAAAGCATAAAAATATATTATTGTGGAGGACAGTCATTCTGGTTGGTTTTTTTTCTCTAGGGCTTTCAGTTTCAACCTTAGTTGAACCTATTTTGAGTTTTTTCATTCTTTCTGAAATTATGTGGAGAAATCTGCTTCCTAGTATTTTAGTTGTTTAATTACAGAGAAGACGCATCTTATGGCCATATGCTGAGGCAAAAATGTTGACTCAAGAGAAAAAATGAATAGAACAACGAGAATTCTAAGACTTGAAGTCCTAGTTGAGCGGTAAGGTCAAGTCTGAGAAACAAATACTTTATATAGAATATCTAATATATATGTATATTGATTTATTTGTCCGAATTGGATTATTCTTATTAAAATTTTCTATCTGGAGAAAAATTAACCACAATTTGGAAACAAATAAACTTTTTGTAATGCTAAAAAAAAAATCAATGGTTTAGGACTATGCTATTCAGACTTAAGTGTGTATAGAAATCACTTTGGGATTTTTTTTTTTTAAATGCAAATTCTGACTCAGTAGGGCTGATATGAGGAATAAAACTCTGTAGTTCTAACAAGCTTCCAGGTGATGCTGATGCTGTTTATTCTAGGACCACACTTTGAGAGGCAAGGGCTTAGAAGATCATGAAAGAAATGGGCAACCGGGTAGAAAAATCAATGAACTGAATGAGGTAAAGCAGTCAGCTTCATAATAAATATGCAACCATGAATTTGATTTTAATTCCTTTTATCTATTAGCTCAGCTCTTCTGAAAAAGATTATCATAATAACGGATTGGTCCATTTTGTATATTTTGTGTCTGAATATAATTTAGTTTACTAATTTGAGAATAATTTTGAAATGTGGTGTTAATTGCAGGTTGCTTTTAAATAAAGTTTTACCACATTTTTCAGATTCCACGGATAGCTCAGACATGCCCTAATTGGTTTATCCTGACAATGTCTTCTTTTTTTCCTTTTAAAAGGAAAAATAAATCATTCCTTAATTTTATAGGAGGAATGTAAAATAATTACCCTACTTAGAAATTAAGAAATAGTATATGAAGTTTGTACTTGAAATGAACTTTTTAAAAAAGTATTTACACATTTTTTTAACTTTTTTTTTTTAACTTTATTGGGGAACAGTGTGTTTTTCCCAGGACCCATCAGCTCCAAATCAAGCTGTTGTCCTTCAGTCTTAGTTGTGGAGGGCGCAGCTTAGCTCCAAGTCCAGTTGCTGTTTTCAATCTAGTTGCAGGGGGCACAGTCCACCATCCCATGTGGGAATTAAACCAGCAACCTTGTTGTTAAGAGCGCAAGTTCTACCCACTGAGCAATCCGGCCACCCTGAAATGAACTTTTAAGTGTGAATTCAACATGAGATATACTTTGGGTTTTCTTAACTGTCCTTCTTTTTATTATTATTATTTCTAGTGCTTACATATTTCCTAGCATATGATAGGTGCTCAGTAAATGTTTCACTGAATGGTAACTTCTCTGAACTTTCCTTATGATACTATAATAATTATGACATGATAGCTACTATTTATTAAGTGTTTACTTTGATACATTTCTTATACCAGCCCTATGAAGCAAATATGGTACCCGTTTTATAGGTAAGTGAACTAAAACTCAGGTTCAGTGGCTTACCCAGGGACACAGAGATGATAGGTGAGAAGAATTCAGATCCTGGTTTTCCTGTCTCCAAAAGATGTGCTTTTTTTTTTTTTTTTTTTAAGATTTTTATTGGGGGATTGGGGGAGGGGAACAGTGTTGGGGAATTGGGAAACGGAAACAGCCAAATTGTTGTCCTTCAGTCTTAGTTGTGGAGGGTGCAGCTAGCATAGCTCCTTGTCCAATTGTTATCTGGCCGCCTGACGGCAGTTTGCAGCTCCTCAGCTCAAGGTGCTGTGTCCAATCTTAGTTGCAGGAGGGCATAGCCACCATCCCATGTGGGAGCTGAACCAGCAGCCTTGTTGTTAGGAGCACGTGCTCTCATCAGCTGAGCCATCCTGCCACCTGTTGGAGCTCAGCCGCAGCTCAGCTCAGGCACAGCTCACTGGCCCGTGTGGGAATCAACCGGCGACCCAGTTGCTCAGAGCTCACACTTAACCAACTGAGCCACTTGGCCGGCCCAAAAGAAGTGCTTTTAACCACTACGTTGTTTGTCTTAGAAGAGTTGATATTCCATATGGGAAATACCAGTTCAATTATGTGTGTGAGGAATTTGGAGATTAACATACAGGGTAAAAATGATACAAATAACAGTATTTTTAAAGAATAATTTAAGATTCATTAAAACTCCATGATAATTATTATATTTTAGGATTTATTTTTTTAATTAAAGAATTAAAATTTTTTTTATTTTATTTTGAGGGCAGTGTCACTGGCCCTCATATGTGGTACCCGAACCGGGGCTGCTGGCGTCCCAAGCCAGCGCTTAACCACCACGCCACTTGGCCGGCCCTAAAAATTTTTGATTACAGTTAACATTCAATATTATATTAGTTTCAGGTGTACAGCATAGTGGTTGGACATTTATATAATTTACAAAGTGATCCCCCTGATAAGTCTAGTATCCGCCTGGCATCATATATATTTATTACAGTATTATTAACTATATTCTTTATGCTGTACTTTACATTTCCATCACTATTTTGTAACTGCCAATTTGTACTTCTTACTCCCTTCACCTTTTTCTCCCAGCCCCTAACTCCTCTCCCATCTGGCAACCATTAGTTTGGTCTCTGTATCTATGAATTGTCTCTGTTTTGATTGTTCATTTATTGTGTTCATTATTTTTGTTTATTTTTTTTAGAGTCCACATATAAGTGAAATCATATGGTACTTGTCCTTCTCTGTCTGGCTTATTTCACTTAGCATAATATACTCTAGGTTCATCTGTGTTGTTGCAAATGGTAAGATTTCATTATTTTTGGGGGCCGGCCGAGTGGCATGTTGGTTAAAAGTTGGCTTGGGACGCCAGCTCTGAGCAGCAGGGCCCCAGTTCATATCCCACATTACGGCCAGTGACACTGCGCCCTCTACAGCTAAGATGGTGAACAACAGCTCAATCTGGGGCTGGGCTGCCAGGCGTCGCCGGCAATGGCATAGCTTCAGCCCCTGCTGCAGTGGGCTGCCTTAAGCTACCGTGAGTGACCGGCAGCCAGTGTAAGTGGCTGGCAGCCAATCTGAGCTGCCAAGAGCCGCCGTCAGTGGCCGTCCAGTGGCGGATGACCGATTTGCCTCACCAGGAAGAGCTCAGTGATAATACCACCATGGGCCAGTGAAGAGATGTCCTCCGCAACTAGACTGAAGAACAAAAGCTCAGCAACTTGTCTGTTCCCCTTCCCTGATTCCCCAACGCTGTTCCCCTTCCCAACTCCCGAGTAAAATCTTAAAACAAAAAGATTTCATTCTTTTTTATGGCCGAGTAGTATTGCATTGTATATATGTACCACATCTTTATCCAGTCATCTACTGATGGACATTTAGGTTGCTTCCACATCTTGGCTCTTGTATATGAACTGTCCTTCATTGTCTCCTGATATAGCCTTTGTTTTAAAGTCTGTTTTGTCTGATATAAGTATTGTTACCTCAGCTTTTTATTTTTTATTTATTTATTTTATTTTTTTTGAGGGCAGTGTCACTGGCCCTCATACGTGGGATCCGAACCGGGGCCGCTGGCTTCCCAAGCCAGCGCTTAACCACCGCGCCACTCGGCTAACCCATCCTCAGCTTTTTAAAATTTCCATTTGTATGAAATATTTTTTCCCATCTTTTTACTTTTCAGTCTGTGTATGTGTTTCAATCTGAAGTGGGTCTCTTGTAGGCAGCATATGTAAGGGTCTTGTTTTGTTCTCCAATCAGCCACCCTGTGTCTTTTGATTGGAATATTTAATCCATTTACACCTAAAGTAATTATTGATATATATGCAGTTATTGCCATTTAAAATTTTTAAAATTAAATTTATTGGGGTGACAATTGTTAGTAAAGTTACATAGCTTTCAAGTGTACAATTCTGTAATACATCATCTACATATCATGTTGTGTGTTCACCATCCAGAGTCATCTCTCCTTCCATCACCATATTTTTGATCCCCTTTATCCTCTTCTATCCCCACCTCCCCTCCCCGCTTACCCTCTGGTAACCACTCAACTGTGTCTGTGATTTTTTGTTTGCTTGTCTTGTTCTTTTGTTGCTCTCAGTTTTATATCCCACATATGAGTGAAGTCATATGGTTCTCAACTTTTTCTGTATGACCTATTTTGCTTAGCATGATAACCTCAAGATCCATCTATGTTGTCGCAAATTACAGTATTTCATCTTTTTGTATGGCCAAATAATATTCCATTGTATGTAACACATCTTTATCCAGTTGTCTATTGAAGGACACTTTGGTTGTTTCCATGTCTTGGCCACCGTGAATAATGCTGCAATGAACATAGGGATACATATATCTTTATGGGTAAATATTTTTGGATATTTTGGGGTAGATACCCAGGAGAGGGATTGCTGGGTCATATGGTAATTCTATTCTTAATTTTTTGAGGAACCTCCATACTCTTCCATAGTGGCTGTATCAATTTATATTCCCACCAGCAGTGTTGGGTTCCTTTTCTTCACAACTTCTCCAACACTTGTTATTATTTGTCTTGTTGATAACAGCCATTCTAACCGGTATGAGGTGGTATTTCATTGTGGTTTTGATTTGCATTTCCTTAATAGTAGTGGAGTTGAGCATTGTTTCATCTGTTCATCATTTTTTTGTCTTGTTGGGAGATCTCTGTTCAGGTCCTCTGCCCATTTTTTAAATTAGATTATTTTGTTGTTGTTGAGTTGTACAAATTCTTATTTTTTTTTTTTTTGAGGGCAGTGTCACTGGCCCTCATATGTGGGACCGAACCTGGGCCGCTGGCTTCCCAAGCCAGCGCTTAACCACCGCGCCACTCGGCCGGCCCTTACAAATTCTTTATATATTTTGGATATTAGCCTGTTGTTGGAGGTGTTGTTTGCAAAAATCTTCTCCCATTCGGTTGGTTGCCTCTTTGTTTTGTTGGCAGTTTCTTTTGCTGTGCAGAAGCTTTTTGGTTTGATATACTCCCACTCATTTATTTTTGCTTTTACTTCCCTTGCCTTTGAGGTCAAATTCATAAAATCCTCTCTGAACCCAAGGTCCGTAAATTTCGTACCTATGCTGTCTTCTATACAATTTATTGTTCCAGATCTTATGTTTAAGTCCTTGATCCATTTCGAGTTATTTTGGTACACAGTGACAGAGCAGTCTAGTTTCATTCTTTGCACATGGCTTCCCAATTTTCCCAGCACCTTTTATTTAAGAGGTTTTCTTTTCTCCGTTGTATGTTTTTGGCCCCTTTGTTGAAATTATCTGCCTATATATATGTGGGTTTATATCTGGGTTCTCAATTCTAGTCCATTGGCCTGTGTGTCTGTTTTTCTGCCAGTATCATGCTGTTTTGATTATTATCACTTTGCAGAATAAATTGAAGTCAGGGTGTGTGATACCTCCAGCCTTGTTCTTTTTTCTTAGGATTGCTTTGGCTATTTGGGTTTTTTTTGTGATTCCATACAAATCTGATTTTTTTTGTTGTATTTCCTTAAATCATGCCATTGGGATTTTGATGGAGATTTCATTAAATCTGTACATTGCTTTGGGTCATATAGCTATTTTAACTGTATTGATGCTTCCAGTCCATGAACATGGAATATCTTTTCATTTTTTTGTGTTGTCTTCAATTTCTTTTAATAATATGTAGTTTTCAGTGTATAGGTCCTTGACATCCTTTGTTAACTTTATTCTTAGGTATTTTATTTTCTCTGTTGCAATTGTAAAAGGGATTGTTTTTTTCATTTCTCTTTCTGAAATTTCATTGTTAGTATATAGGAACTCAGTGAATTTTGTACATTGATTTTTGGATCTGCCACTTTACTGTATGTGTTTTTTGTTTTTAATAGTTTTTTTTCAGTGGAGTTTTTAGGGTTTTCTATGTAAAGAATCATGTCATATGTAAAAAGTGACAACTTAACTTTTTCATTCCCGATTTGGATGCCTTTTATTTCTTTCTCTTGTCTGATTGTTCTGGCTGGGACTTCCAATACTGCGTTGAATAACAGTGGTGAGATGGGGCATGCATCTTGTTCCTGATCGTAATGGAAAAGTTTTCAGTTTTTCACTGTTGAGTATGATATTAGCTGAGGGTTTGTCATATACGGCATTTACTATGTTTAAGTGCTATCCTTCTTTACCTATTTTATTAAGTGTTTTAATCATAAATAGATATTGTATCTTGTCAAATGCTTTTGTTCTCATCTGATATGACTTTTATCCTTTATTTTGTTTATGTGCTATATCACATTGATTGATTGACATATGTTGAACCATCCTTGTGCCCCTGGATTGAATCCCACTGATCATGATATATAATCTTCTTAATGTATTGTTGCATTCGATTTGCTAGCTTTTATGTTTAGGATTTTTGCATCTGTATTCATCAAAGGTATTGGTCTGTAGTTTTCTTTTTTTGTGTTATCCTTATCAGGTTTTGGTATCAGGGTAATGTTAGCCTCATAAAGTGAGTTATGAAGTATTGCCTCTTCTTTAATTTTTTTTGGAAGAGTTTGAGGAGGACAGATATTAAATCATCTTTGAATGTTTGGTAGAATTCACTAATGAAGCCATCTGGTCCTGGACTTTTGCTTTTGGGGAGGTTTTGGGTGATTGTTTCAATTTCTGTTCTGTTGATCGGTCTATTTAGGTTTTCTACTTCATGATTCAGTCTAGGAAGATTATATATTTCTAAGAACTTGTCCATTTCTTTTAGGTTATTGAATTTGATGTCATATAGTCCTTCATAGTATTCTTGTATGATCCTTTGTATTTCTGTGGCATCCATTAAAACTTCTCTTTCATTACTGATTTTGTTTATTTGTGTTTTTTCTCTTTTTTTCCTTAGTGAGTCTAGCCAAGGGTTTGTCAATTTTATTAATTTTTCCAAAGTACCAGCTTTTGGTTTCAGTAATTTTTTTCTATTGTCTTTGTGTTCTCTGTTTCATTTAATTCTGCTTTAATTGTTATTATTTCCTTCCTTCTGCTGACTTTGGTTTTCATTTGTTCTCTTTTTTTGAGGGCAGTATCACTGGCCCTCATATGTGGGACCCGAACCAGGGCCGCTGGCTTCCCAAGCCAGCGCTTAACCACTGCACCACTCGGCCGGCCCTGTTCTCCTTTTTCTAGTTCAAGAAGTAATATTAGATTGTTTATTCAGGATTTTTCTTGTTTCTTGAGATAGGCCTGTAATATATAAATTTCCCTCTTAATACAGCTTGTGCAGCATCACAATAATTTTGATATGATGTATTTTCATTCTCATTTGTTTCTGTATATCCTTTGATCTCTTATTTCTTCTTTCACCCAGTTATTTTTTAGTAGCATATTGTTTAATCTCCATATATTCATGTTTTCTCCTGCTTTCCTTTTGCAGTTGATCTCCAATTTCAAAGCCTAGAGCATATGCTTGGTATGGTTTTGATCTTCTTAAATTTGTTGAGGCTAGTTTGGTTTTTTTTTTTTTTTTTTTAAATTTATTTATTTTAATTAGCTTCAGGTGTACAACACAGTGCAATAGTTATACTTTGTACTCCTCAAAGTGACAACACCCCCATTCTCCCCCCAACTCTTCCTCCCTATATCATACTATCTATTACAATTCCTTTGACTCCCTTCCACCGTATAATCCACATCCCATGACTATCTATATATTCAGTTACAGTTGGCATACAATATTATACAACATCAGCTTCAGGTGTACAGTGCAGTGATCAAGCCTCTACTCCATCTATGAAGTGGTCTCCCTAACAAGGCATGACACCCCACAACATTTTTACAACATTATTATATTCCCCAAACTGTCTTTCATATCCCTGTGACAATACTGTAGTTACCTATTTATGCTGTCTAATCCCTTCCCCTTCTCCCTCATCCCCACCCCCCTCCCAACTAGCAACCCTGTTTTTCCTCTGTATCTATGAGACTGTTTCTGTTTCCTTTGCTCATTCATTCAGTTTTTCAAATTCCACATATAAGTGAGATCATATGGTATTTATCTTTCTCCAACTGACTTATTTCACTTAACATAATAGTCTCTAGGTCCATCCATATCGTTGCAAATGGTACGATTTCATTCTTCTTTATAGCAGAGTAATACTCCATTGTATAAATGTACCACAGTTTCTTAATCCAGTCATCTACCGATGGGCATTTTGGTTGTTTCCAAGTCTTGGCTATTTTAAATAGCGCTGCAATAAATATAGGGGTGCACATATTTTTCGAATTAGCGTCTTGGATTCTGTTGAGGCTAGTTTTAAGTCCCAACATACAGTCTATCCTTGAGACTATTCCATGTGCACTAGAAAATAATGTGTAGTCTGGTGTTCTAGGATGAAGCACTCTATAAATGTCAATTATGTTCATTTGATCTAACGTGTCATTTAAGGTTGATATTTCCTTACTTATTTTCTGTTTGGATGATTTATCCATCACTGTCAATGATGTATTTAGGTCCCATACTATAATTGTGTTTTTCCCAGTTTCTCCCTTTAGTTTTGTGAGTAGTTGCTTGGTACATT
Organism: Aselliscus stoliczkanus; assembly: GCA_033961575.1. Lineage (NCBI taxonomy): Eukaryota > Metazoa > Chordata > Mammalia > Chiroptera > Hipposideridae > Aselliscus > Aselliscus stoliczkanus. Next base: position 59,517,409 of record CM066732.1, on the reverse strand, counting down.
TGGTGTTCCCTGATTGGGAGCATGTATATTAATAAGTGTCTTCCTGTTGTATTGTCACTTTTATCATTATGAAATGTCCATTTTTGTCCCTTATTGTTTAGGGCTGTGTAGCCCAATATTGAGGGGCATGCAGGTTGACTTTAGTGGGCTTGGTGAATCTGAAAGTACTGTTGATTAGACATGTGTTCCTCAAATTTGTATTCCCTTGAAGCCTGTGTTTTTATTACAAAATGTATGTTTTGTTAAGGTTTGTATAAGTCTTGAGAGAACTTTAGGTACAGTTAAGCCAAAATTAAATATCAAAAGTGAGATTCTCTTTAGTATTCACACCCAGGATTACAGATTATGTAGAAACTGACTCTGGATCATAAAGAGATTATCATAGATGGGATTATAGAAAAGGTCACAGTATGCCCTAAGGAGAACAATTATAGGGACTAAAGGTCTTAAGAGAGAAATACATCAAGACCATGTGGAACTTAAACTTGTAATTGGATAATGGTCAAAAGTCCCTATAAAAAGGACATGTTATTGTAATAAAATGTGACACTTTTCTCTTTAACTCCCCCGGTGTCTCCACTGTCTCCCTTCTTTATTTTCCTCCCTCATTTTCTGTCTTTTACTGCAACAAACAGTTTCTGTCTTTCATTTAACCGCCGACGCCGTGTCCACCTTCTTGAACCCTGGTCATCGGAGGCTGGTCCCCCCGCACCTTATTACCTTTTTTATCCTGAAGTCTAATGATATTTCATGAGATATAAGTATGCCTACACCAACTTTTCTCTGGATGCCATTTGCTTGGAGTATCGTTTTCTGCCCTTTATGTTGAGTCTGTATTTGTCCTTGCAGCTGTGATGTATCTCTCAAAGGCAGCATAAGCTTGAGTTTTGTTTTTTGACCCAGTCTGCTACTCTGTGCCTTTATTTTGGTGAGTTCAGTCCATTTACATTTAGGGTGATTATTGATATATGAGGATTTTTTATAGCCCTTTTATCTTTTGTTTTCTGGTATTTTGGTGTTTCCTTTGTTTTTTTGCCTTTGTATTTCTGTCTGTTGTTTTAGTTTGGTGGTAGTCTATGATATTTGTCCTCTTTTTTTAATGTTATGTCTCAGTTCTGGATTTTTTTCGAGTGGTTACTGTTAAGTTTATGTAAGAAAAAGTTTTATATATACAATAGTCCTTTTTCTTTAACATGCATCTTATCTCCATTCCCCTTTGCAAATTGAGGCCTTTACCCTCTCCCCTTTTATGTTTTTGCTGTCTAAATTATCCCTATTGATTCTGTAAGTTCATTTCTGAGTTGCAGTAGCAAATTGTCTTCTTTGTATCTTTTTCTTGTTTTTATCTTCATTTTCCTTTAAGTTAGGATTAAGTGTATAGTACTTTATTCTGTATAGGGGTTGCCATTTCCTGCTTCTGTCTGTCAGTTAGTAATCTTACTCATGGTTTTGTATCCTTTTGTCTTTTGTTTCAGGTAGAATAACCCCCCTTCAGTATTTCCTGTAATGCAGGCCTTGTGGTGGAAAATTCCCTCAGCTTCTGTATATCTGGAAAGGCCTTTATTGCTCCTTCAGATCAAAAGGATAATTTTGCTGGATATATTATTCTTGGATTGTAATTTCTCTCTTTCAGTAGTTTGAATATTTGCTTCCACTCCATCCTGGCTTGTAGAGTTTCTGCTGGAAAATCTGATGATAATCTAATGGGCTTTCCTTTGTAGGTTACCATCTTCTTTTTTCTGGCTGCCTTGAGAATTCCTTTTTTGTCATTAATTTTTGACATATTTAATATAATGTGCCTTGGAGAAGGCCTTTTAGAATTGAGGTAATTAGATGTTCTGTTTGTTTCTTAGATTCGAGGATCCAGTTCTTTCCATAGGCTTGGGAAGTTCTCATTGACCATTTGTTTGAATAGGCTCTCTGTGCCGTTCCCCATCTCTTCTCCTTCTGGTATACCCATTATTCTTATATTGCTCTTTCTGATGGGGTCAGATAATTCTTGTAGAGTTCTTCCATTTCTTTTAACTCTCAAATCTTTCTCTTCTTCCATCTGCATCATTTCCAGATTTCTATCTTCGATATCACTAGTTCTTTCCTCCATCTTATCAGCTCTATTTCCTAAGCTCACCATTTCATTCTTCATCTCTTTTATTAAGTTCTTAAGCTCCAGAATTTCTATTTGGTCCTTTTTTTAAAATTTCACTCTCTTTGGTAAAATATTCATTTTGTTCTTTGATATTATTTCTGAGTTCATTAAACTGCTTATCTGAGTTTTCTTGCATCTCGTTGATTTTTTTTCTGAACTGCAGTGTTGAATTCTCTGTCATTTAAGTCACATCTTTTAAGTTTATTTTCTGGAGGTTTTTCATTTTCTTTCTGAGCTGCCTTGTTACCTTGCTTATTCATGGTAATTAATGTATTGGTTCTCATCCTGGGCATGTACGGGGATGAATTCTGCAACAGGTTGATATGAATAGGTCTTCCTTTTGTTTTCTAACAGGTAGTGCTAGAGTGTTTTAATTTGTCTTACCCTGTTCTGGCTTCTCACATTGGAAGATTCCCTGGGGAGGTGGGCGTCTTTTCTGGAACCAGGTTGCTTCAGTCTCAGAGCACTACCCCCATGGGAGGATGAGATGGGTGATGGGGTTCTGATCGCCTGAAAGCCCATTGTTGGCCCTGCAGCCAGATGCAGAGCTGTGCACCCCAGCAGCCCTGGGTACCCCTGTTGGGGTCAGCCATGAAAGGTGGGGGTGGGTGGGCTGGGAGAGACCACTGGTGTGTTTGTGTCATTGTTCTCCTCCAAGTAACAGCAACTGCCAGACCACAGCTACCCCGCCCCTATATCTCCTCCCTGGAATTAGCTGCAGTGTGCATCTGCTGCTCAGGAACTGTCTTGCCATTTCTTAGGGCTGTAGATATTCTGCTCTTTAACCTGATACTGCTACAGTTCCTTCTGAGTCCTGCTAGCTGGGAGGATACAGGAGAAGTGAGCTCTGAGAGGGCGGAGTGAGGCAGCCAGGCTCTGTGGTTTTGCTTTCTGTCTGGCAGTGAGGGTTGTTACACCATGGCTGTCATACTTCTTTACTTGGTCTTTGCCCCAAGGTCTCTGCTCCATCACTGGGTTGTCATATTATATGCTGATCACTCAGGCAGGAATGCTCAGGGCCCCAGAGAGTGCACCTCCAGCCTGAATCCTCCCCTCTCCCAGGACCATAGCGAGCTTCCCGCTGTGTCTGTGGCCCCTGTCTCTGCACTTCTCCCTTCTGTCCTCCCCTGTTCACCCTGATTCAGATATTTCAATGCACGGATCTCTCAGATATGTTTGTGTGCTACACAGGTATTCCTTTGTTGAATTATAGTTGTTCAACTTGTTGTAACTTCAAGGGAAGAGATCAAGGGAGACCCCTTATATGGCCATGTTTCTGATGTCCTTGACATTTTATTATTCATACTTTTAAACCTCTACTCCTTCTCCTCCTCGTCCTCCTCCTCCTCCTCATCCTCCTCCTCATCCTCCTCCTCGTCCTCCTCCTCTTTCTTTCCTTCCTCTTTCCCTATTCCCTTCCCCTTCCTCTTCTGTCCCTCTAACATTCCTTGTAATACTGGTTTGGTGGTGATGAACTCCTTAGTTTTTTTCTTGTCTGGGAAGCCCTTTGTTTGTCCTTCGATACTAAATGACAGCCTTGCTGGGCAGAGTAGTCTTGGTTTTAGGTTCTAAACTTCCATCACTTTGAATATTTCCTGCCAGTCCCTTCTGGCCTGCAAAGTGTCTGTTGAGAAATCAATTGACAGTCTTACGCGAGCTCCCTTGTAGGTAACTGGCCACTTTTCTCTGGGTACTTTTAAGATTCTCTCTTTTTCTTTAACCTTTGGTATTTTAATTATGATGTGTGTCTTGGTGTGGGCCTCTTTGGGTTCATCTTGTTTGGGCCTCTCTGCATTTCCTGGGCTTGTATGTCTACGTCCTTTGCCAGATTAGGAAAGTTTTCCATCATTACATTTTAAATAAGTTTTTAATCACTTGCTCTTTCTCTTCTCCTTCTGGTACCCCTATGAGGTGCTCTGATGCCTCTGAGTCTATCCTTTGGGTGAGTCATTTGTGGAGCTAATTGGGTGGTGCTCTGGTGTGGTCTAAAGCCAGCCACTGGGTATCTTGGTTCTGGGGCCTCTTGGGAGGGGTTCTAGTACAGACCTATGTCAGCCGTTGACTGGGCCCAGGCTGGGGCCACCTGGCAGAAGCTACAAAGTGATCTGTGGTTGATAGCTGCCTGTGCTGGGCTTGGAGGCACCTGGAAGAGGCTATGCTGTGTACTGAGGCTGACGGCCACTAGTGCCTGGGGGCCACTCAGGAAGAGTTATAGGGCATGCTGCAGCCAGCCACTGCTTGTTTGGCATTTGTGGACCTTTGAAAGATTTTAGGAAAGTCAGAGCTTGGGCGAAGGCCGGAAACTTGTAGGGAACAGCCACTGAAAGAAATTTGTGCTGGTACAAGGGCCAGTTCTGAGGAAATCACCAAGGTGAGGTGAGTTTGATGGACAATCAAATTTGGTGCCCGCCTGTGCCTGCAGGCTGGGTGGAGGATGGGGTCAGCAAAGGAACAATGGCACCTGCCTGCTGGCTCTGTGTGGGGAGGGCTCAACAAAGGAACAAAGGCATTTGCCAGCAGTTAAGTCTCAGAGAGAGTGCCCCTCCAGCCTAAGCCAGACAAGTCAGTTCCTCCTTGTATTTCCCTGGTGCTTTCAAGTGCTGCCCCAGCACTGGGACTCAGAGCAAGTTAGTCTGTCAGCAAGTAAGTCTGCTCTTGTGCCCTTTAAGAAGAATGCCTGGGACTCCAGCAGCCCTGTCTCACCCAGATGGAATCCTTGCTGATTTTCACAGCCAGAAGTGAGGATTGCTCTTCCTGGCACTGGTAGTCTGGGCTGAGGAGCACAGTGTGGAGCTGGGACCCCTCACTCCTCAGGGAAGCCTCTGAGATAGCCCTCCTGATTCCTCACTGCCACACATGGGGTGGGGCCAACCCATTTTCTGTCTCCGCCCCTCCTGCCAGACTTGACATGGCTTCTTCTTTATATTCTTAGTTATAGGAGTTCAGTTCAGCTAGTCTTCAGGTGATTCTAATTTAGTTGTAATTTTGGTGTGGCTGTAGAAGGAGGCAAGCACAGCATTAACCTACTCTGCTGTCTTACCTGGAAGTCCAACAATTATTTTAAAAAATAGTAGTTCTATGCATGCCTTGTAATTTTTGATTGGATGCATGATGTGAATTTTATCCTGTTGGGTACAGGATATTTTTCTATTTCTATAAATATTCTTAAGCTTTTTTTCTGAAATAAGTTATTTGGAAACAGTTTAACCCTTTTAAGTCTTTTAAGCTTTGTCAGGTGGGACCAGGGTGGCATTTGATCCAGAGCTAATTTGTTTCCCACTCCTGAGGGAAAACTTCAGAGTACTGTACCGAATGTCCCATAAATTATGAGGTTTTTCACTCTGGCTGATGAGAACAGGTACCAATCCATGCCATGCATGAGCTCCTGGGATTGTTCCCTTAAATCCTTTAGGTGGTTCTTTGCCCAGACTCCATTGTTTGCTAACACACATATGTGCTGAAGACTTAAGGAGTCTCTGTGGGTATTGGGGTTCTCTCTCTGTGCAGCTCTCTCCTCTCTGGTATTCTGAACTGCAGACTCTAGCCACACTGACCCCCCTGGACCCACAACTCTATCCCCTCAACTCAGGGACACCGTGCAAGGCTCTGCCTGGGTTCCTCCTCCTAGCACTTAAGCTGGAAAACTTTTTCGAGAAGTAATCTGGGACAATGCTAAGGCTCACCCCCTTTGTTTCCTATTGCTTCTCAGGAATCATGTCCTCTATTACATCAATCCAGTGTCTTGAAAATTATTGTTTCCTCTAATTTGTCCAATGTTTTGTTCGTTTGTTTCAGGAAGGAGGGTAAATTCAGTCGCTATTACTTTATGTTGACCAGATGTTGACCAGAAGTGGAAGTTCATGGTGGGTCATTAGATTCAGTTCCACTTTGTCTTTTTCCACTTCATCAGTTCAAAATACCATTGTACTAAATTATCTATTGGGTACTCGGCATTCATTTAGGCACTGGAGAGGCTTTGTAACTGTCCTTGTGGTTCATCACCCTCTTAAAATATTGGAGCACTCAAGCACAGGATGGCAAGAATAGGTAGGGCCTTATCATTAAACCAGTGTTTCTCAAGGTGTATTGGGCAGACTACTTTCAACAGATTCTCTGGGGTGCTTGTTGAAAATGTAGATTCATGGGTCCTGTTACACCTACTGAATCAGAAACTCGGGAGTGACTCTCTAGGTGTTGGATGTACTGCAATCCATCCTTATGCCCCAAATTCTAAAGGAAGGATGGGGAAGAGGGAACAGTTGACCACGTAATACAGGTACTATATGCACTTTACAATTTAGAAAGTATTTTTATAAACCTCTTCCCATTTCATCCTCACAGCTCTTTAGATCTTATTACCATTGTAGAGCCAAGGAACTAAGGCCATGTTAAATAACTTGCTAAAGCTTTACATAGGAAGTGGAAGAGCTGATTCTACAGCTCAGGGTTTCCTCCAGCCAGCCCCCATTCTGCTATACACCGCTGCTTCTCTTACAAAGATGGAGGGGCATCCTCCAGTTCATCTTTCATGCAGCATGCTTTGTCAGAGGAGTGATTAGGTTATATTTTGTATAAGGATTTAGATGGGCTCTGAGTGACAGAAAATATAAATTACAGTGGATAAAGTGAGGTGAAAGTTTATTGTTCTCCGTATAAGAGTGCAGGGCTGGTACGACACTTCACAGTGTCAGAAACTGTGGGTCCCCTGTTTTGTTCCTCTTCCATGCATGGTCATGATCTCATAGTCCGTGACAGAACTGATGTTCTGGACAGCTTGGTGGAGGAAGGGGTGGAGAAGTGGGCAAAGGATACACACCTGCTGTCTCTGAAGGGAGCTCCCCTAAAGTTGCCACATGGCACTTCCTTCTACAGCACAGTGGCCAAAACTTAGACCCGAGGCCCTCCGAGCTTCACGGGCCCCTAGCATATGTAGTCTGCATTCCATGAGATCACATGTACAGCTATCAGCCCGGGTTTCTGGTACCATGTACTAAGGAAAATGGATACTGGAGAACTAGAAGTCTGCCACATGCTTTACTCTTCTAAATCTGGAGATTGCTAAGAAATGAAGGTTTATTCTTGGGGTCCCTGGTTGGCACTCAAAAGGCATTTTATGTGTGTGTGTGTGTGTGTGTGTGTGTGTGTGTGTGTGTGTATATTTTTTTTTTGAGGGCAGTGTCACTGGCCCTCATATGTGGGACCCGAACCAGGGCCGCTGGCTTCCCAAGCCAGTACTTAACCACTGCGCCACTCTGCCGGCCCAAAAGGCATTTTTTAATAATAACAGCAACAACCAAAAAAATTGTTAATTAGTGTATAATTACTGTATGTCAATACCTAGAGTAGTGCTTGGCAGATGCTCCCCAAATATTTATTGAATGAATGAATCAAGGCCAGATATTCTGTTAAGCATCTCATCTCACATTACATCATTTAATCTTTCTGATGAATCTATAAGCTAATTATTACTAATTTTATTTTACAAATGAGGAAATTAAGTATATTTCTAAGTGGCAAAGCTAGGATTTGATCCTAGGTCTGTCTGATAACAGATAACATCTTTTATAAAGTAGTAGTCAAGGATATTAACATTGCATATTCCTGGCCTCTTGAAGTTGTGTGTCATGGGATTGGCTTTGGCTGATGAAACAGCGTTAAGTCAGGACTTAACTGTACATATTTCCAACTTGGAATCAGTCTGTTCTCCTTCAATAAACAAAAGACTGATTTTATTGTGTAAGACATAGTTTTTGTAGAGGCAATGGCTTGTTTGCATAATATGATTTAAGTAGAATTTATCTGGACAAATACAGTGACGATTTTTCTTTCAGCTTAGTAGTTGAAGGAGTCTAGGAAAGTGACAGTATAATTTGGCAACACAGATGATGAGGTAAGTTCCCGGAGGTGAGATTGATCTGAGATCACTCTTGAGTGGGACTACGCCCTCAGGTTAATGTGATTATAGGCTGTGTTACTGCAAGTCACCAGAGAATTAGACCACATCAAGAGTATCATGGTCAGTTTGGGACACCATATTTTAAGTGTCACTGACAAATTAAATTTCATACAAAGGAAAGCACCAGGACTTGAGGGGTTATGAAATACGGATTGTGTGGCTGAAGAAACTGGGACTCTGAAGCCTCACGGCACACCGGCAAGGCATTATCCCCATTTCACAGAAAGGAGATTGAGGCCCAAAGATAATTCATGATTTATTAGAATGTAACTGAAAAGTGGTTTGCTCAGGTCCTGCATCTCTTGATTCTCAATCTCAATTCTTTCTCTTTCAAAATATTGGTTTTTGTTACATTTTGAAGAAACCTGACTGTTAGCCCTTATATAAGGATAAAGTTGAAACTATAAGGGAATGATTGCAGATTAAGTGGGAGGAAAGGGTATATTCAGGGTAGAAAGGTCAATGTCAGAAGATAGTTTGGTTATCAGTATTACAAGTTTATTACTATTATAGAAATATATTGTTTTACACATATTTTTCTCCCTCTCTTTTTCAAGGTTTTTGACTCCAATGAAGAATCTGGGTATCTTGTTCTCACCATAGTTATATCAGGTCATTTCTTCATTTCCCAAGGACAAACACTACTGGTAGGTTTTATGCATATAGATTAATATGCTAATTTATTTCCTCATCTTTTTGGCTTTACATTAATTTGTATTTCCTCAAGCTTCTTTAGTTTCACTGAAATCCATCAGATTCAACAAATAAGCATTTATTGAATGTTCTATAACAGTGGGAAAAGCATACCATATTGCGTTAGGGTTTTGTTGAGAGTCGAAGTGGATCAAAGGATTGAAATTAACCAGCGTTATAAAGGAGTCTTAATTAGGGAGATTGGGTTGAAAACAGGCTAGATTTATGGAGAAATGTGTGGAGGATTTTCCAGGTAGGGTAAAGGGGGATAGATTTGAAGAAGTAGCTAAAAGACAACTTGAAGCATGCTATTGTTACTTGGTATAGGCCTCTACAAAACTTTAATTGTATAAAGATGCATTTATTCTAAATACACACAAATAATATAGGAAAATTTTGAAATGAAGAAATATATAAAAGAAAACAAGAGTTGAGCCGGCCGAGTGGCGTGGTGCTTAAGAGCTGGCTTAGGACGCCAGTGGCCCCGGTTCGGATCCCACATATGAGGGCCAGTGACACTGACCTCAAAAAAAACACAAAACAAAACAAAAACGAGTCATCCTGCTTGAAAGTTTGTTTGAATTGGTATTTAGAAACAAAAATTAATGAGGAAACAAGACAATTATTAACTTTCAAAGTAATTGTATAAGAAAGAAAATGTAAGGGAAGGTTATTACACCATTTAGTTGTGAATAATAGCTACATAGGCATAATTATTCATTTAACAAATATTTATTGAGCAATTATTATGTGCCAGGCATTGTTCTAGGCACTAGGGATATAGCAGTGAACGGCAAAGACAAAAGCCCTGTCATCGTGGTGTGTCCTCATCCTAGCAGGGAGAAATAGCAATAGGTCAGATGTATTTAAAAGACGTGAATTTTTGGTGAATCCCTTACATATTGTAAAATGATGGCAGCATCCACAGTTGTACACTGTGACCATTAAGTGGAAGATAGCCTTATCCTGAATGTGAGGTGACCTGCAAAGTCATCTCTGTGTTCCTGTGACTTTCAAAACTGCAGCACTGGTTGTACTGTTTTGCTTTATCTGCTGTTGTTGGAGCTTGCATCAGTTGCAAGAGATAAGATTTCTTTTTCAGCTTCCAGTGAAGAATATTCCAAATGGTGGAGTGAGGGATGCCTAGAACACAGCTAGTTCTCCCTGTCAATATTGTGGGTCTTCACTGATGGGAGACATTAAAGCTCTTTGGCTTCCTCAGACAATAGGGGGCCACCCTGTGCTTTGTCTCTGCACCATCTGTTCGCACCGGTGGTCAATGTTGTTACAAAATGGTAGAGGTTTCTTTGTATCGTACATGGAATGATTTTGGCACTGCAGTTACAAAACCAAGTTTATCAAATTATAAGATACCTATTATGAGAAATAAGAGTAACTCTACAATTTGGAATAGGTTGCATATACACATATAATGTACATACTGAGTAATATTTTTTTAAATCTTTAAACTCTTTTTAAAAATCACTTTTACCAGGGCCGGCCGAGTGGCTCAGTTGGTTAAGAGTGGCTTAAAGCGCATGCTCTGAGCAACAGGGCCTCCGGGGTTCAATTCCCACATGGGCCAGTGACGCTGTGCCCTAGCTGAGCTGTCACTGAGCTGCCAACAGGTGGCAGGATGGCTCAGCTGGTGTAACAACAAGATTGCCTGTTCAATGGTGGGCTATGCCCACCCACAACTAAAGATCAAACTCAGCATCTTGAGCTGAGCTGTGCCCAGATGGCTCAGTGGATAGGGTGTGTGCTCTTAACAACAAGCCTGCTGGTTCGACTCCCACATGGGATGGTGGCTACACCCACCTGCAACTAAGACTGAACTCAGCACCTTGAGCTTAGAGGCCACGAGCTGCCGACGGGAAGCTAGATGGCGACTGGCGCCCTCCACAATGAAGATTGAAGAACAATGACTTGGCTGGTCCCCTTCCCCAATTCCCCAATAAAATCTTTTTTTTTAAATCACTTTTATCAAAGTATAATTTACATAAAATAAAATTCACTAATTATAAGTGTTCAATTTGATGTGTTTTGAAAAATATATATAGTTCTATAACCACCACCACAATCATGATATGAACATTTCAGTTAATCCCCAAAATTTCCTCATGCCCCTTTGCACTCAGTCCCCTGTGCCCACACTGGGCACCTAGTGAAACCACTGAACTACTTTCTGTCATCCTAGATTTGCCTTTTCTTGATTTCATGTATATGAAATCATAGTTTTTGGTATCTGGCGTCTTCCACTTAGGGTTGGCTTTTGAGATTCATCCATATCGCTCATTCCTTTTCATTACTGGATATTATTCCATTGTATGGATAAACCTAATTTGCTTATCCATTCAACTATTGATAGACATTTGGGTTGTTTACTTTTTTGGCTATCATGAATCACTTTGGTGTAAACGTTGGTATATAAGCCTTTGTGTGAACATGTATTTTCATTTTTCTTTGGTAAATTCCCAAGAGAGGAACTGTTGCTGAACCATATGGTACGTCTATGTTCAACTTTATAAGAAGCTGCAAAACTGTTTTGCAAACTTCTGTTCCCACAAGCAATGATGAGGGTTCCAGTTGTTCCATGTCCTCACCAACACCTGGTCTTGTCAATCTTTTTAGGTTTAACTGTTTTAGTGGTTATATAGTGGTAGCTCATGGTGGTTTTAATTTGCATTCTCTTAATGACTACGAGTATTGAACATCTTTTCATGTATTTGCCATTTGTGTATCTTATTGTTGAAGTATCTGTTAACTATTTTTAATTGTTTGTCTTTTTATATTTGAATTATAAGAGATTTTATTCTGATTAAGCTTTTTTATCAGAAATATATTCTGCATATATTTCTCCCACTCTGTGGCTTGCCTTTTCATTTCTTAGCAGTGTCTTTTGAAGAGCAGAAACCTAAAATTTTCAAGTCCAAGTTTTTTCTCTTATGATTCATACTTTTTTGTATGGTATTTAAGGAATTTTTGTCTACTACAAGATTGCAGTGATATTTTTCAGTTTTTTTTTAGAATTTTTATAGCCTTAGCGCCTACATTTAGTTTTATGGGCCATTATGATTTTTTAATATTATTTGATATTAATTTTTTTTTTTGGCCCTCATATGTGGGACCAAACTGGGGCCGCTGGCTTCCCAGGCCAGCGCTTAACCACCACACCACTCAGCCGGCCCTATTATTATTATTTTGTATAGTGTGTCTTCTTCCCCTCAATTAAAGCAGTACGATATTGAAACGTGGAATCTACTTCTGTAACCATTGAGTTAATTGGGTCTGGGTTGATTTTTTTGCATGTAGATAAAAATTGTTCCAACACCATTTATTGAAAAGCTAGCTTTTCCTCCTTTGAATTACCTTGGCAACTTTGTTGAAAATCAATTCACCATGTATGTGTGGGTCTATTTCTGGACCCTCTTTTCTGTTCTGTTGACCTATATATCTGTCTTTAGTCCGATAACACACTGTCTTGATTACTTTAGCTCTTATGAAATTTTTGAAATCAGTAGTGTAATTCCTTCAACTGTGTTATTTTTGAAAGTTGTTCTGGCTATTCTCTAGGTCATTTGCATTTACATAAGAATTTTAGAATCAGCTTTCCTACCAAAAAGCCTGCTGAGGTTTTGATTGGGATTGTTTTGAATCTATAAATCATTTTAGGGAGAATTAACATCTTAATATTGAGTCTTCTGATCCTTGAACATGTTATAACTCTGCATTTATTTATATCTTTTATTCCATCTATTTGTATACTTTCTCTCAGCCATGTTTTGTAATTTTCACAGTAGGTCCAGTGCATATTTAGTTAAGTTTATCCAAAATACGTCATAGTTTTGTTTTTTTTAAAGATTTTTATTGGGGAATTGGGAGAGGGGAACAGCGTTGGGGAACTGGGTAAGAGGAACAGACAAGTTGCTGTCCTGTTCTTTCGTCTAGTTGTGGAGGACATTGCTTCACTGGCCCATGTTGGTATCATCATTGTGCTTTTCCCAGGTGAAGCAGATCGGTTGCTGGCCTCTGGGCAGCTGCTCACGGTGGCTCTTGGCAGCTCACGCTGGCTGCTGGCCACTCACTGTAGCCTATAGCAGCCCACTGCAGCAGGGGCTGCAGACGGCACCATCACCGGGCTCGCAGCCCAGCTCCAGGTGGAGCTGTTGTTAGCTGTAGAGGGCAGTGTCACTGGCGCTCATATGTGGGATCTGAACCGGGGCCGCTGGCATCCCAAGCCAGCTCTTAACCAACGTGCCACTCGGCCGGCATAGTTTTTATGTTACTCTAAATAGAGTTTCATAAATCTCAGTACTCCTAATAATTTGTTGCTTGTGTGTAGAAATGCCATTGATTTTTTTCATGCTGACCTTGTATCCTGTGATATTACTCAACTTATTTAGTAGTTCTACAGCTTTTTAGATTTTTGGTAGGATTTTCTACATGGATGACCTGTTGTCTGTGAACACGTGATTTATATCCTCCCTTTCCAGTGTATACTGTCCCCCATCGCTTCCCCCAGAGTACAGTGGCAAGGACATTGTTTCAATGCTGAGTAGAAATGGTGAGAGTTAACATCCTTGCTTTCTTCCGGATCTTAGGGGGAAAGCATTCAGTCTTTCCACCAATAAATAAAACGTTAGCTGTAGGGTTTTTGTAGATACCCTTTATGAGATTGAGGAAGTTCCCTCCTATCTAGTTTGCTGAATAGGAGTTTAATCATGTTTAGTCTAGTTTAATCATGACTAGGAGTTGAATTTTGTTGAATGCTTTCTCTGGATCTGTTGAAATGGTTTTTCTTTTTTTAGTTATGTTGATATAATACATTTTTTTTAATATTCAGTTCTTAACTGAATCAACCTTTATTGTGGAAGTATTTGATTTTTGAAATTATGTACGTGTATAAGTATGATAAAAATAAGAATACACAGTTTTAAAACATTTAATCCCTAAGTTAAAGAACAATTTTCATCAGTTCGTGCAACCAAAACTTAGAAGAACAAACAGATTTGGATTATAATACATTTCAGTTGCAATTTCATGTTGGTATTACATTTATACAACTTCTCCCCTCATGCTAATCTGGGTGGTGATATATTTTTAGAATTTTTCCCATAAAAGGTAGGGACGGGACAGCCATGGAAAGTTTTAACCACTTCCGTTTTAGTAAGGGAATCCAATTGTTGGTGTGGATTAAAATGTGCTATATTTGTACTATCACATTTTTGTGGAAGCTACAAAACCAAAACAAAGTTGTTTCTTTCAGGGACACTGATTGCTAGGGCCCAGTAACAGCCCCTTTGTGATATGTTTTTGCAGAAGTCCAAATAGGTCAGCACGGCTTTGGGCTTTGTGCTTGGACCTGGGCAGCTATTTAAACTTAGTTTCCCTTAAACTTCGTAGTTCTCTGATTGCCACCTCCTGTGAGGTCCATGCGAGCTCAATGCTTCAGGTTAAACTACAGCTTTGTGTCCAGTAGTACCAAAGGTTTCCCTTTTGCTTGTTCAGTAAGCACCTGCATTCAAGTGAGGCCATCACAGCCGGAAGGCTCCATGCGGGCCCACTAGGAGGCCCTTCTCATGTCATTTATTTCAAAGAGTTGGTACAGCAACAAGGTGGGGAGACCTTGACAAAATCTACCTTGGACTTGGGCTCAACTGGCTTCCTCTTTTCTAGTGTAGGCATCTTAAACAGATTCTCTCTCTCCTGGCGATTTGGGGCTTTTAAAATTTGTTTTTAATTGTGGTAAGATATACATAACATACAACTTATCATCTTAACCGTTTTTTAAGTTCAGTGTGTTAAGTACATTCACATTGTTGTGCATTCTTCACCACTATCCATCTCCAGAATTCTTTTTATTTTGGAAGACTGAACCTCCGTACCCACTAAACACTAATTTCCCATCTCCCCGAGTCCAACCCCTGGCAACAGTCATTCTACTTTCTGTGCCTATGGATATGACGATTCTAGGTACATCATGTAATTGGAATCAAACAATGTTTGTCTTTTTGCGACTGGCTTATTTCAGTTAGCATGATGTCCTTGAGGTTCATCTAGTTGTAGAGTGTGTCAGAATTGCTTTCCTTTTTCAGGCTGAGTAATAGTCCATTGTGTGCATAGACCGTTTTGGTTTATCTGGGCACCTATAAATGGACACTGGGGTTCTTCCCCCTTTTACTACTATGAATAGTGCTGCTATGACCATGGATTTACAGATACCTCTTTGAGACCCTGCTTTCAGTTCGTTTAGGTGTAGACCCAGAAGTGGGATTGTTGGATCATACAGTCATTCTATTTTTAATTTTTCGAGGAACTGCCATACTTTTTTCCAAAGTAGCTGGACCATTTTACACTCCCACCAACAGTGCACAAGGGTTCCCATTTGTCCATGTCCTCACTAATGCTTGTTATTTTCTGTTTTCAATTGAGGTATAACTGACCAATAACATCATATTACTTTCAAGTGTACAACATAATGATTTGATAGTTATATACATTGTGAAATGATCACCACAATAATGTAGTTAACACTTGTCACCTTACATGGTTTCAATTTTTTTCTTGTGATGAGAACTTTTAAGATCTACTCTCTTAGCAACTTTCAAATATGCAGTACAGTATTATTAGCTGTAGTCACCATGGTGTACATGATATCCCCAGGACTTATTTATTTTATTACCAGAAGTTTGTACCTTTTGACCCCATTCACCCATTTCTCCCACCCCTACGTGGCCCACCTCTGGCAACCACCAATCTGTTCTCTGTCTCTGAGCTTGGTTTTTGTTTTTATTTTTAAATTCCACATGTAAGTCAGGTCATCCAGTATTTGTTTTTCTCTGAGTTATTTCACTTAGCGTAATACCCTAGAGATCTATCCGGATTGTCTCAAATGGCAAGATTTCATTCTTTTTTTATGGCTAAATAATATTGGTTGTCGGAAAAGTCATGACATATTTTTTGTTTTTCATTGCAAAAATGCATCATGTGTATATATATGTGGTGTATATATATACACACACCACATTTTTCTTTATCCATTCTTCCATAGATGGGCACTTAGGTTGTTTCCATGTCTTGGCTATTGAAAATAATGATGCAGTGAGCACAGGGATGCATGTATCTTTTTGAATTAGTGTTTTCATTTTCTTCAGGTAAATACTCAGAAGTAGAATTGCTGGATGATATGATAGTTCTAGTTTTAATTTTTTGAGGAACCTCCGTACTGTTTTCTGTAGTGGCTGCATCAATGTACATTCCCACCAACATTGCACGAGGGTTCCCTTTTCCCCACATTGTTGCCAACACATTATTTCTCACCTTTTTGATAATAGCCATCCTAACACGTGTGAGGTGATATCTCACTGTGGTTTTGATTTGTGTTTTCCTGATTAGTGATGTTGAGCATCTCTTCATATATCTGTTGGCCATCTGGATGTCTTCTTTGGAAATGTGTCTATTCATACTCATATATCCACCTGTTTTTTAATTGGAGTGTTTGTCTTTTTGCTATTGAGTTGTATGAATTTTTTTATATATTTTAGATATTAACCCCTTACCAGATATACCATTTGCAAATATTTTCTCCCCTTCAGTATGTTGCTATTTCATTTTGTTGATGGTTCTCTTTCCTATGCAGAAGCTTTTTAGTTTGATTGAGTGCCAATTCCTTATTTTTGCTTTTGTTCATTTTACTTTTGGTGTCAGATTCAAAAACTCATCACCAAGATCTATGTCAAGGAGCTTACCACCTATAATTCCTTTCAGGAGTTTCATGGTTTCAGGTCTTATGTTCAAGTCTTTAAGCCATTTTGAGTTGATTTTTTTGTATGGTGTAAGATAGTGGTCCAGTTTCATTCTTTTGCATTTGGCTGTCCAGTTTTACGAATACCATTTACTGAAGAGACTGTTCTTTCCTTATTGTGTAATGTTGGCTCTTTTGTTATAAATTAATTGACCATATATGTGTGGGGTTATTTCTAGGGCCTCTATTCTGTTCCATTAGTCTATGTGTCTGTTTTTATGCTAATACCATGCTGTTTTAATTACTATAGCTTTTAATACAGTTTGAAATCAGGGAGTGCAATGCCTCCAGCTTTGTTCTTTCTCAAGATTGTTTTGACTACTTGCAGTTCTTCATCATTCCATACAAATTTTAGGATTGTTTGTTTAATTTCTGTGAAACATGTCATTGGAATTTTGGTAAGGATTGCA
Organism: Aselliscus stoliczkanus; assembly: GCA_033961575.1. Classification (NCBI taxonomy): domain Eukaryota; kingdom Metazoa; phylum Chordata; class Mammalia; order Chiroptera; family Hipposideridae; genus Aselliscus; species Aselliscus stoliczkanus. Next base: position 59,500,400 of record CM066732.1, on the reverse strand, counting down.
CTGAAGCTGTAGATTGCTTTGGGTAATATGGATATTATAATAATATTAAGTCTTCTAATTCATGAGCATGGAATATCTTTCCATTTATTTATGTATTCTTCAGTTTCTTTCATTAATAGCTGATTGTTTTCAGGGTATAGATGTTTCACCTCCTTGGTTAAATTTATTCCTAGTTATTTATTATTTTTAATGTAGTCATAAATGGGATTGTTTTCTTAATTTCTCTTTCCAATAGTTTGCTATTAGTGTATATGAGGTGTGACAATTAAGTTCACGAACTTGTTACAATGATGTTGCTAACCTTTTTTGATATCAGAGGCATTATTCATTATTAATTTGTACCAAATGGACAAACAGTTAACCATTTGGAAGTGCTGAAAAGGCCAGGTGAAAAAGTTAGATGACCTGAACTTTTTGCCAACAATTCATGGCTCTTGCATCACAACAATGCACCAGCTCATATGGCACTGTCTGTGAGGGAGTTTTTAGCCAGTAAACAAATAACTGTATTGGAACACCCTCCCTACTCACTTGATCTGGCCCCCAATGACTTCTTTCTTTACCGGAACATAAAGGAAATATTGAAAGGAAGACATTTTGATGACATTCAGAACATCAGTGGTAATATGACCACAGCTCTGATGACCATTCTAGAAAAGGAGTTCCAAAATTGCTTTGAAGGGTGGACTAGGAGCTGGCGTCGACACATAGCTTCCCAAGGGAAGTACTTCAAAGGTGACCATAGTGATATTCAGCAATGAGGTATGTAGCACTTTTCCTAGGATGAGTTCATGAACTTAATTGTCAGACCTCATAGACATGCAACAGATTTTTAGGTATTGATTTTGTATCTTGCAAATTCACTGAATTCGTTTATTCTAACAGTTTTTTGATGGAATCTTTACAGCTTTCTATGTATAATATCATGTCATTTGCAAATAGTGACAGTTTTACTTCTTCATTTCCATTATGAATGCCTTTTATTTCTTTTTCTTGCCTAATTGCTCTAGCTAGGACTTCTAGTACTTTGTTGAATAAAAATGGTGAGAGTGGACATTCCTGTCTTGTTCCTAATCTTAGAGGGAAAACTTACAGCTTTTCACCATTGAGTATTACGTTAGCTGTGGGCTTGTCTTATATGGCTTTTATTATTTTGAGGTATGTTCCCTCTATACCCACTTTGTTGAGAATTTTTATCACGAATGGATATTGAATTTTTTCAGATGCTTTTTTTGCATCTATTGAAGTAATCATATGATTTTTTTCCTTTCATTTTGTTAATGTGGTATATTACGTTGATTGATTTGTGGATGTTGAACCATCCTTGCATCCCTAGAATAAATCACACTTGATCATGGTGTATTATCCTTTTAATATATTGTTGAATTTGGTTTGTTAATATTTTGTTGAGGATTTTTGCATCTCTGTTCATCAGGGATATTGGCTTATAATTTTCTTTTCTTTGTGTTGTCCTTGCCTTGTTTTGGTATCAAGGTAATGTTGGCATTGTAAGATGAGTTTGGAAGCATTCCTTCTATTTTTGGAAGCGTTTGAGAAGGATTGGTATTAATCCTTTTTTTTTTAAGATTTTATTGGGGAATCGGGGAGGGGGACAGCACTGGGGAATCAGGGAAGGGGAACAGACAAGTTGCTGTCCTTTTTGTTCTTCAGTCTAGTTGTGGAGGATGTTGCTTCACTGGCCCAGGTTGGTATTGTGATCATTGCGCTCTTCCTGGGTGAGGCAGTTATTTGCCAGCCATTGGATGGCCACTCAAAGCGGCTCATGGCAGCTCACGAAAGTGCATGTCAGCTGCTGGCCAGCCCCACTGCAGCCTAGCTCCAGGTCGAGCTGTTGTTCACCATCTTAGCTGTAGAGGGCGCAGTGTCACTGGCCCTCATGTGGGATCCAAACCGAGGCCCTGCTGCTCAGAGCTGGTGTCCTAAGCCAGCTCCTAACCAATGAATCACTCTGCTGGCCCTGTATTAATCCTTTTTTGAATGTTTGGTAGAATTCACTAGTAAAGCTGTCTGGTCTTGGACTTTCGTTTGTTGGGAGGCTTTTGATTACTGATTCAGTCTCCTTACTAGTATAATGATTTGTTCAGATTTTATATTTATGGTTTAGTCATGGTAGGTTATGTGTTTCTAGGAGTTTATCCATTTCTTCTAGGTTGAAAAGTTTGTTGGCTTATAATTTTTTATAATAGCCTCTTATTGTCCTTTGTATTTCTGTGGTGCCAGTTGTCTAAGTCTCCTCTTTCTTTTCTGATTTTATTTGAGTCCTCTCTCTTTTTCTCTTGGTGGATATAGCTAAAGATTTTTGTTTATCTTTTAAAAGAACCAGCTCTTAGTTTCATTGACCTTTCTATTGTCTCTTTAGTCTCTATTTATTTTCTTTATTTTTTTATAGAGGCCATCATAATGCATGTGAGGTAGTATTTCTTTGTGGGTTTGACTTCCATTTCCCTGATGAGTAGTGACATTAAACATGTTTTCATGTGCTTCTTGGCAATTTGTATGCCTTTTTGGGAGAAATGTCCATTCAAGTCCTTTGCCTTCTTGGGAGAAATGTCCATTCAAGTCCTTTGCCTAATTTCTGATTTTTTTTTTGAGTTGTAGGATTTTTAAAAATTATAATACCTCTCCAAACATACAACACAGACACACATATACCAGCTAGTGAATGTAGCTACTTTTTTGCTGGGTCTCACATGAGTTCCTTCTTTTCTCTTTCTTCTTTTAAATTAGGCTAGGTATATGATGAGCCCTGCGAGCCCTTTTTACGGTGGGGACATGGAGGCATGGGGGCACAGAGCTCTGCTCGTTGCTGTACCCCCACCGAGTCACCCTTAAATATAAGACTGCTCCTGCCACCTGCTTCTTTGCTGCCTACTGAGTCTTCCTTGGCTCCTCCCACCCTGGTGCTGAAACTCCTATAATAGTGAGCTTCCCCATCAGTGAGCTGCCATCTATTTCCCCTCTCTCAAACCCTTTTTAAAAAATTCATAACTCCTTTTGTGACATTTCTTTAAATTTAAAAACATTTTATTTATAATTGTAATTCTTTAAAGATCCACCTTTTATCATCATCTCCTTCCTCAGCTCAGAGGTTGCAGAAGCCAAAGTCTCCAGCCAAGTTTCAAAAGATATCCAAATGGGTGTAATTATTTCCTTAGACTTTAGCCTCTATTCCTTTTTAATCTCAGTTGGTTCTGATCCAGCACAAATGTCTTCACCTAAATAAAATTAAGTCTTAAACGCAGAAGTTAAATGATCTTGAAACAATTTGAATTCTGTTTTCTTGGGAAATACGGGTCATCCTGGAAATGATGGGGTTAATAGTTTATGTTTTGTTTTCCTTCTTACTTTTCACATCCAGCCTAAGTATTCCTCCAAAAGAAATTGTCTTACTGTTTACCAATGAAAATATTATACTCCTATTGAAGTGAAATCTGGAACCTTCAAACAGTAATTTTGACCCAGTTAGTTTTTTAAATATTTGTCCAAATCACAGTCTCAACTTCAGAATTTTCTGAGAGGAAAGATTTAGCACAAACATTTAAGTTAAGCCATTCATATAGTTAAACTCCTTAAATTAGAACAAGTCTTTTCTTTGGCCACTTTTTTCAGAAAGGCTTAAGAAAGACAGAGCTCTTCATAACTTTATCAGCGCCTTCCCACATTTAAAACCATCGATATCAATTAATATCACTGTGTGTGTGTGTTTTGTTATTTCTCGTAGAGAGTTGGGTTAGCAAGAGTTAAAGCATTTCGCTTCTCTATTTTTATACTTTTCCAAATCTAAATAAACTTTAGCTCTTATGTTTTACTTGCCTGAAAAGTTGCTGACTACCCATCTAAAAGGCACATGAGGTCTGACAATTAAGTTCACAAATTCATCCTAGAAAAAGTGCTACACACCTCATTGCTGAATATCATTGTGGTCACTTTCGAAGTGCTCCCCCTGGGAAGCTATGCACCGATGCCAGTGCCTAGTCCACCCTTCAAAGCAATTTTGGAACTCCTTTTCTAGAATGGTCATCAGAGCTGTGGTCATATTACCATTGATGTCCTGAATGTCGTCAAAATGTCTTCCTTTCAATATTTCCTTTATGTTCCGGTAAAGAAAGAAGTCATTGGGGGCCAGATCAAGTGAGTAGGGAGGGTGTTCCAATACAGTTATTTGTTTACTGGCTAAAAACTCCCTCACAGACAGTGCCATGTGAACTGGTGCATTGTCATAATGTAAGTAAGACGCATGAATTATTGGCAAAAAATTCAAGTCATCTAACTTTTTCATACAGCCTTTTTAGCATTTCCAAATAGTAAACTTGGTTAACTGTTTGCCCAGTTTATACAAATTCATAATGAATAATCCCTCTAATATCAAAAAAGTTTAGCAACATCATTGCAACAAGTTCGCGAACTTAATTATCAGACCTCGTACAAGTGGGTCCTCCTTATGCCTCATAACTCTCTTATCTCTCTGGCTTTTCAGTTCTCTTTAGGAACCTGTGATCATCCTCACCACCTTTGTTAGTGAAGCACCAGTTAATTTTGCCTCAGACTATCTTAACTTTCCCCCTTTAAATTATACATTGGGTTCAACTTGTCAGAAATAAGAGAATAATCTGTGGACTCCACTCTTATGACTACTCCAGAAGAAAACTCACATAACTGCTCTGATATCTCGTCTCCACCCAGACTTCCTCAGGCAGCAGTTCCCTCATTTTCCTTGCCAACAGTCCTTCCAAACTTGTTTATTTACTTGTTGATGGTATGTCTGTGCCAGGCTCACTTCTAATGCCAAATGATGCATTTGGGTGGGTGGAAGGAGAAAGCGCACTCATATACAGCGGCAAAGGGGATATAATCTTATTAGAAGTGAGGTGAGTAGGGGTGTTGAGCACCTTGTCATGTGTCTATTGGCCATCGGTATGTCTTCTTTGGAGAAATGCCTATTCAGGTCCTCTGCCCATTTTTTAACTAGACTTTTTGTTGTTGTTGAGTTTTATGAGTTCCTTATATATTTTGGATATTAGCCCTTTATCGGAGGTGTTGTTTGCAAATATCTTCTCCCATTCAGTTGGTTGCCTCTTTATTTTGTCGATGGTTTCTTTTGCTGTGCAGAAGCTTTTTAGTTTGATATAGTCCCATTCATTTATTTTAGCTTTTACTTCCCTTGTCTTTGAGGTCAAATTCATAAAATCCTCTCTGAACCCAAGGTCCATAAGTTTAGAATCTGTGTTTTCGTCTATGTAGTTTATTGTTTCAGGTCTTTTGCTTAGGTCTTTGATCCATTTCAAGTTAATTTTGGTACATGGTGACAGGTAGCAGTCTAGTTTCGTGCCATTTGTGACAACATGGATGGCTCTTGAGATTATTATGCTAAGCAAAATAAGCCAGACAGAAAACGTCAAGAACTATATGATTTTACTGATATGTGGTATATAAAACTGAAAATAACAAAGGGACAAGACAAACAAATGAAGAAACAAAAACTCATAGACACAGACAATAGTTTACTGGTTACCAGAGGGTAAGCGGGGAGGGGAGTTGGTAGATGAGAGTAAAGGGGATCAAATATATGGTGATGGAAGGAGAACTGACTCTGGGTGGTGAGCACACAGTGTGATACATAGATGATGTATTACAGAATTGTACACCTGAAATCTATGTAACTTTACTAACCAATGTCACCCCAATAAACTTCAGTTAAAAAAAGAAAAAGAAAGGTGACCACACATGACTGCAGTAGATACAGTGAATCTCAGCAGAGCTTTTTCTTATCCTGGCTTTTGCCAGGCTCTGGAAAAACTCACTTTTGCTAAGCCATAACCCTTTTATACCTACGACTTACGTTACCACACTGGAAAAATGTATCAATTAGCTTCTGGTTATGAGAATGTTTACAAGTACTGGATTCACATTTCTGTCTTTTTCTAAAATTGAAAACAGCCAGTGCTCCAGTGTTTCCGTGAGCTTTTCAGCCTTCTGGAAACCCAGTGTCCTTCACAGTTTCTGTTGGGATACTCAGGTTTTGTTGTTGGTATTACTGGAATTCTCTCTCAGAGTAAGAATACTTAGTCTTTGTATGTTAAAATCTTTTTTCTTGATTCGTCAATGGCTTTTTTTGAAAATGAGTTTTATTAGCATATAGTTTACATACAATAAAATGTACTCACTGAGTTTTGATAAATGTATACAACTATTTAAATCACCATCACAATTATGATATGGAACATTTCTCTTACCCCCAAATTTCCTCAGGCCCACCCATCTCCATCACCAGACAACCACTTGCTGTCTTTCTGCTCTGCTTTCTGTCATTAGAATTTGTTTTGCCTTTGCTAACAATTAAAGTAGATTAAATTATATAGTTATGTACTCTTTGTGTCTGGCTTCTTTTACGCAGAAAAATGTTTTTGAGAATTGTCCATGTTGCTGTGTGTATCACGTTCTCTTTGCTGATTAGAATTGTATTTTATGGATTTACCATAATTTGTTTATTCATTTACCTGTTGATGGATATTTTGGATTATTTTCAGTGTGGGGCAATTATGAATAAAGCTGCTATGAATATTTGTATACAAGTCTTTGTGTGGACATGCTTTAATTTCTCTTGCGTATATACCTACGAGTAGAATTGCTGGGTCCCATGATAAGTGTATATTTAGAAGAAACTGCTTAACTATTTTTCAAAGTGGTTATGTGATTTTCCTTTCCCACCAGCTCTGTTTGATAGTCCATCTTGCTAACACTTGGTATTGTCAGTTTTTATAATTTCAGGTATTCGGTATTCTAGTGTTGTGTGATGGTTTGTTATTGTGGTTTAATTCTAAGTTCCTGGATGACTAATGAAGCACATCTTTCACATGCTTATTGGCTGGGATAAGAAACAGAACTTTTTTTCAAAGTATAACTGACATATAACAGTTTATTAGTTTCAGATGTACAATATAATTATTTGGTATTTGTGTATATTGTGGAATAATTACCACAGTGATTCTAGTTAACATCCTCACCCTTACGTAGTTACAACAAGTTTTTTCTTGTGATGAGAACTTTTTTTTTGAGGGCAGTGTCACTGGACCTCATATATGGGACCGAACCAGGGCCGCTGGCTTCCCAAGCCAGCACTTAACCACCGCACCACGGCCGGCCCCAACTTTTTTTTTGGGGGGGGGCAGTGTCATTGGCCCTCATATGTGGGACCAAACCGGGGCCGCTGGCTTTCCAAGCCAGCGCTTAAGCACCGTGCCACTCAGCCAGCCCGTGATGAGAACTTTTAAGATCTGCTCTCTTAGCAACTTTCAAATATACAGCACAGTATTATTAGCTGTAGTCACCATGCTGTACATGACATCCCCAGGACTTATTTATTTTATAGCTGGAACTTTGTGCCTAAGAAACAGAACGTTTTGAGTACCCCATAAACCTCTCTGTTCCTCCCACTCATTACTCTATACTACCACCCCCCACAAAGCCTAATCAGCATTCTGACTTCTGACAGTACAGATTAGTTTTTGCCTGTTTTTGTACTTTATATAAAATGAATAGTACAGGACTCTCCTGTGTCTGGCTTCTTTTACTCATTATTATATTTATGAGTCTTGTCCATATTGTATGCCGTTATAGATTGTTCATTATTTGGTGACTATACAATTTACTTATTCATTGTATAACAATGGGTGTTTGGGTCATTTCCAATTTTTAGCTATTAGAAATAGTGTAAGAACTTCCAATCAAGATGGCAGAGTAGATAAATGCTCACCTCCTCCAGTGAGAAAATCAGTGAGATTTGTGTCTGAGAAAGACAGTGTGCTGCTAGAGACCTAGGTGCTGCTGATTCTAAAGGGCTCATGCACAGACTCACTAGCTCACAAGCTCATTTGCTTGGAGTCCCAGTGCAGGGGCAGCAGCTCGAAAAGTGCCAGTGTCATATGGGGAGGAAATGAATTGACTAGCTTCAGGGTGATGGCTGGAGAGGCAGGGGTCAGGGTAGCTGTCTCTGGGATGAAAGTGCTGGCAAGCACCATTGTTCCTTTGTTGAGCCCTCCACCAACCCAGCCTACAGGCCCAGGTAGGCACCAAATCTGAACTCTCCATTAACCTGGCTGGCACTGTTCATTCCATCCCGGTGATTCCCTGAGACCCTGCACCATCCAACTCACACACTCAGTCCAAACCTCTTTCAGCAGCTTTTCCACACAAATGTCCTGCTGCAGCTCATGCTATGCAGTTTCCTAAAATCTCTGAAAGGTTCACAAACTCCAAACAAGCAGCAGCTGGACTCAGCATGCCCTATATACCTCTTGCTAAGTGGCCCCAAGCCTGGCACTATTGGCAGCCACCTTGATTCACAGTATATCCTCTCCAAGCCCAGCACAAGTGTCTGCCAATCACAGAGCACTTTGTAGCTCCTACGAGGTGGCCCCCAGCTGGGCATGCATCAGAGCCTCTCCCAAAAGGCCCCAGTACCAACATACCTGGTGGCTGGCTTCAGACCACACCAGAGCACCACACAATTAGCTTTACAAACAACACACCCAAAGGGTGGACTTCACAGGCATAAGCATGAATCCTGCTCTTAGTGGTCAGCTGCCTCCCACAACAGCTCATTGCTGAAGATATGGCCAGTACTTACATCCAGTCAGCCTAAGGGTCAATCTCACACACTGACATGCCAACAGCAATCGAGGATCAACTACTACAACAGCAGGGCACACACAGTCCACGCAAGGGCCACCCCTGGAGTATCCAGCTCAGGTGACCAGGGATACTGTGCCACTGGGCTCCACAGAACACCTACTATATAAGACCATCTGTCAAGACTAGAAGATATAGAAGATCTACTTAATACATAGAAATATACACAGGGAGGCAGCCAAAATGAGGAAACAAAGAAACATGTCCCAAATGAAAGAACAGGGCAAAACACTAGAAAAATAACTAAACAAAATGGAGGCAACCAATCTACCAGACATAGAGTTCAAAACCCTGGTTTAAGGATGCTCAATGAACTTAGTGGAAGAATAGATAAACTCAGTGAGAATTTAAAGAAAGATAGGAAACATAAAAAAAAATCAGAACTGAAATGAGGAATACATTAGATGGAATCAACAGATTAGATGAAGCAGAGGATCGAATCAGAGATCTGCAAGATAAGGTAGCAGAAAACACCGAATCAGAACAGCAAAAAGAAAAAAAATGAGGTTTTTAAGGGTCCTCTGGGGACAACATCAGGCTAGCAACATTAGCACCATAGTGGTACAAGAAAGAGAAGAGACAGCAAGGGACTGAAAATCTATTTGAGGGAATAATGATAGAAAACTTCCCTATTCTGGTGAAGGGCAGAGACATACATACAAGTCCAGGAAGTGCAGAGATTCCCAAACAAGATGAACCCAAAGAGGCCCACACCAAGACACACATCATCATTAAAATGCCAAAGGTTAAAGAAAAAGAGAGAACCTTAAAAGTAGCCAGAGAAAAGCGGTTAATGAAGTACAAGGAAGCTCCCATAAGACTGTCAGCTGATTTCTCAACAGAAACTTTGCAGGCCAGAAGGGATTGGCACGAAATGTTCGAAATGATGAAAATCAACTACCTATCAAGATTACTGTACCCAGCAAGCCTATCATTTAGAAACAAAAGAGAGGCAAAGAGCTTCCCAGACAAGAAAAAGCTAAAGGAGTCCATCACCAAACCAGTATTACAAGAAATGTTAAAGGGACTCCTTAAGAAGAAAAGATTTAAAAAATAATAAGAAGAAACTATAGGAAAGAACAAAAGTCTCACTTACAAAGGCAAACACGTAATAAAAGCAGTGAATCAACCAAGTAAGTATAAAACTTAGGAAGATAATGGGTCATTACAGCAGTTAACAAAGGGGACCACACAAATACATGAAGTAAAAAAAATGTTAAAAGTAATGACAAAAACATAAATGTGGAGGGGGTGAGTAAAACTGGAGTGAGTTTAGAGTGTGTTTTAATTTTAGTGACCATCAATTTAAAATAGACTCTATAAACATAGCTTGGTATATAGGAAGCACATGGTAACCACAAACCAAAAATCTACAAGAGATGTACAAGAAATAGAGACAGTGATCCAAACACAACACTATAGAAAGTCATCAACATAGAAGAGAGCATGAGAATAAGAAAGGAACAGAGACGAGCTACAAAATAATCAGAAAACAAAAAAATGGCAATAACTACATACCTACCAATAATTACTTTAAGTGGACAAATGCTGCAATCAAAAGACATAGCGTGGCTAACTGGTTAGAAAAATAAGATACATACATATGCTGCCTACAAGAGACTCACTTCAGATCAAAAGATAAACTGAAAATAAAGGTATTGAAAAACAAAATTTATGCAAATGGAAATGAAAAAAGAAAAAAGCTATAGTAGCAATACTTATATCATAGAAAATAGGCTTTAAAACAAGGACTATAATAAGAGACAAGGACTATAACAAGAGACAAAGAAGGACATTTTATAATGATAAAAAGATCAATCCAACAAGAGGACATAATTCTCATAAATATCTATGTACCCAACGTAGGAGCACCTAAATATATATAGCAAATATTGTCAGACATAAAAGTAGAGATTGACAATAATACAGTCATAGTAGGGACTTTAACACTCCATTGACATCAATGGTAGATCACCTAGACAGAAAGTCAACAAGGAAACAGTGGCCTTAAATAACACATTAGACCAGATGGACTTAATTGATATTTTTAAGACATTTCACCCAAAGGCAGCAGAATATACATTTTTCTCAAGTGCACATGAAACATTTTCCAGGATAGACCACATGTTGGACCACAAAACAAGCCTCAATAAATTTAAGAAGATTGAAATCATATCAAGCATCTCCAATCAGAATGGTATGGAACTAGAAATTAATTATAAGAAGAAAACTGAAAAACACACAAACACATATGGAGGCTAAATAACATGCTACTAAACAATGAATGGGCTCACAAGATCAGGGAAGAAATCAAAAAATACCTTGAGACAAATGAAAATGAAAACACAATGACCCTCAATCTATGGGGCACAGCCAGAGCAGTTCTAAGAGGGAGATTCACAGCAATACAAGCCTAACTCAAGCAATAAGGAAAATCTCAAATAAACAATCTAACCTTACACCTAAAGGAACTAGAAAAAGAACAAATAAAGCTCAAAGTAAGTAGAAGGCAGGAAATAATAAAGATCCACGCAGAAATAAATGAAACAGAGTCTAAAAAAATAGAAAAGATCATTTCAAGAGCTGTTTCTTTGAAAACATAAACAAAGTTAATAAAATTTTTGCCAGACTCATGAAGAAAAAAAGAGAGATGACCCAAATAAAATCAGAAACGGAAGAGGAGAAGTAATAACTGACACCACAGAAATACAAAAGATTGTAAGGAAATACTATGAACAATTATATATCAATAAATTGAACAACTTGGAAGAAATAGATACATTCCTGGAAACATTAATACAATCTTCTAAGGCTGAATCAAGAAGAAACAGAACATCTGAACAGACCAATAACTACTTAAAAAATCAAATCTATAATAAAAAAAAACTCCCAACAAACAAGTTTTGGACCAGATAGCTTCACAAGTGAACTTTACTAAACATTCAAAGAAGAATTCATACCTCTTCTTTTCAAATTTTTACAAAAAAATGAAGAGGAAAGAAGGCTCCCAAACTCATTTTACAAGGCCAACATTATTACCCTGATACCAAAACCAGACAAAGAAACTATTAGAAAAGAAAGAGAGAGAGAGAGAGAGAGAGAGAGAGAGAGAGAGAGAGAGAGAGAGAGAGAGAGAGATTATAGGCAAATATCCCTGTTGAACATAGATGCAAAAATACTGAACAAAATACTAGCAAACCAAATTGAGCAATACATTAAAAAGATCATACATCATGAACAAGTGGGATTTATGCCTGGGATGCAAGGCTGATTCAATATCTGCAAATCAATTAATGTGATATAGCACATAAACAAAATGAAAAATAAAAAATCATATAATCATATCAATAGATCAGAAAAAGCATTTGACAAAATCCAGCATCCACTTATAATTAAAACTCTCAGCAAAGTGGGAATAGGGGGAGCATACCTCAACGTAATAAAGGCCATATATGACAAACCCACAGCTAACGTCATACCCAATGGTGAAAAGCTGAAAGCTTTTTCTTTTTTAACACTGGCTGAAGGAGAATTTTTATTACTTTCATGGACAGAAAACGCAACAGCATACACCCAGCCCAGCTTGGCGGCCAGTTCTTTTTATCCTTTGCCTTTTCCAGCTTGGCAATATGAGCCACTGATTTTGGGCCCAGGACTTTATCTCCCCAATGATACCGGATCTCATCATATCTGTCGTTGTAATTAGCCTGGGTAGCTTCCACCAGCTTAGCCAGCACTCCTTTGTCTTCCGAGTTAACCTATGTGAGGTGATGGTGGTTTAGGTCTTTCTGTGGACTGAGTGCCTAGCCTGGCCTTCCTCTTGATAATGCAGTAAGAACCCCCATCTGACAGCACAGGGAAGGCAGGAAGACAGCTAGCTCGATGGGCTGCACCTCATGTGCAGTCAGTCACTACCAGCTAAGCCTTCTTGTTCTCCACCAAAGTGGTGACAATATTAGCCCCTGCTCAAAGGACAGATGGCCTCTTGGTGGGGACAAACTGAAAAACACACAAACACATATGGAAGCTTTTTTGCTGGAAGATTTTTTCTCAGCCCGAACCAACAGTCTCTGCTTCTCTTGCTTTGTCTCTGGTCTGTACCTGTGGGCCAGCTTAAGCAGTTGAGTAGCTGTCTGGTGGTCCAAGGCCTGGGTGAACTTATTAATGGCAGGAGGCACTTTCAGGCACTTATAGAGAAGAGCTCTTTTCCGCTGCAGCCGAATGTAACAAAGCAGGTGAGGCCCCTTTTGTGATAGATGTCCTTTCCAGTTCCAAAAGCTTGGGCTTTTTCTCAAACGGTATTTACCACCTTCTTGGCCTTCTGCTTCTTTACAATAGCAGGGGCTGGTGCCACCTTCTTCCTCTTTGCCATCTTTCCTTTCAGCATCTTGGGCGGCTGGAGGAGAGAGAAAGCTTTTTCTTTAAGATCAGGAATAAGACAAGGATGTCCACTGTCACCACTTTCATTGAACATAGTATTGGAAGTCAACAGAGCAGTCAGATAAGAAAAATAAATAAAAGGAATCCAAAATGGAAAAGAAGAAATAAAACTAATTATTTGCAGGTGACATGATACTATATATACAGAACCCTAAAGAATCCACAAAAATTTTAGAACTAATAAATGAATTCAGTAAAGTAGGAGGATGCAATATTAGTACTCAAAAATCAGTTGCATTTTTATGCGCCAGTAATGAACTATCAAAAAAGAGAAATTAAGGGCCGGCTGAGTGCCGCATTGGTTAGGAACTGGTTTGGGACGCCAGCTCTGAGCATCAGGGCCCCAGATCAGATCCCACATATGAGGGCCAGTGACACTGCCCTCTACAGCTAAGATGGTGAACAACAACTCCACCTGGTTGCCTCTATAGCTGAGATGGCTGGCGATGGTATGGGCTGCAGGCTCTGCTGCAGTGGGCTGCCATAGGCTACAGTGAGTGGCTGGCAGCCAGTGTGAGCTGCCAAGAGCCGCCGTGAGCGGCCGTCCAGAGGCTGCCAACCGATCTGCTTTACCTGGGAAGAGCGCAATGATGATACTAACATGGGCCAGTGAAGCAACGCCCTCCACAACTAGACTGAATAACAAAAAAGGACCGCAACTTGTCTGTTCCCCTATCTTGATTCCCCTACGCTGTTCCCCTCCCCCAATTCCCCAATAAAATCTTTTTTTTTTAAAGAAAGAAATTAAAACAGTCCCATTTACAATTGCATTAAAAAGAATAAAATACCTTAGGAATAAATTTAATGTATTAAATAAACTGAAATGTATTAAAGACTTAAATATAAGACCCGAAACCATAAAACTTTTAGAAGAAAACATAGGCAGTAAAGTCTTTGACATCACTTAGTATTTGGGTATTTCTCCTTAGGCAAGGGAAACAAAAGAAAAAAAGTAAATAGGACTACATTAAACTAAAGAATTTTTGCACAGTAAAGGAAACTATCAACAAAAGGAAAAGACAAACTACTGAATGGGAGACGATACTAGCCAATGATATATCTGATAAAGGGTTAATCTCCAAATGTAAGGAACACATACAACTTAACACCAAAAAAAAAAAAATCCAATTAAAAAATGGGTAGAGCACCTGTATAGACGGACATACAGATGGTCAATAGACAAAACGGACATACAGATGGTCAATAGACATGAAAAGATGTTCAACATCACTAATCATTGGAGAAATGCAAATTAAAACCACAATGAGGTATCACCTCACACCTGTCAGAACGGCTATCATCAATAAACTAACAAACAAGGGTTGGTGAGGGTGTGGAGAAAAGGGAACCCTGGTGCACTGTTGGTGGGATTGTAAATTGGTGCAGCCACTATGGAAAACAGTATGGAGGTTTCTCAAAAAATTAAAAGTAGAACTACCATATGACCCCGCAGTTCTGCTTCTGGGTTTTCAAAGAAAATGAAAATGCTAATTAGATATATGCACCCCTATTGTAGCATTATTTACAATAGCCAAGATATGGAAGCAACCTAGGTGTCCATTCAAAGAGGAATGGATAAAGAAGATGTGAGATATATATATAAAATGGCATATTATTCAGCCATAAAAATGAATGAAATCTTGCCATTTAAGTCAGACAAAGACATACTGTATTATTTCACTTATATGTGGAATCTAAAAAAATAATAAATGAACAAACAAAACAGAAACAAATTCATAGATACAGAGAACATATTGTTGGTTGCCAGATGCGATGGGAAGTTGGGAGTGAAAGCTGACAAAGGGGAAGAGATTAAAATGTACAAATTGCTGCTTATAAAAAGAGTCATGGGCATGTAAAGTACAGCATAGGGAATATAGTCAGTAATATTGTAATAACTCTGTATGGTGTCAAGTGGGTACTGGACTTTTATAACTTAGTAAGTTACGTAAATGTCTAATCACTATGTTGAACACCTGAAACTAATACAGTGTTGTATGCCGACTGTAATTGAATAAAAATAATAAAATTTTTAAAACTGAAAAAAGGTAAATAGTGCTGCTCTGAACATTCTAGTACATATCTTTTGGTGGATATCTGTATGTATTTTTGGTGGGCGTATCCATAGGAGTGCAGTGGATGAGTTTGAAGCAGAATGGATGAATTATAGGATAGCACTTACGTGTTAATGTGCATATAAATTATTTGGGCTCTTAGTAGAATGCTGATTGTGAATCATCAGGTTTTGGGTGTGGTCTAAGATTTTGCTTTTCTGAGGAACTCCTAAGTGATGCTGTTGCTACTAACCCTGAGGGGCAGGTCGCAGGCTCTTCCTGCCTTCAGCGTTGGGGGGTACCACCGAAGGGGTTCCCACAGGGACTGTGCCCCACTACACTCCCACTAATAAGGTATGGGGGTGCTCTGCCTTCCTGACAACACTTGGTATTTTGTGTTTATTTTGGCAATTTTGGTAGGCGTGTTGTGATAGCTCATTAAGGTTTTAATTTGTATGTTTCTAATTACTAATGAAATTGTGTATTTTTCCTTAGATTTGTTGATCATCTAGATGTCCTTTTTTGGGAAGTGTCTGTTGAAATCTCATTTTTCAGTTGGGTTATCTTTAACATCGTTTTTCGTTTTTCTAATACTTTTTTTTTTTTGAGTGCAGTGTCACTGCCCCCCCCCCCATACGTGGGATCCAAACCAGGGCCGCTGGCATCCCAAACCAGCTCTTAATCGCTGTGCCATTTGCCCGGCCCTTCTATTACATTTTTTATTCTAACGGGCTGTCGGAAAAGTTATGACATATTTTTCCTATGTTTTTCGTTGCAAAAATGCGTCATGACTTTTCCGACAACCCAATATTACATTTTTCTATGATTGCATCTTTTATTTTTCTTATTCTTTTCTTATTTCTTTCTTATTTCAACTTCCTACTTATGTCTACCTTGCTTTTAAAACCAAAACACAATCTGTTACCCAAGATCTGACCTTTAATCTTGTTTCAAAGGACCTGTTCTTTGAAAAATGAATTAAATTTCATACAGTGCAATTTTAATTAAAATTTACTTCTGTCTCCAGGTTTTAAAAAAAACTATATGCTCTTTTATTAATATATATCTCGAGTGTTGCATTTTTCTTGTTTATTGTTGTAGCAGAAGGATCTCATAGTCCCAGAATGGTTTTTTTCTCTTTCTGTTCTTCTCCTTCTCCTGCCAACACCACCCTGCATGCCCATCCGCTTTCCCCTCCTCCTCTTCCTCCTCTTTCCTTTTATTCATCCTTATGCTTGGAGAAGTCTCACCTGGAGTTGAATATGTCTGCAATTTCTGTGGATGAATGCATCTGCAATAACCTCACTGTCCTTGGATACTAATAGGTTTTCCTTTCAAGTCTTACATAAGAGACCTGGTTAATAGAAATTTACATTTCTGTCCATCAACCCAGAAGCCTGAGAGGAGTGGACCAGGAGCCTGTCCCAGCGGGGAGTATGTCTCCAGTTTCTCCCCTGAGGAATGGGAAGTAGCCACAGGGCCAGTTGGGAACTAGAGCTCTTGGTCCACCTTCCTGTTACATCTGCCCATTATTTCTGGGAGAAATTCTTAGATTTCCTGAATCATTGTTAGATATGCTGCAGTGCACATCCTGGGGCAGAGTTGCTTCCAGAACCTTTGATTACTATTGGTAAAACGGATTCCAGATGGAGGGTTTCCTATTTTTCCCGATGGCCCACCCATTCCCTAGCTCTTACCCTTCTTATTAGTGGTGCTTTTGCCAGGATCTCCTCTGCTTTTCTCCAAGCCATAACACTCCTTTCTTAGGAAGGTAAGTCACTAGTGGCTGTTGACAGCTTTCTTCCATCCAGATCTGTCTTACCATGTCTTGCAGAAATTTTTCAACAGTTTTGTCATATGAATGATGTCCATTCCTCGTTTCTAGCATTGATGTAGTTCTCTCCTATTTTAGATTAGTTTTAGCATTTTAATTGTGATAGGATGAAGGTGTGAATTACATGCTTCTATTTAAATGTTGTGATACCTAATAGTATAAAACCTTTCAGGTTATTTTTCTGATTCTTTTGTTCCACTAAAACACTTGGAGCATTCCACCAAAATGTACCTTTTCTCACCACAGGGTAACAAACAGTTAAAGTTTTGCAATTTTCTGTGATGTCTGGAAGTTCATGGTATCTCAGATGAGGTTATGTTTTAGTAATTGGGTGATGGGCTGTCAGTGGGCTAGAATATCCAAATACAAATGAAGAACATTTGTGTAGATGAAAGTAATTCACTTACTATGTATAGTGGATCAGACAAATGAGGCACTCTACTTGGGCGATCTCTGACCTAAGCTTGAGCTACTTTGTTATGCTAAGTGGAAAGTGAGTGTATATCTAGCTTCACTGATATGGTAATGGCTCCGATAGGGAATTGAAGGACTTATCTAGCCTGCTTTGCTTTTAAAACTATAATTATACTTTGGTTCTGTTGTACTTCGTTGTGGCCTTCTGTGTGTTTCTTGTTATGCTTTCTTTAGGGACTAATTCTTGACAGATTTTAACAGAACTTCTATTTTCTATTTAGTAAATCTTAGAAAATCTTAAGCTCATGAAGCCAATAGTATTGACCATTTTTCCTCTTTCTCACCTTTTCTCTTTTCTCTAAAGTGAGTCATAACTTTGAACTAATGCTTTTGAAAGGAGATTAGCTACTCACAGAATAATTTTGACACTTAAGGCCCAAGTGCCTCCTTCTCCCCTCCTTTTCTCATTTCCTAACGTCTCGTTGTCAGACATATTTGTGAGATTTTATAGATTGTGACTTTATTTTTAGTGCTCCCATTTAGTTTACTAGATTTGTAAAATTTGGAAGAAAAGTACTTCTTTGGGGCCAAATTCTAGTTGCTTCTTATGGCTTATGTTGAAAGTTTGCATGATATGTAGCTCACCAGTTATCTGTGTTACCATCAATGTCATCAAAACAAAACATTGTAAATACCACAGTTTTAAAAATTTTTAAAGAGAATATCTTCAAAAAAGTTTCCTTCTCTTATTATTTTTGACTACAACAAAATAATTCTTGGTTTAATTTACAGCCATATTTATCCTCTTATCAAATTACATGGCATGGGTTTAGTCCTAATACTCAGCCAGGCACCTCGGTTCCTGCTCGTGTTAAGATGTTATAGAATTTAGGGTCTTTCAGAAAAGACCTTTGGTATAAGGGTTTTTTCCCTACTGTGCTCATCTATACTAGTTTCGATTGGATCAGTGTTACTTTGATTCTTTTAAAATGGTAAACCTTTTATTATTATTGGAAAAAAGTTGTCATTTTTTTATATCACTAATCATTAACTAAGGGGATCTGAGCAGATTTTACTTTGACTGTTATATTGGTTTGTTGAAAAATTCATGGCTCATGTTTGCGACAGATGGCACTAGTTCATTTCTGGAAGTACTAGAGTCATTCACATCTATGTTATTGCTATGTCATTTGATAGCTGACAGTTCTAGCTTCATTCTAAAAAAAACTGAGCGATTTGATTGAGTTTTGGAGATTTTACAACAAGTTGAAGATGGAAGACCAAACTGTGTATTTTTGCCATATTTTACTGCTTTACTTCCATAAAGGGAAGAACACACGTCAAGCTTGTGAAAAGTTGCATAAAATTTATGGTGACAATGCTCTACAAGAACATCAGTGCCAATGATGATTCACGAGATTCCGTGCTGGTGTTTTTGATCTCAATGATGCTCCTCAGTCAGTGAGGCCCAGCGAGGTTGATGACGACCAAATAAAGGCATTGATCAAGTCAAACCCACATTACACAAAACGAGAGATTGCAGAAACATTGAACATCCATCATTCAAGCATTCACAACCACCTGAAGAAGCTGAGATACGTAATCAAACTCGATATTTGGGTTCCTCATGAACTCAAAGAAGCTCATTTGATGGCACATATAAACATTTGCAATATGCTCATTAAATGTGAGGAAAACGATCATTTTTTGAAGCGACTGATAACTGGTGATGAGAAGTGGATTATTTACAACAATGTGGTGCACAAACGGCCTTGGTCCCGACATGATAATTCACCTTAAACGACATCGACAGCAGACATTCATCAGAGGAAGGTTATCTTCTCAGTATGGTGGGATTTTAAAGGTTTCGTATTTTTCGAGCTCCTACCAAGGAACCAAACAATCAATACGAATGTGTATTGTCAGCAATTCGACAGTTTGAATGAATCCATCATCCAGAAACGTCCAGAGCTTGTTAATTGTAAACGAGTTGTGTTCCATCGTGACAATGTGAGACCACACACGAGTTTGATCACCCATCAAAAATGACTGGAGCTTGGATGGGATGTGTTGCCACACCCACCATACTCACCTGACCTTCTGCCAGTTAGACTTCGCCTTGTTGCGCTCTCTTCAAAACTCCTTGCGTGGGATAACGTTCAATTCAGATGAGGCTGTAAATCAGCACCTTGTTCAGTTTTTCACAAATAAAGACAGGTCCTTCTATGAACGAGGAATTATGAAGCTCACTGAAAGATGGCAAAAGGTCATCCAACAAAACAGGCAATATATCATTGATTGATCTTTGTTCTTTGTATAAATAAATGACCTTTGAAAAACACAGACAAAATATGTTATGACTTTTCCAACAACCCAATACTTAAACCCTCCTTTTTAAACCTTTAAAATAATTTAGTACTTGTGAATGTTTAATCCTTCTGTGGAGCTTATTGAGGAGACAAAATCTATACACTTAAAACAAGAACAATCCAGCTCCAAACGATGTGGATTAGATTATGAGCATCAACACCATAATCTTTTAGAAAACATTTTATTTGGAAATAATTTCAGATTTACAAAAAAGTTGCAAAATAGTACAAGGAATTCCTGTATACCCTTTGCCCAGCTTTCCCAGATGTTACCATGTAGCATAGAACAGTGATCAAAAAGCAGGACGCGGTGATGGAGTAGACTTGATCACTGCACTGTATACCTGCAGTTGATGTTGTATAATATTGTATGCCAACTGTAACTGAATATATAGACAGTCACGGGATGTGGATTATATGGTGGAAGGGAGTCAAAGGAATTGTAATAGATAGTATGATATTGGGGGGAGGAGTGGGAAGGGAGAACTGGGGGAGGGGGGTTGTCACTTTGAGGGGTAAAAAGTATAACAATTGCACTTTGTTGTACACCTGAAGCTAATTAAATATATATATAAATAAATTAATTTAAAAAAAAGAGAAAGTAAATGGGGAAAAAAAAAAAGGACCGGGCCAGCTGAGTGGCACATTGATTAAGAGCTGGTTTGGGGATGCCAGCGGCCCTGGTTCGGATCCCACATATGAGGGCCAATGACACTGCCCTCCACAGTTAACAACAGCTCCACCTGGAGCTGGGCTGTGCGAGCCCCGGTGATGGTGTAGGCTGCAGCCCTTGCTGCAGTGGGCTGCCATAGGCTACAGTGAGTGGCCAATAGCTGCAGTGAGCAACCATCTAGAGGCCAGTGACTGATCTGCCTCATCTGGGAAGAGTGCAATGACAATACCAACATGGGCCAGTGAAACAACGTCCTCTGCAACTAGACTGAAAAACAAAAGGACAGCAACTTGTCTGTTCCCCTTCCCCAATTCCCCAACACTGTTCCCCTCCCCCAATT
This sequence comes from Aselliscus stoliczkanus, assembly GCA_033961575.1. Taxonomy (NCBI): domain Eukaryota; kingdom Metazoa; phylum Chordata; class Mammalia; order Chiroptera; family Hipposideridae; genus Aselliscus; species Aselliscus stoliczkanus. The sequence continues at coordinate 59,479,567 of CM066732.1, read as the reverse complement.
CCCCAATAAAATCTTTAAAAAAAAAAAAAGCGCAGGATGCTAACACTGACACTGGACTACAGACCTTGTGCTATTGCTCCAGTGGTCCCACTGTCCTTTTGCTGGCTGAGGAGCTAACCTAGGATCCCACATTACAGTTAGTCATCATGTCTCCTTGAGTGCCTCCAACCTGGGACAGTTCCTCAGCCTTTGTCCTTTATGACCTTGACACTGAGAAAGCTGACCAGTTATTGTGTAGCATGTCTGATAAACAGAGATGTCCAGCCTTTCTTGGTTCATCATCACAGGAGATACATGATGTTGATATGTCTCATTACTGGTAGTGATAACCGTGATCACTTGGTTAAGGTGGTATCTGCCAGCTTTCTCCATTGTGAAGTTGCTGTGCTTCCCGTTGTAATCAGTAAGTATCTTGTGGGAAGATGTTCTGAGGTGTATAAATTCCCTGTTTCTCATTACACTCTTGCCCGCTAATTTCAGTATCCATCGATGGCTCTTGCCTGCCACAACTATTATTGTTGTGTTTGCCAACTGGTGATTTTCTATTTCTGTGATTCTTTCCACATTTATTAATTGGAATTCTACTGTAAGAGAGGGCCATCCCTTTCCCTCATTTATTTATTCATTTACTTGATTGTATCAGCATGGACTCGTGGATATTCACTTTATTTGCAGATTACCATCCATTACTATTATTATTTATTTTGCCACTAGCACCATTGTATGAGTTAGAATATCAAAGTTCTTTAATTTCCCTGTGTACTGTGAAATTCAACTGTAGGCAAAATATTCAATTATTGTCACCCTCAGTGCCCTCAATAGTAAAATGGAAATAATATCTACTCTGCTGTATGTATTGAGTTGTCGAAAAAGTCACGATGCATTTTTGCAATGAAAAACAGAAAAAATACGTCATGACTTTTCTGACAACCCAATAAAATAGATCTGCAGACTATAAAATATGATATACTGGTAATGTCATTATTTTGTTGTTAAATGCCTATGGGTGGTCAGAGAACAGAGGCTGTTTTCAGGGACAAACATAAGAGTTCATTCCTTAAGACTGTTCACTTGCTTCTATAGGGAGGACTGAGACTGGAAGTAGAGAAAAACAATTGTACGGAGAACAGAGGCAGAAGAAAGCCAAAAGGAAGTCATAGACATACAGAGCAGCATACATTCTCACCTTCTGCTGTGTACAGGAAGTAACTTGCTGAATTCCCTAGAACAGGGGTTGGCAAACTTTTGAGATAGAAGAGCCACCAGGGCTTGGCAGACTGCGGCTTGCGAGCCACATGTGGCTCTCAAGTAAAATTGAAAATGAAAATAAACTATCATAGTTTCATTTATAGTATTACTTTAAATTTTCCTAATTTGTAAAAATATATTTATGGCTCTCGAATAATTTTTAAATTGTTGTGAGGGATGGGATTGGCTCTTCCCGGGGTCGGCAAACTTTTGAGATGGAATGTACCCAAAGAGCCTCATGTGGCTTGCGAGCCGCAGTTTCCCAACCCTCGCCTAAAATATTAGACAATAGTAAATGTATTTCTTTGACTATTCAATTTGAAAACTCCCTTGTTTCACGTAACAAAATATGTTGCCAGGTAAAATGTGACTTATAAAAATGACATTAACTTCATTTTCCCCCCCCTGCACTTAACCTGTTGTTTGCTTTGGAAATGTTACACAGCTGGTACAGTTTATTAAGGGTGTGTGCAGCACGCCAAAGCGGGAGGTGCTGCGGGTGTCATTACTCTTGGCTTTTTGTCCAGTGTGCTTTGTGAGTCTTTTAGGTACCTGGGACAGTTCCGTGTGCAGATGCCCTTAATGTGACTTTCTCTCACTTAAGTTTCTGAATCAATATACATATCCACCGCCCAGGGTCATTTGTTCTTCCATCCTGTTTGCTGTAGGTATTTAGAGGATCTATTGAACACTACGTTTGTGATTTCCTTTTTTTTTTTTTTTTTTTTTTTGGTCTTTGGGGATGAAGCTTTTCTTTCTTCCTGTTACAATAACCAGGCAAAAAATAGTAGACTAAGCTGTTAAGTAGGTCAACTTGCCCGAGTACTGTGAGGTGGCAAATTCTAATGAGATCTCCTGACTTCAGCAGTTACTAGCAATGGCTACAGGGAGCAGAAATAGCAGTATTTGGACAGCAAATAGTCAGGGAAGAGTAAATGAGTTCCCACTTTGTCCAACATTTGTAACTGTGGAAACCTAAGACTTTACACCACAGCGTGCTCTTTCTACCTCATGTTAATGAATATGGCCAAATAAAGGCATGAAGCCAGAATGAGGTAAAGAACGTATCATAGTAAATGGTTATATTAATGGATGTGGCTATTTTTAGTTGGCATCTCCTGGGTTCTCTTACACAGTAAAAGATTAGAAGGAGACCTGCCTTGTTGTGTATGTTTACAAACACTGACATATGAGGTATTGAAGCTAGCAAAGGTTGCTGTTTTATGCCAGTTATTTTGAGGATGCATGTTTTGTAAAATTCACAGACACATCAAAATGAACAATAAATGCTATGAACTTCAAGTATTTGGCTTTTGCCTATCTTTTGCTTTTAGCTTGCTATTTCATCATTTTTTGTTGGCCTCTGGCTGTTGACTTGTTTGCACAATGGTGCTCTGAATGCTCCCATCGCTGATTTAACCAGGTCTACGAAGTACCTGAAACTCTCCAGGTGACAGGAGGGCAGACATCTGGCACTCAGGGAGCCCCTGCCAAGTTGTTAGCACTGCTAAGTCAATTACCCTGATTCCTTTTATTTAGTCAGACTGAAGCCCCTATAAGGGGGAAGTATGGGGAAATATTTGTAATTGCTGCAAGGCCATGTAGAGAAATTTAAATAGAAAAATTAAATATTCACCAGGATTCAGTTTGACCATTTGCTATCTAATGCAGCCCTTTGGGCTAAATCTTTCATCTGGGTTGACAAAGAACAACAGGCTAATTTTTAATAAATCATGTTAAAAACAAAGTAATTTTAACACTGTGTTCCCTTCATCTTTATCACCATTACCTCAGTTTAGGACCTTATTATCGCTCTTCTTTTTTTTAATTAAATTTCTGTTTTGAAATAGTTATATATTTTTGTCCTCCTTATCTCCTGCCACCTCAGTAACCTCCCACTGATCACTTCCCTTTCCTCTGTTATGTAGTGTCCTACTGGCATTTGAGTGAGCATTCTGAAATAGTCTTATCAGATCATTCTCTTGCATATCTTGCTTCAGTGGCTCCCAGTTGCCTTAGGATGAAGCCCAACTTCCTTAGGGTAGAATGCAAGACCTCCGCCCCCCCACCCCCACCCCCGCTGGCTTCTCTGTCCTCATTCCTACACTTCCCCCAATGACTTATGGTTTCCTTGAAACTGTAGTTTTCCTTCTCATGTCTGCTTTTAATATTTCTCTACCTGGCATGCTCATATCTCACTGTCTTATTGATTACCTATTATTTGTGCTTTAAGACACAATTTAAACTTTTATTATAGCATACACAAAAGGGGAGAGAATAACATAACGAATCCCCATCATCTATCACCCAACTGCGCATTATCAACAGTTAGCGAATCCTGCAACGTTGTTTTTCAGCTCAGTCCTTCGTTGCGTCTCCCACGGCCTCCCTAGGCTAAGGGAGTCACTCCTTTCCTGTGTTCTTGGCACCAGGACCGCCTGCTCTTAGAAAGCGTGTAAGCTGATGTAATTACTCCTTTACCTGTCTCCCCCATCTAGGTTGTAAGACCCTTCAGGGTCGGTACCAAGTACTTTTTACCTGGTGTTCTCTGTGCCTAGTGTCGATACTGACACACAATAGGTGTTTAATAAATATGAAAACTAATAAACAACTACATATCTTCCTCATCCCCACTGGCCATCACCCTATCCCCCCTTGTTTCCCGGAAATATATACATAAAAATAAACATGTCCCCCCAAAGAAGCCAGATACAAAAGAATGCATATATTCAAGAAGAGGCGGAGCTAATCTATGGTGACAGAAGTCAAAAGAGCAGCACCTTTGGCAGCAGGTGAGGTGGGGATGTTATTGATTAGGAGAGATGCCCCTTGAGGGAGCCTTCTAGATCCTGGATATGTTCAAAGAAGCTGTAAACTTCTCTGTGCGCTTTGCTGTATGTAATTTGCACCTTGATTTAAAAAAAAAAAACAACCTCTTTTCAATTATTTTTCTTGCCGGTACCCCATTTTCTTGATTACTCGAATTGGAAACTGGGAGTTGCTCTGTATTCCTCCTACTCCCTCCTCTGAATAATAGCATTTGACTCCTTCCCTTCCCCTTCGCCCACAGCACCTCTGTCCCTCGAATGCACAGCAGCCTGGGGATGGGCCCACTCTGTGTCAGGGGGCCCCCCCTGGCCTTATGGGTTGAGGATGGAGTCATCGGACTTACTTCCCATTTAACAGGAGTCGTAATTTGGGGAGGCAGTGATTCACTTGCCAGTTCAGATAATGTGAGAATTTAAGGCATGTCCATGACACCATTTTCAAGACCTGGAAAAAAGTATCCATGAAAATGAGATATGACATTTGGAATAAAAAAACCACATCCAAAACACTACATTTGCTGAGAGTATATCTCATCATGCCTTACATGATGGTATAATCAGTCTAGTTGAGAAAATGTTAATTGAAATGTAAAAGAAACAGGTTTTTATTACACGTAATGTGGAAGTGTATACAGCCATGTGCCATTTAACAATGGGGATACGGTCTGAAAAATGCGTCATTCGGCGGTTTCCTCGTCCTGTGAACATGATAGCATGCACTTACACACACCTCGATGGTGTGCCCCATTACACACCTAGGCTACGTGGTGTGGCCTGTCTCTCCTAGGCTACAAGCCTGTGTAGCACGCTACTGTGCAAAACATGAGATTAAATCAAGCACAAGAGAAAATGATGCAATCAGGAGACACTGCATGAGGCTGCCGCTGGTGTAACATGGCATTTTGTTTTACAGCAAAATTTTTCTGTAAGTAGAAAGAGTACACTCTAATGACAAAAAGGATAGTATAGTAAATACATAAACAAGCACCGTAGTTGTTTATTATCCTGACCAAGAATCATGTAATTGTGTGTGGTGTGCTTTTTATACGACTGCAATGCACTAGGTTGTTACACAGCATCACACAAGCACAGGAGCAGTGCATGGCCTACAGCATTTGGTTGGCTGTGACGCCACTAGGTGACAGGGACTTTCCAGCTCCAATATGGTCTGATGGGATCACCGTCGTGAGATCCTCCCTCAGTGACCAAATGTCCTCATTCAGCACGTGGCTGCAGCAGGATTTTTTTTTTTTTTTTGAGGGCAGTGTCACTGGCTCTCATGTGGGACCCAAACTGGGGCCGCTGGCTTCCCAAGCCAGCGCTTAACCACCGTGCCACTCGGCCAGCCCTGCAGCAGGATTTAAGGCAAGATGCACTTTACTCAAGTATCCCTTGTTGTTTTTCTTCCATTGAAGGAAGGGTAGTAAAAGTCTGTGGAAAGGTCCAAAATAAATGGTCAGTTTATCCTGTGGGTCTTTGCCAGTTTTATTATTGAGGAAAGACAGGATTGACTTACCTTGAAGCAAGCTGATTTCATGTTTTATTTTTCAGAATAAAGATTTTTATCAGATAATCAGAGAGCAGGTGCAAAGATGCAGTACAATGATTGCAGCAGTAAATACTTAAATATATATTGTCAGTGGTGTTCATTTTCCTGTGAAATAAGTTTGATTAAAACCATATTCTTCTGTAAATATGCTCAGGATTTAAGAGAGTTCTGGTGTGAGAAATACAATTCTTAAGAGTGATCTTAGTAAGGAAAGTAATTTTTGTGTACATAGAATCCAGCACTTGTATGCTTTGTGTACTCCATATTATTGCTAAATAAATCTTATGGAAAAAGTAATGAAAATAAAATATCAGGTTGAAAATTTAATTTCCTCAGTAATATCATTTCACCACACTTAATTAAGTAATATTAGAGTTCATTTAAGGACGTTTTTAATATTAAAAATTTGTCAGGGCAGAAAAAACTGAAAAATTTGTTTCATCCTATTATCTTGCCCAACTAAATTACATTCTTTCCTTGTTTGTGTCACTATTCTTGACTAGAGCGGTATTTGCTGTCCTCACTTCCTGCAATGACTTTTTTCCTTCTCTGATTGGAAAGCTCCTACATGTTTATCTTCCTCACTTATCTGTTAGCTCTGGCTAAGTCTTATCTTCTAATCGCATTTACCTTCCACAGCTCCTACAATAGAGCAGGAGCCTGTAAATGTTAAAGAATGATTTTACAGTCATTTTTTTCGTTTCTCTCATGTATCAAAGTTTTTAAGTTTCTCTTTAATTTGGCTTGACATTTGGTCAGTGTAAGTTTACCAATTAAATATGTATGTGTTGTTATTAGATCCTACCATATGTACTCAACCTGTTTGTCTCAAATTTGCCAATCCACCAGGATTCTTATGAACTTAGTTTTTGTCCTGTTGCTGTGCATGTGTTTTTGACCATCTTTTTGGTGCAGGCTAGTTGGGATCCTTTTATTATTATTATTTTAACCAACGCCCTTGGCCTTGATAGAGCCTTTCTTTTCTTATCCAGCATTCAGCTCCAGTTCTCCTCTTCACCTGATTATAATTCATAGGAAATCCCTATTAGACCTTGCTTATTGTAGCTCTCTTGCCATTGCACTCCTAACTTGAAAAGGCTTTCTTTTTATTTTCATCTCTACGGCGCCTGGAAAGGTGGTTTGTGCAGAGCATCCTTTCTGCACTGCCAGAACTAGCACCCCACTGCTTTTCTTGTTTTTGTAAGCTAATGTTTTCATATTGATTTAGTCATTTTATGCAGAAAACATATAGTAAGCTCCATATATTAAAGATAAGGAAAGCATTGTTACTTCTTAGAAAGTAAAAGCTTTTACTTTTTACATTTGGTCTTCTGTCACACGTCGTTTCTAATCATGGAAGATAGTGTGAACCGAGAAAGAGGACTCTGAATTGTGACCCTTCTCTTTTTTTAAAGCTTTGCCATGTTGTCTTGATTTGACCTACTTTGAATGTCTGTAGGTATTGTCTAACTGTACTGAAATAGTAAGAGGTGACATTATACCTAGCTCAGCTGGTTCACTGCACTGTTATAATTACTACCACTTGTGAAATCTAAAAATTAGAAGTTTGAAAAGATGCCTGTGGTGCTGATAACACGGCTGAAGTGCCACTAGAAATCAATGCAGGCGAAAGCACTAGATTTAATAGTTCAAGAATTAGTTCAGAAATTGATGTTAACTGTGAACAATGTAGATAGACTTAGTTTGATAAGGATTATAGTTAAATGTAACCATATATGTATATTTTTATCAAAACTAAATTCAGTCATTTGTAAAATCATTGTTGTTACAATTGTGAATATTTTGAGGGATAAATGTAAATGAATGAATGGGTTTTATAAATCCTGCCTTAGAAGCCTGAGGAGCCAACGAGCACAGCAAACTTAGAGGCCCACTGGAGGATCAAAAGCGATACAGGGCTGAGGGGAAGGTACTTAGATAAACTTGTGTACTAACTCCATAGCTCTCTGACCTGAGAATGGATTTTCTAAATTGCTAAGGAAAAGATCAAAAGATACTGACTACATAAAAGTGGAAAACTTTGGTATGTCCAACAAAAGCCATAACCAAACTAGAAAAATTTTTAAATGTAATAAGGAAGGTCTTTCTAAATCAGATATAAAAACCCAGAATCCATAAAAGAAAAGATTGATAATGTTTGCTGCATTAAAAAATCAATACTTTCTGCATGAAGAAAATACTATAAACAAAGTTTTTTTTAAAAGAAAAAAACAGGTGACAACAGAAATAAAATTTCAACTTAAGACAAAGTGTTTACTTCTTGGATATATAAAGAATGTCTACAGTTCAATTAATAAAATAAATTATAACTCAATTTTAAATGGGCAAAGGATATAAAGAGGCAATCCACAGAAATGGAAACTGTGTGTGTGTGTGTGTGTGTGTGTGTGTGTGTGTGTGTGTGTGTGTAACTTAGATAAATACAGAGGGTGCCAAAAAATGTATACACATTTTAAGAAAGGGAAACTATATTACATTTTAATACTCAATATATACCAATAACAAATGATGAATACAAGTTGCGTTTGACTTCTGCAATTACAAGAGGTGCTCAAAGTGGTTCCCATCAGCGTCCCAACACTACTGATTACAGCGAACTACTGCTTGAGCAACGTTGGCCAAAGTGTCCACTTGTATACATTTTTTTGGCACCCCCGGTATATCATGTGTATGTATCTGCTTTGTATATGCATAGAGTGTATCTGCAGGTTTCAGTGGGTGTCCAGGAGGGGAACTGAGTGGCTGACAGACAAAGACGGGAAGAGGACTTAACTCTTTACTTTGAAATGCTTTTTACCTTTTGATTTTTTCCATTGCATTTTAAATGGATACAATATCTATATGTATATACACACATAAGGATATTTTATGTTAAAAGCCTAGAAACAATACTTAGAGCACAAAATGACATTTTTTCTTTTTTTAAAGATTTTATTGGGGGATTGGGGGAGGGGAACAGCATTGAGAAATTGGGGAAGGGGAACAGACAAGTTGCTGTCCTGTTGTTCTTCTTTCTAGTTGAGGAGGACGTCGCTTCACTGGCACATGTTGGTATTATCATTGCGCCCTTCCTGGGTGAGGCAGTCACTCGCCGGCCATTGGACAGCCACTCACGGCGGCTAACAGCAGCTCACGCCAGCTGCCCGCCATCCCCCCACCAGCCCCACTGCAGCCTATGCCGTTGCTGGCGACTCACAGCAGCCCAGCTCCAGGTGGAGCTGTTGTTCACCATCTTAGCTGTAGACGGCGCAGCATCACTGGCCCATGTGGGATCCGAACCAGGGTCCTGCTGCTCAGAGCTGGTGTCCCAAGCCAACTCCTAACCAATGTGCCACTCTGCCAGCCAAAAATGATAACACATTTTTATTATAACGAAGAGCTCACACAAATTAACGAAGACTAGACTGTTACAGCTAAGGAAGCAAACATTCATGAGCAACCAGTTAACAAAAAAAGAAGACAGAATGAATAAACAACATACAGAAAGAGGTCCAATCTCAGGAGTTCAGAATGAAGCTCAGCCGAACTGCCTGAAGAAGATGTTCCCAGGCGCCAGTTCTGTGTGGCCCCGCAGCTTCCTGAGCTTGCTCTTGTGTTGGTGCCTGTTGTCTGTCTCTGCCTCTAAATTACAAGCCCTTCAAGGTCAGAGAGTGTGTCTCTTGTCATTTTGCCCAGAGTCTGCCACAGTATCTGGCACACAGAGAGTGGCCTATTTGTTGAGTGAATGACTGAATGAATGAACAGAGTAAATAGATAGTGATCAAAGATATAGGTATTAAAATACAAGATGTTTTAGTTTCTTAAATAAGGGAGAATTAAATTTTAATAACTGTGTTGATAAAACTGTGATGAAACTATTATGCTCATATTGCTGGTGGTATATAGTACATTGTTTTTCTAAAATGTTTTCATTTGCCAATATTGTCAAGACACCCCCACCTCACACCTCACATGGCACAACTGGTAACCTTTAACTCAGTTCCATTTCTCTGAATCTGTCCTAAGGTGATAATCTAAAATATAAAAACTATATATCCAAAAAATGTTCATCACAGTGTTATTTATACTAGGGATACATGGAAGTATCCATAGACCCAACACTGAAATAATACTTTTTAAAAAATTGTTGGACTCATATGGTAGGCATTAAAAATTGTCCTCACAAAAATGTAACAGCATGACAAATCCTTGTGATATAATAACGTTAAGTGGAAAAGGCACAATTCAGAATATAAGTATACTTTAATAATAAAATGTAAAGAAAAACTAGAAGGAAATACTCTAAAATGAGAAAACATTTGTTGTAATTAGAATAATTTTAAGTACAGTGACTAAAACTTTTTTTTTCTAGAAAGTGCTTGCATGTGTACTTACCAATATTTGCCTCTGACACTCTCTGGTAGATTTCTTCTTTAGATATATTAATATATTCAAACAACTTACTGTATTATCTTTTATTATTTTTAGTATAATAAGTTTGGGAGTCGGAGATTTCTTTTCCAATAGCCCTATAGCATGATTATATTATTTTTAAATTTAAAAAATGTTTACGTATCTGAGACAATATAATAAGATCTGTATTCTTACAGGGTTGCAGTAGTTATTGTCTTGGTGAGGTTGCTTATGAATTCTGAAGGTATTTTGGCAGATAACTTTTATGAGCTTTATAGACTAAATTATGTCCACTTCTAAATTCCTATGTTGAAGCCCTAACCCCCAGTGCGATGGTATTTGGAGGTGGGGCCTTTGGGAGGTGATTGGGGTTAGACGGGGTCATGAGGGTGGGACCCTCATGATGGGATTGGTGCCCTTATAAGAAGAGGAAGAAAGACTCTCATTCTGCCCCGCTCCCCACCCCTCCCCACCCCACCCATGAGAAAAGGCTGTATGAGCAAACAGCAAGAAGGTGACTGTGTACAAGCCAGGAAGTGGGTCCTCACCGGACACCAAGCCCGTCGGTATCTTGATCTTGGACTTTCCAGCCTCCAGAACTGTGAGAGATAAATGTCTATCGTTTAAGCCACTCCGTTTATGATAATGTGTCACAGTATCCCACACTAGGACCTGGACTAACCCTTTGTGAATATGGGATGCTGGAAAGACACATAACCATTCCCTTTTTATTTTGTCCACAGACCATTTTATTCACAAGGAACTGAACATAAAGACTAGTTTCTATAGGTTTTTGTTTTTTGTTTTTTGAGGGCAGTGTCACTGGCCCTCATATGTGGGACCTGAACCGGGCCGCTGGCTTCCCAAGCCAGCGCTTAACCACCGCGCCACTCGGCCGGCCCTCTATAGCTTTTATACTACCAGTAAAATTAAGGTTCTGATTATTAGTGTTCTAAGTATTCAGGCACTTTAGAGAGGCACCCACCAATAACCCGGAAATGAGAAATAAATTTCCCTTTGAGAGTTAAACTGTAAAATCAGAGCATAAATATGTAAAGGTTTCCCAGGGTTACTCCCAGGCTGAATCCTGAGGAAAAGAGAGCTAAGGTAGAGCCACAGAACTTGGAGAGTGCAGTGATGGAGTCAGTACCCCCGCCATGGGCAAGAGATGGCATCTGGGCCGAGGCTTCCGCAGAGAGACCTGTTGTAAAAGGCCTTTATCGGCTCCCCAAACAGCAGTCTTTTTCTAAGACCACATCCATCGATTCCATTGCACCCAGCATCCTGACAGTGGAGAGTGGTGGTGGTGGTGGGGGGCGTGCTCTGTGTCCTAAGAGGTGTCAGGTCTCAGAGGATCCTTAGGATTTCTTGGCAGTTCATGATCTTCCAAAGTCTGCTATTTATAAACTCGATATGTAGATGTTTATATACTTCACCCTTCCCACTTAGTCTTCTGCAGCCCATAAAAAGACTTGGTTTCTGTCCTGAGAGAAATAGGACAGTTGAAGTAGGGGAGTTATAAGACCAGCTGTGTTTTCAGATAAAATCAATATCTGACAGTGCAAAGGAGAGGAGTTGTCTGTAAGGATATAGGAAGCCTACTTTAGGAAGCTATTTTAGTAAATCGGGAAAGAAGATGGTAGCTTGTACCAGGGTGGAAAGAAATGGATGGATTGAAGAGATGCTTAAAAGCTAAAATCAAACTGACAGTGGTGGTGTGGAAATGGAAGGTGTGAGGGGGTTGGGGAGGTATGAAGGAAACTTGCAGGGTCTGGCTTATGCAACTCCACTGAAGGTGGCGTCATTCGTTGTGGTCAGGAAACTCCGCAAAGGGCCAGGCCTGGCAGCAGTGTGTGTGGCCACGGCTCTGCCCTTGCATGGTTTCAGACATTCAAGCAGAGAGGTCAGCTCCACACGCCCTCATTTCCTGTACAACTAACCTCCTGGTTCTCTGAAGGTCACAGAGGTCTGCACTAGAGATGATTTGGGAATCATAGGTATTTAAATAGTAATGGAGATTGGGAATATGGTGAAGAGAGCCTGGGGATAGAGTAAAAACATGAACAAAGGAAAGGTCGAAGAGAATAAGATAGAGAAGGCGCTGCAGGGGTAGGAAGAAAGCCTGGAGAGCATGGGCTCACAGAAGCTAGGGCAAACACATTTCAAAGAGGGAAAGTGGTTAGCGATGGTGAATACTGCTAAGACATTGAGCCAAAGTAAGATCAAAAATTTGTTAATTTGTATATTGTTAAATGAGAAGATATGGAGTTTTTTTAATTTATTGGGGTGACATTGATTAGTAAAGTTACATAGGTTTCAGGTGACAATTCTGTAATACATCATCCATATATCACATTGTGTGCTCACCACCCAGAGTCAGTTCTTCTTCCATCACCATGTATTTGATCCCTTTACCCTCATCTACCATCCCTTTCCCCACTTACCTTAAAATGGTATGGCAACTGGACAGGGAAATTTGGATAGATAATTGAGCTGTTAAAAGTGAATTATGTTTGTTTTCAGCTATGTATTAATTAAATTTGGGGGGTTGCAAACAACAGGAACTCAATTTCCTTTAAACAAAATAAATAACTTATTGTCTCATGGAATTGAAATGTCCAAGGAGAGGAGTGGCCTCTGACACAATTGAATCCAGGGGCTCAAACAATATGATTATCAAAGTCTCTGTCTTACAATATCATTATCTAATTTTCTTTCTGTGTCTCTCAACTTTGCTTTCCTCAAAGGAAGGATGTCTCCCAGTGATCCCTGGCAACTTCAGGCTTTTCTTATCCTACAATCCTAGGAAGGAGAGTACTTCTCCTTCCTAGTTCTAGCAAAAATCCCATGATTTACTTGGATTTTACTAATTTATATCACATGCTTATCCATAAACGAATCACTTTCGTCAGAAGCAGTTAGATACACTGACACACCTGGAGCTGAGCCGGGTAAGGAAGTAGTCGTGTCTGAATCACGTGGGGCGGAGGGTGGCTTCCCCAAAGAAATCCAGAAGTGCTCCCAGAAGAAGGAAGAATGTGTGTTGGGCAGGTAAAAACCACGGACATCTTTTCAACTATAAAAGATATTTTTTAGGGCTGGCCAAGTGGTGCGATGGTTAAGCGCTGGCTTGGGAAGCCAGCGGCCCCGGTTCGGGTCCCACATATGAGGGCCAGTGACACTGCCCTCATAAATAAATAAATAAATAAATAAATAAATAAATAAATAAATAGATGGGTTTTTTTTGTCCGAATATATATGAATACTTGATTCTGCAATATATTTTTTAGGTAATCTTTTTGACCTAAAGGAAGAATGGATCTATGTGTTACTATTACTTGTAGAATGAGCCCCTGGGGCTGATTTTTATGGCTAGAGAAAGGTGATAATATTCTTGCTGCATGTGCTACTACTGGTTTGGGGAGCTGAGTAGTCATTAATCCTAAAGACACATTGAGACCAACAAGCACATGAAAAGATGCTCATCATCCATCACTAATTAGTGAAATTCAAATCAAAACCACAATGAGATAACACATCAGATAAATTAGAGTGACTACTATAAAAAAATAAAAATAAAAATAAAAAGAGTTGAGGATGTGGAGAAACTGGAATGCTTGTGCCCTGCTGGTGGGGTTGTAAAATGGTGTACTGCTGTGGAAGACAGTATGAAGATTCCTCAAGAAATTAAAAACAGAACTACCACATGATCCAGCAATCCCACTTCTGGTGTATATCCCAAAATATTGAAAGCAGGATCCCAGAGATATTTGATACCCCCATGTTCATACTACCATTAGTCACAGTAGGTGAAAGGTGGAAGCAACCCGAGTATCCATCAAC